>OX246753.1:181221154-183893413 GCA_945910035.1 Brachypalpus laphriformis
TGATTGGTCGGAAAATTCGATATCTGGCGACCCCGGCATGGCTGTTTCCGCCAATCCAAGCTAAGCCACAAAAATCTTATTTCCTCGAAAACTATGCACCGCATAGGAAATCCAGTTACAGATTTGAAATCTGCACACATGTGCGCTTCTAAGGACGTAAAAATTACACGGATCGGTGATTGGTCGGAAAATTCGATATCTGGCGACCCCGGCATGGCTGTTTCCGCCAATCCAAGCTAAGCCACAAAAGTCGTATTTCTTCGAAAACTATGCACCGCATAGGAAATCCAGTTACAGATTTGAAATCTGCACACATGTGCGCTTCTAATGACGTAAAAATTACACGGATCGGTGATTGGTCGGAAAATTCGATATCTGGCGATGCCGGCATGGCGATTTCGGCCAATCCAAACTAAGCCACTAAAATATGATTTCCTCGAAAACTATGCACCGCATAGGAAATCCACTTACAGATTTGAAATCTGCACACATGTGCGCTTCTAATGACGAAAAAATTACACGGATCGGTGATTGGTCAGAAAATTCGATATCTGGCGACCCCGGCATGGCTGTTTCCGCCAATCCAAGCTAAGCCACAAAAGTCGTATTTCTTCGAAAACTATGCACCGCATAGGAAATCCAGTTACAGATTTGAAATCTGCACACATGTGCGCTTCTAATGACGTAGAAATTACACGGATCGGTGGTTGAACGGAAAATTCGATATCTGGCGACCCCGGCATGGCTGTTTCCGCCAATCCAAGCTAAGCCACAAAAGTCGTATTTCCTCGAAAACTATGCACCGCATAGGAAATCCAGTTACAGATTTGAAATCTGCACACATGTGCGCTTCTAATGACGTAAAAATTACACGGATCGGTGGTTGGTCGGAAAATTCGATATCTGGCGACCCCGGCATGGCTGTTTCCGCCAATCCAAGCTAAGCCACAAAAGTCGTATTTCCTCGAAAACTATGCACCGCATAGGAAAACCACTTACAGATTTGAAATCTGCACACATGTGCGCTTCTAATGACGTAGAAATTACACGGATCGGTGGTTGAACGGAAAATTCGATATCTGGCGACCCCGGCATGGCTGTTTCCGCCAATCCAAGCTAAGCCACAAAAGTCGTATTTCCTCGAAAACTATGCACCGCATAGGAAATCCAGTTACAGATTTGAAATCTGCACACATGTGCGCTTCTAATGACGAAAAAATTACACGGATCGGTGATTGGTCGGAAAATGCGATATCTGGCGACCCCGGCATGGCTGTTTCCGCCAATCCAAGCTAAGCCACAAAAGTCGTATTTCCTCGAAAACTATGCACCGCATAGGAAAACCACTTACAGATTTGAAATCTGCACACATGTGCGCTTCTAATGACGAAAAAATTACACGGATCGGTGATTGGTCGGAAAATTCGATATCTGGCGATGCCGGCATGGCGATTTCGGCCAATCCAAACTAAGCCACTAAAATATGATTTCCTCGAAAACTACGCACCGCATAGGAAATCTAGTTACAGATTTGAAATCTGCACACATGTGCGCTTCTAAGAACGTAAAAATTACACGGATCGGTGGTTGATCGGAAAATTCGATATCTGGCGACCCCGGCATGGCTGTTTCCGCCAATCCAAGCTAAGCCACAAAAGTCGTATTTCCTCGAAAACTATGCACCGCATAGGAAAACCACTTACAGATTTGAAATCTGCACACATGTGCGCTTCTAATGACGTAAGAATTACACGGATCGGTGGTTGGTCGGAAAATTCGATATCTGGCGACCCCGGCATGGCTGTTTCCGCCAATCCAAGCTAAGCCACAAAAGTCGTATTTCCTCGAAAACTATGCACCGCATAGGAAAACCACTTACAGATTTGAAATCTGCACACATGTGCGCTTCTAATGACGTAAAAATTACACGGATCGGTGGTTGGTCGGAAAATTCGATATCTGGCGACCCCGGCATGGCTGTTTCGGCCAATCCAAACTAAGCCACTAAAATATGATTTCCTCGAAAACTATGCACCGCATAGGAAATCCACTTACAGATTTGAAATCTGCACACATGTGCGCTTCTAATGACGAAAAAATTACACGGATCGGTGATTGGTCAGAAAATTCGATATCTGGCGACCCCGGCATGGCTGTTTCTGCCAATCCAAGCTAAGCCACAAAAGTCGTATTTCTTCGAAAACTATGCACCGCATAGGAAATCCAGTTACAGATTTGAAATCTGCACACATGTGCGCTTCTAATGACGTAAAAATTACACGGATCGGTGATTGCTCGGAAAATTCGATATCTGGCGATGCCGGCATGGCGATTTCGGCCAATCCAAACTAAGCCACTAGTATATGATTTCCTCGAAAACTATGCACCGCATAGGAAATCCACTTACAGATTTGAAATCTGCACACATGTGCGCTTCTAATGACGAAAAAATTACACGGATCGGTGGTTGGTCGGAAAATTCGATATCTGGCGACCCCGGCATGGCTGTTTCCGCCAATCCAAGCTAAGCCACAAAAGTCGTATTTCCTCGAAAACTATGCACCGCATAGGAAATCCAGTTACAGATTTGAAATCTGCACACATGTGCGCTTCTAATGACGAAAAAATTACACGGATCGGTGGTTGGTCGGAAAATTCGATACCTGGCGACCCCGGCATGGCTGTTTCCGCCAATCCAAGCTAAGCCACAAAAGTCGTATTTCCTCGAAAACTATGCACCGCATAGGAAATCCAGTTACAGATTTGAAATCCGCACACATGTGCGCTTCCAATGACGTAAAAATTACACGGATCGGTGATTGCTCGGAAAATTCGATATCTGGCGATGCCGGCATGGCGATTTCGGCCAATCCAAACTAAGCCACTAGTATATGATTTCCTCGAAAACTATGCACCGCATAGGAAATCCACTTACAGATTTTAAATCTGCACACATGTGCGCTTCTAATGACGAAAAAATTACACGGATCGGTGATTGGTCGGAAAATTCGATATCTGGCGACCCCGGCATGGCTGTTTCCGCCAATCCAAGCTAAGCCACAAAAATCTTATTTCCTCGAAAACTATGCACCGCATAGGAAATCCAGTTACAGATTTGAAATCTGCACACATGTGCGCTTCTAAGGACGTAAAAATTACACGGATCGGTGATTGGTCGGAAAATTCGATATCTGGCGACCCCGGCATGGCTGTTTCCGCCAATCCAAGCTAAGCCACAAAAGTCGTATTTCTTCGAAAACTATGCACCGCATAGGAAATCCAGTTACAGATTTGAAATCTGCACACATGTGCGCTTCTAATGACGTAAAAATTACACGGATCGGTGATTGGTCGGAAAATTCGATATCTGGCGATGCCGGCATGGCGATTTCGGCCAATCCAAACTAAGCCACTAAAATATGATTTCCTCGAAAACTATGCACCGCATAGGAAATCCACTTACAGATTTGAAATCTGCACACATGTGCGCTTCTAATGACGAAAAAATTACACGGATCGGTGATTGGTCAGAAAATTCGATATCTGGCGACCCCGGCATGGCTGTTTCCGCCAATCCAAGCTAAGCCACAAAAGTCGTATTTCTTCGAAAACTATGCACCGCATAGGAAATCCAGTTACAGATTTGAAATCTGCACACATGTGCGCTTCTAATGACGTAAAAATTACACGGATCGGTGGTTGATCGGAAAATTCGATATCTGGCGACCCCGGCATGGCTATTTCCGCCAATCCAAGCTAAGCCACAAAAGTCGTATTTCTTCGAAAACTATGCACCGCATAGGAAATCCAGTTACAGATTTGAAATCTGCACACATGTGCGCTTCTAATGACGTAAAAATTACACGGATCGGTGGTTGATCGGAAAATTCGATATCTGGCGACCCCGGCATGGCTATTTCCGCCAATCCAAGCTAAGCCACAAAAGTCGTATTTCCTCGAAAACTATGCACCGCATAGGAAATCCAGTTACAGATTTGAAATCTGCACACATGTGCGCTTCTAATGACGTAAAAATTACACGGATCGGTGGTTGGTCGGAAAATTCGATATCTGGCGACCCCGGCATGGCTGTTTCCGCCAATCCAAGCTAAGCCACAAAAGTCGTATTTCCTCGAAAACTATGCACCGCATAGGAAAACCACTTACAGATTTGAAATCTGCACACATGTGCGCTTCTAATGACGTAAAAATTACACGGATCGGTGGTTGAACGGAAAATTCGATATCTGGCGACCCCGGCATGGCTGTTTCCGCCAATCCAAGCTAAGCCACAAAAGTCGTATTTCCTCGAAAACTATGCACCGCATAGGAAATCCAGTTACAGATTTGAAATCTGCACACATGTGCGCTTCTAATGACGAAAAAATTACACGGATCGGTGATTGGTCGGAAAATGCGATATCTGGCGACCCCGGCATGGCTGTTTCCGCCAATCCAAGCTAAGCCACAAAAGTCGTATTTCCTCGAAAACTATGCACCGCATAGGAAAACCACTTACAGATTTGAAATCTGCACACATGTGCGCTTCTAATGACGAAAAAATTACACGGATCGGTGATTGGTCGGAAAATTCGATATCTGGCGATGCCGGCATGGCGATTTCGGCCAATCCAAACTAAGCCACTAAAATATGATTTCCTCGAAAACTACGCACCGCATAGGAAATCTAGTTACAGATTTGAAATCTGCACACATGTGCGCTTCTAAGAACGTAAAAATTACACGGATCGGTGGTTGATCGGAAAATTCGATATCTGGCGACCCCGGCATGGCTGTTTCCGCCAATCCAAGCTAAGCCACAAAAGTCGTATTTCCTCGAAAACTATGCACCGCATAGGAAAACCACTTACAGATTTGAAATCTGCACACATGTGCGCTTCTAATGACGTAAGAATTACACGGATCGGTGGTTGGTCGGAAAATTCGATATCTGGCGACCCCGGCATGGCTGTTTCCGCCAATCCAAGCTAAGCCACAAAAGTCGTATTTCCTCGAAAACTATGCACCGCATAGGAAAACCACTTACAGATTTGAAATCTGCACACATGTGCGCTTCTAATGACGTAAAAATTACACGGATCGGTGGTTGGTCGGAAAATTCGATATCTGGCGACCCCGGCATGGCTGTTTCCGCCAATCCAAGCTAAGCCACAAAAGTCGTATTTCCTCGAAAACTATGCACCGCATAGGAAATCCAGTTACAGATTTGAAATCTGCACACATGTGCGCTTCTAATGACGTAAAAATTACACGGATCGGTGATTGGTCGGAAAATTCGATATCTGGCGACCCCGGCATGGCTGTTTCCGCCAATCCAAGCTAAGCCACAAAAATCTTATTTCCTCGAAAACTATGCACCGCATAGGAAATCCAGTTACAGATTTGAAATCTGCACACATGTGCGCTTCTAATGACGAAAAAATTACACGGATCGGTGGTTGGTCGGAAAATTCGATATCTGGCGACCCCGGCATGGCTGTTTCCGCCAATCCAAGCTAAGCCACAAAAGTCGTATTTCTTCGAAAACTATGCACCGCATAGGAAATCCAGTTATAGATTTGAAATCTGCACACATGTGCACCTCTAATGACGTAAAAATTACACGGATCGGTGATTGGTCGGAAAATTCGATATCTGGCGATGCCGGCATGGCGATTTCGGCCAATCCAAACTAAGCCACTAAAATATGATTTCCTTGAAAACTACGCACCGCATAGGAAATCCACTTACAGATTTGAAATCTGCACACATATGCGCTTCTAATGACGAAAAAATTACACGGATCGGTGATTGGTCGGAAAATTCGATATCTGGCGACCCCGGCATGGCTGTTTCCGCCAATCCAAGCTAAGCCACAAAAATCTTATTTCCTCGAAAACTATGCACCGCATAGGAAATCCAGTTACAGATTTGAAATCTGCACACATGTGCGCTTCTAATGACGAAAAAATTACACGGATCGGTGATTGCTCGGAAAATTCGATATCCGGCGATGCCTGCATGGCGATTTCGGCCAATCCAAACTAAGCCACTAAAATATGATTTCCTCGGAAACTATGCACCGCATAGGAAATCCACTTACAGATTTGAAATCTGCACACATGTGCGCTTCCAAGGACGTAAAAATTACACGGATCGGTGGTTGGTCGGAAAATTCGATATCTGGCGACCCCGGCATGGCTGTTTCCGCCAATCCAAGCTAAGCCACAAAAGTCGTATTTCCTCGAAAACTATGCACCGCATAGGAAATCCAGTTACAGATTTGAAATCTGCACACATGTGCGCTTCTAATGACGTAAAAATTACACGGATCGGTGGTTGGTCGGAAAATTCGATATCTGGCGACCCCGGCATGGCTGTTTCCGCCAATCCAAGCTAAGCTACAAAAGTCGTATTTCCTCGAAAACTATGCACCGCATAGGAAATCCAGTTACAGATTTGAAATCTGCACACATGTGCGCTTCTAATGACGTAAAAATTACACGGATCGGTGGTTGGTCGGAAAATTCCATATCTGGCGACCCCGGCATGGCTATTTCCGCCAATCCAAGCTAAGCCACAAAAGTCGTATTTCCTCGAAAACTATGCACCACATAGGAAATCCAGTTACAGATTTGAAATCTGCACACATGTGCGCTTCTAATGACGTAAAAATTACACGGATCGGTGGTTGGTCGGAAAATTCGATATCTGGCGACCCCGGCATGGCTGTTTCCGCCAATCCAAGCTAAGCCACAAAAATCTTATTTCCTCGAAAACTATGCACCGCATAGGAAATCCAGTTACAGATTTGAAATCCGCACACATGTGCGCAGACGAATTACACGGATCGGTGATTGGTCGGAAAATTCGATATCTGGCGATGCCGGCATGGCGATTTCAGCCAATCCAAACTAAGCCACTAAAATATGATTTCCTCGAAAACTACGCACCGCATAGGAAATCCACTTACAGATTTGAAATCTGCACACATGTGCGCTTCTAATGACGTAAAAATTACACGGATCGGTGGTTGATCGGAAAATTCGATATCTGGCGACCCCGGCATGGCTGTTTCCGCCAATCCAAGCTAAGCCACAAAAGTCGTATTTCCTCGAAAACTATGCACCGCATAGGAAAACCACTTACAGATTTGAAATCTGCACACATGTGCGCTTCTAATGACGTAAAAATTACACGGATCGGTGGTTGGTCGGAAAATTCGATATCTGGCGACCCCGGCATGGCTGTTTCCGCCAATCCAAGCTAAGCCACAAAAGTCGTATTTCCTCGAAAACTATGCACCGCATAGGAAATCCAGTTACAGATTTGAAATCTGCACACATGTGCGCTTCTAATGACGTAAAAATTACACGGATCGGTGGTTGATCGGAAAATTCGATATCTGGCGACCCCGGCATGGCTGTTTCCGCCAATCCAAGCTAAGCCACAAAAATCTTATTTCCTCGAAAACTATGCACCGCATAGGAAATCCAGTTACAGATTTGAAATCTGCACACATGTGCGCTTCTAATGACGTAAAAATTACACGGATCGGTGATTGGTCGGAAAATTCGATATCTGGCGACCCCGGCATGGCTGTTTCCGCCAATCCAAGCTAAGCCACAAAAATCTTATTTCCTCGAAAACTATGCACCGCATAGGAAATCCAGTTACAGATTTGAAATCTGCACACATGTGCGCTTCTAATGACGAAAAAATTACACGGATCGGTGGTTGGTCGGAAAATTCGATATCTGGCGACCCCGGCATGGCTGTTTCCGCCAATCCAAGCTAAGCCACAAAAATCTTATTTCCTCGAAAACTATGCACCGCATAGGAAATCCAGTTACAGATTTGAAATCTGCACACATGTGCGCTTCTAATGACGTAAAAATTACACGGATCGGTGATTGGTCGGAAAATTCGATATCTGGCGACCCCGGCATGGCTGTTTCCGCCAATCCAAGCTAAGCCACAAAAATCTTATTTCCTCGAAAACTATGCACCGCATAGGAAATCCAGTTACAGATTTGAAATCTGCACACATGTGCGCTTCTAATGATGAAAAAATTACACGGATCGGTGATTGCTCGGAAAATTCGATATCCGGCGATGCCGGCATGGCGATTTCGGCCAATCCAAACTAAGCCACTAAAATATGATTTCCTCGGAAACTACGCACCGCATAGGAAATCCACTTACAGATTTGAAATCTGCACACATGTGCGCTTCTAATGACGAAAAAATTACACGGATCGGTGGTTGGTCGGAAAATTCGATATCTGGCGACCCCGGCATGGCTGTTTCCGCCAATCCAAGCTAAGCCACAAAAGTCGTATTTCCTCGAAAACTATGCACCGCATAGGAAATCCAGTTACAGATTTGAAATCTGCACACATGTGCGCTTCTAATGACGAAAAAATTACACGGATCGGTGGTTGGTCGGAAAATTCGATATCTGGCGACCCCGGCATGGCTGTTTCCGCCAATCCAAGCTAAGCCACAAAAGTCGTATTTCCTCGAAAACTATGCACCGCATAGGAAATCCAGTTACAGATTTGAAATCTGCACACATGTGCGCTTCTAATGACGTAAAAATTACACGGATCGGTGGTTGGTCGGAAAATTCGATATCTGGCGACCCCGGCATGGCTGTTTCCGCCAATCCAAGCTAAGCTACAAAGTCGTATTTCCTCGAAAACTATGCACCGCATAGGAAATCCAGTTACAGATTTGAAATCTGCACACATGTGCGCTTCTAATGACGTAAAAATTACACGGATCGGTGGTTGGTCGGAAAATTCCATATCTGGCGACCCCGGCATGGCTATTTCCGCCAATCCAAGCTAAGCCACAAAAGTCGTATTTCCTCGAAAACTATGCACCACATAGGAAATCCAGTTACAGATTTGAAATCTGCACACATGTGCGCTTCTAATGACGTAAAAATTACACGGATCGGTGGTTGGTCGGAAAATTCGATATCTGGCGACCCCGGCATGGCTGTTTCCGCCAATCCAAGCTAAGCCACAAAAATCTTATTTCCTCGAAAACTATGCACCGCATAGGAAATCCAGTTACAGATTTGAAATCTGCACACATGTGCGCAGACGAATTACACGGATCGGTGATTGGTCGGAAAATTCGATATCTGGCGATGCCGGCATGGCGATTTCGGCCAATCCAAACTAAGCCACTAAAATATGATTTCCTCGAAAACTACGCACCGCATAGGAAATCCACTTACAGATTTGAAATCTGCACACATGTGCGCTTCTAAGAACGTAAAAATTACACGGATCGGTGGTTGATCGGAAAATTCGATATCTGGCGACCCCGGCATGGCTGTTTCCGCCAATCCAAGCTAAGCCACAAAAGTCGTATTTCCTCGAAAACTATGCACCGCATAGGAAATCCAGTTACAGATTTGAAATCTGCACACATGTGCGCTTCTAATGACGAAAAAATTACACGGATCGGTGGTTGGTCGGAAAATTCGATATCTGGCGACCCCGGCATGGCTGTTTCCGCCAATCCAAGCTAAGCCACAAAAGTCGTATTTCCTCGAAAACTATGCACCGCATAGGAAATCCAGTTACAGATTTGAAATCCGCACACATGTGCGCTTCCAATGACGTAAAAATTACACGGATCGGTGATTGCTCGGAAAATTCGATATCTGGCGATGCCGGCATGGCGATTTCGGCCAATCCAAACTAAGCCACTAGTATATGATTTCCTCGAAAACTATGCACCGCATAGGAAATCCACTTACAGATTTTAAATCTGCACACATGTGCGCTTCTAATGACGAAAAAATTACACGGATCGGTGATTGGTCGGAAAATTCGATATCTGGCGACCCCGGCATGGCTGTTTCCGCCAATCCAAGCTAAGCCACAAAAATCTTATTTCCTCGAAAACTATGCACCGCATAGGAAATCCAGTTACAGATTTGAAATCTGCACACATGTGCGCTTCTAAGGACGTAAAAATTACACGGATCGGTGATTGGTCGGAAAATTCGATATCTGGCGACCCCGGCATGGCTGTTTCCGCCAATCCAAGCTAAGCCACAAAAGTCGTATTTCTTCGAAAACTATGCACCGCATAGGAAATCCAGTTACAGATTTGAAATCTGCACACATGTGCGCTTCTAATGACGTAAAAATTACACGGATCGGTGATTGGTCGGAAAATTCGATATCTGGCGATGCCGGCATGGCGATTTCGGCCAATCCAAACTAAGCCACTAAAATATGATTTCCTCGAAAACTATGCACCGCATAGGAAATCCACTTACAGATTTGAAATCTGCACACATGTGCGCTTCTAATGACGAAAAAATTACACGGATCGGTGATTGGTCAGAAAATTCGATATCTGGCGACCCCGGCATGGCTGTTTCCGCCAATCCAAGCTAAGCCACAAAAGTCGTATTTCTTCGAAAACTATGCACCGCATAGGAAATCCAGTTACAGATTTGAAATCTGCACACATGTGCGCTTCTAATGACGTAAAAATTACACGGATCGGTGGTTGGTCGGAAAATTCGATATCTGGCGACCCCGGCATGGCTATTTCCGCCAATCCAAGCTAAGCCACAAAAGTCGTATTTCTTCGAAAACTATGCACCGCATAGGAAATCCAGTTACAGATTTGAAATCTGCACACATGTGCGCTTCTAATGACGTAAAAATTACACGGATCGGTGGTTGATCGGAAAATTCGATATCTGGCGACCCCGGCATGGCTATTTCCGCCAATCCAAGCTAAGCCACAAAAGTCGTATTTCCTCGAAAACTATGCACCGCATAGGAAATCCAGTTACAGATTTGAAATCTGCACACATGTGCGCTTCTAATGACGTAAAAATTACACGGATCGGTGGTTGATCGGAAAATTCGATATCTGGCGACCCCGGCATGGCTGTTTCCGCCAATCCAAGCTAAGCCACAAAAGTCGTATTTCCTCGAAAACTATGCACCGCATAGGAAAACCACTTACAGATTTGAAATCTGCACACATGTGCGCTTCTAATGACGTAAAAATTACACGTATCGGTGGTTGAACGGAAAATTCGATATCTGGCGACCCCGGCATGGCTGTTTCCGCCAATCCAAGCTAAGCCACAAAAGTCGTATTTCCTCGAAAACTATGCACCGCATAGGAAATCCAGTTACAGATTTGAAATCTGCACACATGTGCGCTTCTAATGACGAAAAAATTACACGGATCGGTGATTGGTCGGAAAATTCGATATCTGGCGACCCCGGCATGGCTGTTTCCGCCAATCCAAGCTAAGCCACAAAAGTCGTATTTCCTCGAAAACTATGCACCGCATAGGAAATCCAGTTACAGATTTGAAATCTGCACACATGTGCGCTTCTAATGACGAAAAAATTACACGGATCGGTGATTGGTCGGAAAATTCGATATCTGGCGACCCCGGCATGGCTGTTTCCGCCAATCCAAGCTAAGCCACAAAAGTCGTATTTCCTCGAAAACTATGCACCGCATAGGAAAACCACTTACAGATTTGAAATCTGCACACATGTGCGCTTCTAATGACGAAAAAATTACACGGATCGGTGATTGGTCGGAAAATTCGATATCTGGCGATGCCGGCATGGCGATTTCGGCCAATCCAAACTAAGCCACTAAAATATGATTTCCTCGAAAACTACGCACCGCATAGGAAATCTAGTTACAGATTTGAAATCTGCACACATGTGCGCTTCTAAGAACGTAAAAATTACACGGATCGGTGGTTGATCGGAAAATTCGATATCTGGCGACCCCGGCATGGCTGTTTCCGCCAATCCAAGCTAAGCCACAAAAGTCGTATTTCCTCGAAAACTATGCACCGCATAGGAAAACCACTTACAGATTTGAAATCTGCACACATGTGCGCTTCTAATGACGTAAGAATTACACGGATCGGTGGTTGGTCGGAAAATTCGATATCTGGCGACCCCGGCATGGCTGTTTCCGCCAATCCAAGCTAAGCCACAAAAGTCGTATTTCCTCGAAAACTATGCACCGCATAGGAAATCCAGTTACAGATTTGAAATCTGCACACATGTGCGCTTCTAATGACGTAAAAATTACACGGATCGGTGGTTGGTCGGAAAATTCGATATCTGGCGACCCCGGCATGGCTGTTTCCGCCAATCCAAGCTTAGCCACAAAAGTCGTATTTCCTCGAAAACTATGCACCGCATAGGAAATCCAGTTACAGATTTGAAATCTGCACACATGTGCGCTTCTAATGACGTAAAAATTACACGGATCGGTGATTGGTCGGAAAATTCGATATCTGGCGACCCCGGCATGGCTGTTTCCGCCAATCCAAGCTAAGCCACAAAAATCTTATTTCCTCGAAAACTATGCACCGCATAGGAAATCCAGTTACAGATTTGAAATCTGCACACATGTGCGCTTCTAATGATGAAAAAATTACACGGATCGGTGATTGCTCGGAAAATTCGATATCCGGCGATGCCGGCATGGCGATTTCGGCCAATCCAAATTAAGCCACTAAAATATGATTTCCTCGGAAACTACGCACCGCATAGGAAATCCACTTACAGATTTGAAATCTGCACACATGTGCGCTTCTAATGACGAAAAAATTACACGGATCGGTGGTTGGTCGGAAAATTCGATATCTGGCGACCCCGGCATGGCTGTTTCCGCCAATCCAAGCTAAGCCACAAAAATCTTATTTCCTCGAAAACTATGCACCGCATAGGAAATCCAGTTACAGATTTGAAATCTGCACACATGTGCGCTTCTAATGACGTAAAAATTACACGGATCGGTGATTGGTCGGAAAATTCGATATCTGGCGACCCCGGCATGGCTGTTTCCGCCAATCCAAGCTAAGCCACAAAAATCTTATTTCCTCGAAAACTATGCACCGCATAGGAAATCCAGTTACAGATTTGAAATCTGCACACATGTGCGCTTCTAATGATGAAAAAATTACACGGATCGGTGATTGCTCGGAAAATTCGATATCCGGCGATGCCGGCATGGCGATTTCGGCCAATCCAAACTAAGCCACTAAAATATGATTTCCTCGGAAACTACGCACCGCATAGGAAATCCACTTACAGATTTGAAATCTGCACACATGTGCGCTTCTAATGACGAAAAAATTACACGGATCGGTGGTTGGTCGGAAAATTCGATATCTGGCGACCCCGGCATGGCTGTTTCCGCCAATCCAAGCTAAGCCACAAAAGTCGTATTTCCTCGAAAACTATGCACCGCATAGGAAATCCAGTTACAGATTTGAAATCTGCACACATGTGCGCTTCTAATGACGTAAAAATTACACGGATCGGTGGTTGATCGGAAAATTCGATATCTGGCGACCCCGGCGTGGCTATTTCCGCCAATCCAAGCTAAGCCACAAAAGTCGTATTTCCTCGAAAACTATGCACCGCATAGGAAATCCAGTTACAGATTTGAAATCTGCACACATGTGCGCTTCTAATGACGTAAAAATTACACGGATCGGTGGTTGGTCGGAAAATTCGATATCTGGCGACCCCGGCATGGCTGTTTCCGCCAATCCAAGCTAAGCCACAAAAGTCGTATTTCCTCGAAAACTATGCACCGCATAGGAAAACCACTTACAGATTTGAAATCTGCACACATGTGCGCTTCTAATGACGTAAAAATTACACGGATCGGTGGCTGAACGGAAAATTCGATATCTGGCGACCCCGGCATGGCTGTTTCCGCCAATCCAAGCTAAGCCACAAAAGTCGTATTTCCTCGAAAACTATGCACCGCATAGGAAATCCAGTTACAGATTTGAAATCTGCACACATGTGCGCTTCTAATGACGAAAAAATTACACGGATCGGTGATTGGTCGGAAAATGCGATATCTGGCGACCCCGGCATGGCTGTTTCCGCCAATCCAAGCTAAGCCACAAAAGTCGTATTTCCTCGAAAACTATGCACCGCATAGGAAAACCACTTACAGATTTGAAATCTGCACACATGTGCGCTTCTAATGACGAAAAAATTACACGGATCGGTGATTGGTCGGAAAATTCGATATCTGGCGATGCCGGCATGGCGATTTCGGCCAATCCAAACTAAGCCACTAAAATATGATTTCCTCGAAAACTACGCACCGCATAGGAAATCTAGTTACAGATTTGAAATCTGCACACATGTGCGCTTCTAAGAACGTACAAATTACACGGATCGGTGGTTGATCGGAAAATTCGATATCTGGCGACCCCGGCATGGCTGTTTCCGCCAATCCAAGCTAAGCCACAAAAGTCGTATTTCCTCGAAAACTATGCACCGCATAGGAAAACCACTTACAGATTTGAAATCTGCACACATGTGCGCTTCTAATGACGTAAGAATTACACGGATCGGTGGTTGGTCGGAAAATTCGATATCTGGCGACCCCGGCATGGCTGTTTCCGCCAATCCAAGCTAAGCCACAAAAGTCGTATTTCCTCGAAAACTATGCACCGCATAGGAAAACCACTTACAGATTTGAAATCTGCACACATGTGCGCTTCTAATGACGTAAAAATTACACGGATCGGTGGTTGGTCGGAAAATTCGATATCTGGCGACCCCGGCATGGCTGTTTCCGCCAATCCAAGCTAAGCCACAAAAGTCGTATTTCCTCGAAAACTATGCACCGCATAGGAAATCCAGTTACAGATTTGAAATCTGCACACATGTGCGCTTCTAATGACGTAAAAATTACACGGATCGGTGATTGGTCGGAAAATTCGATATCTGGCGACCCCGGCATGGCTGTTTCCGCCAATCCAAGCTAAGCCACAAAAATCTTATTTCCTCGAAAACTATGCACCGCATAGGAAATCCAGTTACAGATTTGAAATCTGCACACATGTGCGCTTCTAATGACGAAAAAATTACACGGATCGGTGGTTGGTCGGAAAATTCGATATCTGGCGACCCCGGCATGGCTGTTTCCGCCAATCCAAGCTAAGCCACAAAAGTCGTATTTCTTCGAAAACTATGCACCGCATAGGAAATCCAGTTATAGATTTGAAATCTGCACACATGTGCACCTCTAATGACGTAAAAATTACACGGATCGGTGATTGGTCGGAAAATTCGATATCTGGCGATGCCGGCATGGCGATTTCGGCCAATCCAAACTAAGCCACTAATATATGATTTCCTCGAAAACTATGCACCGCATAGGAAATCCACTTACAGATTTGAAATCTGCACACATGTGCGCTTCTAATGACGTAAAAATTACACGGATCGGTGATTGGGCGGAAAATTCGATATATGGCGATGCCGGCATGGCGATTTCGGCCAATCCAAACTAAGCCACTAAAATATGATTTCCTTGAAAACTACGCACCGCATAGGAAATCCACTTACAGATTTGAAATCTGCACACATATGCGCTTCTAATGACGAAAAAATTACACGGATCGGTGATTGGTCGGAAAATTCGATATCTGGCGACCCCGGCATGGCTGTTTCCGCCAATCCAAGCTAAGCCACAAAAATCTTATTTCCTCGAAAACTATGCACCGCATAGGAAATCCAGTTACAGATTTGAAATCTGCACACATGTGCGCTTCTAATGACGAAAAAATTACACGGATCGGTGATTGCTCGGAAAATTCGATATCCGGCGATGCCGGCATGGCGATTTCGGCCAATCCAAACTAAGCCACTAAAATATGATTTCCTCGGAAACTATGCACCGCATAGGAAATCCACTTACAGATTTGAAATCTGCACACATGTGCGCTTCCAAGGACGTAAAAATTACACGGATCGGTGGTTGGTCGGAAAATTCGATATCTGGCGACCCCGGCATGGCTGTTTCCGCCAATCCAAGCTAAGCCACAAAAGTCGTATTTCCTCGAAAACTATGCACCGCATAGGAAATCCAGTTACAGATTTGAAATCTGCACACATGTGCGCTTCTAATGACGTAAAAATTACACGGATCGGTGGTTGGTCGGAAAATTCGATATCTGGCGACCCCGGCATGGCTGTTTCCGCCAATCCAAGCTAAGCTACAAAAGTCGTATTTCCTCGAAAACTATGCACCGCATAGGAAATCCAGTTACAGATTTGAAATCTGCACACATGTGCGCTTCTAATGACGTAAAAATTACACGGATCGGTGGTTGGTCGGAAAATTCCATATCTGGCGACCCCGGCATGGCTATTTCCGCCAATCCAAGCTAAGCCACAAAAGTCGTATTTCCTCGAAAACTATGCACCACATAGGAAATCCAGTTACAGATTTGAAATCTGCACACATGTGCGCTTCTAATGACGTAAAAATTACACGGATCGGTGGTTGGTCGGAAAATTCGATATCTGGCGACCCCGGCATGGCTGTTTCCGCCAATCCAAGCTAAGCCACAAAAATCTTATTTCCTCGAAAACTATGCACCGCATAGGAAATCCAGTTACAGATTTGAAATCCGCACACATGTGCGCAGACGAATTACACGGATCGGTGATTGGTCGGAAAATTCGATATCTGGCGATGCCGGCATGGCGATTTCAGCCAATCCAAACTAAGCCACTAAAATATGATTTCCTCGAAAACTACGCACCGCATAGGAAATCCACTTACAGATTTGAAATCTGCACACATGTGCGCTTCTAATGACGTAAAAATTACACGGATCGGTGGTTGATCGGAAAATTCGATATCTGGCGACCCCGGCATGGCTGTTTCCGCCAATCCAAGCTAAGCCACAAAAGTCGTATTTCCTCGAAAACTATGCACCGCATAGGAAAACCACTTACAGATTTGAAATCTGCACACATGTGCGCTTCTAATGACGTAAAAATTACACGGATCGGTGGTTGGTCGGAAAATTCGATATCTGGCGACCCCGGCATGGCTGTTTCCGCCAATCCAAGCTAAGCCACAAAAGTCGTATTTCCTCGAAAACTATGCACCGCATAGGAAATCCAGTTACAGATTTGAAATCTGCACACATGTGCGCTTCTAATGACGTAAAAATTACACGGATCGGTGGTTGATCGGAAAATTCGATATCTGGCGACCCCGGCATGGCTGTTTCCGCCAATCCAAGCTAAGCCACAAAAATCTTATTTCCTCGAAAACTATGCACCGCATAGGAAATCCAGTTACAGATTTGAAATCTGCACACATGTGCGCTTCTAATGACGTAAAAATTACACGGATCGGTGATTGGTCGGAAAATTCGATATCTGGCGACCCCGGCATGGCTGTTTCCGCCAATCCAAGCTAAGCCACAAAAATCTTATTTCCTCGAAAACTATGCACCGCATAGGAAATCCAGTTACAGATTTGAAATCTGCACACATGTGCGCTTCTAATGACGAAAAAATTACACGGATCGGTGGTTGGTCGGAAAATTCGATATCTGGCGACCCCGGCATGGCTGTTTCCGCCAATCCAAGCTAAGCCACAAAAATCTTATTTCCTCGAAAACTATGCACCGCATAGGAAATCCAGTTACAGATTTGAAATCTGCACACATGTGCGCTTCTAATGACGTAAAAATTACACGGATCGGTGATTGGTCGGAAAATTCGATATCTGGCGACCCCGGCATGGCTGTTTCCGCCAATCCAAGCTAAGCCACAAAAATCTTATTTCCTCGAAAACTATGCACCGCATAGGAAATCCAGTTACAGATTTGAAATCTGCACACATGTGCGCTTCTAATGATGAAAAAATTACACGGATCGGTGATTGCTCGGAAAATTCGATATCCGGCGATGCCGGCATGGCGATTTCGGCCAATCCAAACTAAGCCACTAAAATATGATTTCCTCGGAAACTACGCACCGCATAGGAAATCCACTTACAGATTTGAAATCTGCACACATGTGCGCTTCTAATGACGAAAAAATTACACGGATCGGTGGTTGGTCGGAAAATTCGATATCTGGCGACCCCGGCATGGCTGTTTCCGCCAATCCAAGCTAAGCCACAAAAGTCGTATTTCCTCGAAAACTATGCACCGCATAGGAAATCCAGTTACAGATTTGAAATCTGCACACATGTGCTCTTCTAATGACAAAAAATTACACGGATCGGTGGTTGGTCGGAAAATTCGATATCTGGCGACCCCGGCATGGCTGTTTCCGCCAATCCAAGCTAAGCCACAAAAGTCGTATTTCCTCGAAAACTATGCACCGCATAGGAAAACCACTTACAGATTTGAAATCTGCACACATGTGCGCTTCTAATGACGTAAGAATTACACGGATCGGTGGTTGGTCGGAAAATTCGATATCTGGCGACCCCGGCATGGCTGTTTCCGCCAATCCAAGCTAAGCCACAAAAGTCGTATTTCCTCGAAAACTATGCACCGCATAGGAAAACCACTTACAGATTTGAAATCTGCACACATGTGCGCTTCTAATGACGTAAAAATTACACGGATCGGTGGTTGGTCGGAAAATTCGATATCTGGCGACCCCGGCATGGCTGTTTCCGCCAATCCAAGCTAAGCCACAAAAGTCGTATTTCCTCGAAAACTATGCACCGCATAGGAAATCCAGTTACAGATTTGAAATCTGCACACATATGCGCTTCTAATGACGAAAAAATTACACGGATCGGTGATTGGTCGGAAAATTCGATATCTGGCGACCCCGGCATGGCTGTTTCCGCCAATCCAAGCTAAGCCACAAAAATCTTATTTCCTCGAAAACTATGCACCGCATAGGAAATCCAGTTACAGATTTGAAATCTGCACACATGTGCGCTTCTAATGACGAAAAAATTACACGGATCGGTGATTGCTCGGAAAATTCGATATCCGGCGATGCCGGCATGGCGATTTCGGCCAATCCAAACTAAGCCACTAAAATATGATTTCCTCGGAAACTATGCACCGCATAGGAAATCCACTTACAGATTTGAAATCTGCACACATGTGCGCTTCCAAGGACGTAAAAATTACACGGATCGGTGGTTGGTCGGAAAATTCGATATCTGGCGACCCCGGCATGGCTGTTTCCGCCAATCCAAGCTAAGCCACAAAAGTCGTATTTCCTCGAAAACTATGCACCGCATAGGAAATCCAGTTACAGATTTGAAATCTGCACACATGTGCGCTTCTAATGACGTAAAAATTACACGGATCGGTGGTTGGTCGGAAAATTCGATATCTGGCGACCCCGGCATGGCTGTTTCCGCCAATCCAAGCTAAGCTACAAAAGTCGTATTTCCTCGAAAACTATGCACCGCATAGGAAATCCAGTTACAGATTTGAAATCTGCACACATGTGCGCTTCTAATGACGTAAAAATTACACGGATCGGTGGTTGGTCGGAAAATTCCATATCTGGCGACCCCGGCATGGCTATTTCCGCCAATCCAAGCTAAGCCACAAAAGTCGTATTTCCTCGAAAACTATGCACCACATAGGAAATCCAGTTACAGATTTGAAATCTGCACACATGTGCGCTTCTAATGACGTAAAAATTACACGGATCGGTGGTTGGTCGGAAAATTCGATATCTGGCGACCCCGGCATGGCTGTTTCCGCCAATCCAAGCTAAGCCACAAAAATCTTATTTCCTCGAAAACTATGCACCGCATAGGAAATCCAGTTACAGATTTGAAATCCGCACACATGTGCGCAGACGAATTACACGGATCGGTGATTGGTCGGAAAATTCGATATCTGGCGATGCCGGCATGGCGATTTCAGCCAATCCAAACTAAGCCACTAAAATATGATTTCCTCGAAAACTACGCACCGCATAGGAAATCCACTTACAGATTTGAAATCTGCACACATGTGCGCTTCTAATGACGTAAAAATTACACGGATCGGTGGTTGATCGGAAAATTCGATATCTGGCGACCCCGGCATGGCTGTTTCCGCCAATCCAAGCTAAGCCACAAAAGTCGTATTTCCTCGAAAACTATGCACCGCATAGGAAAACCACTTACAGATTTGAAATCTGCACACATGTGCGCTTCTAATGACGTAAAAATTACACGGATCGGTGGTTGGTCGGAAAATTCGATATCTGGCGACCCCGGCATGGCTGTTTCCGCCAATCCAAGCTAAGCCACAAAAGTCGTATTTCCTCGAAAACTATGCACCGCATAGGAAATCCAGTTACAGATTTGAAATCTGCACACATGTGCGCTTCTAATGACGTAAAAATTACACGGATCGGTGGTTGATCGGAAAATTCGATATCTGGCGACCCCGGCATGGCTGTTTCCGCCAATCCAAGCTAAGCCACAAAAATCTTATTTCCTCGAAAACTATGCACCGCATAGGAAATCCAGTTACAGATTTGAAATCTGCACACATGTGCGCTTCTAATGACGTAAAAATTACACGGATCGGTGATTGGTCGGAAAATTCGATATCTGGCGACCCCGGCATGGCTGTTTCCGCCAATCCAAGCTAAGCCACAAAAATCTTATTTCCTCGAAAACTATGCACCGCATAGGAAATCCAGTTACAGATTTGAAATCTGCACACATGTGCGCTTCTAATGACGAAAAAATTACACGGATCGGTGATTGGGCGGAAAATTCGATATCTGGCGACCCCGGCATGGCTGTTTCCGCCAATCCAAGCTAAGCCACAAAAATCTTATTTCCTCGAAAACTATGCACCGCATAGGAAATCCAGTTACAGATTTGAAATCTGCACACATGTGCGCTTCTAATGACGTAAAAATTACACGGATCGGTGATTGGTCGGAAAATTCGATATCTGGCGACCCCGGCATGGCTGTTTCCGCCAATCCAAGCTAAGCCACAAAAATCTTATTTCCTCGAAAACTATGCACCGCATAGGAAATCCAGTTACAGATTTGAAATCTGCACACATGTGCGCTTCTAATGATGAAAAAATTACACGGATCGGTGATTGCTCGGAAAATTCGATATCCGGCGATGCCGGCATGGCGATTTCGGCCAATCCAAACTAAGCCACTAAAATATGATTTCCTCGGAAACTACGCACCGCATAGGAAATCCACTTACAGATTTGAAATCTGCACACATGTGCGCTTCTAATGACGAAAAAATTACACGGATCGGTGGTTGGTCGGAAAATTCGATATCTGGCGACCCCGGCATGGCTGTTTCCGCCAATCCAAGCTAAGCCACAAAAGTCGTATTTCCTCGAAAACTATGCACCGCATAGGAAATCCAGTTACAGATTTGAAATCTGCACACATGTGCGCTTCTAATGACGAAAAAATTACACGGATCGGTGGTTGGTCGGAAAATTCGATATCTGGCGACCCCGGCATGGCTGTTTCCGCCAATCCAAGCTAAGCCACAAAAGTCGTATTTCCTCGAAAACTATGCACCGCATAGGAAATCCAGTTACAGATTTGAAATCTGCACACATGTGCGCTTCTAATGACGTAAAAATTACACGGATCGGTGGTTGGTCGGAAAATTCGATATCTGGCGACCCCGGCATGGCTGTTTCCGCCAATCCAAGCTAAGCTACAAAGTCGTATTTCCTCGAAAACTATGCACCGCATAGGAAATCCAGTTACAGATTTGAAATCTGCACACATGTGCGCTTCTAATGACGTAAAAATTACACGGATCGGTGGTTGGTCGGAAAATTCCATATCTGGCGACCCCGGCATGGCTATTTCCGCCAATCCAAGCTAAGCCACAAAAGTCGTATTTCCTCGAAAACTATGCACCACATAGGAAATCCAGTTACAGATTTGAAATCTGCACACATGTGCGCTTCTAATGACGTAAAAATTACACGGATCGGTGGTTGGTCGGAAAATTCGATATCTGGCGACCCCGGCATGGCTGTTTCCGCCAATCCAAGCTAAGCCACAAAAATCTTATTTCCTCGAAAACTATGCACCGCATAGGAAATCCAGTTACAGATTTGAAATCTGCACACATGTGCGCAGACGAATTACACGGATCGGTGATTGGTCGGAAAATTCGATATCTGGCGATGCCGGCATGGCGATTTCGGCCAATCCAAACTAAGCCACTAAAATATGATTTCCTCGAAAACTACGCACCGCATAGGAAATCCACTTACAGATTTGAAATCTGCACACATGTGCGCTTCTAAGAACGTAAAAATTACACGGATCGGTGGTTGATCGGAAAATTCGATATCTGGCGACCCCGGCATGGCTGTTTCCGCCAATCCAAGCTAAGCCACAAAAGTCGTATTTCCTCGAAAACTATGCACCGCATAGGAAATCCAGTTACAGATTTGAAATCTGCACACATGTGCGCTTCTAATGACGAAAAAATTACACGGATCGGTGGTTGGTCGGAAAATTCGATATCTGGCGACCCCGGCATGGCTGTTTCCGCCAATCCAAGCTAAGCCACAAAAGTCGTATTTCCTCGAAAACTATGCACCGCATAGGAAATCCAGTTACAGATTTGAAATCTGCACACATGTGCGCTTCTAATGACGAAAAAATTACACGGATCGGTGGTTGGTCGGAAAATTCGATACCTGGCGACCCCGGCATGGCTGTTTCCGCCAATCCAAGCTAAGCCACAAAAGTCGTATTTCCTCGAAAACTATGCACCGCATAGGAAATCCAGTTACAGATTTGAAATCCGCACACATGTGCGCTTCCAATGACGTAAAAATTACACGGATCGGTGATTGCTCGGAAAATTCGATATCTGGCGATGCCGGCATGGCGATTTCGGCCAATCCAAACTAAGCCACTAGTATATGATTTCCTCGAAAACTATGCACCGCATAGGAAATCCACTTACAGATTTTAAATCTGCACACATGTGCGCTTCTAATGACGAAAAAATTACACGGATCGGTGATTGGTCGGAAAATTCGATATCTGGCGACCCCGGCATGGCTGTTTCCGCCAATCCAAGCTAAGCTACAAAAATCTTATTTCCTCGAAAACTATGCACCGCATAGGAAATCCAGTTACAGATTTGAAATCTGCACACATGTGCGCTTCTAAGGACGTAAAAATTACACGGATCGGTGATTGGTCGGAAAATTCGATATCTGGCGACCCCGGCATGGCTGTTTCCGCCAATCCAAGCTAAGCCACAAAAGTCGTATTTCTTCGAAAACTATGCACCGCATAGGAAATCCAGTTACAGATTTGAAATCTGCACACATGTGCGCTTCTAATGACGTAAAAATTACACGGATCGGTGATTGGTCGGAAAATTCGATATCTGGCGATGCCGGCATGGCGATTTCGGCCAATCCAAACTAAGCCACTAAAATATGATTTCCTCGAAAACTATGCACCGCATAGGAAATCCACTTACAGATTTGAAATCTGCACACATGTGCGCTTCTAATGACGAAAAAATTACACGGATCGGTGATTGGTCAGAAAATTCGATATCTGGCGACCCCGGCATGGCTGTTTCCGCCAATCCAAGCTAAGCCACAAAAGTCGTATTTCTTCGAAAACTATGCACCGCATAGGAAATCCAGTTACAGATTTGAAATCTGCACACATGTGCGCTTCTAATGACGTAAAAATTACACGGATCGGTGGTTGGTCGGAAAATTCGATATCTGGCGACCCCGGCATGGCTATTTCCGCCAATCCAAGCTAAGCCACAAAAGTCGTATTTCTTCGAAAACTATGCACCGCATAGGAAATCCAGTTACAGATTTGAAATCTGCACACATGTGCGCTTCTAATGACGTAAAAATTACACGGATCGGTGGTTGATCGGAAAATTCGATATCTGGCGACCCCGGCATGGCTATTTCCGCCAATCCAAGCTAAGCCACAAAAGTCGTATTTCCTCGAAAACTATGCACCGCATAGGAAATCCAGTTACAGATTTGAAATCTGCACACATGTGCGCTTCTAATGACGTAAAAATTACACGGATCGGTGGTTGATCGGAAAATTCGATATCTGGCGACCCCGGCATGGCTGTTTCCGCCAATCCAAGCTAAGCCACAAAAGTCGTATTTCCTCGAAAACTATGCACCGCATAGGAAAACCACTTACAGATTTGAAATCTGCACACATGTGCGCTTCTAATGACGTAAAAATTACACGGATCGGTGGTTGAACGGAAAATTCGATATCTGGCGACCCCGGCATGGCTGTTTCCGCCAATCCAAGCTAAGCCACAAAAGTCGTATTTCCTCGAAAACTATGCACCGCATAGGAAATCCAGTTACAGATTTGAAATCTGCACACATGTGCGCTTCTAATGACGAAAAAATTACACGGATCGGTGATTGGTCGGAAAATTCGATATCTGGCGACCCCGGCATGGCTGTTTCCGCCAATCCAAGCTAAGCCACAAAAGTCGTATTTCCTCGAAAACTATGCACCGCATAGGAAATCCAGTTACAGATTTGAAATCTGCACACATGTGCGCTTCTAATGACGAAAAAATTACACGGATCGGTGATTGGTCGGAAAATTCGATATCTGGCGACCCCGGCATGGCTGTTTCCGCCAATCCAAGCTAAGCCACAAAAGTCGTATTTCCTCGAAAACTATGCACCGCATAGGAAAACCACTTACAGATTTGAAATCTGCACACATGTGCGCTTCTAATGACGAAAAAATTACACGGATCGGTGATTGGTCGGAAAATTCGATATCTGGCGATGCCGGCATGGCGATTTCGGCCAATCCAAACTAAGCCACTAAAATATGATTTCCTCGAAAACTACGCACCGCATAGGAAATCTAGTTACAGATTTGAAATCTGCACACATGTGCGCTTCTAAGAACGTAAAAATTACACGGATCGGTGGTTGATCGGAAAATTCGATATCTGGCGACCCCGGCATGGCTGTTTCCGCCAATCCAAGCTAAGCCACAAAAGTCGTATTTCCTCGAAAACTATGCACCGCATAGGAAAACCACTTACAGATTTGAAATCTGCACACATGTGCGCTTCTAATGACGTAAGAATTACACGGATCGGTGGTTGGTCGGAAAATTCGATATCTGGCGACCCCGGCATGGCTGTTTCCGCCAATCCAAGCTAAGCCACAAAAGTCGTATTTCCTCGAAAACTATGCACCGCATAGGAAATCCAGTTACAGATTTGAAATCTGCACACATGTGCGCTTCTAATGACGTAAAAATTACACGGATCGGTGGTTGGTCGGAAAATTCGATATCTGGCGACCCCGGCATGGCTATTTCCGCCAATCCAAGCTAAGCCACAAAAGTCGTATTTCCTCGAAAACTATGCACCGCATAGGAAAACCACTTACAGATTTGAAATCTGCACACATGTGCGCTTCTAATGACGAAAAAATTACACGGATCGGTGATTGGTCGGAAAATTCGATATCTGGCGATGCCGGCATGGCGATTTCGGCCAATCCAAACTAAGCCACTAAAATATGATTTCCTCGAAAACTACGCACCGCATAGGAAATCCACTTACAGATTTGAAATCTGCACACATGTGCGCTTCTAATGACGTAAAAATTACACGGATCGGTGGTTGATCGGAAAATTCGATATCTGGCGACCCCGGCATGGCTGTTTCCGCCAATCCAAGCTAAGCCACAAAAGTCGTATTTCCTCGAAAACTATGCACCGCATAGGAAATCCACTTACAGATTTGAAATCTGCACACATGTGCGCTTCTAATGACGTAAAAATTACACGGATCGGTGATTGGTCGGAAAATTCGATATCTGGCGACCCCGGCATGGCTGTTTCCGCCAATCCAAGCTTAGCCACAAAAGTCGTATTTCCTCGAAAACTATGCACCGCATAGGAAATCCAGTTACAGATTTGAAATCTGCACACATGTGCGTTTCTAATGACGTAAAAATTACACGGATCGGTGGTTGATCGGAAAATTCGATATCTGGCGACCCCGGCATGGCTATTTCCGCCAATCCAAGCTAAGCCACAAAAGTCGTATTTCCTCGAAAACTATGCACCGCATAGGAAATCCAGTTACAGATTTGAAATCTGCACACATGTGCGCTTCTAATGACGTAAAAATTACACGGATCGGTGATTGCTCGGAAAATTCGATATCTGGCGATGCCGGCATGGCGATTTCGGCCAATCCAAACTAAGCCACTAAAATATGATTTCCTCGAAAACTACGCACCGCATAGGAAATCCACTTACAGATTTGAAATCTGCACACATGTGCGCTTCTAATGACGAAAAAATTACACGGATCGGTGATTGGTCGGAAAATTCGATATCTGGCGATTTCGGCCAATCCAAACTAAGCCACTAAAATATGATTTCCTCGAAAACTACGCACCGCATAGGAAATCCACTTACAGATTTGAAATCTGCACACATGTGCGCTTCTAAGAACGTAAAAATTACACGGATCGGTGGTTGATCGGAAAATTCGATATCTGGCGACCCCGGCATGGCTGTTTCCGCCAATCCAAGCTAAGCCACAAAAGTCGTATTTCCTCGAAAACTATGCACCGCATAGGAAATCCAGTTACAGATTTGAAATCTGCACACATGTGCGCTTCTAATGACGAAAAAATTACACGGATCGGTGATTGGTCGGAAAATTCGATATCTGGCGATGCCGGCATGGCGATTTCGGCCAATCCAAACTAAGCCACTAAAATATGATTTCCTCGAAAACTACGCACCGCATAGGAAATCCACTTACAGATTTGAAATCTGCACACATGTGCGCTTCTAATGACGAAAAAATTACACGGATCGGTGATTGGTCGGAAAATTCGATATCTGGCGATGCCGGCATGGCGATTTCGGCCAATCCAAACTAAGCCACTAAAATATGATTTCCTCGCAAACTACGCACCGCATAGGAAATCCACTTACAGATTTGAAATCTGCACACATGTGCGCTTCTAAGAACGTAAAAATTACACGGATCGGTGGTTGATCGGAAAATTCGATATCTGGCGACCCCGGCATGGCTGTTTCCGCCAATCCAAGCTAAGCCACAAAAGTCGTATTTCCTCGAAAACTATGCACCGCATAGGAAATCCAGTTACAGATTTGAAATCTGCACACATGTGCGCTTCTAATGACGTTAAAATTACACGGATCGGTGGTTGGTCGGAAAATTCGATATCTGGCGACCCCGGCATGGCTATTTCCGCCAATCCAAGCTAAGCCACAAAAGTCGTATTTCCTCGAAAACTATGCACCGCATAGGAAATCCAGTTACAGATTTGAAATCTGCACACATGTGCGCTTCTAATGACGAAAAAATTACACGGATCGGTGATTGGTCGGAAAATTCGATATCTGGCGACCCCGGCATGGCTGTTTCCGCCAATCCAAGCTAAGCCACAAAAGTCGTATTTCCTCGAAAACTATGCACCGCATAGGAAATCCATTTACAGATTTGAAATCTGCACACATGTGCGCTTCTAATGACGAAAAAATTACACGGATCGGTGATTGGTCGGAAAATTCGATATCTGGCGATGCCGGCATGGCGATTTCGGCCAATCCAAACTAAGCCACTAAAATATGATTTCCTCGAAAACTACGCACCGCATAGGAAATCCACTTACAGATTTGAAATCTGCACACATGTGCGCTTCTAAGAACGTAAAAATTACACGGATCGGTGGTTGATCGGAAAATTCGATATCTGGCGACCCCGGCATGGCTGTTTCCGCCAATCCAAGCTAAGCCACAAAAGTCGTATTTCCTCGAAAACTATGCACCGCATAGGAAATCCAGTTACAGATTTGAAATCTGCACACATGTGCGCTTCTAATGACGAAAAAATTACACGGATCGGTGATTGGTCGGAAAATTCGATATCTGGCGATGCCGGCATGGCGATTTCGGCCAATCCAAACTAAGCCACTAAAATATGATTTCCTCGAAAACTACGCACCGCATAGGAAATCCACTTACAGATTTGAAATCTGCACACATGTGCGCTTCTAAGAACGTAAAAATTACACGGATCGGTGGTTGAACGGAAAATTCGATATCTGGCGACCCCGGCATGGCTGTTTCCGCCAATCCAAGCTAAGCCACAAAAGTCGTATTTCCTCGAAAACTATGCACCGCTGGGGAAATCCAGTTACAGATTTGAAATCTGCACACATGTGCGCTTCTAATGACGAAAAAATTACACGGATCGGTGATTGGTCGGAAAATTCGATATCTGGCGACCCCGGCATGGCTGTTTCCGCCAATCCAAGCTAAGCCACAAAAGTCGTATTTCCTCGAAAACTATGCACCGCATAGGAAAACCACTTACAGATTTGAAATCTGCACACATGTGCGCTTCTAATGACGTAAAAATTACACGGATCGGTGGTTGGTCGGAAAATTCGATATCTGGCGACCCCGGCATGGCTGTTTCCGCCAATCCAAGCTAAGCCACAAAAGTCGTATTTCCTCGAAAACTATGCACCGCATAGGAAATCCAGTTACAGATTTGAAATCTGCACACATGTGCGCTTCTAATGACGAAAAAATTACACGGATCGGTGATTGGTCGGAAAATTCGATATCTGGCGACCCCGGCATGGCTGTTTCCGCCAATCCAAGCTAAGCCACAAAAGTCGTATTTCCTCGAAAACTATGCACCGCATAGGAAAACCACTTACAGATTTGAAATCTGCACACATGTGCGCTTCTAATGACGAAAAAATTACACGGATCGGTGGTTGGTCGGAAAATTCGATATCTGGCGACCCCGGCATGGCTATTTCCGCCAATCCAAGCTAAGCCACAAAAGTCGTATTTCCTCGAAAACTATGCACCGCATAGGAAAACCACTTACAGATTTGAAATCTGCACACATGTGCGCTTCTAATGACGTAAAAATTACACGGATCGGTGGTTGGTCGGAAAATTCGATATCTGGCGACCCCGGCATGGCTGTTTCCGCCAATCCAAACTAAGCCACAAAAGTCGTATTTCCTCGAAAACTATGCACCGCATAGGAAATCCAGTTACAGATTTGAAATCTGCACACATGTGCGCTTCTAATGACGAAAAAATTACACGGATCGGTGATTGGTCGGAAAATTCGATATCTGGCGATGCCGGCATGGCGATTTCGGCCAATCCAAACTAAGCCACTAAAATATGATTTCCTCGAAAACTACGCACCGCATAGGAAATCCACTTACAGATTTGAAATCTGCACACATGTGCGCTTCTAAGAACGTAAAAATTACACGGATCGGTGGTTGATCGGAAAATTCGATATCTGGCGACCCCGGCATGGCTGTTTCCGCCAATCCAAGCTAAGCCACAAAAGTCGTATTTCCTCGAAAACTATGCACCGCATAGGAAAACCAGTTACAGATTTGAAATCTGCACACATGTGCGCTTCTAATGACGTAAAAATTACACGGATCGGTGGTTGGTCGGAAAATTCGATATCTGGCGACCCCGGCATGGCTGTTTCCGCCAATCCAAGCTAAGCCACAAAAGTCGTATTTCCTCGAAAACTATGCACCGCATAGGAAATCCACTTACAGATTTGAAATCTGCACACATGTGCGCTTCTAATGACGTAAAAATTACACGGATCGGTGGTTGATCGGAAAATTCGATATCTGGCGACCCCGGCATGGCTATTTCCGCCAATCCAAGCTAAGCCACAAAAGTCGTATTTCCTCGAAAATTATGCACCGCATAGGAAATCCAGTTACAGATTTGAAATCTGCACACATGTGCGCTTCTAATGACGTAAAAATTACACGGATCGGTGATTGCTCGGAAAATTCGATATCTGGCGATGCCGGCATGGCGATTTCGGCCAATCCAAACTAAGCCACTAAAATATGATTTCCTCGAAAACTACGCACCGCATAGGAAATCCACTTACAGATTTGAAATCTGCACACATGTGCGCTTCTAAGAACGTAAAAGTTACACGGATCGGTGATTGGTCGGAAAATTCGATATCTGGCGACCCCGGCATGGCTGTTTCCGCCAATCCAAGCTAAGCCACAAAAGTCGTATTTCCTCGAAAACTATGCACCGCATAGGAAATCCAGTTACAGATTTGAAATCTGCACACATGTGCGCTTCTAAGAACGTAAAAATTACACGGATCGGTGGTTGATCGGAAAATTCGATATCTGGCGACCCCGGCATGGCTGTTTCCGCCAATCCAAGCTAAGCCACAAAAGTCGTATTTCCTCGAAAACTATGCACCGCATAGGAAAACCAGTTACAGATTTGAAATCTGCACACATGTGCGCTTCTAATGACGTAAAAATTACACGGATCGGTGGTTGGTCAGAAAATTCGATATCTGGCGACCCCGGCATGGCTGTTTCCGCCAATCCAAGCTAAGCCACAAAAGTCGTATTTCCTCGAAAACTATGCACCGCATAGGAAATCCAGTTACAGATTTGAAATCTGCACACATGTGCGCTTCTAATGACGTAAAAATTACACGGATCGGTGATTGGTCGGGAAATTCGATATCTGGCGACCCCGGCATGGCTGTTTCCGCCAATCCAAGCTAAGCCACAAAAGTCGTATTTCCTCGAAAACTATGCACCGCATAGGAAATCCAGTTACAGATTTGAAATCTGCACACATGTGCGCTTCTAAGAACGTACAAATTACACGGATCGGTGGTTGATCGGAAAATTCGATATCTGGCGACCCCGGCATGGCTGTTTCCGCCAATCCAAGCTAAGCCACAAAAGTCGTATTTCCTCGAAAACTATGCACCGCATAGGAAATCCAGTTACAGATTTGAAATCTGCACACATGTGCGCTTCTAATGACGAAAAAATTATTACACGGATCGGTGATTGGTCGGAAAATTCGATATCTGGCGACCCCGGCATGGCTGTTTCCGCCAATCCAAGCTAAGCCACAAAAGTCGTATTTCCTCGAAAACTATGCACCGCATAGGAAAACCACTTACAGATTTGAAATCTGCACACATGTGCGCTTCTAATGACGAAAAAATTACACGGATCGGTGGTTGGTCGGAAAGTTCGATATCTGGCGACCCCGGCATGGCTGTTTCCGCCAATCCAAGCTAAGCCACAAAAGTCGTATTTCCTCGAAAACTGTGCACCGCATAGGAAATCCAGTTACAGATTTGAAATCTGCACACATGTGCGCTTCTAATGACGTTAAAATTACACGGATCGTTGGTTGGTCGGAAAATTCGATATCTGGCGACCCCGGCATGGCTATTTCCGCCAATCCAAGCTAAGCCACAAAAGTCGTATTTCCTCGAAAACTATGCACCGCATAGGAAATCCAGTTACAGATTTGAAATCTGCACACATGTGCGCTTCTAATGACGAAAAAATTACACGGATCGGTGATTGGTCGGAAAATTCGATATCTGGCGACCCCGGCATGGCTGTTTCCGCCAATCCAAGCTAAGCCACAAAAGTCGTATTTCCTCGAAAACTATGCACCGCATAGGAAATCCACTTACAGATTTGAAATCTGCACACATGTGCGCTTCTAATGACGAAAAAATTACACGGATCGGTGATTGGTCGGAAAATTCGATATCTGGCGATGCCGGCATGGCGATTTCGGCCAATCCAAACTAAGCCACTAAAATATGATTTCCTCGAAAACTACGCACCGCATAGGAAATCCACTTACAGATTTGAAATCTGCACACATGTGCGCTTCCAAGAACGTAAAAATTACACGGATCGGTGGTTGATCGGAAAATTCGATATCTGGCGACCCCGGCATGGCTATTTCCGCCAATCCAAGCTAAGCCACAAAAGTCGTATTTCCTCGAAAACTATGCACCGCATAGGAAATCCAGTTACAGATTTGAAATCTGCACACATGTGCGCTTCTAATGACGAAAAAATTACACGGATCGGTGATTGGTCGGAAAATTCGATATCTGGCGACCCCGGCATGGCTGTTTCCGCCAATCCAAGCTAAGCCACAAAAGTCGTATTTCCTCGAAAACTATGCACCGCATAGGAAAACCACTTACAGATTTGAAATCTGCACACATGTGCGCTTCTAATGACGAAAAAATTACACTTATCGGTGATTGGTCGGAAAATTCGATATCTGGCGATGCCGGCATGGCGATTTCGGCCAATCCAAACTAAGCCACTAAAATATGATTTCCTCGAAAACTACGCACCGCATAGGAAATCCACTTACAGATTTGAAATCTGCACACATGTGCGCTTCTAAGAACGTAAAAATTACACGGATCGGTGGTTGATCCGAAAATTCGATATCTGGCGACCCCGGCATGGCTGTTTCCGCCAATCCAAGCTAAGCCACAAAAGTCGTATTTCCTCGAAAACTATGCACCGCATAGGAAATCCAGTTACAGATTTGAAATCTGCACACATGTGCGCTTCTAATGACGAAAAAATTACACGGATCGGTGATTGGTCGGAAAATTCGATATCTGGCGACCCCGGCATGGCTGTTTCCGCCAATCCAAGCTAAGCCACAAAAGTCGTATTTCCTCGAAAACTATGCACCGCATAGGAAAACCACTTACAGATTTGAAATCTGCACACATGTGCGCATCTAATGACGAAAAAATTACACGGATCGGTGGTTGGTCGGAAAGTTCGATATCTGGCGATGCCGGCATGGCGATTTCGGCCAATCCAAACTAAGCCACTAAAATATGATTTCCTCGAAAACTACGCACCGCATAGGAAATCCACTTACAGATTTGAAATCTGCACACATGTGCGCTTCTAAGAACGTAAAAATTACACGGATCGGTGGTTGATCCGAAAATTCGATATCTGGCGACCCCGGCATGGCTGTTTCCGCCAATCCAAGCTAAGCCACAAAAGTCGTATTTCCTCGAAAACTATGCACCGCATAGGAAATCCAGTTACAGATTTGAAATCTGCACACATGTGCGCTTCTAATGACGTTAAAATTACACGGATCGGTGGTTGGTCGGAAAATTCGATATCTGGCGACCCCGGCATGGCTATTTCCGCCAATCCAAGCTAAGCCACAAAAGTCGTATTTCCTCGAAAACTATGCACCGCATAGGAAATCCAGTTACAGATTTGAAATCTGCACACATGTGCGCTTCTAATGACGAAAAAATTACACGGATCGGTGATTGGTCGGAAAATTCGATATCTGGTGACCCCGGCATGGCTGTTTCCGCCAATCCAAGCTAAGCCACAAAAGTCGTATTTCCTCGAAAACTATGCACCGCATAGGAAAACCACTTACAGATTTGAAATCTGCACACATGTGCGCTTCTAATGACGAAAAAATTACACGGATCGGTGATTGGTCGGAAAATTCGATATCTGGCGATGCCGGCATGGCGATTTCGGCCAATCCAAACTAAGCCACTAAAATATGATTTCCTCGAAAACTACGCACCGCATAGGAAATCCACTTACAGATTTGAAATCTGCACACATGTGCGCTTCTAAGAACGTAAAAATTACACGGATCGGTGGTTGATCGGAAAATTCGATATCTGGCGACCCCGGCATGGCTGTTTCCGCCAATCCAAGCTAAGCCACAAAAGTCGTATTTCCTCGAAAACTATGCACCGCATAGGAAATCCAGTTACAGATTTGAAATCTGCACACATGTGCGCTTCTAATGACGAAAAAATTACACGGATCGGTGATTGGCCGGAAAATTCGATATCTGGCGATGCCGGCATGGCGATTTCGGCCAATCCAAACTAAGCCACTAAAATATGATTTCCTCGAAAACTACGCACCGCATAGGAAATCCACTTACAGATTTGAAATCTGCACACATGTGCGCTTCTAAGAACGTAAAAATTACACGGATCGGTGGTTGATCGGAAAATTCGATATCTGGCGACCCCGGCATGGCTGTTTCCGCCAATCCAAGCTAAGCCACAAAAGTCGTATTTCCTCGAAAACTATGCACCGCATAGGAAATCCAGTTACAGATTTGAAATCTGCACACATGTGCGCTTCTAATGACGAAAAAATTACACGGATCGGTGATTGGTCGGAAAATTCGATATCTGGCGATGCCGGCATGGCGATTTCGGCCAATCCAAACTAAGCCACTAAAATATGATTTCCTCGAAAACTACGCACCGCATAGGAAATCCACTTACAGATTTGAAATCTGCACACATGTGCGCTTCTAAGAACGTAAAAATTACACGGATCGGTGGTTGATCGGAAAATTCGATATCTGGCGACCCCGGCATGGCTGTTTCCGCCAATCCAAGCTAAGCCACAAAAGTCGTATTTCCTCGAAAACTATGCACCGCATAGGAAAACCACTTATAGATTTGAAATCTGCACACATGTGCGCTTCTAATGACGAAAAAATTACACGGATCGGTGATTGGTCGGAAAATTCGATATCTGGCGACCCCGGCATGGCTGTTTCCGCCAATCCAAGCTAAGCCACAAAAGTCGTATTTCCTCGAAAACTATGCACCGCATAGGAAATCCAGTTACAGATTTGAAATCTGCACACATGTGCGCTTCTAATGACGAAAAAATTACACGGATCGGTGATTGGTCGGAAAATTCGATATCTGGCGATGCCGGCATGGCGATTTCGGCCAATCCAAACTAAGCCACTAAAATATGATTTCCTCGAAAACTACGCACCGCATAGGAAATCCACTTACAGATTTGAAATCTGCACACATGTGCGCTTCTAAGAACGTAAAAATTACACGGATCGGTGGTTGATCGGAAAATTCGATATCTGGCGACCCCGGCATGGCTGTTTCCGCCAATCCAAGCTAAGCCACAAAAGTCGTATTTCCTCGAAAACTATGCACCGCATAGGAAATCCAGTTACAGATTTGAAATCTGCACACATGTGCGCTTCTAATGACGAAAAAATTACACGGATCGGTGATTGGTCGGAAAATTCGATATCTGGTGACCCCGGCATGGCTGTTTCCGCCAATCCAAGCTAAGCCACAAAAGTCGTATTTCCTCGAAAACTATGCACCGCATAGGAAAACCACTTACAGATTTGAAATCTGCACACATGTGCGCTTCTAATGACGAAAAAATTACACGGATCGGTGATTGGTCGGAAAATTCGATATCTGGCGATGCCGGCATGGCGATTTCGGCCAATCCAAACTAAGCCACTAAAATATGATTTCCTCGAAAACTACGCACCGCATAGGAAATCCACTTACAGATTTGAAATCTGCACACATGTGCGCTTCTAAGAACGTAAAAATTACACGGATCGGTGGTTGATCGGAAAATTCGATATCTGGCGACCCCGGCATGGCTGTTTCCGCCAATCCAAGCTAAGCCACAAAAGTCGTATTTCCTCGAAAACTATGCACCGCATAGGAAAACCACTTATAGATTTGAAATCTGCACACATGTGCGCTTCTAATGACGAAAAAATTACACGGATCGGTGATTGGTCGGAAAATTCGATATCTGGCGACCCCGGCATGGCTGTTTCCGCCAATCCAAGCTAAGCCACAAAAGTCGTATTTCCTCGAAAACTATGCACCGCATAGGAAATCCAGTTACAGATTTGAAATCTGCACACATGTGCGCTTCTAATGACGAAAAAATTACACGGATCGGTGATTGGTCGGAAAATTCGATATCTGGCGACCCCGGCATGGCTGTTTCCGCCAATCCAAGCTAAGCCACAAAAGTCGTATTTCCTCGAAAACTATGCACCGCATAGGAAATCCAGTTACAGATTTGAAATCTGCACACATGTGCGCTTCTAATGACGAAAAAATTACACGGATCGGTGATTGGTCGGAAAATTCGATATCTGGCGACCCCGGCATGGCTGTTTCCGCCAATCCAAGCTAAGCCACAAAAGTCGTATTTCCTCGAAAACTATGCACCGCATAGGAAAACCACTTACAGATTTGAAATCTGCACACATGTGCGCTTCTAATGACGAAAAAATTACACGGATCGGTGATTGGTCGGAAAATTCGATATCTGGCGACCCCGGCATGGCTGTTTCCGCCAATCCAAGCTAAGCCACAAAAGTCGTATTTCCTCGAAAACTATGCACCGCATAGGAAATCCAGTTACAGATTTGAAATCTGCACACATGTGCGCTTCTAATGACGAAAAAATTACACGGATCGGTGATTGGTCGGAAAATTCGATATCTGGCGACCCCGGCATGGCTGTTTCCGCCAATCCAAGCTAAGCCACAAAAGTCGTATTTCCTCGAAAACTATGCACCGCATAGGAAAACCACTTACAGATTTGAAATCTGCACACATGTGCGCTTCTAATGACGAAAAAATTACACGGATCGGTGGTTGGTCGGAAAATTCGATATCAGGCGACCCCGGCATGGCTATTTCCGCCAATCCAAGCTAAGCCACAAAAGTCGTATTTCCTCGAAAACTATGCACCGCATAGGAAATCCAGTTACAGATTTGAAATCTGCACACATGTGCGCTTCTAATGACGAAAAAATTACACGGATCGGTGATTGGTCGGAAAATTCGATATCTGGCGACCCCGGCATGGCTGTTTCCGCCAATCCAAGCTAAGCCACAAAAGTCGTATTTCCTCGAAAACTATGCACCGCATAGGAAAACCACTTACAGATTTGAAATCTGCACACATGTGCGCTTCTAATGACGAAAAAATTACACGGATCGGTGATTGGTCGGAAAATTCGATATCTGGCGATGCCGGCGTGGCGATTTCGGCCAATCCAAACTAAGCCACTAAAATATGATTTCCTCGAAAACTACGCACCGCATAGGAAATCCACTTACAGATTTGAAATCTGCACACATGTGCGCTTCTAAGAACGTAAAAATTACACGGATCGGTGGTTGATCGGAAAATTCGATATCTGGCGACCCCGGCATGGCTGTTTCCGCCAATCCAAGCTAAGCCACAAAAGTCGTATTTCCTCGAAAACTATGCACCGCATAGGAAATCCAGTTACAGATTTGAAATCTGCACACATGTGCGCTTCTAATGACGAAAAAATTACACGGATCTGTGATTGGTCGGAAAATTCGATATCTGGCGATGCCGGCATGGCGATTTCGGCCAATCCAAACTAAGCCACTAAAATATGATTTCCTCGAAAACTACGCACCGCATAGGAAATCCACTTACAGATTAGAAATCTGCACACATGTGCGCTTCTAAGAACGTAAAAATTACACGGATCGGTGGTTGATCGGAAAATTCGATATCTGGCGACCCCGGCATGGCTGTTTCCGCCAATCCAAGCTAAGCCACAAAAGTCGTATTTCCTCGAAAACTATGCACCGCATAGGAAAACCACTTACAGATTTGAAATCTGCACACATGTGCGCTTCTAATGACGAAAAAATTACACGGATCGGTGATTGCTCGGAAAATTCGATATCTGGCGATGCCGGCATGGCGATTTCGGCCAATCCAAACTAAGCCACTAAAATATGATTTCCTCGAAAACTACGCACCGCATAGGAAATCCACTTACAGATTTGAAATCTGCACACATGTGCGCTTCTAAGAACGTACAAATTACACGGATCGGTGGTTGATCGGAAAATTCGATATCTGGCGACCCCGGCATGGCTGTTTCCGCCAATCCAAGCTAAGCCACAAAAGTCGTATTTCCTCGAAAACTATGCACCGCATAGGAAAACCACTTACAGATTTGAAATCTGCACACATGTGCGCTTCTAATGACGTAAAAATTACACGGATCGGTGATTGGTCGGAAAATTCGATATCTGGCGATGCCGGCATGGCGATTTCGGCCAATCCAAACTAAGCCACTAAAATATGATTTCCTCGAAAACTACGCACCGCATACGAAATCCAGTTACAGATTTGAAGTCTGCACACATGTGCGCTTCTAATGACGAAAAAATTACACGGATCGGTGATTGGTCGGAAAATTCGATACCTGGCGACCCCGGCATGGCTGTTTCCGCCAATCCAAGCTAAGCCACAAAAGTCGTATTTCTTCGAAAACTATGCACCGCATAGGAAATCCAGTTACAGATTTGAAATCTGCACACATGTGCGCTTCTAATGACGTAAAAATTACACGGATCGGTGATTGGTCGGAAAATTCGATATCTGGCGATGCCGGCATGGCGATTTCGGCCAATCCAAACTAAGCCACTAATATATGATTTCCTCGAAAACTATGCACCGCATAGGAAATCCACTTACAGATTTGAAATCTGCACACATGTGCGCTTCTAAGAACGTACAAATTACACGGATCGGTGGTTGATCGGAAAATTCGATATCTGGCGACCCCGGCATGGCTGTTTCCGCCAATCCAAGCTAAGCCACAAAAGTCGTATTTCCTCGAAAACTATGCACCGCATAGGAAAACCACTTACAGATTTGAAATCTGCACACATGTGCGCTTCTAATGACGAAAAAATTACACGGATCGGTGATTGCTCGGAAAATTCGATATCTGGCGATGCCGGCATGGCGATTTCGGCCAATCCAAACTAAGCCACTAAAATATGATTTCCTCGAAAACTACGCACCGCATAGGAAATCCACTTACAGATTTGAAATCTGCACACATGTGCGCTTCTAAGAACGTAAAAATTACACGGATCGGTGGTTGATCGGAAAATTCGATATCTGGCGACCCCGGCATGGCTGTTTCCGCCAATCCAAGCTAAGCCACAAAAGTCGTATTTCCTCGAAAACTATGCACCGCATAGGAAAACCACTTACAGATTTGAAATCTGCACACATGTGCGCTTCTAATGACGAAAAAATTACACGGATCGGTGATTGCTCGGAAAATTCGATATCTGGCGATGCCGGCATGGCGATTTCGGCCAATCCAAACTAAGCCACTAAAATATGATTTCCTCGAAAACTACGCACCGCATAGGAAATCCACTTACAGATTTGAAATCTGCACACATGTGCGCTTCTAAGAACGTAAAAATTACACGGATCGGTGGTTGATCGGAAAATTCGATATCTGGCGACCCCGGCATGGCTGTTTCCGCCAATCCAAGCTAAGCCACAAAAGTCGTATTTCCTCGAAAACTATGCACCGCATAGGAAATCCAGTTACAGATTTGAAATCTGCACACATGTGCGCTTCTAATGACGAAAAATTACACGGATCGGTGGTTGGTCGGAAAATTCGATATCAGGCGACCCCGGCATGGCTATTTCCGCCAATCCAAGCTAAGCCACAAAAGTCGTATTTCCTCGAAAACTATGCACCGCATAGGAAATCCAGTTACAGATTTGAAATCTGCACACATGTGCGCTTCTAATGACGAAAAAATTACACGGATCGGTGATTGGTCGGAAAATTCGATATCTGGCGATGCCGGCATGGCGATTTCGGCCAATCCAAACTAAGCCACTAAAATATGATTTCCTCGAAAACTACGCACCGCATAGGAAATCCACTTACAGATTTGAAATCTGCACACATGTGCGCTTCTAAGAACGTAAAAATTACACGGATCGGTGGTTGATCGGAAAATTCGATATCTGGCGACCCCGGCATGGCTGTTTCCGCCAATCCAAGCTAAGCCACAAAAGTCGTATTTCCTCGAAAACTATGCACCGCATAGGAAAACCACTTACAGATTTGAAATCTGCACACATGTGCGCTTCTAATGACGAAAAAATTACACGGATCGGTGATTGCTCGGAAAATTCGATATCTGGCGATGCCGGCATGGAGATTTCGGCCAATCCAAACTAAGCCACTAGTATATGATTTCCTCGAAAACTATGCACCGCATAGGAAATCCACTTACAGATTTGAAATCTGCACACATGTGCGCTTCTAATGACGAAAAAATTACACGGATCGGTGATTGGTCGGAAAATTCGATATCTGGCGACCCCGGCATGGCTGTTTCCGCCAATCCAAGCTAAGCCACAAAAGTCGTATTTCTTCGAAAACTATGCACCGCATAGGAAAACCACTTACAGATTTGAAATCTGCACACATGTGCGCTTCTAATGACGTAAAAATTACACGGATCGGTGATTGGTCGGAAAATTCGATATCTGGCGATGCCGGCATGGCGATTTCGGCCAATCCAAACTAAGCCACTAAAATATGATTTCCTCGAAAACTACGCACCGCATACGAAATCCAGTTACAGATTTGAAGTCTGCACACATGTGCGCTTCTAATGACGAAAAAATTACACGGATCGGTGATTGGTCGGAAAATTCGATACCTGGCGACCCCGGCATGGCTGTTTCCGCCAATCCAAGCTAAGCCACAAAAGTCGTATTTCTTCGAAAACTATGCACCGCATAGGAAATCCAGTTACAGATTTGAAATCTGCACACATGTGCGCTTCTAATGACGTAAAAATTACACGGATCGGTGATTGGTCGGAAAATTCGATATCTGGCGATGCCGGCATGGCGATTTCGGCCAATCCAAACTAAGCCACTAATATATGATTTCCTCGAAAACTATGCACCGCATAGGAAATCCACTTACAGATTTGAAATCTGCACACATGTGCGCTTCTAAGAACGTACAAATTACACGGATCGGTGGTTGATCGGAAAATTCGATATCTGGCGACCCCGGCATGGCTGTTTCCGCCAATCCAAGCTAAGCCACAAAAGTCGTATTTCCTCGAAAACTATGCACCGCATAGGAAAACCACTTACAGATTTGAAATCTGCACACATGTGCGCTTCTAATGACGAAAAAATTACACGGATCGGTGATTGGTCGGAAAATTCGATATCTGGCGATGCCGGCATGGCGATTTCGGCCAATCCAAACTAAGCCACTAAAATATGATTTCCTCGAAAACTACGCACCGCATAGGAAATCCACTTACAGATTTGAAATCTGCACACATGTGCGCTTCTAAGAACGTAAAAATTACACGGATCGGTGGTTGATCGGAAAATTCGATATCTGGCGACCCCGGCATGGCTGTTTCCGCCAATCCAAGCTAAGCCACAAAAGTCGTATTTCCTCGAAAACTATGCACCGCATAGGAAAACCACTTACAGATTTGAAATCTGCACACATGTGCGCTTCTAATGACGTAAAAATTACACGGATCGGTGATTGCTCGGAAAATTCGATATCTGGCGATGCCGGCATGGCGATTTCGGCCAATCCAAACTAAGCCACTAGTATATGATTTCCTCGAAAACTATGCACCGCATAGGAAATCCACTTACAGATTTGAAATCTGCACACATGTGCGCTTCTAATGACGAAAAAATTACACGGATCGGTGATTGGTCGGAAAATTCGATATCTGGCGACCCCGGCATGGCTGTTTCCGCCAATCCAAGCTAAGCCACAAAAGTCGTATTTCTTCGAAAACTATGCACCGCATAGGAAATCCAGTTACAGATTTGAAATCTGCACACATGTGCGCTTCTAATGACGTAAAAATTACACGGATCGGTGATTGGTCGGAAAATTCGATATCTGGCGATGCCGGCATGGCGATTTCGGCCAATCCAAACTAAGCCACTAAAATATGATTTCCTCGAAAACTATGCACCGCATAGGAAATCCACTTACAGATTTGAAATCTGCACACATGTGCGCTTCTAATGACGAAAAAATTGCACGGATCGGTGATTGGTCAGAAAATTCGATATCTGGCGACCCCGGCATGGCTGTTTCCGCCAATCCAAGCTAAGCCACAAAAGTCGTATTTCTTCGAAAACTATGCACCGCATAGGAAATCCAGTTACAGATTTGAAATCTGCACACATGTGCGCTTCTAATGACGTAAAAATTACACGGATCGGTGGTTGGTCGGAAAATTCGATATCTGGCGACCCCGGCATGGCTATTTCCGCCAATCCAAGCTAAGCCACAAAAGTCGTATTTCTTCGAAAACTATGCACCGCATAGGAAATCCAGTTACAGATTTGAAATCTGCACACATGTGCGCTTCTAATGACGTAAAAATTACACGGATCGGTGGTTGATCGGAAAATTCGATATCTGGCGACCCCGGCATGGCTGTTTCCGCCAATCCAAGCTAAGCCACAAAAGTCGTATTTCTTCGAAAACTATGCACCGCATAGGAAATCCAGTTACAGATTTGAAATCCGCACACATGTGCGCAGACGAATTACACGGATCGGTGATTGGTCGAAAAATTCGATATCTGGCGATGCCGGCATGGCGATTTCGGCCAATCCAAACTAAGCCACTAATATATGATTTCCTCGAAAACTATGCACCGCATAGGAAATCCACTTACAGATTTGAAATCTGCACACATGTGCGCTTCTAAGAACGTACAAATTACACGGATCGGTGGTTGATCGGAAAATTCGATATCTGGCGACCCCGGCATGGCTGTTTCCGCCAATCCAAGCTAAGCCACAAAAGTCGTATTTCCTCGAAAACTATGTACCGCATAGGAAAACCACTTACAGATTTGAAATCTGCACACATGTGCGCTTCTAATGACGAAAAAATTACACGGATCGGTGATTGGTCGGAAAATTCGATATCTGGCGATGCCGGCATGGCGATTTCGGCCAATCCAAACTAAGCCACTAAAATATGATTTCCTCGAAAACTACGCACCGCATAGGAAATCCACTTACAGATTTGAAATCTGCACACATGTGCGCTTCTAAGAACGTACAAATTACACGGATCGGTGGTTGATCGGAAAATTCGATATCTGGCGACCCCGGCATGGCTGTTTCCGCCAATCCAAGCTAAGCCACAAAAGTCGTATTTCCTCGAAAACTATGCACCGCATAGGAAAACCACTTACAGATTTGAAATCTGCACACATGTGCGCTTCTAATGACGAAAAAATTACACGGATCGGTGATTGCTCGGAAAATTCGATATCTGGCGATGCCGGCATGGAGATTTCGGCCAATCCAAACTAAGCCACTAGTATATGATTTCCTCGAAAACTATGCACCGCATAGGAAATCCACTTACAGATTTGAAATCTGCACACATGTGCGCTTCTAATGACGAAAAAATTACACGGATCGGTGATTGGTCGGAAAATTCGATATCTGGCGACCCCGGCATGGCTGTTTCCGCCAATCCAAGCTAAGCCACAAAAGTCGTATTTCTTCGAAAACTATGCACCGCATAGGAAAACCACTTACAGATTTGAAATCTGCACACATGTGCGCTTCTAATGACGTAAAAATTACACGGATCGGTGATTGGTCGGAAAATTCGATATCTGGCGATGCCGGCATGGCGATTTCGGCCAATCCAAACTAAGCCACTAAAATATGATTTCCTCGAAAACTACGCACCGCATACGAAATCCAGTTACAGATTTGAAGTCTGCACACATGTGCGCTTCTAATGACGAAAAAATTACACGGATCGGTGATTGGTCGGAAAATTCGATACCTGGCGACCCCGGCATGGCTGTTTCCGCCAATCCAAGCTAAGCCACAAAAGTCGTATTTCTTCGAAAACTATGCACCGCATAGGAAATCCAGTTACAGATTTGAAATCTGCACACATGTGCGCTTCTAATGACGTAAAAATTACACGGATCGGTGATTGGTCGGAAAATTCGATATCTGGCGATGCCGGCATGGCGATTTCGGCCAATCCAAACTAAGCCACTAATATATGATTTCCTCGAAAACTATGCACCGCATAGGAAATCCACTTACAGATTTGAAATCTGCACACATGTGCGCTTCTAAGAACGTACAAATTACACGGATCGGTGGTTGATCGGAAAATTCGATATCTGGCGACCCCGGCATGGCTGTTTCCGCCAATCCAAGCTAAGCCACAAAAGTCGTATTTCCTCGAAAACTATGCACCGCATAGGAAAACCACTTACAGATTTGAAATCTGCACACATGTGCGCTTCTAATGACGAAAAAATTACACGGATCGGTGATTGGTCGGAAAATTCGATATCTGGCGATGCCGGCATGGCGATTTCGGCCAATCCAAACTAAGCCACTAAAATATGATTTCCTCGGAAACTACGCACCGCATAGGAAATCCACTTACAGATTTGAAATCTGCACACATGTGCGCTTCTAAGGACGTAAAAATTACACGGATCGGTGGTTGGTCGGAAAATTCGATATCTGGCGACCCCGGCATGGCTGTTTCCGCCAATCCAAGCTAAGCCACAAAAGTCGTATTTCCTCGAAAACTATGCACCGCATAGGAAATCCAGTTACAGATTTGAAATCTGCACACATGTGCGCTTCTAATGACGAAAAAATTACACGGATCGGTGATTGGTCGGAAAATTCGATATCTGGCGACCCCGGCATGGCTGTTTCCGCCAATCCAAGCTAAGCCACAAAAGTCGTATTTCCTCGAAAACTATGCACCGCATAGGAAAACCACTTACAGATTTGAAATCTGCACACATGTGCGCTTCTAATGACGAAAAAATTACACGGATCGGTGATTGGTCGGAAAATTCGATATCTGGCGATGCCGGCATGGCGATTTCGGCCAATCCAAACTAAGCCACTAAAATATGATTTCCTCGAAAAACTACGCACCGCATAGGAAATCCACTTACAGATTTGAAATCTGCACACATGTGCGCTTCTAAGAACGTAAAAATTACACGGATCGGTGGTTGATCGGAAAATTCGATATCTGGCGACCCCGGCATGGCTGTTTCCGCCAATCCAAGCTAAGCCACAAAAGTCGTATTTCCTCGAAAACTATGCACCGCATAGGAAAACCACTTACAGATTTGAAATCTGCACACATGTGCGCTTCTAATGACGTAAAAATTACACGGATCGGTGATTGCTCGGAAAATTCGATATCTGGCGATGCCGGCATGGCGATTTCGGCCAATCCAAACTAAGCCACTAGTATATGATTTCCTCGAAAACTATGCACCGCATAGGAAATCCACTTACAGATTTGAAATCTGCACACATGTGCGCTTCTAATGACGAAAAAATTACACGGATCGGTGATTGGTCGGAAAATTCGATATCTGGCGACCCCGGCATGGCTGTTTCCGCCAATCCAAGCTAAGCCACAAAAGTCGTATTTCTTCGAAAACTATGCACCGCATAGGAAATCCAGTTACAGATTTGAAATCTGCACACATGTGCGCTTCTAATGACGTAAAAATTACACGGATCGGTGATTGGTCGGAAAATTCGATATCTGGCGATGCCGGCATGGCGATTTCGGCCAATCCAAACTAAGCCACTAAAATATGATTTCCTCGAAAACTATGCACCGCATAGGAAATCCACTTACAGATTTGAAATCTGCACACATGTGCGCTTCTAATGACGAAAAAATTGCACGGATCGGTGATTGGTCAGAAAATTCGATATCTGGCGACCCCGGCATGGCTGTTTCCGCCAATCCAAGCTAAGCCACAAAAGTCGTATTTCTTCGAAAACTATGCACCGCATAGGAAATCCAGTTACAGATTTGAAATCTGCACACATGTGCGCTTCTAATGACGTAAAAATTACACGGATCGGTGGTTGGTCGGAAAATTCGATATCTGGCGACCCCGGCATGGCTATTTCCGCCAATCCAAGCTAAGCCACAAAAGTCGTATTTCTTCGAAAACTATGCACCGCATAGGAAATCCAGTTACAGATTTGAAATCTGCACACATGTGCGCTTCTAATGACGTAAAAATTACACGGATCGGTGGTTGATCGGAAAATTCGATATCTGGCGACCCCGGCATGGCTGTTTCCGCCAATCCAAGCTAAGCCACAAAAGTCGTATTTCTTCGAAAACTATGCACCGCATAGGAAATCCAGTTACAGATTTGAAATCCGCACACATGTGCGCAGACGAATTACACGGATCGGTGATTGGTCGAAAAATTCGATATCTGGCGATGCCGGCATGGCGATTTCGGCCAATCCAAACTAAGCCACTAATATATGATTTCCTCGAAAACTATGCACCGCATAGGAAATCCACTTACAGATTTGAAATCTGCACACATGTGCGCTTCTAAGAACGTACAAATTACACGGATCGGTGGTTGATCGGAAAATTCGATATCTGGCGACCCCGGCATGGCTGTTTCCGCCAATCCAAGCTAAGCCACAAAAGTCGTATTTCCTCGAAAACTATGTACCGCATAGGAAAACCACTTACAGATTTGAAATCTGCACACATGTGCGCTTCTAATGACGAAAAAATTACACGGATCGGTGATTGGTCGGAAAATTCGATATCTGGCGATGCCGGCATGGCGATTTCGGCCAATCCAAACTAAGCCACTAAAATATGATTTCCTCGAAAACTACGCACCGCATAGGAAATCCACTTACAGATTTGAAATCTGCACACATGTGCGCTTCTAAGAACGTACAAATTACACGGATCGGTGGTTGATCGGAAAATTCGATATCTGGCGACCCCGGCATGGCTGTTTCCGCCAATCCAAGCTAAGCCACAAAAGTCGTATTTCCTCGAAAACTATGCACCGCATACGAAATCCAGTTACAGATTTGAAATCTGCACACATGTGCGCTTCTAATGACGAAAAAATTACACGGATCGGTGATTGGTCGGAAAATTCGATATCTGGCGACCCCGGCATGGCTGTTTCCGCCAATACAAGCTAAGCCACAAAAGTCGTATTTCCTCGAAAACTATGCACCGCATACGAAATCCAGTTACAGATTTGAAATCTGCACACATGTGCGCTTCTAATGACGAAAAAATTACACGGATCGGTGATTGGTCGGAAAATTCGATATCTGGCGACCCCGGCATGGCTGTTTCCGCCAATCCAAGCTAAGCCACAAAAGTCGTATTTCTTCGAAAACTATGCACCGCATAGGAAATCCAGTTACAGATTTGAAATCTGCACACATGTGCGCTTCTAATGACGTAAAAATTACACGGATCGGTGATTGGTCGGAAAATTAGATATCTGGCGACCCCGGCATGGCTGTTTCCGCCAATACAAGCTAAGCCACAAAAGTCGTATTTCCTCGAAAACTATGCACCGCATACGAAATCCAGTTACAGATTTGAAATCTGCACACATGTGCGCTTCTAATGACGAAAAAATTACACGGATCGGTGATTGGTCGGAAAATTCGATATCTGGCGACCCCGGCATGGCTGTTTCCGCCAATCCAAGCTAAGCCACAAAAGTCGTATTTCTTCGAAAACTATGCACCGCATAGGAAATCCAGTTACAGATTTGAAATCTGCACACATGTGCGCTTCTAATGACGTAAAAATTACACGGATCGGTGATTGGTCGGAAAATTAGATATCTGGCGATGCCGGCATGGCGATTTCGGCCAATCCAAACTAAGCCACTAATATATGATTTCCTCGAAAACTATGCACCGCATAGGAAATCCACTTACAGATTTGAAATCTGCACACATGTGCGCTTCTAAGAACGTACAAATTACACGGATCGGTGGTTGATCAGAAAATTCGATATCTGGCGACCCCGGCATGGCTGTTTCCGCCAATACAAGCTAAGCCACAAAAGTCGTATTTCCTCGAAAACTATGCACCGCATACGAAATCCAGTTACAGATTTGAAATCTGCACACATGTGCGCTTCTAATGACGAAAAAATTACACGGATCGGTGATTGGTCGGAAAATTCGATATCTGGCGACCCCGGCATGGCTGTTTCCGCCAATCCAAGCTAAGCCACAAAAGTCGTATTTCTTCGAAAACTATGCACCGCATAGGAAATCCAGTTACAGATTTGAAATCTGCACACATGTGCGCTTCTAATGACGTAAAAATTACACGGATCGGTGATTGGTCGGAAAATTAGATATCTGGCGATGCCGGCATGGCGATTTCGGCCAATCCAAACTAAGCCACTAATATATGATTTCCTCGAAAACTATGCACCGCATAGGAAATCCACTTACAGATTTGAAATCTGCACACATGTGCGCTTCTAAGAACGTACAAATTACACGGATCGGTGGTTGATCGGAAAATTCGATATCTGGCGACCCCGGCATGGCTGTTTCCGCCAATCCAAGCTAAGCCACAAAAGTCGTATTTCCTCGAAAACTACGCACCGCATAGGAAATCCACTTACAGATTTGAAATCTGCACACATATGCGCTTCTAATGACGAAAAATTACACGGATCGGTGATTGGTCGGAAAATTCGATATCTGGCGACCCCGGCATGGCTGTTTCCGCCAATCCAAGCTAAGCCACAAAAATCTTATTTCCTCGAAAACTATGCACCGCATAGGAAATCCAGTTACAGATTTGAAATCTGCACACATGTGCGCTTCTAATGACGTAAAAATTACACGGATCGGTGATTGGTCGGAAAATTCGATATATGGCGATGCCGGCATGGCGATTTCGGCCAATCCAAACTAAGCCGCTAAAATATGATTTCCTTGAAAACTACGCACCGCATAGGAAATCCACTTACAGATTTGAAATCTGCACACATATGCGCTTCTAATGACGAAAAAATTACACGGATCGGTGATTGGTCGGAAAATTCGATATCTGGCGACCCCGGCATGGCTGTTTCCGCCAATCCAAGCTAAGCCACAAAAATCTTATTTCCTCGAAAACTATGCACCGCATAGGAAATCCAGTTACAGATTTGAAATCTGCACACATGTGCGCTTCTAATGACGAAAAAATTACACGGATCGGTGATTGCTCGGAAAATTCGATATCTGGCGATGCCGGCATGGCGATTTCGGCCAATCCAAACTAAGCCACTAAAATATGATTTCCTCGAAAACTACACACCGCATACGAAATCCACTTACAGATTTGAAATCTGCACACATGTGCGCTTCTAATGACGAAAAAATTACACGGATCGGTGATTGGTCGGAAAATTCGATATCTGGCGATGCCGGCATGGCGATTTCGGCCAATCCAAACTAAGCCACTAAAATATGATTTCCTCGGAAACTACGCACCGCATAGGAAATCCACTTACAGATTTGAAATCTGCACACATGTGCGCTTCTAAGGACGTAAAAATTACACGGATCGGTGGTTGGTCGGAAAATTCGATATCTGGCGACCCCGGCATGGCTGTTTCCGCCAATCCAAGCTAAGCCACAAAAGTCGTATTTCCTCGAAAACTATGCACCGCATAGGAAATCCAGTTACAGATTTGAAATCTGCACACATGTGCGCTTCTAATGACGAAAAAATTACACGGATCGGTGATTGGTCGGAAAATTCGATATCTGGCGACCCCGGCATGGCTGTTTCCGCCAATCCAAGCTAAGCCACAAAAGTCGTATTTCCTCGAAAACTATGCACCGCATAGGAAAACCACTTACAGATTTGAAATCTGCACACATGTGCGCTTCTAATGACGTAAAAATTACACGGATCGGTGATTGGTCGGAAAATTAGATATCTGGCGATGCCGGCATGGCGATTTCGGCCAATCCAAACTAAGCCACTAATATATGATTTCCTCGAAAACTATGCACCGCATAGGAAATCCACTTACAGATTTGAAATCTGCACACATGTGCGCTTCTAAGAACGTACAAATTACACGGATCGGTGGTTGATCGGAAAATTCGATATCTGGCGACCCCGGCATGGCTGTTTCCGCCAATCCAAGCTAAGCCACAAAAGTCGTATTTCCTCGAAAACTACGCACCGCATAGGAAATCCACTTACAGATTTGAAATCTGCACACATATGCGCTTCTAATGACGAAAAATTACACGGATCGGTGATTGGTCGGAAAATTCGATATCTGGCGACCCCGGCATGGCTGTTTCCGCCAATCCAAGCTAAGCCACAAAAATCTTATTTCCTCGAAAACTATGCACCGCATAGGAAATCCAGTTACAGATTTGAAATCTGCACACATGTGCGCTTCTAATGACGTAAAAATTACACGGATCGGTGATTGGTCGGAAAATTCGATATATGGCGACCCCGGCATGGCTGTTTCCGCCAATCCAAGCTAGGCCACAAAAGTCGTATTTCCTCGAAAACTATACACCGCATAGGAAATCCAGTTACAGATTTGAAATCTGGACACATGTGCGCTTCTAATGACGTAAAAATTACACGGATCGGTGGTTGATCGGAAAATTCGATATCTGGCGACCCCGGCATGGCTATTTCCGCCAATCCAAGCTAAGCCACAAAAGTCGTATTTCCTCGAAAACTATGCACCGCATAGGAAATCCAGTTACAGATTTGAAATCTGCACACATGTGCGCTTCTAATGACGAAAAAATTACACGGATCGGTGATTGGTCGGAAAATTCGATATCTGGCGACCCCGGCATGGCTGTTTCCGCCAATCCAAGCTAAGCCACAAAAGTCGTATTTCCTCGAAAACTATGCACCGCATAGGAAATCCAGTTACAGATTTGAAATCTGCACACATGTGCGCTTCTAATGACGAAAAAATTACACGGATCGGTGGTTGGTCGGAAAATTCGATATCTGGCGACCCCGGCATGGCTGTTTCCGCCAATCCAAGCTAAGCCACAAAAGTCGTATTTCCTCGAAAACTATGCACCGCATAGGAAATCCAGTTACAGATTTGAAATCTGCACACATGTGCGCTTCTAATGACGAAAAAATTACACGGATCGGTGGTTGGTCGGAAAATTCGATATCTGGCGACCCCGGCATGGCTGTTTCCGCCAATCCAAGCTAAGCCACAAAAGTCGTATTTCCTCGAAAACTATGCACCGCATAGGAAATCCAGTTACAGATTTGAAATCTGCACACATGTGCGCTTCTAATGACGAAAAAATTACACGGATCGGTGGTTGGTCGGAAAATTCGATATCTGGCGACCCCGGCATGGCTGTTTCCGCCAATCCAAGCTAAGCCACAAAAGTCGTATTTCCTCGAAAACTATGCACCGCATAGGAAATCCAGTTACAGATTTGAAATCTGCACACATGTGCGCTTCTAATGACGAAAAAATTACACGGATCGGTGGTTGGTCGGAAAATTCGATATCTGGCGACCCCGGCATGGCTGTTTCCGCCAATCCAAGCTAAGCCACAAAAGTCGTATTTCCTCGAAAACTATGCACCGCATAGGAAATCCAGTTACAGATTTGAAATCTGCACACATGTGCGCTTCTAATGACGAAAAAAATTACACGGATCGGTGGTTGGTCGGAAAATTCGATATCTGGCGACCCCGGCATGGCTGTTTCCGCCAATCCAAGCTAAGCCACAAAAGTCGTATTTCCTCGAAAACTATGCACCGCATAGGAAATCCAGTTACAGATTTGAAATCTGCACACATGTGCGCTTCTAATGACGAAAAAATTACACGGATCGGTGGTTGGTCGGAAAATTCGATATCTGGCGACCCCGGCATGGCTGTTTCCGCCAATCCAAGCTAAGCCACAAAAGTCGTATTTCCTCGAAAACTATGCACCGCATAGGAAATCCAGTTACAGATTTGAAATCTGCACACATGTGCGCTTCTAATGACGAAAAAATTACACGGATCGGTGGTTGGTCGGAAAATTCGATATCTGGCGACCCCGGCATGGCTGTTTCCGCCAATCCAAGCTAAGCCACAAAAGTCGTATTTCCTCGAAAACTATGCACCGCATAGGAAATCCAGTTACAGATTTGAAATCTGCACACATGTGCGCTTCTAATGACGTAAAAATTACACGAATCGGTGATTGCTCGGAAAATTCGATATCTGGCGATGCCGGCATGGCGATTTCGGCCAATCCAAACTAAGCCACTAGTATATGATTTCCTCGAAAACTATGCACCGCATAGGAAATCCACTTTCAGATTTGAAATCTGCACACATGTGCGCTTCTAATGACGAAAAAATTACACGGATCGGTGATTGGTCGGAAAATTCGATATCTGGCGACCCCGGCATGGCTGTTTCCGCCAATCCAAGCTAAGCCACAAAAGTCGTATTTCCTCGAAAACTATGCACCGCATAGGAAATCCAGTTACAGATTTGAAATCCGCACACATGTGCGCTTCTAATGACGTAAAAATTACACGAATCGGTGATTGCTCGGAAAATTCGATATCTGGCGATGCCGGCATGGCGATTTCGGCCAATCCAAACTAAGCCACTAGTATATGATTTCCTCGAAAACTACGCACCGCATAGGAAATCCACTTACAGATTTGAAATCTGCACACATGTGCGCTTCTAATGACGAAAAAATTACACGGATCGGTGGTTGGTCGGAAAATTCGATATCTGGCGACCCCGGCATGGCTGTTTCCGCCAATCCAAGCTAAGCCACAAAAGTCGTATTTCCTCGAAAACTATGCACCGCATAGGAAATCCAGTTACAGATTTGAAATCCGCACACATGTGCGCTTCTAATGACGTAAAAATTACACGAATCGGTGATTGCTCGGAAAATTCGATATCTGGCGATGCCGGCATGGCGATTTCGGCCAATCCAAACTAAGCCACTAGTATATGATTTCCTCGAAAACTACGCACCGCATAGGAAATCCACTTACAGATTTGAAATCTGCACACATGTGCGCTTCTAAGGACGTAAAAATTACACGGATCGGTGGTTGGTCGGAAAATTCGATATCTGGCGACCCCGGCATGGCTGTTTCCGCCAATCCAAGCTAAGCCACAAAAGTCGTATTTCCTCGAAAACTATGCACCGCATAGGAAATCCAGTTACAGATTTGAAATCTGCACACATGTGCGCTTCTAATGACGTAAAAATTACACGGATCGGTGGTTGATCTGAAAATTCGATATCTGGCGACCCCGGCATGGCTGTTTCCGCCAATCCAAGCTAAGCCACAAAAGTCGTATTTCCTCGAAAACTATGCACCGCATAGGAAATCCAGTTACAGATTTGAAATCTGCACACATGTGCGCTTCTAATGACGTAAAAATTACACGGATCGGTGGTTGATCGGAAAATTCGATATCTGGCGACCCCGGCATGGCTGTTTCCGCCAATCCAAGCTAAGCCACAAAAGTCGTATTTCCTCGAAAACTATGCACCGCATAGGAAAACCACTTACAGATTTGAAATCTGCACACATGTGCGCTTCTAATGACGTAAAAATTACACGGATCGGTGGTTGAACGGAAAATTCGATATCTGGCGACCCCGGCATGGCTGTTTCCGCCAATCCAAGCTAAGCCACAAAAGTCGTATTTCCTCGAAAACTATGCACCGCATAGGAAAACCACTTACAGATTTGAAATCTGCACACATGTGCGCTTCTAATGACGAAAAAATTACACGGATCGGTGATTGGTCGGAAAATTCGATATCTGGCGACCCCGGCATGGCTGTTTCCGCCAATCCAAGCTAAGCCACAAAAGTCGTATTTCCTCGAAAACTATGCACCGCATAGGAAAACCACTTACAGATTTGAAATCTGCACACATGTGCGCTTCTAATGACGAAAAAATTACACGAATCGGTGATTGCTCGGAAAATTCGATATCTGGCGATGCCGGCATGGCGATTTCGGCCAATCCAAACTAAGCCACTAGTATATGATTTCCTCGAAAACTACGCACCGCATAGGAAATCCACTTACAGATTTGAAATCTGCACACATGTGCGCTTCTAATGACGAAAAAATTACACGGATCGGTGGTTGGTCGGAAAATTCGATATCTGGCGACCCCGGCATGGCTGTTTCCGCCAATCCAAGCTAAGCCACAAAAGTCGTATTTCCTCGAAAACTATGCACCGCATAGGAAATCCAGTTACAGATTTGAAATCTGCACACATGTGCGCTTCTAATGACGTAAAAATTACACGGATCGGTGGTTGATCTGAAAATTCGATATCTGGCGACCCCGGCATGGCTGTTTCCGCCAATCCAAGCTAAGCCACAAAAGTCGTATTTCCTCGAAAACTATGCACCGCATAGGAAATCCAGTTACAGATTTGAAATCTGCACACATGTGCGCTTCTAATGACGTAAAAATTACACGGATCGGTGGTTGATCGGAAAATTCGATATCTGGCGACCCCGGCATGGCTGTTTCCGCCAATCCAAGCTAAGCCACAAAAGTCGTATTTCCTCGAAAACTATGCACCGCATAGGAAAACCACTTACAGATTTGAAATCTGCACACATGTGCGCTTCTAATGACGTAAAAATTACACGGATCGGTGGTTGAACGGAAAATTCGATATCTGGCGACCCCGGCATGGCTGTTTCCGCCAATCCAAGCTAAGCCACAAAAGTCGTATTTCCTCGAAAACTATGCACCGCATAGGAAAACCACTTACAGATTTGAAATCTGCACACATGTGCGCTTCTAATGACGAAAAAATTACACGGATCGGTGATTGGTCGGAAAATTCGATATCTGGCGACCCCGGCATGGCTGTTTCCGCCAATCCAAGCTAAGCCACAAAAGTCGTATTTCCTCGAAAACTATGCACCGCATAGGAAAACCACTTACAGATTTGAAATCTGCACACATGTGCGCTTCTAATGACGAAAAAATTACACGAATCGGTGATTGCTCGGAAAATTCGATATCTGGCGATGCCGGCATGGCGATTTCGGCCAATCCAAACTAAGCCACTAGTATATGATTTCCTCGAAAACTACGCACCGCATAGGAAATCCACTTACAGATTTGAAATCTGCACACATGTGCGCTTCTAATGACGAAAAAATTACACGGATCGGTGGTTGGTCGGAAAATTCGATATCTGGCGACCCCGGCATGGCTGTTTCCGCCAATCCAAGCTAAGCCACAAAAGTCGTATTTCCTCGAAAACTATGCACCGCATAGGAAATCCAGTTACAGATTTGAAATCTGCACACATGTGCGCTTCTAATGACGTAAAAATTACACGGATCGGTGGTTGATCTGAAAATTCGATATCTGGCGACCCCGGCATGGCTGTTTCCGCCAATCCAAGCTAAGCCACAAAAGTCGTATTTCCTCGAAAACTATGCACCGCATAGGAAATCCAGTTACAGATTTGAAATCTGCACACATGTGCGCTTCTAATGACGTAAAAATTACACGGATCGGTGGTTGATCGGAAAATTCGATATCTGGCGACCCCGGCATGGCTGTTTCCGCCAATCCAAGCTAAGCCACAAAAGTCGTATTTCCTCGAAAACTATGCACCGCATAGGAAAACCACTTACAGATTTGAAATCTGCACACATGTGCGCTTCTAATGACGTAAAAATTACACGGATCGGTGGTTGAACGGAAAATTCGATATCTGGCGACCCCGGCATGGCTGTTTCCGCCAATCCAAGCTAAGCCACAAAAGTCGTATTTCCTCGAAAACTATGCACCGCATAGGAAAACCACTTACAGATTTGAAATCTGCACACATGTGCGCTTCTAATGACGAAAAAATTACACGGATCGGTGATTGGTCGGAAAATTCGATATCTGGCGACCCCGGCATGGCTGTTTCCGCCAATCCAAGCTAAGCCACAAAAGTCGTATTTCCTCGAAAACTATGCACCGCATAGGAAAACCACTTACAGATTTGAAATCTGCACACATGTGCGCTTCTAATGACGAAAAAATTACACGAATCGGTGATTGCTCGGAAAATTCGATATCTGGCGATGCCGGCATGGCGATTTCGGCCAATCCAAACTAAGCCACTAGTATATGATTTCCTCGAAAACTACGCACCGCATAGGAAATCCACTTACAGATTTGAAATCTGCACACATGTGCGCTTCTAATGACGAAAAAATTACACGGATCGGTGGTTGGTCGGAAAATTCGATATCTGGCGACCCCGGCATGGCTGTTTCCGCCAATCCAAGCTAAGCCACAAAAGTCGTATTTCCTCGAAAACTATGCACCGCATAGGAAATCCAGTTACAGATTTGAAATCTGCACACATGTGCGCTTCTAATGACGTAAAAATTACACGGATCGGTGGTTGATCTGAAAATTCGATATCTGGCGACCCCGGCATGGCTGTTTCCGCCAATCCAAGCTAAGCCACAAAAGTCGTATTTCCTCGAAAACTATGCACCGCATAGGAAATCCAGTTACAGATTTGAAATCTGCACACATGTGCGCTTCTAATGACGTAAAAATTACACGGATCGGTGGTTGATCGGAAAATTCGATATCTGGCGACCCCGGCATGGCTGTTTCCGCCAATCCAAGCTAAGCCACAAAAGTCGTATTTCCTCGAAAACTATGCACCGCATAGGAAAACCACTTACAGATTTGAAATCTGCACACATGTGCGCTTCTAATGACGTAAAAATTACACGGATCGGTGGTTGAACGGAAAATTCGATATCTGGCGACCCCGGCATGGCTGTTTCCGCCAATCCAAGCTAAGCCACAAAAGTCGTATTTCCTCGAAAACTATGCACCGCATAGGAAAACCACTTACAGATTTGAAATCTGCACACATGTGCGCTTCTAATGACGAAAAAATTACACGGATCGGTGATTGGTCGGAAAATTCGATATCTGGCGATACCGGCATTGCGATTTCGGCCAATCCAAACTAAGCCACTAAAATATGATTTCCTCGAAAACTATGCACCGCATAGGAAATCCACTTACAGATTTGAAATCTGCACACATGTGCGCTTCTAATGACGTAAAAATTACACGGATCGGTGGTTGAACGGAAAATTCGATATCTGGCGACCCCGGCATGGCTATTTCCGCCAATCCAAGCTAAGCCACAAAAGTCGTATTTCCTCGAAAACTATGCACCGCATAGGAAATCCACTTACAGATTTGAAATCTGCACACATGTGCGCTTCTAATGACGTAAAAATTACACGGATCGGTGGTTGATCGGAAAATTCGATATCTGGCGACCCCGGCATGGCTGTTTCCGCCAATCCAAGCTAAGCCACAAAAGTCGTATTTCCTCGAAAACTATGCACCGCATAGGAAAACCACTTACAGATTTGAAATCTGCACACATGTGCGCTTCTAATGACGAAAAAATTACACGGATCGGTGGTTGAACGGAAAATTCGATATCTGGCGACCCCGGCATGGCTGTTTCCGCCAATCCAAGCTAAGCCACAAAAGTCGTATTTCCTCGAAAACTATGCACCGCATAGGAAATCCAGTTACAGATTTGAAATCTGCACACATGTGCGCTTCTAATGACGTAAAAATTACACGGATCGGTGATTGGTCATAAAATTCGATATCTGGCGACCCCGGCATGGCTGTTTCCGCCAATCCAAGCTAAGCCACAAAAGTCGTATTTCCTCGAAAACTATGCACCGCATAGGAAAACCACTTACAGATTTGAAATCTGCACACATGTGCGCTTCTAATGACGAAAAAATTACACGGATCGGTGATTGGTCGGAAAATTCGATATCTGGCGATGCCGGCATGGCGATTTCGGCCAATCCAAACTAAGCCACTAAAATATGATTTCCTCGAAAACTACGCACCGCATAGGAAATCCACTTACAGATTTGAAATCTGCACACATGTGCGCTTCTAAGAACGTAAAAATTACACGGATCGGTGGTTGATCGGAAAATTCGATATCTGGCGACCCCGGCATGGCTGTTTCCGCCAATCCAAGCTAAGCCACAAAAGTCGTATTTCCTCGAAAACTATGCACCGCATAGGAAATCCACTTACAGATTTGAAATCTGCACACATGTGCGCTTCTAATGACGAAAAAATTACACGGATCGGTGATTGGTCGGAAAATTCGATATCTGGCGACCCCGGCATGGCTGTTTCCGCCAATCCAAGCTAAGCCACAAAAGTCGTATTTCCTCGAAAACTATGCACCGCATAGGAAAACCACTTACAGATTTGAAATCTGCACACATGTGCGCTTCTAATGACGAAAAAATTACACGGATCGGTGATTGGTCGGAAAATTCGATATCTGGCGATGCCGGCATGGCGATTTCGGCCAATCCAAACTAAGCCACTAAAATATGATTTCCTCGAAAACTACGCACCGCATAGGAAATCCACTTACAGATTTGAAATCTGCACACATGTGCGCTTCTAAGAACATAAAAATTACACGGATCGGTGGTTGATCGGAAAATTCGATATCTGGCGACCCCGGCATGGCTGTTTCCGCCAATATAAGCTAAGCCACAAAAGTCGTATTTCCTCGAAAACTATGCACCGCATAGGAAATCCACTTACAGATTTGAAATCTGCACACATGTGCGCTTCTAATGACGTAAAAATTACACGGATCGGTGGTTGGTCGGAAAATTCGATATCTGGCGACCCCGGCATGGCTGTTTCCGCCAATCCAAGCTAGGCCACAAAAGTCGTATTTCCTCGAAAACTATACACCGCATAGGAAATCCAGTTACAGATTTGAAATCTGGACACATGTGCGCTTCTAATGACGTAAAAATTACACGGATCGGTGGTTGATCGGAAAATTCGATATCTGGCGACCCCGGCATGGCTGTTTCCGCCAATCCAAGCTAAGCCACAAAAGTCGTATTTCCTCGAAAACTATGCACCGCATAGGAAATCCAGTTACAGATTTGAAATCTGCACACATGTGCGCTTCTAATGACGAAAAAATTACACGGATCGGTGATTGGTCGGAAAATTCGATATCTGGCGATGCCGGCATGGCGATTTCGGCCAATCCAAACTAAGCCACTAAAATATGATTTCCTCGAAAACTACGCACCGCATAGGAAATCCACTTACAGATTTGAAATCTGCACACATGTGCGCTTCTAAGAACGTAAAAATTACACGGATCGGTGGTTGATCGGAAAATTCGATATCTGGCGACCCCGGCATGGCTGTTTCCGCCAATCCAAGCTAAGCCACAAAAGTCGTATTTCCTCGAAAACTATGCACCGCATAGGAAATCCAGTTACAGATTTGAAATCTGCACACATGTGCGCTTCTAATGACGAAAAAATTACACGGATCGGTGATTGGTCGGAAAATTCGATATCTGGCGACCCCGGCATGGCTGTTTCCGCCAATCCAAGCTAAGCCACAAAAGTCGTATTTCCTCGAAAACTATGCACCGCATAGGAAAACCACTTACAGATTTGAAATCTGCACACATGTGCGCTTCTAATGACGAACAAATTACACGGATCGGTGATTGGTCGGAAAATTCGATATCTGGCGATGCCGGCATGGCGATTTCGGCCAATCCAAACTAAGCCACTAAAATATGATTTCCTCGAAAACTATGCACCGCATAGGAAATACACTTACAGATTTGAAATCTGCACACATGTGCGCTTCTAATGACGTAAAAATTACACGGATCGGTGGTTGAACGGAAAATTCGATATCTGGCGACCCCGGCATGGCTGTTTCCGCCAATCCAAGCTAAGCCACAAAAGTCGTATTTCCTCGAAAACTATGCACCGCATAGGAAATCCAGTTACAGATTTGAAATCTGCACACATGTGCGCTTCTAATGACGTAAAAATTACACGGATCGGTGGTTGATCGGAAAATTCGATATCTGGCGACCCCGGCATGGCTGTTTCCGCCAATCCAAGCTAAGCCACAAAAGTCGTATTTCCTCGAAAACTATGCACCGCATAGGAAAACCACTTACAGATTTGAAATCTGCACACATGTGCGCTTCTAATGACGTAAAAATTACACGGATCGGTGGTTGGTCGGAAAATTCGATATCTGGCGACCCCGGCATGGCTGTTTCCGCCAATCCAAGCTAAGCCACAAAAGTCGTATTTCCTCGAAAACTATGCACCGCATAGGAAATCCAGTTACAGATTTGAAATCTGCACACATGTGCGCTTCTAATGACGAAAAAATTACACGGATCGGTGGTTGGTCGGAAAATTCGATATCTGGCGACCCCGGCATGGCTGTTTCCGCCAATCCAAGCTAAGCCACAAAAGTCGTATTTCCTCGAAAACTATGCACCGCATAGGAAATCCAGTTACAGATTTGAAATCTGCACACATGTGCGCTTCTAATGACGAAAAAATTACACGGATCGGTGGTTGGTCGGAAAATTCGATATCTGGCGACCCCGGCATGGCTGTTTCCGCCAATCCAAGCTAAGCCACAAAAGTCGTATTTCCTCGAAAACTATGCACCGCATAGGAAATCCAGTTACAGATTTGAAATCTGCACACATGTGCGCTTCTAATGACGAAAAAATTACACGGATCGGTGATTGGTCGGAAAATTCGATATCTGGCGATACCGGCATTGCGATTTCGGCCAATCCAAACTAAGCCACTAAAATATGATTTCCTCGAAAACTATGCACCGCATAGGAAATCCACTTACAGATTTGAAATCTGCACACATGTGCGCTTCTAATGACGTAAAAATTACACGGATCGGTGGTTGAACGGAAAATTCGATATCTGGCGACCCCGGCATGGCTATTTCCGCCAATCCAAGCTAAGCCACAAAAGTCGTATTTCCTCGAAAACTATGCACCGCATAGGAAATCCAGTTACAGATTTGAAATCTGCACACATGTGCGCTTCTAATGACGTAAAAATTACACGGATCGGTGGTTGATCGGAAAATTCGATATCTGGCGACCCCGGCATGGCTGTTTCCGCCAATCCAAGCTAAGCCACAAAAGTCGTATTTCCTCGAAAACTATGTACCGCATAGGAAAACCACTTACAGATTTGAAATCTGCACACATGTGCGCTTCTAATGACGAAAAAATTACACGGATCGGTGGTTGAACGGAAAATTCGATATCTGGCGACCCCGGCATGGCTGTTTCCGCCAATCCAAGCTAAGCCACAAAAGTCGTATTTCCTCGAAAACTATGCACCGCATAGGAAATCCAGTTACAGATTTGAAATCTGCACACATGTGCGCTTCTAATGACGTAAAAATTACACGGATCGGTGATTGGTCATAAAATTCGATATCTGGCGACCCCGGCATGGCTGTTTCCGCCAATCCAAGCTAAGCCACAAAAGTCGTATTTCCTCGAAAACTATGCACCGCATAGGAAAACCACTTACAGATTTGAAATCTGCACACATGTGCGCTTCTAATGACGAAAAAATTACACGGATCGGTGATTGGTCGGAAAATTCGATATCTGGCGATGCCGGCATGGCGATTTCGGCCAATCCAAACTAAGCCACTAAAATATGATTTCCTCGAAAACTACGCACCGCATATTAAATCCACTTACAGATTTGAAATCTGCACACATGTGCGCTTCTAAGAACGTAAAAATTACACGGATCGGTGATTGATCGGAAAATTCGATATCTGGCGACCCCGGCATGGCTGTTTCCGCCAATCCAAGCTAAGCCACAAAAGTCGTATTTCCTCGAAAACTATGCACCGCATAGGAAATCCACTTACAGATTTGAAATCTGCACACATGTGCGCTTCCAAGAACGTAAAAATTACACGGATCGGTGGTTGATCGGAAAATTCGATATCTGGCGACCCCGGCATGGCTGTTTCCGCCAATCCAAGCTAAGCCACAAAAGTCGTATTTCCTCGAAAACTATGCACCGCATAGGAAAACCACTTACAGATTTGAAATCTGCACACATGTGCGCTTCTAATGACGAAAAAATTACACGGATCGGTGATTGGTCGGAAAATTCGATATCTGGCGATGCCGGCATGGCGATTTCGGCCAATCCAAACTAAGCCACTAAAATATGTTTTCCTCGAAAACTACGCACCGCATATTAAATCCACTTACAGATTTGAAATCTGCACACATGTGCGCTTCTAAGAACGTAAAAATTACACGGATCGGTGGTTGATCGGAAAATTCGATATCTGGCGACCCCGGCATGGCTGTTTCCGCCAATCCAAGCTAAGCCACAAAAGTCGTATTTCCTCGAAAACTATGCACCGCATAGGAAAACCACTTACAGATTTGAAATCTGCACACATGTGCGCTTCTAATGACGAAAAAATTACACGGATCGGTGATTGGTCGGAAAATTCGATATCTGGCGATGCCGGCATGGCGATTTCGGCCAATCCAAACTAAGCCACTAAAATATGATTTCCTCGAAAACTACGCACCGCATATTAAATCCACTTACAGATTTGAAATCTGCACACATGTGCGCTTCTAAGAACGTAAAAATTACACGGATCGGTGGTTGATCGGAAAATTCGATATCTGGCGACCCCGGCATGGCTGTTTCCGCCAATCCAAGCTAAGCCACAAAAGTCGTATTTCCTCGAAAACTATGCACCGCATAGGAAAACCACTTACAGATTTGAAATCTGCACCCATGTGCGCTTCTAATGACGAAAAAATTACACGGATCGGTGATTGGTCGGAAAATTCGATATCTGGCGATGCCGGCATGGCGATTTCGGCCAATCCAAACTAAGCCACTAAAATATGATTTCCTCGAAAACTACGCACCGCATATTAAATCCACTTACAGATTTGAAATCTGCACACATGTGCGCTTCTAAGAACGTAAAAATTACACGGATCGGTGGTTGATCGGAAAATTCGATATCTGGCGACCCCGGCATGGCTGTTTCCGCCAATCCAAGCTAAGCCACAAAAGTCGTATTTCCTCGAAAACTATGCACCGCATAGGAAATCCACTTACAGATTTGAAATCTGCACACATGTGCGCTTCTAATGACGAAAAAATTACACGGATCGGTGATTGGTCGGAAAATTCGATATCTGGCGACCCCGGCATGGCTGTTTCCGCCAATCCAAGCTAAGCCACAAAAGTCGTATTTCCTCGAAAACTATGCACCGCATAGGAAAACCACCTACAGATTTGAAATCTGCACACATGTGCGCTTCTAATGACGAAAAAATTACACGGATCGGTGATTGGTCGGAAAATTCGATATCTGGCGATGCCGGCATGGCGATTTCGGCCAATCCAAACTAAGCCACTAAAATATGATTTCCTCGAAAACTATGCACCGCATAGGAAATCCACTTACAGATTTGAAATCTGCACACATGTGCGCTTCCAAGAACGTAAAAATTACACGGATCGGTGGTTGATCGGAAAATTCGATATCTGGCGACCCCGGCATGGCTGTTTCCGCCAATCCAAGCTAAGCCACAAAAGTCGTATTTCCTCGAAAACTATGCACCGCATAGGAAAACCACTTACAGATTTGAAATCTGCACACATGTGCGCTTCTAATGATGTAAAAATTACACGGATCGGTGGTTGGTCGGAAAATTCTATATCTGGCGACCCCGGCATGGCTGTTTCCGCCAATCCAAGCTAAGCCACAAAAGTCGTATTTCCTCGAAAACTATGCACCGCATAGGAAAACCACTTACAGATTTGAAATCTGCACACATGTGCGCTTCTAATGACGAAAAAATTACACGGATCGGTGATTGGTCGGAAAATTCGATATCTGGCGATGCCGGCATGGCGATTTCGGCCAATCCAAACTAAGCCACTAAAATATGATTTCCTCGAAAACTACGCACCGCATAGGAAATCCACTTACAGATTTGAAATCTGCACACATGTGCGCTTCTAATGATGTAAAAATTACACGGATCGGTGGTTGGTCGGAAAATTCTATATCTGGCGACCCCGGCATGGCTGTTTCCGCCAATCCAAGCTAAGCCACAAAAGTCGTATTTCCTCGAAAACTATGCACCGCATAGGAAAACCACTTACAGATTTGAAATCTGCACACATGTGCGCTTCTAAGAACGTAAAAATTACACGGATCGGTGATTGGTCGGAAAATTCGATATCTGGCGATGCCGGCATGGCGATTTCGGCCAATCCAAACTAAGCCACTAAAATATGATTTCCTCGAAAACTATGCACCGCATAGGAAATCCACTTACAGATTTGAAATCTGCACACATGTGCGCTTCTAATGATGTAAAAATTACACGGATCGGTGATTGGTCGGAAAATTCGATATCTGGCGATGCCGGCATGGCGATTTCGGCCAATCCAAACTAAGCCACTAAAATATGATTTCCTCGAAAACTACGCACCGCATAGGAAATCCACTTACAGATTTGAAATCTGCACACATGTGCGCTTCTAAGAACGTAAAAATTACACGAATCGGTGATTGCTCGGAAAATTCGATATCTGGCGATGCCGGCATGGCGATTTCGGCCAATCCAAACTAAGCCACTAGTATATGATTTCCTCGAAAACTATGCACCGCATAGGAAATCCACTTACAGATTTGAAATCTGCACACATGTGCGCTTCTAATGACGAAAAAATTACACGGATCGGTGATTGGTCGGAAAATTCGATATCTGGCGACCCCGGCATGGCTGTTTCCGCCAATCCAAGCTAAGCCACAAAAATCTTATTTCCTCGAAAACTATGCACCGCATAGGAAATCCACTTACAGATTTGAAATCTGCACACATGTGCGCTTCTAATGACGAAAAAATTACACGGATCGGTGATTGGTCAGAAAATTCGATATCTGGCGACCCCGGCATGGCTGTTTCCGCCAATCCAAGCTAAGCCACAAAAGTCGTATTTCTTCGAAAACTATGCACCGCATAGGAAATCCAGTTACAGATTTGAAATCTGCACACATGTGCGCTTCTAATGACGTAAAAATTACACGGATCGGTGGTTGATCGGAAAATTCGATATCTGGCGACCCCGGCATGGCTGTTTCCGCCAATCCAAGCTAAGCCACAAAAGTCGTATTTCCTCGAAAACTATGCACCGCATAGGAAATCCAGTTACAGATTTGAAATCTGCACACATGTGCGCTTCTAATGACGTAAAAATTACACGGATCGGTGGTTGATCGGAAAATTCGATATCTGGCGACCCCGGCATGGCTGTTTCCGCCAATCCAAGCTAAGCCACAAAAGTCGTATTTCCTCGAAAACTATGCACCGCATAGGAAAACCACTTACAGATTTGAAATCTGCACACATGTGCGCTTCTAATGACGAAAAAATTACACGGATCGGTGATTGGTCGGAAAATTCGATATCTGGCGATACCGGCATTGCGATTTCGGCCAATCCAAACTAAGCCACTAAAATATGATTTCCTCGAAAACTATGCACCGCATAGGAAATCCACTTACAGATTTGAAATCTGCACACATGTGCGCTTCTAATGACGTAAAAATTACACGGATCGGTGGTTGATCGGAAAATTCGATATCTGGCGACCCCGGCATGGCTGTTTCCGCCAATCCAAGCTAAGCCACAAAAGTCGTATTTCCTCGAAAACTATGCACCGCATAGGAAAACCACTTACAGATTTGAAATCTGCACACATGTGCGCTTCTAATGACGAAAAAATTACACGGATCGGTGATTGGTCATAAAATTCGATATCTGGCGACCCCGGCATGGCTGTTTCCGCCAATCCAAGCTAAGCCACAAAAGTCGTATTTCCTCGAAAACTATGCACCGCATAGGAAATCCACTTACAGATTTGAAATCTGCACACATGTGCGCTTCTAATGACGAAAAAATTACACGGATCGGTGATTGGTCGGAAAATTCGATATCTGGCGATGCCGGCATGGCGATTTCGGCCAATCCAAACTAAGCCACTAAAATATGATTTCCTCGAAAACTACGCACCGCATAGGAAATCCACTTACAGATTTGAAATCTGCACACATGTGCGCTTCTAAGAACGAAAAAATTACACGGATCGGTGATTGGTCGGAAAATTCGATATCTGGCGATGCCGGCATGGCGATTTCGGCCAATCCAAACTAAGCCACTAAAATATGATTTCCTCGAAAACTACGCACCGCATAGGAAATCCACTTACAGATTTGAAATCTGCACACATGTGCGCTTCTAAGAACGTAAAAATTACACGGATCGGTGGTTGATCGGAAAATTCGATATCTGGCGACCCCGGCATGGCTGTTTCCGCCAATCCAAGCTAAGCCACAAAAGTCGTATTTCCTCGAAAACTATGCACCGCATAGGAAAACCACTTACAGATTTGAAATCTGCACACATGTGCGCTTCTAATGATGTAAAAATTACACGGATCGGTGGTTGGTCGGAAAATTCTATATCTGGCGACCCCGGCATGGCTGTTTCCGCCAATCCAAGCTAAGCCACAAAAGTCGTATTTCCTCGAAAACTATGCACCGCATAGGAAAACCACTTACAGATTTGAAATCTGCACACACGTGCGCTTCTAATGACGTAAAAATTACACGGATCGGTGGTTGGTCGGAAAATTCGATATCTGGCGACCCCGGCATGGCTATTTCCGCCAATCCAAGCTAAGCCACAAAAGTCGTATTTCCTCGAAAACTACGCACCGCATAGGAAATCCACTTACAGATTTGAAATCTGCACACATGTGCGCTTCTAATGACGAAAAAATTACACGGATCGGTGATTGGTCGGAAAATTTGATATCTGGCGATGCCGGCATGGCTATTTCCGCCAATCCAAGCTAAGCCACAAAAGTCGTATTTCCTCGAAAACTATGCACCGCATAGGAAATCCAGTTACAGATTTGAAATCTGCACACATGTGCGCTTCTAATGACGTAAAAATTACACGGATCGGTGGTTGATCGGAAAATTCGATATCTGGCGACCCCGGCATGGCTGTTTCCGCCAATCCAAGCTAAGCCACAAAAGTCGTATTTCCTCGAAAACTATGCACCGCATAGGAAAACCACTTACAGATTTGAAATCTGCACACATGTGCGCTTCTAATGACGAAAAAATTGCACGGATCGGTGATTGGTCATAAAATTCGATATCTGGCGACCCCGGCATGGCTGTTTCCGCCAATCCAAGCTAAGCCACAAAAGTCGTATTTCCTCGAAAACTATGCACCGCATAGGAAAACCACTTACAGATTTGAAATCTGCACACATGTGCGCTTCTAATGACGAAAAAATTACACGGATCGGTGATTGGTCGGAAAATTCGATATCTGGCGATGCCGGCATGGCGATTTCGGCCAATCCAAACTAAGCCACTAAAATATGATTTCCTCGAAAACTACGCACCGCATAGGAAATCCACTTACAGATTTGAAATCTGCACACATGTGCGCTTCTAAGAACGTAAAAATTACACGGATCGGTGGTTGATCGGAAAATTCGATATCTGGCGACCCCGGCATGGCTGTTTCCGCCAATCCAAGCTAAGCCACAAAAGTCGTATTTCCTCGAAAACTATGCACCGCATAGGAAATCCAGTTACAGATTTGAAATCTGCACACATGTGCGCTTCTAATGACGAAAAAATTACACGGATCGGTGATTGGTCGGAAAATTCGATATCTGGCGACCCCGGCATGGCTGTTTCCGCCAATCCAAGCTAAGCCACAAAAGTCGTATTTCCTCGAAAACTATGCACCGCATAGGAAATCCACTTACAGATTTGAAATCTGCACACATGTGCGCTTCTAATGACGAAAAAATTACACGGATCGGTGATTGGTCGGAAAATTCGATATCTGGCGATGCCGGCATGGCGATTTCGGCCAATCCAAACTAAGCCACTAAAATATGATTTCCTCGAAAACTACGCACCGCATAGGAAATCCACTTACAGATTTGAAATCTGCACACATGTGCGCTTCTAAGAACGAAAAAATTACACGGATCGGTGATTGGTCGGAAAATTCGATATCTGGCGATGCCGGCATGGCGATTTCGGCCAATCCAAACTAAGCCACTAAAATATGATTTCCTCGAAAACTACGCACCGCATAGGAAATCCACTTACAGATTTGAAATCTGCACACATGTGCGCTTCTAAGAACGTAAAAATTACACGGATCGGTGGTTGATCGGAAAATTCGATATCTGGCGACCCCGGCATGGCTGTTTCCGCCAATCCAAGCTAAGCCACAAAAGTCGTATTTCCTCGAAAACTATGCACCGCATAGGAAAACCACTTACAGATTTGAAATCTGCACACATGTGCGCTTCTAATGATGTAAAAATTACACGGATCGGTGGTTGGTCGGAAAATTCTATATCTGGCGACCCCGGCATGGCTGTTTCCGCCAATCCAAGCTAAGCCACAAAAGTCGTATTTCCTCGAAAACTATGCACCGCATAGGAAAACCACTTACAGATTTGAAATCTGCACACATGTGAGCTTCTAATGACGTAAAAATTACACGGATCGGTGGTTGGTCGGAAAATTCGATATCTGGCGACCCCGGCATGGCTATTTCCGCCAATCCAAGCTAAGCCACAAAAGTCGTATTTCCTCGAAAACTACGCACCGCATAGGAAATCCACTTACAGATTTGAAATCTGCACACATGTGCGCTTCTAATGACGAAAAAATTACACGGATCGGTGATTGGTCGGAAAATTCGATATCTGGCGATGCCGGCATGGCGATTTCGGCCAATCCAAACTAAGCCACTAAAATATGATTTCCTCGAAAACTATGCACCGCATAGGAAATCCACTTACAGATTTGAAATCTGCACACATGTGCGCTTCTAATGACGTAAAAATTACACGGATCGGTGGTTGATCGGAAAATTCGATATCTGGCGACCCCGGCATGGCTATTTCCGCCAATCCAAGCTAAGCCACAAAAGTCGTATTTCCTCGAAAACTATGCACCGCATAGGAAATCCAGTTACAGATTTGAAATCTGCACACATGTGCGCTTCTAATGACGTAAAAATTACACGGATCGGTGGTTGATCGGAAAATTCGATATCTGGCGACCCCGGCATGGCTGTTTCCGCCAATCCAAGCTAAGCCACAAAAGTCGTATTTCCTCGAAAACTATGCACCGCATAGGAAAACCACTTACAGATTTGAAATCTGCACACATGTGCGCTTCTAATGACGAAAAAATTACACGGATCGGTGATTGGTCATAAAATTCGATATCTGGCGACCCCGGCATGGCTGTTTCCGCCAATCCAAGCTAAGCCACAAAAGTCGTATTTCCTCGAAAACTATGCACCGCATAGGAAAACCACTTACAGATTTGAAATCTGCACACATGTGCGCTTCTAATGACGAAAAAATTACACGGATCGGTGATTGGTCGGAAAATTCGATATCTGGCGACCCCGGCATGGCTGTTTCCGCCAATCCAAGCTAAGCCACAAAAGTCGTATTTCCTCGAAAACTATGCACCGCATAGGAAATCCAGTTACAGATTTGAAATCTGCACACATGTGCGCTTCTAATGACGTAAAAATTACACGGATCGGTGGTTGATCGGAAAATTCGATATCTGGCGACCCCGGCATGGCTGTTTCCGCCAATCCAAGCTAAGCCACAAAAGTCGTATTTCCTCGAAAACTATGCACCGCATAGGAAATCCAGTTACAGATTTGAAATCTGCACACATGTGCGCTTCTAATGACGAAAAAATTACACGGATCGGTGATTGGTCGGAAAATTCGATATCTGGCGACCCCGGCATGGCTGTTTCCGCCAATCCAAGCTAAGCCACAAAAGTCGTATTTCCTCGAAAACTATGCACCGCATAGGAAATCCACTTACAGATTTGAAATCTGCACACATGTGCGCTTCTAATGACGAAAAAATTACACGGATCGGTGATTGGTCGGAAAATTCGATATCTGGCGATGCCGGCATGGCGATTTCGGCCAATCCAAACTAAGCCACTAAAATATGATTTCCTCGAAAACTACGCACCGCATAGGAAATCCACTTACAGATTTGAAATCTGCACACATGTGCGCTTCTAAGAACGAAAAAATTACACGGATCGGTGATTGGTCGGAAAATTCGATATCTGGCGATGCCGGCATGGCGATTTCGGCCAATCCAAACTAAGCCACTAAAATATGATTTCCTCGAAAACTACGCACCGCATAGGAAATCCACTTACAGATTTGAAATCTGCACACATGTGCGCTTCTAAGAACGTAAAAATTACACGGATCGGTGGTTGATCGGAAAATTCGATATCTGGCGACCCCGGCATGGCTGTTTCCGCCAATCCAAGCTAAGCCACAAAAGTCGTATTTCCTCGAAAACTATGCACCGCATAGGAAAACCACTTACAGATTTGAAATCTGCACACATGTGCGCTTCTAATGATGTAAAAATTACACGGATCGGTGGTTGGTCGGAAAATTCTATATCTGGCGACCCCGGCATGGCTGTTTCCGCCAATCCAAGCTAAGCCACAAAAGTCGTATTTCCTCGAAAACTATGCACCGCATAGGAAAACCACTTACAGATTTGAAATCTGCACACATGTGAGCTTCTAATGACGTAAAAATTACACGGATCGGTGGTTGGTCGGAAAATTCGATATCTGGCGACCCCGGCATGGCTATTTCCGCCAATCCAAGCTAAGCCACAAAAGTCGTATTTCCTCGAAAACTACGCACCGCATAGGAAATCCACTTACAGATTTGAAATCTGCACACATGTGCGCTTCTAAGAACGTAAAAATTACACGGATCGGTGGTTGAACGGAAAATTCGATATCTGGCGACCCCGGCATGGCTGTTTCCGCCAATCCAAGCTAAGCCACAAAAGTCGTATTTCCTCGAAAACTATGCACCGCATAGGAAATCCAGTTACAGATTTGAAATCTGCACACATGTGCGCTTCTAATGACGAAAAAATTACACGGATCGGTGATTGGTCGGAAAATTCGATACCTGGCGACCCCGGCATGGCTGTTTCCGCCAATCCAAGCTAAGCCACAAAAGTCGTATTTCCTCGAAAACTATGCACCGCATAGGAAAACCACTTACAGATTTGAAATCTGCACACATGTGCGCTTCTAATGACGAAAAAATTACACGGATCGGTGATTGGTCGGAAAATTCGATATCTGCCGATGCCGGCATGGCGATTTCGGCCAGTCCAAACTAAGCCACTAAAATATGATTTCCTCGAAAACTATGCACCGCATAGGAAATCCACTTACAGATTTGAAATCTGCACACATGTGCGCTTCTAAGAACGCAAAAATTACACGGATCGGTGGTTGATCGGAAAATTCGATATCTGGCGACCCCGGCATGGCTATTTCCGCCAATCCAAGCTAAGCCACAAAAGTCGTATTTCCTCGAAAACTATGCACCGCATAGGAAATCCAGTTACAGATTTGAAATCTGCACACATGTGCGCTTCTAATGACGTAAAAATTACACGGATCGGTGGTTGATCGGAAAATTCGATATCTGGCGACCCCGGCATGGCTGTTTCCGCCAATCCAAGCTAAGCCACAAAAGTCGTATTTCCTCGAAAACTATGCACCGCATAGGAAAACCACTTACAGATTTGAAATCTGCACACATGTGCGCTTCTAATGACGAAAAAATTACACGGATCGGTGATTGGTCATAAAATTCGATATCTGGCGACCCCGGCATGGCTGTTTCCGCCAATCCAAGCTAAGCCACAAAAGTCGTATTTCCTCGAAAACTATGCACCGCATAGGAAAACCACTTACAGATTTGAAATCTGCACACATGTGCGCTTCTAATGACGAAAAAATTACACGGATCGGTGATTGGTCGGAAAATTCGATATCTGGCGACCCCGGCATGGCTGTTTCCGCCAATCCAAGCTAAGCCACAAAAGTCGTATTTCCTCGAAAACTATGCACCGCATAGGAAATCCAGTTACAGATTTGAAATCTGCACACATGTGCGCTTCTAATGACGTAAAAATTACACGGATCGGTGGTTGATCGGAAAATTCGATATCTGGCGACCCCGGCATGGCTGTTTCCGCCAATCCAAGCTAAGCCACAAAAGTCGTATTTCCTCGAAAACTATGCACCGCATAGGAAATCCAGTTACAGATTTGAAATCTGCACACATGTGCGCTTCTAATGACGAAAAAATTACACGGATCGGTGATTGGTCGGAAAATTCGATATCTGGCGACCCCGGCATGGCTGTTTCCGCCAATCCAAGCTAAGCCACAAAAGTCGTATTTCCTCGAAAACTATGCACCGCATAGGAAATCCACTTACAGATTTGAAATCTGCACACATGTGCGCTTCTAATGACGAAAAAATTACACGGATCGGTGATTGGTCGGAAAATTCGATATCTGGCGATGCCGGCATGGCGATTTCGGCCAATCCAAACTAAGCCACTAAAATATGATTTCCTCGAAAACTACGCACCGCATAGGAAATCCACTTACAGATTTGAAATCTGCACACATGTGCGCTTCTAAGAACGAAAAAATTACACGGATCGGTGATTGGTCGGAAAATTCGATATCTGGCGATGCCGGCATGGCGATTTCGGCCAATCCAAACTAAGCCACTAAAATATGATTTCCTCGAAAACTACGCACCGCATAGGAAATCCACTTACAGATTTGAAATCTGCACACATGTGCGCTTCTAAGAACGTAAAAATTACACGGATCGGTGGTTGATCGGAAAATTCGATATCTGGCGACCCCGGCATGGCTGTTTCCGCCAATCCAAGCTAAGCCACAAAAGTCGTATTTCCTCGAAAACTATGCACCGCATAGGAAAACCACTTACAGATTTGAAATCTGCACACATGTGCGCTTCTAATGATGTAAAAATTACACGGATCGGTGGTTGGTCGGAAAATTCTATATCTGGCGACCCCGGCATGGCTGTTTCCGCCAATCCAAGCTAAGCCACAAAAGTCGTATTTCCTCGAAAACTATGCACCGCATAGGAAAACCACTTACAGATTTGAAATCTGCACACATGTGAGCTTCTAATGACGTAAAAATTACACGGATCGGTGGTTGGTCGGAAAATTCGATATCTGGCGACCCCGGCATGGCTATTTCCGCCAATCCAAGCTAAGCCACAAAAGTCGTATTTCCTCGAAAACTACGCACCGCATAGGAAATCCACTTACAGATTTGAAATCTGCACACATGTGCGCTTCTAAGAACGTAAAAATTACACGGATCGGTGGTTGAACGGAAAATTCGATATCTGGCGACCCCGGCATGGCTGTTTCCGCCAATCCAAGCTAAGCCACAAAAGTCGTATTTCCTCGAAAACTATGCACCGCATAGGAAATCCAGTTACAGATTTGAAATCTGCACACATGTGCGCTTCTAATGACGAAAAAATTACACGGATCGGTGATTGGTCGGAAAATTCGATACCTGGCGACCCCGGCATGGCTGTTTCCGCCAATCCAAGCTAAGCCACAAAAGTCGTATTTCCTCGAAAACTATGCACCGCATAGGAAAACCACTTACAGATTTGAAATCTGCACACATGTGCGCTTCTAATGACGAAAAAATTACACGGATCGGTGATTGGTCGGAAAATTCGATATCTGCCGATGCCGGCATGGCGATTTCGGCCAGTCCAAACTAAGCCACTAAAATATGATTTCCTCGAAAACTACGCACCGCATAGGAAATCCACTTACAGATTTGAAATCTGCACACATGTGCGCTTCTAAGAACGCAAAAATTACACGGATCGGTGGTTGATCGGAAAATTCGATATCTGGCGACCCCGGCATGGCTGTTTCCGCCAATCCAAGCTAAGCCACAAAAGTCGTATTTCCTCGAAAACTATGCACCGCTGGGTAAATCCACTTACAGATTTGAAATCTGCACACATGTGCGCTTTTAATGACGTAAAAATTACATGGATCGGTGATTGGTCAGAGAATTCGATATCTGGCGACCCCGGCATGGCTGTTTCCGCCAATCCAAGCTAAGCCACAAAAGTCGTATTTCCTCGAAAACTATGCACCGCATAGGAAAACCACTTACAGATTTGAAATCTGCACACATGTGCGCTTCTAATGACGTAGAAATTACACGGATCGGTGATTGGTCGGAAAATTCGATATCTGGCGACCCCGACATGGCTGTTTCCGCCAATCCAAGCTAAGCCACAAAAATCTTATTTCCTCGAAAACTACGCACCGCATAGGAAATCCAGTTACAGATTTGAAATCTGCACACATGTGCTCCTTTAATGACGTAAAAATTACACGGATCGGTGATTGGTCGGAAAATTCGATATCTGGCGACCCCGGCATGGCTGTTTCCGCCAATCCAAACTAAGCGACCAAAATATGATTTCCTCGAAAACTATGCACCGCATAGGAAATCCAGTTACAGATTTGAAATCTGCACACATGTGCGCTTCTAATGACGTAAAAATTACACGGATCGGTGGTTGATCGGAAAATTCGATATCTGGCGACCCCGGCATGGCTGTTTCCGCCAATCCAAGCTAAGCCACAAAAGTCGTATTTCCTCGAAAACTATGCACCGCATAGGAAAACCACTTACAGATTTGAAATCTGCACACATGTGCGCTTCTAATGACGTAAAAATTACACGGATCGGTGGTTGAACGGAAAATTCGATATCTGGCGACCCCGGCATGGCTGTTTCCGCCAATCCAAGCTAAGCCACAAAAGTCGTATTTCCTCGAAAACTATGCACCGCATAGGAAATCCAGTTACAGATTTGAAATCTGCACACATGTGCGCTTCTAATGACGAAAAAATTACACGGATCGGTGATTGGTCGGAAAATTCGATATCTGGCGATGCCGGCATGGCGATTTCGGCCAATCCAAACTAAGCCACTAAAATATGATTTCCTCGAAAACTACGCACCGCATAGGAAATCCACTTACAGATTTGAAATCTGCACACATGTGCGCTTCTAAGAACGTAAAAATTACACGGATCGGTGGTTGATCGGAAAATTCGATATCTGGCGACCCCGGCATGGCTGTTTCCGCCAATCCAAGCTAAGCCACAAAAGTCGTATTTCCTCGAAAACTATGCACCGCATAGGAAATCCAGTTACAGATTTGAAATCTGCACACATGTGCGCTTCTAATGACGAAAAAATTACACGGATCGGTGATTGGTCGGAAAATTCGATATCTGGCGATGCCGGCATGGCGATTTCGGCCAATCCAAACTAAGCCACTAAAATATGATTTCCTCGAAAACTACGCACCGCATAGGAAATCCACTTACAGATTTGAAATCTGCACACATGTGCGCTTCTAAGAACGTAAAAATTACACGGATCGGTGGTTGATCGGAAAATTCGATATCTGGCGACCCCGGCATGGCTGTTTCCGCCAATCCAAGCTAAGCCACAAAAGTCGTATTTCCTCGAAAACTATGCACCGCATAGGAAATCCAGTTACAGATTTGAAATCTGCACACATGTGCGCTTCTAATGACGAAAAAATTACACGGATCGGTGATTGGTCGGAAAATTCGATATCTGGCGATGCCGGCATGGCGATTTCGGCCAATCCAAACTAAGCCACTAAAATATGATTTCCTCGAAAACTACGCACCGCATAGGAAATCCACTTACAGATTTGAAATCTGCACACATGTGCGCTTCTAAGAACGTAAAAATTACACGGATCGGTGGTTGATCGGAAAATTCGATATCTGGCGACCCCGGCATGGCTGTTTCCGCCAATCCAAGCTAAGCCACAAAAGTCGTATTTCCTCGAAAACTATGCACCGCATAGGAAATCCAGTTACAGATTTGAAATCTGCACACATGTGCGCTTCTAATGACGAAAAAATTACACGGATCGGTGATTGGTCGGAAAATTCGATATCTGGCGACCCCGGCATGGCTGTTTCCGCCAATCCAAGCTAAGCCACAAAAGTCGTATTTCCTCGAAAACTATGCACCGCATAGGAAAACCACTTACAGATTTGAAATCTGCACACATGTGCGCTTCTAATGACGAACAAATTACACGGATCGGTGATTGGTCGGAAAATTCGATATCTGGCGATGCCGGCATGGCGATTTCGGCCAATCCAAGCTAAGCCACTAAAATATGATTTCCTCGAAAACTACGCACCGCATAGGAAATCCACTTACAGATTTGAAATCTGCACACATGTGCGCTTCTAAGAACGTAAAAATTACACGGATCGGTGGTTGATCGGAAAATTCGATATCTGGCGACCCCGGCATGGCTGTTTCCGCCAATCCAAGCTAAGCCACAAAAGTCGTATTTCCTCGAAAACTATGCACCGCATAGGAAATCCAGTTACAGATTTGAAATCTGCACACATGTGCGCTTCTAATGACGAAAAAATTACACGGATCGGTGATTGGTCGGAAAATTCGATATCTGGCGATGCCGGCATGGCGATTTCGGCCAATCCAAACTAAGCCACTAAAATATGATTTCCTCGAAAACTACGCACCGCATAGGAAATCCACTTACAGATTTGAAATCTGCACACATGTGCGCTTCTAAGAACGTAAAAATTACACGGATCGGTGGTTGATCGGAAAATTCGATATCTGGCGACCCCGGCATGGCTGTTTCCGCCAATCCAAGCTAAGCCACAAAAGTCGTATTTCCTCGAAAACTATGCACCGCTGGGGAAATCCACTTACAGATTTGAAATATGCACACATGTGCGCTTCTAATGACGTAAAAATTACACGGATCGGTGATTGGTCGGAAAATTCGATATCTGGCGACCCCGGCATGGCTGTTTCCGCCAATCCAAACTAAGCGACCAAAATATGATTTCCTCGAAAACTATGCACCGCATAGGAAATCCAGTTACAGATTTGAAATCTGCACACATGTGCGCTTCTAATGACGTAAAAATTACACGGATCGGTGATTGGTCGGAAAATTCGATATCTGGCGACCCCGGCATGGCTGTTTCCGCCAATCCAAGCTAAGCCACAAAAGTCGTATTTCCTCGAAAACTATGCACCGCTGGGGAAATCCACTTACAGATTTGAAATATGCACACATGTGCGCTTCTAATGACGTAAAAATTACACGGATCGGTGATTGGTCGGAAAATTCGATATCTGGCGACCCCGGCATGGCTGTTTCCGCCAATCCAAACTAAGCGACCAAAATATGATTTCCTCGAAAACTATGCACCGCATAGGAAATCCAGTTACAGATTTGAAATCTGCACACATGTGCGCTTCTAATGACGTAAAAATTACACGGATCGGTGATTGGTCGGAAAATTCGATATCTGGCGACCCCGGCATGGCTGTTTCCGCCAATCCAAACTAAGCGACCAAAATATGATTTCCTCGAAAACTATGCACCGCATAGGAAATCCAGTTACAGATCTGAAATCTGCACACATGTGCGCTTTTAATGACGTAAAAATTACATGGATCGGTGATTGGTCAGAGAATTCGATATCTGGCGACCCCGGCATGGCTGTTTCCGCCAATCCAAGCTAAGCCACAAAAATCTTATTTCCTCGAAAACTATGCACCGCTGGGGAAATCCACTTACAGATTTGAAATATGCACACATGTGCGCTTCTAATGACGTAAAAATTACACGGATCGGTGATTGGTCGGAAAATTCGATATCTGGCGACCCCGGCATGGCTGTTTCCGCCAATCCAAACTAAGCGACCAAAATATGATTTCCTCGAAAACTATGCACCGCATAGGAAATCCAGTTACAGATTTGAAATCTGCACACATGTGCGCTTCTAATGACGTAAAAATTACACGGATCGGTGATTGGTCGGAGAATTCGATATCTGGCGACCCCGGCATGGCTGTTTCCGCCAATCCAAACTAAGCCACCCAAATATGATTTCCTCGAAAACTACGCACCGCATAGGAAATCCAGTTACAGATTTGAAATCTACACACATGTGCGCTTCTAATGACGTAGAAATTACACGGATCGGTGATTGGTATTAAAATTCGATATCTGGCGACCCCGGCATGGCTGTTTCGGAGAATCCAAGCTAAGCCAGAAAAATCTTATTTCCTCGAAAACTATGCACCGCATAGGAAATCCAGTTTCAGATTTGAAATCTGCACACATGTGCGCTTCTAATGACGTAAAAATTACACGGATCGGTGATTGGTCGGAAAATTCGATATCTGGCGACCCCGGCATGGCTGTTTCCGCCAATCCAAACTAAGCCACCAAAATATGATTTCCTCGAAAACTACGCACCGCATAGGAAATCCAGTTACAGATTTGAAATCTACACACATGTGCGCTTCTAATGACGTAGAAATTACACGGATCGGTGATTGGTAGGAAAATTCGATATCTGGCGACCCCGGCATAGCTGTTTCGGAGAATCCAAGCTAAGCCAGAAAAATCTTATTTCCTCGAAAACTACGCACCGCATAGGAAATCCAGTTTCAGATTTGAAATCTGCACACATGTGCGCTTCTAATGACGTAAAAATTACACGGATCGGTGATTGGTCGGAGAATTCGATATCTGGCGACCCCGGCATGGCTGTTTCCGCCAATCCAAGCTAAGCCACAAAAATCTTATTTCCTCGAAAACTATGCACCGCTGGGGAAATCCACTTACAGATTTGAAATCTGCACACATATGCGCTTCTAGTGACGTAGAAATTACACGGATCGGTGATTGGTCGGAAAATTCGATATCTGGCGACCCCGGCATGGCTGTTTCCGCCAATCCAAACTAAGCCACCAAAATATGTTTTCCTCGAAAACTACGCACCGCATAGGAAATCCAGTTACAGATTTGAAATCTACACACATGTGCGCTTCTAATGACGTAGAAATTACACGGATCGGTGATTGGTAGGAAAATTCGATATCTGGCGACCCCGGCATGGCTGTTTCCGCTAATTCAAACTAAGCCACCAAAATATGATTTCCTCGAAAACTACGCACCGCATAGGAAATCCAGTTACAGATTTGAAATCTGCACACATGTGCGCCTTAAATGACGTAAAAATTACACGGATCGGTGATTGGTCAGAGAATTCGATATCTGGCGACCCCGGCATGGCTGTTTCCGCCAATCCAAGCTAAGCCACAGAAATCTTATTTCCTCGAAAACTATGCACCGCTGGGGAAATCCACTTACAGATTTGAAATCTGCACACCTGTGCGCTTCTAATGACGTAAAAATTACACGGATCGGTGATTGGTCGGAAAATTCGATATCTGGCGACCCCGGCATGGCTGTTTCCGCCAATCCAAGCTAAGCCACAAAAATCTTATTTCCTCGAAAACTATGCACCGCATAGGAAATCCAGTTACAGATTTGAAATCCGCACACATGTGCGCTTCTAATGACGTAAAAATTACACGGATCGGTGATATGTCGGAAAATTCGATATCTGGCGACCCCGGCATGGCTGTTTCCGCTAATTCAAACTAAGCCACCAAAATATGATTTCCTCGAAAACTACGCACCGCATAGGAAATCCAGTTACAGATTTGAAATCTGCACACATGTGCGCCTTAAATGACGTAAAAATTACACGGATCGGTGATTGGTCAGAGAATTCGATATCTGGCGACCCCGGCATGGCTGTTTCCGCCAATCCAAGCTAAGCCACAGAAATCTTATTTCCTCGAAAACTATGCACCGCTGGGGAAATCCACTTACAGATTTGAAATCTGCACACCTGTGCGCTTCTAATGACGTAAAAATTACACGGATCGGTGATTGGTCGGAAAATTCGATATCTGGCGACCCCGGCATGGCTGTTTCCGCCAATCCAAGCTAAGCCACAAAAATCTTATTTCCTCGAAAACTATGCACCGCATAGGAAATCCAGTTACAGATTTGAAATCCGCACACATGTGCGCTTCTAATGACGTAAAAATTACACGGATCGGTGATATGTCGGAAAATTCGATATCTGGCGACCCCGGCATGGCTGTTTCCGCTAATTCAAACTAAGCCACCAAAATATGATTTCCTCGAAAACTACGCACCGCATTGGAAATCCAGTTACAGATTTGAAATCTGCACACATGTGCGCTTCTAATGACGTAAAAATTACACGGATCGGTGATTGGTCAGAGAATTCGATATCTGGCGACCCCGGCATGGCTGTTTCCGCCAATCCAAGCTAAGCCACAGAAATCTTATTTCCTCGAAAACTATGCACCGCTGGGGAAATCCACTTACAGATTTGAAATCTGCACACCTGTGCGCTTCTAATGACGTAAAAATTACACGGATCGCTGATTGGTCGGAAAATTCGATATCTGGCGACCCCGGCATGGCTGTTTCCGCCAATCCAAGCTAAGCCACAAAAATCTTATTTCCTCGAAAACTATGCACCGCTGGGGAAATCCACTTACAGATTTGAAATCTGCACACATGTGCGCCTTTAATGACGTAAAAATTACACGGATCGGTGATTGGTCGGAAAATTCGATATCTGGCGACCCCGGCATGGCTGTTTCCGCCAATCCAAACTAAGCGACCAAAATATGATTTCCTCGAAAACTACGCACCGCATAGGAAATCCAGTTACAGATTTGAAATCTGCACACATGTGCGCCTTAAATGACGTAAAAATTACACGGATCGGTGATTGGTCAGAGAATTCGATATCTGGCGACCCCGGCATGGCTGTTTCCGCCAATCCAAGCTAAGCCACAGAAATCTTATTTCCTCGAAAACTATGCACCGCTGGGGAAATCCACTTACAGATTTGAAATCTGCACACCTGTGCGCTTCTAATGACGTAAAAATTACACGGATCGGTGATTGGTCGGAAAATTCGATATCTGGCGACCCCGGCATGGCTGTTTCCGCCAATCCAAGCTAAGCCACAAAAATCTTATTTCCTCGAAAACTATGCACCGCATAGGAAATCCAGTTACAGATTTGAAATCCGCACACATGTGCGCTTCTAATGACGTAAAAATTACACGGCGACCCCGGCATGGCTGTTTCCGCCAATCCAAACTAAGCGACCAAAATATGATTTCCTCAAAAACTATGTACCGCATAGGAAATCCAGTTACAGATTTGAAATCTGCACACATGTGCGCCTTAAATGACGTAGAAATTACACGGGTCGGTGATTGGTAGGAAAATTCGATATCTGGCGACCCCGGCATGGCTGTTTCCGCCAATCCAAGCTAAGCCACAAAAATCTTATTTCCTCGAAAACTATGCACCGCTGGGGAAATCCACTTACAGATTTGAAATCTGCACACATGTGCGCTTCTAGTGACGTAGAAATTACACGGATCGGTGATTGGTCGGAAAATTCGATATCTGGCGACCCCGGCATGGCTGTTTCCGCCAATCCAAACTAAGCCACCAAAATATGTTTTCCTCGAAAACTACGCACCGCATAGGAAATCCAGTTACAGATTTGAAATCTGCACATATGTGCGCTTCTAATGACGTAAAAATTACACGGATCGGTGATTGGTCGGAAAATTCGATATCTGGCGACCCCGGCATGGCTGTTTCCGCCAATCCAAGCTAAGCCACAAAAATCTTATTTCCTCGAAAACTATGCACCGCTGGGGAAATCCACTTACAGATTTGAAATCTGCACACATGTGCGCTTCTAGTGACGTAGAAATTACACGGATCGGTGATTGGTCGGAAAATTCGATATCTGGCGACCCCGGCATGGCTGTTTCCGCCAATCCAAACTAAGCCACCAAAATATGTTTTCCTCGAAAACTACGCACCGCATAGGAAATCCAGTTACAGATTTGAAATCTGCACACATGTGCGCTTCTAATGACGTAAAAATTACAGGATCGGTGATATGTCGGAAAATTCGATATCTGGCGACCCCGGCATGGCTGTTTCCGCTAATTCAAACTAAGCCACCAAAATATGATTTCCTCGAAAACTACGCACCGCATAGGAAATCCAGTTACAGATTTGAAATCTGCACACATGTGCGCCTTAAATGACGTAAAAATTACACGGATCGGTGATTGGTCAGAGAATTCGATATCTGGCGACCCCGGCATGGCTGTTTCCGCCAATCCAAGCTAAGCCACAGAAATCTTATTTCCTCGAAAACTATGCACCGCTGGGGAAATCCACTTACAGATTTGAAATCTGCACACCTGTGCGCTTCTAATGACGTAAAAATTACACGGATCGGTGATTGGTCGGAAAATTCGATATCTGGCGACCCCGGCATGGCTGTTTCCGCCAATCCAAGCTAAGCCACAAAAATCTTATTTCCTCGAAAACTATGCACCGCATAGGAAATCCAGTTACAGATTTGAAATCCGCACACATGTGCGCTTCTAATGACGTAAAAATTACACGGATCGGTGATATGTCGGAAAATTCGATATCTGGCGACCCCGGCATGGCTGTTTCCGCTAATTCAAACTAAGCCACCAAAATATGATTTCCTCGAAAACTACGCACCGCATAGGAAATCCAGTTACAGATTTGAAATCTGCACACATGTGCGCTTCTAATGACGTAAAAATTACACGGATCGGTGATTGGTCAGAGAATTCGATATCTGGCGACCCCGGCATGGCTGTTTCCGCCAATCCAAGCTAAGCCACAGAAATCTTATTTCCTCGAAAACTATGCACCGCTGGGGAAATCCACTTACAGATTTGAAATCTGCACACCTGTGCGCTTCTAATGACGTAAAAATTACACGGATCGGTGATTGGTCGGAAAATTCGATATCTGGCGACCCCGGCATGGCTGTTTCCGCCAATCCAAGCTAAGCCACAAAAATCTTATTTCCTCGAAAACTATGCACCGCTGGGGAAATCCACTTACAGATTTGAAATCTGCACACATGTGCGCCTTTAATGACGTAAAAATTACACGGATCGGTGATTGGTCGGAAAATTCGATATCTGGCGACCCCGGCATGGCTGTTTCCGCCAATCCAAACTAAGCGACCAAAATATGATTTCCTCAAAAACTATGTACCGCATAGGAAATCCAGTTACAGATTTGAAATCTGCACACATGTGCGCCTTAAATGACGTAGAAATTACACGGGTCGGTGATTGGTAGGAAAATTCGATATCTGGCGACCCCGGCATGGCTGTTTCCGCCAATCCAAGCTAAGCCACAAAAATCTTATTTCCTCGAAAACTATGCACCGCTGGGGAAATCCACTTACAGATTTGAAATCTGCACACATGTGCGCTTCTAGTGACGTAGAAATTACACGGATCGGTGATTGGTCGGAAAATTCGATATCTGGCGACCCCGGCATGGCTGTTTCCGCCAATCCAAGCTAAGCCACAAAAATCTTATTTCCTCGAAAACTATGCACCGCTGGGGAAATCCACTTACAGATTTGAAATCTGCACACCTGTGCGCTTCTAATGACGTAAAAATTACACGGATCGGTGATTGGTCGGAAAATTCGATATCTGGCGACCCCGGCATGGCTGTTTCCGCCAATCCAAGCTAAGCCACAAAAATCTTATTTCCTCGAAAACTATGCACCGCTGGGGAAATCCACTTACAGATTTGAAATCTGCACACATGTGCGCTTCTAGTGACGTAGAAATTACACGGATCGGTGATTGGTCGGAAAATTCGATATCTGGCGACCCCGGCATGGCTGTTTCCGCCAATCCAAACTAAGCCACCAAAATATGTTTTCCTCGAAAACTACGCACCGCATAGGAAATCCAGTTACAGATTTGAAATCTGCACACATGTGCGCTTCTAATGACGTAAAAATTACAGGATCGGTGATATGTCGGAAAATTCGATATCTGGCGACCCCGGCATGGCTGTTTCCGCTAATTCAAACTAAGCCACCAAAATATGATTTCCTCGAAAACTACGCACCGCATAGGAAATCCAGTTACAGATTTGAAATCTGCACACATGTGCGCCTTAAATGACGTAAAAATTACACGGATCGGTGATTGGTCAGAGAATTCGATATCTGGCGACCCCGGCATGGCTGTTTCCGCCAATCCAAGCTAAGCCACAGAAATCTTATTTCCTCGAAAACTATGCACCGCATAGGAAATCCACTTACAGATTTGAAATCTGCACACCTGTGCGCTTCTAATGACGTAAAAATTACACGGGTCGGTGATTGGTCGGAAAATTCGATATCTGGCGACCCCGGCATGGCTGTTTCCGCCAATCCAAACTAAGCCACCAAAATATGTTTTCCTCGAAAACTACGCACCGCATAGGAAATCCAGTTACAGATTAGAAATCTGCACACATGTGCGCTTCTAATGACGTAAAAATTACACGGATCGGTGATTGGTCGGAAAATTCGATATCTGGCGACCCCGGCATGGCTGTTTCCGCCAATCCAAGCTAAGCCACAAAAATCTTATTTCCTCGAAAACTACGCACCGCATAGAAAATCCAGTTACAGATTTGAAATCTGCACACATGTGCGCCTTTAATGACGTAAAAATTACACGGATCGGTGATTGGTCGGAAAATTCGATATCTGGCGACCCCGGCATGGCTGTTTCCGCCAATCCAAGCTAAGCCACAAAAATCTTATTTCCTCGAAAACTATGCACCGCATAGGAAATCCAGTTACAGATTTGAAATCCGCACACATGTGCGCTTCTAATGACGTAAAAATTACACGGATCGGTGATATGTCGGAAAATTCGATATCTGGCGACCCCGGCATGGCTGTTTCCGCTAATTCAAACTAAGCCACCAAAATATGATTTCCTCGAAAACTACGCACCGCCTAGGAAATCCAGTTACAGATTTGAAATCTGCACACATGTGCGCTTCTAATGACGTAAAAATTACACGGATCGGTGATTGGTCAGAGAATTCGATATCTGGCGACCCCGGCATGGCTGTTTCCGCCAATCCAAGCTAAGCCACAGAAATCTTATTTCCTCGAAAACTATGCACCGCTGGGGAAATCCACTTACAGATTTGAAATCTGCACACCTGTGCGCTTCTAATGACGTAAAAATTACACGGATCGGTGATTGGTCGGAAAATTCGATATCTGGCGACCCCGGCATGGCTGTTTCCGCCAATCCAAGCTAAGCCACAAAAATCTTATTTCCTCGAAAACTATGCACCGCTGGGGAAATCCACTTACAGATTTGAAATCTGCACACCTGTGCGCTTCTAATGACGTAAAAATTACACGGATCGGTGATTGGTCGGAAAATTCGATATCTGGCGACCCCGGCATGGCTGTTTCCGCCAATCCAAACTAAGCGACCAAAATATGATTTCCTCAAAAACTATGTACCGCATATTAAATCCAGTTACAGATTTGAAATCTGCACACATGTGCGCCTTAAATGACGTAGAAATTACACGGATCGGTGATTGGTAGGAAAATTCGATATCTGGCGACCCCGGCATGGCTGTTTCGGAGAATCCAAGCTAAGCCAGAAAAATCTTATTTCCTCGAAAACTATGCACCGCTGGGGAAATCCACTTACAGATTTGAAATCTGCACACCTGTGCGCTTCTAATGACGTAAAAATTACACGGATCGGTGATTGGTCGGAAAATTCGATATCTGGCGACCCCGGCATGGCTGTTTCCGCCAATCCAAACTAAGCCACCAAAATATGATTTCCTCGAAAACTATGCACCGCTGGGGAAATCCACTTACAGATTTGAAATCTGCACACATGTGCGCTTCTAATGACGTAGAAATTACACGGATCGGTGATTGGTAGGAAAATTCGATATCTGGCGACCCCGGCATGGCTGTTTCGGAGAATCCAAGCTAAGCCAGAAAAATCTTATTTCCTCGAAAACTATGCACCGCATAGGAAATCCAGTTTCAGATTTGAAATCTGCACACATGTGCGCTTCTAATGACGTAGAAATTACACGGATCGGTGATTGGTCGGAAAATTCGATATCTGGCGACCCCGGCATGGCTGTTTCGGAGAATCCAAGCTAAGCCAGAAAAATCTTATTTCCTCGAAAACTATGCACCGCATAGGAAATCCACTTACAGATTTGAAATCTGCACACATGTGCGCCTTTAATGACGTAAAAATTACACGGATCGGTGATTGGTCGGAAAATTCGATATCTGGCGACCCCGGCATGGCTGTTTCCGCCAATCCAAACTAAGCGACCAAAATATGATTTCCTCAAAAACTATGTACCGCATAGGAAATCCAGTTACAGATTTGAAATCTGCACACATGTGCGCTTCTAATGACGTAAAAATTACACGGATCGGTGATTGGTCGGAAAATTCGATATCTGGCGACCCCGGCATGGCTGTTTCCGCCAATCCAAGCTAAGCCACAGAAATCTTATTTCCTCGAAAACTATGCACCGCTGGGGAAATCCACTTACAGATTTGAAATCTGCACACCTGTGCGCTTCTAATGACGTAAAAATTACACGGATCGGTGATTGGTCGGAAAATTCGATATCTGGCGACCCCGGCATGGCTGTTTCCGCCAATCCAAACTAAGCCACCAAAATATGTTTTCCTCGAAAACTACGCACCGCATAGGAAATCCAGTTACAGATTTGAAATCTGCACACATGTGCGCTTCTAATGACGTAAAAATTACACGGATCGGTGATTGGTCGGAAAATTCGATATCTGGCGACCCCGGCATGGCTGTTTCCGCCAATCCAAGCTAAGCCACAAAAATCTTATTTCCTCGAAAACTATGCACCGCATAGGCAATCCAGTTACAGATTTGAAATCTGCACACATGTGCGCCTTTAATGACGTAAAAATTACACGGATCGGTGATTGGTCGGAAAATTCGATATCTGGCGACCCCGGCATGGCTGTTTCCGCTAATTCAAACTAAGCCACCAAAATATGATTTCCTCGAAAACTACGCACCGCATAGGAAATCCAGTTACAGATTTGAAATCTGCACACATGTGCGCTTCTAATGACGTAAAAATTACACGGATCGGTGATTGGTCAGAGAATTCGATATCTGGCGACCCCGGCATGGCTGTTTCCGCCAATCCAAGCTAAGCCACAGAAATCTTATTTCCTCGAAAACTATGCACCGCTGGGGAAATCCACTTACAGATTTGAAATCTGCACATCTGTGCGCTTCTAATGACGTAAAAATTACACGGATCGGTGACTGGTCGGAAAATTCGATATCTGGCGACCCCGGCATGGCTGTTTCCGCCAATCCAAGCTAAGCCACAAAAATCTTATTTCCTCGAAAACTATGCACCGCTGGGGAAATCCACTTACAGATTTGAAATCTGCACACATGTGCGCCTTTAATGACGTAAAAATTACACGGATCGGTGATTGGTCGGAAAATTCGATATCTGGCGACCCCGGCATGGCTGTTTCCGCCAATCCAAACTAAGCGACCAAAATATGATTTCCTCAAAAACTATGTACCGCATAGGAAATCCAGTTACAGATTTGAAATCTGCACACATGTGCGCTTCTAATGACGTAAAAATTACACGGATCGGTGATTGGTCGGAAAATTCGATATCTGGCGACCCCGGCATGGCTGTTTCCGCCAATCCAAGCTAAGCCACAGAAATCTTATTTCCTCGAAAACTATGCACCGCTGGGGAAATCCACTTACAGATTTGAAATCTGCACACCTGTGCGCTTCTAATGACGTAAAAATTACACGGATCGGTGATTGGTCGGAAAATTCGATATCTGGCGACCCCGGCATGGCTGTTTCCGCCAATCCAAGCTAAGCCACAAAAATCTTATTTCCTCGAAAACTATGCACCGCTGGGGAAATCCACTTACAGATTTGAAATCTGCACACATGTGCGCCTTTAATGACGTAAAAATTACACGGATCGGTGATTGGTCGGAAAATTCGATATCTGGCGACCCCGGCATGGCTGTTTCCGCCAATCCAAACTAAGCGACCAAAATATGATTTCCTCAAAAACTATGTACCGCATAGGAAATCCAGTTACAGATTTGAAATCTGCACACATGTGTGCCTTAAATGACGTAGAAATTACACGGATCGGTGATTGGTAGGAAAATTCGATATCTGGCGACCCCGGCATGGCTGTTTCGGAGAATCCAAGCTAAGCCAGAAAAATCTTATTTCCTCGAAAACTATGCACCGCTGGGGAAATCCACTTACAGATTTGAAATCTGCACACCTGTGCGCTTCTAATGACGTAAAAATTACACGGATCGGTGATTGGTTGGAGAATTCGATATCAGGCGACCCCGGCATGGCTGTTTCCGCCAATCCAAACTAAGCCACCAAAATATGATTTCCTCGAAAACTATGCACCGCTGGGGAAATCCACTTACAGATTTGAAATCTGCACACATGTGCGCTTCTAATGACGTAGAAATTACACGGATCGGTGATTGGTAGGAAAATTCGATATCTGGCGACCCCGGCATGGCTGTTTCGGAGAATCCAAGCTAAGCCAGAAAAATCTTATTTCCTCGAAAACTATGCACCGCATAGGAAATCCAGTTTCAGATTTGAAATCTGCACACATGTGCGCTTCTAATGACGTAAAAATTACACGGATCGGTGATTGGTCGGAAAATTCGATATCTGGCGACCCCGGCATGGCTGTTTCCGCCAATCCAAACTAAGCCACCAAAATATGATTTCCTCGAAAACTACGCACCGCATAGGAAATCCAGTTACAGATTTGAAATCTGCACACATGTGCGCTTCTAATGACGTAGAAATTACACGGATCGGTAATTGGTAGGAAAATTCGATATCTGGCGACCCCGGCATGGCTGTTTCGGAGAATCCAAGCTAAGCCAGAAAAATCTTATTTCCTCGAAAACTATGCACCGCATAGGAAATCCAGTTACAGATTTGAAATCTGCACACATGTGCGCTTCTAATGACGTAGAAATTACACGGATCGGTAATTGGTAGGAAAATTCGATATCTGGCGACCCCGGCATGGCTGTTTCGGAGAATCCAAGCTAAGCCAGAAAAATCTTATTTCCTCGAAAACTATGCACCGCATAGGAAATCCACTTACAGATTTGAAATCTGCACACATGTGCGCCTTTAATGACGTAAAAATTACACGGATCGGTGATTGGTCGGAAAATTCGATATCTGGCGACCCCGGCATGGCTGTTTCCGCCAATCCAAACTAAGCGACCAAAATATGATTTCCTCAAAAACTATGTACCGCATAGGAAATCCAGTTACAGATTTGAAATCTGCACACATGTGCGCTTCTAATGACGTAAAAATTACACGGATCGGTGATTGGTCGGAAAATTCGATATCTGGCGACCCCGGCATGGCTGTTTCCGCCAATCCAAGCTAAGCCACAGAAATCTTATTTCCTCGAAAACTATGCACCGCTGGGGAAATCCACTTACAGATTTGAAATCTGCACACCTGTGCGCTTCTAATGACGTAAAAATTACACGGATCGGTGATTGGTCGGAAAATTCGATATCTGGCGACCCCGGCATGGCTGTTTCCGCCAATCCAAACTAAGCCACCAAAATATGTTTTCCTCGAAAACTACGCACCGCATAGGAAATCCAGTTACAGATTTGAAATCTGCACACATGTGCGCTTCTAATGACGTAAAAATTACACGGATCGGTGATTGGTCGGAAAATTCGATATCTGGCGACCCCGGCATGGCTGTTTCCGCCAATCCAAGCTAAGCCACAAAAATCTTATTTCCTCGAAAACTACGCACCGCATAGAAAATCCAGTTACAGATTTGAAATCTGCACACATGTGCGCCTTTAATGACGTAAAAATTACACGGATCGGTGATTGGTCGGAAAATTCGATATCTGGCGACCCCGGCATGGCTGTTTCCGCCAATCCAAGCTAAGCCACAAAAATCTTATTTCCTCGAAAACTATGCACCGCATAGGCAATCCAGTTACAGATTTGAAATCTGCACACATGTGCGCTTCTAATGACGTAAAAATTACACGGATCGGTGATTGGTCAGAGAATTCGATATCTGGCGACCCCGGCATGGCTGTTTCCGCCAATCCAAGCTAAGCCACAGAAATCTTATTTCCTCGAAAACTATGCACCGCTGGGGAAATCCACTTACAGATTTGAAATCTGCACATCTGTGCGCTTCTAATGACGTAAAAATTACACGGATCGGTGACTGGTCGGAAAATTCGATATCTGGCGACCCCGGCATGGCTGTTTCCGCCAATCCAAGCTAAGCCACAAAAATCTTATTTCCTCGAAAACTATGCACCGCTGGGGAAATCCACTTACAGATTTGAAATCTGCACACATGTGCTCCTTTAATGACGTAAAAATTACACGGATCGGTGATTGGTCGGAAAATTCGATATCTGGCGACCCCGGCATGGCTGTTTCCGCCAATCCAAACTAAGCCACCAAAATATGTTTTCCTCGAAAACTACGCACCGCATATTAAATCCGGTTACAGATTTGAAATCTGCACACATGTGCGCTTCTAATGACGTAAAAATTACACGGATCGGTGATTGGTCGGAAAATTCGATATCTGGCGACCCCGGCATGGCTGTTTCGGCCAATCCAAGCTAAGCCACAAAAATCTTATTTCCTCGAAAACTACGCACCGCATAGAAAATCCAGTTACAGATTTGAAATCTGCACACATGTGCGCCTTTAATGACGTAAAAATTACACGGATCGGTGATTGGTCGGAAAATTCGATATCTGGCGACCCCGGCATGGCTGTTTCCGCCAATCCAAGCTAAGCCACAAAAATCTTATTTCCTCGAAAACTATGCACCGCTGGGGAAATCCACTTACAGATTTGAAATCTGCACACATGTGCGCCTTTAATGACGTAAAAATTACACGGATCGGTGATTGGTCGGAAAATTCGATATCTGGCGACCCCGGCATGGCTGTTTCCGCCAATCCAAACTAAGCGACCAAAATATGATTTCCTCAAAAACTATGTACCGCATAGGAAATCCAGTTACAGATTTGAAATCTGCACACATGTGCGCTTCTTATGACGTAAAAATTACACGGATCGGTGATTGGTCGGAAAATTCGATATCTGGCGACCCCGGCATGGCTGTTTCCGCCAATCCAAGCTAAGCCACAAAAATCTTATTTCCTCGAAAACTACGCACCGCATAGAAAATCCAGTTACAGATTTGAAATCTGCACACATGTGCGCCTTTAGTGACGTAAAAATTACACGGATCGGTGATTGGTCGGAAAATTCGATATCTGGCGACCCCGGCATGGCTGTTTCCGCCAATCCAAGCTAAGCCACAAAAATCTTATTTCCTCGAAAACTATGCACCGCTGGGGAAATCCACTTACAGATTTGAAATCTGCACACATGTGCGCCTTTAATGACGTAAAAATTACACGGATCGGTGATTGGTCGGAAAATTCGATATCTGGCGACCCCGGCATGGCTGTTTCCGCCAATCCAAACTAAGCGACCAAAATATGATTTCCTCAAAAACTATGTACCGCATAGGAAATCCAGTTACAGATTTGAAATCTGCACACATGTGCGCTTCTAATGACGTAAAAATTACACGGATCGGTGATTGGTCGGAAAATTCGATATCTGGCGACCCCGGCATGGCTGTTTCCGCCAATCCAAGCTAAGCCACAAAAATCTTATTTCCTCGAAAACTATGCACCGCTGGGGAAATCCGCTTACAGATTTGAAATCTGCACACATGTGCGCCTTTAATGACGTAAAAATTACACGGATCGGTGATTGGTCGGAAAATTCGATATCTGGCGACCCCGGCATGGCTGTTTCCGCCAATCCAAGCTAAGCCACAAAAATCTTATTTCCTCGAAAACTATGCACCGCTGGGGAAATCCACTTACAGATTTGAAATCTGCACACATGTGCGCCTTTAATGACGTAAAAATTACACGGATCGGTGATTGGTCGGAAAATTCGATATCTGGCGACCCCGGCATGGCTGTTTCCGCCAATCCAAACTAAGCGACCAAAATATGATTTCCTCAAAAACTATGTACCGCATAGGAAATCCAGTTACAGATTTGAAATCTGCACACATGTGCGCTTCTAATGACGTAAAAATTACACGGATCGGTGATTGGTCGGAAAATTCGATATCTGGCGACCCCGGCATGGCTGTTTCCGCCAATCCAAGCTAAGCCACAGAAATCTTATTTCCTCGAAAACTATGCACCGCTGGGGAAATCCACTTACAGATTTGAAATCTGCACATCTGTGCGCTTCTAATGACGTAAAAATTACACGGATCGGTGACTGGTCGGAAAATTCGATATCTGGCGACCCCGGCATGGCTGTTTCCGCCAATCCAAGCTAAGCCACAAAAATCTTATTTCCTCGAAAACTATGCACCGCTGGGGAAATCCACTTACAGATTTGAAATCTGCACACATGTGCTCCTTTAATGACGTAAAAATTACACGGATCGGTGATTGGTCGGAAAATTCGATATCTGGCGACCCCGGCATGGCTGTTTCCGCCAATCCAAACTAAGCCACCAAAATATGTTTTCCTCGAAAACTACGCACCGCATATTAAATCCGGTTACAGATTTGAAATCTGCACACATGTGCGCTTCTAATGACGTAAAAATTACACGGATCGGTGATTGGTCGGAAAATTCGATATCTGGCGACCCCGGCATGGCTGTTTCGGCCAATCCAAGCTAAGCCACAAAAATCTTATTTCCTCGAAAACTACGCACCGCATAGAAAATCCAGTTACAGATTTGAAATCTGCACACATGTGCGCCTTTAATGACGTAAAAATTACACGGATCGGTGATTGGTCGGAAAATTCGATATCTGGCGACCCCGGCATGGCTGTTTCCGCCAATCCAAGCTAAGCCACAAAAATCTTATTTCCTCGAAAACTATGCACCGCTGGGGAAATCCACTTACAGATTTGAAATCTGCACACATGTGCGCCTTTAATGACGTAAAAATTACACGGATCGGTGATTGGTCGGAAAATTCGATATCTGGCGACCCCGGCATGGCTGTTTCCGCCAATCCAAACTAAGCGACCAAAATATGATTTCCTCAAAAACTATGTACCGCATAGGAAATCCAGTTACAGATTTGAAATCTGCACACATGTGCGCTTCTTATGACGTAAAAATTACACGGATCGGTGATTGGTCGGAAAATTCGATATCTGGCGACCCCGGCATGGCTGTTTCCGCCAATCCAAGCTAAGCCACAAAAATCTTATTTCCTCGAAAACTACGCACCGCATAGAAAATCCAGTTACAGATTTGAAATCTGCACACATGTGCGCCTTTAGTGACGTAAAAATTACACGGATCGGTGATTGGTCGGAAAATTCGATATCTGGCGACCCCGGCATGGCTGTTTCCGCCAATCCAAGCTAAGCCACAAAAATCTTATTTCCTCGAAAACTATGCACCGCTGGGGAAATCCACTTACAGATTTGAAATCTGCACACATGTGCGCCTTTAATGACGTAAAAATTACACGGATCGGTGATTGGTCGGAAAATTCGATATCTGGCGACCCCGGCATGGCTGTTTCCGCCAATCCAAACTAAGCGACCAAAATATGATTTCCTCAAAAACTATGTACCGCATAGGAAATCCAGTTACAGATTTGAAATCTGCACACATGTGCGCTTCTAATGACGTAAAAATTACACGGATCGGTGATTGGTCGGAAAATTCGATATCTGGCGACCCCGGCATGGCTGTTTCCGCCAATCCAAGCTAAGCCACAAAAATCTTATTTCCTCGAAAACTATGCACCGCTGGGGAAATCCGCTTACAGATTTGAAATCTGCACACATGTGCGCCTTTAATGACGTAAAAATTACACGGATCGGTGATTGGTCGGAAAATTCGATATCTGGCGACCCCGGCATGGCTGTTTCCGCCAATCCAAGCTAAGCCACAAAAATCTTATTTCCTCGAAAACTATGCACCGCTGGGGAAATCCACTTACAGATTTGAAATCTGCACACATGTGCGCCTTTAATGACGTAAAAATTACACGGATCGGTGATTGGTCGGAAAATTCGATATCTGGCGACCCCGGCATGGCTGTTTCCGCCAATCCAAACTAAGCGACCAAAATATGATTTCCTCAAAAACTATGTACCGCATAGGAAATCCAGTTACAGATTTGAAATCTGCACACATGTGCGCTTCTAATGACGTAAAAATTACACGGATCGGTGATTGGTCGGAAAATTCGATATCTGGCGACCCCGGCATGGCTGTTTCCGTCAATCCAAGCTAAGCCACAAAAATCTTATTTCCTCGAAAACTACGCACCGCATAGAAAATCCAGTTACAGATTTGAAATCTGCACACATGTGCGCCTTTAATGACGTAAAAATTACACGGATCGGTGATTGGTCGGAAAATTCGATATCTGGCGACCCCGGCATGGGTGTTTCCGCCAATCCAAGCTAAGCCACAAAAATCTTATTTCCTCGAAAACTATGCACCGCATAGGCAATCCTGTTACAGATTTGAAATCTGCACACATGTGCGCTTCTAATGACGTAAAAATTACACGGATCGGTGATATGTCGGAAAATTCGATATCTGGCGACCCCGGCATGGCTGTTTCCGCTAATTCAAACTAAGCCACCAAAATATGATTTCCTCGAAAACTACGCACCGCATAGGAAATCCAGTTACAGATTTGAAATCTGCACACATGTGCGCTTCTAATGACGTAAAAATTACACGGATCGGTGATTGGTCAGAGAATTCGATATCTGGCGACCCCGGCATGGCTGTTTCCGCCAATCCAAGCTAAGCCACAGAAATCTTATTTCCTCGAAAACTATGCACCGCTGGGGAAATCCACTTACAGATTTGAAATCTGCACACCTGTGCGCTTCTAATGACGTAAAAATTACACGGATCTGTGATTGGTCGGAAAATTCGATATCTGGCGACCCCGGCATGGCTGTTTCCGCCAATCCAAGCTAAGCCACAAAAATCTTATTTCCTCGAAAACTATGCACCGCTGGGGAAATCCACTTACAGATTTGAAATCTGCACACATGTGCGCCTTTAATGACGTAAAAATTACACGGATCGGTGATTGGTCGGAAAATTCGATATCTGGCGACCCCGGCATGGCTGTTTCCGCCAATCCAAACTAAGCGACCAAAATATGATTTCCTCAAAAACTATGTACCGCATAGGAAATCCAGTTACAGATTTGAAATCTGCACACATGTGCGCTTCTAATGACGTAGAAATTACACGGATCGGTGATTGGTAGGAAAATTCGATATCTGGCGACCCCGGCATGGCTGTTTCGGAGAATCCAAGCTAAGCCAGAAAAATCTTATTTCCTCGAAAACTATGCACCGCTGGGGAAATCCACTTTCAGATTTGAAATCTGCACACCTGTGCGCTTCTAATGACGTAAAAATTACACGGATCGGTGATTGGTCGGAGAATTCGATATCTGGCGACCCCGGCATGGCTGTTTCCGCCAATCCAAACTAAGCGACCAAAATATGATTTCCTCGAAAACTATGCACCGCTGGGGAAATCCACTTACAGATTTGAAATCTGCACACATGTGCGCTTCTAATGACGTAGAAATTACACGGATCGGTGATTTGTAGGAAAATTCGATATCTGGCGACCCCGGCATGGCTGTTTCGGAGAATCCAAGCTAAGCCAGAAAAATCTTATTTCCTCGAAAACTATGCACCGCATAGGAAATCCACTTACAGATTTGAAATCTGCACACATGTGCGCCTTTAATGACGTAAAAATTACACGGATCGGTGATTGGTCGGAAAATTCGATATCTGGCGACCCCGGCATGGCTGTTTCCGCCAATCCAAACTAAGCGACCAAAATATGATTTCCTCAAAAACTATGTACCGCATAGGAAATCCAGTTACAGATTTGAAATCTGCACACATGTGCGCTTCTAATGACGTAAAAATTACACGGATCGGTGATTGGTCGGAAAATTCGATATCTGGCGACCCCGGCATGGCTGTTTCCGCCAATCCAAGCTAAGTCACAGAAATCTTATTTCCTCGAAAACTATGCACCGCTGGGGAAATCCACTTACAGATTTGAAATCTGCACACCTGTGCGCTTCTAATGACGTAAAAATTACACGGATCGGTGATTGGTCGGAAAATTCGATATCTGGCGACCCCGGCATGGCTGTTTCCGCCAATCCAAACTAAGCCACCAAAATATGTTTTCCTCGAAAACTACGCACCGCATAGGAAATCCAGTTACAGATTTGAAATCTGCACACATGTGCGCTTCTAATGACGTAAAAATTACACGGATCGGTGATTGGTCGGAAAATTCGATATCTGGCGACCCCGGCATGGCTGTTTCCGCCAATCCAAGCTAAGCCACAAAAATCTTATTTCCTCGAAAACTACGCACCGCATAGAAAATCCAGTTACAGATTTGAAATCTGCACACATGTGCGCCTTTAATGACGTAAAAATTACACGGATCGGTGATTGGTCGGAAAATTCGATATCTGGCGACCCCGGCATGGCTGTTTCCGCCAATCCAAGCTAAGCCACAAAAATCTTATTTCCTCGAAAACTATGCACCGCATAGGCAATCCAGTTACAGATTTGAAATCTGCACACATGTGCGCTTCTAATCACGTAAAAATTACACGGATCGGTGATATGTCGGAAAATTCGATATCTGGCGACCCCGGCATGGCTGTTTCCGCCAATCCAAGCTAAGCCACAGAAATCTTATTTCCTCGAAAACTATGCACCGCTGGGGAAATCCACTTACAGATTTGAAATCTGCACATCTGTGCGCTTCTAATGACGTAAAAATTACACGGATGATCGGTGACTGGTCGGAAAATTCGATATCTGGCGACCCCGGCATGGCTGTTTCCGCCAATCCAAGCTAAGCCACAAAAATCTTATTTCCTCGAAAACTATGCACCGCTGGGGAAATCCACTTACAGATTTGAAATCTGCACACCTGTGCGCTTCTAATGACGTAAAAATTACACGGATCGGTGATTGGTCGGAGAATTCGATATCTGGCGACCCCGGCATGGCTGTTTCCGCCAATCCAAACTAAGCGACCAAAATATGATTTCCTCGAAAACTATGCACCGCTGGGGAAATCCACTTACAGATTTGAAATCTGCACACATGTGCGCTTCTAATGACGTAGAAATTACACGGATCGGTGATTTGTAGGAAAATTCGATATCTGGCGACCCCGGCATGGCTGTTTCGGAGAATCCAAGCTAAGCCAGAAAAATCTTATTTCCTCGAAAACTATGCACCGCATAGGAAATCCACTTACAGATTTGAAATCTGCACACATGTGCGCCTTTAATGACGTAAAAATTACACGGATCGGTGATTGGTCGGAAAATTCGATATCTGGCGACCCCGGCATGGCTGTTTCCGCCAATCCAAGCTAAGCCACAGAAATCTTATTTCCTCGAAAACTATGCACCGCTGGGGAAATCCACTTACAGATTTGAAATCTGCACACCTGTGCGCTTCTAATGACGTAAAAATTACACGGATCGGTGATTGGTCGGAAAATTCGATATCTGGCGACCCCGGCATGGCTGTTTCCGCCAATCCAAACTAAGCCACCAAAATATGTTTTCTCGAAAACTACGCACCGCATAGGAAATCCAGTTACAGATTTGAAATCTGCACACATGTGCGCTTCTAATGACGTAAAAATTACACGGATCGGTGATTGGTCGGAAAATTCGATATCTGGCGACCCCGGCATGGCTGTTTCCGCCAATCCAAGCTAAGCCACAAAAATCTTATTTCCTCGAAAACTACGCACCGCATAGAAAATCCAGTTACAGATTTGAAATCTGCACACATGTGCGCCTTTAATGACGTAAAAATTACACGGATCGGTGATTGGTCGGAAATTCGATATCTGGCGACCCCGGCATGGCTGTTTCCGCCAATCCAAGCTAAGCCACAAAAATCTTATTTCCTCGAAAACTATGCACCGCATAGGCAATCCAGTTACAGATTTGAAATCTGCACACATGTGCGCTTCTAATCACGTAAAAATTACACGGATCGGTGATATGTCGGAAAATTCGATATCTGGCGACCCCGGCATGGCTGTTTCCGCTAATTCAAACTAAGCCACCAAAATATGATTTCCTCGAAAACTACGCACCGCATAGGAAATCCAGTTACAGATTTGAAATCTGCACACATGTGCGCCTTTAATGACGTAAAAATTACACGGATCGGTGATTGGTCGGAAAATTCGATATCTGGCGACCCCGGCATGGCTGTTTCCGCCAATCCAAGCTAAGCCACAAAAATCTTATTTCCTCGAAAACTATGCACCGCATAGGCAATCCAGTTACAGATTTGAAATCTGCACACATGTGCGCTTCTAATCACGTAAAAATTACACGGATCGGTGATATGTCGGAAAATTCGATATCTGGCGACCCCGGCATGGCTGTTTCCGCCAATCCAAACTAAGCGACCAAAATATGATTTCCTCAAAAACTATGTACCGCATAGGAAATCCAGTTACAGATTTGAAATCTGCACACATGTGCGCTTCTAATGACGTAGAAATTACACGGATCGGTGATTGGTAGGAAAATTCGATATCTGGCGACCCCGGCATGGCTGTTTCGGAGAATCCAAGCTAAGCCAGAAAAATCTTATTTCCTCGAAAACTATGCACCGCTGGGGAAATCCACTTACAGATTTGAAATCTGCACACCTGTGCGCTTCTAATGACGTAAAAATTACACGGATCGGTGATTGGTCGGAGAATTCGATATCTGGCGACCCCGGCATGGCTGTTTCCGCCAATCCAAACTAAGCGACCAAAATATGATTTCCTCGAAAACTATGCACCGCTGGGGAAATCCACTTACAGATTTGAAATCTGCACACATGTGCGCTTCTAATGACGTAGAAATTACACGGATCGGTGATTTGTAGGAAAATTCGATATCTGGCGACCCCGGCATGGCTGTTTCGGAGAATCCAAGCTAAGCCAGAAAAATCTTATTTCCTCGAAAACTATGCACCGCATAGGAAATCCACTTACAGATTTGAAATCTGCACACATGTGCGCCTTTAATGACGTAAAAATTACACGGATCGGTGATTGGTCGGAAAATTCGATATCTGGCGACCCCGGCATGGCTGTTTCCGCCAATCCAAACTAAGCGACCAAAATATGATTTCCTCAAAAACTATGTACCGCATAGGAAATCCAGTTACAGATTTGAAATCTGCACACATGTGCGCTTCTAATGACGTAAAAATTACACGGATCGGTGATTGGTCGGAAAATTCGATATCTGGCGACCCCGGCATGGCTGTTTCCGCCAATCCAAGCTAAGTCACAGAAATCTTATTTCCTCGAAAACTATGCACCGCTGGGGAAATCCACTTACAGATTTGAAATCTGCACACCTGTGCGCTTCTAATGACGTAAAAATTACACGGATCGGTGATTGGTCGGAAAATTCGATATCTGGCGACCCCGGCATGGCTGTTTCCGCCAATCCAAACTAAGCCACCAAAATATGTTTTCCTCGAAAACTACGCACCGCATAGGAAATCCAGTTACAGATTTGAAATCTGCACACATGTGCGCTTCTAATGACGTAAAAATTACACGGATCGGTGATTGGTCGGAAAATTCGATATCTGGCGACCCCGGCATGGCTGTTTCCGCCAATCCAAGCTAAGCCACAAAAATCTTATTTCCTCGAAAACTACGCACCGCATAGAAAATCCAGTTACAGATTTGAAATCTGCACACATGTGCGCCTTTAATGACGTAAAAATTACACGGATCGGTGATTGGTCGGAAAATTCGATATCTGGCGACCCCGGCATGGCTGTTTCCGCCAATCCAAGCTAAGCCACAAAAATCTTATTTCCTCGAAAACTATGCACCGCATAGGCAATCCAGTTACAGATTTGAAATCTGCACACATGTGCGCTTCTAATCACGTAAAAATTACACGGATCGGTGATATGTCGGAAAATTCGATATCTGGCGACCCCGGCATGGCTGTTTCCGCCAATCCAAGCTAAGCCACAGAAATCTTATTTCCTCGAAAACTATGCACCGCTGGGGAAATCCACTTACAGATTTGAAATCTGCACATCTGTGCGCTTCTAATGACGTAAAAATTACACGGATCGGTGACTGGTCGGAAAATTCGATATCTGGCGACCCCGGCATGGCTGTTTCCGCCAATCCAAGCTAAGCCACAAAAATCTTATTTCCTCGAAAACTATGCACCGCTGGGGAAATCCACTTACAGATTTGAAATCTGCACACATGTGCTCCTTTAATGACGTAAAAATTACACGGATCGGTGATTGGTCGGAAAATTCGATATCTGGCGACCCCGGCATGGCTGTTTCCGCCAATCCAAACTAAGCCACCAAAATATGTTTTCCTCGAAAACTACGCACCGCATATTAAATCCGGTTACAGATTTGAAATCTGCACACATGTGCGCTTCTAATGACGTAAAAATTACACGGATCGGTGATTGGTCGGAAAATTCGATATCTGGCGACCCCGGCATGGCTGTTTCGGCCAATCCAAGCTAAGCCACAAAAATCTTATTTCCTCGAAAACTACGCACCGCATAGAAAATCCAGTTACAGATTTGAAATCTGCACACATGTGCGCCTTTAATGACGTAAAAATTACACGGATCGGTGATTGGTCGGAAAATTCGATATCTGGCGACCCCGGCATGGCTGTTTCCGCCAATCCAAGCTAAGCCACAAAAATCTTATTTCCTCGAAAACTATGCACCGCTGGGGAAATCCACTTACAGATTTGAAATCTGCACACATGTGCGCCTTTAATGACGTAAAAATTACACGGATCGGTGATTGGTCGGAAAATTCGATATCTGGCGACCCCGGCATGGCTGTTTCCGCCAATCCAAGCTAAGCCACAAAAATCTTATTTCCTCGAAAACTATGCACCGCATAGGCAATCCAGTTACAGATTTGAAATCTGCACACATGTGCGCTTCTAATGACGTAAAAATTACACGGATCGGTGATATGTCGGAAAATTCGATATCTGGCGACCCCGGCATGGCTGTTTCCGCCAATCCAAGCTAAGCCACAAAAATCGTATTTCCTCGAAAACTATGCACCGCTGGGGAAATCCACTTACAGATTTGAAATCTGCACACATGTGCGCCTTTAATGACGTAAAAATTACACGGATCGGTGATTGGTCGGAAAATTCGATATCTGGCGACCCCGGCATGGCTGTTTCCGCCAATCCAAACTAAGCGACCAAAATATGATTTCCTCAAAAACTATGTACCGCATAGGAAATCCAGTTACAGATTTGAAATCTGCACACATGTGCGCTTCTAATGACGTAAAAATTACACGGATCGGTGATTGGTCGGAAAATTCGATATCTGGCGACCCCGGCATGGCTGTTTCCGCCAATCCAAGCTAAGCCACAAAAATCTTATTTCCTCGAAAACTACGCACCGCATAGAAAATCCAGTTACAGATTTGAAATCTGCACACATGTGCGCCTTTAGTGACGTAAAAATTACACGGATCGGTGATTGGTCGGAAAATTCGATATCTGGCGACCCCGGCATGGCTGTTTCCGCCAATCCAAGCTAAGCCACAAAAATCTTATTTCCTCGAAAACTATGCACCGCTGGGGAAATCCACTTACAGATTTGAAATCTGCACACATGTGCGCCTTTAATGACGTAAAAATTACACGGATCGGTGATTGGTCGGAAAATTCGATATCTGGCGACCCCGGCATGGCTGTTTCCGCCAATCCAAACTAAGCGACCAAAATATGATTTCCTCAAAAACTATGTACCGCATAGGAAATCCAGTTACAGATTTGAAATCTGCACACATGTGCGCTTCTAATGACGTAAAAATTACACGGATCGGTGATTGGTCGGAAAATTCGATATCTGGCGACCCCGGCATGGCTGTTTCCGCCAATCCAAGCTAAGCCACAAAAATCTTATTTCCTCGAAAACTATGCACCGCTGGGGAAATCCGCTTACAGATTTGAAATCTGCACACATGTGCGCCTTTAATGACGTAAAAATTACACGGATCGGTGATTGGTCGGAAAATTCGATATCTGGCGACCCCGGCATGGCTGTTTCCGCCAATCCAAGCTAAGCCACAAAAATCTTATTTCCTCGAAAACTATGCACCGCATAGGCAATCCAGTTACAGATTTGAAATCTGCACACATGTGCGCTTCTAATGACGTAAAAATTACACGGATCGGTGATATGTCGGAAAATTCGATATCTGGCGACCCCGGCATGGCTGTTTCCGCCAATCCAAGCTAAGCCACAAAAATCTTATTTCCTCGAAAACTATGCACCGCTGGGGAAATCCACTTACAGATTTGAAATCTGCACACATGTGCGCCTTTAATGACGTAAAAATTACACGGATCGGTGATTGGTCGGAAAATTCGATATCTGGCGACCCCGGCATGGCTGTTTCCGCCAATCCAAACTAAGCGACCAAAATATGATTTCCTCAAAAACTATGTACCGCATAGGAAATCCAGTTACAGATTTGAAATCTGCACACATGTGCGCTTCTAATGACGTAAAAATTACACGGATCGGTGATTGGTCGGAAAATTCGATATCTGGCGACCCCGGCATGGCTGTTTCCGTCAATCCAAGCTAAGCCACAAAAATCTTATTTCCTCGAAAACTACGCACCGCATAGAAAATCCAGTTACAGATTTGAAATCTGCACACATGTGCGCCTTTAATGACGTAAAAATTACACGGATCGGTGATTGGTCGGAAAATTCGATATCTGGCGACCCCGGCATGGGTGTTTCCGCCAATCCAAGCTAAGCCACAAAAATCTTATTTCCTCGAAAACTATGCACCGCATAGGCAATCCTGTTACAGATTTGAAATCTGCACACATGTGCGCTTCTAATGACGTAAAAATTACACGGATCGGTGATATGTCGGAAAATTCGATATCTGGCGACCCCGGCATGGCTGTTTCCGCTAATTCAAACTAAGCCACCAAAATATGATTTCCTCGAAAACTACGCACCGCATAGGAAATCCAGTTACAGATTTGAAATCTGCACACATGTGCGCTTCTAATGACGTAAAAATTACACGGATCGGTGATTGGTCAGAGAATTCGATATCTGGCGACCCCGGCATGGCTGTTTCCGCCAATCCAAGCTAAGCCACAGAAATCTTATTTCCTCGAAAACTATGCACCGCTGGGGAAATCCACTTACAGATTTGAAATCTGCACACCTGTGCGCTTCTAATGACGTAAAAATTACACGGATCTGTGATTGGTCGGAAAATTCGATATCTGGCGACCCCGGCATGGCTGTTTCCGCCAATCCAAGCTAAGCCACAAAAATCTTATTTCCTCGAAAACTATGCACCGCTGGGGAAATCCACTTACAGATTTGAAATCTGCACACATGTGCGCCTTTAATGACGTAAAAATTACACGGATCGGTGATTGGTCGGAAAATTCGATATCTGGCGACCCCGGCATGGCTGTTTCCGCCAATCCAAACTAAGCGACCAAAATATGATTTCCTCAAAAACTATGTACCGCATAGGAAATCCAGTTACAGATTTGAAATCTGCACACATGTGCGCTTCTAATGACGTAGAAATTACACGGATCGGTGATTGGTAGGAAAATTCGATATCTGGCGACCCCGGCATGGCTGTTTCGGAGAATCCAAGCTAAGCCAGAAAAATCTTATTTCCTCGAAAACTATGCACCGCTGGGGAAATCCACTTACAGATTTGAAATCTGCACACCTGTGCGCTTCTAATGACGTAAAAATTACACGGATCGGTGATTGGTCGGAGAATTCGATATCTGGCGACCCCGGCATGGCTGTTTCCGCCAATCCAAACTAAGCGACCAAAATATGATTTCCTCGAAAACTATGCACCGCTGGGGAAATCCACTTACAGATTTGAAATCTGCACACATGTGCGCTTCTAATGACGTAGAAATTACACGGATCGGTGATTTGTAGGAAAATTCGATATCTGGCGACCCCGGCATGGCTGTTTCGGAGAATCCAAGCTAAGCCAGAAAAATCTTATTTCCTCGAAAACTATGCACCGCATAGGAAATCCAGTTTCAGATTTGAAATCTGCACACATGTGCGCTTCTAATGACGTAAAAATTACACGGATCGGTGATTGGTCGGAAAATTCGATATCTGGCGACCCCGGCATGGCTGTTTCCGCCAATCCAAACTAAGCCACCAAAATATGATTTCCTCGAAAACTACGCACCGCATAGGAAATCCAGTTACAGATTTGAAATCTGCACACATGTGCGCCTTTAATGACGTAAAAATTACACGGATCGGTGATTGGTCGGAAAATTCGATATCTGGCGACCCCGGCATGGCTGTTTCCGCCAATCCAAACTAAGCGACCAAAATATGATTTCCTCAAAAACTATGTACCGCATAGGAAATCCAGTCACAGATTTGAAATCTGCACACATGTGCGCTTCTAATGACGTAAAAATTACACGGATCGGTGATTGGTCGGAAAATTCGATATCTGGCGACCCCGGCATGGCTGTTTCCGCCAATCCAAACTAAGCGACCAAAATATGATTTCCTCGAAAACTATGTACCGCATAGGAAATCCAGTTACAGATTTGAAATCTGCACACATGTGCGCTTCTAATGACGTAAAAATTACACGGATCGGTGATTGGTCAGAAAATTCGATATCTGGCGACCCCGGCATGGCTGTTTCCGCCAATCCAAGCTAAGCCACAGAAATCTTATTTCCTCGAAAGCTATGCACCGCTGGGGAAATCCACTTACAGATTTGAAATCTGCACACCTGTGCGCTTCTAATGACGTAAAAATTACACGGATCGGTGATATGTCGGAAAATTCGATATCTGGCGACCCCGGCATGGCTGTTTCCGCTAATTCAAACTAAGCCACCAAAATATGATTTCCTCGAAAACTACGCACCGCATAGGAAATCCAGTTACAGATTTGAAATCTGCACACATGTGCGCTTCTAATGACGTAAAAATTACACGGATCGGTGATTGGTCAGAGAATTCGATATCTGGCGACCCCGGCATGGCTGTTTCCGCCAATCCAAGCTAAGCCACAGAAATCTTATTTCCTCGAAAACTATGCACCGCTGGGGAAATCCACTTACAGATTTGAAATCTGCACACCTGTGCGCTTCTAATGACGTAAAAATTACACGGATCGGTGATTGGTAAAAAAATTCGATATCTGGCGACCCCGGCATGGCTGTTTCGGAGAATCCAAGCTAAGCCAGAAAAATCTTATTTCCTCGAAAACTATGCACCGCATAGGAAATCCACTTACAGATTTGAAATCTGCACACATGTGCGCCTTTAATGACGTAAAAATTACACGGATCGGTGATTGGTCGGAAAATTCGATATCTGGCGACCCCGGCATGGCTGTTTCCGCCAATCCAAACTAAGCGACCAAAATATGATTTCCTCAAAAACTATGTACCGCATAGGAAATCCAGTTACAGATTTGAAATCTGCACACATGTGCGCTTCTAATGACGTAAAAATTACACGGATCGGTGATTGGTCGGAAAATTCGATATCTGGCGACCCCGGCATGGCTGTTTCCGCCAATCCAAGCTAAGCCACAGAAATCTTATTTCCTCGAAAACTATGCACCGCTGGGGAAATCCACTTACAGATTTGAAATCTGCACACCTGTGCGCTTCTAATGACGTAAAAATTACACGGATCGGTGATTGGTCGGAAAATTCGATATCTGGCGACCCCGGCATGGCTGTTTCCGCCAATCCAAACTAAGCCACCAAAATATGTTTTCCTCGAAAACTACGCACCGCATAGGAAATCCAGTTACAGATTTGAAATCTGCACACATGTGCGCTTCTAATGACGTAAAAATTACACGGATCGGTGATTGGTCGGAAAATTCGATATCTGGCGACCCCGGCATGGCTGTTTCCGCCAATCCAAGCTAAGCCACAAAAATCTTATTTCCTCGAAAACTACGCACCGCATAGAAAATCCAGTTACAGATTTGAAATCTGCACACATGTGCGCCTTTAATGACGTAAAAATTACACGGATCGGTGATTGGTCGGAAAATTCGATATCTGGCGACCCCGGCATGGCTGTTTCCGCCAATCCAAGCTAAGCCACAAAAATCTTATTTCCTCGAAAACTATGCACCGCATAGGCAATCCAGTTACAGATTTGAAATCTGCACACATGTGCGCTTCTAATCACGTAAAAATTACACGGATCGGTGATATGTCGGAAAATTCGATATCTGGCGACCCCGGCATGGCTGTTTCCGCTAATTCAAACTAAGCCACCAAAATATGATTTCCTCGAAAACTACGCACCGCATAGGAAATCCAGTTACAGATTTGAAATCTGCACACATGTGCGCTTCTAATGACGTAAAAATTACACGGATCGGTGATTGGTCAGAGAATTCGATATCTGGCGACCCCGGCATGGCTGTTTCCGCCAATCCAAGCTAAGCCACAGAAATCTTATTTCCTCGAAAACTATGCACCGCTGGGGAAATCCACTTACAGATTTGAAATCTGCACATCTGTGCGCTTCTAATGACGTAAAAATTACACGGATCGGTGAGTGGTCGGAAAATTCGATATCTGGCGACCCCGGCATGGCTGTTTCCGCCAATCCAAGCTAAGCCACAAAAATCTTATTTCCTCGAAAACTATGCACCGCATAGGCAATCCAGTTACAGATTTGAAATCTGCACACATGTGCGCTTCTAATGACGTAAAAATTACACGGATCGGTGATTGGTCGGAAAATTCGATATCTGGCGACCCCGGCATGGCTGTTTCCGCCAATCCAAGCTAAGCCACAAAAATCTTATTTCCTCGAAAACTATGCACCGCTGGGGAAATCCACTTACAGATTTGAAATCTGCACACATGTGCGCCTTTAATGACGTAAAAATTACACGGATCGGTGATTGGTCGGAAAATTCGATATCTGGCGACCCCGGCATGGCTGTTTCCGCCAATCCAAACTAAGCCACCAAAATATGTTTTCCTCGAAAACTACGCACCGCATATTAAATCCGGTTACAGATTTGAAATCTGCACACATGTGCGCTTCTAATGACGTAAAAATTACACGGATCGGTGATTGGTCGGAAAATTCGATATCTGGCGACCCCGGCATGGCTGTTTCGGCCAATCCAAGCTAAGCCACAAAAATCTTATTTCCTCGAAAACTACGCACCGCATAGAAAATCCAGTTACAGATTTGAAATCTGCACACATGTGCGCCTTTAATGACGTAAAAATTACACGGATCGGTGATTGGTCGGAAAATTCGATATCTGGCGACCCCGGCATGGCTGTTTCCGCCAATCCAAGCTAAGCCACAAAAATCTTATTTCCTCGAAAACTATGCACCGCTGGGGAAATCCACTTACAGATTTGAAATCTGCACACATGTGCGCCTTTAATGACGTAAAAATTACACGGATCGGTGATTGGTCGGAAAATTCGATATCTGGCGACCCCGGCATGGCTGTTTCCGCCAATCCAAGCTAAGCCACAAAAATCTTATTTCCTCGAAAACTATGCACCGCATAGGCAATCCAGTTACAGATTTGAAATCTGCACACATGTGCGCTTCTAATGACGTAAAAATTACACGGATCGGTGATTGGTCGGAAAATTCGATATCTGGCGACCCCGGCATGGCTGTTTCCGCCAATCCAAGCTAAGCCACAAAAATCTTATTTCCTCGAAAACTATGCACCGCATAGGCAATCCAGTTACAGATTTGAAATCTGCACACATGTGCGCTTCTAATGACGTAAAAATTACACGGATCGGTGATTGGTCGGAAAATTCGATATCTGGCGACCCCGGCATGGCTGTTTCCGCCAATCCAAGCTAAGCCACAAAAATCTTATTTCCTCGAAAACTATGCACCGCTGGGGAAATCCACTTACAGATTTGAAATCTGCACACATGTGCGCCTTTAATGACGTAAAAATTACACGGATCGGTGATTGGTCGGAAAATTCGATATCTGGCGACCCCGGCATGGCTGTTTCCGCCAATCCAAACTAAGCCACCAAAATATGTTTTCCTCGAAAACTACGCACCGCATATTAAATCCGGTTACAGATTTGAAATCTGCACACATGTGCGCTTCTAATGACGTAAAAATTACACGGATCGGTGATTGGTCGGAAAATTCGATATCTGGCGACCCCGGCATGGCTGTTTCGGCCAATCCAAGCTAAGCCACAAAAATCTTATTTCCTCGAAAACTACGCACCGCATAGAAAATCCAGTTACAGATTTGAAATCTGCACACATGTGCGCCTTTAATGACGTAAAAATTACACGGATCGGTGATTGGTCGGAAAATTCGATATCTGGCGACCCCGGCATGGCTGTTTCCGCCAATCCAAGCTAAGCCACAAAAATCTTATTTCCTCGAAAACTATGCACCGCTGGGGAAATCCACTTACAGATTTGAAATCTGCACACATGTGCGCCTTTAATGACGTAAAAATTACACGGATCGGTGATTGGTCGGAAAATTCGATATCTGGCGACCCCGGCATGGCTGTTTCCGCCAATCCAAGCTAAGCCACAAAAATCTTATTTCCTCGAAAACTATGCACCGCATAGGCAATCCAGTTACAGATTTGAAATCTGCACACATGTGCGCTTCTAATGACGTAAAAATTACACGGATCGGTGATTGGTCGGAAAATTCGATATCTGGCGACCCCGGCATGGCTGTTTCCGCCAATCCAAGCTAAGCCACAAAAATCTTATTTCCTCGAAAACTATGCACCGCATAGGCAATCCAGTTACAGATTTGAAATCTGCACACATGTGCGCTTCTAATGACGTAAAAATTACACGGATCGGTGATTGGTCGGAAAATTCGATATCTGGCGACCCCGGCATGGCTGTTTCCGCCAATCCAAACTAAGCGACCAAAATATGATTTCCTCAAAAACTATGTACCGCATAGGAAATCCAGTTACAGATTTGAAATCTGCACACATGTGCGCTTCTAATGACGTAAAAATTACACGGATCGGTGATTGGTCGGAAAATTCGATATCTGGCGACCCCGGCATGGCTGTTTCCGCCAATCCAAGCTAAGCCACAAAAATCTTATTTCCTCGAAAACTATGCACCGCATAGGCAATCCAGTTACAGATTTGAAATCTGCACACATGTGCGCTTCTAATGACGTAAAAATTACACGGATCGGTGATTGGTCGGAAAATTCGATATCTGGCGACCCCGGCATGGCTGTTTCCGCCAATCCAAGCTAAGCCACAAAAATCTTATTTCCTCGAAAACTATGCACCGCATAGGCAATCCAGTTACAGATTTGAAATCTGCACACATGTGCGCTTCTAATGACGTAAAAATTACACGGATCGGTGATTGGTCGGAAAATTCGATATCTGGCGACCCCGGCATGGCTGTTTCCGCCAATCCAAGCTAAGCCACAAAAATCTTATTTCCTCGAAAACTATGCACCGCTGGGGAAATCCACTTACAGATTTGAAATCTGCACACATGTGCGCCTTTAATGACGTAAAAATTACACGGATCGGTGATTGGTAGGAAAATTCGATATCTGGCGACCCCGGCATGGCTGTTTCCGCCAATCCAAGCTAAGCCACAAAAATCTTATTTCCTCGAAAACTATGCACCGCATAGGCAATCCAGTTACAGATTTGAAATCTGCACACATGTGCGCTTCTAATGACGTAAAAATTACACGGATCGGTGATTGGTCGGAAAATTCGATATCTGGCGACCCCGGCATGGCTGTTTCCGCCAATCCAAACTAAGCGACCAAAATATGATTTCCTCAAAAACTATGTACCGCATAGGAAATCCAGTTACAGATTTGAAATCTGCACACATGTGCGCTTCTAATGACGTAAAAATTACACGGATCGGTGATTGGTCGGAAAATTCGATATCTGGCGACCCCGGCATGGCTGTTTCCGCCAATCCAAGCTAAGCCACAAAAATCTTATTTCCTCGAAAACTACGCACCGCATAGAAAATCCAGTTACAGATTTGAAATCTGCACACATGTGCGCCTTTAGTGACGTAAAAATTACACGGATCGGTGATTGGTCGGAAAATTCGATATCTGGCGACCCCGGCATGGCTGTTTCCGCCAATCCAAGCTAAGCCACAAAAATCTTATTTCCTCGAAATTTATGCACCGCTGGGGAAATCCACTTACAGATTTGAAATCTGCACACATGTGCGCCTTTAATGACGTAAAAATTACACGGATCGGTGATTGGTCGGAAAATTCGATATCTGGCGACCCCGGCATGGCTGTTTCCGCCAATCCAAACTAAGCGACCAAAATATGATTTCCTCAAAAACTATGTACCGCATAGGAAATCCAGTTACAGATTTGAAATCTGCACACATGTGCGCTTCTAATGACGTAAAAATTACACGGATCGGTGATTGGTCGGAAAATTCGATATCTGGCGACCCCGGCATGGCTGTTTCCGCCAATCCAAGCTAAGCCACAAAAATCTTATTTCCTCGAAAACTATGCACCGCTGGGGAAATCCACTTACAGATTTGAAATCTGCACACATGTGCGCCTTTAATGACGTAAAAATTACACGGATCGGTGATTGGTCGGAAAATTCGATATCTGGCGACCCCGGCATGGCTGTTTCCGCCAATCCAAGCTAAGCCACAAAAATCTTATTTCCTCGAAAACTATGCACCGCATAGGCAATCCAGTTACAGATTTGAAATCTGCACACATGTGCGCTTCTAATGACGTAAAAATTACACGGATCGGTGATATGTCGGAAAATTCGATATCTGGCGACCCCGGCATGGCTGTTTCCGCCAATCCAAGCTAAGCCACAAAAATCTTATTTCCTCGAAAACTATGCACCGCTGGGGAAATCCACTTACAGATTTGAAATCTGCACACATGTGCGCCTTTAATGACGTAAAAATTACACGGATCGGTGATTGGTCGGAAAATTCGATATCTGGCGACCCCGGCATGGCTGTTTCCGCCAATCCAAACTAAGCGACCAAAATATGATTTCCTCAAAAACTATGTACCGCATAGGAAATCCAGTTACAGATTTGAAATCTGCACACATGTGCGCTTCTAATGACGTAAAAATTACACGGATCGGTGATTGGTCGGAAAATTCGATATCTGGCGACCCCGGCATGGCTGTTTCCGCCAATCCAAGCTAAGCCACAAAAATCTTATTTCCTCGAAAACTACGCACCGCATAGAAAATCCAGTTACAGATTTGAAATCTGCACACATGTGCGCCTTTAATGACGTAAAAATTACACGGATCGGTGATTGGTCGGAAAATTCGATATCTGGCGACCCCGGCATGGGTGTTTCCGCCAATCCAAGCTAAGCCACAAAAATCTTATTTCCTCGAAAACTATGCACCGCATAGGCAATCCTGTTACAGATTTGAAATCTGCACACATGTGCGCTTCTAATGACGTAAAAATTACACGGATCGGTGATATGTCGGAAAATTCGATATCTGGCGACCCCGGCATGGCTGTTTCCGCTAATTCAAACTAAGCCACCAAAATATGATTTCCTCGAAAACTACGCACCGCATAGGAAATCCAGTTACAGATTTGAAATCTGCACACATGTGCGCTTCTAATGACGTAAAAATTACACGGATCGGTGATTGGTCAGAGAATTCGATATCTAGCGACCCCGGCATGGCTGTTTCCGCCAATCCAAGCTAAGCCACAGAAATCTTATTTCCTCGAAAACTATGCACCGCTGGGGAAATCCACTTACAGATTTGAAATCTGCACACCTGTGCGCTTCTAATGACGTAAAAATTACACGGATCGGTGATTGGTCGGAAAATTCGATATCTGGCGACCCCGGCATGGCTGTTTCCGCCAATCCAAGCTAAGCCACAAAAATCTTATTTCCTCGAAAACTATGCACCGCTGGGGAAATCCACTTACAGATTTGAAATCTGCACACATGTGCGCCTTTAATGACGTAAAAATTACACGGATCGGTGATTGGTCGGAAAATTCGATATCTGGCGACCCCGGCATGGCTGTTTCCGCCAATCCAAACTAAGCGACCAAAATATGATTTCCTCAAAAACTATGTACCGCATAGGAAATCCAGTTACAGATTTGAAATCTGCACACATGTGCGCTTCTAATGACGTAGAAATTACACGGATCGGTGATTGGTAGGAAAATTCGATATCTGGCGACCCCGGCATGGCTGTTTCGGAGAATCCAAGCTAAGCCAGAAAAATCTTATTTCCTCGAAAACTATGCACCGCTGGGGAAATCCACTTACAGATTTGAAATCTGCACACCTGTGCGCTTCTAATGACGTAAAAATTACACGGATCGGTGATTGGTCGGAGAATTCGATATCTGGCGACCCCGGCATGGCTGTTTCCGCCAATCCAAACTAAGCCACCAAAATATGATTTCCTCGAAAACTACGCACCGCATAGGAAATCCAGTTACAGATTTGAAATCTGCACACATGTGCGCTTCTAATGACGTAGAAATTACACGGATCGGTGATTTGTAGGAAAATTCGATATCTGGCGACCCCGGCATGGCTGTTTCGGAGAATCCAAGCTAAGCCAGAAAAATCTTATTTCCTCGAAAACTATGCACCGCATAGGAAATCCAGTTTCAGATTTGAAATCTGCACACATGTGCGCTTCTAATGACGTAAAAATTACACGGATCGGTGATTGGTCGGAAAATTCGATATCTGGCGACCCCGGCATGGCTGTTTCCGCCAATCCAAACTAAGCCACCAAAATATGATTTCCTCGAAAACTACGCACCGCATAGGAAATCCAGTTACAGATTTGAAATCTGCACACATGTGCGCCTTTAATGACGTAAAAATTACACGGATCGGTGATTGGTCGGAAAATTCGATATCTGGCGACCCCGGCATGGCTGTTTCCGCCAATCCAAACTAAGCGACCAAAATATGATTTCCTCAAAAACTATGTACCGCATAGGAAATCCAGTTACAGATTTGAAATCTGCACACATGTGCGCTTCTAATGACGTAAAAATTACACGGATCGGTGATTGGTCGGAAAATTCGATATCTGGCGACCCCGGCATGGCTGTTTCCGCCAATCCAAACTAAGCGACCAAAATATGATTTCCTCGAAAACTATGTACCGCATAGGAAATCCAGTTACAGATTTGAAATCTGCACACATGTGCGCTTCTAATGACGTAAAAATTACACGGATCGGTGATTGGTCGGAAAATTCGATATCTGGCGACCCCGGCATGGCTGTTTCCGCCAATCCAAGCTAAGCCACAGAAATCTTATTTCCTCGAAAGCTATGCACCGCTGGGGAAATCCACTTACAGATTTGAAATCTGCACACCTGTGCGCTTCTAATGACGTAAAAATTACACGGATCGGTGATATGTCGGAAAATTCGATATCTGGCGACCCCGGCATGGCTGTTTCCGCTAATTCAAACTAAGCCACCAAAATATGATTTCCTCGAAAACTACGCACCGCATAGGAAATCCAGTTACAGATTTGAAATCTGCACACATGTGCGCTTCTAATGACGTAAAAATTACACGGATCGGTGATTGGTCAGAGAATTCGATATCTGGCGACCCCGGCATGGCTGTTTCCGCCAATCCAAGCTAAGCCACAGAAATCTTATTTCCTCGAAAACTATGCACCGCTGGGGAAATCCACTTACAGATTTGAAATCTGCACACCTGTGCGCTTCTAATGACGTAAAAATTACACGGATCGGTGATTGGTCGGAAAATTCGATATCTGGCGACCCCGGCATGGCTGTTTCCGCCAATCCAAGCTAAGCCACAAAAATCTTATTTCCTCGAAAACTATGCACCGCTGGGGAAATCCACTTACAGATTTGAAATCTGCACACATGTGCGCCTTTAATGACGTAAAAATTACACGGATCGGTGATTGGTCGGAAAATTCGATATCTGGCGACCCCGGCATGGCTGTTTCCGCCAATCCAAACTAAGCGACCAAAATATGATTTCCTCAAAAACTATGTACCGCATAGGAAATCCAGTTACAGATTTGAAATCTGCACACATGTGCGCTTCTAATGACGTAGAAATTACACGGATCGGTGATTGGTAGGAAAATTCGATATCTGGCGACCCCGGCATGGCTGTTTCGGAGAATCCAAGCTAAGCCAGAAAAATCTTATTTCCTCGAAAACTATGCACCGCTGGGGAAATCCACTTACAGATTTGAAATCTGCACACCTGTGCGCTTCTAATGACGTAAAAATTACACGGATCGGTGATTGGTCGGAGAATTCGATATCTGGCGACCCCGGCATGGCTGTTTCCGCCAATCCAAACTAAGCCACCAAAATATGATTTCCTCGAAAACTATGCACCGCTGGGGAAATCCACTTACAGATTTGAAATCTGCACACATGTGCGCCTTTAATGACGTAGAAATTACACGGATCGGTGATTTGTAGGAAAATTCGATATCTGGCGACCCCGGCATGGCTGTTTCGGAGAATCCAAGCTAAGCCAGAAAAATCTTATTTCCTCGAAAACTATGCACCGCATAGGAAATCCAGTTTCAGATTTGAAATCTGCACACATGTGCGCTTCTAATGACGTAAAAATGACACGGATCGGTGATTGGTCGGAAAATTCGATATCTGGCGACCCCGGCATGGCTGTTTCCGCCAATCCAAACTAAGCCACCAAAATATGATTTCCTCGAAAACTACGCACCGCATAGGAAATCCAGTTACAGATTTGAAATCTGCACACATGTGCGCCTTTAATGACGTAAAAATTACACGGATCGGTGATTGGTCGGAAAATTCGATATCTGGCGACCCCGGCATGGCTGTTTCCGCCAATCCAAACTAAGCGACCAAAATATGATTTCCTCAAAAACTATGTACCGCATAGGAAATCCAGTTACAGATTTGAAATCTGCACACATGTGCGCTTCTAATGACGTAAAAATTACACGGATCGGTGATTGGTCGGAAAATTCGATATCTGGCGACCCCGGCATGGCTGTTTCCGCCAATCCAAACTAAGCGACCAAAATATGATTTCCTCAAAAACTATGTACCGCATAGGAAATCCAGTTACAGATTTGAAATCTGCACACATGTGCGCTTCTAATGACGTAAAAATTACACGGATCGGTGATTGGTCGGAAAATTCGATATCTGGCGACCCCGGCATGGCTGTTTCCGCCAATCCAAGCTAAGCCACAGAAATCTTATTTCCTCGAAAGCTATGCACCGCTGGGGAAATCCACTTACAGATTTGAAATCTGCACACCTGTGCGCTTCTAATGACGTAAAAATTACACGGATCGGTGATTGGTCGGAAAATTCGATATCTGGCGACCCCGGCATGGCTGTTTCCGCCAATCCAAACTAAGCCACCAAAATATGTTTTCCTCGAAAACTACGCACCGCATAGGAAATCCAGTTACAGATTTGAAATCTGCACACATGTGCGCTTCTAATGACGTAAAAATTACACGGATCGGTGATTGGTCGGAAAATTCGATATCTGGCGACCCCGGCATGGCTGTTTCCGCCAATCCAAGCTAAGCCACAAAAATCTTATTTCCTCGAAAACTACGAACCGCATAGAAAATCCAGTTACAGATTTGAAATCTGCACACATGTGCGCCTTTAATGACGTAAAAATTACACGGATCGGTGATTGGTCGGAAAATTCGATATCTGGCGACCCCGGCATGGCTGTTTCCGCCAATCCAAGCTAAGCCACAAAAATCTTATTTCCTCGAAAACTATGCACCGCATAGGCAATCCAGTTACAGATTTGAAATCTGCACACATGTGCGCTTCTAATCACGTAAAAATTACACGGATCGGTGATATTGCGGAAAATTCGATATCTGGCGACCCCGGCATGGCTGTTTCCGCTAATTCAAACTAAGCCACCAAAATATGATTTCCTCGAAAACTACGCACCGCATAGGAAATCCAGTTACAGATTTGAAATCTGCACACATGTGCGCTTCTAATGACGTAAAAATTACACGGATCGGTGACTGGTCGGAAAATTCGATATCTGGCGACCCCGGCATGGCTGTTTCCGCCAATCCAAGCTAAGCCACAGAAATCTTATTTCCTCGAAAACTATGCACCGCTGGGGAAATCCACTTACAGATTTGAAATCTGCACACATGTGCGCCTTTAATGACGTAAAAATTACACGGATCGGTGATTGGTCAGAGAATTCGATATCTGGCGACCCCGGCATGGCTGTTTCCGCCAATCCAAGCTAAGCCACAGAAATCTTATTTCCTCGAAAACTATGCACCGCTGGGGAAATCCACTTACAGATTTGAAATCTGCACACCTGTGCGCTTCTAATGACGTAAAAATTACACGGATCGGTGACTGGTCGGAAAATTCGATATCTGGCGACCCCGGCATGGCTGTTTCCGCCAATCCAAGCTAAGCCACAAAAATCTTATTTCCTCGAAAACTATGCACCGCTGGGGAAATCCACTTACAGATTTGAAATCTGCACACATGTGCGCCTTTAATGACGTAAAAATTACACGGATCGGTGATTGGTCGGAAAATTCGATATCTGGCGACCCCGGCATGGCTGTTTCCGCCAATCCAAACTAAGCCACCAAAATATGTTTTCCTCGAAAACTACGCACCGCATAGGAAATCCAGTTACAGATTTGAAATCTGCACACATGTGCGCTTCTAATGACGTAAAAATTACACGGATCGGTGATTGGTCGGAAAATTCGATATCTGGCGACCCCGGCATGGCTGTTTCGGCCAATCAAAGCTAAGCCACAAAAATCTTATTTCCTCGAAAACTACGCACCGCATAGAAAATCCAGTTACAGATTTGAAATCTGCACACATGTGCGCCTTTAATGACGTAAAAATTACACGGATCGGTGATTGGTCGGAAAATTCGATATCTGGCGACCCCGGCATGGCTGTTTCCGCCAATCCAAGCTAAGCCACAAAAATCTTATTTCCTCGAAAACTATGCACCGCTGGGGAAATCCACTTACAGATTTGAAATCTGCACACATGTGCGCCTTTAATGACGTAAAAATTACACGGATCGGTGATTGGTCGGAAAATTCGATATCTGGCGACCCCGGCATGGCTGTTTCCGCCAATCCAAGCTAAGCCACAAAAATCTTATTTCCTCGAAAACTATGCACCGCATAGGCAATCCAGTTACAGATTTGAAATCTGCACACATGTGCGCTTCTAATGACGTAAAAATTACACGGATCGGTGATATGTCGGAAAATTCGATATCTGGCGACCCCGGCATGGCTGTTTCCGCTAATTCAAACTAAGCCACCAAAATATGATTTCCTCGAAAACTACGCACCGCATAGGAAATCCAGTTACAGATTTGAAATCTGCACACATGTGCGCTTCTAATGACGTAAAAATTACACGGATCGGTGATTGGTCAGAGAATTCGATATCTGGCGACCCCGGCATGGCTGTTTCCGCCAATCCAAGCTAAGCCACAGAAATTTTATTTCCTCGAAAACTATGCACCGCTGGGGAAATCCACTTACAGATTTGAAATCTGCACACCTGTGCGCTTCTAATGACGTAAAAATTACACGGATCGGTGATTGGTCGGAAAATTCGATATCTGGCGACCCCGGCATGGCTGTTTCCGCCAATCCAAGCTAAGCCACAAAAATCTTATTTCCTCGAAAACTATGCACCGCTGGGGAAATCCAGTTACAGATTTGAAATCTGCACACATGTGCGCCTTTAATGACGTAAAAATTACACGGATCGGTGATTGGTCGGAAAATTCGATATCTGGCGACCCCGGCATGGCTGTTTCCGCCAATCCAAACTAAGCGACCAAAATATGATTTCCTCAAAAACTATGTACCGCATAGGAAATCCAGTTACAGATTTGAAATCTGCACACATGTGCGCTTCTAATGACGTAAAAATTACACGGATCGGTGATTGGTCGGAAAATTCGATATCTGGCGACCCCGGCATGGCTGTTTCCGCCAATCCAAACTAAGCGACCAAAATATGATTTCCTCGAAAACTATGTACCGCATAGGAAATCCAGTTACAGATTTGAAATCTGCACACATGTGCGCTTCTAATCACGTAAAAATTACACGGATCGGTGATTGGTCGGAAAATTCGATATCTGGCGACCCCGGCATGGCTGTTTCCGCCAATCCAAACTAAGCGACCAAAATATGATTTCCTCGAAAACTATGCACCGCATAGGAAATCCAGTTACAGATTTGAAATCTGCACACATGTGCGCTTCTAATGACGTAAAAATTACACGGATCGGTGATTGGTCGGAGAATTCGATATCTGGCGACCCCGGCATGGCTGTTTCCGCCAATCCAAACTAAGCCACCAAAATATGATTTCCTCGAAAACTAGGCACCGCTGGGGAAATCCACTTACAGATTTGAAATCTGCACACATGTGCGCTTCTAATGACGTAGAAATTACACGGATCGGTGATTGGTAGGAAAATTCGATATCTGGCGACCCCGGCATGGCTGTTTCGGAGAATCCAAGCTAAGCCAGAAAAATCTTATTTCCTCGAAAACTATGCACCGCTGGGGAAATCCAGTTTCAGATTTGAAATCTGCACACATGTGCGCTTCTAATCACGTAAAAATTACACGGATCGGTGATTGGTCGGAAAATTCGATATCTGGCGACCCCGGCATGGCTGTTTCCGCCAATCCAAACTAAGCGACCAAAATATGATTTCCTCGAAAACTATGCACCGCATAGGAAATCCAGTTACAGATTTGAAATCTGCACACATGTGCGCTTCTAATGACGTAAAAATTACACGGATCGGTGATTGGTCGGAGAATTCGATATCTGGCGACCCCGGCATGGCTGTTTCCGCCAATCCAAACTAAGCCACCAAAATATGATTTCCTCGAAAACTACGCACCGCATAGGAAATCCAGTTACAGATTTGAAATCTGCACACATGTGCGCTTCTAGTGACGTAGAAATTACACGGATCGGTGATTGGTAGGAAAATTCGATATCTGGCGACCCCGGCATGGCTGTTTCGGAGAATCCAAGCTAAGCCAGAAAAATCTTATTTCCTCGAAAACTACGCACCGCATAGAAAATCCAGTTACAGATTTGAAATCTGCACACATGTGCGCCTTTAATGACGTAAAAATTACACGGATCGGTGATTGGTCGGAAAATTCTATATCTGGCGACCCCGGCATGGCTGTTTCCTCTAATTCAAACTAAGCCACCAAAATATGATTTCCTCGAAAACTACGCACCGCATAGGAAATCCAGTTACAGATTTGAAATCTGCACACATGTGCGCCTTAAATGACGTAAAAATTACACGGATCGGTGATTGGTCAGAGAATTCGATATCTGGCGACCCCGGCATGGCTGTTTCCGCCAATCCAAGCTAAGCCACAGAAATCTTATTTCCTCGAAAACTATGCACCGCTGGGGAAATCCACTTACAGATTTGAAATCTGCACACCTGTGCGCTTCTAATGACGTAAAAATTACACGGATCGGTGATTGGTCGGAAAATTCGATATCTGGCGACCCCGGCATGGCTGTTTCCGCCAATCCAAGCTAAGCCACAAAAATCTTATTTCCTCGAAAACTACGCACCGCATAGAAAATCCAGTTACAGATTTAAAATCTGCACACATGTGCGCCTTTAATGACGTAAAAATTATACGGATCGGTGATTGGTCGGAAAATTCGATATCTGGCGACCCCGGCATGGCTGTTTCCGCCAATCCAAGCTAAGCCACAAAAATCTTATTTCCTCGAAAACTATGCACCGCATAGGCAATCCAGTTACAGATTTGAAATCTGCACACATGTGCGCTTCTAATCACGTAAAAATTACACGGATCGGTGATATGTCGGAAAATTCGATATCTGGCGACCCCGGCATGGCTGTTTCCGCTAATTCAAACTAAGCCACCAAAATATGATTTCCTCGAAAACTACGCACCGCATAGGAAATCCAGTTACAGATTTGAAATCTGCACACATGTGCGCCTTAAATGACGTAAAAATTACACGGATCGGTGATTGGTCAAAGAATTCGATATCTGGCGACCCCGGCATGGCTGTTTCCGCCAATCCAAGCTAAGCCACAGAAATCTTATTTCCTCGAAAACTATGCACCGCTGGGGAAATCCACTTACAGATTTGAAATCTGCACACATGTGCGCCTTTAATGACGTAAAAATTACACGGATCGGTGATTGGTCGGAAAATTCGATATCTGGCGACCCCGGCATGGCTGTTTCCGCCAATCCAAGCTAAGCCACAAAAATCTTATTTCCTCGAAAACTACGCACCGCATAGAAAATCCAGTTACAGATTTGAAATCTGCACACATGTGCGCCTTTAATGACGTAAAAATTACACGGATCGGTGATTGGTCGGAAAATTCGATATCTGGCGACCCCGGCATGGCTGTTTCCGCCAATCCAAGCTAAGCCACAAAAATCTTATTTCCTCGAAAACTATGCACCGCATAGGCAATCCAGTTACAGATTTGAAATCTGCACACATGTGCGCTTCTAATCACGTAAAAATTACACGGATCGGTGATATGTCGGAAAATTCGATATCTGGCGACCCCGGCATGGCTGTTTCCGCTAATTCAAACTAAGCCACCAAAATATGATTTCCTCGAAAACTACGCACCGCATAGGAAATCCAGTTACAGATTTGAAATCTGCACACATGTGCGCCTTAAATGACGTAAAAATTACACGGATCGGTGATTGGTCAGAGAATTCGATATCTGGCGACCCCGGCATGGCTGTTTCCGCCAATCCAAGCTAAGCCACAGAAATCTTATTTCCTCGAAAACTATGCACCGCTGGGGAAATCCACTTACAGATTTGAAATCTGCACACCTGTGCGCTTCTAATGACGTAAAAATTACACGGATCGGTGATTGGTCGGAAAATTCGATATCTGGCGACCCCGGCATGGCTGTTTCCGCCAATCCAAGCTAAGCCACAAAAATCTTATTTCCTCGAAAACTACGCACCGCATAGAAAATCCAGTTACAGATTTGAAATCTGCACACATGTGCGCCTTTAATGACGTAAAAATTACACGGATCGGTGATTGGTCGGAAAATTCGATATCTGGCGACCCCGGCATGGCTGTTTCCGCCAATCCAAGCTAAGCCACAAAAATCTTATTTCCTCGAAAACTATGCACCGCATAGGCAATCCAGTTACAGATTTGAAATCTGCACACATGTGCGCTTCTAATCACGTAAAAATTACACGGATCGGTGATTGGTCAGAGAATTCGATATCTGGCGACCCCGGCATGGCTGTTTCCGCCAATAAAAGCTAAGCCACAAAAATCTTATTTCCTCGAAAACTACGCACCGCATAGGAAATCCAGTTACAGATTTGAAATCTGCACACATGTGCGCCTTTAATGACGTAAAAATTACACGGATCGGTGATTGGTCGGAAAATTCGATATCTGGCGACCCCGGCATGGCTGTTTCCGCCAATCCAAGCTAAGCCACAGAAATCTTATTTCCTCGAAAACTACGCACCGCATAGGAAATCCAGTTACAGATTTGAAATCTGCACACATGTGCGCTTCTAATGACGTAAAAATTACACGGATCGGTGATTGGTCGGAAAATTCGATATCTGGCGACCCCGGCATGGCTGTTTCCGCCAATCCAAGCTAAGCCACAGAAATCTTATTTCCTCGAAAACTATGCACCGCTGGGGAAATCCACTTACAGATTTGAAATCTGCACACATGTGCGCTTCTAATGACGTAAAAATTACACGGATCGGTGATTGGTAGGAAAATTCGATATCTGGCGACCCCGGCATGGCTGTTTCCGCCAATCCAAACTAGGCCACCAAAATATGTTTTCCTCGAAAACTACGCACCGCATAGGAAATCCAGTTACAGATTTGAAATCTGCACACATGTGCGCCTTTAATGACGTAAAAATTACACGGATCGGTGATTGGTCGGAAAATTCGATATCTGGCGACCCCGGCATGGCTGTTTCCGCCAATCCAAGCTAAGCCACAAAAATCTTATTTCCTCGAAAACTACGCACCGCATAGGAAATCCAGTTACAGATTTGAAATCTGCACACATGTGCGCTTCTAATGACGTAAAAATTACACGGATCGGTAATTGGTCGGAAAATTCGATATCTGGCGACCCCGGCATGGCTGTTTCCGCCAATCCAAGCTAAGCCACAAAAATCTTATTTCCTCGAAAACTATGCACCGCATAGGCAATCCAGTTACAGATTTGAAATCTGCACACATGTGCGCTTCTAATGACGTACAAATTACACGGATCGGTGATTGGTCGGAAAATTCGATATCTGGCGACCCCGGCATGGCTGTTTCCGCCAATCCAAGCTAAGCCACAGAAATCTTATTTCCTCGAAAACTATGCACCGCTGGGGAAATCCACTTACAGATTTGAAATCTGCACACATGTGCGCTTCTAATGACGTAAAAATTACACGGATCGGTGATTGGTAGGAAAATTCGATATCTGGCGACCCCGGCATGGCTGTTTCCGCCAATCCAAACTAGGCCACCAAAATATGTTTTCCTCGAAAACTACGCACCGCATAGGAAATCCAGTTACAGATTTGAAATCTGCACACATGTGCGCTTCTAATGACGATATCTGGCGACCCCGGCATGGCTGTTTCCGCCAATCCAAGCTAAGCCACAAAAATCTTATTTCCTCGAAAACTATGCACCGCATAGGAAATCCAGTTACAGATTTGAAATCTGCACACATGTGCGCTTCTAATGACGTACAAATTACACGGATCGGTGATATGTCGGAAAATTCGATATCTGGCGACCCCGGCATGGCTGTTTCCGCTAATTCAAACTAAGCCACCAAAATATGATTTCCTCGAAAACTATGTACCGCATAGGAAATCCAGTTACAGATTTGAAATCTGCACACATGTGCGCTTCTAATGACGTAAAAATTACACGGATCGGTGATTGGTCGGAAAATTCGATATCTGGCGACCCCGGCATGGCTGTTTCCGCCAATCCAAACTAAGCGACCAAAATATGATTTCCTCGAAAACTATGTACCGCATAGGAAATCCAGTTACAGATTTGAAATCTGCACACATGTGCGCTTCTAATGACGTAAAAATTACACGGATCGGTGATTGGTCGGAAAATTCGATATCTGGCGACCCCGGCATGGCTGTTTCCGCCAATCCAAACTAAGCGACCAAAATATGATTTCCTCAAAAACTATGTACCGCATAGGAAATCCAGTTACAGATTTGAAATCTGCACACATGTGCGCTTCTAATGACGTAGAAATTACACGGATCGGTGATTGGTAGGAAAATTCGATATCTGGCGACCCCGGCATGGCTGTTTCGGAGAATCCAAGCTAAGCCAGAAAAATCTTATTTCCTCGAAAACTATGCACCGCTGGGGAAATCCACTTACAGATTTGAAATCTGCACACCTGTGCGCTTCTAATGACGTAAAAATTACACGGATCGGTGATTGGTCGGAGAATTCGATATCTGGCGACCCCGGCATGGCTGTTTCCGCCAATCCAAACTAAGCCACCAAAATATGATTTCCTCGAAAACTATGCACCGCTGGGGAAATCCACTTACAGATTTGAAATCTGCACACATGTGCGCTTCTAATGACGTAGAAATTACACGGATCGGTGATTTGTAGGAAAATTCGATATCTGGCGACCCCGGCATGGCTGTTTCGGAGAATCCAAGCTAAGCCAGAAAAATCGTATTTCCTCGAAAACTATGCACCGCATAGGAAATCCAGTTTCAGATTTGAAATCTGCACACATGTGCGCTTCTAATGACGTAAAAATTACACGGATCGGTGATTGGTCGGAAAATTCGATATCTGGCGACCCCGGCATGGCTGTTTCCGCCAATCCAAACTAAGCCACCAAAATATGATTTCCTCGAAAACTACGCACCGCATAGGAAATCCAGTTACAGATTTGAAATCTGCACACATGTGCGCCTTTAATGACGTAAAAATTACACGGATCGGTGATTGGTCGGAAAATTCGATATCTGGCGACCCCGGCATGGCTGTTTCCGCCAATCCAAACTAAGCGACCAAAATATGATTTCCTCAAAAACTATGTACCGCATAGGAAATCCAGTTACAGATTTGAAATCTGCACACATGTGCGCTTCTAATGACGTAAAAATTACACGGATCGGTGATTGGTCGGAAAATTCGATATCTGGCGACCCCGGCATGGCTGTTTCCGCCAATCCAAACTAAGCGACCAAAATATGATTTCCTCGAAAACTATGTACCGCATAGGAAATCCAGTTACAGATTTGAAATCTGCACACATGTGCGCTTCTAATGACGTAAAAATTACACGGATCGGTGATTGGTCGGAAAATTCGATATCTGGCGACCCCGGCATGGCTGTTTCCGCCAATCCAAGCTAAGCCACAGAAATCTTATTTCCTCGAAAGCTATGCACCGCTGGGGAAATCCACTTACAGATTTGAAATCTGCACACCTGTGCGCTTCTAATGACGTAAAAATTACACGGATCGGTGATTGGTCGGAAAATTCGATATCTGGCGACCCCGGCATGGCTGTTTCCGCCAATCCAAACTAAGCCACCAAAATATGTTTTCCTCGAAAACTACGCACCGCTTAGGAAATCCAGTTACAGATTTGAAATCTGCACACATGTGCGCTTCTAATGACGTAAAAATTACACGGATCGGTGATTGGTCGGAAAATTCGATATCTGGCGACCCCGGCATGGCTGTTTCCGCCAATCCAAGCTAAGCCACAAAAATCTTATTTCCTCGAAAACTACGAACCGCATAGAAAATCCAGTTACAGATTTGAAATCTGCACACATGTGCGCCTTTAATGACGTAAAAATTACACGGATCGGTGATTGGTCGGAAAATTCGATATCTGGCGACCCCGGCATGGCTGTTTCCGCCAATCCAAGCTAAGCCACAAAAATCTTATTTCCTCGAAAACTATGCACCGCATAGGCAATCCAGTTACAGATTTGAAATCTGCACACATGTGCGCTTCTAATCACGTAAAAATTACACGGATCGGTGATATGTCGGAAAATTCGATATCTGGCGACCCCGGCATGGCTGTTTCCGCTAATTCAAACTAAGCCACCAAAATATGATTTCCTCGAAAACTACGCACCGCATAGGAAATCCAGTTACAGATTTGAAATCTGCACACATGTGCGCTTCTAATGACGTAAAAATTACACGGATCGGTGACTGGTCGGAAAATTCGATATCTGGCGACCCCGGCATGGCTGTTTCCGCCAATCCAAGCTAAGCCACAAAAATCTTATTTCCTCGAAAACTATGCACCGCTGGGGAAATCCACTTACAGATTTGAAATCTGCACACATGTGCGCTTCTAATGACGTAGAAATTACACGGATCGGTGATTGGTCGGAAAATTCGATATCTGGCGACCCCGGCATGGCTGTTTCCGCCAATCCAAGCTAAGCCACAAAAATCTTATTTCCTCGAAAACTATGCACCGCATAGGCAATCCAGTTACAGATTTGAAATCTGCACACATGTGCGCCTTTAATGACGTAAAAATTACACGGATCGGTGATTGGTCGGAAAATTCGATATCTGGCGACCCCGGCATGGCTGTTTCCGCCAATCCAAGCTAAGCCACAAAAATCTTATTTCCTCGAAAACTATGCACCGCATAGGCAATCCAGTTACAGATTTGAAATCTGCACACATGTGCGCCTTTAATGACGTAAAAATTACACGGATCGGTGATTGGTCGGAAAATTCGATATCTGGCGACCCCGGCATGGCTGTTTCCGCCAATCCAAGCTAAGCCACAAAAATCTTATTTCCTCGAAAACTATGCACCGCATAGGCAATCCAGTTACAGATTTGAAATCTGCACACATGTGCGCTTCTAATCACGTAAAAATTACACGGATCGGTGATATGTCGGAAAATTCGATATCTGGCGACCCCGGCATGGCTGTTTCCGCTAATTCAAACTAAGCCACCAAAATATGATTTCCTCGAAAACTACGCACCGCATAGGAAATCCAGTTACAGATTTGAAATCTGCACACATGTGCGCCTTAAATGACGTAAAAATTACACGGATCGGTGATTGGTCAGAGAATTCGATATCTGGCGACCCCGGCATGGCTGTTTCCGCCAATCCAAGCTAAGCCACAGAAATCTTATTTCCTCGAAAACTATGCACCGCTGGGGAAATCCACTTACAGATTTGAAATCTGCACACCTGTGCGCTTCTAATGACGTAAAAATTACACGGATCGGTGATTGGTCGGAAAATTCGATATCTGGCGACCCCGGCATGGCTGTTTCCGCCAATCCAAGCTAAGCCACAAAAATCTTATTTCCTCGAAAACTACGCACCGCATAGAAAATCCAGTTACAGATTTGAAATCTGCACACATGTGCGCCTTTAATGACGTAAAAATTACACGGATCGGTGATTGGTCGGAAAATTCGATATCTGGCGACCCCGGCATGGCTGTTTCCGCCAATCCAAGCTAAGCCACAAAAATCTTATTTCCTCGAAAACTATGCACCGCATAGGCAATCCAGTTACAGATTTGAAATCTGCACACATGTGCGCTTCTAATCACGTAAAAATTACACGGATCGGTGATATGTCGGAAAATTCGATATCTGGCGACCCCGGCATGGCTGTTTCCGCTAATTCAAACTAAGCCACCAAAATATGATTTCCTCGAAAACTACGCACCGCATAGGAAATCCAGTTACAGATTTGAAATCTGCACACATGTGCGCTTCTAATGACGTAAAAATTACACGGATCGGTGACTGGTCGGAAAATTCGATATCTGGCGACCCCGGCATGGCTGTTTCCGCCAATCCAAGCTAAGCCACAAAAATCTTATTTCCTCGAAAACTATGCACCGCTGGGGAAATCCACTTACAGATTTGAAATCTGCACACATGTGCGCTTCTAATGACGTAGAAATTACACGGATCGGTGATTGGTCGGAAAATTCGATATCTGGCGACCCCGGCATGGCTGTTTCCGCCAATCCAAGCTAAGCCACAAAAATCTTATTTCCTCGAAAACTATGCACCGCATAGGCAATCCAGTTACAGATTTGAAATCTGCACACATGTGCGCCTTTAATGACGTAAAAATTACACGGATCGGTGATTGGTCGGAAAATTCGATATCTGGCGACCCCGGCATGGCTGTTTCCGCCAATCCAAGCTAAGCCACAAAAATCTTATTTCCTCGAAAACTATGCACCGCATAGGCAATCCAGTTACAGATTTGAAATCTGCACACATGTGCGCCTTTAATGACGTAAAAATTACACGGATCGGTGATTGGTCGGAAAATTCGATATCTGGCGACCCCGGCATGGCTGTTTCCGCCAATCCAAGCTAAGCCACAAAAATCTTATTTCCTCGAAAACTATGCACCGCATAGGCAATCCAGTTACAGATTTGAAATCTGCACACATGTGCGCTTCTAATCACGTAAAAATTACACGGATCGGTGATATGTCGGAAAATTCGATATCTGGCGACCCCGGCATGGCTGTTTCCGCTAATTCAAACTAAGCCACCAAAATATGATTTCCTCGAAAACTACGCACCGCATAGGAAATCCAGTTACAGATTTGAAATCTGCACACATGTGCGCCTTAAATGACGTAAAAATTACACGGATCGGTGATTGGTCAGAGAATTCGATATCTGGCGACCCCGGCATGGCTGTTTCCGCCAATCCAAGCTAAGCCACAGAAATCTTATTTCCTCGAAAACTATGCACCGCTGGGGAAATCCACTTACAGATTTGAAATCTGCACACCTGTGCGCTTCTAATGACGTAAAAATTACACGGATCGGTGATTGGTCGGAAAATTCGATATCTGGCGACCCCGGCATGGCTGTTTCCGCCAATCCAAGCTAAGCCACAAAAATCTTATTTCCTCGAAAACTACGCACCGCATAGAAAATCCAGTTACAGATTTGAAATCTGCACACATGTGCGCCTTTAATGACGTAAAAATTACACGGATCGGTGATTGGTCGGAAAATTCGATATCTGGCGACCCCGGCATGGCTGTTTCCGCCAATCCAAGCTAAGCCACAAAAATCTTATTTCCTCGAAAACTATGCACCGCATAGGCAATCCAGTTACAGATTTGAAATCTGCACACATGTGCGCTTCTAATCACGTAAAAATTACACGGATCGGTGATATGTCGGAAAATTCGATATCTGGCGACCCCGGCATGGCTGTTTCCGCTAATTCAAACTAAGCCACCAAAATATGATTTCCTCGAAAACTACGCACCGCATAGGAAATCCAGTTACAGATTTGAAATCTGCACACATGTGCGACTTAAATGACGTAAAAATTACACGGATCGGTGATTGGTCAGAGAATTCGATATCTGGCGACCCCGGCATGGCTGTTTCCGCCAATCCAAGCTAAGCCACAGAAATCTTATTTCCTCGAAAACTATGCACCGCTGGGGAAATCCACTTACAGATTTGAAATCTGCACACCTGTGCGCTTCTAATGACGTAAAAATTACACGGATCGGTGATTGGTCGGAAAATTCGATATCTGGCGACCCCGGCATGGCTGTTTCCGCCAATCCAAGCTAAGCCACAAAAATCTTATTTCCTCGAAAACTATGCACCGCATAGGCAATCCAGTTACAGATTTGAAATCTGCACACATGTGCGCTTCTAATCACGTAAAAATTACACGGATCGGTGATATGTCGGAAAATTCGATATCTGGCGACCCCGGCATGGCTGTTTCCGCTAATTCAAACTAAGCCACCAAAATATGATTTCCTCGAAAACTACGCACCGCATAGGAAATCCAGTTACAGATTTGAAATCTGCACACATGTGCGACTTAAATGACGTAAAAATTACACGGATCGGTGATTGGTCAGAGAATTCGATATCTGGCGACCCCGGCATGGCTGTTTCCGCCAATCCAAGCTAAGCCACAGAAATCTTATTTCCTCGAAAACTATGCACCGCTGGGGAAATCCACTTACAGATTTGAAATCTGCACACATGTGCGCTTCTAATGACGTAGAAATTACACGGATCGGTGATTGGTAGGAAAATTCGATATCTGGCGACCCCGGCATGGCTGTTTCCGCCAATCCAAACTAAGCCACCAAAATATGTTTTCCTCGAAAACAACGCACCGCATAGGAAATCCAGTTACAGATTTGAAATCTGCACACATGTGCGCTTCTAATGACGTAAAAATTACACGGATCGGTGATTGGTCGGAAAATTCGATATCTGGCGACCACGGCATGGCTGTTTCCGCCAATCCAAGCTAAGCCACAAAAATCTTATTTCCTCGAAAACTATGCACCGCATAGGCAATCCAGTTACAGATTTGAAATCTGCACACATGTGCCCTTCTAATGACGTAAAAATTACACGGATCGGTGATATGTCGGAAAATTCGATATCTGGCGACCCCGGCATGGCTGTTTCCGCTAATTCAAACTAAGCCACCAAAATATGATTTCCTCGAAAACTACGCACCGCATAGGAAATCCAGTTACAGATTTGAAATCTGCACACATGTGCGCTTCTAATCACGTAAAAATTACACGGATCGGTGATTGCTCAGAGAATTCGATATCTGGCGACCCCGGCATGGCTGTTTCCGCCAATCCAAGCTAAGCCACAAAAATCTTATTTCCTCGAAAACTACGCACCGCATAGGAAATCCAGTTACAGATTTGAAATCTGCACACATGTGCGCCTTTAATGACGTAAAAATTACACGGATCGGTGATTGGTCGGAAAATTCGATATCTGGCGACCCCGGCATGGCTGTTTCCGCCAATCCAAGCTAAGCCACAGAAATCTTATTTCCTCGAAAACTACGCACCGCATAGGAAATCCAGTTACAGATTTGAAATCTGCACACATGTGCGCCTTTAATGACGTAAAAATTACACGGATCGGTGATTGGTCGGAAAATTCGATATCTGGCGACCCCGGCATGGCTGTTTCCGCCAATCCAAGCTAAGCCACAGAAATCTTATTTCCTCGAAAACTACGCACCGCATAGGAAATCCAGTTACAGATTTGAAATCTGCACACATGTGCGCCTTTAATGACGTAAAAATTACACGGATCGGTGATTGGTCGGAAAATTCGATATCTGGCGACCCCGGCATGGCTGTTTCCGCCAATCCAAGCTAAGCCACAAAAATCTTATTTCCTCGAAAACTACGCACCGCATAGGAAATCCAGTTACAGATTTGAAATCTGCACACATGTGCGCTTCTAATGACGTAAAAATTACACGGATCGGTGATTGGTCGGAAAATTCGATATCTGGCGACCCCGGCATGGCTGTTTCCGCCAATCCAAGCTAAGCCACAAAAATCTTATTTCCTCGAAAACTATGCACCGCATAGGCAATCCAGTTACAGATTTGAAATCTGCACACATGTGCGCTTCTAATGACGTAAAAATTACACGGATCGGTGATTGGTCAGAGAATTCGATATCTGGCGACCCCGGCATGGCTGTTTCCGCCAATCCAAGCTAAGCCACAGAAATCTTATTTCCTCGAAAACTATGCACCGCTGGGGAAATCCACTTACAGATTTGAAATCTGCACACATGTGCGCTTCTAATGACGTAAAAATTACACGGATCGGTGATTGGTAGGAAAATTCGATATCTGGCGACCCCGGCATGGCTGTTTCCGCCAATCCAAACTAAGCCACCAAAATATGTTTTCCTCGAAAACTACGCACCGCATAGGAAATCCAGTTACAGATTTGAAATCTGCACACATGTGCGCTTCTAATGACGTAAAAATTACACGGATCGGTGATTGGTCGGAAAATTCGATATCTGGCGACCCCGGCATGGCTGTTTCCGCCAATCCAAGCTAAGCCACAAAAATCTTATTTCCTCGAAAACTACGCACCGCATTGAAAATCCAGTTACAGATTTGAAATCTGCACACATGTGCGCCTTTAATGACGTAAAAATTACACGGATCGGTGATTGGTCGGAAAATTCGATATCTGGCGACCCCGGCATGGCTGTTTCCGCCAATCCAAGCTAAGCCACAAAAATCTTATTTCCTCGAAAACTATGCACCGCATAGGAAATCCAGTTACAGATTTGAAATCTGCACACATGTGCGCTTCTAATGACGTAAAAATTACACGGATCGGTGATATGTCGGAAAATTCGATATCTGGCGACCCCGGCATGGCTGTTTCCGCTAATTCAAACTAAGCCACCAAAATATGATTTCCTCGAAAACTACGCACCGCATAGGAAATCCAGTTACAGATTTGAAATCTGCACACACGTGCGCCTTAAATGACGTAAAAATTACACGGATCGGTGATTGGTCAGAGAATTCGATATCTGGCGACCCCGGCATGGCTGTTTCCGCCAATCCAAGCTAAGCCACCAAAATATGATTTCCTCGAAAACTACGCACCGCTGGGGAAATCCACTTACAGATTTGAAATCTGCACACATGTGCGCTTCTAATGACGTAGAAATTACATGGATCGGTGATTGGTAGGAAAATTTGATATCTGGCGACCCCGGCATGGCTGTTTCGGAGAATCCAAGCTAAGCCACAAAAATCTTATTTCCTCGAAAACTATGCACCGCTGGGGAAATCCAGTTACAGATTTGAAATCTGCACACATGTGCACTTCTAATGACGTAAAAATTACACGGATCGGTGATTGGTCGGAAAATTCGATATCTGGCGACCCCGGCATGGCTGATTCCGCCAATTCAAACTAAGCCACCAAAATATGATTTCCTCGAAACCTACGCACCGCATAGGAAATCTAGTTACAGATTTGAAATCTGCACACATGTGCGCCTTTAATGACGTAAAAATTACACGGATCGGTGATTGGTCGGAAAATTCGATATCTGGCGACCCCGGCATGGCTGTTTCCGCCAATCCAAACTAAGCGACCAAAATATGATTTCCTCGAAAACTACGCACAGCATAGGAAATCCAGTTACAGATTTGAAATCTGCACACATGTGCGCTTCTAATGACCTAAAAATTACACGGATCGGTGATTGGTCGGAAAATTCGATATCTGGCGATGCCGGCATGGCGATTTCGGCCAATCCAAACTAAGCCACTAAAATATGATTTCCTCGAAAACTACGCACCGCATAGGAAATCCACTTACAGATTTGAAATCAGCACACATGTGCGCTTCTAAGAACGTAAAAATTACACGGATCGGTGATTGGTCAGAGAATTCGATATCTGGCGACCCCGGCATGGCTGTTTCCGCCAATCCAAGCTAAGCCACAAAAATCGTATTTCCTCGAAAACTATGCACCGCTGGGGAAATCCACTTACAGATTTGAAATCTGCACACATGTGCCCTTCTAATGACGTAAAAATTACACGGATCGGTGATTGGTCGGAAAATTCGATATCTGGCGACCCCGGCATGGCTGTTTCCGCCAATCCAAACTAAGCCACCAAAATATGATTTCCTCGAAAACTACGCACCGCATAGGAAATCTAGTTACAGATTTGAAATCTGCACACATGTGCGCCTTTCATGACGTAAAAATTACACGGATCGGTGATTGGTAGGAAAATTTGATATCTGGCGACCCCGGCATGGCTGTTTCGGAGAATCCAAGCTAAGCCACAAAAATCTTATTTCCTCGAAAACTATGCACCGCTGGGGAAATCCAGTTACAGATTTGAAATCTGCACACATGTGCACTTCTAATGACGTAAAAATTACACGGATCGGTGATTGGTCGGAAAATTCGATATCTGGCGACCCCGGCATGGCTGATTCCGCCAATTCAAACTAAGCCACCAAAATATGATTTCCTCGAAACCTACGCGCCGCATAGGAAATCTAGTTACAGATTTGAAATCTGCACATATGTGCGCCTTTAATGACGTAAAAATTACACGGATCGGTGATTGGTCGGAAAATTCGATATCTGGCGACCCCGGCATGGCTGTTTCCGCCAATCCAAACTAAGCGACCAAAATATGATTTCCTCGAAAACTACGCACAGCATAGGAAATCCAGTTACAGATTTGAAATCTGCACACATGCGCGCTTTTAATGACGTAAAAATTACACGGATCGGTGATTGGTCAGAGAATTCGATATCTGGCGACCCCGGCATGGCTGTTTCCGCCAATCCAAACTACGCCACCAAAATACGATTTCCTCGAAAACTACGCACCGCATAGGAAATCTAGTTACAGATTTGAAATCTGCACACATGTGCGCTTCTAATGACGTAGAAATTACACGGATCGGTGATTGGTCGGAAAATTCGATATCTGGCGACCCCGGCATGACTGTTTCCGCCAATCCAAGCTAAGCCACAAAAATCGTATTTCCTCGAAAACTACGCACCGCATAGAAAATCTAGTTACAGATTTGAAATCTGCACACATGTGCGCCTTTAATGACGTAAAAATTACACGGATCGGTGATTGGTCGGAAAATTCGATATCTGGCGACCCCGGCATGGCTGTTTCCGCCAATCCAAGCTAAGCCACAAAAATCTTATTTCCTCGAAAACTATGCACCGCATAGGAAATCCAGTTACAGATTTGAAATCTGCACACATGTGCGCTTCTAATGACGTAAAAATTACACGGATCGGTGATTGGTCGGAAAATTCGATATCTGGCGACCCCGGCATGGCTGTTTCCGCCAATCCAAACTAAGCGACCAAAATATGATTTCCTCGAAAACTACGCACAGCATAGGAAATCCAGTTACAGATTTGAAATCTGCACACATGTGCGCTTCTAATGACGTAAAAATTACACGGATCGGTGATTGGTCAGAGAATTCGATATCTGGCGACCCCGGCATGGCTGTTTCCGCCAATCCAAGCTAAGCCACAAAAATCTTATTTCCTCGAAAACTATGCACCGCATAGGAAATCCAGTTACAGATTTGAAATCTGCACACATGTGCGCTTCTAATGACGTAAAAATTACACGGATCGGTGATTGGTCGGAAAATTCGATATCTGGCGACCCCGGCATGGCTGTTTCCGCCAATCCAAGCTAAGCCAACAAAATCTTATTTCCTCGAAAACTACGCACAGCATAGGAAATCCAGTTACAGATTTGAAATCTGCACACATGCGCGCTTTTAATGACGTAAAAATTACACGGATCGGTGATTGGTCAGAGAATTCGATATCTGGCGACCCCGGCATGGCTGTTTCCGCCAATCCAAGCTAAGCCACAAAAATCGTATTTCCTCGAAAACTATGCACCGCTGGGGAAATCCACTTACAGATTTGAAATCTGCACACATGTGCCCTTCTAATGACGTAAAAATTACACGGATCGGTGATTGGTCGGAAAATTCGATATCTGGCGACCCCGGCATGGCTGTTTCCGCCAATCCAAACTAAGCGACCAAAATATGATTACCTCGAAAACTACGCACAGCATAGGAAATCCAGTTACAGATTTGAAATCTGCACACATGTGCTCCTTTAATGACGTAAAAATTACACGGATCGGTGATTGGTCAGAGAATTCGATATCTGGCGACCCCGGCATGGCTGTTTCCGCCAATCCAAGCTAAGCCACAAAAATCTTATTTCCTCGAAAACTATGCACCGCATAGGAAATCCAGTTACAGATTTGAAATCTGCACACATGTGCGCTTCTAATGACGTAAAAATTACACGGATCGGTGATTGGTCGGAAAATTCGATATCTGGCGACCCCGGCATGGCTGTTTCCACCAATCCAAACTAAGCGACCAAAATATGATTACCTCGAAAACTACGCACAGCATAGGAAATCCAGTTACAGATTTGAAATCTGCACACATGCGCGCTTTTAATGACGTAAAAATTACACGGATCGGTGATTGGTCAGAGAATTCGATATCTGGCGACCCCGGCATGGCTGTTTCCGCCAATCCAAGCTAAGCCACAAAAATCGTATTTCCTCGAAAACTATGCACCGCTGGGGAAATCCACTTACAGATTTGAAATCTGCACACATGTGCCCTTCTAATGACGTAAAAATTACACGGATCGGTGATTGGTCGGAAAATTCGATATCTGGCGACCCCGGCATGGCTGTTTCCGCCAATCCAAACTAAGCCACCAAAATATGATTTCCTCGAAAACTACGCACAGCATAGGAAATCCAGTTACAGATTTGAAATCTGCACACATGTGCGCTTCTAATGACGTAGAAATTACACGGATCGGTGATTGGTCGGAAAATTCGATATCTGGCGACCCCGGCATGACTGTTTCCGCCAATCCAAGCTAAGCCACAAAAATCTTATTTCCTCGAAAACTACGCACCGCATAGAAAATCTAGTTACAGATTTGAAATCTGCACACATGTGCGCTTCTAATGACGTAAACATTACACGCATCGGTGATTGGTCGGAAAATTCGATATCTGGCGACCCCGGCATGGCTGTTTCCGCCAATCCAAGCTAAGCCACAAAAATCTTATTTCCTCGAAAACTATGCACCGCATAGAAAATCTAGTTACAGATTTGAAATCTGCACACATGTGCGCCTTTAATGACGTAAAAATTACACGGATCGGTGATTGGTCGGAAAATTCGATATCTGGCGACCCCGGCATGGCTGTTTCCGCCAATCCAAACTAAGCCACCAAAATATGATTTCCTCGAAAACTACGCACCGCATAGGAAATCTAGTTACAGATTTGAAATCTGCACACATGTGCGCTTCTAATGACGTAGAAATTACACGGATCGGTGATTGGTCGGAAAATTCGATATCTGGCGACCCCGGCATGGCTGTTTCCGCCAATCCAAACTAAGCCACCAAAATATGATTTCCTCGAAAACTACGCACCGCATAGGAAATCTAGTTACAGATTTGAAATCTGCACACATGTGCGCTTCTAATGACGTAGAAATTACACGGATCAGTGATTGGTCGGAAAATTCGATATCTGGCGACCCCGGCATGACTGTTTCCGCCAATCCAAGCTAAGCCACAAAAATCTTATTTCCTCGAAAACTACGCACCGCATAGAAAATCTAGTTACAGATTTGAAATCTGCACGCATGTGCGCCTTTAATGACGTAAAAATTACACGGATCGGTGATTGGTCGGAAAATTCGATATCTGGCGACCCCGGCATGGCTGTTTCCGCCAATCCAAGCTAAGCCACAAAAATCTTATTTCCTCGAAAACTACGCACCGCATAGAAAATCTAGTTACAGATTTGAAATCTGCACACATGTGCGCCTTTAATGACGTAAAAATTACACGGATCGGTGATTGGTCGGAAAATTCGATATCTGGCGACCCCGGCATGGCTGTTTCCGCCAATCCAAGCTAAGCCACAAAAATCTTATTTCCTCGAAAACTACGCACCGCATAGGAAATCTAGTTACAGATTTGAAATCTGCACACATGTGCGCCTTTAATGACGTAAAAATTATACGGATCGGTGATTGGTCGGAAAATTCGATATCTGGCGACCCCGGCATGGCTGTTTCCGCCAATCCAAACTAAGCCACCAAAATATGATTTCCTCGAAAACTACGCACCGCATAGGAAATCTAGTTACAGATTTGAAATCTGCACACATGTGCGCTTCTAATGACGTAGAAATTACACGGATCAGTGATTGGTCGGAAAATTCGATATCTGGCGACCCCGGCATGACTGTTTCCGCCAATCCAAGCTAAGCCACAAAAATCTTATTTCCTCGAAAACTACGCACCGCATAGAAAATCTAGTTACAGATTTGAAATCTGCACACATGTGCGCCTTTAATGACGTAAAAATTACACGGATCGGTGATTGGTCGGAAAATTCGATATCTGGCGACCCCGGCATGGCTGTTTCCGCCAATCCAAGCTAAGCCACAAAAATCTTATTTCCTCGAAAACTACGCACCGCATAGAAAATCTAGTTACAGATTTGAAATCTGCACACATGTGCGCCTTTAATGACGTAAAAATTACACGGATCGGTGATTGGTCGGAAAATTCGATATCTGGCGACCCCGGCATGGCTGTTTCCGCCAATCCAAGCTAAGCCACAAAAATCTTATTTCCTCGAAAACTACGCACCGCATAGAAAATCTAGTTACAGATTTGAAATCTGCACACATGTGCGCCTTTAATGACGTAAAAATTACACGGATCGGTGATTGGTCGGAAAATTCGATATCTGGCGACCCCGGCATGGCTGTTTCCGCCAATCCAAGCTAAGCCACAAAAATCTTATTTCCTCGAAAACTACGCACCGCATAGAAAATCTAGTTACAGATTTGAAATCTGCACACATGTGCGCCTTTAATGACGTAAAAATTATACGGATCGGTGATTGGTCGGAAAATTCGATATCTGGCGACCCCGGCATGGCTGTTTCCGCCAATCCAAACTAAGCCACCAAAATATGATTTCCTCGAAAACTACGCACCGCATAGGAAATCTAGTTACAGATTTGAAATCTGCACACATGTGCGCTTCTAATGACGTAGAAATTACACGGATCAGTGATTGGTCGGAAAATTCGATATCTGGCGACCCCGGCATGACTGTTTCCGCCAATCCAAGCTAAGCCACAAAAATCTTATTTCCTCGAAAACTACGCACCGCATAGAAAATCTAGTTACAGATTTGAAATCTGCACACATGTGCGCCTTTAATGACGTAAAAATTACACGGATCGGTGATTGGTCGGAAAATTCGATATCTGGCGACCCCGGCATGGCTGTTTCCGCCAATCCAAGCTAAGCCACAAAAATCTTATTTCCTCGAAAACTATGCACCGCATAGGAAATCCAGTTACAGATTTGAAATCTGCACACATGTGCGCTTCTAATGACGTAAAAATTACACGGATCGGTGATTGGTCGGAAAATTCGATATCTGGCGACCCCGGCATGGCTGTTTCCGCCAATCCAAACTAAGCCACCAAAATATGATTTCCTCGAAAACTACGCACCGCATAGGAAATCTAGTTACAGATTTGAAATCTGCACACATGTGCGCTTCTAATGACGTAGAAATTACACGGATCGGTGATTGGTCGGAAAATTCGATATCTGGCGACCCCGGCATGACTGTTTCCGCCAATCCAAGCTAAGCCACAAAAATCTTATTTCCTCGAAAACTACGCACCGCATAGAAAATCTAGTTACAGATTTGAAATCTGCACACATGTGCGCTTCTAATGACGTAAAAATTACACGGATCGGTGATTGGTCAGAGAATTCGATATCTGGCGACCCCGGCATGGCTGTTTCCGCCAATCCAAGCTAAGCCACAAAAATCGTATTTCCTCGAAAACTATGCACCGCTGGGGAAATCCACTTACAGATTTGAAATCTGCACACATGTGCGCTTCTAATGACGTAAAAATTACACGGATCGGTGATTGGTCGGAAAATTCGATATCTGGCGACCCCGGCATGGCTGTTTCCGCCAATCCAAACTAAGCCACCAAAATATGATTTCCTCGAAAACTACGCACCGCATAGGAAATCTAGTTACAGATTTGAAATCTGCACACATGTGCGCTTCTAATGACGTAGAAATTACACGGATCGGTGATTGGTCGGAAAATTCGATATCTGGCGACAACGGCATGACTGTTTCCGCCAATCCAAGCTAAGCCACAAAAATCTTATTTCCTCGAAAACTATGCACCGCATAGGAAATCGACTTACAGATTTGAAATCTGCACACATGTGCGCTTCTAATGACGTAAACATTACACGCATCGGTGATTGGTCGGAAAATTCGATATCTGGCGACCCCGGCATGGCTGTTTCCGCCAATCCAAGCTAAGCCACAAAAATCTTATTTCCTCGAAAACTATGCACCGCATAGGAAATCCAGTTACAGATTTGAAATCTGCACACATGTGCGCCTTAAATGACGTAAAAATTACACGGATCGGTGATTGGTCAGAGAATTCGATATCTGGCGACACGGGCTTGGCTGCTTCCGCCAATCCAAACTAAGCCACCAAAATATGATTTCCTCGAAAACTACGCACCGCATAGGAAATCTAGTTACAGATTTGAAATCTGCACACATGTGCGCTTCTAATGACGTAGAAATTACACGGATCGGTGATTGGTAGGAAAATTCGATATCTGGCGACCCCGGCATGACTGTTTCCGCCAATCCAAGCTAAGCCACAAAAATCGTATTTCCTCGAAAACTATGCACCGCATAGAAAATCTAGTTACAGATTTGAAATCTGCACACATGTGCGCCTTTAATGACGTAAAAATTACACGGATCGGTGATTGGTAGGAAAATTCGATATCTGGCGACCCCGGCATGACTGTTTCCGCCAATCCAAACTAAGCCACAAAAATCTTATTTCCTCGAAAACTATGCACCGCATAGGAAATCCAGTTACAGATTTGAAATCTGCACACATGTGCGCTTCTAATGACGTAAAAATTACACGGATCGGTGATTGGTCGGAAAATTCGATATCTGGCGACCCCGGCATGGCTGTTTCCGCCAATCCAAGCTAAGCCACAAAAGTCGTATTTCCTCGAAAACTATGCACCGCATAGGAAAACCACCTACAGATTTGAAATCTGCACACATGTGCGCTTCTAATGACGTAAAAATTACACGGATCGGTGATTGGTCGGAAAATTCGATATCTGGCGACCCCGGCATGGCTGAGTCCGCCAATTCAAACTAAGCCACCAAAATATGATTTCCTCGAAAACTACGCACCGCATAGGAAATCCAGTTACAGATTTGAAATCTGCACACATGTGCGCTTCTAATGACCTAAAAATTACACGGATCGGTGATTGGTCGGAAAATTCGATATCTGGCGACCCCGGCATGGCTGTTTCCGCCAATCCAAGCTAAGCCACAAAAATCTTATTTCCTCGAAAACTACGCACCGCATAGGAAATCCAGTTACAGATTTGAAATCTGCACACGCGTGCGCTTCTAATGACGTAAAAATTACACGGATCGGTGATAGGTCGGAAAATTCGATATCTGGCGACCCCGGCATGGCTGTTTCCGCCAATCCAAGCTAAGCCACAAAAATCTTATTTCCTCGAAAACTATGCACCGCATAGGAAATCCAGTTACAGATTTGAAATCTGCACACATGTGCGCTTCTAATGACCTAAAAATTACACGGATCGGTGATTGGTCAGAGAATTCGATATCTGGCGACCCCGGCATGGCTGTTTCCGCCAATCCAAACTAAGCGACTAAAATATGATTTCCTCGAAAACTACGCACAGCATAGGAAATCCAGTTACAGATTTGAAATCTGCACACATGCGCGCTTTTAATGACGTAAAAATTACACGGATCGGTGATTGGTCAGAGAATTCGATATCTGGCGACCCCGGCATGGCTGTTTCCGCCAATCCAAGCTAAGCCACAAAAATCGTATTTCCTCGAAAACTATGCACCGCTGGGGAAATCCACTTACAGATTTGAAATCTGCACACATGTGCGCTTCTAATGACGTAAAAATTACACGGATCGGTGATTGGTCGGAAAATTCGATATCTGGCGACCCCGGCATGGCTGTTTCCGCCAATCCAAACTAAGCCACCAAAATATGATTTCCTCGAAAACTACGCACCGCATAGGAAATCTAGTTACAGATTTGAAATCTGCACACATGTGCGCTTCTAATGACGTAGAAATTACACGGATCGGTGATTGGTCGGAAAATTCGATATCTGGCGACCCCGGCATGACTGTTTCCGCCAATCCAAGCTAAGCCACAAAAATCTTATTTCCTCGAAAACTACGCACCGCATAGAAAATCTAGTTACAGATTTGAAATCTGCACACATGTGCGCCTTTAATGACGTAAAAATTACACGGATCGGTGATTGGTCGGAAAATTCGATATCTGGCGACCCCGGCATGGCTGTTTCCGCCAATCCAAGCTAAGCCACAAAAATCTTATTTCCTCGAAAACTATGCACCGCATAGGAAATCCAGTTACAGATTTGAAATCTGCACACATGTGCGCCTTAAATGACGTAAAAATTACACGGATCGGTGATTGGTCAGAGAATTCGATATCTGGCGACCCCGGCATGGCTGTTTCCGCCAATCCAAGCTAAGCCACAAAAATCTTATTTCCTCGAAAACTATGCACCGCATAGGAAATCCAGTTACAGATTTGAAATCTGCACACATGTGCGCTTCTAATGACGTAAAAATTACACGGATCGGTGATTGGTCGGAAAATTCGATATCTGGCGACCCCGGCATGGCTGTTTCCGCCAATCCAAACTAAGCCACCAAAATATGATTTCCTCGAAAACTACGCACCGCATAGGAAATCTAGTTACAGATTTGAAATCTGCACACATGTGCGCTTCTAATGACGTAGAAATTACACGGATCGGTGATTGGTCGGAAAATTCGATATCTGGCGACAACGGCATGACTGTTTCCGCCAATCCAAGCTAAGCCACAAAAATCTTATTTCCTCGAAAACTACGCACCGCATAGAAAATCTAGTTACAGATTTGAAATCTGCACACATGTGCGCCTTTAATGACGTAAAAATTACACGGATCGGTGATTGGTCGGAAAATTCGATATCTGGCGACCCCGGCATGGCTGTTTCCGCCAATCCAAGCTAAGCCACAAAAATCTTATTTCCTCGAAAACTATGCACCGCATAGGAAATCCAGTTACAGATTTGAAATCTGCACACATGTGCGCCTTAAATGACGTAAAAATTACACGGATCGGTGATTGGTCAGAGAATTCGATATCTGGCGACCCCGGCATGGCTGTTTCCGCCAATCCAAGCTAAGCCACAAAAATCTTATTTCCTCGAAAACTATGCACCGCATAGGAAATCCAGTTACAGATTTGAAATCTGCACACATGTGCGCTTCTAATGACGTAAAAATTACACGGATCGGTGATTGGTCGGAAAATTCGATATCTGGCGACCCCGGCATGGCTATTTCCGCCAATCCAAACTAAGCGACCAAAATATGATTTCCTCGAAAACTACGCACAGCATAGGAAATCCAGTTACAGATTTGAAATCTGCACACATGCGCGCTTTTAATGACGTAAAAATTACACGGATCGGTGATTGGTCAGAGAATTCGATATCTGGCGACACGGGCTTGGCTGCTTCCGCCAATCCAAACTAAGCCACCAAAATATGATTTCCTCGAAAACTACGCACCGCATAGGAAATCTAGTTACAGATTTGAAATCTGCACACATGTGCGCTTCTAATGACGTAGAAATTACACGGATCGGTGATTGGTAGGAAAATTCGATATCTGGCGACCCCGGCATGACTGTTTCCGCCAATCCAAGCTAAGCCACAAAAATCGTATTTCCTCGAAAACTACGCACCGCATAGAAAATCTAGTTACAGATTTGAAATCTGCACACATGTGCGCCTTTAATGACGTAAAAATTACACGGATCGGTGATTGGTAGGAAAATTCGATATCTGGCGACCCCGGCATGACTGTTTCCGCCAATCCAAACTAAGCCACAAAAATCTTATTTCCTCGAAAACTATGCACCGCATAGGAAATCCAGTTACAGATTTGAAATCTGCACACATGTGCGCTTCTAATGACGTAAAAATTACACGGATCGGTGATTGGTCGGAAAATTCGATATCTGGCGACCCCGGCATGGCTGTTTCCGCCTATCCAAGCTAAGCCGCAGAAATCTTATTTCCTCGAAGACTATGCACCGCTGGGGAAATCCACTTACAGATTTGAAATCTGCACACCTGTGCGCTTCTAATGACGTAAAAATTACACGGATCGGTGATTGGTCGGAAAATTCGATATCTGGCGACCCCGGCATGGCTGAGTCCGCCAATTCAAACTAAGCCACCAAAATATGATTTCCTCGAAAACTACGCACCGCATAGGAAATCCAGTTACAGATTTGAAATCTGCACACATGTGCGCTTCTAATGACCTAAAAATTACACGGATCGGTGATTGGTCGGAAAATTCGATATCTGGCGACCCCGGCATGGCTGTTTCCGCCAATCCAAGCTAAGCCACAAAAATCTTATTTCCTCGAAAACTACGCACCGCATAGGAAATCCAGTTACAGATTTGAAATCTGCACACACGTGCGCTTCTAATGACGTAAAAATTACACGGATCGGTGATAGGTCGGAAAATTCGATATCTGGCGACCCCGGCATGGCTGTTTCCGCCAATCCAAGCTAAGCCACAAAAATCTTATTTCCTCGAAAACTATGCACCGCATAGGAAATCCAGTTACAGATTTGAAATCTGCACACATGTGCGCTTCTAATGACCTAAAAATTACACGGATCGGTGATTGGTCAGAGAATTCGATATCTGGCGACCCCGGCATGGCTGTTTCCGCCAATCCAAACTAAGCGACTAAAATATGATTTCCTCGAAAACTACGCACAGCATAGGAAATCCAGTTACAGATTTGAAATCTGCACACATGCGCGCTTTTAATGACGTAAAAATTACACGGATCGCTGATTGGTCAGAGAATTCGATATCTGGCGACCCCGGCATGGCTGTTTCCGCCAATCCAAGCTAAGCCACAAAAATCGTATTTCCTCGAAAACTATGCACCGCTGGGGAAATCCACTTACAGATTTGAAATCTGCACACATGTGCGCTTCTAATGACGTAAAAATTACACGGATCGGTGATTGGTCGGAAAATTCGATATCTGGCGACCCCGGCATGGCTGTTTCCGCCAATCCAAACTAAGCCACCAAAATATGATTTCCTCGAAAACTACGCACCGCATAGGAAATCTAGTTACAGATTTGAAATCTGCACACATGTGCGCTTCTAATGACGTAGAAATTACACGGATCGGTGATTGGTCGGAAAATTCGATATCTGGCGACCCCGGCATGACTGTTTCCGCCAATCCAAGCTAAGCCACAAAAATCTTATTTCCTCGAAAACTACGCACCGCATAGAAAATCTAGTTACAGATTTGAAATCTGCACACATGTGCGCCTTAAATGACGTAAAAATTACACGGATCGGTGATTGGTCAGAGAATTCGATATCTGGCGACCCCGGCATGGCTGTTTCCGCCAATCCAAGCTAAGCCACAAAAATCTTATTTCCTCGAAAACTATGCACCGCATAGGAAATCCAGTTACAGATTTGAAATCTGCACACATGTGCGCTTCTAATGACGTAAAAATTACACGGATCGGTGATTGGTCAGAGAATTCGATATCTGGCGACCCCGGCATGGCTGCTTCCGCCAATCCAAACTAAGCCACCAAAATATGATTTCCTCGAAAACTACGCACCGCATAGGAAATCTAGTTACAGATTTGAAATCTGCACACATGTGCGCTTCTAATGACGTAGAAATTACACGGATCGGTGATTGGTAGGAAAATTCGATATCTGGCGACCCCGGCATGACTGTTTCCGCCAATCCAAGCTAAGCCACAAAAATCGTATTTCCTCGAAAACTACGCACCGCATAGAAAATCTAGTTACAGATTTGAAATCTGCACACATGTGCGCCTTTAATGACGTAAAAATTACACGGATCGGTGATTGGTCGGAAAATTCGATATCTGGCGACCCCGGCATGGCTGTTTCCGCCAATCCAAGCTAAGCCACAAAAATCTTATTTCCTCGAAAACTATGCACCGCATAGGAAATCCAGTTACAGATTTGAAATCTGCACACATGTGCGCTTCTAATGACGTAAAAATTACACGGATCGGTGATTGGTCGGAAAATTCGATATCTGGCGACCCCGGCATGGCTGTTTCCGCCAATCCAAGCTAAGCCGCAGAAATCTTATTTCCTCGAAAACTATGCACCGCTGGGGAAATCCACTTACAGATTTGAAATCTGCACACCTGTGCGCTTCTAATGACGTAAAAATTACACGGATCGGTGATTGGTCGGAAAATTCGATATCTGGCGACCCCGGCATGGCTGAGTCCGCCAATTCAAACTAAGCCACCAAAATATGATTTCCTCGAAAACTACGCACCGCATAGGAAATCCAGTTACAGATTTGAAATCTGCACACATGTGCGCTTCTAATGACTTAAAAATTACACGGACCGGTGATTGGTCAGAGAATTCGATATCTGGCGACCCCGGCATGGCTGTTTCCGCCAATCCAAGCTAAGCCGCAGAAATCTTATTTCCTCGAAAACTATGCACCGCTGGGGAAATCCACTTACAGATTTGAAATCTGCACACCTGTGCGCTTCTAATGACGTAAAAATTACACGGATCGGTGATTGGTCGGAAAATTCGATATCTGGCGACCCCGGCATGGCTGAGTCCGCCAATTCAAACTAAGCCACCAAAATATGATTTCCTCGAAAACTACGCACCGCATAGGAAATCCAGTTACAGATTTGAAATCTGCACACATGTGCGCTTCTAATGACCTAAAAATTACACGGATCGGTGATTGGTCGGAAAATTCGATATCTGGCGACCCCGGCATGGCTGTTTCCGCCAATCCAAGCTAAGCCACAAAAATCTTATTTCCTCGAAAACTACGCACCGCATAGGAAATCCAGTTACAGATTTGAAATCTGCACACATGTGCGCTTCTAATGACGTAAAAATTACACGGATCGGTGATTGGTCGGAAAATTCGATATCTGGCGACCCCGGCATGGCTGTTTCCGCCAATCCAAGCTAAGCCACAAAAATCTTATTTCCTCGAAAACTATGCACCGCATAGGAAATCCAGTTACAGATTTGAAATCTGCACACATGTGCGCTTCTAATGACGTAAAAATTACACGGATCGGTGATTGGTCGGAAAATTCGATATCTGGCGACCCCGGCATGGCTGTTTCGGCCAATCCAAACTCAGCGACCAAAATATGATTTCCTCGAAAACTACGCACAGCATAGGAAATCCAGTTACAGATTTGAAATCTGCACACATGTGCGCCTTTAATGACGTAAAAATTACACGGATCGGTGATTGGTCGGAAAATTCGATATCTGGCGACCCCGGCATGGCTGTTTCCGCCAATCCAAGCTAAGCCACAAAAATCTTATTTCCTCGAAAACTATGCACCGCATAGGAAATCCAGTTACAGATTTGAAATCTGCACACATGTGCGCTTCTAATGACGTAAAAATTACACGGATCGGTGATTGGTCGGAAAATTCGATATCTGGCGACCCCGGCATGGCTGTTTCCGCCAATCCAAACTAAGCGACCAAAATATGATTTCCTCGAAAACTACGCACAGCATAGGAAATCCAGTTACAGATTTGAAATCTGCACACATGTGCTCCTTTAATGACGTAAAAATTACACGGATCGGTGATTGGTCGGAAAATTCGATATCTGGCGACCCCGGCATGGCTGTTTCCGCCAATCCAAGCTAAGCCACAAAAATCTTATTTCCTCGAAAACTATGCACCGCATAGGAAATCCAGTTACAGATTTGAAATCTGCACACATGTGCGCTTCTAATGACGAAAAAATTACACGGATCGGTGATTGGTCGGAAAATTCGATATCTGGCGACCCCGGCATGGCTGTTTCCGCCAATCCAAGCTAAGCCGCAGAAATCTTATTTCCTCGAAAACTATGCACCGCTGGGGAAATCCACTTACAGATTTGAAATCTGCACACCTGTGCGCTTCTAATGACGTAAAAATTACACGGATCGGTGATTGGTCGGAAAATTCGATATCTGGCGACCCCGGCATGGCTGAGTCCGCCAATTCAAACTAAGCCACCAAAATATGATTTCCTCGAAAACTACGCACCGCATAGGAAATCCAGTTACAGATTTGAAATCTGCACACATGTGCGCTTCTAATGACCTAAAAATTACACGGATCGGTGATTGGTCAGAGAATTCGATATCTGGCGACCCCGGCATGGCTGTTTCCGCCAATCCAAGCTAAGCGGCAGAAATCTTATTTCCTCGAAAACTATGCACCGCTGGGGAAATCCACTTACAGATTTGAAATCTGCACACCTGTGCGCTTCTAATGACGTAAAAATTACACGGATCGGTGATTGGTCGGAAAATTCGATATCTGGCGACCCCGGCATGGCTGAGTCCGCCAATTCAAACTAAGCCACCAAAATATGATTTCCTCGAAAACTACGCACCGCATAGGAAATCCAGTTACAGATTTCAAATCTGCACACATGTGCGCTTCTAATGACCTAAAAATTACACGGATCGGTGATTGGTCAGAGAATTCGATATCTGGCGACCCCGGCATGGCTGTTTCCGCCAATCCAAGCTAAGCCACAAAAATCTTATTTCCTCGAAAACTACGCACCGCATAGGAAATCCAGTTACAGATTTGAAATCTGCACACATGTGCGCTTCTAATGACTTAAAAATTACACGGACCGGTGATTGGTCAGAGAATTCGATATCTGGCGACCCCGGCATGGCTGTTTCCGCCAATCCAAGCTAAGCCGCAGAAATCTTATTTCCTCGAAAACTATGCACCGCTGGGGAAATCCACTTACAGATTTGAAATCTGCACACCTGTGCGCTTCTAATGACGTAAAAATTACACGGATCGGTAATTGGTCAGAGAATTCGATATCTGGCGACCCCGGCATGGCTGTTTCCGCCAATCCAAGCTAAGCCACAAAAATCTTATTTCCTCGAAAACTACGCACCGCATAGGAAATCCAGTTACAGATTTGAAATCTGCACACATGTGCGCTTCTAATGACGTAAAAATTACACGGATCGGTGATTGGTCGGAAAATTCGATATCTGGCGACCCCGGCATGGCTGTTTCCGCCAATCCAAACTAAGCCACAAAAATCTTATTTCCTCGAAAACTATGCACCGCATAGGAAATCCAGTTACAGATTTGAAATCTGCACACATGTGCGCTTCTAATGACGTAAAAATTACACGGATCGGTGATTGGTCGGAAAATTCGATATCTGGCGACCCCGGCATGGCTGTTTCCGCCAATCCAAGCTAAGCCACAAAAATCTTATTTCCTCGAAAACTATGCACCGCATAGGAAATCCAGTTACAGATTTGAAATCTGCACACATGTGCGCTTCTAATGACCTAAAAATTACACGGATCGGTGATTGGTCAGAGAATTCGATATCTGGCGACCCCGGCATGGCTGTTTCCGCCAATCCAAGCTAAGCCACAAAAATCTTATTTCCTCGAAAACTACGCACCGCATAGGAAATCCAGTTACAGATTTGAAATCTGCACACATGTGCTCCTTTAATGACGTAAAAATTACACGGATCGGTGATTGGTCGGAAAATTCGATATCTGGCGACCCCGGCATGGCTGTTTCCGCCAATCCAAGCTAAGCCACAAAAATCTTATTTCCTCGAAAACTATGCACCGCATAGGAAATCCAGTTATAGATTTGAAATTTGCACACATGTGCGCTTCTAATGACCTAAAAATTACACGGATCGGTGATTGGTCGGAAAATTGGATATCTGGCGACCCCGGCATGGCTGTTTCCGCCAATCCAAACTAAGCGACCAAAATATGATTTCCTCGAAAACTACGCACAGCATAGGAAATCCAGTTACAGATTTGAAATCTGCACACATGTGCTCCTTTAATGACGTAAAAATTACACGGATCGGTGATTGGTCAGAGAATTCGATATCTGGCGACCCCGGCATGGCTGCTTCCGCCAATCCAAACTAAGCCACCAAAATATGATTTCCTCGAAAACTACGCACCGCATAGGAAATCCAGTTACAGATTTGAAATCTGCACACATGTGCGCTTCTAATGACCTAAAAATTACACGGATCGGTGATTGGTCGGAAAATTCGATATCTGGCGACCCCGGCATGGCTGAGTCCGCCAATTCAAACTAAGCCACCAAAATATGATTTCCTCGAAAACTACGCACCGCATAGGAAATCCAGTTACAGATTTGAAATCTGCACACATGTGCGCTTCTAATGACGTAAAAATTACACGGATCGGTGATTGGTCGGAAAATTCGATATCTGGCGACCCCGGCATGGCTGTTTCCGCCAATCCAAACTAAGCGACCAAAATATGATTTCCTCGAAAACTACGCACAGCATAGGAAATCCAGTTACAGATTTGAAATCTGCACACATGTGCTCCTTTAATGACGTAAAAATTACACGGATCGGTGATTGGTCAGAGAATTCGATATCTGGCGACCCCGGCATGGCTGCTTCCGCCAATCCAAACTAAGCCACCAAAATATGATTTCCTCGAAAACTACGCACCGCATAGGAAATCCAGTTACAGATTTGAAATCTGCACACATGTGCGCTTCTAATGACCTCAAAATTACACGGATCGGTGATTGGTCAGAGAATTCGATATCTGGCGACCCCGGCATGGCTGTTTCCGCCAATCCAAGCTAAGCCACAAAAATCTTATTTCCTCGAAAACTACGCACCGCATAGGAAATCCAGTTACAGATTTGAAATCTGCACACATGTGCTCCTTTAATGACGTAAAAATTACACGGATCGGTGATTGGTCGGAAAATTCGATATCTGGCGACCCCGGCATGGCTATTTCCGCCAATCCAAGCTAAGCCACAAAAATCTTATTTCCTCGAAAACTATGCACCGCATAGGAAATCCAGTTATAGATTTGAAATTTGCACACATGTGCGCTTCTAATGACTTAAAAATTACACGGATCGGTGATTGGTCGGAAAATTGGATATCTGGCGACCCCGGCATGGCTGTTTCCGCCAATCCAAACTAAGCGACCAAAATATGATTTCCTCGAAAACTACGCACAGCATAGGAAATCCAGTTACAGATTTGAAATCTGCACACATGTGCTCCTTTAATGACGTAAAAATTACACGGATCGGTGATTGGTCGGAAAATTCGATATCTGGCGACCCCGGCATGGCTGTTTCCGCCAATCCAAGCTAAGCCACAAAAATCTTATTTCCTCGAAAACTATGCACCGCATAGGAAATCCAGTTACAGATTTGAAATCTGCACACATGTGCGCTTCTAATGACGTAAAAATTACACGGATCGGTGATTGGTCGGAAAATTCAATATCTGGCGACCCCGGCATGGCTGTTTCCGCCAATCCAAGCTAAGCCGCAGAAATCTTATTTCCTCGAAAACTATGCACCGCTGGGGAAATCCACTTACAGATTTGAAATCTGCACACCTGTGCGCTTCTAATGACGTAAAAATTACACGGATCGGTGATTGGACGGAAAATTCGATATCTGGCGACCCCGGCATGGCTGAGTCCGCCAATTCAAACTAAGCCACCAAAATATGATTTCCTCGAAAACTACGCACCGCATAGGAAATCCAGTTACAGATTTGAAATCTGCACACATGTGCGCTTCTAATGACTTAAAAATTACACGGACCGGTGATTGGTCAGAGAATTCGATATCTGGCGACCCCGGCATGGCTGTTTCCGCCAATCCAAGCTAAGCCGCAGAAATCTTATTTCCTCGAAAACTATGCACCGCTGGGGAAATCCACTTACAGATTTGAAATCTGCACACCTGTGCGCTTCTAATGACGTAAAAATTACACGGATCGGTGATTGGTCGGAAAATTCGATATCTGGCGACCCCGGCATGGCTGAGTCCGCCAATTCAAACTAAGCCACCAAAATATGATTTCCTCGAAAACTACGCACCGCATAGGAAATCCAGTTACAGATTTGAAATCTGCACACATGTGCGCTTCTAATGACCTAAAAATTACACGGATCGGTGATTGGTCAGAGAATTCGATATCTGGCGACCCCGGCATGGCTGTTTCCGCCAATCCAAGCTTAGCCACAAAAATCTTATTTCCTCGAAAACTACGCACCGCATAGGAAATCCAGTTACAGATTTGAAATCTGCACACATGTGCGCTTCTAATGACGTAAAAATTACACGGATCGGTGATTGGTCGGAAAATTCGATATCTGGCGACCCCGGCATGGCTGTTTCCGCCAATCCAAGCTAAGCCGCAGAAATCTTATTTCCTCGAAAACTATGCACCGCTGGGGAAATCCACTTACAGATTTGAAATCTGCACACCTGTGCGCTTCTAATGACGTAAAAATTACACGGATCGGTGATTGGTCGGAAAATTCGATATCTGGCGACCCCGGCATGGCTGAGTCCGCCAATTCAAACTAAGCCACCAAAATATGATTTCCTCGAAAACTACGCACCGCATAGGAAATCCAGTTACAGATTTGAAATCTGCACACATGTGCGCTTCTAATGACTTAAAAATTACACGGACCGGTGATTGGTCAGAGAATTCGATATCTGGCGACCCCGGCATGGCTGTTTCCGCCAATCCAAGCTAAGCCACAAAAATCTTATTTCCTCGAAAACTATGCACCGCATAGGAAATCCAGTTATAGATTTGAAATTTGCACACATGTGCGCTTCTAATGACCTAAAAATTACACGGATCGGTGATTGGTCGGAAAATTGGATATCTGGCGACCCCGGCATGGCTGTTTCCGCCAATCCAAACTAAGCGACCAAAATATGATTTCCTCGAAAACTACGCACAGCATAGGAAATCCAGTTACAGATTTGAAATCTGCACACATGTGCTCCTTTAATGACGTAAAAATTACACGGATCGGTGATTGGTCGGAAAATTCGATATCTGGCGACCCCGGCATGGCTGTTTCCGCCAATCCAAGCTAAGCCACAAAAATCTTATTTCCTCGAAAACTATGCACCGCATAGGAAATCCAGTTACAGATTTGAAATCTGCACACATGTGCGCTTCTAATGACGTAAAAATTACACGGATCGGTGATTGGTCGGAAAATTCGATATCTGGCGACCCCGGCATGGCTGTTTCGGCCAATCCAAACTCAGCGACCAAAATATGATTTCCTCGAAAACTACGCACAGCATAGGAAATCCAGTTACAGATTTGAAATCTGCACACATGTGCTCCTTTAATGACGTAAAAATTACACGGATCGGTGATTGGTCAGAGAATTCGATATCTGGCGACCCCGGCATGGCTGCTTCCGCCAATCCAAACTAAGCCACCAAAATATGATTTCCTCGAAAACTATGCACCGCATAGGAAATCCAGTTACAGATTTGAAATCTGCACACATGTGCGCTTCTAATGACCTAAAAATTACACGGATCGGTGATTGGTCAGAGAATTCGATATCTGGCGACCCCGGCATGGCTGTTTCCGCCAATTCAAGCTAAGCCACAAAAATCTTATTTCCTCGAAAACTACGCACCGCATAGGAAATCCAGTTACAGATTTGAAATCTGCACACATGTGCTCCTTTAATGACGTAAAAATTACACGGATCGGTGATTGGTCGGAAAATTCGATATCTGGCGACCCCGGCATGGCTGTTTCCGCCAATCCAAGCTAAGCCACAAAAATCTTATTTCCTCGAAAACTATGCACCGCATAGGAAATCCAGTTATAGATTTGAAATTTGCACACATGTGCGCTTCTAATGACCTAAAAATTACACGGATCGGTGATTGGTCGGAAAATTGGATATCTGGCGACCCCGGCATGGCTGTTTCCGCCAATCCAAACTAAGCGACCAAAATATGATTTCCTCGAAAACTACGCACAGCATAGGAAATCCAGTTACAGATTTGAAATCTGCACACATGTGCTCCTTTAATGACGTAAAAATTACACGGATCGGTGATTGGTCGGAAAATTCGATATCTGGCGACCCCGGCATGGCTGTTTCCGCCAATCCAAGCTAAGCCACAAAAATCTTATTTCCTCGAAAACTATGCACCGCATAGGAAATCCAGTTACAGATTTGAAATCTGCACACATGTGCGCTTCTAATGACGTAAAAATTACACGGATCGGTGATTGGTCGGAAAATTCGATATCTGGCGACCCCGGCATGGCTGTTTCGGCCAATCCAAACTCAGCGACCAAAATATGATTTCCTCGAAAACTACGCACAGCATAGGAAATCCAGTTACAGATTTGAAATCTGCACACATGTGCTCCTTTAATGACGTAAAAATTACACGGATCGGTGATTGGTCAGAGAATTCGATATCTGGCGACCCCGGCATGGCTGCTTCCGCCAATCCAAACTAAGCCACCAAAATATGATTTCCTCGAAAACTATGCACCGCATAGGAAATCCAGTTACAGATTTGAAATCTGCACACATGTGCGCTTCTAATGACCTAAAAATTACACGGATCGGTGATTGGTCAGAGAATTCGATATCTGGCGACCCCGGCATGGCTGTTTCCGCCAATTCAAGCTAAGGCACAAAAATCTTATTTCCTCGAAAACTACGCACCGCATAGGAAATCCAGTTACAGATTTGAAATCTGCACACATGTGCTCCTTTAATGACGTAAAAATTACACGGATCGGTGATTGGTCGGAAAATTCGATATCTGGCGACCCCGGCATGGCTGTTTCCGCCAATCCAAGCTAAGCCACAAAAATCTTATTTCCTCGAAAACTATGCACCGCATAGGAAATCCAGTTATAGATTTGAAATTTGCACACATGTGCGCTTCTAATGACCTAAAAATTACACGGATCGGTGATTGGTCGGAAAATTGGATATCTGGCGACCCCGGCATGGCTGTTTCCGCCAATCCAAACTAAGCGACCAAAATATGATTTCCTCGAAAACTACGCACAGCATAGGAAATCCAGTTACAGATTTGAAATCTGCACACATGTGCTCCTTTAATGACGTAAAAATTACACGGATCGGTGATTGGTCGGAAAATTCGATATCTGGCGACCCCGGCATGGCTGTTTCCGCCAATCCAAGCTAAGCCACAAAAATCTTATTTCCTCGAAAACTATGCACCGCATAGGAAATCCAGTTACAGATTTGAAATCTGCACACATGTGCGCTTCTAATGACGTAAAAATTACACGGATCGGTGATTGGTCGGAAAATTCGATATCTGGCGACCCCGGCATGGCTGTTTCCGCCAATCCAAGCTAAGCCGCAGAAATCTTATTTCCTCGAAAACTATGCACCGCTGGGGAAATCCACTTACAGATTTGAAATCTGCACACATGTGCGCTTCTAATGACGTAAAAATTACACGGATCGGTGATTGGTCGGAAAATTCGATATCTGGCGACCCCGGCATGGCTGAGTCCGCCAATTCAAACTAAGCCACCAAAATATGATTTCCTCGAAAACTACGCACCGCATAGGAAATCCAGTTACAGATTTGAAATCTGCACACATGTGCGCTTCTAATGACGTAAAAATTACACGGATCGGTGATTGGTCAGAGAATTCGATATCTGGCGACCCCGGCATGGCTGCTTCCGCCAATCCAAACTAAGCGACCAAAATATGATTTCCTCGAAAACTACGCACAGCATAGGAAATCCAGTTACAGATTTGAAATCTGCACACATGTGCGCTTCTAATGACGTAAAAATTACACGGATCGGTGATTGGTCAGAGAATTCGATATCTGGCGACCCCGGCATGGCTGCTTCCGCCAATCCAAACTAAGCCACGAAAATATGATTTCCTCGAAAACTACGCACCGCATAGGAAATCTAGTTACAGATTTGAAATCTGCACACATGTGCGCTTCTAATGACGTAGAAATTACACGGATCGGTGATTGGTCGGAAAATTCGATATCTGGCGACCCCGGCATGACTGTTTCCGCCAATCCAAGCTAAGCCACAAAAATCGTATTTCCTCGAAAACTACGCACCGCATAGAAAATCTAGTTACAGATTTGAAATCTGCACACATGTGCGCCTTTAATGACGTAAAAATTACACGGATCGGTGATTGGTCGGAAAATTCGATATCTGGCGACCCCGGCATGGCTGTTTCCGCCAATCCAAGCTAAGCCACAAAAATCTTATTTCCTCGAAAACTATGCACCGCATAGGAAATCCAGTTACAGATTTGAAATCTGCACACATGTGCGCTTCTAATGACGTAAAAATTACACGGATCGGTGATTGGTCGGAAAATTCGATATCTGGCGACCCCGGCATGGCTGTTTCCGCCAATCCAAACTAAGCGACCAAAATATGATTTCCTCGAAAACTACGCACAGCATAGGAAATCCAGTTACAGATTTGAAATCTGCACACATGTGCTCCTTTAATGACGTAAAAATTACACGGATCGGTGATTGGTCAGAGAATTCGATATCTGGCGACCCCGGCATGGCTGCTTCCGCCAATCCAAACTAAGCCACCAAAATATGATTTCCTCGAAAACTAAGCACCGCATAGGAAATCCAGTTACAGATTTGAAATCTGCACACATGTGCGCTTCTAATGACCTAAAAATTACACGGATCGGTGATTGGTCAGAGAATTCGATATCTGGCGACCCCGGCATGGCTGTTTCCGCCAATCCAAGCTAAGCCACAAAAATCTTATTTCCTCGAAAACTACGCACAGCATAGGAAATCCAGTTACAGATTTGAAATCTGCACACATGTGCGCTTCTAATGACGTAAAAATTACACGGATCGGTGATTGGTCGGAAAATTCGATATCTGGCGACCCCGGCATGGCTGTTTCCGCCAATCCAAGCTAAGCCACAAAAATCTTATTTCCTCGAAAACTATGCACCGCATAGGAAATCCAGTTATAGATTTGAAATTTGCACACATGTGCGCTTCTAATGACCTAAAAATTACACGGATCGGTGATTGGTCGGAAAATTGGATATCTGGCGACCCCGGCATGGCTGTTTCCGCCAATCCAAACTAAGCGACCAAAATATGATTTCCTCGAAAACTACGCACAGCATAGGAAATCCAGTTACAGATTTGAAATCTGCACACATGTGCTCCTTTAATGACGTAAAAATTACACGGATCGGTGATTGGTCGGAAAATTCGATATCTGGCGACCCCGGCATGGCTGTTTCCGCCAATCCAAGCTAAGCCACAAAAATCTTATTTCCTCGAAAACTATGCACCGCATAGGAAATCCAGTTACAGATTTGAAATCTGCACACATGTGCGCTTCTAATGACGTAAAAATTACATGGATCGGTGATTGGTCGGAAAATTCGATATCTGGCGACCCCGGCATGGCTGTTTCCGCCAATCCAAACTAAGCGACCAAAATATGATTTCCTCGAAAACTACGCACAGCATAGGAAATCCAGTTACAGATTTGAAATCTGCACACATGTGCGCTTCTAATGACGTAAAAATTACACGGATCGGTGATTGGTCAGAGAATTCGATATCTGGCGACCCCGGCATGGCTGTTTCCGCCAATCCAAGCTAAGCCACAAAAATCTTATTTCCTCGAAAACTATGCACCGCATAGGAAATCCAGTTACAGATTTGAAATCTGCACACATGTGCGCTTCTAATGACGTAAAAATTACACGGATCGGTGATTGGTCGGAAAATTCGATATCTGGCGACCCCGGCATGGCTGTTTCCGCCAATCCAAGCTAAGCCACAAAAATCTTATTTCCTCGAAAACTACGCACAGCATAGGAAATCCAGTTACAGATTTGAAATCTGCACACATGCGCGCTTTTAATGACGTAAAAATTACACGGATCGGTGATTGGTCAGAGAATTCGATATCTGGCGACCCCGGCATGGCTGTTTCCGCCAATCCAAGCTAAGCCACAAAAATCGTATTTCCTCGAAAACTATGCACCGCTGGGGAAATCCACTTACAGATTTGAAATCTGCACACATGTGCCCTTCTAATGACGTAAAAATTACACGGATCGGTGATTGGTCGGAAAATTCGATATCTGGCGACCCCGGCATGGCTGTTTCCGCCAATCCAAACTAAGCCACCAAAATATTATTTCCTCGAAAACTACGCACCGCATAGGAAATCTAGTTACAGATTTGAAATCTGCACACATGTGCGCTTCTAATGACGTAGAAATTACACGGATCGGTGATTGGTAGGAAAATTCGATATCTGGCGACCCCGGCATGACTGTTTCCGCCAATCCAAGCTAAGCCACAAAAATCTTATTTCCTCGAAAACTACGCACCGCATAGAAAATCTAGTTACAGATTTGAAATCTGCACACATGTGCGCCTTTAATGACGTAAAAATTACACGGATCGGTGATTGGTCGGAAAATTCGATATCTGGCGACCCCGGCATGGCTGTTTCCGCCAATCCAAGCTAAGCCACAAAAATCTTATTTCCTCGAAAACTATGCACCGCATAGGAAATCCAGTTACAGATTTGAAATCTGCACACATGCGCGCTTTTAATGACGTAAAAATTACACGGATCGGTGATTGGTCAGAGAATTCGATATCTGGCGACCCCGGCATGGCTGTTTCCGCCAATCCAAACTAAGCGACCAAAATATGATTTCCTCGAAAACTACGCACAGCATAGGAAATCCAGTTACAGATTTGAAATCTGCACACATGTGCGCTTCTAATGACGTAAAAATTACACGGATCGGTGATTGGTCAGAGAATTCGATATCTGGCGACCCCGGCATGGCTGCTTCCGCCAATCCAAACTAAGCCACCAAAATATGATTTCCTCGAAAACTACGCACCGCATAGGAAATCTAGTTACAGATTTGAAATCTGCACACATGTGCGCTTCTAATGACGTAGAAATTACACGGATCGGTGATTGGTAGGAAAATTCGATATCTGGCGACCCCGGCATGACTGTTTCCGCCAATCCAAGCTAAGCCACAAAAATCGTATTTCCTCGAAAACTACGCACCGCATAGAAAATCTAGTTACAGATTTGAAATCTGCACACATGTGCGCCTTTAATGACGTAAAAATTACACGGATCGGTGATTGGTCGGAAAATTCGATATCTGGCGACCCCGGCATGGCTGTTTCCGCCAATCCAAGCTAAGCCACAAAAATCTTATTTCCTCGAAAACTATGCACCGCATAGGAAATCCAGTTACAGATTTGAAATCTGCACACATGTGCGCTTCTAATGACGTAAAAATTACACGGATCGGTGATTGGTCGGAAAATTCGATATCTGGCGACCCCGGCATGGCTGTTTCCGCCAATCCAAACTAAGCGACCAAAATATGATTTCCTCGAAAACTACGCACAGCATAGGAAATCCAGTTACAGATTTGAAATCTGCACACATGTGCTCCTTTAATGACGTAAAAATTACACGGATCGGTGATTGGTCGGAAAATTCGATATCTGGCGACCCCGGCATGGCTGCTTCCGCCAATCCAAACTAAGCCACCAAAATATGATTTCCTCGAAAACTACGCACCGCATAGGAAATCCAGTTACAGATTTGAAATCTGCACACATGTGCGCTTCTAATGACCTAAAAATTACACGGATCGGTGATTGGTCAGAGAATTCGATATCTGGCGACCCCGGCATGGCTGTTTCCGCCAATCCAAGCTAAGCCACAAAAATCTTATTTCCTCGAAAACTACGCACAGCATAGGAAATCCAGTTACAGATTTGAAATCTGCACACATGTGCCCCTTTAATGACGTAAAAATTACACGGATCGGTGATTGGTCGGAAAATTCGATATCTGGCGACCCCGGCATGGCTGTTTCCGCCAATCCAAGCTAAGCCACAAAAATCTTATTTCCTCGAAAACTATGCACCGCATAGGAAATCCAGTTACAGATTTGAAATCTGCACACATGTGCGCTTCTAATGACGTAAAAATTACACGGATCGGTGATTGGTCGGAAAATTCGATATCTGGCGACCCCGGCATGGCTGTTTCCGCCAATCCAAACTAAGCGACCAAAATATGATTTCCTCGAAAACTACGCACAGCATAGGAAATCCAGTTACAGATTTGAAATCTGCACACATGTGCGCTTCTAATGACGTAAAAATTACACGGATCGGTGATTGGTCAGAGAATTCGATATCTGGCGACCCCGGCATGGCTGTTTCCGCCAATCCAAGCTAAGCCACAAAAATCTTATTTCCTCGAAAACTATGCACCGCATAGGAAATCCAGTTACAGATTTGAAATCTGCACACATGTGCGCTTCTAATGATGTAAAAATTACACGGATCGGTGATTGGTCGGAAAATTCGATATCTGGCGACCCCGGCATGGCTGTTTCCGCCAATCCAAGCTAAGCCACAAAAATCTTATTTCCTCGAAAACTACGCACAGCATAGGAAATCCAGTTACAGATTTGAAATCTGCACACATGCGCGCTTTTAATGACGTAAAAATTACACGGATCGGTGATTGGTCAGAGAATTCGATATCTGGCGACCCCGGCATGGCTGTTTCCGCCAATCCAAGCTAAGCCACAAAAATCGTATTTCCTCGAAAACTATGCACCGCTGGGGAAATCCACTTACAGATTTGAAATCTGCACACATGTGCGCTTCTAATGACGTAAAAATTACACGGATCGGTGATTGGTCGGAAAATTCGATATCTGGCGACCCCGGCATGGCTGTTTCCGCCAATCCAAACTAAGCCACCAAAATATTATTTCCTCGAAAACTACGCACCGCATAGGAAATCTAGTTACAGATTTGAAATCTGCACACATGTGCGCTTCTAATGACGTAGAAATTACACGGATCGGTGATTGGTAGGAAAATTCGATATCTGGCGACCCCGGCATGACTGTTTCCGCCAATCCAAGCTAAGCCACAAAAATCTTATTTCCTCGAAAACTACGCACCGCATAGAAAATCTAGTTACAGATTTGAAATCTGCACACATGTGCGCCTTTAATGACGTAAAAATTACACGGATCGGTGATTGGTCGGAAAATTCGATATCTGGCGACCCCGGCATGGCTGTTTCCGCCAATCCAAGCTAAGCCACAAAAATCTTATTTCCTCGAAAACTATGCACCGCATAGGAAATCCAGTTACAGATTTGAAATCTGCACACATGTGCGCTTCTAATGACGTAAAAATTACACGGATCGGTGATTGGTCGGAAAATTCGATATCTGGCGACCCCGGCATGGCTGTTTCCGCCAATCCAAGCTAAGCCACAAAAATCTTATTTCCTCGAAAACTACGCACAGCATAGGAAATCCAGTTACAGATTTGAAATCTGCACACATGCGCGCTTTTAATGACGTAAAAATTACACGGATCGGTGATTGGTCAGAGAATTCGATATCTGGCGACCCCGGCATGGCTGTTTCCGCCAATCCAAGCTAAGCCACAAAAATCTTATTTCCTCGAAAACTATGCACCGCTGGGGAAATCCACTTACAGATTTGAAATCTGCACACATGTGCCCTTCTAATGACGTAAAAATTACACGGATCGGTGATTGGTCGGAAAATTCGATATCTGGCGACCCCGGCATGGCTGTTTCCGCCAATCCAAGCTAAGCCACAAAAATCTTATTTCCTCGAAAACTATGCACCGCATAGGAAATCCAGTTACAGATTTGAAATCTGCACACATGTGCGCTTCTAATGACGTAAAAATTACACGGATCGGTGATTGGTCAGAGAATTCGATATCTGGCGACCCCGGCATGGCTGTTTCCGCCAATCCAAACTAAGCCACCAAAATGCGATTTCCTCGAAAACTACGCACCGCATAGGAAATCTAGTTACAGATTTGAAATCTGCACACATGTGCGCTTCTAATGACGTAGAAATTACACGGATCGGTGATTGGTAGGAAAATTCGATATCTGGCGACCCCGGCATGACTGTTTCCGCCAATCCAAGCTAAGCCACAAAAATCGTATTTCCTCGAAAACTACGCACCGCATAGAAAATCTAGTTACAGATTTGAAATCTGCACACATGTGCGCCTTTAATGACGTAAAAATTACACGGATCGGTGATTGGTCGGAAAATTCGATATCTGGCGACCCCGGCATGGCTGTTTCGGCCAATCCAAGCTAAGCCACAAAAATCTTATTTCCTCGAAAACTATGCACCGCATAGGAAATCCAGTTACAGATTTGAAATCTGCACACATGTGCGCTTCTAATGACGTAAAAATTACACGGATCGGTGATTGGTAGGAAAATTCGATATCTGGCGACCCCGGCATGGCTGTTTCCGCCAATCCAAACTAAGCGACCAAAATATGATTTCCTCGAAAACTACGCACAGCATAGGAAATCCAGTTACAGATTTGAAATCTGCACACATGTGCTCCTTTAATGGTGTAAAAATTACACGGATCGGTGATTGGTCGGAAAATTCGATATCTGGCGACCCCGGCATGGCTGTTTCCGCCAATCCAAGCTAAGCCACAAAAATCTTATTTCCTCGAAAACTATGCACCGCATAGGAAATCCAGTTACAGATTTGAAATCTGCACACATGTGCGCTTCTAATGACGTAAAAATTACACGGATCGGTGATTGGTCGGAAAATTCGATATCTGGCGACCCCGGCATGGCTATTTCCGCCAATCCAAACTAAGCGACCAAAATATGATTTCCTCGAAAACTACGCACAGCATAGGAAATCCAGTTACAGATTTGAAATCTGCACACATGCGCGCTTTTAATGACGTAAAAATTACACGGATCGGTGATTGGTCAGAGAATTCGATATCTGGCGACCCCGGCATGGCTGTTTCCGCCAATCCAAACTAAGCCACCAAAATACGATTTCCTCGAAAACTACGCACCGCATAGGAAATCTAGTTACAGATTTGAAATCTGCACACATGTGCTCCTTTAATGGTGTAAAAATTACACGGATCGGTGATTGGTCGGAAAATTCGATATCTGGCGACCCCGGCATGGCTGTTTCCGCCAATCCAAGCTAAGCCACAAAAATCTTATTTCCTCGAAAACTATGCACCGCATAGGAAATCCAGTTACAGATTTGAAATCTGCACACATGTGCGCTTCTAATGACGTAAAAATTACACGGATCGGTGATTGGTCGGAAAATTCGATATCTGGCGACCCCGGCATGGCTATTTCCGCCAATCCAAACTAAGCGACCAAAATATGATTTCCTCGAAAACTACGCACAGCATAGGAAATCCAGTTACAGATTTGAAATCTGCACACATGCGCGCTTTTAATGACGTAAAAATTACACGGATCGGTGATTGGTCAGAGAATTCGATATCTGGCGACCCCGGCATGGCTGTTTCCGCCAATCCAAACTAAGCCACCAAAATACGATTTCCTCGAAAACTACGCACCGCATAGGAAATCTAGTTACAGATTTGAAATCTGCACACATGTGCGCTTCTAATGACGTAGAAATTACACGGATCGGTGATTGGTAGGAAAATTCGATATCTGGCGACCCCGGCATGACTGTTTCCGCCAATCCAAGCTAAGCCACAAAAATCTTATTTCCTCGAAAACTACGCACCGCATAGAAAATCTAGTTACAGATTTGAAATCTGCACACATGTGCGCCTTTAATGACGTAAAAATTACACGGATCGGTGATTGGTCGGAAAATTCGATATCTGGCGACCCCGGCATGGCTGTTTCCGCCAATCCAAGCTAAGCCACAAAAATCTTATTTCCTCGAAAACTATGCACCGCATAGGAAATCCAGTTACAGATTTGAAATCTGCACACATGTGCGCTTCTAATGACGTAAAAATTACACGGATCGGTGATTGGTCGGAAAATTCGATATCTGGCGACCCCGGCATGGCTGTTTCCGCCAATCCAAGCTAAGCCACAAAAATCTTATTTCCTCGAAAACTACGCACAGCATAGGAAATCCAGTTACAGATTTGAAATCTGCACACATGCGCGCTTTTAATGACGTAAAAATTACACGGATCGGTGATTGGTCAGAGAATTCGATATCTGGCGACCCCGGCATGGCTGTTTCCGCCAATCCAAGCTAAGCCACAAAAATCTTATTTCCTCGAAAACTATGCACCGCTGGGGAAATCCACTTACAGATTTGAAATCTGCACACATGTGCCCTTCTAATGACGTAAAAATTACACGGATCGGTGATTGGTCGGAAAATTCGATATCTGGCGACCCCGGCATGGCTGTTTCCGCCAATCCAAGCTAAGCCACAAAAATCTTATTTCCTCGAAAACTATGCACCGCATAGGAAATCCAGTTACAGATTTGAAATCTGCACACATGTGCGCTTCTAATGACGTAAAAATTACACGGATCGGTGATTGGTCAGAGAATTCGATATCTGGCGACCCCGGCATGGCTGTTTCCGCCAATCCAAACTAAGCCACCAAAATGCGATTTCCTCGAAAACTACGCACCGCATAGGAAATCTAGTTACAGATTTGAAATCTGCACACATGTGCGCTTCTAATGACGTAGAAATTACACGGATCGGTGATTGGTAGGAAAATTCGATATCTGGCGACCCCGGCATGACTGTTTCCGCCAATCCAAGCTAAGCCACAAAAATCGTATTTCCTCGAAAACTACGCACCGCATAGAAAATCTAGTTACAGATTTGAAATCTGCACACATGTGCGCCTTTAATGACGTAAAAATTACACGGATCGGTGATTGGTCGGAAAATTCGATATCTGGCGACCCCGGCATGGCTGTTTCGGCCAATCCAAGCTAAGCCACAAAAATCTTATTTCCTCGAAAACTATGCACCGCATAGGAAATCCAGTTACAGATTTGAAATCTGCACACATGTGCGCTTCTAATGACGTAAAAATTACACGGATCGGTGATTGGTAGGAAAATTCGATATCTGGCGACCCCGGCATGGCTGTTTCCGCCAATCCAAACTAAGCGACCAAAATATGATTTCCTCGAAAACTACGCACAGCATAGGAAATCCAGTTACAGATTTGAAATCTGCACACATGTGCTCCTTTAATGGTGTAAAAATTACACGGATCGGTGATTGGTCGGAAAATTCGATATCTGGCGACCCCGGCATGGCTGTTTCCGCCAATCCAAGCTAAGCCACAAAAACCTTATTTCCTCGAAAACTATGCACCGCATAGGAAATCCAGTTACAGATTTGAAATCTGCACACATGTGCGCTTCTAATGACGTAAAAATTACACGGATCGGTGATTGGTCGGAAAATTCGATATCTGGCGACCCCGGCATGGCTGTTTCCGCCAATCCAAACTAAGCGACCAAAATATGATTTCCTCGAAAACTACGCACAGCATAGGAAATCCAGTTACAGATTTGAAATCTGCACACATGTGCGCTTCTAATGACGTAAAAATTACACGGATCGGTGATTGGTCAGAGAATTCGATATCTGGCGACCCCGGCATGGCTGTTTCCGCCAATCCAAGCTAAGCCACAAAAATCTTATTTCCTCGAAAACTATGCACCGCATAGGAAATCCAGTTACAGATTTGAAATCTGCACACATGTGCGCTTCTAATGATGTAAAAATTACACGGATCGGTGATTGGTCGGAAAATTCGATATCTGGCGACCCCGGCATGGCTGTTTCCGCCAATCCAAACTAAGCCACCAAAATATGATTTCCTCGAAAACTACGCACCGCATAGGAAATCCAGTTACAGATTTGAAATCTGCACACATGTGCGCTTCTAATGACGTAAAAATTACACGGATCGGTGATTGGTCAGAGAATTCGATATCTGGCGACCCCGGCATGGCTGTTTCCGCCAATCCAAGCTAAGCCACAAAAATCTTATTTCCTCGAAAACTATGCACCGCATAGGAAATCCAGTTACAGATTTGAAATTTGCACACATGTGCGCTTCTAATGATGTAAAAATTACACGGATCGGTGATTGGTCGGAAAATTCGATATCTGGCGACCCCGGCATGGCTGTTTCCGCCAATCCAAACTAAGCCACCAAAATATGATTTCCTCGAAAACTATGCACCGCTGGGGAAATCCAGTTGCAGATTTGAAATCTGCACACATGTGCGCTTCTAATGATGTAAAAATTACACGGATCGGTGATTGGTCGGAAAATTCGATATCTGGCGACCCCGGCATGGCTGTTTCCGCCAATCCAAACTAAGCGACCAAAATATGATTTCCTCGAAAACTACGCACAGCATAGGAAATCCAGTTACAGATTTGAAATCTGCACACATGTGCGCTTCTAATGACGTAAAAATTACACGGATCGGTGATTGGTCAGAGAATTCGATATCTGGCGACCCCGGCATGACTGTTTCCGCCAATCCAAACTAAGCCACCAAAATATAATTTCCTCGAAAACTACGCACAGCATAGGAAATCCAGTTACAGATTTGAAATCTGCACACATGTGCGCTTCTAATGACGTAAAAATTACACGGATCGGTGATTGGTCAGAGAATTCGATATCTGGCGACCCCGGCATGGCTGTTTCCGCCAATCCAAGCTAAGCCACAAAAATCGTATTTCCTCGAAAACTATGCACCGCTGGGGAAATCCACTTACAGATTTGAAATCTGCACACATGTGCCCTTCTAATGACGTAAAAATTACACGGATCGGTGATTGGTCGGAAAATTCGATATCTGGCGACCCCGGCATGGCTGTTTCCGCCAATCCAAACTAAGCCACAAAAATCTTATTTCCTCGAAAACTACGCACCGCATAGAAAATCCAGTTACAGATTTGAAATCTGCACACATGTGCGCCTTTAATGACGTAAAAATTACACGGATCGGTGATTGGTCGGAAAATTCGATATCTGGCGACCCCGGCATGGCTGTTTCCGCCAATCCAAGCTAAGCCACAAAAATCTTATTTCCTCGAAAACTATGCACCGCTGGGGAAATCGACTTACAGATTTGAAATCTGCACACATGTGCGCTTCTAATGACGTAAAAAATTACACGGATCGGTGATTGGTCGGAAAATTCGATATCTAGTGACCCCGGCATGGCTGTTTCGGCCAATCCAAGCTAAGCCACAAAAATCTTATTTCCTCGAAAACTATGCACCGCTGGGGAAATCCACTTACAGATTTGAAATCTGCACACATGTGCGCTTCTAATGACGTAAAAATTACACGGATCGGTGATTGGTCGGAAAATTCGATATCTGGCGACCCCGGCATGGCTGTTTCGGCCAATCCAAGCTAAGCCACAAAAATCTTATTTCCTCGAAAACTATGCACCGCATAGGAAATCCAGTTACAGATTTGAAATCTGCACACATGTGCGCTTCTAATGACGTAAAAATTACACGGATCGGTGATTGGTCGGAAAATTCGATATCTGGCGACCCCGGCATGGCTGTTTCGGCCAATCCAAGCTAAGCCACAAAAATCTTATTTCCTCGAAAACTATGCACCGCTGGGGAAATCCAGTTACAGATTTGAAATCTGCACACATGTGCGCTTCTAATGACGTAAAAATTACACGGATCGGTGATTGGTCGGAAAATTCGATATCTGGCGACCCCGGCATGGCTGTTTCCGCCAATCCAAGCTAAGCCACAAAAATCGTATTTCCTCGAAAACTATGCACCGCTGGGGAAATCCACTTACAGATTTGAAATCTGCACACATGTGCCCTTCTAATGACGTAAAAATTACACGGATCGGTAATTGGTCGGAAAATTCGATATCTGGCGACCCCGGCATGGCTGTTTCCGCCAATCCAAACTAAGCGACCAAAATATGATTTCCTCGAAAACTACGCACAGCATAGGAAATCCAGTTACAGATTTGAAATCTGCACACATGCGCGCTTTTAATGACGTAAAAATTACACGGATCGGTGATTGGTCGGAAAATTCGATATCTGGCGACCCCGGCATGGCTGTTTCCGCCAATCCAAGCTAAGCCACAAAAATCTTATTTCCTCGAAAACTATGCACCGCATAGGAAATCCAGTTACAGATTTGAAATCTGCACACGTGTGCGCTTCTAATGACGTAAAAATTACACGGATCGGTGATTGGTCGGAAAATTCGGTATCTGGCGACCCCGGCATGGCTGTTTCCGACAATCCAAACTAAGCCGCCAAAATATGATTTCCTCGAAAACCACGCACCGCATAGGAAATCCAGTTACAGATTTGAAATCTGCACACATGTGCGCCTTAAATGACGTAAAAATTACACGGATCGGTGATTGGTCAGAGAATTCGATATCTGGCGACCCCGGCATGGCTGTTTCCGCCAATCCAAACTAAGCGACCAAAATATGATTTCCTCGAAAACTATGCACCGCTGGGGAAATCCAGTTACAGATTTGAAATCTGCACACATGTGCGCTTCTAATGACGTAAAAATTACACGGATCGGTGACTGGTCGGAAAATTCGATATCTGGCGACCCCGGCATGGCTGTTCCCGCCAATCCAAACTAAGCGACCAAAATATGATTTCCTCGAAAACTACGCACAGCATAGGAAATCCAGTTACAGATTTGAAATCTGCACACATGTGCGCTTCTAATGACGTAAAAATTACACGGATCGGTGATTGGTCAGAGAATTCGATATCTGGCGACCCCGGCATGGCTGTTTCCGCCAATCCAAGCTAAGCCACAAAAATCTTATTTCCTCGAAAACTATGCACCGCATAGGAAATCCAGTTACAGATTTGAAATCTGCACACATGTGCGCTTCTAATGATGTAAAAATTACACGGATCGGTGATTGGTCGGAAAATTCGATATCTGGCGACCCCGGCATGGCTGTTTCCGCCAATCCAAACTAAGCCACCAAAATATGATTTCCTCGAAAACTACGCACCGCATAGGAAATCCAGTTACAGATTTGAAATCTGCACACATGTGCGCTTCTAATGACGTAAAAATTACACGGATCGGTGATTGGTCAGAGAATTCGATATCTGGCGACCCCGGCATGGCTGTTTCCGCCAATCCAAGCTAAGCCACAAAAATCTTATTTCCTCGAAAACTATGCACCGCATAGGAAATCCAGTTACAGATTTGAAATCTGCACACATGTGCGCTTCTAATGATGTAAAAATTACACGGATCGGTGATTGGTCGGAAAATTCGATATCTGGCGACCCCGGCATGGCTGTTTCCGCCAATCCAAACTAAGCCACCAAAATATGATTTCCTCGAAAACTATGCACCGCTGGGGAAATCCAGTTGCAGATTTGAAATCTGCACACATGTGCGCTTCTAATGATGTAAAAATTACACGGATCGGTGATTGGTCGGAAAATTCGATATCTGGCGACCCCGGCATGGCTGTTTCCGCCAATCCAAACTAAGCGACCAAAATATGATTTCCTCGAAAACTACGCACAGCATAGGAAATCCAGTTACAGATTTGAAATCTGCACACATGTGCGCTTCTAATGACGTAAAAATTACACGGATCGGTGATTGGTCAGAGAATTCGATATCTGGCGACCCCGGCATGGCTGTTTCCGCCAATCCAAACTAAGCCACCAAAATATGATTTCCTCGAAAACTACGCACAGCATAGGAAATCCAGTTACAGATTTGAAATCTGCACACATGTGCGCTTCTAATGACGTAAAAATTACACGGATCGGTGATTGGTCAGAGAATTCGATATCTGGCGACCCCGGCATGGCTGTTTCCGCCAATACAAGCTAAGCCACAAAAATCTTATTTCCTCGAAAACTATGCACCGCATAGGAAATCCAGTTACAGATTTGAAATCTGCACACATGTGCGCTTCTAATGATGTAAAAATTACACGGATCGGTGATTGGTCGGAAAATTCGATATCTGGCGACCCCGGCATGGCTGTTTCCGCCAATCCAAACTAAGCGACCAAAATATGATTTCCTCGAAAACCACGCACAGCATAGGAAATCCAGTTACAGATTTGAAATCTGCACACATGCGCGCTTTTAATGACGTAAAAATTACACGGATCGGTGATTGGTCAGAGAATTCGATATCTGGCGACCCCGGCATGGCTGTTTCCGCCAATCCAAGCTAAGCCACAAAAATCGTATTTCCTCGAAAACTATGCACCGCTGGGGAAATCCACTTACAGATTTGAAATCTGCACACATGTGCCCTTCTAATGACGTAAAAATTACACGGATCGGTGATTGGTCGGAAAATTCGATATCTGGCGACCCCGGCATGGCTGTTTCCGCCAATCCAAACTAAGCCACAAAAATCTTATTTCCTCGAAAACTACGCACCGCATAGAAAATCCAGTTACAGATTTGAAATCTGCACACATGTGCGCCTTTAATGACTTAAAAATTACACGGATCGGTGATTGGTCGGAAAATTCGATATCTGGCGACCCCGGCATGGCTGTTTCCGCCAATCCAAGCTAAGCCACAAAAATCTTATTTCCTCGAAAACTATGCACCGCATAGGAAATCGACTTACAGATTTGAAATCTGCACACATGTGCGCTTCTAATGACGTAAAAAATTACACGGATCGGTGATTGGTCGGAAAATTCGATATCTAGTGACCCCGGCATGGCTGTTTCGGCCAATCCAAGCTAAGCCACAAAAATCTTATTTCCTCGAAAACTATGCACCGCTGGGGAAATCCACTTACAGATTTGAAATCTGCACACATGTGCGCTTCTAATGACGTAAAAATTACACGGATCGGTGATTGGTCGGAAAATTCGATATCTGGCGACCCCGGCATGGCTGTTTCGGCCAATCCAAGCTAAGCCACAAAAATCTTATTTCCTCGAAAACTATGCACCGCATAGGAAATCCAGTTACAGATTTGAAATCTGCACACATGTGCGCTTCTAATGACGTAAAAATTACACGGATCGGTGATTGGTCGGAAAATTCGATATCTGGCGACCCCGGCATGGCTGTTTCGGCCAATCCAAGCTAAGCCACAAAAATCTTATTTCCTCGAAAACTATGCACCGCTGGGGAAATCCAGTTACAGATTTGAAATCTGCACACATGTGCGCTTCTAATGACGTAAAAATTACACGGATCGGTGATTGGTCGGAAAATTCGATATCTGGCGACCCCGGCATGGCTGTTTCCGCCAATCCAAGCTAAGCCACAAAAATCGTATTTCCTCGAAAACTATGCACTGCTGGGGAAATCCACTTACAGATTTGAAATCTGCACACATGTGCCCTTCTAATGACGTAAAAATTACACGGATCGGTGATTGGTCGGAAAATTCGATATCTGGCGACCCCGGCATGGCTGTTTCCGCCAATCCAAACTAAGCGACCAAAATATGATTTCCTCGAAAACTACGCACAGCATAGGAAATCCAGTTACAGATTTGAAATCTGCACACATGCGCGCTTTTAATGACGTAAAAATTACACGGATCGGTGATTGGTCGGAAAATTCGATATCTGGCGACCCCGGCATGGCTGTTTCGGCCAATCCAAGCTAAGCCACAAAAATCTTATTTCCTCGAAAACTATGCACCGCATAGGAAATCCAGTTACAGATTTGAAATCTGCACACGTGTGCGCTTCTAATGACGTAAAAATTACACGGATCGGTGATTGGTCGGAAAATTCGGTATCTGGCGACCCCGGCATGGCTGTTTCCGACAATCCAAACTAAGCCGCCAAAATATGATTTCCTCGAAAACCACGCACCGCATAGGAAATCCAGTTACAGATTTGAAATCTGCACACATGTGCGCCTTAAATGACGTAAAAATTACACGGATCGGTGATTGGTCAGAGAATTCGATATCTGGCGACCCCGGCATGGCTGTTTCCGACAATCCAAACTAAGCCGCCAAAATATGATTTCCTCGAAAACCACGCACCGCATAGGAAATCCAGTTACAGATTTGAAATCTGCACACATGTGCGCCTTAAATGACGTAAAAATTACACGGATCGGTGATTGGTCAGAGAATTCGATATCTGGCGACCCCGGCATGGCTGTTTCCGCCAATCCAAACTAAGCGACCAAAATATGATTTCCTCGAAAACTATGCACCGCTGGGGAAATCCAGTTACAGATTTGAAATCTGCACACATGTGCGCTTCTAATGACGTAAAAATTACACGGATCGGTGACTGGTCGGAAAATTCGATATCTGGCGACCCCGGCATGGCTGTTTCCGCCAATCCAAACTAAGCGACCAAAATATGATTTCCTCGAAAACTACGCACAGCATAGGAAATCCAGTTACAGATTTGAAATCTGCACACATGTGCGCTTCTAATGACGTAAAAATTACACGGATCGGTGATTGGTCAGAGAATTCGATATCTGGCGACCCCGGCATGGCTGTTTCCGCCAATCCAAACTAAGCCACCAAAATATGATTTCCTCGAAAACTATGCACCGCTGGGGAAATCCAGTTACAGATTTGAAATCTGCACACATGTGCGCTTCTAATGATGTAAAAATTACACGGATCGGTGATTGGTCGGAAAATTCGATATCTGGCGACCCCGGCATGGCTGTTTCCGGCAATCCAAGCTAAGCCACAAAAATCTTATTTCCTCGAAAACTATGCACCGCATAGGAAATCCAGTTACAGATTTGAAATCTGCACACATGTGCGCTTCTAATGATGTAAAAATTACACGGATCGGTGATTGGTCGGAAAATTCGATATCTGGCGACCCCGGCATGGCTGTTTCCGCCAATCCAAACTAAGCGACCAAAATATGATTTCCTCGAAAACTACGCACAGCATAGGAAATCCAGTTACAGATTTGAAATCTGCACACATGCGCGCTTTTAATGACGTAAAAATTACACGGATCGGTGATTGGTCAGAGAATTCGATATCTGGCGACCCCGGCATGGCTGTTTCCGCCAATCCAAGCTAAGCCACAAAAATCGTATTTCCTCGAAAACTATGCACCGCTGGGGAAATCCACTTACAGATTTGAAATCTGCACACATGTGCGCTTCTAATGACGTAAAAATTACACGGATCGGTGATTGGTCGGAAAATTCGATATCTGGCGACCCCGGCATGGCTGTTTCCGGCAATCCAAGCTAAGCCACAAAAATCTTATTTCCTCGAAAACTATGCACCGCATAGGAAATCCAGTTACAGATTTGAAATCTGCACACATGTGCGCTTCTAATGACGTAAAAATTACACGGATCGGTGATTGGTCGGAAAATTTGGTATCTGGCGACCCCGGCATGGCTGTTTCCGACAATCCAAACTAAGCCGCCAAAATATGATTTCCTCGAAAACCACGCACCGCATAGGAAATCCAGTTACAGATTTGAAATCTGCACACATGTGCGCCTTAAATGACGTAAAAATTACACGGATCGGTGATTGGTCAGAGAATTCGATATCTGGCGACCCCGGCATGGCTGTTTCCGCCAATCCAAGCTAAGCCACAAAAATCTTATTTCCTCGAAAACTATGCACCGCTGGGGAAATCCAGTTACAGATTTGAAATCTGCACACATGTGCGCTTCTAATGACGTAAAAATTACACGGATCGGTGATTGGTCGGAAAATTCGATATCTGGCGACCCCGGCATGGCTGTTTCCGCCAATCCAAACTAAGCCACCAAAATATGATTTCCTCGAAAACTACGCACCGCATAGGAAATCCAGTTACAGATTTGAAATCTGCACACATGTGCGCTTCTAATGACGTAAAAATTACACGGATCGGTGATTGGTCGGAAAATTCGATATCTGGCGACCCCGGCATGGCTGTTTCGGCCAATCCAAGCTAAGCCACAAAAATCTTATTTCCTCGAAAACTATGCACCGCTGGGGAAATCCAGTTACAGATTTGAAATCTGCACACATGTGCGCTTCTAACGACGTAAACATTACACGGATCGGTGATTGGTCGGAAAATTCGATATCTGGCGACCCCGGCATGGCTGTTTCCGCCAATCCAAACTAAGCGACCAAAATATGATTTCCTCGAAAACTACGCACAGCATAGGAAATCCAGTTACAGATTTGAAATCTGCACACATGTGCTCCTTTAATGACGTAAAAATTACACGGATCGGTGATTGGTCGGAAAATTCGATATCTGGCGACCCCGGCATGGCTGTTTCCGCCAATCCAAGCTAAGCCACAAAAATCTTATTTCCTCGAAAACTATGCACCGCATAGGAAATCCAGTTACAGATTTGAAATCTGCACACATGTGCGCTTCTAATGACGTAAAAATTACACGGATCGGTGATTGGTCGGAAAATTCGATATCTGGCGACCCCGGCATGGCTGTTTCGGCCAATCCAAGCTAAGCCACAGAAACCTTATTTCCTCGAAAACTATGCACCGCTGGGGAAATCGACTTACAGATTTGAAATCTGCACACATGTGCGCTTCTAATGACGTAAACATTACACGGATCGGTGATTGGTCGGAAAATTCGATATCTGGCGACCCCGGCATGGCTGTTTCGGCCAATCCAAGCTAAGCCACAAAAATCTTATTTCCTCGAAAACTATGCACCGCTGGGGAAATCCAGTTACAGATTTGAAATCTGCACACATGTGCGCTTCTAATGACGTAAAAATTACACGGATCGGTGATTGGTCGGAAAATTCGATATCTGGCGACCCCGGCATGGCTGTTTCGGCCAATCCAAGCTAAGCCACAAAAACCTTATTTCCTCGAAAACTATGCACCGCTGGGGAAATGCAGTTACAGATTTGAAATCTGCACACATGTGCGCTTCTAATGACGTAAAAATTACACGGATCGGTGATTGGTCGGAAAATTCGATATCTGGCGACCCCGGCATGGCTGTTTCGGCCAATCCAAGCTAAGCCACAAAAACCTTATTTCCTCGAAAACTATGCACCGCTGGGGAAATGCAGTTACAGATTTGAAATCTGCACACATGTGCGCTTCTAATGACGTAAACATTACACGGATCGGTGATTGGTCGGAAAATTCGATATCTGGCGACCCCGGCATGGCTGTTTCGGCCAATCCAAGCTAAGCCATAGAAACCTTATTTCCTCGAAAACTATGCACCGCTGGGGAAATCCAGTTACAGATTTGAAATCTGCACACATATGCGCTTCTAATGACGTAAACATTACACGGATCGGTGATTGGTCGGAAAATTCGATATCTGGCGACCCCGGCATGGCTGTTTCGGCCAATCCAAGCTAAGCCACAGAAACCTTATTTCCTCGAAAACTATGCACCGCATAGGAAATCCAGTTACAGATTTGAAATCTGCACACATGTGCGCTTCTAATGACGTAAACATTACACGGATCGGTGATTGGTAGGAAAATTCGATATCTGGCGACCCCGGCATGGCTGTTTCGGCCAATCCAAGCTAAGCCACAAAAATCTTATTTCCTCGAAAACTATGCACCGCTGGGGAAATCCAGTTACAGATTTGAAATCTGCACACATGTGCGCTTCTAATGACGTAAAAGTTACACGGATCGGTGATTGGTCGGAAAATTCGATATCTGGCGACCCCGGCATGGCTGTTTCGGCCAATCCAAGCTAAGCCACAAAAATCTTATTTCCTCGAAAACTATGCACCGCTGGGGAAATCCAGTTACAGATTTGAAATCTGCACACATGTGCGCTTCTAATGACGTAAAAATTACACGGATCGGTGATTGGTCGGAAAATTCGATATCTGGCGAACCCGGCATGGCTGTTTCCGCCAATCCAAGCTAAGCCACGAAAATCGTATTTCCTCGAAAACTATGCACCGCATAGGAAATCGACTTACAGATTTGAAATCTGCACACATGTGCGCTTCTAATGACGTAAAAATTACACGGATCGGTGATTGGTCGGAAAATTCGATATCTGGCGACCCCGGCATGGCTGTTTCGGCCAATCCAAGCTAAGCCACAAAAACCTTATTTCCTCGAAAACTATGCACCGCTGGGGAAATGCAGTTACAGATTTGAAATCTGCACACATGTGCGCTTCTAATGACGTAAACATTACACGGATCGGTGATTGGTCGGAAAATTCGATATCTGGTGACCCCGGCATGGCTGTTTCGGCCAATCCAAGCTAAGCCACAGAAACCTTATTTCCTCGAAAACTATGCACCGCTGGGGAAATCCAGTTACAGATTTGAAATCTGCACACATGTGCGCTTCTAATGACGTAAAAATTACACGGATCGGTGATTGGTCGGGAAATTCGATATCTGGCGACCCCGGCATGGCTGTTTCCGCCAATCCAAGCTAAGCCACAAAAATCTTATTTTCTCGATAACTATCCACCGCGTAGGAAATCCAGTTACAGATTTGAAATCTGCACACATGTGCGCTTCTAATGACGTAAAAATTACACGGATCGGTGATTGGTCAGAGAATTCGATATCTGGCGACCCCGGCATGGCTGTTTCCGCCAATCCAAGCTAAGCCACAAAAATCTTATTTCCCCGAAAACTATGCACCGCATAGGAAATCCAGTTACAGATTTGAAATCTGCACACATGTGCGCTTCTAATGACGTAAAAATTACACGGATCGGTGATTGGTCGGAAAATTCGATATCTGGCGACCCCGGCATGGCTGTTTCCGCCAATCCAAGCTAAGCCACAAAAATCTTATTTTCTCGATAACTATCCACCGCTGGGGAAATCCAGTTACAGATTTGAAATCTGCACACATGTGCGCTTCTAATAACGTAAAAATTACACGGATCGGTGATTGGTCAGAGAATTCGATATCTGGCGACCCCGGCATGGCTGTTTCCGCCAATCCAAGCTAAGCCACAAAAATCTTATTTCCTCGAAAACTATGCACCGCATAGGAAATCCAGTTACAGATTTGAAATCTGCACACATGTGCGCTTCTAATGACGTAAAAATTACACGGATCGGTGATTGGTCGGAAAATTCGATATCTGGCGACCCCGGCATGGCTGTTTCCGCCAATCCAAGCTAAGCCACAAAAATCTTATTTTCTCGATAACTATCCACCGCTGGGGAAATCCAGTTACAGATTTGAAATCTGCACACATGTGCGCTTCTAATAACGTAAAAATTACACGGATCGGTGATTGGTCAGAGAATTCGATATCTGGCGACCCCGGCATGGCTGTTTCCGCCAATCCAAGCTAAGCCACAAAAATCTTATTTCCTCGAAAACTATGCACCGCATAGGAAATCCAGTTACAGATTTGAAATCTGCACACATGTGCGCTTCTAATGACGTAAAAATTACACGGATCGGTGATTGGTCGGAAAATTCGATATCTGGCGACCCCGGCATGGCTGTTTCCGCCAATCCAAACTAAGCGACCAAAATATGATTTCCTCGAAAACTACGCACAGCATAGGAAATCCAGTTACAGATTTGAAATCTGCACACATGTGCGCTTCTAATGACGTAAAAATTACACGGATCGGTGATTGGTCAGAGAATTCGATATCTGGCGACCCCGGCATGGCTGTTTCCGCCAATCCAAGCTAAGCCACAAAAATCTTATTTCCTCGAAAACTATGCACCGCTGGGGAAATCCACTTACAGATTTGAAATCTGCACACATGTGCGCTTCTAATGACGTAAAAATTACACGGATCGGTGATTGGTCGGAAAATTCGATATCTGGCGACCCCGGCATGGCTGTTTCCGCCAATCCAAGCTAAGCCACAAAAATCTTATTTCCTCGAAAACTACGCACAGCATAGGAAATCCAGTTACAGATTTGAAATCTGCACACATGTGCGCTTCTAATGACGTAAAAATTACACGGATCGGTGATTGGTCGGAAAATTCGATATCTGGCGACCCCGGCATGGCTGTTTCGGCCAATCCAAGCTAAGCCACAAAAATCTTATTTCCTCGAAAACTATGCACCGCATAGGAAATCCAGTTACAGATTTGAAATCTGCACACATGTGCGCTTCTAATGACGTAAAAATTACACGGATCGGTGATTGGTCGGGAAATTCGATATCTGGCGACCCCGGCATGGCTGTTTCCGCCAATCCAAGCTAAGCCACAAAAATCTTATTTCCTCGAAAACTATGCACCGCTGGGGAAATCCAGTTACAGGTTTGAAATCTGCACACATGTGCGCTTCTAATGACGTAAAAATTACACGGATCGGTGATTGGTCGGAAAATTCGATATCTGGCGACCCCGGCATGGCTGTTTCGGCCAATCCAAGCTAAGCCACAAAAATCTTATTTCCTCGAAAACTATGCACCGCTGGGGAAATCCAGTTACAGATTTGAAATCTGCACACGTGTGCGCTTCTAATGACGTAAAAATTACACGGATCGGTGATTGGTCGGAAAATTCGATATCTGGCGACCCCGGCATGGCTGTTTCGGCCAATCCAAGCTAAGCCACATAAATATGATTTCCTCGAAAACTATGCACCGCATAGGAAATCGACTTACAGATTTGAAATCTGCACACATGTCCGCTTCTAATGACGTAAAAATTACACGGATCGGAGATTGGTCGGAAAATTCGATATCTGGCGAACCCGGCATGGCTGTTTCCGCCAATCCAAGCTAAGCCACGAAAATCGTATTTCCTCGAAAACTATGCACCGCATAGGAAATCGACTTACAGATTTGAAATCTGCACACATGTGCGCTTCTAATGACGTAAAAATTACACGGATCGGTGATTGGTCGGAAAATTCGATATCTGGCGACCCCGGCATGGCTGTTTCGGCCAATCCAAGCTAAGCCACAAAAATCTTATTTCCTCGAAAACTATGCACCGCTGGGGAAATCCACTTACAGATTTGAAATCTGCACACATGTGCGCTTCTAATGACGTAAACATTACACGGATCGGTGATTGGTCGGAAAATTCGATATCTGGCGACCCCGGCATGGCTGTTTCCGCCAATCCAAGCTAAGCCACAAAAACCTTATTTCCTCGAAAACTATGCACCGCTGGGGAAATCCACTTACAGATTTGAAATCTGCACACATGTGCGCTTCTAATGACGTAAAAATTACACGGATCGGTGATTGGTCGGAAAATTCGATATCTGGCGACCCCGGCATGGCTGTTTCCGCCAATCCAAACTAAGCCACCAAAATATGATTTCCTCGAAAACTACGCACAGCATAGGAAATCCAGTTACAGATTTGAAATCTGCACACATGTGCGCTTCTAATGACGTAAAAATTACACGGATCGGTGATTGGTCAGAGAATTCGATATCTGGCGACCCCGGCATGGCTGTTTCCGCCAATCCAAGCTAAGCCACAAAAATCTTATTTCCTCGAAAACTACGCCCAGCATAGGAAATCCAGTTACAGATTTGAAATCTGCACACATGTGCGCTTCTAATGACGTAAAAATTACACGGATCGGTGATTGGTCGGAAAATTCGATATCTGGCGACCCCGGCATGGCTGTTTCGGCCAATCCAAGCTAAGCCACAAAAACCTTATTTCCTCGAAAACTATGCACCGCTGGGGAAATGCAGTTACAGATTTGAAATCTGCACACATGTGCGCTTCTAATGACGTAAAAATTACACGGATCGGTGATTGGTCGGGAAATTCGATATCTGGCGACCCCGGCATGGCTGTTTCCGCCAATCCAAGCTAAGCCACAAAAATCTTATTTTCTCGATAACTATCCACCGCGTACGAAATCCAGTTACAGATTTGAAATCTGCACACATGTGCGCTTCTAATGACGTAAAAATTACACGGATCGGTGATTGGTCGGAAAATTCGATATCTGGCGACCCCGGCATGGCTGTTTCGGCCAATCCAAGCTAAGCCACAAAAATCTTATTTCCTCGAAAACTATGCACCGCTGGGGAAATCCAGTTACAGATTTGAAATCTGCACACATGTGCGCTTCTAATGACGTAAAAATTACACGGATCGGTGATTGGTCGGAAAATTCGATATCTGGCGACCCCGGCATGGCTGTTTCGGCCAATCCAAGCTAAGCCACAAAAATCTTATTTCCTCGAAAACTATGCACCGCATAGGAAATCCAGTTACAGATTTGAAATCTGCACACATGTGCGCTTCTAATGACGTAAAAATTACACGGATCGGTGATTGGTCGGAAAATTCGATATCTGGCGACCCCGGCATGGCTGTTTCGGCCAATCCAAGCTAAGCCACAAAAATCTTATTTCCTCGAAAACTATGCACCGCTGGGGAAATCCAGTTACAGATTTGAAATCTGCACACATGTGCGCTTCTAATGACGTAAAAATTACACGGATCGGTGATTGGTCGGAAAATTCGATATCTGGCGACCCCGGCATGGCTGTTTCGGCCAATCCAAGCTAAGCCACGAAAATCGTATTTCCTCGAAAACTATGCACCGCATAGGAAATCGACTTACAGATTTGAAATCTGCACACATGTGCGCTTCTAATGACGTAAAAAATTACACGGATCGGTGATTGGTCGGAAAATTCGATATCTAGTGACCCCGGCATGGCTGTTTCGGCCAATCCAAGCTAAGCCACAAAAATCTTATTTCCTCGAAAACTATGCACCGCTGGGGAAATCCACTTACAGATTTGAAATCTGCACACATGTGCGCTTCTAATGACGTAAAAATTACACGGATCGGTGATTGGTCGGAAAATTCGATATCTGGCGACCCCGGCATGGCTGTTTCGGCCAATCCAAGCTAAGCCACCAAAGTCTTATTTCCTCGAAAACTATGCACCGCTGGGGAAATCCACTTCCAGATTTGAAATCTGCACACATGTGCGCTTCTAATGACGTAAAAATTACACGGATCGGTGATTGGTCGGAAAATTCGATATCTGGCGACCCCGGCATGGCTGTTTCGGCCAATCCAAGCTAAGCCACAAAAATCTTATTTCCTCGAAAACTATGCACCGCATAGGAAATCCAGTTACAGATTTGAAATCTGCACACATGTGCGCTTCTAATGACGTAAAAATTACACGGATCGGTGATTGGTCGGAAAATTCGATATCTGGCGACCCCGGCATGGCTGTTTCGGCCAATCCAAGCTAAGCCACAAAAATCTTATTTCCTCGAAAACTATGCACCGCTGGGGAAATCCAGTTACAGATTTGAAATCTGCACACATGTGCGCTTCTAATGACGTAAAAATTACACGGATCGGTGATTGGTCGGAAAATTCGATATCTGGCGACCCCGGCATGGCTGTTTCGGCCAATCCAAGCTAAGCCACGAAAATCGTATTTCCTCGAAAACTATGCACCGCATAGGAAATCGACTTACAGATTTGAAATCTGCACACATGTGCGCTTCTAATGACGTAAAAAATTACACGGATCGGTGATTGGTCGGAAAATTCGATATCTAGTGACCCCGGCATGGCTGTTTCGGCCAATCCAAGCTAAGCCACAAAAATCTTATTTCCTCGAAAACTATGCACCGCTGGGGAAATCCACTTACAGATTTGAAATCTGCACACATGTGCGCTTCTAATGACGTAAAAATTACACGGATCGGTGATTGGTCGGAAAATTCGATATCTGGCGACCCCGGCATGGCTGTTTCGGCCAATCCAAGCTAAGCCACAAAAATCTTATTTCCTCGAAAACTATGCACCGCTGGGGAAATCCAGTTACAGATTTGAAATCTGCACACATGTGCGCTTCTAATGACGTAAAAATTACACGGATCGGTGATTGGTCGGAAAATTCGATATCTGGCGACCCCGGCATGGCTGTTTCGGCCAATCCAAGCTAAGCCCCGAAAATCGTATTTCCTCGAAAACTATGCACCGCATAGGAAATCGACTTACAGATTTGAAATCTGCACACATGTGCGCTTCTAATGACGTAAAAAATTACACGGATCAGTGATTGGTCGGAAAATTGGATATCTAGTGACCCCGGCATGGCTGTTTCGGCCAATCCAAGCTAAGCCACAAAAATCTTATTTCCTCGAAAACTATGCACCGCTGGGGAAATCCAGTTACAGATTTGAAATCTGCACACATGTGCGCTTCTAATGACGTAAAAATTACACGGATCGGTGATTGGTCGGAAAATTCGATATCTGGCGACCCCGGCATGGCTGTTTCGGCCAATCCAAGCTAAGCCACGAAAATCGTATTTCCTCGAAAACTATGCACCGCATAGGAAATCGACTTACAGATTTGAAATCTGCACACATGTGCGCTTCTAATGACGTAAAAAATTACACGGATCGGTGATTGGTCGGAAAATTCGATATCTAGTGACCCCGGCATGGCTGTTTCGGCCAATCCAAGCTAAGCCACAAAAATCTTATTTCCTCGAAAACTATGCACCGCTGGGGAAATCCACTTACAGATTTGAAATCTGCACACATGTGCGCTTCTAATGACGTAAAAATTACACGGATCGGTGATTGGTCGGAAAATTCGATATCTGGCGACCCCGGCATGGCTGTTTCGGCCAATCCAAGCTAAGCCACAAAAATCTTATTTCCTCGAAAACTATGCACCGCATAGGAAATCCAGTTACAGATTTGAAATCTGCACACATGTGCGCTTCTAATGACGTAAAAATTACACGGATCGGTGATTGGTCGGAAAATTCGATATCTGGCGACCCCGGCATGGCTGTTTCGGCCAATCCAAGCTAAGCCACAAAAATCTTATTTCCTCGAAAACTATGCACCGCTTGGGAAATCCAGTTACAGATTTGAAATCTGCACACATGTGCGCTTCTAATGACGTAAAAATTACACGGATCGGTGATTGGTCGGAAAATTCGATATCTGGCGACCCCGGGATGGCTGTTTCGGCCAATCCAAGCTAAGCCACGAAAATCGTATTTCCTCGAAAACTATGCACCGCATAGGAAATCGACTTACAGATTTGAAATCTGCACACATGTGCGCTTCTAATGACGTAAAAAATTACACGGATCGGTGATTGGTCGGAAAATTCGATATCTAGTGACCCCGGCATGGCTGTTTCGGCCAATCCAAGCTAAGCCACAAAAATCTTATTTCCTCGAAAACTATGCACCGCTGGGGAAATCCACTTACAGATTTGAAATCTGCACACATGTGCGCTTCTAATGACGTAAAAATTACACGGATCGGTGATTGGTCGGAAAATTCGATATGTGGCGACCCCGGCATGGCTGTTTCGGCCAATCCAAGCTAAGCCACAAAAATCTTATTTCCTCGAAAACTATGCACCGCTGGGGAAATCCAGTTACAGATTTGAAATCTGCACACATGTGCGCTTCTAATGACGTAAAAATTACACGGATCGGTGATTGGTCGGAAAATTCGATATCTGGCGACCCCGGCATGGCTGTTTCGGCCAATCCAAGCTAAGCCACAAAAACCTTATTTCCTCGAAAACTATGCACCGCTGGGGAAATGCAGTTACAGATTTAAAATCTGCACACATGTGCGCTTCTAATGACGTAAACATTACACGGATCGGTGATTGGTCGGAAAATTCGATATCTGGCGACCCCGGCATGGCTGTTTCGGCCAATCCAAGCTAAGCCACAGAAACTTTATTTCCTCGAAAACTATGCACCGCTGGGGAAATCCAGTTACAGATTTGAAATCTGCACACATGTGCGCTTCTAATGACGTAAAAATTACACGGATCGGTGATTGGTCGGAAAATTCGATATCTGGCGACCCCGGCATGGCTGTTTCGGCCAATCCAAGCTAAGCCACAAAAATCTTATTTCCTCGAAAACTATGCACCGCTGGGGAAATCCAGTTACAGATTTGAAATCTGCACACATGTGCGCTTCTAATGACGTAAAAATTACACGGATCGGTGATTGGTCGGAAAATTCGATATCTGGCGACCCCGGCATGGCTGTTTCGGCCAATCCAAGCTAAGCCACAAAAATCTTATTTCCTCGAAAACTATGCACCGCTGGGGAAATCCAGTTACAGATTTGAAATCTGCACACATGTGCGCTTCTAATGACGTAAAAATTACACGGATCGGTGATTGGTCGGAAAATTCGATATCTGGCGACCCCGGCATGGCTGTTTCGGCCAATCCAAGCTAAGCCACGAAAATCGTATTTCCTCGAAAACTATGCACCGCATAGGAAATCGACTTACAGATTTGAAATCTGCACACATGTGCGCTTCTAATGACGTAAAAAATTACACGGATCGGCGATTGGTCGGAAAATTCGATATCTGGCGACCCCGGCATGGCTGTTTCGGCCAATCCAAGCTAAGCCACAGAAACCTTATTTCCTCGAAAACTATGCACCGCTGGGGAAATCCAGTTACAGATTTGAAATCTGCACACATATGCGCTTCTAATGACGTAAACATTACACGGATCGGTGATTGGTCGGAAAATTCGATATCTGGCGACCCCGGCATGGCTGTTTCGGCCAATCCAAGCTAAGCCACAGAAACCTTATTTCCTCGAAAACTATGCACCGCATAGGAAATCCAGTTACAGATTTGAAATCTGCACACATGTGCGCTTCTAATGACGTAAAAATTACACGGATCGGTGATTGGTCGGAAAATTCGATATCTGGCGACCCCGGCATGGCTGTTTCGGCCAATCCAAGCTAAGCCACAAAAATCTTATTTCCTCGAAAACTATGCACCGCTGGGGAAATCCAGTTACAGATTTGAAATCTGCACACATGTGCGCTTCTAATGACGTAAACATTACACGGATCGGTGATTGGTAGGAAAATTCGATATCTGGCGACCCCGGCATGGCTGTTTCGGCCAATCCAAGCTAAGCCACAAAAATCTTATTTCCTCGAAAACTATGCACCGCTGGGGAAATCCAGTTACAGATTTGAAATCTGCACACATGTGCGCTTCTAATGACGTAAAAGTTACACGGATCGGTGATTGGTCGGAAAATTCGATATCTGGCGACCCCGGCATGGCTGTTTCCGCCAATCCAAGCTAAGCCACGAAAATCTTATTTCCTCGAAAACTATGCACCGCATAGGAAATCCAGTTACAGATTTGAAATCTGCACACATGTGCGCTTCTAATGACGTAAAAATTACACGGATCGGTGATTGGTCGGAAAATTCGATATCTGGCGACCCCGGCATGGCTGTTTCGGCCAATCCAAGCTAAGCCACAAAAATCTTATTTCCTCGAAAACTATGCACCGCTGGGGAAATCCAGTTACAGATTTGAAATCTGCACACATGTGCGCTTCTAATGACGTAAAAATTACACGGATCGGTGATTGGTCGGAAAATTCGATATCTGGCGACCCCGGGATGGCTGTTTCGGCCAATCCAAGCTAAGCCACGAAAATCGTATTTCCTCGAAAACTATGCACCGCATAGGAAATCGACTTACAGATTTGAAATCTGCACACATGTGCGCTTCTAATGACGTAAAAAATTACACGGATCGGTGATTGGTCGGAAAATTCGATATCTAGTGACCCCGGCATGGCTGTTTCGGCCAATCCAAGCTAAGCCACAAAAATCTTATTTCCTCGAAAACTATGCACCGCTGGGGAAATCCACTTACAGATTTGAAATCTGCACACATGTGCGCTTCTAATGACGTAAAAATTACACGGATCGGTGATTGGTCGGAAAATTCGATATCTGGCGACCCCGGCATGGCTGTTTCGGCCAATCCAAGCTAAGCCACAAAAATCTTATTTCCTCGAAAACTATGCACCGCATAGGAAATCCAGTTACAGATTTGAAATCTGCACACATGTGCGCTTCTAATGACGTAAAAATTACACGGATCGGTGATTGGTCGGAAAATTCGATATCTGGCGACCCCGGCATGGCTGTTTCGGCCAATCCAAGCTAAGCCACAAAAATCTTATTTCCTCGAAAACTATGCACCGCTTGGGAAATCCAGTTACAGATTTGAAATCTGCACACATGTGCGCTTCTAATGACGTAAAAATTACACGGATCGGTGATTGGTCGGAAAATTCGATATCTGGCGACCCCGGGATGGCTGTTTCGGCCAATCCAAGCTAAGCCACGAAAATCGTATTTCCTCGAAAACTATGCACCGCATAGGAAATCGACTTACAGATTTGAAATCTGCACACATGTGCGCTTCTAATGACGTAAAAAATTACACGGATCGGTGATTGGTCGGAAAATTCGATATCTAGTGACCCCGGCATGGCTGTTTCGGCCAATCCAAGCTAAGCCACAAAAATCTTATTTCCTCGAAAACTATGCACCGCTGGGGAAATCCACTTACAGATTTGAAATCTGCACACATGTGCGCTTCTAATGACGTAAAAATTACACGGATCGGTGATTGGTCGGAAAATTCGATATGTGGCGACCCCGGCATGGCTGTTTCGGCCAATCCAAGCTAAGCCACAAAAATCTTATTTCCTCGAAAACTATGCACCGCTGGGGAAATCCAGTTACAGATTTGAAATCTGCACACATGTGCGCTTCTAATGACGTAAAAATTACACGGATCGGTGATTGGTCGGAAAATTCGATATCTGGCGACCCCGGCATGGCTGTTTCGGCCAATCCAAGCTAAGCCACAAAAACCTTATTTCCTCGAAAACTATGCACCGCTGGGGAAATGCAGTTACAGATTTGAAATCTGCACACATGTGCGCTTCTAATGACGTAAACATTACACGGATCGGTGATTGGTCGGAAAATTCGATATCTGGCGACCCCGGCATGGCTGTTTCGGCCAATCCAAGCTAAGCCACAGAAACTTTATTTCCTCGAAAACTATGCACCGCTGGGGAAATCCAGTTACAGATTTGAAATCTGCACACATGTGCGCTTCTAATGACGTAAAAATTACACGGATCGGTGATTGGTCGGAAAATTCGATATCTGGCGACCCCGGCATGGCTGTTTCGGCCAATCCAAGCTAAGCCACAAAAATCTTATTTCCTCGAAAACTATGCACCGCTGGGGAAATCCAGTTACAGATTTGAAATCTGCACACATGTGCGCTTCTAATGACGTAAAAATTACACGGATCGGTGATTGGTCGGAAAATTCGATATCTGGCGACCCCGGCATGGCTGTTTCGGCCAATCCAAGCTAAGCCACAAAAATCTTATTTCCTCGAAAACTATGCACCGCTGGGGAAATCCAGTTACAGATTTGAAATCTGCACACATGTGCGCTCCTAATGACGTAAAAATTACACGGATCGGTGATTGGTCGGAAAATTCGATATCTGGCAACCCCGGCATGGCTGTTTCGGCCAATCCAAGCTAAGCCACGAAAATCGTATTTCCTCGAAAACTATGCACCGCATAGGAAATCGACTTACAGATTTGAAATCTGCACACATGTGCGCTTCTAATGACGTAAAAAATTACACGGATCGGCGATTGGTCGGAAAATTCGATATCTGGCGACCCCGGCATGGCTGTTTCGGCCAATCCAAGCTAAGCCACAGAAACCTTATTTCCTCGAAAACTATGCACCGCTGGGGAAATCCAGTTACAGATTTGAAATCTGCACACATATGCGCTTCTAATGACGTAAACATTACACGGATCGGTGATTGGTCGGAAAATTCGATATCTGGCGACCCCGGCATGGCTGTTTCGGCCAATCCAAGCTAAGCCACAGAAACCTTATTTCCTCGAAAACTATGCACCGCATAGGAAATCCAGTTACAGATTTGAAATCTGCACACATGTGCGCTTCTAATGACGTAAAAATTACACGGATCGGTGATTGGTCGGAAAATTCGATATCTGGCGACCCCGGCATGGCTGTTTCGGCCAATCCAAGCTAAGCCACAAAAATCTTATTTCCTCGAAAACTATGCACCGCTGGGGAAATCCAGTTACAGATTTGAAATCTGCACACATGTGCGCTTCTAATGACGTAAACATTACACGGATCGGTGATTGGTAGGAAAATTCGATATCTGGCGACCCCGGCATGGCTGTTTCGGCCAATCCAAGCTAAGCCACAAAAATCTTATTTCCTCGAAAACTATGCACCGCTGGGGAAATCCAGTTACAGATTTGAAATCTGCACACATGTGCGCTTCTAATGACGTAAAAGTTACACGGATCGGTGATTGGTCGGAAAATTCGATATCTGGCGACCCCGGCATGGCTGTTTCCGCCAATCCAAGCTAAGCCACGAAAATCTTATTTCCTCGAAAACTATGCACCGCATAGGAAATCCAGTTACAGATTTGAAATCTGCACACATGTGCGCTTCTAATGACGTAAAAATTACACGGATCGGTGATTGGTCGGAAAATTCGATATCTGGCGACCCCGGCATGGCTGTTTCGGCCAATCCAAGCTAAGCCACAAAAATCTTATTTCCTCGAAAACTATGCACCGCTGGGGAAATCCAGTTACAGATTTGAAATCTGCACACATGTGCGCTTCTAATGACGTAAAAATTACACGGATCGGTGATTGGTCGGAAAATTCGATATCTGGCGAACCCGGCATGGCTGTTTCCGCCAATCCAAGCTAAGCCACGAAAATCGTATTTCCTCGAAAACTATGCACCGCATAGGAAATCGACTTACAGATTTGAAATCTGCACACATGTGCGCTTCTAATGACGTAAAAATTACACGGATCGGTGATTGGTCGGAAAATTGGATATCTGGCGACCCCGGCATGGCTGTTTCGGCCAATCCAAGCTAAGCCACAAAAACCTTATTTCCTCGAAAACTATGCACCGCTGGGGAAATGCAGTTACAGATTTGAAATCTGCACACATGTGCGCTTCTAATGACGTAAACATTACACGGATCGGTGATTGGTCGGAAAATTCGATATCTGGTGACCCCGGCATGGCTGTTTCGGCCAATCCAAGCTAAGCCACAGAAACCTTATTTCCTCGAAAACTATGCACCGCTGGGGAAATCCAGTTACAGATTTGAAATCTGCACACATGTGCGCTTCTAATGACGTAAAAATTACACGGATCGGTGATTGGTCGGGAAATTCGATATCTGGCGACCCCGGCATGGCTGTTTCCGCCAATCCAAGCTAAGCCACAAAAATCTTATTTTATCGATAACTATCCACCGCGTAGGAAATCCAGTTACAGATTTGAAATCTGCACACATGTGCGCTTCTAATGACGTAAAAATTACACGGATCGGTGATTGGTCAGAGAATTCGATATCTGGCGACCCCGGCATGGCTGTTTCCGCCAATCCAAGCTAAGCCACAAAAATCTTATTTCCTCGAAAACTATGCACCGCATAGGAAATCCAGTTACAGATTTGAAATCTGCACACATGTGCGCTTCTAATGACGTAAAAATTACACGGATCGGTGATTGGTCGGAAAATTCGATATCTGGCGACCCCGGCATGGCTGTTTCCGCCAATCCAAGCTAAGCCACAAAAATCTTATTTTCTCGATAACTATCCACCGCTGGGGAAATCCAGTTACAGATTTGAAATCTGCACACATGTGCGCTTCTAATAACGTAAAAATTACACGGATCGGTGATTGGTCAGAGAATTCGATATCTGGCGACCCCGGCATGGCTGTTTCCGCCAATCCAAGCTAAGCCACAAAAATCTTATTTCCTCGAAAACTATGCACCGCATAGGAAATCCAGTTACAGATTTGAAATCTGCACACATGTGCGCTTCTAATGACGTAAAAATTACACGGATCGGTGATTGGTCGGAAAATTCGATATCTGGCGACCCCGGCATGGCTGTTTCCGCCAATCCAAACTAAGCGACCAAAATATGATTTCCTCGAAAACTACGCACAGCATAGGAAATCCAGTTACAGATTTGAAATCTGCACACATGTGCGCTTCTAATGACGTAAAAATTACACGGATCGGTGATTGGTCAGAGAATTCGATATCTGGCGACCCCGGCATGGCTGTTTCCGCCAATCCAAGCTAAGCCACAAAAATCTTATTTCCTCGAAAACTATGCACCGCTGGGGAAATCCAGTTACAGATTTGAAATCTGCACACATGTGCGCTTCTAATGACGTAAAAATTACACGGATCGGTGATTGGTCGGAAAATTCGATATCTGGCGACCCCGGCATGGCTGTTTCGGCCAATCCAAGCTAAGCCACGAAAATCGTATTTCCTCGAAAACTATGCACCGCATAGGAAATCGACTTACAGATTTGAAATCTGCACACATGTGCGCTTCTAATGACGTAAAAAATTACACGGATCGGTGATTGGTCGGAAAATTCGATATCTAGTGACCCCGGCATGGCTGTTTCGGCCAATCCAAGCTAAGCCACAAAAATCTTATTTCCTCGAAAACTATGCACCGCTGGGGAAATCCACTTACAGATTTGAAATCTGCACACATGTGCGCTTCTAATGACGTAAAAATTACACGGATCGGTGATTGGTCGGAAAATTCGATATCTGGCGACCCCGGCATGGCTGTTTCGGCCAATCCAAGCTAAGCCACAAAAATCTTATTTCCTCGAAAACTATGCACCGCTGGGGAAATCCAGTTACAGATTTGAAATCTGCACACATGTGCGCTTCTAATGACGTAAAAATTACACGGATCGGTGATTGGTCGGAAAATTCGATATCTGGCGACCCCGGCATGGCTGTTTCGGCCAATCCAAGCTAAGCCACAAAAATATGATTTCCTCGAAAACTATGCACCGCATAGGAAATCGACTTACAGATTTGAAATCTGCACACATGTCCGCTTCTAATGACGTAAAAATTACACGGATCGGAGATTGGTCGGAAAATTCGATATCTGGCGAACCCGGCATGGCTGTTTCCGCCAATCCAAGCTAAGCCACGAAAATCGTATTTCCTCGAAAACTATGCACCGCATAGGAAATCGACTTACAGATTTGAAATCTGCACACATGTGCGCTTCTAATGACGTAAAAATTACACGGATCGGTGATTGGTCGGAAAATTCGATATCTGGCGACCCCGGCATGGCTGTTTCGGCCAATCCAAGCTAAGCCACAAAAATCTTATTTCCTCGAAAACTATGCACCGCTGGGGAAATCCACTTACAGATTTGAAATCTGCACACATGTGCGCTTCTAATGACGTAAACATTACACGGATCGGTGATTGGTCGGAAAATTCGATATCTGGCGACCCCGGCATGGCTGTTTCCGCCAATCCAAGCTAAGCCACAAAAACCTTATTTCCTCGAAAACTATGCACCGCTGGGGAAATCCAGTTACAGATTTGAAATCTGCACACATGTGCGCTTCTAATGACGTAAAAATTACACGGATCGGTGATTGGTCGGAAAATTCGATATCTGGCGACCCCGGCATGGCTGTTTCCGCCAATCCAAACTAAGCCACCAAAATATGATTTCCTCGAAAACTACGCACAGCATAGGAAATCCAGTTACAGATTTGAAATCTGCACACATGTGCGCTTCTAATGACGTAAAAATTACACGGATCGGTGATTGGTCAGAGAATTCGATATCTGGCGACCCCGGCATGGCTGTTTCCGCCAATCCAAGCTAAGCCACAAAAATCTTATTTCCTCGAAAACTACGCCCAGCATAGGAAATCCAGTTACAGATTTGAAATCTGCACACATGTGCGCTTCTAATGACGTAAAAATTACACGGATCGGTGATTGGTCGGAAAATTCGATATCTGGCGACCCCGGCATGGCTGTTTCGGCCAATCCAAGCTAAGCCACAAAAACCTTATTTCCTCGAAAACTATGCACCGCTGGGGAAATGCAGTTACAGATTTGAAATCTGCACACATGTGCGCTTCTAATGACGTAAAAATTACACGGATCGGTGATTGGTCGGGAAATTCGATATCTGGCGACCCCGGCATGGCTGTTTCCGCCAATCCAAGCTAAGCCACAAAAATCTTATTTTCTCGATAACTATCCACCGCGTAGGAAATCCAGTTACAGATTTGAAATCTGCACACATGTGCGCTTCTAATGACGTAAAAATTACACGGATCGGTGATTGGTCGGAAAATTCGATATCTGGCGACCCCGGCATGGCTGTTTCGGCCAATCCAAGCTAAGCCACAAAAATCTTATTTCCTCGAAAACTATGCACCGCATAGGAAATCCAGTTACAGATTTGAAATCTGCACACATGTGCGCTTCTAATGACGTAAAAATTACACGGATCGGTGATTGGTCGGAAAATTCGATATCTGGCGACCCCGGCATGGCTGTTTCGGCCAATCCAAGCTAAGCCACAAAAATCTTATTTCCTCGAAAACTATGCACCGCTGGGGAAATCCAGTTACAGATTTGAAATCTGCACACATGTGCGCTTCTAATGACGTAAAAATTACACGGATCGGTGATTGGTCGGAAAATTCGATATCTGGCGACCCCGGCATGGCTGTTTCGGCCAATCCAAGCTAAGCCACGAAAATCGTATTTCCTCGAAAACTATGCACCGCATAGGAAATCGACTTACAGATTTGAAATCTGCACACATGTGCGCTTCTAATGACGTAAAAAATTACACGGATCGGTGATTGGTCGGAAAATTCGATATCTAGTGACCCCGGCATGGCTGTTTCGGCCAATCCAAGCTAAGCCACAAAAATCTTATTTCCTCGAAAACTATGCACCGCTGGGGAAATCCACTTACAGATTTGAAATCTGCACACATGTGCGCTTCTAATGACGTAAAAATTACACGGATCGGTGATTGGTCGGAAAATTCGATATCTGGCGACCCCGGCATGGCTGTTTCGGCCAATCCAAGCTAAGCCACCAAAGTCTTATTTCCTCGAAAACTATGCACCGCTGGGGAAATCCACTTCCAGATTTGAAATCTGCACACATGTGCGCTTCTAATGACGTAAAAATTACACGGATCGGTGATTGGTCGGAAAATTCGATATCTGGCGACCCCGGCATGGCTGTTTCGGCCAATCCAAGCTAAGCCACAAAAATCTTATTTCCTCGAAAACTATGCACCGCATAGGAAATCCAGTTACAGATTTGAAATCTGCACACATGTGCGCTTCTAATGACGTAAAAATTACACGGATCGGTGATTGGTCGGAAAATTCGATATCTGGCGACCCCGGCATGGCTGTTTCGGCCAATCCAAGCTAAGCCACAAAAATCTTATTTCCTCGAAAACTATGCACCGCATAGGAAATCCAGTTACAGATTTGAAATCTGCACACATGTGCGCTTCTAATGACGTAAAAATTACACGGATCGGTGATTGGTCGGAAAATTCGATATCTGGCGACCCCGGCATGGCTGTTTCGGCCAATCCAAGCTAAGCCACGAAAATCGTATTTCCTCGAAAACTATGCACCGCATAGGAAATCGACTTACAGATTTGAAATCTGCACACATGTGCGCTTCTAATGACGTAAAAAATTACACGGATCGGTGATTGGTCGGAAAATTCGATATCTAGTGACCCCGGCATGGCTGTTTCGGCCAATCCAAGCTAAGCCACAAAAATCTTATTTCCTCGAAAACTATGCACCGCTGGGGAAATCCACTTACAGATTTGAAATCTGCACACATGTGCGCTTCTAATGACATAAAAATTACACGGATCGGTGATTGGTCGGAAAATTCGATATCTGGCGACCCCGGCATGGCTGTTTCGGCCAATCCAAGCTAAGCCACCAAAGTCTTATTTCCTCGAAAACTATGCACCGCTGGGGAAATCCACTTCCAGATTTGAAATCTGCACACATGTGCGCTTCTAATGACGTAAAAATTACACGGATCGGTGATTGGTCGGAAAATTCGATATCTGGCGACCCCGGCATGGCTGTTTCGGCCAATCCAAGCTAAGCCACAAAAATCTTATTTCCTCGAAAACTATGCACCGCTGGGGAAATCCAGTTACAGATTTGAAATCTGCACACATGTGCGCTTCTAATGACGTAAAAATTACACGGATCGGTGATTGGTCGGAAAATTCGATATCTGGCGACCCCGGCATGGCTGTTTCGGCCAATCCAAGCTAAGCCCCGAAAATCGTATTTCCTCGAAAACTATGCACCGCATAGGAAATCGACTTACAGATTTGAAATCTGCACACATGTGCGCTTCTAATGACGTAAAAAATTACACGGATCGGTGATTGGTCGGAAAATTGGATATCTAGTGACCCCGGCATGGCTGTTTCGGCCAATCCAAGCTAAGCCACAAAAATCTTATTTCCTCGAAAACTATGCACCGCTGGGGAAATCCAGTTACAGATTTGAAATCTGCACACATGTGCGCTTCTAATGACGTAAAAATTACACGGATCGGTGATTGGTCGGAAAATTCGATATCTGGCGACCCCGGCATGGCTGTTTCGGCCAATCCAAGCTAAGCCACGAAAATCGTATTTCCTCGAAAACTATGCACCGCATAGGAAATCGACTTACAGATTTGAAATCTGCACACATGTGCGCTTCTAATGACGTAAAAAATTACACGGATCGGTGATTGGTCGGAAAATTCGATATCTAGTGACCCCGGCATGGCTGTTTCGGCCAATCCAAGCTAAGCCACAAAAATCTTATTTCCTCGAAAACTATGCACCGCTGGGGAAATCCACTTACAGATTTGAAATCTGCACACATGTGCGCTTCTAATGACGTAAAAATTACACGGATCGGTGATTGGTCGGAAAATTCGATATCTGGCGACCCCGGCATGGCTGTTTCGGCCAATCCAAGCTAAGCCACAAAAATCTTATTTCCTCGAAAACTATGCACCGCATAGGAAATCCAGTTACAGATTTGAAATCTGCACACATGTGCGCTTCTAATGACGTAAAAATTACACGGATCGGTGATTGGTCGGAAAATTCGATATCTGGCGACCCCGGCATGGCTGTTTCGGCCAATCCAAGCTAAGCCACAAAAATCTTATTTCCTCGAAAACTATGCACCGCTGGGGAAATCCAGTTACAGATTTGAAATCTGCACACATGTGCGCTTCTAATGACGTAAAAATTACACGGATCGGTGATTGGTCGGAAAATTCGATATCTGGCGACCCCGGGATGGCTGTTTCGGCCAATCCAAGCTAAGCCACGAAAATCGTATTTCCTCGAAAACTATGCACCGCTGGGGAAATCCAGTTACAGATTTGAAATCTGCACACATGTGCGCTTCTAATGACGTAAAAAATTACACGGATCGGTGATTGGTCGGAAAATTCGATATCTAGTGACCCCGGCATGGCTGTTTCGGCCAATCCAAGCTAAGCCACAAAAATCTTATTTCCTCGAAAACTATGCACCGCTGGGGAAATCCACTTACAGATTTGAAATCTGCACACATGTGCGCTTCTAATGACGTAAAAATTACACGGATCGGTGATTGGTCGGAAAATTCGATATGTGGCGACCCCGGCATGGCTGTTTCGGCCAATCCAAGCTAAGCCACAAAAATCTTATTTCCTCGAAAACTATGCACCGCTGGGGAAATCCAGTTACAGATTTGAAATCTGCACACATGTGCGCTTCTAATGACGCAAAAATTACACGGATCGGTGATTGGTCGGAAAATTCGATATCTGGCGACCCCGGCATGGCTGTTTCGGCCAATCCAAGCTAAGCCACAAAAACCTTATTTCCTCGAAAACTATGCACCGCTGGGGAAATCCAGTTACAGATTTGAAATCTGCACACATGTGCGCTTCTAATGACGTAAACATTACACGGATCGGTGATTGGTCGGAAAATTCGATATCTGGCGACCCCGGCATGGCTGTTTCGGCCAATCCAAGCTAAGCCACAGAAACTTTATTTCCTCGAAAACTATGCACCGCTGGGGAAATCCAGTTACAGATTTGAAATCTGCACACATGTGCGCTTCTAATGACGTAAAAATTACACGGATCGGTGATTGGTCGGAAAATTCGATATCTGGCGACCCCGGCATGGCTGTTTCGGCCAATCCAAGCTAAGCCACAAAAATCTTATTTCCTCGAAAACTATGCACCGCTGGGGAAATCCAGTTACAGATTTGAAATCTGCACACATGTGCGCTTCTAATGACGTAAAAATTACACGGATCGGTGATTGGTCGGAAAATTCGATATCTGGCGACCCCGGCATGGCTGTTTCGGCCAATCCAAGCTAAGCCACAAAAATCTTATTTCCTCGAAAACTATGCACCGCTGGGGAAATCCAGTTACAGATTTGAAATCTGCACACATGTGCGCTTCTAATGACGTAAAAATTACACGGATCGGTGATTGGTCGGAAAATTCGATATCTGGCGACCCCGGCATGGCTGTTTCGGCCAATCCAAGCTAAGCCACAAAAATCTTATTTCCTCGAAAACTATGCACCGCATAGGAAATCCAGTTACAGATTTGAAATCTGCACACATGTGCGCTTCTAATGACGTAAAAATTACACGGATCGGTGATTGGTCGGAAAATTCGATATCTGGCGACCCCGGCATGGCTGTTTCGGCCAATCCAAGCTAAGCCACAAAAATCTTATTTCCTCGAAAACTATGCACCGCTGGGGAAATCCAGTTACAGATTTGAAATCTGCACACATGTGCGCTTCTAATGACGTAAAAATTACACGGATCGGTGATTGGTCGGAAAATTCGATATCTGGCGACCCCGGCATGGCTGTTTCGGCCAATCCAAGCTAAGCCACGAAAATCGTATTTCCTCGAAAACTATGCACCGCATAGGAAATCGACTTACAGATTTGAAATCTGCACACATGTGCGCTTCTAATGACGTAAAAAATTACACGGATCGGTGATTGGTCGGAAAATTCGATATCTAGTGACCCCGGCATGGCTGTTTCGGCCAATCCAAGCTAAGCCACAAAAATCTTATTTCCTCGAAAACTATGCACCGCTGGGGAAATCCACTTACAGATTTGAAATCTGCACACATGTGCGCTTCTAATGACGTAAAAATTACACGGATCGGTGATTGGTCGGAAAATTCGATATCTGGCGACCCCGGCATGGCTGTTTCGGCCAATCCAAGCTAAGCCACCAAAGTCTTATTTCCTCGAAAACTATGCACCGCTGGGGAAATCCACTTCCAGATTTGAAATCTGCACACATGTGCGCTTCTAATGACGTAAAAATTACACGGATCGGTGATTGGTCGGAAAATTCGATATCTGGCGACCCCGGCATGGCTGTTTCGGCCAATCCAAGCTAAGCCACAAAAATCTTATTTCCTCGAAAACTATGCACCGCATAGGAAATCCAGTTACAGATTTGAAATCTGCACACATGTGCGCTTCTAATGACGTAAAAATTACACGGATCGGTGATTGGTCGGAAAATTCGATATCTGGCGACCCCGGCATGGCTGTTTCGGCCAATCCAAGCTAAGCCACAAAAATCTTATTTCCTCGAAAACTATGCACCGCTGGGGAAATCCAGTTACAGATTTGAAATCTGCACACATGTGCGCTTCTAATGACGTAAAAATTACACGGATCGGTGATTGGTCGGAAAATTCGATATCTGGCGACCCCGGCATGGCTGTTTCGGCCAATCCAAGCTAAGCCACGAAAATCGTATTTCCTCGAAAACTATGCACCGCATAGGAAATCGACTTACAGATTTGAAATCTGCACACATGTGCGCTTCTAATGACGTAAAAAATTACACGGATCGGTGATTGGTCGGAAAATTCGATATCTAGTGACCCCGGCATGGCTGTTTCGGCCAATCCAAGCTAAGCCACAAAAATCTTATTTCCTCGAAAACTATGCACCGCTGGGGAAATCCACTTACAGATTTGAAATCTGCACACATGTGCGCTTCTAATGACGTAAAAATTACACGGATCGGTGATTGGTCGGAAAATTCGATATCTGGCGACCCCGGCATGGCTGTTTCGGCCAATCCAAGCTAAGCCACCAAAGTCTTATTTCCTCGAAAACTATGCACCGCTGGGGAAATCCACTTCCAGATTTGAAATCTGCACACATGTGCGCTTCTAATGACGTAAAAATTACACGGATCGGTGATTGGTCGGAAAATTCGATATCTGGCGACCCCGGCATGGCTGTTTCGGCCAATCCAAGCTAAGCCACAAAAATCTTATTTCCTCGAAAACTATGCACCGCATAGGAAATCCAGTTACAGATTTGAAATCTGCACACATGTGCGCTTCTAATGACGTAAAAATTACACGGATCGGTGATTGGTCGGAAAATTCGATATCTGGCGACCCCGGCATGGCTGTTTCGGCCAATCCAAGCTAAGCCACAAAAATCTTATTTCCTCGAAAACTATGCACCGCATAGGAAATCCAGTTACAGATTTGAAATCTGCACACATGTGCGCTTCTAATGACGTAAAAATTACACGGATCGGTGATTGGTCGGAAAATTCGATATCTGGCGACCCCGGCATGGCTGTTTCGGCCAATCCAAGCTAAGCCACGAAAATCGTATTTCCTCGAAAACTATGCACCGCATAGGAAATCGACTTACAGATTTGAAATCTGCACACATGTGCGCTTCTAATGACGTAAAAAATTACACGGATCGGTGATTGGTCGGAAAATTCGATATCTAGTGACCCCGGCATGGCTGTTTCGGCCAATCCAAGCTAAGCCACAAAAATCTTATTTCCTCGAAAACTATGCACCGCTGGGGAAATCCACTTACAGATTTGAAATCTGCACACATGTGCGCTTCTAATGACATAAAAATTACACGGATCGGTGATTGGTCGGAAAATTCGATATCTGGCGACCCCGGCATGGCTGTTTCGGCCAATCCAAGCTAAGCCACCAAAGTCTTATTTCCTCGAAAACTATGCACCGCTGGGGAAATCCACTTCCAGATTTGAAATCTGCACACATGTGCGCTTCTAATGACGTAAAAATTACACGGATCGGTGATTGGTCGGAAAATTCGATATCTGGCGACCCCGGCATGGCTGTTTCGGCCAATCCAAGCTAAGCCACAAAAATCTTATTTCCTCGAAAACTATGCACCGCTGGGGAAATCCAGTTACAGATTTGAAATCTGCACACATGTGCGCTTCTAATGACGTAAAAATTACACGGATCGGTGATTGGTCGGAAAATTCGATATCTGGCGACCCCGGCATGGCTGTTTCGGCCAATCCAAGCTAAGCCCCGAAAATCGTATTTCCTCGAAAACTATGCACCGCATAGGAAATCGACTTACAGATTTGAAATCTGCACACATGTGCGCTTCTAATGACGTAAAAAATTACACGGATCGGTGATTGGTCGGAAAATTGGATATCTAGTGACCCCGGCATGGCTGTTTCGGCCAATCCAAGCTAAGCCACAAAAATCTTATTTCCTCGAAAACTATGCACCGCTGGGGAAATCCAGTTACAGATTTGAAATCTGCACACATGTGCGCTTCTAATGACGTAAAAATTACACGGATCGGTGATTGGTCGGAAAATTCGATATCTGGCGACCCCGGCATGGCTGTTTCGGCCAATCCAAGCTAAGCCACGAAAATCGTATTTCCTCGAAAACTATGCACCGCATAGGAAATCGACTTACAGATTTGAAATCTGCACACATGTGCGCTTCTAATGACGTAAAAAATTACACGGATCGGTGATTGGTCGGAAAATTCGATATCTAGTGACCCCGGCATGGCTGTTTCGGCCAATCCAAGCTAAGCCACAAAAATCTTATTTCCTCGAAAACTATGCACCGCTGGGGAAATCCACTTACAGATTTGAAATCTGCACACATGTGCGCTTCTAATGACGTAAAAATTACACGGATCGGTGATTGGTCGGAAAATTCGATATCTGGCGACCCCGGCATGGCTGTTTCGGCCAATCCAAGCTAAGCCACAAAAATCTTATTTCCTCGAAAACTATGCACCGCATAGGAAATCCAGTTACAGATTTGAAATCTGCACACATGTGCGCTTCTAATGACGTAAAAATTACACGGATCGGTGATTGGTCGGAAAATTCGATATCTGGCGACCCCGGCATGGCTGTTTCGGCCAATCCAAGCTAAGCCACAAAAATCTTATTTCCTCGAAAACTATGCACCGCTGGGGAAATCCAGTTACAGATTTGAAATCTGCACACATGTGCGCTTCTAATGACGTAAAAATTACACGGATCGGTGATTGGTCGGAAAATTCGATATCTGGCGACCCCGGGATGGCTGTTTCGGCCAATCCAAGCTAAGCCACGAAAATCGTATTTCCTCGAAAACTATGCACCGCTGGGGAAATCCAGTTACAGATTTGAAATCTGCACACATGTGCGCTTCTAATGACGTAAAAAATTACACGGATCGGTGATTGGTCGGAAAATTCGATATCTAGTGACCCCGGCATGGCTGTTTCGGCCAATCCAAGCTAAGCCACAAAAATCTTATTTCCTCGAAAACTATGCACCGCTGGGGAAATCCACTTACAGATTTGAAATCTGCACACATGTGCGCTTCTAATGACGTAAAAATTACACGGATCGGTGATTGGTCGGAAAATTCGATATGTGGCGACCCCGGCATGGCTGTTTCGGCCAATCCAAGCTAAGCCACAAAAATCTTATTTCCTCGAAAACTATGCACCGCTGGGGAAATCCAGTTACAGATTTGAAATCTGCACACATGTGCGCTTCTAATGACGCAAAAATTACACGGATCGGTGATTGGTCGGAAAATTCGATATCTGGCGACCCCGGCATGGCTGTTTCGGCCAATCCAAGCTAAGCCACAAAAACCTTATTTCCTCGAAAACTATGCACCGCTGGGGAAATCCAGTTACAGATTTGAAATCTGCACACATGTGCGCTTCTAATGACGTAAACATTACACGGATCGGTGATTGGTCGGAAAATTCGATATCTGGCGACCCCGGCATGGCTGTTTCGGCCAATCCAAGCTAAGCCACAGAAACTTTATTTCCTCGAAAACTATGCACCGCTGGGGAAATCCAGTTACAGATTTGAAATCTGCACACATGTGCGCTTCTAATGACGTAAAAATTACACGGATCGGTGATTGGTCGGAAAATTCGATATCTGGCGACCCCGGCATGGCTGTTTCGGCCAATCCAAGCTAAGCCACAAAAATCTTATTTCCTCGAAAACTATGCACCGCTGGGGAAATCCAGTTACAGATTTGAAATCTGCACACATGTGCGCTTCTAATGACGTAAAAATTACACGGATCGGTGATTGGTCGGAAAATTCGATATCTGGCGACCCCGGCATGGCTGTTTCGGCCAATCCAAGCTAAGCCACAAAAATCTTATTTCCTCGAAAACTATGCACCGCTGGGGAAATCCAGTTACAGATTTGAAATCTGCACACATGTGCGCTTCTAATGACGTAAAAATTACACGGATCGGTGATTGGTCGGAAAATTCGATATCTGGCGACCCCGGCATGGCTGTTTCGGCCAATCCAAGCTAAGCCACAAAAATCTTATTTCCTCGAAAACTATGCACCGCATAGGAAATCCAGTTACAGATTTGAAATCTGCACACATGTGCGCTTCTAATGACGTAAAAATTACACGGATCGGTGATTGGTCGGAAAATTCGATATCTGGCGACCCCGGCATGGCTGTTTCGGCCAATCCAAGCTAAGCCACAAAAATCTTATTTCCTCGAAAACTATGCACCGCTGGGGAAATCCAGTTACAGATTTGAAATCTGCACACATGTGCGCTTCTAATGACGTAAAAATTACACGGATCGGTGATTGGTCGGAAAATTCGATATCTGGCGACCCCGGCATGGCTGTTTCGGCCAATCCAAGCTAAGCCACGAAAATCGTATTTCCTCGAAAACTATGCACCGCATAGGAAATCGACTTACAGATTTGAAATCTGCACACATGTGCGCTTCTAATGACGTAAAAAATTACACGGATCGGTGATTGGTCGGAAAATTCGATATCTAGTGACCCCGGCATGGCTGTTTCGGCCAATCCAAGCTAAGCCACAAAAATCTTATTTCCTCGAAAACTATGCACCGCTGGGGAAATCCACTTACAGATTTGAAATCTGCACACATGTGCGCTTCTAATGACGTAAAAATTACACGGATCGGTGATTGGTCGGAAAATTCGATATCTGGCGACCCCGGCATGGCTGTTTCGGCCAATCCAAGCTAAGCCACCAAAGTCTTATTTCCTCGAAAACTATGCACCGCTGGGGAAATCCACTTCCAGATTTGAAATCTGCACACATGTGCGCTTCTAATGACGTAAAAATTACACGGATCGGTGATTGGTCGGAAAATTCGATATCTGGCGACCCCGGCATGGCTGTTTCGGCCAATCCAAGCTAAGCCACAAAAATCTTATTTCCTCGAAAACTATGCACCGCATAGGAAATCCAGTTACAGATTTGAAATCTGCACACATGTGCGCTTCTAATGACGTAAAAATTACACGGATCGGTGATTGGTCGGAAAATTCGATATCTGGCGACCCCGGCATGGCTGTTTCGGCCAATCCAAGCTAAGCCACAAAAATCTTATTTCCTCGAAAACTATGCACCGCTGGGGAAATCCAGTTACAGATTTGAAATCTGCACACATGTGCGCTTCTAATGACGTAAAAATTACACGGATCGGTGATTGGTCGGAAAATTCGATATCTGGCGACCCCGGCATGGCTGTTTCGGCCAATCCAAGCTAAGCCACGAAAATCGTATTTCCTCGAAAACTATGCACCGCATAGGAAATCGACTTACAGATTTGAAATCTGCACACATGTGCGCTTCTAATGACGTAAAAAATTACACGGATCGGTGATTGGTCGGAAAATTCGATATCTAGTGACCCCGGCATGGCTGTTTCGGCCAATCCAAGCTAAGCCACAAAAATCTTATTTCCTCGAAAACTATGCACCGCTGGGGAAATCCACTTACAGATTTGAAATCTGCACACATGTGCGCTTCTAATGACATAAAAATTACACGGATCGGTGATTGGTCGGAAAATTCGATATCTGGCGACCCCGGCATGGCTGTTTCGGCCAATCCAAGCTAAGCCACCAAAGTCTTATTTCCTCGAAAACTATGCACCGCTGGGGAAATCCACTTCCAGATTTGAAATCTGCACACATGTGCGCTTCTAATGACGTAAAAATTACACGGATCGGTGATTGGTCGGAAAATTCGATATCTGGCGACCCCGGCATGGCTGTTTCGGCCAATCCAAGCTAAGCCACAAAAATCTTATTTCCTCGAAAACTATGCACCGCTGGGGAAATCCAGTTACAGATTTGAAATCTGCACACATGTGCGCTTCTAATGACGTAAAAATTACACGGATCGGTGATTGGTCGGAAAATTCGATATCTGGCGACCCCGGCATGGCTGTTTCGGCCAATCCAAGCTAAGCCCCGAAAATCGTATTTCCTCGAAAACTATGCACCGCATAGGAAATCGACTTACAGATTTGAAATCTGCACACATGTGCGCTTCTAATGACGTAAAAAATTACACGGATCGGTGATTGGTCGGAAAATTGGATATCTAGTGACCCCGGCATGGCTGTTTCGGCCAATCCAAGCTAAGCCACAAAAATCTTATTTCCTCGAAAACTATGCACCGCTGGGGAAATCCAGTTACAGATTTGAAATCTGCACACATGTGCGCTTCTAATGACGTAAAAATTACACGGATCGGTGATTGGTCGGAAAATTCGATATCTGGCGACCCCGGCATGGCTGTTTCGGCCAATCCAAGCTAAGCCACGAAAATCGTATTTCCTCGAAAACTATGCACCGCATAGGAAATCGACTTACAGATTTGAAATCTGCACACATGTGCGCTTCTAATGACGTAAAAAATTACACGGATCGGTGATTGGTCGGAAAATTCGATATCTAGTGACCCCGGCATGGCTGTTTCGGCCAATCCAAGCTAAGCCACAAAAATCTTATTTCCTCGAAAACTATGCACCGCTGGGGAAATCCACTTACAGATTTGAAATCTGCACACATGTGCGCTTCTAATGACGTAAAAATTACACGGATCGGTGATTGGTCGGAAAATTCGATATCTGGCGACCCCGGCATGGCTGTTTCGGCCAATCCAAGCTAAGCCACAAAAATCTTATTTCCTCGAAAACTATGCACCGCATAGGAAGTCCAGTTACAGATTTGAAATCTGCACACATGTGCGCTTCTAATGACGTAAAAATTACACGGATCGGTGATTGGTCGGAAAATTCGATATCTGGCGACCCCGGCATGGCTGTTTCGGCCAATCCAAGCTAAGCCACAAAAATCTTATTTCCTCGAAAACTATGCACCGCTGGGGAAATCCAGTTACAGATTTGAAATCTGCACACATGTGCGCTTCTAATGACGTAAAAATTACACGGATCGGTGATTGGTCGGAAAATTCGATATCTGGCGACCCCGGGATGGCTGTTTCGGCCAATCCAAGCTAAGCCACGAAAATCGTATTTCCTCGAAAACTATGCACCGCATAGGAAATCGACTTACAGATTTGAAATCTGCACACATGTGCGCTTCTAATGACGTAAAAAATTACACGGATCGGTGATTGGTCGGAAAATTCGATATCTAGTGACCCCGGCATGGCTGTTTCGGCCAATCCAAGCTAAGCCACAAAAATCTTATTTCCTCGAAAACTATGCACCGCTGGGGAAATCCACTTACAGATTTGAAATCTGCACACATGTGCGCTTCTAATGACGTAAAAATTACACGGATCGGTGATTGGTCGGAAAATTCGATATGTGGCGACCCCGGCATGGCTGTTTCGGCCAATCCAAGCTAAGCCACAAAAATCTTATTTCCTCGAAAACTATACACCGCTGGGGAAATCCAGTTACAGATTTGAAATCTGCACACATGTGCGCTTCTAATGACGTAAAAATTACACGGATCGGTGATTGGTCGGAAAATTCGATATCTGGCGACCCCGGCATGGCTGTTTCGGCCAATCCAAGCTAAGCCACAAAAACCTTATTTCCTCGAAAACTATGCACCGCTGGGGAAATCCAGTTACAGATTTGAAATCTGCACACATGTGCGCTTCTAATGACGTAAAAATTACACGGATCGGTGATTGGTCGGAAAATTCGATATCTGGCGACCCCGGCATGGCTGTTTCGGCCAATCCAAGCTAAGCCACAAAAATCTTATTTCCTCGAAAACTATGCACCGCTGGGGAAATCCAGTTACAGATTTGAAATCTGCACACATGTGCGCTTCTAATGACGTAAAAATTACACGGATCGGTGATTGGTCGGAAAATTCGATATCTGGCGACCCCGGCATGGCTGTTTCGGCCAATCCAAGCTAAGCCACAAAAATCTTATTTCCTCGAAAACTATGCACCGCTGGGGAAATCCAGTTACAGATTTGAAATCTGCACACATGTGCGCTTCTAATGACGTAAAAATTACACGGATCGGTGATTGGTCGGAAAATTCGATATCTGGCGACCCCGGCATGGCTGTTTCGGCCAATCCAAGCTAAGCCACGAAAATCGTATTTCCTCGAAAACTATGCACCGCATAGGAAATCGACTTACAGATTTGAAATCTGCACACATGTGCGCTTCTAATGACGTAAAAAATTACACGGATCGGTGATTGGTCGGAAAATTCGATATCTAGTGACCCCGGCATGGCTGTTTCGGCCAATCCAAGCTAAGCCACAAAAATCTTATTTCCTCGAAAACTATGCACCGCTGGGGAAATCCACTTACAGATTTGAAATCTGCACACATGTGCGCTTCTAATGACGTAAAAATTACACGGATCGGTGATTGGTCGGAAAATTCGATATCTGGCGACCCCGGCATGGCTGTTTCGGCCAATCCAAGCTAAGCCACAAAAATCTTATTTCCTCGAAAACTATGCACCGCTGGGGAAATCCAGTTACAGATTTGAAATCTGCACACATGTGCACTTCTAATGACGTAAAAATTACACGGATCGGTGATTGGTCGGAAAATTCGATATCTGGCGACCCCGGCATGGCTGTTTCGGCCAATCCAAGCTAAGCCACCAAAGTCTTATTTCCTCGAAAACTATGCACCGCTGGGGAAATCCACTTCCAGATTTGAAATCTGCACACATGTGCGCTTCTAATGACGTAAAAATTACACGGATCGGTGATTGGTCGGAAAATTCGATATCTGGCGACCCCGGCATGGCTGTTTCGGCCAATCCAAGCTAAGCCACAAAAATCTTATTTCCTCGAAAACTATGCACCGCTGGGGAAATCCAGTTACAGATTTGAAATCTGCACACATGTGCGCTTCTAATGACGTAAAAATTACACGGATCGGTGATTGGTCGGAAAATTCGATATCTGGCGACCCCGGCATGGCTGTTTCGGCCAATCCAAGCTAAGCCACCAAAGTCTTATTTCCTCGAAAACTATGCACCGCTGGGGAAATCCACTTCCAGATTTGAAATCTGCACACATGTGCGCTTCTAATGACGTAAAAAATTACACGGATCGGTGATTGGTCGGAAAATTGGATATCTAGTGACCCCGGCATGGCTGTTTCGGCCAATCCAAGCTAAGCCACAAAAATCTTATTTCCTCGAAAACTATGCACCGCTGGGGAAATCCAGTTACAGATTTGAAATCTGCACACATGTGCGCTTCTAATGACGTAAAAATTACACGGATCGGTGATTGGTCGGAAAATTCGATATCTGGCGACCCCGGCATGGCTGTTTCGGCCAATCCAAGCTAAGCCACGAAAATCGTATTTCCTCGAAAACTATGCACCGCATAGGAAATCGACTTACAGATTTGAAATCTGCACACATGTGCGCTTCTAATGACGTAAAAAATTACACGGATCGGTGATTGGTCGGAAAATTCGATATCTAGTGACCCCGGCATGGCTGTTTCGGCCAATCCAAGCTAAGCCACAAAAATCTTATTTCCTCGAAAACTATGCACCGCTGGGGAAATCCACTTACAGATTTGAAATCTGCACACATGTGCGCTTCTAATGACGTAAAAATTACACGGATCGGTGATTGGTCGGAAAATTCGATATCTGGCGACCCCGGCATGGCTGTTTCCGCCAATCCAAGCTAAGCCACAAAAATCTTATTTCCTCGAAAACTATGCACCGCATAGGAAATCCAGTTACAGATTTGAAATCTGCACACATGTGCGCTTCTAATGACGTAAAAATTACACGGATCGGTGATTGGTCGGAAAATTCGATATCTGGCGACCCCGGCATGGCTGTTTCGGCCAATCCAAGCTAAGCCACAAAAATCTTATTTCCTCGAAAACTATGCACCGCTGGGGAAATCCAGTTACAGATTTGAAATCTGCACACATGTGCGCTTCTAATGACGTAAAAATTACACGGATCGGTGATTGGTCGGAAAATTCGATATCTGGCGACCCCGGGATGGCTGTTTCGGCCAATCCAAGCTAAGCCACGAAAATCGTATTTCCTCGAAAACTATGCACCGCATAGGAAATCGACTTACAGATTTGAAATCTGCACACATGTGCGCTTCTAATGACGTAAAAAATTACACGGATCGGTGATTGGTCGGAAAATTCGATATCTAGTGACCCCGGCATGGCTGTTTCGGCCAATCCAAGCTAAGCCACAAAAATCTTATTTCCTCGAAAACTATGCACCGCTGGGGAAATCCACTTACAGATTTGAAATCTGCACACATGTGCGCTTCTAATGACGTAAAAATTACACGGATCGGTGATTGGTCGGAAAATTCGATATCTGGCGACCCCGGCATGGCTGTTTCGGCCAATCCAAGCTAAGCCACAAAAATCTTATTTCCTCGAAAACTATGCACCGCTGGGGAAATCCAGTTACAGATTTGAAATCTGCACACATGTGCGCTTCTAATGACGTAAAAATTACACGGATCGGTGATTGGTCGGAAAATTCGATATCTGGCGACCCCGGCATGGCTGTTTCGGCCAATCCAAGCTAAGCCACAAAAACCTTATTTCCTCGAAAACTATGCACCGCTGGGGAAATGCAGTTACAGATTTGAAATCTGCACACATGTGCGCTTCTAATGACGTAAACATTACACGGATCGGTGATTGGTCGGAAAATTCGATATCTGGCGACCCCGGCATGGCTGTTTCGGCCAATCCAAGCTAAGCCACAGAAACTTTATTTCCTCGAAAACTATGCACCGCTGGGGAAATCCAGTTACAGATTTGAAATCTGCACACATGTGCGCTTCTAATGACGTAAGAATTACACGGATCGGTGATTGGTCGGAAAATTCGATATCTGGCGACCCCGGCATGGCTGTTTCGGCCAATCCAAGCTAAGCCACAAAAATCTTATTTCCTCGAAAACTATGCACCGCTGGGGAAATCCAGTTACAGATTTGAAATCTGCACACATGTGCGCTTCTAATGACGTAAAAATTACACGGATCGGTGATTGGTCGGAAAATTCGATATCTGGCGACCCCGGCATGGCTGTTTCGGCCAATCCAAGCTAAGCCACAAAAATCTTATTTCCTCGAAAACTATGCACCGCTGGGGAAATCCAGTTACAGATTTGAAATCTGCACACATGTGCGCTTCTAATGACGTAAAAATTACACGGATCGGTGATTGGTCGGAAAATTCGATATCTGGCGACCCCGGCATGGCTGTTTCGGCCAATCCAAGCTAAGCCACGAAAATCGTATTTCCTCGAAAACTATGCACCGCATAGGAAATCGACTTACAGATTTGAAATCTGCACACATGTGCGCTTCTAATGACGTAAAAAATTACACGGATCGGTGATTGGTCGGAAAATTCGATATCTAGTGACCCCGGCATGGCTGTTTCGGCCAATCCAAGCTAAGCCACAAAAATCTTATTTCCTCGAAAACTATGCACCGCTGGGGAAATCCACTTACAGATTTGAAATCTGCACACATGTGCGCTTCTAATGACGTAAAAATTACACGGATCGGTGATTGGTCGGAAAATTCGATATCTGGCGACCCCGGCATGGCTGTTTCGGCCAATCCAAGCTAAGCCACAAAAATCTTATTTCCTCGAAAACTATGCACCGCTGGGGAAATCCACTTACAGATTTGAAATCTGCACACATGTGCGCTTCTAATGACGTAAAAATTACACGGATCGGTGATTGGTCGGAAAATTCGATATCTGGCGACCCCGGCATGGCTGTTTCGGCCAATCCAAGCTAAGCCACCAAAGTCTTATTTCCTCGAAAACTATGCACCGCTGGGGAAATCCACTTCCAGATTTGAAATCTGCACACATGTGCGCTTCTAATGACGTAAAAATTACACGGATCGGTGATTGGTCGGAAAATTCGATATCTGGCGACCCCGGCATGGCTGTTTCGGCCAATCCAAGCTAAGCCACAAAAATCTTATTTCCTCGAAAACTATGCACCGCTGGGGAAATCCAGTTACAGATTTGAAATCTGCACACATGTGCGCTTCTAATGACGTAAAAATTACACGGATCGGTGATTGGTCGGAAAATTCGATATCTGGCGACCCCGGCATGGCTGTTTCGGCCAATCCAAGCTAAGCCACCAAAGTCTTATTTCCTCGAAAACTATGCACCGCTGGGGAAATCCACTTCCAGATTTGAAATCTGCACACATGTGCGCTTCTAATGACGTACAAATTACACGGATCGGTGATTGGTCGGAAAATTCGATATCTGGCGACCCCGGCATGGCTGTTTCGGCCAATCCAAGCTAAGCCACAAAAATCTTATTTCCTCGAAAACTATGCACCGCTGGGGAAATCCAGTTACAGATTTGAAATCTGCACACATGTGCGCTTCTAATGACGTAAAAATTACACGGATCGGTGATTGGTCGGAAAATTCGATATCTGGCGACCCCGGCATGGCTGTTTCGGCCAATCCAAGCTAAGCCACAAAAATCTTATTTCCTCGAAAACTATGCACCGCTGGGGAAATCCAGTTACAGATTTGAAATCTGCACACATGTGCGCTTCTAATGACGTAAAAATTACACGGATCGGTGATTGGTCGGAAAATTCGATATCTGGCGACCCCGGCATGGCTGTTTCGGCCAATCCAAGCTAAGCCACAAAAATATGATTTCCTCGAAAACTATGCACCGCATAGGAAATCGACTTACAGATTTGAAATCTGCACACATGTCCGCTTCTAATGACGTAAAAATTACACGGATCGGTGATTGGTCGGAAAATTCGATATCTGGCGAACCCGGCATGGCTGTTTCCGCCAATCCAAGCTAAGCCACGAAAATCGTATTTCCTCGAAAACTATGCACCGCATAGGAAATCGACTTACAGATTTGAAATCTGCACACATGTGCGCTTCTAATGACGTAAAAATTACACGGATCGGTGATTGGTCGGAAAATTCGATATCTGGCGACCCCGGCATGGCTGTTTCGGCCAATCCAAGCTAAGCCACAAAAACCTTATTTCCTCGAAAACTATGCACCGCTGGGGAAATGCAGTTACAGATTTGAAATCTGCACACATGTGCGCTTCTAATGACGTAAAATTTACACGGATCGATGATTGGTCGGAAAATTCGATATCTGGCGACCCCGGCATGGCTGTTTCGGCCAATCCAAGCTAAGCCACAAAAATCTTATTTCCTCGAAAACTATGCACCGCTGGGGAAATCCACTTACAGATTTGAAATCTGCACACATGTGCGCTTCTAATGACGTAAACATTACACGGATCGGTGATTGGTCGGAAAATTCGATATCTGGCGACCCCGGCATGGCTGTTTCGGCCAATCCAAGCTAAGCCACAAAAACCTTATTTCCTCGAAAACTATGCACCGCTGGGGAAATCCAGTTACAGATTTGAAATCTGCACACATGTGCGCTTCTAATGACGTAAAAATTACACGGATCGGTGATTGGTCGGAAAATTCGATATCTGGCGACCCCGGCATGGCTGTTTCGGCCAATCCAAGCTAAGCCACAAAAACCTTATTTCCTCGAAAACTATGCACCGCTGGGGAAATGCAGTTACAGATTTGAAATCTGCACACATGTGCGCTTCTAATGACGTAAACATTACACGGATCGGTGATTGGTCGGAAAATTCGATATCTGGCGACCCCGGCATGGCTGTTTCGGCCAATCCAAGCTAAGCCACAGAAACCTTATTTCCTCGAAAACTATGCACCGCTGGGGAAATCCAGTTACAGATTTGAAATCTGCACACATGTGCGCTTCCAATGACGTAAAAATTACACGGATCGGCGATTGGTCGGGAAATTCGATATCTGGCGACCCCGGCATGGCTGTTTCCGCCAATCCAAGCTAAGCCACACAAATCTTATTTTCTCGATAACTATCCACCGCGTAGGAAATCCAGTTACAGATTTGAAATCTGCACACATGTGCGCTTCTAATGACGTAAAAATTACACGGATCGGTGATTGGTCGGAAAATTCGATATCTGGCGACCCCGGCATGGCTGTTTCGGCCAATCCAAGCTAAGCCACAAAAATCTTATTTCCTCGAAAACTATGCACCGCTGGGGAAATCCAGTTACAGATTTGAAATCTGCACACATGTGCGCTTCTAATGACGTAAAAATTACACGGATCGGTGATTGGTCGGAAAATTCGATATCTGGCGACCCCGGCATGGCTGTTTCGGCCAATCCAAGCTAAGCCACCAAAGTCTTATTTCCTCGAAAACTATGCACCGCTGGGGAAATCCACTTCCAGATTTGAAATCTGCACACATGTGCGCTTCTAATGACGTAAAAATTACACGGATCGGTGATTGGTCGGAAAATTCGATATCTGGCGACCCCGGCATGGCTGTTTCGGCCAATCCAAGCTAAGCCACAAAAATCTTATTTCCTCGAAAACTATGCACCGCTGGGGAAATCCAGTTACAGATTTGAAATCTGCACACATGTGCGCTTCTAATGACGTAAAAATTACACGGATCGGTGATTGGTCGGAAAATTCGATATCTGGCGACCCCGGCATGGCTGTTTCGGCCAATCCAAGCTAAGCCACAAAAATCTTATTTCCTCGAAAACTATGCACCGCTGGGGAAATCCGCTTACAGATTTGAAATCTGCACACATGTGCGCTTCTAATGACGTAAGCATTACACGGATCGGTGATTGGTCGGAAAATTCGATATCTGGCGACCCCGGCATGGCTGTTTCGGCCAATCCAAGCTAAGCCACAAAAACCTTATTTCCTCGAAAACTATGCACCGCTGGGGAAATGCAGTTACAGATTTGAAATCTGCACACATGTGCGCTTCTAATGACGTAAAAATTACACGGATCGGTGATTGGTCGGAAAATTCGATATCTGGCGACCCCGGCATGGCTGTTTCCGCCAATCCAAGCTAAGCCACAAAAATCTTATTTCCTCGAAAACTATGCACCGCTGGGGAAATCCAGTTACAGATTTGAAATCTGCACACATGTGCGCTTCTAATGACGTAAAAATTACACGGATCGGTGGTTGGTCGGAAAATTCGATATCTGGCGACCCCGCCATAGCTGTTTCGGCCAATCCAAGCTAAGCCACAAAAATCTTATTTCCTCGAAAACTTTGCACCGCTGGGGAAATCCAGTTACAGATTTGAAATCTGCACACATATGCGCTTCTAATGACGTAAAAATTACACTGATCGGTGATTGGTCGGAAAATTCGATATCTGGCGACCCCGGCATGGCTGTTTCGGCCAATCCAAGCTAAGCCACAAAAATCTTATTTCCTCGAAAACTATGCACCGCTGGGGAAATCCACTTACAGATTGGAAATCTGCACACATGTGCACTTCTAATGACGTAAAAATTACACGGATCGGGGATGGGTCGGAAAATTCGATATCTGGTGACCCCGGCATGGCTGTTTCCGCCAATCCAAGCAAAGGCATAAAAATCTTATCTTCTCGAAAACTATGCACCGCATAGGAAATCGACTTACAGATTTGAAATCTGCACACATGTGCGCTTCTAATGACGTAAACATTACACGGATCGGTGATTGGTCGGGAAATTCGATATCTGGCGACCCCGCCATAGCTGTTTCGGCCAATCCAAGCTAAGCCACAAAAATCTTATTTCCTCGAAAACTATGCACCGCTGGGGAAATCCAGTTACAGATTTGAAATCTGCACACATATGCGCTTCTAATGACGTAAAAATTACACGGATCGGTGATTGGTCGGAAAATTCGATATCTGGCGACCCCGGCATGGCTGTTTCGGCCAATCCAAGCTAAGCCACAAAAATCTTATTTCCTCGAAAACTATGCACCGCTGGGGAAATCCACTTACAGATTTGAAATCTGCACACATGTGCGCTTCTAATGACGTAAACATTACACGGATCGGTGATTGGTCGGGAAATTCGATATCTGGCGACCCCGCCATAGCTGTTTCGGCCAATCCAAGCTAAGCCACAAAAATCTTATTTCCTCGAAAACTATGCACCGCATAGGAAATCCAGTTACAGATTTGAAATCTGCACACATGTGCGCTTCTAATGACGTAAAAATTACACGGATCGGTGATTGGTCGGAAAATTCGATATCTGGCGACCCCGGCATGGCTGTTTCGGCCAATCCAAGCTAAGCCACAAAAACCTTATTTCCTCGAAAACTATGCACCGCTGGGGAAATCCAGTTACAGATTTGAAATCTGCACACATGTGCGCTTCTAATGACGTAAAAATTACACGGATCGGTGATTGGTCGGAAAATTCGATATCTGGCGACCCCGGCATGGCTGTTTCCGCCAATCCAAGCTAAGCCACAAAAATCTTATTTCCTCGAAAACTATGCACCGCTGGGGAAATCCGCTTACAGATTTGAAATCTGCACACATGTGCGCTTCTAATGACGTAAACATTACACGGATCGGTGATTGGTCGGAAAATTCGATATCTGGCGACCCCGGCATGGCTGTTTCGGCCAATCCAAGCTAAGCCACAAAAATCTTATTTCCTCGAAAACTATGCACCGCTGGGGAAATCCAGTTACAGATTTGAAATCTGCACACATGTGCGCTTCTAATGACGTAAAAATTACACGGATCGGTGATTGGTCGGAAAATTCGATATCTAGTGACCCCGGCATGGCTGTTTCGGCCAATCCAAGCTAAGCCACAAAAATCTTATTTCCTCGATAACTATCCACCGCGTAGGAAATCCAGTTACAGATTTGAAATCTGCACACATGTGCGCTTCTAATGACGTAAAAATTACACGGATCGGTGATTGGTCGGAAAATTCGATATCTGGCGACCCCGGCATGGCTGTTTCGGCCAATCCAAGCTAAGCCACAAAAATCTTATTTCCTCGAAAACTATGCACCGCTGGGGAAATCCAGTTACAGATTTGAAATCTGCACACATGTGCGCTTCTAATGACGTAAAAATTACACGGATCGGTGATTGGTCGGAAAATTCGATATCTGGCGACCCCGGCATGGCTGTTTCGGCCAATCCAAGCTAAGCCACAAAAATCTTATTTCCTCGAAAACTATGCACCGCTGGGGAAATCCAGTTACAGATTTGAAATCTGCACACATGTGCGCTTCTAATGACGTAAAAATTACACGGATCGGTGATTGGTCGGAAAATTCGATATCTGGCGACCCCGGCATGGCTGTTTCGGCCAATCCAAGCTAAGCCACAAAAATCTTATTTCCTCGAAAACTATGCACCGCTGGGGAAATCCGCTTACAGATTTGAAATCTGCACACATGTGCGCTTCTAATGACGTAAACATTACACGGATCGGTGATTGGTCGGAAAATTCGATATCTGGCGACCCCGGCATGGCTGTTTCGGCCAATCCAAGCTAAGCCACAAAAATCTTATTTCCTCGAAAACTATGCACCGCTGGGGAAATCCAGTTACAGATTTGAAATCTGCACACATGTGCGCTTCTAATGACGTAAAAATTACACGGATCGGTGATTGGTCGGAAAATTCGATATCTGGCGACCCCGGCATGGCTGTTTCCGCCAATCCAAGCTAAGCCACAAAAATCTTATTTCCTCGAAAACTATGCACCGCTGGGGAAATCCAGTTACAGATTTGAAATCTGCACACATGTGCGCTTCTAATGACGTAAAAATTACACGGATCGGTGGTTGGTCGGAAAATTCGATATCTGGCGACCCCGCCATAGCTGTTTCGGCCAATCCAAGCTAAGCCACAAAAATCTTATTTCCTCGAAAACTTTGCACCGCTGGGGAAATCCAGTTACAGATTTGAAATCTGCACACATATGCGCTTCTAATGACGTAAAAATTACACTGATCGGTGATTGGTCGGAAAATTCGATATCTGGCGACCCCGGCATGGCTGTTTCGGCCAATCCAAGCTAAGCCACAAAAATCTTATTTCCTCGAAAACTATGCACCGCTGGGGAAATCCACTTACAGATTGGAAATCTGCACACATGTGCACTTCTAATGACGTAAAAATTACACGGATCGGGGATGGGTCGGAAAATTCGATATCTGGTGACCCCGGCGTGGCTGTTTCCGCCAATCCAAGCAAAGGCATAAAAATCTTATCTTCTCGAAAACTATGCACCGCATAGGAAATCGACTTACAGATTTGAAATCTGCACACATGTGCGCTTCTAATGACGTAAACATTACACGGATCGGTGATTGGTCGGGAAATTCGATATCTGGCGACCCCGCCATAGCTGTTTCGGCCAATCCAAGCTAAGCCACAAAAATCTTATTTCCTCGAAAACTATGCACCGCTGGGGAAATCCAGTTACAGATTTGAAATCTGCACACATATGCGCTTCTAATGACGTAAAAATTACACGGATCGGTGATTGGTCGGAAAATTCGATATCTGGCGACCCCGGCATGGCTGTTTCGGCCAATCCAAGCTAAGCCACAAAAATCTTATTTCCTCGAAAACTATGCACCGCTGGGGAAATCCACTTACAGATTTGAAATCTGCACACATGTGCGCTTCTAATGACGTAAACATTACACGGATCGGTGATTGGTCGGAAAATTCGATATCTGGCGACCCCGCCATAGCTGTTTCGGCCAATCCAAGCTAAGCCACAAAAATCTTATTTCCTCGAAAACTATGCACCGCTGGGGAAATCCACTTACAGATTTGAAATCTGCACACATGTGCGCTTCTAATGACGTAAAAATTACACGGATCGGTGATTGGTCGGAAAATTCGATATCTGGCGACCCCGGCATGGCTGTTTCGGCCAATCCAAGCTAAGCCACAAAAATCTTATTTCCTCGAAAACTATGCACCGCTGGGGAAATCCACTTACAGATTTGAAATCTGCACACATGTGCGCTTCTAATGACGTAAAAATTACACGGATCGGTGATTGGTCGGAAAATTCGATATCTGGCGACCCCGGCATGGCTGTTTCGGCCAATCCAAGCTAAGCCACCAAAGTCTTATTTCCTCGAAAACTATGCACCGCTGGGGAAATCCACTTCCAGATTTGAAATCTGCACACATGTGCGCTTCTAATGACGTAAAAATTACACGGATCGGTGATTGGTCGGAAAATTCGATATCTGGCGACCCCGGCATGGCTGTTTCGGCCAATCCAAGCTAAGCCACAAAAATCTTATTTCCTCGAAAACTATGCACCGCTGGGGAAATCCAGTTACAGATTTGAAATCTGCACACATGTGCGCTTCTAATGACGTAAAAATTACACGGATCGGTGATTGGTCGGAAAATTCGATATCTGGCGACCCCGGCATGGCTGTTTCGGCCAATCCAAGCTAAGCCACCAAAGTCTTATTTCCTCGAAAACTATGCACCGCTGGGGAAATCCACTTCCAGATTTGAAATCTGCACACATGTGCGCTTCTAATGACGTACAAATTACACGGATCGGTGATTGGTCGGAAAATTCGATATCTGGCGACCCCGGCATGGCTGTTTCGGCCAATCCAAGCTAAGCCACAAAAATCTTATTTCCTCGAAAACTATGCACCGCTGGGGAAATCCAGTTACAGATTTGAAATCTGCACACATGTGCGCTTCTAATGACGTAAAAATTACACGGATCGGTGATTGGTCGGAAAATTCGATATCTGGCGACCCCGGCATGGCTGTTTCGGCCAATCCAAGCTAAGCCACAAAAATCTTATTTCCTCGAAAACTATGCACCGCTGGGGAAATCCAGTTACAGATTTGAAATCTGCACACATGTGCGCTTCTAATGACGTAAAAATTACACGGATCGGTGATTGGTCGGAAAATTCGATATCTGGCGACCCCGGCATGGCTGTTTCGGCCAATCCAAGCTAAGCCACAAAAATATGATTTCCTCGAAAACTATGCGCCGCATAGGAAATCGACTTACAGATTTGAAATCTGCACACATGTCCGCTTCTAATGACGTAAAAATTACACGGATCGGTGATTGGTCGGAAAATTCGATATCTGGCGAACCCGGCATGGCTGTTTCCGCCAATCCAAGCTAAGCCACGAAAATCGTATTTCCTCGAAAACTATGCACCGCATAGGAAATCGACTTACAGATTTGAAATCTGCACACATGTGCGCTTCTAATGACGTAAAAATTACACGGATCGGTGATTGGTCGGAAAATTCGATATCTGGCGACCCCGGCATGGCTGTTTCGGCCAATCCAAGCTAAGCCACAAAAACCTTATTTCCTCGAAAACTATGCACCGCTGGGGAAATGCAGTTACAGATTTGAAATCTGCACACATGTGCGCTTCTAATGACGTAAAAATTACACGGATCGATGATTGGTCGGAAAATTCGATATCTGGCGACCCCGGCATGGCTGTTTCGGCCAATCCAAGCTAAGCCACAAAAATCTTATTTCCTCGAAAACTATGCACCGCTGGGGAAATCCACTTACAGATTTGAAATCTGCACACATGTGCGCTTCTAATGACGTAAACATTACACGGATCGGTGATTGGTCGGAAAATTCGATATCTGGCGACCCCGGCATGGCTGTTTCGGCCAATCCAAGCTAAGCCACAAAAACCTTATTTCCTCGAAAACTATGCACCGCTGGGGAAATCCAGTTACAGATTTGAAATCTGCACACATGTGCGCTTCTAATGACGTAAAAATTACACGGATCGGTGATTGGTCGGAAAATTCGATATCTGGCGACCCCGGCATGGCTGTTTCGGCCAATCCAAGCTAAGCCACAAAAACCTTATTTCCTCGAAAACTATGCACCGCTGGGGAAATGCAGTTACAGATTTGAAATCTGCACACATGTGCGCTTCTAATGACGTAAACATTACACGGATCGGTGATTGGTCGGAAAATTCGATATCTGGCGACCCCGGCATGGCTGTTTCGGCCAATCCAAGCTAAGCCACAGAAACCTTATTTCCTCGAAAACTATGCACCGCTGGGGAAATCCAGTTACAGATTTGAAATCTGCACACATGTGCGCTTCCAATGACGTAAAAATTACACGGATCGGCGATTGGTCGGGAAATTCGATATCTGGCGACCCCGGCATGGCTGTTTCCGCCAATCCAAGCTAAGCCACACAAATCTTATTTTCTCGATAACTATCCACCGCGTAGGAAATCCAGTTACAGATTTGAAATCTGCACACATGTGCGCTTCTAATGACGTAAAAATTACACGGATCGGTGATTGGTCGGAAAATTCGATATCTGGCGACCCCGGCATGGCTGTTTCGGCCAATCCAAGCTAAGCCACAAAAATCTTATTTCCTCGAAAACTATGCACCGCTGGGGAAATCCAGTTACAGATTTGAAATCTGCACACATGTGCGCTTCTAATGACGTAAAAATTACACGGATCGGTGATTGGTCGGAAAATTCGATATCTGGCGACCCCGGCATGGCTGTTTCGGCCAATCCAAGCTAAGCCACCAAAGTCTTATTTCCTCGAAAACTATGCACCGCTGGGGAAATCCACTTCCAGATTTGAAATCTGCACACATGTGCGCTTCTAATGACGTAAAAATTACACGGATCGGTGATTGGTCGGAAAATTCGATATCTGGCGACCCCGGCATGGCTGTTTCGGCCAATCCAAGCTAAGCCACAAAAATCTTATTTCCTCGAAAACTATGCACCGCTGGGGAAATCCAGTTACAGATTTGAAATCTGCACACATGTGCGCTTCTAATGACGTAAAAATTACACGGATCGGTGATTGGTCGGAAAATTCGATATCTGGCGACCCCGGCATGGCTGTTTCGGCCAATCCAAGCTAAGCCACAAAAATCTTATTTCCTCGAAAACTATGCACCGCTGGGGAAATCCGCTTACAGATTTGAAATCTGCACACATGTGCGCTTCTAATGACGTAAGCATTACACGGATCGGTGATTGGTCGGAAAATTCGATATCTGGCGACCCCGGCATGGCTGTTTCGGCCAATCCAAGCTAAGCCACAAAAACCTTATTTCCTCGAAAACTATGCACCGCTGGGGAAATGCAGTTACAGATTTGAAATCTGCACACATGTGCGCTTCTAATGACGTAAAAATTACACGGATCGGTGATTGGTCGGAAAATTCGATATCTGGCGACCCCGGCATGGCTGTTTCCGCCAATCCAAGCTAAGCCACAAAAATCTTATTTCCTCGAAAACTATGCACCGCTGGGGAAATCCAGTTACAGATTTGAAATCTGCACACATGTGCGCTTCTAATGACGTAAAAATTACACGGATCGGTGGTTGGTCGGAAAATTCGATATCTGGCGACCCCGCCATAGCTGTTTCGGCCAATCCAAGCTAAGCCACAAAAATCTTATTTCCTCGAAAACTTTGCACCGCTGGGGAAATCCAGTTACAGATTTGAAATCTGCACACATATGCGCTTCTAATGACGTAAAAATTACACTGATCGGTGATTGGTCGGAAAATTCGATATCTGGCGACCCCGGCATGGCTGTTTCGGCCAATCCAAGCTAAGCCACAAAAATCTTATTTCCTCGAAAACTATGCACCGCTGGGGAAATCCACTTACAGATTGGAAATCTGCACACATGTGCACTTCTAATGACGTAAAAATTACACGGATCGGGGATGGGTCGGAAAATTCGATATCTGGTGACCCCGGCATGGCTGTTTCCGCCAATCCAAGCAAAGGCATAAAAATCTTATCTTCTCGAAAACTATGCACCGCATAGGAAATCGACTTACAGATTTGAAATCTGCACACATGTGCGCTTCTAATGACGTAAACATTACACGGATCGGTGATTGGTCGGGAAATTCGATATCTGGCGACCCCGCCATAGCTGTTTCGGCCAATCCAAGCTAAGCCACAAAAATCTTATTTCCTCGAAAACTATGCACCGCTGGGGAAATCCAGTTACAGATTTGAAATCTGCACACATATGCGCTTCTATCTGCACACATATGCGCTTCTAATGACGTAAAAATTACACGGATCGGTGATTGGTCGGAAAATTCGATATCTGGCGACCCCGGCATGGCTGTTTCGGCCAATCCAAGCTAAGCCACAAAAATCTTATTTCCTCGAAAACTATGCACCGCTGGGGAAATCCACTTACAGATTTGAAATCTGCACACATGTGCGCTTCTAATGACGTAAACATTACACGGATCGGTGATTGGTCGGGAAATTCGATATCTGGCGACCCCGCCATAGCTGTTTCGGCCAATCCAAGCTAAGCCACAAAAATCTTATTTCCTCGAAAACTTTGCACCGCTGGGGAAATCCAGTTACAGATTTGAAATCTGCACACATATGCGCTTCTAATGACGTAAAAATTACACTGATCGGTGATTGGTCGGAAAATTCGATATCTGGCGACCCCGGCATGGCTGTTTCGGCCAATCCAAGCTAAGCCACAAAAACCTTATTTCCTCGAAAACTATGCACCGCTGGGGAAATGCAGTTACAGATTTGAAATCTGCACACATGTGCGCTTCTAATGACGTAAAAATTACACGGATCGGTGATTGGTCGGAAAATTCGATATCTGGCGACCCCGGCATGGCTGTTTCGGCCAATCCAAGCTAAGCCACAAAAATCTTATTTCCTCGAAAACTATGCACCGCTGGGGAAATCCACTTACAGATTTGAAATCTGCACACATGTGCGCTTCTAATGACGTAAACATTACACGGATCGGTGATTGGTCGGAAAATTCGATATCTGGCGACCCCGGCATGGCTGTTTCGGCCAATCCAAGCTAAGCCACAAAAACCTTATTTCCTCGAAAACTATGCACCGCTGGGGAAATGCAGTTACAGATTTGAAATCTGCACACATGTGCGCTTCTAATGACGTAAACATTACACGGATCGGTGATTGGTCGGAAAATTCGATATCTGGCGACCCCGGCATGGCTGTTTCGGCCAATCCAAGCTAAGCCACAGAAACCTTATTTCCTCGAAAACTATGCACCGCTGGGGAAATCCAGTTACAGATTTGAAATCTGCACACATGTGCGCTTCCAATGACGTAAAAATTACACGGATCGGTGATTGGTCGGGAAATTCGATATCTGGCGACCCCGGCATGGCTGTTTCCGCCAATCCAAGCTAAGCCACACAAATCTTATTTTCTCGATAACTATCCACCGCGTAGGAAATCCAGTTACAGATTTGAAATCTGCACACATGTGCGCTTCTAATGACGTAAAAATTACACGGATCGGTGATTGGTCGGAAAATTCGATATCTGGCGACCCCGGCATGGCTGTTTCGGCCAATCCAAGCTAAGCCACAAAAATCTTATTTCCTCGAAAACTATGCACCGCTGGGGAAATCCAGTTACAGATTTGAAATCTGCACACATGTGCGCTTCTAATGACGTAAAAATTACACGGATCGGTGATTGGTCGGAAAATTCGATATCTGGCGACCCCGGCATGGCTGTTTCGGCCAATCCAAGCTAAGCCACCAAAGTCTTATTTCCTCGAAAACTATGCACCGCTGGGGAAATCCACTTCCAGATTTGAAATCTGCACACATGTGCGCTTCTAATGACGTAAAAATTACACGGATCGGTGATTGGTCGGAAAATTCGATATCTGGCGACCCCGGCATGGCTGTTTCGGCCAATCCAAGCTAAGCCACAAATTACACTGATCGGTGATTGGTCGGAAAATTCGATATCTGGCGACCCCGGCATGGCTGTTTCGGCCAATCCAAGCTAAGCCACAAAAATCTTATTTCCTCGAAAACTATGCACCGCTGGGGAAATCCACTTACAGATTGGAAATCTGCACACATGTGCACTTCTAATGACGTAAAAATTACACGGATCGGGGATGGGTCGGAAAATTCGATATCTGGTAACCCCGGCATGGCTGTTTCCGCCAATCCAAGCAAAGGCATAAAAATCTTATCTTCTCGAAAACTATGCACCGCATAGGAAATCGACTTACAGATTTGAAATCTGCACACATGTGCGCTTCTAATGACGTAAACATTACACGGATCGGTGATTGGTCGGGAAATTCGATATCTGGCGACCCCGCCATAGCTGTTTCGGCCAATCCAAGCTAAGCCACAAAAATCTTATTTCCTCGAAAACTATGCACCGCTGGGGAAATCCAGTTACAGATTTGAAATCTGCACACATATGCGCTTCTAATGACGTAAAAATTACACGGATCGGTGATTGGTCGGAAAATTCGATATCTGGCGACCCCGGCATGGCTGTTTCGGCCAATCCAAGCTAAGCCACAAAAATCTTATTTCCTCGAAAACTATGCACCGCTGGGGAAATCCACTTACAGATTTGAAATCTGCACACATGTGCGCTTCTAATGACGTAAACATTACACGGATCGGTGATTGGTCGGGAAATTCGATATCTGGCGACCCCGCCATAGCTGTTTCGGCCAATCCAAGCTAAGCCACAAAAATCTTATTTCCTCGAAAACTATGCACCGCATAGGAAATCCAGTTACAGATTTGAAATCTGCACACATGTGCGCTTCTAATGATGTAAAAATTACACGGATCGGTGATTGGTCGGAAAATTCGATATCTGGCGACCCCGGCATGGCTGTTTCGGCCAATCCAAGCTAAGCCACAAAAACCTTATTTCCTCGAAAACTATGCACCGCTGGGGAAATCCAGTTACAGATTTGAAATCTGCACACATGTGCGCTTCTAATGACGTAAAAATTACACGGATCGGTGATTGGTCGGAAAATTCGATATCTGGCGACCCCGGCATGGCTGTTTCCGCCAATCCAAGCTAAGCCACAAAAATCTTATTTCCTCGAAAACTATGCACCGCTGGGGAAATCCGCTTACAGATTTGAAATCTGCACACATGTGCGCTTCTAATGACGTAAACATTACACGGATCGGTGATTGGTCGGAAAATTCGATATCTGGCGACCCCGGCATGGCTGTTTCGGCCAATCCAAGCTAAGCCACAAAAATCTTATTTCCTCGAAAACTATGCACCGCTGGGGAAATCCAGTTACAGATTTGAAATCTGCACACATGTGCGCTTCTAATGACGTAAAAATTACACGGATCGGTGATTGGTCGGAAAATTCGATATCTAGTGACCCCGGCATGGCTGTTTCGGCCAATCCAAGCTAAGCCACAAAAATCTTATTTCCTCGATAACTATCCACCGCGTAGGAAATCCAGTTACAGATTTGAAATCTGCACACATGTGCGCTTCTAATGACGTAAAAATTACACGGATCGGTGATTGGTCGGAAAATTCGATATCTGGCGACCCCGGCATGGCTGTTTCGGCCAATCCAAGCTAAGCCACAAAAATCTTATTTCCTCGAAAACTATGCACCGCTGGGGAAATCCAGTTACAGATTTGAAATCTGCACACATGTGCGCTTCTAATGACGTAAAAATTACACGGATCGGTGATTGGTCGGAAAATTCGATATCTGGCGACCCCGGCATGGCTGTTTCGGCCAATCCAAGCTAAGCCACAAAAATCTTATTTCCTCGAAAACTATGCACCGCTGGGGAAATCCAGTTACAGATTTGAAATCTGCACACATGTGCGCTTCTAATGACGTAAAAATTACACGGATCGGTGATTGGTCGGAAAATTCGATATCTGGCGACCCCGGCATGGCTGTTTCGGCCAATCCAAGCTAAGCCACAAAAATCTTATTTCCTCGAAAACTATGCACCGCTGGGGAAATCCGCTTACAGATTTGAAATCTGCACACATGTGCGCTTCTAATGACGTAAACATTACACGGATCGGTGACTGGTCGGAAAATTCGATATCTGGCGACCCCGGCATGGCTGTTTCGGCCAATCCAAGCTAAGCCACAAAAATCTTATTTCCTCGAAAACTATGCACCGCTGGGGAAATCCAGTTACAGATTTGAAATCTGCACACATGTGCGCTTCTAATGACGTAAAAATTACACGGATCGGTGATTGGTCGGAAAATTCGATATCTGGCGACCCCGGCATGGCTGTTTCCGCCAATCCAAGCTAAGCCACAAAAATCTTATTTCCTCGAAAACTATGCACCGCTGGGGAAATCCAGTTACAGATTTGAAATCTGCACACATGTGCGCTTCTAATGACGTAAAAATTACACGGATCGGTGGTTGGTCGGAAAATTCGATATCTGGCGACCCCGCCATAGCTGTTTCGGCCAATCCAAGCTAAGCCACAAAAATCTTATTTCCTCGAAAACTTTGCACCGCTGGGGAAATCCAGTTACAGATTTGAAATCTGCACACATATGCGCTTCTAATGACGTAAAAATTACACTGATCGGTGATTGGTCGGAAAATTCGATATCTGGCGACCCCGGCATGGCTGTTTCGGCCAATCCAAGCTAAGCCACAAAAATCTTATTTCCTCGAAAACTATGCACCGCTGGGGAAATCCACTTACAGATTGGAAATCTGCACACATGTGCACTTCTAATGACGTAAAAATTACACGGATCGGGGATGGGTCGGAAAATTCGATATCTGGTGACCCCGGCGTGGCTGTTTCCGCCAATCCAAGCAAAGGCATAAAAATCTTATCTTCTCGAAAACTATGCACCGCATAGGAAATCGACTTACAGATTTGAAATCTGCACACATGTGCGCTTCTAATGACGTAAACATTACACGGATCGGTGATTGGTCGGGAAATTCGATATCTGGCGACCCCGCCATAGCTGTTTCGGCCAATCCAAGCTAAGCCACAAAAATCTTATTTCCTCGAAAACTATGCACCGCTGGGGAAATCCAGTTACAGATTTGAAATCTGCACACATATGCGCTTCTAATGACGTAAAAATTACACGGATCGGTGATTGGTCGGAAAATTCGATATCTGGCGACCCCGGCATGGCTGTTTCGGCCAATCCAAGCTAAGCCACAAAAATCTTATTTCCTCGAAAACTATGCACCGCTGTTGAAATCCACTTACAGATTTGAAATCTGCACACATGTGCGCTTCTAATGACGTAAACATTACACGGATCGGTGATTGGTCGGAAAATTCGATATCTGGCGACCCCGCCATAGCTGTTTCGGCCAATCCAAGCTAAGCCACAAAAATCTTATTTCCTCGAAAACTATGCACCGCATAGGAAATCCAGTTACAGATTTGAAATCTGCACACATGTGCGCTTCTAATGACGTAAAAATTACACGGATCGGTGGTTGGTCGGAAAATTCGATATCTGGCGACCCCGCCATAGCTGTTTCGGCCAATCCAAGCTAAGCCACAAAAATCTTATTTCCTCGAAAACTATGCACCGCATAGGAAATCCAGTTACAGATTTGAAATCTGCACACATGTGCGCTTCTAATGACGTAAAAATTACACGGATCGGTGATTGGTCGGAAAATTCGATATCTGGCGACCCCGGCATAGCTGTTTCGGCCAATCCAAGCTAAGCCACAAAAATCTTATTTCCTCGAAAACTATGCACCGCTGGGGAAATCCACTTACAGATTTGAAATCTGCACACATGTGCGCTTCTAATGACGTAAAAATTACACGGATCGGTGATTGGTCGGAAAATTCGATATCTGGCGACCCCGGCATGGCTGTTTCGGCCAATCCAAGCTAAGCCACCAAAATCTTATTTCCTCGAAAACTATGCACCGCTGGGGAAATCCACTTACAGATTTGAAATCTGCACACATGTGCGCTTCTAATGACGTAAAAATTACACGGATCGGTGATTGGTCGGAAAATTCGATATCTGGCGACCCCGGCATGGCTGTTTCCGCCAATCCAAGCTAAGCCACAAAAATCTTATTTCCTCGAAAACTATGCACCGCTGGGGAAATCCACTTACAGATTTGAAATCTGCACACAAGTGCGCTTCTAATGACGTAAAAATTACACGGATCGGTGATTGGTCGGAAAATTCGATATCTGGCGACCCCGGCATGGCTGTTTCCGCCAATCCAAGCCAAGCCACAAAAATCTTATTTCCTCGAAAACTATGCACCGCTGGGGAAATCCACTTACAGATTTGAAATCTGCACACATGTGCGCTTCTAATGACGTAAAAATTACACGGATCGGTGATTGGTCGGAAAATTCGATATCTGGCGACCCCGGCATGGCTGTTTCGGCCAATCCAAGCTAAGCCACAAAAACCTTATTTCCTCGAAAACTATGCACCGCTGGGGAAATCCAGTTACAGATTTGAAATCTGCACACATGTGCGCTTCTAATGACGTAAAAATTACACGGATCGGTGATTGGTCGGAAAATTCGATATCTGGCGACCCCGGCATGGCTGTTTCCGCCAATCCAAGCTAAGCCACAAAAATCTTATTTCCTCGAAAACTATGCACCGCTGGGGAAATCCAGTTACAGATTTGAAATCTGCACACATGTGCGCTTCTAATGACGTAAAAATTACACGGATCGGTGGTTGGTCGGAAAATTCGATATCTGGCGACCCCGCCATAGCTGTTTCGGCCAATCCAAGCTAAGCCACAAAAATCTTATTTCCTCGAAAACTATGCACCGCTGGGGAAATCCAGTTACAGATTTGAAATCTGCACACATATGCGCTTCTAATGACGTAAAAATTACACGGATCGGTGATTGGTCGGAAAATTCGATATCTGGCGACCCCGGCATGGCTGTTTCGGCCAATCCAAGCTAAGCCACAAAAATCTTATTTCCTCGAAAACTATGCACCGCTGGGGAAATCCAGTTACAGATTTGAAATCTGCACACATGTGCGCTTCTAATGACGTAAACATTACACGGATCGGTGATTGGTCGGGAAATTCGATATCTGGCGACCCCGCCATAGCTGTTTCGGCCAATCCAAGCTAAGCCACAAAAATCTTATTTCCTCGAAAACTATGCACCGCATAGGAAATCCAGTTACAGATTTGAAATCTGCACACATGTGCGCTTCTAATGACGTAAAAATTACACGGATCGGTGGTTGGTCGGAAAATTCGATATCTGGCGACCCCGCCATAGCTGTTTCGGCCAATCCAAGCTAAGCCACAAAAATCTTATTTCCTCGAAAACTATGCACCGCATAGGAAATCCAGTTACAGATTTGAAATCTGCACACATGTGCGCTTCTAATGACGTAAAAATTACACGGATCGGTGGTTGGTCGGAAAATTCGATATCTGGCGACCCCGCCATAGCTGTTTCGGCCAATCCAAGCTAAGCCACAAAAATCTTATTTCCTCGAAAACTATGCACCGCTGGGGAAATCCACTTACAGATTTGAAATCTGCACACATGTGCGCTTCTAATGACGTAAAAATTACACGGATCGGTGATTGGTTGGAAAATTCGATATCTGGCGACCCCGGCATGGCTGTTTCGGCCAATCCAAGCTAAGCCACCAAAATCTTATTTCCTCGAAAACTATGCACCGCTGGGGAAATCCACTTACAGATTTGAAATCTGCACACATGTGCGCTTCTAATGACGTAAAAATTACACGGATCGGTGATTGGTCGGAAAATTCGATATCTGGCGACCCCGGCATGGCTGTTTCCGCCAATCCAAGCTAAGCCACAAAAATCTTATTTCCTCGAAAACTATGCACCGCTGGGGAAATCCACTTACAGATTTGAAATCTGCACACAAGTGCGCTTCTAATGACGTAAAAATTACACGGATCGGTGATTGGTCGGAAAATTCGATATCTGGCGACCCCGGCATGGCTGTTTCCGCCAATCCAAGCTAAGCCACAAAAATCTTATTTCCTCGAAAACTATGCACCGCTGGGGAAATCCAGTTACAGATTTGAAATCTGCACACATGTGCGCTTCTAATGACGTAAAAATTACACGGATCGGTGGTTGGTCGGAAAATTCGATATCTGGCGACCCCGCCATAGCTGTTTCGGCCAATCCAAGCTAAGCCACAAAAATCTTATTTCCTCGAAAACTATGCACCGCTGGGGAAATCCAGTTACAGATTTGAAATCTGCACACATATGCGCTTCTAATGACGTAAAAATTACACGGATCGGTGATTGGTCGGAAAATTCGATATCTGGCGACCCCGGCATGGCTGTTTCGGCCAATCCAAGCTAAGCCACAATAATCTTATTTCCTCGAAAACTATGCACCGCTGGGGAAATCCAGTTACAGATTTGAAATCTGCACACATGTGCGCTTCTAATGACGTAAAAATTACACGGATCGGTGATTGGTCGGAAAATTCGATATCTGGCGACCCCGGCATGGCTGTTTCGGCCAATCCAAGCTAAGCCACCAAAATCTTATTTCCTCGAAAACTATGCACCGCTGGGGAAATCCACTTACAGATTTGAAATCTGCACACATGTGCGCTTCTAATGACGTAAAAATTACACGGATCGGTGATTGGTCGGAAAATTCGATATCTGGCGACCCCGGCATGGCTGTTTCCGCCAATCCAAGCTAAGCCACAAAAATCTTATTTCCTCGAAAACTATGCACCGCTGGGGAAATCCACTTACAGATTTGAAATCTGCACACATGTGCGCTTCTAATGACGTAAAAATTACACGGATCGGTGATTGGTCGGAAAATTCGATATCTGGCGACCCCGGCATGGCTGTTTCGGCCAATCCAAGCCAAGCCACAAAAATCTTATTTCCTCGAAAACTATGCACCGCTGGGGAAATCCACTTACAGATTTGAAATCTGCACACATGTGCGCTTCTAATGACGTAAAAATTACACGGATCGGTGATTGGTCGGAAAATTCGATATCTGGCGACCCCGGCATGGCTGTTTCGGCCAATCCAAGCTAAGCCACAAAAACCTTATTTCCTCGAAAACTATGCACCGCTGGGGAAATGCAGTTACAGATTTGAAATCTGCACACATGTGCGCTTCTAATGACGTAAACATTACACGGATCGGTGATTGGTCGGGAAATTCGATATCTGGCGACCCCGCCATAGCTGTTTCGGCCAATCCAAGCTAAGCCACAAAAATCTTATTTCCTCGAAAACTATGCACCGCATAGGAAATCCAGTTACAGATTTGAAATCTGCACACATGTGCGCTTCTAATGACGTAAAAATTACACGGATCGGTGATTGGTCGGAAAATTCGATATCTGGCGACCCCGGCATGGCTGTTTCGGCCAATCCAAGCTAAGCCACCAAAGTCTTATTTCCTCGAAAACTATGCACCGCTGGGGAAATCCACTTCCAGATTTGAAATCTGCACACATGTGCGCTTCTAATGACGTAAAAATTACACGGATCGGTGATTGGTCGGAAAATTCGATATCTGGCGACCCCGGCATGGCTGTTTCGGCCAATCCAAGCTAAGCCACAAAAATCTTATTTCCTCGAAAACTATGCACCGCTGGGGAAATCCAGTTACAGATTTGAAATCTGCACACATGTGCGCTTCTAATGACGTAAAAATTACACGGATCGGTGATTGGTCGGAAAATTCGATATCTGGCGACCCCGGCATGGCTGTTTCGGCCAATCCAAGCTAAGCCACAAAAATCTTATTTCCTCGAAAACTATGCACCGCTGGGGAAATCCAGTTACAGATTTGAAATCTGCACACATGTGCGCTTCTAATGACGTAAAAATTACACGGATCGGTGATTGGTCGGAAAATTCGATATCTGGCGACCCCGGCATGGCTGTTTCGGCCAATCCAAGCTAAGCCACAAAAATCTTATTTCCTCGAAAACTATGCACCGCTGGGGAAATGCAGTTACAGATTTGAAATCTGCACACATGTGCGCTTCTAATGACGTAAAAATTACACGGATCGGTGATTGGTCGGAAAATTCGATATCTGGCGACCCCGGCATGGCTGTTTCGGCCAATCCAAGCTAAGCCACGAAAATCTTATTTCCTCGAAAACTATGCACCGCATAGGAAATCGACTTACAGATTTGAAATCTGCACACATGTGCGCTTCTAATGACGTAAAAAATTACACGGATCGGTGATTGGTCGGAAAATTGGATATCTAGTGACCCCGGCATGGCTGTTTCGGCCAATCCAAGCTAAGCCACAAAAATCTTATTTCCTCGAAAACTATGCACCGCTGGGGAAATCCAGTTACAGATTTGAAATCTGCACACATGTGCGCTTCTAATGACGTAAAAATTACACGGATCGGTGATTGGTCGGAAAATTCGATATCTGGCGACCCCGGCATGGCTGTTTCGGCCAATCCAAGCTAAGCCACGAAAATCGTATTTCCTCGAAAACTATGCACCGCATAGGAAATCGACTTACAGATTTGAAATCTGCACACATGTGCGCTTCTAATGACGTAAAAAATTACACGGATCGGTGATTGGTCGGAAAATTCGATATCTAGTGACCCCGGCATGGCTGTTTCGGCCAATCCAAGCTAAGCCACAAAAATCTTATTTCCTCGAAAACTATGCACCGCTGGGGAAATCCACTTACAGATTTGAAATCTGCACACATGTGCGCTTCTAATGACGTAAAAATTACACGGATCGGTGATTGGTCGGAAAATTCGATATCTGGCGACCCCGGCATGGCTGTTTCGGCCAATCCAAGCTAAGCCACAAAAATCTTATTTCCTCGAAAACTATGCACCGCATAGGAAATCCAGTTACAGATTTGAAATCTGCACACATGTGCGCTTCTAATGACGTAAAAATTACACGGATCGGTGATTGGTCGGAAAATTCGATATCTGGCGACCCCGGCATGGCTGTTTCGGCCAATCCAAGCTAAGCCACAAAAATCTTATTTCCTCGAAAACTATGCACCGCTGGGGAAATCCAGTTACAGATTTGAAATCTGCACACATGTGCGCTTCTAATGACGTAAAAATTACACGGATCGGTGATTGGTCGGAAAATTCGATATCTGGCGACCCCGGGATGGCTGTTTCGGCCAATCCAAACTAACCCACGAAAATCGTATTTCCTCGAAAACTATGCACCGCATAGGAAATCGACTTACAGATTTGAAATCTGCACACATGTGCGCTTCTAATGACGTAAAAAATTACACGGATCGGTGATTGGTCGGAAAATTCGATATCTAGTGACCCCGGCATGGCTGTTTCGGCCAATCCAAGCTAAGCCACAAAAATCTTATTTCCTCGAAAACTATGCACCGCTGGGGAAATCCACTTACAGATTTGAAATCTGCACACATGTGCGCTTCTAATGACGTAAAAATTACACGGATCGGTGATTGGTCGGAAAATTCGATATCTGGCGACCCCGGCATGGCTGTTTCGGCCAATCCAAGCTAAGCCACAAAAACCTTATTTCCTCGAAAACTATGCACCGCTGGGGAAATGCAGTTACAGATTTGAAATCTGCACACATGTGCGCTTCTGATGACGTAAACATTACACGGATCGGTGATTGGTCGGAAAATTCGATATCTGGCGACCCCGGCATGGCTGTTTCGGCCAATCCAAGCTAAGCCACCGAAACTTTATTTCCTCGAAAACTATGCACCGCTGGGGAAATCCAGTTACAGATTTGAAATCTGCACACATGTGCGCTTCTAATGACGTTAAAATTACACGGATCGGTGATTGGTCGGAAAATTCGATATCTGGCGACCCCGGCATGGCTGTTTCGGCCAATCCAAGCTAAGCCACAAAAATCTTATTTCCTCGAAAACTATGCACCGCTGGGGAAATCCAGTTACAGATTTGAAATCTGCACACCTGTGCGCTTCTAATGACGTAAAAATTACACGGATCGGTGATTGGTCGGAGAATTCGATATCTGGCGACCCCGGCATGGCTGTTTCGGCCAATCCAAGCTAAGCCACAAAAACCTTATTTCCTCGAAAACTATGCACCGCTGGGGAAATGCAGTTACAGATTTGAAATCTGCACACATGTGCGCTTCTAATGACGTAAACATTACACGGATCGGTGATTGGTCGGAAAATTCGATATCTGGTGACCCCGGCATGGCTGTTTCGGCCAATCCAAGCTAAGCCACAGAAACTTTATTTCCTCGAAAACTATGCACCGCTGGGGAAATCCAGTTACAGATTTGAAATCTGCACACATGTGCGCTTCTAATGACGTAAAAATTACACGGATCGGTGATTGGTCGGAAAATTCGATATCTGGCGACCCCGGCATGGCTGTTTCGGCCAATCCAAGCTAAGCCACAAAAATCTTATTTCCTCGAAAACTATGCACCGCTGGGGAAATCCAGTTACAGATTTGAAATCTGCACACATGTGCGCTTCTAATGACGTAAAAATTACACGGATCGGTGATTGGTCGGAAAATTCGATATCTGGCGACCCCGGCATGGCTGTTTCGGCCAATCCAAGCTAAGCCACAAAAATCTTATTTCCTCGAAAACTATGCACCGCTGGGGAAATCCAGTTACAGATTTGAAATCTGCACACATGTGCGCTTCTAATGACGTAAAAATTACACGGATCGGTGATTGGTCGGAAAATTCGATATCTGGCGACCCCGGCATGGCTGTTTCGGCCAATCCAAGCTAAGCCACGAAAATCGTATTTCCTCGAAAACTATGCACCGCATAGGAAATCGACTTACAGATTTGAAATCTGCACACATGTGCGCTTCTAATGACGTAAAAAATTACACGGATCGGTGATTGGTCGGAAAATTCGATATCTAGTGACCCCGGCATGGCTGTTTCGGCCAATCCAAGCTAAGCCACAAAAATCTTATTTCCTCGAAAACTATGCACCGCTGGGGAAATCCACTTACAGATTTGAAATCTGCACACATGTGCGCTTATAATGACGTAAAAATTACACGGATCGGTGATTGGTCGGAAAATTCGATATCTGGCGACCCCGGCATGGCTGTTTCGGCCAATCCAAGCTAAGCCACAAAAATCTTATTTCCTCGAAAACTATGCACCGCTGGGGAAATCCAGTTACAGATTTGAAATCTGCACACATGTGCGCTTCTAATGACGTAAAAATTACACGGATCGGTGATTGGTCGGAAAATTCGATATCTGGCGACCCCGGCATGGCTGTTTCGGCCAATCCAAGCTAAGCCACCAAAGTCTTATTTCCTCGAAAACTATGCACCGCTGGGGAAATCCACTTCCAGATTTGAAATCTGCACACATGTGCGCTTCTAATGACGTAAAAATTACACGGATCGGTGATTGGTCGGAAAATTCGATATCTGGCGACCCCGGCATGGCTGTTTCGGCCAATCCAAGCTAAGCCACAAAAATCTTATTTCCTCGAAAACTATGCACCGCTGGGGAAATCCAGATACAGATTTGAAATCTGCACACATGTGCGCTTCTAATGACGTAAAAATTACACGGATCGGTGATTGGTCGGAAAATTCGATATCTGGCGACCCCGGCATGGCTGTTTCGGCCAATCCAAGCTAAGCCACCAAAGTCTTATTTCCTCGAAAACTATGCACCGCTGGGGAAATCCACTTCCAGATTTGAAATCTGCACACATGTGCGCTTCTAATGACGTACAAATTACACGGATCGGTGATTGGTCGGAAAATTCGATATCTGGCGACCCCGGCATGGCTGTTTCGGCCAATCCAAGCTAAGCCACAAAAATCTTATTTCCTCGAAAACTATGCACCGCTGGGGAAATCCAGTTACAGATTTGAAATCTGCACACATGTGCGCTTCTAATGACGTAAAAATTACACGGATCGGTGATTGGTCGGAAAATTCGATATCTGGCGACCCCGGCATGGCTGTTTCGGCCAATCCAAGCTAAGCCACAAAAATCTTATTTCCTCGAAAACTATGCACCGCTGGGGAAATCCAGTTACAGATTTGAAATCTGCACACATGTGCGCTTCTAATGACGTAAAAATTACACGGATCGGTGATTGGTCGGAAAATTCGATATCTGGCGACCCCGGCATGGCTGTTTCGGCCAATCCAAGCTAAGCCACAAAAATATGATTTCCTCGAAAACTATGCACCGCATAGGAAATCGACTTACAGATTTGAAATCTGCACACATGTCCGCTTCTAATGACGTAAAAATTACACGGATCGGAGATTGGTCGGAAAATTCGATATCTGGCGAACCCGGCATGGCTGTTTCCGCCAATCCAAGCTAAGCCACGAAAATCGTATTTCCTCGAAAACTATGCACCGCATAGGAAATCGACTTACAGATTTGAAATCTGCACACATGTGCGCTTCTAATGACGTAAAAATTACACGGATCGGTGATTGGTCGGAAAATTCGATATCTGGCGACCCCGGCATGGCTGTTTCGGCCAATCCAAGCTAAGCCACAAAAACCTTATTTCCTCGAAAACTATGCACCGCTGGGGAAATGCAGTTACAGATTTGAAATCTGCACACATGTGCGCTTCTAATGACGTAAAAATTACACGGATCGGTGATTGGTCGGAAAATTCGATATCTGGCGACCCCGGCATGGCTGTTTCGGCCAATCCAAGCTAAGCCACAAAAATCTTATTTCCTCGAAAACTATGCACCGCTGGGGAAATCCACTTACAGATTTGAAATCTGCACACATGTGCGCTTCTAATGACGTAAACATTACACGGATCGGTGATTGGTCGGAAAATTCGATATCTGGCGACCCCGGCATGGCTGTTTCGGCCAATCCAAGCTAAGCCACAAAAACCTTATTTCCTCGAAAACTATGCACCGCTGGGGAAATCCAGTTACAGATTTGAAATCTGCACACATGTGCGCTTCTAATGACGTAAAAATTACACGGATCGGTGATTGGTCAGAGAATTCGATATCTGGCGACCCCGGCATGGCTGTTTCCGCCAATCCAAGCTAAGCCACAAAAATCTTATTTCCTCGAAAACTACGCACAGCATAGGAAATCCAGTTACAGATTTGAAATCTGCACACATGTGCGCTTCTAATGACGTAAAAATTACACGGATCGGTGATTGGTCGGAAAATTCGATATCTGGCGACCCCGGCATGGCTGTTTCGGCCAATCCAAGCTAAGCCATAAAAACCTTATTTCCTCGAAAACTATGCACCGCTGGGGAAATGCAGTTACAGATTTGAAATCTGCACACATGTGCGCTTCTAATGACGGAAACATTACACGGATCGGTGATTGGTCGGAAAATTCGATATCTGGCGACCCCGGCATGGCTGTTTCGGCCAATCCAAGCTAAGCCACAGAAACCTTATTTCCTCGAAAACTATGCACCGCTGGGGAAATCCAGTTACAGATTTGAAATCTGCACACATGTGCGCTTCCAATGACGTAAAAATTACACGGATCGGTGATTGGTCGGGAAATTCGATATCTGGCGACCCCGGCATGGCTGTTTCCGCCAATCCAAGCTAAGCCACACAAATCTTATTTTCTCGATAACTATCCACCGCGTAGGAAATCCAGTTACAGATTTGAAATCTGCACACATGTGCGCTTCTAATGACGTAAAAATTACACGGATCGGTGATTGGTCGGAAAATTCGATATCTGGCGACCCCGGCATGGCTGTTTCGGCCAATCCAAGCTAAGCCACAAAAATCTTATTTCCTCGAAAACTATGCACCGCTGGGGAAATCCAGTTACAGATTTGAAATCTGCACACATGTGCGCTTCTAATGACGTAAAAATTACACGGATCGGTGATTGGTCGGAAAATTCGATATCTGGCGACCCCGGCATGGCTGTTTCGGCCAATCCAAGCTAAGCCACAAAAATCTTATTTCCTCGAAAACTATGCACCGCTGGGGAAATCCGCTTACAGATTTGAAATCTGCACACATGTGCGCTTCTAATGACGTAAGCATTACACGGATCGGTGATTGGTCGGAAAATTCGATATCTGGCGACCCCGGCATGGCTGTTTCGGCCAATCCAAGCTAAGCCACAAAAACCTTATTTCCTCGAAAACTATGCACCGCTGGGGAAATGCAGTTACAGATTTGAAATCTGCACACATGTGCGCTTCTAATGACGTAAAAATTACACGGATCGGTGATTGGTCGGAAAATTCGATATCTGGCGACCCCGGCATGGCTGTTTCCGCCAATCCAAGCTAAGCCACAAAAATCTTATTTCCTCGAAAACTATGCACCGCTGGGGAAATCCAGTTACAGATTTGAAATCTGCACACATGTGCGCTTCTAATGACGTAAAAATTACACGGATCGGTGGTTGGTCGGAAAATTCGATATCTGGCGACCCCGCCATAGCTGTTTCGGCCAATCCAAGCTAAGCCACAAAAATCTTATTTCCTCGAAAACTTTGCACCGCTGGGGAAATCCAGTTACAGATTTGAAATCTGCACACATATGCGCTTCTAATGACGTAAAAATTACACTGATCGGTGATTGGTCGGAAAATTCGATATCTGGCGACCCCGGCATGGCTGTTTCGGCCAATCCAAGCTAAGCCACAAAAATCTTATTTCCTCGAAAACTATGCACCGCTGGGGAAATCCACTTACAGATTTGAAATCTGCACACATGTGCGCTTCTAATGACGTAAACATTACACGGATCGGTGATTGGTCGGAAAATTCGATATCTGGCGACCCCGGCATGGCTGTTTCGGCCAATCCAAGCTAAGCCACAAAAACCTTATTTCCTCGAAAACTATGCACCGCTGGGGAAATCCACTTACAGATTGGAAATCTGCACACATGTGCACTTCTAATGACGTAAAAATTACACGGATCGGGGATGGGTCGGAAAATTCGATATCTGGTGACCCCGGCATGGCTGTTTCCGCCAATCCAAGCAAAGGCATAAAAATCTTATCTTCTCGAAAACTATGCACCGCATAGGAAATCGACTTACAGATTTGAAATCTGCACACATGTGCGCTTTTAATGACGTAAACATTACACGGATCGGTGATTGGTCGGGAAATTCGATATCTGGCGACCCCGCCATAGCTGTTTCGGCCAATCCAAGCTAAGCCACAAAAATCTTATTTCCTCGAAAACTATGCACCGCTGGGGAAATCCAGTTACAGATTTGAAATCTGCACACATGTGCGCTTCTAATGACGTAAAAATTACACGGATCGGTGATTGGTCGGAAAATTCGATATCTGGCGACCCCGGCATGGCTGTTTCGGCCAATCCAAGCTAAGCCACAAAAATCTTATTTCCTCGAAAACTATGCACCGCTGGGGAAATCCACTTACAGATTTGAAATCTGCACACATGTGCGCTTCTAATGACGTAAACATTACACGGATCGGTGATTGGTCGGAAAATTCGATATCTGGCGACCCCGGCATGGCTGTTTCGGCCAATCCAAGCTAAGCCACAAAAACCTTATTTCCTCGAAAACTATGCACCGCTGGGGAAATCCAGTTACAGATTTGAAATCTGCACACATGTGCGCTTCTAATGACGTAAAAATTACACGGATCGGTGATTGGTCAGAGAATTCGATATCTGGCGACCCCGGCATGGCTGTTTCCGCCAATCCAAGCTAAGCCACAAAAATCTTATTTCCTCGAAAACTACGCACAGCATAGGAAATCCAGTTACAGATTTGAAATCTGCACACATGTGCGCTTCTAATGACGTAAAAATTACACGGATCGGTGATTGGTCGGAAAATTCGATATCTGGCGACCCCGGCATGGCTGTTTCGGCCAATCCAAGCTAAGCCATAAAAACCTTATTTCCTCGAAAACTATGCACCGCTGGGGAAATGCAGTTACAGATTTGAAATCTGCACACATGTGCGCTTCTAATGACGGAAACATTACACGGATCGGTGATTGGTCGGAAAATTCGATATCTGGCGACCCCGGCATGGCTGTTTCGGCCAATCCAAGCTAAGCCACAGAAACCTTATTTCCTCGAAAACTATGCACCGCTGGGGAAATCCAGTTACAGATTTGAAATCTGCACACATGTGCGCTTCCAATGACGTAAAAATTACACGGATCGGTGATTGGTCGGGAAATTCGATATCTGGCGACCCCGGCATGGCTGTTTCCGCCAATCCAAGCTAAGCCACACAAATCTTATTTTCTCGATAACTATCCACCGCGTAGGAAATCCAGTTACAGATTTGAAATCTGCACACATGTGCGCTTCTAATGACGTAAAAATTACACGGATCGGTGATTGGTCGGAAAATTCGATATCTGGCGACCCCGGCATGGCTGTTTCGGCCAATCCAAGCTAAGCCACAAAAATCTTATTTCCTCGAAAACTATGCACCGCTGGGGAAATCCAGTTACAGATTTGAAATCTGCACACATGTGCGCTTCTAATGACGTAAAAATTACACGGATCGGTGATTGGTCGGAAAATTCGATATCTGGCGACCCCGGCATGGCTGTTTCGGCCAATCCAAGCTAAGCCACCAAAGTCTTATTTCCTCGAAAACTATGCACCGCTGGGGAAATCCACTTCCAGATTTGAAATCTGCACACATGTGCGCTTCTAATGACGTAAAAATTACACGGATCGGTGATTGGTCGGAAAATTCGATATCTGGCGACCCCGGCATGGCTGTTTCGGCCAATCCAAGCTAAGCCACAAAAATCTTATTTCCTCGAAAACTATGCACCGCTGGGGAAATCCAGTTACAGATTTGAAATCTGCACACATGTGCGCTTCTAATGACGTAAAAATTACACGGATCGGTGATTGGTCGGAAAATTCGATATCTGGCGACCCCGGCATGGCTGTTTCGGCCAATCCAAGCTAAGCCACAAAAATCTTATTTCCTCGAAAACTATGCACCGCTGGGGAAATCCGCTTACAGATTTGAAATCTGCACACATGTGCGCTTCTAATGACGTAAGCATTACACGGATCGGTGATTGGTCGGAAAATTCGATATCTGGCGACCCCGGCATGGCTGTTTCGGCCAATCCAAGCTAAGCCACAAAAACCTTATTTCCTCGAAAACTATGCACCGCTGGGGAAATGCAGTTACAGATTTGAAATCTGCACACATGTGCGCTTCTAATGACGTAAAAATTACACGGATCGGTGATTGGTCGGAAAATTCGATATCTGGCGACCCCGGCATGGCTGTTTCCGCCAATCCAAGCTAAGCCACAAAAATCTTATTTCCTCGAAAACTATGCACCGCTGGGGAAATCCAGTTACAGATTTGAAATCTGCACACATGTGCGCTTCTAATGACGTAAAAATTACACGGATCGGTGGTTGGTCGGAAAATTCGATATCTGGCGACCCCGCCATAGCTGTTTCGGCCAATCCAAGCTAAGCCACAAAAATCTTATTTCCTCGAAAACTTTGCACCGCTGGGGAAATCCAGTTACAGATTTGAAATCTGCACACATATGCGCTTCTAATGACGTAAAAATTACACTGATCGGTGATTGGTCGGAAAATTCGATATCTGGCGACCCCGGCATGGCTGTTTCGGCCAATCCAAGCTAAGCCACAAAAATCTTATTTCCTCGAAAACTATGCACCGCTGGGGAAATCCACTTACAGATTGGAAATCTGCACACATGTGCACTTCTAATGACGTAAAAATTACACGGATCGGGGATGGGTCGGAAAATTCGATATCAGGTGACCCCGGCATGGCTGTTTCCGCCAATCCAAGCAAAGGCATAAAAATCTTATCTTCTCGAAAACTATGCACCGCATAGGAAATCGACTTACAGATTTGAAATCTGCACACATGTGCGCTTTTAATGACGTAAACATTACACGGATCGGTGATTGGTCGGGAAATTCGATATCTGGCGACCCCGCCATAGCTGTTTCGGCCAATCCAAGCTAAGCCACAAAAATCTTATTTCCTCGAAAACTATGCACCGCTGGGGAAATCCAGTTACAGATTTGAAATCTGCACACATATGCGCTTCTAATGACGTAAAAATTACACGGATCGGTGATTGGTCGGAAAATTCGATATCTGGCGACCCCGGCATGGCTGTTTCGGCCAATCCAAGCTAAGCCACAAAAATCTTATTTCCTCGAAAACTATGCACCGCATAGGAAATCCAGTTACAGATTTGAAATCTGCACACATGTGCGCTTCTAATGACGTAAAAATTACACGGATCGGTGGTTGGTCGGAAAATTCGATATCTGGCGACCCCGCCATAGCTGTTTCGGCCAATCCAAGCTAAGCCACAAAAATCTTATTTCCTCGAAAACTATGCACCGCATAGGAAATCCAGTTACAGATTTGAAATCTGCACACATGTGCGCTTCTAATGACGTAAAAATTACACGGATCGGTGGTTGGTCGGAAAATTCGATATCTGGCGACCCCGCCATAGCTGTTTCGGCCAATCCAAGCTAAGCCACAAAAATCTTATTTCCTCGAAAACTATGCACCGCTGGGGAAATCCAGTTACAGATTTGAAATCTGCACACATGTGCGCTTCTAATGACGTAAAAATTACACGGATCGGTGATTGGTTGGAAAATTCGATATCTGGCGACCCCGGCATGGCTGTTTCGGCCAATCCAAGCTAAGCCACCAAAATCTTATTTCCTCGAAAACTATGCACCGCTGGGGAAATCCACTTACAGATTTGAAATCTGCACACATGTGCGCTTCTAATGACGTAAAAATTACACGGATCGGTGATTGGTCGGAAAATTCGATATCTGGCGACCCCGGCATGGCTGTTTCCGCCAATCCAAGCTAAGCCACAAAAATCTTATTTCCTCGAAAACTATGCACCGCTGGGGAAATCCACTTACAGATTTGAAATCTGCACACAAGTGCGCTTCTAATGACGTAAAAATTACACGGATCGGTGATTGGTCGGAAAATTCGATATCTGGCGACCCCGGCATAGCTGTTTCCGCCAATCCAAGCTAAGCCACAAAAATCTTATTTCCTCGAAAACTATGCACCGCTGGGGAAATCCAGTTACAGATTTGAAATCTGCACACATGTGCGCTTCTAATGACGTAAAAATTACACGGATCGGTGATTGGTCGGAAAATTCGATATCTGGCGACCCCGCCATAGCTGTTTCGGCCAATCCAAGCTAAGCCACAAAAATCTTATTTCCTCGACAACTATGCACCGCTGGGGAAATCCAGTTACAGATTTGAAATCTGCACACATATGCACTTCTAATGACGTAAAAATTACACGGATCGGTGGTTGGTCGGAAAATTCGATATCTGGCGACCCCGCCATAGCTGTTTTGGCCAATCCAAGCTAAGCCACAAAAATCTTATTTCCTCGAAAACTATGCACCGCTGGGGAAATCCAGTTACAGATTTGAAATCTGCACACATATGCACTTCTAATGACGTAAAAATTACACGGATCGGTGATTGGTCGGAAAATTCGATATCTGGCGACCCCGGCATGGCTGTTTCGGCCAATCCAAGCTAAGCCACAATAATCTTATTTCCTCGAAAACTATGCACCGCTGGGGAAATCCAGTTACAGATTTGAAATCTGCACACATGTGCGCTTCTAATGACGTAAAAATTACACGGATCGGTGATTGGTCGGAAAATTCGATATCTGGCGACCCCGGCATGGCTGTTTCGGCCAATCCAAGCTAAGCCACCAAAGTCTTATTTCCTCGAAAACTATGCACCGCTGGGGAAATCCACTTACAGATTGGAAATCTGCACACATGTGCACTTCTAATGACGTAAAAATTACACGGATCGGGGATGGGTCGGAAAATTCGATATCAGGTGACCCCGGCATGGCTGTTTCCGCCAATCCAAGCAAAGGCATAAAAATCTTATCTTCTCGAAAACTATGCACCGCATAGGAAATCGACTTACAGATTTGAAATCTGCACACATGTGCGCTTTTAATGACGTAAACATTACACGGATCGGTGATTGGTCGGGAAATTCGATATCTGGCGACCCCGCCATAGCTGTTTCGGCCAATCCAAGCTAAGCCACAAAAATCTTATTTCCTCGAAAACTATGCACCGCTGGGGAAATCCAGTTACAGATTTGAAATCTGCACACATATGCGCTTCTAATGACGTAAAAATTACACGGATCGGTGATTGGTCGGAAAATTCGATATCTGGCGACCCCGGCATGGCTGTTTCGGCCAATCCAAGCTAAGCCACAAAAATCTTATTTCCTCGAAAACTATGCACCGCATAGGAAATCCAGTTACAGATTTGAAATCTGCACACATGTGCGCTTCTAATGACGTAAAAATTACACGGATCGGTGGTTGGTCGGAAAATTCGATATCTGGCGACCCCGCCATAGCTGTTTCGGCCAATCCAAGCTAAGCCACAAAAATCTTATTTCCTCGAAAACTATGCACCGCATAGGAAATCCAGTTACAGATTTGAAATCTGCACACATGTGCGCTTCTAATGACGTAAAAATTACACGGATCGGTGGTTGGTCGGAAAATTCGATATCTGGCGACCCCGCCATAGCTGTTTCGGCCAATCCAAGCTAAGCCACAAAAATCTTATTTCCTCGAAAACTATGCACCGCTGGGGAAATCCAGTTACAGATTTGAAATCTGCACACATGTGCGCTTCTAATGACGTAAAAATTACACGGATCGGTGATTGGTTGGAAAATTCGATATCTGGCGACCCCGGCATGGCTGTTTCGGCCAATCCAAGCTAAGCCACCAAAATCTTATTTCCTCGAAAACTATGCACCGCTGGGGAAATCCACTTACAGATTTGAAATCTGCACACATGTGCGCTTCTAATGACGTAAAAATTACACGGATCGGTGATTGGTCGGAAAATTCGATATCTGGCGACCCCGGCATGGCTGTTTCCGCCAATCCAAGCTAAGCCACAAAAATCTTATTTCCTCGAAAACTATGCACCGCTGGGGAAATCCACTTACAGATTTGAAATCTGCACACAAGTGCGCTTCTAATGACGTAAAAATTACACGGATCGGTGATTGGTCGGAAAATTCGATATCTGGCGACCCCGGCATAGCTGTTTCCGCCAATCCAAGCTAAGCCACAAAAATCTTATTTCCTCGAAAACTATGCACCGCTGGGGAAATCCAGTTACAGATTTGAAATCTGCACACATGTGCGCTTCTAATGACGTAAAAATTACACGGATCGGTGATTGGTCGGAAAATTCGATATCTGGCGACCCCGCCATAGCTGTTTCGGCCAATCCAAGCTAAGCCACAAAAATCTTATTTCCTCGACAACTATGCACCGCTGGGGAAATCCAGTTACAGATTTGAAATCTGCACACATATGCACTTCTAATGACGTAAAAATTACACGGATCGGTGGTTGGTCGGAAAATTCGATATCTGGCGACCCCGCCATAGCTGTTTTGGCCAATCCAAGCTAAGCCACAAAAATCTTATTTCCTCGAAAACTATGCACCGCTGGGGAAATCCAGTTACAGATTTGAAATCTGCACACATATGCACTTCTAATGACGTAAAAATTACACGGATCGGTGATTGGTCGGAAAATTCGATATCTGGCGACCCCGGCATGGCTGTTTCGGCCAATCCAAGCTAAGCCACAATAATCTTATTTCCTCGAAAACTATGCACCGCTGGGGAAATCCAGTTACAGATTTGAAATCTGCACACATGTGCGCTTCTAATGACGTAAAAATTACACGGATCGGTGATTGGTCGGAAAATTCGATATCTGGCGACCCCGGCATGGCTGTTTCGGCCAATCCAAGCTAAGCCACCAAAGTCTTATTTCCTCGAAAACTATGCACCGCTGGGGAAATCCACTTCCAGATTTGAAATCTGCACACATGTGCGCTTCTAATGACGTAAAAATTACACGGATCGGTGATTGGTCGGAAAATTCGATATCTGGCGACCCCGGCATGGCTGTTTCGGCCAATCCAAGCTAAGCCACAAAAATCTTATTTCCTCGAAAACTATGCACCGCTGGGGAAATCCAGTTACAGATTTGAAATCTGCACACATGTGCGCTTCTAATGACGTAAAAATTACACGGATCGGTGATTGGTCGGAAAATTCGATATCTGGCGACCCCGGCATGGCTGTTTCGGCCAATCCAAGCTAAGCCACAAAAATCTTATTTCCTCGAAAACTATGCACCGCTGGGGAAATCCGCTTACAGATTTGAAATCTGCACACATGTGCGCTTCTAATGACGTAAGCATTACACGGATCGGTGATTGGTCGGAAAATTCGATATCTGGCGACCCCGGCATGGCTGTTTCGGCCAATCCAAGCTAAGCCACAAAAACCTTATTTCCTCGAAAACTATGCACCGCTGGGGAAATGCAGTTACAGATTTGAAATCTGCACACATGTGCGCTTCTAATGACGTAAAAATTACACGGATCGGTGATTGGTCGGAAAATTCGATATCTGGCGACCCCGGCATGGCTGTTTCCGCCAATCCAAGCTAAGCCACAAAAATCTTATTTCCTCGAAAACTATGCACCGCTGGGGAAATCCAGTTACAGATTTGAAATCTGCACACATGTGCGCTTCTAATGACGTAAAAATTACACGGATCGGTGGTTGGTCGGAAAATTCGATATCTGGCGACCCCGCCATAGCTGTTTCGGCCAATCCAAGCTAAGCCACAAAAATCTTATTTCCTCGAAAACTTTGCACCGCTGGGGAAATCCAGTTACAGATTTGAAATCTGCACACATATGCGCTTCTAATGACGTAAAAATTACACTGATCGGTGATTGGTCGGAAAATTCGATATCTGGCGACCCCGGCATGGCTGTTTCGGCCAATCCAAGCTAAGCCACAAAAATCTTATTTCCTCGAAAACTATGCACCGCTGGGGAAATCCACTTACAGATTGGAAATCTGCACACATGTGCACTTCTAATGACGTAAAAATTACACGGATCGGGGATGGGTCGGAAAATTCGATATCAGGTGACCCCGGCATGGCTGTTTCCGCCAATCCAAGCAAAGGCATAAAAATCTTATCTTCTCGAAAACTATGCACCGCATAGGAAATCGACTTACAGATTTGAAATCTGCACACATGTGCGCTTTTAATGACGTAAACATTACACGGATCGGTGATTGGTCGGGAAATTCGATATCTGGCGACCCCGCCATAGCTGTTTCGGCCAATCCAAGCTAAGCCACAAAAATCTTATTTCCTCGAAAACTATGCACCGCTGGGGAAATCCAGTTACAGATTTGAAATCTGCACACATATGCGCTTCTAATGACGTAAAAATTACACGGATCGGTGATTGGTCGGAAAATTCGATATCTGGCGACCCCGGCATGGCTGTTTCGGCCAATCCAAGCTAAGCCACAAAAATCTTATTTCCTCGAAAACTATGCACCGCATAGGAAATCCAGTTACAGATTTGAAATCTGCACACATGTGCGCTTCTAATGACGTAAAAATTACACGGATCGGTGGTTGGTCGGAAAATTCGATATCTGGCGACCCCGCCATAGCTGTTTCGGCCAATCCAAGCTAAGCCACAAAAATCTTATTTCCTCGAAAACTATGCACCGCATAGGAAATCCAGTTACAGATTTGAAATCTGCACACATGTGCGCTTCTAATGACGTAAAAATTACACGGATCGGTGGTTGGTCGGAAAATTCGATATCTGGCGACCCCGCCATAGCTGTTTCGGCCAATCCAAGCTAAGCCACAAAAATCTTATTTCCTCGAAAACTATGCACCGCTGGGGAAATCCAGTTACAGATTTGAAATCTGCACACATGTGCGCTTCTAATGACGTAAAAATTACACGGATCGGTGATTGGATGGAAAATTCGATATCTGGCGACCCCGGCATGGCTGTTTCGGCCAATCCAAGCTAAGCCACCAAAATCTTATTTCCTCGAAAACTATGCACCGCTGGGGAAATCCACTTACAGATTTGAAATCTGCACACATGTGCGCTTCTAATGACGTAAAAATTACACGGATCGGTGATTGGTCGGAAAATTCGATATCTGGCGACCCCGGCATGGCTGTTTCCGCCAATCCAAGCTAAGCCACAAAAATCTTATTTCCTCGAAAACTATGCACCGCTGGGGAAATCCACTTACAGATTTGAAATCTGCACACAAGTGCGCTTCTAATGACGTAAAAATTACACGGATCGGTGATTGGTCGGAAAATTCGATATCTGGCGACCCCGGCATAGCTGTTTCCGCCAATCCAAGCTAAGCCACAAAAATCTTATTTCCTCGAAAACTATGCACCGCTGGGGAAATCCAGTTACAGATTTGAAATCTGCACACATGTGCGCTTCTAATGACGTAAAAATTACACGGATCGGTGATTGGTCGGAAAATTCGATATCTGGCGACCCCGCCATAGCTGTTTCGGCCAATCCAAGCTAAGCCACAAAAATCTTATTTCCTCGACAACTATGCACCGCTGGGGAAATCCAGTTACAGATTTGAAATCTGCACACATGTGCGCTTCTAATGACGTAAAAATTACACGGATCGGTGATTGGTCGGAAAATTCGATATCTGGCGACCCCGCCATAGCTGTTTCGGCCAATCCAAGCTAAGCCACAAAAATCTTATTTCCTCGACAACTATGCACCGCTGGGGAAATCCAGTTACAGATTTGAAATCTGCACACATATGCGCTTCTAATGACGTAAAAATTACACTGATCGGTGATTGGTCGGAAAATTCGATATCTGGCGACCCCGGCATGGCTGTTTCGGCCAATCCAAGCTAAGCCACAAAAATCTTATTTCCTCGAAAACTATGCACCGCTGGGGAAATCCACTTACAGATTGGAAATCTGCACACATGTGCACTTCTAATGACGTAAAAATTACACGGATCGGGGATGGGTCGGAAAATTCGATATCAGGTGACCCCGGCATGGCTGTTTCCGCCAATCCAAGCAAAGGCATAAAAATCTTATCTTCTCGAAAACTATGCACCGCATAGGAAATCGACTTACAGATTTGAAATCTGCACACATGTGCGCTTTTAATGACGTAAACATTACACGGATCGGTGATTGGTCGGGAAATTCGATATCTGGCGACCCCGCCATAGCTGTTTCGGCCAATCCAAGCTAAGCCACAAAAATCTTATTTCCTCGAAAACTATGCACCGCTGGGGAAATCCAGTTACAGATTTGAAATCTGCACACATATGCGCTTCTAATGACGTAAAAATTACACGGATCGGTGATTGGTCGGAAAATTCGATATCTGGCGACCCCGGCATGGCTGTTTCGGCCAATCCAAGCTAAGCCACAAAAATCTTATTTCCTCGAAAACTATGCACCGCATAGGAAATCCAGTTACAGATTTGAAATCTGCACACATGTGCGCTTCTAATGACGTAAAAATTACACGGATCGGTGGTTGGTCGGAAAATTCGATATCTGGCGACCCCGCCATAGCTGTTTCGGCCAATCCAAGCTAAGCCACAAAAATCTTATTTCCTCGAAAACTATGCACCGCATAGGAAATCCAGTTACAGATTTGAAATCTGCACACATGTGCGCTTCTAATGACGTAAAAATTACACGGATCGGTGGTTGGTCGGAAAATTCGATATCTGGCGACCCCGCCATAGCTGTTTCGGCCAATCCAAGCTAAGCCACAAAAATCTTATTTCCTCGAAAACTATGCACCGCTGGGGAAATCCAGTTACAGATTTGAAATCTGCACACATGTGCGCTTCTAATGACGTAAAAATTACACGGATCGGTGATTGGTTGGAAAATTCGATATCTGGCGACCCCGGCATGGCTGTTTCGGCCAATCCAAGCTAAGCCACCAAAATCTTATTTCCTCGAAAACTATGCACCGCTGGGGAAATCCACTTACAGATTTGAAATCTGCACACATGTGCGCTTCTAATGACGTAAAAATTACACGGATCGGTGATTGGTCGGAAAATTCGATATCTGGCGACCCCGGCATGGCTGTTTCCGCCAATCCAAGCTAAGCCACAAAAATCTTATTTCCTCGAAAACTATGCACCGCTGGGGAAATCCACTTACAGATTTGAAATCTGCACACAAGTGCGCTTCTAATGACGTAAAAATTACACGGATCGGTGATTGGTCGGAAAATTCGATATCTGGCGACCCCGGCATAGCTGTTTCCGCCAATCCAAGCTAAGCCACAAAAATCTTATTTCCTCGAAAACTATGCACCGCTGGGGAAATCCAGTTACAGATTTGAAATCTGCACACATGTGCGCTTCTAATGACGTAAAAATTACACGGATCGGTGATTGGTCGGAAAATTCGATATCTGGCGACCCCGCCATAGCTGTTTCGGCCAATCCAAGCTAAGCCACAAAAATCTTATTTCCTCGACAACTATGCACCGCTGGGGAAATCCAGTTACAGATTTGAAATCTGCACACATATGCACTTCTAATGACGTAAAAATTACACGGATCGGTGGTTGGTCGGAAAATTCGATATCTGGCGACCCCGCCATAGCTGTTTTGGCCAATCCAAGCTAAGCCACAAAAATCTTATTTCCTCGAAAACTATGCACCGCTGGGGAAATCCAGTTACAGATTTGAAATCTGCACACATATGCACTTCTAATGACGTAAAAATTACACGGATCGGTGATTGGTCGGAAAATTCGATATCTGGCGACCCCGGCATGGCTGTTTCGGCCAATCCAAGCTAAGCCACAATAATCTTATTTCCTCGAAAACTATGCACCGCTGGGGAAATCCAGTTACAGATTTGAAATCTGCACACATGTGCGCTTCTAATGACGTAAAAATTACACGGATCGGTGATTGGTCGGAAAATTCGATATCTGGCGACCCCGGCATGGCTGTTTCGGCCAATCCAAGCTAAGCCAACAAAATCTTATTTCCTCGAAAACTATGCACCGCTGGGGAAATCCACTTACAGATTTGAAATCTGCACACATGTGCGCTTCTAATGACGTAAAAATTACACGGATCGGTGATTGGTCGGAAAATTCGATATCTGGCGACCCCGGCATGGCTGTTTCCGCCAATCCAAGCTAAGCCACAAAAATCTTATTTCCTCGAAAACTATGCACCGCTGGGGAAATCCACTTACAGATTTGAAATCTGCACACATGTGCGCTTCTAATGACGTAAAAATTACACGGATCGGTGATTGGTCGGAAAATTCGATATCTGGCGACCCCGGCATGGCTGTTTCGGCCAATCCAAGCCAAGCCACAAAAATCTTATTTCCTCGAAAACTATGCACCGCTGGGGAAATCCACTTACAGATTTGAAATCTGCACACATGTGCGCTTCTAATGACGTAAAAATTACACGGATCGGGGATGGGTCGGAATATTCGATATCTGGCGACCCCGGCATGGCTGTTTCGGCCAATCCAAGCTAAGCCACAAAAACCTTATTTCCTCGAAAACTATGCACCGCATAGGAAATCCAGTTACAGATTTGAAATCTGCACACATGTGCGCTTCTAATGACGTAAAAATTACACGGATCGGTGATTGGTCGGAAAATTCGATATCTGGCGACCCCGGCATGGCTGTTTCCGCCAATCCAAGCTAAGCCACAAAAATCTTATTTCCTCGAAAACTATGCACCGCTGGAAAAATCCAGTTACAGATTTGAAATCTGCACACATGTGCGCTTCTAATGACGTAAAAATTACACGGATCGGTGGTTGGTCGGAAAATTCGATATCTGGCGACCCCGCCATAGCTGTTTCGGCCAATCCAAGCTAAGCCACAAAAATTTTATTTCCTCGAAAACTATGCACCGCTGGGGAAATCCAGTTACAGATTTGAAATCTGCACACATATGCGCTTCTAATGACGTAAAAATTACACGGATCGGTGATTGGTCGGAAAATTCGATATCTGGCGACCCCGGCATGGCTGTTTCCGCCAATCCAAGCCAAGCCACAAAAATCTTATTTCCTCGAAAACTATGCACCGCTGGGGAAATCCACTTACAGATTTGAAATCTGCACACATGTGCGCTTCTAATGACGTAAAAATTACACGGATCGGTGATTGGTCGGAAAATTCGATATCTGGCGACCCCGGCATGGCTGTTTCGGCCAATCCAAGCTAAGCCACAAAAACCTTATTTCCTCGAAAACTATGCACCGCTGGGGAAATCCAGTTACAGATTTGAAATCTGCACACATGTCCACTTCTAATGACGTAAAAATTACACGGATCGGTGATTGGTCGGAAAATTCGATATCTGGCGACCCCGGCATGGCTGTTTCGGCCAATCCAAGCTAAGCCACAAAAATCTTATTTCCTCGAAAACTATGCACCGCTGGAAAAATCCAGTTACAGATTTGAAATCTGCACACATGTGCGCTTCTAATGACGTAAAAATTACACGGATCGGTGGTTGGTCGGAAAATTCGATATCTGGCGACCCCGCCATAGCTGTTTCGGCCAATCCAAGCTAAGCCACAAAAATCTTATTTCCTCGAAAACTATGCACCGCTGGGGAAATCCAGTTACAGATTTGAAATCTGCACACATGTGCGCTTCTAATGACGTAAAAATTACACGGATCGGTGATTGGTCGGAAAATTCGATATCTGGCGACCCCGGCATGGCTGTTTCCGCCAATCCAAGCCAAGCCACAAAAATCTTATTTCCTCGAAAACTATGCACCGCTGGGGAAATCCACTTACAGATTTGAAATCTGCACACATGTGCGCTTTTAATGACGTAAAAATTACACGGATCGGTGATTGGTCGGAAAATTCGATATCTGGCGACCCCGGCATGGCTGTTTCGGCCAATCCAAGCTAAGCCACAAAAACCTTATTTCCTCGAAAACTATGCACCGCTAGGGAAATCCAGTTACAGATTTGAAATCTACACACATGTGCGCTTCTAATGACGTAAAAATTACACGGATCGGTGATTGGTCGGAAAATTCGATATCTGGCGACCCCGGCATGGCTGTTTCCGCCAATCCAAGCTAAGCCACAAAAATCTTATTTCCTCGAAAACTATGCACCGCTGGGGAAATCCAGTTACAGATTTGAAATCTGCACACATGTGCGCTTCTAATGACGTAAAAATTACACGGATCGGTGGTTGGTCGGAAAATTCGATATCTGGCTACCCCGCCATAGCTCTTTCGGCCAATCCAAGCTAAGCCACAAAAATCTTATTTCCTCGAAAACTATGCACCGCTGGGGAAATCCACTTACAGATTTGAAATCTGCACACATGTGCACTTCTAATGACGTAAAAATTACACGGATCGGGGATGGGTCGGAAAATTCGATATCTGGTGACCCCGGCATGGCTGTTTCCGCCAATCCAAGCAAAGGCATAAAAATCTTATCTTCTCGAAAACTATGCACCGCATAGGAAATCGACTTACAGATTTGAAATCTGCACACATGTGCGCTTCTAATGACGTAAAAATTACACGGATCGGTGATTGGTCGGAAAATTCGATATCTGGTGACCCCGGCATGGCTGTTTCCGCCAATCCAAGCAAAGGCATAAAAATCTTATCTTCTCGAAAACAATGCACCGCATAGGAAATCGACTTACAGATTTGAAATCTGCACACATGTGCGCTTCTAATGACGTAAAAATTACACGGATCGGTGATTGGTCGGAAAATTCGATATCTGGTGACCCCGGCATGGCTGTTTCCGCCAATCCAAGCAAAGGCATAAAAATCTTATCTTCTCGAAAACAATGCACCGCATAGGAAATCGACTTACAGATTTGAAATCTGCACACATGTGCGCTTCTAATGACGTAAACATTACACGGATCGGTGATTGGTCGGAAAATTCGATATCTGGCTACCCCGGCATGGCTGTTTCGGCCAATCCAAGCTAAGCCACAAAAGTCGTATTTCCTCGAAAACTATGCACCGCTGGGGAAATCCAGTTACAGATTTGAAATCTGCACACATGTGCGCTTCTAATGACGTAAAAATTACACGGATCGGTGATTGGTCGGAAAATTCGATATCTGGCGACCCCGGCATGGCTGTTTCGGCCAATCCAAGCTAAGCCACCAAAATCTTATTTCCTCGAAAACTATGCACCGCTGGGGAAATCCACTTACAGATTTGAAATCTGCACACATGTGCGCTTCTAATGACGTAAAAATTACACGGATCGGTGATTGGTCGGAAAATTCGATATCTGGCGACCCCGGCATGGCTGTTTCCGCCAATCCAAGCTAAGCCACAAAAATCTTATTTCCTCGAAAACTATGCACCGCATAGGAAATCCAGTTACAGATTTGAAATCTGCACACATGTGCGCTTCTAATGACGTAAAAATTACACGGATCGGTGATTGGTCGGAAAATTCGATATCTGGCGACCCCGGCATGGCTGTTTCCGCCAATCCAAGCTAAGCCACAAAAATCTTATTTCCTCGAAAACTATGCACCGCTGGGGAAATCCACTTACAGATTTGAAATCTGCACACATGTGCGCTTCTAATGACGTAAAAATTACACGGATCGGTGATTGGTCGGAAAATTCGATATCTGGCGACCCCGGCATGGCTGTTTCGGCCAATCCAAGCTAAGCCACAAAAATCTTATTTCCTCGAAAACTATGCACCGCTGGGGAAATCCAGTTACAGATTTCAAATCTGCACACATGTGCGCTTCTAATGACGTAAACATTACACGGATCGGTGATTGGTCGGAAAATTCGATATCTGGCGGCCTCGGCATGGCTGTTTCGGCCAATCCAAGCTAAGCCACAAAAACCTTATTTCCTCGAAAACTATGCACCGCTGGGGAAATCCAGTTACAGATTTGAAATCTGCACACATGTGCGCTTCTAATGACGTAAAAATTACACGGATCGGTGATTGGTCGGAAAATTCGATATCTGGCGACCCCGGCATGGCTGTTTCCGCCAATCCAAGCTAAGCCACAAAAATCTTATTTCCTCGAAAACTATGCACCGCTGGGGAAATCCAGTTACAGATTTGAAATCTGCACACATGTGCGCTTCTAATGACGTAAAAATTACACGGATCGGTGGTGGGTCGGAAAATTCGATATTTGGCGACCCCGCCATAGCTGTTTCGGCCAATCCAAGCTAAGCCACAAAAATCTTATTTCCTCGAAAACTATGCACCGCTGGGGAAATCCAGTTACAGATTTGAAATCTGCACACATATGCGCTTCTAATGACGTAAAAATTACACGGATCGGTGATTGGTCGGAAAATTCGATATCTGGCGACCCCGGCATGGCTGTTTCGGCCAATCCAAGCTAAGCCACAAAAATCTTATTTCCTCGAAAACTATGCACCGCTGGGGAAATCCACTTACAGATTTGAAATCTGCACACATGTGCACTTCTAATGACGTAAAAATTACACGGATCGGGGATGGGTCGGAAAATTCGATATCTGGTGACCCCGGCATGGCTGTTTCCGCCAATCCAAGCGAAGGCATAAAAATCTTATCTTCTCGAAAACTATGCACCGCATAGGAAATCGACTTACAGATTTGAAATCTGCACACATGTGCGCTTCTAATGACGTAAAAATTACACGGATCGGTGATTGGTCGGAAAATTCGATATCTGGCGACCCCGGCATGGCTGTTTCGGCCAATCCAAGCTAAGCCACAAAAATCTTATTTCCTCGAAAACTATGCACCGCTGGGGAAATCCAGTTACAGATTTCAAATCTGCACACATGTGCGCTTCTAATGACGTAAACATTACACGGATCGGTGATTGGTCGGAAAATTCGATATCTGGCGGCCTCGGCATGGCTGTTTCGGCCAATCCAAGCTAAGCCACAAAAACCTTATTTCCTCGAAAACTATGCACCGCTGGGGAAATCCAGTTACAGATTTGAAATCTGCACACATGTGCGCTTCTAATGACGTAAAAATTACACGGATCGGTGATTGGTCGGAAAATTCGATATCTGGCGACCCCGGCATGGCTGTTTCCGCCAATCCAAGCTAAGCCACAAAAATCTTATTTCCTCGAAAACTATGCACCGCTGGGGAAATCCAGTTACAGATTTGAAATCTGCACACATGTGCGCTTCTAATGACGTAAAAATTACACGGATCGGTGGTGGGTCGGAAAATTCGATATTTGGCGACCCCGCCATAGCTGTTTCGGCCAATCCAAGCTAAGCCACAAAAATCTTATTTCCTCGAAAACTATGCACCGCTGGGGAAATCCAGTTACAGATTTGAAATCTGCACACATATGCGCTTCTAATGACGTAAAAATTACACGGATCGGTGATTGGTCGGAAAATTCGATATCTGGCGACCCCGGCATGGCTGTTTCGGCCAATCCAAGCTAAGCCACAAAAATCTTATTTCCTCGAAAACTATGCACCGCTGGGGAAATCCACTTACAGATTTGAAATCTGCACACATGTGCACTTCTAATGACGTAAAAATTACACGGATCGGGGATGGGTCGGAAAATTCGATATCTGGTGACCCCGGCATGGCTGTTTCCGCCAATCCAAGCGAAGGCATAAAAATCTTATCTTCTCGAAAACTATGCACCGCATAGGAAATCGACTTACAGATTTGAAATCTGCACACATGTGCGCTTCTAATGACGTAAAAATTACACGGATCGGTGATTGGTCGGAAAATTCGATATCTGGCGACCCCGGCATGGCTGTTTCGGCCAATCCAAGCTAAGCCACAAAAATCTTATTTCCTCGAAAACTATGCACCGCTGGGGAAATCCAGTTACAGATTTGAAATCTGCACACATGTGCGCTTCTAATGACGTAAACATTACACGGATCGGTGATTGGTCGGGAAATTCGATATCTGGCGACCCCGCCATAGCTGTTTCGGCCAATCCAAGCTAAGCCACAAAAATCTTATTTCCTCGAAAACTATGCACCGCTGGGGAAATCCAGTTACAGATTTGAAATCTGCACACATGTGCGCTTCTAATGACGTAAAAATGACACGGATCGGTGATTGGTCGGAAAATTCGATATCTGGCGACCCCGGCATGGCTGTTTCGGCCAATCCAAGCTAAGCCACAAAAATCTTATTTCCTCGAAAACTATGCACCGCTGGGGAAATCCAGTTACAGATTTGAAATCTGCACACATGTCCGCTTCTAATGACGTAAAAATTACACGGATCGGTGGTTGGTCGGAAAATTCGATATCTGGCGACCCCGCCATAGCTGTTTCGGCCAATCCAAGCTAAGCCACAAAAATCTTATTTCCTCGAAAACTATGCACCGCTGGGGAAATCCAGTTACAGATTTGAAATCTGCACACATGTGCGCTTCTAATGACGTAAAAATTACACGGATCGGTGATTGGTCGGAAAATTCGATATCTGGCGACCCCAGCATAGCTGTTTCGGCCAATCCAAGCTAAGCCACAAAAATCTTATTTCCTCGAAAACTATGCACCGCTGGGGAAATCCAGTTACAGATTTGAAATCTGCACACATGTGCGCTTCTAATGACATAAAAATTACACGGATCGGTGATTGGTCGGAAAATTCGATATCTGGCGACCCCGGCATGGCTGTTTCCGCCAATCCAAGCTAAGCCACGAAAATCGTATTTCCTCGAAAACTATGCACCGCATAGGAAATCGACTTACAGATTTGAAATCTGCACACATGTGCGCTTCTAATGACGTAAAAATTACACGGATCGGTGATTGGTCGGAAAATTCGATATCTGGCGACCCCGGCATGGCTGTTTCGGCCAATCCAAGCTAAGCCACAAAAATCTTATTTCCTCGAAAACTATGCACCGCATAGGAAATCGACTTACAGATTTGAAATCTGCACACATGTGCACTTCTAATGACGTAAAAATTACACGGATCGGTGATTGGTCGGAAAATTCGATATCTGGCGACCCCAGCATAGCTGTTTCGGCCAATCCAAGCTAAGCCACAAAAATCTTATTTCCTCGAAAACTATGCACCGCTGGGGAAATCCAGTTACAGATTTGAAATCTGCACACATGTGCGCTTCTAATGACGTAAAAATTACACGGATCGGTGATTGGTCGGAAAATTCGATATCTGGCGACCCCGGCATGGCTGTTTCGGCCAATCCAAGCTAAGCCACAAAAACCTTATTTCCTCGAAAACTATGCACCGCTGGGGAAATCCAGTTACAGATTTGAAATCTGCACACATGTGCGCTTCTTATGACGTAAAAATTACACGGATCGGTGATTGGTCGGAAAATTCGATATCTGGCGACCCCGGCATGGCTGTTTCCGCCAATCCAAGCTAAGACATAAAAATCTTATTTTCTCGAAAACTATGCACCGCATAGGAAATCCACTTACAGATTTGAAATCTGCACACATGTCCGCTTCTAATGACGTAAAAATTACACGGATCGGTGATTGGTCGGAAAATTCGATATCTGGCGACCCCGGCATGGCTGTTTCGTCCAATCCAAGCTAAGCCACAAGAATCTTATTTCCTCGAAAACTATGCACCGCTGGGGAAATCCAGTTACAGATTTGAAATCTGCACACATGTGCGCTTCTAATGACGTAAAAATTACACGGATCGGTGATTGGTCGGAAAATTCGATATCTGGCGACCCCGGCATGGCTGTTTCGGCCAATCCAAGCTAAGCCACAAAAATCTTATTTCCTCGAAAACTATGCACCGCATAGGAAATCGACTTACAGATTTGAAATCTGCACACATGTGCGCTTCTAATGACGTAAACATTACACGCATCGGTGATTGGTCGGAAAATTCGATATCTGGCGACCCCGGCATAGCTGTTTCGGCCAATCCAAGCTAAGCCACAAAAACCTTATTTCCTCGAAAACTATGCACCGCTGGGGAAATCCAGTTACAGATTTGAAATCTGCACACATGTGCGCTTCTAATGACGTAAAAATTACACGGGTCGGTGATTGGTCGGAAAATTCGATATCTGGCGACCCCGGCATGGCTGTTTCGGCCAATCCAAGCTAAGCCACAAAAACCTTATTTCCTCGAAAAATATGCACCGCTGGGGAAATCCAGTTACAGATTTGAAATCTGCACACATGTGCGCTTCTAATGACGTAAAAATTACACGGATCGGTGATTGGTCGGAAAATTCGATATCTGGCGACCCCGGCATGGCTGTTTCCGCCAATCCAAGCTAAGCCACAAAAATCTTATTTCCTCGAAAACTATGCACCGCTGGGGAAATCCAGTTACAGATTTGAAATCTGCACACATGTGCGCTTCTAATGACGTAAAAATTACACGGATCGGTGATTGGTCGGAAAATTCGATATCTGGCTACCCCGGCATGGCTGTTTCGGCCAATCCAAGCTAAGCCACAAAAATCTTATTTCCTCGAAAACTATGCACCGCTGGGGAAATCCAGTTACAGATTTGAAATCTGCACACATGTGCGCTTCTAATGACGTAAAAATTACATGGATCGGTGATTGGTCGGAAAATTCGATATCTGGCGACCCCGGCATGGCTGTTTCGGCCAATCCAAGCTAAGCCACGAAAATCGTATTTCCTCGAAAACAATGCACCGCATAGGAAATCGACTTACAGATTTGAAATCTGCACACATGTGCGCTTCTAATGACGTAAACATTACACGGATCGGTGATTGGTCGGAAAATTCGATATCTGGCGACCCCGGCATGGCTGTTTCGGCCAATCCAAGCTAAGCCACAAAAACCTTATTTCCTCGAAAACTATGCACCGCTGGGGAAATCCAGTTACAGATTTGAAATCTGCACACATGTGCGCTTCTAATGACGTAAAAATTACACGGATCGGTGATTGGTCGGAAAATTCGATATCTGGCGACCCCGGCATGGCTGTTTCGGCCAATCCAAGCTAAGCCACAAAAATCTTATTTCCTCGAAAACTATGCACCGCTGGGGAAATCCAGTTACAGATTTGAAATCTGCACACATGTGCGCTTCTAATGACGTAAACATTACACGGATCGGTGATTGGTCGGAAAATTCGATATCTGGCGACCCCGGCATGGCTGTTTCGGCCAATCCAAGCTAAGCCACGAAAATCGTATTTCCTCGAAAACAATGCACCGCATAGGAAATCGACTTACAGATTTGAAATCTGCACACATGTGCGCTTCTAATGACGTAAACATTACACGGATCGGTGATTGGTCGGAAAATTCGATATCTGGCGACCCCGGCATGGCTGTTTCGGCCAATCCAAGCTAAGCCACAAAAACCTTATTTCCTCGAAAACTATGCACCGCTGGGGAAATCCAGTTACAGATTTGAAATCTGCACACATGTGCGCTTCTAATGACGTAAAAATTACACGGATCGGTGGTTAGTCGGAAAATTCGATATCTGGCGACCCCGCCATAGCTGTTTCGGCCAATCCAAGCTAAGCCACAAAAATCTTATTTCCTCGAAAACTATGCACCGCTGGGGAAATCCAGTTACAGATTTGAAATCTGCACACATGTGCGCTTCTAATGACGTAAAAATTACACGGATCGGTGATTGGTCGGAAAATTCGATATCTGGCTACCCCGGCATGGCTGTTTCGGCCAATCCAAGCTAAGCCACAAAAATCTTATTTCCTCGAAAACTATGCACCGCTGGGGAAATCCAGTTACAGATTTGAAATCTGCACACATGTGCGCTTCTAATGACGTAAAAATGACACGGATCGGTGATTGGTCGGAAAATTCGATATCTGGCGACCCCGGCATGGCTGTTTCGGCCAATCCAAGCTAAGCCACAAAAATCTTATTTCCTCGAAAACTATGCACCGCATAGGAAATCCAGTTACAGATTTGAAATCTGCACACATGTGCGCTTCTAATGACGTAAAAATTACACGGATCGGTGGTTGGTCGGAAAATTCGGTATCTGGCGACCCCGCCATAGCTGTTTCGGCCAATCCAAGCTAAGCCACAAAAATCTTATTTCCTCGAAAACTATGCACCGCTGGGGAAATCCAGTTACAGATTTGAAATCTGCACACATGTGCGCTTCTAATGACGTAAAAATTACACGGATCGGTGATTGGTCGGAAAATTCGATATCTGGCGACCCCGGCATGGCTGTTTCCGCCAATCCAAGCTAAGCCACGAAAATCGTATTTCCTCGAAAACTATGCACCGCATAGGAAATCGACTTACAGATTTGAAATCTGCACACATGTGCGCTTCTAATGACGTAAAAATTACACGGGTCGGTGATTGGTCGGAAAATTCGATATCTGGCGACCCCGGCATGGCTGTTTCGGCCAATCCAAGCTAAGCCACAAAAATCTTATTTCCTCGAAAACTATGCACCGCTGGGGAAATCCAGTTACAGATTTGAAATCTGCACACATGTGCGCTTCTAATGACGTAAACATTACACGGATCGGTGATTGGTCGGAAAATTCGATATCTGGCGACCCCGGCATGGCTGTTTCGGCCAATCCAAGCTAAGCCACGAAAATCGTATTTCCTCGAAAACAATGCACCGCATAGGAAATCGACTTACAGATTTGAAATCTGCACACATGTGCGCTTCTAATGACGTAAACATTACACGGATCGGTGATTGGTCGGAAAATTCGATATCTGGCGACCCCGGCATGGCTGTTTCGGCCAATCCAAGCTAAGCCACAAAAACCTTATTTCCTCGAAAACTATGCACCGCTGGGGAAATCCAGTTACAGATTTGAAATCTGCACACATGTGCGCTTCTAATGACGTAAAAATTACACGGATCGGTGGTTAGTCGGAAAATTCGATATCTGGCGACCCCGCCATAGCTGTTTCGGCCAATCCAAGCTAAGCCACAAAAATCTTATTTCCTCGAAAACTATGCACCGCTGGGGAAATCCAGTTACAGATTTGAAATCTGCACACATGTGCGCTTCTAATGACGTAAAAATGACACGGATCGGTGATTGGTCGGAAAATTCGATATCTGGCGACCCCGGCATGGCTGTTTCGGCCAATCCAAGCTAAGCCACAAAAATCTTATTTCCTCGAAAACTATGCACCGCATAGGAAATCCAGTTACAGATTTGAAATCTGCACACATGTGCGCTTCTAATGACGTAAAAATTACACGGATCGGTGGTTGGTCGGAAAATTCGGTATCTGGCGACCCCGCCATAGCTGTTTCGGCCAATCCAAGCTAAGCCACAAAAATCTTATTTCCTCGAAAACTATGCACCGCTGGGGAAATCCAGTTACAGATTTGAAATCTGCACACATGTGCGCTTCTAATGACGTAAAAATTACACGGATCGGTGATTGGTCGGAAAATTCGATATCTGGCGACCCCGGCATGGCTGTTTCGGCCAATCCAAGCTAAGCCACAAAAACCTTATTTCCTCGAAAACTATGCACCGCTGGGGAAATCCAGTTACAGATTTGAAATCTGCACACATGTGCGCTTCTAATGACGTAAAAATTACATGGATCGGTGATTGGTCGGAAAATTCGATATCTGGCGACCCCGGCATGGCTGTTTCGGCCAATCCAAGCTAAGCCACAAAAATCTTATTTCCTCGAAAACTATGCACCGCTGGGGAAATCCAGTTACAGATTTGAAATCTGCACACATGTGCGCTTCTAATGACGTAAAAATTACATGGATCGGTGATTGGTCGGAAAATTCGATATCTGGCGACCCCGGCATGGCTGTTTCGGCCAATCCAAACGGCCACGAAAATCGTATTTCCTCGAAAACAATGCACCGCATAGGAAATCGACTTACAGATTTGAAATCTGCACACATGTGCGCTTCTAATGACGTAAACATTACACGGATCGGTGATTGGTCGGAAAATTCGATATCTGGCGACCCCGGCATGGCTGTTTCGGCCAATCCAAGCTAAGCCACAAAAACCTTATTTCCTCGAAAACTATGCACCGCTGGGGAAATCCAGTTACAGATTTGAAATCTGCACACATGTGCGCTTCTAATGACGTAAAAATTACATGGATCGGTGATTGGTCGGAAAATTCGATATCTGGCGACCCCGGCATGGCTGTTTCGGCCAATCCAAGCTAAGCCACAAAAATCTTATTTCCTCGAAAACTATGCACCGCTGGGGAAATCCAGTTACAGATTTGAAATCTGCACACATGTGCGCTTCTAATGACGTAAAAATTACATGGATCGGTGATTGGTCGGAAAATTCGATATCTGGCGACCCCGGCATGGCTGTTTCGGCCAATCCAAGCTAAGCCACGAAAATCGTATTTCCTCGAAAACAATGCACCGCATAGGAAATCGACTTACAGATTTGAAATCTGCACACATGTGCGCTTCTAATGACGTAAACATTACACGGATCGGTGATTGGTCGGAAAATTCGATATCTGGCGACCCCGGCATGGCTGTTTCGGCCAATCCAAGCTAAGCCACAAAAACCTTATTTCCTCGAAAACTATGCACCGCTGGGGAAATCCAGTTACAGATTTGAAATCTGCACACATGTGCGCTTCTAATGACGTAAACATTACACGGATCGGTGATTGGTCGGAAAATTCGATATCTGGCGACCCCGGCATGGCTGTTTCGGCCAATCCAAGCTAAGCCACGAAAATCGTATTTCCTCGAAAACAATGCACCGCATAGGAAATCGACTTACAGATTTGAAATCTGCACACATGTGCGCTTCTAATGACGTAAACATTACACGGATCGGTGATTGGTCGGAAAATTCGATATCTGGCGACCCCGGCATGGCTGTTTCGGCCAATCCAAGCTAAGCCACGAAAATCGTATTTCCTCGAAAACAATGCACCGCATAGGAAATCGACTTACAGATTTGAAATCTGCACACATGTGCGCTTCTAATGACGTAAACATTACACGGATCGGTGATTGGTCGGAAAATTCGATATCTGGCGACCCCGGCATGGCTGTTTCGGCCAATCCAAGCTAAGCCACGAAAATCGTATTTCCTCGAAAACAATGCACCGCATAGGAAATCGACTTACAGATTTGAAATCTGCACACATGTGCGCTTCTAATGACGTAAACATTACACGGATCGGTGATTGGTCGGAAAATTCGATATCTGGCGACCCCGGCATGGCTGTTTCGGCCAATCCAAGCTAAGCCACAAAAACCTTATTTCCTCGAAAACTATGCACCGCTGGGGAAATCCAGTTACAGATTTGAAATCTGCACACATGTGCGCTTCTAATGACGTAAACATTACACGGATCGGTGATTGGTCGGAAAATTCGATATCTGGCGACCCCGGCATGGCTGTTTCGGCCAATCCAAGCTAAGCCACGAAAATCGTATTTCCTCGAAAACAATGCACCGCATAGGAAATCGACTTACAGATTTGAAATCTGCACACATGTGCGCTTCTAATGACGTAAACATTACACGGATCGGTGATTGGTCGGAAAATTCGATATCTGGCGACCCCGGCATGGCTGTTTCGGCCAATCCAAGCTAAGCCACAAAAACCTTATTTCCTCGAAAACTATGCACCGCTGGGGAAATCCAGTTACAGATTTGAAATCTGCACACATGTGCGCTTCTAATGACGTAAACATTACACGGATCGGTGATTGGTCGGAAAATTCGATATCTGGCGACCCCGGCATGGCTGTTTCGGCCAATCCAAGCTAAGCCACAAAAACCTTATTTCCTCGAAAACTATGCACCGCTGGGGAAATCCAGTTACAGATTTGAAATCTGCACACATGTGCGCTTCTAATGACGTAAACATTACACGGATCGGTGATTGGTCGGAAAATTCGATATCTGGCGACCCCGGCATGGCTGTTTCGGCCAATCCAAGCTAAGCCACGAAAATCGTATTTCCTCGAAAACAATGCACCGCATAGGAAATCGACTTACAGATTTGAAATCTGCACACATGTGCGCTTCTAATGACGTAAACATTACACGGATCGGTGATTGGTCGGAAAATTCGATATCTGGCGACCCCGGCATGGCTGTTTCGGCCAATCCAAGCTAAGCCACAAAAACCTTATTTCCTCGAAAACTATGCACCGCTGGGGAAATCCAGTTACAGATTTGAAATCTGCACACATGTGCGCTTCTAATGACGTAAACATTACACGGATCGGTGATTGGTCGGAAAATTCGATATCTGGCGACCCCGGCATGGCTGTTTCGGCCAATCCAAGCTAAGCCACGAAAATCGTATTTCCTCGAAAACAATGCACCGCATAGGAAATCGACTTACAGATTTGAAATCTGCACACATGTGCGCTTCTAATGACGTAAACATTACACGGATCGGTGATTGGTCGGAAAATTCGATATCTGGCGACCCCGGCATGGCTGTTTCGGCCAATCCAAGCTAAGCCACAAAAACCTTATTTCCTCGAAAACTATGCACCGCTGGGGAAATCCAGTTACAGATTTGAAATCTGCACACATGTGCGCTTCTAATGACGTAAAAATTACACGGATCGGTGGTTAGTCGGAAAATTCGATATCTGGCGACCCCGCCATAGCTGTTTCGGCCAATCCAAGCTAAGCCACAAAAATCTTATTTCCTCGAAAACTATGCACCGCTGGGGAAATCCAGTTACAGATTTGAAATCTGCACACATGTGCGCTTCTAATGACGTAAAAATTACACGGATCGGTGATTGGTCGGAAAATTCGATATCTGGCTACCCCGGCATGGCTGTTTCGGCCAATCCAAGCTAAGCCACAAAAATCTTATTTCCTCGAAAACTATGCACCGCTGGGGAAATCCAGTTACAGATTTGAAATCTGCACACATGTGCGCTTCTAATGACGTAAAAATGACACGGATCGGTGATTGGTCGGAAAATTCGATATCTGGCGACCCCGGCATGGCTGTTTCGGCCAATCCAAGCTAAGCCACAAAAATCTTATTTCCTCGAAAACTATGCACCGCATAGGAAATCCAGTTACAGATTTGAAATCTGCACACATGTGCACTTCTAATGACGTAAAAATTACACGGATCGGTGGTTGGTCGGAAAATTCGGTATCTGGCGACCCCGCCATAGCTGTTTCGGCCAATCCAAGCTAAGCCACAAAAATCTTATTTCCTCGAAAACTATGCACCGCTGGGGAAATCCAGTTACAGATTTGAAATCTGCACACATGTGCGCTTCTAATGACGTAAAAATTACACGGATCGATGATTGGTCGGAAAATTCGATATCTGGCGACCCCGGCATGGCTGTTTCCGCCAATCCAAGCTAAGCCACGAAAATCGTATTTCCTCGAAAACTATGCACCGCATAGGAAATCGACTTACAGATTTGAAATCTGCACACGTGTGCGCTTCTAATGACGTAAAAATTACACGGATCGGTGATTGGTCGGAAAATTCGATATCTGGCGACCCCGGCATGGCTGTTTCGGCCAATCCAAGCTAAGCCACAAAAATCTTATTTCCTCGAAAACTATGCACCGCATAGGAAATCCACTTACAGGTTTGAAATCTGCACACATGTGCGCTTCTAATGACGTAAAAATTACACGGATCGGTGATTGGTCGGAAAATTCGATATCTGGCGACCCCGGCATGGCTATTTCGGCCAATCCAAGGTAAGCCACAAAAACCTTATTTCCTCGAAAACTATGCACCGCTGGGGAAATCCAGTTACAGATTTGAAATCTGCACACATGTGCGCTTCTAATGACGTAAAAATTACATGGATCGGTGATTGGTCGGAAAATTCGATATCTGGCGACCCCGGCATGGCTGTTTCGGCCAATCCAAGCTAAGCCACAAAAATCTTATTTCCTCGAAAACTATGCACCGCTGGGGAAATCCAGTTACAGATTTGAAATCTGCACACATGTGCGCTTCTAATGACGTAGAAATTACACGGATCGGTGATTGGTCGGAAAATTCGATATCTGGCGACCCCGGCATGGCTGTTTCGGCCAATCCAAGCTAAGCCACGAAAATCGTATTTCCTCGAAAACTATGCACCGCATAGGAAATCGACTTACAGATTTGAAATCTGCACACATGTGCGCTTCTATTGACGTAAACATTACACGGATCGGTGATTGGTCGGAAAATTCGATATCTGGCGACCCCGGCATGGCTGTTTCGGCCAATCCAAGCTAAGCCACAAAAACCTTATTTCCTCGAAAACTATGCACCGCTGGGGAAATCCAGTTACAGATTTGAAATCTGCACACATGTGCGCTTCTAATGACGTAAAAATTACACGGATCGGTGATTGGTCGGAAAATTCGATATCTGGCGACCCCGGCATGGCTGTTTCGGCCAATCCAAGCTAAGCCACAAAAATCTTATTTCCTCGAAAACTATGCACCGCTGGGGAAATCCAGTTACAGATTTGAAATCTGCACACATGTGCGCTTCTAATGACGTAAACATTACACGGATCGGTGATTGGTCGGAAAATTCGATATCTGGCGACCCCGGCATGGCTGTTTCGGCCAATCCAAGCTAAGCCACAAAAATCTTATTTCCTCGAAAACTATGCACCGCATAGGAAATCGACTTACAGATTTGAAATCTGCACACATGTGCGCTTCTAATGACGTAAAAATTACACGGATCGGTGATTGGTCGGAAAATTCGATATCTGGCGACCCCGGCATGGCTGTTTCGGCCAATCCAAGCTAAGCCACGAAAATCGTATTTCCTCGAAAACAATGCACCGCATAGGAAATCGACTTACAGATTTGAAATCTGCACACATGTGCGCTTCTAATGACGTAAACATTACACGGATCGGTGATTGGTCGGAAAATTCGATATCTGGCGACCCCGGCATGGCTGTATCGGCCAATCCAAGCTAAGCCACAAAAACCTTATTTCCTCGAAAACTATGCACCGCTGGGGAAATCCAGTTACAGATTTGAAATCTGCACACATGTGCGCTTCTAATGACGTAAAAATTACACGGATCGGTGATTGGTCGGAAAATTCGATATCTGGCTACGCCGGCATGGCTGTTTCGGCCAATCCAAGCTAAGCCACAAAAATCTTATTTCCTCGAAAACTATGCACCGCATAGGAAATCCAGTTACAGATTTGAAATCTGCACACATGTGCGCTTCTAATGACGTAAAAATTACACGGATCGGTGGTTGGTCGGAAAATTCGGTATCTGGCGACCCCGCCATAGCTGTTTCGGCCAATCCAAGCTAAGCCACAAAAATCTTATTTCCTCGAAAACTATGCACCGCTGGGGAAATCCAGTTACAGATTTGAAATCTGCACACATGTGCGCTTCTAATGACGTAAAAATTACACGGATCGGTGATTGGTCGGAAAATTCGATATCTGGCGACCCCGGCATGGCTGTTTCCGCCAATCCAAGCTAAGCCACGAAAATCGTATTTCCTCGAAAACTATGCACCGCATAGGAAATCGACTTACAGATTTGAAATCTGCACACATGTGCGCTTCTAATGACGTAAAAATTACACGGATCGGTGATTGGTCGGAAAATTCGATATCTGGCGACCCCGGCATGGCTGTTTCGGCCAATCCAAGCTAAGCCACAAAAATCTTATTTCCTCGAAAACTATGCACCGCATAGGAAATCCACTTACAGGTTTGAAATCTGCACACATGTGCGCTTCTAATGACGTAAAAATTACACGGATCGGTGATTGGTCGGAAAATTCGATATCTGGCGACCCCGGCATGGCTATTTCGGCCAATCCAAGCTAAGCCACAAAAACCTTATTTCCTCGAAAACTATGCACCGCTGGGGAAATCCAGTTACAGATTTGAAATCTGCACACATGTGCGCTTCTAATGACGTAAAAATTACACGGATCGGTGATTGGTCGGAAAATTCGATATCTGGCGACCCCGGCATGGCTGTTTCCGCCAATCCAAGCTAAGCCATAAAAATCTTATTTTCTCGAAAACTATGCACCGCATAGGAAATCCACTTACAGATTTGAAATCTGCACACATGTCCGCTTCTAATGACGTAAAAATTACACGGATCGGTGATTGGTCGGAAAATTCGATATCTGGCGACCCCGGCATGGCTGTTTCGGCCAATCCAAGCTAAGCCACAAAAATCTTATTTCCTCGAAAACTATGCACCGCTGGGGAAATCCAGTTACAGATTTGAAATCTGCACACATGTGCGCTTCTAATGACGTAAAAATTACACGGATCGGTGATTGGTCGGAAAATTCGATATCTGGCGACCCCGGCATGGCTGTTTCGGCCAATCCAAGCTAAGCCACAAAAATCTTATTTCCTCGAAAACTATGCACCGCATAGGAAATCGACTTACAGATTTGAAATCTGCACACATGTGCGCTTCTAATGACGTAAAAATTACACGGATCGGTGATTGGTCGGAAAATTCGATATCTGGCGACCCCGGCATGGCTGTTTCGGCCAATCCAAGCTAAGCCACGAAAATCGTATTTCCTCGAAAACAATGCACCGCATAGGAAATCGACTTACAGATTTGAAATCTGCACACATGTGCGCTTCTAATGACGAAAACATTACACGGATCGGTGATTGGTCGGAAAATTCGATATCTGGCGACCCCGGCATGGCTGTTTCGGCCAATCCAAGCTAAGCCACAAAAATCTTATTTCCTCGAAAACTATGCACCGCTGGGGAAATCCAGTTACAGATTTGAAATCTGCACACATGTGCGCTTCTAATGACGTAAAAATTACACGGATCGGTGATTGGTCGGAAAATTCGATATCTGGCGACCCCAGCATAGCTGTTTCGGCCAATCCAAGCTAAGCCACAAAAATCTTATTTCCTCGAAAACTATGCACCGCTGGGGAAATCCAGTTACAGATTTGAAATCTGCACACATGTGCGCTTCTAATGACGTAAAAGTTACACGGATCGGTGATTGGTCGGAAAATTCGATATCTGGCGACCCCGGCATGGCTGTTTCGGCCAATCCAAGCTAAGCCACAAAAATCTTATTTCCTCGAAAACTATGCACCGCTGGGGAAATCCAGTTACAGATTTGAAATCTGCACACATGTGCGCTTCTAATGACGTAAACATTACACGGATCGGTGATTGGTCGGAAAATTCGATATCTGGCGACCCCGGCATGGCTGTTTCGGCCAATCCAAGCTAAGCCACAAAAATCTTATTTCCTCGAAAACTATGCACCGCATAGGAAATCGACTTACAGATTTGAAATCTGCACACATGTGCGCTTCTAATGACGTAAAAATTACACGGATCGGTGATTGGTCGGAAAATTCGATATCTGGCGACCCCGGCATGGCTGTTTCGGCCAATCCAAGCTAAGCCACGAAAATCGTATTTCCTCGAAAACAATGCACCGCATAGGAAATCGACTTACAGATTTGAAATCTGCACACATGTGCGCTTCTAATGACGAAAACATTACACGGATCGGTGATTGGTCGGAAAATTCGATATCTGGCGACCCCGGCATGGCTGTTTCGGCCAATCCAAGCTAAGCCACAAAAACCTTATTTCCTCGAAAACTATGCACCGCTGGGGAAATCCAGTTACAGATTTGAAATCTGCACACATGTGCGCTTCTAATGACGTAAAAATTACACGGATCGGTGATTGGTCGGAAAATTCGATATCTGGCGACCCCGGCATGGCTGTTTCGGCCAATCCAAGCTAAGCCACAAAAATCTTATTTCCTCGAAAACTATGCACCGCTGGGGAAATCCACTTACAGATTTGAAATCTGCACACATGTGCGCTTCTAATGACGTAAAAATTACACGGATCGGTGATTGGTCGGAAAATTCGATATCTGGCGACCCCGGCATGGCTGTTTCGGCCAATCCAAGCTAAGCCACAAAAATCTTATTTCCTCGAAAACTATGCACCGCATAGGAAATCCAGTTACAGATTTGAAATCTGCACACATGTGCGCTTCTAATGACGTAAAAATTACACGGATCGGTGGTTGGTCGGAAAATTCGATATCTGGCGACCCCGCCATAGCTGTTTCGGCCAATCCAAGCTAAGCCACAAAAATCTTATTTCCTCGAAAACTATGCACCGCTGGGGAAATCCAGTTACAGATTTGAAATCTGCACACATGTGCGCTTCTAATGACGTAAAAATTACACGGATCGGTGATTGGTCGGAAAATTCGATATCTGGCGACCCCAGCATAGCTGTTTCGGCCAATCCAAGCTAAGCCACAAAAATCTTATTTCCTCGAAAACTATGCACCGCTGGGGAAATCCAGTTACAGATTTGAAATCTGCACACATGTGCGCTTCTAATGACGTAAAAATTACACGGATCGGTGATTGGTCGGAAAATTCGATATCTGGCGACCCCGGCATGGCTGTTTCGGCCAATCCAAGCTAAGCCACAAAAATCTTATTTCCTCGAAAACTATGCACCGCTGGGGAAATCCAGTTACAGATTTGAAATCTGCACACATGTGCGCTTCTAATGACGTAAAAATTACACGGATCGGTGATTGGTCGGAAAATTCGATATCTGGCGACCCCGGCATGGCTGTTTCGGCCAATCCAAGCTAAGCCACGAAAATCGTATTTCCTCGAAAACAATGCACCGCATAGGAAATCGACTTACAGATTTGAAATCTGCACACATGTGCGCTTCTAATGACGTAAACATTACACGGATCGGTGATTGGTCGGAAAATTCGATATCTGGCGACCCCGGCATGGCTGTTTCGGCCAATCCAAGCTAAGCCACGAAAATCGTATTTCCTCGAAAACAATGCACCGCATAGGAAATCGACTTACAGATTTGAAATCTGCACACATGTGCGCTTCTAATGACGTAAACATTACACGGATCGGTGATTGGTCGGAAAATTCGATATCTGGCGACCCCGGCATGGCTGTTTCGGCCAATCCAAGCTAAGCCACAAAAACCTTATTTCCTCGAAAACTATGCACCGCTGGGGAAATCCAGTTACAGATTTGAAATCTGCACACATGTGCGCTTCTAATGACGTAAAAATTACACGGATCGGTGATTGGTCGGAAAATTCGATATCTGGCGACCCCGGCATGGCTGTTTCGGCCAATCCAAGCTAAGCCACAAAAATCTTATTTCCTCGAAAACTATGCACCGCTGGGGAAATCCAGTTACAGATTTGAAATCTGCACACATGTGCGCTTCTAATGACGTAAACATTACACGGATCGGTGATTGGTCGGAAAATTCGATATCTGGCGACCCCGGCATGGCTGTTTCGGCCAATCCAAGCTAAGCCACAAAAATCTTATTTCCTCGAAAACTATGCACCGCATAGGAAATCGACTTACAGATTTGAAATCTGCACACATGTGCGCTTCTAATGACGTAAAAATTACACGGATCGGTGATTGGTCGGAAAATTCGATATCTGGCGACCCCGGCATGGCTGTTTCGGCCAATCCAAGCTAAGCCACGAAAATCGTATTTCCTCGAAAACAATGCACCGCATAGGAAATCGACTTACAGATTTGAAATCTGCACACATGTGCGCTTCTAATGACGAAAACATTACACGGATCGGTGATTGGTCGGAAAATTCGATATCTGGCGACCCCGGCATGGCTGTTTCGGCCAATCCAAGCTAAGCCACAAAAACCTTATTTCCTCGAAAACTATGCACCGCTGGGGAAATCCAGTTACAGATTTGAAATCTGCACACATGTGCGCTTCTAATGACGTAAAAATTACACGGATCGGTGATTGGTCGGAAAATTCGATATCTGGCGACCCCGGCATGGCTGTTTCGGCCAATCCAAGCTAAGCCACAAAAATCTTATTTCCTCGAAAACTATGCACCGCTGGGGAAATCCACTTACAGATTTGAAATCTGCACACATGTGCGCTTCTAATGACGTAAAAATTACACGGATCGGTGATTGGTCGGAAAATTCGATATCTGGCGACCCCGGCATGGCTGTTTCGGCCAATCCAAGCTAAGCCACAAAAATCTTATTTCCTCGAAAACTATGCACCGCATAGGAAATCCAGTTACAGATTTGAAATCTGCACACATGTGCGCTTCTAATGACGTAAAAATTACACGGATCGGTGGTTGGTCGGAAAATTCGATATCTGGCGACCCCGCCATAGCTGTTTCGGCCAATCCAAGCTAAGCCACAAAAATCTTATTTCCTCGAAAACTATGCACCGCTGGGGAAATCCAGTTACAGATTTGAAATCTGCACACATGTGCGCTTCTAATGACGTAAAAATTACACGGATCGGTGATTGGTCGGAAAATTCGATATCTGGCGACCCCAGCATAGCTGTTTCGGCCAATCCAAGCTAAGCCACAAAAATCTTATTTCCTCGAAAACTATGCACCGCTGGGGAAATCCAGTTACAGATTTGAAATCTGCACACATGTGCGCTTCTAATGACGTAAAAATTACACGGATCGGTGATTGGTCGGAAAATTCGATATCTGGCGACCCCGGCATGGCTGTTTCCGCCAATCCAAGCTAAGCCACGAAAATCGTATTTCCTCGAAAACTATGCACCGCATAGGAAATCCACTTACAGATTTGAAATCTGCACACATGTGCGCTTCTAATGACGTAAAAATTACACGGATCGGTGATTGGTCGGAAAATTCGATATCTGGCGACCCCGGCATGGCTGTTTCGGCCAATCCAAGCTAAGCCACAAAAACCTTATTTCCTCGAAAACTATGCACCGCTGGGGAAATCCAGTTACAGATTTGAAATCTGCACACATGTGCGCTTCTAATGACGTAAAAATTACACGGATCGGTGATTGGTCGGAAAATTCGATATCTGGCGACCCCGGCATGGCTGTTTCCGCCAATCCAAGCTAAGCCACAAAAATCTTATTTCCTCGAAAACTATGCACCGCTGGGGAAATCCAGTTACAGATTTGAAATCTGCACACATGTGCGCTTCTAATGACGTAAAAATTACACGGATCGGTGATTGGTCGGAAAATTCGATATCTGGCGACCCCGGCATGGCTGTTTCGGCCAATCCAAGCTAAGCCACGAAAATCGTATTTCCTCGAAAACAATGCACCGCATAGGAAATCTAGTTACAGATTTGAAATCTGCACACATGTGCGCTTCTAATGACGTAAACATTACACGGATCGGTGATTGGTCGGAAAATTCGATATCTGGCGACCCCGGCATGGCTGTTTCGGCCAATCCAAGCTAAGCCACAAAAACCTTATTTCCTCGAAAACTATGCACCGCTGGGGAAATCCAGTTACAGATTTGAAATCTGCACACATGTGCGCTTCTAATGACGTAAAAATTACACGGATCGGTGATTGGTCGGAAAATTCGATATCTGGCGACCCCGGCATGGCTGTTTCGGCCAATCCAAGCTAAGCCACAAAAATCATATTTCCTCGAAAACTATGCACCGCTGGGGAAATCCAGTTACAGATTTGAAATCTGCACACATGTGCGCTTCTAATGACGTAAACATTACACGGATCGGTGATTGGTCGGAAAATTCGATATCTGGCGACCCCGGCATGGCTGTTTCGGCCAATCCAAGCTAAGCCACAAAAATCTTATTTCCTCGAAAACTATGCACCGCATAGGAAATCGACTTACAGATTTGAAATCTGCACACATGTGCGCTTCTAATGACGTAAAAATTACACGGATCGGTGATTGGTCGGAAAATTCGATATCTGGCGACCCCGGCATGGCTGTTTCGGCCAATCCAAGCTAAGCCACGAAAATCGTATTTCCTCGAAAACAATGCACCGCATAGGAAATCGACTTACAGATTTGAAATCTGCACACATGTGCGCTTCTAATGACGAAAACATTACACGGATCGGTGATTGGTCGGAAAATTCGATATCTGGCGACCCCGGCATGGCTGTTTCGGCCAATCCAAGCTAAGCCACAAAAACCTTATTTCCTCGAAAACTATGCACCGCTGGGGAAATCCAGTTACAGATTTGAAATCTGCACACATGTGCGCTTCTAATGACGTAAACATTACACGGATCGGTGATTGGTCGGAAAATTCGATATCTGGCGACCCCGGCATGGCTGTTTCGGCCAATCCAAGCTAAGCCACAAAAATCTTATTTCCTCGAAAACTATGCACCGCTGGGGAAATCCAGTTACAGATTTTAAATCTGCACACATGTGCGCTTCTAATGACGTAAAAATTACACGGATCGGTGATTGGTCGGAAAATTCGATATCTGGCTACCCCGGCATGGCTGTTTCGGCCAATCCAAGCTAAGCCACAAAAATCTTATTTCCTCGAAAACTATGCACCGCTGGGGAAATCCAGTTACAGATTTGAAATCTGCACACATGTGCGCTTCTAATGACATAAAAATTACACGGATCGGTGATTGGTCGGAAAATTCGATATCTGGCGACCCCGGCATGGCTGTTTCCGCCAATCCAAGCTAAGCCACAAAAATCTTATTTCCTCGAAAACTATGCACCGCTGGGGAAATCCAGTTACAGATTTGAAATCTGCACACATGTGCGCTTCTAATGACGTAAAAATTACACGGATCGGAGATTGGTCGGAAAATTCGATATCTGGCGAACCCGGCATGGCTGTTTCCGCCAATCCAAGCTAAGCCACGAAAATCGTATTTCCTCGAAAACTATGCACCGCATAGGAAATCGACTTACAGATTTGAAATCTGCACACATGTGCGCTTCTAATGACGTAAAAATTACACGGATCGGTGATTGGTCGGAAAATTCGATATCTGGCGACCCCGGCATGGCTGTTTCGGCCAATCCAAGCTAAGCCACAAAAATCTTATTTCCTCGAAAACTATGCACCGCTGGGGAAATCCAGTTACAGATTTGAAATCTGCACACATGTGCGCTTCTAATGACGTAAAAATTACACGGATCGGTGATTGGTCGGAAAATTCGATATCTGGCGACCCCGGCATGGCTGTTTCGGCCAATCCAAGCTAAGCCACAAAAATCTTATTTCCTCGAAAACTATGCACCGCTGGGGAACTCCACTTACAGATTTGAAATCTGCACACATGTGCGCTTCTAATGACGTAAACATTACACGGATCGGTGATTGGTCGGAAAATTCGATATCTGGCGACCCCGGCATGGCTGTTTCGGCCAATCCAAGCTAAGCCACAAAAATCTTATTTCCTCGAAAACTATGCACCGCATACGTAAAAATTACACGCATCGGTGATTGGTCGGAAAATTCGATATCTGGCGACCCCGGCATGGCTGTTTCGGCCAATCCAAGCTAAGCCACAAAAATCTTATTTCCTCGAAAACTATGCACCGCATAGGAAATCCAGTTACAGATTTGAAATCTGCACACATGTGCGCTTCTAATGACGTAAAAATTACACGGATCGGTGGTTGGTCGGAAAATTCGATATCTGGCGACCCCGCCATAGCTGTTTCGGCCAATCCAAGCTAAGCCACAAAAATCTTATTTCCTCGAAAACTATGCACCGCTGGGGAAATCCAGTTACAGATTTGAAATCTGCACACATGTGCGCTTCTAATGACGTAAAAATTACACGGATCGGTGATTGGTCGGAAAATTCGATATCTGGCTACCCCGGCATGGCTGTTTCGGCCAATCCAAGCTAAGCCACAAAAATCTTATTTCCTCGAAAACTATGCACCGCTGGGGAAATCCAGTTACAGATTTTAAATCTGCACACATGTGCGCTTCTAATGACGTAAAAATTACACGGATCGGTGATTGGTCGGAAAATTCGATATCTGGCGACCCCGGCATGGCTGTTTCGGCCAATCCAAGCTAAGCCACAAAAACCTTATTTCCTCGAAAACTATGCACCGCTGGGGAAATCCAGTTACAGATTTGAAATCTGCACACATGTGCGCTTCTAATGACGTAAAAATTACACGGATCGGTGATTGGTCGGAAAATTCGATATCTGGCGACCCCGGCATGGCTGTTTCGGCCAATCCAAGCTAAGCCACAAAAATCTTATTTCCTCGAAAACTATGCACCGCTGGGGAAATCCACTTACAGATTTGAAATCTGCACACATGTGCGCTTCTAATGACGTAAAAATTACACGGATCGGTGATTGGTCGGAAAATTCGATATCTGGCGACCCCGGCATGGCTGTTTCGGCCAATCCAAGCTAAGCCACAAAAATCTTATTTCCTCGAAAACTATGCACCGCATAGGAAATCCAGTTACAGATTTGAAATCTGCACACATGTGCGCTTCTAATGACGTAAAAATTACACGGATCGGTGGTTGGTCGGAAAATTCGATATCTGGCGACCCCGCCATAGCTGTTTCGGCCAATCCAAGCTAAGCCACAAAAATCTTATTTCCTCGAAAACTATGCACCGCTGGGGAAATCCAGTTACAGATTTGAAATCTGCACACATGTGCGCTTCTAATGACGTAAAAATTACACGGATCGGTGATTGGTCGGAAAATTCGATATCTGGCGACCCCAGCATAGCTGTTTCGGCCAATCCAAGCTAAGCCACAAAAATCTTATTTCCTCGAAAACTATGCACCGCTGGGGAAATCCAGTTACAGATTTGAAATCTGCACACATGTGCGCTTCTAATGACGTAAAAATTACACGGATCGGTGATTGGTCGGAAAATTCGATATCTGGCGACCCCGGCATGGCTGTTTCCGCCAATCCAAGCTAAGCCACGAAAATCGTATTTCCTCGAAAACTATGCACCGCATAGGAAATCCACTTACAGATTTGAAATCTGCACACATGTGCGCTTCTAATGACGTAAAAATTACACGGATCGGTGATTGGTCGGAAAATTCGATATCTGGCGACCCCGGCATGGCTGTTTCGGCCAATCCAAGCTAAGCCACAAAAACCTTATTTCCTCGAAAACTATGCACCGCTGGGGAAATCCAGTTACAGATTTGAAATCTGCACACATGTGCGCTTCTAATGACGTAAAAATTACACGGATCGGTGATTGGTCGGAAAATTCGATATCTGGCGACCCCGGCATGGCTGTTTCCGCCAATCCAAGCTAAGCCACAAAAATCTTATTTCCTCGAAAACTATGCACCGCTGGGGAAATCCAGTTACAGATTTGAAATCTGCACACATGTGCGCTTCTAATGACGTAAAAATTACACGGATCGGTGATTGGTCGGAAAATTCGATATCTGGCGACCCCGGCATGGCTGTTTCGGCCAATCCAAGCTAAGCCACGAAAATCGTATTTCCTCGAAAACAATGCACCGCATAGGAAATCGACTTACAGATTTGAAATCTGCACACATGTGCGCTTCTAATGACGTAAACATTACACGGATCGGTGATTGGTCGGAAAATTCGATATCTGGCGACCCCGGCATGGCTGTTTCGGCCAATCCAAGCTAAGCCACAAAAATCTTATTTCCTCGAAAACTATGCACCGCTGGGGAAATCCAGTTACAGATTTGAAATCTGCACACATGTGCGCTTCTAATGACGTAAACATTACACGGATCGGTGATTGGTCGGAAAATTCGATATCTGGCGACCCCGGCATGGCTGTTTCGGCCAATTCAAGCTAAGCCACAAAAATCTTATTTCCTCGAAAACTATGCACCGCATAGGAAATCGACTTACAGATTTGAAATCTGCACACATGTGCGCTTCTAATGACGTAAAAATTACACGGATCGGTGATTGCTCGGAAAATTCGATATCTGGCGACCCCGGCATGGCTGTTTCGGCCAATCCAAGCTAAGCCACGAAAATCGTATTTCCTCGAAAACAATGCACCGCATAGGAAATCGACTTACAGATTTGAAATCTGCACACATGTGCGCTTCTAATGACGAAAACATTACACGGATCGGTGATTGGTCGGAAAATTCGATATCTGGCGACCCCGGCATGGCTGTTTCGGCCAATCCAAGCTAAGCCACAAAAACCTTATTTCCTCGAAAACTATGCACCGCTGGGGAAATCCAGTTACAGATTTGAAATCTGCACACATGTGCGCTTCTAATGACGTAAACATTACACGGATCGGTGATTGGTCGGAAAATTCGATATCTGGCGACCCCGGCATGGCTGTTTCGGCCAATCCAAGCTAAGCCACAAAAATCTTATTTCCTCGAAAACTATGCACCGCTGGGGAAATCCAGTTACAGATTTTAAATCTGCACACATGTGCGCTTCTAATGACGTAAAAATTACACGGATCGGTGATTGGTCGGAAAATTCGATATCTGGCTACCCCGGCATGGCTGTTTCGGCCAATCCAAGCTAAGCCACAAAAATCTTATTTCCTCGAAAACTATGCACCGCTGGGGAAATCCAGTTACAGATTTGAAATCTGCACACATGTGCGCTTCTAATGACATAAAAATTACACGGATCGGTGATTGGTCGGAAAATTCGATATCTGGCGACCCCGGCATGGCTGTTTCCGCCAATCCAAGCTAAGCCACAAAAATCTTATTTCCTCGAAAACTATGCACCGCTGGGGAAATCCAGTTACAGATTTGAAATCTGCACACATGTGCGCTTCTAATGACGTAAAAATTACACGGATCGGTGATTGGTCGGAAAATTCGATATCTGGCGACCCCGGCATGGCTGTTTCGGCCAATCCAAGCTAAGCCACAAAAATCTTATTTCCTCGAAAACTATGCACCGCTGGGGAAATCCAGTTACAGATTTGAAATCTGCACACATGTGCGCTTCTAATGACGTAAAAATTACACGGATCGGTGATTGGTCGGAAAATTCGATATCTGGCGACCCCGGCATGGCTGTTTCGGCCAATCCAAGCTAAGCCACAAAAATCTTATTTCCTCGAAAACTATGCACCGCTGGGGAACTCCACTTACAGATTTGAAATCTGCACACATGTGCGCTTCTAATGACGTAAACATTACACGGATCGGTGATTGGTCGGAAAATTCGATATCTGGCGACCCCGGCATGGCTGTTTCGGCCAATCCAAGCTAAGCCACAAAAATCTTATTTCCTCGAAAACTATGCACCGCATACGTAAAAATTACACGGATCGGTGGTTGGTCGGAAAATTCGATATCTGGCGACCCCGCCATAGCTGTTTCGGCCAATCCAAGCTAAGCCACAAAAATCTTATTTCCTCGAAAACTATGCACCGCTGGGGAAATCCAGTTACAGATTTGAAATCTGCACACATGTGCGCTTCTAAGCCACAAAAATCTTATTTCCTCGAAAACTATGCACCGCTGGGGAAATCCAGTTACAGATTTGAAATCTGCACACATGTGCGCTTCTAATGACGTAAAAATTACACGGATCGGTGATTGGTCGGAAAATTCGATATCTGGCTACCCCGGCATGGCTGTTTCGGCCAATCCAAGCTAAGCCACAAAAATCTTATTTCCTCGAAAACTATGCACCGCTGGGGAAATCCAGTTACAGATTTGAAATCTGCACACATGTGCGCTTCTAATGACATAAAAATTACACGGATCGGTGATTGGTCGGAAAATTCGATATCTGGCGACCCCGGCATGGCTGTTTCCGCCAATCCAAGCTAAGCCACAAAAATCTTATTTCCTCGAAAACTATGCACCGCTGGGGAAATCCAGTTACAGATTTGAAATCTGCACACATGTGCGCTTCTAATGACGTAAAAATTACACGGATCGGTGATTGGTCGGAAAATTCGATATCTGGCGACCCCGGCATGGCTGTTTCGGCCAATCCAAGCTAAGCCACAAAAATCTTATTTCCTCGAAAACTATGCACCGCTGGGGAAATCCAGTTACAGATTTTAAATCTGCACACATGTGCGCTTCTAATGACGTAAAAATTACACGGATCGGTGATTGGTCGGAAAATTCGATATCTGGCTACCCCGGCATGGCTGTTTCGGCCAATCCAAGCTAAGCCACAAAAATCTTATTTCCTCGAAAACTATGCACCGCTGGGGAAATCCAGTTACAGATTTGAAATCTGCACACATGTGCGCTTCTAATGACATAAAAATTACACGGATCGGTGATTGGTCGGAAAATTCGATATCTGGCGACCCCGGCATGGCTGTTTCCGCCAATCCAAGCTAAGCCACAAAAATCTTATTTCCTCGAAAACTATGCACCGCTGGGGAAATCCAGTTACAGATTTGAAATCTGCACACATGTGCGCTTCTAATGACGTAAAAATTACACGGATCGGTGATTGGTCGGAAAATTCGATATCTGGCGACCCCGGCATGGCTGTTTCGGCCAATCCAAGCTAAGCCACAAAAATCTTATTTCCTCGAAAACTATGCACCGCTGGGGAAATCCAGTTACAGATTTGAAATCTGCACACATGTGCGCTTCTAATGACGTAAAAATTACACGGATCGGTGATTGGTCGGAAAATTCGATATCTGGCGACCCCGGCATGGCTGTTTCGGCCAATCCAAGCTAAGCCACAAAAATCTTATTTCCTCGAAAACTATGCACCGCTGGGGAACTCCACTTACAGATTTGAAATCTGCACACATGTGCGCTTCTAATGACGTAAACATTACACGGATCGGTGATTGGTCGGAAAATTCGATATCTGGCGACCCCGGCATGGCTGTTTCGGCCAATCCAAGCTAAGCCACAAAAATCTTATTTCCTCGAAAACTATGCACCGCATACGTAAAAATTACACGCATCGGTGATTGGTCGGAAAATTCGATATCTGGCGACCCCGGCATGGCTGTTTCGGCCAATCCAAGCTAAGCCACAAAAATCTTATTTCCTCGAAAACTATGCACCGCATAGGAAATCCAGTTACAGATTTGAAATCTGCACACATGTGCGCTTCTAATGACGTAAAAATTACACGGATCGGTGGTTGGTCGGAAAATTCGATATCTGGCGACCCCGCCATAGCTGTTTCGGCCAATCCAAGCTAAGCCACAAAAATCTTATTTCCTCGAAAACTATGCACCGCTGGGGAAATCCAGTTACAGATTTGAAATCTGCACACATGTGCGCTTCTAAGCCACAAAAATCTTATTTCCTCGAAAACTATGCACCGCTGGGGAAATCCAGTTACAGATTTGAAATCTGCACACATGTGCGCTTCTAATGACGTAAAAATTACACGGATCGGTGATTGGTCGGAAAATTCGATATCTGGCGACCCCGGCATGGCTGTTTCCGCCAATCCAAGCTAAGCCACGAAAATCGTATTTCCTCGAAAACTATGCACCGCATAGGAAATCCACTTACAGATTTGAAATCTGCACACATGTGCGCTTCTAATGACGTAAAAATTACACGGATCGGTGATTGGTCGGAAAATTCGATATCTGGCGACCCCGGCATGGCTGTTTCGGCCAATCCAAGCTAAGCCACAAAAACCTTATTTCCTCGAAAACTATGCACCGCTGGGGAAATCCAGTTACAGATTTGAAATCTGCACACATGTGCGCTTCTAATGACGTAAAAATTACACGGATCGGTGATTGGTCGGAAAATTCGATATCTGGCGACCCCGGCATGGCTGTTTCGGCCAATCCAAGCTAAGCCACGAAAATCGTATTTCCTCGAAAACAATGCACCGCATAGGAAATCGACTTACAGATTTGAAATCTGCACACATGTGCGCTTCTAATGACGTAAACATTACACGGATCGGTGATTGGTCGGAAAATTCGATATCTGGCGACCCCGGCATGGCTGTTTCGGCCAATCCAAGCTAAGCCACAAAAACCTTATTTCCTCGAAAACTATGCACCGCTGGGGAAATCCAGTTACAGATTTGAAATCTGCACACATGTGCGCTTCTAATGACGTAAACATTACACGGATCGGTGATTGGTCGGAAAATTCGATATCTGGCGACCCCGGCATGGCTGTTTCGGCCAATCCAAGCTAAGCCACAAAAATCTTATTTCCTCGAAAACTATGCACCGCTGGGGAAATCCAGTTACAGATTTGAAATCTGCACACATGTGCGCTTCTAATGACGTAAACATTACACGGATCGGTGATTGGTCGGAAAATTCGATATCTGGCGACCCCGGCATGGCTGTTTCGGCCAATCCAAGCTAAGCCACAAAAATCTTATTTCCTCGAAAACTATGCACCGCATAGGAAATCGACTTACAGATTTGAAATCTGCACACATGTGCGCTTCTAATGACGTAAAAATTACACGGATCGGTGATTGGTCGGAAAATTCGATATCTGGCGACCCCGGCATGGCTGTTTCGGCCAATCCAAGCTAAGCCACAAAAACCTTATTTCCTCGAAAACTATGCACCGCTGGGGAAATCCAGTTACAGACTTGAAATCTGCACACATGTGCGCTTCTAATGACGTAAACATTACACGGATCGGTGGTTGGTCGGAAAATTCGATATCTGGCGACCCCGGCATGGCTGTTTCGGCCAACCCAAGCTAAGCCACAAAAACCTTATTTCCTCGAAAACTATGCACCGCTGGAGAAATCCAGTTACAGATTTGAAATCTGCACACATGTGCGCATCTAATGACGTAAAAATTACACGGATCGGTGATTGGTCGGAAAATTCGATATCTGGCGACCCCGGCATGGCTGTTTCGGCCAATCCAAGCTAAGCCACAAAAACCTTATTTCCTCGAAAACTATGCACCGCTGGGGAAATCCAGTTACAGATTTGAAATCTGCACACATGTGCGCTTCTAATGACGTAAAAATTACACGGATCGGTGATTGGTCGGAAAATTCGATATCTGGCGACCCCGGCATGGCTGTTTCCGCCAATCCAAGCTAAGCCACGAAAATCGTATTTCCTCGAAAACTATGCACCGCATAGGAAATCCACTTACAGATTTGAAATCTGCACACATGTGCGCTTCTAATGACGTAAAAATTACACGGATCGGTGATTGGTCGGAAAATTCGATATCTGGCGACCCCGGCATGGCTGTTTCGGCCAATCCAAGCTAAGCCACAAAAACCTTATTTCCTCGAAAACTATGCACCGCTGGGGAAATCCAGTTACAGATTTGAAATCTGCACACATGTGCGCTTCTAATGACGTAAAAATTACACGGATCGGTGATTGGTCGGAAAATTCGATATCTGGCGACCCCGGCATGGCTGTTTCGGCCAATCCAAGCTAAGCCACGAAAATCGTATTTCCTCGAAAACAATGCACCGCATAGGAAATCGACTTACAGATTTGAAATCTGCACACATGTGCGCTTCTAATGACGTAAACATTACACGGATCGGTGATTGGTCGGAAAATTCGATATCTGGCGACCCCGGCATGGCTGTTTCGGCCAATCCAAGCTAAGCCACAAAAACCTTATTTCCTCGAAAACTATGCACCGCTGGGGAAATCCAGTTACAGATTTGAAATCTGCACACATGTGCGCTTCTAATGACGTAAAAATTACACGGATCGGTGATTGGTCGGAAAATTCGATATCTGGCGACCCCGGCATGGCTGTTTCGGCCAATCCAAGCTAAGCCACAAAAATCTTATTTCCTCGAAAACTATGCACCGCTGGGGAAATCCAGTTACAGATTTGAAATCTGCACACATGTGCGCTTCTAATGACGTAAACATTACACGGATCGGTGATTGGTCGGAAAATTCGATATCTGGCGACCCCGGCATGGCTGTTTCGGCCAATCCAAGCTAAGCCACAAAAATCTTATTTCCTCGAAAACTATGCACCGCATAGGAAATCGACTTACAGATTTGAAATCTGCACACATGTGCGCTTCTAATGACGTAAAAATTACACGGATCGGTGATTGGTCGGAAAATTCGATATCTGGCGACCCCGGCATGGCTGTTTCGGCCAATCCAAGCTAAGCCACAAAAACCTTATTTCCTCGAAAACTATGCACCGCTGGGGAAATCCAGTTACAGACTTGAAATCTGCACACATGTGCGCTTCTAATGACGTAAACATTACACGGATCGGTGATTGGTCGGAAAATTCGATATCTGGCGACCCCGGCATGGCTGTTTCGGCCAATCCAAGCTAAGCCACAAAAACCTTATTTCCTCGAAAACTATGCACCGCTGGGGAAATCCAGTTACAGATTTGAAATCTGCACACATGTGCGCTTCTAATGACGTAAAAATTACACGGATCGGTGATTGGTCGGAAAATTCGATATCTGGCGACCCCGGCATGGCTGTTTCGGCCAATCCAAGCTAAGCCACAAAAATCTTATTTCCTCGAAAACTATGCACCGCTGGGGAAATCCAGTTACAGATTTGAAATCTGCACACATGTGCGCATCTAATGACGTAAAAATTACACGGATCGGTGATTGGTCGGAAAATTCGATATCTGGCGACCCCGGCATAGCTGTTTCGGCCAATCCAAGCTAAGCCACAAAAATCTTATTTCCTCGAAAACTATGCACCGCATAGGAAATCCACTTACAGATTCGAAATCTGCACACATGTGCGCTTCTAATGACGTAAAAATTACACGGATCGGTGATTGGTCGGAAAATTCGATATCTGGCGACCCCGGCATGGCTGTTTCGGCCAATCCAAGCTAAGCCACAAAAATCTTATTTCCTCGAAAATTATGCACCGCTGGGGAAATCGACTTACAGATTTGAAATCTGCACACATGTCCGCTTCTAATGACGTAAAAATTACACGGATCGGTGATTGGTCGGAAAATTCGATATCTGGCGACCCCGGCATGGCTGTTACGGCCAATCCAAGCTAAGCCACAAAAATCTTATTTCCTCGAAAACTATGCACCGCATAGGAAATCGACTTACAGATTTGAAATCTGCACACATGTGCGCTTCTAATGACGTAAAAATTACACGGATCGGTGATTGGTCGGAAAATTCGATATCTGGCGACCCCGGCATAGCTGTTTCGGCCAATCCAAGCTAAGCCACAAAAATCTTATTTCCTCGAAAACTATGCACCGCTGGCTAAATCCAGTTATAGATTTGAAATCTGCACACGTGTCCGCTTCTAATGACGTAAAAATTACACGGATCGGTGATTGGTCGGAAAATTCGATATCTGGCGACCCCGGCATAGCTGTTTCGGCCAATCCAAGCTAAGCCACAAAAATCTTATTTCCTCGAAAACTATGCACCGCTGGGGAAATCCAGTTACAGATTTGAAATCTGCACACATATCCGCTTCTAATGACGTAAAAATTACACGGATCGGTGATTGGTCGGAAAATTCAATATCTGGCGACCCCGGCATAGCTGTTTCGTCCAATCCAAGGTAAGCCACAAAAATCTTATTTCCTCGAAAACTATGCACCGCTGGGGAAATCCAGTTACAGATTTGAAATCTGCACACATGTGCGCCTCTAATGACGTAAAAATTACACGGATCGGTGATTGGTCGGAAAATTCGATATCTGGCGACCCCGGCATAGCTGTTTCGGCCAATCCAAGGTAAGCCACAAAAATCTTATTTCCTCGAAAACTATGCACCGCTGGGGAAATCCAGTTACAGATTTGAAATCTGCACACATGTGCACTTCTAATGACGTAAAAATTACACGGAACGGTGATTGGTCGGAAAATTCGATATCTGGCGACCCCGGCATGGCTGTTTCGGCCAATCCAAGCTAAGCCACAAAAATCTTATTTCCTCGAAAACTATGCACCGCATAGGAAATCCAGTTACAGATTTGAAATCTGCACACATGTGCGCTCCTAATGACGTAAAAATTACACGGATCGGTGATTGGTCGGAAAATTCGATATCTGGCGACCCCGGCATGGCTGTTTCGGCCAATCCAAGCTAAGCCACAAAAATCTTATTTCCTCGAAAACTATGCACCGCATAGGAAATCCAGTTACAGATTTGAAATCTGCACACATGTGCGCTCCTAATGACGTAAAAATTACACGGATCGGTGATTGGTCGGAAAATTCGATATCTGGCGACCCCGGCATAGCTGTTTCGGCCAATCCAAGCTAAGCCACAAAAATCTTATTTCCTCGAAAACTATGCACCGCATAGGAAATCCAGTTACAGATTTGAAATCTGCACACATGTCCGCTTCTAATGACGTAAAAATTACACGGATCGGTGATTGGTCGGAAAATTCGATATCTGGCGACCCCGGCATGGCTGTTTCGGCCAATCCAAGCTAAGCCACGAAAATCGTATTTCCTCGAAAACTATGCACCGCATAGGAAATCCACTTACAGATTTGAAATCTGCACACATGTGCGCTCCTAATGACGTAAAAATTACACGGATCGGTGATTGGTCGGAAAATTCGATATCTGGCGACCCCGGCATGGCTGTTTCGGCCAATCCAAGCTAAGCCACAAAAATCTTATTTCCTCGAAAACTATGCACCGCATAGGAAATCCAGTTACAGATTTGAAATCTGCACACATGTGCGCTCCTAATGACGTAAAAATTACACGGATCGGTGATTGGTCGGAAAATTCGATATCTGGCGACCCCGGCATAGCTGTTTCGGCCAATCCAAGCTAAGCCACAAAAATCTTATTTCCTCGAAAACTATGCACCGCATAGGAAATCCAGTTACAGATTTGAAATCTGCACACATGTCCGCTTCTAATGACGTAAAAATTACACGGATCGGTGATTGATTGGTCGGAAAATTCGATATCTGGCGACCCCGGCATAGCTGTTTCGGCCAATCCAAGCTAAGCCACAAAAATCTTATTTCCTCGAAAACTATGCACCGCTGGGGAAATCCAGTTACAGATTTGAAATCTGCACACATGTCCGCTTCTCATGACGTAAAAATTACACGGATAGGTGATTGGTCGGAAAATTCGATATCTGGCGACCCCGGCATGGCTGTTTCGGCCAATCCAAGCTAAGCCACGAAAATCGTATTTCCTCGAAAACTATGCACCGCATAGGAAATCCACTTACAGATTTGAAATCTGCACACATGTGCGCTTCTAATGACGTAAAAATTACACGGATCGGTGATTGATTGGTCGGAAAATTCGATATCTGGCGACCCCGGCATAGCTGTTTCGGCCAATCCAAGCTAAGCCACAAAAATCTTATTTCCTCGAAAACTATGCACCGCTGGGGAAATCCAGTTACAGATTTGAAATCTGCACACATGTCCGCTTCTAATGACGTAAAAATTACACGGATCGGTGATTGGTCGGAAAATTCGATATCTGGCGACCCCGGCATAGCTGTTTCGGCCAATCCAAGCTAAGCCACAAAAATCTTATTTCCTCGAAAACTATGCACCGCTGGGGAAATCCAGTTACAGATTTGAAATCTGCACACATGTGCACTTCTAATGACGTAAAAATTACACGGATCGGTGATTGGTCGGAAAATTCGATATCTGGCGACCCCAGCATGGCTGTTTCGGCCAATCCAAGCTAAGCCACAAAAATCTTATTTCCTCGAAAACTATGCACCGCATAGGAAATCCACTTACAGACTTGAAATCTGCACACATGTGCGCTTCTAATGACGTAAAAATTACACGGATCGGTGATTGGTCGGAAAATTCGATATCTGGCGACCCCGGCATAGCTGTTTCGGCCAATCCAAGCTAAGCCACAAAAATCTTATTTCCTCGAAAACTATGCACCGCTGGGGAAATCCAGTTGCAGATTTGAAATCTGCACACATGTCCGCTTCTAATGACGTAAAAATTACACGGATCGGTGATTGGTCGGAAAATTCGATATCTGGCGACCCCGGCATAGCTGTTTCGGCCAATCCAAGCTAAGCCACAAAAATCTTATTTCCTCGAAAACTATGCACCGCTGGGGAAATCCAGTTACAGATTTGAAATCTGCACACATGTGCACTTCTAATGACGTAAAAATTACACGGATCGGTGATTGGTCGGAAAATTCGATATCTGGCGACCCCGGCATGGCTGTTTCCGCCAATCCAAGCTAAGCCACAAAAATCTTATTTCCTCGAAAACTATGCACCGCTGGGGAAATCCAGTTACAGATTTGAAATCTGCACACATGTGCGCTTGTAATGACGTAAAAATTACATGGATCGGTGATTGGTCGGAAAATTCGATATCTGGCGACCCCGGCATGGCTGTTTCGGCCAATCCAAGCTAAGCCACAAAAATCTTATTTCCTCGAAAACTATGCACCGCATAGGAAATCCAGTTACAGATTTGAAATCTGCACACATGTGCGCTTCTAATGACGTAAAAATTACACGGATCGGTGATTGGTCGGAAAATTCGATATCTGGCGACCCCGGCATGGCTGTTTCGGCCAATCCAAGCTAAGCCACGAAAATCGTATTTCCTCGAAAACTATGCACCGCATAGGAAATCCACTTACAGATTTGAAATCTGCACACATGTGCGCTTCTAATGACGTAAAAATTACACGGATCGGTGATTGGTCGGAAAATTCGATATCTGGCGACCCCGGCATAGCTGTTTCGGCCAATCCAAGCTAAGCCACAAAAATCTTATTTCCTCGAAAACTATGCACCGCATAGGAAATCCAGTTACAGATTTGAAATCTGCACACACGTGCGCTTCTATTGACGTAAAAATTACACGGATCGGTGATTGGTCGGAAAATTCGATATCTGGCGACCCCGGCATGGCTGTTTCGGCCAGTCCAAGCTGAGCCACAAAAATCTTATTTCCTCGAAAACTATGCACCGCTGATGAAATCCAGTTACACATTTGAAATCTGCACACATGTGCGCTTCTAATGACGTAAAAATTACACGGATCGGTGATTGGTCGGAAAATTCGATATCTGGCGACCCCGGCATAGCTGTTTCGGCCAATCCAAGCTAAGCCACAAAAATCTTATTTCCTCGAAAACTATGCACCGCTGGGGAAATCTAGTTACAGATTTGAAATCTGCACACATGTGCGCTTCTAATGACGTAAAAATTACACGGATCGGTGATTGGTCGGAAAATTCGATATCTGGCGACCCCGGCATGGCTGTTTCGGCCAATCCAAGCTAAGCCACAAAAACCTTATTTCCTCGAAAACTATGCACCGCTGGGGAAATCCAGTTACAGATTTGAAATCTGCACACATGTGCGCTTCTAATGACGTAAAAATTACACGGATCGGTGATTGGTCGGAAAATTCGATATCTGGCGACCCCGGCATGGCTGTTTCGGCCAATCCAAGCTAAGCCACAAAAATCGTATTTCCTCGAAAACTATGCACCGCATAGGAAATCCACTTACAGATTTGAAATCTGCACACACGTGCGCTTCTATTGACGTAAAAATTACACGGATCGGTGATTGGTCGGAAAATTCGATATCTGGCGACCCCGGCATGGCTGTTTCGGCCAGTCCAAGCTGAGCCACAAAAATCTTATTTCCTCGAAAACTATGCACCGCTGATGAAATCCAGTTACACATTTGAAATCTGCACACATGTGCGCTTCTAATGACGTAAAAATTACACGGATCGGTGATTGGTCGGAAAATTCGATATCTGGCGACCCCGGCATAGCTGTTTCGGCCAATCCAAGCTAAGCCACAAAAATCTTATTTCCTCGAAAACTATGCACCGCATAGGAAATCCAGTTACACATTTGAAATCTGCACACATGTGCGCTTCTAATGACGTAAAAATTACACGGATCGGTGATTGGTCGGAAAATTCGATATCTGGCGACCCCGGCATGGCTGTTTCGGCCAATCCAAGCTAAGCCACAAAAATCTTATTTCCTCGAAAACTATGCACCGCTGGGGAAATCCAGTTACAGATTTGAAATCTGCACACATGTGCGCTTCTAATGACGTAAAAATTACACGGATCGGTGATTGGTCGGAAAATTCGATATCTGGCGACCCCGGCATGGCTGTTTCGGCCAATCCAAGCTAAGCCACGAAAATCGTATTTCCACGAAAACTATGCACCGCATAGGAAATCCAGTTACACATTTGAAATCTGCACACATGTGCGCTTCTAATGACGTAAAAATTACACGGATCGGTGATTGGTCGGAAAATTCGATATCTGGCGACCCCGGCATGGCTGTTTCGGCCAATCCAAGCTAAGCCACAAAAATCTTATTTCCTCGAAAACTATGCACCGCATAGGAAATCCACTTACAGATTTGAAATCTGCACACATGTGCGCTTCTAATGACGTAAAAATTACACGGATCGGTGATTGGTCGGAAAATTCGATATCTGGCGACCCCGGCATGGCTGTTTCGGCCAATCCAAGCTAAGCCACAAAAATCTTATTTCCTCGAAAACTATGCACCGCATAGGAAATCCAGTTACACATTTGAAATCTGCACACATGTGCGCTTCTAATGACGTAAAAATTACACGGATCGGTGATTGGTCGGAAAATTCGATATCTGGCGACCCCGGCATGGCTGTTTCGGCCAATCCAAGCTAAGCCACAAAAACCTTATTTCCTCGAAAACTATGCACCGCATAGGAAATCCAGTTACACATTTGAAATCTGCACACATGTGCGCTTCTAATGACGTAAAAATTACACGGATCGGTGATTGGTCGGAAAATTCGATATCTGGCGACCCCGGCATGGCTGTTTCGGCCAATCCAAGCTAAGCCACAAAAATCTTATTTCCTCGAAAACTATGCACCGCTGGGGAAATCCAGTTACAGATTTGAAATCTGCACACATGTGCGCTTCTAATGACGTAAAAATTACACGGATCGGTGATTGGTCGGAAAATTCGATATCTGGCGACCCCGGCATGGCTGTTTCGGCCAATCCAAGCTAAGCCACAAAAATCTTATTTCCTCGAAAACTATGCACCGCATAGGAAATCCACTTACAGATTTGAAATCTGCACACATGTGCGCTTCTAATGACGTAAAAATTACACGGATCGGTGATTGGTCGGAAAATTCGATATCTGGCGACCCCGGCATGGCTGTTTCGGCCAATCCAAGCTAAGCCACAAAAATCTTATTTCCTCGAAAACTATGCACCGCTGGGGAACTCCACTTACAGATTTGAAATCTGCACACATGTGCGCTTCTAATGACGTAAACATTACACGGATCGGTGATTGGTCGGAAAATTCGATATCTGGCGACCCCGGCATGGCTGTTTCGGCCAATCCAAGCTAAGCCACAAAAATCGTATTTCCTCGAAAACTATGCACCGCATAGGAAATCCACTTACAGATTTGAAATCTGCACACATGTGCGCTTCTAATGACGTAAAAATTACACGGATCGGTGATTGGTCGGAAAATTCGATATCTGGCGACCCCGGCATGGCTGTTTCGGCCAATCCAAGCTAAGCCACAAAAATCGTATTTCCTCGAAAACTATGCACCGCATAGGAAATCCACTTACAGATTTGAAATCTGCACACACGTGCGCTTCTATTGACGTAAAAATTACACGGATCGGTGATTGGTCGGAAAATTCGATATCTGGCGACCCCGGCATGGCTGTTTCGGCCAGTCCAAGCTGAGCCACAAAAATCTTATTTCCTCGAAAACTATGCACCGCTGATGAAATCCAGTTACACATTTGAAATCTGCACACATGTGCGCTTCTAATGACGTAAAAATTACACGGATCGGTGATTGGTCGGAAAATTCGATATCTGGCGACCCCGGCATAGCTGTTTCGGCCAATCCAAGCTAAGCCACAAAAATCTTATTTCCTCGAAAACTATGCACCGCTGGGGAAATCCAGTTACAGATTTGAAATCTGCACACATGTGCGCTTCTAATGACGTAAAAATTACACGGATCGGTGATTGGTTGGAAAATTCGATATCTGGCGACCCCGGCATGGCTGTTTCGGCCAATCCAAGCTAAGCCACAAAAATCTTATTTCCTCGAAAACTATGCACCGCATAGGAAATTCAGTTACAGATTTGAAATCTGCACACATGTCCGCTTCTAATGACGCAAAAATTACACAGATCGGTGATTGGTCGGAAAATTCGATATCTGGCGACCCCGGCATGGCTGTTTCGGCCAATCCAAGCTAAGCCACAAAAATCTTATTTCCTCGAAAACTATGCACCGCATAGGAAATCCAGTTACAGATTTGAAATCTGCACACGTGTGCGCTTCTAATGACGTAAAAATTACACGGATCGGTGATTGGTCGGAAAATTCGATATCTGGCGACCCCGGCATGGCTGTTTCGGGGAATCCAAGCTAAGCCACGAAAATCGTATTTCCTCGAAAACTATGCACCGCATAGGAAATCCACTTACAGATTTGAAATCTGCACACATGTGCGCTTCTAATGACGTAAAAATTACACGGATCGGTGATTGGTCGGAAAATTCGATATCTGGCGACCCCGGCATGGCTGTTTCGGCCAATCCAAGCTAAGCCACAAAAATCTTATTTCTTCGAAAACTATGCACCGCATAGGAAATCCAGTTACAGATTTGAAATCTGCACACGTGTGCGCTTCTATTGACGTAAAAATTACACGGATCGGTGATTGGTTGGAAAATTCGATATCTGGTGACCCCGGCATGGCTGTTTCGGCCAGTCCAAGCTGAGCCACAAAAATCTTATTTCCTCGAAAACTATGCACCGCATAGGAAATCCACTTACAGATTTGAAATCTGCACACATGTGCGCTTCTAATGACGTAAAAATTACACGGATCGGTGATTGGTCGGAAAATTCGATATCTGGCGACCCCGGCATGGCTGTTTCGGCCAGTCCAAGCTGAGCCACAAAAATCTTATTTCCTCGAAAACTATGCACCGCTGGGGAAATCCAGTTACAGATTTGAAATCTGCACACATGTGCGCTTCTAATGACGTAAAAATTACACGGATCGGTGATTGGTCGGAAAATTCGATATCTGGCGACCCCGGCATGGCTGTTTCGGCCAATCCAAGCTAAGCCACGAAAATCGTATTTCCACGAAAACTATGCACCGCATAGGAAATCCACTTACAGATTTGAAATCTGCACACATGTGCGCTTCTTATGACGTAAAAATTACACGGATCGGTGATTGGTCGGAAAATTCGATATCTGGCGACCCCGGCATTGCTGTTTCGGCCAATCCAAGCTAAGCCACAAAAATCTTATTTCCTCGAAAACTATGCACCGCATAGGAAATCCAGTTACAGATTTGAAATCTGCACACGTGTGCGCTTCTATTGACGTAAAAATTACACGGATCGGTGATTGGTTGGAAAATTCGATATCTGGTGACCCCGGCATGGCTGTTTCGGCCAGTCCAAGCTGAGCCACAAAAATCTTATTTCCTCGAAAACTGTGCACCGCATAGGAAATCCACTTACAGATTTGAAATCTGCACACATGTGCGCTTCTAATGACGTAAAAATTACACGGATCGGTGATTGGTCGGAAAATTCGATATCTGGCTACCCCGGCATGGCTGTTTCGGCCAGTCCAAGCTGAGCCACAAAAATCTTATTTCCTCGAAAACTATGCACCGCTGGGGAAATCCAGTTACAGATTTGAAATCTGCACACATGTGCGCTTCTAATGACGAAAAAATTACACGGATCGGTGATTGGTCGGAAAATTCGATATCTGGCGACCCCGGCATGGCTGTTTCGGCCAGTCCAAGCTGAGCCACAAAAATCTTATTTCCTCGAAAACTATCCACCGCTGGGGAAATCCAGTTACAGATTTGAAATCTGCACACATGTGCACTTCTAATGACGTAAAAATTACACGGATCGGTGATTGGTCGGAAAATTCGATATCTGGCGACCCCGGCATGGCTGTTTCGGCCAATCCAAGCTAAGCCACGAAAATCGTATTTCCACGAAAACTATGCACCGCATAGGAAATCCACTTACAGATTTGAAATCTGCACACATGTGCGCTTTTTATGACGTAAAAATTACACGGATCGGTGATTGGTCGGAAAATTCGATATCTGGCGACCCCGGCATAGCTGTTTCGGCCAATCCAAGCTAAGCCACAAAAATCTTATTTCCTCGAAAACTATGCACCGCTGGGGAAATCCAGTTACAGATTTGAAATCTGCACACATGTCCGCTTCTAATGACGTAAAAATTACACGGATCGGTGATTGGTCGGAAAATTCGATATCTGGCGACCCCGGCATTGCTGTTTCGGCCAATCCAAGCTAAGCCACAAAAATCTTATTTCCTCGAAAACTATGCACCGCATAGGAAATCCAGTTACAGATTTGAAATCTGCACACGTGTGCGCTTCTAATGACGTAAAAATTACACGGATCGGTGATTGGTCGGAAAATTCGATATCTGGCGACCCCGGCATGGCTGTTTCGGCCAATCCAAGCTAAGCCACGAAAATCGTATTTCCTCGAAAACTATGCACCGCATAGGAAATCCACTTACAGATTTGAAATCTGCACACATGTGCGCTTCTTATGACGTAAAAATTACACGGATCGGTGATTGGTCGGAAAATTCGATATCTGGCGACCCCGGCATAGCTGTTTCGGCCAATCCAAGCTAAGCCACAAAAATCTTATTTCCTCGAAAACTATGCACCGCTGGGGAAATCCAGTTACAGATTTGAAATCTGCACACATGTGCGCTTCTAATGACGTAAAAATTACACGGATCGGTGATTGGTCGGAAAATTCGATATCTGGCGACCCCGGCATGGCTGTTTCGGCCAATCCAAGCTAAGCCACGAAAATCGTATTTCCACGAAAACTATGCACCGCATAGGAAATCCACTTACAGATTTGAAATCTGCACACATGTGCGCTTCTTATGACGTAAAAATTACACGGATCGGTGATTGGTCGGAAAATTCGATATCTGGCGACCCCGGCATGGCTGTTTCGGCCAGTCCAAGCTGAGCCACAAAAATCTTATTTCCTCGAAAACTATCCACCGCTGGGGAAATCCAGTTACAGATTTGAAATCTGCACACATGTGCACTTCTAATGACGTAAAAATTACACGGATCGGTGATTGGTCGGAAAATTCGATATCTGGCGACCCCGGCATGGCTGTTTCGGCCAATCCAAGCTAAGCCACGAAAATCGTATTTCCACGAAAACTATGCACCGCATAGGAAATCCACTTACAGATTTGAAATCTGCACACATGTGCGCTTTTTATGACGTAAAAATTACACGGATCGGTGATTGGTCGGAAAATTCGATATCTGGCGACCCCGGCATAGCTGTTTCGGCCAATCCAAGCTAAGCCACAAAAATCTTATTTCCTCGAAAACTATGCACCGCTGGGGAAATCCAGTTACAGATTTGAAATCTGCACACATGTCCGCTTCTAATGACGTAAAAATTACACGGATCGGTGATTGGTCGGAAAATTCGATATCTGGCGACCCCGGCATTGCTGTTTCGGCCAATCCAAGCTAAGCCACAAAAATCTTATTTCCTCGAAAACTATGCACCGCATAGGAAATCCAGTTACAGATTTGAAATCTGCACACGTGTGCGCTTCTAATGACGTAAAAATTACACGGATCGGTGATTGGTCGGAAAATTCGATATCTGGCGACCCCGGCATGGCTGTTTCGGCCAATCCAAGCTAAGCCACGAAAATCGTATTTCCTCGAAAACTATGCACCGCATAGGAAATCCACTTACAGATTTGAAATCTGCACACATGTGCGCTTCTTATGACGTAAAAATTACACGGATCGGTGATTGGTCGGAAAATTCGATATCTGGCGACCCCGGCATAGCTGTTTCGGCCAATCCAAGCTAAGCCACAAAAATCTTATTTCCTCGAAAACTATGCACCGCTGGGGAAATCCAGTTACAGATTTGAAATCTGCACACATGTGCGCTTCTAATGACGTAAAAATTACACGGATCGGTGATTGGTCGGAAAATTCGATATCTGGCGACCCCGGCATGGCTGTTTCGGCCAATCCAAGCTAAGCCACGAAAATCGTATTTCCACGAAAACTATGCACCGCATAGGAAATCCACTTACAGATTTGAAATCTGCACACATGTGCGCTTCTTATGACGTAAAAATTACACGGATCGGTGATTGGTCGGAAAATTCGATATCTGGCGACCCCGGCATGGCTGTTTCGGCCAGTCCAAGCTGAGCCACAAAAATCTTATTTCCTCGAAAACTATCCACCGCTGGGGAAATCCAGTTACAGATTTGAAATCTGCACACATGTGCACTTCTAATGACGTAAAAATTACACGGATCGGTGATTGGTCGGAAAATTCGATATCTGGCGACCCCGGCATGGCTGTTTCGGCCAATCCAAGCTAAGCCACGAAAATCGTATTTCCACGAAAACTATGCACCGCATAGGAAATCCACTTACAGATTTGAAATCTGCACACATGTGCGCTTTTTATGACGTAAAAATTACACGGATCGGTGATTGGTCGGAAAATTCGATATCTGGCGACCCCGGCATAGCTGTTTCGGCCAATCCAAGCTAAGCCACAAAAATCTTATTTCCTCGAAAACTATGCACCGCTGGGGAAATCCAGTTACAGATTTGAAATCTGCACACATGTCCGCTTCTAATGACGTAAAAATTACACGGATCGGTGATTGGTCGGAAAATTCGATATCTGGCGACCCCGGCATTGCTGTTTCGGCCAATCCAAGCTAAGCCACAAAAATCTTATTTCCTCGAAAACTATGCACCGCATAGGAAATCCAGTTACAGATTTGAAATCTGCACACGTGTGCGCTTCTAATGACGTAAAAATTACACGGATCGGTGATTGGTCGGAAAATTCGATATCTGGCGACCCCGGCATGGCTGTTTCGGCCAATCCAAGCTAAGCCACGAAAATCGTATTTCCTCGAAAACTATGCACCGCATAGGAAATTTACTTACAGATTTGAAATCTGCACACATGTGCGCTTCTAATGACGTAAAAATTACACGGATCGGTGATTGGTCGGAAAATTCGATATCTGGCGACCCCGGCATGGCTGTTTCGGCCAATCCAAGCTAAGCCACAAAAATCTTATTTCCTCGAAAACTATGCACCGCATAGGAAATCCAGTTACAGATTTGAAATCTGCACACGTGTGCGCTTCTATTGACGTAAAAATTACACGGATCGGTGATTGGTTGGAAAATTCGATATCTGGCGACCCCGGCATGGCTGTTTCGGCCAGTCCAAGCTGAGCCACAAAAATCTTATTTCCTCGAAAACTATGCACCGCTGGGGAAATCCAGTTACACATTTGAAATCTGCACACATGTGCGCTTCTGATGACGTAAAAATTACACGGATCGGTGATTGGTCGGAAAATTCGATATCTGGCGACCCCGGCATAGCTGTTTCGGCCAATCCAAGCTAAGCCACAAAAATCTTATTTCCTCGAAAACTATGCACCGCATAGGAAATCCAGTTACAGATTTGAAATCTGCACACATGTGCGCTTTTAATGACGTAAAAATTACACGGATCGGTGATTGGTCGGAAAATTCGATATCTGGCGACCCCGGCATGGCTGTTTCGGCCAATCCAAGCTAAGCCACGAAAATCGTATTTCCTCGAAAACTATGCACCGCATAGGAAATTTACTTACAGATTTGAAATCTGCACACATGTGCGCTTCTAATGACGTAAAAATTACACGGATCGGTGATTGGTCGGAAAATTCGATATCTGGCGACCCCGGCATGGCTGTTTCGGCCAATCCAAGCTAAGCCACAAAAATCTTATTTCCTCGAAAACTATGCACCGCATAGGAAATCCAGTTACAGATTTGAAATCTGCACACATGTCCGCTTCTAATGACGCAAAAATTACACGGATCGGTGATTGGTCGGAAAATTCGATATCTGGCGACCCCGGCATGGCTGTTTCGGCCAATCCAAGCTAAGCCACAAAAATCTTATTTCCTCGAAAACTATGCACCGCATAGGAAATCCAGTTACAGATTTGAAATCTGCACACGTGTGCGCTTCTAATGACGTAAAAATTACACGGATCGGTGATTGGTCGGAAAATTCGATATCTGGCGACCCCGGCATGGCTGTTTCGGCCAATCCAAGCTAAGCCACAAAAATCTTATTTCCTCGAAAACTATGCACCGCATAGGAAATCCAGTTACAGATTTGAAATCTGCACACGTGTGCGCTTCTATTGACGTAAAAATTACACGGATCGGTGATTGGTTGGAAAATTCGATATCTGGTGACCCCGGCATGGCTGTTTCGGCCAGTCCAAGCTGAGCCACAAAAATCTTATTTCCTCGAAAACTATGCACCGCTGGGGAAATCCAGTTACAGATTTGAAATCTGCACACATGTGCGCTTCTAATGACGTAAAAATTACACGGATTGGTGATTGGTCGGAAAATTCGATATCTGGCGACCCCGGCATGGCTGTTTCGGCCAGTCCAAGCTGAGCCACAAAAATCTTATTTCCTCGAAAACTATGCACCGCTGGGGAAATCCAGTTACAGATTTGAAATCTGCACACATGTGCGCTTCTAATGACGTAAAAATTACACGGATCGGTGATTGGTCGGAAAATTCGATATCTGGCGACCCCGGCATGGCTGTTTCGGCCAATCCAAGCTAAGCCACGAAAATCGTATTTCCACGAAAACTATGCACCGCATAGGAAATCCACTTACAGATTTGAAATCTGCACACATGTGCGCTTCTAATGACGTAAAAATTACACGGATCGGTGATTGGTCGGAAAATTCGATATCTGGCGACCCCGGCATTGCTGTTTCGGCCAATCCAAGCTAAGCCACAAAAATCTTATTTCCTCGAAAACTATGCACCGCATAGGAAATCCACTTACAGATTTGAAATCTGCACACATGTGCGCTTCTAATGACGTAAAAATTACACGGATCGGTGATTGGTCCGAAAATTCGATATCTGGCGACCCCGGCATGGCTGTTTCGGCCAATCCAAGCTAAGCCACAAAAATCTTATTTCCTCGAAAACTATGCACCGCTGGGGAAATATAGTTACAGATTTGAAATCTGCACACATGTGCGCTTCTAATGACGTAAAAATTACACGGATCGGTGATTGGTCGGAAAATTCGATATCTGGCGACCCCGGCATGGCTGTTTCGGCCAATCCAAGCTAAGCCACAAAAATCTTATTTCCTCGAAAACTATGCACCGCATAGGAAATCCAGTTACAGATTTGAAATCTGCACACGTGTGCGCTTCTAATGACGTAAAAATTACACGGATCGGTGATTGGTCGGAAAATTCGATATCTGGCGACCCCGGCATGGCTGTTTCGGCCAATCCAAGCTAAGCCACAAAAATCTTATTTCCTCGAAAACTATGCACCGCATAGGAAATCCAGTTACAGATTTGAAATCTGCACACGTGTGCGCTTCTATTGACGTAAAAATTACACGGATCGGTGATTGGTTGGAAAATTCGATATCTGGTGACCCCGGCATGGCTGTTTCGGCCAGTCCAAGCTGAGCCACAAAAATCTTATTTCCTCGAAAACTATGCACCGCTGGGGAAATCCAGTTACAGATTTGAAATCTGCACACATGTGCGCTTCTAATGACGTAAAAATTACACGGATTGGTGATTGGTCGGAAAATTCGATATCTGGCGACCCCGGCATGGCTGTTTCGGCCAGTCCAAGCTGAGCCACAAAAATCTTATTTCCTCGAAAACTATGCACCGCTGGGGAAATCCAGTTACAGATTTGAAATCTGCACACATGTGCGCTTCTAATGACGTAAAAATTACACGGATCGGTGATTGGTCGGAAAATTCGATATCTGGCGACCCCGGCATGGCTGTTTCGGCCAATCCAAGCTAAGCCACGAAAATCGTATTTCCACGAAAACTATGCACCGCATAGGAAATCCACTTACAGATTTGAAATCTGCACACATGTGCGCTTCTAATGACGTAAAAATTACACGGATCGGTGATTGGTCGGAAAATTCGATATCTGGCGACCCCGGCATTGCTGTTTCGGCCAATCCAAGCTAAGCCACAAAAATCTTATTTCCTCGAAAACTATGCACCGCATAGGAAATCCACTTACAGATTTGAAATCTGCACACATGTGCGCTTCTAATGACGTAAAAATTACACGGATCGGTGATTGGTCCGAAAATTCGATATCTGGCGACCCCGGCATGGCTGTTTCGGCCAATCCAAGCTAAGCCACAAAAATCTTATTTCCTCGAAAACTATGCACCGCTGGGGAAATATAGTTACAGATTTGAAATCTGCACACATGTGCGCTTCTAATGACGTAAAAATTACACGGATCGGTGATTGGTCGGAAAATTCGATATCTGGCGACCCCGGCATGGCTGTTTCGGCCAATCCAAGCTAAGCCACAAAAATCTTATTTCCTCGAAAACTATGCACCGCATAGGAAATCCAGTTACAGATTTGAAATCTGCACACGTGTGCGCTTCTAATGACGTAAAAATTACACGGATCGGTGATTGGTCGGAAAATTCGATATCTGGCGACCCCGGCATGGCTGTTTCGGCCAATCCAAGCTAAGCCACAAAAATCTTATTTCCTCGAAAACTATGCACCGCATAGGAAATCCAGTTACAGATTTGAAATCTGCACACGTGTGCGCTTCTATTGACGTAAAAATTACACGGATCGGTGATTGGTTGGAAAATTCGATATCTGGTGACCCCGGCATGGCTGTTTCGGCCAGTCCAAGCTGAGCCACAAAAATCTTATTTCCTCGAAAACTATGCACCGCTGGGGAAATCCAGTTACAGATTTGAAATCTGCACACATGTGCGCTTCTAATGACGTAAAAATTACACGGATTGGTGATTGGTCGGAAAATTCGATATCTGGCGACCCCGGCATGGCTGTTTCGGCCAGTCCAAGCTGAGCCACAAAAATCTTATTTCCTCGAAAACTATGCACCGCTGGGGAAATCCAGTTACAGATTTGAAATCTGCACACATGTGCGCTTCTAATGACGTAAAAATTACACGGATCGGTGATTGGTCGGAAAATTCGATATCTGGCGACCCCGGCATGGCTGTTTCGGCCAATCCAAGCTAAGCCACGAAAATCGTATTTCCACGAAAACTATGCACCGCATAGGAAATCCAGTTACAGATTTGAAATCTGCACACATGTGCGCTTCTAATGACGTAAAAATTACACGGATCGGTGATTGGTCGGAAAATTCGATATCTGGCGACCCCGGCATTGCTGTTTCGGCCAATCCAAGCTAAGCCACAAAAATCTTATTTCCTCGAAAACTATGCACCGCATAGGAAATCCACTTACAGATTTGAAATCTGCACACATGTGCGCTTCTAATGACGTAAAAATTACACGGATCGGTGATTGGTCCGAAAATTCGATATCTGGCGACCCCGGCATGGCTGTTTCGGCCAATCCAAGCTAAGCCACAAAAATCTTATTTCCTCGAAAACTATGCACCGCTGGGGAAATATAGTTACAGATTTGAAATCTGCACACATGTGCGCTTCTAATGACGTAAAAATTACACGGATCGGTGATTGGTCGGAAAATTCGATATCTGGCGACCCCGGCATGGCTGTTTCGGCCAATCCAAGCTAAGCCACAAAAATCTTATTTCCTCGAAAACTATGCACCGCTGGGGAAATCCAGTTACAGATTTGAAATCTGCACACACGTCCGCTTCTAATGACGTAAAAATTACACGGATCGGTGATTGGTCGGAAAATTCGATATCTGGCGACCCCGGCATTGCTGTTTCGGCCAATCCAAGCTAAGCCACAAAAATCTTATTTCCTCGAAAACTATGCACCGCATAGGAAATCCACTTACAGATTTGAAATCTGCACACATGTGCGCTTCTAATGACGTAAAAATTACACGGATCGGTGATTGGTCCGAAAATTCGATATCTGGCGACCCCGGCATGGCTGTTTCGGCCAATCCAAGCTAAGCCACAAAAATCTTATTTCCTCGAAAACTATGCACCGCTGGGGAAATATAGTTACAGATTTGAAATCTGCACACATGTGCGCTTCTAATGACGTAAAAATTACACGGATCGGTGATTGGTCGGAAAATTCGATATCTGGCGACCCCGGCATGGCTGTTTCGGCCAATCCAAGCTAAGCCACAAAAATCTTATTTCCTCGAAAACTATGCACCGCATAGGAAATCCAGTTACAGATTTGAAATCTGCACACGTGTGCGCTTCTATTGACGTTAAAATTACACGGATCGGTGATTGGTTGGAAAATTCGATATCTGGCGACCCCGGCATGGCTGTTTCGGCCAGTCCAAGCTGAGCCACAAAAATCGTATTTCCTCGAAAACTATGCACCGCTGGGGAAATCCAGTTACAGATTTGAAATCTGCACACGTGTGCGCTTTTAATGACGTAAAAATTACACGGATCGGTGATTGGTCGGAAAATTCGATATCTGGCGACCCCGGCATTGCTGTTTCGGCCAATCCAAGCTAAACCACAAAAATCTTATTTCCTCGAAAACTATGCACCGCATAGGAAATCCACTTACAGATTTGAAATCTGCACACATGTGCGCTTCTAATGACGTAAAAATTACACGGATCGGTGATTGGTCCGAAAATTCGATATCTGGCGACCCCGGCATGGCTGTTTCGGCCAATCCAAGCTAAGCCACAAAAATCTTATTTCCTCGAAAACTATGCACCGCTGGGGAAATATAGTTACAGATTTGAAATCTGCACACATGTGCGCTTCTAATGACGTAAAAATTACACGGATCGGTGATTGGTCGGAAAATTCGATATCTGGCGACCCCGGCATGGCTGTTTCGGCCAATCCAAGCTAAGCCACAAAAATCTTATTTCCTCGAAAACTATGCACCGCATAGGAAATCCAGTTACAGATTTGAAATCTGCACACGTGTGCGCTTCTATTGACGTTAAAATTACACGGATCGGTGATTGGTCCGAAAATTCGATATCTGGCGACCCCGGCATGGCTGTTTCGGCCAATCCAAGCTAAGCCACAAAAATCTTATTTCCTCGAAAACTATGCACCGCTGGGGAAATATAGTTACAGATTTGAAATCTGCACACATGTGCGCTTCTGATGACGTAAAAATTACACGGATCGGTGATTGGTTGGAAAATTCGATATCTGGCGACCCCGGCATAGCTGTTTCGGCCAATCCAAGCTAAGCCACAAAAATCTTATTTCCTCGAAAACTATGCACCGCTGGGGAAATCCAGTTACAGATTTGAAATCTGCACACATGTGCGCTTTTAATGACGTAAAAATTACACGGATCGGTGATTGGTCGGAAAATTCGATATCTGGCGACCCCGGCATAGCTGTTTCGGCCAATCCAAGCTAAACCACAAAAATCTTATTTCCTCGAAAACTATGCACCGCTGGGGAAATCCAGTTACAGATTTGAAATCTGCACACATGTGCGCTTCTAATGACGTAAAAATTACATGGATCGGTGATTGGCCGGAAAATTCGATATCTGGCGACCCCGGCATGGCTGTTTCGTCCAATCCAAGCTAAGCCACAAAAATCTTATTTCCTCGAAAACTATGCACCGCTGGGGAAATCCAGTTACAGATTTGAAATCTGCACACATGTGCACTTCTAATGACGTAAAAATTACACGGATCGGGGATGGGTCGGAAAATTCGATATCTGGTGACCCCGGCATGGCTGTTTCCGCAAATCCAAGCAAAGGCATAAAAATCTTATCTTCTCGAAAACTATGCACCGCATAGGAAATCCAGTTACAGATTTGAAATCTGCACACATGTGCGCTTCTATTGACGTAAAAATTACACGGATCGGTGATTGGTCGGAAAATTCGATGTCTGGCGACCCCGGCATGGCTGTTTCGGCCAGTCCAAGCTGAGCCACAAAAATCTTATTTCCTCGAAAACTATGCACCGCTGGGGAAATCCAGTTACAGATTTGAAATCTGCACACATGTGCGCTTCTAATGACGTAAAAATTACACGGATCGGGGATGGGTCGGAAAATTCGATATCTGGCGACCCCGGCATAGCTGTTTCGGCCAATCCAAGCTAAACCACAAAAATCTTATTTCCTCGAAAACTATGCACCGCTGGGGAAATCCAGTTACAGATTTGAAATCTGCACACATGTGCGCTTCTAATGACGTAAAAATTACATGGATCGGTGATTGGCCGGAAAATTCGATATCTGGCGACCCCGGCATGGCTGTTTCGGCCAATCCAAGCTAAGCCACAAAAATCTTATTTCCTCGAAAACTATGCACCGCTGGGGAAATCCAGTTACAGATTTGAAATCTGCACACATGTGCGCTTCTAATGACGTAAAAATTACACGGATCGGGGATGGGTCGGAAAATTCGATATCTGGTGACCCCGGCATGGCTGTTTCCGCCAATCCAAGCAAAGGCATAAAAATCTTATCTTCTCGAAAACTATGCACCGCATAGGAAATCCAGTTACAGATTTGAAATCTGCACACATGTGCGCTTCTATTGACGTAAAAATTACACGGATCGGTGATTGGTCGGAAAATTCGATGTCTGGCGACCCCGGCATGGCTGTTTCGGCCAATCCAAGCTGAGCCACAAAAATCTTATTTCCTCGAAAACTATGCACCGCTGGGGAAATCCAGTTACAGATTTGAAATCTGCACACATGTGCGCTTCTAATGACGTAAAAATTACACGGATCGGTGATTGGTCGGAAAATTCGATATCTGGCGACCCCGGCATGGCTGTTTCGGCCAATCCGAGCTAAGCCACAAAAATCTTATTTCCTCGAAAACTATGCACCGCTGGGGAAATCCAGTTACAGATTTGAAATCTGCACACATGTGCGCTTCTAATGACGTAAAAATTACACGGATCGGTGATTGGTCGGAAAATTCGATATCTGGCGACCCCGGCATGGCTGTTTCGGCCAGTCCAAGCTGAGCCACAAAAATCTTATTTCCTCGAAAACTATGCACCGCTGGGGAAATCCAGTTACAGATTTGAAATCTGCACACATGTGCGCTTCTAATGACGTAAAAATTACACGGATCGGTGATTGGTCGGAAAATTCGATATCTGGCGACCCCGGCATGGCTGTTTCGGCCAATCCAAGCTAAGCCATAAAAATCTTATCTTCTCGAAAACTATGCACCGCTGGGGAAATCCAGTTACAGATTTGAAATCTGCACACATGTGCGCTTCTATTGACGTAAAAATTACACGGATCGGTGATTGGTCGGAAAATTCGATGTCTGGCGACCCCGGCATGGCTGTTTCGGCCAGTCCAAGCTGAGCCACAAAAATCTTATTTCCTCGAAAACTATGCACCGCTGGGGAAATCCAGTTACAGATTTGAAATCTGCACACATGTGCGCTTCTAATGACGTAAAAATTACACGGATCGGTGATTGGTCGGAAAATTCGATATCTGGCGACCCCGGCATGGCTGTTTCGGCCAATCCAAGCTAAGCCACAAAAATCGTATTTCCTCGAAAACTATGCACCGCTGGGGAAATCCAGTTACAGATTTGAAATCTGCACACATGTGCGCTTCTAATGACGTAAAAATTACACGGATCGGGGATGGGTCGGAAAATTCGATATCTGGTGACCCCGGCATGGCTGTTTCCGCCAATCCAAGCAAAGGCATACAAATCTTATCTTCTCGAAAACTATGCACCGCATAGGAAATCCAGTTACAGATTTGAAATCTGCACACATGTGCGCTTCTATTGACGTAAAAATTACACGGATCGGTGATTGGTCGGAAAATTCGATGTCTGGCGACCCCGGCATGGCTGTTTCGGCCAGTCCAAGCTGAGCCACAAAAATCTTATTTCCTCGAAAACTATGCACCGCTGGGGAAATCCAGTTACAGATTTGAAATCTGCACACATGTGCGCTTCTAATGACGTAAAAATTACACGGATCGGTGATTGGTCGGAAAATTCGATATCTGGCGACCCCGGCATGGCTGTTTCGGCCAATCCGAGCTAAGCCACAAAAATCTTATTTCCTCGAAAACTATGCACCGCTGGGGAAATCCAGTTACAGATTTGAAATCTGCACACATGTGCGCTTCTATTGACGTAAAAATTACACGGATCGGTGATTGGTCGGAAAATTCGATATCTGGCGACCCCGGCATGGCTGTTTCGGCCAATCCAAGCTAAGCCACAAAAATCTTATTTCCTCGAAAACTATGCACCGCATAAGAAATCCAGTTACAGATTTGAAATCTGCACACATGTGCGCTTCTATTGACGTAAAAATTACACGGATCGGTGATTGGTCGGAAAATTCGATATCTGGCGACCCCGGCATGGCTGTTTCGGCCAATCCAAGCTAAGCCACAAAAATCTTATTTCCTCGAAAACTATGCACCGCTGGGGAAATGCAGTTACAGATTTGAAATCTGCACACTTGTGCGCTTCTAATGACGTAAACATTACACGGATCGGTGATTGGTCGGAAAATTCGATATCTGGCGACCCCGGCATGGCTGTTTCGGCCAATCCAAGCTAAGCCACGAAAATCGTATTTCCTCGAAAACTATGCACCGCATAGGAAATCCACTTACAGATTTGAAATCTGCACACATGTGCGCTTCTAATGACGTAAAAATTACACGGATCGGTGATTGGTCGGAAAATTCGATATCTGGCGACCCCGGCATAGCTGTTTCGGCCAATCCAAGCTAAGCCACAAAAATCTTATTTCCTCGAAAACTATGCACCGCTGGGGAAATCCAGTTACAGATTTGAAATCTGCACACATGTCCACTTCTAATGACGTAAAAATTACACGGATCGGTGATTGGTCGGAAAATTCGATATCTGGCGACCCCGGCATGGCTGTTTCGGCCAATCCAAGCTAAGCCACAAAAATCTTATTTCCTCGAAAACTATGCACCGCATAGGAAATCCAGTTACAGATTTGAAATCTGCACACGTGTGCGCTTCTAATGACGTAAAAATTACACGGATCGGTGATTGGTCGGAAAATTCGATATCTGGCGACCCCGGCATGGCTGTTTCGGCCAATCCAAGCTAAGCCACGAAAATCGTATTTCCTCGAAAACTATGCACCGCATAGGAAATCCACTTACAGATTTGAAATCTGCACACGTGTGCGCTTCTAATGACGTAAAAATTACACGGATCGGTGATTGGTCGGAAAATTCGATATCTGGCGACCCCGGCATAGCTGTTTCGGCCAATCCAAGCTAAGCCACAAAAATCTTATTTCCTCGAAAACTATGCACCGCTGGGGAAATCCAGTTACAGATTTGAAATCTGCACACATGTCCACTTCTAATGACGTAAAAATTACACGGATCGGTGATTGGTCGGAAAATTCGATATCTGGCGACCCCGGCATGGCTGTTTCGGCCAATCCAAGCTAAGCCACGAAAATCGTATTTCCTCGAAAACTATGCACCGCATAGGAAATCCACTTACAGATTTGAAATCTGCACACGTGTGCGCTTCTATTGACGTAAAAATTACACGGATCGGTGATTGGTTGGAAAATTCGATATCTGGCGACCCCGGCATGGCTGTTTCGGCCAGTCCAAGCTGAGCCACAAAAATCTTATTTCCTCGAAAACTATGCACCGCTGGGGAAATCCAGTTACACATTTGAAATCTGCACACATGTGCGCTTCTAATGACGTAAAAATTACACGGATCGGTGATTGGTCGGAAAATTCGATATCTGGCGACCCCGGCATAGCTGTTTCGGCCAATCCAAGCTAAGCCACAAAAATCTTATTTCCTCGAAAACTATGCACCGCTGGGGAAATCCAGTTACACATTTGAAATCTGCACACATGTGCGCTTCTAATGACGTAAAAATTACACGGATCGGTGATTGGTCGGAAAATTCGATATCTGGCGACCCCGGCATAGCTGTTTCGGCCAATCCAAGCTAAACCACAAAAATCTTATTTCCTCGAAAACTATGCACCGCTGGGGAAATCCAGTTACAGATTTGAAATCTGCACACATGTGCGCTTCTAATGACGTAAAAATTACACGGATCGGTGATTGGTCGGAAAATTCGATATCTGGCGACCCCGGCATGGCTGTTTCGGCCAATCCAAGCTAAGCCACAAAAATCTTATTTCCTCGAAAACTATGCACCGCATAAGAAATCCAGTTACAGATTTGAAATCTGCTCACATGTGCGCTTCTAATGACGTAAAAATTACACGGATCGGTGATTGGTCGGAAAATTCGATATCTGGCGACCCCGGCATAGCTGTTTCGGCCAATCCAAGCTAAACCACAAAAATCTTATTTCCTCGAAAACTATGCACCGCTGGGGAAATCCAGTTACAGATTTGAAATCTGCACACATGTGCGCTTCTAATGACGTAAAAATTACACGGATCGGTGATTGGTCGGAAAATTCGATATCTGGCGATCCCGGCATGGCTGTTTCGGCCAATCCAAGCTAAGCCACAAAAATCTTATTTCCTCGAAAACTATACACCGCTGGGGAAATCCAGTTACAGATTTGAAATCTGAAAACATGTCCGCTTCTAATGACGTAAAAATTACACGGATCGGTGATTGGTCGGAAAATTCGATATCTGGCGACCCCGGCATGGCTGTTTCGGCCAATCCAAGCTAAGCCACAAAAATCTTATTTCCTCGAAAACTATGCACCGCTGGGGAAATCCAGTTACAGATTTGAAATCTGCACACATGTGCGCTTCTATTGACGTAAAAATTACACGGATCGGTGATTGGTCGGAAAATTCGATGTCTGGCGACCCCGGCATGGCTGTTTCGGCCAGTCCAAGCTGAGCCACAAAAATCTTATTTCCTCGAAAACTATGCACCGCTGGGGAAATCCAGTTACAGATTTGAAATCTGCACACATGTGCGCTTCTAATGACGTAAAAATTACACGGATCGGTGATTGGTCGGAAAATTCGATATCTGGCGACCCCGGCATGGCTGTTTCGGCCAATCCAAGCTAAGCCACAAAAATCTTATTTCCTCGAAAACTATGCACCGCATAAGAAATCCAGTTACAGATTTGAAATCTGCTCACATGTGCGCTTCTAATGACGTAAAAATTACACGGATCGGTGATTGGTCGGAAAATTCGATATCTGGCGACCCCGGCATAGCTGTTTCGGCCAATCCAAGCTAAACCACAAAAATCTTATTTCCTCGAAAACTATGCACCGCTGGGGAAATCCAGTTACAGATTTGAAATCTGCACACATGTGCGCTTCTAATGACGTAAAAATTACACGGATCGGTGATTGGTCGGAAAATTCGATATCTGGCGATCCCGGCATGGCTGTTTCGGCCAATCCAAGCTAAGCCACAAAAATCTTATTTCCTCGAAAACTATACACCGCTGGGGAAATCCAGTTACAGATTTGAAATCTGAAAACATGTCCGCTTCTAATGACGTAAAAATTACACGGATCGGTGATTGGTCGGAAAATTCGATATCTGGCGACCCCGGCATGGCTGTTTCGGCCAATCCAAGCTAAGCCACAAAAATCTTATTTCCTCGAAAACTATGCACCGCTGGGGAAATCCAGTTACAGATTTGAAATCTGCACACATGTGCGCTTCTATTGACGTAAAAATTACACGGATCGGTGATTGGTCGGAAAATTCGATGTCTGGCGACCCCGGCATGGCTGTTTCGGCCAGTCCAAGCTGAGCCACAAAAATCTTATTTCCTCGAAAACTATGCACCGCTGGGGAAATCCAGTTACAGATTTGAAATCTGCACACATGTGCGCTTCTAATGACGTAAAAATTACACGGATCGGTGATTGGTCGGAAAATTCGATATCTGGCGACCCCGGCATGGCTGTTTCGGCCAATCCGAGCTAAGCCACAAAAATCTTATTTCCTCGAAAACTATGCACCGCTGGGGAAATCCAGTTACAGATTTGAAATCTGCACACATGTGCGCTTCTAAGGACGTAAAAATTACACGGATCGGTGATTGGTCGGAAAATTCGATATCTGGCGATGCCGGCATGGCGATTTCGGCCAATCCAAACTAAGCCACTAATATATGATTTCCTCGAAAACTATGCACCGCATAGGAAATCGACTTACAGATTTGAAATCTGCACACATGTGCGCTTCTAATGACGTAAAATTACACGGATCGGTGATTGGTCGGAAAATTCGATATCTGGCGACCCCGGCATGGCTGTTTCGGCCAATCCAAGCTAAGCCACAAAAATCTTATTTCCTCGAAAACTATGCACCGCTGGGGAAATCCAGTTACAGATTTGAAATCTGCACACATGTGCGCTTCTATTGACGTAAAAATTACACGGATCGGTGATTGGTCGGAAAATTCGATGTCTGGCGACCCCGGCATGGCTGTTTCGGCCAGTCCAAGCTGAGCCACAAAAATCTTATTTCCTCGAAAACTATGCACCGCTGGGGAAATCCAGTTACAGATTTGAAATCTGCACACATGTGCGCTTCTAATGACGTAAAAATTACACGGATCGGTGATTGGTCGGAAAATTCGATATCTGGCGACCCCGGCATGGCTGTTTCCGCCAATCCAAGCTAAGCCACGAAAATCGTATTTCCTCGAAAACTATGCACCGCATAGGAAATCCACTTACAGATTTGAAATCTGCACACATGTGCGCTTCTAATGACGTAAAAATTACACGGATCGGTGATTGGTCGGAAAATTCGATATCTGGCTACCCCGGCATGGCTGTTTCGGCCAATCCAAGCTAAGCCACGAAAATCGTATTTCCTCGAAAACTATGCACCGCATAGGAAATCCACTTACAGATTTGAAATCTGCACACATGTGCGCTTCTAATGACGTAAAAATTACACGGATCGGTGATTGGTCGGAAAATTCGATATCTGGCGACCCCGGCATGGCTGTTTCGGCCAATCCAAGCTAAGCCACAAAAATCTTATTTCCTCGAAAACTATGCACCGCATAAGAAATCCAGTTACAGATTTGAAATCTGCTCACATGTGCGCTTCTAATGACGTAAAAATTACACGGATCGGTGATTGGTCGGAAAATTCGATATCTGGCGATCCCGGCATGGCTGTTTCGGCCAATCCAAGGTAAGCCACAAAAATCTTATTTCCTCGAAAACTATGCACCGCTGGGGAAATCCAGTTACAGATTTGAAATCTGCACACATGTCCGCTTCTTATGACGTAAAAATTACACGGATCGGTGATTGGTCGGAAAATTCGATATCTGGCGACCCCGGCATGGCTGTTTCGGCCAATCCAAGCTAAGCCACAAAAATCTTATTTCCTCGAAAACTATGCACCGCTGGGGAAATCCAGTTACAGATTTGAAATCTGCACACATGTGCGCTTCTATTGACGTAAAAATTACACGGATCGGTGATTGGTCGGAAAATTCGATGTCTGGCGACCCCGGCATGGCTGTTTCGGCCAGTCCAAGCTGAGCCACAAAAATCTTATTTCCTCGAAAACTATGCACCGCTGGGGAAATCCAGTTACAGATTTGAAATCTGCACACATGTGCGCTTCTAATGACGTAAAAATTACACGGATCGGTGATTGGTCGGAAAATTCGATATCTGGCGACCCCGGCATGGCTGTTTCGGCCAATCCGAGCTAAGCCACAAAAATCTTATTTCCTCGAAAACTATGCACCGCTGGGGAAATCCAGTTACAGATTTGAAATCTGCACACGTGTGCGCTTCTATTGACGTAAAAATTACACGGATCGGTGATTGGTTGGAAAATTCGATATCTGGTGACCCCGGCATGGCTGTTTCGGCCAGTCCAAGCTGAGCCACAAAAATCTTATTTCCTCGAAAACTATGCACCGCTGGGGAAATCCAGTTACAGATTTGAAATCTGCACACATGTGCGCTTCTAATGACGTAAAAATTACACGGGTTGGTGATTGGTCGGAAAATTCGATATCTGGCGACCCCGGCATGGCTGTTTCGGCCAGTCCAAGCTGAGCCACAAAAATCTTATTTCCTCGAAAACTATGCACCGCTGGGGAAATCCAGTTACAGATTTGAAATCTGCACACATGTGCGCTTCTAATGACGTAAAAATTACACGGATCGGTGATTGGTCGGAAAATTCGATATCTGGCGACCCCGGCATGGCTGTTTCGGCCAATCCAAGCTAAGCCACGAAAATCGTATTTCCACGAAAACTATGCACCGCATAGGAAATCCAGTTACAGATTTGAAATCTGCACACATGTGCGCTTCTAATGACGTAAAAATTACACGGATCGGTGATTGGTCGGAAAATTCGATATCTGGCGACCCCGGCATTGCTGTTTCGGCCAATCCAAGCTAAGCCACAAAAATCTTATTTCCTCGAAAACTATGCACCGCATAGGAAATCCAGTTACAGATTTGAAATCTGCACACATGTGCGCTTCTAATGACGTAAAAATTACACGGATCGGTGATTGGTCCGAAAATTCGATATCTGGCGACCCCGGCATGGCTGTTTCGGCCAATCCAAGCTAAGCCACAAAAATCTTATTTCCTCGAAAACTATGCACCGCTGGGGAAATATAGTTACAGATTTGAAATCTGCACACATGTGCGCTTCTAATGACGTAAAAATTACACGGATCGGTGATTGGTCGGAAAATTCGATATCTGGCGACCCCGGCATGGCTGTTTCGGCCAATCCAAGCTAAGCCACAAAAATCTTATTTCCTCGAAAACTATGCACCGCTGGGGAAATCCAGTTACAGATTTGAAATCTGCACACACGTCCGCTTCTAATGACGTAAAAATTACACGGATCGGTGATTGGTCGGAAAATTCGATATCTGGCGACCCCGGCATTGCTGTTTCGGCCAATCCAAGCTAAGCCACAAAAATCTTATTTCCTCGAAAACTATGCACCGCATAGGAAATCCACTTACAGATTTGAAATCTGCACACATGTGCGCTTCTAATGACGTAAAAATTACACGGATCGGTGATTGGTCGGAAAATTCGATATCTGGCGACCCCGGCATAGCTGTTTCGGCCAATCCAAGCTAAGCCACAAAAATCTTATTTCCTCGAAAACTATGCACCGCTGGGGAAATATAGTTACAGATTTGAAATCTGCACACATGTGCGCTTCTAATGACGTAAAAATTACACGGATCGGTGATTGGTCGGAAAATTCGATATCTGGCGACCCCGGCATGGCTGTTTCGGCCAATCCAAGCTGAGCCACAAAAATCGTATTTCCTCGAAAACTATGCACCGCTGGGGAAATCCAGTTACAGATTTGAAATCTGCACACGTGTGCGCTTTTAATGACGTAAAAATTACACGGATCGGTGATTGGTCGGAAAATTCGATATCTGGCGACCCCGGCATTGCTGTTTCGGCCAATCCAAGCTAAACCACAAAAATCTTATTTCCTCGAAAACTATGCACCGCATAGGAAATCCACTTACAGATTTGAAATCTGCACACATGTGCGCTCCTAATGACGTAAAAATTACACGGATCGGTGATTGGTCCGAAAATTCGATATCTGGCGACCCCGGCATGGCTGTTTCGGCCAATCCAAGCTAAGCCACAAAAATCTTATTTCCTCGAAAACTATGCACCGCTGGGGAAATATAGTTACAGATTTGAAATCTGCATACATGTGCGCTTCTAATGACGTAAAAATTACACGGATCGGTGATTGGTCGGAAAATTCGATATCTGGCGACCCCGGCATGGCTGTTTCGGCCAATCCAAGCTAAGCCACAAAAATCTTATTTCCTCGAAAACTATGCACCGCATAGGAAATCCAGTTACAGATTTGAAATCTGCACACGTGTGCGCTTCTATTGACGTTAAAATTACACGGATCGGTGATTGGTCCGAAAATTCGATATCTGGCGACCCCGGCATGGCTGTTTCGGCCAATCCAAGCTAAGCCACAAAAATCTTATTTCCTCGAAAACTATGCACCGCTGGGGAAATATAGTTACAGATTTGAAATCTGCACACATGTGCGCTTCTGATGACGTAAAAATTACACGGATCGGTGATTGGTTGGAAAATTCGATATCTGGCGACCCCGGCATAGCTGTTTCGGCCAATCCAAGCTAAGCCACAAAAATCTTATTTCCTCGAAAACTATGCACCGCTGGGGAAATCCAGTTACAGATTTGAAATCTGCACACATGTGCGCTTTTAATGACGTAAAAATTACACGGATCGGTGATTGGTCGGAAAATTCGATATCTGGCGACCCCGGCATAGCTGTTTCGGCCAATCCAAGCTAAACCACAAAAATCTTATTTCCTCGAAAACTATGCACCGCTGGGGAAATCCAGTTACAGATTTGAAATCTGCACACATGTGCGCTTCTAATGACGTAAAAATTACATGGATCGGTGATTGGCCGGAAAATTCGATATCTGGCGACCCCGGCATGGCTGTTTCGTCCAATCCAAGCTAAGCCACAAAAATCTTATTTCCTCGAAAACTATGCACCGCTGGGGAAATCCAGTTACAGATTTGAAATCTGCACACATGTGCGCTTCTAATGACGTAAAAATTACACGGATCGGGGATGGGTCGGAAAATTCGATATCTGGTGACCCCGGCATGGCTGTTTCCGCAAATCCAAGCAAAGGCATAAAAATCTTATCTTCTCGAAAACTATGCACCGCATAGGAAATCCAGTTACAGATTTGAAATCTGCACACATGTGCGCTTCTATTGACGTAAAAATTACACGGATCGGTGATTGGTCGGAAAATTCGATGTCTGGCGACCCCGGCATGGCTGTTTCGGCCAGTCCAAGCTGAGCCACAAAAATCTTATTTCCTCGAAAACTATGCACCGCTGGGGAAATCCAGTTACAGATTTGAAATCTGCACACATGTGCGCTTCTAGTGACGTAAAAATTACACGGATCGGTGATTGGTCGGAAAATTCGATATCTGGCGACCCCGGCATGGCTGTTTCGGCCAATCCAAGCTAAGCCACAAAAATCTTATTTCCTCGAAAACTATGCACCGCTGGGGAAATCCAGTTACAGATTTGAAATCTGCACACATGTGCGCTTCTAATGACGTAAAAATTACATGGATCGGGGAAGGGTCGGAAAATTCGATATCTGGTGACCCCGGCATGGCTGTTTCCGCCAATCCAAGCAAAGGCATAAAAATCTTATCTTCTCGAAAACTATGCACCGCATAGGAAATCCAGTTACAGATTTGAAATCTGCACACATGTGCGCTTCTAATGACGTAAAAATTACACGGATCGGTGATTGGTCGGAAAATTCGATATCTGGCGACCCCGGCATGGCTGTTTCGGCCAATCCAAGCTAAGCCACAAAAATCTTATTTCCTCGAAAACTATGCACCGCTGGGGAAATCCAGTTACAGATTTGAAATCTGCACACATGTGCGCTTCTAATGACGTAAAAATTACACGGATCGGGGATGGGTCGGAAAATTCGATATCTGGCGACCCCGGCATAGCTGTTTCGGCCAATCCAAGCTAAACCACAAAAATCTTATTTCCTCGAAAACTATGCACCGCTGGGGAAATCCAGTTACAGATTTGAAATCTGCACACATGTGCGCTTCTAATGACGTAAAAATTACATGGATCGGTGATTGGCCGGAAAATTCGATATCTGGCGACCCCGGCATGGCTGTTTCGGCCAATCCAAGCTAAGCCACAAAAATCTTATTTCCTCGAAAACTATGCACCGCTGGGGAAATCCAGTTACAGATTTGAAATCTGCACACATGTGCGCTTCTAATGACGTAAAAATTACACGGATCGGGGATGGGTCGGAAAATTCGATATCTGGTGACCCCGGCATGGCTGTTTCCGCCAATCCAAGCAAAGGCATAAAAATCTTATCTTCTCGAAAACTATGCACCGCATAGGAAATCCAGTTACAGATTTGAAATCTGCACACATGTGCGCTTCTATTGACGTAAAAATTACACGGATCGGTGATTGGTCGGAAAATTCGATGTCTGGCGACCCCGTCATGGCTGTTTCGGCCAATCCAAGCTGAGCCACAAAAATCTTATTTCCTCGAAAACTATGCACCGCTGGGGAAATCCAGTTACAGATTTGAAATCTGCACACATGTGCGCTTCTAATGACGTAAAAATTACACGGATCGGTGATTGGTCGGAAAATTCGATATCTGGCGACCCCGGCATGGCTGTTTCGGCCAATCCGAGCTAAGCCACAAAAATCTTATTTCCTCGAAAACTATGCACCGCTGGGGAAATCCAGTTACAGATTTGAAATCTGCACACATGTGCGCTTCTAATGACGTAAAAATTACACGGATCGGTGATTGGTCGGAAAATTCGATATCTGGCGACCCCGGCATGGCTGTTTCGGCCAGTCCAAGCTGAGCCACAAAAATCTTATTTCCTCGAAAACTATGCACCGCTGGGGAAATCCAGTTACAGATTTGAAATCTGCACACATGTGCGCTTCTAATGACGTAAAAATTACACGGATCGGTGATTGGTCGGAAAATTCGATATCTGGCGACCCCGGCATGGCTGTTTCGGCCAATCCAAGCTAAGCCATAAAAATCTTATCTTCTCGAAAACTATGCACCGCTGGGGAAATCCAGTTACAGATTTGAAATCTGCACACATGTGCGCTTCTATTGACGTAAAAATTACACGGATCGGTGATTGGTCGGAAAATTCGATGTCTGGCGACCCCGGCATGGCTGTTTCGGCCAGTCCAAGCTGAGCCACAAAAATCTTATTTCCTCGAAAACTATGCACCGCTGGGGAAATCCAGTTACAGATTTGAAATCTGCACACATGTGCGCTTCTAATGACGTAAAAATTACACGGATCGGTGATTGGTCGGAAAATTCGATATCTGGCGACCCCGGCATGGCTGTTTCGGCCAATCCAAGCTAAGCCACAAAAATCTTATTTCCTCGAAAACTATGCACCGCTGGGGAAATCCAGTTACAGATTTGAAATCTGCACACATGTGCGCTTCTAATGACGTAAAAATTACACGGATCGGGGATGGGTCGGAAAATTCGATATCTGGTGACCCCGGCATGGCTGTTTCCGCCAATCCAAGCAAAGGCATACAAATCTTATCTTCTCGAAAACTATGCACCGCATAGGAAATCCAGTTACAGATTTGAAATCTGCACACATGTGCGCTTCTATTGACGTAAAAATTACACGGATCGGTGATTGGTCGGAAAATTCGATGTCTGGCGACCCCGGCATGGCTGTTTCGGCCAGTCCAAGCTGAGCCACAAAAATCTTATTTCCTCGAAAACTATGCACCGCTGGGGAAATCCAGTTACAGATTTGAAATCTGCACACATGTGCGCTTCTAATGACGTAAAAATTACACGGATCGGTGATTGGTCGGAAAATTCGATATCTGGCGACCCCGGCATGGCTGTTTCGGCCAATCCGAGCTAAGCCACAAAAATCTTATTTCCTCGAAAACTATGCACCGCTGGGGAAATCCAGTTACAGATTTGAAATCTGCACACATGTGCGCTTCTATTGACGTAAAAATTACACGGATCGGTGATTGGTCGGAAAATTCGATATCTGGCGACCCCGGCATGGCTGTTTCGGCCAATCCAAGCTAAGCCACAAAAATCTTATTTCCTCGAAAACTATGCACCGCATAAGAAATCCAGTTACAGATTTGAAATCTGCACACATGTGCGCTTCTATTGACGTAAAAATTACACGGATCGGTGATTGGTCGGAAAATTCGATATCTGGCGACCCCGGCATGGCTGTTTCGGCCAATCCAAGCTAAGCCACAAAAATCTTATTTCCTCGAAAACTATGCACCGCTGGGGAAATGCAGTTACAGATTTGAAATCTGCACACTTGTGCGCTTCTAATGACGTAAACATTACACGGATCGGTGATTGGTCGGAAAATTCGATATCTGGCGACCCCGGCATGGCTGTTTCGGCCAATCCAAGCTAAGCCACGAAAATCGTATTTCCTCGAAAACTATGCACCGCATAGGAAATCCACTTACAGATTTGAAATCTGCACACATGTGCGCTTCTAATGACGTAAAAATTACACGGATCGGTGATTGGTCGGAAAATTCGATATCTGGCGACCCCGGCATAGCTGTTTCGGCCAATCCAAGCTAAGCCACAAAAATCTTATTTCCTCGAAAACTATGCACCGCTGGGGAAATCCAGTTACAGATTTGAAATCTGCACACATGTCCACTTCTAATGACGTAAAAATTACACGGATCGGTGATTGGTCGGAAAATTCGATATCTGGCGACCCCGGCATGGCTGTTTCGGCCAATCCAAGCTAAGCCACAAAAATCTTATTTCCTCGAAAACTATGCACCGCATAGGAAATCCAGTTACAGATTTGAAATCTGCACACGTGTGCGCTTCTAATGACGTAAAAATTACACGGATCGGTGATTGGTCGGAAAATTCGATATCTGGCGACCCCGGCATGGCTGTTTCGGCCAATCCAAGCTAAGCCACGAAAATCGTATTTCCTCGAAAACTATGCACCGCATAGGAAATCCACTTACAGATTTGAAATCTGCACACGTGTGCGCTTCTAATGACGTGAAAATTACACGGATCGGTGATTGGTCGGAAAATTCGATATCTGGCGACCCCGGCATAGCTGTTTCGGCCAATCCAAGCTAAGCCACAAAAATCTTATTTCCTCGAAAACTATGCACCGCTGGGGAAATCCAGTTACAGATTTGAAATCTGCACACATGTCCACTTCTAATGACGTAAAAATTACACGGATCGGTGATTGGTCGGAAAATTCGATATCTGGCGACCCCGGCATGGCTGTTTCGGCCAATCCAAGCTAAGCCACGAAAATCGTATTTCCTCGAAAACTATGCACCGCATAGGAAATCCACTTACAGATTTGAAATCTGCACACGTGTGCGCTTCTATTGACGTAAAAATTACACGGATCGGTGATTGGTTGGAAAATTCGATATCTGGCGACCCCGGCATGGCTGTTTCGGCCAGTCCAAGCTGAGCCACAAAAATCTTATTTCCTCGAAAACTATGCACCGCTGGGGAAATCCAGTTACACATTTGAAATCTGCACACATGTGCGCTTCTAATGACGTAAAAATTACACGGATCGGTGATTGGTCGGAAAATTCGATATCTGGCGACCCCGGCATAGCTGTTTCGGCCAATCCAAGCTAAGCCACAAAAATCTTATTTCCTCGAAAACTATGCACCGCTGGGGAAATCCAGTTACACATTTGAAATCTGCACACATGTGCGCTTCTAATGACGTAAAAATTACACGGATCGGTGATTGGTCGGAAAATTCGATATCTGGCGACCCCGGCATAGCTGTTTCGGCCAATCCAAGCTAAACCACAAAAATCTTATTTCCTCGAAAACTATGCACCGCTGGGGAAATCCAGTTACAGATTTGAAATCTGCACACATGTGCGCTTCTAATGACGTAAAAATTACACGGATCGGTGATTGGTCGGAAAATTCGATATCTGGCGACCCCGGCATGGCTGTTTCGGCCAATCCAAGCTAAGCCACAAAAATCTTATTTCCTCGAAAACTATGCACCGCATAAGAAATCCAGTTACAGATTTGAAATCTGCTCACATGTGCGCTTCTAATGACGTAAAAATTACACGGATCGGTGATTGGTCGGAAAATTCGATATCTGGCGATCCCGGCATGGCTGTTTCGGCCAATCCAAGCTAAGCCACAAAAATCTTATTTCCTCGAAAACTATGCACCGCTGGGGAAATCCAGTTACAGATTTGAAATCTGCACACATGTCCGCTTCTAATGACGTAAAAATTACACGGATCGGTGATTGGTCGGAAAATTCGATATCTGGCGACCCCGGCATGGCTGTTTCGGCCAATCCAAGCTAAGCCACAAAAATCTTATTTCCTCGAAAACTATGCACCGCTGGGGAAATCCAGTTACAGATTTGAAATCTGCACACATGTGCGCTTCTATTGACGTAAAAATTACACGGATCGGTGATTGGTCGGAAAATTCGATGTCTGGCGACCCCGGCATGGCTGTTTCGGCCAGTCCAAGCTGAGCCACAAAAATCTTATTTCCTCGAAAACTATGCACCGCTGGGGAAATCCAGTTACAGATTTGAAATCTGCACACATGTGCGCTTCTAATGACGTAAAAATTACACGGATCGGTGATTGGTAGGAAAATTCGATATCTGGCGACCCCGGCATGGCTGTTTCGGCCAATCCGAGCTAAGCCACAAAAATCTTATTTCCTCGAAAACTATGCACCGCTGGGGAAATCCAGTTACAGTTTTGAAATCTGCACACATGTGCGCTTCTAAGGACGTAAAAATTACACGGATCGGTGATTGGTCGGAAAATTCGATATCTGGCGATGCCGGCATGGCGATTTCGGCCAATCCAAACTAAGCCACTAATATATGATTTCCTCGAAAACTATGCACCGCATAGGAAATCGACTTACAGATTTGAAATCTGCACACATGTGCGCTTCTAATGACGTAAAATTACACGGATCGGTGATTGGTCGGAAAATTCGATATCTGGCGACCCCGGCATGGCTGTTTCGGCCAATCCAAGCTAAGCCACAAAAATCTTATTTCCTCGAAAACTATGCACCGCTGGGGAAATCCAGTTACAGATTTGAAATCTGCACACATGTGCGCTTCTATTGACGTAAAAATTACACGGATCGGTGATTGGTCGGAAAATTCGATGTCTGGCGACCCCGGCATGGCTGTTTCGGCCAGTCCAAGCTGAGCCACAAAAATCTTATTTCCTCGAAAACTATGCACCGCTGGGGAAATCCAGTTACAGATTTGAAATCTGCACACATGTGCGCTTCTAATGACGTAAAAATTACACGGATCGGTGATTGGTCGGAAAATTCGATATCTGGCGACCCCGGCATGGCTGTTTCGGCCAATCCAAGCTAAGCCACAAAAATCTTATTTCCTCGAAAACTATGCACCGCATAAGAAATCCAGTTACAGATTTGAAATCTGCTCACATGTGCGCTTCTAATGACGTAAAAATTACACGGATCGGTGATTGGTCGGAAAATTCGATATCTGGCGATCCCGGCATGGCTGTTTCGGCCAATCCAAGCTAAGCCACAAAAATCTTATTTCCTCGAAAACTATGCACCGCTGGGGAAATCCAGTTACAGATTTGAAATCTGCACACATGTCCGCTTCTAATGACGTAAAAATTACACGGATCGGTGATTGGTCGGAAAATTCGATATCTGGCGACCCCGGCATGGCTGTTTCGGCCAATCCAAGCTAAGCCACAAAAATCTTATTTCCTCGAAAACTATGCACCGCTGGGGAAATCCAGTTACAGATTTGAAATCTGCACACATGTGCGCTTCTATTGACGTAAAAATTACACGGATCGGTGATTGGTCGGAAAATTCGATGTCTGGCGACCCCGGCATGGCTGTTTCGGCCAGTCCAAGCTGAGCCACAAAAATCTTATTTCCTCGAAAACTATGCACCGCTGGGGAAATCCAGTTACAGATTTGAAATCTGCACACATGTGCGCTTCTAATGACGTAAAAATTACACGGATCGGTGATTGGTCGGAAAATTCGATATCTGGCGACCCCGGCATGGCTGTTTCGGCCAATCCGAGCTAAGCCACAAAAATCTTATTTCCTCGAAAACTATGCACCGCTGGGGAAATCCAGTTACAGATTTGAAATCTGCACACATGTGCGCTTCTAAGGACGTAAAAATTACACGGATCGGTGATTGGTCGGAAAATTCGATATCTGGCGATGCCGGCATGGCGATTTCGGCCAATCCAAACTAAGCCACTAATATATGATTTCCTCGAAAACTATGCACCGCATAGGAAATCGACTTACAGATTTGAAATCTGCACACATGTGCGCTTCTAATGACGTAAAATTACACGGATCGGTGATTGGTCGGAAAATTCGATATCTGGCGACCCCGGCATGGCTGTTTCGGCCAATCCAAGCTAAGCCACAAAAATCTTATTTCCTCGAAAACTATGCACCGCTGGGGAAATCCAGTTACAGATTTGAAATCTGCACACATGTGCGCTTCTATTGACGTAAAAATTACACGGATCGGTGATTGGTCGGAAAATTCGATGTCTGGCGACCCCGGCATGGCTGTTTCGGCCAGTCCAAGCTGAGCCACAAAAATCTTATTTCCTCGAAAACTATGCACCGCTGGGGAAATCCAGTTACAGATTTGAAATCTGCACACATGTGCGCTTCTAATGACGTAAAAATTACACGGATCGGTGATTGGTCGGAAAATTCGATATCTGGCGACCCCGGCATGGCTGTTTCGGCCAATCCAAGCTAAGCCACGAAAATCGTATTTCCTCGAAAACTATGCACCGCATAGGAAATCCACTTACAGATTTGAAATCTGCACACATGTGCGCTTCTAATGACGTAAAAATTACACGGATCGGTGATTGGTCGGAAAATTCGATATCTGGCTACCCCGGCATGGCTGTTTCGGCCAATCCAAGCTAAGCCACGAAAATCGTATTTCCTCGAAAACTATGCACCGCATAGGAAATCCACTTACAGATTTGAAATCTGCACACATGTGCGCTTCTAATGACGTAAAAATTACACGGATCGGTGATTGGTCGGAAAATTCGATATCTGGCGACCCCGGCATGGCTGTTTCGGCCAATCCAAGCTAAGCCACAAAAATCTTATTTCCTCGAAAACTATGCACCGCATAAGAAATCCAGTTACAGATTTGAAATCTGCTCACATGTGCGCTTCTAATGACGTAAAAATTACACGGATCGGTGATTGGTCGGAAAATTCGATATCTGGCGATCCCGGCATGGCTGTTTCGGCCAATCCAAGGTAAGCCACAAAAATCTTATTTCCTCGAAAACTATGCACCGCTGGGGAAATCCAGTTACAGATTTGAAATCTGCACACATGTCCGCTTCTAATGACGTAAAAATTACACGGATCGGTGATTGGTCGGAAAATTCGATATCTGGCGACCCCGGCATGGCTGTTTCGGCCAATCCAAGCTAAGCCACAAAAATCTTATTTCCTCGAAAACTATGCACCGCTGGGGAAATCCAGTTACAGATTTGAAATCTGCACACATGTGCGCTTCTATTGACGTAAAAATTACACGGATCGGTGATTGGTCGGAAAATTCGATGTCTGGCGACCCCGGCATGGCTGTTTCGGCCAGTCCAAGCTGAGCCACAAAAATCTTATTTCCTCGAAAACTATGCACCGCTGGGGAAATCCAGTTACAGATTTGAAATCTGCACACATGTGCGCTTCTAATGACGTAAAAATTACACGGATCGGTGATTGGTCGGAAAATTCGATATCTGGCGACCCCGGCATGGCTGTTTCGGCCAATCCGAGCTAAGCCACAAAAATCTTATTTCCTCGAAAACTATGCACCGCTGGGGAAATCCAGTTACAGATTTGAAATCTGCACACATGTGCGCTTCTAAGGACGTAAAAATTACACGGATCGGTGATTGGTCGGAAAATTCGATATCTGGCGATGCCGGCATGGCGATTTCGGCCAATCCAAACTAAGCCACTAATATATGATTTCCTCGAAAACTATGCACCGCATAGGAAATCGACTTACAGATTTGAAATCTGCACACATGTGCGCTTCTAATGACGTAAAATTACACGGATCGGTGATTGGTCGGAAAATTCGATATCTGGCGACCCCGGCATGGCTGTTTCGGCCAATCCAAGCTAAGCCACAAAAATCTTATTTCCTCGAAAACTATGCACCGCTGGGGAAATCCAGTTACAGATTTGAAATCTGCACACATGTGCGCTTCTATTGACGTAAAAATTACACGGATCGGTGATTGGTCGGAAAATTCGATGTCTGGCGACCCCGGCATGGCTGTTTCGGCCAGTCCAAGCTGAGCCACAAAAATCTTATTTCCTCGAAAACTATGCACCGCTGGGGAAATCCAGTTACAGATTTGAAATCTGCACACATGTGCGCTTCTAATGACGTAAAAATTACACGGATCGGTGATTGGTCGGAAAATTCGATATCTGGCTACCCCGGCATGGCTGTTTCGGCCAATCCAAGCTAAGCCACGAAAATCGTATTTCCTCGAAAACTATGCACCGCATAGGAAATCCACTTACAGATTTGAAATCTGCACACATGTGCGCTTCTAATGACGTAAAAATTACACGGATCGGTGATTGGTCGGAAAATTCGATATCTGGCGACCCCGGCATGGCTGTTTCGGGCAATCCAAGCTAAGCCACAAAAATCTTATTTCCTCGAAAACTATGCACCGCATAAGAAATCCAGTTACAGATTTGAAATCTGCTCACATGTGCGCTTCTAATGACGTAAAAATTACACGGATCGGTGATTGGTCGGAAAATTCGATATCTGGCGATCCCGGCATGGCTGTTTCGGCCAATCCAAGCTAAGCCACAAAAATCTTATTTCCTCGAAAACTATGCACCGCTGGGGAAATCCAGTTACAGATTTGAAATCTGCACACATGTCCGCTTCTAATGACGTAAAAATTACACGGATCGGTGATTGGTCGGAAAATTCGATATCTGGCGACCCCGGCATGGCTGTTTCGGCCAACCCAAGCTAAGCCACGAAAATCGTATTTCCTCGAAAACTATGCACCGCATAGGAAATCCAGTTACAGATTTGAAATCTGCTCACATGTGCACTTCTAATGACGTAAAAATTACACGGATCGGTGATTGGTCGGAAAATTCGATATCTGGCGACCCCGGCATGGCTGTTTCGGCCAGTCCAAGCTGAGCCACAAAAATCTTATTTCCTCGAAAACTATGCACCGCATAGGAAATCCAGTTACAGATTTGAAATCTGCACACATGTGCGCTTCTAATGACGTAAAAATTACACGGATCGGTGATTGGTCGGAAAATTCGATATCTGGCTACCCCGGCATGGCTGTTTCGGCCAATCCAAGCTAAGCCACGAAAATCGTATTTCCTCGAAAACTATGCACCGCATAGGAAATCCACTTACAGATTTGAAATCTGCACACATGTCCGCTTCTAATGACGTAAAAATTACACGGATCGGTGATTGGTCGGAAAATTCGATATCTGGCGACCCCGGCATGGCTGTTTCGGCCAATCCAAGCTAAGCCACAAAAATCTTATTTCCTCGAAAACTATGCACCGCATAAGAAATCGACTTACAGATTTGAAATCTGCTCACATGTGCGCTTCTAATGACGTAAAAATTACACGGATCGGTGATTGGTCGGAAAATTCGATATCTGGCGATCCCGGCATGGCTGTTTCGGCCAATCCAAGCTAAGCCACAAAATCTTATTTCCTCGAAAACTATGCACCGCTGGGGAAATCCAGTTACAGATTTGAAATCTGCACACATGTCCGCTTCTAATGACGTAAAAATTACACGGATCGGTGATTGGTCGGAAAATTCGATATCTGGCGACCCCGGCATGGCTGTTTCGGCCAATCCAAGCTAAGCCACGAAAATCGTATTTCCTCGAAAACTATGCACCGCATAGGAAATCCACTTACAGATTTGAAATCTGCTCACATGTGCGCTTCTAATGACGTAAAAATTACACGGGTCGGTGATTGGTCGGAAAATTCGATATCTGGCGACACCGGCATAGCTGTTTCGGCCAATCCAAGCTAAGCCACAAAAATCTTATTTCCTCGAAAACTATGCACCGCATAGGAAATCCAGTTACAGATTTGAAATCTGCTCACATGTGCGCTTCTAATGACGTAAAAATTACACGGATCGGTGATTGGTCGGAAAATTCGATATCTGGCGACCCCGGCATGGCTGTTTCGGCCAATCCAAGCTAAGCCACGAAAATCGTATTTCCTCGAAAACTATGCACCGCATAGGAAATCCACTTACAGATTTGAAATCTGCACACATGTGCGCTTCTAATGACGTAAAAATTACACGGATCGGTGATTGGTCGGAAAATTCGATATCTGGCTACCCCGGCATGGCTGTTTCGGCCAATCCAAGCTAAGCCACGAAAATCGTATTTCCTCGAAAACTATGCACCGCATAGGAAATCCACTTACAGATTTGAAATCTGCACACATGTCCGCTTCTAATGACGTAAAAATTACACGGATCGGTGATTGGTCGGAAAATTCGATATCTGGCGACCCCGGCATGGCTGTTTCGGGCAATCCAAGCTAAGCCACAAAAATCTTATTTCCTCGAAAACTATGCACCGCATAGGAAATCCAGTTACAGATTTGAAATCTGCACACATGTGCGCTTCTAATGACGTAAAAATTACACGGATCGGTGATTGGTCGGAAAATTCGATATCTGGCTACCCCGGCATGGCTGTTTCGGCCAATCCAAGCTAAGCCACGAAAATCGTATTTCCTCGAAAACTATGCACCGCATAGGAAATCCACTTACAGATTTGAAATCTGCACACATGTCCGCTTCTAATGACGTAAAAATTACACGGATCGGTGATTGGTCGGAAAATTCGATATCTGGCGACCCCGGCATGGCTGTTTCGGCCAATCCAAGCTAAGCCACAAAAATCTTATTTCCTCGAAAACTATGCACCGCATAAGAAATCCAGTTACAGATTTGAAATCTGCTCACATGTGCGCTTCTAATGACGTAAAAATTACACGGATCGGTGATTGGTCGGAAAATTCGATATCTGGCGATCCCGGCATGGCTGTTTCGGCCAATCCAAGCTAAGCCACAAAAATCTTATTTCCTCGAAAACTATGCACCGCTGGGGAAATCCAGTTACAGATTTGAAATCTGCACACATGTCCGCTTCTAATGACGTAAAAATTACACGGATCGGTGATTGGTCGGAAAATTCGATATCTGGCGACCCCGGCATGGCTGTTTCGGCCAACCCAAGCTAAGCCACGAAAATCGTATTTCCTCGAAAACTATGCACCGCATAGGAAATCCAGTTACAGATTTGAAATCTGCTCACATGTGCGCTTCTAATGACGTAAAAATTACACGGATCGGTGATTGGTCGGAAAATTCGATATCTGGCGACCCCGGCATGGCTGTTTCGGCCAATCCAAGCTAAGCCACAAAAATCTTATTTCCTCGAAAACTATGCACCGCTGGGGAAATCCAGTTACAGATTTGAAATCTGCACACATGTGCACTTCTAATGACGTAAAAATTACACGGATCGGTGATTGGTCGGAAAATTCGATATCTGGCGACCCCGGCATGGCTGTTTCGGGCAATCCAAGCTAAGCCACAAAAATCGTATTTCCTCGAAAACTATGCACCGCATAGGAAATCCAGTTACAGATTTGAAATCTGCACACATGTGCGCTTCTAATGACGTAAAAATTACACGGATCGGTGATTGGTCGGAAAATTCGATATCTGGCTACCCCGGCATGGCTGTTTCGGCCAATCCAAGCTAAGCCACGAAAATCGTATTTCCTCGAAAACTATGCACCGCATAGGAAATCCACTTACAGATTTGAAATCTGCACACATGTCCGCTTCTAATGACGTAAAAATTACACGGATCGGTGATTGGTCGGAAAATTCGATATCTGGCGACCCCGGCATGGCTGTTTCGGCCAATCCAAGCTAAGCCACAAAAATCTTATTTCCTCGAAAACTATGCACCGCATAAGAAATCCAGTTACAGATTTGAAATCTGCTCACATGTGCGCTTCTAATGACGTAAAAATTACACGGATCGGTGATTGGTCGGAAAATTCGATATCTGGCGATCCCGGCATGGCTGTTTCGGCCAATCCAAGCTAAGCCACAAAATCTTATTTCCTCGAAAACTATGCACCGCATAGGAAATCCAGTTACAGATTTGAAATCTGCACACATGTCCGCTTCTAATGACGTAAAAATTACACGGATCGGTGATTGGTCGGAAAATTCGATATCTGGCGACCCCGGCATGGCTGTTTCGGCCAACCCAAGCTAAGCCACAAAAATCTTATTTCCTCGAAAACTATGCACCGCTGGGGAAATCCACTTACAGATTTGAAATCTGCACACATGTGCACTTCTAATGACGTAAAAATTACACGGATCGGTGATTGGTCGGAAAATTCGATATCTGGCGACCCCGGCATGGCTGTTTCGGCCAGTCCAAGCTGAGCCACAAAAATCTTATTTCCTCGAAAACTATGCACCGCATAGGAAATCCAGTTACAGATTTGAAATCTGCACACACGTGCGCTTCTAATGACGTAAAAATTACACGGATCGGTGATTGGTCGGAAAATTCGATATCTGGCGACCCCGGCATGGCTGTTTCGGCCAATCCAAGCTAAGCCACAAAAATCTTATTTCCTCGAAAACTATGCACCGCATAGGAAATCCAGTTACAGATTTGAAATCTGCACACACGTGCGCTTCTAATGACGTAAAAATTACACGGATCGGTGATTGGTCGGAAAATTCGATATCTGGCGACCCCGGCATGGCTGTTTCGGCCAGTCCAAGCTGAGCCACAAAAATCTTATTTCCTCGAAAACTATGCACCGCATAGGAAATCCAGTTACAGATTTGAAATCTGCACACATGTCCGCTTCTAATGACGTAAAAATTACACGGATCGGTGATTGGTCGGAAAATTCGATATCTGGCTACCCCGGCATGGCTGTTTCGGGCAATCCAAGCTAAGCCACAAAAATCTTATTTCCTCGAAAACTATGCACCGCTGGGGAAATCCAGTTACAGATTTGAAATCTGCTCACATGTGCGCTTCTAATGACGTAAAAATTACACGGATCGGTGATTGGTTGGAAAATTCGATATCTGGCGACCCCGGCATGGCTGTTTCGGCCAATCCAAGCTAAGCCACGAAAATCGTATTTCCTCGAAAACTATGCACCGCATAGGAAATCCACTTACAGATTTGAAATCTGCACACATGTGCGCTTCTAATGACGTAAAAATTACACGGATCGGTGATTGGTTGGAAAATTCGATATCTGGCGACCCCGGCATGGCTGTTTCGGCCAATCCAAGCTAAGCCACGAAAATCGTATTTCCTCGAAAACTATGCACCGCATAGGAAATCCAGTTACAGATTTGAAATCTGCACACATGTGCGCTTCTAATGACGCAAAAATTACACGGATGGTGATTGGTCGGAAAATTCGATATCTGGCGACCCCGGCATAGCTGTTTCGGCCAATCCAAGCTAAGCCACAAAAATCTTATTTCCTCGAAAACTATGCACCGCTGGGGAAATCCACTTACAGATTTGAAATCTGCACACATGTGCACTTCTAATGACGTAAAAATTACACGGATCGGTGATTGGTCGGAAAATTCGATATCTGGCGACCCCGGCATGGCTGTTTCGGCCAGTCCAAGCTGAGCCACAAAAATCTTATTTCCTCGAAAACTATGCACCGCATAGGAAATCCAGTTACAGATTTGAAATCTGCACACACGTGCGCTTCTAATGACGTAAAAATTACACGGATCGGTGATTGGTCGGAAAATTCGATATCTGGCGACCCCGGCATGGCTGTTTCGGCCAATCCAAGCTAAGCCACAAAAATCTTATTTCCTCGAAAACTATGCACCGCATAGGAAATCCAGTTACAGATTTGAAATCTGCACACACGTGCGCTTCTAATGACGTAAAAATTACACGGATCGGTGATTGGTCGGAAAATTCGATATCTGGCGACCCCGGCATGGCTGTTTCGGCCAGTCCAAGCTGAGCCACAAAAATCTTATTTCCTCGAAAACTATGCACCGCATAGGAAATCCAGTTACAGATTTGAAATCTGCACACATGTCCGCTTCTAATGACGTAAAAATTACACGGATCGGTGATTGGTCGGAAAATTCGATATCTGGCTACCCCGGCATGGCTGTTTCGGGCAATCCAAGCTAAGCCACAAAAATCTTATTTCCTCGAAAACTATGCACCGCTGGGGAAATCCAGTTACAGATTTGAAATCTGCTCACATGTGCGCTTCTAATGACGTAAAAATTACACGGATCGGTGATTGGTTGGAAAATTCGATATCTGGCGACCCCGGCATGGCTGTTTCGGCCAATCCAAGCTAAGCCACGAAAATCGTATTTCCTCGAAAACTATGCACCGCATAGGAAATCCACTTACAGATTTGAAATCTGCACACATGTGCGCTTCTAATGACGTAAAAATTACACGGATCGGTGATTGGTTGGAAAATTCGATATCTGGCGACCCCGGCATGGCTGTTTCGGCCAATCCAAGCTAAGCCACGAAAATCGTATTTCCTCGAAAACTATGCACCGCATAGGAAATCCAGTTACAGATTTGAAATCTGCACACATGTGCGCTTCTAATGACGTAAAAATTACACGGATGGTGACTGGTCGGAAAATTCGATATCTGGCGACCCCGGCATAGCTGTTTCGGCCAATCCAAGCTAAGCCACAAAAATCTTATTTCCTCGAAAACTATGCACCGCTGGGGAAATCCAGTTACATATTTGAAATCTGCACACATGTGCACTTCTAATGACGTAAAAATTACACGGATCGGTGATTGGTCGGAAAATTCGATATCTGGCGACCCCGGCATGGCTGTTTCGGCCAATCCAAGCTAAGCCACAAAAATCTTATTTCCTCGAAAACTATGCACCGCTGGGGAAATCCAGTTACAGATTTGAAATCTGCACACACGTGCGCTTCTAATGACGTAGACATTACACGGATCGGTGATTGGTCGGAAAATTCGATATCTGGCGACCCCGGCATGGCTGTTTCGGCCAATCCAAGCTAAGCCACAAAAATCTTATTTCCTCGAAAACTATGCACCGCTGGGGAAATCCAGTTACAGATTTGAAATCTGCACACATGTCCGCTTCTAATGACGTAAAAATTACACGGATGGTGATTGGTCGGAAAATTCGATATCTGGCGACCCCGGCATGGCTGTTTCGGCCAATCCAAGCTAAGCCACGAAAATCGTATTTCCTCGAAAACTATGCACCGCTGGGGAAATCCAGTTACAGATTTGAAATCTGCACACATGTCCGCTTCTAATGACGTAAAAATTACACGGATCGGTGATTGGTCGGAAAATTCGATATCTGGCGACCCCGGCATGGCTGTTTCGGCCAATCCAAGCTAAGCCACGAAAATCGTATTTCCTCGAAAACTATGCACCGCATAGGAAATCCACTTACAGATTTGAAATCTGCACACATGTGCGCTTCTAATGACGTAAAAATTACACGGATCGGTGATTGGTCGGAAAATTCGATATCTAGCGACCCCGGCATAGCTGTTTCGGCCAATCCAAGCTAAGCCACAAAAATCTTATTTCCTCGAAAACTATGCACCGCATAGGAAATCCACTTACAGATTTGAAATCTGCACACATGTGCGCTTCTAATGACGTAAAAATTACACGGATCGGTGATTGGTCGGAAAATTCGATATCTAGCGACCCCGGCATAGCTGTTTCGGCCAATCCAAGCTAAGCCACAAAAATCTTATTTCCTCGAAAACTATGCACCGCTGGGGAAATCCAGTTACAGATTTAAAATCTGCACACATGTGCACTTCTAATGACGTAAAAATTACACGGATCGGTGATTGGTCGGAAAATTCGATATCTAGCGACCCCGGCATAGCTGTTTCGGCCAATCCAAGCTAAGCCACAAAAATCTTATTTCCTCGAAAACTATGCACCGCTGGGGAAATCCAGTTACAGATTTGAAATCTGCACACACGTGCGCTTCTAATGACGTAGACATTACACGGATCGGTGATTGGTCGGAAAATTCGATATCTGGCGACCCCGGCATGGCTGTTTCGGCCAATCCAAGCTAAGCCACAAAAATCTTATTTCCTCGAAAACTATGCACCGCATAGGAAATCCACTTACAGATTTGAAATCTGCACACATGTGCGCTTCTAATGACGTAAAAATTACACGGATCGGTGATTGGTCGGAAAATTCGATATCTAGCGACCCCGGCATGGCTGTTTCGGCCAATCCAAGCTAAGCCACAAAAATCTTATTTCCTCGAAAACTATGCACCGCATAGGAAATCCAGTTACAGATTTGAAATCTGCACACATGTGCGCTTCTAATGACGTAAAAATTACACGGATGGTGATTGGTCGGAAAATTCGATATCTGGCGACCCCGGCATAGCTGTTTCGGCCAATCCAAGCTAAGCCACAAAAATCTTATTTCCTCGAAAACTATGCACCGCTGGGAAAATCCAGTTACAGATTTGAAATCTGCACACATGTGCACTTCTAATGACGTAAAAATTACACGGATCGGTGATTGGTCGGAAAATTCGATATCTGGCGACCCCGGCATGGCTGTTTCGGCCAATCCAAGCTAAGCCACAAAAATCTTATTTCCTCGAAAACTATGCACCGCATAGGAAATCCAGTTACAGATTTGAAATCTGCACACACGTGCGCTTCTAATGACGTAAAAATTACACGGATCGGTGATTGGTCGGAAAATTCGATATCTGGCGACCCCGGCATGGCTGTTTCGGCCAATCCAAGCTAAGCCACAAAAATCTTATTTCCTCGAAAACTATGCACCGCTGGGGAAATCCAGTTACAGATTTGAAATCTGCACACACGTGCGCTTCTAATGACGTAGACATTACACGGATCGGTGATTGGTCGGAAAATTCGATATCTGGCGACCCCGGCATGGCTGTTTCGGCCAATCCAAGCTAAGCCACAAAAATCTTATTTCCTCGAAAACTATGCACCGCATAGGAAATCCACTTACAGATTTGAAATCTGCACACATGTGCGCTTCTAATGACGTAAAAATTACACGGATGGTGATTGGTCGGAAAATTCGATATCTGGCGACCCCGGCATGGCTGTTTCGGCCAATCCAAGCTAAGCCACAAAAATCTTATTTCCTCGAAAACTATGCACCGCTGGGGAAATCCAGTTACAGATTTGAAATCTGCACACATGTGCACTTCTAATGACGTAAAAATTACACGGATCGGTGATTGGTCGGAAAATTCGATATCTGGCGACCCCGGCATGGCTGTTTCGGCCAATCCAAGCTAAGCCACAAAAATCTTATTTCCTCGAAAACTATGCACCGCATAGGAAATCCAGTTACAGATTTGAAATCTGCACACATGTGCGCTTCTAATGACGTAAAAATTACACGGATGGTGATTGGTCGGAAAATTCGATATCTGGCGACCCCGGCATAGCTGTTTCGGCCAATCCAAGCTAAGCCACAAAAATCTTATTTCCTCGAAAACTATGCACCGCTGGGGAAATCCAGTTACAGATTTGAAATCTGCACACATGTGCACTTCTAATGACGTAAAAATTACACGGATCGGTGATTGGTCGGAAAATTCGATATCTGGCGACCCCGGCATGGCTGTTTCGGCCAATCCAAGCTAAGCCACAAAAATCTTATTTCCTCGAAAACTATGCACCGCTGGGGAAATCCAGTTACAGATTTGAAATCTGCACACACGTGCGCTTCTAATGACGTAGACATTACACGGATCGGTGATTGGTCGGAAAATTCGATATCTGGCGACCCCGGCATGGCTGTTTCGGCCAATCCAAGCTAAGCCACAAAAATCTTATTTCCTCGAAAACTATGCACCGCATAGGAAATCCACTTACAGATTTGAAATCTGCACACATGTGCGCTTCTAATGACGTAAAAATTACACGGATGGTGATTGGTCGGAAAATTCGATATCTGGCGACCCCGGCATAGCTGTTTCGGCCAATCCAAGCTAAGCCACAAAAATCTTATTTCCTCGAAAACTATGCACCGCTGGGGAAATCCAGTTACAGATTTGAAATCTGCACACATGTGCACTTCTAATGACGTAAAAATTACACGGATCGGTGATTGGTCGGAAAATTCGATATCTGGCGACCCCGGCATGGCTGTTTCGGCCAATCCAAGCTAAGCCACAAAAATCTTATTTCCTCGAAAACTATGCACCGCATAGGAAATCCAGTTACAGATTTGAAATCTGCACACATGTGCGCTTCTAATGACGTAAAAATTACACGGATGGTGATTGGTCGGAAAATTCGATATCTGGCGACCCCGGCATAGCTGTTTCGGCCAATCCAAGCTAAGCCACAAAAATCTTATTTCCTCGAAAACTATGCACCGCTGGGGAAATCCAGTTACAGATTTGAAATCTGCACACATGTGCACTTCTAATGACGTAAAAATTACACGGATCGGTGATTGGTCGGAAAATTCGATATCTGGCGACCCCGGCATGGCTGTTTCGGCCAATCCAAGCTAAGCCACAAAAATCTTATTTCCTCGAAAACTATGCACCGCATAGGAAATCCAGTTACAGATTTGAAATCTGCACACACGTGCGCTTCTAATGACGTAAACATTACACGGATCGGTGATTGGTCGGAAAATTTGATATCTGGCGACCCCGGCATGGCTGTTTCGGCCAATCCAAGCTAAGCCACGAAAATCGTATTTCCTCGAAAACTATGCACCGCATAGGAAATCCAGTTACAGATTTGAAATCTGCACACATGTGCGCTTCTAATGACGTAAAAATTACACGGATGGTGATTGGTCGGAAAATTCGATATCTGGCGACCCCGGCATAGCTGTTTCGGCCAATCCAAGCTAAGCCACAACAATTTTATTTCCTCGAAAACTATGCATCGCTGGGGAAATCCAGTTACAGATTTGAAATCTGCACACATGTGCACTTCTAATGACGTAAAAATTACACGGGTCGGTGATTGGTCGGAAAATTCGATATCTGGCGACCCCGGCATGGCTGTTTCGGCCAATCCAAGCTAAGCCACGAAAATCGTATTTTTTCGAAAGCTATGCACCGCATAGGGAATCCAGTTACAGATTTGAAATCTGCACACATGTGCGCTTCTAATGACGTAAAAATTACACGGATCGGTGATTGGTCGGAAAATTCGATATCTGGCGACCCCGGCATGGCTGTTTCGGCCAATCCAAGCTAAGCCACAAAAATCTTATTTCCTCGAAAACTATGCACCGCTGGGGAAATCCAGTTACATATTTGAAATCTGCACACATGTGCACTTCTAATGACGTAAAAATTACACGGATCGGTGATTGGTCGGAAAATTCGATATCTGGCGACCCCGGCATGGCTGTTTCGGCCAATCCAAGCTAAGCCACAAAAATCTTATTTCCTCGAAAACTATGCACCGCTGGGGAAATCCAGTTACAGATTTGAAATCTGCACACATGTCCGCTTCTAATGACGTAAAAATTACACGGATCGGTGATTGGTCGGAAAATTCGATATCTGGCGACCCCGGCATGGCTGTTTCGGCCAATCCAAGCTAAGCCACGAAAATCGTATTTCCTCGAAAACTATGCACCGCATAGGAAATCCACTTACAGATTTGAAATCTGCACACATGTGCGCTTCTAATGACTTAAAAATTACACGGATGGTGATTGGTCGGAAAATTCGATATCTGGCGACCCCGGCATAGCTGTTTCGGCCAATCCAAGCTAAGCCACAAAAATCTTATTTCCTCGAAAACTATCCACCGCGTAGGAAATCCACTTACAGATTTGAAATCTGCACACACGTGCGCTTCTAATGACGTAAACATTACACGGATCGGTGATTGGTCGGAAAATTCGATATCTGGCGACCCCGGCATGGCTGTTTCGGCCAATCCAAGCTAAGCCACAAAAATCTTATTTCCTCGAAAACTATGCACCGCATAGGAAATCCAGTTACAGATTTGAAATCTGCACACATGTGCGCTTCTAATGACTTAAAAATTACACGGATGGTGATTGGTCGGAAAATTCGATATCTGGCGACCCCGGCATGTTTGTTTCGGCCAATCCAAGCTAAGCCACAAAAATCTTATTTCCTCGAAAACTATGCACCGCTGGGGAAATCCAGTTACAGATTTGAAATCTGCACACATGTCCGCTTCTAATGACGTAAAAATTACACGGATCGGTGATTGGTCGGAAAATTCGATATCTGGCGACCCCGGCATGGCTGTTTCGGCCAATCCAAGCTAAGCCACAAAAATCTTATTTCCTCGAAAACTATGCACCGCATAGGAAATCCAGTTACAGATTTGAAATCTGCACACATGTGCGCTTCTAATGACGTAAAAATTACACGGATCGGTGATTGGTCGGAAAATTCGATATCTGGCGACCCCGGCATGGCTGTTTCGGCCAATCCAAGCTAAGCCACAAAAATCTTATTTCCTCGAAAACTATGCACTGCATAGGAAATCCAGTTACAGATTTGAAATCTGCACACACGTGCGCTTCTAATGACGTAAACATTGCACGGATCGGTGATTGGTCGGAAAATTCGATATCTGGCGACCCCGGCATGGCTGTTTCGGCCAATCCAAGCTAAGCCACAAAAATCTTATTTCCTCGAAAACTATGCACCGCATAGGAAATCCAGTTACAGATTTGAAATCTGCACACATGTGCGCTTCTAATGACGTAAAAATTACACGGATGGTGATTGGTCGGAAAATTCGATATCTGGCGACCCCGGCATGTTTGTTTCGGCCAATCCAAGCTAAGCCACAAAAATCTTATTTCCTCGAAAACTATGCACCGCTGGGGAAATCCAGTTACAGATTTGAAATCTGCACACATGTCCGCTTCTAATGACGTAAAAATTACACGGATCGGTGATTGGTCGGAAAATTCGATATCTGGCGACCCCGGCATAGCTGTTTCGGCCAATCCAAGCTAAGCCACAAAAATCTTATTTCCTCGAAAACTATGCACCGCTGGGGAAATCCAGTTACAGATTTGAAATCTGCACACATGTGCACTTCTAATGACGTAAAAATTACACGGATCGGTGATTGGTCGGAAAATTCGATATCTGGCGACCCCGGCATGGCTGTTTCGGCCAATCCAAGCTAAGCCACAAAAATCTTATTTCCTCGAAAACTGTGCACCGCATAGGAAATCCAGTTACAGATTTGAAATCTGCACACACGTGCGCTTCTAATGACGTAAACATTACACGGATCGGTGATTGGTCGGAAAATTCGATATCTGGCGACCCCGGCATGGCTGTTTCGGCCAATCCAAGCTAAGCCACAAAAATCTTATTTCCTCGAAAACTATGCACCGCATAGGAAATCCAGTTACAGATTTGAAATCTGCACACACGTGCGCTTCTAATGACGTAAACATTACACGGATCGGTGATTGGTCGGAAAATTTGATATCTGGCGACCCCGGCATGGCTGTTTCGGCCAATCCAAGCTAAGCCACGAAAATCGTATTTCCTCGAAAACTATGCACCGCATAGGAAATCCAGTTACAGATTTGAAATCTGCACACATGTGCGCTTCTAATGACGTAAAAATTACACGGATGGTGATTGGACGGAAAATTCGATATCTGGCGACCCCGGCATAGCTGTTTCGGCCAATCCAAGCTAAGCCACAACAATTTTATTTCCTCGAAAACTATGCATCGCTGGGGAAATCCAGTTACAGATTTGAAATCTGCACACATGTGCACTTCTAATGACGTAAAAATTACACGGGTCGGTGATTGGTCGGAAAATTCGATATCTGGCGACCCCGGCATGGCTGTTTCGGCCAATCCAAGCTAAGCCACGAAAATCGTATTTCCTCGAAAACTATGCACCGCATAGGGAATCCAGTTACAGATTTGAAATCTGCACACATGTGCACTTCTAATGACGTAAAAATTACACGGATCGGTGATTGGTCGGAAAATTCGATATCTGGCGACCCCGGCATGGCTGTTTCGGCCAATCCAAGCTAAGCCACAAAAATCTTATTTCCTCGAAAACTATGCACTGCATAGGAAATCCAGTTACAGATTTGAAATCTGCACACATGTGCGCTTCTAATGACGTAAAAATTACACGGATCGGTGATTGGTCGGAAAATTCGATATCTGGCGACCCCGGCATGGCTGTTTCGGCCAATCCAAGCTAAGCCACAAAAATCTTATTTCCTCGAAAACTATGCACCGCATAGGAAATCCAGTTACAGATTTGAAATCTGCACACATGTGCGCTTCTAATGACGTAAAAATTACACGGATGGTGATTGGTCGGAAAATTCGATATCTGGCGACCCCGGCATGGCTGTTTCGGCCAATCCAAGCTAAGCCACAAAAATCTTATTTCCTCGAAAACTATGCACCGCTGGGGAAATCCAGTTACAGATTTGAAATCTGCACACATGTCCGCTTCTAATGACGTAAAAATTACACGGATCGGTGATTGGTCGGAAAATTCGATATCTGGCGACCCCGGCATAGCTGTTTCGGCCAATCCAAGCTAAGCCACAAAAATCTTATTTCCTCGAAAACTATGCACCGCTGGGGAAATCCAGTTACAGATTTGAAATCTGCACACACGTGCGCTTCTAATGACGTAAACATTACACGGATCGGTGATTGGTCGGAAAATTCGATATCTGGCGACCCCGGCATGGCTGTTTCGGCCAATCCAAGCTAAGCCACGAAAATCGTATTTCCTCGAAAACTATGCACCGCATAGGAAATCCACTTACAGATTTGAAATCTGCACACATGTGCGCTTCTAATGACGTAAAAATTACACGGATGGTGATTGGTCGGAAAATTCGATATCTGGCGACCCCGGCATAGCTGTTTCGGCCAATCCAAGCTAAGCCACAAAAATCTTATTTCCTCGAAAACTATGCACCGCATAGGAAATCTAGTTACAGATTTGAAATCTGCACACATGTGCGCTTCTAATGACGTAAAAATTACACGGATCGGTGATTGGTCGGAAAATTCGATATCTGGCGACCCCGGCATGGCTGTTTCGGCCAATCCAAGCTAAGCCACAAAAATCTTATTTCCTCGAAAACTATGCACCGCATAGGAAATCCAGTTACAGATTTGAAATCTGCACACACGTGCGCTTCTAATGACGTAAACATTACACGGATCGGTGATTGGTCGGAAAATTCGATATCTGGCGACCCCGGCATAGCTGTTTCGGCCAATCCAAGCTAAGCCACGAAAATCGTATTTCCTCGAAAACTATGCACCGCATAGGAAATCCACTTACAGATTTGAAATCTGCACACATGTGCGCTTCTAATGACGTAAAAATTACACGGATGGTGATTGGTCGGAAAATTCGATATCTGGCGACCCCGGCATAGCTGTTTCGGCCAATCCAAGCTAAGCCACAAAAATCTTATTTCCTCGAAAACTATGCACCGCATAGGAAATCTAGTTACAGATTTGAAATCTGCACACATGTGCGCTTCTAATGACGTAAAAATTACACGGATCGGTGATTGGTCGGAAAATTCGATATCTGGCGACCCCGGCATGGCTGTTTCGGCCAATCCAAGCTAAGCCACAAAAATCTTATTTCCTCGAAAACTATGCACCGCATAGGAAATCCAGTTACAGATTTGAAATCTGCACACACGTGCGCTTCTAATGACGTAAACATTACACGGATCGGTGATTGGTCGGAAAATTTGATATCTGGCGACCCCGGCATGGCTGTTTCGGCCAATCCAAGCTAAGCCACGAAAATCGTATTTCCTCGAAAACTATGCACCGCATAGGAAATCCAGTTACAGATTTGAAATCTGCACACATGTGCGCTTCTAATGACGTAAAAATTACACGGATGGTGATTGGTCGGAAAATTCGATATCTGGCGACCCCGGCATAGCTGTTTCGGCCAATCCAAGCTAAGCCACAACAATTTTATTTCCTCGAAAACTATGCATCGCTGGGGAAATCCAGTTACAGATTTGAAATCTGCACACATGTGCACTTCTAATGACGTAAAAATTACACGGGTCGGTGATTGGTCGGAAAATTCGATATCTGGCGACCCCGGCATGGCTGTTTCGGCCAATCCAAGCTAAGCCACGAAAATCGTATTTCCTCGAAAGCTATGCACCGCATAGGGAATCCAGTTACAGATTTGAAATCTGCACACATGTGCACTTCTAATGACGTAAAAATTACACGGATCGGTGATTGGTCGGAAAATTCGATATCTGGCGACCCCGGCATGGCTGTTTCGGCCAATCCAAGCTAAGCCACAAAAATCTTATTTCCTCGAAAACTATGCACCACATAGGAAATCCAGTTACAGATTTGAAATCTGCACACACGTGCGCTTCTAATGACGTAAACATTACACGGATCGGTGATTGGTCGGAAAATTCGATATCTGGCGACCCCGGCATGGCTGTTTCCGCCAATCCAAGCTAAGCCACAAAAATCTTATTTCCTCGAAAACTATGCACCGCTGGGGAAATCCAGTTACAGATTTGAAATCTGCACACATGTGCGCTTCTAATGACGTAAAAATTACACGGATCGGTGATTGGTCGGAAAATTCGATATCTGGCGACCCCGGCATGGCTGTTTCGGCCAATCCAAGCTAAGCCACGAAAATCGTATTTCCTCGAAAACTATGCACCGCATAGGAAATCCACTTACAGATTTGAAATCTGCACACATGTCCGCTTCTAATGACATAAAAATTACACGGATCGGTGATTGGTCGGAAAATTCGATATCTGGCGACCCCGCCATAGCTGTTTCGGCCAATCCAAGCTAAGCCACAAAAATCTTATTTCCTCGAAAACTATGCACCGCTGGGGAAATCCAGTTACAGATTTGAAATCTGCACACATGTCCGCTTCTAATGACGTAAAAATTACACGGATCGGTGATTGCTCGGAAAATTCGATATCTGGCGACCCCGGCATAGCTGTTTCGGCCAATCCAAGCTAAGCCACGAAAATCTTATTTCCTCGAAAACTATGCACCGCTGGGGAAATCCAGTTACAGATTTGAAATCTGCACACATGTGGACTTCTAATGACGTAAAAATTACACGGATCGGTGATTGGTCGGAAAATTCGATATCTGGCGACCCCGGCATGGCTGTTTCCGCCAATCCAAGCTAAGCCACAAAAATCTTATTTCCTCGAAAACTATGCACCGCATAGGAAATCCAGTTACAGATTTGAAATCTGCACACATGTGCGCTTCTAATGACGTAAAAATTACACGGATCGGTGATTGGTCGGAAAATTCGATATCTGGCGACCCCGCCATAGCTGTTTCGGCCAATCCAAGCTAAGCCACAAAAATCTTATTTCCTCGAAAACTATGCACCGCTGGGGAAATCCAGTTACAGATTTGAAATCTGCACACATGTGCGCTTCTAATGACGTAAAAATTACACGGATCGGTGATTGGTCGGAAAATTCGATATCTGGCGACCCCGCCATAGCTGTTTCGGCCAATCCAAGCTAAGCCACGAAAATCGTATTTCCTCGAAAACTATGCACCGCATAGGAAATCCACTTACAGATTTGAAATCTGCACACATGTCCGCTTCTAATGACGTAAAAATTACACGGATCGGTGATTGGTCGGAAAATTCGATATCTGGCGACCCCGCCATAGCTGTTTCGGCCAATCCAAGCTAAGCCACAAAAATCTTATTTCCTCGAAAACTATGCACCGCTGGGGAAATCCAGTTACAGATTTGAAATCTGCACACATGTGCGCTTCTAATGACGTAAAAATTACACGGATCGGTGATTGGTCGGAAAATTCGATATCTGGCGACCCCGGCATGGCTGTTTCCGCCAATCCAAGCTAAGCCACAAAAATCTTATTTCCTCGAAAACTATGCACCGCATAGGAAATCCAGTTACAGATTTGAAATCTGCACACATGTGCGCTTCTAATGACGCAAAATTACACGGATCGGTGATTGGTCGGAAAATTCGATATCTGGCGACCCCGGCATAGCTGTTTCGGCCAATCCAAGCTAAGCCACAAAAATCTTATTTCCTCGAAAACTATGCACCGCTGGGGAAATCCAGTTACAGATTTGAAATCTGCACACATGTGCGCTTCTAATGACGTAAAAATTACACGGATCGGTGATTGGTCGGAAAATTCGATATCTGGCGACCCCGGCATGGCTGTTTCGGCCAATCCAAGCTAAGCCACGAAAATCGTATTTCCTCGAAAACTATGCACCGCATAGGAAATCCACTTACAGATTTGAAATCTGCACACATGTCCGCTTCTAATGACGTAAAAATTACACGGATCGGTGATTGGTCGGAAAATTCGATATCTGGCGACCCCGCCATAGCTGTTTCGGCCAATCCAAGCTAAGCCACAAAAATCTTATTTCCTCGAAAACTATGCACCGCTGGGGAAATCCAGTTACAGATTTGAAATCTGCACACATGTGGACTTCTAATGACGTAAAAATTACACGGATCGGTGATTGCTCGGAAAATTCGATATCTGGCGACCCCGGCATAGCTGTTTCGGCCAATCCAAGCTAAGCCACAAAAATCTTATTTCCTCGAAAACTATGCACCGCATAGGAAATCCAGTTACAGATTTGAAATCTGCACACATGTGCGCTTCCAATGACGTAAAAATTACACGGATCGGTGATTGGTCGGAAAATTCGATATCTGGCGACCCCGGCATGGCTGTTTCGGCCAATCCAAGCTAAGCCACGAAAATCGTATTTCCTCGAAAACTATGCACCGCATAGGAAATCCAGTTACAGATTTGAAATCTGCACACATGTGCGCTTCTAATGACGTAAAAATTACACGGATCGGTGATTGGTCGGAAAATTCGATATCTGGCGACCCCGGCATGGCTGTTTCCGCCAATCCAAGCTAAGCCACAAAAATCTTATTTCCTCGAAAACTATGCACCGCTGGGGAAATCCAGTTACAGATTTGAAATCTGCACACATGTGCGCTTCTAATGACGTAAAAATTACACGGATCGGTGATTGGTCGGAAAATTCGATATCTGGCGACCCCGGCATGGCTGTTTCGGCCAATCCAAGCTAAGCCACGAAAATCGTATTTCCTCGAAAACTATGCACCGCATAGGAAATCCACTTACAGATTTGAAATCTGCACACATGTCCGCTTCTAATGACGTAAAAATTACACGGATCGGTAATTGGTCGGAAAATTCGATATCTGGCGACCCCGGCATGGCTGTTTCGGCCAATCCAAGCTAAGCCACGAAAATCGTATTTCCTCGAAAACTATGCACCGCATAGGAAATCCAGTTACAGATTTGAAATCTGCACACATGTGCGCTTCTAATGACGCAAAATTACACGGATCGGTGATTGGTCGGAAAATTCGATATCTGGCGACCCCGGCATGGCTGTTTCCGCCAATCCAAGCTAAGCCACAAAAATCTTATTTCCTCGAAAACTATGCACCGCTGGGGAAATCCAGTTACAGATTTGAAATCTGCACACATGTGCGCTTCTAATGACGTAAAAATTACACGGATCGGTGATTGGTCGGAAAATTCGATATCTGGCGACCCCGGCATGGCTGTTTCGGCCAATCCAAGCTAAGCCACGAAAATCGTATTTCCTCGAAAACTATGCACCGCATAGGAAATCCACTTACAGATTTGAAATCTGCACACATGTCCGCTTCTAATGACGTAAAAATTACACGGATCGGTGATTGGTCGGAAAATTCGATATCTGGCGACCCCGCCATAGCTGTTTCGGCCAATCCAAGCTAAGCCACAAAAATCTTATTTCCTCGAAAACTATGCACCGCTGGGGAAATCCAGTTACAGATTTGAAATCTGCACACATGTGCGCTTCTAATGACGTAAAAATTACACGGATCGGTGATTGGTCGGAAAATTCGATATCTGGCGACCCCGGCATGGCTGTTTCCGCCAATCCAAGCTAAGCCACAAAAATCTTATTTCCTCGAAAACTATGCACCGCATAGGAAATCCAGTTACAGATTTGAAATCTGCACACATGTGCGCTTCTAATGACGTAAAAATTACACGGATCGGTGATTGGTCGGAAAATTCGATATCTGGCGACCCCGGCATGGCTGTTTCGGCCAATCCAAGCTAAGCCACGAAAATCGTATTTCCTCGAAAACTATGCACCGCATAGGAAATCCAGTTACAGATTTGAAATCTGCACACATGTGCGCTTCTAATGACGCAAAATTACACGGATCGGTGATTGGTCGGAAAATTCGATATCTGGCGACCCCGGCATAGCTGTTTCGGCCAATCCAAGCTAAGCCACAAAAATCTTATTTCCTCGAAAACTATGCACCGCTGGGGAAATCCAGTTACAGATTTGAAATCTGCACACATGTGGACTTCTAATGACGTAAAAATTACACGGATCGGTGACTGCTCGGAAAATTCGATATCTGGCGACCCCGGCATAGCTGTTTCGGCCAATCCAAGCTGTTTCGGCCAATCCAAGCTAAGCCACAAAAATCTTATTTCCTCGAAAACTATGCACCGCTGGGGAAATCCAGTTACAGATTTGAAATCTGCACACATGTGCGCTTCTAATGACGTAAAAATTACACGGATCGGTGATTGGTCGGAAAATTCGATATCTGGCGACCCCGGCATGGCTGTTTCCGCCAATCCAAGCTAAGCCACAAAAATCTTATTTCCTCGAAAACTATGCACCGCATAGGAAATCCAGTTACAGATTTGAAATCTGCACACATGTGCGCTTCTAATGACGTAAAAATTACACGGATCGGTGATTGGTCGGAAAATTCGATATCTGGCGACCCCGGCATGGCTGTTTCGGCCAATCCAAGCTAAGCCACGAAAATCGTATTTCCTCGAAAACTATGCACCGCATAGGAAATCCACTTACAGATTTGAAATCTGCACACATGTCCGCTTCAAATGACGTAAAAATTACACGGATCGGTGATTGGTCGGAAAATTCGATATCTGGCGACCCCGCCATAGCTGTTTCGGCCAATCCAAGCTAAGCCACAAAAATCTTATTTCCTCGAAAACTATGCACCGCTGGGGAAATCCAGTTACAGATTTGAAATCTGCACACATGTGCGCTTCTAATGACGTAAAAATTACACGGATCGGTGATTGGTCGGAAAATTCGATATCTGGCGACCCCGGCATGGCTGTTTCCGCCAATCCAAGCTAAGCCACAAAAATCTTATTTCCTCGAAAACTATGCACCGCATAGGAAATCCAGTTACAGATTTGAAATCTGCACACATGTGCGCTTCTAATGACGTAAAAATTACACGGATCGGCGATTGGTCGGAAAATTCGATATCTGGCGACCCCGGCATGGCTGTTTCGGCCAATCCAAGCTAAGCCACGAAAATCGTATTTCCTCGAAAACTATGCACCGCATAGGAAATCCAGTTACAGATTTGAAATCTGCACACATGTGCGCTTCTAATGACGCAAAATTACACGGATCGGTGATTGGTCGGAAAATTCGATATCTGGCGACCCCGGCATAGCTGTTTCGGCCAATCCAAGCTAAGCCACAAAAATCTTATTTCCTCGAAAACTATGCACCGCTGGGGAAATCCAGTTACAGATTTGAAATCTGCACACATGTCCGCTTCTAATGACGTAAAAATTACACGGATCGGTGATTGCTCGGAAAATTCGATATCTGGCGACCCCGGCATAGCTGTTTCGGCCAATCCAAGCTGTTTCGGCCAATCCAAGCTAAGCCACAAAAATCTTATTTCCTCGAAAACTATGCACCGCTGGGGAAATCCAGTTACAGATTTGAAATCTGCACACATGTGCGCTTCTAATGACGTAAAAATTACACGGATCGGTGATTGGTCGGAAAATTCGATATCTGGCGACCCCGGCATGGCTGTTTCCGCCAATCCAAGCTAAGCCACAAAAATCTTATTTCCTCGAAAACTATGCACCGCATAGGAAATCCAGTTACAGATTTGAAATCTGCACACATGTGCGCTTCTAATGACGTAAAAATTACACGGATCGGTGATTGGTCGGAAAATTCGATATCTGGCGACCCCGGCATGGCTGTTTCGGCCAATCCAAGCTAAGCCACGAAAATCGTATTTCCTCGAAAACTATGCACCGCATAGGAAATCCAGTTACAGATTTGAAATCTGCACACATGTGCGCTTCTAATGACGCAAAATTACACGGATCGGTGATTGGTCGGAAAATTCGATATCTGGCGACCCCGGCATGGCTGTTTCCGCCAATCCAAGCTAAGCCACAAAAATCTTATTTCCTCGAAAACTATGCACCGCTGGGGAAATCCAGTTACAGATTTGAAATCTGCACACATGTGCGCTTCTAATGACGTAAAAATTACACGGATCGGTGATTGGTCGGAAAATTCGATATCTGGCGACCCCGGCATGGCTGTTTCGGCCAATCCAAGCTAAGCCACGAAAATCGTATTTCCTCGAAAACTATGCACCGCATAGGAAATCCACTTACAGATTTGAAATCTGCACACATGTCCGCTTCTAATGACGTAAAAATTACACGGATCGGTGATTGGTCGGAAAATTCGATATCTGGCGACCCCGCCATAGCTGTTTCGGCCAATCCAAGCTAAGCCACAAAAATCTTATTTCCTCGAAAACTATGCACCGCTGGGGAAATCCAGTTACAGATTTGAAATCTGCACACATGTGCGCTTCTAATGACGTAAAAATTACACGGATCGGTGATTGGTCGGAAAATTCGATATCTGGCGACCCCGCCATAGCTGTTTCGGCCAATCCAAGCTAAGCCACAAAAATCTTATTTCCTCGAAAACTATGCACCGCATAGGAAATCCACTTACAGATTTGAAATCTGCACACATGTGCGCTTCTAATGACGTAAAAATTACACGGATCGGTGATTGGTCGGAAAATTCGATATCTGGCGACCCCGGCATGGCTGTTTCGGCCAATCCAAGCTAAGCCACAAAAATCTTATTTCCTCGAAAACTATGCACCGCTGGGGAAATGCAGTTACAGATTTGAAATCTGCACACATGTGCGCTTCTATTGACGTAAAAATTACACGGATCGGTGATTGGTCGGAAAATTCGATATCTGGCGACCCCGGCATGGCTGTTTCGGCCAATCCAAGCTAAGCCACAAAAATCTTATTTCCTCGAAAACTATGCACCGCATAGGAAATCCACTTACAGATTTGAAATCTGCACACATGTGCGCTTCTAATGACGTAAAAATTACACGGATCGGTGATTGGTCGGAAAATTCGATATCTGGCGACCCCGGCATGGCTGTTTCGGCCAGTCCAAGCTGAGCCACAAAAATCTTATTTCCTCGAAAACTATGCACCGCTGGGGAAATGCAGTTACAGATTTGAAATCTGCACACATGTGCACTTCTAATGACGTAAAAATTACACGGATCGGTGATTGGTCGGAAAATTCGATATCTGGCGACCCCGGCATGGCTGTTTCGGCCAATCCAAGCTAAGCCACAAAAATCTTATTTCCTCGAAAACTATGCACCGCATAGGAAATCCAGTTACAGATTTGAAATCTGCACACATGTGCGCTTCTAATGACGCAAAATTACACGGATCGGTGATTGGTCGGAAAATTCGATATCTGGCGACCCCGGCATAGCTGTTTCGGCCAATCCAAGCTAAGCCACAAAAATCTTATTTCCTCGAAAACTATGCACCGCTGGGGAAATCCAGTTACAGATTTGAAATCTGCACACATGTCCGCTTCTAATGACGTAAAAATTACACGGATCGGTGATTGCTCGGAAAATTCGATATCTGGCGACCCCGGCATAGCTGTTTCGGCCAATCCAAGCTGTTTCGGCCAATCCAAGCTAAGCCACAAAAATCTTATTTCCTCGAAAACTATGCACCGCTGGGGAAATCCAGTTACAGATTTGAAATCTGCACACATGTGCGCTTCTAATGACGTAAAAATTACACGGATCGGTGATTGGTCGGAAAATTCGATATCTGGCGACCCCGGCATGGCTGTTTCCGCCAATCCAAGCTAAGCCACAAAAATCTTATTTCCTCGAAAACTATGCACCGCATAGGAAATCCAGTTACAGATTTGAAATCTGCACACATGTGCGCTTCTAATGACGTAAAAATTACACGGATCGGTGATTGGTCGGAAAATTCGATATCTGGCGACCCCGGCATGGCTGTTTCGGCCAATCCAAGCTAAGCCACGAAAATCGTATTTCCTCGAAAACTATGCACCGCATAGGAAATCCAGTTACAGATTTGAAATCTGCACACATGTGCGCTTCTAATGACGCAAAATTACACGGATCGGTGATTGGTCGGAAAATTCGATATCTGGCGACCCCGGCATGGCTGTTTCCGCCAATCCAAGCTAAGCCACAAAAATCTTATTTCCTCGAAAACTATGCACCGCTGGGGAAATCCAGTTACAGATTTGAAATCTGCACACATGTGCGCTTCTAATGACGTAAAAATTACACGGATCGGTGATTGGTCGGAAAATTCGATATCTGGCGACCCCGGCATGGCTGTTTCGGCCAATCCAAGCTAAGCCACGAAAATCGTATTTCCTCGAAAACTATGCACCGCATAGGAAATCCACTTACAGATTTGAAATCTGCACACATGTCCGCTTCTAATGACGTAAAAATTACACGGATCGGTGATTGGTCGGAAAATTCGATATCTGGCGACCCCGCCATAGCTGTTTCGGCCAATCCAAGCTAAGCCACAAAAATCTTATTTCCTCGAAAACTATGCACCGCTGGGGAAATCCAGTTACAGATTTGAAATCTGCACACATGTGCGCTTCTAATGACGTAAAAATTACACGGATCGGTGATTGGTCGGAAAATTCGATATCTGGCGACCCCGCCATAGCTGTTTCGGCCAATCCAAGCTAAGCCACAAAAATCTTATTTCCTCGAAAACTATGCACCGCATAGGAAATCCACTTACAGATTTGAAATCTGCACACATGTGCGCTTCTAATGACGTAAAAATTACACGGATCGGTGATTGGTCGGAAAATTCGATATCTGGCGACCCCGGCATGGCTGTTTCGGCCAATCCAAGCTAAGCCACAAAAATCTTATTTCCTCGAAAACTATGCACCGCTGGGGAAATGCAGTTACAGATTTGAAATCTGCACACATGTGCGCTTCTATTGACGTAAAAATTACACGGATCGGTGATTGGTCGGAAAATTCGATATCTGGCGACCCCGGCATGGCTGTTTCGGCCAATCCAAGCTAAGCCACAAAAATCTTATTTCCTCGAAAACTATGCACCGCATAGGAAATCCACTTACAGATTTGAAATCTGCACACATGTGCGCTTCTAATGACGTAAAAATTACACGGATCGGTGATTGGTCGGAAAATTCGATATCTGGCGACCCCGGCATGGCTGTTTCGGCCAGTCCAAGCTGAGCCACAAAAATCTTATTTCCTCGAAAACTATGCACCGCTGGGGAAATGCAGTTACAGATTTGAAATCGCACACATGTGCACTTCTAATGACGTAAAAATTACACGGATCGGTGATTGGTCGGAAAATTCGATATCTGGCGACCCCGGCATGGCTGTTTCGGCCAATCCAAGCTAAGCCACAAAAATCTTATTTCCTCGAAAACTATGCACCGCATAGGAAATCCACTTACAGATTTGAAATCTGCACACATGTGCGCTTCTAATGACGTAAAAATTACACGGATCGGTGATTGGTCGGAAAATTCGATATCTGGCGACCCCGGCATGGCTGTTTCGGCCAATCCAAGCTAAACCACAAAAATCTTATTTCCTCGAAAACTATGCACCGCTGGGGAAATCCAGTTACAGATTTGAAATCTGCACACATGTGCGCTTCTAATGACGTAAAAATTACACGGATCGGTGATTGGTCGGAAAATTTGATATCTGGCGACCCCGGCATGGCTGTTTCGGCCAGTCCAAGCTGAGCCACAAAAATCTTATTTCCTCGAAAACTATGCACCGCATAGGAAATCCAGTTACAGATTTGAAATCTGCACACATGTGCGCTTCTATTGACGTAAAAATTACACGGATCGGTGATTGGTCGGAAAATTCGATATCTGGCGACCCCGGCATGGCTGTTTCGGCCAGGCCAAGCAAAGCCACAAAAATCTTATTTCCTCGAAAACTATGCACCGCATAGGAAATCCACTTACAGATTTGAAATCTGCACACATGTGCGCTTCTAATGACGTAAAAATTACACGGATCGGTGATTGGTCGGAAAATTCGATATCTGGCGACCCCGGCATGGCTGTTTCGGCCAATCCAAGCTAAACCACAAAAATCTTATTTCCTCGAAAACTATGCACCGCTGGGGAAATCCAGTTACAGATTTGAAATCTGCACACATGTGCGCTTCTAATGACGTAAAAATTACACGGATCGGTGATTGGTCGGAAAATTCGATATCTGGCGACCCCGGCATGGCTGTTTCGGCCAGTCCAAGCTGAGCCACAAAAATCTTATTTCCTCGAAAACTATGCACCGCTGGGGAAATCCAGTTACAGATTTGAAATCTGCACACATGTGCGCTTCTAATGACGTAAAAATTACACGGATCGGTGATTGGTCGGAAAATTCGATATCTGGCGACCCCGGCATGGCTGTTTCGGCCAATCCGAGCTAGGCCACAAAAATCTTATTTCCTCGAAAACTATGCACCGCTGGGGAAATCCAGTTACAGATTTGAAATCTGCACACATGTGCGCTTCTAATGACGTAAAAATTACACGGATCGGTGATTGGTCGGAAAATTCGATATCTGGCGACCCCGGCATGGCTGTTTCGGCCAATCCAAGCTAAGCCACAAAAATCTTATTTCCTCGAAAACTATGCACCGCTGGGGAAATGCAGTTACAGATTTGAAATCTGCACACATGTGCGCTTCTATTGACGTAAAAATTACACGGATCGGTGATTGGTCGGAAAATTCGATATCTGGCAACCCCGGCATGGCTGTTTCGGCCAATCCAAGCTAAGCCACAAAAATCTTATTTCCTCGAAAACTATGCACCGCATAGGAAATCCACTTACAGATTTGAAATCTGCACACATGTGCGCTTCTAATGACGTAAAAATTACACGGATCGGTGATTGGTCGGAAAATTCGATATCTGGCGACCCCGGCATGGCTGTTTCGGCCAGTCCAAGCTGAGCCACAAAAATCTTATTTCCTCGAAAACTATGCACCGCTGGGGAAATCCAGTTACAGATTTGAAATCTGCACACATGTGCGCTTCTAATGACGTAAAAATTACACGGATCGGTGATTGGTCGGAAAATTCGATATCTGGCGACCCCGGCATGGCTGTTTCGGCCAATCCGAGCTAGGCCACAAAAATCTTATTTCCTCGAAAACTATGCACCGCTGGGGAAATCCAGTTACAGATTTGAAATCTGCACACATGTGCGCTTCTAATGACGTAAAAATTACACGGATCGGTGATTGGTCGGAAAATTCGATATCTGGCGACCCCGGCATGGCTGTTTCGGCCAATCCAAGCTAAGCCACAAAAATCTTATTTCCTCGAAAACTATGCACCGCTGGGGAAATGCAGTTACAGATTTGAAATCTGCACACATGTGCGCTTCTATTGACGTAAAAATTACACGGATCGGTGATTGGTCGGAAAATTCGATATCTGGCGACCCCGGCATGGCTGTTTCGGCCAATCCAAGCTAAGCCACAAAAATCTTATTTCCTCGAAAACTATGCACCGCATAGGAAATCCACTTACAGATTTGAAATCTGCACACATGTGCGCTTCTAATGACGTAAAAATTACACGGATCGGTGATTGGTCGGAAAATTCGATATCTGGCGACCCCGGCATGGCTGTTTCGGCCAGTCCAAGCTGAGCCACAAAAATCTTATTTCCTCGAAAACTATGCACCGCTGGGGAAATCCAGTTACAGATTTGAAATCTGCACACATGTGCGCTTCTAATGACGTAAAAATTACACGGATCGGTAATTGGTCGGAAAATTCGATATCTGGCGACCCCGGCATGGCTGTTTCGGCCAATCCAAGCTAAGCCACAAAAATCTTATTTCCTCGAAAACTATGCACCGCATAGGAAATCCAGTTACAGATTTGAAATCTGCACACGTGTGCGCTTCTATTGACGTAAAAATTACACGGATCGGTGAATGGTTGGAAAATTCGATATCTGGCGACCCCGGCATGGCTGTTTCGGCCAGTCCAAGCTGAGCCACAAAAATCTTATTTCCTCGAAAACTATGCACCGCTGGGGAAATCCAGTTACAGATTTGAAATCTGCACACATGTCCGCTTCTAATGACGTAAAAATTACACGGATCGGTGATTGGTCGGAAAATTCGATATCTGGCGACCCCGGCATGGCTGTTTCGGCCAGTCCAAGCTGAGCCACAAAAATCTTATTTCCTCGAAAACTATGCACCGCTGGGGAAATCCAGTTACAGATTTGAAATCTGCACACATGTCCGCTTCTAATGACGTAAAAATTACACGGATCGGTGATTGGTCGGAAAATTCGATATCTGGCGACCCCGGCATGGCTGTTTCGGCCAATCCAAGCTAAGCCACAAAAATCTTATTTCCTCGAAAACTATGCACCGCTGGGGAAATCCAGTTACAGATTTGAAATCTGCACACATGTGCGCTTCTATTGACGTAAAAATTACACGGATCGGTGAATGGTCGGAAAATTCGATATCTGGCGACCCCGGCATGGCTGTTTCGGCCAGTCCAAGCTGAGCCACAAAAATCTTATTTCCTCGAAAGCTATGCACCGCTGGGGAAATCCAGTTACAGATTTGAAATCTGCACACATGTCCGCTTCTAATGACGTAAAAATTACACGGATCGGTAATTGGTCGGAAAATTCGATATCTGGCGACCCCGGCATAGCTGTTTCGGCCAATCCAAGCTAAGCCACAAAAATCTTATTTCCTCGAAAACTATGCACCGCATAGGAAATGCAGTTACAGATTTGAAATCTGCACACATGTGCACTTCTATTGACGTAAAAATTACACGGATCGGTGAATGGTTGGAAAATTCGATATCTGGCGACCCCGGCATGGCTGTTTCGGCCAGTCCAAGCTGAGCCACAAAAATCTTATTTCCTCGAAAACTATGCACCGCTGGGGAAATCCAGTTACAGATTTGAAATCTGCACACATGTCCGCTTCTAATGACGTAAAAATTACACGGATCGGTGATTGGTCGGAAAATTCGATATCTGGCGACCCCGGCATGGCTGTTTCGGCCAATCCAAGCTAAGCCACAAAAATCTTATTTCCTCGAAAACTATGCACCGCATAGGAAATCCAGTTACAGATTTGAAATCTGCACACGTGTGCGCTTCTATTGACGTAAAAATTACACGGATCGGTGAATGGTTGGAAAATTCGATATCTGGCGACCCCGGCATGGCTGTTTCGGCCAGTCCAAGCTGAGCCACAAAAATCGTATTTCCTCGAAAACTATGCACCGCTGGGGAAATCCAGTTACAGATTTGAAATCTGCACACATGTGCGCTTCTAATGACGTAAAAATTACACGGATCGGTGATTGGTCGGAAAATTCGATATCTGGCGACCCCGGCATAGCTGTTTCGGCCAATCCTAGCTAAACCACAAAAATCTTATTTCCTCGAAAACTATGCACCGCTGGGGAAATCCAGTTACAGATTTGAAATCTGCACACATGTGCGCTTCTAATGACGTAAAAATTACATGGATCGGTGATTGGTCGGAAAATTCGATATCTGGCGACCCCGGCATGGCTGTTTCGGCCAGTCCAAGCTGAGCCACAAAAATCTTATTTCCTCGAAAACTATGCACCGCTGGGGAAATCCAGTTACAGATTTGAAATCTGCACACATGTGCGCTTCTATTGACGTAAAAATTACACGGATCGGTGATTGGTCGGAAAATTCGATATCTGGCGACCCCGGCATGGCTGTTTCGGCCAGGCCAAGCTAAGCCACAAAAATCTTATTTCCTCGAAAACTATGCACCGCATAGGAAATCCACTTACAGATTTGAAATCTGCACACATGTGCGCTTCTAATGACGTAAAAATTACACGGATCGGTGATTGGTCGGAAAATTCGATATCTGGCGACCCCGGCATGGCTGTTTCGGCCAATCCAAGCTAAACCACAAAAATCTTATTTCCTCGAAAACTATGCACCGCTGGGGAAATCCAGTTACAGATTTGAAATCTGCACACATGTGCGCTTCTAATGACGTAAAAATTACACGGATCGGTGATTGGTCGGAAAATTCGATATCTGGCGACCCCGGCATGGCTGTTTCGGCCAGTCCAAGCTGAGCCACAAAAATCTTATTTCCTCGAAAACTATGCACCGCTGGGGAAATCCAGTTACAGATTTGAAATCTGCACACATGTGCGCTTCTAATGACGTAAAAATTACACGGATCGGTGATTGGTCGGAAAATTCGATATCTGGCGACCCCGGCATGGCTGTTTCGGCCAATCCGAGCTAGGCCACAAAAATCTTATTTCCTCGAAAACTATGCACCGCTGGGGAAATCCAGTTACAGATTTGAAATCTGCACACATGTGCGCTTCTAATGACGTAAAAATTACACGGATCGGTGATTGGTCGGAAAATTCGATATCTGGCGACCCCGGCATGGCTGTTTCGGCCAATCCAAGCTAAGCCACAAAAATCTTATTTCCTCGAAAACTATGCACCGCTGGGGAAATGCAGTTACAGATTTGAAATCTGCACACATGTGCGCTTCTATTGACGTAAAAATTACACGGATCGGTGATTGGTCGGAAAATTCGATATCTGGCGACCCCGGCATGGCTGTTTCGGCCAATCCAAGCTAAGCCACAAAAATCTTATTTCCTCGAAAACTATGCACCGCATAGGAAATCCACTTACAGATTTGAAATCTGCACACATGTGCGCTTCTAATGACGTAAAAATTACACGGATCGGTGATTGGTCGGAAAATTCGATATCTGGCGACCCCGGCATGGCTGTTTCGGCCAGTCCAAGCTGAGCCACAAAAATCTTATTTCCTCGAAAACTATGCACCGCTGGGGAAATCCAGTTACAGATTTGAAATCTGCACACATGTGCGCTTCTAATGACGTAAAAATTACACGGATCGGTGATTGGTCGGAAAATTCGATATCTGGCGACCCCGGCATGGCTGTTTCGGCCAATCCGAGCTAGGCCACAAAAATCTTATTTCCTCGAAAACTATGCACCGCTGGGGAAATCCAGTTACAGATTTGAAATCTGCACACATGTGCGCTTCTAATGACGTAAAAATTACACGGATCGGTGATTGGTCGGAAAATTCGATATCTGGCGACCCCGGCATGGCTGTTTCGGCCAATCCAAGCTAAGCCACAAAAATCTTATTTCCTCGAAAACTATGCACCGCTGGGGAAATGCAGTTACAGATTTGAAATCTGCACACATGTGCGCTTCTATTGACGTAAAAATTACACGGATCGGTGATTGGTCGGAAAATTCGATATCTGGCGACCCCGGCATGGCTGTTTCGGCCAATCCAAGCTAAGCCACAAAAATCTTATTTCCTCGAAAACTATGCACCGCATAGGAAATCCACTTACAGATTTGAAATCTGCACACATGTGCGCTTCTAATGACGTAAAAATTACACGGATCGGTGATTGGTCGGAAAATTCGATATCTGGCGACCCCGGCATGGCTGTTTCGGCCAGTCCAAGCTGAGCCACAAAAATCTTATTTCCTCGAAAACTATGCACCGCTGGGGAAATCCAGTTACAGATTTGAAATCTGCACACATGTGCGCTTCTAATGACGTAAAAATTACACGGATCGGTAATTGGTCGGAAAATTCGATATCTGGCGACCCCGGCATAGCTGTTTCGGCCAATCCAAGCTAAACCACAAAAATCTTATTTCCTCGAAAGCTATGCACCGCTGGGGAAATCCAGTTACAGATTTGAAATCTGCACACATGTCCGCTTCTAATGACGTAAAAATTACACGGATCGGTAATTGGTCGGAAAATTCGATATCTGGCGACCCCGGCATAGCTGTTTCGGCCAATCCAAGCTAAGCCACAAAAATCTTATTTCCTCGAAAACTATGCACCGCATAGGAAATGCAGTTACAGATTTGAAATCTGCACACATGTGCGCTTCTAATGACGTAAAAATTACACGGATCGGTGATTGGTCGGAAAATTCGATATCTGGCGACCCCGCCATAGCTGTTTCGGCCAATCCAAGCTAAACCACAAAAATCTTATTTCCTCGAAAACTATGCACCGCATAGGAAATCCAGTTACAGATTTGAAATCTGCACACGTGTGCGCTTCTATTGACGTAAAAATTACACGGATCGGTGAATGGTTGGAAAATTCGATATCTGGCGACCCCGGCATGGCTGTTTCGGCCAGTCCAAGCTGAGCCACAAAAATCTTATTTCCTCGAAAACTATGCACCGCTGGGGAAATCCAGTTACAGATTTGAAATCTGCACACATGTCCGCTTCTAATGACGTAAAAATTACACGGATCGGTGATTGGTCGGAAAATTCGATATCTGGCGACCCCGGCATGGCTGTTTCGGCCAGTCCAAGCTGAGCCACAAAAATCTTATTTCCTCGAAAACTATGCACCGCTGGGGAAATCCAGTTACAGATTTGAAATCTGCACACATGTCCGCTTCTAATGACGTAAAAATTACACGGATCGGTGATTGGTCGGAAAATTCGATATCTGGCGACCCCGGCATGGCTGTTTCGGCCAATCCAAGCTAAGCCACAAAAATCTTATTTCCTCGAAAACTATGCACCGCATAGGAAATCCAGTTACAGATTTGAAATCTGCACACGTGTGCGCTTCTATTGACGTAAAAATTACACGGATCGGTGAATGGTTGGAAAATTCGATATCTGGCGACCCCGGCATGGCTGTTTCGGCCAGTCCAAGCTGAGCCACAAAAATCTTATTTCCTCGAAAACTATGCACCGCTGGGGAAATCCAGTTACAGATTTGAAATCTGCACACATGTCCGCTTCTAATGACGTAAAAATTACACGGATCGGTGATTGGTCGGAAAATTCGATATCTGGCGACCCCGGCATGGCTGTTTCGGCCAGTCCAAGCTGAGCCACAAAAATCTTATTTCCTCGAAAACTATGCACCGCTGGGGAAATCCAGTTACAGATTTGAAATCTGCACACATGTCCGCTTCTAATGACGTAAAAATTACACGGATCGGTGATTGGTCGGAAAATTCGATATCTGGCGACCCCGGCATGGCTGTTTCGGCCAATCCAAGCTAAGCCACAAAAATCTTATTTCCTCGAAAACTATGCACCGCTGGGGAAATCCAGTTACAGATTTGAAATCTGCACACATGTGCGCTTCTAATAACGTAAAAATTACACAGATCGGTGATTGGTCGGAAAATTCGATATCTGGCGACCCCGGCATGGCTGTTTCGGCCAATCCGAGCTAAGCCACAAAAATCTTATTTCCTCGAAAACTATGCACCGCTGGGGAAATCCAGTTACAGATTTGAAATCTGCACACATGTGCGCTTCTAATGACGTAAAAATTACACGGATCGGCGATTGGTCGGAAAATTCGATATCTGGCGACCCCGGCATGGCTGTTTCGGCCAATCCAAGCTAAGCCACAAAAATCTTATTTCCTCGAAAACTATGCACCGCTGGGGAAATCCAGTTACAGATTTGAAATCTGCACACATGTGCGCTTCTAATGACGTAAAAATTACACGGATCGGTGATTGGTCGGAAAATTCGATATCTGGCGACCCCGGCATGGCTGTTTCGGCCAATCCAAGCTAAGCCACAAAAATCTTATTTCCTCGAAAACTATGCACCGCTGGGGAAATCCAGTTACAGATTTGAAATCTGCACACATGTGCACTTCTAATGACGTAAAAATTACACGGATCGGTGATTGGTCGGAAAATTCGATATCTGGCAACCCCGGCATGGCTGTTTCGGCCAATCCAAGCTAAGCCACAAAAATCTTATTTCCTCGAAAACTATGCACCGCTGGGGAAATCCAGTTGCAGATTTGAAATCTGCACACATGTCCGCTTCTAATGACGTAAAAATTACACGGATCGGTGATTGGTCGGAAAATTCGATATCTGGCGACCCCGGCATGGCTGTTTCGGCCAATCCAAGCTAAGCCACAAAAATCTTATTTCCTCGAAAACTATGCACCGCATAGGAAATCCAGTTACAGATTTGAAATCTGCACACACGTGCGCTTCTAATGACGTAAAAATTACACGGATCGGTGATTGGTCGGAAAATTCGATATCTGGCGACCCCGGCATGGCTGTTTCGGCCAATCCAAGCTAAGCCACAAAAATCTTATTTCCTCGAAAACTATGCACCGCTGGGGAAATCCAGTTGCAGATTTGAAATCTGCACACATGTCCGCTTCTAATGACGTAAAAATTACACGGATCGGTGATTGGTCGGAAAATTCGATATCTGGCGACCCCGGCATAGCTGTTTCGGCCAATCCAAGCTAAGCCACAAAAATCTTATTTCCTCGAAAACTATGCACCGCATAGGAAATGCAGTTACAGATTTGAAATCTGCACACATGTGCGCTTCTAATGACGTAAAAATTACACGGATCGGTGATTGGTCGGAAAATTCGATATCTGCCGACCCCGGCATGGCTGTTTCGGCCAATCCAAGCTAAGCCACAAAAATCTTATTTCCTCGAAAACTATGCACCGCTGCGGAAATCCAGTTACAGATTTGAAATCTGCACACATGTCCGCTTCTAATGACGTAAAAATTACACGGATCGGTGATTGGTCGGAAAATTCGATATCTGGCGACCCCGGCATGGCTGTTTCGGCCAGTCCAAGCTGAGCCACAAAAATCTTATTTCCTCGAAAACTATGCACCGCTGGGGAAATCCAGTTACAGATTTGAAATCTGCACACATGTGCGCTTCTAATGACGTAAAAATTACACGGATCGGTGATTGGTCGGAAAATTCGATATCTGGCGACCCCGGCATGGCTGTTTCGGCCAATCCGAGCTAAGCCACAAAAATCTTATTTCCTCGAAAACTATGCACCGCTGGGGAAATCCAGTTACAGATTTGAAATCTGCACACATGTGCGCTTCTAATGACGTAAAAATTACACGGATCGGTGATTGGTCGGAAAATTCGATATCTGGCGACCCCGGCATGGCTGTTTCGGCCAATCCAAGCTAAGCCACAAAAATCTTATTTCCTCGAAAACTATGCACCGCTGGGGAAATCCAGTTACAGATTTGAAATCTGCACACATGTCCGCTTCTAATGACGTAAAAATTACACGGATCGGTGATTGGTCGGAAAATTCGATATCTGGCGACCCCGGCATGGCTGTTTCGGCCAATCCAAGCTAAGCCACAAAAATCTTATTTCCTCGAAAACTATGCACCGCTGGGGAAATCCAGTTACAGATTTGAAATCTGCACACATGTGCGCTTCTAATGACGTAAAAATTACACGGATCGGTGATTGGTCGGAAAATTCGATATCTGGCGACCCCGGCATGGCTGTTTCGACCAATCCAAGCTAAGCCACAAAAATCTTATTTCCTCGAAAACTATGCACCGCTGGGGAAATCCAGTTACAGATTTGAAATCTGCACACACTTGCGCTTCTATTGACGTAAAAATTACACGGATCGGTGATTGGTCGGAAAATTCGATATCTGGCGACCCCGGCATGGCTGTTTCGGCCAATCCAAGCTAAGCCACAAAACTCTTATTTCCTCGAAAACTATGCACCGCTGGGGAAATCCAGTTACAGATTTGAAATCTGCACACATGTGCGCTTCTAATGACGTAAAAATTACACGGATCGGTGATTGGTCGGAAAATTCGATATCTGGCGACCCCGGCATGGCTGTTTCGGCCAATCCAAGCTAAGCCACAAAAATCTTATTTCCTCGAAAACTATGCACCGCTGGGGAAATCCAGTTACAGATTTGAAATCTGCACACATGTCCGCTTCTAATGACGTAAAAATTACACGGATCGGTGATTGGTCGGAAAATTCGATATCTGGCGACCCCGGCATGGCTGTTTCGGCCAATCCAAGCTAAGCCACAAAAATCTTATTTCCTCGAAAACTATGCACCGCTGGGGAAATCCAGTTACAGATTTGAAATCTGCACACATGTGCGCTTCTAATGACGTAAAAATTAGACGGATCGGTGATTGGTCGGAAAATTCGATATCTGGCGACCCCGGCATGGCTGTTTCGACCAATCCAAGCTAAGCCACAAAAATCTTATTTCCTCGAAAACTATGCACCGCTGGGGAAATCCAGTTACAGATTTGAAATCTGCACACATGTGCGCTTCTAATGACGTAAAAATTACACGGATCGGTGATTGGTCGGAAAATTCGATATCTGGCGACCCCGGCATGGCTGTTTCGGCCAATCCAAGCTAAGCCACAAAAATCTTATTTCCTCGAAAACTATGCACCGCTGGGGAAATCCAGTTGCAGATTTGAAATCTGCACACATGTCCGCTTCTAATGACGTAAAAATTACACGGATCGGTGATTGGTCGGAAAATTCGATATCTGGCGACCCCGGCATAGCTGTTTCGGCCAATCCAAGCTAAGCCACAAAAATCTTATTTCCTCGAAAACTATGCACCGCATAGGAAATCCAGTTACAGATTTGAAATCTGCACACACGTGCGCTTCTAATGACGTAAAAATTACACGGATCGGTGATTGGTCGGAAAATTCGATATCTGGCGACGCCGGCATGGCTGTTTCGGCCAATCCAAGCTAAGCCACAAAAATCTTATTTCCTCGAAAACTATGCACCGCTGGGGAAATCCAGTTGCAGATTTGAAATCTGCACACATGTGCGCTTCTAATGACGTAAAAATTACACGGATCGGTGATTGGTCGGAAAATTCGATATCTGGCGACCCCGGCATAGCTGTTTCGGCCAATCCAAGCTAAGCCACAAAAATCTTATTTCCTCGAAAACTATGCACCGCTGGGGAAATCCAGTTGCAGATTTGAAATCTGCACACATGTCCGCTTCTAATGACGTAAAAATTACACGGATCGGTGATTGGTCGGAAAATTCGATATCTGGCGACCCCGGCATAGCTGTTTCGGCCAATCCAAGCTAAGCCACAAAAATCTTATTTCCTCGAAAACTATGCACCGCTGGGGAAATCCAGTTACAGATTTGAAATCTGCACACATGTGCGCTTCTAATGACGTAAAAATTACACGGATCGGTGATTGGTCGGAAAATTCGATATCTGGCGACCCCGGCATGGCTGTTTCGGCCAATCCAAGCTAAGCCACAAAAATCTTATTTCCTCGAAAACTATGCACCGCTGGGGAAATCCAGTTACAGATTTGAAATCTGCACACATGTGCACTTCTAATGACGTAAAAATTACACGGATCGGAGATTGGTCGGAAAACTCGATATCTGCCGACCCCGGCATGGCTGTTTCCACTAATCCAAGCTAAGCCACCAAAATCTTATTTCCTCGAAAACTATGCACCGCTGGGGAAATCCAGTTACAGATTTGAAATCTGCACACATGTGCGCTTCTAATGACGTAAAAATTACACGGATCGGTGATTGGTCGGAAAATTCGATATCTGGCGACCCCGGCATGGTTGTTTCGGCCAATCCAAGCTAAGCCACAAAAATCTTATTTCCTCGAAAACTATGCACCGCTGGGGAAATCCAGTTACAGATTTGAAATCTGCACACATGTGCGCTTCTAATGACGTAAAAGTTACACGGATCGGAGATTGGTCGGAAAATTCGATATCTGGCGACCCCGGCATAGCTGTTTCGGCCAATCCAAGCTAAGCCACAAAAATCTTATTTCCTCGAAAACTATGCACCGCTGGGGAAATCCAGTTACAGATTTGAAATCTGCACACATGTGCGCTTCTAATGACGTAAAAATTACACGGATCGGTGATTGGTCGGAAAATTCGATATCTGGCCACCCCGGCATGGCTGTTTCGGCCAGTCCAAGCTGAGCCACAAAAATCTTATTTCCTCGAAAACTATGCACCGCTGGGGAAATCCAGTTACAGATTTGAAATCTGCACACATGTGCGCTTCTAATGACGTAAAAATTACACGGATCGGTGATTGGTCGGAAAATTCGATATCTGGCGACCCCGGCATGGCTGTTTCGGCCAATCCGAGCTAAGCCACAAAAATCTTATTTCCTCGAAAACTATGCACCGCTGGGGAAATCCAGTTACAGATTTGAAATCTGCACACATGTGCGCTTCTAATGACGTAAAAGTTACACGGATCGGTGATTGGTCGGAAAATTCGATATCTGGCGACCCCGGCATGGCTGTTTCGGCCAATCCAAGCTAAGCCACAAAAATCTTATTTCCTCGAAAACTATGCACCGCATAGGAAATCCAGTTACAGATTTGAAATCTGCACACATGTCCGCTTCTAATGACGTAAAAATTACACGGATCGGTGATTGGTCGGAAAATTCGATATCTGGCGACCCCGGCATAGCTGTTTCGGCCAATCCAAGCTAAGCCACAAAAATCTTATTTCCTCGAAAACTATGCACCGCTGGGGAAATTAACTTACAGATTTGAAATCTGCACACATGTGCGCTTCTAATGACGTAAAAATTACACGGATCGGTGATTGGTCGGAAAATTCGATATCTGGCGACCCCGGCATGGCTGTTTCGGCCAATCCGAGCTAAGCCACAAAAATCTTATTTCCTCGAAAACTATGCACCGCTGGGGAAATCCAGTTACAGATTTGAAATCTGCACACATGTGCGCTTCTAATGACGTAAAAATTACACGGATCGGTGATTGGTCGGAAAATTCGATATCTGGCGACCCCGGCATGGCTGTTTCGGCCAATCCAAGCTAAGCCACAAAAATCTTATTTCCTCGAAAACTATGCACCGCTGGGGAAATCCAGTTGCAGATTTGAAATCTGCACACATGTCCGCTTCTAATGACGTAAAAATTACACGGATCGGTGATTGGTCGGAAAATTCGATATCTGGCGACCCCGGCATAGCTGTTTCGGCCAATCCAAGCTAAGCCACAAAAATCTTATTTCCTCGAAAACTATGCACCGCTGGGGAAATCCAGTTACAGATTTGAAATCTGCACACATGTGCGCTTCTAATGACGTAAAAATTACACGGATCGGTGATTGGTCGGAAAATTCGATATCTGGCGACCCCGGCATGGCTGTTTCGGCCAGTCCAAGCTGAGCCACAAAAATCTTATTTCCTCGAAAACTATGCACCGCTGGGGAAATCCAGTTACAGATTTGAAATCTGCACACATGTGCGCTTCTAATGACGTAAAAATTACACGGATCGGTGATTGGTCGGAAAATTCGATATCTGGCGACCCCGGCATGGCTGTTTCGGCCAATCCGAGCTAAGCCACAAAAATCTTATTTCCTCGAAAACTATGCACCGCTGGGGAAATCCAGTTACAGATTTGAAATCTGCACACATGTGCGCTTCTAATGACGTAAAAATTACACGGATCGGTGATTGGTCGGAAAATTCGATATCTGGCGACCCCGGCATGGCTGTTTCGGCCAATCCGAGCTAAGCCACAAAAATCTTATTTCCTCGAAAACTATGCACCGCTGGGGAAATCCAGTTACAGATTTGAAATCTGCACACATGTGCGCTTCTAATGACGTAAAAATTACACGGATCGGTGATTGGTCGGAAAATTCGATATCTGGCGACCCCGGCATGGCTGTTTCGGCCAATCCAAGCTAAGCCACAAAAATCTTATTTCCTCGAAAACTATGCACCGCTGGGGAAATCCAGTTGCAGATCTGAAATCTGCACACATGTCCGCTTCTAATGACGTAAAAATTACACGGATCGGTGATTGGTCGGAAAATTCGATATCTGGCGACCCCGGCATAGCTGTTTCGGCCAATCCAAGCTAAGCCACAAAAATCTTATTTCCTCGAAAACTATGCACCGCTGGGGAAATCCACTTACAGATTTGAAATCTGCACACATGTGCGCTTCTAATGACGTAAAAATTACACGGATCGGTGATTGGTCGGAAAATTCGATATCTGGCGACCCCGGCATGGCTGTTTCGGCCAATCCGAGCTAAGCCACAAAAATCTTATTTCCTCGAAAACTATGCACCGCTGGGGAAATCCAGTTACAGATTTGAAATCTGCACACATGTGCGCTTCTAATGACGTAAAAATTACACGGATCGGTGATTGGTCGGAAAATTCGATATCTGGCGACCCCGGCATGGCTGTTTCGGCCAATCCAAGCTAAGCCACAAAAATCTTATTTCCTCGAAAACTATGCACCGCTGGGGAAATCCAGTTGCAGATTTGAAATCTGCACACATGTCCGCTTCTAATGACGTAAAAATTACACGGATCGGTGATTGGTCGGAAAATTCGATATCTGGCGACCCCGGCATAGCTGTTTCGGCCAATCCAAGCTAAGCCACAAAAATCTTATTTCCTCGAAAACTATGCACCGCTGGGGAAATCCAGTTGCAGATTTGAAATCTGCACACATGTCCGCTTCTAATGACGTAAAAATTACACGGATCGGTGATTGGTCGGAAAATTCGATATCTGGCGACCCCGGCATGGCTGTTTCGGCCAATCCGAGCTAAGCCACAAAAATCTTATTTCCTCGAAAACTATGCACCGCTGGGGAAATCCAGTTACAGATTTGAAATCTGCACACATGTGCGCTTCTAATGACGTAAAAATTACACGGATCGGTGATTGGTCGGAAAATTCGATATCTGGCGACCCCGGCATGGCTGTTTCGGCCAGTCCAAGCTGAGCCACAAAAATCTTATTTCCTCGAAAACTATGCACCGCTGGGGAAATCCAGTTACAGATTTGAAATCTGCACACATGTGCGCTTCTAATGACGTAAAAATTACACGGATCGGTGATTGGTCGGAAAATTCGATATCTGGCGACCCCGGCATGGCTGTTTCGGCCAATCCGAGCTAAGCCACAAAAATCTTATTTCCTCGAAAACTATGCACCGCTGGGGAAATCCAGTTACAGATTTGAAATCTGCACACATGTGCGCTTCTAATGACGTAAAAATTACACGGATCGGTGATTGGTCGGAAAATTCGATATCTGGCGACCCCGGCATGGCTGTTTCGGCCAATCCGAGCTAAGCCACAAAAATCTTATTTCCTCGAAAACTATGCACCGCATAGGAAATCCAGTTACAGATTTGAAATCTGCACACACGTGCGCTTCTAATGACGTAAAAATTACACGGATGGGTGATTGGTCGGAAAATTCGATATCTGGCGACCCCGGCATGGCTGTTTCGGCCAATCCAAGCTAAGCCACAAAAATCTTATTTCCTCGAAAACTATGCACCGCTGGGGAAATCCAGTTACAGATTTGAAATCTGCACACACGTGCGCTTCTAATGACGTAAAAATTACACGGATCGGTGATTGGTCGGAAAATTCGATATCTGGCGACCCCGGCATGGCTGTTTCGGCCAATCCAAGCTAAGCCACAAAAATCTTATTTCCTCGAAAACTATGCACCGCATAGGAAATCCAGTTACAGATTTGAAATCTGCACACACGTGCGCTTCTAATGACGTAAAAATTACACGGATCGGTGATTGGTCGGAAAATTCGATATCTGGCGACCCCGGCATGGCTGTTTCGGCCAATCCAAGCTAAGCCACAAAAATCTTATTTCCTCGAAAACTATGCACCGCATAGGAAATCCAGTTACAGATTTGAAATCTGCACACACGTGCGCTTCTAATGACGTAAACATTACACGGATCGGTGATTGGTCGGAAAATTCGATATCTGGCGACCCCGGCATAGCTGTTTCGGCCAATCCAAGCTAAGCCACAAAAATCTTATTTCCTCGAAAACTATGCACCGCTGGGGAAATCCAGTTACAGATTTGAAATCTGCACACACGTGCGCTTCTAATGACGTAAAAATTACACGGATCGGTGATTGGTCGGAAAATTCGATATCTGGCGACCCCGGCATGGCTGTTTCGGCCAATCCAAGCTAAGCCAAAAAAATCGTATTTCCTTGAAAACTATGCACCGCTGGGGAAATCCAGTTGCAGATTTGAAATCTGCACACATGTCCGCTTCTAATGACGTAAAAATTACACGGATCGGTGATTGGTCGGAAAATTCGATATCTGGCGACCCCGGCATAGCTGTTTCGGCCAATCCAAGCTAAGCCACAAAAATCTTATTTCCTCGAAAACTATGCACCGCTGGGGAAATCCAGTTACAGATTTGAAATCTGCACACACGTGCGCTTCTAATGACGTAAAAATTACACGGATCGGTGATTGGTCGGAAAATTCGATATCTGGCGACCCCGGCATGGCTGTTTCGGCCAATCCAAGCTAAGCCAAAAAAATCTTATTTCCTTGAAAACTATGCACCGCTGGGGAAATCCAGTTGCAGATTTGAAATCTGCACACATGTCCGCTTCTAATGACGTAAACATTACACGGATCGGTGATTGGTCGGAAAATTCGATATCTGGCGACCCCGGCATAGCTGTTTCGGCCAATCCAAGCTAAGCCACAAAAATCTTATTTCCTCGAAAACTATGCACCGCATAGGAAATCCAGTTACAGATTTGAAATCTGCACACACGTGCGCTTCTAATGACGTAAAAATTACACGGATCGGTGATTGGTCGGAAAATTCGATATCTGGCGACCCCGGCATGGCTGTTTCGGCCAATCCAAGCTAAGCCAAAAAAATCTTATTTCCTTGAAAACTATGCACCGCTGGGGAAATCCAGTTGCAGATTTGAAATCTGCACACATGTCCGCTTCTAATGACGTAAAAATTACACGGATCGGTGATTGGTCGGAAAATTCGATATCTGGCGACCCCGGCATAGCTGTTTCGGCCAATCCAAGCTAAGCCACAAAAATCTTATTTCCTCGAAAACTATGCACCGCTGGGGAAATCCAGTTACAGATTTGAAATCTGCACACACGTGCGCTTCTAATGACGTAAAAATTACACGGATCGGTGATTGGTCGGAAAATTCGATATCTGGCGACCCCGGCATGGCTGTTTCGGCCAATCCAAGCTAAGCCACAAAAATCTTATTTCCTCGAAAACTATGCACCGCTGGGGAAATCCAGTTGCAGATTTGTAATCTGCACACATGTCCGCTTCTAATGACGTAAAAATTACACGGATCGGTGATTGGTCGGAAAATTCGATATCTGGCGACCCCGGCATAGCTGTTTCGGCCAATCCAAGCTAAGCCACAAAAATCTTATTTCCTCGAAAACTATGCACCGCATAGGAAATCCAGTTACAGATTTGAAATCTGCACACACGTGCGCTTCTAATGACGTAAAAATTACACGGATCGGTGATTGGTCGGAAAATTCGATATCTGGCGACCCCGGCATGGCTGTTTCGACCAATCCAAGCTAAGCCACAAAAATCTTATTTCCTCGAAAACTATGCACCGCTGGGGAAATCCAGTTACAGATTTGAAATCTGCACACACGTGCACTTCTAATGACGTAAAAATTACACGGATCGGTGATTGGTCGGAAAATTCGATATCTGGCGACCCCGGCATGGCTGTTTCGGCCAATCCAAGCTAAGCCACGAAAATCGTATTTCCTCGAAAACTATGCACCGCATAGGAAATCCACTTACAGATTTGAAATCTGCACACATGTGCGCTTCTAATGACGTAAAAATTATACGGATCGGTGATTGGTCGGAAAATTCGATATCTGGCGACCCCGGCATGGCTGTTTCGGCCAATCCAAGCTAAGCCACAAAAATCTTATTTCCTCGAAAACTATGCACCGCTGGGGAAATCCAGTTGCAGATTTGTAATCTGCACACATGTCCGCTTCTAATGACGTAAAAATTACACGGATCGGTGATTGGTCGGAAAATTCGATATCTGGCGACCCCGGCATAGCTGTTTCGGCCAATCCAAGCTAAGCCACAAAAATCTTATTTCCTCGAAAACTATGCACCGCTGGGGAAATCCAGTTACAGATTTGAAATCTGCACACATGTGCACTTCTAATGACGTAAAAATTACACGGATCGGTGATTGGTCGGAAAATTCGATATCTGGCGACCCCGGCATGGCTGTTTCGGCCAATCCAAGCTAAGCCACGAAAATCGTATTTCCTCGAAAACTATGCACCGCATAGGAAATCCACTTACAGATTTGAAATCTGCACACATGTGCGCTTCTAATGACGTAAAAATTACACGGATCGGTGATTGGTCGGAAAATTCGATATCTAGCGACCCCGGCATGGCTGTTTCCGCCAATCCAAGCTAAGCCACAAAAATCTTATTTCCTCGAAAACTATGCACCGCTGGGGAAATCCAGTTACAGATTTGAAATCTGCTCACATGTGCGCTTCTAATGACGTAAAAATTACACGGATCGGTGATTGGTCGGAAAATTCGATATCTAGCGACCCCGGCATGGCTGTTTCGGCCAATCCAAGCTAAGCCACGAAAATCGTATTTCCTCGAAAACTATGCACCGCTGGGGAAATCCAGTTACAGATTTGAAATCTGCACACATGTGCGCTTCTAATGACGTAAAAATTACACGGATCGGTGATTGGTCGGAAAATTCGATATCTGGCGACCCCGGCATGGCTGTTTCGGCCAGTCCAAGCTGAGCCACAAAATCTTATTTCCTCGAAAACTATGCACCGCTGGGGAAATCCAGTTACACATTTGAAATCTGCACACATGTGCGCTTCTAATGACGTAAAAATTACACGGATCGGTGATTGGTCGGAAAATTCGATATCTAGCGACCCCGGCATGGCTGTTTCGGCCAATCCAAGCTAAGCCACAAAAATCTTATTTCCTCGAAAACTATGCACCGCATAGGAAATCCAGTTACAGATTTGAAATCTGCACACATGTGCGCTTCTATTGACGTAAAAATTACACGGATCGGTGATTGGTTGGAAAATTCGATATCTGGCGACCCCGGCATGGCTGTTTCGGCCAGTCCAAGCTGAGCCACAAAAATCTTATTTCCTCGAAAACTATGCACCGCTGGGGAAATCCAGTTACACATTTGAAATCTGCACACACGTGCACTTCTGATGACGTAAAAATTACACGGATCGGTGATTGGTCGGAAAATGCGATATCTGGCGACCCCGGCATAGCTGTTTCGGCCAATCCAAGCTAAGCCACAAAAATCTTATTTCCTCGAAAACTATGCACCGCTGGGGAAATCCAGTTACAGATTTGAAATCTGCGCACATGCGCGCTTCTAATGACGTAAAAATTACACGGATCGGTGATTGGTCGGAAAATTCGATATCTGGCGACCCCGGCATAGCTGTTTCGGCCAATCCAAGCTAAACCACAAAAATCTTATTTCCTCGAAAACTATGCACCGCTGGGGAAATCCAGTTACAGATTTGAAATCTGCACACATGTGCGCTTCTAATGACGTAAAAATTACACGGATCGGTGATTGGTCGGAAAATTCGATATCTGGCGACCCCGGCATGGCTGTTTCGGCCAATCCAAGCTAAGCCACAAAAATCTTATTTCCGCGAAAACTATGCACCGCTGGGGAAATCCAGTTACAGATTTGAAATCTGCACACACGTGCGCTTCTAATGACGTAAAAATTACACGGATCGGTGATTGGTCGGAAAATTCGATATCTGGCGACCCCGGCATGGCTGTTTCGGCCAATCCAAGCTAAGCCACGAAAATCGTATTTCCTCGAAAACTATGCACCGCATAGGAAATCCACTTACAGATTTGAAATCTGCACACATGTGCGCTTCTAATGACGTAAAAATTACACGGATCGGTGATTGGTCGGAAAATTCTATATCTGGCGACCCCGGCATGGCTGTTTCCGCCAATCCAAGCTAAGCCACAAAAATCTTATTTCCTCGAAAACTATGCACCGCATAGGAAATCCAGTTACAGATTTGAAATCTGCACACACGTGCGCTTCTAATGACGTAAAAATTACACGGATGGGTGATTGGTCGGAAAATTCGATATCTGGCGACCCCGGCATGGCTGTTTCGGCCAATCCAAGCTAAGCCACAAAAATCTTATTTCCTCGAAAACTATGCACCGCTGGGGAAATCCAGTTACAGATTTGAAATCTGCACACACGTGCGCTTCTAATGACGTAAAAATTACACGGATCGGTGATTGGTCGGAAAATTCGATATCTGGCGACCCCGGCATGGCTGTTTCGGCCAATCCAAGCTAAGCCACGAAAATCGTATTTCCTCGAAAACTATGCACCGCATAGGAAATCCACTTACAGATTTGAAATCTGCACACATGTGCGCTTCTAATGACGTAAAAATTACACGGATCGGTGACTGGTCGGAAAATTTGATATCTGGCGACCCCGGCATAGCTGTTTCGGCCAATCCAAGCTAAGCCACAAAAATCTTATTTCCTCGAAAACTATGCACCGCTGGGGAAATCCAGTTACAGATTTGAAATCTGCTCACATGTGCGCTTCTAATGACGTAAAAATTACACGGATCGGTGATTGGTCGGAAAATTCGATATCTGGCGACCCCGGCATGGCTGTTTCGGCCAATCCAAGCTAAGCCACGAAAATCGTATTTCCTCGAAAACTATGCACCGCATAGGAAATCCACTTACAGATTTGAAATCTGCACACATGTGCGCTTCTAATGACGTAAAAATTACACGGATCGGTGATTGGTCGGAAAATTCGATATCTGGCGACCCCGGCATGGCTGTTTCGGCCAATCCAAGCTAAGCCACGAAAATCGTATTTCCTCGAAAACTATGCACCGCATAGGAAATCCAGTTACAGATTTGAAATCTGCACACATGTGCGCTTCTATTGACGTAAAAATTACACGGATCGGTGATTGGTCGGAAAATTCGATATCTGGCGACCCTGGCATGGCTGTTTCGGCCAATCCAAGCTAAGCCACAAAAATCTTATTTCCTCGAAAACTATGCACCGCTGGGGAAATCCAGTTACAGATTTGAAATCTGCACACATGTGCGCTTCTAATGACGTAAAAATTACACGGATCGGTGATTGGTCGGAAAATTCGATATCTGGCGACCCCGGCATGGCTGTTTCGGCCAATCCAAGCTAAGCCACAAAAATCTTATTTCCTCGAAAACTATGCACCGCTGGGGAATCCAGTTACAGATTTGAAATCTGCACACATGTCCGCTTCTAATGACGTAAAAATTACACGGATCGGTGATTGGTCGGAAAATTCGATATCTGGCGACCCCGGCATGGCTGTTTCGGCCAATCCAAGCTAAGCCACAAAAATCTTATTTCCTCGAAAACTATGCACCGCTGGGGAATCCAGTTACAGATTTGAAATCTGCACACATGTCCGCTTCTAATGACGTAAAAATTACACGGATCGGTGATTGGTCGGAAAATTCGATATCTGGCGACCCCGGCATAGCTGTTTCGGCCAATCCAAGCTAAGCCACAAAAATCTTATTTCCTCGAAAACTATGCACCGCTGGGGAAATCCAGTTACAGATTTGAAATCTGCACACATGTGCGCTTCTAATGACGTAAAAATTACACGGATCGGTGATTGGTCGGAAAATTCGATATCTGGCGACCCCGGCATGGCTGTTTCGGCCAATCCAAGCTAAGCCACAAAAATCTTATTTCCTCGAAAACTATGCACCGCTGGGGAATCCAGTTACAGATTTGAAATCTGCACACATGTCCGCTTCTAATGACGTAAAAATTACACGGATCGGTGATTGGTCGGAAAATTCGATATCTGGCGACCCCGGCATAGCTGTTTCGGCCAATCCAAGCTAAGCCACAAAAATCTTATTTCCTCGAAAACTATGCACCGCTGGGGAAATCCAGTTACAGATTTGAAATCTGCACACATGTGCGCTTCTAATGACGTAAAAATTACACGGATCGGTGATTGGTCGGAAAATTCGATATCTGGCGACCCCGGCATGGCTGTTTCGGCCAATCCAAGCTAAGCCACAAAAATCTTATTTCCTCGAAAACTATGCACCGCTGGGGAATCCAGTTACAGATTTGAAATCTGCACACATGTCCGCTTCTAATGACGTAAAAATTACACGGATCGGTGATTGGTCGGAAAATTCGATATCTGGCGACCCCGGCATAGCTGTTTCGGCCAATCCAAGCTAAGCCACAAAAATCTTATTTCCTCGAAAACTATGCACCGCTGGGGAAATCCAGTTACAGATTTGAAATCTGCACACATGTGCGCTTCTAATGACGTAAAAATTACACGGATCGGTGATTGGTCGGAAAATTCGATATCTGGCGACCCCGGCATGGCTGTTTCGGCCAATCCAAGCTAAGCCACAAAAATCTTATTTCCTCGAAAACTATGCACCGCTGGGGAATCCAGTTACAGATTTGAAATCTGCACACATGTCCGCTTCTAATGACGTAAAAATTACACGGATCGGTGATTGGTCGGAAAATTCGATATCTGGCGACCCCGGCATAGCTGCTTCGGCCAATCCAAGCTAAGCCACAAAAATCTTATTTCCTCGAAAACTATGCACCGCTGGGGAAATCCAGTTACAGATTTGAAATCTGCACACATGTGCGCTTCTAATGACGTAAAAATTACACGGATCGGTGATTGGTCGGAAAATTCGATATCTGGCGACCCCGGCATGGCTGTTTCGGCCAATCCAAGCTAAGCCACAAAAATCTTATTTCCTCGAAAACTATGCACCGCTGGGGAATCCAGTTACAGATTTGAAATCTGCACACATGTCCGCTTCTAATGACGTAAAAATTACACGGATCGGTGATTGGTCGGAAAATTCGATATCTGGCGACCCCGGCATAGCTGTTTCGGCCAATCCAAGCTAAGCCACAAAAATCTTATTTCCTCGAAAACTATGCACCGCTGGGGAAATCCAGTTACAGATTTGAAATCTGCACACATGTGCGCTTCTAATGACGTAAAAATTACACGGATCGGTGATTGGTCGGAAAATTCGATATCTGGCGACCCCGGCATGGCTGTTTCGGCCAATCCAAGCTAAGCCACAAAAATCTTATTTCCTCGAAAACTATGCACCGCATAGGAAATCCAGTTACAGATTTGAAATCTGCACACACGTGCGCTTCTATTGACGTAAAAATTACACGGATCGGTGATTGGTCGGAAAATTCGATATCTGGCGACCCCGTAAGGCTGTTTCGGCCAGTCCAAGCTGAGCCACAAAAATCTTATTTCCTCGAAAACTATGCACCGCTGGGGAAATGCAGTTACAGATTTGAAATCTGCACACATGTGCGCTTCTAATGACGTAAAAATTACACGGATCGGTGATTGGTCGGAAAATTCGATATCTGGCGACCCCGGCATGGCTGTTTCGGCCAATCCAAGCTAAGCCACAAAAATCTTATTTCCTCGAAAACTATGCACCGCTGGGGAAATCCAGTTACAGATTTGAAATCTGCACACATGTGCGCTTCTAATGACGTAAAAATTACACGGATCGGTGATTGGTCGGAAAATTCGATATCTGGCGACCCCGGCATGGCTGTTTCGGCCAATCCAAGCTAAGCCACAAAAATCGTATTTCCTCGAAAACTATGCACCGCTGGGGAAATCCAGTTACAGATTTGAAATCTGCACACACGTGCGCTTCTAATGACGTAAAAATTACACGGATCGGTGATTGGTCGGAAAATTCGATATCTGGCGACCCCGGCATAGCTGTTTCGGCCAATCCAAGCTAAGCCACAAAAATCTTATTTCCTCGAAAACTATGCACCACTGGGGAAATCCAGTTACAGATTTGAAATCTGCACACATGTGCGCTTCTAATGACGTAAAAATTACACGGATCGGTGATTGGTCGGAAAATTCGATATCTGGCGACCCCGGCATGGCTGTTTCGGCCAATCCAAGCTGAGCCACAAAAATCTTATTTCCTCGAAAACTATGCACCGCTGGGGAAATCCAGTTACAGATTTGAAATCTGCACACACGTGCGCTTCTAATGACGTAAAAATTACACGGATCGGTGATTGGTCGGAAAATTCGATATCTGCCGACCCCGGCATGGCTGTTTCGGCCAATCCAAGCTAAGCCACGAAAATCGTATTTCCTCGAAAACTATGCACCGCTGGGGAAATCCAGTTACAGATTTGAAATCTGCACACACGTGCGCTTCTAATGACGTAAAAATTACACGGATCGGTGATTGGTCGGAAAATTCGATATCTGGCGACCCCGGCATGGCTGTTTCGGCCAATCCAAGCTAAGCCACGAAAATCGTATTTCCTCGAAAACTATGCACCGCTGGGGAAATCCAGTTACAGATTTGAAATCTGCACACACGTGCGCTTCTAATGACGTAAAAATTACACGGATCGGTGATTGGTCGGAAAATTCGATATCTGCCGACCCCGGCATGGCTGTTTCGGCCAATCCAAGCTAAGCCACGAAAATCGTATTTCCTCGAAAACTATGCACCGCTGGGGAAATCCAGTTACAGATTTGAAATCTGCACACATGTGCGCTTCTAATGACGTAAAAATTACACGGATCGGTGATTGGTCGGAAAATTCGATATCTGGCGACCCCGGCATGGCTGTTTCGGCCAATCCAAGCTGAGCCACAAAAATCTTATTTCCTCGAAAACTATGCACCGCTGGGGAAATCCAGTTACAGATTTGAAATCTGCACACACGTGCGCTTCTAATGACGTAAAAATTACACGGATCGGTGATTGGTCGGAAAATTCGATATCTGGCGACCCCGTAAGGCTGTTTCGGCCAGTCCAAGCTGAGCCACAAAAATCTTATTTCCTCGAAAACTATGCACCGCTGGGGAAATGCAGTTACAGATTTGAAATCTGCACACATGTGCGCTTCTAATGACGTAAAAATTACACGGATCGGTGATTGGTCCGAAAATTCGATATCTGGCGACCCCGGCATGGCTGTTTCGGCCAATCCAAGCTAAGCCACAAAAATCTTATTTCCTCGAAAACTATGCACCACTGGGGAAATCCAGTTACAGATTTGAAATCTGCACACATGTGCGCTTCTAATGACGTAAAAATTACACGGATCGGTGATTGGTCGGAAAATTCGATATCTGGCGACCCCGGCATGGCTGTTTCGGCCAATCCAAGCTGAGCCACAAAAATCTTATTTCCTCGAAAACTATGCACCGCTGGGGAAATCCAGTTACAGATTTGAAATCTGCACACACGTGCGCTTCTAATGACGTAAAAATTACACGGATCGGTGATTGGTCCGAAAATTCGATATCTGGCGACCCCGGCATGGCTGTTTCGGCCAATCCAAGCTAAGCCACAAAAATCTTATTTCCTCGAAAACTATCCACCGCGTAGGAAATCCACTTACAGATTTGAAATCTGCACACACGTGCGCTTCTAATGAAGTAAAGATTACACGGATCGGTGATTGGTCGGAAAATTCGATATCTGGCGACCCCGGCATAGCTGTTTCGGCCAATCCAAGCTAAGCCACAAAAATCTTATTTCCTCGAAAACTATGCACCGCTGGGGAAATCCAGTTACAGATTTGAAATCTGCACACGTGTGCGCTTCTAATGACGTAAAAATTACACGGATCGGTGATTGGTCGGAAAATTCGATATCTGGCGACCCCGGCATGGCTGTTTCGGCCAGTCCAAGCTGAGCCACAAAAATCTTATTTCCTCGAAAACTATGCACCGCTGGGGAAATCCAGTTACAGATTTGAAATCTGCACACATGTGCGCTTCTAATGACGTAAAAATTACACGGATCGGTGATTGGTCGTTAAATTCGATATCTGGCGACCCCGGCATGGCTGTTTCGGCCAATCCAAGCTAAGCCACAAAAATCTTATTTCCTCGAAAACTATGCACCGCATAGGAAATCCAGTTACAGATTTGAAATCTGCACACATGTGCGCTTCTATTGACGTAAAAATTACACGGATCGGTGATTGGTCGGAAAATTCGATATCTGGCGACCCCGGCATGGCTGTTTCGGCCAGTCCAAGCTGAGCCACAAAAATCTTATTTCCTCGAAAACTATGCACCGCTGGGGAAATCCAGTTACAGATTTGAAATCTGCACACATGTGCACTTCTAATGACGTAAAAATTACACGGATCGGTGATTGGTCGGAAAATTCGATATCTGGCGACCCCGGCATGGCTGTTTCGGCCAATCCAAGCTGAGCCACAAAAATCTTATTTCCTCGAAAACTATGCACCGCTGGGGAAATCCAGTTACAGATTTGAAATCTGCACACACGTGCGCTTCTAATGACGTAAAAATTACACGGATCGGTGATTGGTCGGAAAATTCGATATCTGCCGACCCCGGCATGGCTGTTTCGGCCAATCCAAGCTAAGCCACGAAAATCGTATTTCCTCGAAAACTATGCACCGCTGGGGAAATCCAGTTACAGATTTGAAATCTGCACACACGTGCGCTTCTAATGACGTAAAAATTACACGGATCGGTGATTGGTCGGAAAATTCGATATCTGGCGACCCCGGCATGGCTGTTTCGGCCAATCCAAGCTAAGCCACGAAAATCGTATTTCCTCGAAAACTATGCACCGCTGGGGAAATCCAGTTACAGATTTGAAATCTGCACACACGTGCGCTTCTAATGACGTAAAAATTACACGGATCGGTGATTGGTCGGAAAATTCGATATCTGCCGACCCCGGCATGGCTGTTTCGGCCAATCCAAGCTAAGCCACGAAAATCGTATTTCCTCGAAAACTATGCACCGCTGGGGAAATCCAGTTACAGATTTGAAATCTGCACACATGTGCGCTTCTAATGACGTAAAAATTACACGGATCGGTGATTGGTCGGAAAATTCGATATCTGGCGACCCCGGCATGGCTGTTTCGGCCAATCCAAGCTGAGCCACAAAAATCTTATTTCCTCGAAAACTATGCACCGCTGGGGAAATCCAGTTACAGATTTGAAATCTGCACACACGTGCGCTTCTAATGACGTAAAAATTACACGGATCGGTGATTGGTCGGAAAATTCGATATCTGGCGACCCCGTAAGGCTGTTTCGGGGAGTCCAAGCTGAGCCACAAAAATCTTATTTCCTCGAAAACTATGCACCGCTGGGGAAATGCAGTTACAGATTTGAAATCTGCACACATGTGCGCTTCTAATGACGTAAAAATTACACGGATCGGTGATTGGTCCGAAAATTCGATATCTGGCGACCCCGGCATGGCTGTTTCGGCCAATCCAAGCTAAGCCACAAAAATCTTATTTCCTCGAAAACTATGCACCACTGGGGAAATCCAGTTACAGATTTGAAATCTGCACACATGTGCGCTTCTAATGACGTAAAAATTACACGGATCGGTGATTGGTCGGAAAATTCGATATCTGGCGACCCCGGCATGGCTGTTTCGGCCAATCCAAGCTGAGCCACAAAAATCTTATTTCCTCGAAAACTATGCACCGCTGGGGAAATCCAGTTACAGATTTGAAATCTGCACACACGTGCGCTTCTAATGACGTAAAAATTACACGGATCGGTGATTGGTCCGAAAATTCGATATCTGGCGACCCCGGCATGGCTGTTTCGGCCAATCCAAGCTAAGCCACAAAAATCTTATTTCCTCGAAAACTATCCACCGCGTAGGAAATCCACTTACAGATTTGAAATCTGCACACACGTGCGCTTCTAATGAAGTAAAGATTACACGGATCGGTGATTGGTCGGAAAATTCGATATCTGGCGACCCCGGCATAGCTGTTTCGGCCAATCCAAGCTAAGCCACAAAAATCTTATTTCCTCGAAAACTATGCACCGCTGGGGAAATCCAGTTACAGATTTGAAATCTGCACACGTGTGCGCTTCTAATGACGTAAAAATTACACGGATCGGTGATTGGTCGGAAAATTCGATATCTGGCGACCCCGGCATGGCTGTTTCGGCCAGTCCAAGCTGAGCCACAAAAATCTTATTTCCTCGAAAACTATGCACCGCTGGGGAAATCCAGTTACAGATTTGAAATCTGCACACATGTGCGCTTCTAATGACGTAAAAATTACACGGATCGGTGATTGGTCGTTAAATTCGATATCTGGCGACCCCGGCATGGCTGTTTCGGCCAATCCAAGCTAAGCCACAAAAATCTTATTTCCTCGAAAACTATGCACCGCATAGGAAATCCAGTTACAGATTTGAAATCTGCACACATGTGCGCTTCTATTGACGTAAAAATTACACGGATCGGTGATTGGTCGGAAAATTCGATATCTGGCGACCCCGGCATGGCTGTTTCGGCCAGTCCAAGCTGAGCCACAAAAATCTTATTTCCTCGAAAACTATGCACCGCTGGGGAAATCCAGTTACAGATTTGAAATCTGCACACATGTGCACTTCTAATGACGTAAAAATTACACGGATCGGTGATTGGTCGGAAAATTCGATATCTGGCGACCCCGGCATGGCTGTTTCGGCCAATCCAAGCTAAGCCACAAAAATCTTATTTCCTCGAAAACTATGCACCGCTGCGGAAATCCAGTTACAGATTTGAAATCTGCACACACGTGCGCTTCTAATGACGTAAAAATTACACGGATCGGTGATTGGTCGGAAAATTCGATATCTGGCGACCCCGGCATGGCTGTTTCGGCCAATCCAAGCTAAGCCACAAAAATCTTATTTCCTCGAAAACTATGCACCGCTGGGGAAATCCAGTTACAGATTTGAAATCTGCACACATGTGCGCTTCTAATGACGTAAAAATTACACGGATCGGTGATTGGTCGGAAAATTCGATATCTGGCGACCCCGGCATAGCTGTTTCGGCCAATCCAAGCTAAGCCACAAAAATCTTATTTCCTCGAAAACTATGCACCGCTGGGGAAATCCAGTTACAGATTTGAAATCCGCACACATGTGCGCTTCTAATGACGTAAAAATTACACAGATCGGTGATTGGTCGGAAAATTCGATATCTGGCGACCCCGGCATGACTGTTTCGGCCAATCCAAGCTGAGCCACAAAAATCTTATTTCCTCGAAAACTATGCACCGCTGGGGAAATCCAGTTACAGATTTGAAATCTGCACACATGTGCGCTTCTAATGACGTAAAAATTACACGGATCGGTGATTGGTCGGAAAATTTGATATCTGGCGACCCCGGCATGGCTGTTTCGGCCAATCCAAGCTAAGCCACAAAAATCTTATTTCCTCGAAAACTATGCACCGCATAGGAAATCCAGTTACAGATTTGAAATCTGCACACACGTGCGCTTCTAATGACGTAAAAATTACACGGATGGGTGATTGGTCGGAAAATTCGATATCTGGCGACCCCGGCATGGCTGTTTCGGCCAATCCAAGCTAAGCCACAAATATCTTATTTCCTCGAAAACTATGCACCGCTGGGGAAATCCAGTTACAGATTTGAAATCTGCACACATGTGCGCTTCTAATGACGTAAAAATTACACGGATCGGTGATTGGTCGGAAAATTCGATATCTGGCGACCCCGGCATGGCTGTTTCGGCCAGTCCAAGCTGAGCCACAAAAATCTTATTTCCTCGAAAACTATGCACCGCTGGGGAAATCCAGTTACAGATTTGAAATCTGCACACATGTGCGCTTCTAATGAAGTAAAAATTACACGGATCGGTGATTGGTCGGAAAATTCGATATCTGGCGACCCCGGCATGGCTGTTTCGGCCAATCCAAGCTAAGCCACAAAAATCTTATTTCCTCGAAAACTATGCACCGCTGGGGGAATCCAGTTACAGATTTGAAATCTGCACACATGTGCGCTTCTAATGACGTAAAAATTACACGGATCGGTGATTGGTCGGAAAATTCGATATCTGGCTACCCCGGCATGGCTGTTTCGGCCAATCCAAGCTAAGCCACAAAAATCTTATTTCCTCGAAAACTATGCACCGCATAGGAAATCCAGTTACAGATTTGAAATCTGCACACACGTGCGCTTCTAATGACGTAAAAATTACACGGATCGGTGATTGGTCGGAAAATTCGATATCTGGCGACCCCGGCATGGCTGTTTCGGCCAATCCAAGCTAAGCCACAAAAATCTTATTTCCTCGAAAACTATGCACCGCTGGGGAAATCCAGTTACAGATTTGAAATCTGCACACATGTGCGCTTCTAATGACGTAAAAATTACACGGATCGGTGATTGGTCGGAAAATTCGATATCTGGGGAACCCGGCATAGCTGTTTCGGCCAATCCAAGCTAAGCCACAAAAATCTTATTTCCTCGAAAACTATGCACCGCTGGGGAAATCCAGTTACAGATTTGAAATCTGCACACATGTGCGCTTCTAATGACGTAAAAATTACACGGATCGGTGATTGGTCGGAAAATTCGATATCTGGCGACCCCGGCATGGCTGTTTCGGCCAATCCGACCTAAGCCACAAAAATCTTATTTCCTCGAAAACTATGCACCGCATAGGAAATCCAGTTACAGATTTGAAATCTGCACACATGTGCGCTTCTAATGACGTAAAAATTACACGGATCGGTGATTGGTCGGAAAATTCGATATCTGGCGACCCCGGCATAGCTGTTTCGGCCAATCCAAGCTAAGCCACAAAAATCTTATTTCCTCGAAAACTATGCACCGCTGGGGAAATCCAGTTACAGATTTGAAATCTGCACACACGTCCGCTTCTAATGACGTACAAATTACACGGATCGGTGATTGGTCGGAAAATTCGATATCTGGCGACCCCGGCATGGCTGTTTCGGCCAGTCCAAGCTGAGCCACAAAAATCTTATTTCCTCGAAAACTATGCACCGCTGGGGAAATCCAGTTACAGATTTGAAATCTGCACACATGTGCGCTTCTAATGACGTAAAAATTACACGGATCGGTGATTGGTCGGAAAATTCGATATCTGGCGACCCCGGCATAGCTGTTTCGGCCAATCCAAGCTAAGCCACAAAAATCTTATTTCCTCGAAAACTATGCACCGCTGGGGAAATCCAGTTACAGATTTGAAATCTGCACACATGTGCGCTTCTAATGACGTAAAAATTACACGGATCGGTGATTGGTCGGAAAATTCGATATCTGGCGACCCCGGCATGGCTGTTTCGGCCAATCCAAGCTAAGCCACAAATATCTTATTTCCTCGAAAACTATGCACCGCTGGGGAAATCCAGTTACAGATTTGAAATCTGCACACATGTGCGCTTCTAATGACGTAAAAATTACACGGATCGGTGATTGGTCGGAAAATTCGATATCTGGCGACCCCGGCATGGCTGTTTCGGCCAGTCCAAGCTGAGCCACAAAAATCTTATTTCCTCGAAAACTATGCACCGCTGGGGAAATCCAGTTACAGATTTGAAATCTGCACACATGTGCGCTTCTAATGACGTAAAAATTACACGGATCGGTGATTGGTCGGAAAATTCGATATCTGGCGACCCCGGCATGGCTGTTTCGGCCAATCCAAGCTAAGCCACAAAAATCTTATTTCCTCGAAAACTATGCACCGCTGGGGAAATCCAGTTACAGATTTGAAATCTGCACACATGTGCGCTTCTAATGACGTAAAAATTACACGGATCGGTGATTGGTCGGAAAATTCGATATCTGGCTACCCCGGCATGGCTGTTTCGGCCAATCCAAGCTAAGCCACAAAAATCTTATTTCCTCGAAAACTATGCACCGCATAGGAAATCCAGTTACAGATTTGAAATCTGCACACACGTGCGCTTCTAATGACGTAAAAATTACACGGATGGGTGATTGGTCGGAAAATTCGATATCTGGCGACCCCGGCATGGCTGTTTCGGCCAATCCAAGCTAAGCCACAAAAATCTTATTTCCTCGAAAACTATGCACCGCTGGGGAAATCCAGTTACAGATTTGAAATCTGCACACATGTGCGCTTCTAATGACGTAAAAATTACACGGATCGGTGATTGGTCGGAAAATTCGATATCTGGCTACCCCGGCATGGCTGTTTCGGCCAATCCAAGCTAAGCCACAAAAATCTTATTTCCTCGAAAACTATGCACCGCATAGGAAATCCAGTTACAGATTTGAAATCTGCACACACGTGCGCTTCTAATGACGTAAAAATTACACGGATCGGTGATTGGTCGGAAAATTCGATATCTGGCGACCCCGGCATGGCTGTTTCGGCCAATCCAAGCTAAGCCACAAAAATCTTATTTCCTCGAAAACTATGCACCGCTGGGGAAATCCAGTTACAGATTTGAAATCTGCACACATGTGCGCTTCTAATGACGTAAAAATTACACGGATCGGTGATTGGTCGGAAAATTCGATATCTGGCGACCCCGGCATAGCTGTTTCGGCCAATCCAAGCTAAGCCACAAAAATCTTATTTCCTCGAAAACTATGCACCGCTGGGGAAATCCAGTTACAGATTTGAAATCTGCACACATGTGCGCTTCTAATGACGTAAAAATTACACAGATCGGTGATTGGTCGGAAAATTCGATATCTGGCGACCCCGGCATGGCTGTTTCGGCCAATCCAAGCTAAGCCACAAAAATCTTATTTCCTCGAAAACTATGCACCGCTGGGGAAATCCAGTTACAGATTTGAAATCTGCACACATGTGCGCTTCTAATGACGTAAAAATTACACGGATCGGTGATTGGTCGGAAAATTTGATATCTGGCGACCCCGGCATGGCTGTTTCGGCCAATCCAAGCTAAGCCACAAAAATCTTATTTCCTCGAAAACTATGCACCGCTGGGGAAATCCAGTTACAGATTTGAAATCTGCACACACGTGCGCTTCTAATGACGTAAAAATTACACGGATGGGTGATTGGTCGGAAAATTCGATATCTGGCGACCCCGGCATGGCTGTTTCGGCCAATCCAAGCTAAGCCACAAATATCTTATTTCCTCGAAAACTATGCACCGCTGGGGAAATCCAGTTACAGATTTGAAATCTGCACACATGTGCGCTTCTATTGACGTAAAAATTACACGGATCGGTGATTGGTCGGAAAATTCGATATCTGGCGACCCCGGCATGGCTGTTTCGGCCAATCCAAGCTAAGCCACAAATATCTTATTTCCTCGAAAACTATGCACCGCTGGGGAAATCCAGTTACAGATTTGAAATCTGCACACATGTGCGCTTCTAATGACGTAAAAATTACACGGATCGGTGATTGGTCGGAAAATTCGATATCTGGCGACCCCGGCATGGCTGTTTCGGCCAATCCGAGCTAAGCCACAAAAATCTTATTTCCTCGAAAACTATGCACCGCATAGGAAATCCAGTTACAGATTTGAAATCTGCACACACGTGCGCTTCTAATGACGTATAAATTACACGGATCGTTGATTGGTCGGAAAATTCGATATCTGGCGACCCCGGCATAGCTGTTTCGGCCAATCCAAGCTAAGCCACAAAAATCTTATTTCCTCGAAAACTATGCACCGCTGGGGAAATCCAGTTACAGATTTGAAATCTGCACACATGTGCGCTTCTAATGACGTAAAAATTACACGGATCGGTGATTGGTCGGAAAATTCGATATCTGGCGACCCCGGCATGGCTGTTTCGGCCAATCCGAGCTAAGCCACAAAAATCTTATTTCCTCGAAAACTATGCACCGCATAGGAAATCCAGTTACAGATTTGAAATCTGCACACATGTGCGCTTCTAATGACGTAAAAATTACACGGATCGGTGATTGGTCGGAAAATTCGATATCTGGCGACCCCGGCATAGCTGTTTCGGCCAATCCAAGCTAAGCCACAAAAATCTTATTTCCTCGAAAACTATGCACCGCTGGGGAAATCCAGTTACAGATTTGAAATCTGCACACATGTGCGCTTCTAATGACGTAAAAATTACACGGATCGGTGATTGGTCGGAAAATTCGATATCTGGCTACCCCGGCATGGCTGTTTCGGCCAATCCAAGCTAAGCCACAAAAATCTTATTTCCTCGAAAACTATGCACCGCTGGGGAAATCCAGTTACAGATTTGAAATCTGCACACACGTCCGCTACTAATGACGTACAAATTACACGGATCGGTGATTGGTCGGAAAATTCGATATCTAGCGACCCCGGCATGGCTGTTTCGGCCAGTCCAAGCTGAGCCACAAAAATCTTATTTCCTCGAAAACTATGCACCGCTGGGGAAATCCAGTTACAGATTTGAAATCTGCACACATGTGCGCTTCTAATGACGTAAAAATTACACGGATCGGTGATTGGTCGGAAAATTCGATATCTGGCGACCCCGGCATAGCTGTTTCGGCCAATCCAAGCTAAGCCACAAAAATCTTATTTCCTCGAAAACTATGCACCGCTAGGGAAATCCAGTTACAGATTTGAAATCTGCACACATGTGCGCTTCTAATGACGTAAAAATTACACGGATCGGTGATTGGTCGGAAAATTCGATATCTGGCGACCCCGGCATGGCTGTTTCGGCCAATCCAAGCTAAGCCACAAATATCTTATTTCCTCGAAAACTATGCACCGCTGGGGAAATCCAGTTACAGATTTGAAATCTGCACACATGTGCGCTTCTAATGACGTAAAAATTACACGGATCGGTGATTGGTCGGAAAATTCGATATCTGGCGACCCCGGCATGGCTGTTTCGGCCAATCCAAGCTAAGCCACAAATATCTTATTTCCTCGAAAACTATGCACCGCTGGGGAAATCCAGTTACAGATTTGAAATCTGCACACATGTGCGCTTCTAATGACGTAAAAATTACACGGATCGGTGATTGGTCGGAAAATTCGATATCTGGCGACCCCGGCATGGCTGTTTCGGCCAGTCCAAGCTGAGCCACAAAAATCTTATTTCCTCGAAAACTATGCACCGCTGGGGAAATCCAGTTACAGATTTGAAATCTGCACACATGTGCGCTTCTAATGACGTAAAAATTACACGGATCGGTGATTGGTCGGAAAATTCGATATCTGGCGACCCCGGCATGGCTGTTTCGGCCAATCCGAGCTAAGCCACAAAAATCTTATTTCCTCGAAAACTATGCACCGCATAGGAAATCCAGTTACAGATTTGAAATCTGCACACATGTGCGCTTCTAATGACGTAAAAATTACACGGATCGGTGATTGGTCGGAAAATTCGATATCTGGCGACCCCGGCATAGCTGTTTCGGCCAATCCAAGCTAAGCCACAAAAATCTTATTTCCTCGAAAACTATGCACCGCTAGGGAAATCCAGTTACAGATTTGAAATCTGCACACATGTGCGCTTCTAATGACGTAAAAATTACACGGATCGGTGATTGGTCGGAAAATTCGATATCTGGCGACCCCGGCATGGCTGTTTCGGCCAATCCAAGCTAAGCCACAAATATCTTATTTCCTCGAAAACTATGCACCGCTGGGGAAATCCAGTTACAGATTTGAAATCTGCACACATGTGCGCTTCTAATGACGTAAAAATTACACGGATCGGTGATTGGTCGGAAAATTCGATATCTGGCGACCCCGGCATGGCTGTTTCGGCCAATCCAAGCTAAGCCACAAATATCTTATTTCCTCGAAAACTATGCACCGCTGGGGAAATCCAGTTACAGATTTGAAATCTGCACACATGTGCGCTTCTAATGACGTAAAAATTACACGGATCGGTGATTGGTCGGAAAATTCGATATCTGGCGACCCCGGCATGGCTGTTTCGGCCAGTCCAAGCTGAGCCACAAAAATCTTATTTCCTCGAAAACTATGCACCGCTGGGGAAATCCAGTTACAGATTTGAAATCTGCACACATGTGCGCTTCTAATGACGTAAAAATTACACGGATCGGTGATTGGTCGGAAAATTCGATATCTGGCGACCCCGGCATGGCTGTTTCGGCCAATCCGAGCTAAGCCACAAAAATCTTATTTCCTCGAAAACTATGCACCGCTGGGGAAATCCAGTTACAGATTTGAAATCTGCACACATGTGCGCTTCTAATGACGTAAAAATTACACGGATCGGTGATTGGTCGGAAAATTCGATATCTGGCGACCCCGGCATAGCTGTTTCGGCCAATCCAAGCTAAGCCACAAAAATCTTATTTCCTCGAAAACTATGCACCGCTAGGGAAATCCAGTTACAGATTTGAAATCTGCACACATGTGCGCTTCTAATGACGTAAAAATTACACGGATCGGTGATTGGTCGGAAAATTCGATATCTGGCGACCCCGGCATGGCTGTTTCGGCCAATCCAAGCTAAGCCACAAATATCTTATTTCCTCGAAAACTATGCACCGCTGGGGAAATCCAGTTACAGATTTGAAATCTGCACACATGTGCGCTTCTAATGACGTAAAAATTACACGGATCGGTGATTGGTCGGAAAATTCGATATCTGGCGACCCCGGCATGGCTGTTTCGGCCAATCCAAGCTAAGCCACAAATATCTTATTTCCTCGAAAACTATGCACCGCTGGGGAAATCCAGTTACAGATTTGAAATCTGCACACATGTGCGCTTCTAATGACGTAAAAATTACACGGATCGGTGATTGGTCGGAAAATTCGATATCTGGCGACCCCGGCATGGCTGTTTCGGCCAGTCCAAGCTGAGCCACAAAAATCTTATTTCCTCGAAAACTATGCACCGCTGGGGAAATCCAGTTACAGATTTGAAATCTGCACACATGTGCGCTTCTAATGACGTAAAAATTACACGGATCGGTGATTGGTCGGAAAATTCGATATCTGGCGACCCCGGCATGGCTGTTTCGGCCAATCCGAGCTAAGCCACAAAAATCTTATTTCCTCGAAAACTATGCACCGCATAGGAAATCCAGTTACAGATTTGAAATCTGCACACATGTGCGCTTCTAATGACGTAAAAATTACACGGATCGGTGATTGGTCGGAAAATTCGATATCTGGCGACCCCGGCATGGCTGTTTCGGCCAGTCCAAGCTGAGCCACAAAAATCTTATTTCCTCGAAAACTATGCACCGCTGGGGAAATCCAGTTACAGATTTGAAATCTGCACACATGTGCGCTTCTAATGACGTAAAAATTACACGGATCGGTGATTGGTCGGAAAATTCGATATCTGGCGACCCCGGCATGGCTGTTTCGGCCAATCCAAGCTAAGCCACAAAAATCTTATTTCCTCGAAAACTATGCACCGCTGGGGAAATCCAGTTACAGATTTGAAATCTGCACACATGTGCGCTTCTAATGACGTAAAAATTACACGGATCGGTGATTGGTCGGAAAATTCGATATCTGGCGACCCCGGCATAGCTGTTTCGGCCAATCCAAGCTAAGCCACAAAAATCTTATTTCCTCGAAAGCTATGCACCGCTGGGGAAATCCAGTTACAGATTTGAAATCTGCACACATGTGCGCTTCTAATGACGTAAAAATTACACGGATCGGTGATTGGTCGGAATATTCGATATCTGGCGACCCCGGCATAGCTGTTTCGGCCAATCCAAGCTAAGCCACAAAAATCTTATTTCCTCGAAAACTATGCACCGCTAGGGAAATCCAGTTACAGATTTGAAATCTGCACACATGTGCGCTTCTAATGACGTAAAAATTACACGGATCGGTGATTGGTCGGAAAATTCGATATCTGGCGACCCCGGCATGGCTGTTTCGGCCAATCCAAGCTAAGCCACAAATATCTTATTTCCTCGAAAACTATGCACCGCTGGGGAAATCCAGTTACAGATTTGAAATCTGCACACATGTGCGCTTCTAATGACGTAAAAATTACACGGATCGGTGATTGGTCGGAAAATTCGATATCTGGCGACCCCGGCATGGCTGTTTCGGCCAGTCCAAGCTGAGCCACAAAAATCTTATTTCCTCGAAAACTATGCACCGCTGGGGAAATCCAGTTACAGATTTGAAATCTGCACACATGTGCGCTTCTAATGACGTAAAAATTACACGGATCGGTGATTGGTCGGAAAATTCGATATCTGGCGACCCCGGCATGGCTGTTTCGGCCAATCCAAGCTAAGCCACAAAAATCTTATTTCCTCGAAAACTATGCACCGCTGGGGAAATCCAGTTACAGATTTGAAATCTGCACACATGTGCGCTTCTAATGACGTAAAAATTACACGGATCGGTGATTGGTCGGAAAATTCGATATCTGGCGACCCCGGCATGGCTGTTTCGGCCAATCCGAGCTAAGCCACAAAAATCTTATTTCCTCGAAAACTATGCACCGCATAGGAAATCCAGTTACAGATTTGAAATCTGCACACATGTGCGCTTCTAATGACGTAAAAATTACACGGATCGGTGATTGGTCGGAAAATTCGATATCTGGCGACCCCGGCATGGCTGTTTCGGCCAGTCCAAGCTGAGCCACAAAAATCTTATTTCCTCGAAAACTATGCACCGCTGGGGAAATCCAGTTACAGATTTGAAATCTGCACACATGTGCGCTTCTAATGACGTAAAAATTACACGGATCGGTGATTGGTCGGAAAATTCGATATCTGGCGACCCCGGCATGGCTGTTTCGGCCAATCCAAGCTAAGCCACAAAAATCTTATTTCCTCGAAAACTATGCACCGCTGGGGAAATCCAGTTACAGATTTGAAATCTGCACACATGTGCGCTTCTAATGACGTAAAAATTACACGGATCGGTGATTGGTCGGAAAATTCGATATCTGGCGACCCCGGCATAGCTGTTTCGGCCAATCCAAGCTAAGCCACAAAAATCTTATTTCCTCGAAAGCTATGCACCGCTGGGGAAATCCAGTTACAGATTTGAAATCTGCACACATGTGCGCTTCTAATGACGTAAAAATTACACGGATCGGTGATTGGTCGGAATATTCGATATCTGGCGACCCCGGCATAGCTGTTTCGGCCAATCCAAGCTAAGCCACAAAAATCTTATTTCCTCGAAAACTATGCACCGCTGGGGAAATCCAGTTACAGATTTGAAATCTGCACACATGTGCGCTTTTAATGACGTAAAAATTACACGGATCGGTGATTGGTCGGAAAATTCGATATCTGGCGACCCCGGCATAGCTGTTTCGGCCAATCCAAGCTAAGCCACAAAAATCTTATTTCCTCGAAAACTATGCACCGCTGGGGAAATCCAGTTACAGATTTGAAATCTGCACACATGTGCACTTCTAATGACGTAAAAATTACACGGATCGGTGATTGGTCGGAAAATTCGATATCTGGCGACCCCGGCATGGCTGTTTCGGCCAGTCCAAGCTGAGCCACAAAAATCTTATTTCCTCGAAAACTATGCACCGCTGGGGAAATCCAGTTACAGATTTGAAATCTGCACACATGTGCGCTTCTAATGACGTAAAAATTACACGGATCGGTGATTGGTCGGAATATTCGATATCTGGCGACCCCGGCATAGCTGTTTCGGCCAATCCAAGCTAAGCCACAAAAATCTTATTTCCTCGAAAACTATGCACCGCTGGGGAAATCCAGTTACAGATTTGAAATCTGCACACATGTGCGCTTCTAATGACGTAAAAATTACACGGATCGGTGATTGGTCGGAAAATTCGATATCTGGCGACCCCGGCATAGCTGTTTCGGCCAATCCAAGCTAAGCCACAAAAATCTTATTTCCTCGAAAACTATGCACCGCTCGGGAAATCCAGTTACAGATTTGAAATCTGCACACATGTGCGCTTCTAATGACGTAAAAATTACACAGATCGGTGATTAGTCGGAAAATTCGATATCTGGCGACCCCGGCATGGCTGTTTCGGCCAATCCAAGCTAAGCCGCAAAAATCTTATTTCCTCGAAAACTATGCACCGCTGGGGAAATCCAGTTACAGATTTGAAATCTGCACACATGTGCGCTTCTAATGACGTAAAAATTACACGGATCGGTGATTGGTCGGAAAATTCGATATCTGGCGACCCCGGCATGGCTGTTTCGGCCAATCCAAGCTAAGCCACAAAAATCTTATTTCCTCGAAAACTATGCACCGCATGGGAAATCCAGTTACAGATTTGAAATCTGCACACATGTGCGCTTCTAATGACGTAAAAATTACACGGATCGGTGATTGGTCGGAAAATTCGATATCTGGCGACCCCGGCATGGCTGTTTCGGCCAATCCAAGCTAAGCCACAAAAATCTTATTTCCTCGAAAACTATGCACCGCATAGGAAATCCAGTTACAGATTTGAAATCTGCACACACGTGCGCTTCTAATGACGTAAAAATTACACGGATCGGTGATTGGTCGGAAAATTCGATATCTGGCGACCCCGGCATGGCTGTTTCGGCCAATCCAAGCTAAGCCACAAATATCTTATTTCCTCGAAAACTATGCACCGCTGGGGAAATCCAGTTACAGATTTGAAATCTGCACACATGTGCGCTTCTAATGACGTAAAAATTACACGGATCGGTGATTGGTCGGAAAATTCGATATCTGGCGACCCCGGCATGGCTGTTTCGGCCAGTCCAAGCTGAGCCACAAAAATCTTATTTCCTCGAAAACTATGCACCGCTGGGGAAATCCAGTTACAGATTTGAAATCTGCACACATGTGCACTTCTAATGACGTAAAAATTACACGGATCGGTGATTGGTCGGAAAATTCGATATCTGGCGACCCCGGCATGGCTGTTTCGGCCAATCCAAGCTAAGCCACAAAAATCTTATTTCCTCGAAAACTATGCACCGCTGGGGAAATCCAGTTACAGATTTGAAATCTGCACACATGTCCGCTTCTAATGACGTAAAAATTACACGGATCGGTGATTGGTCGGAAAATTCGATATCTGGCGACCCCGGCATAGCTGTTTCGGCCAATCCAAGCTAAGCCACAAAAATCTTATTTCCTCGAAAACTATGCACCGCTGGGGAAATCCAGTTACAGATTTGAAATCTGCACACATGTGCGCTTCTAATGACGTAAAAATTACACGGATCGGTGATTGGTCGGAATATTCGATATCTGGCGACCCCGGCATAGCTGTTTCGGCCAATCCAAGCTAAGCCACAAAAATCTTATTTCCTCGAAAACTATGCACCGCTGGGGAAATCCAGTTACAGATTTGAAATCTGCACACATGTGCGCTTCTAATGACGTAAAAATTACACGGATCGGTGATTGGTCGGAAAATTCGATATCTGGCGACCCCGGCATGGCTGTTTCGGCCAGTCCAAGCTGAGCCACAAAAATCTTATTTCCTCGAAAACTATGCACCGCTGGGGAAATCCAGTTACAGATTTGAAATCTGCACACATGTGCACTTCTAATGACGTAAAAATTACACGGATCGGTGATTGGTCGGAAAATTCGATATCTGGCGACCCCGGCATGGCTATTTCGGCCAATCGAAGCTAAGCCACAAAAATCTTATTTCCTCGAAAACTATGCACCGCTGGGGAAATCCAGTTACAGATTTGAAATCTGCACACATGTCCGCTTCTAATGACGTAAAAATTACACGGATCGGTGATTGGTCGGAAAATTCGATATCTGGCGACCCCGGCATGGCTGTTTCGGCCAGTCCAAGCTGAGCCACAAAAATCTTATTTCCTCGAAAACTATGCACCGCTGGGGAAATCCAGTTACAGATTTGAAATCTGCACACATGTGCGCTTCTAATGACGTAAAAATTACACGGATCGGTGATTGGTCGGAAAATTCGATATCTGGCGACCCCGGCATGGCTGTTTCGGCCAATCCAAGCTAAGCCACAAAAATCTTATTTCCTCGAAAACTATGCACCGCTGGGGAAATCCAGTTACAGATTTGAAATCTGCACACATGTGCGCTTCTAATGACGTAAAAATTACACGGATCGGTGATTGGTCGGAAAATTCGACATCTGGCGACCCGGGCATAGCTGTTTCGGCCAATCCAAGCTAAGCCACAAAAATCTTATTTCCTCGAAAGCTATGCACCGCTGGGGAAATCCAGTTACAGATTTGAAATCTGCACACATGTGCGCTTCTAATGACGTAAAAATTACACGGATCGGTGATTGGTCGGAATATTCGATATCTGGCGACCCCGGCATAGCTGTTTCGGCCAATCCAAGCTAAGCCACAAAAATCTTATTTCCTCGAAAACTATGCACCGCTGGGGAAATCCAGTTACAGATTTGAAATCTGCACACATGTGCGCTTTTAATGACGTAAAAATTACACGGATCGGTGATTGGTCGGAAAATTCGATATCTGGCGACCCCGGCATAGCTGTTTCGGCCAATCCAAGCTAAGCCACAAAAATCTTATTTCCTCGAAAACTATGCACCGCTGGGGAAATCCAGTTACAGATTTGAAATCTGCACACATGTGCACTTCTAATGACGTAAAAATTACACGGATCGGTGATTGGTCGGAAAATTCGATATCTGGCGACCCCGGCATGGCTGTTTCGGCCAGTCCAAGCTGAGCCACAAAAATCTTATTTCCTCGAAAACTATGCACCGCTGGGGAAATCCAGTTACAGATTTGAAATCTGCACACATGTGCACTTCTAATGACGTAAAAATTACACGGATCGGTGATTGGTCGGAAAATTCGATATCTGGCGACCCCGGCATGGCTATTTCGGCCAATCGAAGCTAAGCCACAAAAATCTTATTTCCTCGAAAACTATGCACCGCTGGGGAAATCCAGTTACAGATTTGAAATCTGCACACATGTCCGCTTCTAATGACGTAAAAATTACACGGATCGGTGATTGGTCGGAAAATTCGATATCTGGCGACCCCGGCATGGCTGTTTCGGCCAATCCAAGCTAAGCCACAAAAATCTTATTTCCTCGAAAACTATCCACCGCGTAGGAAATCCACTTACAGATTTGAAATCTGCACACACGTGCGCTTCTAATGACGTAAAAATTACACGGATCGGTGATTGGTCGGAAAATTCGATATCTGGCGACCCCGGCATAGCTGTTTCGGCCAATCCAAGCTAAGCCACAAAAATCTTATTTCCTCGAAAACTATGCACCGCTCGGGAAATCCAGTTACAGATTTGAAATCTGCACACATGTGCGCTTCTAATGACGTAAAAATTACACAGATCGGTGATTAGTCGGAAAATTCGATATCTGGCGACCCCGGCATGGCTGTTTCGGCCAATCCAAGCTAAGCCGCAAAAATCTTATTTCCTCGAAAACTATGCACCGCTGGGGAAATCCAGTTACAGATTTGAAATCTGCACACATGTGCGCTTCTAATGACGTAAAAATTACACGGATCGGTGATTGGTCGGAAAATTCGATATCTGGCGACCCCGGCATGGCTGTTTCGGCCAATCCAAGCTAAGCCACAAAAATCTTATTTCCTCGAAAACTATGCACCGCTGGGGAAATCCAGTTACAGATTTGAAATCTGCACACATGTGCGCTTCTAATGACGTAAAAATTACACGGATCGGTGATTGGTCGGAAAATTCGATATCTGGCGACCCCGGCATGGCTGTTTCGGCCAATCCAAGCTAAGCCACAAAAATCTTATTTCCTCGAAAACTATGCACCGCATAGGAAATCCAGTTACAGATTTGAAATCTGCACACACGTGCGCTTCTAATGACGTAAAAATTACACGGATCGGTGATTGGTCGGAAAATTCGATATCTGGCGACCCCGGCATGGCTGTTTCGGCCAATCCAAGCTAAGCCACAAATATCTTATTTCCTCGAAAACTATGCACCGCTGGGGAAATCCAGTTACAGATTTGAAATCTGCACACATGTGCGCTTCTAATGACGTAAAAATTACACGGATCGGTGATTGGTCGGAAAATTCGATATCTGGCGACCCCGGCATGGCTGTTTCGGCCAGTCCAAGCTGAGCCACAAAAATCTTATTTCCTCGAAAACTATGCACCGCTGGGGAAATCCAGTTACAGATTTGAAATCTGCACACATGTGCACTTCTAATGACGTAAAAATTACACGGATCGGTGATTGGTCGGAAAATTCGATATCTGGCGACCCCGGCATAGCTGTTTCGGCCAATACAAGCTAAGCCACAAAAATCTTATTTCCTCGAAAACTATGCACCGCTGGGGAAATCCAGTTACAGATTTGAAATCTGCACACATGTGCGCTTCTAATGACGTAAAAATTACACGGATCGGTGATTGGTCGGAAAATTCGATATCTGGCGACCCCGGCATGGCTGTTTCGGCCAGTCCAAGCTGAGCCACAAAAATCTTATTTCCTCGAAAACTATGCACCGCTGGGGAAATCCAGTTACAGATTTGAAATCTGCACACATGTGCGCTTCTAATGACGTGAAAATTACACGGATCGGTGATTGGTCGGAAAATTCGATATCTGGCGACCCCGGCATAGCTGTTTCGGCCAATACAAGCTAAGCCACAAAAATCTTATTTCCTCGAAAACTATGCACCGCTGGGGAAATCCAGTTACAGATTTGAAATCTGCACACATGTCCGCTTCTAATGACGTAAAAATTACACGGATCGGTGATTGGTCGGAAAATTCGATATCTGGCGACCCCGGCATAGCTGTTTCGGCCAATCCAAGCTAAGCCACAAAAATCTTATTTCCTCGAAAACTATGCACCGCTGGGGAAATCCAGTTACAGATTTGAAATCTGCACACATGTGCGCTTCTAATGACGTAAAAATTACACGGATCGGTGATTGGTCGGAATATTCGATATCTGGCGACCCCGGCATAGCTGTTTCGGCCAATCCAAGCTAAGCCACAAAAATCTTATTTCCTCGAAAACTATGCACCGCTGGGGAAATCCAGTTACAGATTTGAAATCTGCACACATGTGCGCTTCTAATGACGTAAAAATTACACGGATCGGTGATTGGTCGGAAAATTCGATATCTGGCGACCCCGGCATGGCTGTTTCGGCCAATCCAAGCTAAGCCACAAATATCTTATTTCCTCGAAAACTATGCACCGCTGGGGAAATCCAGTTACAGATTTGAAATCTGCACACATGTGCGCTTCTAATGACGTAAAAATTACACGGATCGGTGATTGGTCGGAAAATTCGATATCTGGCGACCCCGGCATGGCTGTTTCGGCCAGTCCAAGCTGAGCCACAAAAATCTTATTTCCTCGAAAACTATGCACCGCTGGGGAAATCCAGTTACAGATTTGAAATCTGCACACATGTGCACTTCTAATGACGTAAAAATTACACGGATCGGTGATTGGTCGGAAAATTCGATATCTGGCGACCCCGGCATGGCTGTTTCGGCCAATCCAAGCTAAGCCACAAAAATCTTATTTCCTCGAAAACTATGCACCGCTGGGGAAATCCAGTTACAGATTTGAAATCTGCACACATGTGCGCTTCTAATGACGTAAAAATTACACGGATCGGTGATTGGTCGGAAAATTCGATATCTGGCGACCCCGGCATGGCTGTTTCGGCCAATCCGAGCTAAGCCACAAAAATCTTATTTCCTCGAAAACTATGCACCGCATAGGAAATCCAGTTACAGATTTGAAATCTGCACACATGTGCGCTTCTAATGACGTAAAAATTACACGGATCGGTGATTGGTCGGAAAATTCGATATCTGGCGACCCCGGCATAGCTGTTTCGGCCAATCCAAGCTAAGCCACAAAAATCTTATTTCCTCGAAAACTATGCACCGCTGGGGAAATCCAGTTACAGATTTGAAATCTGCACACATGTGCGCTTCTAATGACGTAAAAATTACACGGATCGGTGATTGGTCGGAAAATTCGATATCTGGCTACCCCGGCATGGCTGTTTCGGCCAATCCAAGCTAAGCCACAAAAATCTTATTTCCTCGAAAACTATGCACCGCTGGGGAAATCCAGTTACAGATTTGAAATCTGCACACACGTCCGCTTCTAATGACGTACAAATTACACGGATCGGTGATTGGTCGGAAAATTCGATATCTGGGGAACCCGGCATAGCTGTTTCGGCCAATCCAAGCTAAGCCACAAAAATCTTATTTCCTCGAAAACTATGCACCGCTGGGGAAATCCAGTTACAGATTTGAAATCTGCACACATGTCCGCTTCTAATGACGTAAAAATTACACCGATCGGTGATTGGTCGGAAAATTCGATATCTGGCGACCCCGGCATAGCTGTTTCGGCCAATCCAAGCTAAGCCACAAAAATCTTATTTCCTCGAAAACTATGCACCGCTGGGGAAATCCAGTTACAGATTTGAAATCTGCACACATGTGCGCTTCTAATGACGTAAAAATTACACGGATCGGTGATTGGTCGGAATATTCGATATCTGGCGACCCCGGCATAGCTGTTTCGGCCAATCCAAGCTAAGCCACAAAAATCTTATTTCCTCGAAAACTATGCACCGCTGGGGAAATCCAGTTACAGATTTGAAATCTGCACACATGTGCGCTTTTAATGACGTAAAAATTACACGGATCGGTGATTGGTCGGAAAATTCGATATCTGGCGACCCCGGCATAGCTGTTTCGGCCAATCCAAGCTAAGCCACAGAAATCTTATTTCCTCGAAAACTATGCACCGCTGGGGAATCCAGTTACAGATTTGAAATCTGCACACATGTCCGCTTCTAATGACGTAAAAATTACACGGATCGGTGATTGGTCGGAAAATTCGATATCTGGCGACCCCGGCATGGCTGTTTCGGCCAATCCAAGCTAAGCCACAAAAATCTTATTTCCTCGAAAACTATGCACCGCTGGGGAAATCCAGTTACAGATTTGAAATCTACACACATGTGCGCTTCTATTGACGTAAAAATTACACGGATCGGTGATTGGTCGGAAAATTCGATATCTGGCGACCCCGGCATGGCTGTTTCGGCCAGTCCAAGCTGAGCCACAAAAATCTTATTTCCTCGAAAACTATGCACCGCTGGGGAAATCCAGTTACAGATTTGAAATCTACACACATGTGCGCTTCTAATGACGTAAAAATTACACGGATCGGTGATTGGTCGGAAAATTCGATATCTGGCGACCCCGGCATGGCTGTTTCGGCCAGTCCAAGCTGAGCCACAAAAATCTTATTTCCTCGAAAACTATGCACCGCTGGGGAAATCCAGTTACAGATTTGAAATCTGCACACATGTGCACTTCTAATGACGTAAAAATTACACGGATCGGTGATTGGTCGGAAAATTCGATATCTGGCGACCCCGGCATGGCTGTTTCGGCCAATCCAAGCTAAGCCACAAAAATCTTATTTCCTCGAAAACTATGCACCGCTGGGGAAATCCAGTTACAGATTTGAAATCTGCACACATGTGCGCTTCTAATGACGTGAAAATTACACGGATCGGTGATTGGTCGGAAAATTCGATATCTGGCGACCCCGGCATAGCTGTTTCGGCCAATCCAAGCTAAGCCACAAACATCTTATTTCCTCGAAAACTATGCACCGCTGGGGAAATCCAGTTACAGATTTGAAATCTGCACACATGTCCGCTTCTAATGACGTAAAAATTACACGGATCGGTGATTGGTCGGAAAATTCGATATCTGGCGACCCCGGCATAGCTATTTCGGCCAATCCAAGCTAAGCCACAAAAATCTTATTTCCTCGAAAACTATGCACCGCTGGGGAAATCCAGTTACAGATTTGAAATCTGCACACATGTGCGCTTCTAATGACGTAAAAATTACACGGATCGGTGATTGGTCGGAATATTCGATATCTGGCGACCCCGGCATAGCTGTTTCGGCCAATCCAAGCTAAGCCACAAAAATCTTATTTCCTCGAAAACTATGCACCGCTGGGGAAATCCAGTTACAGATTTGAAATCTGCACACATGTGCGCTTCTAATGACGTAAAAATTACACGGATCGGTGATTGGTCGGAAAATTCGATATCTGGCGACCCCGGCATGGCTGTTTCGGCCAATCCAAGCTAAGCCACAAATATCTTATTTCCTCGAAAACTATGCACCGCTGGGGAAATCCAGTTACAGATTTGAAATCTGCACACATGTGCGCTTCTAATGACGTAAAAATTACACGGATCGGTGATTGGTCGGAAAATTCGATATCTGGCGACCCCGGCATGGCTGTTTCGGCCAGTCCAAGCTGAGCCACAAAAATCTTATTTCCTCGAAAACTATGCACCGCTGGGGAAATCCAGTTACAGATTTGAAATCTGCACACATGTGCACTTCTAATGACGTAAAAATTACACGGATCGGTGATTGGTCGGAAAATTCGATATCTGGCGACCCCGGCATGGCTGTTTCGGCCAATCCAAGCTAAGCCACAAAAATCTTATTTCCTCGAAAACTATGCACCGCTGGGGAAATCCAGTTACAGATTTGAAATCTGCACACATGTGCGCTTCTAATAACGTAAAAATTACACGGATCGGTGATTGGTCGGAAAATTCGATATCTGGCGACCCCGGCATGGCTGTTTCGGCCAATCCGAGCTAAGCACAAAAATCTTATTTCCTCGAAAACTATGCACCGCATAGGAAATCCAGTTACAGATTTGAAATCTGCACACATGTGCGCTTCTAATGACGTAAAAATTACACGGATCGGTGATTGGTCGGAAAATTCGATATCTGGCGACCCCGGCATAGCTGTTTCGGCCAATCCAAGCTAAGCCACAAAAATCTTATTTCCTCGAAAACTATGCACCGCTGGGGAAATCCAGTTACAGATTTGAAATCTGCACACATGTGCGCTTCTAATGACGTAAAAATTACACGGATCGGTGATTGGTCGGAAAATTCGATATCTGGCTACCCCGGCATGGCTGTTTCGGCCAATCCAAGCTAAGCCACAAAAATCTTATTTCCTCGAAAACTATGCACCGCTGGGGAAATCCAGTTACAGATTTGAAATCTGCACACACGTCCGCTTCTAATGACGTACAAATTACACGGATCGGTGATTGGTCGGAAAATTCGATATCTGGGGAACCCGGCATAGCTGTTTCGGCCAATCCAAGCTAAGCCACAAAAATCTTATTTCCTCGAAAACTATGCACCGCTGGGGAAATCCAGTTACAGATTTGAAATCTGCACACATGTCCGCTTCTAATGACGTAAAAATTACACCGATCGGTGATTGGTCGGAAAATTCGATATCTGGCGACCCCGGCATAGCTGTTTCGGCCAATCCAAGCTAAGCCACAAAAATCTTATTTCCTCGAAAACTATGCACCGCTGGGGAAATCCAGTTACAGATTTGAAATCTGCACACATGTGCGCTTCTAATGACGTAAAAATTACACGGATCGGTGATTGGTCGGAATATTCGATATCTGGCGACCCCGGCATAGCTGTTTCGGCCAATCCAAGCTAAGCCACAAAAATCTTATTTCCTCGAAAACTATGCACCGCTGGGGAAATCCAGTTACAGATTTGAAATCTGCACACATGTGCGCTTTTAATGACGTAAAAATTACACGGATCGGTGATTGGTCGGAAAATTCGATATCTGGCGACCCCGGCATAGCTGTTTCGGCCAATCCAAGCTAAGCCACAGAAATCTTATTTCCTCGAAAACTATGCACCGCTGGGGAATCCAGTTACAGATTTGAAATCTGCACACATGTCCGCTTCTAATGACGTAAAAATTACACGGATCGGTGATTGGTCGGAAAATTCGATATCTGGCGACCCCGGCATGGCTGTTTCGGCCAATCCAAGCTAAGCCACAAAAATCTTATTTCCTCGAAAACTATGCACCGCTGGGGAAATCCAGTTACAGATTTGAAATCTACACACATGTGCGCTTCTATTGACGTAAAAATTACACGGATCGGTGATTGGTCGGAAAATTCGATATCTGGCGACCCCGGCATGGCTGTTTCGGCCAGTCCAAGCTGAGCCACAAAAATCTTATTTCCTCGAAAACTATGCACCGCTGGGGAAATCCAGTTACAGATTTGAAATCTACACACATGTGCGCTTCTAATGACGTAAAAATTACACGGATCGGTGATTGGTCGGAAAATTCGATATCTGGCGACCCCGGCATGGCTGTTTCGGCCAATCCGAGCTAAGCCACAAAAATCTTATTTCCTCGAAAACTATGCACCGCATAGGAAATCCAGTTACAGATTTGAAATCTGCACACATGTGCACTTCTAATGACGTAAAAATTACACGGATCGGTGATTGGTCGGAAAATTCGATATCTGGCGACCCCGGCATGGCTGTTTCGGCCAATCCAAGCTAAGCCACAAAAATCTTATTTCCTCGAAAACTATGCACCGCTGGGGAAATCCAGTTACAGATTTGAAATCTGCACACATGTGCGCTTCTAATGACGTGAAAATTACACGGATCGGTGATTGGTCGGAAAATTCGATATCTGGCGACCCCGGCATAGCTGTTTCGGCCAATCCAAGCTAAGCCACAAACATCTTATTTCCTCGAAAACTATGCACCGCTGGGGAAATCCAGTTACAGATTTGAAATCTGCACACATGTCCGCTTCTAATGACGTAAAAATTACACGGATCGGTGATTGGTCGGAAAATTCGATATCTGGCGACCCCGGCATAGCTATTTCGGCCAATCCAAGCTAAGCCACAAAAATCTTATTTCCTCGAAAACTATGCACCGCTGGGGAAATCCAGTTACAGATTTGAAATCTGCACACATGTGCGCTTCTAATGACGTAAAAATTACACGGATCGGTGATTGGTCGGAATATTCGATATCTGGCGACCCCGGCATAGCTGTTTCGGCCAATCCAAGCTAAGCCACAAAAATCTTATTTCCTCGAAAACTATGCACCGCTGGGGAAATCCAGTTACAGATTTGAAATCTGCACACATGTGCGCTTCTAATGACGTAAAAATTACACGGATCGGTGATTGGTCGGAAAATTCGATATCTGGCGACCCCGGCATGGCTGTTTCGGCCAATCCAAGCTAAGCCACAAATATCTTATTTCCTCGAAAACTATGCACCGCTGGGGAAATCCAGTTACAGATTTGAAATCTGCACACATGTGCGCTTCTAATGACGTAAAAATTACACGGATCGGTGATTGGTCGGAAAATTCGATATCTGGCGACCCCGGCATGGCTGTTTCGGCCAGTCCAAGCTGAGCCACAAAAATCTTATTTCCTCGAAAACTATGCACCGCTGGGGAAATCCAGTTACAGATTTGAAATCTGCACACATGTGCACTTCTAATGACGTAAAAATTACACGGATCGGTGATTGGTCGGAAAATTCGATATCTGGCGACCCCGGCATGGCTGTTTCGGCCAATCCAAGCTAAGCCACAAAAATCTTATTTCCTCGAAAACTATGCACCGCTGGGGAAATCCAGTTACAGATTTGAAATCTGCACACATGTGCACTTCTAATGACGTAAAAATTACACGGATCGGTGATTGGTCGGAAAATTCGATATCTGGCGACCCCGGCATGGCTGTTTCGGCCAATCCGAGCTAAGCCACAAAAATCTTATTTCCTCGAAAACTATGCACCGCATAGGAAATCCAGTTACAGATTTGAAATCTGCACACATGTGCGCTTCTAATGACGTAAAAATTACACGGATCGGTGATTGGTCGGAAAATTCGATATCTGGCGACCCCGGCATAGCTGTTTCGGCCAATCCAAGCTAAGCCACAAAAATCTTATTTCCTCGAAAACTATGCACCGCTGGGGAAATCCAGTTACAGATTTGAAATCTGCACACATTTGCGCTTCTAATGACGTAAAAATTACACGGATCGGTGATTGGTCGGAAAATTCGATATCTGGCTACCCCGGCATGGCTGTTTCGGCCAATCCAAGCTAAGCCACAAAAATCTTATTTCCTCGAAAACTATGCACCGCTGGGGAAATCCAGTTACAGATTTGAAATCTGCACACACGTCCGCTTCTAATGACGTACAAATTACACGGATCGGTGATTGGTCGGAAAATTCGATATCTGGCGACCCCGGCATGGCTGTTTCGGCCAGTCCAAGCTGAGCCACAAAAATCTTATTTCCTCGAAAACTATGCACCGCTGGGGAAATCCAGTTACAGATTTGAAATCTACACACATGTGCGCTTCTAATGACGTAAAAATTACACGGATCGGTGATTGGTCGGAAAATTCGATATCTGGCGACCCCGGCATGGCTGTTTCGGCCAGTCCAAGCTGAGCCACAAAAATCTTATTTCCTCGAAAACTATGCACCGCATAGGAAATCCAGTTACAGATTTGAAATCTGCACACATGTGCGCTTCTAATGACGTACAAATTACACGGATCGGTGATTGGTCGGAAAATTCGATATCTGGCGACCCCGGCATAGCTGTTTCGGCCAATCCAAGCTAAGCCACAAAAATCTTATTTCCTCGAAAACTATGCACCGCTGGGGAAATCCAGTTACAGATTTGAAATCTGCACACATGTGCGCTTCTAATGACGTAAAAATTACACGGATCGGTAATTGGTCGGAAAATTCGATATCTGGCTACCCCGGCATGGCTGTTTCGGCCAATCCAAGCTAAGCCACAAAAATCTTATTTCCTCGAAAACTATGCACCGCTGGGGAAATCCAGTTACAGATTTGAAATCTGCACACACGTCCGCTTCTAATGACGTACAAATTACACGGATCGGTGATTGGTCGGAAAATTCGATATCTGGCGAACCCGGCATAGCTGTTTCGGCCAATCCAAGCTAAGCCACAAAAATCTTATTTCCTCGAAAACTATGCACCGCTGGGGAAATCCAGTTACAGATTTGAAATCTGCACACATGTCCGCTTCTAATGACGTAAAAATTACACCGATCGGTGATTGGTCGGAAAATTCGATATCTGGCGACCCCGGCATAGCTGTTTCGGCCAATCCAAGCTAAGCCACAAAAATCTTATTTCCTCGAAAACTATGCACCGCTGGGGAAATCCAGTTACAGATTTGAAATCTGCACACATGTGCGCTTCTAATGACGTAAAAATTACACGGATCGGTGATTGGTCGGAATATTCGATATCTGGCGACCCCGGCATAGCTGTTTCGGCCAATCCAAGCTAAGCCACAAAAATCTTATTTCCTCGAAAACTATGCACCGCTGGGGAAATCCAGTTACAGATTTGAAATCTGCACACATGTGCGCTTTTAATGACGTAAAAATTACACAGATCGGTGATTGGTCGGAAAATTCGATATCCGGCGACCCCGGCATAGCTGTTTCGGCCAATCCAAGCTAAGCCACAAAAATCTTATTTCCTCGAAAACTATGCACCGCTGGGGAAATCCAGTTACAGATTTGAAATCTGCACACATGTCCGCTTCTAATGACGTAAAAATTACACGGATCGGTGATTGGTCGGAAAATTCGATATCTGGCGACCCCGGCATAGCTGTTTCGGCCAATCCAAGCTAAGCCACAAAAATCTTATTTCCTCGAAAACTATGCACCGCTGGGGAAATCCAGTTACAGATTTGAAATCTGCACACATGTGCGCTTCTAATGACGTAAAAATTACACGGATCGGTGATTGGTCGGAATATTCGATATCTGGCGACCCCGGCATAGCTGTTTCGGCCAATCCAAGCTAAGCCACAAAAATCTTATTTCCTCGAAAACTATGCACCGCTGGGGAAATCCAGTTACAGATTTGAAATCTGCACACATGTGCGCTTCTAATGACGTAAAAATTACACGGATCGGTGATTGGTCGGAAAATTCGATATCTGGCGACCCCGGCATGGCTGTTTCGGCCAATCCAAGCTAAGCCACAAATATCTTATTTCCTCGAAAACTATGCACCGCTGGGGAAATCCAGTTACAGATTTGAAATCTGCACACATGTGCACTTCTAATGACGTAAAAATTACACGGATCGGTGATTGGTCGGAAAATTCGATATCTGGCGACCCCGGCATGGCTGTTTCGGCCAATCCAAGCTAAGCCACAAAAATCTTATTTCCTCGAAAACTATGCACCGCTGGGGAAATCCAGTTACAGATTTGAAATCTGCACACATGTGCGCTTCTAATGACGTAAAAATTACACGGATCGGTGATTGGTCGGAAAATTCGATATCTGGCGACCCCGGCATGGCTGTTTCGGCCAATCCGAGCTAAGCCACAAAAATCTTATTTCCTCGAAAACTATGCACCGCATAGGAAATCCAGTTACAGATTTGAAATCTGCACACATGTGCGCTTCTAATGACGTAAAAATTACACGGATCGGTGATTGGTCGGAAAATTCGATATCTGGCGACCCCGGCATGGCTGTTTCGGCCAATCCAAGCTAAGCCACAAAAATCTTATTTCCTCGAAAACTATGCACCGCTGGGGAAATCCAGTTACAGATTTGAAATCTGCACACATGTGCGCTTCTAATGACGTAAAAATTACACGGATCGGTGATTGGTCGGAAAATTCGATATCTGGCGACCCCGGCATGGCTGTTTCGGCCAATCCAAGCTAAGCCACAAAAATCTTATTTCCTCGAAAACTATGCACCGCTGGGGAAATCCAGTTACAGATTTGAAATCTGCACACATGTGCGCTTCTAATGACGTAAAAATTACACGGATCGGTGATTGGTCGGAAAATTCGATATCTGGCGACCCCGGCATGGCTGTTTCGGCCAATCCAAGCTAAGCCACAAATATCTTATTTCCTCGAAAACTATGCACCGCTGGGGAAATCTAGTTACAGATTTGAAATCTGCACACATGTGCACTTCTAATGACGTAAAAATTACACGGATCGGTGATTGGTCGGAAAATTCGATATCTGGCGACCCCGGCATGGCTGTTTCGGCCAATCCAAGCTAAGCCACAAAAATCTTATTTCCTCGAAAACTATGCACCGCTGGGGAAATCCAGTTACAGATTTGAAATCTGCACACATGTGCGCTTCTAATGACGTAAAAATTACACGGATCGGTGATTGGTCGGAAAATTCGATATCTGGCGACCCCGGCATGGCTGTTTCGGCCAATCCGAGCTAAGCCACAAAAATCTTATTTCCTCGAAAACTATGCACCGCATAGGAAATCCAGTTACAGATTTGAAATCTGCACACATGTGCGCTTCTAATGACGTAAAAATTACACGGATCGGTGATTGGTCGGAAAATTCGATATCTGGCGACCCCGGCATAGCTGTTTCGGCCAATCCAAGCTAAGCCACAAAAATCTTATTTCCTCGAAAACTATGCACCGCTGGGGAAATCCAGTTACAGATTTGAAATCTGCACACATGTGCGCTTCTGATGACGTAAAAATTACACGGATCGGTGATTGGTCGGAAAATTCGATATCTGGCTACCCCGGCATGGCTGTTTCGGCCAATCCAAGCTAAGCCACAAAAATCTTATTTCCTCGAAAACTATGCACCGCTGGGGAAATCCAGTTACATATTTGAAATCTGCACACACGTCCGCTTCTAATGACGTACAAATTACACGGATCGGTGATTGGTCGGAAAATTCGATATCTGGCGAACCCGGCATAGCTGTTTCGGCCAATCCAAGCTAAGCCACAAAAATCTTATTTCCTCGAAAACTATGCACCGCTGGGGAAATCCAGTTACAGATTTGAAATCTGCACACATGTCCGCTTCTAATGACGTAAAAATTACACCGATCGGTGATTGGTCGGAAAATTCGATATCTGGCGACCCCGGCATAGCTGTTTCGGCCAATCCAAGCTAAGCCACAAAAATCTTATTTCCTCGAAAACTATGCACCGCTGGGGAAATCCAGTTACAGATTTGAAATCTGCACACATGTGCGCTTTTAATGACGTAAAAATTACACGGATCGGTGATTGGTCGGAAAATTCGATATCTGGCGACCCCGGCATAGCTGTTTCGGCCAATCCAAGCTAAGCCACAGAAATCTTATTTCCTCGAAAACTATGCACCGCTGGGGAATCCAGTTACAGATTTGAAATCTGCACACATGTGCGCTTTTAATGACGTAAAAATTACACGGATCGGTGATTGGTCGGAAAATTCGATATCTGGCGACCCCGGCATGGCTGTTTCGGCCAACCCAAGCTAAGCCACAAAAATCTTATTTCCTCGAAAACTATGCACCGCTGGGGAAATCCAGTTACAGATTTGAAATCTACACACATGTGCGCTTCTATTGACGTAAAAATTACACGGATCGGTGATTGGTCGGAAAATTCGATATCTGGCGACCCCGGCATGGCTGTTTCGGCCAGTCCAAGCTGAGCCACAAAAATCTTATTTCCTCGAAAACTATGCACCGCTGGGGAAATCCAGTTGCAGATTTGAAATCTGCACACATGTGCACTTCTAATGACGTAAAAATTACACGGATCGGTGATTGGTCGGAAAATTCGATATCTGGCGACCCCGGCATGGCTGTTTCGGCCAATCCAAGCTAAGCCACAAAAATCTTATTTCCTCGAAAACTATGCACCGCTGGGGAAATCCAGTTACAGATTTGAAATCTGCACACATGTGCGCTTCTAATGACGTAAAAATTACACGGATCGGTGATTGGTCGGAAAATTCGATATCTGGCGACCCCGGCATGGCTGTTTCGGCCAATCCAAGCTAAGCCACAAAAATCTTATTTCCTCGAAAACTATCCACCGCGTAGGAAATCCACTTACAGATTTGAAATCTGCACACACGTGCGCTTCTAATGACGCAAAAATTACACGGATCGGTGATTGGTCGGAAAATTCGATATCTGGCGACCCCGGCATAGCTGTTTCGGCCAATCCAAGCTAAGCCACAAAAATCTTATTTCCTCGAAAACTATGCACCGCTCGGGAAATCCAGTTACAGATTTGAAATCTGCACACATGTGCGCTTCTAATGACGTAAAAATTACACAGATCGGTGATTGGTCGGAAAATTCGATATCTGGCGACCCCGGCATGGCTGTTTCGGCCAATCCAAGCTAAGCCACAAAAATCTTATTTCCTCGAAAACTATGCACCGCTGGGGAAATCCAGTTACAGATTTGAAATCTGCACACATGTGCGCTTCTAATGACGTGAAAATTACACGGATCGGTGATTGGTCGGAAAATTCGATATCTGGCGACCCCGGCATGGCTGTTTCGGCCAATCCGAGCTAAGCCACAAAAATCTTATTTCCTCGAAAACTATGCACCGCATAGGAAATCCAGTTACAGATTTGAAATCTGCACACATGTGCGCTTCTAATGACGTAAAAATTACACGGATCGGTGATTGGTCGGAAAATTCGATATCTGGCGACCCCGGCATAGCTGTTTCGGCCAATCCAAGCTAAGCCACAAAAATCTTATTTCCTCGAAAACTATGCACCGCTGGGGAAATCCAGTTACAGATTTGAAATCTGCACACATGTGCGCTTCTAATGACGTAAAAATTACACGGATCGGTGATTGGTCGGAAAATTCGATATCTGGCTACCCCGGCATGGCTGTTTCGGCCAATCCAAGCTAAGCCACAAAAATCTTATTTCCTCGAAAACTATGCACCGCTGGGGAAATCCAGTTACAGATTTGAAATCTGCACACATGTCCGCTTCTAATGACGTACAAATTACACGGATCGGTGATTGGTCGGAAAATTCGATATCTGGCGACCCTGGCATAGCTGTTTCGGCCAATCCAAGCTAAGCCACAAAAATCTTATTTCCTCGAAAACTATGCACCGCTGGGGAAATCCAGTTACAGATTTGAAATCTGCACACATGTCCGCTTCTAATGACGTAAAAATTACACGGATGGGTGATTGGTCGGAAAATTCGATATCTGGCGACCCCGGCATAGCTGTTTCGGCCAATCCAAGCTAAGCCACAAAAATCTTATTTCCTCGAAAACTATGCACCGCTGGGGAAATCCAGTTACAGATTTGAAATCTGCACACATGTGCGCTTCTAATGACGTAAAAATTACACGGATCGGTGATTGGTCGGAATATTCGATATCTGGCGACCCCGGCATAGCTGTTTCGGCCAATCCAAGCTAAGCCACAAAAATCTTATTTCCTCGAAAACTATGCACCGCTGGGGAAATCCAGTTACAGATTTGAAATCTGCACACATGTGCGCTTCTAATGACGTAAAAATTACACGGATCGGTGATTGGTCGGAAAATTCGATATCTGGCGACCCCGGCATGGCTGTTTCGGCCAATCCAAGCTAAGCCACAAATATCTTATTTCCTCGAAAACTATGCACCGCTGGGGAAATCCAGTTACAGATTTGAAATCTGCACACATGTGCGCTTCTAATGACGTAAAAATTACACGGATCGGTGATTGGTCGGAAAATTCGATATCTGGCGACCCCGGCATGGCTGTTTCGGCCAGTCCAAGCTGAGCCACAAAAATCTTATTTCCTCGAAAACTATGCACCGCTGGGGAAATCCAGTTACAGATTTGAAATCTGCACACATGTGCACTTCTAATGACGTAAAAATTACACGGATCGGTGATTGGTCGGAAAATTCGATATCTGGCTACCCCGGCATGGCTGTTTCGGCCAATCCAAGCTAAGCCACAAAAATCTTATTTCCTCGAAAACTATGCACCGCTGGGGAAATCCAGTTACAGATTTGAAATCTGCACACATGTCCGCTTCTAATGACGTACAAATTACACGGATCGGTGATTGGTCGGAAAATTCGATATCTGGCGACCCTGGCATAGCTGTTTCGGCCAATCCAAGCTAAGCCACAAAAATCTTATTTCCTCGAAAACTATGCACCGCTGGGGAAATCCAGTTACAGATTTGAAATCTGCACACATGTCCGCTTCTAATGACGTAAAAATTACACGGATCGGTGATTGGTCGGAATATTCGATATCTGGCGACCCCGGCATAGCTGTTTCGGCCAATCCAAGCTAAGCCACAAAAATCTTATTTCCTCGAAAACTATGCACCGCTGGGGAAATCCAGTTACAGATTTGAAATCTGCACACATGTGCGCTTTTAATGACGTAAAAATTACACAGATCGGTGATTGGTCGGAAAATTCGATATCTGGCGACCCCGGCATAGCTGTTTCGGCCAATCCAAGCTAAGCCACAAAAATCTTATTTCCTCGAAAACTATGCACCGCTGGGGAAATCCAGTTACAGATTTGAAATCTGCACACACGTCCGCTTCTAATGACGTACAAATTACACGGATCGGTGATTGGTCGGAAAATTCGATATCTGGCGAACCCGGCATAGCTGTTTCGGCCAATCCAAGCTAAGCCACAAAAATCTTATTTCCTCGAAAACTATGCACCGCTGGGGAAATCCAGTTACAGATTTGAAATCTGCACACATGTCCGCTTCTAATGACGTAAAAATTACACCGATCGGTGATTGGTCGGAAAATTCGATATCTGGCGACCCCGGCATAGCTGTTTCGGCCAATCCAAGCTAAGCCACAAAAATCTTATTTCCTCGAAAACTATGCACCGCTGGGGAAATCCAGTTACAGATTTGAAATCTGCACACATGTGCGCTTCTAATGACGTAAAAATTACACGGATCGGTGATTGGTCGGAATATTCGATATCTGGCGACCCCGGCATAGCTGTTTCGGCCAATCCAAGCTAAGCCACAAAAATCTTATTTCCTCGAAAACTATGCACCGCTGGGGAAATCCAGTTACAGATTTGAAATCTGCACACATGTGCGCTTCTAATGACGTAAAAATTACACGGATCGGTGATTGGTCGGAATATTCGATATCTGGCGACCCCGGCATAGCTGTTTCGGCCAATCCAAGCTAAGCCACAAAAATCTTATTTCCTCGAAAACTATGCACCGCTGGGGAAATCCAGTTACAGATTTGAAATCTGCACACATGTGCGCTTCTAATGACGTAAAAATTACACGGATCGGTGATTGGTCGGAAAATTCGATATCTGGCGACCCCGGCATGGCTGTTTCGGCCAATCCAAGCTAAGCCACAAATATCTTATTTCCTCGAAAACTATGCACCGCTGGGGAAATCCAGTTACAGATTTGAAATCTGCACACATGTGCGCTTCTAATGACGTAAAAATTACACGGATCGGTGATTGGTCGGAAAATTCGATATCTGGCGACCCCGGCATGGCTGTTTCGGCCAGTCCAAGCTGAGCCACAAAAATCTTATTTCCTCGAAAACTATGCACCGCTGGGGAAATCCAGTTACAGATTTGAAATCTGCACACATGTGCACTTCTAATGACGTAAAAATTACACGGATCGGTGATTGGTCGGAAAATTCGATATCTGGCTACCCCGGCATGGCTGTTTCGGCCAATCCAAGCTAAGCCACAAAAATCTTATTTCCTCGAAAACTATGCACCGCTGGGGAAATCCAGTTACAGATTTGAAATCTGCACACATGTCCGCTTCTAATGACGTACAAATTACACGGATCGGTGATTGGTCGGAAAATTCGATATCTGGCGACCCTGGCATAGCTGTTTCGGCCAATCCAAGCTAAGCCACAAAAATCTTATTTCCTCGAAAACTATGCACCGCTGGGGAAATCCAGTTACAGATTTGAAATCTGCACACATGTCCGCTTCTAATGACGTAAAAATTACACGGATCGGTGATTGGTCGGAATATTCGATATCTGGCGACCCCGGCATAGCTGTTTCGGCCAATCCAAGCTAAGCCACAAAAATCTTATTTCCTCGAAAACTATGCACCGCTGGGGAAATCCAGTTACAGATTTGAAATCTGCACACATGTGCGCTTTTAATGACGTAAAAATTACACAGATCGGTGATTGGTCGGAAAATTCGATATCTGGCGACCCCGGCATAGCTGTTTCGGCCAATCCAAGCTAAGCCACAAAAATCTTATTTCCTCGAAAACTATGCACCGCTGGGGAAATCCAGTTACAGATTTGAAATCTGCACACACGTCCGCTTCTAATGACGTACAAATTACACGGATCGGTGATTGGTCGGAAAATTCGATATCTGGCGAACCCGGCATAGCTGTTTCGGCCAATCCAAGCTAAGCCACAAAAATCTTATTTCCTCGAAAACTATGCACCGCTGGGGAAATCCAGTTACAGATTTGAAATCTGCACACATGTCCGCTTCTAATGACGTAAAAATTACACCGATCGGTGATTGGTCGGAAAATTCGATATCTGGCGACCCCGGCATAGCTGTTTCGGCCAATCCAAGCTAAGCCACAAAAATCTTATTTCCTCGAAAACTATGCACCGCTGGGGAAATCCAGTTACAGATTTGAAATCTGCACACATGTGCGCTTCTAATGACGTAAAAATTACACGGATCGGTGATTGGTCGGAATATTCGATATCTGGCGACCCCGGCATAGCTGTTTCGGCCAATCCAAGCTAAGCCACAAAAATCTTATTTCCTCGAAAACTATGCACCGCTGGGGAAATCCAGTTACAGATTTGAAATCTGCACACATGTGCGCTTTTAATGACGTAAAAATTACACAGATCGGTGATTGGTCGGAAAATTCGATATCTGGCGACCCCGGCATAGCTGTTTCGGCCAATCCAAGCTAAGCCACAAAAATCTTATTTCCTCGAAAACTATGCACCGCTGGGGAAATCCAGTTACAGATTTGAAATCTGCACACATGTCCGCTTCTAATGACGTAAAAATTACACGGATCGGTGATTGGTCGGAAAATTCGATATCTGGCGACCCCGGCATAGCTGTTTCGGCCAATCCAAGCTAAGCCACAAAAATCTTATTTCCTCGAAAACTATGCACCGCTGGGGAAATCCAGTTACAGATTTGAAATCTGCACACATGTGCGCTTCTAATGACGTAAAAATTACACGGATCGGTGATTGGTCGGAATATTCGATATCTGGCGACCCCGGCATAGCTGTTTCGGCCAATCCAAGCTAAGCCACAAAAATCTTATTTCCTCGAAAACTATGCACCGCTGGGGAAATCCAGTTACAGATTTGAAATCTGCACACATGTGCGCTTCTAATGACGTAAAAATTACACGGATCGGTGATTGGTCGGAAAATTCGATATCTGGCGACCCCGGCATGGCTGTTTCGGCCAATCCAAGCTAAGCCACAAATATCTTATTTCCTCGAAAACTATGCACCGCTGGGGAAATCCAGTTACAGATTTGAAATCTGCACACATGTGCGCTTCTAATGACGTAAAAATTACACGGATCGGTGATTGGTCGGAAAATTCGATATCTGGCGACCCCGGCATGGCTGTTTCGGCCAGTCCAAGCTGAGCCACAAAAATCTTATTTCCTCGAAAACTATGCACCGCTGGGGAAATCCAGTTACAGATTTGAAATCTGCACACATGTGCTCCTTTAATGACGTAAAAATTACACGGATCGGTGATTGGTCGGAAAATTCGATATCTGGCGACCCCGGCATGGCTGTTTCGGCCAATCCAAGCTAAGCCACAAAAATCTTATTTCCTCGAAAACTATGCACCGCTGGGGAAATCCAGTTACAGATTTGAAATCAGCACACATGTGCGCTTCTAATGACGTAAAAATTACACGGATCGGTGATTGGTCGGAAAATTCGATATCTGGCTACCCCGGCATGGCTGTTTCGGCCAATCCGAGCTAAGCCACAAAAATCTTATTTCCTCGAAAACTATGCACCGCATAGGAAATCCAGTTACAGATTTGAAATCTGCACACATGTGCGCTTCTAATGACGTAAAAATTACACGGATCGGTGATTGGTCGGAAAATTCGATATCTGGCGACCCCGGCATAGCTGTTTCGGCCAATCCAAGCTAAGCCACAAAAATCTTATTTCCTCGAAAACTATGCACCGCTGGGGAAATCCAGTTACAGATTTGAAATCTGCACACATGTGCGCTTCTGATGACGTAAAAATTACACGGATCGGTGATTGGTCGGAAAATTCGATATCTGGCTACCCCGGCATGGCTGTTTCGGCCAATCCAAGCTAAGCCACAAAAATCTTATTTCCTCGAAAACTATGCACCGCTGGGGAAATCCAGTTACAGATTTGAAATCTGCACACACGTCCGCTTCTAATGACGTACAAATTACACGGATCGGTGATTGGTCGGAAAATTCGATATCTGGCGAACCCGGCATAGCTGTTTCGGCCAATCCAAGCTAAGCCACAAAAATCTTATTTCCTCGAAAACTATGCACCGCTGGGGAAATCCAGTTACAGATTTGAAATCTGCACACATGTCCGCTTCTAATGACGTAAAAATTACACCGATCGGTGATTGGTCGGAAAATTCGATATCTGGCGACCCCGGCATAGCTGTTTCGGCCAATCCAAGCTAAGCCACAAAAATCTTATTTCCTCGAAAACTATGCACCGCTGGGGAAATCCAGTTACAGATTTGAAATCTGCACACATGTGCGCTTCTAATGACGTAAGAATTACACGGATCGGTGATTGGTCGGAATATTCGATATCTGGCGACCCCGGCATAGCTGTTTCGGCCAATCCAAGCTAAGCCACAAAAATCTTATTTCCTCGAAAACTATGCACCGCTGGGGAAATCCAGTTACAGATTTGAAATCTGCACACATGTGCGCTTTTAATGACGTAAAAATTACACGGATCGGTGATTGGTCGGAAAATTCGATATCTGGCGACCCCGGCATAGCTGTTTCGGCCAATCCAAGCTAAGCCACAAAAATCTTATTTCCTCGAAAACTATGCACCGCTGGGGAAATCCAGTTACAGATTTGAAATCTGCACACATGTGCGCTTCTAATGACGTAAAAATTACACGGATCGGTGATTGGTCGGAAAATTCGATATCTGGCTACCCCGGCATGGCTGTTTCGGCCAATCCAAGCTAAGCCACAAAAATCTTATTTCCTCGAAAACTATGCACCGCTGGGGAAATCCAGTTACAGATTTGAAATCTACACACATGTGCGCTTCTATTGACGTAAAAATTACACGGATCGGTGATTGGTCGGAAAATTCGATATCTGGCGACCCCGGCATGGCTGTTTCGGCCAGTCCAAGCTGAGCCACAAAAATCTTATTTCCTCGAAAACTATGCACCGCTGGGGAAATCCAGTTACAGATTTGAAATCTACACACATGTGCGCTTCTAATGACGTAAAAATTACACGGATCGGTGATTGGTCGGAAAATTCGATATCTGGCGACCCCGGCATGGCTGTTTCGGCCAGTCCAAGCTGAGCCACAAAAATCTTATTTCCTCGAAAACTATGCACCGCTGGGGAAATCCAGTTACAGATTTGAAATCTGCACACATGTGCACTTCTAATGACGTAAAAATTACACGGATCGGTGATTGGTCGGAAAATTCGATATCTGGCGACCCCGGCATGGCTGTTTCGGCCAATCCAAGCTAAGCCACAAAAATCTTATTTCCTCGAAAACTATGCACCGCTGGGGAAATCCAGTTACAGATTTGAAATCTGCACACATGTGCGCATCTAATGACGTAAAAATTACACGGATCGGTGATTGGTCGGAAAATTCGATATCTGGCGACCCCGGCATGGCTGTTTCGGCCAATCCAAGCTAAGCCACAAAAATCTTATTTCCTCGAAAACTATGCACCGCTGGGGAAATCCAGTTACAGATTTGAAATCTGCACACATGTGCGCTTCTAATGACGTGAAAATTACACGGATCGGTGATTGGTCGGAAAATTCGATATCTGGCGACCCCGGCATGGCTGTTTCGGCCAATCCGAGCTAAGCCACAAAAATCTTATTTCCTCGAAAACTATGCACCGCATAGGAAATCCAGTTACAGATTTGAAATCTGCACACATGTGCGCTTCTAATGACGTAAAAATTACACGGATCGGTGATTGGTCGGAAAATTCGATATCTGGCGACCCCGGCATAGCTGTTTCGGCCAATCCAAGCTAAGCCACAAAAATCTTATTTCCTCGAAAACTATGCACCGCTGGGGAAATCCAGTTACAGATTTGAAATCTGCACACATGTGCGCTTCTAATGACGTAAAAATTACACGGATCGGTGATTGGTCGGAAAATTCGATATCTGGCTACCCCGGCATGGCTGTTTCGGCCAATCCAAGCTAAGCCACAAAAATCTTATTTCCTCGAAAACTATGCACCGCATAGGAAATCCAGTTACAGATTTGAAATCTGCACACATGTCCGCTTCTAATGACGTACAAATTACACGGATCGGTGATTGGTCGGAAAATTCGATATCTGGCGACCCTGGCATAGCTGTTTCGGCCAATCCAAGCTAAGCCACAAAAATCTTATTTCCTCGAAAACTATGCACCGCTGGGGAAATCCAGTTACAGATTTGAAATCTGCACACATGTCCGCTTCTAATGACGTAAAAATTACACGGATCGGTGATTGGTCGGAAAATTCGATATCTGGCGACCCCGGCATAGCTGTTTCGGCCAATCCAAGCTAAGCCACAAAAATCTTATTTCCTCGAAAACTATGCACCGCTGGGGAAATCCAGTTACAGATTTGAAATCTGCACACATGTGCGCTTCTAATGACGTAAAAATTACACGGATCGGTGATTGGTCGGAATATTCGATATCTGGCGACCCCGGCATAGCTGTTTCGGCCAATTCAAGCTAAGCCACAAAAATCTTATTTCCTCGAAAACTATGCACCGCTGGGGAAATCCAGTTACAGATTTGAAATCTGCACACATGTGCGCTTCTAATGACGTAAAAATTACACGGATCGGTGATTGGTCGGAAAATTCGATATCTGGCGACCCCGGCATGGCTGTTTCGGCCAATCCAAGCTAAGCCACAAATATCTTATTTCCTCGAAAACTATGCACCGCTGGGGAAATCCAGTTACAGATTTGAAATCTGCACACATGTGCGCTTCTAATGACGTAAAAATTACACGGATCGGTGATTGGTCGGAAAATTCGATATCTGGCGACCCCGGCATGGCTGTTTCGGCCAGTCCAAGCTGAGCCACAAAAATCTTATTTCCTCGAAAACTATGCACCGCTGGGGAAATCCAGTTACAGATTTGAAATCTGCACACATGTGCACTTCTAATGACGTAAAAATTACACGGATCGGTGATTGGTCGGAAAATTCGATATCTGGCTACCCCGGCATGGCTGTTTCGGCCAATCCAAGCTAAGCCACAAAAATCTTATTTCCTCGAAAACTATGCACCGCTGGGGAAATCCAGTTACAGATTTGAAATCTGCACACATGTGCGCTTCTAATGACGTAAAAATTACACGGATCGGTGATTGGTCGGAAAATTCGATATCTGGCGACCCCGGCATAGCTGTTTCGGCCAATCCAAGCTAAGCCACAGAAATCTTATTTCCTCGAAAACTATGCACCGCTGGGGAATCCAGTTACAGATTTGAAATCTGCACACATGTCCGCTTCTAATGACGTAAAAATTACACGGATCGGTGATTGGTCGGAAAATTCGATATCTGGCGACCCCGGCATGGCTGTTTCGGCCAATCCAAGCTAAGCCACAAAAATCTTATTTCCTCGAAAACTATGCACCGCATAGGAAATCCAGTTACAGATTTGAAATCTGCACACATGTGCGCTTCTATTGACGTAAAAATTACACGGATCGGTGATTGGTCGGAAAATTCGATATCTGGCGACCCCGGCATGGCTGTTTCGGCCAGTCCAAGCTGAGCCACAAAAATCTTATTTCCTCGAAAACTATGCACCGCTGGGGAAATCCAGTTACAGATTTGAAATCTACACACATGTGCGCTTCTAATGACGTAAAAATTACACGGATCGGTGATTGGTCGGAAAATTCGATATCTGGCGACCCCGACATGGCTGTTTCGGCCAGTCCAAGCTGAGCCACAAAAATCTTATTTCCTCGAAAACTATGCACCGCTGGGCAAATCCAGTTACAGATTTGAAATCTGCACACACGTGCGCTTCTAATGACGTAAAAATTACACGGATCGGTGATTGGTCGGAAAATTCGATATCTGGCGACCCCGGCATGGCTGTTTCGGCCAATCCAAGCTAAGCCACAAAAATCTTATTTCCTCGAAAACTATCCACCGCGTAGGAAATCCACTTACAGATTTGAAATCTGCACACACGTGCGCTTCTAATGACGTAAAAATTACACGGATCGGTGATTGGTCGGAAAATTCGATATCTGGCGACCCCGGCATAGCTGTTTCGGCCAATCCAAGCTAAGCCACAAAAATCTTATTTCCTCGAAAACTATGCACCGCTCGGGAAATCCAGTTACAGATTTGAAATCTGCACACATGTGCGCTTCTAATGACGTAAAAATTACACAGATCGGTGAGTGGTCGGAAAATTCGATATCTGGCGACCCCGGCATGGCTGTTTCGGCCAATCCAAGCTAAGCCACAAAAATCTTATTTCCTCGAAAACTATGCACCGCTGGGGAAATCCAGTTACAGATTTGAAATCTGCACACATGTGCGCTTCTAATGACGTAAAAATTACACGGATCGGTGATTGGTCGGAAAATTCGATATCTGGCGACCCCGGCATGGCTGTTTCGGCCAATCCAAGCTAAGCCACAAAAATCTTATTTCCTCGAAAACTATGCACCGCTGGGGAAATCCAGTTACAGATTTGAAATCTGCACACATGTGCGCTTCTAATGACGTAAAAATTACACGGATCGGTGATTGGTCGGAAAATTCGATATCTGGCGACCCCGGCATGGCTGTTTCGGCCAATCCAAGCTAAGCCACAAAAATCTTATTTCCTCGAAAACTATGCACCGCATAGGAAATCCAGTTACAGATTTGAAATCTGCACACATGTGCGCTTCTAATGACGTAAAAATTACACGGATCGGTGATTGGTCGGAAAATTCGATATCTGGCGACCCCGGCATGGCTGTTTCGGCCAATCCAAGCTAAGCCACAAAAATCTTATTTCCTCGAAAACTATGCACCGCTGGGGAAATCCAGTTACAGATTTGAAATCTGCACACATGTGCGCTTCTAATGACGTAAAAATTACACGGATCGGTGATTGGTCGGAAAATTCGATATCTGGCGACCCCGGCATGGCTGTTTCGGCCAATCCAAGCTAAGCCACAAAAATCTTATTTCCTCGAAAACTATGCACCGCTGGGGAAATCCAGTTACAGATTTGAAATCTGCACACATGTGCGCTTCTAATGACGTAAAAATTACACGGATCGGTGATTGGTCGGAAAATTCGATATCTGGCGACCCCGGCATGGCTGTTTCGGCCAATCCAAGCTAAGCCACAAATATCTTATTTCCTCGAAAACTATGCACCGCTGGGGAAATCCAGTTACAGATTTGAAATCTGCACACATGTGCGCTTCTATTGACGTAAAAATTACACGGATCGGTGATTGGTCGGAAAATTCGATATCTGGCGACCCCGGCATGGCTGTTTCGGCCAGTCCAAGCTGAGCCACAAAAATCGTATTTCCTCGAAAACTATGCACCGCTGGGGAAATCCAGTTACAGATTTGAAATCTGCACACATGTGCACTTCTAATGACGTAAAAATTACACGGATCGGTGATTGGTCGGAAAATTCGATATCTGGGGACCCCGGCATGGCTGTTTCGGCCAATCCAAGCTAAGCCACAAAAATCTTATTTCCTCGAAAACTATGCACCGCTGGGGAAATCCAGTTACAGATTTGAAATCTGCACACATGTGCGCTTCTAATGACGTGAAAATTACACGGATCGGTGATTGGTCGGAAAATTCGATATCTGGCGACCCCGGCATGGCTGTTTCGGCCAATCCAAGCTAAGCCACAAAAATCTTATTTCCTCGAAAACTATGCACCGCATAGGAAATCCAGTTACAGATTTGAAATCTGCACACATGTGCGCTTCTAATGACGTAAAAATTACACGGATCGGTGATTGGTCGGAAAATTCGATATCTGGCGACCCCGGCATAGCTGTTTCGGCCAATCCAAGCTAAGCCACAAAAATCTTATTTCCTCGAAAACTATGCACCGCTGGGGAAATCCAGTTACAGATTTGAAATCTGCACACATGTGCGCTTCTAATGACGTAAAAATTACACGGATCGGTGATTGGTCGGAAAATTCGATATCTGGCTACCCCGGCATGGCTGTTTCGGCCAATCCAAGCTAAGCCACAAAAATCTTATTTCCTCGAAAACTATGCACCGCTGGGGAAATCCAGTTACAGATTTGAAATCTGCACACACGTCCACTTCTAATGACGTACAAATTACACGGATCGGTGATTGGTCGGAAAATTCGATATCTGGCGACCCTGGCATAGCTGTTTCGGCCAATCCAAGCTAAGCCACAAAAATCTTATTTCCTCGAAAACTATGCACCGCTGGGGAAATCCAGTTACAGATTTGAAATCTGCACACATGTGCGCTTCTAATGACGTAAAAATTACACGGATCGGTGATTGGTCGGAAAATTCGATATCTGGCGACCCCGGCATAGCTGTTTCGGCCAATCCAAGCTAAGCCACAAAAATCTTATTTCCTCGAAAACTATGCACCGCTGGGGAAATCCAGTTACAGATTTGAAATCTGCACACATGTGCGCTTCTAATGACGTAAAAATTACACGGATCGGTGATTGGTCGGAATATTCGATATCTGGCGACCCCGGCATAGCTGTTTCGGCCAATCCAAGCTAAGCCACAAAAATCTTATTTCCTCGAAAACTATGCACCGCTGGGGAAATCCAGTTACAGATTTGAAATCTGCACACATGTGCGCTTCTAATGACGTTAAAATTACACGGATCGGTGATTGGTCGGAAAATTCGATATCTGGCGACCCCGGCATGGCTGTTTCGGCCAATCCAAGCTAAGCCACGAAAATCGTATTTCCTCGAAAACTATGCACCGCATAGGAAATCCACTTACAGATTTGAAATCTGCACACATGTGCGCTTCTAATGACGTAAAAATTACACGTATCGGTGATTGGTCGGAAAATTCGATATCTGGCGACCCCGGCATAGCTGTTTCGGCCAATCCAAGCTAAGCCACAAAAATCTTATTTCCTCGAAAACTATGCACCGCTGGGGAAATCCAGTTACAGATTTGAAATCTGCACACATGTCCGCTTCTAATGACGTAAAAATTACACGGATCGGCGATTGGTCGGAAAATTCGATACCTGGCGACCCCGGCATGGCTGTTTCGGCCAATCCAAGCTAAGCCACAAAAATCTTATTTCCTCGAAAACTATGCACCGCTGGGGAAATCCAGTTACAGATTTGAAATCTGCTCACATGTGCGCTTCTAATGACGTAAAACTTACACGGATCGGTGATTGGTCGGAAAATTCGATATCTGGCGACCCCGGCATGGCTGTTTCGGCCAATCCAAGCTAAGCCACAAAAATCTTATTTCCTCGAAAACTATGCACCGCATAGGAAATCCAGTTACAGATTTGAAATCTGCACACATGTGCGCTTCTAATGACGTAAAAATTACACGGATCGGTGATTGGTCGGAAAATTCGATATCTGGCGACCCCGGCATGGCTGTTTCGGCCAATCCAAGCTAAGCCACAAATATCTTATTTCCTCGAAAACTATGCACCGCTGGGGAAATCCAGTTACAGATTTGAAATCTGCACACATGTGCGCTTCTAATGACGTAAAAATTACACGGATCGGTGATTGGTCGGAAAATTCGATATCTGGCGACCCCGGCATGGCTGTTTCGGCCAGTCCAAGCTGAGCCACAAAAATCTTATTTCCTCGAAAACTATGCACCGCTGGGGAAATCCAGTTACAGATTTGAAATCTGCACACATGTGCACTTCTAATGACGTAAAAATTACACGGATCGGTGATTGGTCGGAAAATTCGATATCTGGCTACCCCGGCATGGCTGTTTCGGCCAATCCAAGCTAAGCCACAAAAATCTTATTTCCTCGAAAACTATGCACCGCTGGGGAAATCCAGTTACAGATTTGAAATCTGCACACATGTGCGCTTCTAATGACGTAAAAATTACACGGATCGGTGATTGGTCGGAAAATTCGATATCTGGCGACCCCGGCATAGCTGTTTCGGCCAATCCAAGCTAAGCCACAAAAATCTTATTTCCTCGAAAACTATGCACCGCTGGGGAAATCCAGTTACAGATTTGAAATCTGCACACACGTCCGCTTCTAATGACGTACAAATTACACGGATCGGTGATTGGTCGGAAAATTCGATATCTGGCGACCCTGGCATAGCTGTTTCGGCCAATCCAAGCTAAGCCACAAAAATCTTATTTCCTCGAAAACTATGCACCGCTGGGGAAATCCAGTTACAGATTTGAAATCTGCACACATGTCCGCTTCTAATGACGTAAAAATTACACGGATCGGTGATTGGTCGGAAAATTCGATATCTGGCGACCCCGGCATAGCTGTTTCGGCCAATCCAAGCTAAGCCACAAAAATCTTATTTCCTCGAAAACTATGCACCGCTGGGGAAATCCAGTTACAGATTTGAAATCTGCACACATGTGCGCTTCTAATGACGTAAAAATTACACGGATCGGTGATTGGTCGGAATATTCGATATCTGGCGACCCCGGCATAGCTGTTTCGGCCAATCCAAGCTAAGCCACAAAAATCTTATTTCCTCGAAAACTATGCACCGCTGGGGAAATCCAGTTACAGATTTGAAATCTGCACACATGTGCGCTTCTAATGACCTTAAAATTACACGGATCGGTGATTGGTCGGAAAATTCGATATCTGGCGACCCCGGCATGGCTGTTTCGGCCAATCCAAGCTAAGCCACGAAAATCGTATTTCCTCGAAAACTATGCACCGCATAGGAAATCCACTTACAGATTTGAAATCTGCACACATGTGCGCTTCTAATGACGTAAAAATTACACGTATCGGTGATTGGTCGGAAAATTCGATATCTGGCGACCCCGGCATAGCTGTTTCGGCCAATCCAAGCTAAGCCACAAAAATCTTATTTCCTCGAAAACTATGCACCGCTGGGGAAATCCAGTTACAGATTTGAAATCTGCACACATGTCCGCTTCTAATGACGTAAAAATTACACGGATCGGTGATTGGTCGGAAAATTCGATATCTGGCGACCCCGGCATGGCCGTTTCGGCCAATCCAAGCTAAGCCACGAAAATCGTATTTCCTCGAAAACTATGCACCGCATAGGAAATCCACTTACAGATTTGAAATCTGCACACACGTGCACTTCTAATGACGTAAAAATTACGCGGATCGGTGATTGGTCGGAAAATTCGATATCTGGCGACCCCGGCATGGCCGTTTCGGCCAATCCAAGCTAAGCCACGAAAATCGTATTTCCTCGAAAACTATGCACCGCATAGGAAATCCACTTACAGATTTGAAATCTGCACACATGTGCGCTTCTAATGACGTAAAAATTACACGGATCGGTGATTGGTCGGAAAATTCGATATCTGGCGATGCCGGCATGGCTGTTTCGGCCAATCCAAGCTAAGCCACAAAAATCTTATTTCCTCGAAAACTATGCACCGCATAGGAAATCCAGTTACAGATTTGAAATCTGCACACATGTGCGCTTCTAATGACGTAAAAATTACACGGATCGGTGATGGGTCGGAAAATTCGATATCTGGCGACCCCGGCATGGCTGTTTCGGCCAATCCAAGCTAAGCCACAAAAATCTTATTTCCTCGAAAACTATGCACCGCATAGGAAATCCAGTTACAGATTTGAAATCTGCACACATGTGCGCTTCTAATGACGTGAAAATTACACGGATCGGTGATTGGTCGGAAAATTCGATATCTGGCGACCCCGGCATGGCTGTTTCGGCCAATCCAAGCTAAGCCACGAAAATCGTATTTCCTCGAAAACTATGCACCGCATAGGAAATCGACTTACAGATTTGAAATCTGCACACATGTGCGCTTCTAATGACGTAAAAATTACACGGATCGGTGATTGGTCGGAAAATTCGATATCTGGCGACCCCGGCATGGCTGTTTCCGCCAATCCAAGCTAAGCCACGAAAATCGTATTTCCTCGAAAACTATGCACCGCATAGGAAATCGACTTCCAGATTTGAAATCTGCACACATGTCCGCTTCTAATGACGCAAAAATTACACGGATCGGTGATTGGTCGGAAAATTCGATATCTGGCGACCCCGGCATGGCTGTTTCCGCCAATCCAAGCTAAGCCACGAAAATCGTATTTCCTCGAAAACTATGCACCGCATAGGAAATCGACTTCCAGATTTGAAATCTGCACACATGTCCGCTTCTAATGACGCAAAAATTACACGGATCGGCGATTGGTCGGAAAATTCGATATCTGGCGACCCCGGCATGGCTGTTTCGGCCAATCCAAGCTAAGCCACAAAAATCTTATTTCCTCGAAAACTATGCACCGCTGGGGAAATCCAGTTACAGATTTGAAATCTGCACACACGTGCGCTTCTAATGACGTAAAAATTACACGGATCGGTGATTGGTCGGAAAATTCGATATCTGGCGACCCCGGCATGGCTGTTTCGGCCAATCCAAGCTAAGCCACGAAAATCGTATTTCCTCGAAAACTATGCACCGCATAGGAAATCCACTTACAGATTTGAAATCTGCACACATGTCCGCTTCTAATGACGTAAAAATTACACGGATCGGTGATTGGTCGGAAAATTCGATATCTGGCGACCCCGGCATAGCTGTTTCGGCCAATCCAAGCTAAGCCACAAAAATCTTATTTCCTCGAACACTATGCACCGCTGGGGAAATCCAGTTACAGATTTGAAATCTGCACACACGTCCGCTTCTAATGACGTAAAAATTACACGGATCGGTGATTGGTCGGAAAATTCGATATCTGGCGACCCCGGCATAGCTGTTTCGGCCAATCCAAGCTAAGCCACAAAAATCTTATTTCCTCGAAAACTATGCACCGCTGGGGAAATCCAGTTACAGATTTGAAATCTGCACACACGTCCGCTTCTAATGACGTAAAAATTACACGGATCGGTGATTGGTCGGAAAATTCGATATCTGGCGACCCCGGCATAGCTGTTTCGGCCAATCCAAGCTAAGCCACAAAAATCTTATTTCCTCGAAAACTATGCACCGCTGGGGAAATCCAGTTACAGATTTGAAATCTGCTCACATGTGCGCTTCTAATGACGTAAAACTTACACGGATCGGTGATTGGTCGGAAAATTCGATATCTGGCGACCCCGGCATGGCTGTTTCGGCCAATCCAAGCTAAGCCACGAAAATCGTATTTCCTCGAAAACTATGCACCGCATAGGAAATCCACTTACAGATTTGAAATCTGCACACATGTCCGCTTCTAATGACGTAAAAATTACACGGATCGGTGATTGGTCGGAAAATTCGATATCTGGCGACCCCGGCATAGCTGTTTCGGCCAATCCAAGCTAAGCCACAAAAATCTTATTTCCTCGAAAACTATGCACCGCTGGGGAAATCCAGTTACAGATTTGAAATCTGCACACATGTCCGCTTCCAATGACGTAAAAATTACACGGATCGGTGATTGGTCGGAAAATTCGATATCTGGCGACCCCGGCATAGCTGTTTCGGCCAATCCAAGCTAAGCCACGAAAATCGTATTTCCTCGAAAACTATGCACCGCATAGGAAATCCACTTACAGATTTGAAATCTGCACACATGTGCACTTCTAATGACGTAAAAATTACACGGATCGGTGATTGGTCGGAAAATTCGATATCTGGCGACCCCGGCATGGCTGTTTCCGCCAATCCAAACTAAGCCACGAAAATCGTATTTCCTCGAAAACTATGCACCGCATAGGAAATCCACTTACAGATTTGAAATCTGCACACATGTGCGCTTCTAATGACGTAAAAATTACACGGATCGGTGATTGGTCGGAAAATTCGATATCTGGCGACCCCGGCATGGCTGTTTCCGCCAATCCAAACTAAGCCACGAAAATCGTATTTCCTCGAAAACTATGCACCGCATAGGAAATCCACTTACAGATTTGAAATCTGCACACATGTGCGCTTCTAATGACGTAAAAATTACACGGATCGGTGATTGGTCGGAAAATTCGATATCTGGCGATGCCGGCATGGCTGTTTCGGCCAATCCAAGCTAAGCCACAAAAATCTTATTTCCTCGAAAACTATGCACCGCATAGGAAATCCAGTTACAGATTTGAAATCTGCACACATGTGCGCTTCTAATGACGTAAAAATTACACGGATCGGTGATGGGTCGGAAAATTCGATATCTGGCGACCCCGGCATGGCTGTTTCGGCCAATCCAAGCTAAGCCACAAAAATCTTATTTCCTCGAAAACTATGCACCGCATAGGAAATCCAGTTACAGATTTGAAATCTGCACACATGTGCGCTTCTAATGACGTAAAAATTACACGGATCGGTGATTGGTCGGAAAATTCGATATCTGGCGACCCCGGCATGGCTGTTTCGGCCAATCCAAGCTAAGCCACGAAAATCGTATTTCCTCGAAAACTATGCACCGCTGGGGAAATCCACTTACAGATTTGAAATCTGCACACGTGTGCGCTTCTAATGACGTAAAAATTACACGGATCGGTGATTGGTCGGAAAATTCGATATCTGGCGACCCCGGCATAGCTGTTTCGGCCAATCCAAGCTAAGCCACAAAAATCTTATTTCCTCGAAAACTATGCACCGCTGGGGAAATCCAGTTACAGATTTGAAATCTGCACACATGTCCGCTTCCAATGACGTAAAAATTACACGGATCGGTGATTGGTCGGAAAATTCGATATCTGGCGACCCCGGCATGGCTGTTTCGGCCAATCCAAGCTAAGCCACGAAAATCGTATTTCCTCGAAAACTATGCACCGCATAGGAAATCCACTTACAGATTTGAAATCTGCACACATGTGCGCTTCTAATGACGTAAAAATTACACGGATCGGTGATTGGTCGGAAAATTCGATATCTGGCGACCCCGGCATGGCTGTTTCGGCCAATCCAAGCTAAGCCACGAAAATCGTATTTCCTCGAAAACTATGCACCGCATAGGAAATCCACGTACAGATTTGAAATCTGCACACATGTGCGCTTCTAATGACGTAAAAATTACACGGATCGGTGATTGGTCGGAAAATTCGATATCTGGCGATGCCGGCATGGCTGTTTCGGCCAATCCAAGCTAAGCCACAAAAATCTTATTTCCTCGAAAACTATGCACCGCATAGGAAATCCAGTTACAGATTTGAAATCTGCACACATGTGCGCTTCTAATGACGTAAAAATTACACGGATCGGTGATTGGTCGGAAAATTCGATATCTGGCGACCCCGGCATGGCTGTTTCGGCCAATCCAAGCTAAGCCACGAAAATCGTATTTCCTCGAAAACTATGCACCGCATAGGAAATCGACTTACAGATTTGAAATCTGCACACATGTGCGCTTCTAATGACGTAAAAATTACACGGATCGGTGATTGGTCGGAAAATTCGATATCTGGCGACCCCGGCATGGCTGTTTCCGCCAATCCAAGCTAAGCCACGAAAATCGTATTTCCTCGAAAACTATGCACCGCATAGGAAATCGACTTACAGATTTGAAATCTGCTCACATGTCCGCTTCTAATGACGTAAAAATTACACGGATCGGCGATTGGTCGGAAAATTCGATATCTGGCGACCCCGGCATGGCTGTTTCGGCCAATCCAAGCTAAGCCACAAAAATCTTATTTCCTCGAAAACTATGCACCGCTGGGGAAATCCAGTTACAGATTTGAAATCTGCACACACGTGCGCTTCTAATGACGTAAAAATTACACGGATCGGTGATTGGTCGGAAAATTCGATATCTGGCGACCCCGGCATGGCTGTTTCGGCCAATCCAAGCTAAGCCACGAAAATCGTATTTCCTCGAAAACTATGCACCGCATAGGAAATCCACTTACAGATTTGAAATCTGCACACATGTCCGCTTCTAATGACGTAAAAATTACACGGATCGGTGATTGGTCGGAAAATTCGATATCTGGCGACCCCGGCATAGCTGTTTCGGCCAATCCAAGCTAAGCCACAAAAATCTTATTTCCTCGAAAACTATGCACCGCTGGGGAAATCCAGTTACAGATTTGAAATCTGCACACACGTCCGCTTCTAATGACGTAAAAATTACACGGATCGGTGATTGGTCGGAAAATTCGATATCTGGCGACCCCGGCATAGCTGTTTCGGCCAATCCAAGCTAAGCCACAAAACTCTTATTTCCTCGAAAACTATGCACCGCTGGGGAAATCCAGTTACAGATTTGAAATCTGCTCACATGTGCGCTTCTAATGACGTAAAACTTACACGGATCGGTGATTGGTCGGAAAATTCGATATCTGGCGACCCCGGCATGGCTGTTTCGGCCAATCCAAGCTAAGCCACAAAAATCTTATTTCCTCGAAAACTATGCACCGCATAGGAAATCCAGTTACAGATTTGAAATCTGCACACACGTGCGCTTCTAATGACGTAAAAATTACACGGATCGGTGATTGGTCGGAAAATTCGATATCTGGCGACCCCGGCATGGCTGTTTCGGCCAATCCAAGCTAAGCCACGAAAATCGTATTTCCTCGAAAACTATGCACCGCATAGGAAATCCACTTACAGATTTGAAATCTGCACACATGTCCGCTTCTAATGACGTAAAAATTACACGGATCGGTGATTGGTCGGAAAATTCGATATCTGGCGACCCCGGCATAGCTGTTTCGGCCAATCCAAGCTAAGCCACAAAAATCTTATTTCCTCGAAAACTATGCACCGCTGGGGAAATCCAGTTACAGATTTGAAATCTGCACACACGTCCGCTTCTAATGACGTAAAAATTACACGGATCGGTGATTGGTCGGAAAATTCGATATCTGGCGACCCCGGCATAGCTGTTTCGGCCAATCCAAGCTAAGCCACAAATATCTTATTTCCTCGAAAACTATGCACCGCTGGGGAAATCCAGTTACAGATTTGAAATCTGCACACATGTCCGCTTCCAATGACGTAAAAATTACACGGATCGGTGATTGGTCGGAAAATTCGATATCTGGCGACCCCGGCATAGCTGTTTCGGCCAATCCAAGCTAAGCCACAAAAATCGTATTTCCTCGAAAACTATGCACCGCATAGGAAATCCACTTACAGATTTGAAATCTGCACACATGTGCGCTTCTAATGACGTAAAAATTACACGGATCGGTGATTGGTCGGAAAATTCGATATCTGGCGACCCCGGCATGGCTGTTTCGGCCAATCCAAGCTAAGCCACGAAAATCGTATTTCCTCGAAAACTATGCACCGCATAGGAAATCCACTTACAGATTTGAAATCTGCACACATGTGCGCTTCTAATGACGTAAAAATTACACGGATCGGTGATTGGTCGGAAAATTCGATATCTGGCGACCCCGGCATGGCCGTTTCGGCCAATCCAAGCTAAGCCACGAAAATCGTATTTCCTCGAAAACTATGCACTGCATAGGAAATCCACTTACAGATTTGAAATCTGCACACATGTGCGCTTCTAATGACGTAAAAATTACACGGATCGGTGATTGGTCGGAAAATTCGATATCTGGCGACCCCGGCATGGCTGTTTCCGCCAATCCAAGCTAAGCCACGAAAATCGTATTTCCTCGAAAACTATGCACCGCTGGGGAAATCCAGTTACAGATTTGAAATCTGCACACATGTCCGTTTCTAATGACGTAAAAATTACACGGATCGGTGATTGGTCGGAAAATTCGATATCTGGCGACCCCGGCATGGCCGTTTCGGCCAATCCAAGCTAAGCCACGAAAATCGTATTTCCTCGAAAACTATGCACTGCATAGGAAATCCACTTACAGATTTGAAATCTGCACACATGTGCGCTTCTAATGACGTAAAAATTACACGGATCGGTGATTGGTCGGAAAATTCGATATCTGGCGACCCCGGCATGGCTGTTTCCGCCAATCCAAGCTAAGCAACGAAAATCGTATTTCCTCGAAAACTATGCACCGCTGGGGAAATCCAGTTACAGATTTGAAATCTGCACACATGTGCGCTTCTAATGACGTAAAAGTTACACGGATCGGTGATTGGTCGGAAAATTCGATATCTGGCGACCCCGGCATGGCTGTTTCCGCCAATCCAAGCTAAGCCACGAAAATCGTATTTCCTCGAAAACTATGCACCGCATAGGAAATCGACTTACAGATTTGAAATCTGCACACATGTGCGCTTCTAATGACGTAAAAATTACACGGATCGGTGATTGGTCGGAAAATTCGATATCTGGCGACCCCGGCATGGCTGTTTCCACCAATCCAAGCTAAGCCGCGAAAATCGTATTTCCTCGAAAACTATGCACCGCATAGGAAATCCACTTACAGATTTGAAATCTGCACACATGTCCGCTTCTAATGATGTAAAAATTACACGGATCGGTGATTGGTCGGAAAATTCGATATCTGGCGATGCCGGCATGGCTCTTTCCGCCAATCCAAGCTAAGCCACGAAAATCGTATTTCCTCGAAAACTATGCACCGCATAGGAAATCCAGTTACAGATTTGAAATCTGCACACATGTGCGCTTCTAATGACGTAAAAGTTACACGGATCGGTGATTGGTCGGAAAATTCGATATCTGGCGACCCCGGCATGGCTGTTTCCGCCAATCCAAGCTAAGCCACGAAAATCTTATTTCCTCGAAAACTATGCACCGCATAGGAAATCCAGTTACAGATTTGAAATCTGCACACATGTGCGCTTCTAATGACGTAAAATTACACGGATCGGTGATTGGTCGGAAAATTCGATATCTGGCGACCCCGGCATGGCTGTTTCGGCCAATCCAAGCTAAGCCGCAAAAATGGTATTTCCTCGAAAACTATGCACCGATGGGGAAATCCACTTACAGATTCGAAATCTGCACACATGTGCGCATCTAATGACGTAAAAATTACACGGATCGGTGATTGGTCGGAAAATTCGATATCTGGCGATGCCGGCATGGCTGTTTCCGCCAATCCAAGCTAAGCCACAAAAATCTTAATTCCTCGAAAACTATGCACCGCATAGGAAATCCACTTACAGATTTGAAATCTGCACACATGTCCGCTTCTAATGACGTAAAAATTACACGGATCGGTGATTGGTCGGAAAATTCGATACCTGGCGACCCCGGCATGGCTGTTTCCGCCAATCCAAGCTAAGCCACGAAAATCGTATTTCCTCGAAAACTATGCACCGCTGGGGAAATCCAGTTACAGATTTGAAATCTGCACACATGTGCGCTTCTAATGACGTAAAAGTTACACGGATCGGTGATTGGTCGGAAAATTCGATATCTGGCGACCCCGGCATGGCTGTTTCGGCCAATCCAAGCTAAGCCACGAAAATCGTATTTCCTCGAAAACTATGCACCGCATAGGAAATCCACTTACAGATTTGAAATCTGCACACATGTGCGCTTCTAATGACGTAAAAATTACACGGATCGGTGGTTGGTCGGAAAATTCGATATCTGGCGACCCCGGCATGGCTCTTTCCGCCAATCCAAGCTAAGCCACGAAAATCGTATTTCCTCGAAAACTATGCACCGCTGGGGAAATCCAGTTACAGATTTGAAATCTGCACACATGTGCGCTTCTAATGACGTAAAAGTTACACGGATCGGAGATTGGTCGGAAAATTCGATATCTGCCGACCCCGGCATGGCTGTTTCCGCCAATCCAAGCTAAGCCACGAAAATCGTATTTCCTCGAAAACTATGCACCGCATAGGAAATCGACTTACAGATTTGAAATCTGCACACATGTCCGCTTCTAATGACGTAAAAATTACATGGATCGGTGATTGGTCGGAAAATTCGATATCTGGCGACCCCGGCATGGCTGTTTCCACCAATCCAAGCTAAGCCGCGAAAATCGTATTTCCTCGAAAACTATGCACCGCATAGGAAATCCAGTTACAGATTTGAAATCTGCACACATGTCCGCTTCTAATGATGTAAAAATTACACGGATCGGTGATTGGTCGGAAAATTCGATATATGGCGATGCCGGCATGGCTCTTTCCGCCAATCCAAGCTAAGCCACGAAAATCGTATTTCCTCGAAAACTATGCACCGCATATTAAATCCAGTTACAGATTTGAAATCTGCACACATGTGCGCTTCTAATGACGCAAAAGTTACACGGATCGGTGATTGGTCGGAAAATTCGATATCTGGCGACCCCGGCATGGCTGTTTCCGCCAATCCAAGCTAAGCCACGAAAATCGTATTTCCTCGAAAACTATGCACCGCATAGGAAATCCAGTTACAGATTTGAAATCTGCACACATGTGCGCTTCTAATGACGTAAAATTACACGGATCGGTGATTTGTCGGAAAATTCGATATCTGGCGACCCCGGCATGGCTGTTTCGGCCAATCCAAGCTAAGCCGCAAAAATGGTATTTCCTCGAAAACTATGCACCGATGGGGAAATCCACTTACAGATTCGAAATCTGCACACATGTGCGCATCTAATGACGTAGAAATTACACGGATCGGTGATTGGTCGGAAAATTCGATATCTGGCGATGCCGGCATGGCTCTTTCCGCCAATCCAAGCTAAGCCACGAAAATCGTATTTCCTCGAAAACTATGCACCGCATAGGAAATCCAGTTACAGATTTGAAATCTGCACACATGTGCGCTTCTAATGACGTAAAAGTTACACGGATCGGTGATTGGTCGGAAAATTCGATATCTGGCGACCCCGGCATGGCTGTTTCCGCCAATCCAAGCTAAGCCACGAAAATCTTATTTCCTCGAAAACTATGCACCGCATAGGAAATCCAGTTACAGATTTGAAATCTGCACACATGTGCGCTTCTAATGACGTAAAATTACACGGATCGGTGATTGGTCGGAAAATTCGATATCTGGCGACCCCGGCATGGCTGTTTCGGCCAATCCAAGCTAAGCCGCAAAAATGGTATTTCCTCGAAAACTATGCACCGATGGGGAAATCCACTTACAGATTCGAAATCTGCACACATGTGCGCATCTAATGACGTAAAAATTACACGGATCGGTGATTGGTCGGAAAATTCGATATCTGGCGATGCCGGCATGGCTGTTTCCGCCAATCCAAGCTAAGCCACAAAAATCTTAATTCCTCGAAAACTATGCACCGCATAGGAAATCCACTTACAGATTTGAAATCTGCACACATGTCCGCTTCTAATGACGTAAAAATTACACGGATCGGTGATTGGTCGGAAAATTCGATACCTGGCGACCCCGGCATGGCTGTTTCCGCCAATCCAAGCTAAGCCACGAAAATCGTATTTCCTCGAAAACTATGCACCGCTGGGGAAATCCAGTTACAGATTTGAAATCTGCACACATGTGCGCTTCTAATGACGTAAAAGTTACACGGATCGGTGATTGGTCGGAAAATTCGATATCTGGCGACCCCGGCATGGCTGTTTCGGCCAATCCAAGCTAAGCCACGAAAATCGTATTTCCTCGAAAACTATGCACCGCATAGGAAATCCAGTTACAGATTTGAAATCTGCACACATGTGCGCTTCTAATGACGTAAAAATTACACGGATCGGTGGTTGGTCGGAAAATTCGATATCTGGCGACCCCGGCATGGCTCTTTCCGCCAATCCAAGCTAAGCCACGAAAATCGTATTTCCTCGAAAACTATGCACCGCTGGGGAAATCCAGTTACAGATTTGAAATCTGCACACATGTGCGCTTCTAATGACGTAAAAGTTACACGGATCGGAGATTGGTCGGAAAATTCGATATCTGCCGACCCCGGCATGGCTGTTTCCGCCAATCCAAGCTAAGCCACGAAAATCGTATTTCCTCGAAAACTATGCACCGCATAGGAAATCGACTTACAGATTTGAAATCTGCACACATGTCCGCTTCTAATGACATAAAAATTACATGGATCGGTGATTGGTCGGAAAATTCGATATCTGGCGACCCCGGCATGGCTGTTTCCACCAATCCAAGCTAAGCCGCGAAAATCGTATTTCCTCGAAAACTATGCACCGCATAGGAAATCCAGTTACAGATTTGAAATCTGCACACATGTCCGCTTCTAATGATGTAAAAATTACACGGATCGGTGATTGGTCGGAAAATTCGATATATGGCGATGCCGGCATGGCTCTTTCCGCCAATCCAAGCTAAGCCACGAAAATCGTATTTCCTCGAAAACTATGCACCGCATATTAAATCCAGTTACAGATTTGAAATCTGCACACATGTGCGCTTCTAATGACGCAAAAGTTACACGGATCGGTGATTGGTCGGAAAATTCGATATCTGGCGACCCCGGCATGGCTGTTTCCGCCAATCCAAGCTAAGCCACGAAAATCTTATTTCCTCGAAAACTATGCACCGCATAGGAAATCCAGTTACAGATTTGAAATCTGCACACATGTGCGCTTCTAATGACGCAAAAGTTACACGGATCGGTGATTTGTCGGAAAATTCGATATCTGGCGACCCCGGCATGGCTGTTTCGGCCAATCCAAGCTAAGCCGCAAAAATGGTATTTCCTCGAAAACTATGCACCGATGGGGAAATCCACTTACAGATTCGAAATCTGCACACATGTGCGCATCTAATGACGTAGAAATTACACGGATCGGTGATTGGTCGGAAAATTCGATATCTGGCGATGCCGGCATGGCTGTTTCCGCCAATCCAAGCTAAGCCACAAAAATCGTATTTCCTCGAAAACTATGCACCGCATAGGAAATCCACTTACAGATTTGAAATCTGCACACATGTCCGCTTCTAATGACGTAAAACTTACACGGATCGGTGATTGGTCGGAAAATTCGATATCTGGCGACCCCGGCATGGCTGTTTCCGCCAATCCAAGCTAAGCCACGAAAATCGTATTTCCTCGAAAACTATGCACCGCTGGTGAAATCCAGTTACAGATTTGAAATCTGCACACATGTGTGCTTCTAATGACGTAAAAGTTACACGGATCGGAGATTGGTCGGAAAATTCGATATCTGCCGACCCCGGCATGGCTGTTTCCACCAATCCAAGCTAAGCCACGAAAATCGTATTTCCTCGAAAACTATGCACCGCTGGTGAAATCCAGTTACAGATTTGAAATCTGCACACATGTGTGCTTCTAATGACGTAAAAGTTACACGGATCGGAGATTGGTCGGAAAATTCGATATCTGGCGACCCCGGCATGGCTGTTTCCACCAATCCAAGCTAAGCCACAAAAATCTTATTTCCTCGAAAACTATGCACCGCTGGGGAAATCCAGTTACAGATTTGAAATCTGCACACATGTGCGCTTCTAATGACGTAAAAATTACACGGATCGGTGATTGGTCGGAAAATTCGATATCTGGCGACCCCGGCATGGCTGTTTCCACCAATCCAAGCTAAGCCACAAAAATCGTATTTCCTCGAAAACTATGCACCGCATAGGAAATCCACTTACAGATTTGAAATCTGCACACATGTCCGCTTCTAATGACGTAAAACTTACACGGATCGGTGATTGGTCGGAAAATTCGATATCTGGCGACCCCGGCATGGCTGTTTCCGCCAATCCAAGCTAAGCCACGAAAATCGTATTTCCTCGAAAACTATGCACCGCTGGTGAAATCCAGTTACAGATTTGAAATCTGCACACATGTGTGCTTCTAATGACGTAAAAGTTACACGGATCGGAGATTGGTCGGAAAATTCGATATCTGCCGACCCCGGCATGGCTGTTTCCACCAATCCAAGCTAAGCCACGAAAATCGTATTTCCTCGAAAACTATGCACCGCTGGTGAAATCCAGTTACAGATTTGAAATCTGCACACATGTGTGCTTCTAATGACGTAAAAGTTACACGGATCGGAGATTGGTCGGAAAATTCGATATCTGGCGACCCCGGCATGGCTGTTTCCACCAATCCAAGCTAAGCCACAAAAATCTTATTTCCTCGAAAACTATGCACCGCTGGGGAAATCCAGTTACAGATTTGAAATCTGCACACATGTGCGCTTCTAATGACGTAAAAATTACACGGATCGGTGATTGGTCGGAAAATTCGATATCTGGCGACCCCGGCATGGCTGTTTCCACCAATCCAAGCTAAGCCACAAAAATCTTATTTCCTCGAAAACTATGCACCGCATAGGAAATCCACTTACAGATCTGAAATCTGCACACATGTGCGCATCTAATGACGTAAAAATTACACGGATCGGTGATTGGTCGGAAAATTCGATATCTGGCGACCCCGGCATAGCTGTTTCGGCCAATCCAAGCTAAGCCACAAAAATCTTATTTCCTCGAAAACTATGCACCGCTGGGGAAATCCAGTTACAGATTTGAAATCTGCACACATGTGCGCATCTAATGACGTAAAAATTACACGGATCGGTGATTGGTCGGAAAATTCGATATCTGGCGACCCCGGCATGGCTGTTTCGGCCAATCCAAGCTAAGCCACGAAAATCGTATTTCCTCGAAAACTATGCACCGCATAGGAAATCCACTTACAGATTTGAAATCTGCACACATGTCCGCTTCTAATGACGTAAAAATTACACGGATCGGTGATTGGTCGGAAAATTCGATATCTGGCGACCCCGGCATGGCTGTTTCGGCCAATCCAAGCTAAGCCACGAAAATCGTATTTCCTCGAAAACTATGCACCGCATAGGAAATCCACTTACAGATTTGAAATCTGCACACATGTCCGCTTCTAATGACGTAAAAATTACACGGATCGGTGATTGGTCGGAAAATTCGATATCTGGCGACCCCGGCATAGCTGTTTCGGCCAATCCAAGCTAAGCCACAAAAATCTTATTTCCTCGAACACTATGCACCGCTGGGGAAATCCAGTTACAGATTTGAAATCTGCACACACGTCCGCTTCTAATGACGTAAAAATTACACGGATCGGTGATTGGTCGGAAAATTCGATATCTGGCGACCCCGGCATAGCTGTTTCGGCCAATCCAAGCTAAGCCACAAAAATCTTATTTCCTCGAAAACTATGCACCGCTGGGGAAATCCAGTTACAGATTTGAAATCTGCACACACGTCCGCTTCTAATGACGTAAAAATTACACGGATCGGTGATTGGTCGGAAAATTCGATATCTGGCGACCCCGGCATAGCTGTTTCGGCCAATCCAAGCTAAGCCACAAAAATCTTATTTCCTCGAAAACTATGCACCGCTGGGGAAATCCAGTTACAGATTTGAAATCTGCTCACATGTGCGCTTCTAATGACGTAAAACTTACACGGATCGGTGATTGGTCGGAAAATTCGATATCTGGCGACCCCGGCATGGCTGTTTCGGCCAATCCAAGCTAAGCCACAAAAATCTTATTTCCTCGAAAACTATGCACCGCATAGGAAATCCAGTTACAGATTTGAAATCTGCACACACGTGCGCTTCTAATGACGTAAAAATTACACGGATCGGTGATTGGTCGGAAAATTCGATATCTGGCGACCCCGGCATGGCTGTTTCGGCCAATCCAAGCTAAGCCACGAAAATCGTATTTCCTCGAAAACTATGCACCGCATAGGAAATCCACTTACAGATTTGAAATCTGCACACATGTCCGCTTCTAATGACGTAAAAATTACACGGATCGGTGATTGGTCGGAAAATTCGATATCTGGCGACCCCGGCATAGCTGTTTCGGCCAATCCAAGCTAAGCCACAAAAATCTTATTTCCTCGAAAACTATGCACCGCTGGGGAAATCCAGTTACAGATTTGAAATCTGCACACATGTCCGCTTCCAATGACGTAAAAATTACACGGATCGGTGATTGGTCGGAAAATTCGATATCTGGCGACCCCGGCATAGCTGTTTCGGCCAATCCAAGCTAAGCCACGAAAATCGTATTTCCTCGAAAACTATGCACCGCATAGGAAATCCACTTACAGATTTGAAATCTGCACACATGTGCGCTTCTAATGACGTAAAAATTACACGGATCGGTGATTGGTCGAAAAATTCGATATCTGGCGACCCCGGCATGGCTGTTTCCGCCAATCCAAACTAAGCCACGAAAATCGTATTTCCTCGAAAACTATGCACCGCATAGGAAATCCACTTACAGATTTGAAATCTGCACACATGTGCGCTTCTAATGACGTAAAAATTACACGGATCGGTGATTTGTCGGAAAATTCGATATCTGGCGATGCCGGCATGGCTGTTTCGGCCAATCCAAGCTAAGCCACAAAAATCTTATTTCCTCGAAAACTATGCACCGCATAGGAAATCCAGTTACAGATTTGAAATCTGCACACATGTGCGCTTCTAATGACGTAAAAATTACACGGATCGGTGATGGGTCGAAAAATTCGATATCTGGCGACCCCGGCATGGCTGTTTCGGCCAATCCAAGCTAAGCCACAAAAATCTTATTTCCTCGAAAACTATGCACCGCATAGGAAATCCAGTTACAGATTTGAAATCTGCACACATGTGCGCTTCTAATGACGTAAAAATTACACGGATCGGTGATTGGTCGGAAAATTCGATATCTGGCGACCCCGGCATGGCTGTTTCGGCCAATCCAAGCTAAGCCACGAAAATCGTATTTCCTCGAAAACTATGCACCGCTGGGGAAATCCACTTACAGATTTGAAATCTGCACACGTGTGCGCTTCTAATGACGTAAAAATTACACGGATCGGTGATTGGTCGGAAAATTCGATATCTGGCGACCCCGGCATAGCTGTTTCGGCCAATCCAAGCTAAGCCACAAAAATCTTATTTCCTCGAAAACTATGCACCGCTGGGGAAATCCAGTTACAGATTTGAAATCTGCACACATGTCCGCTTCCAATGACGTAAAAATTTCACGGATCGGTGATTGGTCGGAAAATTCGATATCTGGCGACCCCGGCATAGCTGTTTCGGCCAATCCAAGCTAAGCCACGAAAATCGTATTTCCTCGAAAACTATGCACCGCATAGGAAATCCACTTACAGATTTGAAATCTGCACACATGTGCGCTTCTAATGACGTAAAAATTACACGGATCGGTGATTGGTCGGAAAATTCGATATCTGGCGACCCCGGCATGGCTGTTTCCGCCAATCCAAACTAAGCCACGAAAATCGTATTTCCTCGAAAACTATGCACCGCATAGGAAATCCACTTACAGATTTGAAATCTGCACACATGTGCGCTTCTAATGACGTAAAAATTACACGGATCGGTGATTGGTCGGAAAATTCGATATCTGGCGATGCCGGCATGGCTGTTTCGGCCAATCCAAGCTAAGCCACAAAAATCTTATTTCCTCGAAAACTATGCACCGCATAGGAAATCCAGTTACAGATTTGAAATCTGCACACATGTGCGCTTCTAATGACGTAAAAATTACACGGATCGGTGATGGGTCGGAAAATTCGATATCTGGCGACCCCGGCATGGCTGTTTCGGCCAATCCAAGCTAAGCCACAAAAATCTTATTTCCTCGAAAACTATGCACCGCATAGGAAATCCAGTTACAGATTTGAAATCTGCACACATGTGCGCTTCTAATGACGTAAAAATTACACGGATCGGTGATTGGTCGGAAAATTCGATATCTGGCGACCCCGGCATGGCTGTTTCGGCCAATCCAAGCTAAGCCACGAAAATCGTATTTCCTCGAAAACTATGCACCGCATAGGAAATCGACTTACAGATTTGAAATCTGCACACATGTGCGCTTCTAATGACGTAAAAATTACACGGATCGGTGATTGGTCGGAAAATTCGATATCTGGCGACCCCGGCATGGCTGTTTCCGCCAATCCAAGCTAAGCCACGAAAATCGTATTTCCTCGAAAACTATGCACCGCATAGGAAATCGACTTACAGATTTGAAATCTGCTCACATGTCCGCTTCTAATGACGTAAAAATTACACGGATCGGCGATTGGTCGGAAAATTCGATATCTGGCGACCCCGGCATGGCTGTTTCGGCCAATCCAAGCTAAGCCACAAAAATCTTATTTCCTCGAAAACTATGCACCGCTGGGGAAATCCAGTTACAGATTTGAAATCTGCACACACGTGCGCTTCTAATGACGTAAAAATTACACGGATCGGTGATTGGTCGGAAAATTCGATATCTGGCGACCCCGGCATGGCTGTTTCGGCCAATCCAAGCTAAGCCACGAAAATCGTATTTCCTCGAAAACTATGCACCGCATAGGAAATCCACTTACAGATTTGAAATCTGCACACATGTCCGCTTCTAATGACGTAAAAATTACACGGATCGGTGATTGGTCGGAAAATTCGATATCTGGCGACCCCGGCATAGCTGTTTCGGCCAATCCAAGCTAAGCCACAAAAATCTTATTTCCTCGAAAACTATGCACCGCTGGGGAAATCCAGTTGCAGATTTGAAATCTGCACACGTGTCCGCTTCTAATGACGTAAAAATTACACGGATCGGTGATTGGTCGGAAAATTCGATATCTGGCGACCCCGGCATAGCTGTTTCGGCCAATCCAAGCTAAGCCACAAAAATCTTATTTCCTCGAAAACTATGCACCGCTGGGGAAATCCAGTTACAGATTTGAAATCTGCTCACATGTGCGCTTCTAATGACGTAAAACTTACACGGATCGGTGATTGGTCGGAAAATTCGATATCTGGCGACCCCGGCATGGCTGTTTCGGCCAATCCAAGCTAAGCCACAAAAATCTTATTTCCTCGAAAACTATGCACCGCATAGGAAATCCAGTTACAGATTTGAAATCTGCACACACGTGCGCTTCTAATGACGTAAAAATTACACGGATCGGTGATTGGTCGGAAAATTCGATATCTGGCGACCCCGGCATGGCTGTTTCGGCCAATCCAAGCTAAGCCACGAAAATCGTATTTCCTCGAAAACTATGCACCGCATAGGAAATCCACTTACAGATTTGAAATCTGCACACATGTCCGCTTCTAATGACGTAAAAATTACACGGATCGGTGATTGGTCGGAAAATTCGATATCTGGCGACCCCGGCATAGCTGTTTCGGCCAATCCAAGCTAAGCCACAAAAATCTTATTTCCTCGAAAACTATGCACCGCTGGGGAAATCCAGTTACAGATTTGAAATCTGCACACACGTCCGCTTCTAATGACGTAAAAATTACACGGATCGGTGATTGGTCGGAAAATTCGATATCTGGCGACCCCGGCATAGCTGTTTCGGCCAATCCAAGCTAAGCCACAAATATCTTATTTCCTCGAAAACTATGCACCGCTGGGGAAATCCAGTTACAGATTTGAAATCTGCACACATGTCCGCTTCCAATGACGTAAAAATTACACGGATCGGTGATTGGTCGGAAAATTCGATATCTGGCGACCCCGGCATAGCTGTTTCGGCCAATCCAAGCTAAGCCACAAAAATCGTATTTCCTCGAAAACTATGCACCGCATAGGAAATCCACTTACAGATTTGAAATCTGCACACATGTGCGCTTCTAATGACGTAAAAATTACACGGATCGGTGATTGGTCGGAAAATTCGATATCTGGCGACCCCGGCATGGCTGTTTCGGCCAATCCAAGCTAAGCCACGAAAATCGTATTTCCTCGAAAACTATGCACCGCATAGGAAATCCACTTACAGATTTGAAATCTGCACACATGTGCGCTTCTAATGACGTAAAAATTACACGGATCGGTGATTGGTCGGAAAATTCGATATCTGGCGACCCCGGCATAGCTGTTTCGGCCAATCCAAGCTAAGCCACAAAAATCTTATTTCCTCGAAAACTATGCACCGCTGGGGAAATCCAGTTACAGATTTGAAATCTGCACACATGTCCGTTTCTAATGACGTAAAAATTACACGGATCGGTGATTGGTCGGAAAATTCGATATCTGGCGACCCCGGCATGGCTGTTTCCGCCAATCCAAGCTAAGCAACGAAAATCGTATTTCCTCGAAAACTATGCACCGCTGGGGAAATCCAGTTACAGATTTGAAATCTGCACACATGTGCGCTTCTAATGACGTAAAAGTTACACGGATCGGTGATTGGTCGGAAAATTCGATATCTGGCGACCCCGGCATGGCTGTTTCCGCCAATCCAAGCTAAGCCACGAAAATCGTATTTCCTCGAAAACTATGCACCGCATAGGAAATCGACTTACAGATTTGAAATCTGCACACATGTGCGCTTCTAATGACGTAAAAATTACACGGATCGGTGATTGGTCGGAAAATTCGATATCTGGCGACCCCGGCATAGCTGTTTCGGCCAATCCAAGCTAAGCCACAAAAATCTTATTTCCTCGAAAACTATGCACCGCTGGGGAAATCCAGTTACAGATTTGAAATCTGCACACATGTCCGTTTCTAATGACGTAAAAATTACACGGATCGGTGATTGGTCGGAAAATTCGATATCTGGCGACCCCGGCATGGCTGTTTCCGCCAATCCAAGCTAAGCCACGAAAATCTTATTTCCTCGAAAACTATGCACCGCATAGGAAATCCAGTTACAGATTTGAAATCTGCACACATGTGCGCTTCTAATGACGTAAAAGTTACACGGATCGGTGATTGGTCGGAAAATTCGATATCTGGCGACCCCGGCATGGCCGTTTCGGCCAATCCAAGCTAAGCCACGAAAATCGTATTTCCTCGAAAACTATGCACTGCATAGGAAATCCACTTACAGATTTGAAATCTGCACACATGTGCGCTTCTAATGACGTAAAAATTACACGGATCGGTGATTGGTCGGAAAATTCGATATCTGGCGACCCCGGCATGGCTGTTTCCGCCAATCCAAGCTAAGCAACGAAAATCGTATTTCCTCGAAAACTATGCACCGCATAGGAAATCCAGTTACAGATTTGAAATCTGCACACATGTGCGCTTCTAATGACGTAAAAGTTACACGGATCGGTGATTGGTCGGAAAATTCGATATCTGGCGACCCCGGCATGGCTGTTTCCGCCAATCCAAGCTAAGCCACGAAAATCGTATTTCCTCGAAAACTATGCACCGCATAGGAAATCGACTTACAGATTTGAAATCTGCACACATGTGCGCTTCTAATGACGTAAAAATTACACGGATCGGTGATTGGTCGGAAAATTCGATATCTGGCGACCCCGGCATGGCTGTTTCCACCAATCCAAGCTAAGCCGCGAAAATCGTATTTCCTCGAAAACTATGCACCGCATAGGAAATCCAGTTACAGATTTGAAATCTGCACACATGTCCGCTTCTAATGATGTAAAAATTACACGGATCGGTGATTGGTCGGAAAATTCGATATCTGGCGATGCCGGCATGGCTCTTTCCGCCAATCCAAGCTAAGCCACGAAAATCGTATTTCCTCGAAAACTATGCACCGCATAGGAAATCCAGTTACAGATTTGAAATCTGCACACATGTGCGCTTCTAATGACGTAAAAGTTACACGGATCGGTGATTGGTCGGAAAATTCGATATCTGGCGACCCCGGCATGGCTGTTTCCGCTAATCCAAGCTAAGCCACGAAAATCTTATTTCCTCGAAAACTATGCACCGCATAGGAAATCCAGTTACAGATTTGAAATCTGCACACATGTGCGCTTCTAATGACGTAAAATTACACGGATCGGTGATTGGTCGGAAAATTCGATATCTGGCGACCCCGGCATGGCTGTTTCGGCCAATCCAAGCTAAGCCGCAAAAATGGTATTTCCTCGAAAACTATGCACCGATGGGGAAATCCACTTACAGATTCGAAATCTGCACACATGTGCGCATCTAATGACGTAAAAATTACACGGATCGGTGATTGGTCGGAAAATTCGATATCTGGCGATGCCGGCATGGCTGTTTCCGCCAATCCAAGCTAAGCCACAAAAATCTTAATTCCTCGAAAACTATGCACCGCATAGGAAATCCACTTACAGATTTGAAATCTGCACACATGTCCGCTTCTAATGACGTAAAAATTACACGGATCGGTGATTGGTCGGAAAATTCGATATCTGGCGACCCCGGCATGGCTGTTTCGGCCAACCCAAGCTAAGCCACAAAAATCTTATTTCCTCGAAAACTATGCACCGCTGGGGAAATCCAGTTACAGATTTGAAATCTGCACACATGTGCGCTTCTAATGACGTAAAAATTACACGGATCGGTGATTGGTCGGAAAATTCGATATCTGGCGACCCCGGCATGGCTGTTTCGGCCAATCCGAGCTAAGCCACAAAAATCTTATTTCCTCGAAAACTATGCACCGCTGGGGAAATCCAGTTACAGATTTGAAATCTGCACACATGTCCGCTTCTAATGACGTAAAAGTTACACGGATCGGAGATTGGTCGGAAAATTCGATATCTGGCGACCCCGGCATGGCTGTTTCGGCCAATCCAAGCTAAGCCACGAAAATCGTATTTCCTCGAAAACTATGCACCGCATAGGAAATCCACTTACAGATTTGAAATCTGCACACATGTGCGCTTCTAATGACGTAAAAATTACACGGATCGGTGGTTGGTCGGAAAATTCGATATCTGGCGACCCCGGCATGGCTCTTTCCGCCAATCCAAGCTAAGCCACGAAAATCGTATTTCCTCGAAAACTATGCACCGCTGGGGAAATCCAGTTACAGATTTGAAATCTGCACACATGTGCGCTTCTAATGACGTAAAAGTTACACGGATCGGAGATTGGTCGGAAAATTCGATATCTGCCGACCCCGGCATGGCTGTTTCCGCCAATCCAAGCTAAGCCACGAAAATCGTATTTCCTCGAAAACTATGCACCGCATAGGAAATCGACTTACAGATTTGAAATCTGCACACATGTCCGCTTCTAATGACGTAAAAATTACACGGATCGGTGATTGGTCGGAAAATTCGATATATGGCGATGCCGGCATGGCTCTTTCCGCCAATCCAAGCTAAGCCACGAAAATCGTATTTCCTCGAAAACTATGCACCGCATATTAAATCCAGTTACAGATTTGAAATCTGCACACATGTGCGCTTCTAATGACGCAAAAGTTACACGGATCGGAGATTGGTCGGAAAATTCGATATCTGGCGACCCCGGCATGGCTGTTTCCGCCAATCCAAGCTAAGCCACGAAAATCTTATTTCCTCGAAAACTATGCACCGCATAGGAAATCCAGTTACAGATTTGAAATCTGCACACATGTGCGCTTCTAATGACGTAAAATTACACGGATCGGTGATTTGTCGGAAAATTCGATATCTGGCGACCCCGGCATGGCTGTTTCGGCCAATCCAAGCTAAGCCGCAAAAATGGTATTTCCTCGAAAACTATGCACCGATGGGGAAATCCACTTACAGATTCGAAATCTGCACACATGTGCGCATCTAATGACGTAGAAATTACACGGATCGGTGATTGGTCGGAAAATTCGATATCTGGCGATGCCGGCATGGCTGTTTCCGCCAATCCAAGCTAAGCCACAAAAATCGTATTTCCTCGAAAACTATGCACCGCATAGGAAATCCACTTACAGATTTGAAATCTGCACACATGTCCGCTTCTAATGACGTAAAACTTACACGGATCGGTGATTGGTCGGAAAATTCGATATCTGGCGACCCCGGCATGGCTGTTTCCGCCAATCCAAGCTAAGCCACGAAAATCGTATTTCCTCGAAAACTATGCACCGCTGGTGAAATCCAGTTACAGATTTGAAATCTGCACACATGTGTGCTTCTAATGACGTAAAAGTTACACGGATCGGAGATTGGTCGGAAAATTCGATATCTGCCGACCCCGGCATGGCTGTTTCCACCAATCCAAGCTAAGCCACGAAAATCGTATTTCCTCGAAAACTATGCACCGCTGGTGAAATCCAGTTACAGATTTGAAATCTGCACACATGTGTGCTTCTAATGACGTAAAAGTTACACGGATCGGAGATTGGTCGGAAAATTCGATATCTGCCGACCCCGGCATGGCTGTTTCCACCAATCCAAGCTAAGCCACAAAAATCTTATTTCCTCGAAAACTATGCACCGCTGGGGAAATCCAGTTACAGATTTGAAATCTGCACACATGTGCGCTTCTAATGACGTAAAAATTACACGGATCGGTGATTGGTCGGAAAATTCGATATCTGGCGACCCCGGCATGGCTGTTTCCACCAATCCAAGCTAAGCCACAAAAATCTTATTTCCTCGAAAACTATGCACCGCATAGGAAATCCACTTACAGATCTGAAATCTGCACACATGTGCGCATCTAATGACGTAAAAATTACACGGATCGGTGATTGGTCGGAAAATTCGATATCTGGCGACCCCGGCATAGCTGTTTCGGCCAATCCAAGCTAAGCCACAAAAATCTTATTTCCTCGAAAACTATGCACCGCTGGGGAAATCCAGTTACAGATTTGAAATCTGCACACATGTGCGCATCTAATGACGTAAAAATTACACGGATCGGTGATTGGTCGGAAAATTCGATATCTGGCGACCCCGGCATGGCTGTTTCCACCAATCCAAGCTAAGCCGCGAAAATCGTATTTCCTCGAAAACTATGCACCGCATAGGAAATCCAGTTACAGATTTGAAATCTGCACACATGTCCGCTTCTAATGATGTAAAAATTACACGGATCGGTGATTGGTCGGAAAATTCGATATCTGGCGATGCCGGCATGGCTCTTTCCGCCAATCCAAGCTAAGCCACGAAAATCGTATTTCCTCGAAAACTATGCACCGCATAGGAAATCGACTTACAGATTTGAAATCTGCACACATGTGCGCTTCTAATGACGTAAAAATTACACGGATCGGCGATTGGTCGGAAAATTCGATATCTGGCGACCCCGGCATAGCTGTTTCGGCCAATCCAAGCTAAGCCACAAAAATCTTATTTCCTCGAAAACTATGCACCGCTGGGGAAATCCAGTTACAGATTTGAAATCTGCACACATGTGCGCTTCTAATGACGTAGAACTTACACGGATCGGTGATTGGTCGGAAAATTCGATATCTGGCGACCCCGGCATGGCTGTTTCGGCCAATCCAAGCTAAGCCACGAAAATCGTATTTCCTCGAAAACTATGCACCGCATAGGAAATCCAGTTACAGATCTGAAATCTGCTCACATGTGTGCTTCTAATGACGTAAGAATTACACGGATCGGTGATTGGTCGGAAAATTCGATATCTGGCGACCCCGGCATGGCTGTTTCCGCCAATCCAAGCTAAGCCACGAAAATCGTATTTCCTCGAAAACTATGCACCGCATAGGAAATCCAGTTACAGATCTGAAATCTGCTCACATGTGTGCTTCTAATGACGTAAGAATTACACGGATCGGTGATTGGTCGGAAAATTCGATATCTGGCGACCCCGGCATGGCTGTTTCCGCCAATCCAAGCTAAGCCACGAAAATCGTATTTCCTCGAAAACTATGCACCGCATAGGAAATCGACTTACAGATTTGAAATCTGCACACATGTGCGCTTCTAATGACGTAAAAATTACACGGATCGGCGATTGGTCGGAAAATTCGATATCTGGCGACCCCGGCATAGCTGTTTCGGCCAATCCAAGCTAAGCCACGAAAATCTTATTTTCTCGAAAACTATGCACCGCTGCGGAAATCCAGTTGCAGATTTGAAATCTGCACACATGTCCGCTTCTAATGACGTAAAAATTACACGGATCGGTGATTGGTCGGAAAATTCGATATCTGGCGACCCCTTCATAGCTGTTTCGGCCAATCCAAGCTAAGCCACAAAAATCTTATTTTCTCGAAAACTATGCACCGCATAGGAAATCGACTTACAGATTTGAAATCTGCACACATGTCCGCTTCCAATGACGCAAAAATTACACGGATCGGTGATTGGTCGGAAAATTCGATATCTGGCGACCCCGGCATGGCCGTTTCGGCCAATCCAAGCTACGCCACGAAAATCGTATTTCCTCGAAAACTATGCACCGCATAGGAAATCCACTTACAGATTTGAAATCTGCACACATGTGCGCTTCTAATGACGTAAAAATTACACGGATCGGTGATTGGTCGGAAAATTCGATATCTGGCTACCCCGGCATGGCTGTTTCGGCCAATCCAAGCTAAGCCACAAAAATCTTATTTCCTCGAAAACTATGCACCGCATAGGAAATCCAGTTACAGATTTGAAATCTGCACACATGTGCACTTCTAATGACGTAAAAATTACACGGATCGGTGGTTGGTCGGAAAATTCGATATCTGGCGACCCCGCCATAGCTGTTTCGGCCAATCCAAGCTAAGCCACAAAAATCTTATTTTCTCGAAAACTATGCACCGCATAGGAAATCGACTTACAGATTTGAAATCTGCACACATGTCCGCTTCTAATGACGCAAAAATTACACGGATCGGTGATTGGTCGGAAAATTCGATATCTGGCGACCCCGGCATGGCCGTTTCGGCCAATCCAAGCTACGCCACGAAAATCGTATTTCCTCGAAAACTATGCACCGCATAGGAAATCCAGTTACAGATTTGAAATCTGCACACATGTGCGCTTCTAATGACGTAAAAATTACACGGATCGGTGATTGGTCGGAAAATTCGATATCTGGCTACCCCGGCATGGCTGTTTCGGCCAATCCAAGCTAAGCCACGAAAATCTTATTTCCTCGAAAACTATGCACCGCTGGGGAAATCCAGTTACAGATTTGAAATCTGCACACATGTGCGCTTCTAATGACGTAAAAATTACACGGATCGGTGATTGGTCGGAAAATTCGATATCTGGCGACCCCGGCATGGCTGTTTCGGCCAATCCAAGCTAAGCCACAAAAATCTTATTTCCTCGAAAACTATGCACCGCATAGGAAATCCAGTTACAGATTTGAAATCTGCTCACATGTGCGCTTCTAATGACGTAAAAATTACACGGATCGGTGATTGGTCGGAAAATTCGATATCTGGCGACCCCGGCATGGCTGTTTCCGCCAATCCAAGCTGAGCCACGAAAATCGTATTTCCTCGAAAACTATGCACCGCATAGGAAATCGACTTACAGATTTGAAATCTGCACACATGTGCGCTTCTAATGACGTAAAAATTACACGGATCGGCGATTGGTCGGAAAATTCGATATCTGGCGACCCCGGCATAGCTGTTTCGGCCAATCCAAGCTAAGCCACAAAAATCTTATTTCCTCGAAAACTATGCACCGCTGGGGAAATCCAGTTACAGATTTGAAATCTGCACACATGTGCGCTTCTAATGACGTAGAACTTACACGGATCGGTGATTGGTCGGAAAATTCGATATCTGGCGACCCCGGCATGGCTGTTTCGGCCAATCCAAGCTAAGCCACGAAAATCGTATTTCCTCGAAAACTATGCACCGCATAGGAAATCCACTTACAGATTTGAAATCTGCACACATGTGCGCTTCTAATGACGTAAAAATTACACGGATCGGTGATTGGTCGGAAAATTCGATATCTGGCGACCCCGGCATAGCTGTTTCGGCCAATCCAAGCTAAGCCACGAAAATCTTATTTCCTCGAAAACTATGCACCGCTGGGGAAATCCAGTTACAGATTTGAAATCTGCACACATGTGCGCTTCTAATGACGTAAAAATTACACGGATCGGTGATTGGTCGGAAAATTCGATATCTGGCGACCCCGGCATAGCTGTTTCGGCCAATCCAAGCTAAGCCACAAAAATCTTATTTTCTCGAAAACTATGCACCGCATAGGAAATCGACTTACAGATTTGAAATCTGCACACATGTCCGCTTCTAATGACGCAAAAATTACACGGATCGGTGATTGGTCGGAAAATTCGATATCTGGCGACCCCGGCATGGCCGTTTCGGCCAATCCAAGCTACGCCACGAAAATCGTATTTCCTCGAAAACTATGCACCGCATAGGAAATCCACTTACAGATTTGAAATCTGCACACATGTGCGCTTCTAATGACGTAAAAATTACACGGATCGGTGATTGGTCGGAAAATTCGATATCTGGCGACCCCGGCATGGCTGTTTCCGCCAATCCAAGCTAAGCCACGAAAATCGTATTTCCTCGAAAACTATGCACCGCTGGGGAAATCCAGTTACAGATTTGAAATCTGCACACATGTGCGCTTCTAATGACGTAAAAGTTACACGGATCGGTGATTGGTCGGAAAATTCGATATCTGGCGACCCCGGCATGGCCGTTTCGGCCAATCCAAGCTACGCCACGAAAATCGTATTTCCTCGAAAACTATGCACCGCATAGGAAATCCACTTACAGATTTGAAATCTGCACACATGTGCGCTTCTAATGACGTAAAAATTACACGGATCGGTGATTGGTCGGAAAATTCGATATCTGGCTACCCCGGCATGGCTGTTTCGGCCAATCCAAGCTAAGCCACGAAAATCTTATTTCCTCGAAAACTATGCACCGCTGGGGAAATCCAGTTACAGATTTGAAATCTGCACACATGTGCGCTTCTAATGACGTAAAAATTACACGGATCGGTGATTGGTCGGAAAATTCGATATCTGGCGACCCCGGCATAGCTGTTTCGGCCAATCCAAGCTAAGCCACAAAAATCTTATTTTCTCGAAAACTATGCACCGCATAGGAAATCGACTTACAGATTTGAAATCTGCACACATGTCCGCTTCTAATGACGCAAAAATTACACGGATCGGTGATTGGTCGGAAAATTCGATATCTGGCGACCCCGGCATGGCCGTTTCGGCCAATCCAAGCTACGCCACGAAAATCGTATTTCCTCGAAAACTATGCACCGCATAGGAAATCCACTTACAGATTTGAAATCTGCACACATGTGCGCTTCTAATGACGTAAAAATTACACGGATCGGTGATTGGTCGGAAAATTCGATATCTGGCGACCCCGGCATGGCCGTTTCGGCCAATCCAAGCTACGCCACGAAAATCGTATTTCCTCGAAAACTATGCACCGCATAGGAAATCCACTTACAGATTTGAAATCTGCACACATGTGCGCTTCTAATGACGTAAAAATTACACGGATCGGTGATTGGTCGGAAAATTCGATATCTGGCGACCCCGGCATGGCTGTTTCCGCCAATCCAAGCTAAGCCACGAAAATCGTATTTCCTCGAAAACTATGCACCGCTGGGGAAATCCAGTTACAGATTTGAAATCTGCACACATGTGCGCTTCTAATGACGTAAAAGTTACACGGATCGGTGATTGGTCGGAAAATTCGATATCTGGCGACCCCGGCATGGCCGTTTCGGCCAATCCAAGCTACGCCACGAAAATCGTATTTCCTCGAAAACTATGCACCGCATAGGAAATCCACTTACAGATTTGAAATCTGCACACATGTGCGCTTCTAATGACGTAAAAATTACACGGATCGGTGATTGGTCGGAAAATTCGATATCTGGCTACCCCGGCATGGCTGTTTCGGCCAATCCAAGCTAAGCCACGAAAATCTTATTTCCTCGAAAACTATGCACCGCTGGGGAAATCCAGTTACAGATTTGAAATCTGCACACATGTGCGCTTCTAATGACGTAAAAATTACACGGATCGGTGATTGGTCGGAAAATTCGATATCTGGCGACCCCGGCATAGCTGTTTCGGCCAATCCAAGCTAAGCCACAAAAATCTTATTTTCTCGAAAACTATGCACCGCATAGGAAATCGACTTACAGATTTGAAATCTGCACACATGTCCGCTTCTAATGACGCAAAAATTACACGGATCGGTGATTGGTCGGAAAATTCGATATCTGGCGACCCCGGCATGGCCGTTTCGGCCAATCCAAGCTACGCCACGAAAATCGTATTTCCTCGAAAACTATGCACCGCATAGGAAATCCACTTACAGATTTGAAATCTGCACACATGTGCGCTTCTAATGACGTAAAAATTACACGGATCGGTGATTGGTCGGAAAATTCGATATCTGGCGACCCCGGCATGGCCGTTTCGGCCAATCCAAGCTACGCCACGAAAATCGTATTTCCTCGAAAACTATGCACCGCATAGGAAATCCACTTACAGATTTGAAATCTGCACACATGTGCGCTTCTAATGACGTAAAAATTACACGGATCGGTGATTGGTCGGAAAATTCGATATCTGGCGACCCCGGCATGGCTGTTTCCGCCAATCCAAGCTAAGCCACGAAAATCGTATTTCCTCGAAAACTATGCACCGCTGGGGAAATCCAGTTACAGATTTGAAATCTGCACACATGTGCGCTTCTAATGACGTAAAAGTTACACGGATCGGTGATTGGTCGGAAAATTCGATATCTGGCGACCCCGGCATGGCCGTTTCGGCCAATCCAAGCTACGCCACGAAAATCGTATTTCCTCGAAAACTATGCACCGCATAGGAAATCCACTTACAGATTTGAAATCTGCACACATGTGCGCTTCTAATGACGTAAAAATTACACGGATCGGTGATTGGTCGGAAAATTCGATATCTGGCTACCCCGGCATGGCTGTTTCGGCCAATCCAAGCTAAGCCACGAAAATCTTATTTCCTCGAAAACTATGCACCGCTGGGGAAATCCAGTTACAGATTTGAAATCTGCACACATGTGCGCTTCTAATGACGTAAAAATTACACGGATCGGTGATTGGTCGGAAAATTCGATATCTGGCGACCCCGGCATAGCTGTTTCGGCCAATCCAAGCTAAGCCACAAAAATCTTATTTTCTCGAAAACTATGCACCGCATAGGAAATCGACTTACAGATTTGAAATCTGCACACATGTCCGCTTCTAATGACGCAAAAATTACACGGATCGGTGATTGGTCGGAAAATTCGATATCTGGCGACCCCGGCATGGCCGTTTCGGCCAATCCAAGCTACGCCACGAAAATCGTATTTCCTCGAAAACTATGCACCGCATAGGAAATCCACTTACAGATTTGAAATCTGCACACATGTGCGCTTCTAATGACGTAAAAATTACACGGATCGGTGATTGGTCGGAAAATTCGATATCTGGCTACCCCGGCATGGCTGTTTCGGCCAATCCAAGCTAAGCCACGAAAATCTTATTTCCTCGAAAACTATGCACCGCTGGGGAAATCCAGTTACAGATTTGAAATCTGCACACATGTGCGCTTCTAATGACGTAAAAATTACACGGATCGGTGATTGGTCGGAAAATTCGATATCTGGCGACCCCGGCATAGCTGTTTCGGCCAATCCAAGCTAAGCCACAAAAATCTTATTTTCTCGAAAACTATGCACCGCATAGGAAATCGACTTACAGATTTGAAATCTGCACACATGTCCGCTTCTAATGACGCAAAAATTACACGGATCGGTGATTGGTCGGAAAATTCGATATCTGGCGACCCCGGCATGGCCGTTTCGGCCAATCCAAGCTACGCCACGAAAATCGTATTTCCTCGAAAACTATGCACCGCTGGGGAAATCCAGTTACAGATTTGAAATCTGCACACATGTGCGCTTCTAATGACGTAAAAGTTACACGGATCGGTGATTGGTCGGAAAATTCGATATCTGGCGACCCCGGCATGGCTGTTTCCGCCAATCCAAGCTAAGCCATAAAAATCTTATTTTCTCGAAAACTATGCACCGCATAGGAAATCGACTTACAGATTTGAAATCTGCACACATGTGCGCTTCTAATGACGTAAAAATTACACGGATCGGTGATTGGTCGGAAAATTCGATATCTGGCGACCCCGGCATGGCTGTTTCCACCAATCCAAGCTAAGCCGCGAAAATCGTATTTCCTCGAAAACTATGCACCGCATAGGAAATCCAGTTACAGATTTGAAATCTGCACACATGTCCGCTTCTAATGACGTAAAAATTACATGGATCGGTGATTGGTCGGAAAATTCGATATCTGGCGACCCCAGCATGGCTGTTTCCACCAATCCAAGCTAAGCCATAAAAATCTTATTTTCTCGAAAACTATGCACCGCATAGGAAATCGACTTACAGATTTGAAATCTGCACACATGTGCGCTTCTAATGACGTAAAAATTACACGGATCGGTGATTGGTCGGAAAATTCGATATCTGGCGACCCCGGCATGGCTGTTTCCACCAATCCAAGCTAAGCCGCGAAAATCGTATTTCCTCGAAAACTATGCACCGCATAGGAAATCCAGTTACAGATTTGAAATCTGCACACATGTCCGCTTCTAATGACGTAAAAATTACACGGATCGGTGATTGGTCGGAAAATTCGATATCTGGCGATGCCGGCATGGCTCTTTCCGCCAATCCAAGCTAAGCCACGAAAATCGTATTTCCTCGAAAACTATGCACCGCATAGGAAATCCAGTTACATATTTGAAATCTGCACTCACGTGCGCTTCTAATGACGTAAAAATTACACGGATCGGTGATTGGTCGGAAAATTCGATATCTGGCGACCCCGGCATGGCTGTTTCGGCCAATCCAAGCTAAGCCACGGAAATCGTATTTAATCGAAAACTATGCACCGCATAGGAAATCCACTTACAGATTTGAAATCTGCTCACATGTCCGCTTCTAATGACGTAAAAATTACACGGATCGGTGATTGGTCGGAAAATTCGATATCTGGCGACCCCGGCATGGCTGTTTCGGCCAATCCAAGCTAAGCCACGAAAATCGTATTTCCTCGAAAACTATGCACCGCATAGAAAATCCAGTTACAGATTTGAAATCTGCACACATGTGCGCTTCTAATGACGTAAAAATTACACGGATCGGTGATTGGTCGGAAAATTCGATATCTGGCGACCCCGGCATAGCTGTTTCGGCCAATCCAAGCTAAGCCACAAAAATCTTATTTCCTCGAAAACTATGCACCGCTGGGGAAATCCAGTTACAGATTTGAAATCTGCACACATGTCCGCTTCTAATGACGTAAAAATTACACGGATCGGTGATTGGTCGGAAAATTCGATATCTGGCGACCCCGGCATGGCTGTTTCCGCCAATCCAAGCTAAGCCACGAAAATCGTATTTCCTCGAAAACTATGCACCGCATAGGAAATCGACTTACAGATTTGAAATCTGCACACATGTCCGCTTCTAATGACGTAAAAATTACACGGATCGGTGATTGGTCGGAAAATTCGATATCTGGCGACCCCGGCATGGCTGTTTCGGCCAATCCAAGCTAAGCCACGGAAATCGTATTTAATCGAAAACTATGCACCGCATAGGAAATCCACTTACAGATTTGAAATCTGCTCACATGTCCGCTTCTAATGACGTAAAAATTACACGGATCGGTGATTGGTCGGAAAATTCGATATCTGGCGACCCCGGCATGGCTGTTTCGGCCAATCCAAGCTAAGCCACGAAAATCGTATTTCCTCGAAAACTATGCACCGCATAGGAAATCCAGTTACAGATTTGAAATCTGCACACATGTGCGCTTCTAATGACGTAAAAATTACACGGATCGGTGATTGGTCGGAAAATTCGATATCTGGCGACCCCGGCATAGCTGTTTCGGCCAATCCAAGCTAAGCCACAAAAATCTTATTTCCTCGAAAACTATGCACCGCTGGGGAAATCCAGTTACAGATTTGAAATCTGCACACATGTCCGCTTCTAATGACGTAAAAATTACACGGATCGGTGATTGGTCGGAAAATTCGATATCTGGCGACCCCGGCATGGCTGTTTCCGCCAATCCAAGCTAAGCCACGAAAATCGTATTTCCTCGAAAACTATGCACCGCTGGGGAAATCCAGTTACAGATTTGAAATCTGCACACATGTCCGCTTCTAATGACGTAAAAGTTACACGGATAGGTGATTAGTCGGAAAATTCGATATCTGGCGACCCCGGCATGGCTGTTTCCGCCAATCCAAGCTAAGCCACGAAAATCGTATTTCCTCGAAAACTATGCACCGCATAGGAAATCGACTTACAGATTTGAAATCTGCACACATGTCCGCTTCTAATGACGTAAAAACTACACGGATCGGTGATTGGTCGGAAAATTCGATATCTGGCGACCCCGGCATGGCTGTTTCCGCCAATCCAAGCTAAGCCATAAAAATCTTATTTTCTCGAAAACTATGCACCGCATAGGAAATCGACTTACAGATTTGAAATCTGCACACATGTGCGCTTCTAATGACGTAAAAATTACACGGATCGGTGATTGGTCGGAAAATTCGATATCTGGCGACCCCGGCATAGCTGTTTCGGCCAATCCAAGCTAAGCCACAAAAATCTTATTTTCCCGAAAACTATGCACCGCATAGGAAATCGACTTACAGATTTGAAATCTGCACACATGTCCGCTTCTAATGACGCAAAAATTACACGGATCGGTGATTGGTCGGAAAATTCGATATCTGGCGACCCCGGCATGGCCGTTTCGGCCAATCCAAGCTACGCCACGAAAATCGTATTTCCTCGAAAACTGTGCACCGCATAGGAAATCCACTTACAGATTTGAAATCTGCACACATGTGCGCTTCTAATGACGTAAAAATTACACGGATCGGTGATTGGTCGGAAAATTCGATATCTGGCGACCCCGGCATGGCTGTTTCCGCCAATCCAAGCTAAGCCACGAAAATCGTATTTCCTCGAAAACTATGCACCGCTGGGGAAATCCAGTTACAGATTTGAAATCTGCACACATGTGCGCTTCTAATGACGTAAAAGTTACACGGATCGGTGATTGGTCGGAAAATTCGATATCTGGCGACCCCGGCATGGCTGTTTCCGCCAATCCAAGCTAAGCCACGAAAATCGTATTTCCTCGAAAACTATGCACCGCATAGGAAATCGACTTACAGATTTGAAATCTGCACACATGTCCGCTTCTAATGACGTAAAAATTACACGGATCGGTGATTGGTCGGAAAATTCGATATCTGGCGACCCCGGCATGGCTGTTTCCGCCAATCCAAGCTAAGCCATAAAAATCTTATTTTCTCGAAAACTATGCACCGCATAGGAAATCGACTTACAGATTTGAAATCTGCACACATGTCCGCTTCTAATGACGCAAAAATTACACGGATCGGTGATTGGTCGGAAAATTCGATATCTGGCGACCCCGGCATGGCTGTTTCCACCAATCCAAGCTAAGCCACGAAAATCGTATTTCCTCGAAAACTATGCACCGCATAGGAAATCCAGTTACATATTTGAAATCTGCACACATGTGCGCTTCTAATGACGTAAAAGTTACACGGATCGGTGATTGGTCGGAAAATTCGATATCTGGCGACCCCGGCATGGCTGTTTTCGCCAATCCAAGCTAAGCCACGAAAATCTTATTTCCTCGAAAACTATGCACCGCATAGGAAATCCAGTTACAGATTTGAAATCTGCACACATGTGCGCTTCTAATGACGTAAAATTACACGGATCGGTGATTGGTCGGAAAATTCGATATCTGGCGACCCCGGCATGGCTGTTTCGGCCAATCCAAGCTAAGCCGCAAAAATGGTATTTCCTCGAAAACTATGCACCGATGGGGAAATCCACTTACAGATTCGAAATCTGCACACATGTGCGCTTCTAATGACGTAAAAATTACACGGATCGGTGATTGGTCGGAAAATTCGATATCTGGCGATGCCGGCATGGCTGTTTCCGCCAATCCAAGCTAAGCCACAAAAATCGTATTTCCTCGAAAACTATGCACCGCATAGGAAATCCACTTACAGATTTGAAATCTGCACACATGTGCGCTTCTAATGACGTAAAAATTACACGGATCGGTGATTGGTCGGAAAATTCGATATCTGGCGACCCCGGCATGGCTGTTTCCGCCAATCCAAGCTAAGCCACGAAAATCGTATTTCCTCGAAAACTATGCACCGCATAGGAAATCCAGTTACAGATTTGAAATCTGCACACATGTGCGCTTCTAATGACGTAAAAATTACACGGATCGGTGATTGGTCGGAAAATTCGATATCTGGCGACCCCGGCATGGCTGTTTCGGCCAATCCAAGCTAAGCCGCAAAAATGGTATTTCCTCGAAAACTATGCACAACATAGGAAATCGACTTACAGATTTGAAATCTGCACACATGTGTGCTTCTAATGACGTAAAAGTTACACGGATCGGAGATTGGTCGGAAAATTCGATATCTGCCGACCCCAGCATGGCTGTTTCCACCAATCCAAGCTAAGCCACGAAAATCGTATTTCCTCGAAAACTATGCACCGCTGGGGAAATCCAGTTACAGATTTGAAATCTGCACACATGTGTGCTTCTAATGACGTAAAAGTTACACGGATCGGAGATTGGTCAGAAAATTCGATATCTGCCGACCCCGGCATGGCTGTTTCCACCAATCCAAGCTAAGCCACGAAAATCGTATTTCCTCGAAAACTATGCACCGCTGGGGAAATCCAGTTACAGATTTGAAATCTGCACACATGTGCGCTTCTAATGACGTAAAAGTTACACGGATCGGAGATTGGTCAGAAAATTCGATATCTGCCGACCCCGGCATGGCTGTTTCCACCAATCCAAGCTAAGCCACGAAAATCGTATTTCCTCGAAAACTATGCACCGCTGGGGAAATCCAGTTACAGATTTGAAATCTGCACACATGTGTGCTTCTAATGACGTAAAAATTACACGGGTCGGTGATTGGTCGGAAAATTCGATATCTGGCGACCCCGGCATGGCTGTTTCGGCCAATCCAAGCTAAGCCAGAAAAATCTTATTTCCTCGAAAACTATGCACCGCATAGGAAATCCAGTTACAGATTTGAAATCTGCACACATGTGCGCTTCTAATGACGTAAAAGTTACACGGATCGGAGATTGGTCGGAAAATTCGATATCTGCCGACCCCGGCATGGCTGTTTCCACTAATCCAAGCTAAGCCACCAAAATCTTATTTCCTCGAAAACTATGCACCGCTGGGGAAATCCAGTTACAGATTTGAAATCTGCACACATGTGCGCTTCTAATGACGTAAAAATTACACGGATCGGTGATTGGTCGGAAAATTCGATATCTGGCGACCCCGGCATGGCTGTTTCGGCCAATCCAAGCTAAGCCACGAAAATCATATTTCCTCGAAAACTATGCACCGCATAGGAAATCGACTTACAGATTTGAAATCTGCACACATGTGCGCTTCTAATGACGTAAAAATTACACGGATCGGTGATTGGTCGGAAAATTCGATATCTGGCGACCCCGGCATGGCTGTTTCCGCCAATCCAAGCTAAGCCACGAAAATCGTATTTCCTCGAAAACTATGCACCGCATAGGAAATCGACTTACAGATTTGAAATCTGCACACATGTGTGCTTCTAATGACGTAAAAATTACACGGGTCGGTGATTGGTCGGAAAATTCGATATCTGGCGACCCCGGCATGGCTGTTTCGGCCAATCCAAGCTAAGCCACAAAAATCTTATTTCCTCGAAAAATATGCACCGCATAGGAAATCGACTTACAGATTTGAAATCTGCACACATGTGCGCTTCTAATGACGTAAAAGTTACACGGATCGGAGATTGGTCGGAAAATTCGATATCTGCCGACCCCGGCATGGCTGTTTCCACTAATCCAAGCTAAGCCACCAAAATCTTATTTCCTCGAAAACTATGCACCGCTGGGGAAATCCAGTTACAGATTTGAAATCTGCACACATGTGCGCTTCTAATGACGTAAAAGTTACACGGATCGGAGATTAGTCGGAAAATTCGATATCTGCCGACCCCGGCATGGCTGTTTCCACTAATCCAAGCTAAGCCACCAAAATCTTATTTCCTCGAAAACTATGCACCGCTGGGGAAATCCAGTTACAGATTTGAAATCTGCACACATGTGTGCTTCTAATGACGTTAAAGTTACACGGATCGGAGATTGGTCGGAAAATTCGATATCTGCCGACCCCGGCATGGCTGTTTCCACCAATCCAAGCTAAGCCACGAAAATCGTATTTCCTCGAAAACTATGCACCGCTGGGGAAATCCAGTTACAGATTTGAAATCTGCACACATGTGCGCTTCTAATGACGTAAAAATTACACGGATCGGTGATTGGTCGGAAAATTCGATATCTGGCGACCCCGGCATGGCTGTTTCCGCCAATCCAAGCTAAGCCACGAAAATCGTATTTCCTCGAAAACTATGCACCGCATAGGAAATCGACTTACAGATTTGAAATCTGCACACATGTGTGCTTCTAATGACGTAAAAATTACACGGATCGGTGATTGGTCGGAAAATTCGATATCTGGCGACCCCGGCATGGCTGTTTCCACCAATCCAAGCTAAGCCGCGAAAATCGTATTTCCTCGAAAACTATGCACCGCATAGGAAATCCAGTTACAGATTTGAAATCTGCACACATGTCCGCTTCTAATGACGTAAAAATTACACGGATCGGTGATTGGTCGGAAAATTCGATATCTGGCGATGCCGGCATGGCTCTTTCCGCCAATCCAAGCTAAGCCACGAAAATCGTATTTCCTCGAAAACTATGCACCGCATAGGAAATCCAGTTACATATTTGAAATCTGCACTCACGTGCGCTTCTAATGACGTAAAAATTACACGGATCGGTGATTGGTCGGAAAATTCGATATCTGGCGACCCCGGCATGGCTGTTTCGGCCAATCCAAGCTAAGCCACGGAAATCGTATTTAATCGAAAACTATGCACCGCATAGGAAATCCACTTACAGATTTGAAATCTGCTCACATGTCCGCTTCTAATGACGTAAAAATTACACGGATCGGTGATTGGTCGGAAAATTCGATATCTGGCGACCCCGGCATGGCTGTTTCGGCCAATCCAAGCTAAGCCACGAAAATCGTATTTCCTCGAAAACTATGCACCGCATAGAAAATCCAGTTACAGATTTGAAATCTGCACACATGTGCGCTTCTAATGACGTAAAAATTACACGGATCGGTGATTGGTCGGAAAATTCGATATCTGGCGACCCCGGCATAGCTGTTTCGGCCAATCCAAGCTAAGCCACAAAAATCTTATTTCCTCGAAAACTATGCACCGCTGGGGAAATCCAGTTACAGATTTGAAATCTGCACACATGTCCGCTTCTAATGACGTAAAAATTACACGGATCGGTGATTGGTCGGAAAATTCGATATCTGGCGACCCCGGCATGGCTGTTTCCGCCAATCCAAGCTAAGCCACGAAAATCGTATTTCCTCGAAAACTATGCACCGCATAGGAAATCGACTTACAGATTTGAAATCTGCACACATGTCCGCTTCTAATGACGTAAAAATTACACGGATCGGTGATTGGTCGGAAAATTCGATATCTGGCGACCCCGGCATGGCTGTTTCGGCCAATCCAAGCTAAGCCACGGAAATCGTATTTAATCGAAAACTATGCACCGCATAGGAAATCCACTTACAGATTTGAAATCTGCTCACATGTCCGCTTCTAATGACGTAAAAATTACACGGATCGGTGATTGGTCGGAAAATTCGATATCTGGCGACCCCGGCATGGCTGTTTCGGCCAATCCAAGCTAAGCCACGAAAATCGTATTTCCTCGAAAACTATGCACCGCATAGGAAATCCAGTTACAGATTTGAAATCTGCACACATGTGCGCTTCTAATGACGTAAAAATTACACGGATCGGTGATTGGTCGGAAAATTCGATATCTGGCGACCCCGGCATAGCTGTTTCGGCCAATCCAAGCTAAGCCACAAAAATCTTATTTCCTCGAAAACTATGCACCGCTGGGGAAATCCAGTTACAGATTTGAAATCTGCACACATGTCCGCTTCTAATGACGTAAAAATTACACGGATCGGTGATTGGTCGGAAAATTCGATATCTGGCGACCCCGGCATGGCTGTTTCCGCCAATCCAAGCTAAGCCACGAAAATCGTATTTCCTCGAAAACTATGCACCGCTGGGGAAATCCAGTTACAGATTTGAAATCTGCACACATGTCCGCTTCTAATGACGTAAAAGTTACACGGATAGGTGATTAGTCGGAAAATTCGATATCTGGCGACCCCGGCATGGCTGTTTCCGCCAATCCAAGCTAAGCCACGAAAATCGTATTTCCTCGAAAACTATGCACCGCATAGGAAATCGACTTACAGATTTGAAATCTGCACACATGTCCGCTTCTAATGACGTAAAAACTACACGGATCGGTGATTGGTCGGAAAATTCGATATCTGGCGACCCCGGCATGGCTGTTTCCGCCAATCCAAGCTAAGCCATAAAAATCTTATTTTCTCGAAAACTATGCACCGCATAGGAAATCGACTTACAGATTTGAAATCTGCACACATGTGCGCTTCTAATGACGTAAAAATTACACGGATCGGTGATTGGTCGGAAAATTCGATATCTGGCGACCCCGGCATAGCTGTTTCGGCCAATCCAAGCTAAGCCACAAAAATCTTATTTTCCCGAAAACTATGCACCGCATAGGAAATCGACTTACAGATTTGAAATCTGCACACATGTCCGCTTCTAATGACGCAAAAATTACACGGATCGGTGATTGGTCGGAAAATTCGATATCTGGCGACCCCGGCATGGCCGTTTCGGCCAATCCAAGCTACGCCACGAAAATCGTATTTCCTCGAAAACTGTGCACCGCATAGGAAATCCACTTACAGATTTGAAATCTGCACACATGTGCGCTTCTAATGACGTAAAAATTACACGGATCGGTGATTGGTCGGAAAATTCGATATCTGGCGACCCCGGCATGGCTGTTTCCGCCAATCCAAGCTAAGCCACGAAAATCGTATTTCCTCGAAAACTATGCACCGCTGGGGAAATCCAGTTACAGATTTGAAATCTGCACACATGTGCGCTTCTAATGACGTAAAAGTTACACGGATCGGTGATTGGTCGGAAAATTCGATATCTGGCGACCCCGGCATGGCTGTTTCCGCCAATCCAAGCTAAGCCACGAAAATCGTATTTCCTCGAAAACTATGCACCGCATAGGAAATCGACTTACAGATTTGAAATCTGCACACATGTCCGCTTCTAATGACGTAAAAATTACACGGATCGGTGATTGGTCGGAAAATTCGATATCTGGCGACCCCGGCATGGCTGTTTCCGCCAATCCAAGCTAAGCCATAAAAATCTTATTTTCTCGAAAACTATGCACCGCATAGGAAATCGACTTACAGATTTGAAATCTGCACACATGTCCGCTTCTAATGACGCAAAAATTACACGGATCGGTGATTGGTCGGAAAATTCGATATCTGGCGACCCCGGCATGGCTGTTTCCACCAATCCAAGCTAAGCCACGAAAATCGTATTTCCTCGAAAACTATGCACCGCATAGGAAATCCAGTTACATATTTGAAATCTGCACACATGTGCGCTTCTAATGACGTAAAAGTTACACGGATCGGTGATTGGTCGGAAAATTCGATATCTGGCGACCCCGGCATGGCTGTTTTCGCCAATCCAAGCTAAGCCACGAAAATCTTATTTCCTCGAAAACTATGCACCGCATAGGAAATCCAGTTACAGATTTGAAATCTGCACACATGTGCGCTTCTAATGACGTAAAATTACACGGATCGGTGATTGGTCGGAAAATTCGATATCTGGCGACCCCGGCATGGCTGTTTCGGCCAATCCAAGCTAAGCCGCAAAAATGGTATTTCCTCGAAAACTATGCACCGATGGGGAAATCCACTTACAGATTCGAAATCTGCACACATGTGCGCTTCTAATGACGTAAAAATTACACGGATCGGTGATTGGTCGGAAAATTCGATATCTGGCGATGCCGGCATGGCTGTTTCCGCCAATCCAAGCTAAGCCACAAAAATCGTATTTCCTCGAAAACTATGCACCGCATAGGAAATCCACTTACAGATTTGAAATCTGCACACATGTGCGCTTCTAATGACGTAAAAATTACACGGATCGGTGATTGGTCGGAAAATTCGATATCTGGCGACCCCGGCATGGCTGTTTCCGCCAATCCAAGCTAAGCCACGAAAATCGTATTTCCTCGAAAACTATGCACCGCATAGGAAATCCAGTTACAGATTTGAAATCTGCACACATGTGCGCTTCTAATGACGTAAAAATTACACGGATCGGTGATTGGTCGGAAAATTCGATATCTGGCGACCCCGGCATGGCTGTTTCGGCCAATCCAAGCTAAGCCGCAAAAATGGTATTTCCTCGAAAACTATGCACAACATAGGAAATCGACTTACAGATTTGAAATCTGCACACATGTGTGCTTCTAATGACGTAAAAGTTACACGGATCGGAGATTGGTCGGAAAATTCGATATCTGCCGACCCCGGCATGGCTGTTTCCACCAATCCAAGCTAAGCCACGAAAATCGTATTTCCTCGAAAACTATGCACCGCTGGGGAAATCCAGTTACAGATTTGAAATCTGCACACATGTGTGCTTCTAATGACGTAAAAGTTACACGGATCGGAGATTGGTCAGAAAATTCGATATCTGCCGACCCCGGCATGGCTGTTTCCACCAATCCAAGCTAAGCCACGAAAATCGTATTTCCTCGAAAACTATGCACCGCTGGGGAAATCCAGTTACAGATTTGAAATCTGCACACATGTGCGCTTCTAATGACGTAAAAGTTACACGGATCGGAGATTGGTCAGAAAATTCGATATCTGCCGACCCCGGCATGGCTGTTTCCACCAATCCAAGCTAAGCCACGAAAATCGTATTTCCTCGAAAACTATGCACCGCTGGGGAAATCCAGTTACAGATTTGAAATCTGCACACATGTGTGCTTCTAATGACGTAAAAATTACACGGGTCGGTGATTGGTCGGAAAATTCGATATCTGGCGACCCCGGCATGGCTGTTTCGGCCAATCCAAGCTAAGCCAGAAAAATCTTATTTCCTCGAAAACTATGCACCGCATAGGAAATCCAGTTACAGATTTGAAATCTGCACACATGTGCGCTTCTAATGACGTAAAAGTTACACGGATCGGAGATTGGTCGGAAAATTCGATATCTGCCGACCCCGGCATGGCTGTTTCCACTAATCCAAGCTAAGCCACCAAAATCTTATTTCCTCGAAAACTATGCACCGCTGGGGAAATCCAGTTACAGATTTGAAATCTGCACACATGTGCGCTTCTAATGACGTAAAAATTACACGGATCGGTGATTGGTCGGAAAATTCGATATCTGGCGACCCCGGCATGGCTGTTTCGGCCAATCCAAGCTAAGCCACGAAAATCATATTTCCTCGAAAACTATGCACCGCATAGGAAATCGACTTACAGATTTGAAATCTGCACACATGTGCGCTTCTAATGACGTAAAAATTACACGGATCGGTGATTGGTCGGAAAATTCGATATCTGGCGACCCCGGCATGGCTGTTTCCGCCAATCCAAGCTAAGCCACGAAAATCGTATTTCCTCGAAAACTATGCACCGCATAGGAAATCGACTTACAGATTTGAAATCTGCACACATGTGTGCTTCTAATGACGTAAAAATTACACGGGTCGGTGATTGGTCGGAAAATTCGATATCTGGCGACCCCGGCATGGCTGTTTCGGCCAATCCAAGCTAAGCCACAAAAATCTTATTTCCTCGAAAAATATGCACCGCATAGGAAATCGACTTACAGATTTGAAATCTGCACACATGTGCGCTTCTAATGACGTAAAAGTTACACGGATCGGAGATTGGTCGGAAAATTCGATATCTGCCGACCCCGGCATGGCTGTTTCCACTAATCCAAGCTAAGCCACCAAAATCTTATTTCCTCGAAAACTATGCACCGCTGGGGAAATCCAGTTACAGATTTGAAATCTGCACACATGTGCGCTTCTAATGACGTAAAAGTTACACGGATCGGAGATTAGTCGGAAAATTCGATATCTGCCGACCCCGGCATGGCTGTTTCCACTAATCCAAGCTAAGCCACCAAAATCTTATTTCCTCGAAAACTATGCACCGCTGGGGAAATCCAGTTACAGATTTGAAATCTGCACACATGTGTGCTTCTAATGACGTTAAAGTTACACGGATCGGAGATTGGTCGGAAAATTCGATATCTGCCGACCCCGGCATGGCTGTTTCCACCAATCCAAGCTAAGCCACGAAAATCGTATTTCCTCGAAAACTATGCACCGCTGGGGAAATCCAGTTACAGATTTGAAATCTGCACACATGTGCGCTTCTAATGACGTAAAAATTACACGGATCGGTGATTGGTCGGAAAATTCGATATCTGGCGACCCCGGCATGGCTGTTTCCGCCAATCCAAGCTAAGCCACGAAAATCGTATTTCCTCGAAAACTATGCACCGCATAGGAAATCGACTTACAGATTTGAAATCTGCACACATGTGTGCTTCTAATGACGTAAAAATTACACGGATCGGTGATTGGTCGGAAAATTCGATATCTGGCGACCCCGGCATGGCTGTTTCCGCCAATCCAAGCTAAGCCACAAAAATCTTATTTCCCCGAAAACCATGCACCGCATAGGAAATCGACTTACAGATTTGAAATCTGCACACATGTGCGCTTCTAATGACGTAAAAGTTACACGGATCGGAGATTGGTCGGAAAATTCGATATCTGGCGACCCCGGCATGGCTGTTTCCACCAATCCAAGCTAAGCCACGAAAATCGTATTTCCTCGAAAACTATGCACCGCTGGGGAAATCCAGTTACAGATTTGAAATCTGCACACATGTGCGCTTCTAATGACGTAAAAATTACACGGATCGGTGATTGGTCGGAAAATTCGATATCTGGCGACCCCGGCATGGCTGTTTCCGCCAATCCAAGCTAAGCCACAAAAATCTTATTTCCCCGAAAACTATGCACCGCATAGGAAATCCACTTACAGATTTGAAATCTGCACACATGTGTGCTTCTAATGACGTAAAAATTACACGGGTCGGTGATTGGTCGGAAAATTCGATATCTGCCGACCCCGGCATGGCTGTTTCCACCAATCCAAGCTAAGCCACGAAAATCGTATTTCCTCGAAAACTATGCACCGCATAGGAAATCGACTTACAGATTTGAAATCTGCACACATGTGCGCTTCTAATGACGTAAAAATTACACGGATCGGTGATTGGTCGGAAAATTCGATATCTGCCGACCCCGGCATGGCTGTTTCCACCAATCCAAGCTAAGCCACGAAAATCGTATTTCCTCGAAAACTATGCACCGCATAGGAAATCCACTTACAGATTTGAAATCTGCACACATGTGTGCTTCTAATGACGTAAAAATTACACGGGTCGGTGACTGGTCGGAAAATTCGATATCTGCCGACCCCGGCATGGCTGTTTCCACCAATCCAAGCTAAGCCACGAAAATCGTATTTCCTCGAAAACTATGCACCGCATAGGAAATCCAGTTACAGATTTGAAATCTGCACACATGTGCGCTTCTAATGACGTAAAAGTTACACGGATCGGAGATTAGTCGGAAAATTCGATATCTGCCGACCCCGGCATGGCTGTTTCCACTAATCCAAGCTAAGCCACCAAAATCTTATTTCCTCGAAAACTATGCACCGCATAGGAAATCCAGTTACAGATTTGAAATCTGCACACATGTGCGCTTCTAATGACGTAAAAATTACACGGATCGGTGATTGGTCGGAAAATTCGATATCTGGCGACCCCGGCATGGCTGTTTCCGCCAATCCAACTAAGCCACGAAAATCGTATTTCCTCGAAAACTATGCACCGCATAGGAAATCGACTTACAGATTTGAAATCTGCACACATGTGTGCTTCTAATGACGTAAAAATTACACGGATCGGTGATTGGTCGGAAACTTCGATATCTGGCGACCCCGGCATGGCTGTTTCCACCAATCCAAGCTAAACCACGAAAATCGTATTTCCTCGAAAACTATGCACAGCATAGGAAATCGACTTACAGATTTGAAATCTGCACACATGTGCGCTTCTAATGACGTAAAAGTTACACGGATCGGAGATTGGTCGGAAAATTCGATATCTGGCGACCCCGGCATGGCTGTTTCCGCCAATCCAAGCTAAGCCACGAAAATCGTATTTCCTCGAAAACTATGCACCGCATAGGAAATCGACTTACAGATTTGAAATCTGCACACATGTGCGCTTCTTATGACGTAAAAATTACACGGATCGGTGATTGGTCGGAAACTTCGATATCTGGCGACCCCGGCATGGCTGTTTCCACCAATCCAAGCTAAGCCACGAAAATCGTATTTCCTCGAAAACTATGCACCGCATAGGAAATCCAGTTACAGATTTGAAATCTGCACACATGTGCGCTTCTAATGACGTAAAAGTTACACGGATCGGAGATTGGTCGGAAAATTCGATATCTGGCGACCCCGGCATGGCTGTTTCCACCAATCCAAGCTAAGCCACGAAAATCGTATTTCCTCGAAAACTATGCACCGCATAGGAAATCCAGTTACAGATTTGAAATCTGCACACATGTGCGCTTCTAATGACGTAAAAGTTACACGGATCGGAGATTGGTCGGAAAATTCGATATCTGGCAACCCCGGCATGGCTGTTTCCGCCAATCCAAGCTAAGCCACAAAAATCTTATTTCCCCGAAAACTATGCACCGCATAGGAAATCCAGTTAAAGATTTGAAATCTGCACACATGTGTGCTTCTAATGACGTAAAAATTACACGGGTCGGTGATTGGTCGGAAAATTCGATATCTGCCGACCCCGGCATGGCTGTTTCCACCAATCCAAGCTAAGCCACGAAAATCGTATTTCCTCGAAAACTATGCACCGCTGGGGAAATCCAGTTACAGATTTGAAATCTGCACACATGTGCGCTTCTAATGACGTAAAAATTACACGGATCGGTGATTGGTCGGAAAATTCGATATCTGGCGACCCCGGCATGGCTGTTTCCGCCAATCCAAGCTAAGCCACGAAAATCGTATTTCCTCGAAAACTATGCACCGCATAGGAAATCCAGTTACAGATTTGAAATCTGCACACATGTGCGCTTCTAATGACGTAAAAATTACACGGATCGGTGATTGGTCGGAAAATTCGATATCTGGCGACCCCGGCATAGCTGTTTCGGCCAATCCAAGCTAAGCCGCAAAAATGGTATTTCCTCGAAAACTATGCACAACATAGGAAATCGACTTACAGATTTGAAATCTGCACACATGTGTGCTTCTAATGACGTAAAAGTTACACGGATCGGAGATTGGTCGGAAAATTCGATATCTGCCGACCCCGGCATGGCTGTTTCCACCAATCCAAGCTAAGCCACGAAAATCGTATTTCCTCGAAAACTATGCACCGCTGGGGAAATCCAGTTACAGATTTGAAATCTGCACACATGTGTGCTTCTAATGACGTAAAAGTTACACGGATCGGAGATTGGTCAGAAAATTCGATATCTGCCGACCCCGGCATGGCTGTTTCCACCAATCCAAGCTAAGCCACGAAAATCGTATTTCCTCGAAAACTATGCACCGCTGGGGAAATCCAGTTACAGATTTGAAATCTGCACACATGTGTGCTTCTAATGACGTAAAAGTTACACGGATCGGAGATTGGTCAGAAAATTCGATATCTGCCGACCCCGGCATGGCTGTTTCCACCAATCCAAGCTAAGCCACGAAAATCGTATTTCCTCGAAATCTATGCACCGCTGGGGAAATCCAGTTACAGATTTGAAATCTGCACACATGTGTGCTTCTAATGACGTAAAAATTACACGGGTCGGTGATTGGTCGGAAAATTCGATATCTGGCGACCCCGGCATGGCTGTTTCGGCCAATCCAAGCTAAGCCAGAAAAATCTTATTTCCTCGAAAACTATGCACCGCATAGGAAATCCAGTTACAGATTTGAAATCTGCACACATGTGCGCTTCTAATGACGTAAAAGTTACACGGATCGGAGATTGGTCGGAAAATTCGATATCTGCCGACCCCGGCATGGCTGTTTCCACTAATCCAAGCTAAGCCACCAAAATCTTATTTCCTCGAAAACTATGCACCGCTGGGGAAATCCAGTTACAGATTTGAAATCTGCACACATGTGCGCTTTTAATGACGTAAAAATTACACGGATCGGTGATTGGTCGGAAAATTCGATATCTGGCGACCCCGGCATGGCTGTTTCCGCCAATCCAAGCTAAGCCACGAAAATCATATTTCCTCGAAAACTATGCACCGCATAGGAAATCGACTTACAGATTTGAAATCTGCACACATGTGCGCTTCTAATGACGTAAAAATTACACGGATCGGTGATTGGTCGGAAAATTCGATATCTGGCGACCCCGGCATGGCTGTTTCCGCCAATCCAAGCTAAGCCACGAAAATCGTATTTCCTCGAAAACTATGCACCGCATAGGAAATCGACTTACAGATTTGAAATCTGCACACATGTGTGCTTCTAATGACGTAAAAATTACACGGGTCGGTGATTGGTCGGAAAATTCGATATCTGGCGACCCCGGCATGGCTGTTTCCGCCAATCCAAGCTAAGCCACCAAAATCTTATTTCCTCGAAAACTATGCACCGCTGGGGAAATCCAGTTACAGATTTGAAATCTGCACACATGTGTGCTTCTAATGACGTTAAAGTTACACGGATCGGAGATTGGTCGGAAAATTCGATATCTGCCGACCCCGGCATGGCTGTTTCCACCAATCCAAGCTAAGCCACGAAAATCGTATTTCCTCGAAAACTATGCACCGCTGGGGAAATCCAGTTACAGATTTGAAATCTGCACACATGTGCGCTTCTAATGACGTAAAAATTACACGGATCGGTGATTGGTCGGAAAATTCGATATCTGGCGACCCCGGCATGGCTGTTTCCGCCAATCCAAGCTAAGCCACAAAAATCTTATTTCCCCGAAAACTATGCACCGCATAGGAAATCGACTTACAGATTTGAAATCTGCACACATGTGCGCTTCTAATGACGTAAAAGTTACACGGATCGGAGATTGGTCGGAAAATTCGATATCTGGCGACCCCGGCATGGCTGTTTCCACCAATCCAAGCTAAGCCACGAAAATCGTATTTCCTCGAAAAGTACGCACCGCATAGGAAATCCAGTTACAGATTTGAAATCTGCACACATGTGCGCTTCTAATGACGTAAAAATTACACGGATCGGTGATTGCTCGGAAAATTCGATATCTGGCGACCCCGGCATGGCTGTTTCCGCCAATCCAAGCTAAGCCACAAAAATCTTATTTCCCCGAAAACTATGCACCGCATAGGAAATCCACTTACAGATTTGAAATCTGCACACATGTGTGCTTCTAATGACGTAAAAATTACACGGGTCGGTGATTAGTCGGAAAATTCGATATCTGCCGACCCCGGCATGGCTGTTTCCACCAATCCAAGCTAAGCCACGAAAATCGTATTTCCTCGAAAACTATGCACCGCATAGGAAATCGACTTACAGATTTGAAATCTGCACACATGTGCGCTTCTAATGACGTAAAAATTACACGGATCGGTGATTGGTCGGAAACTTCGATATCTGGCGACCCCGGCATGGCTGTTTCCACCAATCCAAGCTAAACCACGAAAATCGTATTTCCTCGAAAACTATGCACAGCATAGGAAATCGACTTACAGATTTGAAATCTGCACACATGTGCGCTTCTAATGACGTAAAAGTTACACGGATCGGAGATTGGTCGGAAAATTCGATATCTGGCGACCCCGGCATGGCTGTTTCCGCCAATCCAAGCTAAGCCACGAAAATCGTATTTCCTCGAAAACTATGCACCGCATAGGAAATCGACTTACAGATTTGAAATCTGCACACATGTGCGCTTCTTATGACGTAAAAATTACACGGATCGGTGATTGGTCGGAAACTTCGATATCTGGCGACCCCGGCATGGCTGTTTCCACCAATCCAAGCTAAGCCACGAAAATCGTATTTCCTCGAAAACTATGCACCGCATAGGAAATCCAGTTACAGATTTGAAATCTGCACACATGTGCGCTTCTAATGACGTAAAAGTTACACGGATCGGAGATTGGTCGGAAAATTCGATATCTGGCGACCCCGGCATGGCTGTTTCCACCAATCCAAGCTAAGCCACGAAAATCGTATTTCCTCGAAAACTATGCACCGCATAGGAAATCCAGTTACAGATTTGAAATCTGCACACATGTGCGCTTCTAATGACGTAAAAGTTACACGGATCGGAGATTGGTCGGAAAATTCGATATCTGGCAACCCCGGCATGGCTGTTTCCGCCAATCCAAGCTAAGCCACAAAAATCTTATTTCCCCGAAAACTATGCACCGCATAGGAAATCCAGTTAAAGATTTGAAATCTGCACACATGTGTGCTTCTAATGACGTAAAAATTACACGGGTCGGTGATTGGTCGGAAAATTCGATATCTGCCGACCCCGGCATGGCTGTTTCCACCAATCCAAGCTAAGCCACGAAAATCGTATTTCCTCGAAAACTATGCACCGCATAGGAAATCCAGTTACAGATTTGAAATCTGCACACATGTGCGCTTCTAATGACGTAAAAGTTACACGGATCGGAGATTGGTCGGAAAATTCGATATCTGGCGACCCCGGCATGGCTGTTTCCGCCAATCCCAGCTAAGCCACGAAAATCGTATTTCCTCGAAAACTATGCACCGCATAGGAAATCGACTTACAGATTTGAAATCTGCACACATGTGCGCTTCTAATGACGTAAAAATTACACGGATCGGTGATTGGTCGGAAACTTCGATATCTGGCGACCCCGGCATGGCTGTTTCCACCAATCCAAGCTAAGCCACGAAAATCGTATTTCCTCGAAAACTATGCACCGCATAGGAAATCCAGTTACAGATTTGAAATCTGCACACATGTGCGCTTCTAATGACGTAAAAGTTACACGGATCGGTGATTGGTCGGAAAATTCGATATCTGGCGACCCCGGCATGGCTGTTTCCACCAATCCAAGCTAAGCCACGAAAATCGTATTTCCTCGAAAACTATGCACCGCATAGGAAATCCAGTTACAGATTTGAAATCTGCACACATGTGCGCTTCTAATGACGTAAAAGTTACACGGATCGGAGATTGGTCGGAAAATTCGATATCTGGCGACCCCGGCATGGCTGTTTCCGCCAATCCCAGCTAAGCCACGAAAATCGTATTTCCTCGAAAACTATGCACCGCATAGGAAATCGACTTACAGATTTGAAATCTGCACACATGTGCGCTTCTAATGACGTAAAAATTACACGGATCGGTGATTGGTCGGAAACTTCGATATCTGGCGACCCCGGCATGGCTGTTTCCACCAATCCAAGCTAAGCCACGAAAATCGTATTTCCTCGAAAACTATGCACCGCATAGGAAATCCAGTTACAGATTTGAAATCTGCACACATGTGCGCTTCTAATGACGTAAAAGTTACACGGATCGGAGATTGGTCGGAAAATTCGATATCTGGCGACCCCGGCATGGCTGTTTCCACCAATCCAAGCTAAGCCACGAAAATCGTATTTCCTCGAAAACTATGCACCGCATAGGAAATCCAGTTACAGATTTGAAATCTGCACACATGTGCGCTTCTAATGACGTAAAAATTACACGGATCGGTGATTGGTCGGAAAATTCGATATCTGGCGACCCCGGCATGGCTGTTTCCGCCAATCCAAGCTAAGCCACAAAAATCTTATTTCCCCGAAAACTATGCACCGCATAGGAAATCCACTTACAGATTTGAAATCTGCACACATGTGTGCTTCTAATGACGTAAAAATTACACGGGTCGGTGATTGGTCGGAAAATTCGATATCTGCCGACCCCGGCATGGCTGTTTCCACCAATCCAAGCTAAGCCACGAAAATCGTATTTCCTCGAAAACTATGCACCGCATAGGAAATCGACTTACAGATTTGAAATCTGCACACATGTGCGCTTCTAATGACGTAAAAATTACACGGATCGGTGATTGGTCGGAAAATTCGATATCTGGCGACCCCGGCATGGCTGCTTCGGCCAATCCAAGCTAAGCCACGAAAATCGTATTTCCTCGAAAACTATGCACCGCATAGGAAATCGACTTACAGATTTGAAATCTGCACACATGTGCGCTTCTAATGACGTAAAAATTACACGGATCGGTGATTGGTCGGAAAATTCGATATCTGGCGACCCCGGCATGGCTGTTTCCGCCAATCCAAGCTAAGCCACAAAAATCTTATTTCCTCGAAAACTATGCACCGCATAGGAAATCCAGTTACAGATTTGAAATCTGCACACATGTGCGCTTCTAATGACGTACAAATTACACGGATCGGTGATTGGTCGGAAAATTCGATATCTGGCGACCCCGGCATGGCTGTTTCCGCCAATCCAACTAAGAAACGAAAATCGTATTTCCTCGAAAACTATGCACCGCATAGGAAATCGACTTACAGATTTGAAATCTGCACACATCTGCGCTTCTAATGACGTAAAAATTACACGGATCGGTGATTGCTCGGAAAATTCGATATCTGGCGACCCCGGCATGGCTGTTTCCGCCAATCCAAGCTAAGCCACAAAAATCTTATTTCCCCGAAAACTATGCACCGCATAGGAAATCCACTTACAGATTTGAAATCTGCACACATGTGTGCTTCTATTGACGTAAAAATTACACGGGTCGGTGACTGGTCGGAAAATTCGATATCTGCCGACCCCGGCATGGCTGTTTCCACCAATCCAAGCTAAGCCACGAAAATCGTATTTCCTCGAAAACTATGCACCGCATAGGAAATCCAGTTACAGATTTGAAATCTGCACACATGTGCGCTTCTAATGACGTAAAAGTTACACGGATCGAAGATTGGTCGGAAAATTCGATATCTGGCGACCCCGGCATGGCTGTTTCCACCAATCCAAGCTAAGCCACGAAAATTGTATTTCCTCGAAAACTATGCACCGCATAGGAAATCCAGTTACAGATTTGAAATCTGCACACATGTGCGCTTCTAATGACGTAAAAATTACACGGATCGGTGATTGGTCGGAAACTTCGATATCTGGCGACCCCGGCATGGCTGTTTCCGCCAATCCAAGCTAAGCCACAAAAATCTTATTTCCCCGAAAACTATGCACCGCATAAGAAATCCAGTTACAGATTTGAAATCTGCACACATGTGTGCTTCTAATGACGTAAAAATTACACGGGTCGGTGATTGGTAGGAAAATTCGATATCTGCCGACCCCGGCATGGCTGTTTCCACCAATCCAAGCTAAGCCACGAAAATCGTATTTCCTCGAAAACTATGCACCGCATAGGAAATCGACTTACAGATTTGAAATCTGCACACATGTGCGCTTCTAATGACGTAAAAATTACACGGATCGGTGATTGGTCGGAAAATTCGATATCTGGCGACCCCGGCATGGCTGTTTCCGCCAATCCCAGCTAAGCCACGAAAATCGTATTTCCTCGAAAACTATGCACCGCATAGGAAATCGACTTACAGATTTGAAATCTGCACACATGTGCGCTTCTAATGACGTAAAAATTACACGGATCGGTGATTGGTCGGAAAATTCGATATCTGGCGACCCCGGCATGGCTGTTTCGGCCAATCCAAGCTAAGCCACAAAAATCTTATTTCCTCGAAAACTATGCACCGCTGGGGAAATCCAGTTAGAGTTTTGAAATCTGCACACATGTGTGCTTCTAATGACGTAAAAATTACACGGATCGGTGATTGGTCGGAAAATTCGATATCTGGCGACCCCGGCATGGCTGCTTCGGCCAATCCAAGCTAAGCCACGAAAATCGTATTTCCTCGAAAACTATGCACCGCATAGGAAATCGACTTACAGATTTGAAATCTGCACACATGTGCGCTTCTAATGACGTAAAAATTACACGGATCGGTGATTGGTCGGAAAATTCGATATCTGGCGACCCCGGCATGGCTGTTTCCACCAATCCAAGCTAAGCCACGAAAATCGTATTTCCTCGAAAACTATGCACCGCATAGGAAATCCAGTTACAGATTTGAAATCTGCACACATGTGCGCTTCTAATGACGTAAAAGTTACACGGATCGGAGATTGGTCGGAAAATTCGATATCTGGCGACCCCGGCATGGCTGTTTCCGCCAATCCAAGCTAAGCCACAAAAATCTTATTTCCCCGAAAACTATGCACCGCATAAGAAATCCAGTTACAGATTTGAAATCTGCACACATGTGTGCTTCTAATGACGTAAAAATTACACGGGTCGGTGATTGGTCGGAAAATTCGATATCTGCCGACCCCGGCATGGCTGTTTCCACCAATCCAAGCTAAGCCACGAAAATCGTATTTCCTCGAAAACTATGCACCGCATAGGAAATCGACTTACAGATTTGAAATCTGCACACATGTGCGCTTCTAATGACGTACAAATTACACGGATCGGTGATTGGTCGGAAAATTCGATATCTGGCGACCCCGGCATGGCTGTTTCCGCCAATCCAACTAAGAAACGAAAATCGTATTTCCTCGAAAACTATGCACCGCATAGGAAATCGACTTACAGATTTGAAATCTGCACACATCTGCGCTTCTAATGACGTAAAAATTACACGGATCGGTGATTGCTCGGAAAATTCGATATCTGGCGACCCCGGCATGGCTGTTTCCGCCAATCCAAGCTAAGCCACAAAAATCTTATTTCCCCGAAAACTATGCACCGCATAGGAAATCCACTTACAGATTTGAAATCTGCACACATGTGTGCTTCTATTGACGTAAAAATTACACGGGTCGGTGACTGGTCGGAAAATTCGATATCTGCCGACCCCGGCATGGCTGTTTCCACCAATCCAAGCTAAGCCACGAAAATCGTATTTCCTCGAAAACTATGCACCGCATAGGAAATCCAGTTACAGATTTGAAATCTGCACACATGTGCGCTTCTAATGACGTAAAAGTTACACGGATCGGAGATTAGTCGGAAAATTCGATATCTGGCGACCCCGGCATGGCTGTTTCCACCAATCCAAGCTAAGCCACGAAAATTGTATTTCCTCGAAAACTATGCACCGCATAGGAAATCCAGTTACAGATTTGAAATCTGCACACATGTGCGCTTCTAATGACGTAAAAATTACACGGATCGGTGATTGGTCGGAAACTTCGATATCTGGCGACCCCGGCATGGCTGTTTCCGCCAATCCAAGCTAAGCCACAAAAATCTTATTTCCCCGAAAACTATGCACCGCATAAGAAATCCAGTTACAGATTTGAAATCTGCACACATGTGTGCTTCTAATGACGTAAAAATTACACGGGTCGGTGATTGGTCGGAAAATTCGATATCTGCCGACCCCGGCATGGCTGTTTCCACCAATCCAAGCTAAGCCACGAAAATCGTATTTCCTCGAAAACTATGCACCGCATAGGAAATCGACTTACAGATTTGAAATCTGCACACATGTGCGCTTCTAATGACGTAAAAATTACACGGATCGGTGATTGGTCGGAAAATTCGATATCTGGCGACCCCGGCATGGCTGTTTCCGCCAATCCCAGCTAAGCCACGAAAATCGTATTTCCTCGAAAACTATGCACCGCATAGGAAATCGACTTACAGATTTGAAATCTGCACACATGTGCGCTTCTAATGACGTAAAAATTACACGGATCGGTGATTGGTCGGAAAATTCGATATCTGGCGACCCCGGCATGGCTGTTTCGGCCAATCCAAGCTAAGCCACAAAAATCTTATTTCCTCGAAAACTATGCACCGCTGGGGAAATCCAGTTACAGTTTTGAAATCTGCACACATGTGTGCTTCTAATGACGTAAAAATTACACGGATCGGTGATTGGTCGGAAAATTCGATATCTGGCGACCCCGGCATGGCTGCTTCGGCCAATCCAAGCTAAGCCACGAAAATCGTATTTCCTCGAAAACTATGCACCGCATAGGAAATCGACTTACAGATTTGAAATCTGCACACATGTGCGCTTCTAATGACGTAAAAATTACACGGATCGGTGATTGGTCGGAAAATTCGATATCTGGCGACCCCGGCATGGCTGCTTCGGCCAATCCAAGCTAAGCCACGAAAATCGTATTTCCTCGAAAACTATGCACCGCATAGGAAATCGACTTACAGATTTGAAATCTGCACACGTGTGCGCTTCTAATGACGTAAAAATTACACGGATCGGTGATTGGTCGGAAAATTCGATATCTGGCGACCCCGGCATGGCTGTTTCCGCCAATCCAAGCTAAGCCACAAAAATCTTATTTCCCCGAAAACTATGCACCGCATAGGAAATCCACTTACAGATTTGAAATCTGCACACATGTGTGCTTCTAATGACGTAAAAATTACACGGGTCGGTGATTGGTCGGAAAATTCGATATCTGGCGACCCCGGCATGGCTGTTTCCGCCAATCCAACTAAGCCACGAAAATCGTATTTCCTCGAAAACTATGCACAGCATAGGAAATCCACTTACAGATTTGAAATCTGCACACATGTGCGCTTCTAATGACGTATAAGTTACACGGATCGGAGATTGGTCGGAAAATTCGATATCTGGCGACCCCGGCATGGCTGTTTCCACCAATCCAAGCTAAGCCACGAAAATCGTATTTCCTCGAAAACTATGCACCGCATAGGAAATCGACTTACAGATTTGAAATCTGCACACATGTGCGCTTCTAATGACTTAAAAATTCACGGATCGGTGATTGGTCGGAAAATTCGATATCTGGCGACCCCGGCATGGCTGTTTCCGAAAATCCAAGCTAAGCCACAAAAATCTTATTTCCCCGAAAACTATGCACCGCATAGGAAATCCACTTACAGATTTGAAATCTGCACACATGTGTGCTTCTAATGACGTAAAAATTACACGGGTCGGTGATTGGTCGGAAAATTCGATATCTGGCGACCCCGGCATGGCTGTTTCCGCCAATCCAACTAAGCCACGAAAATCGTATTTCCTCGAAAACTATGCACCGCATAGGAAATCGACTTACAGATTTGAAATCTGCACACATGTGCGCTTCTAATGACTTAAAAATTCACGGATCGGTGATTGGTCGGAAAATTCGATATCTGGCGACCCCGGCATGGCTGTTTCCGAAAATCCAAGCTAAGCCACAAAAATCTTATTTCCCCGAAAACTATGCACCGCATAGGAAATCCACTTACAGATTTGAAATCTGCACACATGTGTGCTTCTAATGACGTAAAAATTACACGGGTCGGTGATTGGTCGGAAAATTCGATATCTGGCGACCCCGGCATGGCTGTTTCCGCCAATCCAACTAAGCCACGAAAATCGTATTTCCTCGAAAACTATGCACCGCATAGGAAATCGACTTACAGATTTGAAATCTGCACACGTGTGCGCTTCTAATGACGTAAAAATTACACGGATCGGTGATTGGTCGGAAACTTCGATATCTGGCGACCCCGGCATGGCTGTTTCCGCCAATCCAAGCTAAGCCACAAAAATCTTATTTCCTCGAAAACTATGCACCGCTGGGGAAATCCAGTTACAGATTTGAAATCTGCACACATGTGCGCTTCTAATGACGTAAAAATTACACGGATCGGTGATTGGTCGGAAAATTCGATATCTGGCGACCCCGGCATGGCTGTTTCGGCCAATCCAAGCTAAGCCACGAAAATCGTATTTCCTCGAAAACTATGCACCGCATAGGAAATCGACTTACAGATTTGAAATCTGCACACATGTGCGCTTCTAATGACGTAAAAATTACACGGATCGGTGATTGGTAGGAAAATTCGATATCTGGCGACCCCGGCATGGCTGTTTCCGCCAATCCAAGCTAAGCCACGAAAATCGTATTTCCTCGAAAACTATGCACCGCATAGGAAATCGACTTTCAGATTTGAAATCTGCACACATGTGCGCTTCTAATGACGTAAAAATTACACGGATCGGTGATTGGTCGGAAAATTCGATATCTGGCGACCCCGGCATGGCTGTTTCGGCCAATCCAAGCTAAGCCACGAAAATCGTATTTCCTCGAAAACTATGCACCGCATAGGAAATCGACTTACAGATTTGAAATCTGCACACATGTGCGCTTCTAATGACGTAAAAACTACACGGATGGGTGATTGGTCGGAAAATTCGATATCTGGCGACCCCGGCATGGCTGTTTCCGCCAATCCAAGCTAAGCCACAAAAATCTTATTTCCCTGAAAACTATGCACCGCTGGGGAAATCCACTTACAGATTTGAAATCTGCACACATGTGCGCTTCTAATGACGTAAAAATTACACGGGTCGGTGATTGGTCGGAAAATTCGATATCTGGCGACCCCGGCATGGCTGTTTCCGCCAATCCAAGCTAAGCCACAAAAATCTTATTTCCTCGAAAAATATGCACCGCATAGGAAATCGACTTACAGATTTGAAATCTGCACACATGTGCGCTTCTAATGACGTAAAAATTTCACGGATCGGTGATTGGTTGGAAACTTCGATATCTGGCGACCCCGGCATGGCTGTTTCCACCAATCCAAGCTAAGCCACGAAAATCGTATTTCCTCGAAAACTATGCACCGCATAGGAAATCCAGTTACAGATTTGAAATCTGCACACATGTGCGCTTCTAATGACGTAAAAGTTACACGGATCGGAGACTGGTCGGAAAATTCGATATCTGCCGACCCCGGCATGGCTGTTTCCACTAATCCAAGCTAAGCCACGAAAATCGTATTTCCTCGAAAACAATGCACCGCTGGGGAAATCCAGTTACAGATTTGAAATCTGCACACATATGCGCTTCTAATGACGTAAAAATTACACGGATCGGTGATTGGTCGGAAAATTCGATATCTGGCGACCCCGGCATGGCTGTTTCGGCCAATCCAAGCTAAGCCACAAAAATCGTATTTCCTCGAAAACTATGCACCGCATAGGAAATCGACTTACAGATTTGAAATCTGCACACATGTGCGCTTCTAATGACGTACAAATTACACGGATCGGTGATTGGTCGGAAAATTCGATATCTGGCGACCCCGGCATGGCTGTTTCCGCCAATCCAAGCTAAGCCACGAAAATCGTATTTCCTCGAAAACTATGCACCGCATAGGAAATCGACTTACAGATTTGAAATCTGCACACATGTGCGCTTCTAATGACTTAAAAATTCACGGATCGGTGATTGGTCGGAAAATTCGATATCTGGCGACCCCGGCATGGCTGTTTCCGAAAATCCAAGCTAAGCCACAAAAATCTTATTTCCCCGAAAACTATGCACCGCATAGGAAATCCACTTACAGATTTGAAATCTGCACACATGTGTGCTTCTAATGACGTAAAAATTACACGGGTCGGTGATTGGTCGGAAAATTCGATATCTGGCGACCCCGGCATGGCTGTTTCCGCCAATCCAACTAAGCCACGAAAATCGTATTTCCTCGAAAACTATGCACCGCATAGGAAATCGACTTACAGATTTGAAATCTGCACACATGTGCGCTTCTAATGACGTAAAAATTACACGGATCGGTGATTGGTCGGAAACTTCGATATCTGGCGACCCCGGCATGGCTGTTTCCACCAATCCAAGCTAAGCCACGAAAATCGTATTTCCTCGAAAACTATGCACCGCATAGGAAATCCAGTTACAGATTTGAAATCTGCACACATGTGCGCTTCTAATGACGTTAAAGTTACACGGATCGGAGATTGGTCGGAAAATTCGATATCTGGCGACCCCGGCATGGCTGTTTCCACCAATCCAAGCTAAGCCACGAAAATCGTATTTCCTCGAAAACTATGCACCGCATAGGAAATCCAGTTACAGATTTGAAATCTGCACACATGTGCGCTTCTAATGACGTAAAAATTACACGGATCGGTGATTGGTCGGAAAATTCGATATCTGGCGACCCCGGCATGGCTGTTTCCGCCAATCCAACTAAGCCACGAAAATCGTATTTCCTCGGAAACTATGCACCGCATAGGAAATCGACTTACAGATTTGAAATCTGCACACATGTGCGCTTCTAATGACGTAAAAATTACACGGATCGGTGATTGGTCGGAAACTTCGATATCTGGCGACCCCGGCATGGCTGTTTCCACCAATCCAAGCTGAGCCACGAAAATCGTATTTCCTCGAAAACTATGCACCGCATAGGAAATCCAGTTACAGATTTGAAATCTGCACACATGTGCGCTTCTAATGACGTAAAAATTACACGGATCGGTTATTGGTCGGAAAATTCGATATCTGGCGACCCCGGCATGGCTGTTTCCACCAATCCAAGCTAAGCCACGAAAATCGTATTTCCTCGAAAACTATGCACCGCATAGGAAATCCAGTTACAGATTTGAAATCTGCACACATGTGCGCTTCTAATGACGTTAAAGTTACACGGATCGGAGATTGGTCGGAAAATTCGATATCTGGCGACCCCGGCATGGCTGTTTCCACCAATCCAAGCTAAGCCACGAAAATCGTATTTCCTCGAAAACTATGCACCGCATAGGAAATCCAGTTACAGATTTGAAATCTGCACACATGTGCGCTTCTAATGACGTAAAAATTACACGGATCGGTGATTGGTCGGAAAATTCGATATCTGGCGACCCCGGCATGGCTGTTTCCGCCAATCCAACTAAGCCACGAAAATCGTATTTCCTCGGAAACTATGCACCGCATAGGAAATCGACTTACAGATTTGAAATCTGCACACATGTGCGCTTCTAATGACGTAAAAATTACACGGATCGGTGATTGGTCGGAAACTTCGATATCTGGCGACCCCGGCATGGCTGTTTCCACCAATCCAAGCTGAGCCACGAAAATCGTATTTCCTCGAAAACTATGCACCGCATAGGAAATCCAGTTACAGATTTGAAATCTGCACACATGTGCGCTTCTAATGACGTAAAAATTACACGGATCGGTTATTGGTCGGAAAATTCGATATCTGGCGACCCCGGCATGGCTGTTTCCGCCAATCCAACTAAGCCACGAAAATCGTATTTCCTCGAAAACTATGCACCGCATAGGAAATCGACTTACAGATTTGAAATCTGCACACATGTGCGCTTCTAATGACGTAAAAATTACACGGATCGGTGATTGGTCGGAAACTTCGATATCTGGCGACCCCGGCATGGCTGTTTCCACCAATCCAAGCTAAGCCACGAAAATCGTATTTCCTCGAAAACTATGCACCGCATAGGAAATCCAGTTACAGATTTGAAATCTGCACACATGTGCGCTTCTAATGACGTTAAAGTTACACGGATCGGAGATTGGTCGGAAAATTCGATATCTGGCGACCCCGGCATGGCTGTTTCCACCAATCCAAGCTAAGCCACGAAAATCGTATTTCCTCGAAAACTATGCACCGCATAGGAAATCCAGTTACAGATTTGAAATCTGCACACATGTGCGCTTCTAATGACGTAAAAATTACACGGATCGGTGATTGGTCGGAAAATTCGATATCTGGCGACCCCGGCATGGCTGTTTCCGCCAATCCAACTAAGCCACGAAAATCGTATTTCCTCGGAAACTATGCACCGCATAGGAAATCGACTTACAGATTTGAAATCTGCACACATGTGCGCTTCTAATGACGTAAAAATTACACGGATTGGTGATTGGTCGGAAACTTCGATATCTGGCGACCCCGGCATGGCTGTTTCCACCAATCCAAGCTGAGCCACGAAAATCGTATTTCCTCGAAAACTATGCACCGCATAGGAAATCCAGTTACAGATTTGAAATCTGCACACATGTGCGCTTCTAATGACGTAAAAATTACACGGATCGGTTATTGGTCGGAAAATTCGATATCTGGCGACCCCGGCATGACTGTTTCCGCCAATCCAAGCTAAGCCACAAAAATCTTATTTCCCCGAAAACTATGCACCGCTGGGGAAATCCAGTTACAGTTTTGAAATCTGCACACATGTGTGCTTCTAATGACGTAAAAATTACACGGATCGGTGATTGGTCGGAAAATTCGATATCTGGCGACCCCGGCATGGCTGTTTCGGCCAATCCAAGCTAAGCCACAAAAATCTTATTTCCTCGAAAACTAGGCACCGCTGGGGAAATCCAGTTACAGTTTTGAAATCTGCACACATGTGTGCTTCTAATGACGTAAAAATTACACGGATCGGTGATTGGTCGGAAAATTCGATATCTGGCGACCCCGGCATGGCTGTTTCCGCCAATCCAAGCTAAGTAACGAAAATCGTATTTCCTCGAAAACTATGCACCGCATAGGAAATCCAGTTACAGATTTGAAATCTGCACACATGTGCGCTTCTAATGACGTAAAAATTACACGGATCGGTGATTGGTCGGAAAATTCGATATCTGGCGACCCCGGCATGGCTGTTTCCGCCAATCCAACTAAGCCACGAAAATCGTATTTCCTCGAAAACTATGCACCGCATAGGAAATCGACTTACAGATTTGAAATCTGCACACATGTGCGCTTCTAATGACGTAAAAATTACACGGATCGGTGATTGGTCGGAAACTTCGATATCTGCCGACCCCGGCATGGCTGTTTCCACCAATCCAAGCTAAGCCACGAAAATCGTATTTCCTCGAAAACTATGCACCGCATAGGAAATCGACTTACAGATTTGAAATCTGCACACATGTGCGCTTCTAATGACGTAAAAATTACACGGATCGGTGATTGGTCGGAAAATTCGATATCTGGCGACCCCGGCATGGCTGTTTCGGCCAATCCAAGCTAAGCCACGAAAATCGTATTTCCTCGAAAACTATGCACCGCATAGGAAATCGACTTACAGATTTGAAATCTGCACACATGTGCGCTTCTAATGACGTAAAAATTACACGGATCGGTGATTGGTCGGAAAATTCGATATCTGGCGACCCCGGCATGGCTGTTTCCGCCAATCCAAGCTAAGCCACGAAAATCGTATTTCCTCGAAAACTATGCACCGCATAGGAAATCGACTTACAGATTTGAAATCTGCACACATGTCCGCTTCTAATGACGTAAAAATTACACGGATCGGTGATTGGTCGGAAAATTCGATATCTGGCGACCCCGGCATGGCTGTTTCCGCCAATCCAACTAAGCCACGAAAATCGTATTTCCTCGAAAACTATGCACCGCATAGGAAATCGACTTACAGATTTGAAATCTGCACACATGTGCGCTTCTAATGACGTAAAAATTACACGGATCGGTGATTGGTCGGAAACTTCGATATCTGCCGACCCCGGCATGGCTGTTTCCACCAATCCAAGCTAAGCCACGAAAATCGTATTTCCTCGAAAACTATGCACCGCATAGGAAATCGACTTACAGATTTGAAATCTGCACACATGTACGCTTCTAATGACGTAAAAATTACACGGATCGGTGATTGGTCGGAAAATTCGATATCTGGCGACCCCGGCATGGCTGTTTCGGCCAATCCAAGCTAAGCCACGAAAATCGTATTTCCTCGAAAACTATGCACCGCATAGGAAATCGACTTACAGATTTGAAATCTGCACACATGTGCGCTTCTAATGACGTAAAAATTACACGGATCGGTGATTGGTCGGAAAATTCGATATCTGGCGACCCCGGCATGGCTGTTTCCGCCAATCCAAGCTAAGCCACGAAAATCGTATTTCCTCGAAAACTATGCACCGCATAGGAAATCCAGTTACAGATTTGAAATCTGCACACATGTGCGCTTCTAATGACGTAAAAATTACACGGATCGGTGATTGGTCGGAAAATTCGATATCTGGCGACCCCGGCATGGCTGTTTCGGCCAATCCAAGCTAAGCCACAAAAATCTTTTTTCCTCGAAAACTATGCACCGCATAGGAAATCGACTTACAGATTTGAAATCTGCACACATGTGCACTTCTAATGACGTAAAAATTACACGGATCGGTGGTTGTTCGGAAACTTCGATATCTGGCGACCCCGGCATGGCTGTTTCCACCAATCCAAGCTAAGCCACGAAAATCGTATTTCCTCGAAAACTATGCACCGCATAGGAAATCCAGTTACAGATTTGAAATCTGCACACATGTGCGCTTCTAATGACGTAAAAATTACACGGATCGGTGATTGGTCGGAAAATTCGATATCTGGCGACCCCGGCATGGCTGTTTCCGCCAATCCAAGCTAAGCCACAAAAATCTTATTTCCCCGAAAACTATGCACCGCATAGGAAATCCACTTACAGATTTGAAATCTGCACACATGTGTGCTTCTAATGACGTAAAAATTACACGGATCGGTGATTGGTCGGAAAATTCGATACCTGGATACCCCGGCATGGCTGTTTCCGCCAATCCAGGCTAAGCCACGAAAATCGTATTTCCTCGAAAACTATGCACCGCATAGGAAATCGACTTACAGATTTGAAATCTGCACACATGTCCGCTTCTAATGACGTAAAAATTACACGGATCGGTGATTGGTCGGAAAATTCGATATCTGGCGACCCCGGCATGGCTGTTTCCGCCAATCCAAGCTAAGCCACAAAAATCTTTTTTCCTCGAAAACTATGCACCGCATAGGAAATCGACTTACAGATTTGAAATCTGCACACATGTGCACTTCTAATGACGTAAAAATTACACGGATCGGTGATTGTTCGGAAACTTCGATATCTGGCGACCCCGGCATGGCTGTTTCCACCAATCCAAGCTAAGCCACGAAAATCGTATTTCCTCGAAAACTATGCACCGCATAGGAAATCCAGTTACAGATTTGAAATCTGCACACATGTGCGCTTCTAATGACGTAAAAATTACACGGATCGATGATTGGTCGGAAAATTCGATATCTGGCGACCCCGGCATGGCTGTTTCCGCCAATCCAAGCTAAGCCACAAAAATCTTATTTCCCCGAAAACTATGCACCGCATAGGAAATCGACTTACAGATTTGAAATCTGCACACATGTGCGCTTCTAATGACGTAAAAATTACACGGATCGGTGATTGGTCGGAAAATTCGATATCTGGCGACCCCGGCATGGCTGTTTCCGCCAATCCAAGCTAAGCCACAAAAATCTTATTTCCCCGAAAACTATGCACCGCATAGGAAATCCAGTTACAGATTTGAAATCTGCACACATGTGCGCTTCTAATGACGTTAAAATTACACGGGTCGGTGATTGGTCGGAAAATTCGATATCTGGCGACCCCGGCATGGCTGTTTCCGAAAATCCAACTAAGCCACGAAAATCGTATTTCCTCGAAAACTATGCACCGCATAGGAAATCGACTTACAGATTTGAAATCTGCACACATGTGCGCTTCTAATGACGTAAAAATTACACGGATCGGTGATTGGTCGGAAAATTCGATATCTGGCGATGCCGGCATGGCTGTTTCCGCCAATCCAAGCTAAGCCACAAAAATCTTATTTCCTCGAAAACTATGCACCGCATAGGAAATCCACTTACAGATTTGAAATCTGCACACATGTGTGCTTCTAATGACGTAAAAATTACACGGGTCGGTGATTGGTCGGAAAATTCGATATCTGGCGACCCCGGCATAGCTGTTTCGGCCAATCCAAGCTAAGCCGCAAAAATGGTATTTCCTCGAAAACTATGCCCCGATGGGGAAATCCACTTACAGATTCGAAATCTGCACACATGTGCGCATCTAATGACGTAAAAATTACACGGATCGGTGATTGGTCGGAAAATTCGATATCTGGCGATGCCGGCATGGCTGTTTCCGCCAATCCAAGCTAAGCCACAAAAATCTTATTTCCTCGAAAACTATGCACCGCATAGGAAATCCACTTACAGATTTGAAATCTGCACACATGTGTGCTTCTAATGACGTAAAAATTACACGGATCGGTGATTGGTCGGAAAATTCGATATCTGGCGACCCCGGCATGGCTGTTTCCGAAAATCCAACTAAGCCACGAAAATCGTATTTCCTCGAAAACTATGCACCGCATAGGAAATCGACTTACAGATTTGAAATCTGCACACATGTGCGCTTCTAATGACGTAAAAATTACACGGATCGGTGATTGGTCGGAAACTTCGATATCTGGCGACTCCGGCATGGCTGTTTCCACCAATCCAAGCTAAGCCACGAAAATCGTATTTCCTCGAAAACTATGCACCGCATAGGAAATCCAGTTACAGATTTGAAATCTGCACACATGTGCGCTTCTAATGACGTAAAAATTACACGGATCGGTGATTGGTCGGAAAATTCGATATCTGGCGACCCCGGCATGGCTGTTTCCGCCAATCCAAGCTAAGCCGCGAAAATCGAATTTCCTCGAAAACTATGCACCGCATAGGAAATCCACTTACAGATTTGAAATCTGCACACATGTGCGCTTCTAATGACGTAAAAGTTACACGGATCGGAGATTGGTCGGAAAATTTGATATCTGCCGACCCCGGCATGGCTGTTTCCACCAATCCAAGCTAAGCCACGAAAATCGTATTTCCTCGAAAACTATGCACCGCATAGGAAATCGACTTACAGATTTGAAATCTGCACACATGTCCGCTTCTAATGACGAAAAAATTACACGGATCGGTGATTGGTCGGAAAATTCGATATCTGGCGACCCCGGCATGGCGATTTCGGTCAATCCAAACTAAGCCACCTAAATATGATTTCCTCGAAAAGTACGCACCGCATAGGAAATCCAGTTACAGATTCGAAATCTGCACACATGTGCGCTCTAATGACGTAAATATTACACGGGTCGGTGATTGGTCGGAAACTTCGATATCTGGCGACCCCGGCATGGCTGTTTCCGCCAATCCAAGCTAAGCCACAAAAATCTTATTTCCCCGAAAACTATGCACCGCATAGGAAATCCAGTTACAGATTTGAAATCTGCACACATGTGCGCTTCTAATGACGTAAAAGTTACACGGATCGGAGATTGGTCGGAAAATTCGATATCTGCCGACCCCGGCATGGCTGTTTCCACCAATCCAAGCTAAGCCACGAAAATCGTATTTCCTCGAAAACTATGCACCGCATAGGAAATCGACTTACAGATTTGAAATCTGCACACATCTGCGCTTCTAATGACGTAAAAATTACACGGATCGGTGATTGGTCGGAAAATTCGATATCTGGCGACCCCGGCATGGCTGTTTCCGCCAATCCAAGCTAAGCCACGAAAATCGTATTTCCTCGAAAACTATGCACCGCATAGGAAATCCAGTTACAGATTTGAAATCTGCACACATGTGCGCTTCTAATGACGTAAAAGTTACACGGATCGGAGATTGGTCGGAAAATTCGATATCTGCCGACCCCGGCATGGCTGTTTCCACCAATCCAAGCTAAGCCACGAAAATCGTATTTCCTCGAAAACTATGCACCGCATAGGAAATCCAGTTACAGATTTGAAATCTGCACACATGTGCGCTTCTAATGACGTAAAAATTACACGGATCGGTGATTGGTTGGAAAATTCGATATCTGGCGACCCCGGCATGGCTGTTTCCGCCAATCCAAGCTAAGCCACAAAAATCTTATTTCCTCGAAAAATATGCACCGCATAGGAAATCCACTTACAGATTTGAAATCTGCACACATGTGCGCTTCTAATGACGTAAAAATTACACGGATCGGTGATTGGTTGGAAAATTCGATATCTGGCGACCCCGGCATGGCTGTTTCCGCCAATCCAAGCTAAGCCACAAAAATCTTATTTCCCCGAAAACTATGCACCGCATAGGAAATCCACTTACAGATTTGAAATCTGCACACATGTGTGCTTCTAATGACGTAAAAATTACACGGGTCGGTGATTGGTCGGAAAATTCGATATCTGGCGACCCCGGCATGGCTGTTTCGGCCAATCCAAGCTAAGCCACGAAAATCGTATTTCCTCGAAAACTATACACCGCTGGGGAAATCCAGTTACAGATTTGAAATCTGCACACATGTGCGCTTCTAATGACGTAAAAATTACACGGATCGGTGATTGGTCGGAAAATTCGATATCTGGCGACCCCGGCATGGCTGTTTCGGCCAATCCAAGCGAAGCCACAAAAATCGTATTTCCTCGAAAACTATGCACCGCTGGGGAAATCCACTTACAGATTCGAAATCTGCACACATGTGCGCTTCTAATGACGTAAAAATTACACGGATCGGTGATTGGTCGGAAAATTCGATATCTGGCGACCCCGGCATGGCTGTTTCCGCCAATCCAAGCTAAGCCGCGAAAATCTTATTTCCTCGAAAACTATGCACCGCATAGGAAATCCACTTACAGATTTGAAATCTGCACACATGTGTGCTTCTAATGACGTAAAAATTACACGGATCGGTGATTGGTCGGAAAATTCGATATCTGGCGACCCCGGCATGGCTGTTTCCGAAAATCCAACTAAGCCACGAAAATCGTATTTCCTCGAAAACTATGCACCGCATAGGAAATCGACTTACAGATTTGAAATCTGCACACATGTGCGCTTCTAATGACGTAAAAATTACACGGATCGGTGATTGGTCGGAAACTTCGATATCTGGCGACTCCGGCATGGCTGTTTCCACCAATCCAAGCTAAGCCACGAAAATCGTATTTCCTCGAAAACTATGCACCGCATAGGAAATCCAGTTACAGATTTGAAATCTGCACACATGTGCGCTTCTAATGACGTAAAAATTACACGGATCGGTGATTGGTCGGAAAATTCGATATCTGGCGACCCCGGCATGGCTGTTTCCGCCAATCCAAGCTAAGCCGCGAAAATCGAATTTCCTCGAAAACTATGCACCGCATAGGAAATCCACTTACAGATTTGAAATCTGCACACATGTGCGCTTCTAATGACGTAAAAGTTACACGGATCGGAGATTGGTCGGAAAATTCGATATCTGCCGACCCCGGCATGGCTGTTTCCACCAATCCAAGCTAAGCCACGAAAATCGTATTTCCTCGAAAACTATGCACCGCATAGGAAATCGACTTACAGATTTGAAATCTGCACACATGTCCGATTCTAATGACGAAAAAATTACACGGATCGGTGATTGGTCGGAAAATTCGATATCTGGCGACCCCGGCATGGCGATTTCGGTCAATCCAAACTAAGCCACCTAAATATGATTTCCTCGAAAAGTACGCACCGCATAGGAAATCCAGTTACAGATTCGAAATCTGCACACATGTGCGCTCTAATGACGTAAATATTACACGGGTCGGTGATTGGTCGGAAACTTCGATATCTGGCGACCCCGGCATGGCTGTTTCCGCCAATCCAAGCTAAGCCACAAAAATCTTATTTCCCCGAAAACTATGCACCGCATAGGAAATCCAGTTACAGATTTGAAATCTGCACACATGTGCGCTTCTAATGACGTAAAAGTTACACGGATCGGAGATTGGTCGGAAAATTCGATATCTGCCGACCCCGGCATGGCTGTTTCCACCAATCCAAGCTAAGCCACGAAAATCGTATTTCCTCGAAAACTATGCACCGCATAGGAAATCGACTTACAGATTTGAAATCTGCACACATGTCCGCTTCTAATGACGAAAAAATTACACGGATCGGTGATTGGTCGGAAAATTCGATATCTGGCGACCCCGGCATGGCGATTTCGGTCAATCCAAACTAAGCCACCTAAATATGATTTCCTCGAAAAGTACGCACCGCATAGGAAATCCAGTTACAGATTCGAAATCTGCACACATGTGCGCTCTAATGACGTAAATATTACACGGGTCGGTGATTGGTCGGAAACTTCGATATCTGGCGACCCCGGCATGGCTGTTTCCGCCAATCCAAGCTAAGCCACAAAAATCTTATTTCCCCGAAAACTATGCACCGCATAGGAAATCCAGTTACAGATTTGAAATCTGCACACATGTGCGCTTCTAATGACGTAAAAGTTACACGGATCGGAGATTGGTCGGAAAATTCGATATCTGCCGACCCCGGCATGGCTGTTTCCACCAATCCAAGCTAAGCCACGAAAATCGTATTTCCTCGAAAACTATGCACCGCATAGGAAATCGACTTACAGATTTGAAATCTGCACACATCTGCGCTTCTAATGACGTAAAAATTACACGGATCGGTGATTGGTCGGAAAATTCGATATCTGGCGACCCCGGCATGGCTGTTTCCGCCAATCCAAGCTAAGCCACGAAAATCGTATTTCCTCGAAAACTATGCACCGCATAGGAAATCCAGTTACAGATTTGAAATCTGCACACATGTGCGCTTCTAATGACGTAAAAGTTACACGGATCGGAGATTGGTCGGAAAATTCGATATCTGCCGACCCCGGCATGGCTGTTTCCACCAATCCAAGCTAAGCCACGAAAATCGTATTTCCTCGAAAACTATGCACCGCATAGGAAATCCAGTTACAGATTTGAAATCTGCACACATGTGCGCTTCTAATGACGTAAAAATTACACGGATCGGTGATTGGTTGGAAAATTCGATATCTGGCGACCCCGGCATGGCTGTTTCCGCCAATCCAAGCTAAGCCACAAAAATCTTATTTCCTCGAAAAATATGCACCGCATAGGAAATCCACTTACAGATTTGAAATCTGCACACATGTGCGCTTCTAATGACGTAAAAATTACACGGATCGGTGATTGGTTGGAAAATTCGATATCTGGCGACCCCGGCATGGCTGTTTCCGCCAATCCAAGCTAAGCCACAAAAATCTTATTTCCCCGAAAACTATGCACCGCATAGGAAATCCACTTACAGATTTGAAATCTGCACACATGTGTGCTTCTAATGACGTAAAAATTACACGGGTCGGTGATTGGTCGGAAAATTCGATATCTGGCGACCCCGGCATGGCTGTTTCGGCCAATCCAAGCTAAGCCACGAAAATCGTATTTCCTCGAAAACTATACACCGCTGGGGAAATCCAGTTACAGATTTGAAATCTGCACACATGTGCGCTTCTAATGACGTAAAAATTACACGGATCGGTGATTGGTCGGAAAATTCGATATCTGGCGACCCCGGCATGGCTGTTTCGGCCAATCCAAGCGAAGCCACAAAAATCGTATTTCCTCGAAAACTATGCACCGCTGGGGAAATCCACTTACAGATTCGAAATCTGCACACATGTGCGCTTCTAATGACGTAAAAATTACACGGATCGGTGATTGGTCGGAAAATTCGATATCTGGCGACCCCGGCATGGCTGTTTCCGCCAATCCAAGCTAAGCCGCGAAAATCTTATTTCCTCGAAAACTATGCACCGCATAGGAAATCCACTTACAGATTTGAAATCTGCACACATGTGTGCTTCTAATGACGTAAAAATTACACGGATCGGTGATTGGTCGGAAAATTCGATATCTGGCGACCCCGGCATGGCTGTTTCCGAAAATCCAACTAAGCCACGAAAATCGTATTTCCTCGAAAACTATGCACCGCATAGGAAATCGACTTACAGATTTGAAATCTGCACACATGTGCGCTTCTAATGACGTAAAAATTACACGGATCGGTGATTGGTCGGAAACTTCGATATCTGGCGACTCCGGCATGGCTGTTTCCACCAATCCAAGCTAAGCCACGAAAATCGTATTTCCTCGAAAACTATGCACCGCATAGGAAATCCAGTTACAGATTTGAAATCTGCACACATGTGCGCTTCTAATGACGTAAAAATTACACGGATCGGTGATTGGTCGGAAAATTCGATATCTGGCGACCCCGGCATGGCTGTTTCCGCCAATCCAAGCTAAGCCGCGAAAATCGAATTTCCTCGAAAACTATGCACCGCATAGGAAATCCACTTACAGATTTGAAATCTGCACACATGTGCGCTTCTAATGACGTAAAAGTTACACGGATCGGAGATTGGTCGGAAAATTCGATATCTGCCGACCCCGGCATGGCTGTTTCCACCAATCCAAGCTAAGCCACGAAAATCGTATTTCCTCGAAAACTATGCACCGCATAGGAAATCGACTTACAGATTTGAAATCTGCACACATGTCCGATTCTAATGACGAAAAAATTACACGGATCGGTGATTGGTCGGAAAATTCGATATCTGGCGACCCCGGCATGGCGATTTCGGTCAATCCAAACTAAGCCACCTAAATATGATTTCCTCGAAAAGTACGCACCGCATAGGAAATCCAGTTACAGATTCGAAATCTGCACACATGTGCGCTCTAATGACGTAAATATTACACGGGTCGGTGATTGGTCGGAAACTTCGATATCTGGCGACCCCGGCATGGCTGTTTCCGCCAATCCAAGCTAAGCCACAAAAATCTTATTTCCCCGAAAACTATGCACCGCATAGGAAATCCAGTTACAGATTTGAAATCTGCACACATGTGCGCTTCTAATGACGTAAAAGTTACACGGATCGGAGATTGGTCGGAAAATTCGATATCTGCCGACCCCGGCATGGCTGTTTCCACCAATCCAAGCTAAGCCACGAAAATCGTATTTCCTCGAAAACTATGCACCGCATAGGAAATCGACTTACAGATTTGAAATCTGCACACATCTGCGCTTCTAATGACGTAAAAATTACACGGATCGGTGATTGGTCGGAAAATTCGATATCTGGCGACCCCGGCATGGCTGTTTCCGCCAATCCAAGCTAAGCCACGAAAATCGTATTTCCTCGAAAACTATGCACCGCATAGGAAATCCAGTTACAGATTTGAAATCTGCACACATGTGCGCTTCTAATGACGTAAAAGTTACACGGATCGGAGATTGGTCGGAAAATTCGATATCTGCCGACCCCGGCATGGCTGTTTCCACCAATCCAAGCTAAGCCACGAAAATCGTATTTCCTCGAAAACTATGCACCGCATAGGAAATCCAGTTACAGATTTGAAATCTGCACACATGTGCGCTTCTAATGACGTAAAAATTACACGGATCGGTGATTGGTTGGAAAATTCGATATCTGGCGACCCCGGCATGGCTGTTTCCGCCAATCCAAGCTAAGCCACAAAAATCTTATTTCCTCGAAAAATATGCACCGCATAGGAAATCCACTTACAGATTTGAAATCTGCACACATGTGCGCTTCTAATGACGTAAAAATTACACGGATCGGTGATTGGTTGGAAAATTCGATATCTGGCGACCCCGGCATGGCTGTTTCCGCCAATCCAAGCTAAGCCACAAAAATCTTATTTCCCCGAAAACTATGCACCGCATAGGAAATCCACTTACAGATTTGAAATCTGCACACATGTGTGCTTCTAATGACGTAAAAATTACACGGGTCGGTGATTGGTCGGAAAATTCGATATCTGGCGACCCCGGCATGGCTGTTTCGGCCAATCCAAGCTAAGCCACGAAAATCGTATTTCCTCGAAAACTATGCACCGCTGGGGAAATCCAGTTACAGATTTGAAATCTGCACACATGTGCGCTTCTAATGACGTAAAAATTACACGGATCGGTGATTGGTCGGAAAATTCGATATCTGGCGACCCCGGCATGGCTGTTTCGGCCAATCCAAGCGAAGCCACAAAAATCGTATTTCCTCGAAAACTATGCACCGCTGGGGAAATCCACTTACAGATTCGAAATCTGCACACATGTGCGCTTCTAATGACGTAAAAATTACACGGATCGGTGATTGGTCGGAAAATTCGATATCTGGCGATGCCGGCATGGCTGTTTCCGCCAATCCAAGCTAAGCCACAAAAATCTTATTTCCTCGAAAACTATGCACCGCATAGGAAATCCAGTTACAGATTTGAAATCTGCACACATGTGCGCTTCTAATGACGTAAAAATTACACGGATCGGTGATTGGTCGGAAAATTCGATATCTGGCGACCCCGGCATGGCGATTTCGGTCAATCCAAACTAAGCCACCTAAATATGATTTCCTCGAAAAGTACGCACCGCATAGGAAATCCAGTTACAGATTCGAAATCTGCACACATGTGCGCTCTAATGACGTAAATATTACACGGATCGGTGATTGGTCGGAAAATTCGATATCTGGCAACCCCGGCATGGCTGTTTCCGCCAATCCAAGCTAAGCCACGAAAATCGTATTTCCTCGAAAACTATGCACCGCATAGGAAATCCAGTTACAGATTTGAAATCTGCACACATGAGCGCTTCTAATGACGTAAAAATTACACGGATCGGTGATTGGTTGGAAAATTCGATATCTGGCGACCCCGGCATGGCTGTTTCCACCAATCCAAGCTAAGCCACGAAAATCGTATTTCCTCGAAAACTATGCACCGCATAGGAAATCCAGTTACAGATTTGAAATCTGCACACATGTGCGCTTCTAATGACGTAAAAATTACACGGATCGGAGATTGGTCGGAAAATTCGATATCTGGCGACCCCGGCATGGCTGTTTCCACCAATCCAAGCTAAGCCACGAAAATCGTATTTCCTCGAAAACTATGCACCGCATAGGAAATCCAGTTACAGATTTGAAATCTGCACACATGTCCGCTTCTAATGACGTAAAAATTACACGGATCGGTGATTGGTTGGAAAATTCGATATCTGGCGACCCCGGCATGGCTGTTTCCGCCAATCCAAGCTAAGCCACGAAAATCGTATTTCCTCGAAAACTATGCACCGCATAGGAAATCGACTTACAGATTTGAAATCTGCACACATGTCCGCTTCTAATGACGTAAAAATTACACTAATCGGTGATTGGTCGGAAAATTCGATATCTGGCGACCCCGGCATGGCTGTTTCCACCAATCCAAGCTAAGCCGCGAAAATCGTATTTCCTCGAAAACTATGCACCGCATAGGAAATCCACTTACAGATTTGAAATCTGCACACATGTCCGCTTCTAATGACGTAAAAGTTACACGGATCGGAGATTGGTCGGAAAATTCGATATCTGCCGACCCCGGCATGGCTGTTTCCACCAATCCAAGCTAAGCCACAAAAATCTTATTTCCCCGAAAACTATGCACCGCATAGGAAATCCACTTACAGATTTGAAATCTGCACACATGTCCGCTTCTAATGACGTAAAAATTACACGGATCGGTGATTGGTCGGAAAATTCGATATCTGGCGACCCCGGCATGGCTGTTTCCGCCAATCCAAGCTAAGCCACGAAAATCGTATTTCCTCGAAAACTATGCACCGCATAGGAAATCCAGTTACAGATTTGAAATCTGCACACATGTGCGCTTCTAATGACGTAAAAGTTACACGGATCGGAGATTGGTCGGAAAATTCGATATCTGCCGACCCCGGCATGGCTGTTTCCACCAATCCAAGCTAAGCCACGAAAATCGTATTTCCTCGAAAACTATGCACCGCTGGGGAAATCCAGTTACAGATTTGAAATCTGCACACATGTGCGCTTCTAATGACGTAAAAATTACACGGATCGGTGATTGGTCGGAAAATTCGATATCTGGCGACCCCGGCATGGCTGTTTCCGCCAATCCAAGCTAAGCCACGAAAATCGTATTTCCTCGAAAACTATGCACCGCATAGGAAATCCAGTTACAGATTTGAAATCTGCACACATGTCCGCTTCTAATGACGTAAAAATTACACGGATCGGTGATTGGTCGGAAAATTCGATATCTGGCGACCCCGGCATGGCTGTTTCCGCCAATCCAAGCTAAGCCACGAAAATCGTATTTCCTCGAAAACTATGCACCGCATAGGAAATCGACTTACAGATTTGAAATCTGCACACATGTCCGCTTCTAATGACGTAAAAATTACACTAATCGGTGATTGGTCGGAAAATTCGATATCTGGCGACCCCGGCATGGCTGTTTCCACCAATCCAAGCTAAGCCTCGAAAATCGTATTTCCTCGAAAACTATGCACCGCATAGGAAATCCAGTTACAGATTTGAAATCTGCACACATGTGCGCTTTTAATGACGTAAAAGTTACACGGATCGGAGATTGGTCGGAAAATTCGATATCTGCCGACCCCGGCATGGCTGTTTCCACCAAACCAAGCTAAGGTACAAAAATCTTATTTCCCCGAAAACTATGCACCGCATAGGAAATCCACTTACAGATTTGAAATCTGCACACATGTGCGCTTCTAATGACGTAAAAATTACACGGATCGGTGATTGGTCGGAAAATTCGATATCTGGCGACCCCGGCATGGCTGTTTCCGCCAATCCAAGCTAAGCCACAAAAATCTTATTTCCTCGAAAAATATGCACCGCATAGGAAATCGACTTACAGATTTGAAATCTGCACACATGTGCGCTTCTAATGACGTAAAAATTACACGGGTCGGTGATTGGTCGGAAAATTCGATATCTGGCGACCCCGGCATGGCTGTTTCGGCCAATCCAAGCTAAGCCACGAAAATCGTATTTCCTCGAAAACTATGCACCGCTGGGGAAATCCAGTTACAGATTTGAAATCTGCACACATGTGTGCTTCTAATGACGTAAAAATTACACGGGTCGGTGATTGGTCGGAAAATTCGATATCTGGCGACCCCGGCATGGCTGTTTCCGCCAATCCAAGCTAAGCCACGAAAATCGTATTTCCTCGAAAACTATGCACCGCATAGGAAATCGACTTACAGATTTGAAATCTGCACACATGTCCGCTTCTAATGACGTAAAAATTACACTAATCGGTGATTGGTTGGAAAATTCGATATCTGGCGACCCCGGCATGGCTGTTTCCACCAATCCAAGCTAAGCCTCGAAAATCGTATTTCCTCGAAAACTATGCACCGCATAGGAAATCCAGTTACAGATTTGAAATCTGCACACATGTGCGCTTTTAATGACGTAAAAGTTACACGGATCGGAGATTGGTCGGAAAATTCGATATCTGCCGACCCCGGCATGGCTGTTTCCACCAAACCAAGCTAAGCCACAAAAATCTTATTTCCCCGAAAACTATGCACCGCATAGGAAATCCACTTACAGATTTGAAATCTGCACACATGTGCGCTTCTAATGACGTAAAAATTACACGGATCGGTGATTGGTCGGAAAATTCGATATCTGGCGACCCCGGCATGGCTGTTTCCGCCAATCCAAGCTAAGCCACAAAAATCTTATTTCCTCGAAAAATATGCACCGCATAGGAAATCGACTTACAGATTCGAAATCTGCACACATGTGTGCTTCTAATGACGTAAAAATTACACGGGTCGGTGATTGGTCGGAAAATTCGATATCTGGCGACCCCGGCATGGCTGTTTCGGCCAATCCAAGCTAAGCCACGAAAATCGTATTTCCTCGAAAACTATGCACCGCTGGGGAAATCCAGTTACAGATTTGAAATCTGCACATATGTGCGCTTCTAACGACGTAAAAATTACACGGATCGGTGATTGGTCGGAAAATTCGATATCTGGCGACCCCGGCATGGCTGTTTCGGCCAATCCAAGCTAAGCCACAAAAATCGTATTTCCTCGAAAACTATGCACCGCATAGGAAATCCAGTTACAGATTTGAAATCTGCACACATGTGCGCTTCTAATGACGTAAAAGTTACACGGATCGGAGATTGGTCGGAAAATTCGATATCTGCCGACCCCGGCATGGCTGTTTCCACCAATCCAAGCTAAGCCACGAAAATCGTATTTCCTCGAAAACTATGCACCGCATAGGAAATCCAGTTACAGATTTGAAATCTGCACACATGTCCGCTTCTAATGACGTAAAAATTACACGGATCGGTGATTGGTTGGAAAATTCGATATCTGGCGACCCCGGCATGGCTGTTTCGGCCAATCCAAGCTAAGCCGCAAAAATGGTATTTCCTCGAAAACTATGCACCGCTGGGGAAATCCACTTACAGATTCGAAATCTGCACACATGTGCGCTTCTAATGACGTAAAAGTTACACGGATCGGAGATTGGTCGGAAAATTCGATATCTGCCGACCCCGGCATGGCTGTTTCCGCCAATCCAAGCTAAGCCACGAAAATCGTATTTCCTCGAAAACTATGCACCGCATAGGAAATCCAGTTACAGATTTGAAATCTGCACACATGTCCGCTTCTAATGACGTAAAAATTACACGGATCGGTGATTGGTTGGAAAATTCGATATCTGGCGACCCTGGCATGGCTGTTTCCGCCAATCCAAGCTAAGCCACGAAAATCGTATTTCCTCGAAAACTATGCACCGCATAGGAAATCCAGTTACAGATTTGAAATCTGCACACATGTGCGCTTCTAATGACGTAAAAGTTACACGGATCGGAGATTGGTCGGAAAATTCGATATCTGCCGACCCCGGCATGGCTGTTTCCACCAATCCAAGCTAAGCCACGAAAATCGTATTTCCTCGAAAACTATGCACCGCATAGGAAATCCAGTTACAGATTTGAAATCTGCACACATGTGCGCTTCTAATGACGTAAAAGTTACACGGATCGGAGATTGGTCGGAAAATTCGATACCTGCCGACCCCGGCATGGCTGTTTCGGCCAGTCCAAGCTAAGCCACGAAAATCGTATTTCCTCGAAAACTATGCACCGCATAGGAAATCCAGTTACAGATTTGAAATCTGCACACATGTCCGCTTCTAATGACGTAAAAATTACACGGATCGGTGATTGGTTGGAAAATTCGATATCTGGCGACCCTGGCATTGCTGTTTCCGCCAATCCAAGCTAAGCCACGAAAATCGTATTTCCTCGAAAACTATGCACCGCATAGGAAATCGACTTACAGATTTGAAATCTGCACACATGTCCGCTTCTAATGACGTAAAAATTACACTAATCGGTGAGTGGTCGGAAAATTCGATATCTGGCGACCCCGGCATGGCTGTTTCCACCAATCCAAGCTAAGCCACGAAAATCGTATTTCCTCGAAAACTATGCACCGCATAGGAAATCCAGTTACAGATTTGAAATCTGCACACATGTCCGCTTCTAATGACGTAAAAATTACACGGATCGGTGATTGGTTGGAAAATTCGATATCTGGCGACCCTGGCATGGCTGTTTCCGCCAATCCAAGCTAAGCCACGAAAATCGTATTTCCTCGAAAACTATGCACCGCATAGGAAATCCAGTTACAGATTTGAAATCTGCACACATGTCCGCTTCTAATGACGTAAAAGTTACACGGATCGGAGATTGGTCGGAAAATTCGATATCTGCCGACCCCGGCATGGCTGTTTCCACCAATCCAAGCTAAGCCACGAAAATCGTATTTCCTCAAAAACTATGCACCGCATAGGAAATCCAGTTACAGATTTGAAATCTGCACACATGTCCGCTTCTAATGACGTAAAAATTACACGGATCGGTGATTGGTTGGAAAATTCGATATCTGGCGACCCTGGCATGGCTGTTTCCGCCAATCCAAGCTAAGCCACGAAAATCGTATTTCCTCGAAAACTATGCACCGCATAGGAAATCCAGTTACAGATTTGAAATCTGCACACATGTGCGCTTCTAATGACGTAAAAGTTACACGGATCGGAGATTGGTCGGAAAATTCGATATCTGCCGACCCCGGCATGGCTGTTTCCACCAATCCAAGCTAAGCCACGAAAATCGTATTTCCTCGAAAACTATGCACCGCATAGGAAATCCACTTATAGATTTGAAATCTGCACACATGTGCGCTTCTAATGACGTAAAAATTACACGGATCGGTGATTGGTCGGAAAATTCGATATCTGGCGACCCCGGCATGGCGATTTCGGTCAATCCAAACTAAGCCACCTAAATATGATTTCCTCGAAAAGTACGCACCGCATAGGAAATCCAGTTACAGATTCGAAATCTGCACACATGTGCGCTCTAATGACGTAAATATTACACGGATCGGTGATTGGTCGGAAAATTCGATATCTGGCGACCCCGGCATGGCTGTTTCGGCCAATCCAAGCTAAGCCGCAAAAATGGTATTTCCTCGAAAACTATGCACCGCTGGGGAAATCCACTTACAGATTCGAAATCTGCACACATGTGCGCTTCTAATGACGTAAAAGTTACACGGATCGGAGATTGGTCGGAAAATTCGATATCTGCCGACCCCGGCATGGCTGTTTCCGCCAATCCAAGCTAAGCCACGAAAATCGTATTTCCTCGAAAACTATGCACCGCATAGGAAATCCAGTTACAGATTTGAAATCTGCACACATGTCCGCTTCTAATGACGTAAAAATTACACGGATCGGTGATTGGTTGGAAGATTCGATATCTGGCGACCCTGGCATGGCTGTTTCCGCCAATCCAAGCTAAGCCACGAAAATCGTATTTCCTCGAAAACTATGCACCGCATAGGAAATCCAGTTACAGATTTGAAATCTGCACACATGTGCGCTTCTAATGACGTAAAAGTTACACGGATCGGAGATTGGTCGGAAAATTCGATATCTGCCGACCCCGGCATGGCTGTTTCCACCAATCCAAGCTAAGCCACGAAAATCGTATTTCCTCGAAAACTATGCACCGCATAGGAAATCCAGTTACAGATTTGAAATCTGCACACATGTGCGCTTCTAATGACGTAAAAGTTACACGGATCGGAGATTGGTCGGAAAATTCGATACCTGCCGACCCCGGCATGGCTGTTTCGGCCAGTCCAAGCTAAGCCACGAAAATCGTATTTCCTCGAAAACTATGCACCGCATAGGAAATCCAGTTACAGATTTGAAATCTGCACACATGTCCGCTTCTAATGACGTAAAAATTACACGGATCGGTGATAGGTTGGAAAATTCGATATCTGGCGTCCCTGGCATGGCTGTTTCCGCCAATCCAAGCTAAGCCACGAAAATCGTATTTCCTCGAAAACTATGCACCGCATAGGAAATCGACTTACAGATTTGAAATCTGCACACATGTCCGCTTCTAATGACGTAAAAATTACACTAATCGGTGAGTGGTCGGAAAATTCGATATCTGGCGACCCCGGCATGGCTGTTTCCACCAATCCAAGCTAAGCCACGAAAATCGTATTTCCTCGAAAACTATGCACCGCATAGGAAATCCAGTTACAGATTTGAAATCTGCACACATGTGCGCTTCTAATGACGTAAAAATTACACGGGTCGGTGATTGGTCGGAAAATTCGATATCTGGCGACCCCGGCATGGCTGTTTCCGCCAATCCAAGCTGAGCCACAAAAATCTTATTTCCCCGAAAACTATGCACCGCATAGGAAATCCAGTTACAGATTTGAAATCTGCACACATGTCCGCTTCTAATGACGTAAAAATTACACTAATCGGTGATTGGTCGGAAAATTCGATATCTGGCGACCCCGGCATGGCTGTTTCCACCAATCCAAGCTAAGCCACGAAAATCGTATTTCCTCGAAAACTATGCACCGCATAGGAAATCCAGTTACAGATTTGAAATCTGCACACATGTGCGCTTCTAATGACGTAAAAGTTACACGGATCGGAGATTGGTCGGAAAATTCGATATCTGCCGACCCCGGCATGGCTGTTTCCACCAATCCAAGCTAAGCCACGAAAATCGTATTTCCTCGAAAACTATGCACCGCATAGGAAATCCACTTACAGATTTGAAATCTGCACACATGTGCGCTTCTAATGACGTAAAAATTACACTAATCGGTGATAGGTCGGAAAATTCGATATCTGGCGACCCCGGCATGGCTGTTTCCACCAATCCAAGCGAAGCCACGAAAATCGTATTTCCTCGAAAACTATGCACAGCATAGGAAATCCAGTTACAGATTTGAAATCTGCACACATGTGCGCTTCTAATGACGTAAAAGTTACACGGATCGGAGATTGGTCGGAAAATTCGATATCTGGCGACCCCGGCATGGCTGTTTCCACCAATCCAAGCTAAACCACGAAAATCGTATTTCCTCGAAAACTATGCACCGCATAGGAAATCCAGTTACAGATTTGAAATCTGCACACATGTCCGCTTCTAATGACGTAAAAATTACACGGATCGGTGATTGGTTGGAAAATTCGATATCTGGCGACCCTGGCATGGCTGTTTCCGCCAATCCAAGCTAAGCCACGAAAATCGTATTTCCTCGAAAACTATGCACCGCATAGGAAATCGACTTACAGATTTGAAATCTGCACACATGTCCGCTTCTAATGACGTAAAAATTACACTAATCGGTGATTGGTCGGAAAATTCGATATCTGGCGACCCCGGCATGGCTGTTTCCACCAATCCAAGCTAAGCCACGAAAATCGTATTTCCTCGAAAACTATGCACCGCATAGGAAATCCAGTTACAGATTCGAGATCTGCACACATGTGCGCTCTAATGACGTAAATATTACACGGATCGGTGATTGGTCGGAAAATTCGATATCTGGCGACCCCGGCATGGCTGTTTCCGCCAATCCAAGCTAAGCCACGAAAATCGTATTTCCTCGAAAACTATGCACCGCATAGGAAATCCAGTTACAGATTTGAAATCTGCACACATGTCCGCTTCTAATGACGTAAAAATTACACGGATCGGTGATTGGTTGGAAAATTCGATATCTGGCGACCCCGGCATGGCTGTTTCCGCCAATCCAAGCTAAGCCACGAAAATCGTATTTCCTCGAAAACTATGCACCGCATAGGAAATCCAGTTACAGATTTGAAATCTGCACACATGTGCGCTTCTAATGACGTAAAAGTTACACGGATCGGAGATTGGTCGGAAAATTCGATATCTGCCGACCCCGGCATGGCTGTTTCCACCAATCCAAGCTAAGCCACGAAAATCGTATTTCCTCGAAAACTATGCACCGCATAGGAAATCCACTTACAGATTTGAAATCTGCACACATGTGCGCTTCTAATGACGTAAAAATTACACGGATCGGTGATTGGTCGGAAAATTCGATATCTGGCGACCCCGGCATGGCGATTTCGGTCAATCCAAACTAAGCCACCTAAATATGATTTCCTCGAAAAGTACGCACCGCATAGGAAATCCAGTTACAGATTCGAAATCTGCACACATGTGCGCTCTAATGACGTAAATATTACACGGATCGGTGATTGGTCGGAAAATTCGATATCTGGCGACCCCGGCATGGCTGTTTCCGCCAATCCAAGCTAAGCCACGAAAATCGTATTTCCTCGAAAACTATGCACCGCATAGGAAATCCAGTTACAGATTTGAAATCTGCACACATGTCCGCTTCTAATGACGTAAAAATTACACGGATCGGTGATTGGTTGGAAAATTCGATATCTGGCGACCCCGGCATGGCTGTTTCCGCCAATCCAAGCTAAGCCACGAAAATCGTATTTCCTCGAAAACTATGCACCGCATAGGAAATCGACTTACAGATTTGAAATCTGCACACATGTCCGCTTCTAATGACGTAAAAATTACACGGATCGGTGATTGGTTGGAAAATTCGATATCTGGCGACCCCGGCATGGCTGTTTCCGCCAATCCAAGCTAAGCCACGAAAATCGTATTTCCTCGAAAACTATGCACCGCATAGGAAATCCAGTTACAGATTTGAAATCTGCACACATGTGCGCTTCTAATGACGTAAAAGTTACACGGATCGGTGATTGGTCGGAAAATTCGATATCTGCCGACCCCGGCATGGCTGTTTCCACCAATCCAAGCTAAGCCACGAAAATCGTATTTCCTCGAAAACTATGCACCGCATAGGAAATCCAGTTACAGATTTGAAATCTGCACACATGTCCGCTTCTAATGACGTAAAAATTACACGGATCGGTGATTGGTTGGAAAATTCGATATCTGGCGACCCCGGCATGGCTGTTTCCGCCAATCCAAGCTAAGCCACGAAAATCGTATTTCCTCGAAAACTATGCACCGCATAGGAAATCCAGTTACAGATTTGAAATCTGCACACATGTCCGCTTCTAATGACGTAAAAATTACACGGATCGGTGATTGGTTGGAAAATTCGATATCTGGCGACCCCGGCATGGCTGTTTCCGCCAATCCAAGCTAAGCCACGAAAATCGTATTTCCTCGAAAACTATGCACCGCATAGGAAATCGACTTACAGATTTAAAATCTGCACACATGTCCGCTTCTAATGACGTAAAAATTACACTAATCGGTGATTGGTCGGAAAATTCGATATCTGGCGACCCCGGCATGGCTGTTTCCACCAATCCAAGCGAAGCCACGAAAATCGTATTTCCTCGAAAACTATGCACCGCATAGGAAATCCAGTTACAGATTTGAAATCTGCACACATGTGCGCTTCTAATGACGTAAAAGTTACACGGATCGGAGATTGGTCGGAAAATTCGATATCTGGCGACCCCGGCATGGCTGTTTCCACCAATCCAAGCTAAACCACGAAAATCGTATTTCCTCGAAAACTATGCACCGCATAGGAAATCCACTTACAGATTTGAAATCTGCACACATGTCCGCTTCTAATGACGTAAAAATTACACGGATCGGTGATTGGTCGGAAAATTCGATATCTGGCGACCCCGGCATGGCTGTTTCCGCCAATCCAAGCTGATCCACAAAAATCTTATTTCCCCGAAAACTATGCACCGCATACGAAATCCACTTACAGATTTGAAATCTGCACACATGTGCGCATCTAATGACGTAAAAATTACACGGATCGGTGATTGGTCGGAAAATTCGATATCTGGCGACCCCGGCATGGCGATTTCGGTCAATCCAAACTAAGCCACCTTAATATGATTTCCTCGAAAAGTACGCACCGCATAGGAAATCCAGTTACAGATTCGAAATCTGCACACATGTGCGCTCTAATGACGTAAATATTACACGGATCGGTGATTGGTCGGAAAATTCGATATCTGGCGACCCCGGCATGGCTGTTTCCGCCAATCCAAGCTAAGCCACGAAAATCGTATTTCCTCGAAAACTATGCACCGCATAGGAAATCCAGTTACAGATTTGAAATCTGCACACATGTGCGCTTCTAATGACGCAAAAGTTACACGGATCGGAGATTGGTCGGAAAATTCGATATCTGCCGACCCCGGCATGGCTGTTTCCACCAATCCAAGCTAAGCCACCAAAATCGTATTTCCTCGAAAACTATGCACCGCATAGGAAATCCAGTTACAGATTTGAAATCTGCACACATGTCCGCTTCTAATGACGTAAAAATTACACGGATCGGTGATTGGTTGGAAAATTCGATATCTGGCGACCCCGGCATGGCTGTTTCCGCCAATCCAAGCTAAGCCACGAAAATCGTATTTCCTCGAAAACTATGCACCGCATAGGAAATCGACTTACAGATTTGAAATCTGCACACATGTCCGCTTCTAATGACGTAAAAATTACACTAATCGGTGATTGGTCGGAAAATTCGATATCTGCCGACCCCGGCATGGCTGTTTCCACCAATCCAAGCTAAGCCACGAAAATCGTATTTCCTCGAAAACTATGCACCGCATAGGAAATCCAGTTACAGATTTGAAATCTGCACACATGTCCGCTTCTAATGACGTAAAAATTACACGGATCGGTGATTGGTTGGAAAATTCGATATCTGGCGACCCCGGCATGGCTGTTTCCGCCAATCCAAGCTAAGCCACGAAAATCGTATTTCCTCGAAAACTATGCACCGCATAGGAAATCCAGTTACAGATTTGAAATCTGCACACATGTCCGCTTCTAATGACGTAAAAATTACACGGATCGGTGATTGGTTGGAAAATTCGATATCTGGCGACCCCGGCATGGCTGTTTCCGCCAATCCAAGCTAAGCCACGAAAATCGTATTTCCTCGAAAACTATGCACCGCATAGGAAATCGACTTACAGATTTAAAATCTGCACACATGTCCGCTTCTAATGACGTAAAAATTACACTAATCGGTGATTGGTCGGAAAATTCGATATCTGGCGACCCCGGCATGGCTGTTTCCACCAATCCAAGCGAAGCCACGAAAATCGTATTTCCTCGAAAACTATGCACAGCATAGGAAATCCAGTTACAGATTTGAAATCTGCACACATGTGCGCTTCTAATGACGTAAAAATTACACGGATCGGTGATTGGTTGGAAAATTCGATATCTGGCGACCCCGGCATGGCTGTTTCCGCCAATCCAAGCTAAGCCACGAAAATCGTATTTCCTCGAAAACTATGCACCGCATAGGAAATCCAGTTACAGATTTGAAATCTGCACACATGTCCGCTTCTAATGACGTAAAAATTACACGGATCGGTGATTGGTTGGAAAATTCGATATCTGGCGACCCCGGCATGGCTGTTTCCGCCAATCCAAGCTAAGCCACGAAAATCGTATTTCCTCGAAAACTATGCACCGCATAGGAAATCGACTTACAGATTTGAAATCTGCACACATGTCCGCTTCTAATGACGTAAAAATTACACTAATCGGTAATTGGTCGGAAAATTCGATATCTGGCGACCCCGGCATGGCTGTTTCCACCAATCCAAGCGAAGCCACGAAAATCGTATTTCCTCGAAAACTATGCACAGCATAGGAAATCCAGTTACAGATTTGAAATCTGCACACATGTGCGCTTCTAATGACGTAAAAGTTACACGGATCGGAGATTGGTCGGAAAATTCGATATCTGGCGACCCCGGCATGGCTGTTTCCACCAATCCAAGCTAAACCACGAAAATCGTATTTCCTCGAAAACTATGCACCGCATAGGAAATCCACTTACAGATTTGAAATCTGCACACATGTCCGCTTCTAATGACGTAAAAATTACACGGATCGGTGATTGGTCGGAAAATTCGATATCTGGCGACCCCGGCATGGCTGTTTCCGCCAATCTAAGCTAAGCCACGAAAATCGTATTTCCTCGAAAACTATGCACCGCATAGGAAATCCAGTTACAGATTTGAAATCTGCACACATGTGCGCTTCTAATGACGTAAAAGTTACACGGATCGGAGATTGGTCGGAAAATTCGATATCTGCCGACCCCGGCATGGCTGTTTCCACCAATCCAAGCTAAGCCACCAAAATCGTATTTCCTCGAAAACTATGCACCGCATAGGAAATCCAGTTACAGATTTGAAATCTGCACACATGTCCGCTTCTAATGACGTAAAAATTACACGGATCGGTGATTGGTTGGAAAATTCGATATCTGGCGACCCCGGCATGGCTGTTTCCGCCAATCCAAGCTAAGCCACGAAAATCGTATTTCCTCGTAAACTATGCACCGCATAGGAAATCGACTTACAGATTTGAAATCTGCACACATGTCCGCTTCTAATGACGTAAAAATTACACTAATCGGTGATTGGTCGGAAAATTCGATATCTGGCGACCCCGGCATGGCTGTTTCCACCAATCCAAGCTAAGCCACGAAAATCGTATTTCCTCGAAAACAATGCACCGCATAGGAAATCCAGTTACAGATTTGAAATCTGCACACATGTGCGCTTCCAATGACGTAAAAATTACACGGGTCGATGATTGGTCGGAAAATTCGATATCTGGCGACCCCGGCATGGCTGTTTCGGCCAATCCAAGCTAAGCCACGAAAATCGTATTTAATCGAAAACTATGCACCGCTGGGGAAATCCAGTTACAGATTTGAAATCTGCACACATGTGCGCTTCTAATGACGTAAAAATTACACGGATCGGTGATTGGTCGGAAAATTCGATATCTGGCGACCCCGGCATGGCTGTTTCCGCCAATCCAAGCTAAGCCACGAAAATCGTATTTCCTCGAAAACTATGCACCGCATAGGAAATCCAGTTACAGATTTGAAATCTGCACACATGTGCGCTTCTAATGACGTAAAAGTTACACGGATCGGTGATTGGTCGGAAAATTCGATATCTGCCGACCCCGGCATGGCTGTTTCCACCAATCCAAGCTAAGCCACGAAAATCGTATTTCCTCGAAAACTATGCACCGCATAGGAAATCCAGTTACAGATTTGAAATCTGCACACATGTGCGCTTCTAATGACGTAAAAATTACACGGATCGGTGATTGGTCGGAAAATTCGATATCTGGCGACCCCGGCATGGCTGTTTCCGCCAATCCAAGCTAAGCCACGAAAATCGTATTTCCTCGAAAACTATGCACCGCATAGGAAATCCAGTTACAGATTTGAAATCTGCACACATGTGCGCTTCTAATGACGCAAAAGTTACACGGATCGGAGATTGGTCGGAAAATTCGATATCTGCCGACCCCGGCATGGCTGTTTCCACCAATCCAAGCTAAGCCACGAAAATCGTATTTCCTCGAAAACTATGCACCGCATAGGAAAACCAGTTACAGATTTGAAATCTGCACACATGTCCGCTTCTAATGACGTAAAAATTACACGGATCGGTGATTGGTTGGAAAATTCGATATCTGGCGACCCCGGCATGGCTGTTTCCGCCAATCCAAGCTAAGCCACGAAAATCGTATTTCCTCGAAAACTATGCACCGCATAGGAAATCCAGTTACAGATTTGAAATCTGCACACATGTCCGCTTCTAATGACGTAAAAATTACACGGATCGGTGATTGGTTGGAAAATTCGATATCTGGCGACCCCGGCATGGCTGTTTCCGCCAATCCAAGCTAAGCCACGAAAATCGTATTTCCTCGAAAACTATGCACCGCATAGGAAATCCAGTTACAGATTTGAAATCTGCACACATGTCCGCTTCTAATGACGTAAAAATTACACGGATCGGTGATTGGTTGGAAAATTCGATATCTGGCGACCCCGGCATGGCTGTTTCCGCCAATCCAAGCTAAGCCACAAAAATCTTATTTCCCCGAAAACTATGCACCGCATAGGAAATCCACTTACAGATTTGAAATCTGCACACATGTGCGCTTCTAATGACGTAAAAATTACACGGGTCGGTGATTGGTCTGAAAATTCGATATCTGGCGACCCCGGCATGGCTGTTTCGGCCAATCCAAGCTAAGCCACGAAAATCGTATTTCCTCGAAAACTATGCACCGCTGGGGAAATCCAGTTACAGATTTGAAATCTGCACACATGTGTGCTTCTAATGACGTAAAAATTACACGGTTCGGTGATTGGTCGGAAAATTCGATATCTGGCGACCCCGGCATGGCTGTTTCGGCCAATCCAAGCTAAGCCACAAAAATCGTATTTCTTCGAAAACTATGCACCGCATAGGAAATCGACTTACAGATCTGAAATCTGCACACATGTGCGCTTCTAATGACGTAAAAATTACACGGATCGGTGATTGGTTGGAAAATTCGATATCTGGCGACCCCGGCATGGCTGTTTCCGCCAATCCAAGCTAAGCCACGAAAATCGTATTTCCTCGAAAACTATGCACCGCATAGGAAATCCAGTTACAGATTTGAAATCTGCACACATGTCCGCTTCTAATGACGTAAAAATTACACGGATCGGTGATTGGTTGGAAAATTCGATATCTGGCGACCCCGGCATGGCTGTTTCCGCCAATCCAAGCTAAGCCACGAAAATCGTATTTCCTCGAAAACTATGCACCGCATAGGAAATCCAGTTACAGATTTGAAATCTGCACACATGTCCGCTTCTAATGACGTAAAAATTACACGGATCGGTGATTGGTTGGAAAATTCGATATCTGGCGACCCCGGCATGGCTGTTTCCGCCAATCCAAGCTAAGCCACAAAAATCTTATTTCCCCGAAAACTATGCACCGCATAGGAAATCCACTTACAGATTTGAAATCTGCACACATGTGCGCTTCTAATGACGTAAAAATTACACGGGTCGGTGATTGGTCGGAAAATTCGATATCTGGCGACCCCGGCATGGCTGTTTCGGCCAATCCAAGCTAAGCCACGAAAATCGTATTTCCTCGAAAACTATGCACCGCTGGGGAAATCCAGTTACAGATTTGAAATCTGCACACATGTGTGCTTCTAATGACGTAAAAATTACACGGTTCGGTGATTGGTCGGAAAATTCGATATCTGGCGACCCCGGCATGGCTGTTTCGGCCAATCCAAGCTAAGCCACAAAAATCGTATTTCTTCGAAAACTATGCACCGCATAGGAAATCGACTTACAGATCTGAAATCTGCACACATGTGCGCTTCTAATGACGTAAAAATTACACGGATCGGTGATTGGTTGGAAAATTCGATATCTGGCGACCCCGGCATGGCTGTTTCCGCCAATCCAAGCTAAGCCACGAAAATCGTATTTCCTCGAAAACTATGCACCGCATAGGAAATCGACTTACAGATTTGAAATCTGCACACATGTCCGCTTCTAATGACGTAAAAATTACACTAATCGGTGATTGGTCGGAAAATTCGATATCTGGCGACCCCGGCATGGCTGTTTCCACCAATCCAAGCGAAGCCACGAAAATCGTATTTCCTCGAAAACTATGCACAGCATAGGAAATCCAGTTACAGATTTGAAATCTGCACACATGTGCGCTTCTAATGACGTAAAAGTTACACGGATCGGAGATTGGTCGGAAAATTCGATATCTGCCGACCCCGGCATGGCTGTTTCCACCAATCCAAGCTAAGCCACGAAAATCGTATTTCCTCGAAAACTATGCACCGCATAGGAAATCCAGTTACAGATTTGAAATCTGCACACATGTCCGCTTCTAATGACGTAAAAATTACACGGATCGGTGATTGGTTGGAAAATTCGATATCTGGCGACCCCGGCATGGCTGTTTCCGCCAATCCAAGCTAAGCCACGAAAATCGTATTTCCTCGAAAACTATGCACCGCATAGGAAATCGACTTACAGATTTGAAATCTGCACACATGTCCGCTTCTAATGACGTAAAAATTACACTAATCGGTGATTGGTCGGAAAATTCGATATCTGGCGACCCCGGCATGGCTGTTTCCACCAATCCAAGCTAAGCCACGAAAATCGTATTTCCTCGAAAACAATGCACCGCATAGGAAATCCAGTTACAGATTTGAAATCTGCACACATGTGCGCTTCCAATGACGTAAAAATTACACGGGTCGATGATTGGTCGGAAAATTCGATATCTGGCGACCCCGGCATGGCTGTTTCGGCCAATCCAAGCTAAGCCACGAAAATCGTATTTCCTCGAAAACTATGCACCGCTGGGGAAATCCAGTTACAGATTTGAAATCTGCACACATGTGCGCTTCTAATGACGTAAAAATTACACGGATCGGTGATTGGTCGGAAAATTCGATATCTGGCGACCCCGGCATGGCTGTTTCCGCCAATCCAAGCTAAGCCACGAAAATCGTATTTCCTCGAAAACTATGCACCGCATAGGAAATCCAGTTACAGATTTGAAATCTGCACACATGTGCGCTTCTAATGACGTAAAAGTTACACGGATCGGAGATTGGTTGGAAAATTCGATATCTGCCGACCCCGGCATGGCTGTTTCCACCAATCCAAGCTAAGCCACGAAAATCGTATTTCCTCGAAAACTATGCACCGCATAGGAAATCCAGTTACAGATTTGAAATCTGCACACATGTGCGCTTCTAATGACGTAAAAATTACACGGATCGGTGATTGGTCGGAAAATTCGATATCTGGCGACCCCGGCATGGCTGTTTCCGCCAATCCAAGCTAAGCCACGAAAATCGTATTTCCTCGAAAACTATGCACCGCATAGGAAATCCAGTTACAGATTTGAAATCTGCACACATGTGCGCTTCTAATGACGTAAAAGTTACACGGATCGGAGATTGGTCGGAAAATTCGATATCTGCCGACCCCGGCATGGCTGTTTCCACCAATCCAAGCTAAGCCACGAAAATCGTATTTCCTCGAAAACTATGCACCGCATAGGAAATCCAGTTACAGATTTGAAATCTGCACACATGTCCGCTTCTAATGACGTAAAAATTACACGGATCGGTGATTGGTTGGAAAATTCGATATCTGGCGACCCCGGCATGGCTGTTTCCGCCAATCCAAGCTAAGCCACGAAAATCGTATTTCCTCGAAAACTATGCACCGCATAGGAAATCCAGTTACAGATTTGAAATCTGCACACATGTCCGCTTCTAATGACGTAAAAATTACACGGATCGGTGATTGGTTGGAAAATTCGATATCTGGCGACCCCGGCATGGCTGTTTCCGCCAATCCAAGCTAAGCCACGAAAATCGTATTTCCTCGAAAACTATGCACCGCATAGGAAATCCAGTTACAGATTTGAAATCTGCACACATGTCCGCTTCTAATGACGTAAAAATTACACGGATCGGTGATTGGTTGGAAAATTCGATATCTGGCGACCCCGGCATGGCTGTTTCCGCCAATCCAAGCTAAGCCACAAAAATCTTATTTCCCCGAAAACTATGCACCGCATAGGAAATCCACTTACAGATTTGAAATCTGCACACATGTGCGCTTCTAATGACGTACAAATTACACGGATCGGTGATTGGTCGGAAAATTCGATATCTGGCGACCCCGGCATGGCTGTTTCCGCCAATCCAAGCTAAGCCACAAAAATCTTATTTCCTCGAAAACTATGCACCGCATAGGAAATCCACTTACAGATTTGAAATCTGCACACACGTGCGCTTCTAATGACGTAAAAATTACACGGATCGGTGATTGGTCGGAAAATTCGATATCTGGCGACCCCGGCATGGCTGTTTCCGCCAATCCAAGCTAAGCCACAAAAATCTTATTTCCCCGAAAACTATGCACCGCATAGGAAATCCACTTACAGATTTGAAATCTGCACACATGTGTGCTTCTAATGACGTAAAAATTACACGGGTCGGTGATTGGTCGGAAAATTCGATATCTGGCGACCCCGGCATGGCTGTTTCGGCCAATCCAAGCTAAGCCACGAAAATCGTATTTCCTCGAAAACTATGCACCGCTGGGGAAATCCAGTTACAGATTTGAAATCTGCACACATGTGTGCTTCTAATGACGTAAAAATTACACGGTTCGGTGATTGGTCGGAAAATTCGATATCTGGCGACCCCGGCATGGCTGTTTCGGCCAATCCAAGCTAAGCCACAAAAATCGTATTTCTTCGAAAACTATGCACCGCATAGGAAATCGACTTACAGATCTGAAATCTGCACACATGTGCGCTTCTAATGACGTAAAAATTACACGGATCGGTGATTGGTTGGAAAATTCGATATCTGGCGACCCCGGCATGGCTGTTTCCGCCAATCCAAGCTAAGCCACGAAAATAGTATTTCCTCGAAAACTATGCACCGCATAGGAAATCGACTTACAGATTTGAAATCTGTACACATGTCCGCTTCTAATGACGTAAAAATTACACTAATCGGTGATTGGTCGGAAAATTCGATATCTGGCGACCCCGGCATGGCTGTTTCCACCAATCCAAGCTAAGCCACAAAAATCGTATTTCTTCGAAAACTATGCACCGCATAGGAAATCGACTTACAGATCTGAAATCTGCACACATGTGCGCTTCTAATGACGTAAAAATTACACGGATCGGTGATTGGTTGGAAAATTCGATATCTGCCGACCCCGGCATGGCTGTTTCCGCCAATCCAAGCTAAGCCACAAAAATCTTATTTCCCCGAAAACTATGCACCGCATAGGAAATCCACTTACAGATTTGAAATCTGCACACATGCGCGCTTCTAATGACGTACAAATTACACGGATCGGTGATTGGTCGGAAAATTCGATATCTGGCGACCCCGGCATGGCTGTTTCCGCCAATCCAAGCTAAGCCACAAAAATCTTATTTCCTCGAAAACTATGCACCGCATAGGAAATCCACTTACAGATTTGAAATCTGCACACACGTGCGCTTCTAATGACGTAAAAATTACACGGATCGGTGATTGGTCGGAAAATTCGATATCTGGCGACCCCGGCATGGCTGTTTCCGCCAATCCAAGCTAAGCCACAAAAATCTTATTTCCCCGAAAACTATGCACCGCATAGGAAATCCACTTACAGATTTGAAATCTGCACACATGTGTGCTTCTAATGACGTAAAAATTACACGGGTCGGTGATTGGTCGGAAAATTCGATATCTGGCGACCCCGGCATGGCTGTTTCGGCCAATCCAAGCTAAGCCACGAAAATCGTATTTCCTCGAAAACTATGCACCGCTGGGGAAATCCAGTTACAGATTTGAAATCTGCACACATGTGTGCTTCTAATGACGTAAAAATTACACGGTTCGGTGATTGGTCGGAAAATTCGATATCTGGCGACCCCGGCATGGCTGTTTCGGCCAATCCAAGCTAAGCCACAAAAATCGTATTTCTTCGAAAACTATGCACCGCATAGGAAATCGACTTACAGATCTGAAATCTGCACACATGTGCGCTTCTAATGACGTAAAAATTACACGGATCGGTGATTGGTTGGAAAATTCGATATCTGGCGACCCCGGCATGGCTGTTTCCGCCAATCCAAGCTAAGCCACGAAAATCGTATTTCCTCGAAAACTATGCACCGCATAGGAAATCGACTTACAGATTTGAAATCTGCACACATGTCCGCTTCTAATGACGTAAAAATTACACTAATCGGTGATTGGTCGGAAAATTCGATATCTGGCGACCCCGGCATGGCTGTTTCCACCAATCCAAGCGAAGCCACGAAAATCGTATTTCCTCGAAAACTATGCACAGCATAGGAAATCCAGTTACAGATTTGAAATCTGCACACATGTGCGCTTCTAATGACGTAAAAGTTACACGGATCGGAGATTGGTCGGAAAATTCGATATCTGCCGACCCCGGCATGGCTGTTTCCACCAATCCAAGCTAAGCCACGAAAATCGTATTTCCTCGAAAACTATGCACCGCATAGGAAATCGACTTACAGATTTGAAATCTGCACACATGTGTGCTTCTAATGACGTAAAAATTACACTAATCGGTGATTGGTCGGAAAATTCGATATCTGGCGACCCCGGCATGGCTGTTTCCGCCAATCCAAGCTGAGCCACAAAAATCTTATTTCCCCGAAAACTATGCACCGCATAGGAAATCCAGTTACAGATTTGAAATCTGCACACATGTCCGCTTCTAATGACGTAAAAATTACACGGATCGGTGATTGGTTGGAAAATTCGATATCTGGCGACCCCGGCATGGCTGTTTCCGCCAATCCAAGCTAAGCCACGAAAATCGTATTTCCTCGAAAACTATGCACCGCATAGGAAATCGACTTACAGATTTGAAATCTGCACACATGTGTGCTTCTAATGACGTAAAAATTACACTAATCGGTGATTGGTCGGAAAATTCGATATCTGGCGACCCCGGCATGGCTGTTTCCACCAATCCAAGCTAAGCCACGAAAATCGTATTTCCTCGAAAACTATGCACCGCATAGGAAATCCAGTTACAGATTTGAAATCTGCACACATGTGCGCTTCTAATGACGTAAAAGTTACACGGATCGGAGATTGGTCGGAAAATTCGATATCTGGCGACCCCGGCATGGCTGTTTCCACCAATCCAAGCTAAGCCACAAAAATCTTATTTCCTCGAAAAATATGCACCGCATAGGAAATCCACTCACAGATTTGAAATCTGCACACATGTCCGCTTCTAATGACGTAAAAATTACACGGATCGGTGATTGGTCGGAAAATTCGATATCTGGCGACCCCGGCATGGCTGTTTCCGCCAATCCAAGCTGAGCCACAAAAATCTTATTTCCCCGAAAACTATGCACCGCATAGGAAATCCACTTACAGATTTGAAATCTGCACACATGTGTGCTTCTAATGACGTGAAAATTACACGGGTCGGTGATTGGTCGGAAAATTCGATATCTGGCGACCCCGGCATGGCTGTTTCGGCCAATCCAAGCTAAGCCACGAAAATCTTATTTCCCCGAAAACTATGCACCGCACAGGAAATCGACTTACAGATTTGAAATCTGCACACATGTGCGCTAATGACGTAAAAATTACACGGATCGGTGATTGGTCGGAAAATTCGATATCTGGCGACCCCGGCATGGCTGTTTCGGCCAATCCAAGCTAAGCCACAAAAATCTTATTTCCTCGAAAACTATGCACCGCTGGGGAAATCCAGTTACAGATTTGAAATCTGCACACATGTGCGCTTCTAATGACGTAAAAGTTACACGGATCGGAGATTGGTCGGAAAATTCGATATCTGCCGACCCCGGCATGGCTGTTTCCACCAATCCAAGCTAAGCCACGAAAATCGTATTTCCTCGAAAACTATGCACCGCATAGGAAATCCAGTTACAGATTTGAAATCTGCACACATGTGCGCTTCTAATGACGTAAAAATTACACGGATCGGTGATTGGTCCGAAAACTCGATATCTGGCGACCCAGGCATGGCTGTTTCCGCCAATCCAAGCTAAGCCACAAAAATCTTATTTCCTCGAAAAATATGCACCGCATAGGAAATCCACTTACAGATTTGAAATCTGCACACATGTGCGCTTCTAATGACGTAAAAATTACACGGATCGGTGATTGGTCGGAAAATTCGATATCTGGCGACCCCGGCATGGCTGTTTCCGCCAATCCAAGCTAAGCCACAAAAATCTTATTTCCCCGAAAACTATGCACCGCATAGGAAATCCACTTACAGATTTGAAATCTGCACACATGTGTGCTTCTAATGACGTAAAAATTACACGGATCGGTGATTGGTCGGAAAATTCGATATCTGGCGACCCCGGCATGGCTGTTTCCGCCAATCCAAGCTAAGCCACAAAAATCTTATTTCCTCGAAAACTATGCACCGCTGGGGAAATCCAGTTACAGGTTTGAAATCTGCACACATGTGCGCTTCTAATGACGTAAAAATTACACGGATCGGTGATTGGTCGGAAAATTCGATATCTGGCGACCTCGGCATGGCTGTTTCCGCCAATCCAAGCTAAGCCACGAAAATCGTATTTCCTCGAAAACTATGCACCGCTGGGGAAATCCAGTTACAGATTTGAAATCTGCACACATGTGCGCTTCTAATGACGTAAAAATTACACGCATCGGTGATTGGTCCGAAAACTCGATATCTGGCGACCCCGGCATGGCTGTTTCCACCAATCCAAGCTAAGCCACAAAAATCTTATTTCCCCGAAAGCTATGCACCGCATAGGAAATCCACTTACAGATTTGAAATCTGCACACATGTGTGCTTCTAATGACGTAAAAATTACACGGATCGGTGATTGGTCGGAAAATTCGATATCTGTCGACCCCGGCATGGCTGTTTCGGCCAATCCAAGCTAAGCCGCAAAAATGGTATTTCCTCGAAAACTATGCACCGCTGGGGAAATCCACTTACAGATTTGAAATCTGCACACATGTGCGCATCTAATGACGTAAAAATTACACGGATCGGTGATTGGTCGGAAAATTCGATATCTGGCGACCCCGGCATGGCTGTTTCGGCCAATCCAAGCTAAGCCGCAAAAATGGTATTTCCTCGAAAGCTATGCACCGCTGGGGAAATCCACTTACAGATTTGAAATCTGCACACATGTCCGCTTCTAATGACGTAAAAGTTACACGGATCGGAGATTGGTCGGAAAATTCGATATCTGGCGACCCCGGCATGGCTGTTTCCACCAATCCAAGCTAAGCCACGAAAATCGTATTTCCTCGAAAACTATGCACCGCATAGGAAATCCAGTTACAGATTTGAAATCTGCACACATGTGCGCTTCTAATGACGTAAAAGTTACACGGATCGGAGATTGGTCGGAAAATTCGATATCTGCCGACCCCGGCATGGCTGTTTCCGCCAATCCAAGCTAAGCCACGAAAATCGTATTTCCTCGAAAACTATGCACCGCTGGGGAAATCCAGTTACAGATTTGAAATCTGCACACATGTGCGCTTCTAATGACGTAAAAATTACACGGATCGGTGGTTGTTCGGAAAATTCGATATCTGGCGACCCCGGCATGGCTGTTTCCGCCAATCCAAGCTAAGCCACGAAAATCGTATTTCCTCGAAAACTATGCACCGCATAGGAAATCCACTTACAGATTTGAAATCTGCACACATGTGTGCTTCTAATGACGTAAAAATTACACGGGTCGGTGATTGGTCGGAAAATTCGATATCTGGCGACCCCGGCATGGCTGTTTCGGCCAATCCAAGCTAAGCCGCGAAAATCGTATTTCCTCGAAAACTATGCACCGCATAGGAAATCCACTTACAGATTTGAAATCTGCACACATGTGCGCTTCTAATGACGTAAAAATTACACGGATCGGTGATTGGTCGGAAAATTCGATATCTGGCGACCCCGGCATGGCTGTTTCGGCCAATCCAAGCTAAGCCACAAAAATCGTATTTCCCCGAAAACTATGCACCGCATAGGAAATCCACTTACAGATTTGAAATCTGCACACATGTGCGCTTCTAATGACGTAAAAATTACACGGATCGGTGATTGGTCGGAAAATTCGATATCTGGCGACCCCGGCATGGCTGTTTCGGCCAATCCAAGCTAAGCCACAAAAATCGTATTTCCCCGAAAACTATGCACCGCATAGGAAATCCACTTACAGATTTGAAATCTGCACACATGTGCGCTTCTAATGACGTAAAAATTACACGGATCGGTGATAGGTCGGAAAATTCGATATCTGGCGACCCCGGCATGGCTGTTTCGGCCAATCCAAGCTAAGCCACAAAAATCGTATTTCCCCGAAAACTATGCACCGCATAGGAAATCCACTTACAGATTTGAAATCTGCACACATGTGCGCTTCTAATGACGTAAAAATTACACGGATCGGTGATAGGTCGGAAAATTCGATATCTGGCGACCCCGGCATGGCTGTTTCGGCCAATCCAAGCTAAGCCGCGAAAATCGTATTTCCTCGAAAACTATGCACCGCATAGGAAATCGACTTACAGATTTGAAATCTGCACACATGTGCGCTTCTAATGACGTAAAAATTACACGGATCGGTGATAGGTCGGAAAATTCGATATCTGGCGACCCCGGCATGGCTGTTTCCGCCAATCCAAGCTAAGCCACAAAAATCTTATTTCCCCGAAAACTATGCACCGCATAGGAAATCCACTTACAGATTTGAAATCTGCACACATGTGCGCTTCTAATGACGTAAAAGTTACACGGATCGGAGACTGGTCGGAAAATTCGATATCTGCCGACCCCGGCATGGCTGTTTCCACCAATCCAAGCTAAGCCACGAAAATCGTTTTTCCTCGAAAACTATGCACCGCTGGGGAAATCCAGTTACAGATTTGAAATCTGCACACATGTGCGCTTCTAATGACGTAAAAATTACACGGATCGGTGATTGGTCGGAAAATTCGATATCTGGCTACCCCGGCATGGCTGTTTCGGCCAATCCAAGCTAAGCCACGAAAATCGTATTTCCTCGAAAACTATGCACCGCATATTAAATCGACTTACAGATTTGAAATCTGCACACATGTGCGCTTCTAATGACGTGAAAATTACACGGATCGGTGATAGGTCGGAAAATTCGATATCTGGCGACCCCGGCATGGCTGTTTCCGCCAATCCAAGCTAAGCCACAAAAATCTTATTTCCCCGAAAACTATGCACCGCATAGGAAATCCACTTACAGATTTGAAATCTGCACACATGTGCGCTTCTAATGACGTAAAAATTACACGGATCGGTGATTGGTCGGAAAATTCGATATCTGGCTACCCCGGCATGGCTGTTTCGGCCAATCCAAGCTAAGCCACGAAAATCGTATTTCCTCGAAAACTATGCACCGCATAGGAAATCCACTTACAGATTTGAAATCTGCACACATGTGCGCTTCTAATGACGTGAAAATTACACGGATCGGTGATTGGTCGGAAAATTCGATATCTGGCGACCCCGGCATGGCTGTTTCGGCCAATCCAAGCTAAGCCACAAAAATCTTATTTCCTCGAAAACTATGCACCGCATAGGAAATCCAGTTACAGATTTGAAATCTGCTCACATGTGCGCTTCTAATGACGTACAGATTACACGGATCGGTGATTGGTCGGAAAATTCGATATCTGGCGACCCCGGCATGGCTGTTTCGGCCAATCCAAGCTAAGCCACAAAAATCTTATTTCCTCGAAAACTATGCACCGCTGGGGAAATCCAGTTACAGATTTGAAATCTGCACACATGTCCGCTTCTAATGACGTAAAAATTACACGGATCGGTGATAGGTCGGAAAATTCGATATCTGGCGACCCCGGCATGGCTGTTTCGGCCAATCCAAGCTAAGCCACGAAAATCGTATTTCCTCGAAAACTATGCACCGCATAGGAAATCCACTTACAGATTTGAAATCTGCACACATGTGCGCTTCTAATGACGTAAAAATTACACGGATCGGTGATAGGTCGGAAAATTCGATATCTGGCGACCCCGGCATGGCTGTTTCGGCCAATCCAAGCTAAGCCACAAAAATCGTATTTCCCCGAAAACTATGCACCGCATAGGAAATCCACTTACAGATTTGAAATCTGCACACATGTGCGCTTCTAATGACGTAAAAATTACACGGATCGGTGATAGGTCGGAAAATTCGATATCTGGCGACCCCGGCATGGCTGTTTCGGCCAATCCAAGCTAAGCCACAAAAATCGTATTTCCCCGAAAACTATGCACCGCATAGGAAATCCACTTACAGATTTGAAATCTGCACACATGTGCGCTTCTAATGACGTAAAAATTACACGGATCGGTGATAGGTCGGAAAATTCGATATCTGGAGACCCCGGCATGGCTGTTTCGGCCAATCCAAGCTAAGCCACGAAAATCGTATTTCCTCGAAAACTATGCACCGCATAGGAAATCCAGTTACAGATTTGAAATCTGCACACATGTGTGCTTCTAATGACGTAAAAATTACACGGGTCGGTGATTGGTCGGAAAATTCGATATCTGGCGACCCCGGCATGGCTGTTTCGGCCAATCCAAGCTAAGCCACAAAAATCTTATTTCCTCGAAAACTATGCACCGCTGGGGAAATCCAGTTACAGATTTGAAATCTGCACACATGTCCGCTTCTAATGACGTAAAAATTACACGGATCGGTGATAGGTCGGAAAATTCGATATCTGGCGACCCCGGCATGGCTGTTTCGGCCAATCCAAGCTAAGCCACGAAAATCGTATTTCCTCGAAAACTATGCACCGCATAGGAAATCCACTTACAGATTTGAAATCTGCACACATGTGCGCTTCTAATGACGTAAAAATTACACGGATCGGTGATAGGTCGGAAAATTCGATATCTGGCGACCCCGGCATGGCTGTTTCGGCCAATCCAAGCTAAGCCACAAAAATCGTATTTCCCCGAAAACTATGCACCGCATAGGAAATCCACTTACAGATTTGAAATCTGCACACATGTGCGCTTCTAATGACGTAAAAATTACACGGATCGGTGATAGGTCGGAAAATTCGATATCTGGCGACCCCGGCATGGCTGTTTCGGCCAATCCAAGCTAAGCCACGAAAATCGTATTTCCTCGAAAACTATGCACCGCATAGGAAATCCAGTTACAGATTTGAAATCTGCACACATGTGTGCTTCTAATGACGTAAAAATTACACGGGTCGGTGATTGGTCGGAAAATTCGATATCTGGCGACCCCGGCATGGCTGTTTCGGCCAATCCAAGCTAAGCCACGAAAATCGTATTTCCTCGAAAACTATGCACCGCATAGGAAATCCACTTACAGATTTGAAATCTGCACGCATGTGCGCTTCTAATGACGTAAAAGTTACACGGATCGGTGATTGGTCGGAAAATTCGATATCTGGCGATGCCGGCATGGCTGTTTCGGCCAATCCAAGCTAAGCCACAAAAATCTTATTTCCTCGAAAACTATGCACCGCATAGGAAATCCACTTACAGATTTGAAATCTGCACACATGTGCGCTTTTAATGACGTGAAAATTACACGGATCGGTGATTGGTCAGAGAATTCGATATCTGGCGACCCCGGCATGGCTGTTTCCGCCAATCCAAGCTAAGCCACAAAAATCTTATTTCCCCGAAAACTATGCACCGCATAGGAAATCCACTTACAGATTTGAAATCTGCACACATGTGTGCTTCTAATGACGTAAAAATTACACGGGTCGGTGATTGGTCGGAAAATTCGATATCTGGCGACCCCGGCATGGCTGTTTCGGCCAATCCAAGCTAAGCCACGAAAATCGTATTTCCTCGAAAACTATGCACCGCATAGGAAATCCACTTACAGATTTGAAATCTGCACACATGTGCGCTTCTAATGACGTAAAGGTTACACGGATCGGAGATTGGTCGGAAAATTCGATATCTGCCGACCCCGGCATGGCTGTTTCCACCAATCCAAGCTAAGCCACGAAAATCGTATTTCCTCGAAAACTATGCACCGCATAGGAAATCCACTTACAGATTTGAAATCTGCACACATGTGCGCTTCTAATGACGTAAAAGTTACACGGATCGGAGATTGGTCGGAAAATTCGATATCTGGCGACCCCGGCATGGCTGTTTCCACCAATCCAAGCTAAGCCACGAAAATCGTATTTCCTCGAAAACTATGCACCGCATAGGAAATCCAGTTACAGATTTGAAATCTGCACACATGTGCGCTTCTAACGACGTAAAAGTTACACGGATCGGAGATTGGTCGGAAAATTCGATATCTGGCGACCCCGGCATGGCTGTTTCCACCAATCCAAGCTAAGCCACGAAAATCGTATTTCCTCGAAAACTATGCACCGCATAGGAAATCCAGTTACAGATTTGAAATCTGCACACATGTGCGCTTCTAATGACGTAAAAATTACACGGATCGGTGATTGGTCGGAAAATTCGATATCTGGCGACCCCGGCATGGCTGTTTCCGCCAATCCAAGCTAAGCCACGAAAATCGTTTTTCCTCGAAAACTATGCACCGCATAGGAAATCCAGTTACAGATTCGAAATCTGCACACATGTGCGCTTCTAATGACGTAAAAGTTACACGGATCGGAGATTGGTCGGAAAATTCGATATGTGGCGACCCCGGCATGGCTGTTTCCGCCAATCCAAGCTAAGCCACAAAAATCTTATTTCCTCGAAAACTATGCACCGCTAGGGAAATCCACTTACAGAATGGAAACCTGCACGCGGATCGGTGATTGGTCGGAAAATTCGATATCTGGCGACCCCGGCATGGCTGTTTCCACCAATCCAAGCTAAGCCACGAAAATCGTATTTCCTCGAAAACTATGCACCGCATAAGAAATCGACTTACAGATTTGAAATCTGCACACATGTGCGCTTCTAATGACGTAAAAGTTACACGGATCGGAGATTGGTCGGAAAATTCGATATGTGGCGACCCCGGCATGGCTGTTTCCGCCAATCCAAGCTAAGCCACAAAAATCTTATTTCCTCGAAAACTATGCACCGCTAGGGAAATCCACTTACAGAATGGAAATCTGCACACGGATCGGTGATTGGTCGGAAAATTCGATATCTGGCGACCCCGGCATGGCTGTTTCGGCCAATCCAAGCTAAGCCACAAAAATCGTATTTCCCCGAAAACTATGCACCGCATAGGAAATCCACTTACAGATTTGAAATCTGCACACATGTGCGCTTCTAATGACGTAAAAATTACACGGGTCGGTGATTGGTCGGAAAATTCGATATCTGGCGACCACGGCATGGCTGTTTCCACCAATCCAAGCTAAGCCACGAAAATCGTATTTCCTCGAAAACTATGCACCGCATAGGAAATCCAGTTACAGATTTGAAATCTGCACACATGTGCGCTTCTAATGACGTAAAATTACACGGATCGGTGATTGGTCGGAAAATTCGATATCTGGCGACCCCGGCATGGCTGTTTCCACCAATCCAAGCTAAGCCACGAAAATCGTATTTCCTCGAAAACTATGCACCGCATAGGAAATCCAGTTACAGATTTGAAATCTGCACACATGTGCGCTTCTAATGACGTAAAATTACACGGATCCTTGATTGGTCGGAAAATTCGATATCTGGCGACCACGGCATGGCTGTTTCCACCAATCCAAGCTAAGCCACAAAAATCTTATTTCCTCGAAAACTATGCACCGCTAGGGAAATCCACTTACAGAATGGAAATCTGCACACGGATCGGTGATTGGTCGGAAAATTCGATATCTGGCGACCCCGGCATGGCTGTTTCCACCAATCCAAGCTAAGCCACGAAAATCGTATTTCCTCGAAAACTATGCACCGCATAGGAAATCCAGTTACAGATTTGAAATCTGCACACATGTGCGCTTCTAATGACGTAAAATTACACGGATCGGTGATTGGTCGGAAAATTCGATATCTGGCGACCCCGGCATGGCCGTTTCGGCCAATCCTAACTAGTCAACAAAAATATGATTTTCTCGAAAACCGTGCACTACATGGGAAATCCAGATACAGATTTGAAATCTGCACACATGTGCACTTCTAATAACGCAGAAATTACTCGGATCGGTGATTGGTCGGAAAATTCGATATCTGGCGACCCCGGCATGGATGTTTCCGCCAATCCAACTAAGCCACGAAAATCGTATTTCTTCGAAAACTGCGCACCGCACAGGAAATCCAGTTACAGATTTGAAATCTGCACACATGTGCGCTTCTAATGACGTAAAATTACACGGATCGGTGATTGGTCGGAAAATTCGATATCTGGCGACCCCGGCATGGCTGTTTCCGCCAATCCAAGCTAAGCCACGAAAATCGTATTTCCTCGAAAACTATGCACCGCATAGGAAATCCAGTTACAGATTTGAAATCTGCACACATGTGCGCTTCTAATGACGTAAAATTACACGGATCGGTGATTGGTCGGAAAATTCGATATCTGGCGACCCCGGCATGGCTGTTTCCGCCAATCCAACTAAGCCACGAAAATCGTATTTCCTCGAAAACTATGCACCGCATAGGAAATCCAGTTACAGATTTGAAATCTGCACACATGTGCGCTTCTAATGACGTAAAAATTACACGGATCGGTGATTGGTCGGAAAATTCGATATCTGGCGACCCCGGCATGGCCGTTTCGGCCAATCCTAACTAGTCAACAAAAATATGATTTTCTCGAAAACCGTGCACTACATGGGAAATCCAGATACAGATTTGAAATCTGCACTCATGTGCACTTCTAATAACGCAGAAATTACTCGGATCGGTGATTGGTCGGAAAATTCGATATCTGGCGACCCCGGCATGGCTGTTTCCGCCAATCCAAGCTAAGCCACAAAAATCTTATTTCCCCGAAAACTATGCACCGCATAGGAAATCCACTTACAGATTTGAAATCTGCACACATGTGTGCTTCTAATGACGTAAAAATTACACGGGTCGGTGATTGGTTGGAAAATTCGATATGTGGCGACCCCGGCATGGCTGTTTCCGCCAATCCAAGCTAAGCCACGAAAATCGTATTTCCTCGAAAACTATGCACCGCATAGGAAATCGACTTACAGATTTGAAATCTGCACACATGTCCGCTTCTAACGACGTAAAAATTACACGGATCGGTGATTGGTTGGAAAATTCGATATCTGGCGACCCCGGCATGGCTGTTTCCGCCAATCCAAGCTAAGCCACAAAAATCTTATTTCCTCGAAAACTATGCACCGCATAGGAAATCCAGTTACAGATTTGGAATCTGCACACATGTGCGCTTCTAATGACGTAAAAATTACACGGATCGGTGATTGGTCGGAAAATTCGATATCTGGCGACCCCGGCATGGCCGTTTCGGCCAATCCTAACTAGTCAACAAAAATATGATTTTCTCGAAAACCGCGCACTACATGGGAAATCCAGATACAGATTTGAAATCTGCACTCATGTGCACTTCTAATAACGCAGAAATTACTCGGATCGGTGATTGGTCGGAAAATTCGATATCTGGCGACCCCGGCATGGCTGTTTCCGCCAATCCAAGCTAAGCCACAAAAATCTTATTTCCTCGAAAACTATGCACCGCTGGGGAAATCCAGATACAGTTTTGAAATCTGCACACATGTGCGCTTCTAATGACGTAAAAATTACACGGGTCGGTGATTGGTCGGATAATTCGATATCTGGCGACCCCGGCATGGCCGTTTCGGCCAATCCTAACTAGTCAACAAAAATATGATTTTCTCGAAAACCGTGCACTACATGGGAAATCCAGATACAGATTTGAAATCTGCACTCATGTGCACTTCTAATAACGCAGAAATTACTCGGATCGGTGATTGGTCGGAAAATTCGATATCTGGCGACCCCGGCATGGCTGTTTCCGCCAATCCAAGCTAAGCCACAAAAATCTTATTTCCCCGAAAACTATGCACCGCATAGGAAATCCACTTACAGATTTGAAATCTGCACACATGTGTGCTTCTAATGACGTAAAAATTACACGGGTCGGTGATTGGTTGGAAAATTCGATATGTGGCGACCCCGGCATGGCTGTTTCCGCCAATCCAAGCTAAGCCACGAAAATCGTATTTCCTCGAAAACTATGCACCGCATAGGAAATCGACTTACAGATTTGAAATCTGCACACATGTCCGCTTCTAACGACGTAAAAATTACACGGATCGGTGATTGGTTGGAAAATTCGATATCTGGCGACCCCGGCATGGCTGTTTCGGCCAATCCAAGCTAAGCCACAAAAATCTTATTTCCTCGAAAACTATGCACCGCATAGGAAATCCAGTTACAGATTTGGAATCTGCACACATGTGCGCTTCTAATGACGTAAAAATTACACGGATCGGTGATTGGTCGGAAAATTCGATATCTGGCGGCCCCGGCATGGCCGTTTCGGCCAATCCTAACTAGTCAACAAAAATATGATTTTCTCAAAAACCGCGCACTACATGGGAAATCCAGATACAGATTTGAAATCTGCACTCATGTGCACTTCTAATAACGCAGAAATTACTCGGATCGGTGATTGGTCGGAAAATTCGATATCTGGCGACCCCGGCATGGCTGTTTCCGCCAATCCAAGCTAAGCCAAAAAAATCTTATTTCCTCGAAAACTATGCACCGCTGGGGAAATCCAGATACAGTTTTGAAATCTGCACACATGTGCGCTTCTAATGACGTAAAAATTTCACGGATCGGTGATTGGTCGGAAAATTCGATATCTGGCGACCCCGGCATGGCCGTTTCGGCCAATCCTAACTAGTCAACAAAAATATGATTTTCTCAAAAACCGCACACTACATGGGAAATCCAGATACAGATTTGAAATCTGCACTCATGTGCACTTCTAATAACGCAGAAATTACTCGGATCGGTGATTGGTCGGAAAATTCGATATCTGGCGACCCCGGCATGGCTGTTTTCGCCAATCCAAGCTAAGCCACAAAAATCTTATTTCCTCGAAAACTATGCACCGCATAGGAAATCGACTTACAGATTTGAAATCTGCACACATGTCCGCTTCTAACGACGTAAAAATTACACGGATCGGTGATTGGTTGGAAAATTCGATATCTGGCGACCCCGGCATGGCTGTTTCGGCCAATCCAAGCTAAGCCACAAAAATCTTATTTCCTCGAAAACTATGCACCGCATAGGAAATCCAGTTACAGATTTGGAATCTGCACACATGTGCGCTTCTAATGACGTAAAAATTACACGGATCGGTGATTGGTCGGAAAATTCGATATCTGGCGGCCCCGGCATGGCCGTTTCGGCCAATCCTAACTAGTCAACAAAAATATGATTTTCTCAAAAACCGCGCACTACATGGGAAATCCAGATACAGATTTGAAATCTGCACTCATGTGCACTTCTAATAACGCAGAAATTACTCGGATCGGTGATTGGTCGGAAAATTCGATATCTGGCGACCCCGGCATGGCTGTTTCCGCCAATCCAAGCTAAGCCACAAAAATCTTATTTCCTCGAAAACTATGCACCGCTGGGGAAATCCAGATACAGTTTTGAAATCTGCACACATGTGCGCTTCTAATGACGTAAAAATTACACGGATCGGTGATTGGTCGGAAAATTCGATATCTGGCGACCCCGGCATGGCCGTTTCGGCCAATCCTAACTAGTCAACAAACATATGATTTTCTCGAAAACCGCGCACTACATGGGAAATCCAGATACAGATTTGAAATCTGCACTCATGTGCACTTCTAATAACGCAGAAATTACTCGGATCGGTGATTGGTCGGAAAATTCGATATCTGGCGACCCCGGCATGGCTGTTTCCGCCAATCCAAGCTAAGCCACAAAAATCTTATTTCCTCGAAAACTATGCACCGCTGGGGAAATCCAGATACAGTTTTGAAATCTGCACACATGTGCGCTTCTAATGACGTAAAAATTACACGGATCGGTGATTGGTCGGAAAATTCGATATCTGGCGACCCCGGCATGGCCGTTTCGGCCAATCCTAACTAGTCAACAAAAATACGATTTTCTCAAAAACCGCGCACTACATGGGAAATCCAGATACAGATTTGAAATCTGCACTCATGTGCACTTCTAATAACGCAGAAATTACTCGGATCGGTGATTGGTCGGAAAATTCGATATCTGGCGACCCCGGCATGGCTGTTTTCGCCGATCCAAGCTAATCACAAAAATCTTATTTCCCCGAAAACTATGCACCGCATAGGAAATCGACTTACAGATTTGAAATCTGCACACATGTCCCCTTCTAACGACGTAAAAATTACACGGATCGGTGATTGGTCGGAAAATTCGATATCTGGCGACCCCGGCATGGCTGTTTTCGCCAATCCAAGCTAAGCCACAAAAATCTTATTTCCTCGAAAACTATGCACCGCATAGGAAATCGACTTACAGATTTGAAATCTGCACACATGTCCGCTTCTAACGACGTAAAAATTACACGGATCGGTGATTGGTTGGAAAATTCGATATCTGGCGACCCCGGCATGGCTGTTTCGGCCAATCCAAGCTAAGCCACAAAAATCTTATTTCCTCGAAAACTATGCACCGCATAGGAAATCCAGTTACAGATTTGGAATCTGCACACATGTGCGCTTCTAATGACGTAAAAATTACACGGATCGGTGATTGGTCGGAAAATTCGATATCTGGCGGCCCCGGCATGGCCGTTTCGGCCAATCCTAACTAGTCAACAAAAATATGATTTTCTCAAAAACCGCGCACTACATGGGAAATCCAGATACAGATTTGAAATCTGCACTCATGTGCACTTCTAATAACGCAGAAATTACTCGGATCGGTGATTGGTCGGAAAATTCGATATCTGGCGACCCCGGCATGGCTGTTTCCGCCAATCCAAGCTAAGCCACAAAAATCTTATTTCCTCGAAAACTATGCACCGCTGGGGAAATCCAGATACAGTTTTGAAATCTGCACACATGTGCGCTTCTAATGACGTAAAAATTACACGGATCGGTGATTGGTCGGAAAATTCGATATCTGGCGACCCCGGCATGGCCGTTTCGGCCAATCCTAACTAGTCAACAAAAATATGATTTTCTCGAAAACCGCGCACTACATGGGAAATCCAGATACAGATTTGAAATCTGCACTCATGTGCACTTCTAATAACGCAGAAATTACTCGGATCGGTGATTGGTCGGAAAATTCGATATCTGGCGACCCCGGCATGGCTGTTTCCGCCAATCCAAGCTAAGCCACAAAAATCTTATTTCCTCGAAAACTATGCACCGCTGGGGAAATCCAGATACAGTTTTGAAATCTGCACACATGTGCGCTTCTAATGACGTAAAAATTACACGGATCGGTGATTGGTCGGAAAATTCGATATCTGGCGACCCCGGCATGGCCGTTTCGGCCAATCCTAACTAGTCAACAAAAATACGATTTTCTCAAAAACCGCGCACTACATGGGAAATCCAGATACAGATTTGAAATCTGCACTCATGTGCACTTCTAATAACGCAGAAATTACTCGGATCGGTGATTGGTCGGAAAATTCGATATCTGGCGACCCCGGCATGGCTGTTTTCGCCGATCCAAGCTAATCACAAAAATCTTATTTCCCCGAAAACTATGCACCGCATAGGAAATCGACTTACAGATTTGAAATCTGCACACATGTCCCCTTCTAACGACGTAAAAATTACACGGATCGGTGATTGGTCGGAAAATTCGATATCTGGCGACCCCGGCATGGCTGTTTCGGCCAATCCAAGCTAAGCCACAAAAATCTTATTTCCTCGAAAACTATGCACCGCTGGGGAAATCCAGTTACAGATTTGAAATGTGCACACATGTGCGCTTCTAATGACGTAAAAATTACACGGATCGGTGATTGGTCGGAAAATTCGATATCTGGTGACCCCGGCATATCTGTTTCCGCCGATCCAAGCTAAGCCATAAAAATCTTATTTTCTCGAAAACCGTGCACTACATGGGAAATCCAGATACAGATTTGAAATCTGCACACATGTGCGCTTCTAATGACGTAAAAATTACACGGATCGGTGATTGGTCGGAAAATTCGATATCTGGCGACCCCGGCATGGCTGTTTCGGCCAATCCAAGCTAAGCCACAAAAATCTTATTTCCTCGAAAACTATGCACCGCTGGGGAAATCCAGTTACAGATTTGAAATCTGCACACATGTGCGCTTCTAATGACGTAAAAATTACACGGATCGGTGATTGGTCGGAAAATTGATATCTGGCGACCCCGGCATGGCTGTTTCCGCCAATCCAAGCTAAGCCACAAAAATCGTATTTCCTCGAAAACTATGCACCGCTGGGGAAATCCAGTTACAGATTTGAAATCTGCACACATGTGCGCTTCTAATGACGTAAGAATTACACGGATCGGTGATTGGTCGGAAAATTCGATATCTGGCGACCCCGGCATGGCTGTTTCCGCCAATCCAAGCTAAGCCACAAAAATCGTATTTCCTCGAAAACTATGCACCGCATAGGCAATCCAGTTACAGATTTGAAATCTGCACACATGTGCGCTTCTAATGACGTAAAAGTTACACGGATCGGTGATTGGACGGAAAATTAGATATCTGGCGACCGCGGCATGGCCGTTTCGGCCAATCCTAACTACTCAACAAAAATATGATTTTCTCGAAAACCGTGCACTACATGGGAAATCCAGATACAGATTTGAAATCTGCACACATGTGCACTTCTAATAACGCAGAAATTACTCGGATCGGTGATTGGTCGGAAAATTCGATATCTGGCGACCCCGGCATGGCTGTTTCGGCCAATCCAAGCTAAGCCACAAAAATCTTATTTCCTCGAAAACTATGCACCGCATAGGAAATCCACTTACAGATTTGAAATCTGCACACATGTGCGCTTCTAATGACGTAAAAATTACACGGATCGGTGATTGGTCGGAAAATTCGATATCTGGTGACCCCGGCATATCTGTTTCCGCCGATCCAAGCTAAGCCATAAAAATCTTATTTTCTCGAAAACCGTGCACTACATGGGAAATCCAGATACAGATTTGAAATCTGCACACATGTGCACTTCTAATAACGCAGAAATTACTCGGATCGGTGATTGGTCGGAAAATTGATATCTGGCGACCCCGGCATGGCTGTTTGCGCCAATCCAAGCTAAGCCACAAAAATCGTATTTCCTCGAAAACTATGCACCGCTGGGGAAATCCAGTTACAGATTTGAAATCTGCACACATGTGCGCTTCTAATGACGTAAGAATTACACGGATCGGTGATTGGTCGGAAAATTCGATATCTGGCGACCCCGGCATGGCTGTTTCCGCCAATCCAAGCTAAGCCACAAAAATCGTATTTCCTCGAAAACTATGCACCGCATAGGCAATCCAGTTACAGATTTGAAATCTGCACACATGTGCGCTTCTAATGACGTAAAAGTTACACGGATCGGTGATTGGACGGAAAATTAGATATCTGGCGACCGCGGCATGGCCGTTTCGGCCAATCCTAACTACTCAACAAAAATATGATTTTCTCGAAAACCGTGCACTACATGGGAAATCCAGATACAGATTTGAAATCTGCACACATGTGCACTTCTAATAACGCAGAAATTACTCGGATCGGTGATTGGTCGGAAAATTGATATCTGGCGACCCCGGCATGGCTGTTTCCGCCAATCCAAGCTAAGCCACAAAAATCGTATTTCCTCGAAAACTATGCACCGCTGGGGAAATCCAGTTACAGATTTGAAATCTGCACACATGTGCGCTTCTAATGACGTAAGAATTACACGGATCGGTGATTGGTCGGAAAATTCGATATCTGGCGACCCCGGCATGGCTGTTTCCGCCAATCCAAGCTAAGCCACAAAAATCGTATTTCCTCGAAAACTATGCACCGCATAGGCAATCCAGTTACAGATTTGAAATCTGCACACATGTGCGCTTCTAATGACGTAAAAGTTACACGGATCGGTGATTGGACGGAAAATTAGATATCTGGCGACCGCGGCATGGCCGTTTCGGCCAATCCTAACTACTCAACAAAAATATGATTTTCTCGAAAACCGTGCACTACATGGGAAATCCAGATACAGATTTGAAATCTGCACACATGTGCACTTCTAATAACGCAGAAATTACTCGGATCGGTGATTGGTCGGAAAATTCGATATCTGGCGACCCCGGCATGGCTGTTTCGGCCAATCCAAGCTAAGCCACAAAAATCTTATTTCCTCGAAAACTATGCACCGCTGGGGAAATCCAGTTACAGATTTGAAATGTGCACACATGTGCGCTTCTAATGACGTAAAAATTACACGGATCGGTGATTGGTCGGAAAATTCGATATCTGGCGACCCCGGCATGGCTGTTTCCGCCAATCCAAGCTAAGCCACAAAAATCGTATTTCCTCGAAAACTATGCACCGCATAGGCAATCCAGTTACAGATTTGAAATCTGCACACATGTGCGCTTCTAATGACGTAAAAGTTACACGGATCGGTGACTGGACGGAAAATTAGATATCTGGCGACCGCGGCATGGCCGTTTCGGCCAATCCTAACTACTCAACAAAAATATGATTTTCTCGAAAACCGTGCACTACATGGGAAATCCAGATACAGATTTGAAATCTGCACACATGTGCACTTCTAATAACGCAGAAATTACTCGGATCGGTGATTGGTCGGAAAATTCGATATCTGGCGACCCCGGCATGGCTGTTTCGGCCAATCCAAGCTAAGCCACAAAAATCTTATTTCCTCGAAAACTATGCACCGCTGGGGAAATCCAGTTACAGATTTGAAATGTGCACACATGTGCGCTTCTAATGACGTAAAAGTTACACGGATCGGTGATTGGTCGGAAAATTCGATATCTGGTGACCCCGGCATATCTGTTTCCGCCGATCCAAGCTAAGCCATAAAAATCTTATTTTCTCGAAAACCGTGCACTACATGGGAAATCCAGATACAGATTTGAAATCTGCACACATGTGCGCTTCTAATGACGTAAAAATTACACGGATCGGTGATTGGTCGGAAAATTCGATATCTGGCGACCCCGGCATGGCTGTTTCGGCCAATCCAAGCTAAGCCACAAAAATCTTATTTCCTCGAAAACTATGCACCGCTGGGGAAATCCAGTTACAGATTTGAAATCTGCACACATGTGCGCTTCTAATGACGTAAAAATTACACGGATCGGTGATTGGTCGGAAAATTCGATATCTGGCGACCCCGGCATGGATGTTTCCGCCAATCCAAGCTAAGCCACAAAAATCGTATTTCCTCGAAAACTATGCACCGCATAGGCAATCCAGTTACAGATTTGAAATCTGCACACATGTGCGCTTCTAATGACGTAAAAGTTACACGGATCGGTGATTGGACGGAAAATTAGATATCTGGCGACCGCGGCATGGCCGTTTCGGCCAATCCTAACTACTCAACAAAAATATGATTTTCTCGAAAACCGTGCACTACATGGGAAATCCAGATACAGATTTGAAATCTGCACACATGTGCACTTCTAATAACGCAGAAATTACTCGGATCGGTGATTGGTCGGAAAATTCGATATCTGGCGACCCCGGCATGGCTGTTTCGGCCAATCCAAGCTAAGCCACAAAAATCGTATTTCCTCGAAAACTATGCACCGCTGGGGAAATCCAGTTACAGATTTGAAATGTGCACACATGTGCGCTTCTAATGACGTAAAAGTTACACGGATCGGTGATTGGTCGGAAAATTCGATATCTGGTGACCCCGGCATATCTGTTTCCGCCGATCCAAGCTAAGCCATAAAAATCTTATTTTCTCGAAAACCGTGCACTACATGGGAAATCCAGATACAGATTTGAAATCTGCACACATGTGCGCTTCTAATGACGTAAAAATTACACGGATCGGTGATTGGTCGGAAAATTCGATATCTGGCGACCCCGGCATGGCTGTTTCGGCCAATCCAAGCTAAGCCACAAAAATCTTATTTCCTCGAAAACTATGCACCGCTGGGGAAATCCAGTTACAGATTTGAAATCTGCACACATGTGCGCTTCTAATGACGTAAAAATTACACGGATCGGTGATTGGTCGGAAAATTCGATATCTGGCGACCCCGGCATGGCTGTTTCGGCCGATCCAAGCTAAGCCACAAAAATCTTATTTCCTCGAAAACTATGCACCGCTGGGGAAATCCAGTTACAGATTTGAAATCTGCACACATGTGCGCTTCTAATGACGTAAAAATTACACGGATCGGTGATTGGTCGGAAAATTCGACATCTGGCGACCCCGGCATGGCTGTTTCGGCCAATCCAAGCTAAGCCACAAAAATCTTATTTCCTCGAAAACTATGCACCGAATAGGAAATCCAGTTACAGATTTGACATCTGCACACATGTGCGCTTCTAATGACATAAGAATTACACGGATCGGTGATTGGTCGGAAAATTCGATATCTGGCGACGCCGGCATGGGCTGTTTCCGCCAATCCAAGCTAAGCCACAAAAATCTTATTTCCCCGAAAACTATGCACCGCATAGGAAATCCACTTACAGATTTGAAATCTGCACACATGTGCGCTTCTAATGACGTAAAAATTACACGGATCGGTGATTGGTCGGAAAATTCGATATCTGGCGACCCCGGCATGGCCGTTTCGGCCGATCCTAACTAGTCAACAAAAATATGATTTTCTCGAAAACCGTGCACTACATGGGAAATCCAGATACAGATTTGAAATCTGCACACAAGTGCACTTCTAATAACGCAGAAATTACTCGGATCGGTGATTGGTTGGAAAATTCGATATCTGGCGACCCCGGCATGGCGATTTCGGCCAATCCAAACTAAGCCACCAAAATATGATTTCCTCGAAAACTATGCACCGCTGTGGAAATCCACTTACAGATTTGAAATCTGCACACATGTGCGCTTCTAATGACGTAAAAATTACACGGATCGGTGATTGGTAGGAAAATTCGATATCTGGTGATGCCGGCATGGCGATTTCGGCCAATCCAAACTAAGCCACAAAAATCTTATTTCCTCGAAAACTATGCACCGAATAGGAAATCCAGTTACAGATTTGACATCTGCACACATGTGCGCTTCTAATGACATAAGAATTACACGGATCGGTGATTGGTCGGAAAATTCGATATCTGGCGACGCCGGCATGGGCTGTTTCCGCCAATCCAAGCTAAGCCACAAAAATCTTATTTCCCCGAAAACTATGCACCGCATAGGAAATCCACTTACAGATTTGAAATCTGCACACATGTGCGCTTCTAATGACGTAAAAATTACACGGATCGGTGATTGGTCGGAAAATTCGATATCTGGCGACCCCGACATGGCCGTTTCGGCCAATCCTAACTAGTCAACAAAAATATGATTTTCTCGAAAACTGTGCACCGCATGGAAAATCCAGATACAGATTTGAAATCTGCACACATGTGCGCTTCTAATGGTGTAGAAAATACACGGATCGGTGATTGGCCGAAAATCTTGCTATTTGACGACCCTGGCATGGCGATTCCGGCTAACCTCAACTGGTCCACAGAGACATGATTTTCTCAAAGAGTATGCATCACACAGAAAATCGATGTACAGATCCGACAGAGCTGTCAAATCCAACAGATGCGACAGATCCAACAGATCCGACAGATCCGACAGATGCGGCAAATCCAATAAATCCCACAAATCCTACAGTTCGGACAGATCCGGTAGAATCGGCAAATCTGACAAATACGGCATATCCGACAGATTCGACAGATAAGGCAAATCCGACAAATCCAAATCACAAAATCTTTCTCTTATTCACAACCCCTTGAATGAGCTCAAATTAAAAAAAAAATCCCTCAAATCTCAATGTTTGTGGTTAGTACTGACTGCGGAGCAAACATTATATGGCTTGATTGGTTTCATGCTTTCCAGCTTAAAATCGACTGTATGGAGGTAGCTGCAGCATTGCTGACCGAGCGTTGTTGATGCCCTATGCCACCCGATGGTGAAATGATTTGAGTAAAGTAAGTAGTGAGAAGGCTTTCTCTACAGACTAGTAGCCTTGACCACTTGGTCCTTAAAAAGGATGTTCAGAACGTATTGCTTGTCATTTTAAATCGATAATATTCAGTGAAGCATTATTATCTAGTCGATGTGTCTGGAATCTGTACTAACACTTTTCCGCGAAGCGTACAGGACCAAATATTCGACAAACGGTTTTTTACTCGAAAGAGTTAAACGTCCTCTTCGTCCAGTAGTTAAGAGATGTTAACGTGCATATTTGTATTGGAATAGTAAAGTAACAGCGGTTTGGGTTTTGCTCTATCCGATTTGATTACTCTTTTTGATAGCAATCACCAGTCATTTGAACACGCCGTTGACAGATTATCATTGTTGTTGATTATGTACCATTTACTACTCGCGAACACTTACGTTTCGCATTCGCAAATAGCTCACGTTTCGCAATGCTTTCTCTAATTCCGCCGCATGCCTCCGAATGTACCCAAAGAGAAGCCCTAAACCCTCTCATCTCAACGAAAGTGCAATCAACTTCCACACTTCTCGTTCTAGTGATCGCTTTCTTCAACATAATGGTGTTTCAAACTATAGAAAGAATCCTTCTCAAAATCATACCCACATCCTGACATTCAGACAGGGCGGGCACCAGCCGACATCGATAGGCTAACGAGCCCGGTTGGACCTACTGCTACAGAAAACCTTCACTCTCTCCCTCTTTACATACGTACGAGTATATATATTTTTTTATATTCGTTTGGCACAAAACTATAAATCCCCGAAAGAAAGAATAAAATCCTTAAATGCTCAGACAATCGAACGGAACAAGGACCTCGATCCGAGAGTGAAAAACGACCCAGGAATGATGATAAGCAATAAAATACACATGTGCGGAGGTGGTTGTTACAAAATATAAAGTATATCATCACATTTATAACACATAAAAGGACAATCGTTTCCTTTCGAGTCGTCCTTTGTTGGACGAGCTGTTTCGAGAAAAAAAAAGAAAAAAAAACTGAAGGACAACAAATAGCCCCAAATAAAAAAGAGGCCTTCAATAGTGGGTGGGGTGGTAGAGACTGCTGCAGGAACAAATTTCCTTCACATTATTCCCCCGAATTGATGTGGGTGCAAAACGGAATTTTGTTCCGCTTATTTGCTTCACAAGAATCAAATGAGGTAATGATATATTGTTAGTAATACAGGTCCGTCTTGGGGGCGAGAAGAGGACAGGATATCTGTGGGAATAAATAAAAAGGACGCAGTAACATATTTCGGCTGGGGATTTTCTTTCTTTCGGTCCCGAAGGTGGGGTGCACCACATGTGAGATTGTTTCGAATATTTCAACGTACAATAGATAAGGGTTGGAGGGAGGTTTTCTCGAGATTTTAGGGTGTAAATGGAGAGGTTGGATTGCAATGACATTTAGGGGAATAGATTGAGAGTCATATTGAAATAATCGAACTAGAATCGAGTGAATTATTGTAATTGATTGGGGTCGTTCGAGTTGCAAATGGTAGGTCACATATTTTCACACTCTGTTAAAGCGATGAGATTCATTTTTATTTTGAATAATGCTGTGGGTAAGGGGGACTTCTTTTATGGGTGCAATTACTAAAGCATATGCGGTACATGATGATGTAGTGATATTGACCTTGTGAAAAAGTGGTTCTAATGTCTTGTTGGTTGCTGTGGAGGTAATGTTTAGGTTCTGACGTCCTGAAAAGTAAAAGATCTTAGGTCGTGCCTCTCCTACTAGCCCGTTTAGAGTGTTTGTTCGAAGGTGATTTATGGCTCAGTATTTTCGGTAGATAATGTGCTCAACTAGTAAATTGAATTCGAATCGGATAAGAGCGGAGAACAGATGGTTTTTTTACAAAATTTAGTTTCAACTGTGCCAAGTGTTATATTTATAGCTATTCACTGTCGAAGTCTTATCGTTGGCCTTATTTGGCTGATAGTCTTATGCGATTGCAGTATCACAATCTCCAGGGCATTGGCGCAGTGGAGCTGCAGGCACTTACTTGCTAACTTAGGTGGCGCTACAGTTCGGGGTGAATCTGGGCCTCAACCAACATTGTAATCCAACTGTCCAACCGTTTAGACGTGTTTTCATTTTCTCCTGCTTCGCGAGTCAATATTTCCGCCAAATCAGTCTAAACCGCTTTTTCGCCAACTTAATATTCAGTGCATTACCCCAAGTGTCGCCCGGTTTTGCAATCAATTTCAATTAAGTGACCTACTAACTGTATTCAAGTGCGTTACCTCAAGTACTGACATTCGCCCCACTTTCATCTGACTTTGATAAAAGTGTTCCCATTAAATTTTTGCATAGATCTGCAGTAATTATCGTGCTCTGTGTCACTGTGCCACCAATTCCATTCACCCCATTTTTGCTGACGCGCTTGTTCACCCTATATTTCGCCATGTCTTGCGGTATTATCAACTGCCCAATCACTGACAATAATGCTGATTGGGTTTCTTGTAAAGGAATCTGCGGAAAATCTTTCCATGCCATATGTGTCGGTCTTAACAAAAGAAATACGGTATATGTAAAAGCACTTTCGGACAACCTCCTTTTCTTTTGTGATGAGTGCAAGAATATCTCACTCTCGCACGTTCTCCTCGCGATAAAGTGCCTTAGTGAATCAAATGACTCCCACCAAAAAAATTTCTCTAAAAAGATTATGGGTAAACTCTCCAACTTAGATAGCAGTGTTAGATGTGTTGACGATTTAGGCAACTCGGTTCAGAACTCAACCGAGGATATCAAATCCAAACTATGTAACATTGAAAAAAAAATTGCTGGTCTGACGGAGTTATTTCTTGCCAGTCCCACGAAGGAAGAATCCACCTTGCACCATCTCAACAAAGTGTTTTGTGATCTCAAAGCTAATTATACCTCGCAGATCAGTTCTTTCGATAAATTGCGCGAATGTGTAAACTCCCTACGGGAAGACTTTGACATCCTCTTCCAATCGTCAAGCAAGCATTCATCTCCTAGGCAACCTGATCCAATGCTCGACGTAATTTACGATCGAATCAATGGTGTCGGCGACGAAGTCACTGCAACGCGCTCAATCATTGTGAATGGAACTGAATCGGTATGCCACAAAATCGACGACCTACCTATCCATACCCAACATAACCCAAACATCCATTACAACACATCAATTTTGGATGAGTTACTGGATGCAGATGTCGACTCACGCTCAACTCCACCTTCTCTTTTACTGCCGACGGACGAATCATCAAAATCTCTCGCTGCTCCTACTGTCCAAGAGTCCGAAACTCCACCCGTCGCTGCCCCCCGGAAACTCATCAAGCATTTTGGAACAACCTGGACACCTTCTGAGTGGCAGCGTAGGCTGAATAAATTAAGTCCTGACAACCTCCAGGTTACCACCTTCCTCATCAAAGGTAGCCCTCGTAATGCTGATGTCTCGTGGATTACGAATTTGTTTTTAAAGAAATACGGTATCACCATCTCCCGATGCGAACTGATCCTACCTTCTCACCACAGAAGTCTTCGCAACTTTAAATTCGACCTCCCGGCTAGATACGAATGGCTATTCCAAAACCCTGCTAGTTTAAATTTCAACCTCGGAAAGATGCGTATCTGCAAATGGACGGACAAGTCTACTAACATAGATAAGTTAATTAATAATAGACTTAGTAACAACCTCACCCATAGAGATAAGTTAATTAATAATAAGTTGAACCCACTCTCTGTCCACTCTTCGCATAACAAATCCACCATTTCAAACAATGGACCTACCACCCAACAAAAATCCAGCAGTACTCATCTCCCGTCCTTTAACAAGTCTAAACCCGACACAAATTGGTCTTTCAAAATGGGCATCTTCCCTAACTTCAACTTTAAAACGGCAGCCGTACTGTCTAAGTCTGCTACCAAATCGCCGAATATCAAGCGAGTTTCTTTCGATGTCCCGCCGGTCCCCTCTCCCTCTCCAAACACCAAGGCCACTCCCTCAGTCAACTACCCCAATAGAATTTCAAGCAATCGCGTCTCTTTCAATCTGTCACCTGATTCCTGTCTTCCTCCAAGCCATAGCACTTCTTCTAATAACACTCCCCCCACCGTTAATTACCCGAATTTCACCCACTCCCACACTCTCAATCCTTCCTCGTTAACCACCCCCAGTTGCACCTCTGCCCATACTTCGTCCTCGGTCTCTCTTAACAATTCCATCTCGGCCAATTTGCCATCTACTGCATCTCCCCCAACTTTCGATCCAATGCTTCCTCCCACCGTCAAACTCACGTCTAAATTAATAGACCCAACGTCAATAATCAATGACCTCGATGGCCGCTACATTATGTCAAGATTGCGCGATAACCGGCTTTTTGAAAATGTGCGCCTTTACCTAGCCTATTTACATGACAAGCATGACTCCGTCTGCATCGACGGAAAAACAAAGACTAATGTCATGGTCTTGATCCAAAAAGAAGGCCTCCCAACTAACCCTATAGCCCTTAAGAATATCTACACGCGTTTTCATGAGAGTTTTAATATCTCCTCTTCCACTGTGGCTAAAGACCTATCAACCTATGGCTCTCATATTGGTTCCAAACGTCTCTCGTATCTCCAAAAAACTCGCAGCAATCATAATAAATATTTTCGTCCCTAACTCCATCACAGTTGATCCATCTCACTCCATTGAAATTGCACCAAAGCTCCTTTCCCTCTACTATCAGAATGTCAGAGGACTTCGCACCAAAACCCCGATGGTGCACCTGAAATCACAATCACTTCCCTACGACATTTTTGCCCTAACTGAAACCAACCTTTGTCCCAACGTTCTTAACTGTGAATTATTCACCTCTGACTTCGTAGTCTTTCGCGCTGACGGCCAGAAACATGAAGACCTCTCCTTCGGCCGCGGTGTTCTTTTAGCCATACATAATCGTCTTGATGCAACCCTCGTCAAATTCTCAAATTCCACTTCTTTTGAATTCGTATCAGCTAAATTATCTGTATCCAAACGGAGCGTATATATTGTTTGCTGTTATATTCGCCCTTCTCAACCCGTCCAAGCATACCAGCTGGCCGTTGATACAGTTGACTCTCTGTTAGATATCGCTAATCCTGATGACGATTTTATAATTGTTGGCGACTTCAGCTTTCCCCTTTTACAATGGTCTCCATCTGAGGACGAATCATCATTTGTTCCTACTAACTCCTCCTCAGAAAAGGAAACCCTCCTTACTGATCGTCTTTTTGACTCCGGCCTTTGTCAGATCAGTGGCATTACCAACAACTTAGGTAGGCAGCTAGATCTGATTTTCTCATCCGACCCCCATAACTCCTTGGTTACCGCGAGTAACCATCTTCTCTGCACCCTAGACCAATATCACCCTCCTCTAGCTCTTGCCTTTTCGTATGAAAACGTCAACATTACCGTTGATTCTGAGAACTCTCTCTCTTTCAACTTCCGCAAAGCTGACTTCGTTAAACTTAACAACCTACTCAATAGCATAAATTTCAGCCTCTTCCTAAACATTAACACACCCATTGATATCACTCTCGTATTCTTCTACACAGCAATCTTTGACTGTCTTCTCCAATCTGTCCCTTATCTGCCTCGAAAAAACTGCTCATCATCACCTCCTTGGTATAATAAGGAATTGCGTACTCTTCGCAACGTCAGAAACAAATTATGGAAAACTTACCTGGTATCCAAATCTGCCTCAGATTACGCATATTACCAGCAAGCTTACTCCCGCTTTTCCATCCTCTGCGAATCCCTCTATCTCGAATACCTCGATAGAATGCAATTTAGTATAATCACTGACCCTAGGCGCTTTTACCAATTTATCAACGTCAAAAGAAAGTCCGACGGCTTTCCTTCCACTCTAAAATTACTTAATATTTCATCTGCTGACCCTAAAGTAATCTCCAACCTCTTTGCAACCTTTTTCAGCCAATCGTATAGTGACCATGTACACGAACCGGACCTAGATTTTTTCTCCTACCTGAATAACTGTCCTCAAACCTCTCTAGCTTCAGTCGACATTAGGTCTGATATTGTGCGAGAAAAAATTAATAGGCTCAAAGATGACTTCTCCCCTGGTCCCGATGGTCTGCCCGCCATCTTACTAAAGCAATGTGTAAATGTCCTGTGTCAGCCCCTTACAACTCTATTTCGTCTCTCACTCTCTCAAGCCGTTTTCCCAAAATTATGGAAGGACTCTTTTATTTTCCCTATCCATAAAAAAGGCAGTAAAAACGACATTTCTAACTATAGACCCATAGCCAAACTTTCCTCTATCCCTAAGCTCTTCGAAAGCATTGTCTACGACTCACTGCATTTCCACTGCAAATCCTTTTTTTCCCCACAACAGCATGGTTTCTTAAAAAGTAGGTCCACTACGACTAACCTGACCGAATTCGTTTCCAAAACACTACAAGCATTAGAGAAAGGTAATGAAGTGGATGTCATTACCACCGACTTCAGCAAGGCCTTTGACAAAATCTGTCACCGAACTATTTACCTTAAACTTAAAGCCCTCGGTTTCCCACCCTCTTTCATTTCATGGCTGAGATCGTACCTAGAAAAACGCCAGTACAGGGTTCTCTTCAGATTTTCAGTCTCTGACCCCATTAACGCCACTTCAGGGGTTCCTCAAGGCAGTCATCTTGGTCCGCTGATCTTTGTCTTAACTATAAACGATGTTGGTCACGTCATAAAAGACTCTGATCTGTCTATTTACGCGGATGATATGAAAATCACTAAGGTAATATCTACCCCCACCGATTCTCTCTTACTTCAAATCGATCTAAATTCATTCCTCACATGGTGCGACAAAAACTTTCTAGAACTTAACGTCGCCAAATGTCAATCCATAACATTCTCCCGTAAACGCCTCCCCCCATCCCTCAGAACCTATTACTTTCTTAGCGAGCCCGTTCCCTCAGTCTCCTCTATATGCGATTTGGGTATTATTTGTGACAGGGAGCTAAACTTCCGTTCCCACATTGATCATATTGTACACAAGGCCAATTCTTCTCTCGGTTTCATAAAACGCTGGTCTAAAGAATTTTCAAACCCTTACGTTTCTAAATCCCTTTATATCACCTTTGTCCGACCACTCCTGGAATACGCCAGCCAAGTTTGGTCACCTTATCACAACATACACTCCCTTAGAATCGAAGCTGTGCAGCGTAGGTTTATCCGGTTTGCCTTACGCGGTCTCCCATGGGCCGACAACTATATCTTACCTCCCTATGAAGACCGGCTAAAATTGATTAACCTGCAAACCCTTACAAAACGTCGCGAAGTCGCTGACATACTTTTCGTGCACCAATTATTAACCGGTATGATCGATTCCACCGCACTACTGGAAATGATTTCCCTTCGCACTAACCCTCGAAACCTCAGGTCCGTACCGCTCTTTCTTCTCCCTCACCACCGCACCAACTACGGAAATTTCGAACCAATTTCCAGAATGTTACGCCTGGCAAATAACTCACAGAACACCCTAGACTTTCATTCGAGTCTATCCGCCCTTAGAAAGTCCCTGTACACCTCTTCATGAACTAACCAGCCCCAGTTCCCTCTCTAGTTTTTAAGATAGATTTTAAGACCTAGTTTAATAAAAAATGTGTGGGCCCCCTGGGGCCCAACAAAAAAAAAAAAAAAAAAATTGTTAGGTCCCTCGTTGTTAGTTCTTAAGTTTAGATTTAAGCTTGCTTGTATTAAGCTAAATAAATAAATAAATAAATAAATAAACAAGCCTCTCCATTTAGCTCGGTCTTTCGCTGATTGCCTCCAGTTGCGCACTCCAAGTTGATTGAGGTCCCCTTGAACTTGTGCGCGCCACCTACGGCGAGGATTCCTTCTACTGCGTCGTCCCTGCGCGTTTGAATCGAAGACTCTGCGGGCCGGAGCGTTGGTGTCCATTCGATCTACATGTCCTAGCTATCTTAGACGTCCAATACGCATTTTTTTGACTAGGTCGATGTCGCTGTACAGCTCGTATAGTTCGTTATTGAATCTTCTCCTCCAAAATCCGTAACACAAACGGGACCAAATATCTTACGAAGAATTTTTCTCTCAAAGCGATCAAAGATATCTTCATCCTCTTTTAGTAAAGTCCATGTTTCAGCACCGTAAAGCAGGACTGGGATGGTCAGAGTTTTATACAGAGTCTCCTTAGTTGATCGAGATAGGGCTACTCTGATAAATTGCCTTATTAGCCCAAAAAACAGCGATTGGCGAGAACTATTCTTCGTTTGATTTCTGCGGTGATGTCGTTGTCAGAGTTAATAGCAGAGCCAAGGTAGACAAGTTACAGCTGCCCACTGTTGCTTTTTGTCCAATTCTTCGGTGTTGATTGTCCCTTCTTGTTGATAACATATATTCGGTTTTACCCTCGTTTATTGCTAAACCCGTTTTGAGCGCTTCTGCTTCAATGCTTACAAACACACCGGTGACAGCCCGATAAATTCTTCCAATTATGTCAATATCGTCGGCGTATGCAAGCAGTCTTACGGACTTTTGATAGATTGTGCCTCTGGTGTTGGCTTGTGAGTTCCGCACAATCCGTTCAAGTACAATATTAAAGAAGTCGCATGACAGCGCGTCACCTTGTCTAAAACCTTTTTTGACATCAAAGGTCTCGGTGACGTCATTACCGACCTTGATGGAACAGAGAGCGCTCTCCATCGTCGTCCTGCACAGACGGACAAGTTTGGCAGGGATGTCAAAACTAGACATGGCTCGATAAAGCTCTTCTCTATAGATGCTGTCATAAGCGGCCTTGAAATCAATAAAGAGGTGGTGAGTATCGATTTAGACTTCTTGGGTTTTCTCCAGGATCTGCCGAAGTGTGAAGATTTGATCGATGGTGGACTTTCCTGGCCTGAAACCGGTAACTAATAAGGTCCAATCAGGCTGTTGAAAAATGTTTCAGGCGTTCACACAATATCGCAGAAAAGATCTTGTATGCGATGTTGAGGAACTGATGGATCTATAATTGGCGTAGTTGAGGTGGTCTCCTTCCTTGTGGATCAATTTGCACTACTGTTATAAGGTTATATCGTCGGTTCAAAGGTAAAAGTTATAGAGTACAAAATTTGTGAAAATGAGTTTTTTACGGAAATAGATATAATTTTTCATGTTTTAAAACTGAAAAAAAAATATAGCGAGGCATAATTGTCACTTTGGATGGCAAACGACTAATAAAGGCCTCGTAGAGGCAGCATCTCCCGATAGGTGCTGGTCCGCTAAGTAACGAGAAGGAGCCACTGCAGCCGAAAACCTAGCAGCTCTGTTAGGATGCCCCACTTCCACTTCTTCGTGGTGCCATCTGCGAATTTCTGCGGAAATAGCTAACGGGAGAGGACGAATGGCGAGCTTCCTGCCCCAAAAAACAGGATAAGTGTCGGTTGGTCTGTGGCCCAACGAGCCGCAACCGTAAAACAAACTATTGTTTCGAAACGGATGCTATCGCCTCGGATAAGGGATGATAATTTGTTGACGACCTTTGGCTATCGAACACGGACAACGATCGGATTAAGGAACGTTAAGGCCCTCCTGGACTCACTCAAGTAAGGTCCTTATAACGCCAGATTCCTCCAATTGGAGCGCGAATTCGCACGGTATAAAATCGACATCTTAGGGCTGAGCGAGATAAGATGGTACGATGCTGGGGAATACATCTTCCCAACAAAAAGCACTGTCATGCTCTGCTCTGGTAAACCAGCTGGAAGTGCACGGAGTTCAGGCGTAGGACTCATGCTAACTCTAGCAACACGCAGTAGCCTCATATCCTGGAAACCCCGTAGTGACCGGATATTGACAGCTGGGTTCCAGACTAGAGTTAGAAAAATTACCATCATACAGTGTTATGCTCCGACTCTAGACGCGACTGAGGATGAAAAGGATGATTTTTATAGCCACTTAGGCGCCGCCTACAACCAAACGCCTAATGGGGACATCGTAATGGTGATGGGAGATCTTAATGCCAAGGTGGGTAGCGACAACACTATGCTTAAGAACGTGATGGGAGTTCACGGCGTGGGAGACCGTTATCACAGTGGTGAGCAGTTTGTGGACTTCTGCAATACCAACCGCCTAGTCATCGGAGGTACGCTGTTTAAGCATAACACCTGCCATAAGATCAGTTGGGCCCCTACTGATAGGCAACGAACGTCCAACCAGATCGACCACATTGTGATCAGTTGCCGCTTTAGAAATTGTCTCCTGGACGTCCGAAACAGACGTGGAGCTGACGTCGGACAAGAATGAGATCACCATCTTATCGTAGCTTATTTACCTTTCCGTACTGCATCTGTCAACAGCAACCGCTCAAACCTACTTAACATCACCAGGTTTAATATCGACTGGCTCAAGGTTCCCCAAGTGCGCCAACAGTTCAGGGACCATCTTGCCTTATAAGCAGAAGCAATCAGCAGCATTGAGAACATGGATGACCACCTGGAGACGGATCGATGAGCGTACAGCAATCAAGGCTCGGATTGCAGCGGCTTCAGCAGTAGAGAGAAGCGAGCTTGAATCCCAATACCGTGCGAAGAAGAAAGAAGTGCAGCGTAGTGTGAGACGTGACAAACGTCAATATGTCAACTCACTGGCCTCAAGGCTGAAGAAGCAGCGAGTAGATGCGACAGCAGGACTGCTTACAACATCACTAAGGAGCTTACTGGTGGTCGAAACTCCAAACAACATCCAGTGAAGAGTCTAGACGGTAACCTTCTGATTTCGGATGAGGATCAGCTCACTAGATGGAGAGAACACTTTGCTACAGTGCTAAATCACTTAGACAATGGCGGTATGATCTCGAATTCGAATGAGCAGTTCGAAGCAACAAATTTCCGAATTCGCACCGCACCTCCCAGTAAAACCGAGATAATAACAGCAATCAAGTCCCTCAAGAAGAAGCGGTGGGTATTGATGGCATTCCTTCCGAGCTATTTCAAGCGGCGCCAAATATATGGGCAGATTTGTTCCATCCGCTAATACGGAGAGCTTGGGATAGTGAACAACTTCCACAGGAGTGGAAAAGGGGGATGATCATTAAGCTTTCAAGGAAGGGAAACTTGATGGAGTGCGGCAACTGGAGAGGTATATGTATTCTTCCAGCTGTAGCCAAAATAATAGGTAGAATAGTTCTAGAACGAATTAAATAACATTTAGATCCAACTCTCGATGTCGAACAGGCAGACTTTCGCGCTGGATCCTCCTGCATCGACCACATAAACACCTTACGGATCATAATCGAACAATGCGTTGAGTATAGGTCTCCGCTACATTTACTATTTATTGACTTCGAGAAGGCTTTCGACAGCTTGAATCGAGATGCTATCTGGTTGGCCCTGCGCAGGAGAGGTATTCCAGAAAAACTTGTAGCTATTATCAAGGCTACATACGAGGGCGGTAAGTGTCACGTCGTGCACAATGATAGGGTGTCGGACGATTTTGAAGTCCAAAGTGGAGTACGTTAAGCGTGCATACTGTCACCACTATTGTTCTTAGTGGTTATCAGCGATGCACTCCGTGCAGCATTGACGGAAGCTAATTATGGAATTCGTTGGACGATGACATCTTACCTCAAACACCTAGATTACGCTGACGATGTTTGTCTACTTTCACAACGGATAATGGATCTTCATCTGATGGCCCAAAATCTAGAAGCTGAGGCAAACAAAGTGGGGCTAAAAATAAACACAGCCAAACCAAAAGCCCTGAGCACTTCTAATGCCCGCGCTCAACTTAACATTGCCGGAAAGCAAGTCGAAAAAGTTGATAACTTTCTATATTTAGGGAGTGTGGTCTCGGCTAATCGCGGTGGCACCGAACTGGATATGTGCAGCAGAATCGGGAAGGCTAAAGCTGCGTTCGGAATGCTGTCCAAAATCTGGAGAAGCAATGTTATTAGCTTAAGAACCAAGCTACGACTGTTCCGCTCCAACGTAGAATCAGTGCTGCTTTATGGGTGCAGTACCTGGAAGGTGGACACCATTAACACACGCAAGCTGCAAGTCTTCGTAAACAAATGCTTAAGAATCATCTTGAGGATTTTTTGGCCGAACCGCATCTGCAACGAACAACTTTATCTGAGAACGGGCTAAGAACCTATAAGCATTACTATGCGAAGAAGAAAGTGGCAATGGATTGGACACACCCTACGGCGCGAAGACAACTCCATTGCGAAATACGCCATGCAGTGGAATCCGCTCACCCAGGCAGGCAGAATAGCGGGACGCCCTAGGCAAACGTGGCTCAGAACAGTTGAGGAGGAATCGAGCTCTTTAGAAATGAGTTGGAGGCTGCTCAAACGCGTTGCAGAGCTTCGAACACGATGGCCCGCAGGCGTGGTTGACGCCCTATGCCCCCCGAGGGTTTAAAGGATATAAGTAAGTAAGTAAGTATTCTAATACTTGAAGACACTAAAACTGCTGAGCACATTACGTGTGAATATCCCAATAAGGTCAAAAAAAGCGTGGCTTTTACTTATTTTTCTTTGCAATAAATTCGTTTTTCCTAAAGAAAACAAATTTTGTTTTTGTTCGGGAATGCAACATATAAATTACATATAACAGGCATTTTAATTTGTTTATTTCAACCTAGAATTGTACCTTGAATTTAATCGTAAAAACTACCTACATTAATCTACAAATTTTCCATCTCATTTGCACTTGCCGAATTACCTGGACGACGGAATTAATTTTTGGGAATTTTTCTTTATCGAGCTCTCTTTCCTAGCAATCACCAATCGCGAAACATCATCCTAACAGTCCACATTTGTACAATTCGAATTTTGTCTTGATCATTGGCAATTAGAAATAAATACATTTACAGTAATCCCTGCTTAATTGTGTCGGCAAAAAATGCAGAATGTTTGACGCAATTGACAGGGGAACCCACTTAGAGAAATCCCGCTTAATTGCGTCGGTGAATCAATTAAGAAAATCCCGCTTTACTGCATCAACAAATCAGTAAAGAAAATTCCGCTTTATTGTTGTGATGATGCAGTATAATAAATATATTATAAAACACAAAACTAGATATGTATGTATCGGCACACTTCTTGTGCTTTTATTAAATTAAAATAAACAAAAAATAACTTAATACATTCTAGAATAAACAAAATAAGGGAAACTTGTTTTTTTTGTTTATGAAATAAGCCTTATTAAGCATTGCACATTAAGACATTATGCATGAGAGTTTTGCATAGTTATTGCTTGGAGAAAAAGTCAGTTATTTTTGCCTGTAAGCTCTTTTCGCACGACTTTCGCAGAACATATTCTTCAGTATTCTCCAATTCTGCTGAGAATTTATTTTCTGGTAGAAGGTATCGGCGGAGAATATTCAAAGAACTGAAAACATCGTGATTAGATGGAGGACTTTCCAAAATGTCTTCTCCATCTTCATCGACGATGGAGAACGCTCGCTGCTCCATCAGGGTCGGTAATGACCTCACCGAGACCTTTGGTGTCAAAAAAGGTTTTAGACAAGGTGACGAGCTGTCATGTGACTTCTTTAATATTTTACTTGAATGGATTGTGCGGAACTCAAAAGCCAAAACCAGAGGCACAATCTATTACAAGTCTGTACAACTACTTGCATACGCCGACCATATAGACATTATCGGAAGAACTCAGCGGGCTGTCACCGGTGCGTTTGCAAGCATTGAGGCGGAAGCGGCCAAAATGGGTTTAGCGATAAAGGAGGGCAAAACCAAGTATATGCTGGCAACAAGAAGGGAAAGCCAACACCGACGAATTGGACAAAACATCACAGTGGGCAGCTATAACTTCGAGGTAGTAAGGGACCTTGTCTACCTTGGCTCTGCTATAAACTCTGAGAACAAGCGAAGAAATCAAGCGAAGAATAACTCTTGCCAATCGCTGTTTTTTTGGGCTTATAAGGCAATTCAGCAGTAAAGCCCTATCTCGAACAACTAAGGAGACTCTGAATAAGACCCTGATCATCCCAGTCCTGCTTTACGGTGCTGAAACATGGACTTTATTAAAAGACGATGAAGATATCCTTAGTCGCTTCAAGAGAAAAATTCTTCGTAAGATTTTCGGTCCCGTTTGTGTTGACAGGTTTTGGAGGAGAAGATTCAATCACGAACTATACGAGCTGTACAGCGACATCGACCTAGTCAAAAAACTGTGTATTGGACGTCTAAGATAGCTAGGACATGTAGAGCGAATGGACACCAACGCTCCGCCCCGCATAGTCTTTGAATCTAATCCCGAGGGAGGGAATCATCGCCGTAGGTGGCGCACTCAACCAACTTGGAGTGCGCAACTGGAGGCAATTAGCTAAAGACCGAGCTAAATGGAGAGGGTTGTTGGTTGGGGCCCAGGTTCACCCCGAACTGTAGCTCCACCTAAGTAAGTAAGTACCTCCTTCTCGACTGTTCTGCGCCAAGTTCTCCTAGGCCATCTTGAGTTAAAGGGTTCCATTGCATAGCATGGTTCGCTATGGAACTGTCACCCTTTCGGAACGTGTCACCAATCCACTGCCACTTCCGTCGTTGGATGGTTGTGCCTATTGGTTCCTAGCCTGTTCTCTCGTAAAGTTTTTTTTTTTTTTGAGAGTAGGTGAAAATCTTCAACAAGGCACTATCGAATCGGCTATCCAGGAGCTGTGAAGACACAATATGAACAAGAGCGCCACTATCTTCAAAATAGCCGCCCAAAGAAGAAAGAATGCTCAGGAGATTCGTTCGCCAAAGTTCATTATCAATGCTCATGGCCAGCTTCTTGTGGATGACGACAAAATTCAGCAGAGGTGGCGGCAGTATTGTGAAGAGCTTTTGAATGAACAGTTTCCTCGGCTATACTTTCCAAGAGCCACCCCTAACTGTGAAGAAATAGCCGACATTACAGTCGAAGAAGTTAGTGAGGCGGTCAAATACTCTAAAAAACGAAAAGCGGTTGGGCCAGACGAAATACCCTCTGAGTTCTGGAAAAAGATGGGATACATCGGGTTCAGATGACTCAGAATTCTCATCTCCAAATTCGTGAGAGGTGATCCAATGCCGAATCAATGGAGGGAAAGTTACCTCCTCCCTGTATACAAAGGGAAGGGTGATACGCGAAACTGTGATAACTACCGTTCGATCAAGCTGATGTCACACACCATGAAGATCGTTGAGCGGGTATTAGGTGGCCGACTGCGAAAAATAATACGGCTATCTGATGATCAGTGCGGGTTTGTCTCGGGTAAATCAACCACAGATGCAATCCAAAGTATAAGGATCATAATGGAAAAACATCGTGATTCCTTAAGGGATTTGCATATTGTATTGGTTGACTTTGAAAAGGCATTCGACAGACAACCACGAGATCTGATATGGGTGGCGCTAAGACATCGAGGGGTTCCAGAAACCTATGTACAGATGATCATGGACATGTACGAAGGAGCAAAGACAAGAGTAAGATGCCCCACTGGAGTAACCGAAGAGTTCCCAATCAAAGTCGGGGTGGACCAGGGAAGCGTTTTAAGTCCTTTGCTCTTTATTACAGTCCATGATTATCTGCTTGAAGGTAAAGTGATGGACCCCAAGGTACATCAGTTATTCTTTGCTGACGATGGAGCCATCATAAGTGAGGATCCTACATCCCTGCAACGAGCACTTGATGTGTGGGTGGACGTTTTGGAGGGAAATGGGTATCGCATTAGTTCAAAAAAGACAGAATACTTGTGCTGCCCGTTCTCTGATCCACTCAGGCCTATTCCAGACATTTATTTGAATGGAACAGTGCTTCCCAAGTGCGAAAAGTTCAAATATCTGGGATCTATGATCAATAGCAAAGCAACTTGTGATGACGACATCAATCATCGTGTAAGCGTAGGGTGGATGAAGTGGCGAGAAAATTCCGCTATCTTCTGTGACAGAAAAATGCCCCCTAAGTTAAAAGGAAGGCTCTACACCGCAGTTGTACGTCCAGCGCTCACATACGGTTCACAATGTTGGACGATGTACAAAAAGTATGAGAGTAAATTAACGGCAGCTGAGATGAAGATGCTTCGCATGACAGCAGGAGTGACCAAGCTTGATCGAATAAGAAGTTCAAAGATCCGTGGAAGCTTTCACATCAAGGAAACTATCGTACAAAAATTAGAGCGCGACCGGCTCAGCTGGTATTGCCACGTTCAAAGAAGAGATCATTTGAACCCTGTAAAAAAGGCAATATCTATGCACGTTCCAAAGACATCGCGATGTAGGAAAGGCAGGCCTATAAACGCCTGGATCAGACAAATGCGACGACATCGGCATTTCATTGGCCTCAGTAACCGAGTGATCCAAAATCGGCAGGCCTGCCGATATTTTCTGAGGTCAAATAGGCGAACCCCACAGGCGGATCAGTAGAAATGCGGTGAAGTGGGAGGGCTGTGATCCCTTGTTTTCGGATCATAGCCTCGCTGATAAAAGGAAGAAGAAGAAGAAGAAGAAGCCACTATCGAATCGCTAGCAGTGTGAAATTCTTACTCACTACAAAACTTCCCTTCAAAACAAACTTGTTTTTATTTTTACTACAACTAAGTAGTCGACTTATCAAGTAGTTTTCATTTCACGAAATAAGGACGTTTTGCAGGTACCTTCCCAATAGAAGTGGGCGCCGTGACGTAAGTGGTTAGTGTGTCGGATCACTACGCAGAAGATTCCAAGTTCGAATCCCAGAAAATACCAAAAAGTTGTTTAACGGTCCCACCTCTCGCGAGCGTCTGACAAACATCCGAGAGTATTGTTGTCACGAAAAAGCTGCTCAAATCGCCGTTCGGATTCGGCATTGAACTGTAGGTCCCTTCGATTCGTGTGAAAAATATAACGCACACAACATGAGTGGTTGCGAGAAGCTAGGCCCTGGCACTTTAAAGAGCTGTTGCGCCAAATATTTGTATTTGTCTTCATCGACAAATTCGTTACCGTCTTCAATTTTAATAATTTGCGGCGATATTTCGTTGATAATATCTTTACTGTAGCCGGAACAAAGCAAACTAAATTCTCGTCACAGCGGGTATATTCTTCAAATTCGTTTCGGTTTCTGAGAATATTCTCAAAATCATCTTCGTATTGAATTTCTTGAAGGTCATCTTGATTTATAATAAATTTCGCCTGAAAACCAAGTCAAACAACTTTCGAGTTTTCAATTTATAAATATTCACTCACCTTTTTGAAACAGTTTTCAATTGATATCGGTTTAACTAACCACCAAGAATGTCTGATTATGTGCAAGGCATTAAAAGAGTTATTGATTTAGTAGAAGTTATTTGCTTACGTATAATAATCTGTCTGTAATATGATTTAAAATAGTGAATAATACCCTGGTCAAGTGGCTGAGCAAGATCGGTAGTATTTTGCGATTTTGGCTTATCATTTCTCTGTCCAAGGACATTAAAACATCGTCCCATATAGTTTGCGTCATACAAGCTTTGCGTTGTGAGTAATATTTTAATGGAAGGATTTTGTTCTTGAAGCACCTCAGATTTTTTGATTTTCGCACGACGATGACATTCTTGTACTCTCCTATAACATTACACATAAAATCCTCCTTTGAGGATTTAAAGCCTCTTATTTGCTGCCCTTTTTTGTTAAGAGTTGATGTCGGCAAAGCTTTATAAGCAACCCCGCTTTCGTCGGCATTGAAAATATCAACAGGTCGATAATTATTAACCAAACTTGGGAAAACTGTGTTTAAAAAATCATCGGCACTCTCTACGTTTGTGGATAGTGCTTCTCCATGTATATTCCTTACGCTTATTTCTTCGCCCTTTTGCCAGCGCCAAAACCAGCCTGCAGTTGGATTGAAATCTTCGTTCATTTGAATGGCAAATTGTTTTGCCTTTTCAAGCAAAATGTTTGAAGATATAGCAGCACCCGAGGCTTGCATGTTGTGGAACCAGATAGAAACAGCGCGCTCCACTTTACTGCACGCTCCTTTTCTGTCTCGCTTAGATTTAAGGCTACATGTTTTGGATTTGTCCAAAAGGATTTGCTTTTGCTGGATAATTCTGTTAATGTTCGTTTTCGAACATCCAAATTTCTTACACAGTTCTGATTTAGAAATTGAACCGGGTACATTTATTATTTTAACTTTTTCTCTAAGCGACAAATTGGTGTTTTTGTGGCTGCTCATTGTCTGTAGAAGAAAATTAATAAAAAAAATGAATTGAAATTTAAATGTATAGAGAAATTACCTCGAAGTTTTTAGAATATACACTCACCAGTCTGATTTCTTGATGTTTTTGCGCAAAATAAATATTTTTTCATTGACAGTTCGCGTTCATTAAAAAATAGGACTGCCAAAATGTATTTCAATACAAAAATGTTACTTTTATTTTTTTATTTTTTTTTTTTTTAGCTCACTTTTGCTGAATTTTGTTTTAAAGGTGCACTTAAACGGAGAAAAATGTATACAATTATAAAAAAGTCACAGAAAATGTCAATGCAATTAAGCGGGGCGAATTAAAAAGAGAAAACTTCATTATATTTTGTGTGAAATTTTAAGTGTGCTTGATTTTAAGCGCAATTAACCGGGGACTACTGTATAACGTTTTTGAATTTGGTATTTTTTTACTTTTTCTTTCTTTCATTGTTGATAAGTTTTCTCATTAAGTACAATCTGGTTCGAAACCCCATACAGGTAAAAGTCCTTAAGTTCATTTCTCTAAACATCATCTAAATGAACTGTTTTTTGTTCATAACAATTATGACATCAATTACGTAAAGTTCAATAACATGCAAAGAATAAAAATTGATTTTGTATCTGCCGAATTGGAATTTTGCGACCCAAAATAATTTTTATATCAAATTATCTCCTTTTGATTTGATTTTGATTTTCAACAGCTGCCTTAAATTCGGCTATACCCCATCCTCATGGAAACGAGTTAAGGTGGTTTTCATCCTGAAATGCGGTAAGACCTCCCACTATAATCCGAAAGATTTCAGACCAATCAGCCTCTCCTCCTTCCTTCTGAAAACGTTAGAAAGGCTAGTCGATAACCATATCTGTTAAAAACTCAAGGTACAAACCTTATCTAGCTCTCAGCATGCTTACCGGAAAGATTTCTCAGTGGAAACAGCTCTACATTCGTTAGTAGGCACCATTGAAAAATCTCTTGCCGTTAAAGAATATACTATGGTGTCTTTCCTTGACATAGAAGGCGCCTTTAATAACGTCAATACAGAATCCATCACAAGAGCGCTCGCTGACCTGAAGGTGGACTGCTGCCTTTGCATCTGGATAGAGCGAATGCTGAACAGCAGGCAGATTCTATCCGAGCTCGGGTGCTGCTCAACCAAAAGGCTAGCGCACAGAGGCACACCCCAGGGGGGTGTTCTCTCTCCGCTACTTTGGATATTAGTAGTGAATGAGCTACTCACTTCACTAGAAAATAAAGGCTACAAGGTCGTAGCATATGCTGACGATATTGCCATAGGCATATCAGGTAAATTCCCCCAAACCCTTAGAGATGTAATGAACTCAGCGCTAAATTTAGTAGCGAAATGGACGGACAGCGTTGGGCTCAACGTACACACATCCAAAACTGAACTAGTACTTTTTACTAGGAAATACAAAATCCCGTTCGTAGCCCCACCTAAGCTTAGAAACACGGAACTCAGCTTTTCAAACAAATCAAAATACTTAGGGTTGACCCTCGATAGTAAACTTAACTGGAAACAGAACATTCTAGATCGAACCAAGAAAGCGGAAATCGCCATCTACACCTGTAAACAGGCTATAGGTCCTAAATGGGGTCTTCAACCTAATATAGTCCACTGGTTGTACCTGGCGGTGGTCAGACCAATCCTGCTTTATGGCGTTCTCGTCTGGTGGCCTGCACTCGAAACAAGGTGCAACACAAACTCTATCGAAAGAGTACAACGGTTAGCATGCAAATGCATGACAGGGGCTCTCAGGTCCACTCCCACAGCCGCCTTAGAAACCCTACTTAATATATTTCCCATTGAGATCTTTGGGAAAATGGTAGCATCTAAAGCAGCCCTAAGACTTAGAGAATCTCTCCAGTGGTCAAGCTCACGAATTGGCCGCATGAAAATCTTACAAAACTCCAATCTCAGAGTAACAGATTACATATCCCCATCTATTGATTTCAATATCAAATATAACACCACCATCCCTGACAGTTCCGCATGGGAGGAAGGTATCATTCTAAATGACGCCGCAATCGAAATCTATACAGATGGTTCCAAAACTTCGGAGGGCACAGGACTAGGTATATTTTCCGAATCACCTAGAATAAACGTAGCTCTCCGACTTCCGGACCACTGTAGCATCTTTCAGGCGGAAATATCGGCTGTTCGTGAAGCAGCGCGCAGACTCTCTATATACCCGATAGATGGTAAGTCTATCGTCCTTTATATAGACAGTCAGTCAGCGATTAAAGCTCTGGAAACGCTAACAATAAGATCCAAGTTGGTCAAACATTGCCGCGAATCTCTTAACGAGATTGCGGACAGATGCAATATTACTCTGTGCTGGGTCCCAGGACACAGAGATATTCCAGGCAACTGTAAAGCGGATGAACTAGCTAAACAAGGCACCGTACTTCCTCTCGATGTCAACAGAGAGGCACCGGCACCACCAATACAATTAATGAAAACCCGTATGTTTAACGAAGCGCAATCTAGTGCAAACAACAGATGGAGTAATCTAGCTACGTGCGCATCGACCAGAAAGATCTGGCCCTTACTTGACGCAAAGAAAACCAAAAATCTCCTTTCATTAAATAGAAGGAACATAAGCCTCACAGTAGGAATAGTCACAGGACACTGCTTGTTAGGTAGACACGCCACTAGAATGGGTGTCCCAGCAAACGATTTCTGCAGAAGCTGCAGAGATGAAGAGGAGGAGGAGAATAGTCTCCACCTCCTTGGCACATGCCCAGCGCTAGCCACACTAAGAAAGAAGCTACTAGGCGAATACGTCTTTGAGGACCTAAGTGACCTGTCTAACATAGATATTAGAAACTTAAATAGATACATAGGTAAATCCAACTGGTTTAGCTGAAATGCCCCCCCTCCACATCACCACCACCCCCTCCTCCCTCGTCATTGGTTACTATCAATCCGCAAGAGGTACTGCAACAGACACCTCCCAAGATCGAAAGCTAACCCTCCCATATCACTAGACCAGTGCCTGTAAATAACATTACTGCATAGAGGTAACAGAGATTGATTGAGTCAATCAATTCCCCTATTACTCACATGCACACCACCTACACGGTGAACTAGGTATTAAGGGTTTGACTGAAGCAGTCACCCTACCTAGCCAAACCATCCCCTAAAGTTCGACTGCATACTAGTGCAAGATTGACTGCATCAGTCATCTCGCTCTACTTTGCATTCCCCACTATTTCCACGGTCCACCAAGGTATGGGTTCGATTGAAACAATCACCCCTAGTCCACACTTTATGCATAGCAGTACTTAGAGTTCGATTGAATCAGTCACTTTAAGTACGCTTATGCTCCTCTACACCTACACGGTCCACCTAGGTATGAAGGGTTTGACTGAATCAGTCACCCCACATAGTCAATACCATGCATAACAGTAATTAGAGTTAGACTGAATCAGTCACTCTACTATACGTATGCACCTCTACGCCTACACGGTTTATGGGACCTGCCAATATTACTTGCACACACCGTATAGGGGGTTCGATTGAATCAATCACCTCCCATCACTTGCTGCACACTATACCTTCTCGGTACACCTTGACTTCAGGGTGGACTGAGTCAGTCACCCTCTCTACCCTTTTCAGTCAGCATTCTCAGCCAACACCCTCATGAGAAAGGTTAAGGTTCCCCTGGTTACCGGTGACTCGACCGGTCACTACTCATGTGGTATCACAATGGACCTATGTGGTCTAAGTGTGTCCTGACCCTGTCAGGACAGCCACCTTTACCTAACCTAACCTATCTCCTTTTGTCTATTTTGTTAGTTAGTGACTTTTACCTTTGAGCCGACGATAATGTTGTCTACTGTCGAGTAGTTTCTGTGGAATCCTGCTTGATATTCGTTCAGTTTTCTCTGCTTTTCCAACCACAACGATAGTCTTGCATTAATAATACCCATCATCATTTTGGCTATACAGTTCATGAATGAGTTACCCCTGTTACCCCCGCAGCGATGACTATCCACCTTGTCGTGGTGCTGGGGCCTAAGTAGGGCAGAAGGTTTTCTGCGGAGATATGTCGGCGAGTGCTGGAGTCCTAGCCTACCTGAGGTCCAACAAACCAAGAGATAGTCTCCCTAATTCTACCGGTGGTGTGAGCGTTTTTAAAACCGTGCCGAAAGATGAAAGGTTGGGGGGATACACAAAACCAACCACTAACGAGCTCTCACAAATGCCCTGACGAGGTCTGTGTATAATAAATGCCTTACCCCGGCATGGCGGCTCTGGCGGGGTGAATAATACTTTCCGGCCATACTCGTGGGAACAAAAAATGATGAACAACAACGAAAAAAACAAACAAACAACAAACGACAACACCAGTTCGGAAGCAAACACGCTACCCGTGGGCGTACCGGTACTGGCTGAGCTGCAGCCACCATCGGCAGCTAGCTCGGATGCGGAGGAGATCTCTATGAAGATGGAGGAGCGGTTTCTAGCAGATCAATCCGAGGGTCCCCGGAAACCGAAGGGAGGGAAGAAGGTCTCTCCAGGCCAGATGAGACGGCGGTTGTTCCGTAGAGCGACGCATGTCAAGTCGGTGCTGGACGCAAAAGATCCCTCTTCCCTGTCCGAAAAGGAAAAGAACTCCCTGGCCTGGGCTATTGATACAATAGCAATGGACGCTCTGACGGGGCCCGCGCCTAAACAGAGCGTTGCTGTAAGTTAGCCAGAAACTTCGAGGGCCGCTAAACATCGCCGTAGGACGGCCGAGACCAGGCGGGAGGAGTTTGTGTCAAGGAGGCTTAGGTCTTCGGAGGACACAAAAAATCCCCCCAAAAGGTCGAAGGCTGATACGGGGATGCTCTTCAGCGGAGCGATTCGAAGTTCACTGCAGCTAGCTGTGGTGGACTTCGGAAAACCTAGTGCCCAGTATTCCCAAAAATGCAGTCAGATAGATGATTGAGAAGGCCTTAGTTGGAGCAATCTTCGACCGTATTCGAAAGAATGGGACCAAGGGATTCATCATTCTTATGAATGAACCCCCGGCCTCACTTCTGGCAGACAAGCAGTTAAGGTTGTGCTATGGAGCGGGAGAGGTAACTCTAAAGCTCCTAAAGCGGACTCAGCGTGCAGAGAACGATGGGGCGACGGACGCTATGGAATTTGAGATTGCGACAACCGATGCAGGTAGTGCAAGTCAATCTTCATCATAGTGTAGTCGTCTCCGACAACCTGAAGCTAATTCTCATGGAGGAGCAGCTGGATCTGACCCTAATCCAGGAACCGTAGATTCATAAAAATCGCGTGATAGGATTAGGGTCAAAAAACTATAATGTATATTATAGAAGCGACCCTGTCAAGGTTAGGACGTGTATCGTGGCTAAAAAGAGTCTTAATATGGTATACTAATGTTATCTCATTTCAGCTCCGGCGACTTGACAGTGGTAAACGGGAGAGAGGTGAATGGAGACTGCACGGTGGCGTCTGCGTACCTACCTTACGATGACGGCATCAAAGTCCCCTCGGAAAATCTGAGGTCACTCATATCAGCGTCTTGGGATGTGATGCCAATGCCCACCATACTCTGTCGGGTAGCATCGACATCAATGCTAGAGGCGAAGTTTTGTTTAATTATATTCTTCAATCTTATTATTTCTAATAGAGGCAATAACCCCACCTTTGTGACGTCTAATGGGAGGGAAGTCTTGGATATAACTTTTATTTCTAACCAGAGCTCTGTTGAAGTTGTTAACTGGAGAGTCTCCAACAAGGCGTCACTATCTGATCATTGTTGGATAGTCTTCAAGCTACAACTTTCCACTCATGGGAGGGGGCTTTTAGAAATCCTCGTAGGGCGGATTCCTCAGAGAACTGAGGAAATCAGTGAATCACCTCACTGAGGACCTCGACTCGACTGAAGCAGTTGACAATGCAGTCGATGCATTGGCTGGTTCCCTTACGCTATCCTTCGAGAAGTCCTGCCCGGTTAGTAGGCTTAGCGGTAAAAGGCGTCCACCATGGTGGAACGATAAAATAGCGGAACTCATTCGTATTTCAAGAGTAGGGCGGAACTTCGCTAAGGAGGGGTCGTCGAGTGGTCTACCTATAAAGAAAGCATGAAGCTCCTCAAGAAAGAGATTAGGTTCGCAAAGAGGAACTCTTGGAGGTCCTTTTGCGCATGTATAGAATCAACAAACGAAGCATCCCGCCTAAGGAAGGTCCTGGCCAAGACACCAACAGCGGAATCCAATATTAGGAAAAGCGATGGCATCTGGGCAGAATCACTTGAGGAAACGCTGGGCATGCTACTGAGTACTCACTTTCCCGGATGTACTCAATCTCCGGAGATGATCTAACTATTCCAGAGACGACATCGGGAATAAGCGCGGAAGAGGTGGGTTATATAATAGTTGATGAAAAGATAGCTTATGCAATTAATTCATGGGGCGCCGTGGCGTAAGTGGTTAGTGTGTCGGATCACTACGCATGAGGTTCCAAGTTCGAATCCCAGAAAACACCAACAAGTTGTGTCACCTCTCGCGAGCATCTGACAAACATCCGAGAGTATTGTTGTCACGAAAAAGCTTCTTAAGTCGCCGTTCGGATTCGGCATTAAACTGTAGGTCCCTTCCATTCGTGTGAAAAATATAACGCACACAACATGAGTGGTTGCGAGAAGCAAGGCCCTGGCACTTCAAAGAGCTCTTGCGTCAAATATTGGTATTGTAATTAATTCATTTGCTCCATATAAGGCACCAGGAATGGATAACATTGGACCTGTGATGCTGCAAGAGTCAGTGGATATTGCTATTCCATGGCTCAAGCGTATCTTCACAGGATGCCTCAAGCTAGGTTATGTTCCTAAAGCATGGCGGGAGGTGCGCATTGTTTTCATTCCAAAGCAGGGAAAGCGAGCCATATAAACGCAAAAGACCTGAGACCTATCAGTCTATCGTCTTTTTTGCTGAAAACTTTGGAATGTTTAATAGATGTATATGTAAGAGGTGTGATCGGCAATCGGTAGACACGGCCCTCCACCGGGTGGTATCGAGTATAGAACGATCCCTCCACTTCAAGGAGTTCACTCTTAGGGCGTTCCTGGACATTGAAGGAGCGTTCAACAGCGTAAGCTCTAACGCGATCCTGAACAGCCTGCACAGAGCACATCTCAACACCGACCTCTGCAACTGGATTGCGCAGATGCTTCAATCAAGGATTATTTCTTCAACGCAAGGAGTTGTAACCATCCGGAGAAGGGTCTGCAGAGGAACACCCCAAGGTGGAGTCTTGTCCCCGCTAATATAGCTCCTTGTGGTGGATGAGATCTTGGTAATACTGAAGGAAAACGGCTTCAACGTGACGACCTATGCGGACGATGTCGTTATCCTGGTTTCGGGAAAATTTCCTCCAGTCCTAAACGAAAGGCTAAAACTGCGAAACGCAGTACAACTAGTGGATAACTAGGTCAAGAGCAAAGGGCTGGGAGTGAATCCTTCAAAGACGGAGGTAGTTCTCTTCACTAAGAGGAGATCAATCCCTACCATCAGACAAATATTGCTGGCATTGAACTAAGTATCTCAAGTTCAGCTCGGTATCTGGACGTAGTTCTAGATTCCAAACTTAATTGGAAGGAAAATATTGCCGAACGCGTTAAAAAATCAAGCGTAGCTTTCTACTCCTGCAAAAAGGCTTTCAGCAATACGTGGGGCTTCAAACCGGCTGTGGTATACTGGATATACACGCCGGTTATAAGACCCATTCTCACATATGGTTCACTAGTATGGTAGACGGCACTTGAGAAACAATACCTGCTTTCAAACCTCACCAAAATCCAGAGGGCGGCGTGCATCTGAGTCATGGGATCAATGAGAACAACACCAACAGCGGCAATGGAAACCATGCTTAATTTCATTCCGCTTGACATATATTGCAGCAGTCTGGCGGCTAAAATCGCTGTAAGACTGAGAGAAGACCCTTTACGGCCATGCCTCCATTCTGTCCCGTTGGGGGATCACCAGCGGATTGACGGGAACTGATCACATGAACCCGATGGTAGCATTCGAAAGGAGATTCACTACAAGAATTTCCGATAGAATATACTGGGGGAATCGAAGAACCATGAAGAAAAAGGAGTTGGTTTTCTATACCGACGGTTCTAAGATGGACGTTGGCACGGGAGCCGGAGTGAGGCCCTAGGAATAAACCGCTCCTTTAGAATAAACGACGACTGCAGCGTCTTCCAGGCCGAGGTCACAGTCATTATACAGGCAGCTGAAGTTATACGCGAGAGTAATAACGTTGGTAAAACGATCACTGTCTATATAGACAGCCAGGCAGCCGTTAAGGCTCTGGACTCTGCCGTAATTAGGTCGAGCTCGTGAAAAGCTGTAAATCACTCTTAAACGAGATATCTAGAGCCAATGTGGTGACACTCTGCCGGGTACCAGGGCATATGGATATCGAAGGTAACGAAAGGGCTGGCGTGCTTGCTAGAAAAGGGTCGGCGCTGCACTTATCACGGGCCCTCCCCTCTGTAGCAACTCCAATCAGTTCCATGCGGAAAAAAATAGAGGATGAAGCCACCGGTCGAGCAAACAGACGCTGGGTTCATCTGGAAACATGCGTAACGGCCAGGGTGCTATGGCCGGCCTTCAGCAAGAAGAGATCAACCTCTCTGGTAAAACTTAGTCGTTATAACGCACGGATCTTTGGTGGCATAATTACCGGACATTGTGCCATTGGCGTTCACGCGGAACGACTCGGTGTGCTGCATAATGACTATTGCAGAAGTTGCAGGGACGAAGAAGAAATTGAGTCTGTTCATCACCTGTTGTGTGACTGCCCTGCACTATCCGTCAGAAGAATGATGACTCTTGGTAGTTACTTCTTCTCGGAGCTGGAGAATTTGGGTAGTGTTGAGCTAACGGGCCTCCTGAGATTCATATCACTTTCTGGGTGGTTCTAACGGCGGATTTTCTTTACAGCGTTTCCAGGGTTAAATGATTGGGCACAATGGATCCGTACTGTTGGCCTGAGTGAGCTCTTTGTCACAAGGCAACCATCTACCTAACCTACCCTACCCCTGTAATGGCCTGGTTGTTTGGCATCTTCTTTTTATAAATTGGGTAAATAACGCTTGTTATAAACGTAGTATCACCACAGTCTTTGTTCAGTACTGTATCATATACCTTCCCCAACTCTTTTATAAAATGTTCACAGGCATTAATGAAAAATTCGTAAGGAATTCTATCCTCTCCATGTACCTTATTTAATTTCAATTTGGATAGCAGTGCTTCTTCTACCATTCATAAGTTTGACAGCTTTTCAAAATTCTGCTGAACACCTGTTCAATTTAAAAGGCAGATATTTTGCACGTTAAACGCCAGCTTCTTCATCTGGCAAATGTTTTTAAAGTGCTTTTGTGCTTCTGCATTAAGAGTTGTGAATAAAAAAAAAATGTCATGCTTATGTTTGGAGTAGAAGTTGAACCAGCATTTATCCACCCAAGACGATGATCCCCTCAAAACCCATAGACAGTCAACAGTCAAAGCCTAACTTCATTAGATTCATTGATTTTCTAGAATTAAAGTAACAAAAATTGTGTGTCATTGGATATTGCTTCGGTGACAGTCCCTTCTAGCACAGTTTTTGGGAAGCAACATTAATTCGCCACAAGTCATTAGCCTACACACAGACACACACACACATATACTCTACTTACTTCTAGTAATTCAACTTCCCAAAAAAGAATTTCAACTTCATTACCAAGACCCAATGAATCATTAATTCAAACTTCCAATTAATTCATCAAACTGTCCTCAACGTAAGCAAAATCGAAATTTTGATTAATTGCAATTCCGTTAATCTACCATCAGATCCATCACAGGCAAATGGCCCCAAAAAGAAGAAAAAAAAAAAAAAATGAAGAAGTAATGATCGGGGAAAAGAAATCACCGCGCTCGCTAACAAACTTTTCCCATTTCCCCAAAATGTATTCGCATACTCGTACGAGAAAAATAATAAAATATTTACTTCCCATCCGCACACACGGTATCCGTCGTTTCTACACATCTCCATGCAATCTAAGTAAAAGGTTGAGAACATCAATTGAAAGTTTCCTGCTGCAGTAGGAAGAAGATTTCCAGGATAACGATTTTTTTGTGTGTTTTTTTGGATTTTTCTTTTTTTTTTGCTACTCCCTGTCGACCGCAGCGTGGTAATCAAGATGAAACTTTGAAATGAGCTGGTAATGCACCAAGGATATCTGTGGCAGTACGGCACACACTCACACACAATGAGACTGAGAGGCTAACTGAATGGATACGTTCTTATTTCGTTTTCATTCCAATTTCCCAGTTTCGATTGAAAATTGCCGGAAAAAAATGGGCGGAAAAGCCCCAAACAATAGTTTTATGTTGGCCAAAAGTTTAATTGAGTTTTAACCATACACAGACACAGTTACCGTGTATAGAGAGTGGAAACGAAATTTGCAATTGAATTCCCTAGGAAATACAAATTTGTGTACCTATACTGCGAGATGCAGTTGGCATGTCAGTCAGTACACTTGGGGCGACTATCCTGGGAAAATTTGCTTAGCATGTATGCATGCATTTCCTTTTCTATTCCATCCCTCTGAGGGAAAACAATTTCCTTTTGCTTACACGTACACACTCGTTTGTCGGAATGGTGGGTGATGGAGGGAAATCCTTGTTGAAACCAAATACACCACAATTGGAGAATTCCTTGCGGTGAATGGCGAATAGCAATAAAAAGAAACGGGTAAAATGTTTCCTAAACACTTTGGCAGTGGTTTGGCTATTTGTATAATTGTTTTGTGGGCTTCTCCTTAATTAGGAAGGGGGGATCCATAAGAATGTACCTATAGATTGTCGCTCATCTCATCGGCGGTAAAACATTTTTTTACGAAAGTATGCCACTAATACCCTTTTAAGATCGAAAAAGCTGTAGGCAGGGTTATTGCTTATGCAGATGATGTAGCTATCTTAATAATAGGCGAATACCCACATACGTTTGCCGATGTCATGCAGTAAGCTCTTAAAAAACTGGATAGATGCACCGATAGCTGCGGCCTTTTCGTTAACATTGCGAAGACTGAGCTTATCCTATTCACCAGAAAGCACAAACTCACTGACTTCAAACCGCCCAAAATAAGCTAATCAGGTCTTGAACTTTCAAAAGCGCTAGCTATTCAGGCATACAGCTTAACCGTAAGCTCAATTGGAAAGGGAGTGTCGTCGAATGCGCTAGAAAATCTATACTTATCCAAAAAGGCGGTAGGCTTTTGGGCCTGCAACCAAACATCATGCACTGGCTATACACATCGTTAGTAAAAACGATTCTCAAGTTCATTCCAACCTAACTATACTGGAAAAAAAATTCAACGCCCTGCATGTCTCAGCATTCCGAACGAGATAGAGTACTTGATGGCTTACTGCCTGCCAAAAAGTTTGCCTGGATTATCAGCTGTGATGCTAACGCCCATCACACCGCCTGGGGCAGTTCGGACATCAACAAAAGAGGTGAATCGCTTTTTGAATTTGTATGTACTAACAACATGGTGGTGGTAAATATGGGAATCGTTCCTACTTTTACTAACATCATCCGCCAAGAGGTACTAGATCTCACCTTGACAAGTCCTTTTATATACAATTTCATCACAAACTGGCACGTGTCTGACGAAGTCTCTATGTCGGACCATAACCACGTTAGATTCGATATAGGGATCTCCATGAGTGACACGCTAAATTACAGGAACCCTAGGCACACTAATTGGGATTCCTATCGGTTTATCCTCGAGGCAGAACTAAATCGTGCTTCGAATCCAATACATACCATTCCAGAGTTGGAATTCGAGGCAGAACACATTCAAAAACCTATTTCCGTCGCTTACGAAAGCAGTTGTGCCGAAACACAGAAAAGGACCAACCGCGACGCTCCCTGGTGGAATAAGCGTCTTGAGTCACTTAGGCGTGAAACTAGGAAGCTATTCAATAGAGCTAAAGTCAATGGCGATTGGTGCCTTTACAAAGAAACTCTAACAAGTTTTAACAAGGTTAGGTTAGGTAAGGTTAGGTTGGCTGTCCACACGAGAGTGTAGACACACTTAGACCAATGAAAGTCCTTTGTGATACCATTGATCAAACCATTAGGCCACTCAGGGACTAATAAAACCAACCGGAGCTTTTGACAAAGCGATGGATGCTCATGACGTCCACGGACGCCAGATCTTAGAGGTCGTCAAGGAAGGGGCTGGACATGGGCATAGGAGGTGAAGGATGGTTTCCTCCTCCTCCTCGTCCCTACATCTTCTGCAGAAGTCGTTGGAGAAGAGACCAAGTCTTTTGGCGTGTTGGCCTATAAAACAGTGTCCAGTGAGAACACCGACAACGCAGCTGATTTGTGTACGCTTTAACTTGATCAGTTCGGCACTACGTTTTTGATCCAGCTTAGGCCAGATCTATCTCGAAATGTGACACGTTGAGCGTTTTCCCGTCTGAGGGTGGTCGTGCTAATAGCGTTCAGCTTTAGGAGACACTTACATGTAGCGAGGGGCATACCCAGGGCTTGCCTTTCAGGCAAAATCCTTAGAGTGGTACCCTGTCTGGCGAGGTCGTCAGCCCTGCAGTTAGCTGGAATGTCTCTGTGACCCGGCACCCAGCATAGGTGAATGTTGAACTGCTCTGTCATCTCCATAAGATATAGACGACAGTTTAAGGCAGCCTTTGAAGTGAGGAAGAACGATTCCAGGGACTTGATTGCCGCTTGGCTGTCAGTGAAAATGGTAATATCCCTGACAGATAATACATTACATTTCAGCCAGGACAGGGCTTCCTTAATCGCCATGATTTCCACCTGGAAAACGCTACAATAATCAGGGAGGCGGAAAGAGATGCTCACATTGAGCTGTTCGGAGAAAACACCGCAACCCACCCCAACCTCCGTCTTAGATCCGTCTGTAAAGAAGTGAACCGAACTACCATCGACAGGGGGGGAAGTGTCCCATACATTCCGGTTAGGGATGCTCGTACGGAAGTTACGGTCAAATCTCAGTTTCGGCGGGGTGTAGTCCGTGTTTTTGTGCTTGAAGTTGAGAAGATCAAGGATCGAGGAGTGGCCAAAGCGATAGCTAGTCCACTGAGAGGAGGCTTTCAGGCGGATGGCCGCACTGGCAGCCATCTGTTTGCCGAAAATATCTAAAGGTAGCATTTCGAACAAGATGTCCAGTGCCGCTGAGGGAATAGTTCTCAGTACACCACTGATGCAGATGCATGCAGATCTTTGCACCTTAGCTAGTTGAGTGAGGTGGACTGCCCTGCCAAGAGCAGGCCACCATACGATCTTGCCATATAGTAGTATAGGCCTGATAAGGGACACGTGTAGCCAATTAGTGATGACTGGTGCCATTTATCATAGGAGGCTCTATGTCCTCGTGAAGAGAACGAGTTCCGTTTTATGTGGGTTAAACCCCAGCCCACATTTGGAGGCCCATTTGGTGAGCTGAAGGAGAGCATATTGGAGGATTTCCCTGAGAATGTCCGGGTGTTTACCGGAGGCAGCAATAGCAATGTCATCTGCATAGGCAATCACTATACAACCTGACGTATCCAGGTCCAACAGTAGTTCATTAACTACCAGGTTCCACAGAAGAGGTGACAAAACTCCACCTTGGGGTGTTCCGCAACAGGCAAGTATTCTGGCCGATGCTCCACCCAGCTGTGTGTTGATAATCCTGCGTGTTAACAATTGATAGATCGACACTCCGGGCGAAGTATCCACTTTCAGATTTGCAAGTGCGTCTGTGATTGCCTTTGGCTTGACATTGTTAAAAGCTCACTCAATGTCAAGAAAAGCCACCATGGTGTATTCTTTGATGCTCAATGATTTTTCGATTTGCCTTTGCAATACGCATGTTGGGACGGCGAGAGCAGAGCTGGGCTAATACTTTGCCGAAGATGGATATCAATTAACCTTTCTAAAGTTTTAAGCAGAAAGGACGATAGACTGATAGGTCGGAGATCCTTTGGTTCCACGTGCGAGCTCTTTTCTGCCTTAGGTATGAATATGACTTCAACATCGGTCCATAGTTTGGGAATATAGACCAGATTTAGACAGCCCGACAAGATGAGTTTGAGCCATGGAAGCACAATGTCCTCGCATTGCTGAATTTCACTTAGAATAATACCGTCAGGTTCTGGGGACTTGAAGGGTTTGAAACTGCGCATGGCCTATCGGATCTTTTCTGTAGTTATCAAGACTAAGGAGTTACTGCATGGTTGAATAGGGATATTTACCAATCGTGAGACAACAACAGGGGAGCTACCAGGGAAGTGAGTATCCAGTGAGATGTCAATGGATTCCTCAGCAGAGGAGGTCTAGTGACCATCCGGATGCAAAAGGTAGCTGGGTATAGAAGGGCTTTTCGAGAGGTTTTTCCGCAACCTGGAAGCTTCCGAGGACTCTTCAATGCTGTCGCAGAAGAGTCTCCAGGAACGTCGTTGCTCCTTCCTCAGTGAGATTTTGTATTTCCTGAGAGACAGTTTATAGGAGTCCCAATCGACCGTCTCACGGGAGCTTTTAGCAATATTATATTAGCCTACTGTCTTTCCTAAGAGCACTAAGATTTGCATTCCACCAGGGAGATTTTATTTTACTTCGAGGTTTACGGAGTGGGCAGGCCTCGGACATGGCACCATTTAGTGCCGATGTTAGGGTGTTGACTCGATTGTCAAGGTCTTCAGTGCAAGAAGGTTCAGTAGGCAGGTGGGAGGGAATAAGCGTTAATAAACGTTTCCTATAAAGGGACCAGTAGGTTTTCCTATAATTTCTAAAAACCTTCTGATCAGGCAGATAGTCATCAGGACTAAATTGGAGGTAACGGTGGTCTGAAAAAGAGTGCTCATCAGAGACTCTCCACTCCTTAACCAAGTTATATAAGTGATCGGAGACAAAAGTGATGTCCAGGACTTCTTGTCGCTTGCAAGTAATGAAGGTCGGTTTGGACCCCCGGCTACAGATTAGGAGATTAGTTGTAAGGATAAAGTCATAAAGTTGCTCACCTCTTTCATTTATGTCGGAACTGCCCCAGATTGAGTGATGAGCATTCGCATCACAGCAAATGATGAGACTGGTGTTTCGGCTCTCTACTTTAGCAATCAAGCTCCCCAAGATGTCCGGGGGGAGTTGGCCCACAAGATCGTGATCTAAATAAGCCGATAGCCAGTAATTTCTTGATCGCAATTCAAGGCGACTATGTCTTGGTTGTTGAAATTAGAGAGTAAAAGGATGTTTAGATGGGTCTTCGCAAGGATACAGGATCTCGGTTTACCTTCTTTTCTTGAGTAGATTAACTTGTAGTTTGGAGTCTTGAGTCCACAAACCCGGTTTCCGGTTCCTAGATCAAGACTAAGTCTTCCCAGTATTTGCTGAGCCGGAGAATAAGGGAGGCCGAAGCCGTGATGGAGTGATGCAGGTTAATCTGAAGGATCCGCAGCATTGGGGCTACTTCTCGCTATAGATACCATTACCACGGTATTATTGGCTTCCTCTGAATCTGATGACAGAATGTCCTGTATGTCACAAGGGTCACTGTTATAACAAAGAACTTAGAAAATCTAAACGCGAATCTTGGAGAATTCACTGCGAACGTATCGAAAGCTTCCCCACTGCGCCTCGCCTTCAAAGGCCCTAGCCCAGAGTCACTCCAAGCATCTTGGCCCCCTAAAGAAACAAGATGGGAAATTCACCAGCAGTCCGGAGGAAACCTTTCAAGCCTTACTTGATACCCACTTTCCAGGCTGTATATCCGATTGTGCTGTCTCTCCAGAACACCTGAAGAACGACGTTCTCATTGCTTCTACACGAGACTATAGACTATCTGGCAATATCTTTACTGCCAACCATATTAGATGGGCTCTATCTACCTTTAGCCCATTTAAATCACCAGGTATAGATGGCATATTTCCCTGCCTACAACAACAAGGAGCAAACCTGTTAATTCCTACCCTTATAAGAATTTTCAGATCCAGCCTTACACTAGGCTACGTACCAAAAAGTTGGAAGGAGGTTAAGGTGGTCTTCATCCCAAAGCAGGCGGAGCAATCGCCTAAATTCTTTCGACCCATTAGTCTCAGTTCCTTTCTCCTAAAAACGATGGAGCAAATTGTCGATCCTCATATAAGGGAAAAGTTCCTCTGCATGCAAACCAATTTGCTTATCAACCTGGGAAGTCTACGGAAACAGCCATTCATAGCTTAACATTATTGATTGAAAAATCATTAGCTGCAAAAGAAACAGCCCTATGTGCCTTCATAGATATACAGGAAGCATTCGACAACACTTCCTATGAGGCTATCAAAAAGGCTATGATCAGGAAAAATATCGCTCCTCTGATCACAAACTGGATCCCAACCATGCTATGCAGCAGGAAGATAAGAACCCAGTGCGGAGGCTCGCATAAAACTATAACAGCTACCAGAGGTTGCCCGCAGGGAGCAGTCCTCTCTCCCCTGCTCTGGACCTTAGTTATTGACGAACTCCTAGAGCTACTTGAAAAATCGGGTTACAAAGTACAAGGATATGCAGACGACATTGTCATCAGCGTCAGAGGCAAATTTGACGACATAATTTCTCAACTAATGCAAGGTGCCCTTAAATTAACTTCCGATTGGTGCAGGACAAAGAGACTTACCATCAACCCCGGAAAAACTATACTTGTACCCTTTTCCAGGAAAAGAAACCACACTCTCAAAGAAATTAGATTGGAAAACGTCCCAATCGACATATCCAAGGAAGCGAAATACCTAGGTGTTATACTTGACAAGGCGCTCGCCTGGAATTCACACCTGAACAAGGTTACGGAGAAAGCGACAAGAGCAATGTTTATGTGCCAGCGCCTACATGGTAAAACTTGGGGGCTAAAACCCAAGATAATATATAGGACGTACAGCGCCATTATCACACCAATGGTCACCTATGCATCGTTGGCTTGGTGGCCAAAAACTTTATAGGCCAAGACTCAGGAACAGTCTAGCCTGTCTGAGTATCACAGGAGCAATGAAAACGTGCCCTACGGCGGCAATGGGAGCAATGCTTAGCCTCACACCGTTGCACTTTGCAGCACAAAACGAAGCTATGCTGAGTGCTCTTAGGCTACCCAAGATCTCGGAAATTAAAATCGGCAACTTTACAGGCCATTTGAAGATTCTAGGTTATATTCAAAATGACAAAGATACTATGATCAAGAAATACCGGTTCTCCAGGAAATTCAATGTGGTCATAGGTGACCGCCACACATGGAGGAATGAAGGACTTGTAATCTTACCAAACTCTCAAGCTTGGTACACAGATGGTTACAAATTGAAAAATGGTAGCACTGGTGCAGGGGTTTATGGACCCAGGTTCCAACGTGCAGCAGCGCTTGGGAAATCACCAACAATATTTCAGGCGGAAGTCCATGCAATCGAGCTCTGTGTACGAGAATGTCTGCGAAGAAGGGTCGAGGGTACTCGTATCTATATCCGCTCGGACAGCAAGGCAGCACGTATGGCTCTGAAATCGTACACGGTAGAATCAAAACTTGTATGGGACTGTCTAAACCTACTCGAAGATCTCGCATCGAAAAACACAGTCACTGTGGCCTGGATACCAGGACATGAAGGCTTCGAGGGCAACGGATGGACGGACTGCTTAGCGAGAAGAGGTGCTAGTCGCCCACTAGTCAGTCCTGAACCCTATTTTGGAGTCGCACGGAGTAGCGTAAACATCAAAATAAAGAAATGGGAAGATGGTCATCATACAGAGTACTAGGCCTAAGACTGGCAAAGAAGTTCATTAATCTCAACCGCTGCAAGACTAAAAAGCTACTGGAGCTTAGGAAAGCAGACCTAAGAACCTTAACAGGCTACTTGACTGGTCATTACCCACTCAGATACCATCTGCACAAGATAGGAGTAGCAGATGAGCAGACGAATGCCGGCTGTGTGGAGAGCAAAAAGGGACGGCAGAACATATTCTTTGTGAATGCCCTATGGCCGCAAGAAAAAGACTTCTCCATATCGGAAGGGCTTTATTGAGTCCCTCTGACTTCTGGAATATTGAGCCTGGAGCTTTGTTGAGGTTTATCAAGAGCCTTAACCAAGTTCTCAGCTAAACACCGGGCTGGCACAATAGATCCTTTATGTCGCAGTGCGTACGAGGCCCCAGTAAAGTAAAGTGAAGTATGTCTCAGCATTACCGGTGTACTAAATACTCCTCCCACAGCGGTACTCCAAGCCATACTTCACCGACTCCCGATTGACATCGTCAGCAAACAATTGGCTACCAGCTCAGCGATAAGACTGAAACGCTTCGAGCATTGAAGAGAACAACACACGGGGCACACTAAAATACTTTCAATGCATCGTCATCTTCCCAAGATCACTGACCACCTGCAAACTGGGCACAACTTCATTCTTGGCTGCAAGCGCTCAATACCAGATGAAACTAAGCAGACGAAGGGCTATGTCCTACACAACGAATCGCTGTCAATTTTCAGGAACGGATCTAAACCAAGAACGCAATCGGTGCGCCATCTCTGAAGACCTGGATATCCACCTCTCTTTTAACCGTCCAAGTTTGTGTTGTGTTTTTCACACCGCAATCTGGCTAGCGCTTAATTCAGTATCAGCATCGGATACTGTCATATACATACGTACACCGACAGTCAGGCAGCCATCAAAGCCCTCGCATCTAGCACTACGCGAAACACTGTCGCGTATCCCTTAACGAGATAGTGGGACAGTACAACTTTACCCTTTGTTGGGTGCGAGGACACTGTGACATAACGAGGAATTGTGCAGTTGACTAGCTCGACAAAACTCCTCTGGTACAAATATCATAACTCATAAGCATAAACGACAGCGAGGCGCCAACATCTTATGTTAAGTACTGTTATGTCCTTGAACTTTCAAATAAAACGCCACGATCTAACTTCAGATTACATGTATATTGTTCGATTTTTATTACAATGTTTGTTAGGACAACTTATCCTATTGAGACACGAGGAGGAAGTGTTTTCGTGGCCAAGCAAGTTGGTGGGCCTGGTTTTGACGTTTGTTATAAGTTAAGGCTGAGTGCGTACTTCGCGTTGCTGGTAATCAGTTAATGCTATGTGCGTACTTTACATCATCCCCCCTCAAGAAAACTTAGAAATCATTGTGCCTCTTTATTTGGTTGGCGAGGCTGCTGACCGTTTCCATAAATCCTAGTCCGCAGCCTAGTGTGCCAAGAAACTACGTGTTCGGGTTCACCATTAGGTGGTTCAAGTTCGATTCCCTCGGTTTCAACCATAGGGGTTTCTTTTCTACCTAAGATATAATTTCCTAAGTCTGATTCAGTAGTTTGTTCTCTGTCGACTGAAACATCAGATGAAGAACTGGGCTCCGACTCTTGGTGCTGCTGAGTTGGTCTGGTTGTGTCTAAATCTGATATTGAGTGATCTGGAACCTGGACAAGCGTTTGTGATTCATTTTTGCGTTTTTCTCCTTGCGCGATTTCCCTCTCACTCGAAGAAGGATTTTGGACAAACCCCCATCCCTTTAAGCCTTCGAAGTCTAAGCCTCTCCGGGCATTACTTGAGCGTGGCCTCAATTGATCAACGTGACGTTTCCAAACTTCATTTGAATCATCTGGACTTACAATGTAAGTATTTCGCCCTAAAATCTTTACAACTCTGCCCTTGATCCAATATGTCTGATTTAACTTGTATAGTCTAATCCAGACAGTATCTTTTACAAGAAACGTCCTCAAACGCCTTTTCCCGGAATTTCTAATTTGTCTCTCTTGCTGTTTTAATATTCTACCCCTGACGTAACCATTTTCTATTGTCTTCTTCTCTGGCCTTAGTAAATCAAATTTGGTTCGAATCTTTCTTCCCAACAAAAGCGAGGCAGGAGTTTCTCCTGTTGTGCAGTGAGGCGTAGTTCTGTAGTCGAATAAATACCTCAACAGAGAGACTTCTATGTTACCGTTCTGTTCAGCAAGCAGCTTTTTCAAAGCAATTTTTACCGACTTCACATAGTTCTCTGCCTGGCCGTTGGATGCGGGATGATATGGTGGTGTCGTTATGTGCTTCAACCCGTTTACCTTGCAAAAGGTTTGAAAAGCTTCTGCCGTGAAGGCACTGCTAAAAACCTCTCGTAATTTGTTTACGGTATTAAAGGTATCTGCCCTTTTCACTTCAAAAACCTCTAACCATTTTGAAAAGCTGTCGATGCAGACTAGAAACATCCTATTTTGAAAAGGACCGAAAAAATCTAAATGTAGACGTTCCCAAGCACGAATAGTTGGTTGCCATGGAGTAAGTTCACCTCTCGGAGGACAACAAGCTTGAACTGCACAAATATCGCACGATTTAACAAGTGCCTCTATGTCTTGGCTTAAACCCGGCCAAAAAACCTAACTTCTGGCAAGCGATTTTGTCTTCACAATACCGAAATGAGAAGAATGTAATAGCTTGAGAATCTCCTTTCTTAAGGAGGTTGGTATCACTACCCTACATCCCCACATATCTCCCTCCAAAGACAGCTCATTTTTCCTAAGAAAAAACGGCTTAAATTCGCTCACTATTTCGTTTGGCCAGCCTTCTCTTACATAGGTCATCACCTGAGTAAGCACCTTATCCTTAGACGTCTCAACGGCTACTCTTGCTACGTCAATTGGAACTTTGGACTCACTACTGACATAATTTAGGTGAACTTGATTAAAAGTGTCACTATTTGCCTCTGTTCCTTCTTCTTGCTTTATGGGAAGGCGTGAAAGAAAGTCTGCCCAATTTTCACTTGACTTAATATATTGTATTTTAAATTTGTACCCTGAAAGAAAAACAGCGTATCGCTGTAATCTGTTTGCGGCCATTTGGGGAATACCGTGCTTTTCTCCGAAAATTTGTGTAAGTGGTTTGGAATCTGTAAATAGAGTAAATTCCCTTCCAAAGAGGTACTGATGAAAAGATTTGACTCCCCAATAAATTGCCAAAGCTTCTTTTTCTATTTGGCTATACCTGCACTCGGAATCACTTAACACACGAGAAGCATACGCAATAGGCTTCCTTGCATTTGATAGCACATGATTCAATACTTCCCTGTGCAGGGACGGGTTAAGAATATCACTGCAGCGCCCCCCCCCCCCAACAACCAGCGCTTGTCGTAAAAGGCGACTAAGGGGACAAATCAGATCTAGGCAATATAACACCCAAGTGAGCCTAGCGACACATATACTACCTTAAAAACCCTCCCACAAGTGTGCATGCGAGTCCGTGGGTTGACACGACTGGAGATCACCGGTGTCATAAAAGAAAGATCAAACAATACTAAAACAGGAGCATGCACGTGTCAAACAACAAACACCATCGCAATATGGTGCAAAAATTGTATTGCAAAACTGTATCATTATGATAATACTTGCAAAAAGGAAAGGCACTACCCCGCCAGGCACTACCACTGCTGTGCATGGTACTGATCCTGGACCGAGCAGAAATGTTCGGGTCAGAGCTATACGGATTCCGGGGGCTAGCAAAATAATGAAACAGTTTGGACGCAATTTGAGGGTCGCGAGTTGGAACGTTGGAAGCATGACCGGTCGAAGTTACGAGCTGGAAGAGATGATGAATAGAAGGCGGGTGGACATCTTGTGTGTCCAAGAGACGAAATGGAAAAACACCGGGAATCGGGCGCGTTTCTTGGACGTTAGGACAAAAGATTACAAGATGTTCTACTACGGAACGGAAAAGTCTAAGAACGGAATCGGTATCATCCTTGCGGCAGAGCTACTTGGTAACGTCTTGAGCATTTCGAAGTCCAGCGACCGTTTGATGTCTCTCAAACTAGTAATACAAGGAGAGGTGTGGAATATTGTCAGTGCATATGCTCCCCACGATGGGTACAATCAGAGAGATAAAGATGCATTTTGGCTAGATTTCCACAATCTCCTTAAGAACATCCCAAAGGAAGAATTTCTATTTGTTGGAGGAGATTTGAATGGACATGTCGGGAAATCAAACGAAGACTATGAAGACTGCCATGGAGGACCAGGATATGGCACCAGGAACCTTCCTGGTGAAGACATCCTAAGCATGTGCAAATCACACGGTCTTATCGTGTTAAATACCATGTTCATCAAACAAAGCCGACACCTGATCACTTACAGCAGTGGTGGAGATGAAACTCAGATTGACTACCATTTGGTAGGCAGTTTCATGAAGCCTCGGGTAAAAGATTGCAAAGTGATCCTGGGAGAGGCAATCGCTCGGCAACACCGTCTCCTGCTAACAGAAATTTTTATGAAAACACCAAAGAAAAGCAAACAAACAAGGGTCTCTGAGAAAATCAAGTGGTACAATCTGGACAAAGAAAAAGGCGAGGCTTTTATTTTCGTAATGAAAAATTACCTCTCTCACACCATCAACGGAGCTGAGGATGAAGAGTGCAGAGCACAAAATATGTGGGATTCCCTACAGCGAACTTGCTTAAAGAAGGCCAAATCACTGCTAGGAGCTTCAAAAGGCCACCATCAACACGCCAAAGAAACATGGTGGTGGAGTGATGAAGCTAAGAAAGTAATAAATGAGAAGAAAGCGGCTTTCAAAGCTTGGTCAAAGTGCCCCTCTAATAATAGTGACGAAAAAGCTCGCCTCAAAATGGAATACAGATGCTGCAAGAAAAAAGCGAAGAAGAAGTGCGCTCAGCTTCAAGCAGGGAGTACTGAGGGCCTGTATCGGGAGCTGGAGAAAATATTTTCCCCGGTTGCTGATGCAAACCAGGCTATCCAGGAGCTGCGAAGACACAATATGAACAAGAGTGCCACTATCTCCAAAATAGCCGCCCAAAGAAGGAAGAATGCTCAGGAGATTCGTTCGCCAAAGTTCATTAGCAATGCTCATGGCCAGCTTCTTGTGGATGACGACAAAATTCTGCAGAGGTGGCGACAGTATTGTGAAGAGCTTTTAAATGAACAGTTTCCCCGGCTATACTTTCCAAGAGCCACCCCTAACTGTGAAGAAATAGCCGACATTACAGTCGAAGAAGTTAGTGAGGCGGTCAAATACTCCAAAAAACGAAAAGCGGTTGGGCCAGACGAGATACCCTCTGAGTTCTGGAAAAAGATGGGAGACATCGGGTTCAGACGGCTCAGAATTCTCATCTCCAAATTCGTGAGAGGTGATCCAATGCCGAATGAATGGAGGGAAAGTTACCTTCTCCCTGTATACAAAGGGAAGGGTGATACGCGAAACTGTGATAACTACCGTTCGATCAAGCTGATGTCACACACCATGAAAATCGTTGAGCGGGTATTAGGTGGCCGACTGCGAAAAATAATACGGCTATCTGATGATCAGTGCGGGTTTGTCTCGGGTAAATCAACCACAGATGCAATCCAAAGTATAAGGATCATAATGGAAAAACATCGTGATTCCTTAAGGGATTTGCATATTGTATTGGTTGACTTTGAAAAGGCATTCGACAGACAACCACGAGATCTGATATGGGTGGCGCTAAGACATCGAGGGGTTCCAGAAACCTATGTACAGATGATCATGGACATGTACGAAAGAGCAAAGACAAGAGTAAGATGTCCCGCTGGAGTAACCGAAGAGTTCCCAATCAAAGTCGGGGTCCACCAGGGAAGCGTTTTAAGTCCTTTGCTCTTTATTACAGTCCTTGATTATCTGCTTGAAGGTAAAGTGATGGACCCCAAGGTACATCAGTTATTCTTTGCTGACGATGGAGCCATCATAAGTGAGGATCCTACATCCCTGCAACGAGCACTTGATGTGTGGGTGGACGTTTTGGAGGGAAATGTGTATCGCATTAGTTCAAAAAAGACAGAGTACTTGTGCTGCCCGTTCTCTGATCCACTCAGGCCTATTCCAGACATTTATTTGAATGGAACAGTGCTTCCCAAGTGCGAAAAGTTCAAATATCTGGGATCTATGATCAATAGCAAAGCAACTTGTGATGACAACATCAATCATCGTGTAAGCGTAGGGTGGATGAAGTGGCGAGAAAATTCCGCTATCTTCTGTGACAGAAAAATGCCCCCTAAGTTGAAAGGAAGGCTCTACACCGCAGTTGTACGTCCAGCGCTCACATACGGTTCACAATGTTGGACGATGTACAAAAAGTATGAGAGTAAATTAACGGCAGCTGAGATGAAGATGCTTCGCATGACAGCAGGAGTGACCAAGCTTGATCGAATAAGAAGTTCGAAGATCCGTGGAAGCTTTCACATCAAGGAAACCATCGTACACAAATTAGAGCGCGACCGACTCAGCTGGTATTGCCACGTTCAAAGAAGAGATCATTTGAACCCTGTTAAAAAGGCAATATCTATGCACGTTCCAAAGACATCGCGATGTAGGAAAGGCAGGCCTATAAACGCTTGGATCAGACAAATGCGACGACATCGGCATTTCATTGGCCTCAGTAACCGAGTAATCCAAAATCGGCAGGCCTGCCGATATTTTCTGAGGTCAAATAGGCGAACCCCACAGGCGGATCAGTAGAAATGCAGTGAAGTGAGAGGGCTGTGATCCCTTGTTTTCGGATCATAGCCTCGCTGATAAAAGGAAGAAGCACATGATTCAATACCATGTGTCACTAACTCCAAGGGTAATTCAATCTTATAATGTACTAGTACTTGTGGAAAAGTTCAAATCTGCTTAACCGTATCGAAAGCAAATTGACAATCTTGAGTCCAACTCCATTTAACACCCTTTTTAAGTAACACATACAAGGGGTTTAGTGTTTGTGATAACATATGAACAAATTTCCGATAGTAGTTTATTCTGCCTAGAAACGACTGCAGCTCTTGAACCGCTTTAGGTGCAGGTAACTCTAAAATTTGCTTAATTCTCTCCGTTGAAGGGCGTGTTCCCTCACTATCTATTACGAAACCTAGGTAAGTAACTCTCTCCTTAAAAAATTCACATTTAGACTCTCTCACAGTGAGTCCACAATCCTGCAGTCTCTGAGGTACTTTTTCTAGTCTACGCAACAACTCATCCCTTGTTCTCCCTGCTACTAGTATGTCATCTTGAAAAATAGCAATGCCATCGATACCTAGCAAAACCTGCTCGATGATCTTTTGGAAAACTGTGGGGCAAGTACTAACACCGAAAGGTAGTCTGGTGTACTTGAACAATCCCTTATGGGTGCAAATTGTTGTGAGCGTTTGACTCTCTTCCTCAAGTTCCAGCTGCTGGTAAGCAGATGCGAGATCTACTTTTGCAAAAAATTTTCCGCCAGAGATCTTTTCCAACAAATCTTCAATTCTAGTGAGCACAAATCTTTCAATTTTAATGAACGGGTTCAAAGTAATCTTATAGTCGCCGCACAACCTGACCGAACCATCAGCTTTCAAAACCGGCACCACTGGCGTTGCCCAATCCGAAAACTCTACAAGTTTTAGAATGCCCGCTGAAACCAGTCTATTGAGTTCATTTTCAACCTTTTCTTTCAGACTGAAAGGCAAAGGTCGCGGGTGAAAATATCGTGGTGTGACAACTTCAACTAGGTTTAACTTTATTCGCCTTTTGTTAAAAGTACCTAGTGTACGACTGAAAACTTTTGGAAATTTTTGAAGTAATTTCTTTATGTCATTAGATATGGTCATTTTTTTCATAGTAAACTCTACTCTAAATTTTTTCATAAAATTTCGACCTAATAAAGGCGCACAATGACTCTTTATAACGTAAATTTCCATGCTTTCGCACTTGTTATTAAACTCAACTTTTAAAATGACTTTCCCAAGTGGTTTAAATTTACTCCCGTTATAGTTTACCAAACTGATAAATGCTTTATTTAATGGAACGAAAGAAAACCACTGTATATAATCTTTATAGCTTATGCAACTGATCGCAGCACCACTGTCTAGCTCCGCCTTGACTTCCCGATTATTTAGTTTTATTGATAGAAAAATAGGATCAACACTATTTACCGAATTTATAGAAAACAATTTTTCCTCGTGCTCTTCCATTTCAATAAAGTTTTGTTTAACAATGCGATTCTTAGGTGGTACATTCTCTAAGCTTTTACATATTTTTTGCAAATGACCTACTCTGCCACATTTATTGCACTTATGCTGCTTGTACTTACAGGTAGAAGAGTTGTGCCCGTTCGCACCACAGCAATAACATACCAAAGACTGACTCCTGGAACTCCCTCGTTGATGCTTGCCCGTTGGCTTCATGCGGAAAACTGGTTCTGCTTTGCACTGTATCAGCTGCCCATGTTCTGCATTCATCGCGGCTTCACTCTGCAACGCTAAGTCGATGGCGCTGTCGAAGGTTAATTCGCTTCCTTTAGCGAACAATTTCTCCTTGATTGATCTGCTAGCGATGCCCAACACAAAACGATCGAGAAGAGCGCCTTCCAGGTTTGACCCAAAACTGCAGTTGATGGAAAGTTTTTTGATTCTTCTGGCCCATTCCTGAATCCCTTCAGATGTTTCCATGTGTGCTACATAGAACTTCTCCCTCTCCCATCCTCGTCGCCAATGTTATGTCCTTGAACTTTTAAATAAAACGCCACGATCTAACTTCAGATTACATGTATATTGTTCGATTTTTATTACAATGTTTGTTAGAACAACTTATCCTATTGAGACACGAGGAGGAAGTGTTTTCGTGGCCAAGCAAGTTGGTGGGCCTGATTTTGACGTTTGTTATAAGTTAAGGCTGAGTGCGTACTTTGCGTTGCTGGTAATTAGTTAATGCTATGTGCGTACTTTACAAGTAGCTAATCCACGCCGACGCACTATGTGAAGCAAATCACCGATGGCAGTATCTAGGCCAGTGTAACACCTCTAGGCTACTTTGGCCAACGCTGAGTAAAACCAGGTCCAAATGACTGGAAAAATTGTTCGCTCTGCTGATTATGATTTGCCTGTGACATCGGTTATCGGAAAAAAAAAATAATGTGAACCAGAAGCAAAGACAAAAAATAACTAAAATCTCCACAGTTATCTGAACGCCACCCCGTGAGTTTCTTTGAAGCATTAACAACTGAGCTACAAACCACTACACGAAATCCTTCTCTATCTCTACCTATCTTTCTCTCTCTCTATCCATCTTTCTTTCTCTCTATCTATCCTCTCCAGACACTCTCTCAAGTACTATGTTAAAGGGATCGCATGATAGCGCGTCACCTTGTCTACGACCTTTCCTGACATCGAACGGTTCGGTGATGTTCTTACCGACTTTGATGAAGCAGCGAAAGTTCTCAATCGTCATTCTGCACAAACGGACGACCCTGGCAGGAATGTCAAGAATAGACATGGCTCTGTATAACTCGTCTCTATATACGCTATCATAGGCCACTTTGAAATCGATGAAGAGGTGGTGCGTATCGATTTTATACTCATGGGTTTTTTCCAAGATCTACCGTAGTGTGAATATTCGGTAAATGGTGGACTTTCCCGGCCTGAAACCGCACTGATAAGGACCTATCAGGTTGTTGACGATCGGTTTTAGGCGTTCGCATAACACGGCAGACAGGATCTTATATGCGATGTTTAGGAGACTTATACCTCTGTAATTGGCGCAGTTTAGAGGGTCACATTTCTTCAGGATCGGGCAGACGATGCTAAGGTTCCATTCTTCGGGCATACATTCATCCGACCAGATTTTACAGATGAGCTGGTGCATGCTCCTTACCAACTCATCTCCTCCTGCCTTGAAAAGTTCAGCGGCAAGGCCGTCGGCTCCAGCAGCTTTGTTGGATTTGAGTTTAGATATCGCTATCCTCACTTCATTCTGATCGGGTTGACGGGAATTTTGACTGCCATCGCCACTGTTGAATGGCTCATTCTGCCTGACGGCGGAATATTGATCATCATCGCTGTTTAACAGTCTGCAGAAGTGTTCCTTCCATATCCTCAGCACCGACTGCGATTCTACTACTATGTGACCATTTTCGTCCCTGCAGGCTTCTGTTCTGGCTTTGAAACCCTGGCATGTTCTTTTTACCTTTTGGTAAAATTTTCCAACATCATTTCTGCAATAAAGTCTATCAATCTCCTCGAGCGAGGGCTCCTCATGCTCCTTCTTCTTCTTTCTGGGAAGTCGATGGTCCTCCTTTCTCCCCCGCTCGTAAAGGTCGCGAGCAGCTCCAGTCCTTCTATGCAGCTCCCCTTTGTACGCCTCTTGTTTTGCTGCATGTGCTTGCCAGCATTCCTCATCAAACCAGGGGTTTCGTTGTGGTGGCCGAGAGAAACCCATTACATCAGAGGCGGCATCTCTGATGGCTAGTTGGCAACGCAGCCACTGGTTTTCCGCATTTGCTGCTGGCGGCATAGGACTTAGATTAGGATTAAGAGAAACTCGATCGGCAAAGGCTCTGGCGGTCTCTTGCGATTGTAGCCGCCCGACCTGAAATTTCCTCACAGTATTTCGTTAATTTCGCTCCGTTCTAGATATCCGCATCCGTACCTTGGCTACAACTAGGTAGTGATTCGTGTCCATGTTGGCTCTTCGGAAAGTCCGGACACCCAGAATAGTGGAAGAGTGCCTTGCGTCGATCGCAGACTGATCGATTTGGTTGACGATTTTTCGATCAAAGGAGAACTATGTTCCCTTGTGAATATCGAGACGTGGGACCCGCGTACTACCTATGACAAAGTATCGTCCCGCCACAAAGTCGACTAGCCTGAGTCCGTTGTCGGATGTGATGTCGAGCAGGCTGTGCTTTCCGACCACGCTACTAAAGACATCCTCTTTTCCTAGATCTGCGTTAAAATCACCTTGTAAAATTTTAACGTCGTGTGTAAGGCATTGCTCATACGTCTTTTCCAAGAGATGGTAGAAGGCATACTTGGTCGCGTCGTCCATCTTCTCGTGAGGGGAGTGAGCGCATATTAGGCCAATGTTGGCGAATTTAGCCTTGATACGGATAGTCATAAGGCGCTCGTTCACATGCCGAAAACTCAAGACTTCTTGCCTAAATCTGCCTCCAGTGACAAAGCCGCACCCGAATAGATGCCATGCTTGTTGCCTTTAGCAATTGCCGCAGTAAATGTCACAGTTTTTCATCCACCATCCACCGCCCGGCCCATCCCATCGCACTTCTTGGATGGCGGTAATGTTTGCTTTGAAACACTCTAGGGCCTCCACAAGTTGTTCGGCTGTACGTGGTTTGTAGAGGGACATAACATTCTACGTGCTGACACGAATATCGTTGTCCTTTTTACGTTTGCTTGGGTCGTCAACAATAAAATCATCCGTATCCGAGGCTGTTGATTGCTTCGTAACCGAAGAACTTTTACGTGGTAGGGAAGTTAATCCGAAGGCACAGCCCCTAACCTGGAGGTCTGAGTGTTCAGCTACCATATATCGTCAGACTCAGCATACGGTCATTATCAGTTCACTATCAGATAGCTATCCAGCGGGCATCGCGAGGACATGATGATGCAATTTTGCGTCACGCCAAAATCATGAGTGGTTTACTCCTTAAATAGAATCACGCATTGAAAAGGACGAAGGACGAGGGACGAGGGGCGAAGCTTACAAAAGATAGAAAAGATTCAGAATTCCGAAATTTAGAGATGAATTCAGACGGATCAGAAAGTGTGTGAAGCATGAACTCCGATTATCTAAATCGAAATTTGTTGCCTCTAAATGTAGGCTTGGGTTAAGTACAGAAAAAGCTTGGAGGAATGTCAAAGAGTTGGGCATAGGTAAGAATTACAATTCAGCCGATAGCGAGGTTGAAGTCAAAGACATCAATGCCAAATGTTCTGCTGCATCGTCCATTCCACAAGCTAGGACAGGCGAGGAAGTAGCTATTAATCCACTCATAACGAGACGTATGTCAATTCTGAGATAAATGCACGGTCGCCAAAGAAAAAGAATATCGTGCCATTTCTATACTCCCATTCATCTCCAAGGTGTTTGAGAAGCTTGTCAGCTTTTAAATAAATTCTTTATCATCTTGAGGTTTATGAGTTCTAAATGCCTTTTAACCGAATTCAAGTACTGGTAGTAGCAAGCGAGGGGCTTAACTTGTAATGCTCGTGGAGTTTATGAATTAGTTCTGCTTTAAAGTTCAGTCCACCTGCAGTTCCTTTAAGCCTTTAATCTTTTAAGCTCCTCATAGGAAACTGCTAATCACATTCACTTCCTCTAACTCATTATAACTTCCTGCTCTTCCTAACATTTCAATTCGTAAATTTCCAGCGAAACAGTTACAATTAAACTCAAATCCCACATTTAATTTTTAATAAAAAGCAAAGCCAACTTGAGAATAATTAATTTAAAATAATTCCATAATGGTTTGGTGCATAACCATTCCTTCGAATTTGGTACGATTGGCGCCCAACGTGGGGTGCCACTTTGAAAAATGGCATTGCACTTGGTAATAAATGTTTTTCGGTTGGATTTATTCATCACTGGAGCGATTTATTGTGTAGCTGCATCACACTGTGAAACGAACAAACAGGAAATCGACAAAAACGACACAAAATATGGTCAACATCCGTCTGTGTTTGATGCTGCAGCAGGTACCGCTGCTAATGATGATGAAACACATTTCAAATGAAAAATATATTTATTTCTCTGGTTACCTCACCGGAAACGTTAACAGGATTAAAACGATGTTTTTTTTTCTGTTTGTAGTGCATTGTATGTAATTTATTCAATTTTGTTGAAACTCCGTACAGCGTCCTGTTCGCGTTTTCAATAACTTATTCCCATTAATTCCACATCCCTAATTAACCTCTGTGAATGCGAATCAGCAGCTTGCAGCTGCTTCATGTACATAAACACACAGAAGCGCACATAAAAAATAAAGTATAAAACAACAGTTAATACTGTGGAAAAACTGACTAAATGAAAAAGGATATCCGCCCACAAACACACATATGCAAACATTCACTACTGGCGAAGGACGATGGAGCTGTTGCAGACAACAAGAACTATTTTCAAGCTCAGCGGAGCGTGAAAATTTGCATTTTCATAACCACCACACATATGTATATATAATATCCATACAATCACATACACACATGTGTATATGTATGTCTGACTAAATAACTGGGCGCACTTTATGCAGGCTCAAGCTCAACTCACATGTAATGATGATGACGATGATGATGATGATGACGACGATGACGATGCTGATGGCAGGACCGACAACAGATGTAGACATGCATGTCTATAGTTAGTTCGCTTAATCCGATGCTATGCACCCCAGCACCTCGTTAGTCCACACGCACACACACACATGAGACGGTCAACACGATGGCGAGGATTGAAAACATGTTTCGAAAGCTTACCCGGAACGGCAGAAAAAACAACCGGAAATGATTTTGATGAATTTTCCTGATGGGAAATCAATGTCCCGGAACAGATGGCCGATGTGAAAAACTTCATTGGGGAGAGATAATTATTGAAATTGCGCGCGCAAGCAGCAAGAGATATTATGATATCACTGATGAGGTTCGAACACAAAAACAAGGATAAACGCCGGAGGCTGCAGCATGGGAACATGCTGCGCGGCCTGCTAATGGGTCCAAGATAGGTTAGGTTAGGTATGTGGGATGGTGTAGGGGATAGAAAACCTCCACACCACACTCAGGTCAATATAGACCTATTGTGATACCCATGGGGGGAAAGGGGATAGAATAGAGAATCCATTCCTCGTGGAAAAAAAAAACAAAAAATATCGTCTTTGTACATATCCTAAAGAAAACATTAAGTACTTACTGTGCCCGAGATACAAACCATCCAGAGGATTTGATGAAGTTTGCGATGTCATTTATTGGTCTGTTGTACAACTCTTCTAGATCCTCAAAGAAGTTTTGTCCATAAAGCTTATTTCTTAAATGATAGAGGCCTGGGCAATGATAGAGAAGGTTAGGTTAGGTTAGGTTATGTTGGCTGTCCACACGGGAGTGTAGACACACTTAGACCAGCGAAGGTCCTTTGTGATACCAGGATCAAACCACTAGGCCACTCAGGGACTAACAAAACCAACCGGAGCTTTTGACAAAGCGATGGATGCTCATGACGTCCAAGGACGCCAGATCGCAGAGGTCGTCAAGGAAGGGGGACCCTAGATGGAGCATTCTTTTATGCGACAGGGCTGGACATGTGCATAGGAGGTGAAGGATGGTTTCCTCCTCCTCCTCGTCCCTACAGCTTCTGCAGAAGTCATTGGAGAAGAGGCCAAGTCTTTTGGCGTGCTGGCCTATAAGACAGTGTCCAGTGAGAACACCGACAACGCAGCTGATTTGTGTACGCTTTAACTTGATCAGATCGGCACTACGTTTTTGATCCAGCTTAGGCCAGATCTGTCTCGAAATGTGACACGTTGAGCCGTTTCCCCATAAAAGGTTGGTCGCGCTTATAGCGTTCAGCTTTAGTAGATACTTACATGTAGCGAGGGGCATACCCAGGGCTTGCCTTTCAGGCAAAATCCTTAGAGTGGTACCCTGTCTGGCGAGGTCGTCAGCCCTGCAGTTACCTGGAATGTCTCTATGGCCCGGCACCCAGCATAGATGAATGTTGAACTACTCTGTCATCTCCATAAGAGATAGACGACAGTTTAAGGCAGCCTTAGAAGTGAAGGAGAACGATTCCAGGGACTTGATTGCCGCTTGGCTGTCAGTGAAAATGGTAATATCCCTGACAGATAATACATTACATTTCAGCCAGGACAGGGCTTCTTTAATCGCCATGATTTCCGCCTGGAAAACGCTACAATGATCGGGGAGGCGGAAAGAGATGCTCAGATTGAGCTGTTCGGAGAAAACACCACAACCCACCCCACCCTCCGTCTTAGATCCATCTGTAAAGAAGTGAACCGAACTAGTATCGACAGGGGGGGAGGTGTCCCATACATCCCGGTTAGGGATGCTCGTACTGAAGTTACGGTCAAATCTCAGTTTCGGCGGGGTGTAGTCCGTGTTTTCGTGTTTGAAGTTGAGAAGATCAAGGATCGAGGAGTGGCCAAAGCGATAGCTAGACCACTGAGAGGAGGCTTTCAAGCGGATGGCCGCACAGGCTGCCATCTGTTTGCCGAAAATATCTAAGGGTAGCAGGTTGAACAAGATGTCCAGTGCCGCGGAGGGAGTAGTTCTAAGTGCACCACTGATGCAGATGCATGCAGATCTTTGCGCCTTAGCTAGTTGAGTGAGGTGGACAGCCCTTTCAAGAGCAGGCCACCATACGATCACGCCATATAGTAGTATAGGCCTGATAACGGACACGTATAGCCAATGGGTGATTTGAGGTTTAATACCCCAGCCCCTACCTATAGCCTTTTTACAGGAATAGAGAGCTACATTAGCCTTCTTGACGCGCTCTAGTAGATTGGCCTTCCAGTTTAATTTCCTATCCAAAATAAGACCCAAATATTTTGCGTTTTCAGAGAAGGTGAGACTGGTGCCATTTATCAAGGGAGGGTCTATGAGGGGAACTTTATATTTCCTCGTGAACAGAACGAGTTCCGTTTTATGGGGGTTAACCCCCAATCCACAATTGGAGGCCCATTTGGTGAGCCGAAGGAGAGCATATTGGAGGATATCCCTGAGAGTGTCCGGGTGTTTACCGGAGGAAGCAATAGCAATGTCATCAGCATAGGCGATCACTCTACAACCTGACGTATCCAGGTCCAACAGTTGTTCATTAACTACCAGGTTCCACAGAAGAGGTGATAAGACTCCACCTTGAGGTGTACCGCAGCGAGCAATTCTTCTGGCCGATGCTCCGCCCAGCTGCGTGTTAATAATCCTGCATGTAAGCAATTGATTGATCAACACTCCGAGCGAGGTATCCACTTTCAGATTTCCAAGTGCGTCGGTAATTGCCTTTGGTTTGACATTGTTAAAAGCTCCCTCAATGTCAAGGAAAGCCACCATGGTGTATTCTTTGATGCTCAATGATTTTTCGATGATGCGCACAAGCGAATGTAAGGCAGTCTCAACCGATTTACCTTTGCAGTACGCATGTTGGGACGGCGAGAGCAGAGCTGGGCTAATACTTTGCCGAAGATGGATATCTATTAACCTTTCTAACGTTTTGAGCAGAAAGGACGATAGACTGATAGGTCGGAGATCCTTTGGTTCCACGTGCGAGCTTTTTCCTGCCTTAGGTGTGAATATGACTTCAACCTCGGTCCATAGTTTGGGAATATAGACCAGATTTAGACAGCCCGACAAGATGACTTTGAGCCATGGAAGCACAATGTCCTCGCATTGCTGAATTTCAGCTGGAATAACACCGTCAGGTCCTGGGGACTTGAAGGGTTTGAAACTGCGCATGGCCCAACGGATCTTTTCTGTAGTTATCAAGACTAGCGAGTTGCTGCAAGGTTGAGGGGGGGGATTTCCCTCTCGCGATATAGCAACAGGGGAGCTACCAGGAAAGTGGGTATCCAGTAAGATGTCAATGGATTCCTCCGCAGAGGAGGTCCAGTAACCATCCGGATGCAAAAGGAAGCTGGGTGCAGCAGGGCTTTTAGAGAGGATTTTCCGCAACCTGGAAGCTTCCGAGGACTCTTCAATGCTGTCGCAGTAAAGTCTCCAGGAACGTCGTTGCTCCTTCCTCAGTGAGATTTTGTATTTTCTGAGAGACAGTTTATAGGAGTCCCAGTCGGCCGTCTCACGGGAGCTTTTAGCAGTATTAAAAAGGAGCCTACTGTCTTTCCTAAGAGTACTGAGATTTGCATTCCACCAGGGAGGTTTCATTCTACCTCGAGGTTTGCGGAGTGGGCAGGCCTCGGCCATGGCACCATTTAGTGCCGATGTTAGGGTGTTGACTAAATCGTCGAGGTCTTCAGTGCAAGAAGGATCAGTAGGCAGATGGGAGGGAATAAGCGTTAATAAACGTTTCCTATAGAGGGACCAGTTGGTTTTTCTATAATTTCTAAAAGCCTTCTGGTCAGGCAGATAGTCATCAAGACTAAATTGGAGGTAACGGTGGTCTGAAAAAGAGTGCTCATCAGAGACTCTCCAGTCCTTAACCAAGTTATATAAATGATCGGAGACAAGAGTGATGTCCAGGACTTCTTGTCGGTTTCGAGTAATAAAGGTCGGTTTGGACCCCCTGTTACAGATTAGGAGTTTAGTACTAAGGATAAAGTCAAAAAGTTGCTCACCTCTTACATTTATGTCGGAACTGCCCCAGATTGAGTGATGGGCATTCGCATCACAGCCAATGATGAGACCAGTGTTTCGGCTCTCTGCTACAGCAATCAAGCTCCCCAAGATGTCCGGGGGGAGTGGGCCCGCAAGATCGTGACCTAAATAAGCCGATACCAACCAGTAATTTCTTGATCGCAATTCCAGGTTGGTAGCGACTATGTCTTGATTGCTGAAATTAGAGAGTAAATGAATGTTTAGATGGGTCTTCGCAAGGATACAGGATCTCGGTTTACCTTCTTTTCTTGCGTAGATTAATATGTAGTTTGGAGTCTTGAGTCCACAAACCCGGTTTCCAACAACCCATGGTTCCTGGATCAAGACTAAGTCTTCCCCGTATTTGCTGAGCCGGAGAATGAGGGAGGCCGAAGCCGTGATGGAGTGATGCAGGTTAATCTGTAGGATCCGCAGCATTGGGGCTACTTCTCGCTACAGATACCATAACCACGGTATTATTGGCTTCCTCTGAATCTGATGACAGAAGGTCATCCTCGAGAGAGAGGCCACATGGGTCACTGTCCAGGAGTGATGGAGAGGGAGAGGGAGGACCAGAGAAGTCCAGTTTCAAAAGAGCGTCAACCATCTCGGTGTCTGTCGACGAGGAGTCAACCCCCGAAAAAGATGGAACGACGCAAGAGAGCGAGGGAAGGGGCTCGGAAGGAGAGGTATTCTTAGCTGGTGCAGAAGAGACTGCAACCTCCTTGGGAGGTACTTTCTCGAGCTCCTTCTCGTCACATTTGTAGACTTTCAGGGTGATGGAGCTGAAACCATAATTTACTACCCCTTTAGAAGATGCCAGGGGGGCCAGAGACTCTTCATTGATGACAATGATCACACTTCTGACGTCTCCTCTCGGCTCGTCCACTTTGGCAATCTTCCAATTATGGGTAGGAAGGGAGCTGTTGTTAGCCTTCAGAATATCCAGGATGATTTTAGGATCAGAGGGTTCAGCCGGAATGGTAGCACGTGTTCTTGGTCGGTTAGGAATCTGGTCCTTTTCCACGACCTCCAAGTGTGCACCTGGCCAAACCTGTCCTAATCTGGAGACAGCAAGTTTATAGAGATCCTTCGATCTTTGGTCAGCGCAGGCAACGAGTTTGACATGCCCTTGATGCCAGCCACCATCCCTGCAGGAAACATCAGGGCCGGGATGGTCACGTAGGATTTGGAGACAGTTGGTGGCGAGTTTAATCTCCACCTTCCTCCACTTATCCGCCGTAATGCTGCCGTCCAGATCGCTATGGTCAACGACCGCAATCTCCAAGTGTGCCTTAAGCACTTGGTTGAAGGGCTTGGTAGTAGCGATGGACTGTACTACCTTGGTCTTTTTGGCAAGGGTGGGAGACTCATCTTGAGACCTCTGGCGTTTGGACGGCAAGTCCTTGCTGGATGAATCAGGGGGGAGCTGGACACGTTTGAGTGCCCAGCTTAAAGAAGTCTTATGCTTCTGGGTCCTGTCCTGTTCAGGAATTACCTGGATGCGGCGAATTAGCTTATAAGCTAGCCGGCGATCTTGGTAGGAGATCTTGGGGAGAGCGATATTCGGCAAGCTCGAAGCCGAGCCATCCGTCGCCGCCGAAAGAGATTGGAGAAGGGGATGTGGATCCTTCGAAGTGGAGGGCACAGCACGCTGTAAGCTCGAGGCCGAACAGTATGCTGTCCCTGACGGGGCAGAGATGTTAAGGGGTTTGCCCCCTCGCGTTTCATGGTCTGGCTTTACGATGGGACCAGGTGTTGACACCACTGTCCTATCCGCCAGTGTACCAGACGCGCGTTCAGCAATCCTGGGGGCGTCAACCTGCTTGCAACTGCTTGGAACGCTAGTGCTAGGCCTCAAGGCCAATGCGCTAGAAGGGATTGCCACAGCAGAGCTTGCGGGTAAGCTTCCCAGGAGGCTGGAAGACGGTTTTTTAAGAGGACTGTCCTCTTTCTTTGTCTTTTTTATATTTTTTATGTTTTGTATGTTTTTGTTTTTATTGTTCATTATTGGACCCACGAGTGGCGGAGAATGGGAGGTCGACCTGCACAGAGATCCGCATTGTGCAGGCAAGGCAGGCTAATCCGGAGGTCGCCAGGTATCCGGATACTCCGTTAGCGACTGGACTATTATTTAAAGTGCGCCCCCAGCTAGGCTGATCCTCGGCACGGGTCGTATTACACCTTGATCCGGCCCACTGGAGAGGAGAGAGGGAGGGAAAGGATATGACGGGGAGGGATTAGGACGACTACAGCTTGGCTTCTTGTCTCATCTGGGGAAATACCCGAGAATCCTTGACCATTACTAGGCCCCTACACCACGGCGAGGTGTGTAGTCATGTAGGGGAATGATAGAGAAAGTGGGTGCTGTCCTCCCGAGCCTCCTCGTCGCCGCAGCCTCTACAAACGTCTTCGTTCGTCACACGTAGTTTTTTCATGTGATATCGCATGGTGTTATGCCCCGTAATGACTCCTATTGGAGTAGAGTCTGTATGAGTCTATTGGTTCTAACTCTGTCGAATGCAGGCCACAGCTTCCTCGTGGTGGCACAAGCATTTAAAGAGGTCCACCTGTTGTTAGCCTCCATTAGGGCTTTGTTTCCTGCTTCGAGCTTGAGGGCGCAAAGCGCGATGTACACTGAGGGGTCGGATTAGACCGAGTTTAATGCTGAGCCTCCTCTAGCCAGTTCTTCGGCTTTCTAATTCCCTAGTATGCCTTCATGACCAGGGACCCAGCAGAGCTTTACCTCGTGCTGTGTTCCAAGAGCCTTGAGCTATTCTCTACAACACTTCACAAGCTTCGATTTTATTTCTATAGCAGATATTGCTTCTATCGCTGCCTGTCTGTCGATGAAAAAGGTGATATCCTCCCCGTGGTATTGCCCTCATCGCAGTGCATTGTCACTGCCTGGGCCTCTGCCTGGAAAACGCTGCTATAGTTTGGAAGCCGAGCTTACTTACTACCTTAGTTGGCGCCACAGTTCGGGGTGAACCTGGGCCTCAACCAGCAAGCCTTTCCATTTAGCTCGGTCTTCAGCTAATTGCCTCCAGTTACGCACTCCAAGTTTGTCGAGGTCCCCTTGAACTTGTGCGCGCCACCTAAGGCGAGAAGGTCCACTACTGTGTCGTCTCTCGGGATTAGATTCGAAGACTCTGCGGGCCGGAGCGTTGGTGTCCATTCGCTCTACATGTCCTACCCATCTCAGACGTCCAATACCCAGTTTTTTGAGTAGGTCGATGTCGCTATACAGCTCGTATAGCTCGTGATTGAATCGTCTCCTTCAAAAGCCGTCAACGCAAACGGGACCGAATATCTTATGAAGAATTTTTCTCTTGAAGCGACCAAGGATATCTTCATCCTCCTTTAATAAAGTCCATGTTTCAGCGCCGTAAAGCAGGACTGGGATGATCAGGGTCTTATACAGAGTCACCTTAGTTGTTCGAGATAGGGCTTTACTGTTGAATTGCCTTATAAGCCCAAAACAACGGTTGGCAAGAGTTATTCTTCGCTTGATCCCTGCGCTGATCTTGTTTTTAGAGTTTATAGCAGAGCCAATACGCTTGATTTGTGTGGTTTTGTCATTTGCAGAGTTTATAGGAGAGTCAAGGTAGACAAAATCTCTTACTACCCCGAAGTTGTAGCTGCCCATTCTGACTTTCTGTCCAAATTGTCGGTGGTGATTGTCCCTTTTTGTTGACAGGATAAACCTGTTTTTGCCTAGTTTATCGCTAAATCCATTTTGACCGCTTCTGCTTCAATGCTTGCAAACGCATCAGTGACAAGCCGCTGAGTTCTTTCAATTATGTTAATATCGTCTGCGTATGCAAGCAGTTGTACAGACTTCTGATAGATTGTTCCTCTGATGTTAGCTTGTGAATTACGCACAATACGTTCAAGTACAATATTAAAGAAGTCGCATGACAGCGCATCACCTTGTCTAAAACTTTTTTTTGACATCGACGGTGTAACCGTAATGCTGCACAGACGGAAAAGTTTGGCAGGGACGTCTAAACTAGACATGGCTCTATATAGCTCTTCTCTGTAGATGATGTCATATGCGGCCTCTAAATCTATAAGGTCAGGTTAGGTTAGGTTGGCTGTCCACACGAGAGTGCAGACACACTTAGACTAGTGAAGGTCCTTTGTGATACCATGGATCAAACCATTAGGCCACCCAGGGACTAACAAAACCAATCGGAGCTTTTGACAAAGCGATGGATGCTCATGACGTCCAAGGACGCCAGATCGTCGAGGTCGTCAAGGAAGGGGGATCCTAGATGCAGCATTATTTTATGCGACAGGGCTGGACATGTGCATAGGAGGTGAAGGATGGTTTCCTTCTCCTCCTCGTCCCTACAGCTTCTGCAGAAGTCGTTGGAGAAGAGTCCAAGTCTTTTGGCGTGTTGGCCTATAAGAGAGTGTCAAGTGAGAACACCGACAACGCAGCTGATTTGTGTACGCTTTAACTCGGCACTACGTTTTTGATCCAGCTTAGGCCAGATCTGTCTCGAAATATGACACGTTGAGCCGTTTCCCCATCTGAGGTTGGTCATGCTAATAGCGTTCAGCTTTAGTAGATACTTACATGTAGCGAGGGGCATACCCAGGGCTTGCCTTTCAGGCAAAATCCTTAGAGTGGTACCCTGTCCTGGTACCCTAAATCCATAAAGAGATGATGAAAATCGATTTGTCGTTTTTGGGTTTTCCATAAGATCTGTCGAAGTGTGAAGATTTGATCGATAGTGTACTCTCCTGGCCTGAAACCGTACTGATAGGCGCCAATCAGGCTGTTTATGAAAGGTTTCATGCGCTAACATGTTATTTGTGCGCAACAGCTCTTTAAGTGCCTGGACCGAGCTTCTCGCAACCACTCATGATCTGTGCGCTATATTTTTCATACGAATGGAAGGGACCTACAGGTTAGTGCCGTATCCGAAGGGGGATTTGTTTTGAGAAGCTTTCTCGAGACAACAAAACTCTTGGATGTTTGTCAAACGTTCGCGAGAGGTGAAACTGTGCAAGAACTTTCTGATATTTTCTGGGATTAGAACTTGGAACCTCAGACGCAGTGGTCCGACACACTAACCACATACGCCACGGCGGTCATGCCCATGTTGAGAAGACTGATGTGTCTATAAGTGGCGTAGTTTACAGGGTCTCTTTTCTTGTGGATCGGGCAAACGATGATGAGATTCCACTGATCAGGAATATACTCGTCTGACTTAATCTTCGAGATGGGTTGGTGTATGCTTTCTGCCTATTCATCACCGTCTGCATTGAAAAGTTCGGTCGGTAAGCCGTTCGAAGACCAAAGATCGAAGGATCTCTATAAACTTGCTGTCTCCAGATTAGGACAGGTTTGGCCAGGTGCACAGTTGGAGGTCGTGGAAAGGGACCAGATTCCAAACCGACCAAGAACACGTGCTACCATTCCGGCTGAACCCTCTGATCCTAAAATTATCCTGGATATTCTGAAGGCAAACAGCAGCTCCCTTCCTACCCATAATTGGAAGATTGCCATTGATTGCCACAAGTTTTCCAAAATTTACTAGGACACCGACAAAAAGAGGAGCTACAAATACAACTATTTGGCGCAACAGCTCTTTAAAGTGCCAGGTCCTAGCTTCTCGCAACCACTCTTGTTGTGTGCGTTATATTTTTCACACGAATGGAAGGGACCTACAGTTTAATGCCGAATCCGAACGGCGATTTAAGAAGCTTTTTCGTGACAACAATACTCTCGGATGTTTGTCAGACGCTCGCGAGAGGTGGGACCGTGAAAAAACTTTTTGGTATTTTCTGGGATTCGAACTTGAAACCTCATGCGTAGTGATCCGACACACTAACCACTTACGCAACGGCGCCCACGAGGAGCTGCGCCACTACTTTTTGCACCACGACAATGCGCCTGCGCACACTGCTGAAAAAACCAACAACTTTCTTGCGCTCTCGGGCATCAATGAAATTCGCCCAGCATCTTATTCTCCAGATCTAGCGCCGTGTGACTTTTGGCTGTTTCCGAAAATAAAAAAAGATTTGAGGGGAAAAATCAACACACCTAATGAGGAGATTATTAATGCAGTCAACGTCGAAATCGGCGCCGTGGCGTAAGTGGTTAGTGTGTCGGATCACTACGCATGAGGTTCCAAGTTCGAATCCCAGAAAACACCAAAAAGTTTTTTCACGGTCCCACCTCTCGCGAGCGTCTGACAAGGATCCGAGAGTATTGTTGTCACTTCCATTCGTGTGAAAAATATAACGCACACGACATGAGTAGTTGCGAGTAGCTAGGCCCTGGCACTTAAAGAGCTGTTGCGCCAAATATTTATTTTTTTATTTTAAAGTCGAAATCGAGGATTTTGAAAGCTGTTTTGAAAGATGGGTTTACCGGCTGAAGAAATGTATTGAAATAAATGGGAATTATGTGGAGAAATTAAAAAAAAAATTACGATTAAATACCTAAAGTTAAAATTATTTTTGTGTTTTATTATTCAACCAACAAAGCGAACTTTTGTTAGTCCCTACGTATATCTTCTAAACCGCAACCAATCCAGAAATTTTATTGTCATTTTTGAATTCAGCGCATTCAAATTAGTTAATCTTGGTTGGAATTATATCCGATAAAATTTACTGTTGTCCAGTGAATCAACAGTGCAGTGCACGAGAATGTGAGTGACCACTGGAATGTTGTGAAAAATATTTTTGCAACAGGTGCACGCTCCTGCGTCAGTAAAAGGCAAACAAGTCACCACACGGCCCAAGCAGTAGAGACCCGAGCTATTCTGGGGCTATTATTGGGCTTCTATTAGCTTAACATTGTGTGAAGAAGAAGGAAGTGCATCGTAGTATAAGACGAGACAAACGCCAAAAGATCAACTTTCTTGTCTCATTGGCTAAAGAAGCAGCAAACAGATGAGATAGTAGGACCGTCTAGAGCATCCTTGGGGATAGTGAAGACTTCAGACGGTAGTCTTCTATCATATTATGTCGAAGCACGCCATCAAATACCTAGGCGTCATGATTGACACAAGACTCTCGTTTACCGAACATCTGGAAAATGCTAGTGGCGAAGCCTTGCGAGTAAATAACGCACTCATACGCATCATGCCAAATGATGGAGGGCCGTGATACAGTAGACGGCGGCTTTTGGCCAGTGGGATTACATCTGGGATGATCTACGGGTTGCCAATATGGGGCAACGCTATGAAAACCCAGCGTCATACCGGCGTAAAATTGAGTCGGCATACCGGTCTTGTGCAATTCGAGTATGCATTGCATTTCGCACAATATCAGGAGATGCAGTCCATGTTATTGTAGGATTACTCCCAATCGACATATTGGTAGAGGAGTTTCAAAGTACATATTCGTACGAAATGACGAGACAGAAACAAGTGTTAACTGACGGGGAAGTGCACAAGAGCAAACAGCATAGCGAAATGGCAACAGCGATGGAGTGTGTTAAGCAAAGGCCATTGGACCTATCACCTCATCCCGCTTCTTAAAGCATAGACAGAGCGCAAGCATAGCGAGGTAGGTTTCTACGCAACGCAATTACTAAGTGAACATAGATGCTTTCGTGCATATCTCTACAGATTCAAGCAGGATAGTTCTCCCTACTGTCCGAATTGTATCCAGACTAAGGAGATGCGGAACATGTATTCTTTCAGTGTCCGCGATTCAAACCCGAGAGACAAACGCTAAAAAATAAGCTTGCAGAAATACCAACTATCGGGAACATAGTCCATCTTATGATCCAATCGCAGGAGCTATGGAGAGCTGCAAAGCATATTACGACACAAATAAGACACCTCGAACGAGAAAGGCAACAGACTGATGAATCGCCAATAAGATTGTTGACAGGAATCCTGACTATCCGAGATTAAATGCCAAGACGGCTGTACCGTTGGGAAAAAGGGCAGTGAAGGGGATGTGTTTTTTAGTGGGTGGAAATCTCACACTGTTATTGAACACGGGCACAGTTTCGTCTTTTAAAGAGTCTTCACATCCTCCGAAAAAAAAAGAAAAAAAAGACAGTAACCTCCTAATCGCCCATGAGGATCAGCTCATTTCGCTACAGTTGTAAATCGTTTAGACGATAGCGCTATGTTGTCGAATCTTCCGAAGCAACAGATTTCCGAATTCGAACCGAAATAACTACCATATTAAAATAAAAACTAATTGGTCTCTATACAGGAAGCGCTTATTGACGCTTATTCTCTCCCTTTTGCCTACTGAACTTACTAGTACGGATGATCTTGACAGGTTGGTCAGCACCTTAACATCGGCACTTAACGGTGCCTTGTCTGTGGCGTGCCCTAATCGCACTCCTCGAGGTAAGAAGAAACAACCTTGGTGGAATGCAAATCTTAGTACTCTTAGGAAAGACAGCTGACTCCTCTTTAATATTGCTAAAAGCTCTCGCGAGACGGGTGTCCCGTCTGACTCTCAGGAAATATAAAATATCACTGAGGAAAGAGCAACGACGCTCCTGGAGACTTTTCTGTGACAGCATTGAAGAATCCTCGGAAGCCTCTAGGTTGCGGAAAATCCTCTCAAAAAGCCATTCAACACCTAGCTACCTCTTACATTCAGATGGTCACTGGACCACCTCTGCTAAGGAATCCATTGACATCTTACTGGATACTCACTTCCCTGGTAGCTCCCCTGTTGCTGTTTCATTATCGGGTATTACCCGTACTTGCTCTCTACCGTGCAGCAACTCCCTGGTTATAGTAACTACAGAAAATATCCACTGGGCCATGCGCAGCTTCAAGCCTTTCAAGTTCCCAGGACCTGACGGCAATATTCCTGCTGAATTTCAAAAATGTGAGGACATTGTGCTTCCATGGCTCAAGGTCATATTATCGAGCTGTCTTAATCTGGACTACATCCCCAAGACGTGGACCTAGGTTGAAGTTGTCTTCATTCCTAAGGCAGGTAAGAGCTCGCATGTGGACCCAAAGGATCTCCGACCTATCAGTCTATCGTCCTTTCTACTGAAAACGCTGATTGATATTCACCTCCGTCAGAGCATTAGCCCGTCTTTGCTCTCGCCGTCCCAACATGCGTACTGCAAAGGCAAATCCGTTGAGACAGCCTTACACTCGCTTGTGCGCATCATCGAAAAATCCTTGTGCATCAAAGAATACACCATGGTGGCTTTCCTTGACATTGAGGGAGCTTTTAGCAATGTCAAATCAAAGGCGACTACCGACGCACTTGCAAATCTGAAAGTGGATTCTTCGCTCGGAGTGTTGATCAATCAATTGCTTACTTGCAGGATTATCAACACACAGCTGGGTGGAGCATCGGCCAGAAGACTTGCCTGTTGCGGAACACCCCAAGGCGGAGTTTTGTGCCCCCCTCCTGAGGAATCTTGTAGTGAATGAGCTACTAGTGGACCTGGACAGGTCAGGCTGTAGAGTGATTGCCTATGCTGATGACATTGCGATTGCTGCGGCTGGCAAGCACCCAGACACTCTCAAGGAAATCCTCCAATATGCTCTCTCTCGGCTCACTAGATGGGCCTCGAAATGTGGATTGGGGGTTAACCCTTATAAAATGGAACTTGTTCTCTTCACAAGGAAATATAAAGTTTCCCTCGTAGACCCTCCTATGATTAATTGCACCAGTCTGACCTTCACTGTTAATGCAAAATACCTGGGTCTTATTCTGGACAGAAAACTGAACTGGAAAGCCAATCTACTAGAACGCGTAAGGAAAGCCAATGTAGCTCTCTATTCCGTCTATGGCGTGATCGTTCGGTAGCCTGCTTTTGACAGGGCTGTTCACCTCTCTCAGTACAAAGATCCGCTTGCATGGGCATCAGTGGTGCACTAAGAACTACCCCCTCTGCGGCACTGAACATTATGTTCAACCTGTTACCCCTGGATATCCCCGGCAGACAGACTGCTGCCAATGCGGCTATTCGTCTTAAAGCCTCCTCTCAGTGGTCTAGTTATCACATTGGCCACTCCACGATCCTCGATCTTCTCAACTTCACACATAAAAACACGGACTACACCCCACCGAAACTGAGATTTGACCGACACTTCCGTACGAGTATCCCTGAACGGGATGAGTGGGATGCTCTCCCCCTGATGATGGAAATTCGGTGCACTTCTACACAGATGGCTCTAAGGCCGAAGGTGGGGTGGACTGTGGTATTTTCTCCGATAAGCTCAACCTGAGCATCTCGTTCCGTCTCCCTGATCATTGTAGCGTTTTTCAGGCGGAAATCATGGCGATTAAGGAAGCCCTGTCTTGGCTGAAATGTAATGTATTATCTGTCAGCGATATTAGCATTTTCACTGACAGTCAAGCGGCTATCAAGTCCCTGGAATCGTGCTCTTTTACTTCAAAGACCGTCTTAGACTGCCGTTTGTCTCTTACAGAGATGACAGAGTAGTTCAACATTCAACTATGCTGGGTGCCAGGTCACAGAGACATTCCAGGAAACTGTAGGGCGGACGAACTTGCTAGACAGGGTACTACTCTAAGGATTCTGCAAGATAGGCAAGCCCTTGGTATGCCCCTCGCTACATGTAAGCATCTACTGAAGCTGAACGCTATTAGCAAGACCAACCTTAGGTGGGATATTGGCTCTACGCGTCACATTTCGAGGCAGATCTGGCCTAAGCTGGACCAGAAACGTAGTGCCGAATTAGTTAAACTAAAGCGATTACAGATCAGCTGCGTTATCGGTGTCATCACCGGACACTGTCTAATCGGCCAACATTCCAAAAGACTTGGCCTTTTTTCCAATGACTTCTGCAGGAGCTGTAGGGACGAGGAAGAGGAGGAAACCATTCTTCACTTCCTATGCACATGTCCTGCTCTATCACGCAAAAGAATGCTCCATCTAGGAGCTCCCTTCCTTGACGACTTCAGCGATTTGGCGTCCTTAGACGTCATGAACATCCATCGCTTCATCAAAAGCTCCAGTTGGTTTTATTAGTCCCTGAGTGGTCTAATGGTAGATTCTTGGCATCACAATGCACCTTTACTAGTCTAAGTGTGTCTGCATCGTGGTGCAGACAGCCAATCTAACCTAACCTAACTACTTACCACATAAACACTTTACGGACCATAACAGAGCAATGCGTTGAGTACAGGTCTCCGCTGGTTTGGTGAGGCTATGACTTCAACTCAAGAATAAGACATTCGAACTTCTTATTCGATCAAGCTTTGTCACTCCTGCTGTCATGCGAAGCATCTTCATCTCAGTTGCCGCTAAATTACGCTCATGCTTTTGTACATTGGCCATCATTGTGGTACGTATGTGAGTGCTGGACGCACAACTGCCTTCCCTTCAGCTTAGGGGGGATTTTTTGCTCACAGAAGATAGCAGAGTTTTCCCGCAAATTCATCAATCCTACGCTTACGCCATGATCGATGTCGTCATCACAGGTTTCTTTAATACTGATTACTGATCCTAGTGTAACGGTTTAAAAGCTGTTCTTCCTCTTCCACCCTGTAGCTACAGGACTCTACTGATGGAGTGGGTGGAAGGGTGTCCGGTCGACGAAGGGCATGGTAGGCATGCTAGTTGGCAGCACGTGCTTAGCTCGTCAGTGGGGTGGGTTCTTATGCCAGTCACCGGACTACCGTACATATTCATGCCTCGATTAAAAAAAGATATACAGCAAACAAAAAAAAAATTTAACTAAACTATGGGAAAAGGACGGGAATGGGAAATCAAAAGGAATAAAAGTGGATGAGGAATATAAAGGAAAAAAAAAAATGAATGCACAGCACCACTAACACCAGTAGCTGCTATCAGCCTAATCAGGCCAAAAAAAAAAAAAAAACACACCGGTCGAGCTTCCTTGCTTCTCGGTACCTATGGTGGTATTGGTACTAATGAGCTACCCTCCCCTCTACCATACCTATTGCTAGGTAGGGTACCATGGTTGCCACACTAGGTATTTGAATTTTTCGCATTTGGGGGGCACTGTTCCATTCAACTAAATGTCTGAAATGGGAGTGAGTGAATCAGCGCAAATACTCGGTCTTTCTTGGGCAAATGCGGTACCCATTTTAATCCGAAATGCCCACCCTCACATCGAGTGCTCGTTACAGGGATGCAGGATCCTCTCTTATGATGGCTCCATCGTCAGCAAAGAATAATTGATGTATCTTCGGGTCCGTCGATTTGCCTATAAGCAGATAGTCAAGAACTGCAATAAAGAGCAAAGGACATAAGACGCTTCCCTGTTGCACCCCGACTTCGATTGGGAACTCTTCGGTTACTCCAGCGGGACACCTTACTCTTGTCTTTACTCCATCGTACATATCGATGATCATCTGTACATAGGTTTCTGGAACCCTTCGATCTCTTAGCGGCACCCATACCAGATCTATTGGTTGTCTGTCGAATGCCTATTCAAAGTCAACCAATACAATATGCAAATCAATACAATAAGGAATCACGATGTTTGTCCGTTATGATCCTTATACTTTGGATTGCATCTGTGGTTGATTTACTCGCGACAAGCCTGCACTGATCATCAGATAGCCGCATTATTTTTCGCAGTCTCCCACCGAATACCCACTCAACGATCTTCATGGTGTGCGGCATCAGCTTGATCGAATAGTAGTTATCACAGTTTCACGTATCACCCTTCGTACACATGGAGGAGGCAACTTTCCCTCCAATTAATCGATATTGGATCACTTCTCATAACTTTGGAGATGAGAATCGTGAGTCATCTGAACCCGATGTCTTACATCTTTCTACAGAATGTTGAGGGTGTTTTGTCTGACCCAACCGGTTTTCGTTCTTCGGGAAAATTTGACCACCTTATTAACTTCTTCGACTGTAATGTCGGGGTGGCTCTTGGAAAACAAAGCCGGGTAAACTGTTCACTCAAAAGTCCTTTACAATGCGTTCGCCACATATGCAGGATTTGTTCGTCATCCACAAGAAGCTGGCCATGAGCATTATTATTGAAGATTGACAAACGAACCTCCTGAGCATTCCTCCTTACTTGTGCGGCTATTTTGAAGATGGTTGCACCTTTGTTAATATATTTGCTATTTTGATATGGCCTTCTTTAAGCAAATCCCCTGTAGAGTATCACACATATCTTGTGCTCTGCACTCTTCATCATTAGCTCCGTTGATGGTGTTATTATTATTATTATTATTATTTGTGTAGGGTTATTTTGCACTGCAACCTAATGGTCTATTGTGCCCCCTGCTAATATCTTGGAGAGGTTTGTTCCCTCGTTAGAGTCCCCTTCGCAATTGCAATTCCTGCGGAATTGTGTTTGAAGCTCATGTGCTCTTACTTTGCCTCGGCGAGAATAGTTCACCTTAGAGCTCTTTCTCCAGACCAGTTTCTTTTAAGAATCTGAGAATGAGAAGTGGGTCCATGGTTGGCATATCCTCTTCTGATACTTGGTATTTGCCCAAGTATTTCAATCTTTTGTGGGTCAGTGCCCCACAAGACTCCAGAAGGTGTTCCGGAGTCTCACATGACTCGTTGCAGAATCTGCAAAGGCCTTCAATTGTTATACCTAGTTTCCGTAGATGCTCCCTGAGTTTGCAGTGCCCCGTTAGGAAGCCTATTAGGATCCGTAGGTTATTCTTGCTAAGGCAGATGCAGGCTTCGAATCTTTTCCGGTTGTAACATCCCAGTAGTTTCTTAGCTTGCCTCAGGCCTGTGGTGTTGTTCCAGGTTCTTGTCGTGTCTTCTCTCTTCATTTTCCTAAATTTCTCGCGTATGGTGTGTTCCCCCATTCCACAAAATGGTTCAGGTCCAATGAAGGGTTCTGCAGCCACTTGTCTTGCCCAGGCGTCTGCTGCTTCGTTACATTTTATCCCGACGTAACCGGGTATCCAGTAAAGTGTAACTTTATTGTTTCTGCCCAAATCATTAAGTTTGCATAGGCATTCCCACGCAAGTTTTGACTTAATGACATAGGAGTCAAGCGCTTTGATAGCTGCTTGGCTGTCTGACAGTATAGCTGTGTCGCAGTTGCTGTATCCCTTTTTGAGATTGAGTTGGATGCATCTGTTTATAGCGCATATTTCAGCTTAAAAGATGCTGGTGCACTTGCCCATGGGTTCTGAGTGCTTGGCCCAAATATGCCCACCCTTGAGCCCTCTCCAGTCCTCGGACCGTCTGTGTACCACTTTATCGTGTGGCTGCTCAGTCGGTATATCGTGGATTCGTTGCTCCACTCTTTCTTGTTACTTACCTTTGTACTTAAGTTTTTTCCAAAGTTAAATTTTCTGATACTGTCGTCCCTGGGGACGGCAAGAAGGGGAAGTTTTTGAGAAGTGCATCGTATTCTCTCGAACCAACACACTTCTCCCTTCCAGTACCTTCTTTTGCCATCCTTAGGATCGTCCGCTGTGCATTTTGCTCCACTACAAGATAGAGCGGTGTTAGCTCCAGGAGTACTTCCATGGCTGCAGTTCGACACGTTCGCATGGCCCCAGTGATGCAGAGGCACGCAAGTGCACTTTAATGAGTGTCTCCCTCGTAGTGACTAGACTAGTTCGCTTTGTCCATGCTATTGCTCCATAAGTGATCATTGGTCTCACAATGGCAATATACATCCATCTTAGAATGTTTGGACTAAAGCCCCAAGACTTACCCGCTAGGATCCTGCATATCATTAGAGAACGGGTAGCTTTTTTGCATATCTCCTCTATATGTTCTTCCACAAGATTTTGCTATCTAGGTGTAGTCCTAGATATTTTACTTGCTTTACCGGAGTCAGTATCGTGCCCGACAGTCGGATTGGCTTCAGTTCAAGTTTTCTCTTCCTCGTGAACGATACTATTGTAGTTTTGGCCGGGTTTATATTAAGTCCAGCCGTGCTGCACCATTCTTGCTCGAATTTCCCCCTGACAATCAGTACAATGTCATCAGCGTAGGCTTGACAACTAATTCCAAGGCTTGTTAATTTTTCAAGAAGCTTATCCACAACAAGACTCCACATTAGGGGAGATAACACTCCTCCTTGTGGGCATCCTCTTGTTGTGTTGACCCAGATAATTCTATGTGAGGTTTGAGTTTCTGCTGATCTTGTTGTCAGCAACTCATACATCTACTTAGATACTGTTCTGCTAACTCCCTTTCTGTCAAGGGCTCGTTTAATAGCTTCATGTGAAGTGTTATCAAATGCCCCTTCGACGTCTAGGAAGGCGCAGATTACTATCTCTTTTGTTTCAAGAGCACTTTGGATTGTTTCCGTCAGCTGATAAAGAGCAGTCGCAGTGGATCTGCCCGCTCTGTATGCATACTGACGATAATGCAGTGGGGATGTATTAAGTACATCCTCCCTTAAATGGCTGTCCACAGCTTTCTCCATTATTTTGAGAAGAAACGATGTTAGGCTGATCGGTCTCTATGACTTAGGCTGTGTTGGGTCCTTCTTCCCCATTTTTGGTATAAACACAACTTTCGCCCATCTCCATTGGTTCGGAATATATCCCAATGGAAGACTGCTTTTTGTTATTCTGACCAGGTGTGGTAGTAGTTTTTCTTGCCCCCTTTGCAATAGGGCTGGTATAATACCTTCCGCACCCGGTGACTTGAAGGGCTGGAAGGAGCTAATTGCCCACTCGATTCTCCCTCTGGAACAGATAGCCCATGCAATCTCCCAATCTTTCTTCCGAGGTCATGATGTTCTGCGAACTTCCGGGGAAGTGAGTTTCTAAGAGCAGTGATGCTCTTTGTTCTTCATCTTCAGTAAAGCTGCCGTCTGGTTTTTTAAGGGATGTTGGCATTCCCCCCGATTTTGCAAGGTGTTGATGGTGTTAGAGAGGTAAATTTTTATCACGAAAACAAAAGCTTCGCATTTTCCTTTGTCCAGATTGTACCACTTGATTTTCCCAGAGACCATTGGCTGTTGGCTTTCCTCCTTCTTCTTCTTCTTCTTCTTCTTCCTATTTCGTCGAGGTTATCATCTGAAAACAAGTGACCATAACCCTCCCGCTTTCTTTTTTGACGGGATAGGAAACGCCCGACTGGAGCACTCAGACGCAACTGGTCCATTGTACTACCAGAGAGCAAACTCTGATTTACCTATTTTATTGGAATTTCCTTGTCTTTCAAAGAAAGCCAAGTAAGCACTTCAGAAATGAAGAGCTTACAGTACCAGCATTCACCACATCCGCACCGAAGATCTGCCATCTGATACGAGCAAAGGCCGGACACTCACAGAGATAATGTTCCGCAGTGTCGTCGCTCTCTCCACAAGCGTCGCAGATTGTAGTGTCACTCAAGCCCAGCACGTTAACGTGCTTAGCGAAAAGAAAGTGGCCTGTAAAGACGCCAATAAGTTGTCTACAGTCTTTTCTGCTGAGAGAGAGCAAGAATGCAGCTGATTTCTTACAGACGTCCAGGAGCATACGTTTAGTCAACCTACATCCTGAAGAGACATACCAGACACAATTGTACTCGTGCGACACCCAATCGTCAATGGAAGCCCTAATCGAGGACGCAGGGAGACCCGACGCGGGTTCAGGACCTCAGAAAGCATCCTCTGAGCCTTGTCTAGCAATCTCATCGGAGATCTCGTTCCCCAAGATCCCAGTGTGACCTGGGACCCAAATAAGAGACAGAGAATTCAGCCTTGCGACCGAGTTCAAAGAGTTTTTGTTTTCATGAATTATTTTAGAAGTGGTTAAAGGGTTAAGCAAGGCCTTAAGCGCATCCTGACTGTCACTACAAAACCCTCCCACTTCATCGCATTTCTACTTATCCGAATGTGGGGTTCGCATATTTGACCTCAGGCTGTTGGCTTTTCTACGCTACTTCCATAAAATTTTCTGTTAGCAGGAGGCGATGTTTCTAAGCGACCGCCTCTCCCAGGACCACTTGGAATCTTGTATCCGAGGCTTCATGAAACTAGCTACCACATGGTAGTCAATCTGGGTTTTACTGCCACCACTGCTGAAAGTGATCAGGTGCCGGCTTTGTTTGATGGACAAGGTATTTAACACAATAGACCGCGTGACTTGCACATGCTTAGGATGTCTTCACCCGGAAGGCTCCTGGTGAAAACTCTATCCGCCTTCTATGCATCATCTCTTCAAACTCGTCTGCTCATACTTCCAAGACTATCTCAACGGGCCAAAAGTCAGACCGGTACGTTCCGATTACAGAAAGGTTTGAGACGTTCACAGAACTTTTAAGCCACTCTAAGGTCTGATATCGAAACTATAGAATTTAAAGGAAAGCAACCAACTCTTCCTTGTCCCCAGTATCACTGCTTTAAATCTTCGTTTAACCCCCATTTAAAGCTCTCCAATCCAACATCAAAATCTACACAAATTTCCCCAAGCATACATTACGGCTGGCACATATTTTAAGGGCCTACATGTACACAAACCCTTAGCAATCCGTTTGTAATCCAAAACCAAATGTAATTGCGTCAAAATACCAAAAGGAAGCAGCACAAAGTGAAACAATGTAAAACAAGAAGATGACTGATAAACGATTTGATCAATCGATAGTTATGCAAATTGTGGGTTCCATACCCGCCCCTCTCTCTCAGAATAACCCCCAAAATTGTTTCGTTTAAAAAGTTCAAGATAACAACAAGGACAAACCCTCAAAGGAACCAACAGTAGAGAAGGAAAAAAAAACCGAGAAAAGAAACGAATTCAAATGTGAAAACAACTCCTCAACCCATGAAGTCCTTACAAACATATTCAAATCCTTTTGATATGCTAAACACCCTTCAGTGAACGGAGGACGATATGATCCCTTTGGCGTCCGGTTTCTTTGATTCCTTGAGGGTAGTGTTTCTCTTTCTTGCTTTCCACCTCCTTTTTCATTTAGCACACAGCAAAAGCTTAATGAATAATGCATCCTGAACGTTTACGTGCACGATCCTCCACATCGTCGTTCCAAGTCTCATCTTCTTCACAGATTTTTCTGAAACTCAATTCTATAATTTAATATATCGCTTCCGCTTGTAATTGAATTAAAAAAGGAAAAACTTTTAATTACGGAAACGATTACATAGTCTTTGCTACCACAAGTCGCTCTGCAAGGAAAGCGAAGAAGTTTGATGTGCCACAGGACTACTTACGTACATAGTAGCTTTGAGCACTTAAAAGCATTAAAATGTGCAATTTCCTCTGTCTTGGGATTAAAAATCAGTTTGCCAATTTTTCCGGGTTACTGAACGCAGACAGACAGACTTCATGGATAAGAAAACTTTCGTAGTTTGCGAGAAGATTTTATTAAAAAAAATGAAAAAGTTAACTCCAACGAGTGGTAATGGGGATGGTGCTAGTTAGACATGTCCTTACAACTAAAATTTCAAGTTAAAAGCGATAAAGTTCTCAGTTCTATTAACGGATTAGGGATTAGTTCGACGTAATACAAAGTTATTTAAACACCTGAAAGGAGGGTTCTCCTACGTTAGGATTATGTTCCTACTCTGTTTCGTTCCGTGGTAGAACACCTTGCAAGCTTCTTTTTTCATTTTGCTTCTTGGACACATAAGATACCCACCCGCCTACCTGCCTACCCGCCTTCCGTGCATCATCTTGCTTTCGCGTTAGATAGTTTAAGCATGTAGGCTTCATTAGACGCAGCCTACACTTAGACCAGGAAAGGTCCATTGTGGATTCTATGATACCCAGGAAGAACTACCCTCAGAACCAACATGAGCTTGTTATAAAGTGCTATAATGTTGGCGTTAGCCATTTTGCCTAAACTGTAGAAGAAATAGACTCTTAAGTGCAATCTACTGTGAGCGAAAAGAGCTTGGCACGAACAAAATATGAGATGTAGTATGGTTTCCTCCTTTTCCTCACCAATATAACTTAGGTTAGGTTGAAGTGGCTGCCACCTTACGTCAACATACATAGACAAAGGAAGGTTCGTTGTGATACCACGAAGAATCATGTAGTCCCAACCGACTCGTTAGAACCAATTAGGACAGCAATGCTGGAGTCTTTCTTCCAAGAGCCGTTGGACTTACCGCGTTATCCCGACTTTAAAGGCTTGGATAAGCCATAGGAATGGTGAAGTTTACTTCTATTTAACGCAACTAATTACGGGCCATGATTGTTTCCGGTCATACTCGTATGTATACCAGTAGATGAACGATGACTCCTCGGCTTATCCATCGTGCAGTGACACCTCCGAAAACGTGGAGCATGTATTCTTTCACTGCCCGAGTTTCTAGCTACAAAGAGAAGCACTACAAACAGTACTGGGAGAAACATCAACTCCGGAAAATTTAGTAAATGCATACTAGAATCGGAAAACAGGTGGAACGCAGTGAGCTCTTATGCCAAAGATATATGCCAAGAGTTGAGGAGACTTGAGCGGGAAAGAAAAGACAACGAAGAAAACGCAAGAAGCAACAGAGTGGAAGCGAGCGGGCGCGCAGCTATGCATCAAAATGTACTTACGCAGACGCAAAGACAGGCGGACATATGCACATACATGCGACCACAATGGCACGTAAACGCGTAACCATTATCATGAGTCAACTAAAACTACTGGAACGTGAGAGAAAAGAGTCCAAAAGGACTAACACGAATCCAGATGACAGAAATTGGAAATTGAAATTGAATTGAAACCCCCCTGTGATGAAATGCCAAGAAGGCGGTACCGTAGGGATAAGGGTAAGAAGGGAAAGGAATTAGTGGGTAAGAGTCCCACACTGTTACTGAGTACGGGCTCAGTTTCGTCTTTTAAAGATTACCACCTCCCAGCGAAAAAAAAAAAAAAAAAAAAAACAGTTAGAGCTTCTAATGATGCGAAGGAAGCTCCTGATGTCTAAATCTATCAGATCGTTAAAATAGAAAGCTCCTAGGTAAAGCTTTATTCTATAGAAGAGAGCTCCGCATACACAAAGAAGGTGAGGAATGATCTCTTCCTCTTCTTCGTTCATGCAGCTTCTACAAAAATCATTTGAATATACGCGAAGCCTTGTTGCATACTTGTCTATTAGACAGTGTCCTGTAATTACACCTACAAGTATAATGGAGCCATTATACAATCGGTTAGGAGAGATCAGCTTAGAAAGTTCCAGATCCAACGTTGGTCAAAACTGCTTAGCCGCTAGACATGTTAGTCCACTTGCCCAATTTAAGTTTGCGAGTAGCGATTGGTATATCCTTGCCTGGAAGGATGAGTACAGATGTTCCAATTCTGGCGAGTTCATCAGCCTAACAATTATCCGGAATATCCTTATGACCCAGCATCCAATAAACGTGAATATCAAACTGCTCCACCATCTCCACAAGAAACGATCGGCAGTCTAAAGCTATTAATGAATTTATAGAGATCGATTCCAAGGATTTGATATCAGCTTGGCTACCTGAAAAGATGCGGATATCTCTAACGGATATCACGTTTTTCTTAAGCCACGGTAAGACTTCTTACCTTCTTCTTAGAGTGCTTTCACTACAGCACTTCTTCCTGTTCCAGGTGGCAGCGGACGAATTCCTTAGACGGAGTCAACGGTGGCGTCTATAGTTCCAGTTAGGTTGAACTTAGTGAATACCTTGCGCGAGCTGCTTCGATGTATTCGGATCACAGGTCGGTAAGGAATTTCCAATGTTGGTCAAGACCTTGGAATAGAGATGGTGGCGGAGGAGCACTTAATGGGCAAACGGCAGCGCTCATACTCCCGTAGTGGACTACTGGCACCGGTGTACCCGGCCCCTCGTCCTAGGGGAATAATTAAGGAACTGGCCCTCCAGGTTGGGGGTTGTGCCGTCGGGGTAACTTCCCTACCACGTAAAAAGCGCATGGTTCCGAAACAACCAAAAGCCTCGGATAATGATGACTCAACTAATGACGACCCCAGCAAACGAAATAAGGACAACGACCTTCGGATCTGTACGTGGAATTTTCTGTCCCATTACAGACCACGTGCAGCCGATCAACTAGCAGAGGCCCTAGACTGCTATAAAGCAGATATTACCGCCATCCAGGAAGTGCGATGGGATGGGCCGGGCAAAAAGAGGATGAAAAACTGTGACATCTACTACGGTGATTGCTACAGAGGCAACAGGCAACGCTTATTCGGATGCGGATTTGTCATACGCGGCAGACTAAGGCAAGACGTCTAAAGCTTCCAACCCGTAAACGAGCGTATTATGACTATCCGGATCAAGGCTAAATTCGCTAACATAAGCCTAATATGTGTTCATGCCCCCACAGAAGAAAAGGACCCTGCCACCAAAGAGTGTTTCTACGAGCTCCTCGACAAAACATACGAGCAATGTCCTAAATACGACGTTAAGATCGTATTGGGCGATTTTAACGCCAAAACAGGAAAGGAGGACGTCTTTGGTAGGGCAGTCGGTAAGCATAGCCTACACGACACCACGTCTGATAACGGACTAAGGCTAATTGATTTCGCTGTGGAGCGAAATGTCACCATAGCAAGCACATAGTTTCCTCATCTCGATATTCATAAGCAGACATGGCGGTCAAATGATCATGTAACGATCAACCAAATTGATCATATTGCGATTGGCGCAAGGCATGTCTCCAGTATTCTGGATGTCCGGAACTTCCGAGCGGCCAACATAGACTCGGATCATTACCTTGTTGTAGCCAAGCTACGAATGCGGATATCCCAATCTAAGCAACAAAGAAGAATTACTGTGAGAAAATTTAACGTCGAAAAGCTACAATCGCAAGAGACCGCCAGACTCTTCGCTGAACGCGTATCCCGAAATCTCTCAATCACCCCTTTGCCGCCAGCATCAAGTACCGAAGACCAGTGGCAACGCTGCCAACATGCCATCAGAAACGCCGCGACTGATGTGCTGGGTCTCGCTCGCCCACCACCGCGAAACCCCTGGTTTGACGAAGAATGCCGGCGAGTGCATGCAGCAAAACAAGAGGCATTCAAAGGGGCGCTGCAAAGGAAGACGAGACGGGAAGAACATCAGCTTCTCCAAAAGAAGAAGAAAGAGCATGAGAAGCGTGCCTTTGAGAATATCGAGAGTTTATACTCCAGGAACAATGTACGGAAGTTTTACCAAAGGGTAAAAACAACGTGTGCCTGCAGAAACCTGTAGAGATCAAAATAGAAACCTCGTAGTAGAATGACAGTCGGTGCTGAGAATATGCAAAAACTACTTCTGCAGACTGTATAACGGCGACGAAGAACAACATCCCGCTGTCAGGCAGAATGAACCATTCAACATAGACGATGATAGTCAATATTTCCGTCCACCTGACCAAAACGAAGTGAGGATAGCAATATCCAAGCTAAAATCCAACAAGGCTGATGGGCCTGACGATCTACCGGCCGAGCTTTTCAAGGCAGCTGGGGATGAATTGGTAGAGTGCATACAACAACTCAACACAAGAATGCCCCGGTTCAACATCGACCGACTTAGTGATCCCTCAGTGCGCCAACAATTAAGGGAGCACTTTTCGCAAGGTGTGGAAGCAATCAGCAGCTCAATGCCCGCAACCATCCCAGACCATTGGTGTGCTGTGAAAAATGTTTTTACATCTGGTGCTGAAAGAATCGTCGGTCGATCGCAGTGAAGACATAGGGCGTGGCTTTTCGCGGATACCTGGAGACGGATTGACAAACGAAAACAGCTGAAAGCTCGCGTTGCAGCTACCCCAGCAGCAGGGAGAAGCGAACTTGAGTCCCTACATCGCATGAAGATGAGAGAAGTTCAGCGTAGCGTGCGACGTGACAGGCGCAACTACATCAACGCGCTGGCTACAGAAGCAGAAGAAGCTGCACGGTGGTGCGACAGCAGGACCGTCTACAGAATCGCAAAAGAGCTGACAGGTGCTCGCAGCTCCAGCCAACACCCAGCGAAAAACCTAGACGGCTCCTTGCTCATTTCGGATGAAGAAAAGCTCAAGAGATGGAAAGAGCATTTTGCCACGGTTTTGAACCGTGTATTCGCTAGCGATATGTTCCCAAATCAGACTGAGATGCCCGAGGTGAGAAGTTCCCGAATACACACCACGGCTCCCAGTAAAGATGAGATCATTACCGCGATCAAGGCACTCAAAACCAACAAGGCGGTAGGGCTTGACGGTATGCCAGCAGAGCTCTTGCGAGCAGCGCCGACAACGTCGGCTGAGCTTCTGCTTCCACTTATAGAGCGAGCTTTCCTATCGAGTGAAAAAAGGGAATGATCGTCAAGCTTCCTAAGAAAGGAAATCTAATGGAGTGCGGAAACTGGAGCGGTATCTGCGTGCTGCCTGCTGTAGCTAAGATAACAGCTAAAATCATCCTGGAGCGAATTAAACAACATCTCGAAGACACACTCGATGCCGAACAAGCAGGTTTCCGCTCTGGATCCTCCTGTGCCGACCACATCAACACCCTGCGGATCGGATTATTATCGAACAGTGTGTTGAATATCGATCGCCACTCCACCTGCTGTTTGATTCGATTTCGATTTTGAGAAGGCGTTCGATAGTGTCAACAGGGAGTTTATTTGGCGTGCCTTACGCAGGAGAGGTATTCCCGATAAACTAATTGCTATTATCAAAGCTACACATGAAGGCTCCAAATGTCGCGTTCTGCACAGAGGAAGGTCCAAAGTGGGGTAAGACAAGGCTGTATCCTTTCACCAATATTATTCCTATTGGTGATTAGCAGGGTTAGGATTTTGTTGACATAAAAAAGTAAAAAAAGGCAAAACAAAACACTTAAAAAGGCATTTATTAAAAAATAAGAAAAGGAAAGTAAATGCACATTTAGTTATAGTAGCATTGAACTACCAAGAGCTTTTTGAAATTTCTGGTAATAATCTTCTCCAGCTCTTTCCTAGAAGCGCCTTTAGAGAGCTAAATGACATTTCTACTTTAGCTGAAACGAGTGGAGCCCATTTAAAGCTTTCAACATTATTAAAATCAATACTTTCTGAAAGTTTGGAATCCAAGTCGCCGTTCATTATAGAATTTATCTGCTGAATAGTTTTCAGTCTCGTATTTGCATTGAAAACGGCAGTAAACTTCTTTAGGACTTCCTTTGCAATCGGCCCTTTTACTTTTTTCAAGTTTTGCTGAATGTTCTTTAAAACCGGCAACACTTCGCCAATTGATGTTCCTTGATCAGAATAATACTAGTTAAAATTATAAGTATAGACTCTCAAAAATACCTGTTTTTTGTAAGTCTTCGAAAATTCGTTTTTTTGGGTCGACTAAAAACCTAAAATTGACTTGGATGTACGCCAGCTGCGCTTGTACTGCTTCATCTTCAATCAATTCCTTTGCGAACACAACACAGCTTGCATCGTCTTCAAGAACACTGACGATCTTTTTAATCCGAGTAAAATAATCCGCATATTATGTATTGTATACAAACAAGAAATATGTAATAGAGTTATACGAAGTAACGTCTGCGGTCACATACAAGTGCAAACCGTCTGTGGTCATGTACATATTTCCATGTTGACTCTCCCCGCGGACTAGACGTTTTCAATTTTAAGGCGTCTAGGAATTTAGGTATGCGTATTACGTAGTGTGAGTAAGAAGTATGTTTGCACAGATATACATACATGCAAACGCGCATTTTTCTACAACTTTTTTAGCGAACAAACTTTGAGAAAAAAGCAAAATAGGCAAAAAAGGCAGAAAAAGGCAACAACGGCAAAAAAAAGGCAAAAAAGGCAATAACGATATAAAAGGGGGTAAAAAGGCAAAATAAAATACATATATTTGGAATCAGGAGGACATGAAACGTGTTTGCGTAAAGTCGATACTATCTTCCGATTTAGCTTCGATCTTATCCTTGGTGATTAGCGATGTGCTTCATGCAGCTTTGTCGACGGGAAACGAAGGACTTCGATGGACTCTTACATCTCAACTGAAACATCTTGACTACGCTGACGATGTATGCTTACTCTCCCACAGAATTATGGACCTCCATCAAATGACAGCAGATGTGGAGAAGGAGGCAGGCGTCGTCGGGCTAAAAATTAATACAGCAAATACTAAAATTGATCAGCCTTGGAACAAACTCATCGGCTCAAATATGCATTGCTGGACAACCGGTACAGAGAGTAGAGGATTTCCAGTATCTTGGGAGTATTGCCTCGACCGATGGTGGAACCGAACTGGATATAGCCAACAGGATCGCCAAGCAAAGTCCGCAATCGGTATGTTGTCCAAAATATTGCGAAGCAATGCAATCAGTTTGTACACCAAGATAAGACTGTTCCGCTCCAATGTTGAATTCGTGCTGTATTATGGATGCAGTACGTGGATAGTGACCAGTACTATCACCAGGAAACTGCAAACGTTTGTTAATAGGTACCCGCGCAATATGTTAAGGATTTTCTGGCCCAATCGTATCTCTAACGAACACCTTTACGAAAGAACGGGTCAGGAAGCAATAGGCACAACCATCCAACGGCGGAAGTGGCAATGGGTTGTTCACACGTTTCGTAAGGGTGACAGTTCCATAGCGAATCATGCTATGCAATGGAACCCTTTAACTTAGGATGGCAGAAGACCTGGCGAACCCGACAGGGGGATCAGTAGAAATGCGATGAAGTGGGAGGGTTATGATCCCTTATTTTCGGATCATAACCTCGCAGATAAAAGGAAGAAGAAGGCAGAAGACCTGGCGGTCCGAGGAGAACATAGCGCAGAACAGTCGAGAAGGAGGCACGGCAGTTGGGGAAAGGCTGGTGAGAACTCAGACACATTGCCAGAAACCGTACACGATGGCGCGTAGGCGTAGTAGTGGCCCTAGGACCCACAAGGGGATAAAGGACATAATCAATCAATCAGGTCTCTCTCCGGACGATTTTCCATTTCTGTAGCGGTGATATCCTGCATGTACTTTATTTTGTTTTCATTTTTTTTCTTTCTTAATTGTTCCCACGAGTAGCTAGGGAAATATTCATCAGACACACCACAACCCCGCATGACGTAGTCGGGCCATGGTTACTCCCTGAGGCGCACAGGTTTCAGGAAGGCTCCGTTCGAACACAGCCCGTATATCCCCTGGCTGCAATCCATCCAATGCGCACGGTCTCGCCCAACACCCTGGATTAGGGGGGCAGTTTTTGGTACGTCAGCTTATCCAAGAGCAAAGCTCCTGCGGTTGAGTGAGTCCTTCCAACTTAAGCTCTCGCACTATGTCAAGGCGTCTGCCAACCGAGAGCCAACAACAGCATTACAGTCAATGCTGAGAATATGGAAAAGCCACTTCTGGAGACTGTATAACGGCCACGAAAACCAATATTCCACTGTCAGGCAGAATGAACCGTTAAACATAGCCGATGATAGTCAAATTGTCCGTCCACCTGACCAAAGCGAAGTGAGGATAGTAATGTCCAAGCTGAAATCCAACAAAGCTGCTGGACCTGACGGCTTACCGGCCGAACTTTTCAAGGCAGATGGTGCCTTGTCTCTAAGATTTGGTCAGATGAGGGTATGCCTGATAAATGGAATCTCAACATCGTTTGCCCGATCCACAAGAAAGGAGACCACCTTAACTGCGTCAATTATAGAAGCATCAGTCTCCTCAACATTGCATACAATATCTTTTCTGAGATATTGCGTAAACGCCTGAAACCTTTCATTAACAGCCTGATTGGCCCCTATCAGTGTGGTTGTAGGCCAGGAAAGTACATTATGGATCAAATCTTCATACTCCTGCAGTTCCAATGGAAAACCCAAAAAGGAAAAATCGATACTCACCATCTTTTTATCGATTTCAAGGCCGTCTATGACAGGATCTATAGAGAAGAGCTATATAGAGCCATGTCTAGTTTTGACATCCCTGCAAAACTTGTCCGTCTGTGGAGGATGTCGATGGTAATAACCTCACCGAAGCCTTTGATGTCAAAAAAGGTATTAGACAAGGTGACGCGCTGTCATGTTACTTCTTTAATATTGTACTTAAACGGATTGTGCGGAACTCACAAGCCAACACCAGAGGCACAATCTTTCAAAAGTCTGTACAACTGCTTGCATATTCTGATGATATTGACATTATTGGAAGAACTCAGCGGGCTGTTACCACAAGCATTGAAGTAGAAGCATGCAAAATGAGTTTAGTGGTGAGCGAGCACAAAACCAAGTATTTGCTGTCAAGAAGAAGGGACAAAAAGTAACAGTAGGCAGCTGCAACTTCGAGGTAGTAAGAAACTTTGTCTACCTTGGCTCTGCTATTAACTCTAACAATGAAATCAAACGAAGAACAGCTCTCTCCAATCGTTCCTTTTTGGGCTAATAAGGCAATTTAACGGTAAAGCCAAATCCCGAACAACTAAGGAGACTCTGTATTAGACCCTGATCATCCCAGTCCTGCTTTATGGCGCTGAAACATGGACTTTATTGACAGCGGATGAAGATGTTCTTGGCCACTTCGAGAGAAAAATTCTTCGTAAGATATTTGGTCCCATTTGTGTTGACGAGTCTTGGAAGAGAAGATTCAATGACAAACTATACGAGCGAGTACTTCGACCTGATCAAAAAACTGCGTATTGGACGTTTGAGGTGTCTAGGACATATAGAGCGAATGGATCAATGCTTAGTCTTCGAATCAAATCCAGAGGGACAACGCAGTAGAGGAACGACAAAGTAGATAGCATCCTCGCCATAGGTGGGGCACAGAAGTTCAACAGGACCTCAACTAACGTGGAGTGCGCAACGGGAGGGAATTATCTAAAGATCGATCTAAATGGAAAGGCTTGTTGGTTGGCTGGTCGATGCCTAGATTCACTGTAGCACCACTTAATCGCGGTTGCCAGAAAACTTGGTTTGCGTAACTGGAAGCAGTGGGCCCAGGATCGGCGAGGATGGAAGGATGATGTGTTTTAAGCAGAGACTCTACATTGGTCGGCAGCACATTAAGATCCTCTGTAAGTACCTTGAAGGGTGGCGCTTATATTTGTACGTCTCCATTAAGTAAATACGTAGTATATACGAGTACAACAAAGGTCGACGTCTAAGTATCACTTTCGCAAAATCTCGTAAATTATCCTCAACCCCTAAATACCTGCCACTTCTGGACAGAAAAAACCTGAACAATCAACGAAGAAATAACAAGATTCAACTGTGTAATTGGAATGTAGTTCAATTTCCCCAAAAAAAAAGGAAGAACCAACCCCTCGAGGAGTCACATTTTAGAACAGCACACACAGTCAGTCAGTGAATCATGACTCGTGCTTCGCAATCGCAGAAAGAAAATTCAATTGAAACAGTCATTAAGCAGCCGATGGTACTACCGTGTGTGGGTGTCGATATGCCCCGTATCAGGATATCCAGGGTTCTTTTTCTTTCTCCTCTTTTTTTTCTTTTTTTAGCATTTATTGCAAATTGTCATTTATTACTGGAAATTGAATTTCAATTCCATGTTCTTCTTCCCACTTAGATAACATCCTTTTTAATGTTTCTTCTCCTCTGTCCTCGGCCCATGTTGTCGTGCCCTCCTGTCGAATGTCGAAGGAAGGATTTATTTCGAAAGTGATTGTACTTTCGCCTTCCACATAATGCGATGCTCTCTGTGTTCCGCATAAAATGTGCAATTTCATACGAAATGAACATTAGTACCAGAGAAAGATAGAACAAGAAGAAGAAAAGATATTTCTCTTCCTCCAGCTAAACTCGACTCCCGGGGGACGCATGGTACTAGGAGATATAGAATGACGTGATGGAGATGCTATGGCGCGCGAAAGAGAGACAATCCTCTAAGGAAATTTTCCAAATACATTACAGATTGCCGGTTTGAATTAAAGACAAGGAATGACTCCTTTCTCAAGGAGCAAGCAGTGCCAGCGAGACTTAAATCAGACAACGAGTCTCAATGGGAGCGTATCGTGATTGAAAGAATACGCTTCAAAGTATACGACTGCAGCAGTGGATAGATAAATTGCATTCACTTTAAGCCATGCCGAGGCTTAAAGCCCTTAAATCCGACGATGGACGGTTTGATCCTTTATTAAGTGATGAAAAACTAGGATTAACTAGGACTCTCTCGAAAGAAAAAAGTTGCTGCATAATAATTTCAGAGCGGGAACGTATGTCCCACTTAAGATTCATTAATTTCTTTCATAAGTCCTTTTTGCCAAGTCCCTCGTCCCCGTGATGCTGAAAGTTTTGGTTAATGATATCAACTCGCAGTTGTTTGGCCAGAAAGCCGCACTGATGCTTCAACAATGCGTGTGAGCATATAATGATGTCGTCAGCCTGGCGCGCGCGGGTGGATGGATGGGGTAAGGGGATAAACTTTTGCATTCTTTCATTCATTTTTATCCACTTTTATCCTTGTTTGGTCTTTTGTCGGGGATTGCGTGATGGGATTACAGTTTCTCGAAGAGAATTAAATTCTTTGTTTGCAGAGGAAATTCTCTTAATTTTGTTGAAAGATTTTCTTGTTGTTTAGTGACGATTATGGAACGACAATGACGATATGATGATGATGATGATGGAAGAGGATTAAGGATTAAAGTTTCCCGAAACGATTATCTTCTTTTCAAATGACTTTGGTTGAAAATTTTTATGTCGATAATGTTGCCAGTGGTTCACTGAAAGTTGGTCGTAGTTAAGGAACAACCTTGGAAGCACATTACTCTGTGCAGTTGATGGGTAAGTAGGTACGAGATTAATAATGGAATTATTATTCTATAAGCCCTTAACTCAACGAATGACGCACTGAATGCTGTTGAGAGCTTAGATAATGCAGCGGCGTGGGTAGTAAGCTCTCCGGAATTCGCGGAATAAATGCATTACACTACCCATGCCGGCGTTAGCTTCAGGTAAAAATTGCTCACTCGTGAATGATATCCCCAAATGTATATCAACAAACAAATCGTTTGCACTTTTTAAACTGTTTAACGAGGGGAAGAAGAAGAAACGCAGAAGCTACCGAAAACAAACTGGCGGAGTACAGAGCAGGAACACTGAAGCTTAAGAAATCGAATCCATTAAGCGGAGCAAAAAACTAAAATGGGAAGAGCTTCGGAGAGACATCACTATGGCTTGGCTACAAAATAGTGATGAAGAAGATTGGCGCGCAGATGGTCAGCCCAGTTCTAAACCCCGAAAAGATTGAAAATATCGTCAGCACACTCTATCCGACCCACCTTCTAAGGGAGCAGGAGGTCTCCCCTTATCAACAAAGTGAAGTTCCGCTGTTCAGCAAATAAGAGCTCCTTCAAGCCGCAAAGGCCATGCAAAACAAAAAGGGCCCAGGACCTGAGTGTTAAAAGTGATGGCCCGTACGTGACCCTAACTGTTACTAAACATATACAACAGATGCTTAGAACACGAGATCTTTCCCAAAACCACAGCGACTAGTACTGATTGGCAAAGGGAAAGGGGACCCAGACCCCCCCTCCGCGTACAGACCGATCCCTGTGTATGCTGGAAACAGAAGGAAAACTCCTCGAGAGAATGCTGAAGCCTTGACTCTCTGTAGCCGTGGAGTGAGCAGGTGACCGGGGCGGGGGCAACAATCAAGTTCGTGATGAAGTGCTCGCTTTACCTCCTAGTGGTGGTCCACGAACGACTATACGTGTAAACCCTTATACGTGTAGCCTAAAATTGAGAGTGCGGATTGTCTAGGGCCTGGACTATAGACTAGGTAACGTGGGTCAGCCACCTCCTTTACTGAAAACCGACCACTACAGAAACCGATACTATGCCTCGGATAAGGAATGATCGCATGTTGACGACGTTGGCTATTGTACCCGGACAAAGGCAGGTTTCTGGATTAATATAATTTCGTCGACGCAGGAAGCGAAGGACCTTACAATGCCAGATTCCTTCAATTAGAAATTGAATTCATGTAACATAAGCTGAATATTTTCGAGGTTAGTAAAATGAGATGGTTAGAAGCGGGCGAGTACCAGCCTCCCACGCGTAACACTATTCCGGAAGATCATCCGGAAGTCCGCGAGGATATGGAGTCGAATAACTGTTAACAACAACAGCACGCAAGGGTCTAACTTCTTGGCAGCCTAATGGTGATAGGATTATAACGGCCAGATTCGGGACTAGAGTACGACGGGTCACCATTTACAGTGTTATGCCACAACGAATGGTTCGTCTGAGGACGAAAAGGAGAGCTTCTACAACCTTTTAAACGCCATTTCAACGCAACACCAAATGACAATGTTGTCATAGTGATGAGGGATTTGAATGCCATGGTAGGCATTGACAATACAAATACAAATATTTGGCGCAACAGCTCTTTAAAGTGCCAGGGCCTAGTTTCTCGCAACCACTCATGTTGTGTGCGTTATATTTTTCACACGAATGGAAGGGACCTACAGTTTAATACCGAATCCGAACGGCGATTTGAGAAGCTTTTTCGTGACGACAATACTCTCGGATGTTTGTCAGACGCTCGCGAGAGGTGGGACCGTGAAAAAAACTTTTTGGTGTTTTCTGGGATTCGAACTTGGAACCTCATGCGTAGTGATCCGACACACTAACCACAGGCATTGACAATCTCCAATGAAATTGACCATTTTTACATCATCCGCCGCTTTAAAAGCAGTCCCCTGGACGTCGGAAGGAGAAGGACAGATGTGGAGATAGTACGAGATCACCATCTTATGGTAGCTATTCTCCAACTACGCACTGCTGCAGTTCAAAGATCCCACGACTTACATAAGAATGCCCAGGTTTAACATCGATAGACTCAGTGATCCCTCAGGTCGCCAACAATTAAGGGAGCACCTTTCGCAAGGTGTGGAAGCAATTAGCAGCTCACTGCTCTCAACCATCCAGGACCATTGGTTTGCTGTTAAAAAAGTTTTTGCATCTGGTGCTGAAAGAATTGTCGGTGGATCGCACGAAAGACATGGGGCAAGGCTTTCCACGGGTACCTGGAGACGAACTGGCGAACGAAAACAGCCAAAAGCTCGCGTTGCAGCTACGCCAGCAGCAGGGAGAAGAGAGCTAGAGTCCCTATATCGCATGAAGATGAGAGAAGTTCAGCGTAGTGTGCGGCGTGACAGGCTCAACTACATCAGTGCGCAGGCTACAAAAGCAGAATAAGCTGAACGAAGGTGCGACAGCAGGACCGTTTGCAGAATCACCAAAGAGCTGATAGCTGGTCGCAGCTCCAGTCATCACCCAGTGAAAAGCCTAAACTGTTCCTTACTCATTTCGGATGGGGATCAGATCAAGAGATGGAAGGAGCATTTTACTATGGTTTTGAATCGTGTATTCGCTAGCGACATGCTTCCAAATCAGACTGAGGTGCCCGAGGTAAGAAATGCCCGAATACGCAAAAAGACTCCCAGTAACTATCAGATCACTATGCCGTAGGACTGGATTACAGCAGAGATCTTACGAGCAGCGCCGACAACATGGGCTAAGCTTCTGCTCCCACTTATAGAGAGAGTTTGGGAAGCTGAGAGCCTTCCTGATGAATGGAAAAAGAGAATAATCGTCAAGCGTCGGACGGGTATCTGCGTGCTGCCTCCTGTAGCTAAGATAATAGCTAAAATCATCCTGGAGCGAATCAAACAACATCTCGAAGACACACTCGATGCCAAACAAGCAGGTTTCCACTCTGGATCATCCTGTGTCGACCATATCAACACCCTGCGCATTATCATCGAACAGTGGGTTGAATATCGATCGCCACTCCACCTGCTGTTCATCGATTTTGAAAAGGCGTTCGATAGTGTCAACAGGGAGTTTATTTGGCGTGCCTTACGCAGGAGAGGTATTCCCGATAAACTAATTGCTATTATCAAAGCTACATATGAAGGCTTCAAATGTCACGTTCTGCCCAGAGGAAGTTTGTCTGAGGAATTTAAGATCCAAAGTGGGGTAAGACAAGGCTGTCTACGTATTTTTCACCAATATTATCCCGATTAGCAATGTGCTTCGTGCAGCTTTGTCGACGGGAAACTGAGGAATTGAATGGACCCTTACATACCAACTAAAACAACCAACTGACGATGTATGCTTATTCTCTCACAGCATTATGGACCTCCACAAAATGACAGCAGATGTGGAGAGGGAGACAGTCGCCCTCGGGCTAAGAATTAATACAACAAAAACTAAAATTTATCAGCCTTGGAACAAACTCATCGGCTCAAATATGCATTGCTGGGCGACCGGTAGAGAGAGTAGAGGATTTTCATTATCTGGCATCCAGTTTTGTCTCCACCGATGGTGGAACCGAAGTGGAGATCGCCAAAGCAAAGTCCGCGTTCGGGATGTTGTCCACAACATGGCGAAACAATGTATTCAGTTTGAACATCAAGCTAAGACTGTTCGACTCCAATATTGAATCCGTGCTGTTGTATGGATGCATGTGGAGAGTGATGATTACTTCCACTAGAAAGCTGCAAACGTTCGTAAATAGGGAAAACAAAGAAGCGATTGACCTTCCACACAAAAGGTTCCAAAATTGATGTCGGTGTAGGAGCTGGTGCTTACTGCAAAACGCTAAAGGTCAATCAGTCCTTCAGAATTAACACCGCAAGTAGCGTCTTTCAAGCCGTCATCCAGCCTGCAAAAGTCATCACCAAAGGTAACATTGTGGGTAGATTTACTGTGTACATAGGCAGCTAGGTTTCAAAGTCAGAACAGAAGCCTGCAGGGACGAAAATTCGAACATAGTAGTAGAATCGAAGTCGGTGCTGAGGATATGGAAGGAGCACTTCTGCAAACTGTTAAACGGCAATGATGACCAATATTCCGCTGTCAGGCAGAATGAGCCATTCAACAGTGATCAGAATGAAGTGAGGATAGCGATATCTAAATTCAAATCCAACAAAGCTGCTGGAGCCGACGGCCTTGTCGCTGAACTTTTCAAGGCAGGAGGAGATGAGTTGGTAAGGAACATGCACCAGCTCATCTGTAAAATCTAGTCGGACGAAAGTATGCTCGATGAATGGAACCTCAGCGTCGTTTGCCCGATTCTAAAGAAAGGAGACCCTCTGAACTGCGCCAATTGCAGAGGTATAAGTCTTCTCAACATCGCATACAAGATCCTGTCTGCCGTATGATGTGAACGCCTAAAACCGATCGTCAACATCCTGGTAGGTCCTTATCAGTGCCCATGAATATAAAATCGATACGCACCACCTCTTTATCGATTTCAAAGTTGCCTATGATAGCGTGTATAGAGACGAGTTATACAGAGCCATGTCTAGTTCATGTTCCATGTCATCCCTGCCAAGCTCGTCCATTTGTGCAGAATGACGATGAAGAACTCTCGCTGCTTCATCAAAGTCGGTAAGAACATCACCGAACCATTCGATGTCAGAAAAGGTCTTAGACAAGGTGACGCGCTATCATGTGATCTCTTTAACATAGTACTTGAGAGAATTGTACGAAACTCACAAGCCAACACCGGATGTGCAATCGCTTATGCCGATGACATTGACATAATCGGAAGAACTCAGCGGGCCGTCAATGCGGCCTTTGAGGTCGAGGCAGCAAAGATGGGTTAAGCGGTTAATGAAAGCAAAACAAAATATAATATATGCTGTCTACAAAAAAGGACACCCAACATCGGCGTCTTGGACAGAACGCCACAATTGACAGATATATTTCTGAGGTAGTAAAGGATTTTGTCTACCTAGGGTCTATGGTCAGCTCCGCAAATGACATCAGTAGGAAGATCACACGAAAAATTACTCTTGCCAATCGTTGTTTCTATGGGCTAAGATGGCAATTGAGTAGCAAACCCCTATCTCGAACTACTAAGGTAACTCTTTATAAGACACTTATTGTCCCAGTCCTGCTGTATGGCGAAGAGGCATGGGCTTTGACAAAACCGGATGAGGATGCCCTTGGTTATTTTGAGAGCAAAGTTCTTCGAGCGATCTCCATAGACGGTGAGTGGAGGAGAAGGTACAATGCCGAGCTATACGGCCTGTACAAGGACATCGACTTAGCCAGAAGAGTTCACATACAGCGACTAAGATGGCTGGGTCATTTAGAGCGGATGGAGCCCAACTTTCCTTCCAAGAAAGTCTTCGAATCCACCCCGGATGGACGGCGCAGTAGAGGACGACCTCACAGTAGGTGGCGCAAACAAGTGGAGGTGGCCCTCAACTAACTTGGCATGCGGAACTGGAGGCAGCTGGCTCGTAACCGGGCTGGCTGGAGAGGTTTGTTGGTTGAGGGCCAGGTCCACCCCGGACTGCCGTTAAGCATCTGCATTCCACAGTAATCAGATCTAAGCTCGTTAGAAAGCGGTCAGGTTCGGGCCCTTAGCGTAAAGTTTCTGGACGATCCCTATTGAGCAACCGCAGCAAGAAGACTCACTGCCTCCTCGGGGCGCCCTCCGGGCAACGAAAAGAGGAAACTTGACGGAATGCGGAAACTGTAGACGTATTTGCGTTCTTCCAGCTGTAGCCAAAATAACAGCTAGAATAATTCTGGAACGAATCAAAGAGCATTTGGATTCAACTCTCGACAGGCAGGCTTTCGTGGTGGATCCTCCTGCATCGACCACATAAACATCTTACGGATCATAGTCGAACAATGCGTTGAGTACAGGTCTCCGCTACATTTGCTGTTTATCGACTTCGAGGAGGCTTTCGACAGCTTGAGCCGAGATGCTATCTGGTTGACCTTGCGCAGTAGAGGCATCCCAGAAAAACTTATAGGAGGGCGGTAACTGTCACGTCTTACACAATGGTAAGGTATCGGAAGATTTTGAAGTCCAAAGTGGAGTATGTCAGGGATGCATACTGTCGCCATTATTATTCATGGGTAGTTATCAGCGATGTACTCTGTGCAGCATTGACGGAAGATAATTATGGAATTCGTTGGACTATGACAACTTGCCTTAAACATCTAGATTATGCTGATGATGTTTGTCTACTTTCACATCGGATAATGGATCTTCATATGATGACCTAATATCTAGAAGCTGAGGCAAACAAAGTGGGGCTAAAAAAACAAACACAGCCAAAACAAAAGCCCTAAGTACTTCTAATACCCGCGCTCAACTTAACATTGCCGAACAGTCGAGAAAGTTGATAACTTTCTTTATTTAGGAAGTGTGGCCTCGGCTAATCGCGGTGGCACCGAACTGGATGTGTGCAGCAGAATCGGAAAGTCTAGAGCTGTATTCGGCATGCTATCCAAAATCTGGAGAAGCAATGTCAACGGCTTAAGAACCAAGCTGCAACGGTTCTGCTCCAACGTAGAATCGGTGCTGCTTTATGGGTGCAGTACTTGAAAGGTGGACACCATTAACACACGCTAGCTACAAGTTTCGTAAACAAATGTTTGACGATTTTTTGGCCGAACCGCATCTCCAACGAACAACTTTATACGAGAACGGGCCAGGAACCTATAAGCATTATTATACGAAGGAGAAAGTGGCAGTGGATTGGACACACCCTACGGCGCGAATACAACTCCATTGCAAAGTACGCCATGCAGTGGAATCCGCTCACCGAGGTAAGCAGAATAGCGGGACGCCCTGGGGAAACGTGGCGCAGAACAGTTGAGGAGGTATCGAGCTCTTTAGGAATGAGTTGGAGCTCAAATGCGTTGCAGAACCCCGAACCAGATGGCGTACAGGCGTGGTTGATGCCCTATGCCCACCGAGGGGTTAAAGGATCTAAGTAAATAGTATTTACCCACTTTGGACAACTTTAGCTTCTCTCCATATCTTTGGGATATAGGTATACCAGATCTAGACAACTTTTTAAAACTGTCTCCAGCACCGGCAAGATTATGTCCGATGACTTTTGCAACTCAGCAGTTATTATGCCGTCTAGTCCTGCGGATTTATATGGTTTGAAGCTATTTAGTGCCCAATGGAGTTTGCTCTGTGTAATCAGTTTTGAGAAGTTAGTTATTTGTGCAGATGATCTGCTGAAAATTATGTTGCTAACAACTTGGGAACTGCCTGGGAAATGAGTGTCAAGCAGTAGGTTAGGTTAGGTATGTGGGCTGGTGTAGGGGATAGAAAACCTCCACACCACACTCAAGTCAATATAGACCCATTGTGATACCCATGGAGATGGATTAGAGAATCCCTTCCTTGTGAAAAGCAGAAAAAATACCGTCTTTGTACATATCCTAAGAAAACGTTTAGTACTTACTGTGCCCGAGATACAAGCCATCCAGAGGATTTGATGAAGTTTGCCATGCCGTTTATCGGTCTGTTGGAAAACTCTTCTAAATTATTAAAGAAGTGTTGTCCAAGGAACTTGTTTCTCAAATGATAGAGGCCTAGGCAGTGGCAGAGAAAGTGGGTGGTGTCCTCCTGAGCCTCTTTGGCACCGCAGCCTCTACAAAGGACTTCGTTTTGTAGAGAGGGATTTTCTATCCCTCTGTATGAGTCTATTGGTTCTTACTCTATCGAATGCAGGCCATAGCTTCCTCGTGGTGACGCAAGTATCTAAAGAGGTCCACCCGTTGTTAGCCTCCGGCTTTGTTTCCTTCTTCGAGTTTGAGTGCGCAAAGCGGGATGTACACTGAGGGGTCGAGTTGGTCCGAGTTTAATGCTGAGCCTCCTCTAGCCAGTTCATCGGCTTTCTCATTCCCTAGTATGCCTTCATGACCAGGGACCCAGCAGAGCTTTTCCTCGTACTGTGTTCCAAGAACATTGAGCTCTTCTCTACAACACTTCACAAGCTTCGATTTTATTTCTATTGCAGATATTGCTTCTATCGCTGCCTGGCTGTCGATGACAAAGGTGATATCCTCCACCGTGGTATTGCCCTCATCGCAGTCTCACGGGCTGCTATTGTCACTGCTAGGACCTCTGCCTGGAAAACGCTGCTGTAGTTCGGAAGCCGAGCTTACTTACGTCCTTATGTGGCGCTACAGTTCGGGGTGAACCTGGGCCTCAACCAACAAGACTCTCCATTTAGCTCGGTCTTTAGCTAATTGCCTCCAGTTGCGCACTCCAAGTTGGTCGAGGTCCCCTTGAACTTGTGCGCGCCACCTACGGCGAGGAGGTCCACTACTGCTACGTCAGTCGGGGTTAGATTCGAAAAATCTGCGGGCCGGAGCGTTGGTGTCCATTCGCTCTACATGTCCTAGCCATCTCAGACGTCCTATACGCAGTTTTCTTGACAAACTACGATTTCGCGGTACAGCTCGTATAGTTACTGATTGAATCTTCTCCTCCAAAACCCGTCAACGAAAACGGGACCGAATATCTTACGAAGAATTTTTCTCTCGAAGCCACTAAGGATATCTTCATTCTCTTTTAATAAAGTCCGTGTTTCAGCGCCGTAAAGCAGAGCTAGGTAGATCAGACTCTTATACAGAGTCACCTTAGTTGTTCGAGATAGGGCTATACTGTTGAATGCCTTATAAGCCCAAAAAAACAGGGACTGGCAAGAGTTATTCTTCGCTTGATCTCTGCGCTGATCTTGTTTTTAGACTTTATAGCAGAGCCAAGGTAGACAAAGTCACTTACTACCTCGTAGTTATAGCTGCCCACTGTGACGTTCTGTCCAATTCGTCGTTGTTGGCTGTCCCTTCTTGTTGACAGCATACAGCCGAGCTGACATCGAGAGGCCAACAGTTTCAGAGAAGATGCCTGCACCTACACCCATTTCAATTTTGGATCCATCGGTGTACACAGCTACTGTTATTTTTACAGTCTTCCCTGCTCGGATAGGTTCTTAAAAATGGTCTCGTGAAGTCTAGGTAAGGCGGTATGTAGTCTGTATTAGATACACTGCCTAGATATCTCTGCAGGATCGTGGTGTGATCCATTGCATTTGGTCTACAGCTATCCGCCGCCCATACTTGTATAAATATATCTGGCGGAAGCAGATTGAGAATGGCCTCGAGTCCTGCTGTAGGTGTCGTTCTCATCGCACAGGTTGTGGCGATGCACGCTAGTCTTTGTACTTTTGTGATAGCAGTTAGGTTGCTTATTTTGCTGGCTGCTTGCCACCATACAAAGCTGCCATACGTTAGTATTAGCCTTACTATAGCTGTATACATCCATAGGATGATTTTTGGGGTTCGGTCCCCAAGTCCTCCCGAATATTCTATTGCACGAGTAAAAAGCTATCGCGGCTTTTTTAACTCTTTCGTTAATGTTTACTCTCCAGTTCAGTTTCCTATTGAGCACCAGGCCGAGGTATAGCGCGCTTCTGGAGATACTGAAGGGAATACCCCTTACGGAGAGTGTTATGAATTGTGGAATTATTCTTTTGTTAGTGAATAGTACTAACTCCGTTTTCTGAGGATTAACCGCTAGTCAACACCTCTCCGTCAAGGAGTCAATGACTTTCAGCGCCCCTTCGATTTGTTCGGGTCGGGAGAAATTTTCCTGTTGCTAGCAGCACAACGTCGTCCGCATAGGCTTTGGTTTCGACGCCGCTGTTTCTGAGTTTAAGAAGGACTGCGTTCAGGACAATTACCCACAGTAGTGGGGATATAACCCCTCCTTGAGGGGTGCCTCTTGAGGCATAGACATCAAGATTTGTTCCTCCTAGCTCAACTTTAATACGTATTTCCTCTAGCATATTGACGATCCATTTTATCACGGAGTTGTAAATATTGTGGTTCGTTCGAGTTCTATGAACCGCGTCCGTTTTGGCTTTGTTAAAGACTCCTTCAATATCTAGGAAAGCGGCTAGTGTATATTCTTTGTCTTTCAATAATTTTTCTATTGACGTCGGCTCAACACAGTGCAGCGCTGTCTCTACGCTTTTTCCTTTCATATAGGTGTGCTGCGCTGGGGATATGTCACCTGGGCGTAGTTTACTGCGGATGTATATGTCAGCTAGTCTTTCAAAAGTCTTTAGGACAAAGGAGGTAAGGCTTATTGGCCTAAAGTCTTTCGCAGTAGTGTGGCTTGCCTTACCGGTCTTGGGTATGAAGTTATCTCGTTGTCACACGACATGAATTTGCAAGTGGTGAGCTGCTCAAAGAAAGGGATAGTTCCCTGATTCTTGACTATGACGTCATTTACTCCATCGAGTATACGCAGTTCCACCAGGCTCCATTGGTCTCCAGATAACTTGCGATCAGGATTGTTGAAGTCAATGATCGCCACCTGAAGATTTTTATTTTCTAGACGCCATTTTGGCTTTTTTGCTGATTCTTCGTGTTGGCGGCGATGTAGTGTCATCGTGTCTACCTCTTTTGAAACAACCCGCAATCAGCTCGGCTGTAAACCTTGTGGCCCCATCCGAGACGGTTGGCGGAGACTTGAGTCTGTCCGAGACTGAGGTGGATGGCAAGGGGCTTTCCCTTCTCGACTCGAACAGTCTCCTACCTGCTACCCTAGTCTGCCCTACGCTGCGTCTTCTGTTGCCTGAGTCAGCTCCAGAACGTCTCGCAATCGACCTAGGTGTGTCCTTGCTTGGATTGATTGAAAGCGGCTTAGGTCTATCCGCGGCTGAGGTGGATGGCAAGAGGCGTTCCATCCTCGCCACGGTAAGTCCTACACTCGTTCCTGTTGCAGTCGAGTTCCGTTACGTAGTCGCCTTATTGGAGCAGCCAGCAACCGGCTTAGGGGTGGAGTCTGAGTCGATTACTGGCCGAAGTCTCTTCGCGGCTGAGGTGGGGAGCAAGGGGATTCCCGCCCTCGCCGCGAGGGAGCTTCTTACCTTACGGTTCGTCCTGTCTTGTCGGGTGGATCCTCTCCGCTTAAGCATGTTAGTGGCTCTATCCAGAGCTACTCTTTCCTTGTCCATGTAGGACTCGGGATCACGCTTCTTAAACCGCCATATTAAAAGGATTGCGTTACGTATACGGTTGCGTACCGTCGTCTGTCTTGGGTAGATACCAGCATCGCTGGTCTTCCCTATTTTGGGTGATCGGGCTAGTCCTAAGCCATGGCTGCCTACTTAGCCTAGGCCTATAGGCCGAAGAGTCAATCCTAGGCTCAGCAGAACTGCATTCGCCAGGCTGCTGAGGTGTTGACGTATCCTTCCCACGTGAGTAGCTGAGGCTTGTCACGCTGGAAGTGTCCATTTTGACCCCAGCATCATCCAGAGTCACACTCTCACCCAATACTGGAACTACTCCAGAAGTCAGAGGCTTTATCCTTAGGCTTCTGCAATGCCACTGAAGCACGATTGTGCTCCGGATTGGCTGATGAGATCAACCTGCGTCCTGACTGGCAGAGGCTTATCGCGGACTTGGGTGGTCCCATCAACCCTTCCTCGCTCGTGACTTCCGCCGTCACTGTTCTCTTTGGAAGGTTAGCAATAGGCTTACACTCCGCCAAGAACTGTTCCTGCAAGAAGGCTCGTGCGTTATGGAGCCTCTTCCGCTCACATTCGGTTAATTCCTCCCATTTCTTGGTCCCTAATCTCCGGGCTGTCAACTTGCAGTAAATTTAGCGAATCTTCGCTGGAAGTCCTCCAAGACCCATCAATTTTTTAAGAAAGCTGGTTGTTATCGGATTTGAGGAGAGAATATCCCTTAGTCTAGATGCATCAGATGATTCTTTTATTTTACCACAAAAGAGCCTCCATTCTTCTTCTTCCTTTGATCAGCGAGGTTATGATCCGAAAACAAGGGATCACAACCCTCCCACTTCACTGCATTTCTACTGATCCGCCTGTGGGGTTCGCCTCCCACCTCACAAAAGAGCCTCCATTACGTTTGGCTTTCCTTAATTCTTTTTTGTATCCGTTTAGGATGCTTTGTGCAAGTCCCAATCTAGCGCATTTCTTGTACGTTTGGCATTATTGAAGAGTTTTCTGCAATTAATTCTTAAAGGGCCTAAACCTGCAATCCACCAATGCGGCTTCTTCTTGCCCCTAGGTTGAATCAGAAGGCAGGAAGAAGTCATCGCTGTATTTAAGGCTAAGGTTAAGTCCTCAACCATGCGATCAAGTTCTTGGGGGTTCCCGGGCGCATTCAGATGATCTGAGGTAACTAAATTGCTTAAAGTTGACGTGTACTTGAGCCAATCAGTTTTACGGTAATTTCTAAAAACTGGTGGGCTAATAGAATCTACGTATAAAGAGAATTGGAGATACCTGTGATCCAAGAATGATGGGTCGCCTGGCACCTTCCAATTCTTGATGCGTTGGACGATACTATCGGAGGCAAGGGCGATGTCCAACACTTCTTGCCTGTTTGTGGTGACGAAAGTAGGCTCGTTACCTTTGTTGCTCAAAATAAGGTTTGTACTTAGAATGAAATGAAGTAGCTCACCTTTTATGTTGATATCGGAACTGTCCCATACAATATGCGTTAGCATCACATCCTATAATGAGACCAGACTTTTGCCTCCCCGCATCTACGATCAGTCTTCCCAGGTTATCCCCAAAAAGGGAGTTCAAGAACCGGTGGGTGCTGCTATTCTTGCTGCGGTTGTATCTCGATCGCTGTAATTAGAGTAAGGTTACATTTAGGTTATTTTTTACCAGTATACACGCGCTGGGTTTACCTTTGGTGCGCTCATATAGAGTATAGTACTTAGGGGTCTTGAGTCCATGTATCAGTTTGTAGGTAGGTAGGTAAAGTGGCGGTCCAAAAGAACCCAATTAGCGATTAGGGTGCGCCGTTTTGTTACCACGGACTCGTCAATACCTATTGTAGTGGTTAGTTAAAGAAAGTTAGAAATTCTTTCTCATTAATATCCTTGCAGCTCCTACAAAAGGTGTTGTGGGGGATACCAAGCCTGGCCGCATGGTCTCCAAGTGGCCAGTGACCTGTGATAATAGCTACAATTTTGGCAATAACTGGTCTTGGTTTGCCTAGTAACTCTTTTGATCTGGGTTTGTTGAAACTGGGCTACGTCTTTCTAGATATGACACAGCTTGTGAGGCTGTTCCACCCGCGATTGGCTAGCTGGAGGAAGTGAAGGTGAATATAGACCTTAACGGCACCAAGCGGAATGTCCACTCTTGCTCTTTCCTACTCATCAGCACGCTCATTACCCTCATGGTTGCTGTGCCCTGGGACCCAGATGAGAGTGATTCTCGAGTGAGTGCTTTGTTGATTCAATTCAAACAATGGTGTGGCAATGGTGTAGTGGTAACATCGTCAATTGCCACGCTAATGGTTCATGGTTCAAATCCAGAAGTCAGCAAGCATTTATTTATTTCTCATGAAATATACAAAGTCAGTCCGATCATTTGCAAAAAGATTCTGTGAACACTACTGCGAAGGCATAACACTGGCAGTAGCTTGTTCATGTGGCTGGCAAAATTGTTCGTTCTGTTGATGATGATTTGCCCTTGACATCGATTATCGTGAAAAAAGTACTGTGAATCAGAAGCAATGACAATAATAACAAAAATCTCCCCAGTTACCTGGACGCCACCCCCGGAGAATAGCTGAAGCATAAACAACTGAGCTTCAATAACCACTACACCAAAAAATCTTTCTCTCTCTCTCTCTCTCTATCCAACCTTTCCAACGCCCGCACTGTGTGTAAACATGTTAAAGGTATTCATAACCCTTTGAGTGCGCGCAAATTATAATAAAAAAAAAAAAAAAAAAAAAAAAAACGGCATTGCTCTACCAGTTTAGAAGAGATGCAAACCGCATCCATGGCCTTGATGGCAGCCTGGCTATCCGAAAAAATAGCGATATTGTGATTAGATGTTGCAAGATTGTTTAGCAGGCGGCAGGCTTCTCGAATCGCAAGAAGCTCCGTTTGGAAAACACTAGCAGAGTCCGGGAGACGGAAAGACCTTGATACATTCAGCTGGTCAGAGAAGATGCCTGCGCCGACTCCGCAGTCCATCGTCGAACCGTCCGTGAATATCCCTATATCATAGTTGCAGGTAACGCTTCCGTTCTTCCATTCTTCTCTGGAAGGGAATTTTGTTAAGAAGGATTTTCTGAAGTTGAGTTTGGGTATCGTGTAATCGGTCGAAGACGCAACCAGTTGACTTGGTATCATCTCCAGGACCTTGCCGTGACCATATGGCCTTGTGGTCCAGCATCTATATTCCCTGAGCCGGACTGCGCTGCATATAGCTATGTCTTTTATGTGTAGTTCGAGGGAGAGTAGATGCAAGATCACATTGAGAGCATCTGTTGGACAAGACCTCACTGCTCCTGTGATACCCACGCACGCCGGTCTCTATACTTTTTTGATTCTGTCGATATTGTACTTTTTGCTCAAAGCTGGCCACCAAACGATAGCGCCGTAAGTAAGAATTGGACGCACAACGGCTGTGTACATCCAAAGGATTCCCCATTTCTTACCGAATGTTTTAATACAGGCATAGAAAGCTACGCTTGCCTTCTTAATTCGCTGTTCTATATTGAGTTTCCAACTAAGTTTCGGGTCTAGAACCGTGCCTAGGTATTTTGCACTAGAGCAAAACAAAGCGGGGCGGGGTGAATGCCGGTACCTTGGTTTAAGTGGTAAACAGCAGCATTTCAGTCTTCTCCGGATTTATTTCGAGGCCACAGCTCGTAGCCGATGAGTGTACCTTATCCAGAGCCCTCTCCATGAGTTGACGGAGAGGAACTTTCCTGATACTAGTATAACCATATCATCCGCGTACGCAACCACCTTAAAACCCTCCCTATCAAGTCGCACCAAGATTTTATTAATCGCTATTAATCAGAGCAGGGGGGAGATGACTCCGCCTTGTGGAGTTCCTCTGTTTACCGTCTTAGTTGTACTACTGTTGCCTAGTGTTGCTTGGATTATACGAGTACTGAGCATAGAAACTATTCATTGGCTAATAGAGCCTTCTACACCTAACTCGGTGAGAGGTTCCTGAATAGATTCAGTGAAAATGTTGGTGAAGGCTCCTTCTATATCAAGAAATGTGGCGAGAGTATATTCTTTGTAGTGAAGAGTTTTTTCCACTGTACGCACGACCTCATGAAGAGCAGTTTCTGTGGACCGCCCTTTGAGATACGCAAGCTGGGATTTCGACAGTGGAGAACTCAGGTTATCGCGGATATGGAAGTCTAGGATACGTTCTAAAGCTTTCAAAACAAAAGAGGACAGGCTTATGGGTCTAAAATCCTTCGCGGATTCATGTCCTTGCCGGCCCGCCTTGAGGATGAAAACCACTTTGACACGTCTTCAGGTTTGGGGAACAGTTTGTCCACAACCCAATGTTCCTGGACATGATACATTCCGTAGTAGAATGGAACAGGCTAGAAACGAAATCGGTACCTATTATTCTTCGACCACTATCATCAAGTTAATTAGATCATTTACAACCAAATGCGACTAAAAAACAAGCAGCCAATCCAGCTTGGATGTACAAGTATCAAACTCAAGCCTTTATTATAGCCTAATCGATTTACAATAACCTCACGATGCCTCACCAATCTCAAGTACCGTCCGCTTTATGGTTGAACAATTTTCGTCTAGATGATACTGCAATCCCATAAACACGCGGAAGATACAAATCTGTGTCATTACAATAATTTTATTACTTTCTTGTATTATCTGCGAATGAAGTGACAGAGAGCGGGAGGGCGCATGTGAAAGGGTAGCACACAAAAAGCGAATACAAATTGTACAGCCCCACACCAGTCGCATTGCAGCGTGGCCACATTGTTAAAAAGAACCCCGTCGTGAACACCATTTTCAATGGACTAGTATAGTTTGAACAACAACAGGACACCAAGCAGCAAACAGCGCGCAGAGTCCTCCTAAGGTACCCACGGTGACGACGACGAAACTTATACTCCACTCCAACTGACTGTATACTGGACTACAGCACTCCATGAATGTCCAACGCAAATCTTCAAAAATGTTGTTGGCGCGCACAAAAGTTTTATCATTAAAAGTTTTCCCTTCGAAATTTTACGAGTCATTTGTAAGAGTTCGAGAAGAGCGAACGCTCCTTTCGTCCTTTCAACAGGACGACTTTCATTGTATGCTAGTGTACAGTATATTGTGTGGGCGCACTATACGCTGTTGTATACCTATTGTTGGGCGCCTCTGACCCGTTTCGTTGCTTTCTTAATTCGATATAATACCATCGGGTTTAACGTTACTTTTCGACGAAAATGTCCACTAAATGATGTTGACAAGAGGTTGACTGTGTGGTGTTCAATGGTGGAGGTTACGACAACGACGACGACGATGGCGCCGACGAAATCAAAGCCCCTCACGGTCTTAATTAGTGAATCAAAGAAGAGAGAGAAACTTCCCGCCCGAGAACCGAAAACAATCTGCTCAAGTCGTGCCCAGTGTTTTGACAATAATGGCTTAAACCGGATTAAAGTGGCTTCCAATTGGACCATGCAGTAGGGAATGGCGCCAGCTAAAAAGACAGTTTTCGTGAGGAGGACAACAAACCATACAACAAGAACAACCAACAGTAGCACAGTAAAATGGGAAAAGTTTCGAAGGATCGAACTTTTTGGATGTTTCTTCTTTTTTTTTTTCCAAACACATTCTTGCTTTTGTTTTTTGTTTGCAGGAAGAAAAAAGATTCTTCCAAAGGACACTCTCTATCTGCGAAATGGTAATTTGCGAGTTGAGACTCAATTTCATATTCATGAAGAGATGCAGGGGTAATTTGTTGATCCAGGGGCGACAATGGATTTAGTGAGTGCGACAGTAGGAGGCAACAACCAGCGCAAAAGTTCAATTTGTTTAGCAAATAGTTTAAAAATTAACGAAACGAGTATAGTGCGTTATTGTGGGCCTCTTTGGGGTTTCATTTGAATAAGGTATTAGGCACGACGGGAGAGATGGTCTTCGTCCTTACTCCAATAGATTTAAGAGCACAGAGAGAGATGAATGGAAAATCGTTTACTTACTGTGTCTAATAAATTCAAGGCATTGATAGAAAAAAAATAAAAAGTTAAAGGGTATCCGATGTATGTAAGTCCCATCAGCTTTGGTTAGTTTCAAGGACCTGTCCATTCCACTACGATATCATTAATCTGCGAATGTGCAATTTTCAAAAAGCAAAAGAGGAATAGAAGGAAACAACGGCTAGCTCAACCCAAGTCGTTGTTGAGAGTTAGGCACGATAAATCAATAATTGACTTAAGTGAAAGGATCACCGCGATCACAACTGTCAGGCAGGACCTGCTAAGTTCTATAAACTCGCAACTACTGGTCTTGCCAAATTTGAAAGATAGGATGCGAAGACGGAAGTACTAATAAACTCAAATGAGAGTCAGTCAGACACAACCACGGATTTACCTTGCTACGGAGCGATCTGATTCCAAGGAGGAGTGAAAACAAAACCGAGTTGCGAGAAAGAGAGCACCTTCCCAGTGAAATCGCAACTCTACGCTAGGTTTAACTAGTACCAGTGCCGGGACTTGTGCTTGTACTTCAGTACTCTGATACTGGTAATTAAAAAATCCAAGTACTAGTATTTTTCAAATACAATACTTCGTCGCAAGTTTTTCAAAATTCTATAAAGTACAATATACTGGCCAAGTACTTAGGTGGTTCATGATACTCGGTACTTGTACCCAGGTACTTGCCTTTTTCAAGTACCAGTACCAGAGTACTGAAGTACAAGTATCAGTACCCAGTACTTGTACTTGAGAAGACTTAAGTCCTGAAATATTTAAGTTCTTTACAGATCTGGTTTCAACAACCAAAGCAGACAAGGGCAGTGAAATCTTTGACCAAATAGCGGTAAGCGTTCTCCGACTGTGTTCACATGCAGGCACATGCAGTCGACGTAAGTTGAGCGGAAGTGGATTGAGTCATCGCGACAGCAACCCAACATCAGCAATGGTGTCTAAATGCCTTCGCGAAACCTCGATAGATATGGCTCTGTTATAGGAACTTTGGACCTCAGTAGGAAGAGTAGGACCATTTTTTACCATTTTTTTAGAGATCGTGCCCACATTTCACTATGTTTTTTTTTTTTTTGTTGCGCATGTAAAAATCCTTTATGGATACTTTTAGACCGTCCTACGAGTTATGCCCGATTCCATGCTTCTGCATCGTTACGTGCTAAAAAAAAAACCCCCTCCTATTTCTCTGTCCTGTTATTCCTCTGCGGCGCCGCCAGTCAAGGCATTACTTGGCAGGGGCAGGTCTGAAGTTTCGTCCTTTCGTATCTCCTTGCTTGTTCCTCTAAAAATTGCGTGTTGTTGTGTACACATGTACATATGCGCGTATGTCCGTCTGAAAGAAAAGCATCGACGTAGCCCTAATAAGTGAACCCATAAATGGAAGCAGATGGATAGACGATAGCACGAAAAAAGCCGCGAAATAGACCTGCGGGAGCTATGCCCTGCAGTCAGTCGGCCACCAGGCTGACCTTTTCGTATCTGCAAGGATAAATGGTGTGCACTTCTATAGTTGCTATGCGCCCCCCAGTCTACCACTGGCGGACTATCTAAAGCTGATGGACGACATCGTAGCTGACGCGGGAGGGAAACATCCAGTGATTATTGCTGGAGATTTCAACGCCTGGGCTACTGATTGGAGCAGTAGAACCACAGACACAAGGGAAAGACCTCTCCTTGAATGCTTCGCAGCACTGGACATTAGTCTGGCCAACGCCAGTACAGTGGAAATGTTTCGAAAGGCAGGCAGAGGGTCAATCATTGACATCACATTCATGAGCAACTCACTCCTGGGGAAAACCAAATCCCGGGTCAGCGAAGATTATACCCACAGTGACCATCAGGCAGTTCCATTTAATGTCGGCGAAGAGAAACGCAGACTGCGTCCCACCCTAACAGGACCAAAGTGGAAGGACACGCTCTTCGACAAAGACATGTTCGAAGAAATGTTAAACACCAGCGCCACAACGAATAATGGATCGACTGAGGCCCTTTCGCATCACCTGATCCAGGTCATAACCACAGGCGAGGCGAGAACTAGAAAGGGCCATTAAGCAGAGTAAGTCAAGGAGCTCTAGGCGTCTCTATGACGAGGCTGAATTAGACACCTGGGGCATAGCGTATAGAGCGGTGATGAAGAAGCTTAAAAGGAGCAGGTCTCCACAACTTACATGCCCGGCAATGCTACGGACCATAGTAGAGCACCTATTCCCCCATTGACCAACTACTATGGTCTCCATCACGAGGGAGATCAGCATGGAGCATATCCCGGCAATCACGTTAGAAGAACTCTTTGGGGCATGCAGAAAAATCGGAGACAGCAAAGTATCTGGACCGGATGGCATCCCGAATAGGGCAATCAAGGCGGCTGCTAAGACCAGACCGGACATCTTTCTAACAACGATGCAAAGGTGCATAGAGGAGGGGGTATTCAATACACCATGGAAATTGCAACATTTAGTGCTACTTCCAAAGGGCAATAAGCCGCCTGGACAACTATCATCGTATCGCCCAATATGTCTGCTCGATACGTTGGGAAAGATCCTAGAGCGTCTCATCTATGACAGACTGCTTGCGGTGGCGGAGGAAAACGGAGCCCTGTCAGACTGTCAGAACGATTTCAGAAAACCTCGCTCTACCGTCGATGCCATAAAGGCGGTAGTAGATATAGCAACTGAAGCAATACAAGGAAAAGGTGGAGATGGGGGACGAAGAAATAATGCGCAGTAGTAACGCTCGACGTCAAAAATGCGTTCAACTCGGCAAGCTGGTCATTCATTAGGAGATCCCTGACCAGGATGAATACACCATACTACCTGCTGAGGATAGTAACGGACTACTTCAGCAATAGGAAGCTAAGATATCATACTGACGATGGCGTTAAGCACTACAGTGTTTCCGCGGGAGTCCCGCAAGGGTCGGTTCTGGGACCTCTCCTATGGAACATTATGTACGGCGGAGTTCTGCGACCAACACTGCCCGAGGGAGTCAAAGTAATTGGCTTCGCTGACGATATCGCAGTGGTTACAGTAGTCAAGCACGTACACGAGGTGGAGTCTGCCACGGTTATAAGAATAAAGGAATGGCTGGAGTCTACCGGTCTGGAACTAGCTGCCCACAAGACCGAATCTGTCCTAATAACCAGCCGCAGAAAGGTGGAATATGCCAGCTTCCGGGTCGGAAACCAGACAATCAGGTCCAAAGAATCCTTGAAGTACCTTGGAGTCATGCTCGCAACAGGCTGCGCTTCAAAACCCACGTCGAGTATTCTAGTAAGAAAGCATCGCTGATGCAGGCAGCACTCTCCCGAATGCTCCCAAACATCGGCGGACCTGGATACGCCCGCAGGATCCTGCTGTCCAGAGCGATCAGCTCGGTACTTCTATACGCTGCCCCGATATGGGCAGGTGCACTGGCGACAAATGAGTGCAGGAAGAAGCTATCATCAGCTCACAGGCTCTGGGCAATCAAAGTGATCAGCGGCTTCCGAAGTATCTCCGACGATGCAGCCTGCGTTTTAGCTGGGTTGGTCCCAATCGACATCCTCGCGGATGAGATGCAGAGGGTATACTTTAGACGTCCCTCGAACCGGCAAGAGGCAAAAAGGTTTAAGGAGGAGGAAAGGGCAGCATAAGCAACGCTGTGGCAAACCAGGTGGGACAGCTCTACCAAAGGCAGGTGGACCCACAAGCTCATTCCCACTATAAAGTCATGGACAGAGAGAGCGAGGGGGAACTGTAACTACCACCTCACACAGTTCCTGTCCGGAAACGGCGGCTACCGGAAATAGCTCCATAGATTTGGACACGATAGTTCGCCCATGTGTCCAGAATGTCCAAACGAAGAGGAGGACGCGGAGCATGCAGTGTTCTACTGCAGATGCTTTGCAGAAGATAGAGCAAACCTGCCAAGTCCAGAAAATCTTGTAAGTCACATGACACGATCAGAGGGCGAGTGGATGGAGATCTGCTCATTCATAGTATATGTGCAGAACGCGCTGCGAAGAGCAGAAGCCCTAAGAAGAGCCCATGAGGCGGCCTCGGAGACCAGAGCATAATTGCTAACCAGCCCCGTGAAGAAATACCTAACGGCAGTACCGCGGGGAGGGTGGTTGAAGTGTGTAGGGAGTGTGTTTAGTACGTAGGCGCATTCCTGGAATCGATTACTCAGGCTTGCGAATCGTGCAAGGCTAGCAGCACTCGGGCTATTAGTATCTATGAAGTATGAAAATTACACATCCTTAGCGCAACCTAAAAAAAAAATGTCCATCTGCCTGTACATTTGCTTAGGTACATTTTCGTATATACCTGCGTTACCTGAGTGTATACTCGCGTCCGCGATGTTTTTTTTTTTTTTGTCGGGGTAGGAAACGCTCGACTGTAGCACTCAGACGCAGCTGGCCCATTGAGAGAGCAAACCCTGATTTACCCATTTGATTGGAATTTTCTTGTCTTTCTAAGAAAGCCAAGCAAGCACTTCAGTGATGAGGAGCTTACAGTACCAGCACTCACCACATCCGCACCGGGGATCTGCCACATGATACAAGCAAAGGCCGAACACTCACAGAGATAATGTTTCGCGGTGTCGTCACTCTCTCCACAAGCGTCGCAGATTGAAGTGTCACTTAAGCCTAACACGTTAAAGTGCTTGGCAAAAGCGAAGTAGCGTGTCAACACGCCAATAAGTTGCCTTCAGTCTTTTCTGCTGTGAGACAGCAAGAATGCCCCTGATTTCTTACAGACGTCCGGGAGCATGTGTTTAGTCAACTTGCATCCTTCAGGGTCATGCCACACACAATTGCACTCGTGAGAGACCCAATCGTCAATGAAAGCCCTAACCGAGGACGCAGGGAGACACAACGCGGATTCGGGACTGAGAAAGCCTCCTCGTCCCCCAAGATCCCAGTGTGATCTGGGACCCAGATAACAGACACAGAATTCAGCCTTACGACCGAGTTCAAAGAGTTTTTGTTTTCACGAACTATTCTAGAAGTGGTTAAAGGGTTAAGCAAGGCCTTAAGCGCAGCCTGACTGTCACTACAGACACAAATGCTACGTCCCTTCCACCTGTCCTTCACAACATTGTTCATGGCCATTAGGATTGCATAAGTTTCCGCTTGGAACACAGACACATATCTGCTTAACGAGAAGTGAAGTCTAATGTTGTCGACTTCGACAAAGACCCCAGCACCAGACCCTTGACTGGTTTTGGAACCATCCGTGAAAACACGACTACATTCCATTCCCGGCTCAGACTCTGACCGAAGTCAGTCCTGGACACAAGGAAAGTCGACTGGTTCTGGTGTCATTGTGGTGTCGACGAAGTTCTGGTGTTATTGCATCAGACGGCATATCCATAAGACAGGAGTCGTAAGATAAGTGTCGCGCAAGTTCATCAAAGTTCCAGTGTGGAGTATACCAAAAACCGCCCCGCTTAAGACGATGGATGGCTTTGATAGTGCAACCCATGATATAAGTATCGACGGGAGGTAAGTTCAGCAAAGCGTCTAGTGCACAGCCAGGCGTACACGGGAAAGCTCCCGTGCAGCCGAGACAAGCCGTTCTTTGGAGTTCCGCGCATATTTACGCGAGAGCCCCTTCCACCAAACAACCGACGCATATGCGAGGAATGGTTTTATCATAGCCGTGTAGATCCAGAGAACCTTATACGGTGATAAACTCAGCCAGAAGACTGAGAGCGCCTTGGATGTTTTCGACTCGACGTGTTTGTTTAAACCAATTAAGTTCCGTATTTAAAATCACTCTCAGATATTTGGCTTCATTGGAAATGCAAATGGTGACGCCTTTTAGCACTGGCTGAGTCAGACCGGTCAAAATCCTCCTTCTCGTAACAAGAACAACCTCAGTTTTAAGAGGATTCACCGAAAGCCTACTCCGAGTACACCATTCATCGATCATGTCCAGCGCTGCCTACGCGTTAGCACAGACCGTCGCCAGGCATGGCCTGACAGAAAGTACGGCGACATCATTCGCATATGCCTGAGCGTAGACGTTGGAACTATTTAGAGTGTTCAACAGAGAGTCGACCACCATGCACCATAACAATGGAGAGAGAACGCCACCTTGCGGACAGCCCCTGTTTACCCCTGTCATAACATATTGGCCACAATCCGCATCCACTACCAAATTTCTATTCATTAGCATTGCTTTAATCCACAACACTAATGTTTCATCTACCCCGTGTTGTCTGGCCGAGTCGCACATGCAGTCAAAAGTCGCATTGTCAAAATCACCCTCAATGTCGATGAAGATACCCATCGCGTATTCTTTCCCATCAAGCGCGCATTCAATTCTGGCCACTATATTGCAAGTGCGGTCTCGCAGGATTTCCCACGCTGATAGCCATGCTGCATCTCCGACAGTATTTTTGTCACGAAAAAGCTTCTCAAATCGCCGTTCGGAGTCGGCATTAAAATGTAGGTCCCTTCCATTTGTGTGAAAAATATAACGCACACAACATGAGTGGTTGCAAGATTATATTTTTATCTCCGATAGTGGATGCAGATTCAAAGCAACTTTGCGCACGTGAAATTCTACCAGTCTCTCCATACTTTCCAGTAAGAAGGATGTCAAACTTATAGGTCTGAAACTCTTGGGGAGCGAATAGTCTTCCTTTCCAATTTTCGGTATGAAAGCTACTCTGACTGTCCGCCAAGGTGTAGGAATATATGCCACCGCCAAAACAGCGGTGAAAATTCTTTTCAGAGTTGACAACAGCTGATCCATACCTTGTTGTAGCATAGCTGGATATATTCCATCGGTGCCAGGCGATTTGAAACCATCAAGCACAGCATATTTGATGGCCTCATCTGTTACCACGGCTGATGCAATATACCAGCTGCGCCGAGTTTCCAGACTTAGATCGAACTCAGCCTGAGTAAGCGGCCAAGCTGCGACCTAGTGGTTATCCGATTGCCAGGAAAGTGAGTCTCCAGCAGAAGACTAAAAGTTTCCGCTTTCGTCTCAGTAAACTTGCCATCAGACTTTCTCAATGACTCCGGTTTGGTCGGTTTGCCCCTTTTGAGGACCTTAACCAACCTGCTGGTTTCACCGAGTGTCTTGATCTTTTCACAAAAATCTCTATGAGAAGCACTTTTCGACAACCGAATTAACTTCTTATAGTCCTTTTGCTTCGATCCAAAAATATCCCAGTCACCTTCTAGATTTGTCTTGAGTGACATATTTAGAAGTTTTCTGGATTCTTTCCTAAGTCGCTGCAGTCCCGGGCTCCACCAGGGAACCGGTGTTCTGCAGGCGGTTTTTGTCAATGGGCACGTCAGTTCAAAACAGCTGGTAAGGACGCTAGTCAGGCTTTGAACAGCATCCTCAACCTTTCGTTTCGTTCTGAGTTTAGTTGGAGTTTTGACAGATCTGCCTAGCTCTTCCCTAAACCGCACAAAGTTGGTTTTCCTCGGATTCATCCTCTCCTGCAAAGTTATGGCCTCGCATTCGATTTGAAAAACGATGTATCTATGGTCTGACAAGGACACCTCCGGCACTACCCTCCAGTTAGTAATCGACTTGAAGTACCTATTACTTACTTACTTACTTAGATGGCGCTACAGTCCGGGGTGGACCTGGGCCTCAACCAACAAACCTCTCCAGCCAGCACGGTTACGAGCCAGCTGCCTCCAGTTGCGCACGCCAAGTTGGTTGAGGTCCCCCTCCACTTGTTTGCGCCACCTACCGCGAAGTCGTCCTCTACTGCGCCGTCCGTCCGGGTTGGATTCGAAGACTTTCTTAGCGGGAAGGTTGGGCTCCATCCGCTCTAAATGACCCAGTCATCTTAGTCGCTGTATGTGAACTCTTCTGGCTAAGTCGATGTCCTTGTACAGGCCGTATAGTTCGGCATTGTATCTTCTCCTCCACTCACCGTCTATGCAGACGGGACCAAAGATCGCTCGAAGAACTTTTCTCTCGAAATAACCAAGGGTATGGCTCTGCGCCATACAGCAGGACTGGGATGATTAATGTCTTATAAAGAGTTACCTTAGTAGTTCGAGATAGGGCTTTGCTACTCAATTGCCGTTTTAGCCCATAGAAACAACGATTGGCAAGAGTAATTCTCCGTGTGATCTCTCCACTCATGTCATTTGCGGAGCTGACCATAGAGCCTAGGTAGACAAAATCCTTTACAACCTCAAAATTGTATCTGTCTATTGTGGCGGTCTGCCCAAGACGCCGATGTTGGGTGTCCTTTTTTGTAGACAGCATATATTTTGTTTTGCTTTCATTGACCGCTAGACCCATCTTTGCTGCCTCGATCTCAATACTCGTAAATGCCCCATTGACGGCCCGCTGAGTTCTTCCGATTATGTCAATGTCATCTGCATAAGCGAGTAGTTGTACAGACTTGAAGAAGATTGTACCTCCGGGGTTGGCTTGTGAGTTTCGTACAATTCTCTCAAGTACTATGTTAAAGTGATCGCATGATAGCGCGTCGCCTTGTCTAAGACCTTTCCTGACATCGAACGGTTCGGTGATGTTCTTACCGACTTTGATGGAGCAGCGAGAGTTCTCCATCGTCATTCTGCACAAACGGACGAGCTTGGCAGGGATGCCAAGACTAGACATGGCCTTGTATAACTCGTCTCTATACACGCTATCATAGGCAACTTTGAAATCGATGAAAAGGTGGTGCGTATCGATTTTATATTCATGGGTTTTTTCCAAGATCTGCCGTAGTGTGAATATTTGGTCAATGGTGGACTTTCCAGGCCTGAAACCGCACTGATAAGGACCTATCAGGTTGTTGGCGATCGGTTTTAGGCGTTCACATAGTACGGCAGACAGGACCTTATATGCGATATTTAGGAGACTTATACCTCCGTAGTTGGCGCAGTTCAGAGGGTCTCCTTTCTTCAGGATCGGGCAAACGATGCTGAGGTTCCATTCATCGGGCATACTTTCGTCCGATCAGATTTTACAGATGAGCTGGTGCATGCTCCTTACCAACTCATCTCCTCCTGCCTTGAAAAGTTCAGCGGCAAGGCCGTCGGCTCCAGCAGCTTTGTTGGATTTGAGTTTAGATATCGCTATCCTCACTTCATTATGATCGGGTTGACGGGAATTTTGACTGCCATCGTCACTGTTGAATGGCTCATTCTGCCTGACAGCGGAATATTGATCATCATCGCCGTTTAACAGTCTGCAGAAGTGTTCCTTCCATATCCTCAGCACCGACTGCGATTCTACTACTATATTGCCATTTTCGTCCCTGCAGGCTTCTGTTCTGGCTTTGAAACCCTGGCATGTTCTTTTTACCTTTTGGTAAAATTTTCGAACATTATTCCTGCAATAAAGTCTCTCAATCTCCTCGATCGAGCGCTTCTCATGCTCCTTTTTCTTCTTACTGAGAAGTCGGTGTTGCTCTTTTCTCCTGCGCACGTAGAGCTTGTAAGCAGCTCTAGTCCTTCTATGCAGTGCCGCTTTGTACGCCTCTTGTTTTGCTGCATGTGCTTGCCGGCATTCCTCATCAAACCAGGGATTTCGTTGTGGTGGACGAGAGAAACTCAGTACATCAGAGGCGGCATATCTGATGGCTTGTTGGCAACGTTGCCACTGGTCTTCCGCATTTGCTGCTGGCGGCATAGGACTAAGATTGAGATTAGAAGAAACACGATCGGCAAAGGTTCTGGCGGTCTCTTGCGATTGTAGCCGCCCGACGTCAAATTTCCCCACAGTATTTCGTTGATTTCGCTCCGTTCTGGATATCCGCATCCGTACCTTGGCTACAACTAGGTAGTGATCCGAGTCCACGTTGGCTCCTCGGAAAGTCCGGACACCCAGAATACTGGAAGAGTGCCTTGCGTCGATCGCAATGTGATCGATTTGGTTGACAGTTTTTCGATCAAAGGAGAGCCATGTTCCTTTGTGAATATCGAGACGTGGGAACCGCGTACTAGCTACAACAAAGTTTCGCCCCGCCGCAAAGTCGATTAGCCTGAGTCCGTTGCCGGAAGTGTTGTCGTGCAGGCTGTGTTTTCCGACCACGCTACTAAAGACTTCCTCTCTTTCTAGCTTTGCGTTAAAGTCGCCTAGGATAATTTTAACGTCGTGGCTAGGGCATTGCTCATACGTCTTGTCCAAGAGCTGGTAGAAGTCATCCTTTGTCGCGTCGTCCTTCTCCTCGTGAGGGGCGTGAATGCATATTAGGCTAATGTTGGCAAATTTAGCCTTGATACGGATAGTCATGAGGCGCTCGTTCACATGCCAAAAACTCAAGACTTCTTGCCTATGTCTGTCTCCAATGACAAATCCGCACCCGAATAGACGCTGTCCTTTTTGTCTGTAGCAATCGCCGTAGTAGATGTCGCAGTTTTTCATACTCCTTTTGCCCGGCCCATCCCATCGCACTTCTTGGATGGCGGTATTGTCTGATTTGAGACACTCTAGGGCCTCCGCAAGTTGTTCGGCTGCACGTGGTTTGTAGAGGGACCTAACATTCCATGTGCAGACACGAAGATCGTTGTCCTTTTTACGTTTGCTTGAGTCGTCAATAGTAAACTCGCTTTGTAACCAAAGGTTTTTTACGTGGTAGGGAAGTTAACGCGACGGCACAACCCTCAACCTGGAGGACCAGATCTTTTTTTTGCAACCCCTAGGACGAGGGGCCGGATACACCGATGTCAGTAACCCACTTCGGGGAAATGAGCGCTGCCGTTGGCCCATTAAGGTTTCATCCGCCACCATCTCTTTTTCAATACCCTGACGTAGTATTGAAAATCCTTACAGACCTCAGCTCCAAATATGTCGAAGTAGCTCCGGTAAGGTATCCGCTGGTCTGTAGACGTCACCGTTGATTCCATTGAGAGAATTCGTCCGCCGCACGTCCTCCTTCTGAGGACCTCTTGCTAGACTTCTGAGACGCATATTTCAGCCGATCAGGACAACAAGAGATGCCTCGTCCGGTTAGACATATGCGCGCTGAAGTTCACCCAGATGTGCTTATGCAGGTCTGAGTGTTCAGCTGCACATATATCGTCAGACTCAGCATACGCTCATCGTTAGTTCACTATCAGATAGCTATCCAGCGGGCACCGCGTGGAGGTGATGATGCGATTTTGCCCACCTAGTACCTATTAGATAGAGTCAAATAAATTACCTCCTGCCTCCTTGCCGTAGCAAAAGTTGGCTGGGAGCCAACATTGTTTATTGCCATACCAGACGATAGTATAAAGTCTAGGAGATGGTTTCCTCGTATGTTACATTTGCTGCTGCCCCAGACTGTACTCTGAGCATTAGCGTCGCAACACATGACTAGTCCCATCTTCCGAGTGTCACAGTACTTTATGAGTTCGGCAACCACTTTCGGTGGTGTAGGCATTACCGAATCATAAGGGAAGTAAGCCGACCCAACGACGAAGGTTTTCCAACTCTCGGTCGTTTTGTAGCTTACAGCTGCAGCAACCAGGTCCTGTCCACAGAATTGTCCAAGCCTGGTTACTGAGAGGAAATTCGGCACAATTGGACAACCTCTCGGTCTTTCAGATCGCTCGGCTTCTGGATAGATGTTATGTGGGGTTTTGTACGCACTACGGAAAGTCTGCTACTTAAAAGAGCGATAGCAGCCTTTGAGTGATGGAGGTTTATCTGCGAAAATATCAAAGATATAGTCGGTATTTTATTGGTAGAAGGGCGCACATTAGGGCGCCCCTACCCGCAGCTTTGCCTGCGTCAGCCATTTTCTGTCCGCTAGTGCTGGGACCTTTAGGGGTAATAGCATCAGCATCCACCAGATTTTGTGCGCAGATAACGCCACCGGTAAGAGTGTGCCCAGCAGAAGAGTGCGCATCAGATGCGCATACACTTGTACCAAGGATAGCAGGCGAAACTTGCTTCGTCAGATTGGATCTGTCCGACCCAAAAAGAGCCAGCGTTGGTTCTGAGGGATTTATAGGCTCCAGTTGGAGTACTTTCTGTCGATCTAGGACTCTTTCCTGTCGCTACTGAAGGATGACTGCTTTCGGCGCTTGCGCCTTCAGCTGATTCTGCAGCCTCCTTGCACCGCGCCATCGCCGCCTTCCTTCTTCTCCTTTTCAGTTGACTCTTAGTCAGGAGCTTATCCGAGTGCGCCGCTTCAGGATCTTGTTCAGCCTTATTGGTTTCCCGAGTCAAACCGTCACCGACACAACTTCAATCAGCTGCCCGTCTATTGAGACAGAGATTAGACGTTCCAGCCGAAGCCTTTCCGCCACTTTCTTTGTCATTCCAGCCCAGTCTACCAAACGAGTTGGAGACAGAGCTGCAGGAGTCTTCTGAAGCAAGCATCGCTACTACTTCCGATTCAACGCCAGAGGCGGGGGGTAAATGTATGGTGATTGGGACCTCCAGAATCCTCATCCCGGCCGTAGTCGAAAAGACCGACTGTGTGGATTGTCGTTTTCACGAGTACCACCTGGAGTAGACATCTCGTTTGTTTTCTCCATCATGCTGTATAACAAGTTTTGCGTCGCAGTCAAGACGTCTTCAACCTTTAGTTCGATGTCTCACCTGGAGTCCTTTCAGATCCTTAGGGTCATTGACTCTTAAGCCGTTTCGTCACGTCAAGGCAGCTGAAGAATGGAAACGATAAAAAGATGACAGTTCCATAACTAACCATTCCATAGCTGTGCAATGGAACCCCTTAGCTCATGATAGCAGGTAGGTAGGTAAGGTAAAGTGGCGGTCCAAAAGAACCCAATTAGCGCTTAGGGTGCGCCGTATTGTTACCACGGACTCGTCAATACCTATTGTAGTGGTTAGCTAAAAAGCGATGTTAAGTTTAAACCCAGCCCGTGGAGTTCAGGAAGAGGATTAGTTTTCCAATCCTCTTGTCCGCTATCTCTCTCAGATCCTCGAAGAAGGGTTTGCCAAGAGTTTGATGTCTGATCCTCGCCAGGGCCGGACATCTGCAAAGGAAGCGACATAGAGATTCTTTTTCATACAAAAGGTGTATCAATGTATCAATGGCTTTGATGGCAGCCTGGCTATCCGAAAAAATAGCGATATTGTGATTAGATGTTGGAAGATTGTTTAGCAGGCGGCAGGCTTCTCGAATCGCAAGAAGCTCCGCTTGGAAACACTAGCAGAGTCTGGGAGACGGAAAGACCTTGATATATTCAGCTGGTCAGAGAAGATGCCTGCGCCGACTCCGCAGTCCATCTTCGAACCGTCCGTGTATATCCCTATATCATAGTTGCAGGTAACGTTTCCGTCCTTCCATTCTTCTCTGGAAGGGAATTATGTTAAGAAGGATTTTCTGAAGTTGAGTTTGGGTATCGTGTAGTCGGTCGAGGACGCGACCAGTTGACTTGGTATCGTCTCCAGGACCTTGCCGTGACCATATGGCCTTGTGGTCCAGCATCCATATTCCCTGAGCCGGACTGCGCTGCATATAGCTGTGTCTTTGATGTGTAGTTCGAGGGGGATCAGATGCAAGATCACACTGAGAGCATCTGTTGGACAAGATCTCACTGCTCCTGTGATACCCACGCACGCCGATCTCTGTACTTCTTTTATTCTGTTGATATTGTACCTTTTGGTCAAAGCTGGCCACCAAACGATAGCGCCGTAAGTAAGAATTGGACGCACAACGGCTGTGTACATCCAAAGGGTCATCTTTGGCTGGAGTCCCCATTTCTTACCGAATGTTTTATTACAGGAATAGAAAGCTACGCCTGCCTTCTTAATTCGTTGAGTTTCCAACTAAGTTTCGGGTCTAGAACCGTGCCTAGGTATTTTACACTGGAGCAAAGCGAGAGAGGCTGACCGTCTAGTTTGGGGGTAGGGTACCTTGGTTTTAGTGGTAAACAGCATCATTTCAGTCTTCTCCGGATTTATTTCGAGGCCACAGCTCGTAGCCCATGAGTGTACCTTATCCAGAGCCCTCTCCATGAGTTGACGGAGAGGAACTTTCCTGATACTAGTATAACCATATCATCCGCGTACGCAACCACCTTAAAACCCTCCCTATAAAGTCGCACCAAGATTTTATTGGTCGCCATTAACCAGAGCAGGGGGGAGATGACTCCGCCTTGTGGAGTTCCTCTGTTTACCGTCTTAGTTGTACTACTGTTGCCTAGTGTTGCATGGATTATACGAGTACTGAGCAGAGAAACGTTTCATTGGCTAATAAAGCCTTCTACACCTAACTCGGTGGAGATTCCTGAATAGATTCAGTGAAAATGTTGCTGAAGGCTCCTTCTATATCAAGAAATGTGGCGAGAGTATATTCTTTGTAGTGAAGAGTTTTTTCCACTGTACGCACAACCGCATGAAGAGCAGTTTCTGTGGACCGCCCTTTGAGATACGCATGCTGGAATTTCGACAGTGGAGCACTCAGGTTATCGCGGATATGGAAGTCTAAGATACGTTCTAAAGTTTTCTGAAGAAAGGAGGACAGGCTTATGGGTCTAAAATCCTTCGCGGATTCATGTTTGTGGTGCTATCCCAAGCTGCCAGTGGCGTACAGGTGAAACTAGCTTGTACTACTCTAATCTCACTGCAGCCTGGGAAGTGATTACTCATCAGGAGTTCCAGAGATGCCGCAGAAGAATCCGTCCAGCTTAAAAAGACGGGTTGCTATGCCCACTGGACAAAATTTTGCTGAGCCTTGCGGATTCTTTGAGGGACTCGATAGACTGGCAGTAATCTTTCCAGCCCTGTTTCTTGGCCATTCTGATGGACTCCTTATATATTTCTAAGCAGTCCTTGTAGGGCTGCCAGAAGTAGTGATTGTAGCAGATATTGAAGATCGCTCTGGTCGTCTTCCTGAGTTTTGATAGATCTGCATTCCACCATGTTGGGACTTTCTTTTTACCAAAACTGATTGGACACGAGACTTTAAAGGCAACGTTAATTGCTTTCTCAAAGATTTTAACCTTTGAATCCAGTTCCGTGGTCGAGTTGATTTTATACGTTGATGTGCTACCCAGTTTTGACTTAACTATACGATTAAACTTTGTCCAGCTTATGCGTTTTGGGTTTCTATACAGTTTAGGGGTCTCAATCTCGAGACAGACGTCGAAGTGTATCCAGTTATGATCAGAAAAAGATTGTAAATCGGACACTCTCCAGTATTCAACCCTGATGGTTTCGTTGTTAGATACTAGAGTAATGTCAATTACCGCCTCCCACCCATTGAAATTGTCCGTACTCGGAAAAACAAAAGTTGGAGAATTGCCAGTATAGCAAATTGATAGGTTATTGGTAATAGTGAAATCGAAAACAGACCTACCTCTGCCATTTGTCTCCGCGCTACCACAAAGCGTATGTCTGCCATTGGCGTCGCAGCCCATCAAGAGGTTCGCCTTACTGGTGTTAATGGTTGATGTTAGATATTGCCGATCCCGGTCAATGTAAACAGATGCAACGAAGCCCTCATCGTTTGCAGTTTCCAGTTTAACCACCGTTAAATTGGCGGAGCTTCTTAGCCAAAATGCAAGTTCTAGGCTTACCGTTGCAGTTATTGTGGTTGTAGTAGAGTTTGTAGTGGTTGTCCTGAAGTCGCTTGATGGTAGATCCCCTTAACCAGGGATCCTGGATGATGCCGATATCGGTGTTTTCTTCATTGATAAAGACACGCAGATTATCTGTGGCATACTGCGAGTGCCGCAGATTTATCTGAATCATCTTCAACGGGGGCATTTGGGGTATCTGGGACGATCTTCATGCCCTCCAGTGTTGGCGTCGTTGACATCGTCTGTGTCTTCGTCCGGGCCTGAAGAAATGTATATTTTAAGTTTGGCATTTCATATACCAAACCTTAGACGGTAGTCCAACTTCTCGAGCACCTCCAAACTATTCTCGTTTATGAGGAGGAGAAAAGTCATGCTGTTTTTCTGCGGTTGCTCCGTCTTAATAACTGCCCAATCATCCATTGGGACCGCAGGATTTTTGCGCTTAAGACCCCGAATCAGCTGTTCACTGTCTATTGGCATAGTAGGCAGCCAGAGCCGAGCTTTCGGTCTTCGAGGGATGTCTCTGGCTGGGATAAGCTTGATCTTCAAGCCGCTCCATGCGTCGCTTATCTTAGCGACACACTCACCAAGGAAATCCTTCAAAAACCTGTCATCGCATTTGATTACCCTATACCCTCTAGCGACCTCAGCTGAGTCGAACCAGGATAAAGGACCGCCTTCCTTTTTCGCAATGTAATCAAGCACCATCTGCGAGAGTTTGGCTTCAATTTCCCCCCATGCCTTCAGCATGGACTTGGAGATCGTCCCTGACCACTTCGCTGACTTTACGTGTGGAACCAACAACAATGCTGCTTTTCTGTGTGGTGGTGGTGGTAGTTTTTGCCGGTTGTTGTTTGATCTGCCTTTTAGTAACGCCGCTTTCGACTTTGCTGCGTTTGCTGGAGTGAGCCGTCTCTTCTTGAGATCGGTTCCTCTTCAAGGCTTCCTGTTGGGTGGCGGCCTGGCGTTTGTTGTAGTCAACTTGTCTGCCTGGTCACGTTCAGTGACAGTGCCTGCCTCTTCATTCTTGGCGATCTTGTTTAGAATGTAGACGGCTTTCTCAAAGTAGTGTTTATGTTGGAGGTTGGTGAATTTTGTTTGTGGATTTTGCTTGGGGGTACTCTTACTAGCATCCTTGGCAGCATCCACAAAGGAGGAAGTAGAGGGTTGAGACATTGATAGAGTACTTTGGGTGGTACTTTCTACACTGCCTGTTGGTTCAGTGGCTTCTTGGCTTGAAGCCAGCAGCTCATCTTCCGATGAGGTGCTAATTATTTATTTTTTTTTTTTTTATTATTATTTGGATTATTCATATTTGGTCCCACGAGTAGTACGAAGAAGAAGAAAATTTGTCCTGGCAGAGCCGATTTACCAGGATAAGGCTATGACAGGACAGACCTCGCCTGTGCATCTGTAGGAGCTCGTTCGCGGCTGGTTTAACTCCCAGCCTTGCATTCTTGGGCACGGTTTCCTGCATTAAGGGCTCACGCCACCACTGAAATCAGATACCTCAATCCGATGGCCAAGAGGCATATGTAAAGGATAATACTATTGAGGAGTAAGAACCCGATACAATGCTTCTTGCAGCGTCCAACGTTCCTACTCGTCAGACATCGCCCCATTTGATTTCCATCTGCTTAAGTGGTTACAAAATTCGGTCGATACTCAAGACTTCGTCAACCAGAATGCTATCTTTAGGCACATATTGTTTAACTGGAAACCACTATCTGAATATTGGATATCCATATGCTTGCCTTAATCCCAATTAAAGTCTCCGATTAAATTACTAGACAACTCTTAGAAAAAGAATTTCTCCTAACCGGAACCTATTTTTGGTCTTTCTAAGTTGCCGGTCAAACCTTCCACTAATGATGCTCCCGAACATCTATAAGAAAACCTCGTCATTCTCGCTGTCTCTCAGCAGAAAAGATTGCAGACAACTCATTGCGGCTTATGCACTACGCTCATGCTAAGCATCTTAATGCGCTAGGCTTAGGTGACACTTGCGAACAGGGCGACGACACTGCGGAACAATTCCTATGTGATTGTCCTGCCTTTGCTTGTATCAGGTGGCAGGTCTTCTGTACAAAGCTTGCTTGGCTTTCTAAAAACATTCCTATTCCGATCAAAAGTCAAAGTAGTTACCAACGTCGAACCTCCTATTCTCCTTCACAGGGACCCACAGGGCGACTATGCATAATTATATCATATATCCCCTTGTGGGTCCTAGGGCCTCTATTATGCCTACGCGCCATCGTGTATGGTTTCTCGCAATGTGTCTGAGCTCTCACCAACTACCGTGCCTCCTTCTCGACTGTTCTGCGCCATGTTCTCCTCGGACCGCCAGGTATTCTGCCATCCTAAGTTAAAGGGTTCCATTGCATAGCATGGTTCGCTATGGTACTGTCACCCTTTCAGAACGAGTGATGTGCTGCTGTAGTAGCTGCAATGCGAGTGTTTACCTGTTTTCCTTTGTTAATCCGTCTCCAGGTATCCTCGGAAAGCCACACCCTATGTCTTCCCTGCGATCGACCGACAATTCTTTTAGCCTCAGATGCAAAAACATTTCTCACAGCAAACCAATGCTTCTGGATGGTTGAGAGCAGTGAGTTGCTAATTGCTTCCACACCTCGCGAAAGGTGCTCCATTAGTTGTTGGTGCACTGATGGATCACTTAGTCTATCGATGTTAAACCTGGGCATTCTTGTGTTGTCGTGGAATCTTCGAACTGCGGCAGTGCGTAGTTGGAGAGTAGCTATCATAAGATGGTGATCTCGTACTATCCCCACATCTGCCCTCGCCTGTTTCGGACGCCCAGGAGACTAAAGCGTCTAAAGCGGCAGCTGATGGCAAAGTGGTCAATTTGATTGGAGCTTGATTGCCTGTCGTTGGAAACCCAGCGTTGTGCTCTTGTGCTCAAACATGGTACCACCTATCACAAGGCGGTTAGCATTGCAGAAATCCACAAACCTTTCGCCGTTGTCATTGCGGTTGCCTAGTCCATGCTTTCCGATTAAATGTTTGAGCCCTTCGTTCTTGTTGCCTACCTTGGCATTCAAATCCCCCATCACTATGACAATGTCTCCATTTGGTGTTGTGTTGAAGACGTCATTTAACAGATTGTAGAAGCTCTCCTTTTCGTCCTCAGACGAACTATTCATTGGGGCGTAACTCTGTATGATGGTGACGCGTCGTACTCTAGTCCGGAATCTGTCCGTCATAATCCTATCACCATGAGGCTGCCAGGAAATTAGGCCCTTGTGTGCTGTTGTTGTTAGCAGTAGTCCGACTCAAAATTCCCGCGGACTTCCGGATGGTCTTCCAGAATAGAGTAGTACAGTGTTACGCGTTGGGGACTGGTACTCGCCCGCTTCTAACCATCTTATTTAACTTACCCCCAAAATGTCCAGTTTCGCATGAATTCTGTTTCCAATTGGAGGAATCTGGCATTGTAAGGACCTTCGCTTCCCGAGTCGAAGAGCGTCTTTACATTCCAGAAACCCATCTTTGTCCGGGTACAATAGGCAAAAGTCGTCAACATGTGATCTTTCCTTATCCGAGGCATAGTGTCGGTTTTCAGAAAGACAGGTTGCTGGCCCACGTTACCCAGACTAGAATCAAGGCCCTAGACAACCCGCACTTACAATTTTAGCCTACACGTACAAGGGTTTATACGTATAGTTGCCCGGGGACCACCACTAGGAGGTAAAATTACCATTTCATCACGAACTTGGTAGTTGCGCTACTGGCCCAAGCCAAGTTTAGAGCAGTCGGTAGTTTCCTGATCAATCGCAATGCAGATCTCCAACTGCATGCTTGTCATCGGCGAATTTGACAAAAGAGTACAAAATGTTTTCACTATTTATATGACCCTATGTGTCCCTCCCCTGAACAGTTCGAAAACATTCCTTGAGATGAAGAAACAATTTCACAGTCAAATAAACCCAATTCCAAAAATTGCATTTTGAACAAATCTGCTTTAGTTTTGAACGTAAATTTCCTACAAAGTAATAGCATATACATGCAAATGTGTGCGATCCAGTCGTGTCCTTTATTTTCGAACCATAAAGCATATTCTTCATAAAAATTTCTGAAAGTAGGTAGCTTCGTTAGGAGTGCATGGTAATTGACTCTAATAACTGCATCGAGCTCAATTGATGACTTCCTAACAAGAACCTAATCACATTCATGACGTCAAAGTCAATAAGTCGCTTTGTGCAATGATCCCACCCAGGGTATATTTTCATTTAAAGAACTATGTACCATCTGCTTCCATATACGCCGTATAGTTATAAGTTACAATAACCAGCTCTTCACTTAAGTATTTCAATGAAATCGCTTAATGAGCTCGATTTATATCCAACAACTTCATAAGCATACCCTCCCTTGGGCCAAGTTTCTCTCTAATCCTAGCGAATTTAGTAAATTTACATGTAGACTCCCATCATCGCCGGGGCAATGTTCCAGCCAATTTCCAAGCGAATGAATCCCATAAATCAATTGGCAGCATATGCCAATCATAACCTCAATTCACTGCCTGATTCTCTCAAATAATCATGGTCCACTTAACGCCTTGGACTCCTACGGCCATGAAATACAATTGCAACCCTGCTCTGTGTTTGGATGGCTATATGCCTTCCATCATGTCGCACAATAACACTCATGACTGGTGCACCGGATTCTTGGTCCCTTAAGGAAGTCGCTGGGAATCCTAAACTGGACAAACCTACTTCTACTCAGTAGAGAGGAAGTTCTATGGTGTGGCAACTCAATTTCATTTCGGTGACTGCTTCGAAGAATGGGTTTTGTTTTGATAGAACAGGCGGGGGTTGAGGTATACCTTAACTTTTTTTTTTTTTTGCTAGTCATATCCTCATATCCTGTAGTGTAATAGAAAAGTTTCTCGTCCTTTCTCCCTCTGTCGCATTGAATCTCTGCAAAAGGAAGAAGTATCTTGAAGTTATTTCCTGAATCGTACTGAAAACTTCTGCTGGCTGACTGGGTTCCCTGCGCCCTCCGAATAACTGATGGCTATGTTGTTGTGTAAATTTAATGGCCATGTGTGTACTGGAATGCGGGGCAACAGGAAACTCTTGCGACGGCCGAGAAAGGGGAGAAGGACAACACAAACAATAAAATATTTTGAATAGGATATTTGGGATTTTGAAATTTGGAAAACTTTCCTCATTTTGCGATCCGTGAAGTTATTATCCAAGCAAAACATGCACATATACGGATGCATGTGCATATCCCTGGGAAGAGGATGTGTGTGTGACTTATAATTGGTGGTTGCATTTGCAAATTGCCTCGCTCTGCAATGATAGTCGTAGAGAGAATAGTTTCAAGCAATCCGACGACGACTGCGATCTTCAAAAGTTGTTTTGTGCTGTCAAGCGTGAAAATCTTAACTTTATGGTCATTGAGGGCCAAATGCGTTACAAGTTCTCACAGTAGTTAGGAAAGTTTCCTCTGCAAATGGGGCCAGATTCGGACGAGTGGGCTCGGTTACAGTTATCGATTTTCGAATTGAGTCATTTCAAAGTGAAGACAGTAGGAAAAGTATTCGTAATTCTTTGAATTACAGTTGTGGATGTGCAAGCTGTTGTATGTTGCTTCGATGGGAAACTGTAAGACAAGGGAATCATTCACCTAGCGTAGAAGGGAAATAATCCCAAAGGAGGCTTGAAGAGATAGGTTAGGTTAGGGTAGAGTGACAGGCTGCAGAATGCAGCCTCACTTAAGGTAGATTATGCCTATTGTAGTACCACATGGATCTATCATCCCCATGGTGAACTACCCCTGGAACCATTTGGAGCTTGTTATGAAGCGCTGGATCCTGCCGATGCTGACGCAAACTAGCTCGTCTATGTTTTCGAAGAGGTAGGCTCCTAAGTGTAGTCTTCTGCAAGCGAAGAGGGCCTGGCGCGTACAAAAAAGGTGTAATATGGTTTCCTCCTCTTCTTCGTCCGTGCAGCTACTACAGAAATCATTTACTAAGATGTCAAGCCTAATGGGATGCCTACCGATGATGCAGTGCCCCATGATGACACCTACTGTAGTTGCGATGAGTGACCTTGTCAGCTCAATAAGGCAGTTGGAGCGTTTTGCATCCAGCTTAGGCCAGATCTGTTTAGTAATGACTAATGAGGCACGTAGTGCCGCTAGCCTACTTGCGATTCGTTGCGTTGAGTAGTGTTGAGCTTAAGTAGTAATTTCACTGTAGCGAGAGGCGTGCCGAGGTTCGCCTTGCTCGACGAGATCGATAGACAAGTGCCCTGCTTGGCGAGTTCGTCGACCGAGCAGATCCCTGGAATGTCCCTGTGCCCCGGCACCCAAATAAGGTCACTGAAGAGATACAACGCCGAAATTTCATTGAAGGAGTTCATATTCCTCGAGATCGATAGATTCCTTAGCCAGATTCATATGATTTGTAGAAAATGTTTGCTATGTCGAGGGCGAAAATGGATACCTAGTGATAGGATCGCAGTCGATGCTGAGAATGTGGAAAGACGTTTAAACGGTTAAGATGACCAAAACCGCGCTGTCAGGCAGAATAACGCCTTCAATCTGGATGATGATGGACGACATTTCCGTTCACCCGACCTTGACTATCAAAACTTAAGTGTAATAAGGCTCTTGCAACAGACGGTCAAGCACAACTCACAAGCCAGCATAATAGGTACAATCTTCCAAAAGTTTGTACTATTACTCAAACAATTAGGACAACTCTGCACAAGACCCTAACCATTGAACTCGTGGTTCATGCCGCATTAACGTTATTAAAAGCAGACGAGGATGCTCTTGGTTAATTTGAGATAAAAGTTCTTCGAGTGATTTATGGACCCGTCTGCCTAGACGCAGAGTGAAGGAGGCCTGTACAGAGATATCGCTCTAGCCAGAAGAGTACGTATGTATATAGCGACTGAGATGAATTGGATATGCAAAGTAGATGGACATCAACGCTCCAGAAATTCTTAAATTCCATTCGGGAGTGATGACGCAAAAAAAGAATGCCTCACCTTAGGTGGCGCGAAAAAGCGGAAAGAGACTCAACCAACTTTGTGCGCACAATTGGAGGTAGATGATTAATGACCGGGCCGGTTGGGGGGGGCTTGTTGGTTAAGGTCTAGATCCACCGTGGACTCTGGCTCTATCTAAGTAGGTAAGTTTCTTCATTACTTTGAAGCAAAGTCTCTATAAAGCTCGGTTTATAGCGTGCTTTGAGTATGGGGACGAAATCGCCGTGTCAATATTGGGAAGGCGCTAGACCGGGGTTACAAGCGAAGATTGTCCAATCTGATCTACGGCAGAGCTGAATGACTGCCTGCGTTTGAAACTAAATCAAATTTATTGATTTATCACGAGTGCTCTGAGAACCACTCCCACTAAAGCGCCACAAGCTCAATATACCTATACATGCAGTAGACTAGAGTTATTTTTAATTAGAAGACGAGGCATTTGGCTATTCATTGCAGCAACAACCGCTGAGTAAACTGGAACACTCCCAAGACACCATGCTTCGTTGCCGCGTACAACACTGAGTTATGGCAATGTTGCGTCAAATGGAGCATCGCTTTCTCGCATGATCTAATTTTTTTAAGAGAGTCATAGTTACTCCCGCCGTTTACCCGCGCTTACTTCAATTTCTTCACTTTGACATTCAGAGCACTGGGCAGAAATCACATTGTGTCAATACCCGTTTGGGCCATCACAAAGGAATGAGTTGGAGGCAGCTCAAATGCGTTGCAGAACTTCGAACAAGATGGCGCGCAGGCGTGGTTGACGCCCTATGCCACCCGAGAGGTTAAAGGATCTAAGTAAGTAAAAGTAAGTAAGACTAGAGTGAATATTGCGGAAGCTATATGCGAATATAACCCCGGGTATTAATGGAATAAGACCAGAGTAAGTAGTTGGGAGCAATGCAATATTCCAAAAACACTCAGGACGGGTACTGGTCATTCAAAACTAGGCAAATTTTAAGTCTACCTATCGTCAAAAAAAATGTATGGATGAGATTATTGTGGAAAGGCGCAAGTCGTTTGTGGATCGGCATTCTGTGATTGGAGCAAATCAATACAACTTTCAAAAAATAAAAGTACGAGTAAACTCCTGAACGGATTTGCGAACCTGGTAGATGGGAACCTCAACAAAAATCGCCACGGGTTACCTAATCGATTTCAATTAAGTGTTCAACACGCTACGGCATCATAAACTCTTGCAAGTTATTTACCCGATGCAGAGAAAGGAAACATTGGTGAACTGGTTGTCAGGTGGCCTCACCGATTGCCAGTTACAAGTAAAAATGTCTTGAAGTCGCAGTTAAATGAAGTGGATAGAATACAACGTACCACAGGGGTCAAAACTAGGTGCCCTATTATTTATAATCCACACGAATGAACTGCTATAATTCTTAGCACAAAGCGGTTGTAGTGAAACATCGATCCCTAGATGCTGTGAGGCAAATAATGTAGGCAAAATTAGAAAAAAACTGTAAAATGGCGTCACGAAAACGGCCTTCTTGATTCATACCCGCGGAGATCATTGTCAACCGGTAAATATAGGCAGCATTAACCAGAACGATCGTCCAGCCTCATCAACCGCGTTATGTATCACGGAAGTAAGGACCAATAAGAACTTAAGGGTCACTAAGAACTGCAACTTTAGACGGTACACTCCCGTAACAAATCTTCGCTGTTATCGAAAAAGTGGCTGTTTGCCTTTAGATTATAACGAGTATGCGCTAGATGTTATTAAGAATGGACTTCAAAGGAACAATGAAAGCCAACAAAATATAAAGGTTACTTACTTACTTAGGTGGCGCTACAGTCCCGGGTGGAACTGGGCCTCAACCAAAAAAACCTCTCCAGCCAGCACGACTACGAGCCAGCTGTCGATGGACAATTTTCGAACATCCTCCCTGCAATAAAGTCTCTCAATCTCCTCGATCGAACGTTTCTCATGTTCCTTTTTATTCTTTCTGAGAAGTCCATACTCGTCTTTTCTCCCCCGCTCGTAGAGCCCGCGAGCAGCTATAGTCCTTCTATGCAGGGCCGCTTTGTACGCATAGAAGGAGAAGCAACAGTCGAAGGGAGATCCGGAAAAATTGGTAAAACGTGGTCTTCCACTATTCATGCTAAGTTTCGATAAAGACGAAAATAAAGATGTATTTATGGTATTAAGACTATTCTAAACATCGTGGTCAAAATCGAACCCATGCGTAAGAGCTCCAGATCGATCCGGCAGTGTAAGCGCTGTCAAGGTTTCAATCACACGCAGACTTACTGCCAGAAAAAACAGCGATGCGTCAAATGCGCAGGTAAACATCTCTCGGAAGAGTTTCATCTAAATAAGCAAACCCCAGCCACTTGTATAAACTGCAAAGGAATACATCCTGCGAACTATCGAGGTTGCGAAGTGGCAAAAGAGCTACAAAAAAGGCGCGATACGCTTAAAAATTCCTTGCGGCCGAATCCGAAGCCAATTAAGAACAGACCCAAAATAGCTACGAAAAACCAGCGAAAGAAAAGAAATCCATCAGTATTGACTTAAGATCCGGTAATGAAGAAAAATCCAAACGTAGTAGAGAAAAGGTGTCAGAAGCAAAATCTTCGAATATTGGAGTGCAGTCTTATGCTCAAGCAGCGATGACAGCTAATGGTAAGTATATGACCGACAACTCACGGGAGATCAAAGCAAGAAGCCATCCAAACTTTAAAGCAAAGACTCCTGCTCAAGTTGCGACATTGGAAAACGGTGATAGAGGTAGCTCACAAGATCATGTATTCCATGTTTTCTCTCTAATTCTTGCGAAACTTGAAGAGCAATGCAAAACAAACAAACTTATTTTCGAGAGACTAGATGCACTAGAAAACAACATTCATATCACGCGCACTTCAACCAGAATATGAAAGAAACGCTTAAAATTCTTACATGGAATGCCAACGGGCTCACACGAAGACTCGACGAGTTAGAAATCTATATATGAGAAAAAGATATTAATATATGCTTGATCTGTGAAACTCATCTGACATAACATTTGAATGTTAAGATAAGGGGATATAGCGTGTATCACGCCTTCCACCCATCGGAAAGGGCCAGAGGTGGGTCATCTTTGTTTATAAAAGAATCTATCGAACAATCAGCAGAAATAAAGATTAAATTAGAAGTAATGCAAGTAAGAACGGTACGCGTTAGAAAAAGACATTTTGCCTTCAACATTTCGTCTATATACTGTCCACTGCGATGTAAACTTGAAGAAAGTGATTTCACAAACATCTTCAACTTCCTTAAACCAAATTTTATCATTGGTGGCGACTTCAACGCGAAACACCCCTTCTGGGGCTCAAGGTACGCCTCTCAGAAAGGTAGAAAGCTTTATAATGCGGGTATGCAATTTAGTTGCGATTTTCACCCGACGGGTAAACCAACATATTAGCCGACTGATAGAAATAAGATACCAGATGTGATCGATTTCTTTGCTGTTAGAGGAATATCTTATTTACTTACTTACTTAGATGGCGCTACGGTCCGTGTGGACCTGGACCTCAAGCCAGCACGGTTACGAGCCAGCTTCCTCCAGTTGCTCACGCCAAGTTGGTTGAGGTCCCTCTCCACTTGTTTGCGCCACCTACCGCGAGGTCGTCCTCTACTGCGCGGTCCATCCGGGGTGGATTCGAACACTTTCTTAGCGGGAACGTTCGGCTCCATCCGCTCTAAATGACCCAGCCATCTTACACGATGTCGCTGTATGTGAACTCTTCTGGCTAAGTCGATGTCCTTGTACAGGCCGTATAGTTCGGCATTGTACCTTCTCCTCCATTCACCGTCTATACAGACGGGACCAAAGATCGCTCGAAGAACTTTTCTCTCGAAATAACCAAGGACATCCTCATCCGATTTTGTCAAAGCCCATACATCTGCGCCATACAGCAAGACTGGGATGATTAGTGTCTTATAAAGAGTTATCTTAGTAGTTCGAGATAGGGCTTTGTTACTCAATTGCCGTTTAAGCCCATAGAAACAACGATTGGCAAGAGTAATTTTTCGTGTGATCTCCCTACTGATGTCATTTGCGGAGTTCGCCATAGAGCCTAGGTAGACAAAATCCTTTACTACCTCAAAATTATATCTTTCTATTGTGGCGGTCTGTCCAAGACGCCGATGTTGGGTGTCCTTTTATGTAGACAGCATATATTTTGTTTTGCTTTCATTGACCGCTAGACCCATCTTTGCTGCCTCGATCTCAATACTTGTAAATGCCCCATTGACGGCCCGCTGAGTTCTTCCGATTATGTCAATGTCATCGGCATAAGCGAGTAGTTGTACAGACTTGTAAAATATTTACCTCCGGTGTTGGCTTGTGAGCTTCGTACAATTCTCTCAAGTACTATGTTAAAGAGATCGCATGGTAGCGCGTCACCTTGTCTGAGACCTTTCCTGACATCGAACGGTTCAGTGATGTTCTTACCGACTTTGATGGAGCAGCGAGAGTTCTCCATCGTCATTCTGCACAACCGGACGAGCTTGGCAGGGATGCCAAAACTATACATGGCCTTGTATAACTCGTCTCTATACACGCTATCATGGGCAACTTTGAAATCGATGAAGAGGTGGTGCGTATCGATTTTATGTTCATGGGTTTTTTCCAAGATCTGCCGTAGTGTGAATATTTGGTCAATGGTGGACTTTCCCGGTCTGAAACCGCACTGATAAGGACCTATCAGGTTATTATCGATCGGTTTTAGGCGTTCACATAATACGGTAGACAGGATCTTATATGCGATGTTGAGGAGACTTATACCTCTGTAATTGGCGCAGTTCAGAGGGTCTCCTTTCTTCAGGATCGGGCAGACGATGCTAAGGTTCCATTCTTCGGGCATACTTTCATCCGACCAGATTTTACAGATGAGCTGGTGCATGGTTCTTACCGGCTTATCTCCTTCTGCCTTGAAAAGTTCAGCGGCAAGGCCGTCGACTCCAGCAGCTTTGTTGGATTTGAGTTTAGATATCGCTATCCTCACTTCATTCTGATCGGGTTGACGGGAATCTTGACTGCCATCGTCACTGTTGAATGGCTCATTCTGCCTGACAGCGGAATATTGGTCATCATCGCCGTTTAACAGTCTGCAGAAGTGTTCCTCAGCACCGACTGCGATTCTACTACTATGTTGCCATTTTCGTCCCTGCAGGTTTCCGTTCTGGCTTGGAAACCCTGGCATGTTCCTTTTACCTTTTGGTAAACTTTTCCAATATTATTCCTGCAATAAAGTCTCTCAATCTCCTCGATCGAGCGCTTCTCATGCTCCTTTTTCTTCTTTCTGAGAAGTCGGTCTTCCTCTTTTCTCCTGCGCACGTATAGCTTGTAAGCAGCTCTAGTCCTTCTATGCAGTGCCGCTTTGTACGCCTCTTGTTAAGCTGCATGTGCTTCCCGGCATTCCTCATCAAACCCGGGGTTTCGTTGTGGTGGCCGAGATAAACCCGGTACATCAGAGGCGGCATCTCTGATGGCTTGTTGGCAACGCTGCCACTGGGCTTCCGCATTTGCTGCTGGCGGCATGGGACTTAGATTAAGATTAGAAGAAACTCGATTGGCAAAGGTTCTGCCGGTCTCTTGCGATTGTAGCCGCACGACCTCGAATTTCCTCACAGTATTTCGTTGATTTCGCTCCGTTCTGGATATCCGCATCCGTACCTTGGCTACAACTAGGTAGTGATCCGAGTGCACGTTGGCTCCTCGGAAAGTCCGAACACCCAGAATACTGAAAGACTGCCTTGCGTCGATCGCAATGTGATCGATTTGGTTGACAGTTTTTCGATCAAAGGAGAGCCATGTTCCTTTGTGAATATCGAGACGTGGGAACAGCGTACCAGCTACGACAAAGTTTCGTCCCGCTGCAAAGTCGGTTAGCCTGAGTCCGTTGTCGGATGTGATGTCGTGCAGACTGTGTTTTCCGACTAGGCTACTAAAGACGTCCTCTCTTTCTAGCTTTGCGTTAAAATCACTTAGTATAATTTTAACATCGTGGCTATGGCATTGCTCATACGTCTTGTCGAAGAGCTGGTAGAAGTCATCCTTGATCGCGTCGTCCTTCTCCTCATGAGGGGCGTGAGCGCATAATATTGGCAAATTTAGCCTTGAAACGGATTGTCCTAGTTGTCTGTAGCAATCGCCGTAGTAGATGTCGCAGTTTTTCATCCTCCTTTTGCCCGGCCCATCCCATCGCACTTCTTGGATGGCGGTAATGTCTGCTTTAAAACACTCTAGGGCCTCCGCAAGTTGTTCGGCTGCACGTGGTTTGTTGAGGGACCTAACATTCCACGTGCAGACACGTAGATCGTTGTCCGTTTTACATTTGCTTGGGTCGTCAACAGTAAAATCATCCGTATCCGAGGCTGTTGGTTGCTCTTTTACCGAAGGTTTTTTACGTGGTAGGGAAGTTAACCCGACGGCACAACCCCCAGGTCCTTTTTCTTAACCCTAGGACAAGAGGTCGGATACACCGATGTCAGTAACCCACTTCGGTGATATGAGCGCTGCCCTTGGCCCATTAACAGTTCATCCGCTACCATCTCTTTTTCAGTACCCTGATGCAGTATTGAAAATCCTTACAGACCTCAGCTTTAAATATGTCGAAGTAGCTCCGGTAAGGTATCCGCTGGTCTGTAGACGTTACCGTTGATTCCATTGGGAGAATTCATCCGCCGCACGTTCTGCTAGACTTCTGAGACGCATATTTCAGCCAATCAGGTCACAAGAGATGCCTCGTCCGGTTAAACATATGCGTGCTGAAGTTGTCCCAGATGTGCTTACGCAGGTCTGAGTGTTCAGCTACACATATATCGCCAGACTCAGCATGCGCTCATCGTTAGTTCACTATCAGATATCTATTCAGCGAGCACCACGAGGAGGTAATGATGCAATTTTGCCACGCCAATAGTATGGTGGGCAGTATTGGTAGTGTGTTTGCTCGTTAACCGATGAGTGCAGGTTCAAGCCCCAGCGAGGAACAGCAATCATCAGTCACCCGAAGAAATAAAGGAAAACGAATTACATCGAAGTTTTTCCAACCACAGCACCAAAGAAAGGTTCCTGCCTGGTAGTACAATGAACCAGAGAGAGTCTGAGTGCTCTGGGATTTGGGCTTCCTTAAAAAAAAAAAAAAAAAAAAAAAATGCTGGGCAGAAAAGGCCATAACATATCCAAACTTAACAAGGCTTTCATTTAGCTTAGGTCTACCGGCTCCTACTCTCAGCCTCCACGTGGTGACCGCTGGGTCCCTAGTACCTCGATCCAAGAAACGGGTAACCAAGCCCGTTTGGAGGATCTTTGGCGGCAGCAGACGAGATAGGGGGAAGAGTGCTTTCTCACTAGAGCACAAAACTCGTTAGCGTACAGAGGACTTAAGCTATTTAATCAACTACTTATCGATGTACAAACTGTTACTTCTTCTTGGAGCTGGAGGACTGAGGCAATTTAGAGCTGACAGACGTCCTGAGAATAATATCACTCTCTAGATGGTTCTAACATTGGACTATCTTTACAGCGCTTCCAGGGTAAAATAATTTGGGCACAATGGACCCGAACTGTTGGTCCAAGTGAGCAGTGACTCTTTTTGTCACAAGGCATCCATCTACCTAACCTAACCTAAGAGGATTTATTGAAAGCCCACTCTTAGTGCACCATTCATCGATCATCTCCAGCATGGTCCGACCGAAGTACAGCGACATCATCCGCATATGCCTGAGCAGTGTTACTATCAGTTTCTTGGCGGCAAGTTTCTCAGTCTTCTAATATTTAGCATATTTGGTCATAAGAACTTGGTAAGCACCCATTTGGCCATTAATCCTCTAAAGTTGAAATTCGAAAACAAGTCTATATCTTTCTCTCACTCTTTGAAATTTGCAATTCATCTTCTTCCTTTCGCCTCCCCTTATTTATTGGCGCTTGCTACCATTGTAAAGGAATATCCAATTCGAAGCTAATCTAAGACTCCTTCACCTCGTCTTCAATTGAAGGTGTGTTTGGAATCACGGCCGCATCACTTGACGTCTTGTTGACGACACTCATTCATTTATTCGCCGTTCTTCCAGCTCTCACCAACTCACTTTCATATTTAAGTGCGCTCTATGACACATGCGAGTCCCCCGAACTCTTATCCCGGCGTCAATTGCGCACTTGGGTATGTTAAACTCCCTTAACTGGGTTGTTGCTGCAGTCATATTCGTAGCCGTAGTCATCGTCATCATCACCTGTTGCACGAGCTCATTCATTTATTTGCACTTGAAATGCACACATGCAAACAGAACAGAACACTTAATATCCTTTCGGTAACATATGTACAATCTCACTGCTGCAGCAGGTAGGATATTCAAAGGTTGCTGCAGCTCCGGGTGGAACTCGTGCCCCCGTTTATGGTTGTGCTGCTGCTGGGCAGGTTGGGGGCACACATTTTCGAGGAAATTGAATTTATTAATCCACACCCCTGCATCGTCGTTGTGATAGTCTCCCGTATACCAGCAGGCAGCAGGAGAGCAGCATCCTCAACAAAGGATGATGACGATGGAAGCACTGATTATGAGGAAATCCAAAAGGAGATGGGGCTCCGACTGAGGGATAAAGTGTTCGCAAAATGCAATGGAAATTTCATAAAATCTCCTCTGGGTAAATATTTCCATAATGACGAGCATGCGAAGACGCTGACGGGCGGTCTGGCATGGTATGATGACGACGACGACGACGAGGATGATGATGCTGAAAATGATGATGCTTTGCCATCGCGTCGCTGACTATTGTGATGATGCAGAGGATGATGAGGTGACAAAGTCAAATAAAATTGTTCGCATTGTTTCCAAATGTCTTTTGATGTTTAGCACTGGGGTTGGCGGGTAGACAACACTGGGTTTTGTGAAGTAACAGGATATTCGTGGTGCGTTTTTTTTTGTCAGCTTATTTTTTGAAAATAGCACAAATGTTAGCTTATTTGTCGTACCTACACTATGAAGGTGAATTCTATGAATTTAATGTTGAGAATTGCTTCTTTATGATCCTTTGACGGCAGACGGAATGAGAGTATCAGCGATGTTAATTAAAATCTCATCACTGTTGCAGGAGCAGCAGCAGCAGTGGTTTAGCTTGCTGGAATGGTTAGGGGATATACCTTCTGCTGGGACACGTACGTAACTATGTACAATTTACTAAGAATTGATACTGAATCCAGTCTCTTTCCATAGAATCCATACAAAGATTCAAGAATCTTGTTCAATCTGTCGCGAAAAATTTGTCAGTCAAGAGGAATATTGGCGGGGATGATGAGTGAAATAGCTGGTCGTCTGAAATGTAACTAAATCTGTAGAAATATTCCAATTACGGGGCTGCTTGTGCTGATTCTTCTTCTTTTTGGTGGGCGAAATCGCATCATCACCTCCCCGTGGTGCCCGACGGATAGCTATGTGATAGTGAACTAACGATGAGCGTATGCTGAGTCTGACGATATATGTGTAGCTGAACATTCAGACCTGCCTAAGCACATCTGGGTGAACTTCAGGGCGCATATGTTTAACCGGACGAGGCATCTCTTGTTGACCTGATTGGCTGAAATATGCGTCTCAGAAGTCTAGCAAGAGCTCCTCAGAAGGAGGACGTGCGGCGGATGAATTCTCCCAATGGAATCAACGGTGACGTCTACAGACCAGCGGATACCTTACCGGAGCTACTTCGACATATTTAAAGCTGAGGTCTGTAAGGATTTTCAATACTGCATCAGGGTACTGAAAAAGAGATGGTAGCGGATGAACTGTTAATGGGCCAAGGGCAGCGCTCATATCACCGAAGTGGGTTACTGACATCGGTGTATCCGACCTCTTGTCCTAGGGTTAAGAAAAAGGACCTGGGGGTTGTGCCGTCGGGTTAACTTCCCTACCACGTAAAAAACCTTCGGTAAAAGAGCAACCAACAGCCTCGGATACGGATGATTTTACTGTTGACGACCCAAGCAAATGTAAAACGGACAACGATCTACGTGTCTGCACGTGGAATGTTAGGTCCCTCAACAAACCACGTGCAGCCGAACAACTTGCGGAGGCCCTAGAGTGTTTTAAAGCAGACATTACCGCCATCCAAGAAGTGCGATGGGATGGGCCGGGCAAAAGGAGGATGAAAAACTGCGACATCTACTACGGCGATTGCTACAGACAACTAGGACAATCCGTATCAAGGCTAAATTTGCCAATATTATGCGCTCACGCCCCTCATGAGGAGAAGGACGACGCGATCAAGGATGACTTCTACCAGCTCTTCGACAAGACGTATGAGCAATGCCCTAGCCACGATGTTAAAATTATACTAAGTGATTTTAACGCAAAGCTAGAAAGAGAGGACGTCTTTAGTAGCCTAGTCGGAAAACACAGTCTGCACGACATCACATCCGACAACGGACTCAGGCTAATCGACTTTGCAGCGGGACGAAACTTTGTCGTAGCTGGTACGCGGTTCCCACGTCTCGATATTCACAAAGGAACATGGCTCTCCTTTGATCGAAAAACTGTCAACGAATCGATCACATTGCGATCGACGCAAGGCACTCTTCCAGTATTCTGGGTGTCCGGACTATCCGAGGAGCCAACGTGGACTCGGATCACTACCTAGTTGTAGCCAAGGTACGGATGCGAATGTCCAGAACGGAGCGAAATCAACGAAATACTGTGAGGAAATTTGACGTCGGGCGGCTACAATCGCAAGAGACCGCCAGAACCTTTGCCGATCGTGTTTCCTCTAATCTCAATCTAAGTCCTATGCCGCCAGCAGCAAATGCGGAAGACCAATGGCAGCGTTGCCAACAAGCCATCAGAGATGCCGCCTCTGATGTACCAGGTTTATCTCGGCCACCACAACGAAACCCCGGGTTTGATGAGGAATGCCGGGAAGCACATGCAGCTAAACAAGAGGCGTACAAAGCGGCGCTGCATAGAAGGACTAGAGCTGCTTACAAGCTCTACGTCCGCAGGAGAAAAGAGGAAGACCGACTTCTCAGAAAGAAGAAAAAGGAGCATGAGAAGCGCTCGATCGAGGAGATTGAGAGACTTTATTGCAGGAATAATATTGGAAAAGTTTACCAAAAGGTAAAAGGAACATGCCAGGGTTTCCAAGCCAGAACGGAAACCTGCAGGGACGAAAATGGCAACATAGTAGTAGAATCGCAGTCGGTGCTGAGGAACACTTCTGCAGACTGTTAAACGGCGATGATGACCAATATTCCGCTGTCAGGCAGAATGAGCCATTCAACAGTGACGATGGCAGTCAAGATTCCCGTCAACCCGATCAGAATGAAGTGAGGATAGCGATATCTAAACTCAAATCCAACAAAGCTGCTGGAGTCGACGGCCTTGCCGCTGAACTTTTCAAGGCAGGAGGAGATGAGTTGGTAAGGAGCATGCACCAGCTCATCTGTCAAATCTGGTCGGATGAAAGTATGCCCGATGAATGGAACCTCAGCATCATTTGCCCGATCCTGAAGAAAGGTGACCCTCTGAGCTGCGCCAATTACAGAGGTATAGGTCTCCCCAACATCGCATATGAGATCCTGTCTGCCGCATTATGTGAACGCCTAAACCGATCGTCATCAACCTGATAGGTCCTCATCAGTGCGGTTTCAGGCCGGGAAAGTCCACCATTGACCAAATATTCACACTACGGCAGATCTAGGGAAAACCCCGTGAATATAAAATCGATACGCATCACCTCTTCTTCGATTTCAAAGTTGCCTATGATAACGTGTATAGCGACGAGTTATACAGAGCCATGTTTAGTCTTGGCATCCCCGCCAAGCTCGTCCGTTTGTGCAGAATGAGGATGGAGAACTCTCGCTGCTCCATCAAAGTCGGTAAGAACATCACCGAACCGTTCGATGTCAGGAAAGGTCTCAGACAATGTGACGCGCTATCATGCGATCTCTTTAACATAGTACTTGACAGAACTCAGCGGGCAGTCGAGTATTGCCGCATTTACGAGTATTGAGATCGAGGCAGCAAAGATGGGTCTAGCGGTCAATGAAAGCAAAACAAAATATATGCTGTCTACAAAAAAGGACACCCAACATCGGCATCTTGGACAGAACGCCACAATAGACAGATATAATTCTGATGTAGTAAAGGATTTTGTCTACCTAGGCTCTATGGTGAACACCGCAAATGACATCAGTAGGGAGATCACACGGAGAATTACTCTTGCCAATCGTTCTTTCAATGGGCTAAGGTGGCAATTGAGTAGCAAAGCCCTATCGTAGTTAGAGATAGAGAAGGTAACAATTTATAAGATACTAATCATCCCAGTCTTGCTGTATGGGCTTTGAAAAACCGGATGAGGATATCCGTGGTTATTTCGAGAGAAAAATTCTTCGAGCGATCTTTGGTCCCATCTGCATAGACGGTGAGTGGAGGAGAAGGTACAATGCCGAGCTATACGGTCTGTACAAGGACATCGACTTAGCCAGAAGAGTTCACATACAGCGAGTGCGAGTAAAATGCCTGGGTCATTTGGAGCGGATGGAGCCCAACGTTCCCCCTAAGAAAGTCTTCGAATCCACCCCGGATGGACGGCGCAGTAGAGAACGACCTCGGTGTAGGTGGCGCAAATAAATGGAGGGGGACCTAAATTCAACTTGGAGTGCGGAATTGCAGCTGGCTCGTAACCGTGCTAGATGGAGAGGTTTGTTGGTTGAGGCCCAGGTCCATCCCGGACTGTAGCGCCATCTAAAATAAAAATAAAAAAAATAAATACTATTGGCCCGTATGTGATAATTGGACGTACTATGGCTCTTTACAGCTATTGGGCGAATTTCGGTTGCAGGCCCCATTTTTTCCCGAATGTTCTGTTACAGCCGTATTAAGCTACACATGCCTTCTTTACCCGGTGTTATATGTTCAGTTTCAATTAAGTTCATGAGTTAGGATGACTCCTAAGTGCCTACCACTGGATGATAGGGAGAGTGATTTATCATTTAGTCGAGGAAGTGCGAAGTCAGCTGTTTTGGTGATGAAGAGCATCAGTTCAGTTTTACTCGAGTTAACGCCAAGATCACACTTTGTTTAGCCCAGGAAGAATTCATTCCTGATACCAGTAGCGCTATGTCATCCGCGTGGCCGACTACCTTGATTCTATTCATGACTATGAGTCATAGTATAGGTGAAGTGACACCTTTCTTAGTCAAGTCATTATCTTAAGTCATTCCAATCTGATACTTAGGCTAACAATAAATGCACAAATTCCACGTCTACCCCCATCGCTCAGAGTTGTCACGACTGTGTACTACAGGGTAGCCCAAAAACACTCACCCGATGTTGTTTTACTATGTTTTCAAAATGAAGCCACATAATTTCAGAATTTAATTTTTATGTGCTTACTTGGACCTTTAGTATTCTTCCGTTATTTTCCAAAGTTGATATCGATCAGGTAGGTGCCGCCATTGTTGATGAGCATTTGGGCTCTTTTTACCACATTTTCAATCGTTTTACCGAGAACTTCGGGCGATAAGTTCTCGCAATCTTGTCAAATATTCTCTTTGAGAGCTTCCAGAGTCTACGGCTTGTTTTCATAGATCCGTGACTTCAAAACACAAAAAAAAGTAGTTTGGAATGGTCAAATCGGTCGACCTTGCCGGCCAGTGCAAATTGCCAAAACGAGACATTAGGCGACCCGGAAACGCTTCCTTCAAAATGTACATTGCGAGCTGTGTGTTCAGTTGACCCGTCCTGTTGGCACCACATGCCCTCCAGTCCCCATTCATCAGTTTGCGTTAATAAAAACTCGTTGATCATGGTTCTATATTGCTCACCAGTCATAGCAACCGTATTTTTGTACGATCCTTATTGAGTAACCGTTACAAGAAGACTCACTGCTGCCCTAAAAGTGGCCTATGGCACAATAGATCTCCTTGGTCGCAGTGCCGTGTTTTTTTTTTTTTTTTTAAAGGTGTGTGGCCACGCCCAAATAGCGTGTAGGCCCTGCGACCAAGGAAATCTATTGTGCCATAGGCCACTTTTAGGGAAGCAGTACTTCTACTTTCCTTATGAAAGCTATAATTACGGCTGCGGAGGAGTTCCTTAAATCTATTGGAGATATGATCTCTTTAAGGAAAAAGCTTCTCGTAGTACTACACAGAGCTACACACTCACATAGTATGTGCTCTGCGGTTTCGTCCTCTTCTATGCAGAGGCGGCAGGTGATATCCTCAGAAATTCTCATTTTGTTAAGGTGGTAAAGAAGTAGATAGCGACCGGTAAGGATGCTCACAAGCCTTCTTATGTCATTTCTGCCGTATTTTAGGATATCAACTACCTGCCTTTGGAAGGGTTGGACAGCTCTTTTAGCTTGTCTGAGACCTTGGGAGTTATTCCAGTGGGAGATACACATGTTGCGTTTCCAAATGTTTAGGGTAAGTTTAAAGGCGGTATCGGATATTCCGCAGAAGGGTTCAGGTCCATTGAACAACTCAGAGGAGCCCTTCCTAGCTAGCAGGTCTGCAGTTTCGTTGCCGTCAACGCCTACATGACCCGGTACCCACCACAATTTTACTTTATTGTGACGGACCAGATTTTGTAAGCTGTCGAAGCAGCCTAGAACTGATTTTGAACTGATCAAATGGGAGATCAGTGCTTTGGGCGCCGCTTGGCTATCGGTGAGTATATGGATAGAGGCACCTTTGATGCCTGAGTGCAGGTTAATGTTAGCACAAGTTTCAATGGCGTAAAGCTTGGCCTGGAAAACACTAGGACTCTTTCCGAGTGATTTCGAAATTTTATGGTTGGGTCCATACACACCGGCGCCAACTCCTGAATCCATTATTGATCCATCGGTGTACCACACTATACCTTTTGGATCAAGCGACGGTCCGCCATTATTCCATATATCACGGCGTGGGATCACAATCTCAAACCTTCTACCAAAGTAGAGTGATTTGGGAGTAAAGTCCGAGACCGTGCTGAGCATGTCTAGCTCGGGGAAGTCGGACAATAGCTCCATGAGATCCACGTGATCCCGTGTACTATTAACACCTGATTTTCTAAGACTAACTGCACTGCGGATTTCCACTTTTTTCCGATTATGGCTTCAATGACTGTTGTGGGACAAGTGTTCATAGTACCTGTGATACCGAGGCAAGCTAGTCTTTGAAGTTTTGTGAGTTTATTGATGGTTCTGACCTCTTTGGTTTTCGTCCACCAGACTACGGACGCGTATGTTAGAATGGGTCTTACAACCGCGGTACATAACCAGAAAATGACCTTTGGAGACAGGCCCCAGGTCTTGCCGTACATACGGCGACAGGCCCAGAAGGCAGTAGTCGCCTTGGCAATTTTATGCTTAATATGGGAGTTCCAGTTAAGCTTCTTATCCAGGACAATCGCTAGATATTTGACTTCATCTAAAAAATTGATGGTTATGCCGTTTAGAGTCACTGAGCCAATATTCAGCGTTCTTTTCTTGTAAACGGTACAACGACTGCCTTGCTGGGGTTAATCGATAGGCCCTCCCCGGCACATCAGTCCGAGACTACAAGGAATGCATTTGCCTTTAATGATGATCACCAGATCAACTGCATAGACGGTTGTGAAACCTGAACTATTAAGTGTGTTCAATAAGTCATCCACCACTAGTGACCATAAGCGAGGCGAGAGGATGCCGCCTTGGGGGCAGCCTTTGGCCGCGGAGACCGTCACAGAAACCTCTCCAGACGAGGATGTTATTATGCGGCTATCGAGCATGTTCCTAACCCATCTGGTAGTAGGTTCGTCTATTCCCCTGCGTCTCATAGCGCTAGTGATGGATTCATAACCAGTGTTATCAAAAGCACCTTCTATGTCAAGGAATGCACAAAGGGCGATTTCTTTGGAGCGGTAGGCAGCTTTGATCTCTGTGACGAGATAGTGAAGGGGCCCTTCCGTAGATCGACCTTTCCTGTACGCACATTGACTAGAGTGCAGAGGTATAGTCTTTTCAAGAATGCCTCTAATGTGTAAGTCTAGCAGTCTTTCCATGGTTTTCAAGAAAAACGATGTCAAGCTGATTGGACGGTAGGATTTGGATAGCTCGCTGGGTTTGTTACCTAGCTTAGGGATAAACACCACATTTACCTCCCGCCAAGTTAGTGGAATGTATCCCAGGTTGAAGCTTGTTCTAAATAGAGCTACCAAGGCAGGCAAGATGTAATCCAGACCTTTCTGTATGAGAGCTGGAAAAATATCATCAGTGCCAGGTGCCTTAAAGGGTTTAAATGAACCGATTGCCCATTTAATTTCTTCTTGAGTGAACAGATTTCCAGACAAGCTGTTGACTCTTCTGGACATGTGCCACATGTGGAGCAGGCTGCCACATCAGCATCACATTTAGATCTTAAAGATGTGAGCAGCATGTCATCCTTGACGGCGAGATTTTCGGGAAAATCTGTGTAACCGTGTTACACACGGCGTCCTCGAAAAAATCGGGCCCGATGACACCTCCGGCGTAAATGGCGCACCATGTAGTTACTTTGAGTGGATGGAAGGGCTCGTCGTGAATGACACGTGGATTTTAAGTGTCCCAATAGCGCAAATTTTGTTTGTTTACGTATCCATTCAGATGGAAGCAGGCCTCGTCGCTCATGATGAATTTCGACCGAAAATCACGAGTCACGAGTATTCCGCGACTTTGAGGAGTATATCGTTCTACGGCTTATTGGTGTGTATTCTGCATATGTTAGCTTACAAAATATCAAAACAAAACTGACAGTTGCCACCAATTGCAAAATTTATAGCATCTTCCAATAGGGTGATTCATTTTGAGCCACCTTGTATATGTCCGTGCATTTAAATTCAATATTGTTCATATTTACAACCTTTGCTTGTTCCAATAATTTGTTTCAACTAATTAACCAATCTCGCCATTTAGTAGGCCAATTGAAATACTCGTCGCAGTAAACCAGAAAATTAAAACCATGTCAGCGCGACTGTTACCAATTTCCAAATCGTTGCAAGAAATCAGGAAAATTTATTGCGCCCCCTTCCTTTTCCAAGGGAAAAAATGGACGAAAAATCTGTCCAGCTGTAATTAATTATCATGACAATTACTTTAGAATAATTTATTACGTACGACACACGTAGTTGTGTGCTGCTGCTGCAATCGCAATTTGCACCCAGGATGGGCTGCCCAAAACATCTAGCGATCGTTACTAACGACACAGTGCCTAGTCGTCATTCCAACGGCATTGGAAGGGTCAGATTTCATTAAAAACTCGACAGGCAAACGCATAGTCACAGCAAATGAACAAATGTCACAACCAATGGATGTCCTTGCGTCGTACGTGGCTGTGTATGTGATGAATATGTTGCAAATTGTGTGCAACGAGGCAGAGCAAGTGCACAAAAAAAGAGGAATAATGCGACACCAATATGGACGGCAGTTTATATTCCCCAATGACTTGAATACACCCACCACCCACGAGGGTGAAACTCGTTAATTATATTGGAATCTGTGCCTGAGAGGTGGACCACCTACGAAACGCATGTGTTCATGTCGACTGACTCGCACGCCGCGCCACCACATAAGTCGTATATTCGGAAATAATTTGACACCATATGGTACGCGGGGGGATAGTCAGCGGCCGGAACACAGAAGTTCGAGAGCCGACAGCCTCCACGTGCATTCTGGCACAGATTGACGTAATTTCATTAATTTTCGCGTGCTACCCCCGCCCTTGCTGTAATTCGCAAGGCCAAACTCGAAAATTGGTTTACCTCAATCGGACCCGGACATTCACATGGACAAGCTGAATATCTATTAATTTTGAGGAACCCGATCTGGATTGCGATTTCAGTGGTCTGCTGTGCCACCCGAAATCCCATTCATTCGACTTCAAAAATGATTTCACTGTTTTAGATCCTTAAATGCGCCGTTGTCTAGGTTCATGCACCGCCCCAGTCGGTTGGTCACTCATGGGTTTTTGAGCATTTTAGATTAAGTTAACCTAAACAATGGCGGAGGGGTTAAACCCAGACCTGAGAGGGGGTCAAAAAGTCAAACAAATAGTGGACGGGATTTTACAGGAACTGCATAAAGGACTCGGCGCGTTTTGTAGTCATCGTCGGCAGGGATTTAGTGTGTAATCGGGGAAATGATGTTAACTGCGATTTCATTGTGAATTAAATTGAGTTTCGCTAAGTGGAAAATGGGCATGGTAGACTTATTCAATTCGAAAGTAGTTGTGCATTTGGTTACCATTTTCAAATTATTTTCATTAACCTCTAGAGCTTTACTAAACGTTTCCCAAATTCTTGTCAGTTTTGGAGATGTGATTGGGCATGGCGGTTAAAAAGTTGCCTTTCAACGTCCGCAACACAGATGAAGCCAACATAAGCGAACAGCACTTTATGACTGCTCACGTATTTCTTCGTTCTGCATCCGTTCAGCATAGGCAGCTAATAGACTTAGAAATCTCTCAGTACACCAACAATTTCATCCAAAGGCATTCGTTGGATGAACAAGGACAGTCTTAATATCAGTCTTCTTCTTCTTCCTATTTCGGCGAGGTTATGATCCGAAAACAAGGGATCATAACCCTTCCACTTCACCCTGGTGGAATGCAAATCTCAGTACTCTTAGGAAGGTTAGGTTAGGTAGATAGGTGCCTTGTGACAAAGAGTCACTGCTCACTCAGACCAACAGTACGGGTCCATTGTGCCCAATCATTTAACCCTGGAAACGCTGTAAAGAAAATCCGCCGTTAGAACCACGCAGAAAGTAATATGAATCTCAGGAGGTCCGCTAACTCAACACTGCCCAAGTCCTCCAGATCCGAGAAGTCGTAACTACCAAAAGTCCTCATTCTTCTGACGGATAGGGCAGGACAGTCACACAACAGGTGACGAACAAATTCAATTTCTTTTTCGTCCCTGCAACTTCTGCAATAGTCATTATGCAGCACACCGAGTCGCTCCGCGTGAACGCCAATGGCACAATGTCCAGTAATTATGCCAGAAATGACCCGTGCGTTATAACGACTAAGTTTTACCAGAGAGGTTGATCTCTTCTTGCTGTAGGCCGGCCATAGCGCCCTGGCTGTTGCGCATGTTTCGATATGAATCCAGTGTCTGTTTGCTCCACCGGTGGCTTCATCCTCTATTTATTTCCGAAAGGAACTGACTGGGGTTGCCACAGAGGGGGAGGCCCGCGATAAGTGCAGCGCCGACCCTTTCCAAGTAAGCTCGTCAGCCCTTTCGTTACCTTCGATACCCATATACCCTGGTACCCAGCAGAGGGTGACCGCATTGGCTCTAGATATCTCGTTTAAGAGTGATTTACAGCTTCTCACAAGCCTCGACCTAGTTACGGCAGAGTCCAGAGCCTTAACGGCTGCCTGGCTGTCTATATAGACAGTGAACGTTTTACCAACGATATTACTCTCGCGTATAATTTCAGCAGTCTGTATAATGGCTGCGACCTCGGCCTGGAAGACACTGCAGTCGTCGCTTATTCTGAAGGAGTGGTTTATTCCTAGGGCTTCACAATAAACTTTGGCTCCCGTGCCAACGTCCATCTTAGAACCGTTGGTATAGAAAGCCAACTCCTTTTTCTTCATGGTTCTTCGATTCTTCCAATATATTCTATTGGGAATTCTTGTAGTGAATCTCCTTTCGAATGCTACCATCGGATTCATGTGATCAGTTCCCGTCAATCCGCTGGTGATCCCCCATCGGGACAGAATGGAGGCATGGCCATAAAGGGTTGATGACCGCAACTGGCCTTCTCTCAGTCTTACATCCCATGACTCCGATGCACGCCGCCCTCTGGATTTTGGTGAGGTTTGAAAGCAGGTATTGATTCTCAAGTGCCGTCCATCATACTAATGAACCATATGTGAGAATGGGTCTTACAACCGCGGAGGAAATTTTCCCGAACCAGGATAACGACATCGTCCGCATAGGCCGTCACGTTGAAGCCGTTTTCCTTCAGTATTACCAAGATCTCATCCGCCACAAGGATCCATATTAGCGGGGACAAGACTCCACCTTGGAGTGTTCCTCTGCAGAACCTTCTCCGGATGGTTACATCTCCTTGCGTTGAAGATATAATCCTTTATTGAAGCATCTGCGCAATCCAGTTGCAGAGGCCGGTGTTGAGATGTTCTCTGTGCAGACTGTTCAGGAACACGTTAGAGCTTACGTTGTTGAATGCTCCTTCAATGTCCAGCAACGCCCCAAGAGTGAACTCCTTGATGTTCTATGCTCGATACGACTCGGTGGAGGGCCGTGTCTACCGATCTGCCGCAGATGTATGCATGTTGTGATTTAGATAGGTAATCATTGCCGGTCACACCTCTTATATATACATCTATTAAACGTTCCAAAGTTTTCAGCAAAAAGGCCGATAGACTGATAGGTCTCACTTTCCCTGCTTTGGGAATGAAAACAACGCGCACCTCCCGCCATGCCTTAGGAACATAACCTACCTTAAGGCATCCTGTGAAGATACGCTTGAGCCATGGAATGGCAATATCCACTGACTCTTGCAGCATCACAGGTCGAAGGTTATCCATTCCTGGTGCCTTATATGGAGCAAATGATTTATTTGCATACGCTATCTTGTCATCATCTATTATATAACCCACCTTTTCCGCGCTTATTCCCGATGTCGTCTCTAGAATGGTTATATCATCTCCGGAGATTGATGTACATCCGGGAAGGTGAGTACTCAGTAGCATGTCCAGCGTTTCCTTGTGTGATTCTGCCCAGGTGCCATCGCTTTTCCTAATATTGAACTCCGGCGTTGGTGTTTTGCCAGGACCTTCCTTAGGCGGGACGCTTCGTTTGTTGATTCTATAGATCCGCAAACTTCCATAGCGTCAGTCGCCCCATCGTTCTCCGCACGTTGAGTCCACTTTAAGAGCTTTAGAGTTACCTCTCCCGCTTCATAGCACAACCTCAACTGCTTCTCTGCCAGAAGTGAGGCCGGGGGTTCATTCATAAGAATGATGAATCTATTGGTCCCATTCTTCGCCTCTTCCTCCCCAACGACCTCCCAGCCCTTCATATCAGTAGAAGGGTTCTGGGCTTTTAGGAAGCCGCGGATCTCTGTTTTATCCACACCACAGTCAGGAACACAGAGCCTTCCCTTGGGCATCGTGGGTATCTCCTCTGGGGGTACCGCTCGCAATGCAGCCCTCTCCCAGAGTTTAAAACCGCGAACCGTGGCCTTCGCGAAGTCAAGCGATACCTGATCCTTGCAGTCTGTCATAATGACCCCACGATGCCACTTCGCTCTCCCGAATGTGGGTGCAGTTCCGCCGGCATTCTTTCGAATACGGTCGAAGATAGCTCCAGCTAAGGCCTTCTCAATCATCTGACCGCATTCTTGGGAATACTGGATTTTTTGTGTCCTCCGAAGACCTAAGCCCCTTTGACACAAACTCCTCCCGCCTGGTCCCGGCCATCCTACGACGATGTTCAGCGGCCCTCGAGATTTCTGGCTGAACCCCAGCAGGACCTGCCTTAGCGGCAGCGGTCTTACTGGTTTTCATCTTTACGCCTGCTCCTTTTCCGCCAGGGTTTTGCCTTAGGGGCAGCGACCTTGGTTACAGTAACGCTCTATTTAGGCGCAGGCCTCGTCAGAGCATCCTTTGCTATTGTAGCAATAGCCCAGGCCAGGGAGTCAGCACCGACTTGACATGCGTCGCTGTACGGAACAACCGCCGTCCCATCTGGCCTGGAGAGACCTTTCCACGCGTATGGCCGGAAAGTATAATTCGCCCTGCCAGAGCCGCCATGCCGAGGTAAGGCATTTATTATACACAGACCTCGCCAGGGCATCTGTGAGAGCGCGTTAGTGGTTGGTTGTGTGTATCCCCCTAACCTTTCATCTTTTGGCACGGTTTTAAAACGCTTACACCACCGGTTGAATTAGGGAGACTATCTCTTGGTTTTTTGAACCTCAGGTAGTCTAGAAGTCAAGCACTCACCGACACATCTCCGCAGAAAACCTTCGGCCCTACTTAAGCCCCAGCACCACGACAAGGTGGATAGTCATCGCTGGGGAAAGACAGAAGGCTCCTTTTTAATATTGCTAAAAGCTCCCAACGGCCGATTGGGACTCCTATAAACTGTCTCTCAGGAAATACAAATTCTCACTGAGGAAAGAGCAACGACGATCCTGGAGACTCTTCTGCGACAGCATTAAAGAGTCCTCGGAAGCTTCCAGGTTGAGGAAAATCCTCTCTAAAAGCCCTTCTATACCCAGCTGTCTTTTGCATCCGGGTGGTCACTAGACCTCTTCTGCTGAGGAATCCATTGACATCTTACTGGATACTCACTTCCCTGGTAGCTCCCCTGTTACTGCATCGATTTGGTACTGCAAAGGCAAATCGGTTGAGACAGCCTTACATTCGCTTGTGCGCATCATTGAAAAATCCTTGACCATCAAAGAATACACCATGGTCGCTTTCCCTGACATTGAGGGAGCTTTTAACAATGTCAAATCAAAGGCGATTCCCGAAGCACTTGCAAATCTGAAAGTGGATACTTCGTTCGGAGTGTTGATCAATCAATTGCTTACATGTAGGATTATTAGCACACAGCTGGGTGCAGCATCGACCAGAAGAATTGCTCGCTGCGGTACACCTCAAGGTGGAGTCTTGTCACCTCTTCTGTGGAACCTGGTAGTAAATGAGCTACTGATGGACCTGGATACGTCATGTTGTAGAGAGATCGCCTATGCTCATGACATTGCTATTGCTGCCTCCGGTAAACTGGGTGTTTACTCACTCTCAGGGAAATCCTCCAATATGCTCTACTTCGGATCACCAGACGGGCCTCCAAATCTGGACGGGGGGCTAATCCCCATAAATCGGAACTCATTCTCTTCACGAGGAAATATAAAGTTCCCCTCATAGACCCTCCTATGATAAATGGCACCAGTCTCACCTTCTCTGAAAACTCAAAATATCTGGGTCTTATTTTGGATAGGAAATTAAATTGGAAGGCCAATCTACTAGAGCGCGTCAAGAAAGCTAATGTAGCTCTCTATTCCTGTAAAAAGGCTATGGGTTGGAGCTGGGATTTGAAACCTCAAATCACTCATTGGCTGTACGTGTCCGTTATCAGGCCTATCCTACTCTATGGCGTGATCGTATGGTGGCCTGCTCTTGACAGGGCTGTCTATCTCACCAAACTAGCTAGGGTGCAAAGATCTGCATCCATTATCATTAGTGGTGCACTAAGAACTACTCCCTCCGCGGCACTGGACATCTTGTCCAACCTGCTACCTTTAGATATATTCGGCAAAAAGATGGCTGACCGTGCGGCCATCCACATAAAAGCCTCCTCGCAGTGGTCTAGCTCTCGATTTGGCCACTCCTCGATCATTAATCTTCTCAAATTCAAACACGAAAACACGGACTACACTCCGCCGATACTGAGATTTGACTGTAACTTCCGTACGAGCATCCCTAAACGGGATGAATGGGACAATTCCCCCCTTATCGATGGTAGTTCGGTTCACTTCTTTACAGATGGCTCTAAGACGGAGGGTGGGGTGGGTTGTGGTGTTTTCTCCGAAAAGCTCAATCTGAGCATCTCGTTCCGCCTCCCTGATCATTGTAGCGTTTTCCAGGTGGAAATCATGGCAATTAAGGAAGCCCTGTCCGGGCTGATATGTAATGTACTGCGAGTATCTGTCAGGGATATTAGCATTTCCACTGACAGCCAAGCGACAGTCAAGTCCCTGGAATCGTTCTCCTTCACCTCAAAGGCCGTCTTAAACTGTCGTATATCTCTTGTGGAGATGTCAGAGCAGTTCAATATTCACCTATGCTGGGTGTCAGGCCGCAGGGACATTCCAGGAAACTGCAGGGCTGATGAGCTCCCCAGACAGGGTACCACTCTAAGGGTTCTGCCTGACAGGCAAGCCCTGGGTATGTCCCTCGCTACATGTAAGTATCTACTAGCTGAACGCTATTAGCACGACCAATCTCAGATGGGAAAATGGCTCAACGTGTCACATTTCGAGGCAGATCTGGCCTAAGCTGGATCAAAAACGTAGTGCCGATCTGGTCAAGTTAAAGCGAAGACAAATCAGCTGCGTTGTCGGTGTTCTCACTGGACATTGTCTTAAAGACCAACACGCCAAAATGACTTCTCTTCTCCAATGACTTTTGCAGAAGCTGTAGGGACGAGGAGGAGGAGGAAACCATCCTTCACCTCCTACGCACTTGTCCAGCCCTGTCGCATAAAAGAATGCTCCATCTAGGGTCCCCCTTCCTTGACGATCTCGGCGACCTGGCGTCCTGTTAGTTTTGTTAGTACCTGAGTGGCCTAATGGTTGATCCATGGTATCACAAAGGACCTTCACTGGTCTAAATGTGTCTGCACTCTCATGTGGAGAGCCAACCTAACCTAACTTAACCTAACTCTCCCACTTCGCCGCATTTCTTCTGATCCGCCTGTGTGGTTCGCATATTTGACCTCAAAAAATATCGGCAGGCCTCCCGATTTTGGATAAATCGGTTACTGAGGCCAATAAAATGCCGATGTCGTCGCACTTGTCTGATCCAGGCGTTTATAGGCCAGCCTTTCCTACATCGCGATGTCTTTAGAACGTGCATTGATGTTGAGTTTTTAACGGGGTTCAAATGATCTCTTCTTTTAACGTGGCGATACCAGCCTAGCCGGTGGCGCTCTATCTTTCGTAAGATAGTTTCTTTGACGTGAAGGCATCCACGGATCTTCCAACTTCTTATTCAATCAAGCTTTGTCACTCCTGATGTCATGTGTGCGCCGTGAGGTTGGAGGCAGCCGGCTCGCAACCGGGCTGGCTGGAAAGGTTTGTTGGTTAAGGCCCAGGTCCACCCCTCACTGTAGCGTAACCTAAGTAAGTAAGTATATTTGTACCTACCAATTTTCGTTTTGACTTTATGAGGTTAAGATTTTTACATCTTATAATTGTTATAAACGTATATCCATTTTATTCTTGTTGTCCCGATTTTAGCAAAATAAACTAAACTGCAAGAAAAATAAATTCGAGAATTTAAAAACAAAAAAAACGTTTACAATGCTTGCCCTGTGTTCTAGCTGAAAGTAAAAGCTACACAAAGTGCAACGGTTTTCAACTAAAAGAACAGACGGGACAAGAGTTTTTTAATTAGAAAAATATCTGTTTTCTTGTAGTGCTACTTATCAAAGATCACAATGAATGAGATCTCTCCCTTGCTGTCTCTTTCAACAACAGTTTATCACTTCGTCCGCAAGAAGTGATAAGGGATAATAGGGAAATCCCTTTTTAGAGATTTTCGCACCCCCTTTAACCACTTGTGATACAGTCACCGGAGTGTACAGTATGTAGGGGAAGGAAAAGTAAAGTGCAAACGGAAATATTTAACATCGCATTTCTTTCTTCTTTTGCGGGGGGGGCGCACAAACAAACAAACATCGGAAGTCGTTCGTCGTATCCCACTTCCTTTCTTTTCCATCTCAGGGACGACGGGAGCAGAACACCCTTCTCCCTATTTAGGGGGCAAAGCTGTTAACCCGCAAATATTTGCGCATCAAATAAACTTGACACACAGAGAGTGGGTGGCAGGAAATTATTATTATTATTTACTTGTGTGTAAATATTTGGGAATTTATTTTCTTATTGATTTCTGGTACTTCTCTTTGTATCATGCAGACGGGGGAGCATGAGATCTGAAGCGTAGACTACCAAAAAAGGAAAAGGGTTTCTGTTTACCCAGAGTAATGGTGAGGGGATGGTAAATATTTGTTTACTAAACAGCACTGATTATGGGAACTGAAAGTTTAAACATTTAACTTGAGTGTTTGCATGCTAAATTCCGGTTCTGAGGAACAATAAAAGGCGTCAGCGAGTTATTTACAGTGTATGTGTAAAGTCTGGGAGGTGATCTTATTCATACACGCTATTCTTTCTACTTGCACCTACTTTTTTTTTTTTTTTTTAGGTTGCGCCAAGGATGTGTAATCTTCATAGATACTAATAGCCCGAGTGCTGCTAGCATTCACGATTCGTAAACCTGAGTAATCGATTCCAGGAATACGCCTACGTACTAAACAAACACCCTACACACTTCAACCACCCTCCCCGCGGTACTGCCGTTAGGTATTTCTTCGTGGGGCTAGTTAGCAATTATGCTCTTGTCTCCGAGGCCGCCTCATGGACTCTTCTTAGGGCTTCTGCTCTTCGCAGCGCGTTCTGCACATATACTATGAATGAGCAGATCTCCATCCACTCGTCCTCTGATCGTGTCATGTGACTTACAAGATTTTCTGGACTTGGCAGGTTTGCTCTATCTTCTGCAAAGCGTCTGCAGTAGAACACTGCATGCTCCGCATCCTCCTCTTCGTTTGGACCTTCTGGGCACAGGGGCGAACTACCGTGTCCAAATCTTTGGAGGTATTTCCGGTAGCCGCCGTGTCCGGACAGGAACTGTGTGAAGTGGTAGTTACAGTTCCTCCTCGCTTTCTCTGTCCAAGATTTTATAGTGGGAATGAGCTTGTCCACCTGCCTTTTGTAGAGCTGTCCCACCTGGTTTGCCACAGCGTTGCTGATGCTGCCCTTTCCTCCTCCTTAATCGTTTTGCCTCCTGGAGGTTCGAGGGACGTCTAAGGATACCCTCTGCATCTCATCCGCGAGGATGTCGATTGGGACCATCCCAGCTAAAACGTAGGCTGCATCGTCGGAGATAGTTCGGAAGCCGCTGATCACTCTGATTGCCCAGAGCCTGTGAGCTGATGATAGCTTCTTCCTGCACTCATTTGTCGCCAGTGCACCTGCCCATATCGGGACAGCGTATAGAAGTAGCGAGCTGACCACTCTGGACAGCAGGATCGTGCGGGCGTATCCAGGCCCGCCGATGTTCGGGAGCATTCGGGAGAGTGCTGCCTGCATCAGCGATGCTTTCTTACTAGAATACTCGACGTGGGCTTTGAAGCGCAGCCTGTTGTCGAGCATGACTCTAAGGTACTTCAAGGATTCCTTGGACCTGATTGTCTAGTTTCCGACCCGGAAGCTTGCATATTCCACCTTTTTGCGGCTGGTTATCGGGACAGCTTCAGTCTTGTGGGTAACTAGTTCCAGACCGGTAGACTCCAGCTATTCCTTTATTCTAATAACTGCCTCATCCGTGGCAGACTCAACCTCATGTACGTGCTTGGCTACTGTAACCACTGCGATATCGTCAGCGAAGCCAATTACTTTGACTCCCTCGGGCAGGGTTAGTCGCAGAATTCCATCGTACATAATGTTCCATAGGAGAGGTCCCAGAACCGACCCTTGCGGGACTCCCGCGTGAACACTGTAGTGCTTAACGCCATCGTCAGCATGGTTTCTTAGCTTCCTATTGCTGAAGTAGTCCGTGACTATCCTGAGCAGGTAGTATGGTGTATCCATCCTGGCCAGGGATCTCCAGCTGACCAGCTTGCCGAGTTGAACGCATTTTTGACATTGAGCTTTACTACTGCGCAGTATTTCTTCGTCCCCCATTTCCACCTTTTCCCTTTCATTGCTTCAGTTGCTATATCTATTACCGCCTTTATGGCATCGACGGTGAGCGTGATTTTTTGAAGCCGTACTGATAGTCTGATAGGGCTCCGTTTTCCTCCGCCACCGCAAGCAGTCTGTTATAGATGATACGCTCTAGGATCTTTCCCAGCGTATCGAGCAGGCATATTGGGCGATACGATGATGGTTGTCCGGGCGGCTTATTGCCCTTTGGAAGCAGCACTAAATGTTGCAATTTCCATGGTGTAGGGAATACCTCCTCCTCTATGCACCTTTGCATCGTTGTTAGAAAGATGTTCGGTCTCGTCTTAACAGCCCCCTTAATTGCCCTATTCGGGATGCCATCCGGTCCAGGTGCTTTGCTGTCTCCGATTTTTCTGCATGCCCCAAAGAGTTCTTCCGACGTGATTGCCGGGATATGCTCCATGCTGATCTCCCTCGTGATTAACACCACTTTATACGCTATGCCCCAGGGGTCTAATTCAGCCTCATCACAGAGACGCCTAAAGCTCCTTGACTTACTCTCCTTGATGGCCCTTTCCAGTTCTCGCCTCGCCAATTGAAATGTGGTTAGCTGCTCTTGGAAATCTTGTCTGTCTCTGGATCTCTGAGATCTGCGTCGTCCTTGTAAACACTTCGCTCTGAGCCGTTTAATCTCGTCGGTCCACCAGTAGCTGGGCTCGCTTCTTTTACTGACAGACCTTCTGGGCGTCGCTGCGTCGCACGCTGTGGTAATGACCTGGATCAGCTGATGCGAAAGGCCCTCAGCCGATCCGTTATTCGTTGTGGCGCTGGTGTTTAACATTTCTTCGAACATATATTTGTCGAAGAGCGTGTCCTTCCACTTTGGTCCTGTTAGGGCGGGACGCAGTCTGCGTTTCTCTTCGCCGACATTTCACCTACTATCTACATATATTTGCACACACATACGCCACCGTAGATGCACTGATATGCCCACACGTCATGAACTCAATTGCCAGCAGCCTATTCCCTATGAAAGATGGATTCACACTGCCACGAGACACAACAGATGAAACGGAGGCGATACTACCAGTTACCAAGTTACCACTAAGGAAGTCATAGAAGACCCAGTAGCTATCAACAGCAACAATACGCCAGAGATGGACAGGATCCCGAACTGAAGGAGGCGATCAAAACCAGATCAGATGTCTTCACACACCTCCAGCATGCATAATAGAAGGAAAATTTCTGCCTCAGTGGAAACGGCAACGAATAGTCCTTGTACCAAAAGGCGACAAAGCACCTGAGCAATCATCGTCGTACAGGCAGTTGTGCATGCAAAATACGCCGGGGAAAGTGCTCGAAAAAGATATACGAGCACGACCAGGGCAATACACGGGAGGGAACTCGGGGCCTTGTAACCGACAGTTTGGATTCAGAAAAAAAGGAAGGAGGAATGCCAAAGGAGCAACGACAACGAAGGGCTCGAACGTTATCGGGAAGCATGGCTTAGACAACCGCCATGACAACGCCAATAGGTTTGCGGATTTCTGCAATGCCAATCCCCTTGTGATAGGTGGCACCATGTTTGAGCACAAGACTTGCCACAAAGTTAGCCGAATTTCTAACAACCGGCAAACAACCTCCAATCGAATTGACCATTTTGCTATCAGCCCTTCCTTTAGGAATCCGAAACAGGCGAAGCGCAGATGTGGGGATAGTACGAGATCATCATCTTATGATAGCTACTCTCCAACAGTGGCATTCAGGTACCAAACTACCTACTGCCAATAATTGTGAATTACTACGAAGACAGAACCCTCTACAATGACACGGAAAAGGGAACAAAGAAAGGGACCAATCTATGGAACATAATGTACGATGGCATTCTAAGAACACAAAGGCCGAATGGAGTAGACATAATCAGCTGAAACTATGGCTACAGACACCAGGTTTGGAACTACTGGACCACAAAACCGAAGCCGTTCTCATAAGCTGCCGTACAAAAGTGGAACACCTTAGTATACAGGACGGTGAGCAAATCATCGAGTCGAAGCCGTACATCAAGTACCTGGGAGTGTTGTTGAACCACAGACTCAACTTCAGGGATCGCCTAATGTACGCAGGCGAGAAGGCCTCTCGGGCAGTATCGGCACTATGCAGACTAATGCCAAATATTGGAGGACCAAGGCAGCCAATCAGAAATCTCCTAACGACCGTGAGTAAGTCAATACTCTTGTGTGCGGCCCCAATATGGGCATCTGCGACGCACCGTAAGTCATACATTAGAACGATGAATTCGGTGCATGGAAACGCATCTTTAAGGGTATGCTGCTCCTTTAGAACTGTATCAGCGGATGCGGTAAGTGTAATATCAGGCCGAATGTCTATCGATCTAGACACGATGAAGACCGCCGCACTACGTGAAAACGAGCACGATGACAGAAGAGCAACGGTAGAAGCTATAATAGCAGAACGGCAACAAAGGTGGAACATCACAACCAAAGGGCGATGGACATACAAATTGATCGCCGAAGTTGATAAATGGATTAGCGGAAAGCACGGGGAGGTAAACTACTACCGAACACAATTTCTATCGGGACACGGATGCTTAGACTTGTAGAGACAAGTACAAGCACGCGGATGAGCCATCCTGGCAGCATTGTCAAGGAAAAGTCCAGAACGCGGAGTATGTAGTGATGGAATGCCGAAATTATATAAGGGTTAGGCACATCCTAGAAAGAGCAATTGGCGGGCAAGTGACCCCAAGAAGCCTGACCTCATTTATGTTGGCGAGAAGCGAAAGTTGGGAGACTACAAATGAAGTTATCACGAACATGATGTAGAAACTGCGCATAGAAGAACGAGCAACGAGAAGCGCGAGAAACGAAGATCCAGCTAACTCTGGCAGCTAAACCAAAAGTGACTAAATGTCAAACCTGCGCTGCAAAGGAATGCCCTTGATTGGCGGTGCCGCAGGGGGGCAACAGGACAGAGAAACAGGAGGGGTTTTTTGCACGTAACTATGCAGGAACATGGAGTCGGGCATAACTCGTAGCACGGGCTACAAGTATTCTTAAAGGTTAGGTGTTGGTCCGCTAAGTAACGAGCAAGAGGCACTGCAGCCGAACAACTTGCAGCTCTGTTAATAAGCCCTACTCCCACCTCCTTGTGGTGCCAGTTGGGAATTTCTTCGGAAATTGCTAACGGGAGAGGATGAAAGGCGAGCTTCCTGTGCCAAAAAACAGGATAAGTGTCGGTTGGTCTGTGGCCCAGCGAGCCGCAACCGTATAAAAACTAATTTCTCCGAAACGGAAACCAACGCCCCTGATATGGACGGATAATTTGATGACGACCTTTGGCTATCGCCGCTTTAGAAACTGTCTCCTGGACGTCCGAAACAGACGCAGAGCTGACGTCGGACAAGAACGAGATTACCATCTTATGGTAGCCCATTTACGCCTTCGTACCGCATCCGTCAACAGCAACCGCTCAAACCTACTTAGCATCACCATGTTTAATATCGACAAGCTCAAGGTTCCCCAAGTGCGCCAACAGTTCAGGGACCATCTTGCCTTAGAAGCAGAAGCAATCAGCAGTATACTGCAAGAGAACATGGATGAACACTGGAGTGCTGTGAAAAATGCTTTTGCGACTGGGGCACGCACATATGTCGGTAAAAAGCAGAAACACCACCGCACATGGCTTTCTGCAGACACCTGGAGATGGATTGATGAGCGCACAGCAATCATCAAGGCTCGGATCGCAGCGGCCTCAGCAGTAGAGAGAATCGAGCTTGAAGCCCAATACCGTGCGAAGAAGAAAGAAGTGCAGCGTTGTGTGAGACGTGACAAACGTGAAAATATCAACTCACTGGCCTCAAGGGCTGAAGAAGCAGCGAGCAGGTACGACACTAGGACTGTTTACAGCATTACTGAGGAGCTCATTGGTAGTCGAAACTCCAAACAACATCCAGTGAAGAGTCTAGACGGTCACCTTCTGATTTCGGATGAGGACCAGCTCACTAGATGGAGAGAACATTTTCCTACAGTGCTAAATCACTTAGACGATGGCGGTATTTTTTTATTTTTTTTGCCGAGAGCAGGTGAAAAATCTTCCAAAGACACCATAGGGCCCGACCGCGCGTGCTTATGGTAGTGTGAGATTTTTACTCACTAAAAAAACACCTCTCCTCAAAATTAATACTACAACTAAGCCAGGGCTTATCCAGCAGTTTTATTTTCGCTTACGAGAATCGTTATTCTAGAAAAAGATGATCGTATGTGATTAAAAATAAATGTAGCACTTTAGGCTGGTTAAGTTCCGGTGAAAGTTTCTGCCTTTTTCACGACCTTCATATGCTATGACGCGAGGTCAAAAGGTTTTGTCCTTTGAAGACGACGAATTGAATTGTTCGCGTCAAGTAGTTGAGTGATAGTACGGTTACAATGGCCGTGAACACGATCTTTGTGTTTACGCGCAAATTTTGTTATCTCTTCGACGACGCTGGGAATTCCCAGATCCCGATGAATATCTTCGTTACGTACATACCACGGTGCGTTGACGATCGTTCTAAGAACTTTATTTTCGAAAGTTTGTATGATGTTTCTATTGTTTTTCTTGGTACAACCCCATAGTTGTATACCATAAGTCCACACTGGCTTTAGTACTTGCTTATAGATTAGCAGTTTGTTATGTAGGCTCAACTTCGAATGTTTTCCGAGTAGCCAGTACATTTGTCGGTATTTGTTTTGAAGTTCGTCGCGTTTCTTTTTCACGTGCGATTTCCATTTGAGCTTGACATCTAGAGTCATTCCTAGATATTTTGCTTCGTTTGCGTATGGTATTTGAGCCGAGTTCAGTTATACAGGCAATCTATCCACTTTTTTGTACGTAAAGTTGACGTGAGTAGATTTGCTTTCGTTCAGCACAATACGCCAATAATTCGTCCAAGCGTGGACTTTATTAATAGCATGTTGAAGCTTTCCGGTTGCTGCTTCAATGGTATCGCCCGTTGTCAATATCGCCGTATCGTCCGCAAACGCTTGTAGAGTACATATAGAAGTGGGCCAAGGACACTTCCTTGCGGGACTCCGGCTGCAATCTCCTTGAAGTCAGAGTAATCGTTTCGGTGCTTAGCACGAAAGAGTCTCTCGGTGAGGTACGATCGTAAGATTAAAAAGAGTTGCCGTGGCAGTAGGCTGGTCAAACGGTAGTGCATGCGATCATATGAAAACACAAGCGTTTTCACTCAGCTGAGGCCTACCAACTCCTACTCTCAACCTCCACGCGGTGACAGCCGGGTGCCTAGTACCTTAATCCAAGAAATGGGTAACCAACCCTATTTGGCCGATTCTTGGTGGCAGCAGATGAGAGAGGGGGGGAAGAGTGCTTTTCTCACTAGAGCGCTTCTTCCTGTTCCAGGCGGCAGCGGACGAATTCCCTAGACGGAGTCAACGGTGGCGTCTATAGTTCCAGTTAGGTTGAACTTAGTGAACACCTTGCGCGAGCTGCTTCGACGTATTCAGATCACAGGTCGGTAAGGAATTTCCAATGTTGGTCAGGACATTGGAATAGAGATGGTGGCGGAGGAGCCCTTAATGGGCCAACGGCAGCACTCATACTCCCGTAGTGGACTACTGGCACCGGTGTACCCGGCCCCTCGTCCTTGGGGAATAATTAAGGAACTGGCCCTCCAGGTTGGGGGTTGTGCCGTCGGGGTAACTTCCCTACCACGTAAAAACCGCATGGTTCCGAAACAACCAAAAGCCTCGGATAAGGATGACTCAACTAATGACGACCTCAGCAAACGAAATAAGGACAACGACCTTCGGATCTGTACGTGGAATGTTCTGTCCCTTTGTGGGAAATTTATATTAAAAAAAAAAAAAAACTTTAAAAAAAATCCTACATTACACCCAAGGATAGTTCCAAAAAAAGAAAAAGGTTCGAACCCAGGCTGCGGTAAAATTTGGGTTTGTGTCGGGGACGCAAACAATAAAATGTTCCAGAGATCGTATTCAAAAGCTTCTACCTCCCGACTAAGCCTAGGCAAGAACCCCGAGAATGAAAAAAAAAATATAGGAATATTAGGGAAGAATTCTAATAGAGAGGTAGAGAAAAAGAAAAGAAGAAAAAAACGGCCCAGTAGACTGTGCACGAGTGTTGGTAGAAAAATGTTTTCTAGTATATAGGAAAACGGATTTATCGGCTGATCAAGATCCGCAACCGAACACCCCGGCGAGAAGCTATAAAAGCCAGGTCAGCTATCCCGTCGAAAAAAGAAAAAAAAAGAAAAGAAAAGAAAACCGAGCCGAAGCTGCCGCGCCGGTGGATGTGGTACTGATTAAGTGCGGGAGAGTGACCAAATTGTTAAAAGAAGAAAAAAAGACACTCGAGGTTGCCGCGCCGAGTATGTCTAACTAGAATTTAACAGAAAAAGTGCGGAAAAGTGAGGTGCTGTATCAATTATTTCACAAACAAACAAAAAAAGCTAAATCGACAAGAGCGCCAAAACACCAGATTTAACTAAAAACTCTGTGAAATAGTTAAGTGCGGAAGCCTCCGCCAGAAGTTACGACCTCGTAAGCAAAAAAAAAAAAGTGTCATATCCCCTCACCCCGTGTATCTTGGCCTCACCTAAAGATTCCCTTCCCAAAAAAAAAAAAAAATAAAAAATAAAAATTGTACAAGACAAATCAGTGTCACTCGTGAGACTAGTGCGTCACCGTATGGCGAAATAGCCCCTAGAGGAAAATACCTTCAATTTATCCCCAGAAGCCGCTGAGTTTCACCCTGAAAGAAAAAAAACACTGAAGGTACGGTAGCAGCACATCATCCTCCCCGTCTAGTGATTAGCAGTTTCTTCAACATCATCGAGGGAAAATACCACAGGAAATGCCTGTACTGCCGGATGAATATGGATCCGAAGATTTATATACCTAGTGTCTAAGTATTTTCGTATAAAAAAAAAAAAAAAACCAAATAAAAGAAAAAAAATATATGTATAGTAAAAGTTCGTGCAATTAACAAAAAAAATTTTATAATTTTTTTTCCCAAGCTTAGCATATATGTATATATCTATGTACAAACCTGCGGTACTTAGACAACAATACCTATGAGAGTCTCGGGCGGAAAGGATGTGCACACCCTCACCTCACCCTTGGAGCACCTTCAAAAATTATCATACACGTCCATACATACATATATACACCCAAGTAAGAACAAAAGAATTGGGGTAAGTCCAAAACGATTAATATTTTTTTGTATTTGCACGAATAGTAGGTGACGATTTCTTATTATTTTTTTTGAGAGAAAAAAGTATGTATGTATAGTTAAGTTCTTTCTATTAATTTTTTTTTTTTATATACTTCTTATCCATGAATCGCATATAAGAGAAAAAGTTAACATCCAATTTTTTTTTGTAAACTCAAGAGCAAAAAAAAATATATATATAAATACATAAATAAATAGTATGTCAATTTTGGGTTACACATACGCCCTGGTAATAAGTTCTTCGAATAATTCTTTGATTTTTGTGACAAATCCCTCCCTCCCCTAATGATATATCGCGAAATAAAAGGGTAGATACTTTTAAATGAAATTTGAGTCTGGCATTTCTCTTGTTGTTGTTGGGTTTTTCTTTGGTCTGGACGTAATTTATACAGGTGCCGGTAATTCATAATTATGGAAGCGTGGTAAACTTTTGGTTGGTGGATGAGATGGGTTGGCGGTGAATTTGCCTAAAGGGCTTGCTATCGATGGGCCGAGTTAGGGGTCTTCATGAGTATCCGGTGATGTGAAGACCACGGAAACATGCCATTGACTTTTAGTCGGTGGTATGTAGGGGTGGGTACACCAGGGGACTTAATCCATCTTAGCTTCCCCTCCCACTTTTGGAACTGTGCAGTATAGTCAGAGCTAGTGCTGCGAGAAGACATATCGGGCCTCAATAACTATCACTTCTACGTAGAAATAACATCTAACTACAGGCATGTAAAATCGTAACCCCCGTTTGTATCCACTACAGCAAGAACCCCCCCCCCCCCCCCCCCCAGGTGGCGCCCAACGTGGGGCCCGATTGTCTTCAATTTGCAGCAAGTAATGGCTTTAAAAATATTGCCGAACATCTGTGTGAAGGGTATGTGATAGAACTTTTCTTTTTATATTAGAGTATTATGTTTTCAGAACAACTTTGACTGATCTGTGTTCCGCCTTTTTATTCATAAATCACTGTCTTACATCTAGCAAGCGATAAGCCTCGGCCGGTAGATGAGCGTGAGAAAGCCTTGTCTAAGACTGTTGCGATGCTTTTGGTTGCTAGATATCGGAAAATTCGGTATGCCAGTTAGATTTTTTTTCCTGTCCTCGTCAGTGAAAACTTCATCCGATGATCATGTTCCTTGGAAATGTGACCAGGTCTGCTGTGAAGTTTTCATTGACTTGATTAACTGTTAGGAAATGAAAAAAGTAGATCCGGTAATGCACGATAGAACTTCTCGTCATCTCGTTGTCAACTTTTCCATTTTCTTTTCCAAGGCGGGAAGATGCTGTTGAATCCAAGATGCGAGTGACCTTAGCCTAGCTGATAAAAGCAAAGCGTAAGATGCATTCGGCCTGTGCATTTTTCAGTGAAAGTCGGTCAAATGAAAAGTCTCTATCATATTCACCTACACGCAGATACATATATACTATACAGATGCACATAGTTCCTTAGTGGGTATTAGTAATCCTCGATGTAAGCCATAGGCACACCAATTACAGCCTGTCTCATTCACCAGTTATGACATACCTATTAACCGAAAGTCGTTCGATTGATTTTCCTGTCGAGGAAGATTTCTGTAGGGAACAGTTTTGCTTAAGTTTGAAGTTTTTGAAGTATTATTACTTTTACTTTGCATTTCTTTAATTTTCAGAATTCAGTTCTACGGTATAGTTTTTGGTTAGATTAGGATTAGTTTTGAGATTTATTTAGATAAGGTTTTTCTTTTAGTTTAGGTGACGTTCTTTATTTTTTTTTTTATCTTTTTTTTGAAGATATATCTTCCTTGTTATTTTGTGAGATAGAATATTTCACCTGAGTGGGATTTTTTTTTTCAACAAATAGCTTCCAAACATGTCGAACCAACGAAATCGCACCAAGCACCGCTACAGCCTAAGAAATAAACATTTTGCAAATCTTTCAATGCACTTGTCAAGCACGAATACCACCAACGAGATAGCAAACCGTCACAATTCGACTCACAACATGGGGGATGCTGCGCATAGTGAAGAAGGAGCTGCGTCTTTGCTGGCTCAAGCCAGCCAGAGACGAAGTACTGGAGCGAAGCCTCGCCTTTCGACCCGTACAGATGGCCAACCGAGACTTGAAGTTGCAGATGTATCTGCTGAGGACGATCAGCTGGCCGAGTACATCCATGAAGTGGTTACCGCTGCAGTAGGGGCAAACAGAGCGGCTGATTATCGCTTTCTGAAGGATGAGATGGAGAAAAGTCGAATCTGTCTTCGGAACGAAGTAGCAAGCATAGTACGCGAAACCCTGTCAGCCGATACTCTCGTCCATCGCCCACGAGCTGCTGAGAACAGACCACCTCCTCAGCCCGTCCCGAGACAATCTCCCCCAACTCCACTTCAAAGTGCGCGTAACCCTTCTTTTGGTCATCCCCAGGACGTTAGTCACAGCGAGAACGCAAATGACTTCCTGAGGCAATTAAACAACATGAGCCTCAATGATCCATCGAGTAACATTGGCGTACCTCCACGTGTTTCTGTAGGACCAAGAATCCACCACTTCCACAAATGGGGTATTAAGTTTGACAGTCGTAATATGACAGTCGAGGATTTCCTGTTCAGGTTGGAGCGTCTGAAGATCTGTTACAATGCTAGTTGGGAGGATATACTGTTAAATTTTCACCACTTCGTGAGTGGGCCTGTGGAAAATTGGTTTTGGGTCTATCTAAAAGCGAATCCCACCGTAACTTGGATGACTCTTCGCCTGGCCCTTCTGGATCAATACAGAAGTATGGAAACAGATTCAGAACTGTCGCGAAAGTTATCTGACCGACATCAACAGCCGTCGGAATCATTCGACGACTTTTATACGGCAATTCAACAGCTTAATAGTAGACTACGGCTGCCGAAGCAAGACCAGGAGATCATCGAACTGATCAAACAAAATGTCCGCCGACGCATGGGAGAGTTGCTTATAACATTTAACACCAATAGCCTTCCGGAGATGATTTACGTTTGCAGAAACATAGAGAAGTATTTAAACAACCATGACCCCCAAAGAGGGAGGAACACTTTCGTGCCACCCCCACGTAGGAATGTCGTTGCGGAAGTTAACATCGAAAATAGTAGCACAGGGGAAGAATGGGGCCCCAATATCGAGGCATTTCAGCAGAAAAAGGACTCTGACCGGTTCACCTGCTGGAATTGTAAGGCAGCAGGCCATTCCTTTTTCGAGTGCGCTGAACAGCAGAGGAAACCTTTTTGCTACAAATGCGGTCACGAAGACACTACTACTCCGCAATGCCCTCGTTGTTCGGGAAACTACCAGAAGAGCAGTTTAGCGTCCAGGGGAAATTGCTCTATAAGTCGGAACCCGGACGCTCGATAAGAACAACTGGCTACGACCCTACCCTTAACTTCTCTCAAAGCGCGATCGGCCCTTCTAAAATGACATCTCCTATACGAATATTAAAACGCGAGTTCGCTTCACCAGATGTGGCTACTTTTCCATCTAAACCCACGGGCGATGCTCTCAAATCAAAGCCTAAAACTCTACACGAACGTCTTGCTAACTATCACGCTGTTCGTAATAGGATTTTTGGTACCCAATGCTGCATAGTATCTGATAAAATAAAAAAATTAAGGAAAAGATTTACTGCAAAGAAACGGATGTACAAGGCGATAGAGGCCACTACTCTCTGTTCCCCGAACGATCCCCGTCCTTATACTACCGTGTCTGTTTTCGGAGAAAGCATGCTTGGATTGTTAGATAGTGGAGCTAGTATTAGTTGCTTAGGAGCAGGTGGAGTAGAGACCCTTCGCCAGAGCAACATCGATTTTACCAAGTTTACTTCGCAGATTAAGACAGCGGATGGGAAAGGGCAGCCCATAATTGGGAAAATCATGGGTGAAATCACCTATAAAGGTGAAACTAAACATCTTCTTTTGTTCATCGTCCCTTCGTTGCAACAAAAACTTTATTTAGGAGTGGACTTTTGGAAGCTTTTCAATATAGCACCGAATATCGTATCGGAGATTTCGAGCGACGTTTTCACTCCAGAACAGGACCCATGTGCCCACGAATTATCAGCAGAGGAGGCCAGAACACTATCCGAAGCCGTCAACATGTTTCCGTCCTCTGCCACTATTGGCTTAGGAAAAACATCATTAGAGGAACATATTATAGACACAGGGGACACGGAACCAATTAAACAACGTCACTATCCTGTTTCCCCAGCGGTGCAGGAACTTTTATATGAGGAATTGGATCGCATGCTTGAAACAGGAGTGATAGAAGAAAGTTCCAGTGCGTGGAACTCTCCGGTGGTCCTTATTCGCAAGCCCGGTAAGAACCGGCTGTGTTTAGACTACCGAAAAGTGAACCAGGTCACGAAGAAAGATGCGTATCCCCTTCCTCATATAGAAGGATTGCTAGGACGTCTTTCAGATACGCACTACATTTCTAGTATAGATCTGAAGGACGCCTTTTGGCAGATCCCGCTGGAGAAAGCATCCAGACAGAAGACCGCGTTTACGGTTCCAGGTAGACCCCTCTATCAGTTCAATGTTATGCCCTTTGGTCTTTGCAATGCTCCCCAACGCATGTGCAGATTGATGGACAAAGTGGTACCACATGAACTGAGAGGAAACATCTTTGTGTATCTGGACGACCTGTTGGTAATTTCGAGCACATTTGATTAGCATATACGAATGCTTAAAATCGTAGCAGACAAATTGAAGGATGCTGGGTTGACGATTAATATTAATAAATCTAGGTTTTGTTTTAGAGAGCTGAAATATCTTGGCTATATAGTAGGGGAAGGATGTCTTAAAACAGATCCTGCCAAAATTGCTGCGATTAAGGATTTCCCGATTCCCACAACAGCTCGCCAGGTTAGGCGCTTTTTAGGCTTAGCAGGGTGGTATAGGCGATTCGTGAAAGATTTCTCTTCCCTTGCAGCTCCTCTTACTGATACGTTAAAAAAGGGTAAGAAGTTTGAGTTCCCCGAGATAGCCACTGAGTCATTTAATGCTATAAGAACCACGCTAACCTCAGCCCCCATTCTTACCAATCCTGATTTTTCAAAGGAATTCATCATACTGTGTGATGCGTCAGCTTCTGGAATCGGGTGCGTTTTGAGTCAAAGGGATATGAATGGTAATGAACGCCCTATTTATTATTATTCCCATAAGCTTAATGCTGCCCAACGCAATTACAGCGTTACCGAGCGTGAATGCCTAGCAGCTGTCCTGGGAGTTCAAAAGTTTCGCGCTTACGTAGAAGGACAGACATTTAAAATCGTCACTGACCATGCCAGTTTGAAGTGGTTGATGAGCCAGAAAGACCTTAGCGGTCGGTTGGCTGGATGGAGCCTGAAACTGCAGGCATTTGATTTCGTCATCGAGCATCGTAAAGGCTCGCAGAACGTGGTACCCGACGCCTTATCTCGTGTGTACGAGGTTGATGATTTGCATCTCGAAGCTCCGATGACGAAGGATCCCTCCGATGTGTTGCATATTGATCTGGAAGACCCTAGTTTTCGATCTGAGGGATACTGTGAGATCATTGACACAATCGAAAAGCAAAAAGATCAGCTTCCTGACCTTCAAGTCTCGAATAATTTCGTTTATAAGAAAGTCAGACATTGCACAGGCAATCCACTAGAGGACGACCTCGTGTGGAAACTCTGGGTTCCATCTGAAATGACCGATCGCTTGATCACGCTGGCCCATCAACCGCCTCAAGCCTCTCATGGAGGTATCGCTAAAACCTTATACCGCCTTCGACGACAATTCTTTTGGCCAAATATGGCAACTCAAGTGAAATTATATATTGCGAGATGCGACATCTGCAAGACCACAAAGGCACAGAACAGCATACTAAGACCTCCGATGGGTAAAGCGTTCGTGGTAAATAGACCTTTTCAAATAGTGTATATTGATTTTCTGGGGCCATACCCTCATTCAAGAAGTGGAAACACCCACCTAATAATAGCTTTAGATCAACTGACAAAATTCGTCCTTATCAAGCCTCTTAGAAAAGCTACAACTGACACTGCCTCAAAATTCCTACATGAACAAATTTTTTGTGTGTTTGGCGTTCCCCAAACTATTCTGTCTGGCAACGGAAAGCAGTTCACCAGTACCGAATTCGGTAAACTGATATCAGCGTATGGAATTAACCATATAAAAACAGCGTCGTACTCTCCGCAAGCTAATGCTAGCGAGAGAGTGAATAGATCTATACTAGCTGCTATTCGCTCCTACATAGACCCTGACCAAACAAATTGGGATGCCCACCTTCCATCCATAGCCTGTGCCCTGCGCACTGCCGTTCACAGCGCAATAGGCATGTCGCCTTATGAGGCTTTATTTGGTCAGGGAATGATAGAACACGGAACAGATTATAAGTTATTAGAGAACTTGAACGCGCTTAACAACTCCGAAATACATCTCGTGTCAAAAGCCTCACAAATGAACATTTTGCACTCTTTTATCAAAGAATCGCTGCAAAAGGCACATTCTACATACGAGAATGTTTACAATACTCGCAGCAAAAATCGGAAATTTTCGGTGGGCGAAGAAGTGTTTCGACGTAATTTTATTTTGAGTGACGCAACAAAGGGCATAAACGCAAAACTAAGCCCGAAGTTCCTAAAATTGAGGGTACGGAAGATGGTTGGCAATAACCTTTATGAATTAGAAGAAGTATTGGAGTTTACCATTGTAAGGACCTAAGACGATGATTTTCCTCTCTTTATTCCTCTCCAGCTAGCTCGTTGTGTGCATGAGAGTCTTAAGATTCTCAGGCGTGGGTCGAGAACTATCATCACCAGTTATTTTTCTTTCCTTGCAGTCGTAGTATATTTCCTTCTTCATTTAGCTCTCCGAATTTCGCAAAATGAATAAGTTTTGTGGGAAATTTATATTAAAAAAAAAAAAAAAAATTTAAAAAAAATCCTACATTACACCCAAGGATAGTTCCAAAAAAAAAAAAAGGTTCGAACCCAGGCTGCGGTAAAATTTGGGTTTGTGTCGGGGACGCAAACAATAAAATGTTCCAGAGATCGTATTCAAAAGCTTCTACCTCCCGACTAAGCCTAGGCAAGAACCCCGAGAATGAAAAAAAAAATATAGGAATATTAGGGAAGAATTCTAATAGAGAGGTAGAGAAAAAGAAAAGAAGAAAAAAACGGCCCAGTAGACTGTGCACGAGTGTTGGTAGAAAAATGTTTTCTAGTATATAGGAAAACGGATTTATCGGCTGATCAAGATCCGCAACCGAACACCCCGGCGAGAAGCTATAAAAGCCAAGTCAGCTATCCCGTCGAAAAAAGAAAAAAAAGAAAAGAAAAGAAAACCGAGCCGAAGCTGCCGCGCCGGTGGATGTGGTACTGATTAAGTGCGGGAAAGTGACCAAATTGTTAAAAGAAGAAAAAAAGACACTCGAGGTTGCCGCGCCGAGTATGTCTAACTAGAATTTAACAGAAAAAGTGCGGAAAAGTGAGGTGCTGTATCAATTGTTTCACAAACAAACAAAAAAAGCTAAATCGACAAGAGCGCCAAAACACCAGATTTAACTAAAAACTCTGTGAAATAGTTAAGTGCGGAAGCCTCCGCCAGAAGTTACGACCTCGTAAGCAAAAAAAAAAAGTGTCATATCCCCTCACCCCGTGTATCTTGGCCTCACCTAAAGATTCCCTTCCCAAAAAAAAAAAAAAAATAAAAATTGTACAAGACAAATCAGTGTCACTCGTGAGACTAGTGCGTCACCGTATGGCGAAATAGCCCCTAGAGGAAAATACCTTCAATTTATCCCCAGAAGCCGCTGAGTTTCACCCTGAAAGAAAAAAAACACTGAAGGTACGGATTTTCCTCTTCCTCTTTCCTCTTTCCTCTAGTTTGGGTATCAACTTCATCATCAAAAAATGATAGAATGACTGTCTCTTCACATAAATACCACAAGTGATGGCTAAATTTGCTTATAGAAGCTTTAGAAATAGTTGCGTCAACTTTTTCGTACTCTTTTAACGCCCTCAAGAAGCACAACTCTTGGTTAGGTGCTTTAGTTGCCACTGTGCATTCGAGCCAAGGTTTAACATACAATGTGACGATAAATAAGCAAACATATTGTAGGGCTTTTTTGTCCTTCGCAATCATTCTGAATTGTGACTGAAGCAAACATATTTTTAAAGAATACATCGCTCTTGTCATCCATCGTGCCTGATGCATAGCTCCGGGGGGCCTGAGTTTTAATTTCTTCTCTGTATCTCCTTCCAAAAACATTACGCATAGTTCAACCAATTCACGGTAATCGCGTCTTATAAATTAACATTAACAAAGATGTAATGTTTGTCTCGGCAAGATGTTCTTTTATGAAATCAAGAGATAGTTCAATGTCACTGGAATATTATGTGTTTCCAATTGTCTCTGAACTTTATGAAGATCGGAATATTTGTGCTACTAGTAATTTGCTTTATCTTGGTTTCGAAGACAGGACCAATTCATAAACATGATGACCAGAAGCGAAAAGCAACAATTCTCTTTCTAAAGTCTGCTCCAAAATAGCACAAGCTTCATTGAAACGGCCAGTATTCGAAGCTGTTGTGTCGCAGCACATTATTTGTATTTTATTATGAAGGTTCCAATCAAAGGGAACAGTTGAGACGGCTTTAGCTTGATGTTTTCCAGAAGAACTGTGTAGTTTTGGCACTGCAAGAAGCTGTTCTCTATCGCCAAATGAAGCAACAATTGGCAAACGTTCTTCTTTTGAACTTCGTACATCCAATCCGGGTAATAGTTTTCCATCCCAATGGACTGTGACTACGTCAGGTACATTATTCTGAAAGTCAGTTTTTATTGCATCTGCCCTGGATTTTCTCGTCTGAGTACGAACTCGCTGAATCGAGGATTTGTTAATAGGAAAATCATCGCTGCTCAGACCAAGCGCTTCTACGACCGAATGAAGAATGTAAACGGAGTCTTTTATGCTTAACTGGCATCGATCTAAAGCTGCGACAAGTTTAGCTGTTGAGATTCTTTCTACCTCTTTTTAAACTTTTTTTCAGGGCAGGGAACGTCCGGCAAGCTGAGTTCAGAATTCAAAATCTGTTCTTCGTCCGAATCTTCTGGACATTCCAAGTTATTTGTAGTGGAAGTAGATGCAACAGCCAATAACTCTGTATGTCTTACATTCCTTTCCTCTTCTTCCAATCGTCTTTGCTTAGTTCTTTCTTCTTTCTCCGTCAATTTTTGTCTACACCACCTAAGCATCCCGGTCGACCTGGCTCTCTCTGTTTGTCTTCCTCTTTTTTCATTCTCTCAAAGGCATCCGCATGTGCAATATCAAATAAGTTAAAATATAATGCACTCCCTAATCACAAGATTTACACTTTCACTAACAGTCAGCTTGACTTCGCGAATATTGTAAAATAAGACAGCGAAACTTGTCGATTAGATGGTAATTTTGCACCATTCATTTGATGGCTAGACAGTCCGATAAGGAAAATATTTTGTTTGTTACTCCGTAATTCCACCGACTTCTTTATGCAATAAACAATAGCACACTAATAATCTTAAAAATCAAATGTAAAATGGCAAATGAAACACGTAGTTACAGGTCGCAGCGCATTACCCGCGCAAATTGTATGGACAAGTTTAAATCAACAAATGCATGAGAATCATCTTGAGGATTTTTTGGCCAAACCGCATCTCCAACAACCAACTTTATACCAGAACGGCCCAAGAACCTATAAGCACTACTATACGAAGAAGAAAGTGGCAATGGATTGGACACACCCTACGGCGCGAAGAAAACTCCATTGCAAAATACGCCATGCAGTGGAATCCGCTCACCCAGGCAGGCAGAATAGCGGGGCGCCCTAGGCAAACGTGGCGCAAAACAGTTGAGGAGGAATCGAGCTCTTTAAGAATGAGTTGGAGACAGCCCAAACGCGTTGCAGAACTTTAAACAAGATGGCGCGCAGGCGTGGTTGACGCCCTATGCTCCCGCGAGGGGCTAAAGGATCTGAGTACTTGCTTACTTAGATGGCGCTACAGTCCGGGGTGGACCTGGGCTTCAACCAACAAACCTCTCGAGCTAGCACGGTTACGAGCCAGCTGCCTCCAGTTTCGCAAGCTAAGTTGGTTGAGGTCCCCCTCCACTTGTTTGCACCACCTACTGCGAGGTCGTCCTCTACTGCGCCGTCGATCCGGGGTGGATTCGAAGACTTTCTTGGCGGGAACGTTGGGCTCCATCCGCTCTACATGACCCAGCCATCTTAGTCGTAGTCCATGTATATGAACTTTTCTGGCTAAGTCGATGTCCTTGTACAGACCGTATAATTCGACATTGCATCTTCTCATCCACTCACCGTCTATGCAGACGGGACCAAAGATCGCTCGAAGAACTCTTCTCTCGAAATAACTAAGGACATCCTTATCCAGTTTTGTCAAATATATGATAGGTGTCTTATAAAGAGTTACCTTAGTAGTTCGAGATAGGGCTTTGTTACTCAATTGTCGCCTTAGCCCATAGAAACAACGATTGGCAAGAGTAATTTTTCGTGTGATCTCCCTACTGATGTCATTTGCGGAGTTCACCATAGAGCCAGGGTAGACAAAATCCTTTACTACCTCAAAATTATATCTGTCTATTGTGGCGTTCTGTCCAAGACGCCGATGTTTGGTGTCCTTTTTTGTAGACAGCATATATTTTGTTTTGCTTTCATTGACCGCTAGACCCATCTTTGCTGCCTCGACCTCAATACTAGCAAACGCCCCATTGACGGCCCGCTGAGTTCTTCCGATTATGTCAATGTCATCGGCATAAGCAAGTAGTTGTACAGACTTGTAAAAGATTGTACCTCCGGGGTTGGCTTGTGAGTTTCGTACAATTCTCTCAAGTACAATGTTAAAGAGATCGCATGATAGCGCGTCACCTTGTCTGAGACCTTTCCTGACATCGAACGGTTCGGTGATATTCTTACCGGCTGTGATGAAGAAGCGAGAGTTCTCCATTGTCATTCTGCACCAACGGACGAGCTTGGCAGGGATGCTGTTACGTGCAAATTTCGCACGAGATCCTTTGTCCCCTCCATCCTACCAATTCTCACCCGTCCCCCATTTTTGGCCTTCCAATTTTATTCCGTTGTCTTCTTGGAGCAGTGGTCTCGTTAAGCGTTCCTGGATGGTTCCACCATTCAGTGCTTATACCTCTCCACACGCTTCAAGGGGGCAACAAAAGCAGGTACTCCGGGAAACAGAGCCCAACGGTCGGTTGGCAACCCTCTGATGCGGATGGACCGTCCGCCAACGATGCGAATTAAGTGAGCGACGAGTGAGACGAGCGGCGATGAAGAAGAGGGCGGACTGCCCTAATATCTTGCCCACACCACCAGGGCGAGCCCACACATAAAGGACGAGTACACAGCAAGATACATAATGAACACCACACAGTTACCCAAACATCATACACATAATCAACACAACTTGTACGACCATGAGCGGCGGTCAACGGACTGAAGGAGGTTCAGTCCAAATTCATAAACTCATCAATGGCCGAGAGCCCGACGTTTATATTTTATCATTTGTACGGGGTGGCACGTCATCGGATAGTCCCTTTTCCCCAAATCTGCGTGAGATTCCACCGGGATAGCTAGCTTTCGCGGACTGAATAGAATAATAGGAATACGAGTGGTTACTCAGGCTTCTTCCTCCTCAGGAGTGTCCAACGCAAGGCGTTGTTTGACACATTTACATTTTCAATAACCTCTTTTCTTCTTGCTAGGTCCAACGCCAAGCGTTGTTTGATAAATTTCCTCCTTCGTCTCATATTTCTTCGCTTTTGTATTTTTCGCGATATTTTTTTTGAATCTTTAATTTTGCGTTCACTAGCCCCTCAGTTACTAGCGCTTGCTGTGAACGTGGCACCAAGGTAAAGAGCGAACCTTGGGAATGCGTAACCCGACCCTCTGAACTGCCAGTTGGAGGCGATTTCAGAGAGAGAGCCATTGGAAAAATGGAAAGAGCTGCTAGATAGCGGCGTTCAAGGAACGGTTGCATGCTTCAGCAAAAGAGCGGAGTACTGCACATAAAGCCGTCCTTGAACTGGTAATGGCTGAATAAGCGGTAGGCCAATTTTCAGAGAGAGGCTCTCGGTCGGTTAGGCAAAGTGCTGAGGCGAGTTCAGCACTTCTTGGTTGACCACGAAAGTGAGCGGAAGAGCGCTAGAGTGATCGAGGAGTTTTTTTTAGCAGTGAGCAAGTTGGCTTATTTTTTGAACAAGCGAAAGGTCCAGAAGGGACCAAGGAAAAATACAAGAGCGAAAAGGAAGAGCAGGAGTAACAGGAGGAGATAAGGAGGAAGGAACAGGAAGGAAGAGGATTTTGAGGAGAAACATCCTGGAGACGAGGAGTAAGGAGCAGATTAACCACTCCAAAAAGCCAGATAAGTTACATTATTTTTTTGCATTCTTTGTTCCGGTTAGTGTAGGATTTTGTGTGTCATAAATCCCGGTAGGGTCTCATACCGTAAATTTCCCGGTGAAAGCGGGACGCGCGACCTAATCCGGTTTAACGTTTCAAGTTTCGGGACCGGTGATAGCGGGCCACCCCAACGGCTACTTATTTCTCGGTACTTTCAAGCGGTTTTTCCGTTTGCTATTTTCAACCCTTTTGTGTTCATCTAAACCCTTTTCTTAATTAAATAAATTGGCCGTGCTCTGAATTATAGAGCATTTGTAACGCACGTACGTTGTTTCTTTTTTTCTTTTTTCGTTGGCACAATTTCAGGATTCCCACCCCATTAATTTTCCCAAGGTTTCTAGATCCCTTTCAAAGATCTGGTGGCGCCCATTTCCATATCGCGTGTAAACACCCGATTTCGCTGACTCCAGTGAACTCACCCCAGCTGAGTAACCGGGAGAGCAGCATCCCGCAGGCTGCTTTTGTTGCACTTTCCCGACCCTCTTATTATTATCTGTGGCTATCTGTCACTCTCGTTTTCTTTCCCTCGCGTGTGCGGCCGGCTTTCGTTTTGTGTATTTATTTTTTTTAATTAAACTTTCGGGAGAATTCTGTGCGACAATGCAAAGAGTAGACATGGCTATTACTCGTCTCTATACACGCTATCAGGGGTGGCAACACTGGTGTTGAACTGTCAAGTTGTGGAAATTTTCTGCTCCGTCTACCAGATCTTCAAAATTTATAAAAAAAAAAAAGAAAAAGTCGTAAATCTGTCTAAAATAGCATTAAATCCAATCGATATTCAATAAACGATATCTACACCAGCAATACACTTTCCAGCTAGTGAGTCCTGTAAGTACTAGCCCATAAGAAACAAAACCTCTCTAGACCGCTTGAACCGTTGTTTCGCGAACACTCGTGCAAGTATAAATGTTCAAAAGATCCCTGTCAGATATATCGCCCGAGTCTGGTACACCAACGAAAAGAAAGAATTTTCTAACAATGTCAGAGACTGTAGGGAACCTGACAGTGGCCAAGCTGCAACAGCTTCTAGATAATTCGCTGGACGACAAGTTTAAACATCTGGCTACAAAAGAAGACATCCGCAACCTCTCGAGGGAAGTAAGCAACCTGCGAGCTGAGAAAGCCGAACTCTCCGAGAAATTGTCAGCAATGGAAGAAAGGTGCAACAAACTCGAGTCGGCATTCTTGATGCCGTCAATATTATCAAGAAGGAGAAGCAACAGTCGGAGGGAGGTCATGAAAAATTGGTAAAGCGCGGTCTTCCACTATTCATGCTTAGTTTTGATAAAGACGAAAATAAAGACATTATATATGGTATCAAGACTATTCTAAACATCGTGGTCAAAATCGAACCCATGCGTAAGACCTCCAGATCGATCCCGCAGTGTAAGCGCTGTCAAGGCTTCAATCACACGCAGACTTACTGCCAGAAAGAGCCGCGATGCGTCAAATGCGCAGGTAAACATCTCTCGGAAGAGTGTCACCTAAACAAGCAAACCCCAGCCACTTGTATAAATTGCAAGGGAAAACATCCTGCGAACTATCGAGGTTGCGAAGTGGCGAAAGAGCTTCAAAAACGCCGCGATACGCTAAAAAATTCGATGCATCCAAATATGAAACCAATCAAGAACAGACCCAAAATAGCTACGAAAAAAGCAGCGAAAGTTAGAAAGTCCGTCAATATTAACTTAAGATCGGTTAATGATAAAAAATCCGAAAGTAATAGAGATAAGGTAACAGAAGCAAAATCTCCGAATATTGGCGTGCAGTCTTATGCTCAAGCGGCGAAGACAGTTAAGGGTACGTACACGACCGACAACTCACGGGAGATCAAAGCAAGAAACCGTCCAAACTTTAATGTAAAAACTCCTTCTCAAGTTGCGACATTGAAAAATAGTGATAGAGGTAGTTCAGAAGATCATGTATCCAATGTTTTTTCCCTAATTCTTGCGAAACTTGAAGAGCAATGCAAAACAAATAAACTAATTTTCGAGAGACTAGTTGCACTAGAAAACAACATTCATAACACGCGCACTTCAACCAGAATATGAAAGAAACGCTTAAAATTCTTACTTGGAACGCTAACGGGCTCATACAAAGACTCGACGAGTTAGAAATATTTATGCGAGAGAAAGATATTGATATATGCTTGGTCTGTGAAACTCATCTGAAAAAGCAATCGAATATTAAGATAAGGGGATATAGCGGATATCACGCCTTTCACCCATCGGAAAGAGCCAGAGGCGGATCATCTTTGTTTATAAAAGAAAATATCGAACACTCAGCGGAAATAAAAATTGAATTAGAAGCAATGCAAGTAAGCACGGTACGCGTTAGAAATAGACATTTTGCTTTCAACATTTCGTCTATATATTGTCCACTGCGATGTAAACTTGAAGAAAGTGATTTCACAAACATCTTCAACTTCCTCAAACCAAATTTTATTATTGGTGGTGACTTCAACGCGAAACACCCCTTCTGAGGCTCAAGGTACGCCTCTCAGAAAGGTAGAAAGCTTTATAATGCGGGTATGCAATTCAGTTGTGATTTTTACTCGACGGGTAAACCAACATATTGGCCAACTGATAGAAATAAGATACCAGATCTGATTGATTTCTTTGTTGTTAAAGGAATATCTAGCAACTGTATACAAGTTGAAGAAAGCTTTGATCTCTCCTCTGATCATTCTCCAATCATTATGACGATAAGCGAAGCTTTGATTAAAAAAGTAAGACCGGCCAGATTAACTGGCGCGAAAACTAATTGGGACGGCTTTAAAATAGATATTGAAGCAAATATTGAGCTGAGCGTATCACTTAAAACGCCCTATGAACTTGAAGTTGAAGTAGATCGCTTCGTCGAAATCTTACAGGATGCCGCGTGGAAGAATACTCCCAACCTAAAGAGAACCCCGGCCAGTTACATTAAAATTTATCCGCAGGAAATAAAAGAGATGATTAAGGAGAAGAGAAAAGCGCGTAAAAGATGGCAACAAACTCGGGCTCCGCAACATAAAGCACATCTTAACCGTTTGTGCAACTCACTAAAACGATCTATTAAAGACTTTAAGAATAATGAAATACAAACTTACCTAGAAAGCTTAACGGCAGAAAAAGATTCTAACTATTCGCTTTGGAAGGCTATAAAAGGTATTAAAAAACCTCAAATTCAAGCCGCGCCAATTAGGTAAAAGGAAGACGAATGGGCCTGGCATGATAAAGAGAAAGCGCAAGTTTTTGCCGCCCACCTGGAAGAAACTTTCAAACCGTTTGATGGACAAGCTCTTATTGAAAATATAAATACGTCGTATATAGACAATAGTGTAATAAGAAATGCAACGCTTACCGAACTTAAGGAAGAAATAAAGAAACTTAAACCTAAGAAGGCTCCTGGATACGACCTAATTACGGGAGAGGTTCTTAAAGCACTACCAAGAAAAGCTCTAATTAAGCTTCTGTTCATTATAAACGCCGCGATTAGACTAGAATATGTTCCCAGTCAATGGAAAGTCGCCGAAGTTATAATGGTCCTTAAGCCTGGAAAACCGCCGAATGAAAAAACCTCTTATAGACCGATTTCGCTTCTTCCAATTATATCCAAAGTGTTCGAAAGAATATTGGATAGGCGAATACAGCCGGTTATAGAAGAAGGTCATCTCATCCCTGATCATCAATTCGGATTTAGAAGTAAGCATTCTACAGTTGAACAAGTACATCGAATAACACATGTAATCGAAAAATCACTTGAAGAAAAAAAGATTTGTTCAAGCGTATTCCTTGACGTTTCTCAAGCCTTTGACAAGGTCTGGCACGAAGGCTTAAAGTTTAAATTACGACAAGTTCTGCCAGAGCACCTATATAATATTTTGAAGAACTACCTTACGAATAGGCTATTCCGCGTCAAATGTGGAAACGAATATTCAGATTTTAAGGAAATAATGGCTGGGGTGCCGCAAGGAAGCGTTCTTGGTCCAGTCTTATATCTATTATACACTCGTAATATACCGCAAGTAGAAGGCACTGAGCTAGCTACATTTGCCGACGACACTGCTATCTTGACAGTAGGTAAAACGGTCGAAGATACTACAGAAAAACTGCAAGAAGCTTTGAATAGAGTAAATGAATGGACAAAGATTTGGCGAATCGCACTCAACGAGACCAAATCTGTTCATGTAAATTTTACTTATAAGAAAATAAATAATTTGCCGGTCTTTTCGAACTCGGTTTAAATTCCGTTTGCAAACGAGGCTAAGTATCTTGGAATGACACTTGATACAAAGCTGAAATGGAAAACGCACGTTAAGAAAAAACGCAAAGAACTAGATAACAAATATCGAGAAATGTATTGGTTACTTGGAAAATATTCCAACCTTAATATATATAACAAACTGCTTTTATATAAGCAAGTGCTAAAGCCTCTATGGACATATGGTATACAACTCTGGGGTTGTACCAAAATAAGTAATATTAAAATTTTACATACTTTTGAAAACAAAGTGCTAAGAGGTATTGTAAATGCGCCATGGTATATCAGAAATAGCGATATCCACAGAGACCTTGGCATTAAAACAATCGAAGACGAAATTCAAACCTACGCGAGAAAGCATAGAAGTCGACTAGAAAGTCACGTAAATATTACAGTCCTCCAACTTTTGGAAGAAAGAAATTTACTGCGCCGTCTACAAAGAACCAAACCTTTAGACATAGCGCGATAAGTAACCGCGTCTAAACTGCGGAGCTGGCAGGAACTTCCAATGGGAAGGTACCTGCAAAACGTCATTAATTCGCGAAACGAAAACTACTTGATAAGTCGAATACTTAGTTGTAGTAAAAATAAAAACAAGTCAAATGGAGGGTATCCTGCGCAGATCTTGTGGGAATGGCTTGGTTTTTCACATAGAGTCTGCCAACCGTAAGAGCCATACAAATGACGACGTCAAGAACCTGTGTGATAAAATGTTCAAGTCTTCAGTTGCGGACATAACCAACATCCGAAAAATGTCTACAGTGGACCCGAAGAAAGATACTTTTGTTGTTCGCTTCAACTCCAGAGAATCAGTCTTTGGTATCCTTGATGCTGCGAGGCTCCTTCAACAACCAGGGCTTTCCGTCCGTAGGGATTATCCACTTTTCGTTCGGCAGAGACGAGCAAAGCTTTATAAATACAAACTGGCGATTCATAAGAAATATCCTGCGGCTAAAATTGTATTGAAAAGCGACAAACTTGTAGTTAATAACAAAACGTTTATTTGGAACGATGTAAAAGGGTTGATCTGCGGAAAACAAGATGGTTTGACAGTTCTCGGCCAAATGTTTATGGATATAAACCTTGCAAACGTTAATCACATTGGTCAAACGTCAAGCGAAGACAAGAACCACTGTTTCCCGCCGCAATCGATTTATCTCAGTGATGCCAACTCGATAGATATAAACAGCGCGTCCGGAAATACGCCATCAGTCTGACCCACGACGGTTACAATTCAAAACTTAAACGAATTACAAAATAAATTAATCACAGTTTTAAGCTACAATATTTCTGGTCTATATAATAAACTACTTTTTCCTGAATTTTTTAATTATATAAAGAAATTTGATATTTTTTGTCTTTTTGAGACACACATCACCGAAGAAGGTTTCAACAAATTTAATCGTATTTTTCTAAATTATTCTTTAAAATGGATCCCAGCTATAAAATTAAACGTGAAGGGTAGGGCAAGTGGAGGTTGCCTTTTAGGGTTCAAGCAGCTAGAATTCATTCATTGCTCTTATAGAGAACTCGAAAACACAATTGTTCTACAACTTTTGGCTGCGAACAAAGTTATCTGTATACTGCCAACATACCTAAATTGTTCCATTGGAATGATGATTTTGTTAAGCTTAGCGACGATATGACCCAACTTGGATAGGAAAACTTTCTTTTGTTGGGGGATTTTAATGCCAGAATCGGTGTTGATCAATGCTGCGCGGTACAAGATGCAAAACTTCCCAGAAACCTGTTTATAAACAGGAACGCGAAAGACAAACAGCGAGATAGCAAAGGAAAACAGCTACTCGAACTTTGCAGTAATTATGGCCTTACAGCAATCAACGGAAGGAGCAAAGGTGATGAGTGTGGTGAACTAACCTTCATTGGGGGGCAAGGTTCGTCCACAATCGATTACTGTTTCTCATCAAATTCTCTTCTATTACAAATCTCCAACTTCAACGTTGCAGCTATATCTTTTTCTGACCATCTTCCGCTTGAATTTTCCATGATTTTAAGCACTTCACAATCTTCAAGAACTCGTGAGATGCAATTAATTCCGAAAATTATAGTCAAAGAAAATCAAATCAATGCTTTCCAACAAAGGCTTTTACACGCTCTTTCCCAGTTGGATACCAGTTCCGTAACGGATGTTGATCAACTTGATGCTTTAATTTTAAATGCTGCCCCAAACCAATACCCCTCCAGAAGGAAATTTACATCCAAAAATAAATGGTTCGACAGTGAATGTTTTAACATAAGAAAAAAAGTCTTCAAATTTCTGAATCTCTTTAGAAAATCCAATGAATCCCTTTTTAAGGATCGTTACGTAGAATTCAACGTCAAATATAAAATTATCTGCAAGCAAAAGAAACGTGCGTACTATGAGGCTTTAATTAACCAAGTTGGCTCAGCGAGAACATCCTCAGAATTTTGGAGTACGTTAAAAGCAATAAATAATCGCACATTCTCGATTGGAAGTTCAATTTGTACGAAAACCCTTAAAGATTACTTCAACACTCTTCTTAACCCAAGAATGGATAGCCTACTACAATTTCAATTCGCAAGCCCTCTTATTTTAAACGATTTGCTTGACGTCCCGTTCACGGTCAGTGAGGTTGCATCTGTAATTAAGGAAACCAAGAACAACAAAGCACCGGGTCTTAATCGTATTCCCTATGAGCTATATAAGTTTGCCCCCACTGAATTTATAACCCATCTTACTGGAGCCTTTAACAAAATATTCCAAAGTGGTGAGGTACCCGAAAGTTTTCGTAAGGGAATAATCTTTCCACTTTATAAAAAAGGCGACCCTAATCAACCCGAAAATTATAGGGGCATTACATTCCTTCACGCTTCGATGAAAATCTTCTCTTTGGTTCTACTGAAGTGGCTGACCTCCTGGGTCGAAGAAAGAAACCTGCTTAGTGAGCTCCAAGCCGGATTTAGAAAAAAGTACTCCACCGTTGACCACATTTTCACGCTTACCAGTATCGCGCAAAGTTATCTTGATCGAGGATTAAAACTCTATGTTCTCTATGTTGACTTCAAGGCCGCATTCGATACCGTAGATAGAAGAGCGCTGTTTTACAAACTGTCTATGCTAGGATTATCATCAAAAATATACCACGTATTACAAAATCTCTACGAAAGTACGGATTCAGCTGTGTGGAACGGTGAATTGCTCTCAGATTGGTTTCCAACAGTCTCAGGTGTAAAACAAGGTTGTACTCTTAGCGCTTTAAAATTCATCCTATTCATCAATGATCTACCGACCTCTATAAAGGGAGGAGTTTCTTGGAACGGTATACAGATAAATACCTTGATGTATGCTGACGATATAGTTTTACTCGCTGATTCTCCTAATCTACTACAGCAAATGATTCATAGGCTTGAAGTATATTGCAGGACTTGGAATCTCTCGGTGAACCTAAATAAATCAAAGGCCATGGTGTTCAGAAGAGGTTTTGGGCGCTACTCCCGCACTGAAAAATGGACATTTGAAGGTCAGCCCATCGAGACCGTCAAGGAATACAAGTACCTGGGTGTATTAATAAGATCAAACCTGAATATGCAACATCACCTCAACGACAGACTAATTTCTGCGAAAATAGCCCTTAACTCGACATGGAGCTACTGTATAAACAACAAACTCCTGAATTCCTCCGTAAAATATACATTGTTTACAGCCACAGCAAGTTCGGTTATGTTTTATGCCGCCCAAGTCTGGGGAGTTAAGGAATACGAGATAGTGGAAAAACTGTTAAGATACTATTTGAAAAGAGTATTCAGGCTGCCGTTCAACGCCCCGAACTACATGCTTTATCTGGAATCGGGTTTGTCACCGCTGTTTTTGAAAACACTAAGAATTCATTTCGACTACATCCTTAGGGTCATGGCGTTGCCTGATAATCGAATCCCAAAACAAATTGCTCTTCGAGCAATGGCTTCCAATACACTTTTTTTCGGAGAATGGAACAGAATTGCGCAGAAGTACAATGTGAACCTCGTCCTTCAATCATATAACTCTGGCGAGTGGAAAATCATCCTCTTTAATTTCCTACAGGACATTGACTGTAAGATCAGGAACGAGTTTGAAATGCAAGCCAAATCATCAATCCATAGGAGCTACTACAAGCAGCTAGAATATAACCTGTGCGATTCAAACTATTTCAATGACAACCATGAAATAGACTTTATCTCTATTATATTTAAAGCTAGAGGAGAGCTGGTAAAGCTAAACTACCTCCCACACCGACCCGACCTTCCCATCTTATGCTCTCTATGCAACCTACAAGTCAGAGAAGACATCCTTCATTTCATTGCCGTGTGTCCTATCCTGAAAGAAACGAGAAAAGCCTTTTTCAACGCAAATGAGTTGCAACCGCACACGCTGATCGACATACTCAATGGGCGCTATGGCTGGAAAAACCTTTTCCTGTACTGCAAAAAAGCAACTGCTTATAGAAAAAAAATTATTGATGAATCCTTCTGATTTGTATCCTTGTTAATCTCTTTTTATTTGAATTTTCTTTAAATAACTCTTTCACTCTACGTAGTCTTCATTTCTCTATATATTATTATTATTTATATAACTTTTTTTTTCTTTTTTTTTGCGATTGAATTGAATAAATTTCTACAATTAAATGAATTATTAAATTTGCCACTCAGGCTAACGGCGCTGCCATGTCCTGAAACAGATTTTATCACCAGCCTTCATAATACTTTTACCTTGTAATCCTTGAATTATGTTTAATAAAATCTAATCTATCTATCTATCTATCTATCTACACGCTATCATAGGCAACTTTGAAATCGATGAAAAGGTGGTCCGTATCGATTTTATATTCATGGGTTTTTCCAAGATCTGCCGTAATGTGAATATTTAGTCAATGGTGGACTTTCCAGGATAAGGACCTCTCAGGTTGTTGACGATCGGTTTTAGGCGGTCACATAATACGGCAGACAGGATCTTGTATGCGATGTTGAGGAGACTTATACCTCTGTAATTGGCGCAGTTTAGAGGGTCTCCTTTCTTCAGGATCGGGCAAATGATGCTGAGGTTCCATTCATCGGGCATACTTTCGTCCAACCAGATTTTACAGATGAGCTGGTGCATGCTCCTTACCAACTCATCTCCTTCTGCCCTGAAAAGTTCAGCGGCAAGGCCGTCGGCTCCAGCAGCTTTGTTAAATTTGAGTTCAGATATCGCTATCCTCACTTCATTCTGATCGGGTTGACGGGAATCTTGACCGTCATCGTCACTCTTGAATGGCTCATTCTGCCTGACAGCGGAATATTGGTCATCATCGCCGTTTTACAGTCTGCAGAAGTATTCCTTCCATATCCTCAGTACCGACTGCGATTTTATTACTATATTGCCATTTTCGTCCCTACGGGCTTTTGTTCTGGCTTTGAAACCCTGGCATGTTCCTTTTACCTTTTGGTAAAATTTTCGAATATCATTCCTGCAATAAAGTCTCTCAATCTCCTTGATCGAGCGCTTTCCATGGTCCTTTTTCTTCTTTCTGAGAAGTCGATATTCCTTGTTTCTCCTGCGCACGTAGAGCTCATAAGCAGCTCTAGTCCTTCTATTTAGCGCCGCTTTGTACGCCTATTGCTTAGCTGCATGCAGTTGCCAGCATTCACTGAACCAGGGGTTTCGTTGTGGTGGCCGAGAGGAACCCAGTACATCAGAGGCGGCATGTCTGATGGTTTGTTGGCAACGCTGCCACTGGTTTTCCGCATTTGCTGCTGGCGGCATATGACTTAGATTAAGATTTGAAGAAACTCGGTCGGCAAAGGTTCTGGCAGTCTCTTGCGATTGGTGCCTCACGACGTCAAATTTCCTCACAGTATTTCGTTGATTTCGCTCCGTTCTGCATATCCGCATCCGTACCTTGGCTACAACTATGTAGTGATCCGAGTCCACGTTGGCTCCTCGGAAAGTCCGGATACCCAGAATAGTGGAAGAGTGCCTTGCATCGATCGCAATGTGATTGATTTGGTTTACAGGAGAGCCATGTTCCCTTGTGGCGTGAGCGCATATTAGGCCAATGTTGGCAAATTTAGCCTTGATGCGGATAGTCATGAGACGTTCGGTCACATGCCAGAAACTCAAGACTTCTTGCCTAAGTCTGTCTCCAATGGCAAATCCGCATCCGAATAGGCGCTGTCCTTGTTGTCTGTAGCAATCGCCGTAGTACATGTCGCAGTTTTTCATCCTCCTTGCTCGGCCAGGGATGAAAAAGTAAGTAAGTAAATTGTCGTTAGACAAATTGTTTTTAGACAAATTGTCGTTAAAGAAACTATGGATCATAATTGAAGTGGAAGATCCTTCTTGCAGTGCTTCTCCTTAAACTGTCTACTTATTCTGTTCCTTTGCTTCAAAAATCCACATGTGTACATATATGTATATGTACGTGCACGTTCATGTCGTGGTTTGGACTGTAGTAATAAAGAAAAACTCCGTTCAATTAAAACGTATTTTTATTTAAGAGCGATTTGCAATTGTTCCGACCCGACCACCATGAGCAATTGATGTCGACTCTCTCGAATCTGAGGGAGTGGACTGTCTACAAATGTGGCGTGGTACCACAACTGCCTACTGTGGGGTGTTGCCACATATACATATGAATATATTGTGCATATGTACATTTCACAGCTGAAAACTAAAAACCGGGTCTCAGATAAGGCAGTGAATCCCCCCCACTTGCCTCCTGTCGACCCTGTACACAGCGAAGCCTGAAAAAAGACAAAACTCAACAAACAGCGGAAAACAATGACGCAAGATAAATGAACTAATTCCACGTGGGACCTGACCCCACTTATTTGTTGCGCATTTTTCGAATTATTCCCGTTTTCAGTTTTCTTGCTCTCTACCTCTTTTTTGAAACTTCGACTGCACGTGTACAGAACATACTCGCACCTTGTATACTGCTGCGAAAAAAGGAAATCTGATTTGAGCACACAGTGGCTCACAAGTTTAACCGGATACATCGTACAATACATTTCAACTGCATATTTGTGAACAGAAAAATACGGCTACAACAACAAGTCATATATCGATTAAAAGAAAATTTAATGCAGTTTAATTATTTTCCAGTACAATTAATATAGGTATGAACTTAAAATCAAAATTTTACCTCACATGACTAACTGGATAAATGTTTCTTTTAAACCGTTTCAATAACTTGTAGCAAAACCCTTACATGACTGCTCCCAGTCTGCATGGCATAGAATTCATCAAATCCCTGGCATTATGGAGTTCTAGTCCTTTCTTGAATTGCTGAGTATTCGAAAATGTTTCTTAGTACACATCACACCTGAGCTCTCTTAAAATTTTTCACAAATCGGAATCTTTTCTGCATTTCGAGAGGGTATTCGATATTCTAGAATCATTTGATATTCTAGAATCATATCTCGGGAATAGAGTCTTTCGTGTTAGACATGGAGTCGAATACACCGAGCTCAAAGAAATTTCGGCCGGCGTACCGCAAGGAAGCGTTCTTGGGCCGCTTCTCTATTTGCTATATACTCGTGATATACCGAATGAAGATGGCACTATCCTTGCTACGTTTGCCGATGACACCGCTATCCTAGCAGTAGGTAAAACAATCGAAGAAACGACTGCAAAACTGCAAAACGCACTGAATAATGTAAATGAATGGACGAGGGACTGGCGGATCGCCCTCAACGAATCTAAATCTGTTCACGTGAATTTCACTTACAAGAAAACTAATGACTTGCCAATTTTCCTAAACTCGGCCCGAATACCCTTTGCAAACGAGGACAAATACCTGGGAATGACACTCGACGCAAGGCTGAAATGGAATTCGCACGTGAAAATGAAACGAAAAGAACTCGAAATCAAATATAGAGAAATGTACTGGTTACTCGGAAAACATTCCGAGCTCAGTACTGCGAACAAACTACTTTTATATAAGCAAGTGCTAAAGCCGGTGTGGACCTACGGTATACAACTTTGGGGTTGTACCAAAAAAACAAATGCAAATATTTTACAAGCTTTTCAAAATAAAGTGCTAAGAGAAATTGTCCAAGCACCGTGGTATAGTAGAAACGACGATATCCACAGGGATCTCGGAATTCCGACAATAGAAGCTGAAACTAGAAGCTTCGCGGAAAAGCATAGAAACCGACTAATCGGACATGTCAACAATACAGTCCTACAAATTTTGGATGAGAGCAATTTATTGCGCCGACTACAAAGGACGAAACCTTTCGACTTGGCGAGCTAATGATTAACCGCGTCTAGATTGCGGAATATGCAGGATCTTTCAGTGGAAAGAAACCTGCCAAACGTTTTTATTTCATGATAGAAAAATTGCTTGATAAGTTAATACTTAGTTGCGATATCTAACAAATTTATATCGAAAGGTGGTTTTTTTTTGTCAGTAAGAATCTGACACTACTATGAGCACGCGTTTGCTATTCTCGTAGTGTCTATGGAAGATTTTTCACCTACCCTCGGAAAAAAAAAAAAAAAAAAAAAAATCCTACCAAAGGACCTTAGACCAACCTTGACAGAAGCTTACTATCCACGTCACAACACGCCTACCATAAAGGCAAATCTGTTCAAACGGCCTTACGCTCCATCATCCGCCCCATCGAAAAATCAAAGAGTTTACCTTAGTGTCATTTCTGGACATAGACGGAGCTTTCAACAACGTTGTAACAAATTCGATTACCAATTCACTACGCAGGCTTAACATCTGCGAACCCATCTATTGCTTCATAGAGCATATGCTAGGACATACCTGGACAAGGGCAAGAAGCTGTATGCGTTCTTCGTAGATTTTAAGGCAGCTTTTGACTCTGTTGACAGAAGGGCGCTCTTTTTCAAACTAAGCAATCTGGGAGTCTCTACAAAGTTGCTCAAAGTTATACAAAGCCTTTACAAAAACAATACAACTGCAGCATGGGATGGAGTCAACATGTCAGACTGGTTGCAGTCAAAAATAAGTGTCAAGCAAGGCTAACTTATGAGTCCTCTTCTGTTTTCGCTGTTCCTGGATGATTTGCCAACGTTCTTTCCCGGTGGAATCGAGTTCGCTGGAATTAAGATAAAACTGCTGCTATACGCTGATGTCATTGCCATTCTGTCGGAAACACCAACGATGATGCAAATCATGATTAACAAATTAGAGCAATATTGCAGTTTGTGGAACCTAAAAGTCAACACCGCCAAGTTCAAAAGAATAGTTTTCCAAAATGGTTCTGGTCGTTACGCAAGGCATGAAAAATGGACATGGCAAGGCGAAGAACTAGAGAAGGTAAAAGAGTATAAATATCTTGGAGTCATGATAACACCTCGGCTAACTTTTAACAATCACCTGCAAGGAAAACTAAAAGAAGCCAAAAGGGCAATAAATTGCAACTGGAAAGGCATACTTTGTAAACAGAACATTGCATTAAGCAAAAAGTACAAAGTCTATGAAGCAGTAGTAAGGTCTATTATGTGCTATGCGGCCCAAGTATGGGGTATTTTACAGTATCAAGAAGTAGAAAAACTGCTGAGATATTTTATGAAAAAAATCTTCAGATTACCTGAAAATACGCCAAACTATATGCTTCACGCGGAAACCGGTTTGCCGCCACTGTATGTTTATACAATAAGGCTACACTTCCTCTATATTTTAAAAGTAATGTCACTTCCGACTCAACGCCTTCCGCATATAGTTGCAATGCACTTACTACGGGGGAAATTACAATTTTTCAGTGAATGGTTTAGGTTGTGCAGCGAACACGATATTCCCCTGATAGACTACAATCACAGATAATATAGTTACATAGATATCGCATCCAGTACAAAAAAAAATGGCCAATTTTCAATCGACTGGGATTTACTCGTGGGTTCGATCGATCTTGGTTGCCATCCTAGTAAAGGAGATTAATCGAACTCTTTCAGACCAAACGAAATAAAATTATGTTGCAAGACCATGCAATAATCTTGCTCTTCAGTGTGTCGTAGAAACACCAAAGCAAACTTCTGTCATACAGAAACCATTTTCTGTTAAAGAACAATATCTATGTACATACAACAAACTGATGGTATGGTATGATTCAATAGCGATCGTGTCATTGGCATGGCTTGTGTGTATCTTACGTCGCGTCGTGTTGTTTTAGAAGGGTTGCATGGCATTTATGTACTTCTCTAGATGCGTATTTCTTGTTTCTTTTGGTAAATGCATGAGTTTGAAATTTCTGTCATCGCAGGTTAAAAATTATGTGTATCATATATTTGAAATCGAATTGCGACAGCGCTTGGTTTTAAATAAAAATAACAAATGAATGATAAAAGTAAATCAGGAGTTTCTTGCACGACATGCAAGTAATCGAGAAGGGGTTTTCCTAATTTAAAAATTGTTGCATGCCCCTCAAAAGAAAAAAATGAGATTTTAAATAATTTATGGAAAAAAGCATGTAGTTTTGATGGCGATAAGATATTTTTTGTTTGCCAAAATCATTTTTGTAGTGAGTTTGTGGGCAGGAAAATGCTAAAAAGAGATGCAGTTCCCACACTCAATTTGCAAAATGATATTGATCAATTTGAAGAATTAGAAAATCTTTCTTCTTCGAATAGTAAGAGAAGAAGAAGTTCAAGTTCAGATCTAGGCTGCTTGAAATGCATCAAATTGATGCAATCAATCGAGAAGCGGGAAAAACCATTTTTCAACAAAAAAAAAGTATTGCTTCTTTCAGTTTGAAAATTAAAACTTTAAAGCAAAAAATTAGATTAAAGAACAGAACATTAAAAATAAAGAAACAAAATAGGTATTCAGGTTTGGTATCCCAAATTAAGAGCACGATATGTCAGAGCAGTCCAAGTTATTTTGTTTTATGTTGATGGGGCTTTCTAAATCAAATTTGTATAGCCCAGAAGAAAAAGAACTTGCACAAAATGTTTTTTTATCACTCGCAAAATACATATACATACATTTCTACGCGATGGGTTGGGCTTTCGACTTCCTCATATAGCTTCATTATATCGTTGGGCTCCTGTGAAAGGTCTATAGCCTGGGTACCAAAACATGGCTCAAAATATATTGAAATCTAAAATTGCATCAGGAGTCATCGTCAAAAGTATGTGGTGTTGGTTTCTGATGAGATTCGAATCCGCCGAAATCTGACCTACAACGCTACCAACGACTTAATTGATGGATTCGAAGATTTAGGTTCAGCAAGAAAAAAATCAAATGCTAATGAAATTTGTGTATTTATGGTTAATGGTCTTTTTGATTCATGGAAAAGCGTTGTTAACTATTTTGTTTCAGAAAATGGAATAAAAGGGAATGACTTAAAACAGTTGATTAAAAAGAATTTTGAAATATGCAAGGATCTTGGTCTTCAAGTATGCTCTGCTGTTTGTAACCAGGGTCCAAACAACAGGATAGCGTATCAGCTTTTGAATGTGACTGAAAAAAACCCATTTACGACATTTGAAAACCAAAAAATATACTGTGTTTACGATTTTCCTCATTTACTTAAATCAGTGCGCAATCTGTTACTAAATCGGATCTGAACACCCCCGATGGTTTAGTTTCTTTCGATGTCTTCAGAGAAATATATAACTTAGAGACCGACAATGTTGCCAAACCTTGTTTAAAATTTACTAGCTCACATATGGTATAGCTCCTAATGCTTTTGAAAAAATTAGCGTACGCCTAGCGACTCAAATATTTAGCAGGACATCTGCTGCGTCCATACAAACAGCTCAACACCCGAATTGTCTAAAATTTACTTCGCAACAGGATCAAGCAACGCAAGCTTTTACGCTGACATTAAACAATACCTCTGACTGCATGAACAGTGGCTCACAATACGACAAAAATGCGCTTCAACGTGGAGTTACTGTTGGAAATGCTGCATACCAACAGATAAAATATTTTGCAATATATTTGCAAGCGATGCAAAATTTTTCAAATGTACCCAACAATTTTTATTTCAAAGGAATGGAACAGACACTTAAAGCAGTTTTATTATTAAGCGAGGACATTAACAACGGTACGTTTGTTGATGCTGATTGCTTGCTGACAAAGAGGGTACATCAAGACATCTTAGAGAACCTGTTCTCAATTGTCAGAATAAAAGGTGGGAATAATAAGAATCCATCTGCTTATGAATTCAGTGTACTAATGTCAAAAACTCTTTCGTCAAACCTTATTTCCTTCTCACCTTACAGTAATTGTAAGGACGCTGATGTTCAGTTTTTAAGCTTAGGTATAGTCCAAACAAAGGGCACTCATGTTGTTTTGCTGAGTGAGGAACAAGAAGAAGAAGACTGTGATGAGTTTTTGTACGCAGAAATCATAAACAAACTAGAAAAAGAAACTGATTTTACACTTGAGACTGTTGCAATGAGATACTTTGCGGGATATATTGCTTAGAAAATGCCTTCAAAGAGCCACTGTTCAAATAGTTCAGAAATTTTTTTGAGAAAAGATGAAAAAATAACATGCCCTTCTGAGTTTTTTATATTTGGCAAAAAAATTTCTCAAAATAGTGATTTTGGCAGTCTTTTTGCACCATCCGATGAATTGTTTGACGTTTGTAAGCTTCATTTAAAAGTTTTCCATAAAAAAAAAATACTCCTCATCATCATCATTTGAATAAACATAAAATAAATCTATACTTATTCAAATGAGATAACTAATTTCAACCGTTTTCATTACCTTACAAAATGCTTTTAATAATAAAGTTTATTCAGAAAAAAATCAAATGATCAGACGACAAAATTTCACAATTGTACCAAGTTCCTACCTTATACTCGTAATTATTTATAAAGCAAACATAAATAATTTAAAAATCGAAAACCTTTTTCTGAAATATAAGAATCCATTGAAAAATTTATCTGACTGTGTCACCTACATACATATATACCTACGTAGATATTTATTTTTTATTTGATGAAAATTGCTCACATATATGTAGAATCATCCCTGATGATATGATAATACTTGCAAAAAGGAAAGGCACTACCCCGCCAGGCACTACCACTGCTGTGCATGGTACTGATCCTGGACCGAGCAGAAATGTTCGGGTCAGAGCTATACGGATTCCGGGGGCTAGCAAAATAATGAAACAGTTTGGACGCAATTTGAGGGTCGCGAGTTGGAACGTTGGAAGCATGACCGGTCGAAGTTACGAGCTGGAAGAGATGATGAATAGAAGGCGGGTGGACATCTTGTGTGTCCAAAAGACGAAATGGAAAAACACCGGGAATCGGGCGCGTTTCTTGGACGTTAGGACAAAAGATTACAAGATGTTCTACTACGGAACGGAAAAGTCTAGGAACGGAATCGGTATCATCCTTGCGGCAGAGCTACTTGGAAACGTCTTGAGCATTTCGAAGTCCAGCGACCGTTTGATGTCTCTCAAACTAGTAATACAAGGAGAGGTGTGGAATATTGTCAGTGCATATGCTCCCCACAATGGGTGCAATCATATAGATAAAGATGCATTTTGGCTAGATTTCCACAATCTCCTTAAGAACATCCCAAAGGAAGAATTTCTGTTTGTTGGAGGAGATTTGAATGGACATGTCGGGACATCAAACGAAGACTATGAAAACTGCCATGGAGGACTTGGATATGGCACCAAGAACCTTCCTGGTGAAGACATCCTAAGCATGTGCAAATCACACGGTCTTATCGTGTTAAATACCATGTTCATCAAACAAAGCCGACACCTGATCACTTACAGCAGTGGTGGAGATGAAACTCAGATTGACTACCATTTGGTAGGCAGTTTCATGAAGCCTCGGGTAAAAGATTGCAAAGTGATCCTGGGAGAGGCAATCGCTCGACAACACCGTCTCCTGCTAACAGAAATTTTTATGAAAACACCAAAGAAAAGCAAACAAACAAGGGTCTCTGAGAAAATCAAGTGGTACAATCTGGACAAAGAAAAAGGCGAAGCTTTTGTTTTCGTAATGAAAAATTACCTCTCTTGCTTAAAGAAGGCCAAATCACTGCTAGGAGCTTCAAAAGGCCACCATCAACACGCCAAAGAAACATGGTGGTGGAGTGATGAAGCTAAGAAAGTGATAAATGAGAAGAAAGCGGCTTTCAAAGCTTGGTCAAAGTGCCCCTCTAATAATAGTGACGAAAAAGGTCGCCTCGAAATGGAATACAGATGCTGCAAGAAAAAAGCGAAGAAGAAGTGCGCCCAGCTTCAAGCAGAGAGTACGGAGGGCCTGTATCGGGAGCTGGAGAAAATATTTTCCCCCGTTGCTGATGCAAACCAGGCTATCCAGGAGCTGCGAAGACACAATATGAACAAGAGTGCCACTATCTTCAAAATAGCCGCCCAAAGAAGGAAGAATGCTCAGGAGATTCGTTCGCCAAAGTTCATTAGCAATGCTCATGGCCAGCTTCTTGTGGATGACGACAAAATTCTGCAGAGGTGGCGGCAGTATTGTGAAGAGCTTTTGAATGAACAGTTTCCCCGGCTATACTTTCCAAGAGCCACCCCTAACTGTGAAGAAATACCCGACATTACAGTCGAAGAAGTTAGTGAGGCGGTCAAATACTCCAAAAAACGAAAAGCGGTTGGGCCAAACGAGATACCCTCTGAGTTCTGGAAAAAGATGGGAGACATCGGGTTCAGATGGCTCAGAATTCTCATTTCCAAATTCGTGAGAGGTGATCCAATGCCGAATGAATGGAGGGAAAGTTACCTTCTCCCTGTATACAAAGGGAAGGGTGATACGCGAAACTGTGATAACTACCGTTCGATCAAGCTGATGTCACACACCATGAAGATCGTTGAGCGGGTATTAGGTGGCCGACTGCGAAAAATAATACGGCTATCTGATGATCAGTGCGGGTTTGTCTCGGGTAAATCAACCACAGATGCAATCCAAAGTATAAGGATAATAATGGAAAAACATCGTGATTCCTTAAGGGATTTGCATATTGTATTGGTTGACTTTGAAAAGGCATTCGACAGACAACCACGAGATCTGATATGGGTGGCGCTAAGACATCGAGGGGTTCCAGAAACCTATGTACAGATGATTATGGACATGTACGAAGGAGCAAAGACAAGAGATGCCCCGCTGGAGTAACCGAAGAGTTCCCAATCAAAGTCGGGGTACACCAGGGAAGCGTTTTAAGTCCTTTGCTCTTTATTACAGTCCTTGATTATCTGCTTGAAGGTAAAGTGATGGACCCCAAGGTACATCAGTTATTCTTTGCTGACGATGGAGCCATCATAAGTGAGGATCCTACATCCCTGCAACGAGCACTTGATGTGTGGGTGGACGTTTTGGAGGGAAATGGGTATCGCATTAGTTCAAAAAAGACAGAGTACTTGTGCTGCCCGTTCTCTGATCCACTCAGGCCTATTCCAGACATTTATTTGAATGGAACAGTACTTCCCAAGTGCGAAAAGTTCAAATATCTGGGATCTATGATCAATAGTAAAGCAACTTGTGATGACGACATCAATCATCGTGTAAGCGTAGGGTGGATGAAGTGGCGAGAAAATTCCGCTATCTTCTGTGACAGAAAAATGCCCCCTAAGTTGAAAGGAAGGCTCTACACCGCAGTTGTACGTCCAGCGCTCACATACGGTTCACAATGTTGGACGATGTACAAAAAGTATGAGAGTAAATTAACGGCAGCTGAGATGAAGATGCTTCGCATGACAGCAGGAGTGACAAAGCTTGATCGAATAAGAAGTTCGAAGATCCGTGGAAGCTTTCACATCAAGGAAACCATCGTACAAAAAATAGAGCGTGACCGGCTCAGTTGGTATTGCCACGTTCAAAGAAGAGATCATTTGAACCCTGTTAAAAAGGCAATATCAATGCACGTTCCAAAGACATCGCGATGTAGGAAAGGCAGGCCTATAAACGCCTGGATCAGACAAATGCGACGACATCGGCATTTCATTGGCCTCAGTAACCGAGTGATCCAAAATCGGCAGGCCTGCCGATATTTTCTGAGGTCAAATAGGCGAACCCCACATGCGGATCAGTAGAAATGCGGTGAAGTGGGAGGGTTGTGATCCCTTGTTTTCGGATCATAGCCTCGCTGATAAAAGGAAGAAGAAGATATGTAGAATCATCCCTCATACATCTCACAAAACGTGCTACCAACTCACAACCGTTTGAGCATGGTATACATACAAGATCGATCGAACTGGGACCCACGAGTAAATCCCAGTCGATTGAAAATTGGCAATTTTTTTTTGCACTGGATGCGATATCTATGTAACTATATTATCTGTGCTACAATGTAGCATCGTGGAAAGAATCTCTTCATGATCTGTTGATAAAGATCGAGCTATCTACCCGTGTCACTTTTGAAGAAAGACCGCAGGAAAGCCTTACCAGGAACACGTACCGAACTCTTGAAAAAAAAATTATTTCCACAACCAAAACAGCATATGTACAATCTCTTTAATTTTCAAGGCTAGTGGTGAGCTTCTCAGACTAAATTATATGCCATATAGGACTGAAGGAAACCCGGAATGCTGTTTGTGCAATCTACGATCTAAGGAAGACATTTATCACTTCATTGGAATATGCCCCATATTGAACGTGATCAGGAGAATTCACTGGGGAAAAAGCAGACTGTCGTCAAACGAAGTTATTTCAATCCTGAACGGCCAAAATTGGAGTGTGCTGGCGAGTTATATAAAAACTTCTTTAAACTACCGGAAGCAGATACAAGATGAAGCATTTTAAATACTATTATTTATATAGGATAGGATAAAATAGTAACATTGTATAAAAATAATCAAATCTAATAATTACATGTTTTAGAATATAAATCTCTCTTTTCTGGCTGACGGCAAATGCCAGTGCTATACTTTGTGAATTTATATCTTTGGATTCTTTCTTTATTGTAGAATAAAATCGCATATTTAATCTATCTAATCTGCTCAAGTGCAGGGTAATAACAGCATCTTTCGGAAGCAGCACTGTCAAACGACATGCCCATCGAGGCACTCCTCAAGGGAATGTACTGTATCCACTACTATGGAATTTAGTGCTAAAATTTTAGTGTTTAAACAACTGCAGGGTTGCTGCCTCCTCAGATGATCTTAATAACAGGCAAATACCCGCTGGCCGATATCATACAGTCTGCTTTCAACGAACTGCTCAGATGGGCCGACAAATGCGGCCTCTCCGTTAACCTGACGAAGACTGAACTAGTCATATTTACAAGAAAGCACAAACTCCCTGACTTCACTTCACTCAAAATAAGAGGACCCACTTTAGGTTTTCAAATAGCGCTACCTATTTAGGCCTAAAGCTTGAGCGCAAACTAATTTGGAACGAGTATGTTGTCGAATGTGCCAGGCAATCACTGGCTGTCCTATACATCTGCAAGGAGGCAGTAGGCTCCGCCTACCTTGGAGCCTACAACCAAACATCATGCACTAGCTATACACGTCGGTAATAAGACCGGCCCTGGAGAAGAAGTCCTACTTATCCATAATGGGGAAGACTTAACGAGTTGTATGTCTCAGCATTACCGGTGCACTAAGAACTTCTCCCACAGCGGGGCTCCAAACCATGCTCCACCCACTTCCGATTCAGTCAGTAAAAAATTGGCTATCAGCTCGGCAATAAGACCGAGAGACTGGGAACAGTAGAAGGAACCACACACGGGATGCACCTTCTCCCCCATTTTCACTGACCTCCTGCCCACTGAATATGACTTCATTGAGGCCTACATGTACTCAATACCGGACAGTACTGAGTGGATACAACGCGATGTCCTATGCAACGAATCGCTTTCAATTTTCACGGACGGGTCCAAAACCAAGAGCGGAGTTGGTGCCGGAATCTCTTCAGAAGACCTGGACATACACCTCCTTTTTAACCTTCCAAACCATTGCAGCATTTTTCAAGTCGGAGTTACCACTGTTCGTCAAGCCGCTGACTGGCTAGCAGTTAATACGCTATTAACATCGGATATTGTTCTCTACGTCGATAGTCAGGCACCCATCAAATCTCTCGCATCCAGAACTACGAGATCTAATGCAGCGAAAGACTGCCGCGTATCTCATAACGAGATAATTGGTCAGTACAACCTCACCCTTCGTTAGGTACCAGGTCACTGTGACATACCGGGAGTTGTGCAGCTGAATAACTGGCTCGATGGAAGCGGAAACTTTTAGTCTTCTGCTGGAGACTCACTTTCCTGGCAATAATATAACCACTAGGTCGGAGCTTGGTCCGCTTACCCAGGCTGAGCTTGATCTAAGTCAGAAAACTCGGCGCAGCTGGTATATTGCATCAGCTGTGGGAACAGAAGAGGCCATCAAATATGCTGTGGCATCTTTTGATGGTTTCAAATCGCCTGGCACCAATGGAATATATCCAGCTATGCTACAACAAGGTATGGATCAGCTATTGCCAACTCTGAAAAGAATTTTCACCGCTGTTCTGGCGCTGGCATATATTCCTACACCTTGGCGGACAGTCAGAGTAGTTTTCATACCGAAAATTGGTAAGGAAGACTATTCGCTCCCCAAGAGTTTCAGACCTATAAGTTTGACATCCTTCTTACTGAAAAGTATGGAGAGACTGGTAGAATTTCACGGGCGCAAAGTTGCTTTGAAGCTGCATCCACTATCGAAGATGCAGCATGGCTATCAGCGTGGGAAATCCTGGGAGACCGCACTTCAAAATGTAGTGGCCAGAATTGAATGCGCGCTTGATAGGAGAGAATACGCGATGGGAGTCTTCATCGACATTGAGGTTGCTTTTGACAATGCGACTTTTGACTGCGTGAGCGACTCTGCCAGACAACACGGGGTAGATGAAACATTAGTGTTGTGGATTAAAGCAATGCTAATGAATAGAACTTTGGTAGTTGATGCGGATTGTGGCCAATATGTTATGACAGGGGTAAACAGGGACTGTCCGCAAGGTGGCGCTCTGTCTCCATTGTTATGGTGCATGGTGGTCGACTCTCTGTTGAACACTCTAAATAGTCCTAACGTCTACGCTCAGGCATATGCGGATGATGTCGCCGTGCTTTCTGTCGGGCCATGCCTGGCGACGGTCTGTGCTAACGCTCAGCCGGCGCTGGACATGATCGATGAATGGTGTACTAGGAGTGGGCTTTCGGTGAATCCTCTTAAAACTGAGGTTGTTCTTTTTACGAGAAGGAGGATTTTGACCGGTCTGACTCAGCCAATGCTAAAAGGCGTCACCATTCGCATTTCCAATGAAGCCAAATATCTGGGAGTGATTTTAGATACGAAACTTCATTGGTTTAAACAAACACGTCGAGTCGAAAACATCCAAGGCGCTCTCAGTCTTCTGGCAGTGTAAGGGTGCTTTTGGCAAGACATGGGGCTTGTCACCGAATAAGGTTCTCCGGATCTATACGGCTATGATAAGACCATTCCTCGAATATGCGTCGGTTGTTTGGTGGAAGGGGTTCTCGTGTAAATATGTGGTTGCCTTTTGGGCAAAACTCCAAAGAACGGCTTGTCTCGGCTGCACGGGAGCTTTTCCGAGTACGCCTGGCTCTGCTCTAGACGCTTTGCTGAACTTACCTCCCTCGATACTTATATCATGGGTTGCACTATCAAAGCCATCCATCGTCTAAGGCGGGGCGGTTTTTGGTATACCCCACACTGGAATTTTGATGAACTTGCGCGACACTTATCTTACGACTCCTGTCTTGTGGATATGCCGTCTGATGCAATGACACCAGAACTACAGCTGATGCGTAAATTCAGAGTCGACTTTCCTTGTTCTCAGGACTGGCTTCGGCCAGAGTCTGAGCTAGGAATGGAATGCAGTCGCATTTTCACGGACGGTTCCAAAATCAGTCAAGGGTTTGGTGCTGGGGTCTTCGTGGAAGTCGACAACATTAGACTTCACTTCTCGTTAGGCAAATATGTGTCTGTTTTCCAAGGGGAAACTTATGCAATCCTAATGGCCATGAACTTTGTTGTGAAGAACAGGTGGAAGGGACGTAGTATTTGTGTCTGTAGTGACAGTCAGGCTGCGCTTAAGGCCTTGCTTAACCCTTTAACCACTTCCAAAATAGTTCGTGAAACCAAAAACTCTTTGAACTCGGTCGCAAGGCGGAATTTTCTGTCTCTTATCTGGGTCCCAGGTCACACTGGGATCTTGGGGAACGAGATCTCCGCTGAGATTGCTAGGCAAGGCTCGGAGGAGGGTTTCTCAGGTCCCGAACCCGCGTTGGGTCTCCCTGTGGTCCTCGGGCTTCCAGTGACGATTGAGTCTCTCACGAGTACAATTGTGTGTGGCATGACTCTCCGGGATGCAGGTTGACTAAACGCATGCTCCCGGACGTCTGTAAGAAATCAGCGGCATTCTTGCTCTCTCTCAGCAGAAAAGACTGTAGACAACTTATTGGCGTCTTGACAGGTCACTTTGCTTTTACCAAGCGCCTGAACGTGCTGGGCTTGAGTGACACTACAATCTGCGACGCTTATGGATAGAGCGACGACACCGCGGAACATTATCTCTGTGAGTGTCCGGCCTTTGCTCGTATCAGGTGGCAGATCCTCGGTGCGGATGTGGTGAGTACTGGTACTGTAAGCTCCTCATCACTAAAGTGCTTGCTTGGCTTTCCTAGAAAGACAAGGAAATTCCAATAAAATGGGTAAATCAGGGTTTGCTCTCTGGTAGTACAATGGACCAGTTGCGTCTGAGTGCTCCAGTTGAGCGTTTCCTATCCCGACAAAAAAAAAAAAAACTGCCTCGGCAAGGCCCATTTGGTCCAAACAGCATAAGTATTATCGACATCAAACGTCTTATGTTAAATACCCTATTCAAATATACGCGGAGAAAGTAGCAAATCACCGATGGCAACTGCTAGCCTAATGCAACACCGCCAGACAACTTTAGCCAACACTTAACAAATCTAGGTCCATCGGACTCCTGAAACATAAGAGAGGAACCCTCTCCAAAATAACAAACGTTCTCATGGGACACTGCGTCATAGGAAGACATGCCCAAAGACTACAAGGATCTTGCCCGATCCACAAGAAGGGAGACCTCCTCAACTGCGCCAATTATGGAGGCATCAGTCTCCTCAACATCGCATACAAGATCTTTTCTGCGATATTATGTGAACGCCTGAAAGCTTTTATCAACAGTCTGATTGGACCCTATCAGTGCGGTTTTAGACCAGAAAAGTCCAACATCGATCAAGTCTTCACACTTCGGCAGATCCTGGAGAAAACACAAGAATTTCAAATCGATATTCACCATCTCTTTATCGATTTCAAGGTCGCCTATGACTGCATCTACAGAGAAGAGCTTTATAAAGCCATGTCTAATTTTGACATCCCTACCAAACTTGTCCGTCTGTGCAGGACCTTTGATGTCAAAACAGGTTTTAGACAAGGTGACGCGTTGTCATGTGCCTTCTTTAATATTGTACTTGAACGGATTGTACGGAACTCACAAGCCAACACCGGAGGCACAATCTATTACAAGTCTGTACAACTGCTTGCGTGCGTGGACGATATAGATATTATCGGAAGAACTCAGCGGGCTGTCACCGTTGCGTTTGAAAGCATTGAGGAGGAAGAGGCCAAAATGGGTTTAGCGATAAACGAGGGCAAAACCAAGTACATGCTGTCAACAAGAAGGGACAACCAACACCGACGAATTGGACAGAACGTCACAGTCGGCAGCTATAACTTCGAGATAGTAAGCGACTTTGTTTACCTTGGTTCTGCTATAAACTCGAAAAACAAGAACAGCGCAGAAATCAAGCGAAGAATAACTCTTGCCAATCGCTGTCTTTTTGGGCTTTTAAGGCAATTCAACAGTAAAGCCCTATCTCGAACTACTATGGAGACTCTGTATAAGACCCTGATCATCCCAGGCCTGCTTTACGGCGCTGAAACATGGACTTTATTAAAAGAGGATGAAGATATCCTTGGTGGCTTCGAGAGAAAAATTCTTCGTAAGATTTTCGGTCCCGTTTGCGTTGACGGGTTTTGGAGGAGAAGATTCAATCACGAACTATACGAGCTGTACAGCGACATCGACCTAGTCAAAAAACTGGGTATTGGACGTCTCAGATGGGTAAGACATGTAGAGCGAATGGACACCAACGCTCCGGCCCGCAGAGTCTTCGAATCTAACCCCGAGGGACGACGCAGCAGAGGGAATCATCGCCGTAGGTGGCGCGCACAAGTTCAAGGGGACCTCGACCAACTTGGAATGCGCTACTGTAGGCAATTAGCTAAAGACCGAGCTAAATGGAGAAGCTGGTTGGTTGAGGCCCAGGTTCACCCCGAACTGTAGCGCCACCTAAGTAGGTAAGTGTCTGCATACAGAATAGTTTTCTGTGGTTGAGTAGCGCAGTTTCTGCCGTGTCTGTTCGCGTCCTTAAGGGTATTAATAACCACTTCGGCGTTCGCGCAAATTATGAACAAAAAGAAACTGACAATGCGTAGGAAGTGCATTGCAGAAACATGAAGCGATTAACGTCCGGGTAGACTTGTGAGGAACTGTACAAAGCGAAGAACTAGCAAAGCAATTTCCCCAGACATTGTGCACATCTGCGAGAACTTTTTTCATCATTTCTTTCATTTTCATGTGTTTTATCCTTCCTTACAAGTGAGCTTTAAATGCATCAAGGATTCATTCATTCAATCAGTTGTGTCTGTTGTACTCTCGAAGTCTATGGGAGCATTAAAAATAATCAGAGCTGCTGGCATCATCATTGTCACCATCACATTTCCTATGATGAGTTTGAAGGTGATTTCGCAAGGAGACTGTTGCAGGAGGCGCACAAAACGAAGGACTTGCTTGTAATGCTTCACTGAATACTCTCGAGTGTGATATCGAATTTTTAAGCGAACTCTGTTGCATTATTGAATGAATGCTCTTGAAACTTGTGCAAATTGAAATGGAGATGGAGTAGTGGAGGGATTATAAGTTCCGCTTGTCCTCGATCTGCGATGCAATGATTATTTCTTAAGAAATTGGATTGTCTGAGAGGTAATGAGTGCGATAGATCTTAAATATTGACGCAATCTTAGCAGTAATGGGATGGAAACTTCCGTGGGAGTAGATACAAGTAAAGGGGCAAAGGCACAGGACTTAAGCTGGATAAGAAGGTTAGAGTCTTGCAGTTTGACTGCTTGATTGCCACTCCCTTATGAGAAGAGAAAAAAACTTTAAGCCGAGTCCTTTCGACTAGTAATCACTGTGTCAACACTTTATACCCACATAGTCACTTGGATTAATCACCAAATCAGAGTACAAAGGACATTGCTCCAATTTTCCTCGCTTCCACGATTCTTTTATCCCCGAAAACAAGACCGCTATTTAACCAAACCAGGCCAACGAGACCATCTACCGAGAGAATTGATAAGGATTCTCTGTGTGTGTGTGCGAACTGCGTTATCCGCTCGCAATAACTCAATTGTTCGAAAACAGTTGTTGAAAACCAAGCTTTTGAACCAAAAACAGGTCGATGAGCAGTAAAAAAAAAAAACATCCGGAAAAAATCATAATGAATGGTAATCCGCCTGGGTAATTGGAACTGCTGCTCCCCTTCATCCTGCGTCTCCAACGGTTTTGGTAATCATTGCAGGATTTATGAAAATTCATGTTGATTGAGTTTTGCAATTTTCCGATTCCGGGTGAGGAGGACTGCGAGTTTGAGCGTAAAACTTTCGATTTCCATTCGACGAGAAGAGTAGAGAGCAACTTTGCCCTTTCCGCATAAAATAACTTTGCAATTGTTCGACGAGGGTAGGTACAAGTAGTACAAGGACTCATCCAGCTGCAAAGCGTTTTCAGATCGTTTTTCGTTTCAGAAATTTTTTTCCCCACCGCTGCTCCCCTCAACGATATGGTTTTCCACGTTTATGGTTGCCGGCAATCATCTCGTTTTTTGGTGTTGAATTGAATGTAAAGTTGGATTTCGAACAGAAGTGTGTGCAAAGTAGCAGAAGACGAGATGGGGGCAGCAAACTGTTCAACGAAATGAAATTTATTGGAAAATACTCTTTATCCAGGCGGGTGGCGGCCGGCAGATGATGGTAATGCCGTGGCCAAACAATGAGTCAAAATTGTTGTTAGCCGTACAAGTTGAAGTTGTGTTATTCAAGAGGGGATAGTATTGTTGGTTTGGTTTTGAGGTCTAAAGTTGGCTGCCTGCGGTTGGGTTTTTTCTTTCTCGGTTTTCAGTTTGTTTTCAGTTAATCGGTTGGATGAATACACGATCAGGGGAAACTGATTAAGTGATTTATCAACTCGACGAGTAAAGTGGTGTTTGGAGTTTTGGAAAAAAAAAAATTGTTTGGGTTTTTATTTTTTTGAGAATTTAATCCGAATCATGTAAGAGTAAAATTGACGTTAAGAGGTGGTGAAGAGTGCGGACGCAGGGTATCTTTTATATCTAGACGCAAAACAGGAAATGGTGTGTGCCTCACCCACATAAGCACATGGTCGAAGTCAAACTTCAGTTCAATACTTACTTAGATGGCGCTACAGTCCGGGGTGGACCTGGGCCTCAACCAACAAACCTCTCCAGCCAGCTGCCTCCAGTTGCGCATGCCAAGTTGGTTGAGGTCCCCCTCCACTTGTTTGCGCCACATACCGTGAGGTCGTCCTCTATTGCGCCGTCCATCCGGGGTGGATTTAAAGACTTTCTTAGCGGGAACGTTGGGCTCCATCCGTTCTACATGACCCAGCCATCTAACTCGTAGTCGCTGTATGTGAACTCTTCTGGCTAAGTCGATATCCTTGTACAGACCGTATAATTCGGCATTGTACCTTCTCCTCCACTCACCGCCTATGCAGACGGGACCAAAGATCGCTCGAAGAACTTTTCTCTCGAAATAACCAAGATCATCGTCATCCGGTTTTGTCAAAGCACATGCCTCTGCGCCATACAGCAGTACTGGGATGATTAGAGACTTATAAAGAGTTGCCTTAGTAGTTCGAGATATGGCATTGCTACTCAATTGCCGTCTTAGCCCATAGAAACAACGATTGGCAGAAGTAATTCTTCGTGTGATCTTCCTACTGATGTCATTTGCGGAGTTCACCATAGAGCCTTACTTACTTACTTAGGTGGCGCTACAGTTCGGGGTGAACCTGGGCCTCAACCAACAAACCTCTCCAGCCAGCTGCCTCCAGTTGCGCATGCCAAGTTGGTTGAGGTCCCTCTCCACTTGTTTGCGCCACATACCGTGAGGTCGTCCTCTATTGCGCCGTCCATCCGGGGTGGATTTAAAGACTTTCTTAGCGGGAACGTTGGGCTCCATCCGTTCTACATGACCCAGCCATCTAACTCGTAGTCGCTGTATGTGAACTCTTCTGGCTAAGTCGATATCCTTGTACAGACCGTATAATTCGGCATTGTACCTTCTCCTCCACTCACCGCCTATGCAGACGGGACCAAAGATCGCTCGAAGAACTTTTCTCTCGAAATAACCAAGATCATCGTCATCCGGTTTTGTCAAAGCACATGCCTCTGCGCCATACAGCAGGACTGGGATGATTAGAGTCTTATAAAGAGTTGCCTTAGTAGTTCGAGATATGGCATTGCTACTCAATTGCCGTCTTAGCCCATAGAAACAACGATTAGCAGAAGTAATTCTTCGTGTGATCTTCCTACTGATGTCATTTGCGGAGTTCACCATAGAGCCTTACTTACTTACTTAGGTGGCGCTACAGTTCGGGGTGAACCTGGGCCTCAACCAACAAGCCTCTCCATTTAGCTCGGTCTTTAGCTAATTGCCTCCAGTTGCGCACTCCAAGTTGGTCGAGGTCCCCTTGAACTTGTGCGCGCCACCTACGGCGATGATTCCCTCTGCTGCGTCGTCCCTCGGGGTTAGATTCGAAGACTCTGCGGGCCGGAGCGTTGGTGTCCATTCACTCTACATGTCCTACCCATCTGAGACGTCCAATACGCAGTTTTTTGACTAGGTCGATGTCGCTGTACAGCTCGTATAGTTCGTGATTGAATCTTCTCCTCCAAAACCCGTCAACGCAAACGGGACCGAAAATCTTACGAAGAATTTTTCTCTCGAAGCCACCAAGGATATCTTCATCCTCTTTTAATAAAGTCCATGTTTCAGCGCCGTAAAGCAGGACTGGGATGATCAAGGTCTTACATAGAGTCTCCTTAGTTGTTCGGGATAGGGCTTTACTGTTGAATTGCCTTATAAGCCCAAAAAAACAGCGATTGGCAAGAGTTATTCTTCGATTGATTTCTGCACTGATCTTGTTAGAAGAATTTATAGCAGAGCCAAGGTAGACAAAGTCCCTTACTACCTCGAAGTTATAGCTGCCCACGGTGACGTTTTGTCCAATTCGTCGATGTTGGTTTTCCCTTCTAGTTGACAGCATATACTTGGTTTTGCCCTCGTTTATCGCTAAACCCATTTTGGCCTCTTCCTCCTCAATGCTTTCAAACGCAACGGTGACAGCCCGCTGAGTTCTTCCGATAATATCTATATCGTCGGCGTATGCAAGCAGTTGTACAGACTTGTAATAGATTGTGCCTCCGGTGTGGCTTGTGAGTTTCGCACAATCCGTTCAAGTACAATATTGAAGGTTTCAGGCGTTCACACAATATCGCAGAAAAGATCTTGTATGCGATGTTGAGGAGACTGATGCTTCTATAATTGGCGCAGTTGAGGGGGTCTCCTTTCTTGTGGATCGGGCAAACGATGCTGAGATTCCATTCATCAGGCATACACTCCTCTGACCAAATATTAGAAATGAGTTGGTGTATGCACTCTACCAATTCATCCCCAGCTGCCTTGAAAAGTTCGGCCGGTAAACCGTCAGGTCCAGCAGCCTTGTTCGATTTTAGCTTGGATATTGCTATCCTCACTTCGTTTTGGTCAGGTGGACGGAAATTTTGACTATCATCGTCCATGTTGAATGGTTCATTCTGCCTGACAGCGGGATGTTGGTCTTCGTCGCCGTTATACAGTCTGCAGAAGTAGTTTTTCCATATTCTCAGCACCGACTGTGATTCTACTACGAGGTTTCCATTCTCATCTCTACAGGTTTCTGTACGGGTATTACTTCTCTGACACGTTCTTTTTACCTTTTGGTAAAACTTCCGTACATTGTTCCTGGAGTATAGACTCTCGATATTCTCAAACGCGCGCTTCTCATGCTCTTTCTTCTTCTTTTGGAAAAGCCGATGTTCTTCCCGTCTCTTTTGCTCGTAGAGCTCACGAGCAGCTCTCGTCTTCCTTTGCAGCGGCGCTTTGTATGCCTCTTGTTTTGCTGCATGCACTCGCCGGCATTCTTCGTCAAACCAGGGGTTTCGCGGTGGTGGTCGAGCGGGACCCAGCACATCAGTCGCGGCGTTTCTGATGGCATGTTGGCAGCGTTGCCACTGGTCTTCGGTACTTGATGCTGGCGGCAAAGGGGTGATTGAGAGATTTCGGGATACGCGTTCAGCGAAGAGTCTGGCGGTCTCTTGCGATTGTAGCTTTTCGACGTTAAATTTTCTCACAGTAATTCTTCTTTGTTGCTCAGATTGGGATATCCGTATTCGTACCTTGGCTACAACAAGGTAATGATCCGAGTCTATGTTGGCCGCTCGGAAGGTCCGGACATCCAGAATACTGGAGGCATGCCTTGCGTCGATCGCAATATGATCAATTTGGTTGATCGTGACATGATCATTGGGCCGGCATGTCTGCTTATGAATATCGAGATGAGGAAACCATGTGCTTGCTATGGTGACACTTCGCTCCACAGCGAAAGCCTTAGTCCGTTATCAGACGTGGTGTCGTTTAGGCTATGCTTACCGACTGCCCTACCAAAGACGTCCGCCTTTCCTATTTTGGCGTTAAAAGCGCCCAATACGATCTTAACGTCGTATTTAGGACATTGCTCGTATGTTTTGTCGAGGAGCTCGTAGAAACACTCTTTGGTGGCAGGGTCCTTTTCTTCTGTGGGGGCATGAACACATATTAGGCTTATGTTAGCGAATTTAGCCTTGATCCGGATAGTCATAATACGCTCGCTCACGTGTCGGAAGCTTAAGACTTCTTGCCTAAGTCTGCCGCGTATGACAAATCCGCATCCGAATAAGCGTTGCCTGTTGCCTCTGTAGCAATCACCGTAGTAGATGTCACAGTTTTTCATCCTCTTTTTGCCCGGCCCATCCCATCGCACTTCCTGGATGGCGGTAATATCTGCTTTATAGCAGTCTAGGGCCTCTGCTAGTTGTTCGGCTGCACGTGGTCTGTAAAGGGACAGAACATTCCACGTACAGATCCGAAGGTCGTTGTCCTTATTTCGTTTGCTGGGGTCGTCATTAGTTGAGTCATCCTTATCCGAGGCTTTTGGTTGTTTCGGAACCATGCGCTTTTTACGTGGTAGGGAAGTTACCCCGACGGCACAACCCCCAACCTGGAGGGCCAGTTCCTTAATTATTCCCAGAGGACGAGGGGCCGGGAACACCGGTGCCAGTAGTCCACTACGGGAGTATGAGCGCTGCCGTTGGCCCATTAAGGGCTCCTCCGCCACAATCTCTATTCCAATGTCTTGACCAACATTGGAAATTCCTTAAGAAGTGCTCTAGTGAAAAAAGCACTATTCCCCCCCTCTCTCATCTGCTGCCACTAAGAATCGGCCAAATAGGGTTGGTTACCCATCTCTTCGATTAAGGTACTATACACCCGGCTGTCACCGCGTGGAGGTTGAGAGTATTAGTTGGTAGGCCTCAGCTGAGTGAAAACGCTTGTGTTTTCATATGATCGCATGCACTACCGTTTGACTATAGAGCCTAGGTAGACAAAATTCTTTAGTACCTCAAAATTATATCTGTCTATTGTGGCGTTCTCTCCAAGACGCCGATGTTGGGTGCCCTTTTTTGTAGACAGCATGTATTTTGTTTTGCTTTCATTGACCGCTAGACCCAACTTTCCTGCCTCGATCTCAGTACTCGTAAATGCGGCATTGACTGCCCGCTGAGTTCTTCCGATTATGTCAATGTCATCGGCATAAGCGAGTAGTTGTACAGAGTTGTAAAAGATTGTACCTCCGGTGTTGGCTTGCGAGTTTCGTACAATTCTCTCAAGTTCTATGTTAAAGAGATAGCATGGTAGCGGTTCATCTTGTCTAAGACCTTTCCTGACATCGAACGGAGTTCTCCATCGTCATTCTGCACAAACAGACGAGCTTGGCAGGGATGCCAAGACTAGACATGGCTCTGTATTACTCGTCTCTAAACACGCTATCATAGGCAACTTTGAAATCGATGAAGAGGTGGTGCGTATCGATTTTATATTCACGGGTTTTTCCCTAGATCTGCCGTAGTGTGAATATTTGGTCAATGGTGGACTTTCCCGGCCTGAAACCGCACTGATGAGGACCTATCAGGTTGATGACGATCGGTTTAGGCGTTCACATAATACGGCAGACAGGATCTTATATGCGATGTTGAATAGACTTATACCTCTGTAGTTGGCGCAGTTCAGAGTTTCTCCTTTCTTCAGGATCGGGCAAACGATGCTGAGGTTCCATTCATCGGGCATACTTTCGTCCGACCAGATTTTACAGAAGAGCTGGTACATGCTCCTTACCAACTCATCTCCTCCTGCCTTGAAAAGTTCAGCGGCAAGGCCGTCGGCTCCAGCAGTTTTGTTGGATTTGAGTTCCTCACTTTATTCTGATCAGGTTGACGGGAATCTTGACTGCCGTCGTCAATATTGAAGGGCTCATTCTGCCTGACAGCGGAATATTGGTCATCATCGCCGTTCAACAGTCTGCAGAAGTGTTCCTTCCATATCCCCAGCACCGACTGCGATTCTACTACTATGTTGCCATTTTCGTCCCAACAGGCTTTTGATCTGGCTTTGAAACCCTGGCATGTTCCTTTTACATTTTGGTAAAATTTTCGAATATCGTTCCTCCAATAAACTCTCAATCTCCTCAATTGGGCGCTTTTCATGCTCCTTTTTCTTCTAAGTCGATGTTCCCCGTTTCTCCTGCGCACGTAGAGCTCCTAAGAAGCTGTAGTCCTTTGCAGCGCTGCTTTGTACGCCTCTTGTTTAGCTGCATGTGCTTGCCGGCATTCCTCATCAAACCCGGGGTTTTGTTGTGGTGGCCGCGAGAAACTCAGTACATCAGAGGCGGCATCTCTGATGGCTTGTTGGCAACGCTGCCACTGGTCTTCCGCATTTGCTGCTGGCGGCATAGTACTTAGATTAAGATTAGAAGAAACTCGATCGGGAAAGGTTCTGGCGGTTCAAATTTCCTCACAGTATTTCGTTGATTTCGCTTCATTGTGGATATCCGCATCCGTACCTTGGCTACAACTATGTAGTGATCAGAGTGCACGTTGGCTCCTCCGAAAGTCCGGACACCCAGGATACTGGAAGAGTGCTTTGCGTCGATCGCAATGTGATCGATTTGGTTGACAGTTTTTCGATCAAAGGAGAGCCATGTTCCTTTGTGAATATCGAGACGTGGGAACCGCGTACTAGCTACGACAAAGTTTCGTCCCGCCGCAAAGTCGATCAGCCTGAGTCCGTTGTTGGATATGATGTCGTGCAGGCTGTGCTTTTCGACTACACTACTAAAGACGTCCTCTCTTCCTAGCTTTGCGTTAAAATCACTTAGGATAATTTTAACGTCGTGGCTAGGGCATTGCTCATACGTCTTGTCCAAGAGCTAGTAGAAGCCATCCATGCAACTCCTAAGACGAGGGCCGGATACATCGATGGGGATTTGAGCGCTGCCGTTGGCCTATTAAAGGTTCATCCGCCATCATCTTTCTGAGGAGCTCTTGCTAGACTTCTGAGACGCATATTTCAACCAATCAGGTCAACAAGAGATGCCTCGTCCGGTTAGACATATGCGTGCTAAAGTTCACCCAGATGTGCTTACGCAGGTCTGAGTGTTCAGCTACACATATGTACATCGTCAGACTCAGCACAGCCACCAAGTCGGACGGGCTGGTGGAGGTGGGGGTCACAGGTGGCGGATAATGAACGGCCTGTAGAATGCAGGTTAACTGCGAATACCCAAATCAGCAGTCCCCGACCAAGAGCGGCAAAGAAGAAGGGCTTGGCTGAAAAGGTCAAAGGAACCCCTAAGAACTTTTTACGGCAAGACGAATAGGCACCGTCTTCCATATAGGTGCTCCCCACCCCTCACAAGGTGGCTACGAGGGATACAGTAAGGAGAAAATGGCGAGATCCGGACGTACACGCCACAACGCGAAAGGCGCAGCCTCTTACCTCGGAAAGATGGCTGCATTTATATGTAATCTACAATATATTATGGTACGTACTACTTTAATTAAATATCTAAAATATGATGACTTTGTCATCAGTACCCTTAAACAATTATTGCATACTGGAAAACGAATTGGAATGACAGCTATGAGGGCTGTCGTTTGTGGTATTCTGTTACCTGAGTAAGCTGGAGTGAAATCTGGTCGAAATGGCTTTCAGGCTAATGCTATAAGCGCCCCCGTCCCGTTAAAACTTTGGCAGGACTCAAGGTACGTTCAATGTTTCGTCATCATTAAGTTGGTGGTGTAGGTACAGATGTAATATTCCTGTTTAGCACCGATCTGGCTCGCATGGCCTCACTGCTTGCATAGATAACCATGGGATCCTTGGGTGACTACACATTCGAGCATTGATAGGGGCTTTGAGTGGGGACCCAACCGAAATGATTACAAACAAAACAAATAAAAAAACAGGAGAACGAGGAGAACCCCTTCAAGGGGGGCTCAAGGATGCTGAGGTCACCAGTTGGCCAAGTAGCAGCACCACAAAGATGCATGGAACGACACGAGCCACCCGCAGTAGGAAGGGTGACGGTCGAACCAACATACCAGAAATCTGATTTTCTTAAGCTAGGGGAACAGATTAGAGGGCTGGTAGAAATGCTGGTAGACGGCAAAAGGCGTTCGATTCACCAAGCGATGCGAGATGCCATTGAAAGCATCAGGGCTTTCTATGAGCTTTCGGCGATTCAACTGCACGATGAGAAAGCGAAGGAGGTTATTCGTCGGAGCAACTCCTCGCAAACTTCACCCTGGCTAAAGCCAACAATAGAACCCAAGAGAAGGCACGTTGCAGACATCGAACTTCCGGAGCCAAAGCGGAAGCAGAATCATCCATCAAATGGTGTTGCTGAGAGTCAACCCCCGGAGATAAAGCAGAAGGAGAAACATCCATCAAATGATGCTACAGCGAGTAAACGCCCGGAAAAAAAGCGGAAGATGAAACATCCATCTCTGGCAAACACCAAGGAGAAAGATGTGGCCATTGGCGCTGAGACCCCAGCAAGAGCCCAGCGAACAAGTGCAACCACAAACAAAAAGCAAGCGACAGGAGAAGGCGAATGGTTAAATGTCAGCAGGAAGAAGGACGCCAAAAAGAAGCAGCAAGGGGTCATAAGAACGAAACCTGACGCTATTGTCATCAAAGCTACGGGAGCCCTTTCTTACGCGGATATACTACGCAAAATAAAGGCAGATCCCAAACTGGAAGCAGTTGGAAAAGCGGTTTCTAAAATTAGGAGGACACAAAAGGGAGACCTCCTAATACAACTCAAGGAGACGGGAATAAAGACCACCGAATTTAAAGGCGTAATCAGCGAAGCCTTAGCGGAGCAAGCGAGTGTAAGAACACTTACGCACCGCTCTACTCTCGAGATCAAATACATCGGTGAGGTCACTACAGTGGTTGACATAATCGATGCAATTAGATCCCAGTTTGGAGTAAACGTTTTACCGGCAGACATCTTATCCCTGCGAAAGAAGCCGGGAATATTAAGATTGAGTGGGTAGTCGAATCCGTGGAAAGACACTGCTGAAAACGTGCTTCAAGTGCCTAGAGTATGGTCATGTAGCCACACAATGCAGAAGCGAAGAAGATCGCTCGAAGCTATGTAGGAGATGTGGTGAAGGGGGCCACATAGCGAAAAATTGCGATAAACAACCATCCTGCATGTTTTGCCAGAAAAACCACCCAGGCGACGCGCATCATATAGCTGGTAGCAGCAGATGCCCGGTCTTCAGGAGAGCTATTACAAGCAAAATACCATGAAGATACTACAGATAAATCTTAATCACTGCAGAATAGCCCAGGACATCCTGGCGCAAACGGCCAAGGACGAAAGAGCCGACATTGTTATGATCAGCGAGCCCTATAAATGTCCCGAACAGAACAATAACTGGATCTGTGATAAAGCAAAACAGGTGGCAATATGGATATGTGGACCCCATTCCTTCCAAGAAACAAACGACCAAACAGAAGGCTTCGTGCGTGCGAAAATAAATGGAATCCATTTCTATAGCTGCTATGCAAGACCCAGCTTGACGACCAGCGAATATCAACTAATGCTGGACCATCTAACCGCGGATGCGCTCCAGAGAACCCCAGTGGTTATAGGAGGAGACTTCAACGCGTGGGCCACAGAATGGGGCAGCAAGCTCACCAACACCAGAGGACAAGCCTTATTGGAAACATTCGCTCCCCTAGCGATAGGCATTGCTAATAAGGGTCGGGCAAATACTTACCGGAAGGCTCCATCATTGACATTACCTTTGCGAGCAACTCCATCCTGAAAAACATAAAGTGGAGGGTCAGTGAGGAATATTCACACAGCGACCATCAGGAAAAAACCAGTCCAGCTCTTAAAACTTACTGGCCCAAAATGGAACGACAGACCTTTCGATAAGGATGCATTCGAAGAGATGTTGAACAGTGATCAAACTCCAAGCGGAACAGCGGAGACCCTCGCGCACCACCTCACAGGCACCATCACCACAGCGTGCGACGCATCAACGCCTAGGCGAACAATCACCAGGAAGGCATCACCGTGTTACTGGTGGAACGAGGAAATAGGCGAACTTCGACCAAAATGTCTACAAGCCCGGCGCAAAGTCCAACGATCAAGAAGGAGGGCGGATTTCCAGCAATGCCTGGACACCCTTAGACTGGCGAGACGTAACTTAAATAGAGCCATCAAGGAAAGCAAAACTGCATGTTTTAAACGTCTCTGTCAAGAAGCCGACATTAACCCATGGAGCTCGGCATACAGAATGGTGATGACGAAATTGAAGGGCAATAGGACTCTTCAAATAATGTCCGATAATGCTGAGATTCATAGTAGAGCACCTCTTCCCTCAAAGGCCTGTTACTATATGCAATATTATACGAGAAGTCAATCCAGAAGATATTCCTTTAATTACTCACGAGGAGCTGCAAAGAGCATGCAGCAAGATAGGTGACAACAAGGCGCCGGGACCCGACGGCATCCCGAAAAAGGCAATAAAGGCAGCTGTAAAAAAAAGACCAAACCTCTTCATATCAACAATACAGAAGTGCCTTGAAGAAGGAACCTTTCCCGAAAAATGGAAGACGCAGCATTTGGTCCTACTGCCAAAAGGAAAGAAGCCTCCAGGAGAACCATCATCCTATCGTCCAATATGCCTATTGGACACCATGGGAAAGATCCTCGAAAAGATAATCTATAATAGATTACTCGCAGTAGCAGAGGAGAAAAGAGCCCTCTCAGATCACCAATTTGGCTTCAGAAGAGCACGATCTACTGTTGATGCCATAAGAGCGGTAGTTGATATCGCTAAAGGTGCCATCGAAAGCGAAAGATGGCTCTATGGCACAAAGGAGTATTGTGCGGTAGTAACGCTGGACGTTAAAAACGCATTTAACCCTGCGGACTGGTCGTTTATTAGAAGGTCACTTGCCAGGATGGATACGCCATATTACCTGCTATGGATAGTGATGAACTACTTCAACAACAGGAAGCTGAGGTACAATACCGATGAAGGGGTAAAATATTACAACGTAATTGCGGGAGTTCCACAGGGATCGGTTTTAGGGCCACTATTGTGGAACATCATGTACAACGGAGTCCTACGATTAACGCTACCTGGGGGAATAACGATAATTGGATTCGCCGACGACATTGCAGTCGTGACAGTAGCTAAACAGTTGCCGGTTGGAGTAAAGGGAGGGGCGCCAACAATAACTACAGTAGCAGCTGAAAAAATTCGTACTGGAGGTGGAGAAGCCCGCTTCACCGGAGTACATAATACCTTTGTGGAATTGGCGACTTCCGAGTCAGACGATGAAGAAGAAGCAGTTGAGGATCTCAACAACACCATAAGGCAGCTCCACGAGAGATTAAACGAAATCAAGGCCAAGCAAATGACCAGAAGGGAAAAGGAGCGACTGCTGGAGCTCCAGCGAGTGCAGCAAGAACATCAGTTGCAACAACAGCAAAAACAACAGCTGCAACTTCAACAACAGCAAGTACAACCACCGCAACAACAGCAGCAGCTACAACCAAAAACCCAAAGACAGCCTAAGTTAAAACAGCAGCAGCAGAAACAGCAGCAGAAGCAGAAGCAACAGCAACAACAACAAAAGCAGCAACAGCAACGCCAGCAGAAACAACACCAACAGCAGCAGAAAGAGCAGCAGCACCAACAGCAGCAACAACAACAACAGCAGCAGCAACAACAGCAGCAGCAGCAACAACAACAACAGCAGCAACAACAACTGCAGAATCATCAGCAGCAGCAGACCCAGCAGAAGGCGAAGCAAAGGGTGCCACCGATCAACACCTTCGAGATCGAGCTAAAAGACACAATTGAATTATGTAAGTCGGCCATAGGAAATAATTTTTATGTTAAAAGACTTAGCGTAGATAGGCATGCTATGCACTGCAATACAGTGGAGCAATACCATAAAATTAAAGATTTATTGAGGAAATCGACGACGGAGTTCTTCTCCTTCACCCCGAAGGGGGGAAAGCTGCAAACCATGCTGCTGAAGGGGATGGAACCGTCTACCGAACCGAAGGAGCTCTTAAAGCTGCTCAAGGAGAAAGAGTGCGATGAGCTCAACTTCGTAGGGGTCAAGCCATTCATCACAGCTAAGGCCAAAAGGGAGAAGCGGAAATTACCATTCTTCCTGGTTCAGCTCTCACCCAACAGCAAACTGGATGGTCTAAGAAGTATCAAAGTCCTAGACTAGCAGGTTGTCACCTGGGAAAAAGTAAAGAGGAACGAAGGCATGCTACAATGCGTTCGTTGCCAGAGGTTTGGGCACACTGCGTCGAACTGCGATATACAGCCTCGATGCGTGAAATGTGGAAAAGACCACAAAGCAGAGGAATGCGCGCTAGGTAGGGACGGCGCGACTGAAAAAACTCAGCTCTCGTGTGCATTATGTAGGGACACGGGGCACACCGCAAACTATCGGTGTTGCCCTAAGTACCAGTACATTAAAAAAGTAAATCTGGCTCGTCAGCAGAAGGTCGAAGTCAAGCGTCCACCCGTTCCAAGTGCTCCTGCACAATCCGTCACTCCCCAAGTGACCTACGCCCAAATGGCGTCAGGCCGGGCGAATACGGTACAGTCGCAGCCGAAGGTTGTTCCGCAGGCCACAAAGCCGAGAACACCGGGCGCTGAACCTGATTTGTTGGCTATCTTGCTCTCCATCCAGGGGCAGATGGGCCAACTTCAGAGACAAATTCAGGAGCAGGCGAAGCGGGTGGACCAGATCTACGCGCTTCTGCCGGGCCTAACACACCACCAATCGTAAAGGTACGAACATGGGGGAGCAACCCTTAAAGATCCTTGCGGTGAATGTGAATTCACTGATTACTTCAAGTTGCTTGAAGACCATTCTCCCGATGTGCTTTTGGTTAGCGAAACTAAGCTATCCCAGAAACACAAGTTGAGGCACAGCAGTTACAACATTATAAGAAGAGACCGACCCAACTCTGTACAAGGAGGAGGTGTGGCGATCTTCATTAGAAAAGAGTTGCGTCATAAAGTAGTGTACTGCGGTGAAGTGCGTTAGTTCCGGGAGCTGGAATCATGTATCGTGTACATCCCCCTCCATAGTGGAAAGAGGATGTATATGGTCGCAGTCTATGCTCCTGAAGCTACAGAAACTACTTCTTTTATTTCAGAGCTCGAGACACTTTTTCGAATACTAAGGCTGGAGTCGGAAGAGAACTTTTTCATTATAGCCGGCGATTTTAACGCCAAACATAGAGATTGGGGAAACAATACACCAAATTCTATTCAATTGGTGGGGTCAGCACAGTGTTGAGTATCGACTAGATTTAAAAGCGACGGATAGTCCGTCGTATCCCAGAACCGGATCTTATCTGGATCTAATGTTGTTCGACGTACGGCTACAACTGACCGACATGGACCGACAAACGATAAACCGCTTACACACTTTTGTGTATGACAGTGACCATTGCGGACTCAGTGCCGAAATAACGATTCCGAACGAAATTGCGGAATTGGAGGAGTTTGTCCAATTGCACGCCTACAATTACAGTAGAACACGTTGGACTCGCTTCTCCAGACATTTGTCGAGAGTACTCTCCTCGAACTTGCTCGACCTACCGTCCAATAGGAATCTGTCAAACGAGGAGATTGATAGATATCTAAAACAAATGGACGAAGCAATAAAACGAACGATGGACAGTACGATACCTCGGTATCAACACACTGACAACGTGGACATATACCGCAATGCAACAATAGACGCACTGCATGGATACAAAAGTAGACTGCTGTCGAGATTAAAAACCTTGTACAGACAGTTTACTGACAGACAGAACTCGGTGGAGGTTAGGACGCTAAAGTCGCTGATTAGAAACCTCTCGAAGTTAATTAAAGAAAACTACAGACTTTCTGTAAATTTGCACTGGGACAGGAAAATTCGGGCTGTAAAATCCACCAACCCGGAGGAATAATCAAAACGATCTTCCGCGTCTTAAAATCCCCCGAACTACGAACAATGCACAAATACTTATAACAGCAGGTATAGATCCGGATAATGCAGCTGAGGATGACAATTTCTTCGTGATCGAAGATCCGCAGGAGAAGGTAGAGGCTATAGGAGCGACTTTCCAGGACGTGTATAAGGTGAATGATAGTGTTTGCCCGAACCACGACCTAGAGAATCGGGTCCTTGCGCACAACTTCTGCCTTCGAAATTACATGGAGCACTGGCGATCTGAGAACACTGGTTTCACCGTGTTCAATGAAAGATATATGGCAAACAATGCCGTCGCCGATGAAAGGGTACATCCCCCGTTCATTTCGAAGGCAGAGCTCCAAGCGATCTTCGAATCACTGAGGAAAAAGAAATCCGTGGGAATCGATTGTATACCCAACATTGTGCTTAGACATCTTCCTCCAGAAGCGATGAACATTTACACCATCCTGTTTAATAATGCAATGAATAATGCCCATTATCCAGCGCATTGGAAAACAGCGGTGGTGCAGCCCATACCTAAAAGGGATAAAGATAGTTCCAATCCGGGGAATCTCCGGTCGATAAGTTTACTTCCGAACATCAGCAAGGTATTCGAAAAAGTGATCCATAGAGCCTTGACTAAGTGGGTTGAGGACATACACATAATTCCGGATAATCAATTCGGTTTCAAGGCGGGGCATGATACCATACATGCGGCGTCTAAACTGGTATCGGATATCCAATGGAACAAAAGCAAGAAGCAATGCACGGGTGCCTGCCTAGTTGACTTGGAGAAGGCCTTCGATACCGTATGGTTAGAGGGACTCTTTTACAAGTTGAGCAGGCTAGGTATAAGTAAACCACTGCTGTACATACTTTATGACATGCTCACCAGTAAGAAGTTCATTGTGAAAAATGGCAATGTGACGTCTGCTGGAACTTTTGAAGTAAAAAATGTTCTGCAACAGGGCGCGGTTAATTCGCCGATCCTTTTCAATATTTACACGAGCAATCTCGTAGGTTCACTTCACCATGCCATAGCGTACGCAGACGATTTGGTCGCGTACAAGTCAGGGCCTACGATTGAGGTCATTGCAACACTCTTGCAGCGTGACTTCGATAAAATCAAGAGATACTGCGACGACTGGAAGCTAAAGATTAACTTTCAGAAATCGGAGACCATCCTGTTTAGAACGCCGTTGTCTGGGGCCTCTAGGGACACCAGAAAGAATTGGTGAAAGTACTCTGTCGTGGGACAGCACGGACAGCTACTTGCGAATCGAAGTGTTGTCAGGTACCTGGGGGTCTGGCTAGATCAATATCTGTATTTTAATAAACATATAGATGCTGCTCTGGCCAGAGCCAAAGTTGCTTTCGCCCTTACAAAGAGACTGTTTTATAGCAGCCAACTCGATGCGAGGGTGAAGGTAATCTGCTACATGGCCCTCATTCGGCCTATGCTCGCATATGGATGTCCCGTGTGGCTCAACATAGGGCCAAGCTTGTTGGAAAAGATGCGGGTGTTTGAGAGGGCTTGCCTTCGTTTGTACAGAACACCAGAGTCTGAGTACATAAAATTCTATCGAAATGAGGTCCTGTACAACAGGACGAATCTGATCAGAGTAGATAATTTCTTGATCAAGTTGATTCGAAGGCACATTGCAAGAGCAATGACCTCGATGAATAGCCTGATCTTTGGGGCTTATTACCCCAACAACCTCTATCACGAGAGTGTGCGCCTTAACGGCTTTATCCCTTCAGAAGCGTTCCTATATTTCGATCAAAGAGGATTGATCCGGGATAAGTTAGCGGTTCCGCTAATCTTCCACATCGCCAGAACAGCTGCGGATAGGCGACTCAATTACGACCGAGACGTCGCACAGAGTAGTGTAGAGCGTCTCCGGTAGAGTAGGGCAGTTTCAGATCGCGATATTGAAGACGTTAAGCCACAATATGATCAATTTTGGTGGCTTGTTGAAGAAGAGGGAACGCCGTCGTCGTTTCCTCCCAATCCGGGGTAGCCTCTAGCGGGGCAAAGCAGGTCTTAAGTTTTATATAAAAAAAAAAAAAAAAAAAAAAGCAGGACTTGGCTAGAAAAAAAAAATAAAAATAAAAACAAGCACAGCACTTCGCTTAAAAAAAAAAAGTGTGTATTTAATTACTCACAGTAGTAAGTTAGCCTAAGTTTATTTTAAGGTTAATAAGTTTTATTTATATTATAATAAAATAAAGTCCATATACTAAGTTTTTATAAACAAAAACATTTTTTCTTAGTTCAATTAGTCAGTTAGTCAAGTTGCATTAAATAAATATAGTTAGATTAGGTCGAAAGACATAGTTTAAGTATTAGGATTTCGCTTAGAGCGCCCGCATGGGGCCAGTAAGTTAGAGTAAGATAGTCAGGTTAATTAAGCTAGTTTTAAGCGTTTTTGTTAGCAAGTAAGATATGAATACAGATATGAATTAATAAAATGCGTTAAAAATGAAAAATGAAAATGACTAGCTAAACAGATCCATGCAGTAGAATCAGCTTCAAATGAAGCAATTGCCCGGATAAAAGATTGGCTAATATCCGCCGGACTAGAACTAGCTGACCCCAAAACAGAAGCTGTTCTTATAACCAGCCGGAAAACCGTCGAATTTGCCAACTTTCGGGTTGGTAACCAAACCATCAGGTCGAAAGAAGCGGTTAAATACTCCAGGGTATAATGCTGGACAACAAGCTACGATTTAAAACGTATGTTGATTTTGTTACCAAAAAAGCATAGCAAATGCAGGGAGCTCTCTCGCGTATCATGCCTAACATCGGTGGACCTGGATACGCTAGAAGGATTCTACTCTCTAGAGTTATCACCTCAGTTCTGTTATATGCCGCCCCAGTCTGGCCGGAGGCACTGAGGACGAAGGAGACCAAAAGGAGACTATCGTCATCATACAGACTCTGTGCGGTACGGACAATCAGCGGCTTTCGAACCATCTCTGACGAAGCTGCATTTGTCATAGCTGGAATGGTCCCCATCGATATTCTCGCAGACGAAATGCTGAGGATATAGGTATAACAGAAGAGCATTGAGTCATCACGACGCCGCTGGTATCAAGGTGATAAAAATTGAAGAAAGAGGGGCGCCGTGGCGTAAGTGGTTAGTGTGTCGGATCACTACGCATGAGGTTCCAAGTTCTAATCCCAGAAAATACCAAAAAGTTTTTTCACGGTCCCACCTCTCGCGAGCGTCTGACAAACATCCGAGAGTATTGTTGTCACGAAAAAGCTTCTCAAATCGCCGTTCGGATTCGGCAATCTAAACTGTAGGTCCCTTCCATTCGTGTGAAAAATATAACGCACACAACATGAGTGATTGCGAGAAGCTAGGCCCTGGCACTTTAAAGAGCTGTTGCGCCAAATATTTGTGATAAAAATTGAAGAAAGGGCAGCGTCAGCAGCTATACGGCAAGCTCGTTAGGCTAATACAACAAAAGGCAGATGGGCATAAAAACTTATACCGACAATCCAAGACTGGATAAGTCGAAAGCATGGAGACAGCAACTACCATCTAACGCAGTTCCTTTCTGGCCACGGTGGCTACCGCAAATATCTACACCGTTTTGGACACGACAACTCACCATCCTGCCCGGAATGCCCAGGTGAAGATGAAGATACGGAGCACGCAGTGTTTGACTGCACACGTTTCACGGCATGGAGAATTACTCTGCCAAGTCCGTCACATCTTACCTTAAACACCTAGATTACGCTGACGATGTTTGTCTACTTTCACATCGGATAATGGATCTTCATTTGATGGCCCAAAATCTAGAAGCTGAGGCTAACAAAGTGGGGCTAAAAATAAACACAGCCAAAACAAAAGCCCTGAGTACTTCCAATACCCGCGCTCAACTTAACATTGCCGGAAAGCAAGTCGAGAAAGTTGATAACTTTCTATATTTAGGAAGTGTCGTCTCGGCTAATCGCGGTGGCACCGAACTGGATGTGTGCAGCAGAATCGGGAAGGCTAAAGCTGCGTTCGGAATGCTGTCCAAAATCTGGAGAAGCAATGTTATTAGCTTAAGAACCAAGCTACGAGTGTTCCGCTCCAACGTAGAATCAGTGCTGCTTTATGGGTGCAGTACCTGGAAGGTGGACACCATTAACACACGCAAGCTGCAAGTCTTCGTAAACAAATGCTTAAGAATCATCTTGAGGATTTTTTGGCCGAACCGCATCTCCAACGAACAACTTTATCTGAGAACGGGCCAAGACAACTCCATTGCGAAATACGCTATGCAGTGGAATCCGCTCACCCAGGCAGGCAGAATAGCGGGACGCCCTAGGCAAACGTGGCGCAGAACAGTTGAGGAGGAATCGAGCTCTTTAGGAATGAGTTGGAGGCAGCTCAAACGCGTTGCAGAACTCCGAACACGATGGCGCGCAGGCGTGGTTGACGCCCTATGCCCCCCGAGGGGTTAAAGGACATAAGTTAAGTTAAGTTAAGTCCGTCATTACTCCTCGACCATATGTTACGGTCGGAAGAGAATTGGATGGCAATATGTAACAACACGCAACAACTCTACAAAAAGTTCTGCGGAGAATAGAAAAGCTAAGAAGAGCAGCGGAAGGAGCTGACACAGGAAGCATAGCATAAATTGCTAACCAGCCCCGCGAGGTAATACCTAACGGCAGTCTCGCGGGGAGAGTGGTTGAAGTGTGTAGGGTGTGTGTTTAGTACGTAGGCGTATTCCTGGAATCGATTACTCAGGTTTGCGAATCGTGCATGCTAGTAGCACTCGGGCTATTAGTATCTATGAAGATTACACATCCCTGGCGCAATCCAAAAAAAAAAAAATGCACACAGTGATGTCGTGCGTACATTCAATACCAATATTTTGTTTATGTGTTTAGTTTTGTATCCTACGAGTAAGGCCGGCAAATTTGGTACACCTCGACAGCGCCGCCATGTCGGGACAAGGCACATACTCTACAGACCTCGCCAGGGCATCTATGGGAGCTCGTTAACCATTAGTTTGCCCCCAATCTTACATTCTTCGGTACGGTTTTAGGGTGCTCTTACCACCACTGGAATTAGGATGACTCTTAGCATATGAAACCTCGTCCAGGACCTGTCCGGTATGAGAGACCCTGAAAATTGGGAGTGTTTAACCACTCTCGCATACAAAGCTCCATGGAATCATTGGTCCCAAATGGACCTCAGCACCACGTTAAGCTGGGTGGTCATCGCTGGTGTCAATGGAACATAAGCGCACAGATAAAATGTTCTTGGGATCACCACTGTTGGAATTTAAGCTTCTATAGTTCATAAGTCTTTTAGAACAAATTTAAACTGCACTAAGCACAGAACACCATCCATGCACAAGCTCACAAGTGCTCCGTATCGCCTTTTCAAAACATCTCCGTATATCTTCAACTAATCCAATGAACAACTAAATTACCCACCACCTCCATCCACCTCTACCCCTACCTCTACCTAGACAATGGCTTGTGAGGAAACTCATTTCATACATGTGTTAAGTACCTTAGGGAGGCTAAAAACTTCTGTTTCAATCTGCCAAACAAGTTCAAATTTTCAACATGTTAGTTCCTCTGCAGAGAACTTAATCCACTCAGAAGTTCTATGTATATCTTTTGTTCGGTTCGTCCAGTTCACGTCCCCGATCCGCTTTGCCTTCAAACTTCATATCAAAATCAAATACACTTCCAGCTTTGATGCAGAGCAGCAGTGTCTGAATGGAAGCCTTTGTTTGGTGCTACTGCACCTACTCTCCCCGTCATAGTCGTTCGATCCCATTCTCTTGATTTAATTCTAGAATTCCTGAGAAATTTACCACAAATATCCTTTGGTGGTCGCACTAGGAATTGCCTTATCGATTTCCATTTGCGCGCCCACAGAATTTCCACGCGAAAATTCTAATTGAATACAACCCAACACCACCAACGAGGTGGGTGGGTATAGCTTCATCTGGGCAATGGGTCTGTAGCTCTGGATCTGGTAGGGTGTCATAGTGGTTTGGGAATTAGTTTTGCTTTGCACGCTGCGCTTTCAACACTTTTACGTGAAACAGCAATTTATACAGGAGCAAGCGTGCAGACCTGCCGCTGGAACGTAGCCCTTCAATAGACAAACTTAATCTAAAGTGGAAATAATCAATTCATTGAATTTCCGGTATTCCCCGGTACGGATTCTCCTTCATCCGTGTGTATGTGTGTGTTTGTTTTTGTATTCCTGGGGGGAAATAACCTACTTCCGGATGTTCTATGTTTTTTTCTTCTCATCGTGTTTTGCTTTAGTTTTTTTCTTTTTTGGATTAAGGAGGTAGTGGTTGTACGGGCCATTGGAATGTCCACCGTACTCTCCAGTACAAGTTCGAACAATGTCATTAGGTCACCACCATCATTCATTATCCAAAAGGTTGCTGTTCAATATTTGCACATCATTTTAGGACATCATAGTTGAAATGGCTCCTTCAAGGACACTGTTTATTTTTACCATGCTTGACTTTCCATTGAGCAATCGATGAATGCTTGACAGGTTTGAGGGGCGCGATATTCATAAAATATTTACCCGCATGGGAATGATTAATGGATTTGATTAAGCCATTGCCGCTGCAGCACCTATGATTGGTTAATTACACTTGGCTATGTCTAGGCAGTGTGCTGACGTATACTCTCTGTCCTAAAGCGATTGGGGATGGTGGTATCACATCATATGTGTACAGCGAAGTGATTAATTATGGAATGGCAAACTTTGACACTTCGCGGCCGCTGGACTAATTTATCCCCAGCGCTTTAGGCGCACTTAGTGACTTAAGTGGGTGTAGTCGTTCAATTGACCCAAGAGAGGAGAACTTGCATTATCGTCACGATATGCTTGGGAAGCGTTAAATGGAATTAATTTGTTGTTAGAGAGGAAGCAACCGGACAACTTACTTACTTACTTAGGTGGTGCTATAGTTCGGGGTGAACCTGGGCCTCAACCAACAAGCTTCTCCATTTAGCTCGGTCTTTAGCTAATTGCCTCCAGTTGCGCACTCCAAGTTGGTCGAGGTCCCCTTGAACTCGTGCGTGCCACCTACGGCGATGATTCCCTCTACTGCGTCGTCCCTCAGGGTTAGAATCGAAGACTCTGCGGGCCGGAGCGTTGGTGTCCATCCGCTCTACATGTCCTAGCCATCTCAGACGTCCAATACGCCCAAAAAACAGCGATTGGCAAGAGTTATTCTTCGATTGATTTCTGCACTGATCTTGTTTGTAGAATTTATAGCAGTGCCAAGGTAGACAAAGTCCCTTACTACCTCGAAGTTAAAGCTGCCCACTGTGACGTTTTGTCCAATTCATCGGTGTTGGTTTTCCCTTCTTGTTGACAGCATATACTTAGTTTTACCCTCGTTTTTTGCTAAACACATTTTGGCTGCTTCTGCTTCAATGCTTGCAAACGCACCTGTGACAGCCCGCTGAGTTCTTCCGATAATGTCTATATCGTCGGCGTATGCAAGCAGTTGTACAGACTTGTGATAGATTGTGCCTCCGGTGTTGGCTTGTGAGTTCCGCACAATCTGTTCAAGTACAATATTAGAGAAGTCACATGACAGCGCGTCTAAAACCTTTTTTGACATCAAAGGTCTCGGTGAGGTCATTACCGACCTTGATGGAGCAGCGAACGTTCTCCATCGTCAGCCTGAACAGACGGACAAGTATGGCAGGGATGTCAAAACTAGACATGGCTCTATAAAGCTCTTCTATATAGATGCTGTCATAGGCGGCCTTGAAATCGATAAAGAGAGGTTGAGTGTCGGTTTAGACTTCTTGGGTTTTCTCTAGGATCTGCCGAAGTGTGAAGATTTGCTCGATGGTGGACTTTCCTGGCCTGAAACCGCACTGATAAAGGCCAATCAGGTTGTTGATCAAAGGTTTCAGGCGTTCACATAATATCGCAGAAAAGATCTCGTATGCAATGTTGAGGAGACTGATGCTTCTATAATTGGCGCAGTTAAGGGGGTCTCCTTTCTTGTGGATCGGGCAAACGATGCTGAGGTTCCATTCTTCAGGCATACACTCGTCTGACCAAATCTTAGAGATGAGTTGGTGTATGCACTCTACCAATTCATACCCAGCTGCCTTGAAAAGTTCGGCCGGTAAGCCGTCAGGTCCAGCAGCCTTGTTGGATTTTAGCTTGGATATTGCTATCCTCACTTCGTTTTGGTCAGGTGGACGGAAATTTTGACTATGACTGAATGGTTCATTCTGCCTGACAGCGGGATGTTGGTCTTCGTCGCCGTTATACAGTCTGCAGAAGTAGTTTTTCCATATTCTCAGCACCGACTGTGATTCTACTACGAGGTTTCCATTCTCATCTCTACAGGTTTCTGCACGGGTTTGACTCCTATGACACTTTCTTTTTAGCTTTCGGTAAAACTTTCGTACATTGTTCCTGGAGTAAGCTCTCAATATTCTCGGTCGCGTGTTTCCCATGCTCTTTCTTCTTCTTTTGGAGAAGCCGATGTTCTTCCCGTCTATTGTGCTTGTAGAGCTCACGCGCAGCTTTCGTCTTCCTTTGCAGCGCCGCTTTATATGCCTCCTTTTTTCCTGCATGCACTCGCCGGCATTCTATGTCACACCAGGGGTTTCATGGTGTTAGTCCAGCGAAACCCAGCACATCAGTCGCGGCATTTCTGATGGTATGCAACCGGTATGCACTTGATGATGGCGGCATAGGGGTGATTGAGAGATTTCGGGATACGCGTTCAGCGAAGACTCTGTCGGTATCTTGCGATTGTGGCTTTTCGACGTTAAATTTTCTCACAGTGATTCTTCTTTGTTGGTCAGTTTGTGATATCCGCATTCGTACCTTGGCTACAACAGGGTAATGATCCGCCCGCTGTGTTGGCCTCTCGGAAGGTTCAGACATCCAGAATACTGGAGGCATGCCTTGCGTCAATCGCAATATGATCAATTTTGTTGATCCTTATATGATCATTGGACCGCCATGTCTGCTTATGAATATCGAGATGAGGAAACCATGTGCTTGCTATGGTGACATTTCGCTCCACAGCGAAATCAATTAGCCTTAGTCCGTTATCAGACGTGGTGTCGTGTAGGCTATGCTTACCGACTGCCCTACCAAGGTTAGGCTAGGTTAAGTTAGGTAGGGTTACGAGGTTATCATAAAACACTAGGCACCAAAGTGGGCCCATCGCGGTCCCTAGGGAACCTTCATGGCAGAAGACCTAAACCCATTCAACCAAGCAATTATTCTCCCTACAAAATTTGAAGAGATCCTTGTTATGGTTCAAGGACCTCACCTCCTCTAAGTTATCGAAGAAGTATCTACCAAGGTACTTAAGCCTTATCCTGGCAATTCCTTGACATTCACAGAGTATATGAGTTATATCCTCTGAGACATGTAGGTCATCGCAGTACCTACAAACATCCGTATGGGATAACCCTAGTCTCATGGTATGCCTCCTTAGGAGACAGTGGCCAGGGAGTATTCCTATCACTGTTCTAAGCCTTGGTCTATCTAACTTGATTATCTTCTCAGACTTTCTGCGATCTAGCACAGGCCACAAGGCCTTAGACACCCTGTGACCATCTAAGTTTGACCATCTTAGTTTAACCGTGTCAATGATTTTATCCCGAATAATTCCTTTAGCCACGCACCCTGGTGGTTTAATACTACCAATTATATCGCTACGTGGGAGCCCCGCTCCTCTTTTAGCCAGCGCGTCGGCTTGCTCGTTGCCTTCGATATCGCAGTGTCCAGGTACCCAACATAATCTGACTCGGTTCTGCGTACAGAATGCCCTAAGCATTGTGCGGGCCATGTTGGTAAGCCGATTCATTACCTCCTCCTCCGGGAGAGTGTCAGTGTCCGTAACGGCAGCGAAAGGCTGTCCTCAAGGAGGAGTTCTCTCCCCCCTGTTATGGTCAATAGTCATCGACAACCTGTTAGTAGATCTTCACAGATCAGGCTATACCACCGTCGGTTATGCTGATGACTTAGCGGTTTGTATTAGTGGCAAACACGCCACGACAATCTCTAATGTCATGCAAAGTGAACTCTTACAAGTTGTAGAATGGTGTAACAAAGAAGGACTATCCATCAATCCTAGTAAAACCGTTCTGGTGCCGTTTACAAGGAAGACACAGGTCAACCTTGAACCCATCACAATCAAAGGCACCACAGTAGTTTATTCCAGCGAGGTCAAATACCTTGGTGTAATTCTTGACAAACGACTTAACTGGAATTCACATATCAAGTCCGCCACAGAACGTGCTACGAGAGCACTACAGCAGGGCGCAAAAAATTGCTTTAGTTCAGCTGAACGACCGAGTGGCAGGTGAGCTGCTAAAAATCGCTCGTATAAGAGTCGGGTGGGTTTTCTGCAGAGTTCGCCGAAGAGTAGTGGTCACGCGCTGCTACAGATGTTTCGGCTATGGCCACCAGCAAGCTAATTGTAAGGGGCCCGACAGAAAGAACCAGGGAATATGCTTCAAGTGCGGAGTACAAGGCCATAAAAAATCCGATTGCAAAGCTATTGCGAAGTGCTGCTTATGTGCGGAGCTGAAGCTCGGGCCAGCACTGCTAGCCCATTTACCAGGGTCGGGAAACTGTCAGGTGTTTAGAGGGGCACTTGAAAAGGCGAAGAGAAGCAGCGCACCATGATGAAAATCCTACAAGCAAATCTCCATAGAAGTCGCACGGCTGACAACCTACTCTCACAACTTAGACTCGATCTTAAAGTGGATGTGGTGGCCATAAGTGAGCAGTATAAAAACAAGGACGGGCCCAGTTGGTTCTCGGATACACTCGGCACAGCTGCAATATGGATACCGGACGTAAAGACGACCCGCATAAAAACCCACGGCGCAGCTAGTGGCTTTGTTTGGGTGAAATGTGATGGAATCACGATATTTAGCTGTTATTTTACGCCGAACGAGAGTATCAGTAATTTTCGAGCAAAGCTAGACCGCTTAGAGGACACCGTGAGAGATATTGAGGGCGGGATCTTGGTTGCCGGCGATTTTAACGCCAAGGCCTTAGATTGGGGGATGCCTAGCACAGACTCACGAGGTAAGCAGATACTCGAGATGGCTGCCAGACTGGGGCTCTACGTGTTGAACGAAGGAAATACACCCACCTTCAGGCGTCCCGAATATACCGAAACAATACCGGATGTTACTTTCGCGTCAGAAGAGCTACTAGCAAAGGTGGAAAACTGGAGAGTCATCGAGGAGTACACCGGGAGCGACCACCAGTATATCGTCTTTGACCTACAGAGGACCCGACGAGTCTCTAACGGACACCAGAGGCGAGCACCGAGGTGGAAAGTCAGCCGGTTAAATGAAGAAGTTCTCACGGCCACGCTAAAGGAAGGGAAGGAAGCCATCCAGGAAATGACGGGGACAGCTGAAATAAAAGCCCAAGCGACGATGCAACTCTTACACCGCGCATGCGATGCGTCGATGCCTCGAGTTAGAAACTCAATGGGAGGGCGAAAACCAGTGTACTGGTGGACGGAGGAGATCGCTGAACTTAGGAGGAGATGCCTACACCATAGACGCAAGGTCACCAGGGGAAGGCGAAGACACGCTGAAATCACGGAAGGCGCACTCGCGGAATACAAAACCGCAAGATCCGAGCTCAAGAGGGCCATCAATTCGAGCAAGAAACAAAAGTGGGAGGACCTTCGCCGGGAGATCAACAGCAACCCCTGGGGACTCGGCTATAGGGTTGTCATGAAAAAATTAGGAGCGCAGGCGTCACCCCCCCCACGATGACAGCAGAGCTAATGAAGAGCATAGTAGACACACTCTTCCCGGCCCACCCTGTTAGGTCAATGGAGATCTATCCTGCCCAACAACAAGACATCCCATTGTTCAGCGAAGAAGAGCTGATTCTAGCAGCTAAATCTCTTCAGAACAATAAGGCCCCCGGCCCCGACGGCATACCAGCGGAAGTATTGAAAACGGTTGCCAAAACTTGCCCACAGATACTTCTAAGTATGTATAATGGCTGTCTAAAGGAAGGGATCTTTCTCAAGAAGTGGAAGGTACAACGCCTGGTACTCAAAAGCAAGGGAAAAGGAGACCCGGATTCCCCATCAGCATACAGACCTCTGTGCATGCTGCACACGGCAGGAAAACTCCTCGAGAAGATGCTAAAGCCTCGAATCACAGAAGCAATCCAAAGAGCAGGTGGCCTATCCGATCGACAGCACGGATTCAGAAAAGGCCACTCCACGATAGGAGCAATTGAGGAAGTAGTCAAAACCACCCACCTCGCCCAAAGGGGAAATCACTACTCAAGGCGAATCGTCGTGCTGGCAGCTCTGGATGTGAGGAATGCCTTCAATTCGGCCAGATGGGGAGATATGTTAGATGCGCTCGAGAACACCTTCAGGATACCGCAATATCTTCTGCAAATTGTGAAGGACTATCTCAAAGACAGGGAACTTCTGTACGACACCGTGGAGGGTACTCTGGAGCAGCACAGGGCTCAATCCTTGGACCCGATCTGTGGAATATCTCATACGATGGAATCCTTCGCATGGAGATGCCCGACGATACCTTCTTAGTCGGGTACGCAGATGACATCGGTGCGGTGATTACCGCAAGGGACATCGAAGGGGCCCAGCTGAAACTGAACCAGGTAATGAGACGAGTACTCGCCTGGATGGAAGCCCATGGCCTTAGTCTCGCCGCGGAAAAAACAGAGATAGTTCTTCTGACTAGGAAACGGATCCCGACCATTGCCGAGTTCCGAGTAGGTCCAGAAGTTATAATTAGCAAACCAGCAGTAAGGTATCTAGGAATCGCCCTGGACTCTAAACTCTCTTTCTGGCAACAGATTAAGTCCGCATCTGAGCGAGCTGCGATGGTCACGTCAAGGCTGAGTAAGCTTATGGCAAATATCGGAGGGCCAACAATGAGTAGGCGACGACTCCTCATGTCCATCACCCACGCCATTCTTCTGTATGGGTGTGAGATCTGGGCAGACGCACTTAGCCAGGAGAAGTACAGAAAGCAAATTGCCGCAGTACAAAGGCGAGGAGCTCTCCGAGTTGCAAGCTCCTATCGCACAGTGTCGGAACCAGCCGTCCTCGTAGTTGCGGGTGTGACCCCCATCGAACTCCTAGCGACAGAGAGGAAGTACGCCCACGACAAGAAGGCGGAAGTAGGGGCTCAACTGGCAGTCGCTGAAGCGAAGGAGCTTACCAAGCAGGCTTGGCAGAGAAGGTGGAGCGCTGACACGAGAGGGAGGTGGACAGCGAGGCTGATTACAGACGTCACGGCTTGGACAGAGCGGGAACACGGCGAAGTGAACTACTTTGTCACTCAATTCCTAACCGGACATGGGTATTTCAACCGATACCTCCACAAAATGGGTAAAGTAGAGAGCGCAGCCTGCCAATATGGAGACTCAGCGGATGACGACGCTTTCCACACCTTTTTCGCCTGTAGCAGATGGACAGAGCAGAGGAGTAGACTGGAGTCGGAAATAGGCGATTTTTCCCCGGAAAATGCTATAAGCAAGATGATCTCGAGTACCTACACATGGAATAGAATATCTTCCTTTATCGAGACGGTACTAAGATCCAAAAAGAGAGAGGAAGACGCCAACATTCCCTCACAAATTACATAAAGTAGATAAAAGCCTTACCGGCAAGAATGTATAAACCCGCACCAGGAGCTGAATATGAAAAAGCTGGTCCCCAGAGGGGAAAGAAAACGACACCACTCTGAAGTAATGCGATAAGCGGTTCCGGAGTGGATGGTGTCAAGTAGAAAGAAGGGGTTAAAGGTGGTTTTTTAGTGAGTAGTGAGTCTCACACTACTAGAAACAGAGCGGGACTGTTTCCCGTGCGCATGAGCGTTTTTCCACTACCCCCTAGGCAAAAAAAAAAAAAAAAAAACGAGAGCACTTTGGGCTAGTAAACGCCTATACGGCAGAACTTGGGGTCTCTCTCCCAAAATGATACATTGGTTGTACATAATGATGGTAAGACGCATTATCACATATGCGGCTATCGTCTGGTGACCAAAAACCCTCCAGCAGACAACGTCAAACAAGTTGCAGATATGCCATCAAGCTGCAGCTAGATTATGAGTATAAACCAGGTGACCTAGTGGGGCATCTAAAGATACTCAACTCGATCCCTAAAGAGACATGTTTTGTACTATACCGGATATTATGGTCAGGCAACATTGCTTCGGAAGGTTATTCGAGGTAGAAATATTGGACCGCGGAAATGGGTCCAATGGTGTTCCAACACTGGACCCCAAATGTCTCGTCTGGTTCACCGACGGATCGAAAATGGATTCTGGAGTTGGAGCCGGGGTCTTTGGACCCAGCACAAAAATTTCGGTACCTATGGGTACGACTCCCACTGTGTTTCAGGCTGAAATCCATGCCATTGAGATCTGCGCCAATCACAATCTCCATAAGGGAATCAAGGGCGCTAGGATTCACATATTTTCAGATAGCCAGGCAGCACTTAGGGCATTATCGTCCAACCAAATGAACTCCGTAACTGTAAAATGCTGCTACAATGCTTAACAATATCTTGCCAAACACAACAGAGTAATGCTCGGTTGGGTCCCTGGACACCAGGGAATTGTGGGCAACGAATCTGCAGATGAGCTTGCTAGGGCCGGCTCAGAATCTGCGTTTATAGGTCCCGAACATTATTGTAGCGTCAATTGGACAACAGCTACAGCGTTGAGTAACGAATGGGAGAACAAGCTTCGTCTAGATCACTGGACTAATGGGCCCGGTTTAAGACAATCCAAACGTTTAATCAAACCTTATTCCTATAAGGAAATCCTTAACTTAGATAGGGAAAGTATTAGGAAGCTAGTGAGTGGACATTGCGGCCTAAGATACCATCTTAAAAACATGGAAACATGGCGCAGAACAGTCGTGAAGGAGGCACGGCAGTTAGGGAAAAGTTGGGGAGAACTCAGACACATTGCCAGAAACCGTACACGATGGCGCGTAGGCATAGTAGAGGCCCTAGGACCCACAAGGGGATACAGGACATAAGTAAGTATACCATCTTAACAAGTTGAACCTGTGCCAAGAGAAGGGCTGTCGGCTATGCCTAGAGGAGGACGCAACATCCGAACACATTCTTTGTGAATGCCCGGCACTGCACTGGTTAAGAAAACGTATTTTCCGCAAGGAGATACTCACTTCAGTGGAACTGAAATGCTCCACTACTAGAGACATACTCACTTTCATAAGGGAGGTAGTACGTCTGTTAGGTTAACTCCAACCCTCGGATACAATAGATCTTTTAGGTCGCAGTGTCGTTGCCACGCGGGCATGGGTTGTACAAGAGGAAAAAAAAAGCATTGTGCGGCAATTCCTGATTATCTCAGATCGTAAGACTCTAGCGCCTTTAGCGCAGCCTGACTGTCAATGTAGATGGCGATATTCTTATCGGATATTGATCTCATCTCAAGTAATTCCGCAGCTTTAAGTACAGCTAGAACCTCTGCTTGGAACACACTGCATGTATCCGGAAGTCTCAGAGCCACCTGTAGGTTCGTATCTCTCGAGTAAATACCTGACCCCGTGCCCTCACTGGTCTTAGAACCATCTGTGTATATTGCAATCTCGTTATGGACAGAGACTGTCTTCCTTTGCCAGTCCTCTGTAATAGGATACAGTACTTCGTATGGTGTGTCGAGGTCTAAGGTGCCAAGTATATCGTCCGATTCGTCAGGGATTCCGGGAAAAGATTCCTTGAGAATGGATCTGTGTCCTATTTTATTAGTCCTGAAGAGACCAACGTTAGTGAGCCGAAGCGCACTGTTGCCTGCTTGAAATTTAATTTGTAGGTCTAATGGTAAAAGATACAGGAAGATCTCGAGTACAGCCGTAGGTGTTGTGCGTAGAGCACTTGTGATGGCAATGCAGGCTGTTCTTTGTACCATGGCCAACATATCCCGTGTGGTTTTCGTATTCGTTGCCTTCCATCACTCAAGAGCCCCATACGTAAGGATGAGTCTGACTACCATGATGTATAGCCAGTGCATCATTGCGGGCTTCAGGGCCCATTTTTTCCCCGCGGTCCGCATACAGATGAAAAGAGCATTATATGGTTTGCGGACTCGTTCCTGTATGTTAAGTTACCAATTTAGTTTCCTATCCAGCATTATACCAAGATATCTAGCGCGATCCGAAAGGGAAAGCTCCACCCCTGTTAGGCAGTTTGAAGGGTGGTATCTTATATTTTCTACTGAAGTGTACCAATTCAGTTTTATCCGGGTTGACGTGTAGTCCACACCCTCTAGCCCATTTTTCGAGACTACTAAGAGCTGATTCCATCATTTCACTTAATGTATCAAGGAACTTGCCCTGAACTAAAATCACCACGTCATCCGCGTAAGCAGTAACGCTTATGCCTATATTGCTTAGTTCTTTAAGTATCCCATCGATGACTAGACTGCCCTAACAAATACGTCCTCCTTTCCTATTTTGGCGTTAAAATCGCCCAATACGATTTTAACGCCGTATTTAGGATATTGCTCGTATGTTTTGTCGAGGAGCTCGTAGAAACACTCTTTGGTGGCAGGGTCCTTTTCTCCGTGGGGCATGAACACATATTAGGCTTATGTTAGCGAATTTGCTTTGACCCGGATAGTCATAATACGCTCGCTTACGTGACGGAAGCTTAAGACTTCTTGCCTAAGTCTGCCGCGTATAACAAATCCCCATCGAAATAAGCGCTGTTTGTTGTCAGTGTAGCAATCACCGTAGTAGATGTTCATCCTCCTTTTGCCCGGCCCATCCCATCGCACTTCTTGGATGGCGGTTATATGTGCTTTACAGCAGTCTAGGGCTTCTGTTAATTGTTCGCTTTCACGTAGTCTGTTATGGGTCCGAACATTCCACGTACAGATCCGAAGGCCGTTGTCCTAATTTTGTTTGCTGTAGTCGTCATCAGTTGAATCGCCCTTATCCGAGGCTTTTGGTTGTTTCTGAACCATTAATTGCGTGGTAGGGAAGTTACTCGACGGCACAACCCCCAACCTGAAGGACCAGTTCCTTGTGTTATACCCCTAGCACGCGGAGCCGGGTACACCAGTTCCAGTAATCCACTACGGGAGTGTGAGTGCTGCCGTTGGCCCATTAAGGGGCTCTTCCGCCACCATCTTCATTCCTTAGTCCTGACTAACATTGGAAATTCCCTTACCGACCTGTGATCCGAATATGTCGAAGCGGCTCGCACAAGGTGTTCACTATGATCAGCTTAACTGGACCTGTAGACGTCACCGTTGACTCGATCTAGGGAATTCGTCCGCTGCCGTCGGAAACAAGAAAAAGTACTCTAGTGAGAGAGCACTCTTCGCCCCTCTCTCATCTGCTACCGCCAGAGATCCTCCAAGCGGGGTTGGTTACCCATTTCTTGGATCGAGGTACCAGGCACCTAGCGGTTTCCACGTAAAGGCTGAAAGTAGAAGTTGGTGGGCCTTAGCTAAATGAAAACGCGTGTTTTGCACTACCGATATTCAGTTGGTGGCGCTTTAAAGGAACTGGGTCGCTTGAGCTGTTAACAATAGCACTGCGCATAGGCCAATATTTTTAGCAGAATGGTATGACTAGGAGTGCAGGAATTCGGGAAAAAAATGTTTTGTATTTCTTAATCTGTTTAGGAAAACGAATGCTGAGTTATTCAGGTCTCTTTAGTTGGAAGCAAATAGGAAGTACAAACAGCTATGCAAAATAAAACAAGGCAACTATTTTAGGGGTAAAGCGGATAGCCTGAAAACGTCCAATGATTCGAAGTCATTTTGGTGCAAAGTGCGCCAATTAGGTGGCTGTAAACCGGTCTCTTCACACGATATTTGCATCGAATCACTTGCTGCGTATTTTAAGAGGCTTCTTACATCCGAATTGGATGAATCAAATTTTCAATATGCCTTGCCCAATGTTTATATTGCTGAGTTGGATGAACCGATATCACTTTTAGAGTTGCAATATGCCCTTAAAGCATAAAAAATAATAAGGCTCCAGGAATTGATGGGATTCCAGTGGAATTTTTCAAAAACTCGACTCAAGCCTATCAAGAAGCTCTCCTAGTTCTATACAACAAAATTCTTGCCGAAGAGATAGTTCCAGATCTGGTCCTAAAATCTGTAATCATTGCCATTTTCTAGAAAGATGAGAGCAATGATCCGGGTAACTATAGGGGGATATTCATACTCAGTAGCCTTCGCAAAGTATTTACTCAGGTCTTATATAAGAATCAGCTGGGTCGAAGCTAATCACTACCTCAGCATTTATCAAGCAGGTTTTCGTGCTAGTCTATCAACAGTTGACCAAATGTTTGCGTTGGAGAGCATTGCCAGAAGATATATCGGCAAGAAAAAAAAGCTGGTGTTTGAAAATCAACACTGCCAAATCTAAAATCATGGTCTTTGAATCATCTTCGCGTAGGGGGGTGTCACGGAAAAAGTGGTATCTGGGGAATGAGCCTATTGAAGTAGTCAAACAATTTAAATATCTAGGATTCCTTATCACCCATAATCTAGACATGCGTCTAGTTTTGTATTGCAAAACTTTATCATTATGATAATACTTGCAAAAAGGAAAGGCACTACCCCGCCAGGCACTACCACTGCTGTGCATGGTACTGATCCTGGACCGAGCAGAAATGTTCGGGTCAGAGCTATACGGATTCCGGGGGCTAGCAAAATAATGAAACAGTTTGGACGCAATTTGAGGGTCGCGAGTTGGAACGTTGGAAGCATGACCGGTCGAAGTTACGAGCTGGAAGAGATGATGAATAGAAGGCGGGTGGACATCTTGTGTGTCCAAGAGACGAAATGGAAAAACACCGGGAATCGGGCGCGTTTCTTGGACGTTAGGACAAAAGATTACAAGATGTTCTACTACGGAACGGAAAAGGCTAGGAACGGAATCGGTATCATCCTTGCGGCAGAGCTACTTGGAAACGTCTTGAGCATTTCGAAGTCCAGCGACCGTTTGATGTCTCTCAAACTAGTAATACAAGGAGAGGTGTGGAATATTGTCAGTGCATATGCTCCCCACGATGGGTACAATCAGAGAGATAAAGATGCATTTTGGCTAGATTTCCACAATCTCCTTAAGAACATCCCAAAGGAAGAATTTCTGTTTGTTGGAGGAGATTTGAATGGACATGTCGGGAAATCAAACGAAGACTATGAAGACTGCATTGGAGGACTAGGATATGGCACCAGGAACCTTCCTGGTGAAGACATCCTAAGCATGTGCAAATCACACGGTCTTATCGTGTTAAATACCATGTTCATCAAACAAAGCCGACACCTGATCACTTACAGCAGTGGTGGAGATGAAACTCAGATTGACTACCATTTGGTAGGCAGTTTCATGAAGCCTCGGGTAAAAGATTGCAAAGTGATCCTGGGAGAGGCAATCGCTCGGCAACACCGTCTCCTGCTAACAGAAATTTTTATGAAAACACCGAAGAAAAGCAAACAAACAAGGGTCTCTGAGAAAATCAAGTGGTACAATCTGGACAAAGAAAAAGGCGAGGCTTTTGTTTTCGTAATGAAAAATTACCTCTCTCACACCATCAACGGAGCTGAGGATGAAGAGTGTAGAGCACAAAATATGTGGGATTCCCTACAGCGAACTTGCTTAAGGAAGGCCAAATCACTGCTAGGAGCTTCAAAAGGCCACCATCAACACGCCAAAGAAACATGGTGGTGGAGTGATGAAGCTAAGAAAGTGATAAATGAGAAGAAAGCGGCTTTCAAAGCTTGGTCAAAGTGCCCCTCTAATAATAGTGACGAAAAAGCTCGCCTCGAAATGGAATACAGATGCTGCAAGAAAAAAGCGAAGAAGAAGTGCGCTCAGCTTCAAGCAGGGAGTACTGAGGGCCTGTATCGGGAGCTGGAGAAAATATTTTCCCCGGTTGCTGATGCAAACCAGGCTATCCAGGAGCTGCGAAGACACAATATGAACAAGAGTGCCACTATCTCCAAAATAGCCGCCCAAAGAAGGAAGAATGCTCAGGAGATTCGTTCGCCAAAGTTCATTAGCAATGCTCATGGCCAGCTTCTTGTGGATGACGACAAAATTCTGCAGAGGTGGCGACAGTATTGTGAAGAGCTTTTAAATGAACAGTTTCCCCGGCTATACTTTCCAAGAGCCACCCCTAACTGTGAAGAAATAGCCGACATTACAGTCGAAGAAGTTAGTGAGGCGGTCAAATACTCCAAAAAACGAAAAGCGGTTGGGCCAAACGAGATACCCTCTGAGTTCTGGAAAAAGATGGGAGACATCGGGTTCAGATGGCTCAGAATTCTCATCTCCAAATTCGTGAGAGGTGATCCAATGCCGAATGAATGGAGGGAAAGTTACCTTCTCCCTGTATACAAAGGGAAGGGTGATACGCGAAACTGTGATGACTACCGTTCGATCAAGCTGATGTCACACACCATGAAGATCGTTGAGCGGGTATTAGGTGGCCGACTGCGAAAAATAATACGGCTATCTGATGATCAGTGCGGGTTTGTCTCGGGTAAATCAACCACAGATGCAATCCAAAGTATAAGGATCATAATGGAAAACATCGTGATTCCTTAAGGGATTTGCATATTGTATTGGTTGACTTTGAAAAGGCATTCGACAGACAACCACGAGATCTGATATGGGTGGCGCTAAGACATCGAGGGGTTCCAGAAACCTATGTACAGATGATTATGGACATGTACGAAGGAGCAAAGACAAAAGTAAGATGCCCCGCTGGAGTAACCGAAGAGTTCCCAATCAAAGTCGGGGTGCACCAGGGAAGCGTTTTAAGTCCTTTGCTCTTTATTATAGTCCTTGATTATCTGCTTGAAGGTAAAGTGATGGACCCCAAGGTACATCAGTTATTCTTTGCTAACGATCTAGCCATCATAAGTGAGGATCCTACATCCCTGCAACGAGCACTTGATGTGTGGGTGGACGTTTTGGAGGGAAATCGGTATCGCATTAGTTCAAAAAAGACAGAGTACTTGTGCTGCCCGTTCTCTGATCCACTCAGGCCTATTCCAGACATTTATTTGAATGGAACAGTGCTTCCCAAGTGCGAAAAGTTCAAATATCTGGGATCTATGATCAATAGCAAAGCAACTTGTGATGACGACATCAATCATCGTGTAAGCGTAGGGTGGATGAAGTGGCGAGAAAATTCCGCTATCTTTTGTGACAGAAAAATGCCCCCTAAGTTGAAAGGAAGGCTCTACACCGCAGTTGTACGTCCAGCGCTCACATACGGTTCACAATGTTGGACGATGTACAAAAAGTATGAGAGTAAATTAACGGCAGCTGAGATGAAGTTGCTTCGCATGACAGCAGGAGTGACCAAGCTTGATCGAATCAGAAGTTCGAAGATCCGTGGAAGCTTTCACATCAAGGAAACCATCGTACAAAAAATAGAGCGTGACCGGCTCAGTTGGTATTGCCACGTTCAAAGAAGAGATCATTTGAACCCTGTTAAAAAGGCAATATCAATGCACGTTCCAAAGACATCGCGATGTAGGAAAGGCAGGCCTATAAACGCCTGGATCACACAAATGCGACGACATCGGCATTTCATTGGCCTCAGTAACCGAGTGATCCAAAATCGGCAGGCCTGCCGATATTTTCTGAGGTCAAATAGGCGAACCCCACAGGCGGATCAGTAGAAATGCGGTGAAGTGAGAGGGTTGTGATCCCTTGTTTTCGGATCATAACCTCGCTGATAAAAGGAAGAAGAAGAATCTAGACATGCGTCCTCACGTAAAAGAGAAAACGGTAGCAGCTAAAACGGCTATCAATATTATGTGGAGGAGGTTTTTTTGTAACCAACGCGTAGATATAACTTCCAAATTCAGAGTATTTGATGCTACCATTAACTCTTGTCTTTGTTACAGCAACCAGGCCTTCGGATACCAACATATTGAAGAGTTTGAATACGTTCAACGCACTTTTTTCAAGCGCATCTTTAAGCTTCCCGTGTCAACGCCCACCTTTGCAATACATGTTGAATCCGGGCTCCCACAAATCTATTTAAAAAATCTCAAGGCAAATGCAGATTATATCATCAAGGTTATGCGCAGGAGGGACAACAATCTCCAAAAAAGGCTTATGCAATTTGCGCTTCAATGCCGCTCAATACCCTTTAAGGAATGGTATGATATAGCAAACGAACACGATGTTGTCTTCGGCCTGTATGAGCTAAACCTTAACGATTGGCAAGATATGTTTTATAACAGCATAGCAAAGGTCGGCGAGTATTTATTCCAACAATGTCTGAGCAGAGTCCGGAACTATAAGGAACTATAAATATCTGCATTATGCCCCATACTGCAGGAGATACGCCGATTGTATTTCTCCAGGAATTGTCTCACACTTGAAGACGCTAAGCTAGCTCTAAACGGTTCCTATGGTTGGAAATGGCTCTCATCTTACTGTAGTCATGCCTATAACTATCGCAATAGTTTCATAATTATATATTGTAATCCACTATTAATTTATTTCTGAATTACATAGCAAAGCTAATAATGAAATCAATTCTCGGCAGACGGCAATTTATGCCATGCTTATAAATTCTTTTGTCAATCAAAATGTTATATTTAAATAAATTGCAATAAAGAATATTAATAATAATAATAATAATTGAGCTGCTTCCAAGAAACCAAACGATTGATTCGAACAGAAGCATTCGGAATTGGTGAGACATAAAGGTGTCGTCATTCATCAAAAGTTGTTGCAGCTTGGATGGGAAGTGCTGCAATATCCTGCATTCTTATAAGACCTTGTGCCTTCAGACTACCATTTGCTTAGATCGTTAAAAAACTCATCGAATGGAAAGATTTTGCTTCTAATAAAGCCACAAACTTTTTTTTCTTTACTGGAAAAGATAAAACGACTTTTAAGGGTGGAATCGCGAAGTCATTTTTCAAATGACGCGGAAAATGGTCAATTCTTATTGAATAAAATTTTTTCTTTCCACAAAATTTACAGGGAAACAGTGGCAATGACTTTGTTGCCATCATTGTTTCCTCTACGCTATTAAATCTTTTAGCCGAAAATCCCTACTTATGTGAATTATAAAAAGAAAATAGGTCGCTTGTAGCATATTCCAGACGAGATACATCCGTTTATCTTCTCCATTCAGATATTTTTTGCCTCGCCATCTATGTCTTCATATACGAGTTCGAGTACTCACTCGCACATCATTGTTGTTTGTATGGTTTGTATGTACTTTGAGGTAAGAGAATTTGTGCACAGTTTGCCAAGAGTGACTTCAAAAGGAAACCACGTTTATTGATCAATAAAAATTTAGTGTTTATTGGGTGACAAAATCGCAGATGCTTTTATTGAGTCTACCCGAGGGATGTCTGTTAAACGGCTGCGGGCGTTTAAAATTGTTTAAAGTATGTCGAAGGAGATGACTTTCTGAACTATTTCCTGAGCATTCTGAACGTATCTTACATACACGGTAGAGTTGATTTTATTAGAAAAGGATTTACGATAAACGTGCTTGGGAAGCTATGAAATGGTACGCTTAAAATGTAACTAAAACTTCTTTGAAGTTGAAATTTTGAACAATCATTTTGAATATGTGAATGCCTAAAACCGATCGTCAACAACCTGATAGGTCCTTATCAGTGCGGTTTCAGGTCGGGAAAGTCAACCATTGCCTAAATATTCACACTACGGCAGATCTTGGAAGAAACCCATGAATATAAAAACGATACGCACCACCTCTTCATTGCCTATGATAGTGTGTATAGAGACGAGGTATACAGAGCCATGTCTAGTCTTGACATCCCTGCCAAACTCGTCCGTTTGTGGAGTTGACGATGGAAACTCTAGCTGCTCCCAAAATCGGAATTCGATGTCAGGAAAGGTCTTATACAAGGTGACGCGCTATAATGCAATCGGTTTAACATAGTACTTAAGAGAATTGTACGAAACTCGCAAGCCAACACCGGAGGTACAATCTTTTACAAGTCTGATAGATAGATAGATAGACAGATAGATAGATAGATTGATTTGTTATCAATTTCCAAAAGTACAATTTACATAGAATTTTTTTTTTTTTTATAAATCACTAGCTGGTTGTACCCGCTTCGCTGGGTCTTTAAATGTGCGATTTCAAGTACACTTCCTTAGAGCACTCTCCGTTTTGTCATTAAAATAGTTCACCCTTTAATCCTTTATGAGGGTCGCGAGGGTAGGATAATTAGGTGCGCTCTCCATTATTTTTGAACCTCCGTCGTCGACTCCAGCTAATCTGAAGAAATCCCTAGACGGCTCCAAGAGAGAGGTCGGACTCGATCCAACCATCTTTTTATAGGCCTACCGAGGGGTCGCTAACTTGATGGTGCGGCAATCATGGCACCTCTTGAAACCAGCTGGGGACACGCTCTACGCGACGAAACCGTCAAAGCATAAATTATTCCGTTCGAAAAAGTAGCTGCTCTACATTGAGTGCCTCGCGTACTCTGGTGTTACGCAACACCGCGAAGGAACGTCTTTCAGCAGCTTGTATCCGCGACTGTAGATGAGAGTTGGAACATATACCAAGTTAAAAACCGATAATTAGGTTTGAACACTATAGGTAAGTTTGACCTTCCTTATAACAGATTCACCAAACTCTCTCAAAATTGATCCAGTTTGACCATTTCTACTGGATAACTCGGCATTGCTTTTTCCATCACTCGTGAATAAGACCCCGAGATACTTAAACGTATCGACCTGCTTCATTGAGACTCTACAAACATGCAGAGTGTACTGAATAGGCGTTATGGAAACAATCAATACTTCCGACAAACGACCAAGGATGACCAAATCATCCCCAAAGAGAGAATAACTAATCCTTAAGTCCCCCACTTTGCAACATTCTCTGCCACAGCTGCACTGCAGCATCCAGTCCATATATACAATGAAGAGGCGAGGTGACAAAAGGCACCCTTGGCACCCTGCCCAATCCCCACAATGAAGGGTATTGATTTACCGCCATTTACCCAAACACAGCTTCTATAATTTGTATATATGTATATGTCGAATCGCCTTTATCATAGCCTAACACATGATTTCGCCAAATACACAAAACAGGTGTATACACGTTCAGCATGCTCCCAGGCCTTTTCAAGAATCATTCTGAGTGTATAACTGGTCGGTCCTGCTTCTACCGGGACGAAAAACGCATTGTTCATCCTCTGAACCATCCTCAACCAAAGCTCTGGCACGTGTCTCTAACACTTTAGCAAAGACTTCCAAGGATACTTAAAATAAATATACCCTTGTAGTTGGCGCAATCTCTTGTCCCCTTGTTTACAAAGAGGGACAATCACTCCCATTTGCCAATCACCAGGTGTTTCACCACATTCCTATGCCACTTTAATGGCACGTGAGAGTCATTGCACTCACTCTTTACCAAAAGCCTTTAGCATTTCTGGCCGGATTTCATCCAAACCGGTAGATTCGCCAACTTTTAGCGATTTGATCGCCAAAATCTCGACCATGGGTTTATCATCTTCCTGATGACATGGCTTGTTCGGGATTGAGCAATTCCGAAAAGTGATCGCTTCATCTCCACCACTCATTGGAAAGCAGTGTACCGTCTTGAAGCACTTCTTCTTACGCGTTGATTTCGATTTTCACGTTGTTGAGTTGTTTGATATGCTCGACGATTTCTCATTGTTAACTGAGCCGTTTCATTTGCCGCCTGTCTTTCTTCTTGTGTTTGTGATGCACGAAGTCGAGCCATTCTCATCTCCAAATTCGTGAGAGGTGATCCAATGCCGAATGAATGGAGGGAAAGTTACCTTCTCCCTGTATACAAAGGGAAGGATGATACGCGAAACTGTGATAACTACCGTTTGATCAAGCTGATGTCACACACCATGAATTCCTTAAGGGATTTGCATATTGTATTGGTTGACTTTGAAAAGGCATTCGACAGACAACCACGAGATCTGATATGGGTGGCGCTAAGACATCAAGGGGTTCCAGAAACCTATGTACAGATGATTATGGACATGTACGAAGGAGCAAAGAACAAAAGTAAGATGCCCCGCTGGAGTAACCGAAGAGTTCCCAATCAAAGTCGGGGTGCACCAGGGAAGCGTTTTAAGTCCTTTGCTCTTTATTACAGTCCTTGATTATATGCTTGAAGGTAAAGTGATGGACCCCAAGGTACATCAGTTATTCTTTGCTCACGATGGAGCCATCATAAGTGAGGATCCTACATCCCTGCAACGAGCACTTGATGTGTGGGTGGACGTTTTGGAGGGAAATGGGTATCGCATTAGTTCAAAAAAGACAGAGTACTTGTGCTGCCCGTTCTCTGATCCACTCAGGCCTATTCCAGACATTTATTTGAATGGAACAGTGCTTCCCAAGTGCGAAAAGTTCAAATATCTGGGATCTATGATCAATAGCAAAGCAACTTGTGATGACGACATCAATCATCGTGTAAGCGTAGGGTGGATGAAGTGGCGAGAAAATTCCGCTATCTTTTGTGACAGAAAAATGCCCCCTAAGTTGAAAGGAAGGCTCTACACCGCAGTTGTACGTCCAGCGCTCACATACGGTTCACAATGTTGGACGATGTACAAAAAGTATGAGAGTAAATTAACGGCAGCTGAGATGAAGATGCTTCGCATGACAGCAGGAGTGACAAAGCTTGATCGAATCAGAAGTTCGAAGATCCGTGGAAGCTTTCACATCAAGGAAACCATCGTACAAAAAATAGAGCGTGACCGGCTCAGTTGGTATTGCCACGTTCAAAGAAGAGACCATTTGAACCCTGTTAAAAAGGCAATATCAATGCACGTTCCAAAGACATCGCGATGTAGGAAATGCAGGCCTATAAACGCCTGGATCACACAAATGCGACGACATCGGCATTTCATTGGCCTCAGTAACCGAGTGATCCAAAATCGGCAGGCCTGCCGATATTTTCTGAGCTCAAATAGGCGAACCCCACAGGCGGATCAGTAGAAATGCGGTGAAGTGGGAGGGTTGTGATCCCTTGTTTTCGGATCATAGCCTCGCTGATAAAAGGAAGAAGAAGAAGAAGAAGAAGTCGAGCCATACTAACACGGCGCTGTTCTCGTGTGATTTCTTGTTCATCCGTATTCAATTGATTGGCGATATTCCGAACTCTACTTGCATTACGGGTTCGATGCGAAAGATTAGATCTTCTGGCTCGCGGCATTGTGAATAACACTGAGAAATGAATGTCACAAAAGCAATTAAGGAATTATCGATACATACATGTGCACAAATGTCTTACCTTACCTTACCTTTATTGCAACAATGCAAAAGTGCCTAGAAGAAGGAATTTTCCCTAAGCAATGGAAACTGCAACACCTCGTTTTATTGCCAAAAGGAAACAAACCCCCAGGAGACCCATCGTCGTATCGCCCGATATGCCTACTGGACATAATGGGAAAGATCCTGGAGCGAATCATTTACAACAGATTGCTCACAATAGCGGAGGAGAAAGGGGCTTTGTCCAACCAGCAATTCGGATTCCGAAAGTCTCGCTCAACAATTGACGCCATTAAAGCTGTAGTTAATATAGCAGCGGAAGCAATTGAAGGTGAAAGATGGCGATACGGCACCAAGGAATACTGTGCAGTAGTGACGCTAGATGTCAAAAACGCATTTAATTCGGCAGACTGGCCCACTATAAGAAGATCTCTTGCTAGGATGGATACACCATCTTACTTGCTGCAGATAATGGCGAGCTACTTTACCAACAGGAAACTGAGGTATGATACCGACGAAGGAGTGAAGTACTACGATGTTACAGCTGGGGTCCCGCAAGGATCGGTGCTGGGCCCATTACTATGGAACATAATGTACGACGGAGTTTTACGACTACCACTGCCACCTAAAGTGAATATAATTGGATTTGCTGACGACATCGCTGTTGTTACAGTAGCAAAACAAATCAGTGAAGTAGAATCAGCTACAAATGTGGCAATCAGTCAAATCAAAAGCTGGTTAGGATCCGCCGGTTTAGAATTAGCTGACCACAAAACTGAAGCTGTTCTAATAACCAGTCGGAAATCTGTGGAATATATGAATGTACAGGTTGGGACCCAAATCATCAGATCCAAAGAAGCAATCAAATACTTAGGAGTAATGCTCGACAATAGACTGCGGTTTAAACAGCATGTTGATTATTCGAGCAAAAAAGCGTCACGACTTCAGGCAGCACTCTCAAGGATAATGCCCAACATTGAAGGACCTGGATACGCTAGGAGGATCCTACTATCCAGAGTTGTCAGCTCAGTCCTTCTTTATGCGGCTCCGGTTTGGGCGGGGGCTCTCGCGACCAAAGAAATAAGGAGGAAACTTACATCAGCCTACAGACTCTGCGCTATAAGGACCATCAGTGGTTTTAGAACTATCTCTGACGAAGCAGCCTTTGTCATAGCAGGAATGGTTCCTATCGACATCCTCGCGAACGAGATGCAGAGAATCTACAATCGGAGACGCTCGAGCCACCAAGAGGCTAGCGAAAGAAGAAGGGTTATAGAAGAAGAAAAAGCAGCTTCAAGAGCTGTGTGGCAAGATCGATGAGATAATGCGGTTAAAGGCAGATGGACCTATAAATTAATCCCCACCATCGACATTTGGATAAACCGAGCACATGGGAACTGCACCTACCACCTCACGTAGTTCCTGTCTGGCCATGGAGGTTATCGCAAATATCTTTACCGGTTTGGACACGATAGCTCTCCGTTGTGTCCAGAATGTCCAGACCAGGAGGAAGATACGGAGCATGCAGTCTCCTACTGTAGGCGATTTGAAAACTGGAGAAACGAACTTCCCAGTCCCCCATTCCTCATAGATCATATGGTACAATCTGAGGAAAAATGGATGGAAATTTGCGCGTTTATTACGCATGTGCAAATGCAGCTTCGAATTCAAGAACGAATACGTCGAGAAGCACAAAGTACAGCATAAATTGCTAACCAGCCCCGCGAAGTAATACCTAACGGCAGTCCCGCGGGGAGAGTGGTAGAAGTGTGAAGGGTGTGTGTTTAGTACGTAGGCGTATTCCTGAAATCGATTACTCAGGTTTGCGAATCGTGCATGCTAGTAGCACTCGGGCTATTAGTATCTATGAAGATTACACATCCCTGGCGCAACCTAAAAAAAACAAAAAAACCTTATATCCTTTAACCCCTCGGGGGGCATAGGGCGTCAACCACGCCTGCGCGCCATCGTGTTCGGAGTTCTGCAACGCGTTTGAGCTGCCTCCAACTCATTCCTAAAGAGCTCGATTCCTCCTCAACTGTTCTGCGCCACGTTTGCCTAGGGCGTCCCGCTATTCTGCCTGCCTGGGTGAGCGGATTCCACTGCATGGCGTATTTCGCAATGGAGTTGTCTTCGCGCCGTAGGGTGTGTCCAATCCATTGCCACTTTCTTCTTCGTATAGTAATGCTTATAGGTTCTTGGCCCGTTCTCAGATAAAGTTGTTCGTTGGAGATGCGGTTCGGCCAAAAAATCCTCAAGATGATTCTTAGGCATTTGTTTACAAAGACTTGCAGCTTGCGTGTGTTAATGGTGTCCACCTTCCAGGTACTGCACCCATAAAGCAGCACTGATTCTACGTTGGAGCGGAACAGTCGTAGCTTGGTTCTTAAGCTAATAACATTGCTTCTCCAGATTTTGGACAGCATTCCGAACGCAGCTTTAGCCTTCCCGATTCTGCTGCACACATCCAGTTCGGTGCCACCGCGATTAGCCGAGACGACACTTCCTAAATATAGAAAGTTATCAACTCTCTCGACTTGCTTTCCGGCAATGTTAAGTTGAGCGCGGGTATTGGAAGTACTCAGGGCTTTTGTTTTGGCTGTGTTTATTTTCAGCCCCACTTTATTTGCCTCAGCTTCTAGATTTTGGGCCATCAAATGAAGATCCATTATCCGATGTGAAAGTAGACAAACATCGTCAGCGTAATCTAGGTGTTTAAGGTAAGATGTCATAGTCCAACGAATTCCAGAATTAGCTTCCGTCAATGCTGCACGGAGTACATCGCTGATAACCACCAAGAACAATAGTGGGGACAGTATGCACCCTTGGCGTACTCCACTTTGGACTTCAAAGTCCTCCGACACCTTACCATTGTGCACGACGTGACACTTGCCGCCCTCATATGTAGCCTTCATAATAGCTATAAGCTTTTCTGGAATGCCTCTCCTGCGCAAGGCCAACCAGATAGCATCTCGACTCAAGCTGTCGAAAGCCTTCTCGAAGTCGATAAACAGTAAATGAAGCGGAGACCTATACTCAACGCATTGTTCGATTATGATCCGTAAGGTGTTTATGTGGTCGATGCAGGAGGATCCAGCGCGAAAGCCTGCCTGTTCGACATCGAGAGTTCAATCTAAATGTTCTTTAATTCGTTCTAGAATTATTCTAGCTATTATTTTGGCTACAGCTGGAAGAACACATATACCTCTCCAGTTACCGCACTCCATCAAGTTACCCTTCTTTGGAAGCTTAATGATCATCCCCCTTTTCCACTCCTGTGGAAATTGTTCACTATCCCAAGCTCTTCGTATTAGCGGATGCAGCAAATCTGCCGATGTATTTGGCGCCGCTTGAAATAGCTCGGCAGGGATGCCATCAATACCCACCGCTTTGTTTTTCTTGAGGGACTTGATTGCTGTTATTATTTCAGTTTTACTGGGAGGTACGGTGCGAATTCGGGAATTTGTTGCTTCGAACTACTCATTCGAATTCAAGATCATACCGCCGTCGTCTAAGTGACTAAGCACTTTAGCAAAATGTTCTCTGAATCTAGTGAGCTGATCCTCATCCGAAATCAGAAGGTTACCGTCTAGACTCTTCACTGGATGTTGTTTGGAGTTTCGACCACCAATGAGCTCCTTAGTGATGCTGTAAACAGTCCTACTGTCGCACCTACTCGCTGCTTCTTCAGCCCTTGAGGCCAGTGAGTTGACATATTGACGTTTGTCACGTCTCACACTACGCTGCACTTCTTTCTTCTTCGCACGGTATTGGGCTTCAAGCTCGGTTCTCTCTACTGCTGAGGCCGCTGCAATCCGAGCCTTGATTGCTGTACGCTCATCGATCCGTCTCCAGGTGTCTGTAGAAAGCCATGTGCGGTGGTGTTTCTGCTTTTTACCGACATACGTGCGTGCCCCAGTCGCAAAAACATTTTTCACAGCACTGCAGTGGTCATCCATGTTCTCTATGCTGCTGATTGCTTCTGCTTCTAAGGCAAGATGGTCCCTGAACTGTTGGCGCACTTGGGGAACCTTGAGCCTGTCGATATTAAACCTGGTGATGTTAAGTAGGTTTGAACGGTTGCTGTTGACGGATGCAGTACGAAGGCGTAAATGAGCTACCATAAGATGGTGATCTCGTTCTTGTCCGACGTCAGCTCCACGTCTGTTTCGGACGTCCAGGAGACAATTTCTAAAGCGGCGACTGATCGCAATGTGGTCGATCTGGTTGGATGTTCGTTGCCTATCAGTAGAGGCCCAACTGATCTTATGGCAGGTGTTATGCTTAAACAGCGTACCTCCGATGACTAGGCGGTTGGTATTGCAGAAATCCACAAACCGCTCACCATTGTCATTACGGTCTCCCACGCCGTGAACTCCCATCACGTGCTTAAGCATGGTGTTGTCGCTACCCACCTTGGCATTGAGATCTCCCATTACGATTACGATGTCCCCATTAGGCGTTTGGTTGTAGGCGGCGCCTAAGTGGCTATAAAAATTATCCTTTTCATCCTCAGTCGCGTCTAGAGTCGGAGCATAACACTGTATGATGGTAATTTTTCTTACTCTACTCTGGAATCTAGCCGACAATATCCGGTCACTATGGGGTTTCCAGGATATGAGGCTGCTACTTGCTGCTGGAGTTAGCATGAGTCCTACACCACAACTCCGTGCACTTCCAGCTGGTTTACCAGAGTAGAGCATCACAGTGCTTTTTGTTGGGGAGGTGTATTCCCCAGCATCGTACCATCTTATCTCGCTCAGCCCTAGGATGTCGATTTTATACCGTGCGAATTCGCGCTCCAATTGGAGGAATCTGGCGTTATAAGGCCCTTCCTTGAGTGAGTCCAGGAGGGTCTTAACGTTCCAGAATCCGATCGTTGTCCGTGTTCGATAGCCAAAGGTCGTCAACAAATTATCAGTCCTTATCCGAGGCGATAGTTTCCGTTTCGGAGCAATAGTTTGTTTTACGGTTGCGGCTCGCTGGGCCACAGACCAACCGACACTTATCCTGTTTTTTGGCGTAGGAAGCTCGCCATTCGTCCTCTCCCGTTAGCAATTTCTGAAGAAATTCCCAGATGGCACCACGAGGAGGTGGGAGTAGGGCTTACTAACAGAGCTGCTAGGTTTTCGGCTGCAGTGGCTCCTTCTCGTTACTTAGCGGACCAACACCTATCGGGAGATGCTGCCCCTACGAGGCCTTTGTTAGTCGTTTGCCATCTAAATGGCATAACCTCACAAAATCTTCGTTGGCAACTTACCGTTTGAAAATAGAATTCCACACCAAAATGATCAATCAGAATGAAATGAACAGCCAATTCGAATTGATTTTAAAAGTAACCCACCTAAAAATTAATAGCATAATCCGAAATTAACGTTTGGATTTATTGTCGATGCGCACGCAATCACAAAGAAAAAAAATGGTCACAACGTAACGTAAACATAAACGTCATCTATCATGAAGATGGCGTCGTAAAATCGCTCCATACAAAATGTATGGGAAAATGAATTTACTTCATAATTTTTTTTTTCGGGGATTTTTCGGGAATTTCCTTGGGTATTCTTCTTGTTTGGCCGGAGACCAGTCCGAATTGGTGCGAATCATCGAAATCGGTCCAGGCGTTCTTGAGTTATAAGCGTAGTAACTAACGTCACTCTCTTTTATATATAAAGATTAAAGCATGGCTTTTCCGTCTGCCCGATTGACATTACTTTACAAAGTACATAAATGGTAGTTTTTTAATAACAAAAAAGTAATTCAAGAAGAGAAAAAATGAAATGAAATAAAAAATAAAAAAGTTCTAAAAGGCTTCATTCAAAATTCGATTTCTATATGCAATTGCTTTCCTATAATAGTTATGAAGCTGATTTGCATCACCCTCGCAGTTTAGGATCGCTAGTACTTCTGCTTCAGTTTTTAGGTCGCTGCCAAGAAATGTTCTCCTTACTTCTTTCAAGATCGGACATATTCCGATGAAATGGACAACGTCTTCTCTCACTGACAGGTTACAAAGACTGCAAATAATTGGCAAATCCTCACGGTGAGGGATAAAGTTCAACCTTACCAGCTCTCCTCACATTTTAAATATAGCTGAAACTAATTTCTGACTGTGTTCAGTTCGACTTTCCTTGTGTCCAGGACTGGCTTCGGTCAGAGTCTGAGCCGGGAATGGAATGTAGTCGTATTTTCACGGACGGTTTCAAAACCAGTCAAGGGTCTGGCGCTGGTGTCTTCGTGGAAGTCGACAACATTAGACTTCACTTCTCGTTAGGCAAATATGCGTCTGTTTTCCAAGCGGAAACTTATGCAAACCTAATGGCCATGAACTATGTTGTGAAGAACAGGTGGAAGGGACGTAGCATTTGTGTCTGTAGTGACAGTCAGGCTGCGCTTAAGGCCTTGCTTAACCCTTTAACCACTTCCAAAATAGTTCGTGAAGCCAAAAACTCTTTGAACTCGGTCGCAAGGCTGAATTCTCTGTCTCTTATCTGGGTCCCAGGTCACACTGGGATCTTGGGGAACGAGATCTCCGATGAGATTGCTAGACAAGGCTCAGAGGAGGCTTTCTCAGGTCCCGAACCCGCGTTGGGTCTTCCAGCGTCTTCGGTTAGGGCTTCCATTGACGATTGGGTCTCTCACGAGCACAATTGTGTGTGGCATGACTCTCCAGGTTGCAGGTTGACTAAACGCATGCTCCCGGACGTCTGTAAGAAATCAGCGGCATTCTTGCTGTCTCTCAGCAGAAAAGACTGTAGACAACTTATCGGCGTCTTGACAGGCCACTTCGCTTTTGCCAAGCACCTTAACGTGTTAGGCTTAAGTGACACTACAATCTGCGACGCTTGTGGAGAGAGCGACGACACCGCGGAACATTATCTCTGTGAGTGTCCGGCCTTTGCTCGTATCAGGTGGCAGATCTTCGGTGCGGATGTGGTGAGTGCTGGTACTGTAAGCTCCTCATCACTGAAGTGCTTGCTTGGCTTTCTTCGAAAGTCAAGGAAATTCCAGTAAAATGGGTAAATCAGGGTTTGCTCTCTGGCAGTACAATGGACCAGTTGTGTCTGAGTGCTCCAGTCGAGTGTTTCCTATCTCGACAAAAAAAAAAAAAAAAAATTTTCAGTTCTAAAATAATTCCGTTCGCATAGATTGTGTTGTAGAATGCTGTAAGTTGCTCTATGTAAAGACGAAATAGCTTCGTTGATACAGTCCAATCTATATTTTTCATCTACTTTTGTGACGAGGTCAAAAAGTAAATTTTCAATGTCCAAACTACTACTTTCCTGCAGGCCAAGGTCAAAGTTTGTGCCGCAGTAATCTGCAATCTCGCTTAGCTTCCCAAACCATAGATTTCTCTTTCCAATTGTATATAGGGCTATTATTTGTGGCAATCTTCCCTCCGGCATATTAAATACTTTCAGTAGATACTCCACGTGCAGTTTGAGCGTTTTAGTGTACAGTGGTGACAACCCGGTTTCGATGGTTATCATGTAATTTGGAGTAATTTTTGGTAGTTGAAAACATCTTTTAACATAAAATCTTAAAAGTTTTTCTACCGTCTCGAATTTCTCATATCCCCACGTTTGAGCTGCATACATCATCACCGATTTGGCCACTGCTACAAGAACTTGTACTTTACGATGTGGGCTATAAGCTTGTTTGAAAAGCATTTCTTCCAAGCAGCATTTATCACGCTTTTAGCTTTCACGAGTCTATCTTTTAAGTGGCTTTCCATACTCAGATTGTTCGTTATTATGACACCAAGTCATCTCACCTCTACTATGGCTAATAGTCATGAATAAAATCCTTTTATGCTTAGACAGAGAAAGAATTATTGGTCAAACGGTAGTGCATGCGATCATATGAAAACACAAGCGTTTTCACTTAGCTGAGGCCTACCAACTCCTACTCTCAACTTCAACGCGGTGACAGCCGGGTGCCTAGTACCTTAATCCAAGAAATGGGTAACCAACCCCGTTTGGCGGATTCTTGGTGGCAGCAGATGAGAGAGGGGGGGAAGAGTGCTTTTCTCACTAGAGCGCTTCTTCCTGTTCCAGACGGCAGCGGACGAATTCCCTAGACGGAGTCAACGGTGGCGTCTATAGTTCCAGTTAGGTTGAACTTAGTGAATACCTTGCGCGAGCTGCTTCGACGTATTCGGATCACAGGTCGGTAAGGAATTTCCAATGTTGGTCAGGACATTGGAATAGAGATGGTGGCGGAGGAGCCCTCAATGGGCCAACGGCAGCGCTCATACTCCCGTAGTGGACTACTGGCACCAGTGTACCCGGCCCCTCGTCCTAGGGGAATAATTAAGGAACTGGCCCTCCAGGTTGGGGGTTGTGCCGTCGGGGTAACTTCCGTACCACGTAAAAAGCGCATGGTTCCGAAACAACCAAAAGCCCCGGATTAGGATGACTCAACTAATGACGACCCCAGCAAACGAAATAAGGACAACGACCTTCGGATCTGTACGTGGAATGTTCTGTCCCTTTACAGACCACGTGCAGCCGAACAACTAGTAGAGGCCCTAGACTGCTATAAAGCAGATATTACCGCCATCCAGGAAGTGCGATGGGATGGGCCGGGCAAAAAGTGAATGAAAAACTGTGACATCTACTACGGTGATTGCTACAGAGGCAACAGGCAACGTTTATTCGGATGCGGATTTGTCATACGCGGCAGACTTAGGCAAGAAGTCTTAAGCTTCCGACACGTGAGCGAGCGTATTATGATTATCCGGATCAAGGCTAAATTCGCTAACATAAGCCTAATATGTGTTCATGCCCCCACAGAAGAAAAGGACCCTGCCACCAAAGAGTGTTTCTACGAGCTCCTCGACAAAACATACGAGCAATGTCCTAAATACGACGTGAAAATCGTATTGGGCGATTTTAACGCCAAAATAGGAAAGGAGGACGTCTTTGGTAGGGCAGTCGGTAAGCATAGCCTACACGACACCACGTCTGATAACGGACTAAGGCTAATTGATTTCGCTGTGGAGCGAAATGTCACCATAGCAAGCACATGGTTTCCTCATCTCGATATTCATAAGCAGACATGGCGGTCCAATGATCATGTCACGATCAACCAAATTGATCATATTGCGATCGACGCAAGGCATGCCTCCAGTATTCTGGATGTCCGGACCTTCCGAGCGGCCAACATAGACTCGGATCATTACCTTGTTGTAGCCAAGGTACGAATGCGGATATCCCAATCTGAGCAACAAAGAAGAATTACTGTGAGAAAATTTAACGTCGAAAAGCTACAATTGCAAGAGACCGCCAGACTCTTCGCTGAACGCGTATCCCGAAATCTCTCAATCACCCCTTTGCCGCCAGCATCAAGTACCGAAGACCAGTGGCAACGCTGCCAACATGCCATCAGAAACTCCGCGACTGATGTGCTGGGTCTCGCTCGACCACCACCGCGAAACCCCTGGTTTGACGAAGAATGCCGGCGAGTGCATGCAGCAAAACAAGAGGCATACAAAGCGGCGCTGCAAAGGAAGACGAGAGCTGCTCGTGAGCTCTACGAGCAAAAGAGACGGGAAGAACATCGGCTTCTCCAAAAGAAGAAGAAAGAGCATGAGAAGCGCGCGTTTGAGAATATCGAGAATCTATACTCCAGGAACAATGTACGGAAGTTTTACCAAAAGGTAAAAAGAACGTGTCAGAGAAGTAATACCCGTACAGAAACCTGTAGAGATGAAAATGGAAACCTCGTAGTAGAATCACAGTCGGTGCTGAGAATATGGAAAAACTACTTCTGCAGACTGTATAACGGCGACGAAGCCCAACATCGCGCTGTCAGGCAGAATGAACCATTCAACATAGACGATGATAGTCAAAATTTCCGTCCACCTGACCAAAACGAAGTGAGGATAGCAATATCCAAGCTAAAATCCAACAAGGCTGCTGGACCTGACGGCATACCGGCCGAACTTTTCAAGGCAGCTGGGGATGAATTGGTAGAGTGCATACACCAACTCATTTATAATATTTGGTCAGACGAGTGTATGCCTGATGAATGGAATCTCAGCATCGTTTGCCCGATCCACAAGAAAGGAGACCCCCTCAACTGCGCCAATTATAGAGGCATCAGTCTCCTCAACATCGCATACAAGATCTTTTCTGCGATATTGTGTGAACGCCTGAAACCCTTTATCAACTGCCTGATTGGACCCTATCAGTGCGGTTTCAGGCCAGGAAAGTCCACCATCGATCAAATCTTCACACTTCGGCAGATCCTGGAGAAAACCCAAGAATTCCAAATCGATACTCACCACCTCTTTATCGATTTCAAGGCCGCCTATGACAGCATCTATAGAGAAGAGCTTTATAGAGCCATGTCTAGTTTTGACATCCCTGCCAAACTTGTCCGTCTGTGCAGGCTGACGATGGATAACGCTCGCTGCTCCATCAAGGTCGGTAATGACCTCACCGAGACCTTTGATGTCAAAAAAGGCTTTAGACAAGGTGACGCGCTGTCATGTGACTTCTTCAATATTGTACTTGAACGGATTGTGCGCAACTCACAAGCCAACACAGGAGGCACAATCTATTACAAGTCTGTACAACTGCTTGCATACGCCGAAGATATAGACATTATCGGAAAATCTCAGCGGGCTGTCACCGGTGCTTTTGCAAGCATTGAGGCGGAAGCGGCCAAAATGGGTTTAGCGATAAACGAGGGCAAAACCAAGTATATGCTGTCAACTAGAAGGAAAAAACCAACACCGTCGAATTAGACAGAACGTCACAGTGGGCAGCTATAACTTCGAGGTAGTAAGGGACTTTGTCTACCTTGGCTCTGCTATAAATTCTACAAATAAAATCAGTGCAGACATCAATCGAAGAATAACTCTTGCCAATCGCTGTTTTTTGGGCTTATAAGGCAATTCAACAGTAAAGCCCTATCTCGAACAACTAAGGAGACTCTATATAAGACCTTGATCATCCCAGTCCTGCTTTACGGCGCTGAAACATGGACTTTATTAAAAGAGGATGAAGATATCCTTGGTCGCTTCGAGAGAAAAATTCTTCTTAAGATTTTCGGTCCCGTTTGTGTTGACGGGTTTTGGAGGAGAAGATTCAATCACGAACTATACGAGCTGTGCAGCGACATCGACCTAGTCAAAAAACTGCGTATTGGACGTCTGAGATGGCTAGGACATGTAGAGCGAATGGACACCAACGCTCCGGTCCGCAGAGTCTTCGAATCTAACCCGGAGGGACGACGCAGTAGAGGGAATCATCGCCGTAGGTGGCGCGCACAAGTTCAAGGGGACCTCGACCAACTTGGAGTGCGCAACTGGAGGCAATTAGCTAAAGACCGAGCTAAATGGAGAGGCTTGTTGGTTGAGGCCCAGGTTCACCCCGAAATGTAGCGCCACCTAAGTAAGTAAAGACGACCTAACTGACTTTCTACCAGGTGGGATAGACTTTGCCGGTATATCAATTAAAGCCCTCCTATTTACGGACGATGTTGTCCTCTTCGCACGTTCACCTGAAGCTCTTCAACTTATGATCAACCGACTTGATGTGTACTGCCGGTTGTGGAATTTGACGCTGAATCCGAACAAATCAAAAGTGATGGTCTTTAAAAAGTTCGCCGGTAGAATGTCAAGGAATGAAAAATGGCATTTAAAAAGTGAACCTATTGAAATTATTAAAGACTATAAATATTTTGGTGTCATGGGTAGGTAGGTAGGTAGAAGTGGCGGTTCTGTAAAAACAGAGACCCAATTAGCACAGTTGTGCCGTTTTGATACCACGACTCATGCGACTTTGGATATTGATGTGTGTTGGTGAGGAAAATCTAGAGCCAGCCTGTGGAGTTTAAGAAGAGTGTAAGCTCATTTATGTTCTTACCCAAGATTTCCTCAAGTGAATTGTAGAAGGGTTTGCCTAATGCTTGATGTCTAGCCCTAGCTAGTGGTGGACAATTGCACATGTAGTGGATAATTGTTTCTTTTTCGGTGGCTATGTTGCAACTACGGCAGTGTGTATTATATGGGATACCTAGTTTGGCTGCATGCTCTCCTACCGGCCATTGTCCCGTGATTATCGCGATTGTACGGGCAATGTCTTTGCGCGTTCTGTTCAAAAGGGCGGTTGTTTTGGTCTTGTTGTAGTTAGGCCACATCTTTCTGGATATGACGCAGTTCGTTAACCTGGACCATTTAAGGTTAGCTTTTCTAAGAAAGATTGGGGAGATTTTTGCCTTAATTGCTCCGAGCGGGGTGTGAACAAGTTCAGCAAGTCAGCATTGAAGGGCTGAGCCTCGCCTGGCCAGTTCGTCAGCATGTTCGTTGCCATCAACGTTGCTGTGGCCTGGAACCCAGACTAGGGTCACCATGCATTGGCCATCTAGCGAGGCCAGCTCCTGTCGGCATTCTAGTACTAGTTTTGAGGAAATAGTTTCCGAGGCAATGGCTTTGATAGCAGCTTGGCTATCGATTAAAATAGTGATTCTTTGCCTTGGTAGTGTATTTGTGTGTGACTTGATTTGGCGACAGGCTTCGTGAATGGAGAGTACTTCCGCTTGAAAGACGCTGGTAGCGTCCGGGAGTCGGTACGACCTTGCGATGTTCAGGGACTCCAAGAAAACACCCGCACCAACCCGACAGTCCATTTTTGACCCGTCGGTGTAAACTGTTAGATCGAAGCCACTGGCCGCCTGTCCATCTTGCCAATCTTTTCTTGTAGGGAATTGTACATCGAAACGCTTTGTGAAGTTCAATGTGGGGATGATGTAGTCTGTTGGAGTCGATATGAGTTCTCCTGGTAGAGAATCTAGGATATTGCTGTGTTCATAGGGTTTCGCAGTCCAACACTTGAACTCTCTGAGTCTGATTGCGCTGTGCGCTGAGATGTTTGTGATATGTAGATCTAGGGGTAAAAGGTGTAGCAGGACTGTTAGAGCGTCTGACGGAGTTGACCGTAGGGCGCCTGTGGTGCCTATGCATGCTGCTCTTTGCACCTTATTTAGTTTGGTTATGTTATAGGCTTTTTTAAGAGCCGGCCACCATAATACCGACCTGTAGGTAAGGATTGGGCGTACTACGGCTGTGTACATCCACAGGGTCAATTTTGGTTGCAGGCCCCATCTTTTGCCGAAGGTTCTGTTGCAGGCATAGAAGGCTATACATGTTTTCTTTACTCGTTCGTCTATGTCTGGTTTCCAGTTAAGTTTAGGGTCTAGAATAACTCCTAAGTACTTAGCGCTGGAAGATAAGGAGAGTATCTGACCGTTTAATCGAGGAAGATTGAAGTCGGGTATTTTGGTTTTTGTGGTGAAAAGCATCAGTTCAGTTTTATTTGGGTTGACTCCAAGTCCACACTTTCTGGCCCATGCGGTGACTTTACTTAGAGCACTCTCCATGATCTCACTTATCACGGAAGAAAAAAGTCCCGACACTAAAATCACCATGTCGTCCGCATACGCAGCTACTTTAATTCTTTCTCTTACTTACTTACTTAGGTGGCGCTACAGTTCGGGGTGAACCTGGGCCTCAACCAACAAGCCTCTCCATTTAGCTCGGTCTTTAGCTAATTGCCTCCAGTTGCGCACTCCAAGTTGGTCGACGTCCCCTTGAACTTGTGCGCGCCACCTACGGCGATGTATCCCTCTACTGCGTCGTCCCTCCGGGTTAGATTCGAAGACTCTGCGGACCGGAGCGTTGGTGTCCATTCGCTCTACATGTCCTAGCCATCTCAGACGTCCAATACGCAGTTTTTTGACTAGGTCGATGTCGCTGTACAGCTCGTATAGTTCGTGATTGAATCTTCTCCTCCAAAACCCGTCAACACAAACGGGACCGAAAATCTTAAGAAGAATTTTTCTCTCGAAGCGACCAAGGATATCTTCATCCTCTTTTAATAAAGTCCATGTTTCAGCGCCGTAAAGCAGGACTGGGATGACCAAGGTCTTATATAGAGTCTCCTTAGTTGTTCGAGATAGGGCTTTACTGTTGAATTGCCTTATAAGCCCAAAAAACAGCGATTGGCAAGAGTTATTCTTCGATTGATTTCTACGCTGATTTTGTTAGAAGAATTTATAGCAGAGCCAAGGTAGACAAAGTCCCTTACTACCTCGAAGTTATAGCTGCCCACTGTGACGTTCTGTCTAATTCGACGGTGTTGGTTTTTTCCTTCTAGTTGACAGCATATACTTGGTTTTGCCCTCGTTTATCGCTAAACCCATTTTGGCCGCTTCCGCCTCAATGCTTGCAAAAGCACCGGTGACAGCCCGCAGAGATCTTCCGATAATGTCTATATCGTCGGCGTATGCAAGCAGTTGTACAGACTTGTAATAGATTGTGCCTCCGGTGTTGGCTTGTGAGTTCCGCACAATCCGTTCAAGTACAATATTGAAGAAGTCACATGACAGCGCGTCACCTTGTCTAAAACCTTTTTTGACATCAAAGGTCTCGGTGAGGTCATTACCGACCTTGATGGAGCAGCGAGCGTTCTCCATCGTCAGCCTGCACAGACGGACAAGTTTGGCAGGAATGTCAAAACTAGACATGGCTCTATAAAGCTCTTCTCTATAGATGCTGTCATAGGCGGCCTTGAAATCGATAAAGAGGTGGTGAGTATCGATTTGGAATTCTTGGGTTTTCTCCAGGATCTGCCGAAGTGTGAAGATTTGATCGATGGTGGACTTTCCTGGCCTGAAACCGCACTGATAGGGTCCAATCAGGCTGTTGATAAAGGGTTTCAGGCGTTCACACAATATCGCAGAAAAGATCTTGTATGCGATGTTGAGAAGACTGATGCCTCTATAACTGGCGCAGTTGAGGGGGTCTCCTTTCTTGTGGATCGGGCAAACGATGCTGAGATTCCATTCATCAGGCATACACTCCTCTGACCAAATATTATAAATGAGTTGGTGTATGCACTCTACCAATTCATCCCCAGCTGCCTTGAAAAGTTCGGCCGGTAAGCCGTCAGGTCCAGCAGCCTTGTTCGATATTAGCTTGGATATTGCTATCCTCACTTCGTATTGGTCAGGTGGACGGAAATTTTGACTATCATCGTCTATGTTGAATGGTTTATTCTGCCTGACAGCGGGATGTTGTTCTTCGTCGCCGTTATACAGTCTGCAGAAGTAGTTTTTCCATATTCTCAGCACCGACTGTGATTCTACTACGAGGTTTCCATTCTCATCTCTACAGGTTTCTGTACGGGTATTACTTCTCTGACACGTTCTTTTTACCTTTTGGTAAAACTTCCGTACATTGTTCCTGGAGTATAGACTCTCGATATTCTCAAACGCGCGCTTCTCGTGCTCTTTCTTCTTCTTTTGGAGAAGCCGATGTTCTTCCCGTCTCTTTTGCTCGTAGAGCTCACGAGCAACTCTCGTCTTCCTTTGCAGCGCCGCTTTGTATGCCTCTTGTTTTGCTGCATGCACTCGCCGGCATTCTTCGTCAAACCAGGGTTTTCGCGGTGGTGGGCGAGCGAGACCCAGCACATCAGTCGCGGCGTTTCTGATGGCATGTTGGCAGCGTTGCCACTGGTCTTCGGTACTTGATGCTGGCGGCAAAGGGGTGATTGAGAGATTTCGGGATACGCGTTCAGCGAAGAGTCTGGCGGTCTCTTGCGATTGTAGCTTTTCGACGTTAAATTTTCTCACAGTAATTCTTCTTTGTTGCTCAGATTGGGATATCCGCATTCGTACCTTGGCTACAACAAGGTAATGATCCGAGTCTATGTTGGCCGCTCGGAAGGTCCGGACATCCAGAATACTGGAGGCATGCCTTGCGTCGATCGCAATATGATCAATTTGGTTGATCGTTACATGATCATTGGACCGCCATGTCTGCTTATGAATATCGAGATGAGGAAACCATGTGCTTGCTATGGTGACATTTCGCTCCACAGCGAAATCAATTAGCCTTAGTCCGTTATCAGACGTGGTGTCGTGTAGGCTATGCTTACCGACTGCTCTACCAAAGACGTCCTCCTTTCCTAATTTGGCGTTAAAATCACCCAATACGATCTTAACGTCGTATTTAGGACATTGCTCGTATGTTTTGTCGAGGAGCTCGTAGAAACAGTCTTTGGTGGCAGGGTCCTTTTCTTCTGTGGGGGCATGAACACATATTAGGCTTATGTTAGCGAATTTAGCCTTGATCCGGATAGTCATAATACGCTCGCTCACGTGTCGGAAGCTTAAGACTTCTTGCCTAAGTCTGCCGCGTATGACAAATCCGCATCCGAATAAGCGTTGCCTGTTGCCTCTGTAGCAATCACCGTAGTAGATGTCACAGTTTTTCATCTTCTTTTTGCCTGGCCCATCCCATCGCACTTCCTGGATGGCAGTAATATCTGCTTTATAGCAGTCTAGGGCCTCTGCTAGTTGTTCGGCTGCACGTGGTCTGTAAAGGGACAGAACATTCCACGTACAGACCCGAAGGTCGTTGTCCTTATTTCGTTTGCTGTGGTCGTCATTAGTTGAGTCATCCTTATCCGAGGCTTTTGGTTGTTTCGGAACCATGCGTTTTTTACGTGGTAGGGAAGTTACCCCGACGGCACAACCCCCAACCTGGAGGGCCAGTTCCTTAATTATTCCCCTAGGACGAGGGGCCGGGTACACCGGTGCCAGTAGTCCACTACGGGAGTATGAGCGCTGCCGTTGGCCCATTAAGGACTCCTCCGCCACCATCTCTATTCCAATGTCCTGACCAACATTGGAAATTCCTTACCGACCTGTGGTTAGTTAGGTCGTCAATAAATAGAGAAAAAAGATATGGACTCATTGGGCATCCTTGTTTAACTCCCATTGTTGTCACGAACCCTTCCGATATCTCGTCTCCGTTCCATACAGCTGAATAGTTCTCGACATACAGATTTTCTAAGACCTTTCCATACTTTGCTGTCATTCCGGCATTATACAGCTTGTAGAATAACGCTTTTCTATCAACTGTGTCGAAAGCTATCTTAAAATCGACGAAAAACACATACAACTTCCGTTTTTGCTCGAGGAATGTTCCCGCAATGCTTCGTAGGACAAAAATGTTTTCGCTGGTCGAATAACCGCTCCGTCTGGTATTCCTTAGCTTTTTATTTTGATTTATCCACTCACAAAGTCGATTGCTTAAGAGTGACACAAACACCTTGTACGAAGCATTAAGAAACGATATTCCGCGGTAGTTGTTTGGATTTGATATGTCACCTTTTTTTTGTATTGGGAATATAATCGATTCCTTGAACTGACGCGGTACATTTCCAGTCTCCAACATTCTATTGTAGGCCTCCGTAAGTTTTCTAATAAGAACCATCGTTCCATATTTGAAAAACTCTACTGAAATTCTATCTGCTCCTGGTGCTTTCCCATCTTTGAGTTTGTTCGCTGTCAAAAGAACTTCTTCAAGAGTAAAAGAAGAATCTAAAACAGCATCAGTAAACGAGGGTTTTCCATATTGAATAGGTGGCATCATGGATACCGGGTTGAGAAGTTTTTTAAAGTGTTCATATAATTAGACACAAAATTGGAATCTCGACAAGACAAAGAGGACAAGCTTTCAGTGTGGAACTTAACTTGTGGATAGTAGATCACAAAGCTTTCTTCTACCCTAAAGCTTTCTTACCAGCACTGCCAGGTCAGAATTCTTTTAAAGCTAAATGGTTTCAAACAAAAACCTAGTAAATATGTTACCGTCACATATTATTTTTATTTTTAAATCTTAAAAAAAAAATGGGAATTGGTCGCACTCCTCCCCCAGGAGGAACAAGCGAACCCAATCATTCTAAAAATGTCCAGAAACAGAACTCACCAAATAAAAGTTTCAAGAGCAGAAATGTCAAAGAACAAATAGAACAGAATTCTTCAACTGAATTAGTTAACCTAAAAAAACAAATAAATGAATTAGAACGTCTGTGCCAAAATCTTAAAAGGGAAAATGATGAACTGAAACTAGAAATGTTAAAAATAGTGTCCGCTAAAACCAGCAACCCCAATGTTAATACAACTTCCTTCGCTGAGATTCAAAGCTATGAAACTGACGAAGAGGAATTAGCTGTGGAAACTGAAGGGGCTCGAAAACGGAAAAAAGATTTTGTAAATCCGAGTAAAAAGCGAAAAGCAAACTCTTCACCAAAACTTACCACTCAACCAAAGATGATAGACAATCCAGATAATACCAATCAAACAAATTGAATTGAAAAAAGAGATCCTCGCCCTCCGCCAATTATGGTAACAAATATTACTAACTATCAAGAGCTTATAAGTACTGTCCGCAATTTGATAAACAAAGATTTTGCTATTCGACTTCTAAAGGATAAAACTCACAAAATTAATGTTAAAACCAGTGAAGGCTACAGAGCCATTACTCAAATGCTGTCTGCATCTAAAATGACTTGGTATTCTTACGAAGATAAACAATCTCGGCCCATTAGAGTCCTTGCTAAGAATTTACATCACTCTTGTGATCCAAATATGATTGTTAACGATCTTAAAACACAAGGCCTTAAAGCGGTCAGTGCGGTTAATAAACTTCAACTAAAAACAAAGAAACCATTAGACACGTTTTTATTAACCTTTGCGCATAACGAGGAAATCAAAAAAGTGTACGAAATTAAGCACATCCTCCATTCGATAGTTACCATAGAGGCCATTAAAGCCTCAAAACTTATCCCCCAATGTACTAACTGTCAACAATTTGGGCACACGAAAAATTACTGCGTTAAGCCTCCTAGATGTGTGAAATGCGCAGAAGAACATAGCACTGTCAATTGTACTAAACCTCTAAATCTACTTGCAAAATGTTACAACTGCGGTGAGGCCCATCCTGCGAATTACCGTGGATGTGCTGTAGCCAAAGAGCTGCAAAAGATAAGAGATAATAAACTTAATCGCCAAACAAACGAAAATGCTCAAATCAATATCCAAACATCAACAACCAATGATACTACCGAAGTACAACAGAAACAGAAAGAAAATAATTCGGCAGACTTGAACGCTCGCAGACCCCTTTTTTTCGCAAACAGTCAAAACTACTTATCCTACCAGAAAAGACCAAAGCACAATTGAAGAGACTAGCTAAAATAATGGATAAGCTGAACAACCAAGAAGTCTTCAATAAAACCCTTCAAGATCGCATTAGTAGTCTTGAGGAAAAAATAAATTTCAATAAATAATGGTTAAGTCCTTAAGAATCATGGCATGGAATGCGAACGGATTGAACAATCATTTAAACGAGCTACAAATATTACTAGATACAGAAAAGATAGACATTTGTTTGATCTCAGAAACTCATCTTACAACCCAGTCATATATCAAGTTGAAGAATTATAACTCGTACCATACAGTCCATCCAGATAATTGTGCGAGAGGAGGCAGTGCTATTATTATAAGAAGTAGCATTGATCATTATGAAGAAGAGAAAATAAGTTCACTCAAGTTTCAAACCACTACCGTAACTGTCAGAACTAAAAATCAACCTCTCTCAATAACAGCTGTCTATAGTCCTCCCAAACATTCGATCTCTTCAAATGAATACCAGCAACTCATTAAAATGCACAAGTCTAAGTTTATAATGGGAGGAGACTTTAATGCTAAGCACACATACTGGGGATCCCGACTCACTACAACAAAAGGTCGTGAACTCTACGATGCAGCTAAAAAGACAGGGTGTGACTTTATATCTACTGGTAAGCCTACATACTGGCCGACGGACGTTAACAAAATTCCAGATCTGTTTGACTTTTTTGTCATAAATAAATTGTCAAGGAATTTTATCCGGGTACAAGAAGGTTTGGATCTCGACTCGGACCACTCACCAATATACCTGACACTCAGTGAAACTGTTATAGTTAAAGAATAAAGTCCATACCTTTAAAACAAATTCACAGATTGGCTTAGTTTTAAACAAGTCCTTCAGGATAAAGTCAATATTAGTACGCCTATTGAGACGACAGACCAACTGGAAAACGAAGCAAATGCTTTCATCCAACTAATCCAATTCGCAGCTTGGAGCTGTACTCCTCCAACAAAGAGAAAAACGGTCGGTAGCAATTTGCACCCGTCCGTGAAAATTGACAGCGATTCGTTGTAAAGGACATTGCGTTGCATCCACTCACTCTGTCCGGTATCGAGTGCGTATAGCCCTTGTTAAAACCATATTCAGTGGACAGATGGTCAGTGGAATTGGGAAGATGACGGTGCATCGAAAGTATATTGGCATGTCCCGTGTGTTGCTCCCTCCACTGCTTGGAGCCTCTCAGTCTTATTGCCGAGCCGACAGCCAATTGCTTACTAACGATGTCAATCGGAAGCAGGTGGAGCATGGTTTGGAGCGCCGCTGTGGGAGAAGTTCTCAGTGCACCGGTAATACTGAGACATGCAACTCGCTGAATTTTTTCCATTATGGATAGGTTGGATTTCTTCTCCAAGGCGGGCCACCATACCAATACTAAATACATGAGAATCGGATTAATGACCGACGTGTATAGCCAGTGCATGATGCTTGGTTTAAGGCCACAGGTAGAGCCTACTGCTTTCTTGCAGATGTATAGAGCGACCAGCGATTTCCTGGCTCGTTCGACGACATTCTCTTTCCAAATTAGCTTGCAGTCAAGCTTTAGGCCTAAATAGCTAGCACTATTTGAAAGCTTGAGGGTGGATCCCCTTATCTTGGGCGGAGTGAAGTCAGGTAGCTTGTGTTTTCTTGTGAATAGAACTAGCTCGGTCTTCGTCAGGTTAACGGAGCGGCCGCATTTATCGGTCCATCTGAGCAGTTCATTAAGAGCAGACTGCATGACATCGGCCAGCGTCTACGGGTATTTACCTGTTGTCAGAATGGCGACATCGTCTGCATAGGCAATAACATTGCATCCAGTTTCTTCGATCTTCAGAAGGGCCTCGTTGAGCACCAAATTCCACAATAGTGGAGACAGTACACCCCCTTGGAGCGCCGCTGTGGGAGAAGTTCTCAGTGTCGCTTGACAGTACTACTTCCGAAGGATGCTGTTATTACCCTGTTCTTTAGAATGTGTTCTATGAAACATCAGATGGGTTCGCAGATGTTGAGCCCACGTAAGGCACTGGTAATCGAATTTGTTTCAACGTTGTTGAAGGCTCCCTCTATGTCTAGAAATGACACTAGGGTGAACTCTTTGGTTGAGGGTGATTTTTCGATAGGGTGAATGATGGAGTGCAAAGCCGTTTCGACAGACTTACCTTTTTGGTAGGCGTGCTGTGACGTGGATAGTAGGGTGCTATCAATAGTGGCCTTGATGTGTAGGTCCAGGATTCTTTCTGGAATCTTGAGAAGGAAGGATGTTAGACTAATAGGTCTAAGGTCCTTTGGGAGGGTGTGCGATGTCTTGCCTGCTTTGGGTATAAAGACCACTCTTACCTCGGTCCAGGCAGTTGGTGTTGTTCCGAGCTCAAGACAAGCCTTCAGTATACAGGAGAGATACTGCCGTACTATGCTGAAGGCCGTCTGAATCTGGGCCGGAAAAATACCATCCGGTCCCGGGGATTTGAATGGTTCGAAACTGTTTACTGCCCATTTCAGCTTATCTTCGCTGATAAGATGAGGAGGTGCCTGTGGGCGTGCAGCATTTACCAGGGCGCGATCATCGTTGGGGGTAGGCGTGCAGCCGGGGAAGTGAGTGTCCATGAGCAGGTTGAGCGATGCTTCGTCCGATTCCGCCCAGGATCCACTGGGATTCATGAGGACACTAGGTATAGTTGGTGTTTTGGAGAGGACTTTTCACAGTCTAGAGGATTGAGACGTGTTGTCAATACTCTGACAAAAACCGCGCCAGGATCTGCGTCTAGCTTTCCGAACCTCTATTTTGAAGTTCTTCAGACTTTCTTTGTAGATCTCCCAGTCCAGTGGTAGCATTGTTCGTTTGGCTTTATTGAATTGTTTCCTGCTTGTGCAGCGAAGACTGTTAAGTTCTGCATTCCACCATGGGGGACGATTGCCCACCTTTCTTCTTGTGATTGGACAGGATTCGATGAAAGCTGTATTAAGTGCAGAAGTTAGAACGGTGCTTAGCTTGTCTAATTCCAACTGTGTAGTTGGTGTATTGTACACTTGATTGCATAGTTTAGCAGAGAGGGATTTATTGTGTAAGCACCAGTTGGTTTTCTGTCGATTGCGGAAGACCAAGGGTGCGGTACTGTGACAAATTTCCAGTTCGTACTCCAGATAGCGGTGATCGGAAAACGAATGACTGTCAGATACAGTCCAGTTGGAAATTGCAGGATAGATACATTGGGAAGCAAAGGTGACGTCAAGCACCTCTTGTCGGGTCTAAGTAATAAAAGTGGGACTATTTCCTCTGTTACAAACTACTAGGTCGGTGCCTACTAAATACTCGAAAATAGACCTACCTCGAGGGTTAGTGTCGGTACTTCCCCATAGATCATGGTGCGCGTTGGTATCGCACCCCAATATGATGGCTTCTCTTCTCCTCCTTGCTTCATCTACCACTTCTTCCACTTCCTTGGATGGAGCAGGCTCGGGGTCTTCGTAGGGTAGGTATCCTGATGCCAGCCAGATGGTGGTGTTTTTTGATTTGAGCAGTGTTACTGCTAGGTCTCTTGTGCTATGGGGGGGAAGAAAAGTTAAGTTTAAAGAATTTTTAGCGAGAATGCAAGCTCGGGTTCTACCTACATCCTTCGCGTGGTACAGCGTGGTACAGCGGGATTCACTCTTCGATTTGTGGGTTGGCGAGTGCCCCGGGTGGAGGACTGGCGTGAGCCACGGGTGGAAGGGTGGCGTGTGCCACGGGTGATTGGGTGGCGTTGCCCAAGGGTAGCGAAGTGCCGTAGAGGCCTTAGCTTCATAAGCTCGATAAACTGTTTGGCAATGTCAGTTGCCCAGACGTGGAATTCCCGCTCTTGTTGACTCCACTCCACTAGGAGAGACTAGGTAGGATGATTATCCTTTAGTTTTACTTCGAGCCTCTTCAACTGAATCGCTCATCGTTGCGGCGGTACCGCTTGGGACGTGATACGTCCCCGATGTCGATTCCAAGCGTCTTGAGCTCTAGTATAAGCCATCACACCACGACAAGGTAGATAATCAAGTGATGGGAGACGAGTTATACAGAGCCATGTCTAGTCTTGGCATCCCTTCCAAACTTGTCCATTTGAGTAGAATGACGATGGAGAACTCTCGCTGCTCCATCAAAGTCGGTAAGAACATCACCGAACCGTTCGGTGTCAGGAAATGCCTCAGGTAAGGTGACGCGCTATCAAGCGATCTCTTGAACATAGTACTTGAGAGAATTGTATGAAACTCACAGTCTGTACATCACTCGCTTATGCCGATGACATTGACATAGTCGGAAGAACTCAGCGGGCCGTCAATGGGGCATTTGCTAGTATGGAGGTCGAGGCAGCAAAGATGGGTTTAGCGGTCAATGAAAGCAAAACAAAATATATGCTGCCTACAAAAAAGGACACTCAACATCGGCGTCTTGGACAGAACGCCATAATAGACAGATATAATTTTGAAGTAGTAAAGGATTTTGTCTACCTAGGCTCTATGGTGAACTCCGCAAATGACATCAGAAGGGAGATCACACGAAGAATTACTCTTGCCAATCGTTGTTTCTATGGGCTAAGACGGCAATTGAGTAGCCAAACCCTATCTCGAACTACTAAGGTAACTCTTTACAAGACACTTATCGTCCCAGTCCTGTTGTATGGTACTGAGGCATGGGCTTTGACAAAACCGGATGAAGATGCCCTTGGTTATTTTGAGAGAAAAGTTCTTCGAGCGATCTTTGGTCTCGTCTGCATAGACGGTGAGTGGAGGATAAGGTACAATTCCGAACTATACGGCCTAAACAAGGACATCGACTTAGCCAGAAGAGTTCACATAGAGCGACTAAGATGACTGGGTGATTTAGAGCGGATGGAGCCCAACGTTCCCACTAAGAAAGTCTTCGAATCCACCCCGGATGGACGGTGCAGTAGAGGACGACCTCGCGGTAGGTGGTGCAAACAAGTGGAGGGGGACCTCTACCAACTTGGCGTGCGCAATTGGCTTGTAACCGTGCTGGCTTTTTTTTTTTTTTTTGATTGGGAGGGGTAATCTTCAAAAGACGAAACTCAGTACGTCCTGAGTAACAGTGTGGGACTCTTACCCACTAAACCCCCCTCCCACGACCGCCCCATTCCCCGCGGTACTGCCGTCAAGCATTTCATCGCGGGGGGGGGGTTTTAGTCTGATGTATTCGACTAGTGCATGTTTGCATTATCCTGCTCAGCATTGATTGTATTTCGCCGGTCTGATTCTTTCCTTTCTCTTTCTAGGGTTCTTAGAATCTTCATTATGCGCATTGTGCTCCCAGCGACTGCGTCCCATGCCTCCTGGCTTTTGAGCATTTCGCCAACGATGTTTTCTGGCGTCAGTGGGTGGCCGAGTTCACTCCTTAGTGCATTCCTTTCGTCGAGGAATCTTGGGCAATCAAAAAATATATGTTCTGCGTTTTCTACGCAGTCAGCGCAATGCGGACAGTAAGGGATATTGTCGTGTTTATACTTATGTAAGTACGAACGAAAGCATCCATGGCCCGTTAGGAACTGCGTTAAGTAGAACTCAAGTTCTCCATGTTGCCTGTCGAACCATGACTGGATTTGGTGTATGAGCCTATGGGTCCACCTGCCGTGCTGGCTGGATAGGTTTGTTGGCTGAGGCTCAGGTCCACCCCGGACTATAGCGTCACCTAAGCACCTAAGTAAGTAGTAGTTCTATCCAATGTATCAAGTATGCAGTCAGCCTTAAACCTTAAAGCACCTAAACCAGTTTGAAGCAGTATGACTCAAAACCTTACCGAAGAGTATCCTGCAAATTCAACCGCATTGAAGGCCATTAACTGACATCATGCAATATTTACTGAACCAAGAAAAAAGAACAAAAGGATAAGAAAATTTCCATTTAATTTGAATGCCCCTCTCCAGAAAGGATATACAATCCTAAGCCCCCTGCTTTTTTCTGCTTGAGCCATATTTCTCTGTTCCGTGTGCTACAATTATAGTTTCTTGACCTTTTGAAGCATAACAATCGGAAAGAGAAGGATTCGTCTTTAAAACAAATTTCGTGGATGGCAAGACCCAGGCATGGGGCACTCCTCTTCGTCTTGGCATTATTCCAATGGCATAATGGTATCCTCTATAATTCATATCCGCTTTTGATGGTGAATTATTTCCTTTTATTTTTCTCGTCCTCCTTTTGTAGAGAAAAAAAATAAAATATTTGTGATGGGATTTAAAATTTATTATCGACATGATAATGGTGTTTTTTGATAGCCTTACGGTGTACACGTCTTTTGCTCTCCGGAATTTGGGTTAAGACAATTTCATGCTATGCGCAATGGAGTGGATTTGATTTATTTATATTATTTTAGTAACAATACTGTCATAGTAGAGAGATGAATGGCTAAGGTTATGACTCTTGTAAGTGGTGGTGTCAGGTTGAAAGGGCACCCGAAGTCATTCACTGCAGCAGAGTGCCATTTAAAAATACTGTCATCTGCGTTCAGTTAAATAAACTGCGCCCAATATCTGTTCGTGAATTAATCTTATTAAACTCTATTAAATCGTATCCCATGGCAGGATTGCCACAGGCAAACAACACGACACATTGCAAATCCAATACAACGTGATTTATCTCAAATGAACAAGATAAATGACATTAAATCTCGAGTACATCAACCGCGTAACGAGACCACAATTGCGTCCAATTTAATGTCAATGTGCTCCTCTGTTATACCGCTGCTGGCGTGTCCCTTTTATAGACACACACTCACACCCGTGTTCTGCATGAGGACATTTTTCAAACACTCCTTGCACACAAGATTAACTGCGAATCTAAATCAAAGTTCTGTTGTTGTGATAACACAAGGACATGTGTGCTTGTGTGTGTGGAGAACTTTCCTTCCTGGTTCGGAGCAACTGGATGAGTGAATAAATTCCTAAAGACCGCAATTTATTTAAAGGACTCACTCAGGGATCCCGAAAAAAAAAAAAACAAAGATGACTGACTGAAAGGAGGTAAATCCAGAGCTGAACGAAACGAAAACTTTGTCAAACCATGAGCAGGACATACTCCATTCACGCCGAAGGTGAGGAAGGAAGATATCCAAGAATCTGCAAATAAATCTTAAGCCGGATGGGTAACTCCAACTCTTTCTATTCCTATAGCCGTTTATAGTTTGCAAAATTTTGGGGTTCATTGTGGAGAATGGGTCGTCGTCATCTCGTTGACAATGATTACTTGACACTTGCTTTGCAATCCCATTAAGAATCTGTGTGACTGAGTGCAGGTGTGTGTGTGTGCACATAAATTTTCTATTCAAGGACGAGATCAATATAAATTTCTAGAACATTTTTCAATGTTGTATGCATCACAAAGGTGTCAACCAAGTGTAACACTCAACAGCATCCTTTAACTCTTTCGTAGTACTTTTTGTTTTTTTTTGTCCCAAGGGAACTCATAGCTATCAGTTGTGAGATGGATGATGATGAGGGTGAGCTGTAGGGTTGCCATGAAGGTCTTTTTCGATACCTAAACTAAATGCACTCAGACCTAAAATATATACCATTCCCGGTGCTGGTTCGGTAGGTTGGTAGGTAGAAGTGGTTGTGTCAGCATACCATGCCGACACTTAATTAGCGCAGAAGCGCCATTTTAATACCACAACTCAAGTGACCAAACGGATGTAACAAGAACGTTAACTTGTAGGTAAAAGGAAAAAGAGTAAGGATTATTCAAATCCACCCCGTTACATTGATGAAACTGATAATATCCCCAAAACTTATCTCCGTTAACTCTATTAGGTTGTGGATTCAAGAGACCGAGGAGGAGATCCTGGTCGCTGGAGACTTCAATACAAGAGCACAGGAGTGCGGAATGCCGACCACAGACTCACGAGGAAAGCTAATTCTCGAGATGGCTGCAAGACGAGGGCTTAACACTGCGAACATAGGCAACACATCCACATTTAGGAGGCCTGGTCACGCAGAGACTATCCCGGACGTACCCTTCGCATCCGAACTGTCATCCGCAAAGTTGAAAACTGGAAAGTTATCGAAGACTACACCGTCAGCGATCACCAGTACATCATTCTTGACCTACGAGAAAGGCAACGCGTTCCGAACCAAAACCAAAGCCGAACGCCGAGATGAAACGTTAGCAGACTCAACGAAGAGCTTCTCACATCCGCAATCAAGGAAGGAAAAAGCGCGGTCCTAGAAACAGCGGAAGCTGCTGAAACAAAAGTTGAGGCCACGATGCAACAACTCATATGGCTGGCATGTGATGCTTCGATGCCCAGAGCGAGCAGCCCCAATAGAAACAGGAAACCGGTGTACTGTTGGAACGACGAGATAGCTGCGCTTCGAAGAAGATGCCTACATCTCAGACGCAAAATCACCAGGGGTAGAAGAATACAAGCTGAACCCACGGAAGGCATTCTAGCAGAATTTAGGACCATGACGTCCGAGCTCAAGAGGGCATCAATTCGAGCAAAAAAACAGAAGTGGGAGGATCTCCGCCGGGATGTCAACAGCAACCGCTGGGGGCTAGGCTTCAAAGACATAATGCCAAAACTGGGAACACAGATGGCTAGCCCTGTCCTCAGCGAAGAAAGGATGGAGTTTATAGTGAACACACTCTTCCCAACGCATCGTGTTCGGGCTCCCGACATCTCTCCGGTCCAACAGCCAGAAACCCCGATGTTCAGTGAAGAAGAGTTGATACTCGTGTCGAAAGCACTACAAGACCGAAAGGCCCCTGGACCCGATGGAATACCAGCAGAGGTGCTCAAGACGATTGCCCAGACATGTCCTCAGCTGCTGCTGAACATGTACAATAGCTGTCTCCAGGAAGAGGTTTTCCCTTGGAGCTGGAAGTTACAGCGCTTGGTACTGATCAGCAAAGGAAAAGGAGATCCGGATTCCCCATCAGCGTACAGGCCTCTGTGTATTCTGAACACCGCAGGGAAACTCCTAGAAAAGTTGCTAAAGCCAAGGCTTACAGCAGCCGTGTAGAGAGCAGGAGATTTTTCCGAAAGACAACGCGGATTCAGAAAGGGCCACTCTACGATTGAAGCAATCGAAGAAGTGGTAAGGACCGTCCAATTGGCTCAACGGGGCAACCACTATTCAAGAAAAATCGTATTGCTAGCAACTCTGGACGTGCGAAATGCCTTCAATTCAGCCAGATGGAGCGATATGCTGAACGCCCTCGAAAGTATTTTTGATATTCCCGAATATCTCTTGCGGATGGTGAAGGACTATCTCAAGGACCGGAAGCTGTTATACAACACCGCAGAGGGACCACGAATAAAAGAGATTACTGCTAGAGCAGCGCAGGGATCAATCCTGGGACCCGATCTCTGGAACATCTACGATGGCATCCTTCGTATGGAAATGCCCGAAGACACCTTCCTGGTAGGGTATGCAAATGATATCGCCGCGGTGTTTACGGCAAGAGACACCGATAGCGCGCAAAGAAAACTCAACCAGGTGATAAGGCGGGTGTACCTCTGGATGGAAGAACATGGCTTATGTTTGGCCACAGAAAAGACGGAGATAGTCCTTTTGACAAAGAAGAGGATTCCAACTATTGTCGACTTCCAAGTCGGGTCTGAGGTAATAACCAGCAAGGAAGTGGTGAAGTACCTACGGATGGCCCTAAACACGAAGCTCACTTTCTGGTACCAAATAAGATCTGCCTCGGAACGAACCACGAAGGTCACAATGTCACTGAGCAGATTAATGGCAAACGTTGGAGGCCCAACAGCTAGCAAGAGAAAGCTCCTAATGACAGTCACCGACGCCATTCTCCTGTATGGGTGCGAGATATGGGCCGACGTACTACAACAAGAGTACAAAGGCGCGCAGCGCTACGGGTTGCAAGTTCGTACCGAACGGTGTCGGATCCAGTCGTCCTCATAGTCGCGGGAGTGACCCCTATTGATCTCCTTGCGGCAGAGAGGAAATACGTCTACGACAAAAAGGAGGAAATTGGAGTGGAAGCGGCAACTGAGGAGGCGAAGGAGCTCACCAAACAGAAATGGCAGGAGAGATGGAGCTCAGAAAGCAGAGGACGATGGACCGCGCGGCTGATCAGCAACATTGCTGAATGGAAGGAACGGAAACACGGCAGCGGACGCGGACACGGTTATTTCAACGCCAACCTCCACAGATTGGGCAATATGACGACTCAGAACTGGACGACGCAAATCACATGTTCTTTGAGTGCAACAGATGGGAAGCTGAAATAGGGGCGCTAGAATTTCTAATCGGCGTTATCACCCCGGAAAACATAGTGACAAAAATATCAATGAGTGACCAGAGCTGGAATCAAGTACGTTCCTTTATAGAAAAAGTGCTTAAAACAAAAAAGAGAGAGGAAGACATAATAATCACCCTCATGAGATTTATGTAAGCCTGATGAAAGCCTTACCGGCAAGAAAGAATTAACCCGCAAGCAAGAGACAAATATGAAAAAGCCGGCCCCGACAGGGGAAAGAAAACGACACCACTCTGAAGTAATGCAAAAGCGGTTCCGGAACGGTAGGAGACCCCAACGGGCGGATCAGTAGAAATGCGGTGAAGTGGGAGGGTTGTGATCCCTTGCTTTCGGATCATAACCTCGCTGATAAAAGGAAGAAGAGGAAGAAGCAAAAGCGGTTCCGGAGTGGATGGTGTCAAGTTGAAAAAGGGTTTAAGGTGGTTTTTTAGTGAGTAGAAAGTCCCACACTACTTGAAATAGAGCGGGCCTGTTTCTCGTGAGCAGTAGCGTTTTTCACCATCCCTTAGGCAAAAAAGTAAAAAAATTAGTTTGTGGAAAAAGGGTTTACCTTAAGGGTTTACCTGCCTAAAGCCGGGCTTCCACTTGCGGAAGAAGTGTAAGATTGTTTCTATCTCGTCAGCAATATTGCATCTGCGACAGTGTACATTAAATGCAATGCCTATTCTGGCCGCATGAACCCCGATGGACCAGTGGCCAGTACTAACTGCCAGAACTCTTGCGATATCTGCACGGTTTCTGCTTAGTAGATCTTGCATTCTTTTCCGGAAGTATTTGGGCCACATCTGCCTGGAGATGACACAGTTCTGCACCTCCTGCCATCTCCTATCAGCCCTTAGCAGATAATGGGCGAAGATGCCTCCCTTAGGGACCGCCAACTGGATGTTCACCTCATTTGCTAGGGAAGTATTAAGGGCAGATCCCTGCCCCGCGAGTTCATCAGCCCGCTCATTTCCCTTAATGGTGCCGTGACCCGGAACCCAAAGGAGACAGATCCTTTACCGATGACCTATCGATGCGAGTTCCTTTTGCACTGTTCTACTAGCCTCGAGAATGTAGCGGCAAATATTATAGCCTTGATAGCCGCCTGGCTGTCAATGAGGATGGCAATGGTATTTATGGATGTAGAGGTTTGCTTAAGTAGGCGGCAGCCCTCACGTACAGCAAAAACTTCCACCTGGAAGACATGGCACGAATCAAGAGGCCGGTAAGACCTGGAAATATTGAGGGAATCAGAGAATATCCCCGCCCCTACCCCGCAGTCCATTTTTGAACCGTCGGTGAAAATTGTTGATTCGAACTCATCTGTCAGTACGCCAGTTTCCCATTCCGCCCTGGTTGGGAATCTGACCGTGACATCATTTCTAAAGTTCACTGTGTGAGTTATATAGTCGGTCAGATTAGCTACCAGATCCTGCGGTAGCAAATTCAGGATACTGCTGCGACCATACGGATTGGTGCACCAGCATCCTGTTTCCCTTAGCCTGACCGCACTGCATGATGATAGATGCATAATGTGAAGCTCGAGTGGTAAAAGGCGCAGGATAACGTTCAAGGCTTCGGTTGGACATATTCTCATAGCACCCGTTGCGCCTATAGCCGCAGTTCTTTGTACCCTGTTAATAAGTTTGCTGTCATAAGCTTTCCTTAACACAGGCCATCAGACTAGCGATCCATAGGAAAGAATAGAACGCACCACGGCAGTGTACATCCATAAGACCATCTTCGGGCGAAGTCCCCACTTCTTACCAAAGGTCTTGCTGCAGGCATAGAAAGCCACACAGGCCTTCTTTACTCGCGGCTCAATGTTATGCTTCCAGCTTAGTTTTGGATCAAGTACCACACCTAGGTACTTAGCACTGGAGGATAGGAAGAGTAGATGATTGTTTAGCCGTGGAAGCGTGAACGTCGGTATTTTGGTTTTAGTGGCAAAGAGAATCAGTTGAGTTTTGCTTGGGTTGACGCTCGGTCCACATCCAGTGGCCCTTGTTCAGGGCACCTTCCATAATCTCACTGGTTACGGATGGAAACATCCCCGATACCAGTATTACCACGTCATCCGCATACGCGACAACCTTAACTCCACCCCTATCAAGTCTACACATAATTTTATAGATGACCATAAGCCATAGAAGAGGAGATAAGACCCCACCTTGAGGAGTTTCTCTAACAACAGATATGAAGGAGCTGCTGTTGCTGAGATTCGATTGAATGATTCTGGTTTTTAGCATTGTCACTATCCATTTGCTAATAAACTTTTCCACACCTAGTTGGATCAGAGCTTCCTGAATCGATTCCGGTCTGACGTTATTGAAGGCACCTTCAATGTCTAAGAAGGTAGGTTATAGAGAGAGAAACTGTTAATAGCCCAGGAGGTGTTACCTGCTGTAATTGTTGTCTTAATGTCATTCCAGGAAGAAGATTGCGCGACCTGAGCTACTGGTGGGAGAGAAATCTCATTACTACATCCTGGAAAGTGTGTTTGCATTAAAAGTTCCTGTGACTCGCCAGAGGAGTCCGTCCAAGTCCCATCCGGCCGTTTAATAAAGGACGGGCTAGAATGCTCCTTGGACAGAATTTTACTCAGCCTAGCAGAGTCTTTTATGGTCTTAATGGACTGAGAGTAGTCTTTCCAAGCACTTTTAATGGATTTCTTGTATTCCTTCAGACAATCCTTACATGGTTGCCAGAACTTGTGTTTAAAGCACACGTTGTAGATCTCTCTAGTTATCTTCCTCAGATTAGATAGATCTTCGTTCCACCAAGGGGGGAATTTTTTCTTGGACACGCAGCCATGGCTGTTTCGAAGGTCCTGATTTTGGCGCCTAGTTCCTCGAGTGATTCAATTTTCAAGTCGGGCATTCTATGAAATTTTGATTTAATAACCTGACCAAACGTCTTTCAGTCAATTCTCTTAGGGTTTCTAAATGGCTTGGGAGCCTCAACCTCAAGGCGCACATTGTAGAGAATCCATCTGTGGTCGCAGAAGGACATTTAACTACCCTAAGGTTATTATTGTTGGCTTTGAGAGTGATGTCCAAAACTTCCTCCCACCCTCTGAAATTTTCCGTACTCGGAAAAACAAAAGTTGGTGTGTTACCCACGTTACAAACAGAGAGGTTGGACATCACTAGAAAATCAAACAAGGACTTACCGCGTTCGTTGATTTCAGAGCTGCCCCATAATGTATGCATTTGCGTCGCAGCCCAAAAGCAGATTGTCCTTTTTTGCTGTTGTCGTTAATGTTAAATGGCGTACCTCCTCTGATGGTGATGGCCTATCACGATCCATGTAGACTGAGGATATAAAAAGATTGTTATTTGCAACCTCCAATTTAACTACGGTTAAATCGGCAGAGCTAAAATCAGGGCATAGAAATACATTCAAATGTTTTTTAGCTAGGATGCAAGTCCTAGGTTTGTTACTAACCTGGTTTGAGGTCTTGTAGAAGATGTTGTAACGGTTGCCCTTGAGCCCTTTTATGGATGAACCCTTCACCCAGGGTTCCTGTACAATGCTTTCTTCTTTTGTTTTTTATTGTTAATTTTAATAGTTCCGGATCTTAGACCCACGAGTAAAACGGAATTACGGTCAGTCCCAAGATCAGTCGAAGTGAACATGCAGGCTTTCGTGCCTGGATCCTCGTGCATCGGCCACAAAAATACCTTACTGATCATAATAGAGCAATGCGCCGAGAACAGGTCTCCGCTAATTCTACTGTTTATCGACGTCCAGAAGGCTTTCCACAGCTTGAATCGAGATGCTATCTAGTTGGTGCTGTGCAGGAGAGGCATTCCAGAAAAAAACTTATAGCTATCAAGGCTACATACGAAAGCGGTAAGTGTCACGTCCTACACAATGGTAAGGTGTGGGAGGATTTTGATCCAAAGTGAAGTACGTCAGGGGTGCATACTGTCACCGCTATTCTTCTCGGTGGTTATCAGCGATGTAATCTGTGTAGCACTGATGGAAGGTTAGAATGGAATTCGATGGACAATGACTACTTACCTTAAACCCCTCAACTACATCAGAGATTTTCGCCTACTTTCACATTGGATAATGGACCTTCATCTGATACCCCAAAATCTAGAAGCTGAGCCAAATAAAGTGGGACGAAAATAAACCCCCTGAGTACTTCTAAGACTCGCGCTCAACTCAACATTGCCGGACAGGTAGCCGAGAAAGTAGGCAATTATCTGCACATAGGAAGTGTGGTCTCGGCTAATCACGATCGTACCGAACTGAATGCATGCAGCAGAATCGGGAAGGCAAATGCTGCGTTCGAAATGCTTTCGAAAGTCTGTAGAAGCAATTTTCTCAGCTTAAAAACCAAGCTGCGACTGTTCCGCTCCAACGTAGAGTATATACAGCTGAATGGGTGTAGTACTTGGAAGATGGACACCACTATCACACGCAATCTGCAAACCTTTCTAAACAGATGTCTAAGAATTCATCTTGAGGATCTTTTGGCCCAATCATATCTCCAACGAACAACAGAACGGATGGAGAACCTATAGACATTACTGTGCGAAGGAGAAAGTTGCAGGGTGTGTGCATTATACCCTACGGTGCGACGACAACAGTGGCGCGGAGGCATTGTTGACGCCCTATGTCCCCCAAAGGGTGAAAGAATTTAAGTAAGTAAGTAGAGTTGTTGTGATAATTAGTTATTTGAAAATAAGTTTCCAAGCTATGAATTCAAGTGGATCCCAGCAGTAAGGGTACGGGAGAGGGGCAGAGCCAGCGGAGGATGCTTTTTCGGATTTAAACGTGATCTTAACAACATCGACAGTGAGTTTACAGTTATTGAGGATGGGATATATGTTTGTTTTAAATATGACCCGGAAACATTCTGTATAATACCATCATATCTTAATTGCAATCATTGGCATAGAGATTTGGAGAAGTTACACGAAATAGCAATGTGCTGCGGTAACCGGAACGTTTGTGTAATAGGAGATCTAAACGCAAGAGTGGGCAAAGAAGAAGGTATGGGAAACAGAATAGCTGGAATAAGTCGACAATGTAAGGATCAAATTTATAATGCAAAGGGCACGAAGTTGTTCGAATTTTGTGATTCGTTTGGGCTACGAGTGCTGAATGGTACAAGTTTGAGTGACAAACATGGAGAGTTCACATTTGTCGGAGGACCGGGGACATCCGTCAACGATTAATGTTTAGCAGGAGGTAAATGGAACACCCTTATAAAACACTCCGAAGTAATGGAAGTTCCATATTCAGATCATCATCCGATTGTTGTCACCTTTGAGCTGATTGTAACGGATGGCATGAGTACAAGACACATGAATCTTCTTCCGAAGCTAATATGGAACAATGCTAAAGCATCTGTATATAGGGTGCAATTGGAAGAGCAGCTACAAACCCAACAATATTTGGATTTCGACAGAATTGAGGGTATCATAAAGGAATTGTGGCCAATCAACCACCAGCAAAATAACAAAAAACAACGATACAAAGGACCGTGGTTTGATATTGAGTGCTGTAAGGCGAGGCGACTATCGTTTGGATGGCTGAAATTATTCCGGATTTTCAATGAAGATACAATGAAAGGTTCATACATAAAGACTAATAAAGAGTTTAAGGTGCTTTGCGTAGCAAAAAGGACAATGTATTATGAATCAGAAGCTCGAAGACTAGTGTACTGTAATAATCCCTCAGAATTCTGGAAATTGGCTAAAAAACTAAATGGTGGAAAATATTTCATAGCCAGGGAACTAAGTCCAACTGACCTTCAAGTTTATTTCGAGAAGCTTCTGAACCCATCTGGCAGTACGCTTAGTATGCAGTATACTATGCCTGGGTTCCAAAACGAAATTCTGGATAGGCCAATTGTATTGCAGGACATTGTTGAGGCGCTTAATGGTCTTAAGGATGGTAATGGATCGGATGGGATACCAACCGAGTTCTACAAATATGGTACAAACGAACTGAACACCAATCTTACCCATTTATTCAACAACATTTTCGAAAATGGCATAATACCGCTGCGCTTCAAAGAAGCCCTGATCTTCCCGATTCACAAAAAAGGTTGTATGACAGACCCAGGGAACTACCGAGGTATTTCTTTTCTAAATGCGACATACAAAATCTTTACAGCGATACTGCAAAGTCGATTAACTGCCTGGATAGGTACCAACAATCTGCTCTAGGAATATCAAGCGGGTTTCCGGCCAGGATATTACACTGTCGATCACGTGTTTGTCTTATATAGTATTGTGGAGTCCTTTCTCTTGAGGAATAAGAAACTATTTGCATTCTTCGTTGACTTTAAGGCAGCTTTTTACTCAGTGGATCGAAATGCTTTATTCTACAAGCTCTTTGGTATGGGCATGTCACTAAAGTTTGGACGAGTAATTAAAAATTTGTACATGGATACCAAGGCAGCTGTATGGAATGGTGAGGTCTTATCAGATTGGTTTCGTTCGGGATCAGGGGTAAGGCAAGGTTGTACTCTGAGTCCTATTTGCACTCTTCATTGAAAATAACGGGTGGGCCATCTAGTGATTTCTTTTTAGATCATAGGTTATTTTGACACTGACAGCTGTTTCCCCTCGAAATCTTGACAGAAAGTCAGTATCATACTCCCGCGCAACGAAATGAGTCGCTTTGCGCTTGAAAACTTATTTCCAAAGTGAGTACTGTGTAGCCCAAACAGTGCGTTTTTTGAAAAGAAGTTTTGGCCGAAATGAAACACCCACCGCGCCTGCTGTACGCAAGTTTGTACAAAAATTTCGTGAGACTGGTATGATAGTAGACAACACTCATGGTCCCCGTCGTCGTACGTTGCGCACAGATGAGAATGTGGCTGCTGTAGCCGAGAGTGTTAAACTCAATTCACGAACATCAACTCGTCATCGATCTCAACAGCTCAACATTTCACGCACTAGCCTGAGGAGAATTCTGCACAAAGATCTGGGATTATTCGCTTACAAGGTCCAATTGATTCAGCAATTGAAAGCGCACGACCATCTGCTTCGTTATCGCTTCGCAGTTTGGGCCTTAGAGCAGCTTGAATTGGACAACGATTTTGGGCGAAAAATCATCCTTTCTGACGAGGCACATTGTTATCTCGGCGGCTACGTTAACAAACAAAATCGCCGCATCTGGGACTCGGAAAACCCGCACGTTATTGTCGAGAAGCCAAAGCATCCACAGAGACTGACAGTTTGGTGCGGATTGTGGAGTGGTGGCATCATTGGACCATTTTTCTTCGAAAATGAGGCTGGGAACAAAGTTTTGGTCAACGGTGTTAACGACTTTTTTTTTTACTGAAATTGAAGACATGGATTTGGATGACCTCTGGTTCATGCAGGATGGAGCGCCATGCCACACAGCCCATGCCACACAGCCCATGCCACAATCGGTCTTTTGCGCACCAAATTCCCAAATCGTGTTATCAGCCGTCTTGGTGATGTCAATTATTGGCTGCGTCGGAGCTGCGATTTGACTCCTTTGGACTTTTTCTGTGGGGAACCGTGAAGGACCGATGTTATGCCAATAATCGGAAAACGATTCAAGCACTTAAGGCCAATATCATCCAAGCAATCCGTGACTTACAGCCCGAAACCGTCAACAAGGTCTTGGAAAATTGGAGTGATAGAATGCGCTACTGCGAGGCCAGCCGAGGCAGCCACTTGAACGATGTTGTATTGAATAATTAATGGGAATGTTTCCTGTTACTAATAAAGTCATAGTACATGGAAAAAATTTCATTTTGTTCATTTTATTGCATTTTTAAAAAGAAACTTGTAGTTGGCCCACCCTGTATAGTGGATATCTTACCTGGAAGCGTTGAGTATGGAGGTGTGCTGATTAAAGCCCTCCTGTTTGCAGACGACGTAGTCCTTTTGGCGTACTCACCCGAATCCCTACAGCTTTTAATAAACCGACTCTCCGAATACTGTAAAATGTGGAATCTAGTGGTAAATTTGAGCAAGTCGCAAATAATGATTTTTAGAAGAGTTGGAGGCAGAAACTGCGCAAATGAAAAATGCCATTTCAATGGGGAAACTATCCAAGTGGTGAAAGAGTATATGTAAGTACCTTGGAGTGCATTTTACAAGAAATCTCAACATGGAAAGGCACCGTAAAGGGAAATTGTCGAAGTCGAAAATAGCCATTAACGTTGCCTGGAGAAAATGTTTCACCAACAAATATATAGCTCATAGCAGCAAATATAAAGTTTTTGAATCAGTTTCGAAATCCATTCTCTTCTACGCTGCACAGGTATGGGGAGGAAAGCAATTTGAGACGGTGGAAAAACTACTCAGGTTTTATATAAAGAGAGCATTTCATCTTCCACCGAACACGCCAAATTACATGCTCATGTTGGAGACAGGTTTATCACCACTCTTCGTAAAAACCCCAAAACTACAGGTGGATTACGTACTTTAAGTACTAAACATGCCGGACTATAGACTACCTAAGAAAGCGGCTTTACAATCTATACGAAATAAAACTGGATGGTACAAAGAGTATCTGGGACTAGCTAGTGGATGATCTGGAATGGAGCTTAGTGTGGAGGATGTGAGCAGTTGGAAGCCAAAGCTTCACCAATTGATCGCGCGTGTGGATGAGCAGATCAGAGAAAGATTTCTGGAAGAGGCAGCAGAGTCACTTCATAGAGCAGTCTACAGTCGGTTATGCCACAATTTGGAGCAGAATAATCACTTCCGGGATGAGTACAGCATAGAAGAAATAGCAACGGTCCTAAAACTGCGTGGAGAGCTCCTGAAACTGAATTACATACCACACAGGGATGACCTACCGCTAGTCTGCAGCATGTGCAATTTATCAGAGAGAGAGGATACGTTTCATCTTCTTGGCAGGTGCCCAATTTTGCGAGAAACAAGGAGATCTGTGTTTGGAAATGATTTCTTGTCGGAAAACCAAGTCATACAAATCCTCAATGAGATTGACGTCACAACACTAACCAGGTACTGCAAAATTGCTTTACAACATAGACAGAGAGTCTTGGATGAAAACTTGTGAAAAAAATTGTAAATGAAATTAGATAAATAACGAATTAACTTATCACTGTGCTATTAGGCTACAATTAATTAATGTTTTACTTTTTGTCAACCAGGCAGACGGCAATGCCAATTGATTTTTGTCTGATTTTGTTTTTTCAAATATTTTAGTATAAAAATAAAAATCTATTCTAATCTAGTAAGCCATCCATAACTTTACTGAAAACTTTCATCGTAAATGAACTCTGGCAACCTTGTGCACGTCTCCTTGATCATCTACTTCTTTTCTCAATTTATTGGTAAAATATGTTTGTGTTTATCCGAAAGAAGACATACGACACAACCCTCAAAGGAGATGGTGGTGCTATTGTGTAGGTACTCGTGTGTCACCAAGATTGTTATGTCAGGACAATGGGATCTTTGGGATAAACTTTCCGAAGGATATAAAAGGATTTTCGATTTCTCACTTAGTGTTCCTTGCTGTTGTCCTCTCGCCTATGTCCCACATAAGGATGCTTAGTTTGTCAAACAGATCAACTTAATTATTAGTGATGGGCGGAGGTGTATATGCGATTTAAGATAGAGGTAAATCTCAAACCAAATTGCTAATGTGTGCAAGTGACAGGCGACTGAATTGGACCACCGTACAAGGACCTTGTGTGTGCGTTTGTCGTTACCTTTGATATAAACAAATTTTAAGACAAACACTCTAGACTAGTGTTCTTAGAAGCCAATTGAGTTTGTCTTTTTCCCATTGAAATGTGAATGGATTTTGACCTACTTCTTGAAAGGGGGCGAAAGGAGTCACCCATCCTTCTCCCTCTGAAAATGACAGTTTAAGAGTTGTTAATGGAGATTCGATTTGAAATTATGTTAAGCGATGGGAAACTATTAAACTGTAAATAGGTGAACAGGCTTTCGTTGAAAAGTAGGTTACAGGATATTCAAGCAATTCACCTAGTTATTTCGATACTCTCCGGTACATAAAGTGATTTCGTAATTAAACAATTTTAGTCGAATTAAGATTAAGGATAATGGATGTCATTCTGAGATGGATGCAGTTGGCTTGGAAACACAATCATATCCTTCAATCCCCATGGTCCACTTAGCATCGGGTAGAACATTAAAACAAAGTACCTACCCATCCCCCATGAGTTATCTGGTGCATCGCATGTAACTCTCCTGCACAGGACAACATGTTGATATCGGTGTCCCCATGCCGCCGCGTCGTTCCGTAATAATAATACGAATCTCCGCGGACTTCACGGAGTGAAATCCGAGGGAAAACTTAGTGTAAATGACTGCGAAGTTGCAAAAGTTGACTTGAATGGAATAGAAACTTCTTCTCGTGGCTCGTCTTTCGTATTCAAGGCACGCCACCCCATACCCACCCACACACACACACACAGAGAGAGAGAGAGAGAGAGAGAGTCCTGCGAAAACTTTTTTAGCGTACAAAACGAAGTTTTCCTATTTGCAACAAGGATTTCTCAGGAACAAACACACTGATGTTGGGATAACTCCAGCGCAGCGGCAGAACCAGCCATGCGAAAGCAGATTCATCTTCTGCCACTTGGGGGGCGACGACTCGGGGGGATTACGGCCAAGCCGAGACGAACAGGAACAGGAAGAAGGAATAACTTAAACTCAACTGTTTATCATATAAATGAAGTTAATTTCGTCGCAGTTAATATTCCTCGAGGGCAAGTGTACGCGCGTATGCTTCATTACGAAATTAGTAGCACCTTAATTTTATCACGCAGCCATATACCAGGAAGCATACATAACCTCACATATACTCTAAGGAACGTTCCGTGCCTAACCTATGAAAACGCGTTTTGTGTGGTGGCATCTCGGGCTTTGGGCAAACTTACTCGTTGTGCATTGCACAGCGGTGTAGGGTATAAGTTCGCCTTAGAGTGGATTTGCGTGGAATCGCTTTATGGAAATATAATTCCAGGCCTCTAAGTAGGGAGTGTAATTTTTTTTTTCGGGGTTAGAGTTACCGGAGCAAGAACACGCATAAAAGATGGGATATGGAAAGTTTGGGAAAGCATGAAGTATATTTTGTGGCTCTTGTTGTTGCTGGTGAAGTTTTTCGAAAGAGAAAAGTTTTGGGAAAGGGCGCTGGTTCAACATGAGAAGATGAGAAGATGAGAATTTGTCTTTTGCAAAGCGGTGACGATAAATAGTTTTGGTTTTAGTTTACGACCTGCTGGAGGTCGTAATGTCATGTCCCTTCATTAGCATTGGAGATTTGAGCGGTTCTTATGGGAGAGATTTGGGCGTGGATTTACTTGAGAGTGTTGTCACGTTTAACTTTTTAGGACGAGGCTACATGAGTGGAGGAGTGGTTCGTTATTATAGAGTTTTCAGATAAAACTTTCATTGGCAGGTACAGTGCGTTGAATGAGCATTGTGAGGCAAGCTAATTATTATTAATGACATGGTATACTATGCCTTCTCTCATTGAATTCAGGCATAACTTTGGGAGAGTTTTGAGTTTCTGCTATCTAGTTTTAGTGATTTTGACGACCATCTATAACTCCTAACGAGACGTAGGCTATTGTGAATTCTATTACGAATTTCAGACGTTTGGTGCATGTTTTGGAAATTCAACCACAGTTAGGCCCGTTTTACACATATGTATCAGGCATATGATAAAGGTTTTCTTTTTCTTTTTTTTTTTTTGATGTGCGCGTAGGGGTAAAAATCCTTTATGGGTTCTTGTAGTCCATGTAGACCGACTCCATGCTCCTGCATGGTTACGTGCTGTTTCTCTGTACTGTTGTTTCTCTGTGGCACCGCCAGTCAAGGCATTCTTTCGCATGGGGCAGATTTGAAATGCCCTCGTTTCTTTTTTAACTGTCTGAGGTGGCAGGATCTCCGTTTCTCACGTTTTGCGTAGCTCCTTCGTCTACACGCAGTTGCTGCATCACACTACTGGATATTTCATTTGCAGTCTCCCAGCCTTCGCTCCTCGCCAGCATACGAGTAAATAAAATCAGGCTTCTTATGGTCAGTTGCCCGCCAATTGCTCTTTCTAGAATGTTCCTAGCCTTTGGCATTCAATCAGTACATGCTCCGCGTTCTGCACTTTTCCTTCACAGTGTTGGCAGAATGGGTCATCTGCGTGCTTGGACTTGTAGAGGTACTTCCGGAAGCATCCGCGCCCCCGGTAGAAACTGTGTTCGGTAGTAGACTTTCACCTACCCTCGGAAAAAAAAAAAAAAATACGAGGGCGGTAAGTGTCACGTCTTACACAATGGTAAGGTGTCGGAGGATTTTTAAGTCCAAAGTGGAGTACGTCAAGGGTACATACTATCAGCACTACTGGTCATCAGTGATGTATTATTTGCAACATTGACGGAAGGCAACTATGGAATTCGTTGGACTATGACATCTTACCTTAAACATCTAGATTACACTGACGATGTTTGCCTACTTTCACATCGGATCATGGATCTTCATTTGATGGCCCAACATCTAAAAGCTGAGGCAAACAAAGTGGGGCTAAGAATAAACAGAGCCAAAACAAAAGCCCTGAGCACTTTTAACACCCGTGCTCAACTTAATATTGCCGGACAGGAAGTCGAGAAAGTTGATAACTTTTTATATTTAGGAAGTGTGGTCCCGGCTAATTGCGGAGGCACCGAACTGGACGCGTGCAGCAGAATCGCGAAGGCTAAAGCTGCGTTCGGAATGCTATCCAGAAATCTGGAGAAGTAATGTTATCAACTTGGCGTGGCAAAATCGCATCATCACCTATTCTCGGTGCCCGCTGGATAGCTATCTGATAGCGAACTAATGATGAGCGTATGCTTAGTCTGACGATATATGTATGTGTAGCTGAACACTCATCTGGGTGAACTTCAGCGCACATATGTTTAACGGGACGAGGCATCTCTTGTTGACCTGATCGGCTGAAATATGCGTCTCAGAACGTGAAATGTTAGGTCCCTCTACAAACCACGTGCAGCCGATCAACTTGCGGAGGCCCTAGGGTGTCTCAAAGCAGACGTTACCGCCAGAAGATAAGAGAAGTTCAGCGTAGCGTGCGACGTGACAAGCGCAACTACATCCATGCGCTGGCCACAGAAGCAGAAGAAGCTGCACGGAGGTGCGACAGCAGGACCGTCTACAGAATCACCAAAGAGCTCACAGGTGGTCGGAGCTCCAGCCAACACCCAGAGAAAAGCCTAGACGGCTCCTTGCTCCTGTCGGATGAGGACCAGCTCAAGAGATGGAAAAAGCATTTCGCTACGGTTTTTGAACCGCGTATTCGTTAGCGATATGCCCCAAAATCAGACTCAGATGCCCGAGGTGAAAAGTTCCCGAATACACACCACGACTCCAAGTAATGATGAGATCACTACCGCGATCAAGGCACTCAAAGCCAAGAAGGCGGTAGGACTTGACGGTATTCCAGCAGAGCTCTTACGAGCAGTGCCAACAACACCGGCCGAGCTTCTGCTTCCACTTATAACGAGTGGGCCATCTAGTGATTTCTTTTTAAATCATAGATTATTTTGACACTGACAGCTGTTTCCCGCTCGAAATCTTAACAGAAAGTCAGTATCATACCTCCGCGGAACGAAATGAGTCGCTTTACGCTTGAACGACATTGGAAAATATTGAAAACTTATTTCCAAAGTGAGTGCTGTGTAGCCCAAATAGTGCGATTTTTTAAAAGCAGTTTTGACCGAAGTGAAGAACCCACCGCGCCTGCTGTACGCAAGTTTGTGCAAAAAGTTCGTGAGACTGGTATGCTAGTGGACAGCACTCATGGTCCCCGTCGTCGTACGGTGCGCACAGATGAGAATGTGGCTGCTGTAGCCGAGAGTGTGAGACTCAATTCACGAACATCAACTCGTCATCGATCTCAACAGCTCAACATTTCACGCACTAGCCTAAGGAGAATTCTGCACAAAGATCTGGGATTATTCGCTTACAAGGTCCAATTGATTCAGTCAGCAATTGAAAGCGCACGACCATCCGCTTCGTTATCGCTTCGCAGTTTGGGCCTTAGAGCAGCTTGAATTGGACAACGATTTTGGGCGAAAAATCATCTTTTCTGACGAGGCACATTTTCATCTCGGCGGCTACGTTAACAAACAAAATCGCCGCATCTGGGGCTCGGAAAACCCGCACGTTATTGCCGAGAAGCCAATGCATCCACAGAGAGTGACAGTTTGGTGCGGATTGTGGAGCGGTGGCATCATTGGACCATTTGTCTTCGAAAATGAGGCTGGGAACAACGTTTCGGTCAACGGTGGGCGTTACAGAGCCATGTTAACGACTTTTTTTTTTACTGAAATTGAAGACATGGATTTGGACGACCTCTGGTTCATGCAGGATGACGCGCCATGCCACACAGCCCATGCCACAATCGGTCTTTTGGGCACCAAATTCCCAAATCGTGCCATCAGCCGTCTTGGTGATGTCAATTATTGGCCGCCTCGGAGCTGCGATTTGACCCCTTTGGACTTTTTTTTTGTGGGCAACCGTTAAGGATCGATGTTATGCCAACAATCTGGAAACGATTCAAGCACTTAAGGCCAATACCATCCCAGTAATCCGTGAGCTACAGCCCAGAACCATCAACCAGGTCTTGGAAAATTGGAGTGATAGAATGCGCTAGCCGAGCCAGCCGAGGCAGCTACTTGAACGACGTTGTGTTCCATAATTAATTGGAATGTTTGCTCTTACTAATAAAGCCATAATACATGCAAAAAATGTCATTTTGTTCATTTTATTGCATTTTTAAAAAGAAACTTGTAGTTGGCCCACCCTGTACAGATTACTTGGGAAGCTGAGAGCTTTCCGAGTGGAAAAAGTGAATGATCGTCAATCTTCCCAAGAAAGGAAATTTAATAGAGTGCGGAAGCTGCAGGGGTATCTGCGTGTTGCCTGCTGTAGCTAAAATAATAGCTAAAACTATCCTGGAGCGAATCAAACAACATCTCGAAGACACACTCGATGCCGAACAAGCAGGTTTCCGCTCTGGACCCTCCTAAGCCGACCACATCGACACCCTGCGGATTTTCATCGAATCGTGCGTTGAATATCGATCGCCACTCCACCTGCTGTTCATCGATTTTAAGAAGGCGTTCGATAGTGTCAACAGGGAGTTTATATGGCGTAACTTACGCAGGAGAGGTATCCCCGATAAACTAATTGCTATTATCAAAGCTACGTATGAAGGCTCCAAATGTCACGTTCTGCACAGAGGAAGTTGTCTGAGAAATTTGAGATCCAAAGCGGGGTAAGGCAAGGCTGTATCCTTTCACTAATATTATTCCTATTGGTGATTAGTGATGTGCTTCATGCAGCTTTGTCGACGGGAAACGGAGGAATTCGATGGACTCTTACATCTCAACTGAAACATCTTGACTACGCTGACGATGTATGCTTACTCTCTCACAGAATTATGGACCTCCACCAAATGACAGCAGATGTGGAGAGGGAGGCAGGCGTCGTCGGGCTGAAATTTAATATTGTACGACAAAAACCAAAATTATCGGCCTTGGAACAAACTCTTCGGCTCAATGTGCATTGCCGGACAACCGGTAGAGAGAGTAGAGGATTTCCAGTATCTTGGGAGTATTGTCTCGACCGATGGTGGAACTGAACTGGATACAGCCAACAGGATCGCCAAAGCAAAGTCCGCGTTCGGGATGTTGACCAAAATATGGCGAAGCAATGCAATCAGTTTGAGCACCAAAATAAGACTGTTCCGCTGCAATGTTGAATACGTGCTGTTATATGGTTGCAGCACGTAGAGAGTGGCCACTACTATCACCAGAAAGCTGCAAACATTTGTTAATAGATGCCTGCGCAATATCTTAAGAATTTTCTGGCCCAATCGTATCTCTAACGAACACCTTTACGAGAGAACGTGTCAGGAACCAATAGGCACAACCTTCCAACGGCGGAAGTGGCAGTGGATTGGCCACACGCTCCGAAAGGGTGACAGTTCCATGGCGAACCCTTTAAACCAGGATGGCAGAAGACCTAGCGGTCCGAGGAGAACATGACACAGAATAGCCGAGAAGGAGGCACGGCAGTTTGCGAAAAGTTTGGGGAGAACTCAGACACATTGCCAGAAACCGTACACGATGGCGCGTATGCATGTCAGAGCTCCTAGGAGATACAGGACATAAGTAAGTAACTAAGAAGTGAAATGGGATGGTCCGGGCAAAAGGAGGATGAAAAACTGCGACATCTACTACGGCGATTGCTACACACAACAAGGACAGCGTCCATTTGGATGTGGATTTGCCATTGGAGGCAGACTTAGGCAAGAAGTCTTGAGTTTCCGGCTTGTGAACGAGCGCCTGACTATCCGTATCAAGGCTAAATTTGCCAACATTAGCATAATTTGCACTCACGCCCCTCACGAGAAGATGAACGACGCGATCAAGGATGACTTCTACCAGCTCTTCGACAAGAGCTACGTATCCTAGGTGATTTTAACGCAAAGCTAGGAAGAGAGGACGTCTTTAGTAGCGTGGTTGGAAAACACAGCCTGAACGATATCACATCCGACAACGGACTCGGGCTAGTCGATGCGGCGGGACGAAACTTTGTAGCTAGTACGCGCTTCCCACGTCTCGATATTCACAAAGAAACATGGCTCTCCTTCGATCGAAAAACTGTCAACTAAATCGATCACATTGCGATCGACGCAAGGCACTATTCCAGTATTCTGGGTGTCCGGACTTTCCGAGGAGCCAACGTGGACTAGGATCACTACCTAGTTGTAGCCAAGGTATGGATGCGGATATCCACAACGGAGTGAGGAAATTTGACGTCGGGCGGCTACAATCGCAAGAGACCGCCAGAACCTTTGCCGATCGTGTTTCTTCTAATCTTAATCTAAGTCCCATGCCGCCAGCAGAAAATGCGGAAGACCAGTGGCAACGTTGCCAACAAGCCATCAGAGATGCCGCCTCTGATGTAATGGGTTTCTCTCGGCCACCACAACGAAACCCCTGGTTTGATGAGGAATGCCGGCAAGCACATGCAGCAAAACAAGAGGCGTACAAAGCGGCGCTGCATAGAAGGACTAGAGCTGCTTACGAGCTCTACGTGCGCGGGAGAAAAGAGGAACATCGACTTCTCAGAAAGAAGAAAAAAGAGCATGAGAAGCGCTCGATCGAGGAGATTGAGAGACTTTATTGCAGGAATGATGTTAGAAAATGTTACCAAAAGGCAGAAAGAACATGTCATGGTTTCAAAGCCAGAACAGAAGCGTGCAGGGACGAAAATGGCAATATAGTAGTAGAATCGCAGTCGGTGCTCAGGATATGGAAGGAACACTTCTGCAGACTGTTAAACGGCGACGAAGACCAATGTTCCGCTTTCAGGCAGAATGAACCATTCAACGGTGAAGATGACAGTCAAGATTCCCGTCAACCCGATCAGAATGAAGTGAGGATAGCGATATCTAAACTCAAATCCAACAAAGCTGCTGGAGCCGACGGCCTTGCCGCTGAACTTTTCAAGGCAGGCGGAGATGAGTTGGTAAGGAGCATGCACCAGCTCTTCTGTAAAATCTGGTCGGACGAAAGTATGCCCGATGAATGGAACCTCAGCATCGTTTGCCCGATCCTGAAGAAAGGAGACCCTCTAAACTGCGCCAACTACAGAGGTATAAGCCTCCTCAACATCGCATATAACATCCTGTCTGTCGTATTATGTGAACGCCTAAAACCGATCGTCAACAACCTGATAAGTCCTTATCAGTGCGGTTTCAGGCCGGGAAAGTCCACCATTGACCAAATATTCACACTACGGCAGATCTTGGAAAAAACCCATGAATACAAAATCGATACGCATCACCTCTTCATCGATTTCAAAGTTGCCTATGATAGCGTGTATAGAGACGAGTTATACAGAGCCATGTCTAGTCTTGGCATTCCTGCCAAACTTGTCCATTTGTGTAGAATGACGATGGAGAACTCTCGCTGCTCCATCAAAGTCAGTAAAAACATCACCGACCCGTTCGATGTCAGGAAAGGTTTTAGAGAAGGTGACGCGCTATCATGCGATCTCTTTAACATAGTACTTGAGTACAAGCCAACACCGACCTGATGTACAATCTCTTACAAGTCTGTACAACTACTCGCTTATGCCGATGATATTGACATAATCAGAAGAACTCAGTGGGCAGTCAATGGGACATTTACGAGTATTGAGATCGTGGCAGCAAAGATGGGTCTAGCGGTCAATAAAAGCAAAACAAAATATATGCTGTCTACAAAAAAGGACACCCAACATCAGCGTCTTGGACAGAACGCCATAATAGACAGATATAATTTTGAGGTAGTAAAAGATTTTGTCTACCTAGCCTATATGGTGAGCTCCGCAAATGACATCAGTAGGGAGATCACACGAAGAATTACTCTTGCCAATCGTTGTTTCTATGGGCTAAAACGGCAATTGAGTAGCAAAGCCCTATCTCGCACTACTAAGGTAACTCTTTATAAGACACTTATCGTCCCAGTCCTGCTGTATGGCGCAGAGGCATGGGCTTTGACAAAACTGGATGAGGATGCCCTTGGATATTTCGAGAGAAAAGTTCTTCGAGCGATCTTTGGTCCCGTCTGCATAGACGGTGAGTGGAGGAGAAGGTACAATGCCGAACTGTACGGCCTGTACAAGAACATCGACTTAGCCAGAAGAGTTCACATAGAGCGACTAAGATGGCTGGGTCATTTAGAGCGGATGGAGCCCAACCTTGCTTCTTCGTCTTCGAATCCACCCCGGATGGACGGCGCAGTAGAGAACGACGTCGCGGTAGGTGGCGCAAACAAGTGGGGGCGGACCTCAACCAACTTGGCGTGCGCATCTAGAGGCAGGTGGCTCGTAACCGTGCTGGTTGGAGAGGTTTGTTGGTTGAACCTCAGGTCCACCCCGGATTGTGGCGCCATCTAAGTATGTAAGTAATTAATGTTATCAACTTAATGACCAAGCTGCGACTGTTCCGCTCCAACGATGTCTAAGAATCATCTCGAGGATCTTTTGCCCCAATCGTATCTCCAACGAACAACATAACGGGTGAAGAACCTTTACACATTACTGTGCGTAGAAGAAAGTGGCAGTGGATTGGACACACCCTGTGGCGCGAAGGCAACTCCATTGCGAAATACTCCATGCAGTGGAATCCGCTCACCCAGGCAGACAGAACAGCAGGACGCCCTAGGCAAATGTGGCGCAGAACAGTTGAGGGGGAATCGAGCTATTTAGGAATGAGTTGGAGGCAGCTCAAAAGCGTTGCAGAACTCCGAACAAGATGGCGCGCAGGCGTGGTTGATGCCCTATGCTCCCGAGAAGTTAAAGGATCTAGGTAAGTACGAAATAGCAACGGCTTCCTAGTGCTATTCTTCGTTGAACTTCCACGAAGGTGTCGTTTGTGGGACTAATATTTACTCCAAGGTAGTTAAGCTCCTTAATCACCTCGACGTTAAAGCCACCAACAAAGAAATTCTCTCCTACGTTCAAGCAGATCGATTTTAGTATGTTGATAACATGTACTTGGTTTTGTCGTCATTCATTTGAATACCACCTCGTGTCGACTGATCTTTAATTGCCGCAAAAGCCTCTAAGACGCACGCTAAGACCTACCAGTGATGTCAATGTTATCTGCATACCGCAGCAACAGGATGGACTAGTGAAAAATTGGTTCCTTCCGTGCTAACGGCGGCCGCTCTGCGCAATATCCAACACCAGATTCAAGAAATCACATGTCTCCTTGCCAAGAACCGATGCAAGTTCGGAATAGTTCGTACGAGTTATTTCCAAACTGTACAGAACACCGCGTATTTTCCAACGTTACACAACACAACTGGATTAGTTTTGACGCTGGCCAAGCCAGGAACCTATTGACGTCATCCTACGATGGAGAAAATTGCACCTTGCTCGCGAAGAAGTTCCATTGCCAAATATGCCATGCGATGGAATCCGCTTACCCACTTAGGTAAAACAGCTGCGTATCTCTTGGTGGCGCAGAACAGTTGAGAAGAATTCTCGGCCCTTGGGGATGAGTTAGAGAGAGTTGAAACGCGTTGCAGAGCTCCAAACACGATGGCTTGGAGGCATTGTTGGCGCCATATGCCCTCCGATGGCTGACAGGACATAAAAAGAAAAAGAAACCCAATTTGTGTTTCCCTTACAAATCCATTACCAACTGTTGACGAAAACAAAAAAAAAAAAAGTTGAAAAATATTAAAGAAACTAGGAAATGTACTCCATCTCCTCCTCATCCCTTATAGTCCGGATAACAACTTAAGAACACTAAACACGACATCCTCGGAAGAACAGCGTCTGTCACCTCGAACTGCAATGCTTTCGCGGGATCTTAAAAGTTCTGTCTTCAGTACTATTCTAGTCTTCTTCCTTCCCTCCCTCCACTCCATTATTTATGCCCAAAAAAAGAAGACGATCCCACCACGGTCCTTAACGTCCGTCAGACTAAAGCCTCCTCATTCCGTGTGGACAAAGGCAAGGGAAATTTTTTGGAATAAAAACTTTCGTTTATCCCTGGGAACCAGATGGTAAAACAACGGAAAACTTTATAAACAGTTAATTTGTGTCTACCCTACACCCATACATAAGGCTCAGGCGAAGCATGCGGCATAAAATTCATATTTGATGCGATTCCACTACAAAATCTCTGCTGTTTGTACTCAAGACTCCACAGAGCAGCGAGCGACGAGTTGTTGCTGGATTCACATGACCATGTCTCTGGCATTCATACAATTTTAAGTAACTAACCGGAGGTAGTGGTCTTCCCGACCACGTCTAGGGAGAACGACATCCAGTTAAAGTTCTCAGATAAAAAAAAAAAAAGGAGAAGGACTAGAAACCGGTATGTAGTGAACCACCCAAGCCCTATGAATTATGATGACCTTTGAGAGATTTTCATGGGTTAAAGTGGAACCACCCTAGTCTGACTTACTTAACTGGGAGTAAGTTTGCGTTATGTATAGGACATTTAACCGCCAGGCAGAGTGTACACATTTCATGAGAGATTTTGGTCTAATGGTAGGAAATCTATTAAGAGGAGAAATGTGTTCTCCCAGCTACCCCCAGGGTTGGGTTGCGTAAAATAAAGCGACGAAGTTCGACAGTAGTTTTTATAGGTCAAATGGGTCAGGATGGTGAAATGGCATGGATTTTAATAGTATCCTTTCGCTTGGAAATTCAAGACATTAACACGTTTCATTTGATTGGATGGAAGGGTAAATCCACCAATCTTCTGTGTACCCAGGATAAATGCATTGACTTTTCCAAGCAATCCGTTTGTAAATGAAAGAACCCCAACTGCAGGATATCATTACTTCAACCAAAAAAAAAAACCAAAAAGACCTCCCGTTTCCAATTAATTTCCACAGGACAATACTGCACACCCTTCATGTCGCCCTTTTGGCAACATTTATCCATCACCCAAAGCCTCCTCTGCTGGCTCAAGAGTGATAGGACGAAAAAGCCGATTTACAATCTCCTTTCTTGTGCTGCGTGTAACTTACCAATCAATGTCTCAGTTTTCTTTTCGTCTACTAATTGGTATAGAACATGGTCATGAATAGGATTTCCTTTCTCTCATCAGTTTGCCATCCTTTCTATGCTATCCTGGACTACTACCTATTGAACTGAACACACAGTGCATAGCAAAAGCCCTCGGACTCGGTCACATCCCCCCCGGGATACCTGCTTGTATGAGATGCCAAACGGAAGAGATTATGGTCGGTGTGTGTATTCAATGAACACGAGCATGGAAGACGAATACTTACCAATTTTGTTACAAGATATTGATGGAAAGTCAACGTAGTGGGACACATGATGAAGAAAAAAAAAAAAGAACAAAAGGGGCGAGAGGATTCGTAGTATCATAGTGGACTTACACCCCAATGACAACATGACTTTGAGGGAAATTCCAAACGAAGAGAGAAAAAAAAAAAAACATGAATCCAGAAGAGAGTGCAAACGAAAAGAACGGAAAAAAAGTGCAAAAGAAGCACAGGAGCAAAAGGGATTCAAGTCACGTTCCATTGCCATAGTCGTCGTTGACATCATCGTTTTTGCTAACCATATCCAAACAAAACATTGCAAGGAAGAATGCATGGATACAAAAAAACGTCCTTTTTAGTTGTGGAATCCTTTCTATTGCGCACAGCGTCGTCCATTAGAAAATGGTGAAGGTACATAGGTAACTTTAGTCAGGTTAAAGGTGTAGGAGTTGGTAGTGCGTGCACTAATGGGCGCTCGTTAGATGCAGGGCTATGATTTTAGTACGAATACGGTTACGTTATCTACCGGATGCTCTTGACAAAATGGCTACGTACAATAGTCAAGTCTGAGGACCGCGCTTTACTAGCAGACCCTGGTCTCTAGAACTTTTTAGAATTCTATGGTACGAGTAACTGAGAATTAGTCATCACTTCATAGTTAGTAAGTAGTTAGTCATGATACGTCAAAAGAGGAGAGCACGCAAAAGATGGCAACCATTCCGAGCTCCCCAGCACAAAACTCTTCTAAACCTTTTGTGTAATGTTCAACGTACTAGTACTTAGGTTAGGTTAGGTTGAAGTGGCTGCCAACTTACGCCAACACACATAGACCAAGAAAGGTCCGTTGTGGTACCACGAGGATCATGTAGTCCCCGCCTACTCGTTAAAACCAATTAGAGCTTTTGATGAAGAGAAGGAGGCTCCTGATATTTAAATCTATCAGATCTCCTAAATCGTTAAAGTAGAAAGCTCCTAGGTGAAGCTTCCTTCTATGGGGGAGAGCTGGACATGCACAAAGAAGGTGAGCAATGGCTTCTTCCTCTTCTTCGTCCATGCAGCTTCTGCAAAAATTATTTGAAAATACGCCAAGCCTTGTTGCATGCTTGCCTATTAGACAGTGTCCTGTAATTACACCTATAATAGAGCCAATATGCAATCGATTGAGAGAGATCAATTTCTTAGAGCGTTTCAGATCCAACTTGTGCCAAACCTGCTTAGTCGCTAAACATGTTGTACCACTTATCCACCTAAGATTTCTTCTCTCGATTGCATCTAGCTTGAATTAAAGTTTACAAGTAGCGATAGGTATACCTAAATTATCCTTATCTGGAAGGATGGGTACAGTTGTTCCTAATTTGGCGAGTTCGTCAGCCTTACAATTCCCCAGAATATCCCTATGCCCCGACACCCAACAGAGGTGAATATTAAACTGCTCCGACATCTCCGCAAGAGACGAATGGCAGTCTAAGGCTACTGCTGAATTTATAGAGATCGATTCCAAGGAGTTGATTGCAGCTTGGCTATCTGAAAAGATGCGGATGTCCTTGGCGGATATCACGTTTTTCTTTAGCCAAGATAAGACCTCCTTAATCGCCATTAGTTCCGCCTGGAACACGCTACAATAATCTGGTAGACGGAAGGAGAGCTTAAGATTAAGCCTGTCAGAGAAAACACCTCCACCAACTCCGTCTTTCGTTTTCGAGCCGTCAGTGTAGAAGTGGATCGAGTCGTCTTCTATGAAAGCCTCTTCATTCCAGAGTGATCTGGAATGGATGGTGACAAGGAAGTTCTTGTCAAAGTTTAGACGAGGGTTGGTGTAGTCCGTGTTTTCGGGAGAGATTGTGAATTTATTCAGAATGGAGTCGTGGCCAAATTCTTTCCTTGACCACTGTTGGGTAGCTTCAAGGCGAACGGCTGCATTCGCTGCCATTTGCTTGCTAAATATATCAAGGGGTAACAGATGAAGCATAATATCTAGTGCCGCAGAGGGAGTTGTACGCAGTGCTCCGCTTATGCACAGACAAGCTATACGCTGGACTTTGCTTAGATAGTCGCGATTTATAGCTTTTTCTAAGGCTGTCCACCAAACAATCACCCCGTATGTGAGTATCGGTCTAATGACCGCGATGTATACTACTTACTTAGACCCTTTAACCCCTCGGGGGGCATAGGGCGTCAACCACGCCTGCGCGCCATCGTGTTCGGAGTTCTGCAACGCGTTTGAGCTGCCTCCAACTCATTCCTAAAGAGCTCGATTCCTCCTCAACTGTTCTGCGCCACGTTTGCCTAGGGCGTCCCGCTATTCTGCTTGCCTGGGTGAGCGGATTCCACTGCATGGCGTATTTCGCAATGGAGTTGTCTTCGCGCCGTAGGGTGTGTCCAATCCATTGCCACTTTCTTCTTCGTATAGTAATGCTTATACTTAGGTTCTTGGCCCGTTCTCAGATAAAGTTGTTCGTTAGAGATGCGGTTCGGCCAAAAAATCTTCAAGATGATTCTTAAGCATTTGTTTACAAAGACTTGCAGTTAATGGTGTCCACCTTCCAAGTACTGCACCCTTAAAGCAGCACTGATTCTACGTTGGAGCGGAACAGTCGCAGCTTGGTTCTTAAGCTAATAACATTACTTCTCCAGATGTTAGATAGCATTCCGAACGCAGATTTAGCCTTCCCGATTCTGCTGCACACATCCAGTTCGGTGCCACCGCGATTAGCCGAGACCACACTTCCTAAATAAAGAAAGTTATCAACTTTCTCGACTTCCTGTCCGGCAATGTAAAGTTGAGCTCGGTTGTTAGAAGAAGTGCTTAGGGATTTGGTTTTGGCTGTGTTTATTTTTAGCCCCACTTTGTTTGCCTCAGCTTCTAGATTTTGGGCCATCAGATGAAGATCCATTATCCGATATGAAAGTAGACAAACATCGTCAGCGTAATCTAGGTGTTTAAGGTAAGATGTCATAGTCCAACGAATTCCATAGTTGCCTTCCGTCAATGCTGCACGGAGTACATCGCTGATAACCACCAAGAACAATAGTGGCGACAGTATGCACCCTTGACGTACTCCACTTTGGACTTCAAAATCCTCCGACACCTTACCATTGTGCACGACGTGACACTTACCGCCCTCGTATGTAGCCTTGATAAAAGCTATAAGTTTTTCTGGGATGCCTCTCCTGCGCAAGGCCAACCAGATAGCATCTCGATTCAATCTGTCGAAAGCTTTCTCGAAGTCGATAAACATTAAATGTAGCGGAGACCTATACTCAACGCATTGCTCGATTAAGATCCGTAAGGTGTTTATGTGGTCGATGCAGGAGGATCCAGCGCGAAAGCCTGCCTGTTCGACAACAAGAGTTGAATCTAAATGTTCTTTAATTCGTTCTAGAATTGTTCTAGCTATTATTTTGGCTACGGCTGAAAGAACGCATATACCTCTCCAGTAACCGCACTCCATCAAGTTTCCCTTTTTGGAGTTTAATGATCATCTCCCTTTTCCACTCCTGTGGAAATTGTTCGCTATCCTAAGCTCTCCGTACTAGGGGATGCAGCAAAGCTGCCGATGTATTTGACGCCGCTTAAAATAGCTCGGCAGGGATGCCATCAATACCCACCGCCTTGTTCTTCTTGAGGGACTTGATTGCTGTTATTATCTCGGTTTTACTGAGAGGTGCGGTGCGAATTCGGGAATTTGTTGCTTCGAACTGCTCATTCGAATTCGAGATCATACCGCCATCGTCTATGTGATTTAGCACTGTAGCAAAATGTTCTCTCCATCTAGTAAGCTGATCCTCATCCGAAATCAGAAGGTAACCGTCTAGACTCTTCACTGGATGTTGTTTGGATTTTCGACCACCGATGAGCTCCTTAGTGATGCTGTAAACAGTCCTACTGTCGCACCTACTCGCTGCTTCTTCAGCCCTTGAGGCCAGTGAGTTGACATACTGACGTTTGTCACGTCTCACACTACGCTGCACTTCTTTCTTCTTCGCACGATATTGGGCTTCAAGCTCGGTTCTCTCTACTGCTGAGGCCGCTGCAATCCGAGCCTTGATTGCTGTACGCTCATCGATCCATCTCCAGGTGTCTGTAGAAAGCCATGTGCGGTGGTGTTTCTGCTTTTTACCGACATACGTGCGTGCCCCAGTCGCAAAACTATTTTTCACAGCACTCCAGTGGTCATCCATGTTCTCTATGCTGCTGATTGCTTCTGCTTCTAAGGCAAGATGATCCCTGAATTGTTGGCGCACTTGGGGAACCTTGAGCGTGGCGATATTAAACCTAGTGATGTTAAGTAGGTTTGAGCGGTTGCTGTTGACGGATGCAGTACGAAGGCGTAAATGAGCTACCATAAGATGGTGATCTCGTTCTAGTCCAACGTCAGCTCCACGTCTGTTTCGGACGTCCAGGAGACAATTTCTAAAGCGGCGACTGATCGCAATGTGGTCGATCTGTTTGCATGTTCGTTGCCTATCAGTAGAGACCCAACTGATTTTGTGGCAGGTGTTATGCTTAAACAGCGTACCTCTGATGACTAGGCAATTGGTATTGCAGAAGTCCACAAACCGCTCACCGTTATCATTACGGTCTCCCACACCGTGAACTCGCATCACGTGCTTAAGCATGGTGTTGTCGCTACCCACCTTGGCATTGAAATCTCCCATCACCATTACGATGTCCCCATTAGGCGTTTGGTTGTAGGCGGCGCCTAAGTGGCTATAAAAATCATCCTTTTCGTCCTCAGTCGCGTCTAGAGTCGGAGCATAACACTGTATGATGGTAAGTTTCCTAACTCTACTCTGGAACCTAGCCGTCAATATCCGGGCACTATGGGGTTTCCAGGATATGAGGCTACTACGTGCTGCTGGAGTTAGCATGAGTCCTACTCCGGAACGCCGTGCACTTCCAGCTGGTTTACCAGAGTAGAGCATGACAGTGTTTTTGGTTGGGGAGATAAATTCCCCAGCATCGAACCATCTTATCTCCCTCAGCCCTAAGATGTCTATTTTATACCGTGCGAATTCGCGTTCTAATTGGAGGAATCTGGCGTTATAAGGCCCATCCTTGAGTGAGTCCAGGAGGGTCTTAACGTTCCAGAATCCGATCGTTGTCCGTGTCCGATAGCCAAAGGTCGTCATCAAATTATCCGTCCGTATCCGAGGCGTTGGTTTGCGTTTCGGAGTAAGATTTGTTTTTACGGTTGCGGCTCGCTGGGCCACAGACCAACCGACAGTTATTATGTTTTTTGGCGCAGGAAGCTCGCCATTCGTCCTCTCCCGTTAGCAATTTCCGAAGAAATCCCCAGATGGCACCACGAGGAGTTGGGAGTAGGGCTTACTAACAGAGCTGCTAGGTTTTCGGCTGCAGTAACTCTTTCTCGTTACTTAGCGGACCAACACCTATTGGGAGATGCTGCCCCTACGAGGCCTTTGTTAGTCGTTTGCCATCCAAGTTATTCGAGGCTGTAAACCCCATTTATTTCCAATAGCTTTTTTGCAAGAGAAAAGTGCTACTGAAGCTTTCTTGACTCTTTCTTGAATGTTATGTTTCCAGCTTAGTTTCCTATCCAGGATAAGACCCAAATATTTCGCTTTATCAGCGAAAGTTAAGCTGATACCATTAAGAGAGGGAGGATCGATGAACGGAATTTTATATTTCCTTGAGAAAAGTACCAGTTCAGTTCTATGTGGGTTTACACTCAACCCACACCGAGTCGCCCATCTGGTTAATTTGTTTAAAGCGTTTTATAGTAGTTCTTTTAGAGTATTAAGGTGCTTTCCTAAGACTGCTATAGCAACATCATCTGCATAAGCAATCACCTGCATCCCTCACCCTCCAGTATTGTCAATAGTTCAATCACCACCAAAGGAGAGGAGATAGAACACCACCTTGCGGAGTGCCTCTACTGACAGATCTTCTAGAAGATGTCCCACCTAGCTCTGAGTTGATAATCCGACCATTAAGCAGTAAATTGATCAATTCGCATAGTGAGTTGTCTACCTTCAGGTCCGAGAGTGCATCTGCAATCGCTGATGCATTGATATTGTTAAAAGCACCCTCTATATCTAAGAAGGCTACCATTGTATATTCCTTGTGAAACAGGGAGTACTCAATGTTGCGAACCAACGAGTGTAATGCCGTTTCAACTGATTTACCTTTGCAATAGGCATGTTGAGCCGCTGACAGAAGTTTTGTATCAATACTGTTGTGTAAGTGGATATCAATCAATCGTTCTAATGTTTTTAGAAGAAATGATGATAGACTAATGGGTCTAAGATCTTTCGAACTTGTGTGAGAACATTTGCCAGCTTTGGGTATGAAAACTACTTTGACTTCTCTCCATAGTTTTGGTATATGGACCAGATCTATACAGCTTTTAAGAATTGTTTCTAGCACCTGCAAGATAAGGTCCGACGACTCTGTAGTTCGGCTGGTATTGTGCCGTCCGGTCCTGCGGATTTGTTTGGTTTGAAGCTGTGTATCGCCCAGCGGAGTTTGTTCTGTACTTAGTTTGATTGTGTTTTGTTTTTTTGTAGTTCGGTTTTGTGTTTTGAAAATGCTCTGGGAAAATGTCCAAATTAAAGTGTTTCAAATGTGATGTCGTCCTTTTGCATGATGGCATTAAGTGTGGTTCACTTTGCAGCAGAACATTCCATAGAATTTGTCTTGGTTTATCCGAAAAAATTGCTAAAGATTTAAAAAGTGTAAAACCTAAAATTTTTTTTCATTGCAATGAATGCTCCATATACTCTCACAAGAAGTTATTCGACAAAGTTAGTGAACTCGTCTCTGTAGTGGATCTATAACGAAAGAGAATCGATGAACTTAACTCCGAAATAAAAGAGAGAAGTGCAGTTGCTCCGAAAGACGGGAGTAAAGCCGTTGAGTGCAGTGTTAAATATTCAAATGCATTTGCTAAGCCAAACATTATGTTTTCCCGTGAAGAGACTACTGATTATGATGCAGCTGTTAATGTAACTGATGACGATGGCACGCTTACTACGCTTACCGCTGAAATTGAAGTTCCATATGATGTTGATGCTGCCGATGGTCTTGGTCATTCCAAGAAAAAATCAAAGACGGAGAGGCAAAATAAACAAAAACACAATGCAAAAAACGTTGGCATGACACGAACGCGACTGGGTCTGTTGCTTCTGTTGGTGTTGATTAGATTAGATTAGATTATATAAGATTTATTTCAAATTCATTTATAATTTAGATTACATGAGTAATAAGATACAAATCTTTTAAATAGCATGGCTAAAGCCGTCTGGCTGGTGAAAAGGTAGTGCATGCGATCATATGAAAACACAAGCGTTTTCACTCAGCTGAGGCCTACCAACTCCTACTCTCAACCTCCTAGTACCTTAATCCAAGAAATGGGTAACCAACCCCGTTTGGAGGATTCTTGGCGGCAGCAGATGAGAGAGACTTGAGCACTTCTTCCTGTCCCAGGCGGCAGCGGACGAATTCCCTAGACGGAGTCAACGGTGGCGTCTATAGCTCCAGTTAGGTTGAACTTAGTGAATACCTGGCACGAGCTGCTTCGACATATTCGAATCACAGGTCGGTAAGGAATTTCCAATGTTGGTCAGCACATTGGAATAGAGATGGTGGCGGAGGAGCCCTTAGTGGGCCAACGGCAGCTCCGTAGTGGACTACTGGCACCGATGTACCCGGCCCCTCGTCCTAGGGGAATAATTAAGGAACTGGCCCACCAGGTTGGGGGTTATGCCGTCGGGTTAACTTCCCTACCACGTAAAATATCGATGGTTCAGAAACAACCATCGGATAAGGATGACTCAACTAATGACGACCCCAGCAAACGAAATAAGGACAACGACCTTCAGATCTGTACGTGGAATGTTCTGTCCCTTTACAGACCACGTGCAGCCGAACAACTAGTAGAGGCCCTAGACTGCTATAAAGCAGATATTACCGCCATCCAGGAAGTGCGATGGAATGGGCCGAGCAAAAAGAGGATGAAAAACTGTGACATCTACAACGGTGATTGCTACAGAGGCAAGAGGCAACGCTTATTCGGATGCGGATTTGTCATACGCGGCAGACTTAGGCAAGAAGTCTTAAGCTTCCGACACGTGAGCGAGCGTATTATGACTATCCGGATCAAGGCTAAATTCGCTAACATAAGCCTAATATGTGTTCATGCCCCCACAGAAGAAAAGGACCCTGCCACCAAAGAGTGTTTCTACGAGCTCCTCGACAAAACATACGAGCAATGTCCTAAATACGACGTTAAAATCGTATTGGCCGATTTTTACACCAAAATAGGAAAGGAGGACGTCTTTGGTAGGGCAGTCGGTAAGCATAGCCTACACGACACCACGTCTGATAAATAGTAAGGCTAATTGATTTCGCTGTGGATCGAAATGTCACCATATCAAGCACATAGTTTCCTCATCTCGATATTCTTAAGCAGACATGGCGGTCCAATGATCATGTAACAATCAACCAATTTGACCATATTGCGATCGACGCAAGGCATGCCTCCAGTATTCTGGATGTCCGGCCCTTCCGAGCGGCCACCATAGACTCGGATCATTACCTCGTTGTAAACAAGGCACGAATGCGGATATCCCAAACTGAGCAACAAAGAAGAATCACTGTGAGAAAATTTAACGTCAAAAAGCTACAATTGCAAGACCGCCATTATTATTATTATTATTTGTGTAGGGTTATTTTGCACTGCGATCTAGTGGTCTATTGTGCCCCCTGCTAATACCTTGGGGAGGTTTGTTCCCTCGTTAGAGTCCCCTTCGCAACTGCAATTCCTAAGGAATTGTGTTTGAAGGTCATATGCTCTTACTTTGCCTTGGCGAGAATAGTTCACCTTAGAGCTCTTTCTCCAGACCAGTTTCTTTTAAGAATCTGAGAATGAGAAGTGGGTCCATGGTTGGCATATCCTCTTCTGATACTTGGTATTTGCCCAAGTATTTCAATCTTTTGTGGGTCAGTGCCCCACAGGACTCCAAAAGGTATTCCGGAGTCTCACATGACTCGTTGCAGAATCTGCAAAGGCCTTCATTTGTTATACCTAGTTTCCGTAGATGCTCCCTGAGTTTGCAGTGCCCCGTTAGGAAGCCTGTTAGGATCCGTAGGTTATTCTTGCTAAGGCAGATGCAGGCTTCGAATCTTTTCCGGTTGTAACATCCCAGTAGTTTCTTAGCCTGCCTCAGGCCTGTGGTGTTGTTCCAGGTTCTTGCCCTGTCTTCTCTCTCCATTTACCTGAATTTCTCGCGTATGGTGTGTTCCCCCATTCCACAGAATGGTTCAGGTCCAATGAAGGGTTCTGCGGCCCCTTGTCTTGCCAAGGCGTCCGCTGCTTCGTTACCTTTTATCCCGACGTGACCGGGTATCCAGTAATGTGTAACTTTATTGTTTCTGCCCAGCTCATTAAGTTTGCATAGGCATTCCCACACAAGCTTCGACTTAATGACATAGGAGTCAAGTGCTTTGATAGCTGCTTGGCTGTCTGACAGTATTGCTATGTCGCAGTTGCTGTATCCCTTTTCGAGATTGAGTTGGATGCATCTGTTAATAGCACATATTTCAGCTTGAAGGATGCTGGTGTACTTGCCCATAGGTTCTGAGTGCTTGGTCCTTGGCCCAAATACGCCCGTCCCTGTTCCCTCTTCAGTTCTCGAACCGTCTGTATACCACTTTATCGTGTGGCTGCCCAGTCCGTACATCGTGGATTCGTTGCTCCACTCTTTCTTGTTACTTAACTTTGTACTAAAGTTTTTCCCAAAGTTAAATTTCCTGATACTGTCGTCCCTGGGGACGGCCAGAAGGGGAAGTTTTTTGAGAAGTGCATCGTATTCTCTCATACTAACACATTTCTCCCTTCCGATGCCTTCTTTTGCCATCCTTAGGATCGTTCGCTGCGCATTTTGCTCCACTACAAGATGGAGCGGTGTTAGCTCCAGGAGTACTTCCATGGCTGCAGTTGGACACGTTCGCATGGCTCCAGTGATGCAGAGGCACGCAAGTCTTTGCACTTTAGTGAGTGTCTCCCTCGTAGTGACTAGACTAGTTCGCTTTGTCCATGCTATTGCTCCATAAGTGATCATTGGTCTCACAATGGCAATGTACATCCATCTTAGAATATTTGGACTAAATCCCCAAGACTTACCCGCTAGGCTCCTGCATATCATTAGAGCACGGGTAGCTTTTTTGGATATCTCCTCTGTGTGTTTCTTCCACAAGAGTTTGCTATCTAGGTGTAATCCTAGATATTTCACTTCCTTTACCGGAGTCAGTATCGTGCCCGACAGTCGGATTGGCTTCAGTTCAAGTTTTCTCTTCCTCGTGAACGGTACTATTGTGGTTTTGGCCGGGTTTATATTAAGCCCAGCTGTGCTGCACCATTCCTGAGTTACTGTTAGGCCCCTTTGTATAATATCACATAGGGTTTCCTCAAATTTCCCCCTGGCAATCAATACAATGTCATCAGCGTAGGCTTGACAGTTAATTCCAAGGCTTGTTAATTTTTCAAGAAGCTCATCCACAACAAGACTCCACATTAGGGGAGATAACACTCCTCCTTGTGGGCATCCTCTTGTTGTGTTGACCTTGATAATTCCATGTGAGGTTTGAGTTTCTGCTGATCTTGTTCTCAGCAATTCTACATCCACTTAGATACTGTTCTGCTAACTCCCTTTCTGTCAAGGGCTCGTTTAATAGCTTCATGTGAAGTATTATCAAATGCCCCTTCGACGTCTAGGAAGGCGCAGATTACTATCTCTTTTGTTTCAAGAGCACTTTGGATTGTTTTCGTCAGCTGATACAGAGCAGTCTCGGTGGACCTGCCCGCTCTGTATGCATGCTGACGATAATGCAGTGGGGATGTATTAAGTACATCCTCCCTTAAATGGTTATCCACAGCTTTCTCCATTGTTTTGAGAAGAAACGATGTTAGGCTGATCGGTCTGTATGACTTAGGCTGTGTTTGGTCCTTCTTCCCCATTTTTGGTATAAACACACCTCTCGCCCGTCTCCATTGGTTTGGAATATATCCCAGTGCAAGACTGCTTTTTGTTATTCTGACCAGGTGTGGTAGTAGTTTTTCTTGCCCCCTTTGCAATAGGGCTGGTATATACCATCCGCACCCGGTGACTTGAAAGGCTGGAAGAAGCTAATTGCCCACTCGATTCTCCCTCTGGAACAGATATCCCCTGCAATCTCCCAATTTTGCTTCCGAAGTCTGGTCGTGTTGGTCATGCTCCCGTCACAGGTGTTCTGCAAACTTCCGGGGAAGTGAGTTTCTAAGAGCAGTGATGCTCTTTGTTCTTCATCTTTAGTAAAGCTGCCGTCAGGTTTTTTAAGGGATGTTGGCATTCCCCCCGATTTTGCAAGGGCTTTATGTAACCCAGCTGCAGCAAGAGTGCTGTTTATTGTCTCACAGAACTTCCTGAACCTTTCTTTTTTCGCCCTTCTTAACTCCTTGTTGTAGTTTGTGAGTGCCGCCCTGTAGCTTTGCCAATCCCCATTACGCTTTGTTCTGTTAAACAGGTTGCGTGTATCAGAGAGTAATTTTGTTAGGTTGCTGCTCCACCATGGCTCATCTTTCCCACGCTTTCTGTTGCTAATGGGGCAACTCGATTCGAACGCGTTTGTAATCGCGGTGCTAATGCCTTCTACCGCGTTTTCTAACTCTAGATAGTGTGCTGGAGCCCTCCTCAGATCAATATGCTCCAGATTACTGTCTACGGTTTCTTAAAAAACCTCCCAATTTGTTTTTCTTGGGTTCCTGACCGGATTTCTTGTGATACATGCACTATCTAACTCAAACACAATGATTCTGTGGTCAGATAATGACGGCTCATCTGATACTTTCTGTTCCTGACTAACCTACTGATGCTCGGACTACCCAGCGTGAGGTCAAGAACTTCCTGTCTAACTCTAGTAACAAAGGTTGGGGTATTCCCTACATTATATATATCAAGGGATGAACAAAGAATGAATTCTAGTAAAGACTCACCCCTGGTATTGGTGTCGGTGCTCCCCCATATAATATTGTGAGCATTGGCGTCACATCCAATCAGCAGCGGCATTTGGAGCTTGTTACAGTGCTCCACTAAGCGCTGCAGTTCTGTTGGGACAGCTGGTTCATCCCCAGCACAGTATGAAGAGGCGATGATGATGGTGCGGTGTACTCCGTCGATGTTCAGGGAAACCTGTAATGGCACCAAGTCTCGCGTCGCAAATTCTGAAAGTAGGAGAAAGTTAATTTTGTTATTGATAAGGATACATGCCCTTGGATTGGTCACCCTTTTATCTCAAACTACCATTGCCTCCTTGCATGACAGTCCTTTGACTCCTCCTTTCAAGATCCATGGCTCCTGAATCAATGCAATGCCCATGTTTTGTTTGGTAAACATCCTAGCTATTGCGGCTGATGCCGCTATGGCGTGGTGGATGTTTACCTGGGCGACCTTTATTTTACTGGTGGAGGTCATCGAGCTAGTGCTCGTCGGGGGCTGTTGCCCCACCCTCCGCCAGCAGAATCTCTTCTTCCTCAATGTTCAGAGGGAGAGAGATTACTGTACTGTTTATATCCTCCTCAGATAACGAGTCATCTGAGATGGACATAAATTCATCTGCGCTCTGGGCATCCCGCTCTGCAGTTACTGTTGGTGCTTCAACCGTCAGCGGAACTGGATGCTCCACTTCCGGCGGTGTCTCCTCTGAGGCTGGTTTCGAGCTGGTACTATGCCCTGCGCTCTCCTCCGGCTTCCTGATTCCACCCACCGTCACTCTGCCAAACCGGTAGCTCAGAGAGCAGTTTTGAGCCTTAATAGCTTCAAAAGACTCCTGGTCGATTTCGAGAGCCAGTATCTGCCCAGTCCCCTCGTTGCGACCATACAACACCTTCCATGCCTTGATGTTCAGGCCATCGTTCTGCGCTTCTAGGAGTGCCAAAGAGGTTTGGTAATCCTGATCCACGCTGCGTGGTAGGAAGTCGGTGATGGAATGGGCACGTGGTATTTCCGCACTGCCGCATGCAGTAAGGCCCACCCCTTTCCATCCCTTCAGTTTGGGAGCTACGGTCTTTAGCGATTCCACCGTTTGTGGAGTCTCGCAGTCGACCAGTAGCATGCCATTCTTAAAATGAACGCCCTGGAACTTGAGCTTATGCCCCCATCCCAGGATAATTTCCGCCACGATGGCGTTCTCGAGTGCTTTGAGGTCCTCAGCATCGAGCATTTCCTGTGGGTAATTCACAGGAAGTACTGCAACCTGCTCAGCCTTTGCGGCCTCAGCATGTCTTCCACCAGCCGGAGCTGCTCCAGCAGCCACAGCATAGCTTCTACTAGCTGAGACAGCGCTAGTATTCGCAGGCTCTGCCTGGAGCCTCTTAGCGCTCTCCTCGGTCCTCAGCCTTTTCTGCACATTACATGCAGGAGGTGTTATGGCATTACTGCCCCTCTTGGCTGATGGCACAGCGGTGGAGTCGGGGTTTGCCCTATGCTCCTCCGCCTTTTTCCTGGCATCCTCAGGTGCAAGGCCCTTTTCGAGGTAGCGCAGGTACCATCGAGATCCCGCACTGCTCAGACCCTTTCTCAGGGGGTCATCTTTGCCTCCCGGTTGCCCAGGTGGCGGCATCGGCGGGCAAGCTCGCTTCCTCTTGGTCGGTGCGACATTTGATTGAGGAACTGTAGGTGTCCGAGCTATGCCCGAACTCCTTGCCTCATTATCCGCCTTAACCACTTTGCCCAAGGGTCGGGGGGCTAGAGCTTGGCTCCCACCCTCCGTTCTGGCACGTTCCAAGCGTGCTGCTGTTTTCGACGGGTCAGGGATTTTCCTTGAGGACATAGCGGCTGTTGCTTGGTGCTTGGTTGCACTCGCCTAAAGCCTCCCTCACGGCTTGTTCCTGGCCGACTTCCACCCACTAGGTCGTCTACACAGAGCCTCTGCTCCATCCGACCCGCTAGCATAGAAGCGGTACCACCCCGCATTCTATCTAGGTTGTTTTTTATTTTTATTTTTTGTTTTTGTTTTTTGCTTTGGTACATGTTCCCATGAGTAGCGCGGGAAAGAAAGGTCAGCTGCGCCAGAGCCCCGTATTAGCGCAGTAAGATCGTGGTTACTCCCTGAGGCGATCCTGTTTCAGAGAGGCTCCGTTATAATACAGCCGGTATACCCCCTGGCTGCAAACCATCCAATAGGCACGGGTCGCGTAACACCTTGGATTAGGGGGGGCAGATCTTGGTTCGTTACTCATCAGTCAGCTCATCCGAGAGCTAGGCTCCCAAGGCTGAGTGAGTCCTTGCAACTTAAGCTCTCGCACCACGTCAAGGTGACTGCCAAGCGAGAGAACGGAAGTTCTACCAAAAGGTAAAAAGAACGTGTCAGAGAAGCAATACCCATACTGAAACCTGTAGAGATGAAAATGGAAACCTCGTAGTAGACTCACAGTCGGTGCTGAGAATATGGAAAAACTACTTCTGCAGACTGTATAACGGCGACGAAGACCAACATCCCGCTGTCAGGCAGAACGAACCATTCAACATGGGCGATGATTGTCAAAATGTCCGTCCACCTGACCAAAACGAAGTGAGGATAGCAATATCCAAGCTAAAATCCAACAAGGCTGCTGGACCTGACGGCTTACCGGCCGAACGTTTCAAGGCAGCTGGTGATCAACTGGTAGAGTGCATACACTAACTCATCTCTAAGATTTGGCCAGACGAGTGTATGCCTGATGAATGGAATCTCAGCATCGTTTGCCCGATCCACAAGAAAGGAGACCCCCTCAACTGCGCCAATTATAGAGGCATCAGTCTCCTCAACATCGCATACAAGATCTATTCTGCGATATTGTGTTTGTCAGCAGCCTGATTGACCCCTATCAGTGCGGTTACAGGCCAGAAAAGTCAACCATCGATCAAATCTTCACACTTCGACAGACCCTGGAGAAAACCCAAGAAGTCCAAATCGATACTCACCACCTCCTTATCGATTTCAAGGCCGCCCATGACAGCATCTATAGAGAACAGCTTTATAGAGCCATGTCTAGTTTTGACATCCCTGCCAAACTTGTTCGTCTGTGCAGGATGACGATGGAAGACGCTCGCTGCTCCATCCAGGTCGGTAATAACCTCACCGAGACCTTTGATGTCAAAAAAGGTTTTAGACAAGGTGACGCGCTGTCATGTGACTTCTTTAACATTGTACTTGAACGGATTGTGCGGAACTCACAAGCCAACACCAGAGGCACAATCTATTACAAGTCTGTACAACTGCTTGCATACGCCGACGATATAGACATTATCGGAAGAACTCAGCTGGCTGTCACAGGTGCGTTTGCAAGCATTGAGGCGGAAGCGGCCAAAATGGGTTTAGCGTTAAACGAGGGCAAAACCAAGTAAGTATATGCTGTCAACAAGAAGGGACAATCAACACCGACGAATTGGACAAAACGTCACAGTGGGCAGCTATAACTTCGAGGTAGTAAGGGACTTTGTCTACCTTGGCTCTGCTATAAATTCTACAAATAAAATCAGTGCAGACATCAATCGAAGAATAACTCTTGCCAATCGCTGTTTTTTTGGGCTTATAAGGCAATTCAACAGTAAAGCCCTTTCTCGAACAACTATTTATTTATTTATTTATTTATTATTTATTATATGCTGACACATTAAGATACAATATCTTATAAATTTGTGGAGCTTGGCAAAAAAGAAAGCAAAAAAAAAACACAGTATTTCAATTATCAAAGTTAAATGCATTAAACGTAAGGAAAAATTAAATTAAGGAAAAAAGAAAGAAGAAGAAAAACAAAAAAGCTATGAACAGAGAACATAAAAACTATCTTGGTTCAGAAAGACCGGAAAGCTAATCGGATGTAGAGAGGAATAATTGCAGTCGTGTCCTAAATTCGGTGAGATTACTTGTTCTTCTTACAGTGGGTGGTAGAGAATTCCATAAGCGGGTGGCATTGACGAGAAATTGCCTTTCGGTTGTCAAACACGAAAACCGGGGAAGAATGAGCTGTGAGAGTCTGTTTGATGCTGAGAACTGAAGTCTATTGTAAAGATAGGAAGGGTGATGGCTCTGAAGTATATTAAATAGTAGCAAAAGTGTTCGAAAATTTAAGAGGTTATCGAACGACATACCATAGATACTTTTAGAAAATCTCGAGACATGATCGTACCTCCTTAAACCGTAAATATATCGCGCGATATTTTTATATGCCACATTAAGTTTTCTCTTGCTCACAGCATCGCTTTTGCAAAAGATTTCACATCCATAAGTAAGGATAGGTATAACTAATGTCTTAGCGAGCATTTTGCGTGTTTTTAGAGGAGTGAAATCTTTTGTGACCCAAAGCGATCGAAGAGCACCATATACTTTACCGACAATGGAATTAACGTGGTCTTTCTAGGTTAAATTTCTATTAAATATAATTCCCAAGTTTTTTGCATTGTCAACAAATTCTATAGGAGCCTTATTTAGGTAGATTCGAGGGAAGTACGATAGGTCTACAGATTTCTTAGAGATCACAATGACTTTAGATTTTTCAGGATTTAGTACTAAGCTATTGACTCGCGACCAGTTATAAATATTTTGGAGGTCCTCGTTTATGGTCTGAGCACAATGTTCTATGAGTCCCAGAGGACAACTTTTATATAACTGGACATCATCGGCGTACATATGTATAAGAGATTGCACAGCAATTTGAGGAATTTCATTAATGTACAAAGAGAAAAGAAATGGCCCCAATATTGAGCCCTGCGGGACGCCTTGCTTTAAATTTAATAATACTGATGTCTTATCTCCCATTACTACAGCTTGCATTCTACCTGATAGATATGAGAAAATTAATTTCACTGCTTCAGGTGCGAAATCGTACAGATTTGATAGTTTACTGCATAATACGGGATGACTTATCGAATCGAATGCCTTCGAGAAATCAAGAAGCACCAAGAAGGTTATCTGATCGCTGTCTACTGTGCTTCTAATATCATCAACAACGTTAAGAACTGCTGTTGTGCAGCTTCGATTGGGACGAAAACCTGATTGAAATTTGGAAAGCAAACCCTTATCGTTCAGATACGTATTAATTTGTTTTTGAATGATCCTCTCGAACACTTTAGAGAGGAATGGGAGTATTGATATGGGTCTGTACTCATTCTTGTTTCTTCCTTTAGGGATGGGAATGACCTTTGCAAGCTTCCACTGTGTAGGAAATACAGACGTTGTTAGGACCGTGTTTAGCAAATGTGTTAGAAAAGGTAAAAGCTTGGGAAGGAGAGCTTTGACGAAAACCGGGTGAACGTCGTCCAGACTTACTGCATTCGATTTGATCGATATCACACTTTCAACCACATCAGCAGGCTCGACCCTGGAGAAGCTAAATCCTGTAGATGATTGATTTTCATACGTGAGGGTTGGAGGATCAGACAAGGGCTGTGGGACTTGGGAGATGAACTTAAAATTGAGTTCATCGCAGTCAGCATTTATTGGGGGGTCTGGTTTTTGCCTCCCAATTCCCATACTACGCAAGTTGTTCCACAGTTTCCGCCCGTTACCTGATGTGGCGATCCGGTTTGTAAGCACTCTTGCCTTTTCTGTGCGGATAGCAGTGACTACCTGGTTACGAAGCAAGCGATACCGACGACGATCCTCATCAATTTTGTATTGCTTCCACCGATTGTAAACTTCGTTTCTCTCATTCAAAAGCCGACGTCATTTGTGAACCAAGGCTGTGAGGTAGATCTTAACACCTTTGCTTTAATAGGGACATGTTCGTTAGAGATTAATAACATTAGTGTTCAGAAACTTAACCTGTTCATCTGAAAATGGCATGTGAAAAATATTTTCCCATGGAATACTATTAACACTATTTTCGAGTGCCAGTCTATCAATGCTTTTAAAATCACGAAATTTACATGATCGAACTGATGGTGAAGGTATGTTGAAATCATGCGTTAGATGAATAAGGTCATGACGTGAAAAAGCAGGTGCAGACAACTGGTCGTAGAATAGCGCTTTGTTAGTGTCGGTTACAAAAAATACATCCAGAAGGGTGCTCTCAAATTGGGAGAAATGAGTTGGGGTCCGAACATTGACAGGATACATGTTAAAGGAGCTCATATCATTCATTAACCCACCATTAGTTAACAAATCACTATTAAGATCACCGCAGACAATGATATTAGGACAGCTCGCGGCGATGTCTTCAAGCAAAACCATCAAAGGAGATAAGCTAATCGACCGTCTTGGCCTGTACACAGTTCCAAGTAAAAGTTTGTCATTGTTGCTGAGTAATTCAACGAACACATACTCCAATTCGCAGTCAACCGGTGATACGCAACGAGGGTTACACTTCATTCCTTCTCTCACATATATAGCAGTACCGCCACCAATACGATTGCGTCTATCAGCTCGAAAGAGCCTATAGCCATTTAATCCGAATAATTTACTATTGTCATTATCATTAGTATCAGTCCAGAACCAAGTCTCGGAGACGCAAATTACATCGACCTTTGACCCCTCGAACAAAAAACGGAACTCCTCAATCTTAGGAAACAAACTCTGTGCATTTATATGACATATTTGAATGCCTTCTCTTTGACAACAAAAGACTCCAATCATGCTGCGGAGCACATTTCTGCCTGACTCGCTTACGGAAATGGAACTCTCTTCAACCAACTCCATTCGCGTTACGATGGGAAAACCCCCCACTGTCGAAAAGAACAAGTAAGAAACCTACACAGAAACAGTACGATGCATTTCCTGATAAAAAGAAAAAAAAAACAATCAATGAACCAACAGAACTTTTTGCCCCCGGATAGCTGAAAAATAAAATCACACTAAAAATTAAGTTAACGTTACATAAATTCATTCTCAATTAAGCGATTTACGTTATATATAAGAAAAAATAATAATAATCATGTAGTATTTTTCATCTAAGTTAGATTTGATAAATTCAGGTCCGTTGCAGCAACACCGGCAACACTATCCAGATCTTCAATGCTGTCCACATGTACCGCTTGGCAGTCAATGCTGCGTTTAACATAGACACACCCCCGAACTGTGAATACAGCTGATAGTTGTTTGTGTTTTTTTTGGTTGAGCGCGGCATGTAAAATTTCCAGTCTTCGTTTTGAGAGACTCTCACGTATAAATATTGGAGAATCTGATGGGAAATCGATGTCACGTAAACAGAGAGGTTTTGTGCATTGTTTACGATATATTGCCAGTGATTTTAATAGGAAGTTTCGGTCGTGTGGAAAATTGAATTTGATCAGGATTGCGGAGTTATTGGATGTTTTTGTTGGCCGAGTGCGAATAATAGCATTTAAGGTCCATTCACAGCTCAGCGAACTGCGAATGCCCAAACTGCGAACGAACAGTATTTAGCACATTTATAAGCACGCCCTTGGCAATTTTATTATTCCAAAAGAACGGAGCTTAATTTATCTATCGATTAATATAAAATAAGTTGAATTGTAATTAGTTTCTGCGAAGATATTAACAATTCGCCTATTTTTCCGCGAATAAGCGAATGATTTCTGCGAACTGTCAACTTTTATTCACATTCCACACATATAGGACGCAATCCACATTCCCGCGACCAAAACATTCGCGAGAGTTTAACCTCACAATTCTTTTGCTTTGTTCTTGGTGGGTAAGATCGTGGTTGAATTTATCAAAATAATGTAGGATATTACCTTCTGAATGAAAGCTACGCTATGTATTTATGCATTTTTCACGTTTAGCCAATTAGTTATAAAATGAATGACAACTTAAATTCGCGGGTTGCCGCGACCACAAAAAAGCAGGTGTGAAAGAAATGACAAAATTTGCGAATATTCGCTCATTCGCATTCGCAGGTCGCTGAGCTGTGAATCAACCTTTAATGTCGGTGGCATTATATTCAAAGTGTGACATAGGCGGTGATAAATTGTTTTGAGGTTTTCGTCAGGGTTGAAAGGGACTCCATAGAGAACTGCATCGGTTGCCACATTTTTGTTCGCGGCTGCCTCTATCGCTTGTTTGGCAGAAAACAACTCGGTCTCCAGGTTTGTGATCTGCTTTTGTTGTTGACATGCGACTTCGGATAGTTGTTTTTGTACCTCGCCGACTGATTTTTTGATGAGAAGAACTTCCGATTGAAGGGAATAATTTTTTTTAGTGATCGTGGAAAATGATTGTTCGAGGGTCGATACACGTTTATTTATGTGTGAAATTTCACTTTTAAGGACGGTTACCTGTGATTCAAATTTTTGAAGAATCGAGGCCTCTAGGCTGGACATTTTAGAGGATAATAATGTAACTATCGATTCACTGTGTTTCGCAAGGTGTTCATCCATCTTTTTCCACAAGAGAGGGTCGGCGCCGTCTTCTCCTAAGAGTTTGTTTACTGCCTGTTTCGTTTTTGTGGTAAGGGGAGAGTCAACCAGTGATCGTGGGGAATCGGAGACTTTAGTGAGAGCTTTTGCTCTTCTTCCGGATGACATTACGGTAAGTTGTTGGGTGTGTATAAAATGTCGAAGAGTTAGTTTTGTGTAAATTTGTACTACCGCACAACCGTTTACCACCACACATACAAATCTCCAAATTTACTTTAAACAAAAGCTTTTATGTTTTTTGTTTTAATTCAATATTAAACTTTAATTTTAAATGTAATTTTAATATTTATCACTTTCTCAACAGTTTTCTGAGCCAAGTTCGCGCTTAATTAACTTTAAATGCTAATATGTATGCAACTTTAGGATATAGGGAACTTTATATTGAAAGCAAACTCAAATGAAAAATAGCGAAATTATAGAACACGTCTACTCTCTTTCATAGTCAATGCAAGGAGACTCTTTATAAGACCCTGATCATCCCAGTCCTGCTTTACGGCGCTGAAACATGGACTTTATTAAAAGAGGATGAAGATATCCTCGAGAGAAAAATTCTTCGTAAGATTTTCGGTCCCGTTTGCGTTGACGGGTTTTGGAGGAGAAGGTTCATTCATGAACTATACGAGCTGTACAGCGACATTGACCTAGTCAAAAAACTGCGTTTTGGACATCTGAGATGGATAGGACATGTAGAGCGAATGGGCACCAACGCTCCGGCCTGCAAAGTCTTCGAATCTAACCCCGAGGGACGACGCAGTAGAGGGAATCATCGCCGTAGGTGGCGCGCACAAGTTCAAGGGGACCTCGACCAACTTGGAGTGCGCAACTGGAGGCAATTAGCTAAAGACCGAGCTAAATGGAGAGGCTTGTTGGTTGAGGCCCAGGTTCACCCCGAACTGTAGCGCCACTTAAGTAAGTAAGACTTCCTGTTCGGCAATGTTAAGTTGAGCGCGGGTACTAGTGCTTTTGATTTGGCTGTGTTTAATTTTAGCCCCACTTTGTTTGCCTCAGCTTTTAGATTGTGGGCCATCAGATCAAGGTCGATTATCCGATGTGAAAGTAGACAAACATCGTCAGCGTAATCTAGGTGTTTAAGGTAAGATGTCATAGTCCAACGAATTCCATAGTTGCCTACCGTCAATGCTGCACGGAGTACATCGCTGATAATCACCAAGAACCGTAGTGGTGACAGTATGCACCCTTGACCTACCCCACTTTGGACTTCAAAATCCTCCGACACCTTATCATTGTGTAGGGCGTGACACTTACCGAACTCGTATGTAGCCTTGATAATAGCTTTACGTTTTTCTGCCAGGCCTCTCCTGCGCAAGGCCAACCAGATAGCATCTTGATTCAAGCTATCGAAAGCTTTCTCAAAGTCGATAAACAGCAAATGTAGCGGAGACGTATACTCAACGCATTGCTCGAATATGATCCGTAAGGTATTTAAATGGTCGATGCAGGAAGATCCAGCGCGAAAGCCTGCCTGTTCGACGTCGAGAGTTGATTCTAAGTGCTCTTTGATTCGTTCCAGAATCATTGTGCCTGTTATTTTGGCTACGGCAGGTAGAACGGAAAGACCTCTCCAGTTTCCGCATTCCGTCAAGCTCCTTTTTTCGGAAGTTTAATGATCATCCCCCTTTTCCACTCCTGCGAAAATTGACCACTATCCCTAGCTCTCCGTAATAGAGGGTGCAGCAAATATGCCGATGTATTTGGCGCCGCTTGAAATAGTTCGGCAGGGATGCCATCAATACCCACCGCCTTGTTCTTCTTGAGGGACCTGATTACTGACATTATTTCGGTTTTACTGGAAGGTGCGGTGCGAATTCGGGAATTTGTTACTTCGAACTGCTCATTCGAATTCGAGATCATACCGCCATCGTCTAAGTGGCTTAGCACTGTACCCAAATGTACTCTCCATCTACTGAGCTGGTCCCACCCGAGATCAGAAGATTACCGTCTAGGCTCTTCACTGGATGTTGTTTGGAGTTACGACCACCAGTGAGCTCCTTAGTGATGCTATAAACAGTCTTACTGTCGCACTCGTTCGCTGCTTCTTCAGCCCTTGAAGCCAGTGAGTTGATACTTGTATGGTGATGTTTTTCACGTCTCACACTACGCTGCACTTCTTTCTTCTTCGCACGGTATTGGGTTTCTAGCTCGGTTCTCTCTACTGTTGAGGCTGCTGCCTACAGATAGCCATGTGCGATGGTTTTTTCTGCATTTTACCGACATAGGTGCGTGCCCCAGCCGTAAAAGCATTTTTTTCACAGCATCCCACTGGTCATCCATGCTCTCCTACATTGTGCTGCTGATTGCTTCTGCTTCTAAGGCAAGGTACCTGAACTGTTGGCGCACTAGGGGAACCTCGAGCCCGTCGATATTAAACCTGGTGATATTAAGTAGGTTTGAGCGGTTGCTGTTGACGGATGCAGTACGAAGGCATACATATATGAGCTAACGTGAGATGGTGATCTCGTTCTAGCCCGATGTCAGCTCCACATCTGTTTCGGACGTCCAGGAGACAATTTCTAAAGCGACGGCTGATCGCAATGTAATCGATCTGGTTGGATGTTCGCTGCCTGTCAGTAGGGAGCCAACTGATCCTGTTATTATGCTTAAACAGCGTACCTCCAATGACTAAGCGGTTGGTATTGCAGAAGACCACAAACCGCCCACCATTATCATTACGGTCTGCAACGCCGTGAACTCCCGTCACGTGTTTAAGCATTGTGCTGCCGCTACCTACGAGTACCCTCGTACCTTGGCATTGAGATCCCTCATCGCCATTACGATGTCTCCATTAGGCGTTTGGTTGTAGACGGCGCCTAACTAGCGTCCTTTTCATCTTTAGTCGCGTCTTGAGTCGGAGCGTAACACTATATGATGGTAATTTTTCTCACTCTACTGTGGGACCTAGCCGTCAATATCCGGTCACTGTGAGGTATTGAAGATATGAGGCTTCCTCGTGCTGCTGGTGTTAGCACCTGTCCTACTCCGGACGCCTGTGCACTTCCAGATAGTTTACCAGAGTAGAGCATGATAGTGCTTTTTGTTCGGGAGAAGTATTCCCCGGCATCAAACTGTCTTATCTCGCTCAGCCCTAAGATATCTATTTTATAGCGTGCGAATTCGCGTTTCATTTAGAGGAATCTGGCGTTATGTGGCCCTTCCTGAAGTGAGTCCAAGAGAGTCTTAACGTTCCAGACTCCAATCGTTGTCCATGTTCGATAGCCAAAGGTCGTCATCAAATTATCCGTCTGTTTTCGAGGCGTAAGTTTCTACATTATCGAACCCGTGCTCAATTATACATCGTTGGCTTGGTGGCCAAAACCTTACAGGTCAAGACTCAGAAATCTATCGTCTAGTCAGTTTGCGTATCACAGGGGTAATGAAAACGTGCTTCACGACAGCACAGAAGTAATGCTTAGCCGCACACCGCTACTGTATCTCTTTGTTTCCCGCAGAGTCTGCACGTGGTCGTATCTGAAAATTTAGATGGTACCTGAGTGGACGGTGTCCGGTTAGGTAACCCGTTAGAATTCGCAAATCGTCTTTGCTTAGTTCAAATAACTTGCTGGGTTTATTTCTGTTGGGGTTTATAAACTTCTTCGCTTGTCTTAGGCCCTTTTGGTTGGCCCAGTGTTCGGCGAATCCTTAAGCTTCCCATTTTGTTACTCTGGAGTGGATATCACTGGGTGTTACCCCGAAGTAGAGGTCAGAGCCGATGAGTGGGCGCCCAGCGCCTCTTCCCGGCAGACAGTCTGCTCATTTGTTCCCCTCAAAATCTTCGTATCCAGGAATCCATGCTACGTTTACCTGATTTGTGGATGTGAGGTTATCGAGATGGTTGAGACAGTCTCACACGAGCTTTGGCCCTACCGTATACTAATTAAGGGCCCTTAGCGCTGCCTGGCTGTCTAAATAAATAAAGATGCGGGTTCAGGTAGTGTTTCTCCGTCGGCATTTCCTTGTACATAGTTCTTTTGTATGGGCTTCTGCTTGGAAGATGGTAGGTGATTTACCAAGCGCTGCCGCACGCTGAAAGTTGAGACCATAGACCCCAGCTCTGGTACTGTCATTTTCCAATTTGGAGCCATCTATGTACCGGATTTGTGCGTTGGGTGGTATCTTGAGACCTTTGTTTCTCCCTTCGTGATGGTCACTAATGGCCACTTCGAATTTCCTGGAGAACCGAAATCTCTTGAGCATGGTATCTGGAATCTTGAAGATTGGGTTGCTTTGGACGTTTTCAAGAATGCTCAGATTGCCTGTGAAATCCACGGGATTCGGTTTTTGTATCTGTGGTAGCCTAAGACAACTTAGCAAAGCTTCTTTCAGCACTGTGAGATGCAGTGGTGTGAAATTAAGTATTGTACCTAATGCTGCCATCGGGCACGTTTTCATTGCCCCGGTAATGCCGACACAGGCTAATCGGTGCAGTCGATTCAGCTTTTCCATGGTTTTGATCTCTGTGTTTTAGGCCGCCTACTAGAGAGGCGTAGGTGATCATTGGTCTGACGACACATGAACATTGCCCTGGTGGCCTTGTTGAAAACACTGTTAAGGTAAGAATTCCAGTTAAACTTTTTGTCCAGTATTACCCCATTTCCCATTATTTTTCTGCTTTGTAGCATGGACAGAATCCAGTTTATGATTAGAGGTGATTAACTTTTCCTAGTCATAGCCTTGTTTGTTGCTTTATTGTTTCCGCTACACCTTGCAGTACAAAAAGAAGCTATGCTGCGTGCTCTTCGGCTGCCCGAGATTTCGGACCTTACAATCGGCAATCTTACAGCCCATCTGAAGATTCTAGAATACATTCAAAATAACCCAATTCTCAAAACCCCAGACACCATGCTCAAGAAATACCGGTTCTCAATATGGTTATAGGTAACCGCCACACATGAAGGAATGAAGGGCTTGCAGTCTTACCAAACTCTCAAACTTTGTATACAGATGGTTTCAAATTGGAAAATGGTAGCACTGGTGCGGGGATTTTTAGACCCGGGTTCCAACGTGTAGCAGCACTTAGTTACAATTTTTTTTTACTTATGTCCTGGATCCCCTTGCGGGTCCTAGGGCCTCTACTATGACCACGCGCCATCGTGTACGGTTTTTGGCAATGTGTCTGAGTTCTCCCCAACTTTTCTTTAACTACCGTGCCTCTTCTCGACTGTTCTGCGCCATGTTCTCTTCGGACCGCCAGGTCTTCTGCCACCCTGGGTTAAAGGGTTCCATTGCATAGCATGGTTCGCTATGGAAATATCACCCTTTCGGAACGTGTGACCAATCCACTGCCACTTCCGCCGTTGGATGGTTGTGCCTATTGGTTCCTGACCCGTTCTCTCGTAAATGTGTTCGTTGGAGATACGATTGGGCCAGAAAATCCTTAAGATATTGCGCAGGCACCTACTAACAAACGTTTACAGCTTTCTGGTGATAGTAGTGGTCACTCTCCACGTGCTGCAACCATATAACAGCTCGGATTCAACATTGGAGCGGAACAGTCTTATTTTGATGTTCAAACTGATTGCATTGCTTCGCCATATTTTGGACAACATCCCGAACGCGGACTTTGCTTTGGCGATCCTGTTAGCTATATCCAGTTCGGTTCCACCATCGGTCGAGACAATACTCCCTCTACTAATTGTCCAGCAATGCATATTTGAGCCGATGAGTTTGTTCCAAGGCTGATAATTTTAGTTTTTGTCGTATTAATTTTCAGCCCGACGACACCTGCCTCCCTCTCCACATTTGCTGTCATTTGGTGGAGGTCCATAATTCTGTGGGAGAGTAAGCATACATCGTCAACATAGTCAATATGTTTCAGTTGAGATGTAAGAGTCCATCGAATTCCTCCTAGCTTTGATAATATCAATTAGTTTATCGGGAATACCACTTCGGCGTAAGGCACGCCAAATAAACTCCCTGTTGACACTATCGAACGCCTTCTCAAAATTAATGAACAGCAGGCGGAGTGGCGATCCATATTTAACGCACGATTCGATGATAATCCGCAGGGTGTTGATGTGGTCGGCACAGGATGATCCAGAGCGGAAACCTGCTTGTTCGGCATCGAGTGTGTCTTCGAGGTGTTGTTTAATTCGCTCCAAGGTGATTTTAGCTATTATATTAGCTACAGCAGGCAGCACGCAGATACCCCTCCAGTTTCCGCACTCCATTAAATTTTCTTTCTTAGGAAGCTTGACGATCATTCCCTTTTTCCACTCTTTAGGAAAGCTCTCAGCTTCCCAAGCTCTATCTATAAGTGGAAGCAGAAGCTCAGCCGATGTTGTTGGTGCTGCTCGTAAGAGCTCTGCTGGAATACCGTCAAGTCCTACCGCCTGGATCGCGGTAAAGATCTCATCTTTACTGGGAGTCGTGGTGCGTATTCGGGAACTTCTCACCTCGGGCATCTCAGTTTGATATGGGAGTATATCGCTAGCGAATACACGGTTCAAAACCATAACAAAATACTCTTTCCATCTCTTGAGCTGGTCCTCATCCGAAATGAGCAAGGAACCGTCTAGGTTTTTCACTGGGTGTTGGCTGGAGCTGCGACCACCTGTCAGCTCTTTCGTGATTCTGTAGATGGTCCTGCTGTCGCACCTCCGTGCAGCTTTACTGCTTCTGTAGCCAGCGCGTTGATGTAGTTGCGCTTGTCACGTCGCACGCTACGCTGAACTTCTCTCATCTTCATGCGATATAGGGACTCTAGCTCGCTTCTCCCTGCCGCTAGAGTAGCTGCAGTGCGAGCTTTTGGCTGTTTTCGTTCGTCAATCCGTCTCCAGATATCCTTGGAAAGCCACGCCCTATGGCTTCCCTGCGATCGACCGACAATTCTTTCAGCTCCAGATGTAAAAATATTTTTCACAGCACACCAATGGTCTTGAATGGTTGCTGGTAGTGAGCTGCTGATTGCTTCCAGACCTTGCGGAAGGTGCTCCCTTAATTGTTGGCACAATGAGGGATCACTAAGTCTATCGATGTTGAACCTGGGCATTCTTGTGTTGTTATGGGATCTTCGAACTGCAGCAGTGCGTAGTTGGAGAGTAGCTATCATAAGATGGTGATCACGTACTATCCCCGCATCTGCCCGTGGCCTGTTACGGACGTCCAGGAGACTACTTCTAAAGCGGCGGCTGATAGCAAAATGGTCAATTTGGTTGGAGGTTGCTTGCCTGTCATTGGAAACCCAGCTGACTTTGTGGCAAGTCTTGTGCTCAAACATGGTGCCGCCTATCACAAGGCGGTTGGCATTGCAGAAATCCACAAACCTTTCGGCGCTGTCATTGTGGTGCCTAGTCCATGCTTCCCGATTACATGTTTGAGCCCTTCGTTGGCGTTGCCAACCTTGGCATTCAAATCCCCCATCACTATGACAATGTCTATATTTGGTGTTGTGTTGAAGACGGTGCTAAAGAGATTGTTGAAGCTCTCCTTCTCGTCTTCAGACGAACTATTCTTTGGGGCGTAACACTGTATGATGGTGACGCATCGTACTCTAGTTCGGTATCTGGCCGTCTAAATCCTATTACCATTAGGCTGCCAGGAAATTAGGTCCTTGCGTGCTGTTGTTGTTAGCAGTAGTCCGAGCCCATATTCCCGCGGACTTCCGGATGGTCTTCCAAAATACAAAGTACAGTGTTACGCGTTGGAGACTGGTACTCGCCCGCTTCTAACCATCTTACCCCCAAAATGTCCAGTTTATATCGCATGAATTCCTTTTCCAATTGGAGGAATCTGGCAATGTAAGGACCTTCGCTTCCCGAGTCGAGGAGCGCCTTTACATTCCAGAAACCCATCTTTGTCCGGGTACAATAGCCAAATGTCGTCAACATGTGATCATTCCTTATCCGAGGCATAGTGTCGGTTTCTATAGCGAGCAATTTTCGGTAACGCAGGTTACTGGCCCACGTTACCTAGCCTAGAATCAAGGCCCTAGATAACCCGCACTTACAATTTTAGCCTACATGTATAAGGGTTTATACGTACAGTTGCCCGGGGACCACCATTAGGAGGTAAAGTAAGCACTTCATCACGAACTTGATTGTTGCGCTACTGGCCCAAGCCAAGTTTTGGGCAGTCAGCAGTTTCCCGATCAATCGCAATGCAGGTCCCCAAATCAGGTTGTTGACGATCGGTTTTAGGCGTTCACATAATACCACAGACAGGATCTTATATGCGATACTGAGGAGACTTAAACCTCTGTAGTTGGCGCAGTTCAGATCGTCTCCTTTCTTCAGGATCGGGCAAACGATGCTGAGGTTCTATTCATCGGGCATACTTTCATCCGACCAGATTTTACAGATGAGCTGCTGCATGCTCTTTACCAACTCATCTCCTCCTGCCTTGAAAGGTTCGGCGGCAAGGCCGTCTGCTCCAGCAGCTATGTTGGATTTGAGTTTAGATATCGCTATCCCCATTTCATTCTGATCGGGTTGACGGGAATCTTGACTGTCATCGTCACTGCCTGACAGCGGAATATTGGTCATCATCGTCGTTTAACAGTCTGCAGAAGTGTTCCTTCCATATCCTCAGCACCGACTGCGATTCTACTACTATATAGCCATTTTCATCCCTGCAGGCTTCTGTTCTGGCCTCGATGTTCCTCTTTTCTCCTGCGCACGTAGAGCTCGTAAGCAGCTCTAGTCCTTCTATGCAGCGCCGCTTTGTACGCCTCTTGTTTAGCTGCATGTGCTTGCCGGCATTCCTCATCAAACCAGGGGTCTCGTTGTGGTGGCCGAGAGAAACCCAGTATATCAGAGGCGGCATCTCTGATGGCTTGTTGGCAACGCTACCACTGGTCTTCCGCATTTGCTGCTGGTGGCATAGGCCTTAGATTGAGATTAAGAGAAACTCGATCGGCAAATGTTCTGGCGGTCTCTTGCGATTGTAGCCGCCCGACGTTAAATTTCCTCACAGTATTTTGTTGATTTCGCTCCGTTCTGGATATCCGCATCCGTACATTGGCTACAACTAGATAGTGATCCGAGTCCACGTTGGCTCCTCGGAAAGTCCGGACATGTGATCGATTTGGTTGACGGTTTTTCGATCAAAGGAGAGCCATGTTCTCTTGTGAATATCGGGACGTGGGAACCGCGTACTAGCTACGACAAAGTTTCGTCCCCCCGCAAAGCCGACTAGCCTGAGTCCGGGTTCGGGTGTGATATCGTGCGGGCTGTACTTCCCGAGCACGCTACTAAAGACGTCCTCTCTTCCTAGCTTTGCGTTAAAATCACATATGATAATTTTAACGCCGTTGGCTAGGGCATTGCTCATACGTCCTGTCCAAGAGCTGGTAGAAGTCATCCTACGTCACGTCGTCCATCTTCTCGTGAGGGGCGTGAGCGCATATTAGTCTAATGTTAGCAAATTTAACCTTGATATGGATAGGCATGAGACGCTCGTTCACATGCCGGAAACTCTAGACTTCTTGCCTAAGTCTGCCTCCAATGACAAATCCGCACTCGTATAGACGCTATCCTTGTTGTCTGTAGCAATCGCCGTAGTAAATATTGCAGTTTTTCATCTTCCTGGTAGCACTGGTGCTGGGGTTTATAGACCTGGGTTCCAACGTGCAGGAGCGCTTGGGAAATCACGAACAGTATTTCAGGCGAAAGTGCATGCAAACGAACTTAGTGTAAGAGAATGCCTGCGAAGAAAATAAAAAATATACTAACGTATGGCGTGATCGTCTGGTGGATGGGTTCGGAGAAAGCTGATCACCTAACCTATCATGGCCATGTGCAAAAGTCGGCTTGCCTATGCATCAGTGGAGGAAAAAGAACTACTTTATTAGACATTCTGCTTCACTAGAAGAAAATAAGTGGCAGCTTGTGCAGCCACTCGCATGAAGGTCATGTCACAGCGGGAGGAGGATCTGGGGTTACAAGAAAGATCTATGTGCTTCTATACAGACGGAACTAAAACAGAATCGGGAGTAAGGAATGGTGTCTTCTCCAACAATTTAATCATATGTGAAGACTTGTCCTCCTACCAAAGCGTAATAAACCACCGCAGAATCCGTTATCGTAAAGGCCTTTATGCATGCTGGACACCATGGGTAAAATACTGGAGCGCATAATAAGTGACAAATTGAAAGGATCGATCGATGAAGCGGGAGAATTCGCAGACCGCCATTATGGCTTCCGTAAAGCACGTTGTACAATTGACGCTATCGACGAAGTCGTAAATACACCGAAAAAAGCCATCGAAGGAAAACGATGGAAGGACAGAAGTAAACAGTATTACACCACAAACTGAAGTAGCATTCTGCGGGCACTTACCGCCAAGAGAGTAGCGAACTACCTGCAGAAAAGAATGGTGGACTATTTTAGAAATGGAATACTGCACTATTGCCCCGAAAACGGAATAAGTCATTATAACGTCACAGGCGGTGTTCCCCAAGGCTTCATACTAGGTCCACTACTGTGGAATCTAAAGTACGATGACGTCCTCAGACTTCGAATCCCGAGGTCCTCAATAGTGACCATATTTCTTGAAGAGCTAAAGCACGACTGTAATAAGCTAGCGGGATAGTAAACATGGACCTAAAACTAGCAGAGGAAAAGACCGAAGTATTGCTTATCAGCAGCAGACGAGTTATAGAGACTATAAGAGTAACCGTGAGCGATCACGTTGTAGTTTCCAAGCCAGACCTGAAGTACCTTGGCGTTACTATAGATGTAAAGTTAACTTTAGAGCAATATCTGCAACACGCGGCTGAGAAGCCAGCAAGTGCAACTGCCCTAGCAAGGATCATGCCAAGTATTGGAGGACTTAAGCAGAAGAAGAGACTGCTCTTAGCAAGAGTTGCGACGTCGATGATACTTTACGGCTCCCAAATATGGGCAGGGGCCATGAAGACGAAACCGTGCAGAAGGAAGACGGAAGCGGTCTACAGAACCAATGCCTTGAGAGCATGCAGCACTTTATGAACAAGCTCCTACGACGCTGGATGTGTAGTGGCTGAAATGGTGCCAATAAACCTCCTTGTTAAAGAAGCCGAACGGAAATATCGTACCAGTAGGACAATGGTGTCAACAGCAATGAGTCGAGTGACACTGAAATACCACCAAGAATAAGCCTCGTAGAATGGCAAGAGAGATGGAAGTTTTCTGACAAAGGCAGATGGACGCATAGATTGATCGCCAATACAGACCCTTGGATCAATCAAAGCATGGAACGCTGAACTTTTAACTGACGCCAATGCTAACTATTCATGGATGTTTCAAACACAAAGACAACTCTTATTGCCCAACGTGCACGGAAGCAGTCGAGGATGCGGAATACATCATGTTCCACTGTTCACGATATCACGAAGAACGTAACTTGTTGGCGAACAGACTGGGTGTGGACTTAACACCAGAGAACATCACCAGACAGATGCTGAGCACGCAAGAAGCTTGGTAACCAGAAAGCGAAACTGTGGCTGCCATCATGAAATAACATTCGAAGGCAGGAGCGTCAGCGAAATAAGGTGCAGACAGCTGCCAATACGAACGAGGCGAGTATGTAAGAAAAGCGAAAAGCGCCACGCCAAAAGCGTGGGTTTAGTGGATGGAAATCCCACGCTGTTACTGAGTACGAGCTCAGATTCGTCTTTGAAATATTTCCACCTTCCAACGGGAAAAAAAAACATAAGTATCTGTTTCCGCCTTCTCAATCACTGTAGTGTTTCCTATGTGGAGATTATCGAAATAAAGGAAAGCTTGTCGTGGCTAAGGTACAAAATTATATCTAATCGGGATATCCTCATTTTTACTGACAAATTTGTGGAATCTGTCACCTTCAATTCAAAAACTGCCCCATATTTTCGCCTGTCTCTCAACAAGATGTCTAGACCAGTCAATATTTACCTCATTTGGGTGCCGGGACACAGTGATAGTCCAGGGAATTGCATGGTCGATGAACTCGCCAGGCAGGATACTAGTCTATCGATTTCGCCAAACAAGGTGAATCCCGGCATGTCTCTTGCCACAGTAAAATATTTGCTCAACACTACCAACGTAACTAACCATAGATGGATAGACGGCACTACGTGCTTCTTTACTAGATAGATCTGGCCTCGCAATTGACTTCTGTAGAATCTGTATGGACGTGGGAAAGGGGGAAACCATACTACACCCCCTTTGTATGTGCCAGGCTCTCTCCGCTCGTAGAAAATTGCACTTAGGAGCACTTCTTCGACAACTTAGGCAAACTAACTAACGCCAACATCAGCAGTCTGCAGTGCTTCAAAGTACTGCGATCTCCATCTTAAAGATCTTTTTGCCAGAATCTTTCAGAAGCCCGCGGCATTAGTGCTATATATCATAACCAAGCTATCAAGGCTTTGTCAAACACCTCACTGTGCTTTTTCATTGTGATGAGGACCTCATGTCAGGTGGCATCATTTTGAACCTGATGTGGTTAGTACAGATCATTTGACATCGTTTGACCTCAAACAGAAATTTAACATCAAGCATTTGGACACAAAGCATTAAACGGCTGTTAGACTCGAGTTTGTTCCAGATTGTCAAACGTCTGACACTCTGTCAAGCTTCAGAAATCTCCCATATTTAATATCAATCATGAGTACAAACAGGCTTCTTTCAAGCTCAACTTTGATGCTCTTATACCTAGCTTAATCGCGCCTTTTGAAACTGAAGCACCCCCAAACCAGCTGTGCCCTCCTGACTTTAACCAGTCACTCGTGTAGGCGAATCTGTCATCCAATCGTTTCTCACACACGATGTAGGTCTCCTTTTTACCGATTTTATTCTTCCAGTCAGTTTGAGTCCACCTCTAGTGGCATCTCTCAGCCTCCCTCTATTCCTCATCCTTGCCATGCGAAGCGTACTCGTGGAATAATTAATTTGACATTCAGTGTGTGTTTATCAGTTCGGAAGAATTTCATTCGCATTGATCACATTGACTTTGTATCTGGATGGATACAGACGGGTGTCTTCACCGGTGGGTGTCGGTAGTATCTATCCTGTTCGTAGTGATACTTCCTTCAACTCCTATTGCAAAGCGAGAACCAACCCAGGGACACTTTCAATTGAGTTAGTTACCGTTTGGTATTTCTTTTGGATATTCGCCTCTTCTCCGTTTGTATCTACCTCCTTTGAAATGGTGTCATTTGTATTCGGTTCGAGCTTAGTCGTCGGCGACCAAAGCCAATTTTTCAACGATCTGTTTGTTTGCAGATACATATGTATATGCATACTCGTAGATATGTGATTGTAGGATATGTATGGATGCAGTCGTATGTGATTGGTAACTATAGTGAAAGGTGATGCCATCAGCAAATGGATAGATGTACGCCAAGAAGATTTGCACGAGGTTGCTGCTTCCTTGATTTTTTTTTTTTTCCTTTTCGCTTTTAAATTTGCCACAAGGACGAGATGATGACAGTGTCGCCTGATTCCTAGGGGCAGCAATCTGTGATGGTTGATGTATAGGTATACAAGAGGCAATGGAGTGTGATTTATGAAATTGTAATGATTCCAGAAATTTAAAAGGTGCTAGTCCACAAATCTATGGAATGTGGCTTCGAAATGATGAATATGTGAGTGGAGGAAAAACTTTGATGTTTTTCAGGAGAAACAGATTAAAGGTTGGTGGTGTGAGGTCACAAGGATGTAGTATTGATTCCTTTGGATGATGGACTTAGAGAATGGTTTGTAGAAAGCAGTAAAGCGTATTTGACGTGTTTTCCGTCAGATTGCTGAAAACGTGCCTGCTGGTGGATGGGCTGTTTTGACTAAAAATTTCTTAAGGTAGTATTTGAAAAAAAAAATAACCAGTGACTTACTTAGGTGGCGCTATAGTTCGGGGTGAACCTGAACGAACAAGCCTCTCCATTTAGCTCGGTCTTTAGCTTACTGCCTCCAGTTGCGCACTCCAAATTGGTCGAGGTCACCTTGAACTTGTGCGCGCCACCTATATCGAGGAGGTCCTCTACTGCGCCGTCCCTCCGGGTTAGATTCGAAGACTCTGCGGGCCGGAGCATTGGTGTCCATTCGCTCTACATGTCCTAGCCATCTCAGACGTCCAATACGCAGTTTTTTGACTAGCTCGATGTCGCTGCACAGTTCGTATAGTTCGTTATTGAACCTTCTCCTCCAAACCCCGTCAACGCAAACGGGACCGAATATCTTACAAAGAATTTTTCTCTCGAAGCGACCAAGGATATCTTCATCCTCTTTTAATAAAGTCCATGTTTCAGCGCCATAAAGTAGGACTTGGATGATCAGAGTCTTATACAAAGCCTCCTTAATTGTTCGAGATAGGGCTCCACTGTTGAATTGCCTTATAAGCCCAAAAAACAGCGATTGGCAAGAGTTATTCTCCGATTGATTTCTGCGCTGATCTTGTTTGTAGAATTTATAGCAGAGCCAAGGTAGACAAAGTCCCTTACTACCCCGAAGCCCTCTGTGACGCTTTGTCCAATTCCTCGGTGATGGCTTTCCCTTCTTGTTGACAGCATATACTTGGTTTTGCCCTCGTTTATCGCTAAACCCATTTTGGCCGCTTCCGCCTCAATGCTTGCAAACGCACCGGTGACAGCCCGCTGAGTTCTTCCGATAATGTCTATATCGTCGGCGTATGCAAGCAGTTGTACAGACTTTTGATAGATTGTGCCTCTGGTGTTGGCTTGTGAGTTCCGCACAATCCGTTCAAGTACAATATTAAAGAAGTCACATGACAGCGCGTCACCTTGTCTAAAACCTTTTCTTGACTTCAAAGGTCTCGGTGAGGTCATTACTGACCTTGATGGAGCAGCGAGTGTTCTCCATCGTCATCTTGCACAGACAAGCAAGTTTGGCAGGGATGTCAAAACCAGACACGGCTCTATTAAGCTCTTCTCTATAGATGCTGTCAAGGGCGGCCTTGATACTCCAAATCGATACTCATCATCTCTTTATCGATTTGGACTTCTTGGGTTTTCTCCAGGAACTGCAGAAGTGTGAAGATTTGCTCCATGGTGGACTTTCCTGGCCTGTAACCGCACTGGTAGAGGTCAATCAGGCTCTTGACAAACACAATATCACAGAAAAGATCTTGTATGCGATTTTGAGGAGACTGATGCCTTTATAATCGGCGCAGTTGAGGGGGCCTCCTTTCTTATGGATCGGGGAAAAGATGCTGAGATTCCATTCATCAGGCATACACTCGTCTGGCCAAATCTTAGAGATGAGTTAGTGTATGCACTCTACCAGTTGATCACCAGCTGCCTTGAAACGTTCGGCCGGTAAGCCGTCAGGTCCAGCAGCCTTGTTGGATTTTAGCTTGGATATTGCTATCCTCACTTCGTTTTGGTCAGGTGGACGGAAATTTTGACTTTCATCGTCTATGTTGAATGGTTAATTCTGCCTGACAGCGGGATGTTGGTCTGCGTCGCCGTCATACAGTCTGCAGAAGTAGTTTTTCCATATTCTCAGCACCCACTGTGATTCTACTACGAGGTTTCCATTTTCATCTCTACAGGTTTCAGTACGGGTATTGCTCCTGTGACACGTTCTTTTTACCTTTTGGTAAAACTTCCGTACATTGTTCCTGGAGTATAAGCTCTCAATATTCTCGATCGTGCACTTCTTGTGATCTTTGTTCTTCTTTTGGAAAAGCCGATGTTCTTTCCGTCTCTTTTCCTCGTAGAGCTCACGAGCAGCTCTCGTCTTTCTTTGCAGCGCCGCTCTTTATGCGTCTTGTTGTGCTACCTGCAATATGGTGGCTTTCCTTGACATTGAGGGAGCTTTTAACAATGCCAAATCAAAAGCGATTACTGACGCACCTGCAAATCTAAAAGTGGATACTTCGCTCGGAGCGTTGATCAATCAATTGCTGACATGCAGGATTATTAATACACAGCTGGACGGAGCATCGGCCAGAAGAATTGCTCGCTGCGGTACACCCCAAGGTGAAGTCTTGTCACCTCTTCTGTGAAACCTGGTAGTAAATGAGCTACTGGTGGACCTGGATACGTCAGGTTATAGAGTGATCGCCAATGCTGGTGACATTGCTATTGCTGCCTCCGGTAAACACCCAGACACTCTCAGGGAAATCCTCCAATATGCTCTCGTTCGGGTCACCAGGTGAGCCACCAAATGTGGACTGGGGGTTAATCCCCATAAAACGGAACTCCTTCTCTTCACAAGGAAATATAAAGTTCCCCTCGTAAACCATGCTATGATTAATCCCACCAGTCTCACCTTCACTGTTAATGTAAAATACCTCGGTCTTATTCTGGACAGAAAACTGAACTGGAAAGCCAATCTACTTGAACCCATCAAGAAAGCAAATGCAGCTCTCTATTGCTGTAAAAAGGCTATAGGTAGGAGCTGGGATATGAAACCTGAAATGAAATCACTATATACATACACTATACTACTCTCTTTTTTCTTTTTTTTTAGGTTGCGCCAAGGATGTATAATCTTCATAGATACTAATAGCCCGAGTGCTACTAGCATGCACGATTCGCAAACCTGAGTAATCGATTCCAGGAATACGCCTACGTACTAATCACACACCCTACACACTTCAACCACTCTCCCCGCGGTACTGCCGTTAGGTATTTTTTCGCGGGGCTGGTTAGAAATTATGCTCTAGTCTCCGAGGCCGCCTCTTGGGCTCTTCTTAGGGCTTCTGCTCTGCGCAGCGCATTCTGCACACATACTATGAATGAGCAGATCTCCATCCACTCGCCCTCTGATCGTGTCATGTGACTAACAAGATTTTCTGGACTTGGCAGGTTTGCTCTGTCTTCTGCAAAGCGTCTGCAGTAGAACACTGCATGCTCCGCGTCCTCCTCTTCGTTTGGACATTCGGGACACAGGGGCGAACTATCGTGTCCAAATCTATGGAGGTATTTCAGGTAGCTACCGTGTCCGGACAGGAACTGTGTGAGGTGGTAGTTACAGTTCCCCCTTCGCTCTCTCTGTCCATGATTTTATAGTGGGAATGAGCTTGTGGGTCCACCTGCCTTTGGTAGAGCTGTCCCACCTGGTTTGCCACAGCGTTACTGATGCTGCCCTTTCCTCCTCCTTAATCCTTTTTGCCTCTTGCCGGTTCGAGGGACGTCTAAGGTATACCCTCTGCATCTCTTCAGCGAGGATGTCGATTGGGACCATCCCAGCTAAAACGCAGGCTGCATCGTCGGAGATAGTTCGGAAGCCGCTGATCACTCTGATTGCGCAGAGCCTGTGAGCTGATGATAGCTTCTTCCTGCACTCATTTGTCGCCAGTGCACCTGCCCATATCGGGGCAGCGTATAGAAGTACCGAGCTGACCACTCTGGACAGCAGGATCCTGCGGGCGTATCCAGGCCCGCCGATGTTCGGGAGCATTCGGGAGAGTGCTGCCTGCATCAGCGATGCTTTCTTACTAGAATACTCGACGTGGGCTTTGAAGCGCAGCCTGTTGTCGAGCATGACTCCAAGGTACCTCAAGGATTATTTGGACCTGATTGTCTGGTTTCCGACCCGGAAGCTTGCGTATTCCACCTTTTTGCGGCTGGTTATTAGGACATCTTCGGTCTTGTGGGCAGCTAGTTCCAGACCGGTAGACTCCAGCCATTCCTTTATTCTTATAACTGCCTCATCCGTGGCAGACTCCACCTCGTGTACGTGCTTGGCTACTGTAACCACTGCGATATCGTCAGCGAAGCCAATTACTTTGACTCCCTCGGACAGTGTTAGTCGCAGAATTCTGTCGTACATAATGTTCCATAGGAGAGGTCCCAGAACCGACCCTTGCGGGACTCCCGCGGAAACACTGTAGTGCTTAACGCCATCTTCAGTATGGTATCGTAGTTCCTATTGCTGAAGTAGTCCGTGACTATCCTCAACAGGTTGTATGGTGTATCCATCCTGGCCAGAGATCTCCAGCTGACCAGCTTGCCGAGTTGAACGCATTTTTGACGTTGAGCTTTACTACTGCGCAGTATTTCTTCGTCCCCCATTTCCACCTTTTCCCTTGTATTGCTTCAGTTGCCATATCTACTACCGCCTTTATGGCATCGACGGTAGAGCGTGATTTTCTGAAGCCGTACTGACAGTCTGACAGGGCTCCGTTTTCCTCCGCCACCGCAAGCAGTCTGTCATAGATGATACGCTCTAGGATCTTTCCCAGCGTATCGAGCAGGCATATTGGGCGATACGATGATGGTTGTCCGGGCGGCTTATTGCCCTTTGGAAGCAGCACTAGATGTTGCAATTTCCATAATGAAGGGGAATACCCCTTCCTCTATGCACCTTTGCATCGTTGTTAGAAAGATGTTCGGTCTCGTCTTAACAGCCGCCTTGATTGCCCTATTCGGGATGCCATCCGGTCCAGGTGCTTTGCTGTCTCCGATTTTTCTGCATGCCCCAAAAAGTTCTTCTGACGTGTTTGCCGGAATATGCTCCATGCTAATCTCCCTCGTGATGGAGACCATAGTAGTCGTCTATGGGGGAATAGGTGCTCTACTATAGTCTTTAGCATTGCCGGGCATGTAAGTTGTGGAGACCTGCTGCTTTTAAGCTTCTTCATCACCACTCTATACGCCATGCCCCAGGGGTCTAATTCGACCTCGTCACAGAGCCGCCTAAAGCTCCTTGACTTACTCTCCTTAATGGCCCTTTCCAGTTCTCGCCTCGCCAATTTAAATGTGGTTAGCCGCTCTTGGAAATCTTGTCTGCCTCTGGATCTCTGAGATCTGCGTCGTGCTTCTAGGCACTTCGATCTGAGCCGTTTAATCTCGTCGGTCCACCAGTAGCAGGGCTCGCCTCTTTTACTGACAGACCTTCTGGGCATTGCTGCGTCGCACGCTGTGGTTATGACCTGGATCAGCTGATGCGAAAGTGCCTCAGCCGATCGATTATTTGTTGTGGCGCTGGTGCTTAGCATTTCTTCGAACGTGTCTTTGTCGAAGAGCGTATCCTTCCACTTTGGTCCTGTTAGGGTGGGACGCAGTCTACGTTTCTCCTCGCCGACATTAAATATAATTGCCTGGTGGTTACTGTGGGTATAGTCTTCGCTGACACGCCATTTGGTTTTCCGCAGGAGTGAGTTGCTCATGAATGTGATGTCAATGATTGACCCTCTGCCTGCCTTTCGAAACGTTTCCGCTGTACCGTCGTTGGCCAGACTAATGTCCAGTGCTGCGAAACATTCGAGGAGAGCTCTTCCCCTTGCGTCTGTGGTTCTACTGCCCCAATCAGTAGCCCAGGCGTTGAAATCTCCAGCAATAATCACTGGGTGTTTCCCCCGCGCGTCAGCTACGATGTCGTCCAGCAGCTTTAGATAGTCCGCCAGTGTTATACTGGGGGGCGCATAGCAACTATAGAAGTGCACACCATTTATCCTTGCATATACGAAAAGGTCAGCCTGGTGGCTGACTGACTGCAGAGCATAGCTCCCGCAGGTCCATATCGCGGCTTTTTTCGTGGTATCGTCTATCCAGCTACTTCCATTTATGGGCTTGTACGGTTCGCTTATTAGGGCTACGTCGATCCTTTTCTCTCGAACAGTTTGCGCCAGAAGGTCCTGTGCGGTGGCGCAGTGGTTTAGGTTTATCTGGACGACATTCATCATATTAATTTGGCCAGTGCCTTCTTGAGTACCGGGCACTTGCTGCTACCAGCTACGTGTCCAGCGTTTTCTGGTGTGTCCGTCTTACACCAGAAGCATAATGCGTCCTTTTTGCATTCTTTGGCTATGTGGCCCTCCTCTCCACAGTTTCTGCACTGCTTGGATCGGTCATGCTCGCTCTTGTATTGACGCGCCGTGTGGCCAAACTCCAGACACCTAAAGCATTTGGTGAGGTCCTTTCGAACACGAATACGGCAGTTCACGCAGCCGACTTTGATTTTGCCGGACTCAAGCAGCTTGTTCCCCTTCTCTGTCGGTAGCCCCACTGTCGCGATCTGCGTGCCACCGTAGGCCTTCCTAAGGCTGAGCACGTCTGCTTCGGCAACCTCGATGTTGTACTGAGCTTTGATAGCTTCGCAGATGTCTCTCCTAGTCGTGACTTCGTCAAGGTCTTTAATTTCGACCGTGGATCTCTGTATTAGAGTGCGGATCTCCGCCTCTGCGCCAAGGTTTTCACCGATGATGCTCCTAAATTGTTCGGTGCTGTCACCAGATTCGCCTTTCTGGGTTCTCCTAATCTTTGTGACCGATTCACCCAGGTTGTGGAGCTTGGGGTCCGCTTTGACGCTGCGTAGTATTTCGGCGTAGGAAAGTTGACCCTTGGTTGCCACCACTATTGCGTCCGGTCGCGTTTTTTCACTGGCGGTCTTGCCTGCCTTCTTCTCATCCTTCTTGTTCTTTTTGAGAACTTTCGACCAGGCACTGCCGCGGCCTATAATCTGCTCGTTGCCCGCCGCACTGATGGGCTTTTGACTCTTTGTGGCTGTGTTGGCGACCTTCTTCCTGGAGGCATTTAACCACTCATTTTCTCCTGTTGCCCGTTGCTTGCTTGTGGTTGCATTTGCCCGCTTATCTGTGGCCACTGGGGTCTCAACGCCAGCTGTGGCATCCTTTTGCTTGGTGTTTGCCAAAGGTGGATGTTTCTGTTTCCGCTTTGGCTCCGGACGTTTCCTGCCTGTAGCACCATTTGGCGGATGTACCTCCTTCCGCTTTAGCTCCGGGGGTTCGCTGTCGCCTACACCATCTGATGGGTGTTTCTGCTTCCGCTTTGGCTCCGGGGGTTCGCTGGCTGCAGCCTGCCTTCTCTTGGGTTCTAAAGTTGACTTTAGCCAGGGCGAAGTTTGTGAGAAGTTGTTCTGACGAATAACCTCTTTTGCCTTCTCGTCGTGCAGCTGGATCGCCGAGAGCTCATAGAGAGCTCTAATGCTTTCAATGGCATCTCGCATCGCTTGGTGCACTATACTACTCTATGGTGATCGTTTGGTGACCAGCTCTTGATAGGGCTATCCACCTCTCTCTTAGTTAGCTAAAATGCAAAGATCTGCATGCATGTGCATTAGTGGTGCACTAAGAACTACTCCCTCTGCGGCATTGAACATTTTGTTCAACATGCTACCCCTAGATATCTTTGGAAGACAGTTTGCTGCCAGTGCGGCCATCCGTCTAAAAGCCTCCTCTCAGTGGTCAAGTTATTACATTGGCTACTCCTCGATCCTTGATTTTTTCAACTTCACCAATGAAAACACGGACTACATCCCACCGAAACTGAGATTTGACCGAAAGTTCCGTGCGAGTATCCCTGAACGAGATAAATGGGATAACTCTCCCAATGATGATTGTAATTCGGTGCACATCTACACAGGTGGCCCTAAGACCGAAGGTGGGGTGGGCTGTGGTGTTTTCTCCGAAAAGCTCAACCTGAGCTTCTCGTTCCGCCTCCCTGATCATTGTAGCGTTTTTCAGGCGGAAATCATGGCGATTAAGGAAGCCCTGTCCTGGCTAAAATGTAATGTATTATCTGTCAGGGATACTAGCATTTTCACTGACAGTCAAGCGGCAATCAAGTTCCTGGAATCGTGCTCTTTCACTTCAAAGACCGTCTTAGACTGCCGTTTGTCTCTTACGGAGATGACAGAGCAGTTCAGCATTCACCTACGCTGGGTGCCAGGCCACAGAGACATTCCAGGACCTGTAGGACGGACGAGCTCGCCAGACAGGGTACTACTCTAAGTATTCTGCCAGATAGGCAAGCCCTTGGTATGCCCCTCGCTACATGTAAGCATCTACTGAAGCTTAACGCTATTAGCAAGACCAACCATAGGTGGGAAATTGGCTCAACGTGTCATATTTCGAGACCAGATCTGGCCTAAGCTGGACCAGAAGCGTAGTGCCGAGTTGGTAAAACCAAAGCGATTACAGATCAACTGCGTTATCGGTGTCATCACTGGACACTGTCTAATTGGTCAACATGCCAAAAGACTTGCCCTCTTTTCCAATGACTTCTGCAGGAGCTGTAGGGACGAGGAGGAGGAGGAAACTATCCTTCACTTCCTATGCACATGTCCAAAAAATACAAAAATTTGGCGCAACAGCTCTTTAAAGTGCCAGGGCCTAGCTTCTCGCAACCACTCATGTTGTGTGCGTTATATTTTTCACACGAATGGAAGGGACCAACAGTTTAATGCCGAATCCGAACGGCGATTTGAGAAGCTTCTTCGTGACAATAATACTCTCGGATGTTTGTCAGACGCTCTCGAGAGGTGGGACCGTGAAAAAACTTTTTGTTGCTTTCTGGGATTCGAACTTGGAACCTCATGCGTAGTGATCCGACACACTAACCACTTACGCCACTGCGCCCACACATGCACATGTCCGGGTCTATCACTTTAAAAAAATGCTCCATATAGGACTTCAGTGATTTGGCGTCCTTAGACGTCATCAGAACCCATCGCTTCATCAAAAGCTACGTTTGGTTGTATTAGTCCCTGAGTGGTCTAATGGTAGATCCTTGGCATCACAATGGGCCTTTACTGGTCTAACTGTGTCACCATAATCGTGCAGACAGCCAATCTAGCCTTACCTAACCTTTGCTGCATGCACACGCCGGCATTCTCGTCAAACCAGGGGTTTCACGGTGGTGGGCGAGCGAGACCCAGCACATCAGTCGCGGCGTTTCTGCTGGCATGTTGACAGTGTTGCCACTGGTCTTCGGCACTTGATGCTGGCGGCATAGGGGTGATTAAGAGATTTTGTGATACGCGTTCAGCGAAGACTATGGCGGTCTCTTGCGATTGCAGCTTTTCGACGTTAAATGTTCTCACAGTGATTCTTCTTTGTTGCTCAGTTTGGGATATCCGCATTCGTGCCTTGCCTACAACAAGGTAATGATCCGACTCTATGTTGGTCGCTCGGAAGGTCCGGACGTCCAAAATACTGGAAGTTTGTCTTGCGTCGATCACAATATGATCAATTTAGTTGATCGTTACATGATCATTGGACCGCCATGTCTGCTTATGAATATCGAGATGAGAAAATCATGTGCTTGCTATGGTGACGTTTCGCTCCACAGCGAAAGCAATTAACCTTAGTCCGTTATCAGACGTGGTGTCGGTTAGGCTATGCTTACCGACTGCTCTACCTAAGACGTCCTCCTTTCCTAGTTTGGTGCTAAAATCGTCCAATACGATTTTGACGTCGTATTCAGTACATTGGTCGTATGTTTTGCCGAGCAGCTCGTAGAAACAGTCTTTGGTAGAAGGGTCGTTTTCTTTCGTGGGGGCATGAACACATATTAGGCTTATGTTAGCGAATTTAGCCTTGATCCGGATAGTCATAATACGCTCGCTCACGTGTCGGAAGCTTAAGACTTCTTGCCTAAGTCTGCCGCGTATGACAAATCCGCATCCGAATAAGCGTTGCCTGTTGCCTCTGTAGCAATCACCGTAGTAGATGTCACAGTTTTTCATCCTCTTTTTGCACGGGCCATCCTACCGCACTTCCTGAATGGCGGTTATATATGCTTTATAGCAGCCCAGGGCCTCTGCTAGTTGTTCGGCTGCACGTGGTCTCTAAAGGGGCAGAACATTCCACGTACAGATCCGAAGGTCGTTGTCATAATTTCGTTTGCCGGGGTCGTCATCAGCTGAGTCGTCCTTATCCAAGGCTTTTTAGACCACTACGTGAGTATGAGCGCTGCTGTTGGCCCATTAAGGGTTCCTCCGCCAGCATCTCTATTCCAAGGTCCTGACCAACATTGGAAATTCCTTACCGCCCCTTGATCCGAATATGTCGAAACAGCTCGTGCAAGGTATTCACTAAGTTCAAACCTAACTGGAGCTATAGACGCCAGCGTTGACTCCGTCTAGGGAATTCGTCCGCTGCCGCCTGGAACAAGAAAAAGTGCTCTAGTGAGAAAGCACTCTTCCCACTCTCTCATCTGCTGCGGCCAAGAATCCTCCAAACGGGGTTGGTTACCCATTTCTTGGATTAAGGTACTAGGCACCCAGCTGTCATCGTGGACAGCCTCGTGGAGGTTGAGAGTAGGAGTTGGTAGGCCTCAGCTGAGTGAAAACGCTTGTGTTTTCATATAATCGCATGCACTACCATTCGACCAGAGAAACTCCGGGGATGGCGTCCAGATAACTGGGGAGATTTTTATTATTTTTTGTCTTTTGCTTCTGATTCACAATATTATTTTTTTTCCGATAACCAATGTCATAGGCGGCTAGTCAAACGGTAGTGCGTGCGATCATATGAAAACACAAGCGTTTTCACTCAGCTGAGGCCGACCAACTCCTACTCTCAACCTCCACGCGGTGACAGCCGGGTGCCTAGTACCTTAATCCAAGAAATGGGTAACCAACCCCGTTTGGCGGATTCTTGGTGGCAGCAGATGAGAGAGGGGGGAAGAGTGCTTTTCTCACTAGAGCACTTCTTCCTGTTCCAGGCGGCAGCGGACGAATTCGCTAGACGGAGTCAACGGTGGCGTCTATAGTTCCAGTTAGGTTGAACTTAGTGAATACCTTGCGCGAGCTGCTTCGACGTATTCGGATCACAGGTCGGTAAGGAATTTCCAATGTTGGTCAGGACATTGGAATAGAGATGGTGGCGGAGGAGCCCTTAATGGGCCAACGGCAGCGCTCATACTCCCGTAGTGGACTACTGGCACCAGTGTACCCGGCCCCTCGTCCTAGGGGAATAATTAAGGAACTGGCCCTCCAGGTTGGGGGTTGTGCCGTCGGGGTAACTTCCGTACCACGTAAAAAGCGCATGGTTCCGAAACAACCAAAAGCCTCGGATAAGGATGACTCAACTAATGACGACCCCAGCAAACGAAATAAGGACAACGACCTTCGGATCTGTACGTGGAATGTTCTGTCCCTTTACAGACCACGTGCAGCCGAACAACTAGCAGAGGCCCTAGACTGCTATAAAGCAGATATTACCGCCATCCAGGAAGTGCGATGGAATGGGCCGGGCAAAAAGTGAATGAAAAACTGTGACATCTACTACGGTGATTGCTACAGAGGCAACAGGCAACGTTTATTCGGATGCGGATTTGTCATACGCGGCAGACTTAGGCAAGAAGTCTTAAGCTTCCGACACGTGAGCGAGCGTATTATGACTATCCGGATGGCTAAATTCGCTAACATAAGCCTAATATGTGTTCATGCCCCCACGGAAGAAAAGGACCCTGCCACCAAAGAGTGTTTCAGAGTAGCTTTCATACCGAAAATTGGTAAGGAAGACTATTCGCTCCCCAAGAGTTTCAGACCTATAAGTTTGACATCCTTCTTACTGAAAAGTATGGAGAGACTGGTAGAATTTCACATGCGCAAAGTTGCTTTGAAACTGCATCCACTATCGGAGATGCAGCATGCCTATCAGCGTGGGAAATCCTGTGAGACCGCACTTCAAAATTTAGTGGCCAGAATTGAATGCGCGCTTGATAGGAGAGAATACGCGATGGGTATCTTCATCGACATTGAGGGTGCTTTTGACAATGCGACTTTTGACTGCATGTGCGACTCTGCCAGGCAACACGGGGTAGATGAAACATTAGTGTTGTGGATTAAAGCAATGCTAATGAATAGAACGTTGGTAGTGGATGCGGATTGTGGCCAATATGTTATGACAGGGGTAAACAGGGGTTGTCCGCAAGGTGGCGTTCTGTCTCCATTGTTATGGTGCATGGTGGTCGACTCTCTGTTGAACACTCTAAATAGTTCTAACGTCTACGCTCAGGCATATGCCGATGATGTCGCCGTACTTTCTGTCGGGCCATGCCTGGCGACGGTCTGTGCTAACGCGCAGGCGGCTCTGGACATGATCGATGAATGGTGTACTAGGAGTGGGCTTTCGGTGAATCCTCTTAAAACTGAGGTTGTTCTTTTTACGGGAAGGAGGATTTTGACCGGTCTGACTCAGCCAGTACTAAAAGGCGTCACCATTCGCATTTCCAATGAAGCCAAATATCTGGGAGTGATTTTAGATAAGAAACTTCATTGGTCCAAACACGTCGAGTTGAAAACATCCAAGGCGCTCTCAGTCTTCTGGCAGTGTAAGGGTGCTTTTGGCAAGACTTGGGGCTTATCACCGAACAAGGTTCTCTGGATCTACACGGCTATAATAAGACCATTCCTCGCATATGCGTCGGTTGTTTGGTGGAAGGGGCTCTCGCGTAAATATGTGGTTGCCTTTTGTGCGAAACTCCAAAGAACGGCTTGTCTCGGCTGCTCGGGAGCTTTCCCGAGTACGCCTGGCTCTACTCTAGACGCTTTGCTGAACTTACCTCCCCTTGATACTTATATCATGGGTTGCACTATCAAAGCCATCCATCGTCTTAGGCGAGGCGGTTTTTGGTATACTCCACACTGGAACTTTGATGAACTTGCGCGACACTTATCTTACGACTCCTGTCTTATGGATATGCCGTCTGATGCAATGACACCAGAACTCCAGCTGATGCGCAAATTCAGAGTCGACTTTCCTTGTGTCCAGGACTGGCTTCGGTCAGAGTCTGAGCCGGGAATGGAATGTAGTCGTATTTTCACGGACGGTTCCAAAACCAGTCAAGGGTCTGGCGCTGGTGTCTTCGTGGAAGTCGACAACATTAGACTTCACTTCTCGTTAGGCAAATATACGTCTGTTTTCCAAGCGGAAACTTATGCAATCCTAATGGCCATGAACTATGTTGTGAAGAACAGGTGGAAGGGACGTAGCATTTGTGTCTGTAGTGATAGTCAGGCTGCGCTTAAGGCCTTGCTTAACCCTTTAACCACTTCCAAAATAGTTCGTGAAACCAAAAACTCTTTGAACTCGGTCGCAAGGCTGAATTCTCTGTCTCTTATCTGGGTCCCAGGTCACACTGGGATCTTGGGGAACGAGATCTCCGATGAGATTGCTAGACAAGGCTCAGAGGAGGCTTTCTCAGGTCCCGAACCCGCGTTGGGTCTTCCAGCGTCCTCGGTTAGGGCTTCCATTGACGATTGGGTCTCTCACGAGCACAATTGTGTGTGGCATGACTCTCCAGGTTGCAGGTTGACTAAACGCATGCTCCCGGACGTCTGTAAGAAATCAGCGGCATTCTTGCTGTCTCTCAGCAGAAAAGACTGTAGACAACTTATCGGCGTCTTGACAGGCCACTTCGCTTTTGCCAAGCACCTTAACGTGTTACGCTTAAGTGACACTACAATCTGCGACGCTTGTGGAGAGAGCGACGACACCGCGGAACATTATCTCTGTGAGTGTCCGGCCTTTGCTCGTACAGGTGGCAGATCTTCGGTGCGGATGTGGTGAGTGCTGGTACTGTAAGCTCCTCATCACTGAAGTGCTTGCTTGGCTTTCTTTGAAAGTCAAGGAAATTCCAGTAAAATGGGTAAATCAGGGTTTGCTCTCTGGCAGTACAATGGACCAGTTGTGTCTGAGTGCTCCAGTCGAGTGTTTCCTATCCCGACAAAAAAAAAAAAAAAAAAAAAGAGTGTTTCTACGAGCTCCTCGACAAAACATACGAGCAGTCGGTAAGCATAGCCTACACGACACCACGTCTGATAACGGACTAAGGTTAATTGATTTCGCTGTGGAGCGAAACGTCACCATAGCAAGCACATGATTTTCTCATCTCGATATTCATAAGCAGACGTGGTGGTCCAATGATCATGTAACGATCAACCAAATTGATCATATTGTGATCGACGCAAGACAAACTTCCAGTATTTTGGACGTCCGGACCTTCCGAGCGACCAACATAGAGTCGGATCATTACCTTGTTGTAGGCAAGGCACGAATGCGGATATCCCAATCTGAGCAACAAAGAAGAATTACTGTGAGAAAATTTAACGTCGAAAAGCTACAATCGCAAGAGACCGCCAGACTCTTCGCTGAACGCGTATCCCGAAATCTCTCAATCACCCCTTTGCCGCCAGCATCAAGTACCGAAGACCAGTGGCAACGCTGCCAACATGCCATCAGAAACGCCGCGACTGATGTGTTGGGTCTCGCTCGACCACCACCGCGAAACCCCTGGTTTGACGAAGAATGCCGGCGAGTGCATGCAGCAAAACAAGAGGCATACAAAGCGGCACTGCAAAGGAAGACGAGAGCTGCTCGTGAGCTCTACGAGCAAAAGAGACGGGAAGAACATCGGCTTCTCCAAAAGAAGAAGAAAGAGCATGAGAAGCGCGCGTTTGAGAATATCGAGAGTCTATACTCCAGGAACAATGTACGGAAGTTTTACCAAAAGGTAAAAGGAACGTGTCAGAGAAGTAATACCCGTACAGAAACCTGTAGAGATGAAAATGGAAACCTCGTAGTAGAATCACAGTCGGTGCTGAGTATATGGAAAAACTACTTCTGCAGACTGTATAACGGCGACGAAGCCCAACATCGCGCTGTCAGGCAGAATGAACCATTCAACATAGACGATGATAGTCAAAATTTCCGTCCACCTGACCAAAACGAAGTGAGGATAGCAATATCCAAGCTAAAATCGAACAAGGCTGCTAGACCTGACGGCTTACCGGCCGAACTTTTCAAGGCAGCTGGGGATGAATTGGTAGAGTGCATACACCAACTCATTTCTAATATTTGGTCAGAGGAGTGTATGCCTGATGAATGGAATCTCAGCATCGTTTGCCCGATCCACAAGAAAGGAGACCCTCTCAACTGCGCCAATTATAGAGGCATCAGTCTCCTCAACATCGCGTACAAGATTTTTTCTGCGATATTGTGTGAACGCCTGAAACCTTTTATCAACAGCCTGATTGGACCCTATCAGTGCGGTTTCAGGCCAGGAAAGTCCACCATCGATCAAATCTTCACACTTCGGCTGATCCTGGAGAAAACCCAAGAATTCTAAATCAATACTCACCACCTCTTTATCGATTTCAAGGCCGCCTATGACAGCATCTATAGAGCAGAGCTTTATAGAGCCATGTATAGTTTTGACATCCCTGCCAAACTTGTCCGTCTGTGCAGGCTGACGATGGAGAACGCTCGCTGCTCCATCCAGGTCGGTAATGACCTCACCGAGACCTTTGATGTCAAAAAAGGCTTTAGACAAGGTGACGCGCTGTCATGTGACTTCTTCAATATTGTACTTGAACGGATTGTGCGGAACTCACAAGCCAACACCGGAGGCACAATCTATTACAAGTCTGTACAACTGCTTGCATACGCCGACGATATAGACATTATCGGAAGATCTCAGCGGGCTGTCACCGGTGCTTTTGCAAGCATTGAGGCGGAAGCGGCCAAAATGGGTTTGGCGATAAACGAGGGCAAAACCGAGTATATGCTGTCAACTAGAAGGGAAAACCAACATCGACGAATTGGACAAAACGTCACCGTGGGCAGCTATAACTTCGAGGTAGTAAGGGACTTTGTCTACCTTGGCTCTGCTATAAATTCAGCAAACAAAATCAGTGCAGAAATCAATCGAAGAATAACTCTTGCCAATCGCTGTTTTCTTGGGCCTATAAGGCAATTCAACAGTAAAGCCCTTTCTCGAACAACTAAGAAGACTCTATATAAGACCTTGATCATCCCAGTCCTGCTTTACGGCGCTGAAACATGGACTTTATTAAAAGAGGATGAAGATATCCTTGGTCGCTTCGAGAGAAAAATTCTTCGTAAGATTTTCGGTCCCGTTTGCGTTGACGGGTTTTGGAGGAGAAGATTCAATCACGAACTATACGAGCTGTACAGCGACATCGACCTAGTCAAAAAACTGCGTATTGGACGTCTGAGATGGCTAGGACATGTAGAGCGAATGGACACCAACGCTCCGGCCCGCAGAGTCTTCGAATCTAACCCCGAGGGACGACGCAGTAGAGGGAATCATCGCCGTAGGTGGCGCGCACAAGTTCAAGGGGACCTCGACCAACTTGGAGTGCGCAACTGGAGGCAATTAGCTAAAGACCGAGCTAAATGGAGAGGCTTGTTGGTTGAGGCCCAGGTTCACCCCGAACTGTAGCGCCACCTAAGTAAGTAAGTAATGTCATAGGCAAATCATAATCAACGGAACGAAACAATTTTCCAGCCAAATGACCAAGCTACTGCCAGCGTTATGCCTTCGCAGTAGTGTTCACATAAGCTTTCGCAATTGATCGGAATGACTTTATATATTTCATGAGAAATAAATAAATGCTTGCTGACATCAGGATTTGAACCATGAACCATTAGCATGGCAATTGCCGAAGTTACCACTACACAATTACCACCTTCACCCTTGGTCTTTTCTGCTGATTACTCGCAGGGGGCGTAATTGTGTCACTGTACCATGTTGCGTGGGAGTGGCATCAGACTCGGGCTCAGCCCTATGGTCTTCTGCCTCCATCGTTGCTTTTTCGTTTGCGAAGCCCTTAACGAGGTAGCGAAGGTGCCATCTGGTGCTGCGATATGAGCATTGGTTTAGGTGAAGCTTAGATTTATGCTATGCCTTAACGACAGAGTTCAATTTTAGAGCACCTTATGCCCTTGCATTTTTGTTAGGTATTGGATTTCTTTTTTTTTCTTTTTGTTACGGCATAAACTGCTCGAATGCACAACCTTCCAGCCTAGGTCCAATCGAAGTCTACTGGTAATCACCAAAAGGTAAATCTAGATTTAAGAGCTTTGCGGCATTTTAGGATAATTTACAGGAGAGAATGCGAATGAAATTTGCCCAGATTTCACCGATAATTTCATATCACGTAACAAATTCATCGTACGCCCCCATTCATACGCCATAAGCCAATTATGTACAATCGTCCTTTTCCGATTTATCCTCAGTCAGCAAATTAAACCTTTAATCAATTCACCCATCTTCCCTGTGAACTTTACTTCACACTGACATTCTACCAATTATCAGCACCCACACCCCCCAATCTACCCCCCATGAGAGTATCGAAATTTGAACACAACACCGGTGTAAGTTATCAACACTCCCCGTCAAACCATCCATCAATTTGAGAGTCAATAAAATCACTTTCATCACCACTGCTCTTTCGCTCTCAAGGGCCCCCCCCATCCTGGCTGAAAATCAAAGAACCGCCTCCCCGTCATCCCCATCATCCCCATCATCCCCATCATCCCCATCATCATCATCATCATCGTTGAGCCCAAACTCAAACCTTCGGGCGGCGGGAATTTTGCGTCTGACTTTTCTGCTGTTTCATAAATTTTAAGTCGTCGCTCGTACTCTCGCCGAAAAAATGTCCTTTTCAGTTCAGAGGGTGAAAATGGCCCCCGGTATTGGAGTTTATTTTCTTCACCTCACCCCCTTCGAAAATAAGGGAAAATCACGCTGCTGTCACTTTACTTTGACAGATTAATAGCGACGTGGTTAGCAGTAGAAAAATTCGTTTTTTTTTTTTTGTTTTATAAATGATGACATCCTGGTAATCGTCCCTTTTTCTCCTTCTCTCTCCTCCTCTCTCTCGTCAACGCGACAATTTTGTTTGGACTGTTGGGGCATTATTTTCTATTTTTCCCGACACCGGAATTCGATGATTAATTGTGTTCGATGACATTATCTTTGACTGGTGTCATAACTTTGGTGAAGGAGACGTTATATAGGATCTGGGAACGCAACGCAACGGAAAGGAGGGAAGGATAGTGTAATGAAAAATAATTATTTTTCCAACTAAAGGTGTTCATGCACCAGCGTGCAAAAAGCGTAAACGATTTTTGCCCAAAGGTGGAAAAATACAAATTCATTCATGCGTACATCATGTGCTCTGCATGTAGTATGATGCAACCAACCACGACAGGGTGCAAGGCAAGGGTAGCAAGGTAGCCATGTCCTAGTTACAACTTAATTACATGACCCGGTACAGAATCAGTTTATGATGAATATTTTCTTCTTATTTTTTTCCGTCGGTGTTTTTATTTTCATTTAGGTGGCTACACGTCCTTTTTAGTAGCACATCCCAATCGGTGGGTGGCAGGGAAGGTAAAACGTGGAGCAAGCCATCAGTTTGGATTTAATGGAAGTAGGGCCCTGTGGGGCGCTATTTATTGAAATATTGTACTGAATTCCGTTTAGCTCAATCATCTTAACCAATATTAACACTTGTCAAAATGTTTTTTTAATCTAGTATCGTGCTTTGATTTCTTTTTGCATATTTCTTTTTCTTTTTTCATTCCTTCCCCAACCATTGTATTGTGAAGAACACTAAGTCTTTTAATAAAAACATTTTCCATTAATATATTTTTTCGGCAATCGTATTATTATTTTAACAGGTTATGGGCCCAGACCCATCTAAATAAAGAATTTAATAAAATCGCGTAGATATTTTACATACATACATACATTTTCAATGACCCGCTAATCCTTCATGAGGGTCGCGGGGGTAGGATGCTCAGGTGGACTCTCCATCCTTCTCGATCCTCCGCCATTCACTCGAATTCATCAGGAGGAATCCCTAGACGGCTCCAGGAGAGATGTCGAACTTGTTCCAACCATCTATTTCTAGCCCTTCTGCGGAGTCGCCTACCTGAAGGCATGGCAACCATGGGGCGTCTTGGAAGCCGGTCTGGGGGCATACGCACTACGTGACCAAACTATCGAAGCATAGATCGGTCCGTTCGGAGAAGTAGCTGCTCAACATTGAGCGCCTCGCGTACTCTTGGGGACCTGCATTGCGATTGATCGGGAAACTACTGACTGCCCAAAACTTGGCTTGGGCCAGTAGCGCAACAATCAAGTTCGTGATGAAGTGCTTACTTTACCTCCTAGTGGTGGTCCCCGGGCAACTATACGTATAAACCCTTATACGTATAGGCCAAAATTGTAAGTGCGGGTTGTCTAGGGCCTTGATTCTAGGCTAGGTAACGTGGGCCAGCAACCTGCGTTACTGAAACCAGCTCGCTACTGAAACCGACACTATGCCTCGGATAAGGACTGATCACATGTTGACGACTTTTGGCTATTGTTCCCGGACAAAGATAGGTTTCTGGAATGTAAAGGCGCTCCTCGACTCGGGAAGCGAAGGTCCTTACATTGCCAGATTCCTCCAACTGGAAAAGGAATTCATGCGATATAAACTGGACATTTTGGGGGTAAGTGAAGTAAGATGGTTAGAAGCGGGCGAATACCAGTCTCCAACGCGTAACACTGTACTACTCTATTCTGGAAAACTATCCGGAAGTCCGCGGGAATATGGAGTCGGACTACTACTAACAACAACAGCACGCAAGGGCCTGACTTCCTGACAGCCTCATGGTGATAGGATTTTGACGGCCAGATTCCGGACTAGAGTACGACGCGTCACCATCATACAGTGTTACGCCCCAACGAATAGTTCGTCTGAGGACGAAAAGGAGAGCTTCTACAATCTCTTAAGCGCCGTCTTCAACACAACACCAAATGGAGACATTGTCATAGTGATGGGGGATTTGAATGCCAAGGTAGGCAGCGACAACGAAGGGCTCAAGCATGTAATCGGGAAGCATGGACTAGGCAACCGCAATGACAACGGCGAAAGTGGATTTCTGCAATGCCAACCGCCTTGTGATAGGTGGCACCATGTTTGAGCACAAGACCTGCCACAAAGTCAGCTGGGTTTCCAACGACAGGCAAGCAACCTCCAACCAAATTGACCATTTTGCTATCAGCCGCCGCAAACAGACGAGGGGCAGATGTGGGGATAGTACGTGATCACCATCTTATGATAGCTACTCTCCAACTACGCACTGCTGCAGTTCGAAGATCCCATGACAACACAAGAATGCCCAGGTTCAACATCGACAGACTTAGTGATCCCTCAGTGCGCCAACAATTAAGGGAGCACTTTTCGCAAGGTGTGAAAGCAATCAGCAGCTCACCGCCCGCGACCATCCAAGACCATTGGCGTGCTGTGAAAAATGTTTATACATCTGGAGCTGAAGGAATTGTCGGCCGATCGCAGGGAAGACATAGGGCGTGGCTTCCCAAGGATATCTGGAGACGGATTGACGAACGAAAACAGCTGAAAGCTCGCGTTGCAGCTACCCCAGCACCAGGGAGAAGCGAGCTAGAGTCCCTATATCGCATGAAGATGAGAGAAGTTCAGCGTAGCGTACGAGGTGACAAGCGCAACTACATCAACGCCCTGGCTACAGAAGCAGAAGAAGCTGCACGGAGGTGCGACAGCAGGACTGTCTACAGAATCACGAAAGAGCTGACAGGTGGTCGCAGTTCCAGCCAACACCCAGTGAAAAGCCTAGACGGCTCCTTGCTCATTTCGGATGAGGACCAGCTCAAGAGATGGAAAGAGCATTTTGCTACGGTTTTGAACCGTGTATTCGCTAGCGATATGCTCCCAAATCAGACTGAGATGCCCGAGGTGAGAAGTTCCCGAATACGCACCACGACTCCCAGTAAAGATGAGATCATTACCGCGATCAAGGCACTCAAAACCAACAAGGCGGTAGGACTTGACGGTATTCCAGCAGAGCTCTTACGAGCAGCGCCAACCACATCGGCTGAGCTTCTGCTTCCACTTATAGATAGAGCTTGGGAAGCTGAGAGCTTTCCTAACGAGCGGAAAAAGGGAATGATCGTCAAGCTTCCTAAGAAAGGAAATTTAATGGAGTGCGGAAATTGGAGGGGTATCTGCGTGCTGCCTGCTGTAGCTAAGATAATAGCTAAAATCATCCTTGAGCGAATCAAACAACATCTCGAAGACACACTCGATGCCGAACAAGCAGGTTTCCGCTCTGGATCCTCCTGTGCCGACCACATCAACACCCTGCGGATTATCATCGAACAGTGTGTTGAATATCGATCGCCGCTGCACCTGCTGTTCATCGATTTTGAGAAGGCGTTCGATAGTGTCAACAGGGAGTTTATTTGGCGTGCCTTACGCAGGAGAGGCATTCCCGATAAACTAATTGCTATTATCAAAGCTACATATGAAGGCTCCAAATGTCACGTTCTGCACAGGGGAAGGTTGTCTGAGGAATTTGAGATCCAAAGTGGGGTAAGATAAGGCTGTATCCTTTCACCAATATTATTCCTATTGGTGATTAGCGATGTGCTTCATGCAGCTTTGTCGACGGGAAACGGAGGAATTCGATGGACTCTTACGTCTCAACTGAAACATCTTGACTACGTTGACGATGCATGCTTACTCTCCCACAGAATTATGGACCTCCATCAAATGACAGCAGATGTGGAGAGGGAGGCAGGCGTCGTCGGACTGAAAATTAATATTGTACGACAAAAACCAAAATTATCAGCCTTGGAACAAACTCATAGGGTCAAATATGCATTGCCGGGCAACCGGTAGAGAGAGTAGACGATTTCCAGTATCTTGGGAGTATTGTCCCGACCGTTGGTGGAACCGAACTGGATATAGCCAACAGGATCGCGAAAGCAAAGTCCGCGTTCGGTATGTTGTCCAAAATATGGGGAAGCAATGCAATCAGTTTGAACACCAAGATAAGACTGTTCCGCTCCAACGTTGAATCCGTGCTGCTATATGGTTGCAGCACGTGGAGAGTGACCACTACTATCACCAGAAAGCTGCAAACGTTCGTTAATAGGTGTCTGCGCAATATCTTACGGATTTTCTGGCCCAATCGTATCTCTAACGAACACCTTTACGAGAGAACGGGTCAGGAACCAATAGGCACAACTATCCAACGGCGGAAGTGGCAGTGGATTGGTCACACGTTCCGAAAGGGTGACAGCTCCATAGCGAACCATGCTATGCAATGGAACCCTCTAACTCAGGATGGCAGAAGACCTGGCGGTCCGCGGAAAACATGGCGCAGAACAGTCGAGAAGGAGGCACGGCAGTTAGGGAAAAGTTGGGGAGAACTCAGACACATTGCCAGAAACCGTACACGATGGCGCGTAGGCGTAGTAGAGGCCCTAGGACCCACAAGGGGATACAGGACATAAGTATACAATCCAATTACGGCTAATAAAGCACACACCCCATGATGACAAGAAGAAAACGACCGGCGTCGAACATTGCCAAGCCTGGTACGCCAGGGCATCCTTTGGAGCCAGGCCTGAAGGGTGTCAGTATGCGAGCGTCTGGTGGTCCCGCTCGGCAGCCGGCCGGGTCAAACCCGAAATGCCTACGAGCTTCCTGTCAATGGTCTCGCGAACCATTACGGGGGTTAAGGGGTGAACGCGCTGTGCACCGATAGGGGCACAGATGGACTCTCTGAGTTTCGACAATGGCATCGACTTAGGATAGGCACATGAAACGTCTCATCGCTCACAGGGAAGGATCTTTAGCTTGTTGGGGAGGCTGTTAAAAGTCGACTAGATATAGTTGGCGTCTCTTCAACAAAGCAGAGAGGTTCGAAAACTGTGGACCTTTCGGATCGGTGGAAGCTCTTCCTGTCAGGAGTCGCACCCTCAATGTCTGCTCGGGCGGGAGTGGGGATACTCACGAGTCCCAGGTTGACAGCGGAGTATTGGAGTGGATACCATTAGGAGGGAGAGTTGCGATCTTAAAGCTCAAGCTTAAAACATCAACTCTGGCATTGGTGCAGGTGTATGCACCGAACCTTCTGTCGGAGTACGCAGCTCTCTTAGATGAAGTTGATGCTGCTCTTGAAAGGGTTTCAGATATGGATTCTTTTGTCCTGATGGGTGACTTTAATGCTCATGTGGGTGCAGATGTTAGGACATGGGGGAGTGTGATTGGGGGGAACGGTGATCCTGATCAAAACGCGAACGGAGAGAGTTTGTTGGATTTTTGTTGTGAAAATGGCTTATCCATCACGAACACTATCTTTCATTCACAAATACACTTGGTACCGTCGGAGTCTTCAGCAGAAATCGCTGATCGATTTCTTCGTGGCACCATCGTGTCTGAAGAGAATGGTTTGTGATGTTCGCGTATTGAGAGGGGCCGAACTGTCAACTGATCATCACTTAGTGCTGTGCAAATTGTATCTTAGCGAGAGAGTGCCTCCCCTACCAAAGCGTAAACCAAGGATGGTTACACGCATACGATGAGAGAGGTTGCAGGACGATGAGATACGGGAGACATTTGCGCGGAAAATATCTGAAAGGTTTGAACGAATTCCAACTGTTCCATCAAATGTAGAGGAAGAATGGCAACTGTTTTCAACAGTGGTTATTGCCTCTGCGGGAGATGTTTGTGGAGTGAAGCGGCTTGGTGTTGCGGCTGGTGGTGAGAAAAGAACTGCTTGGCTGAAAACGCCCGGAGTTCAAGAAGAGAAGAAGAGAGCTTTTAATGTGTGGATTCACTTGAGGAACTCCGATTCTCGAAATCGATACACTGAGGCGCGAAGAACCTGCAAGTTAGCTGTGAAAACAGCGAAAGAACAGTCTTGGAAGGAGTTTGGCGAGAAATTGGAACGTGACCACAGATCTGCAAATAAGATGTTCTGGCAGACCGTCCGACGACTCAGAGGAAAAGAGTTGAATATCGTTGAAGGAGTCAAATCCAAAGACGGTACACTTCTTTCCATTGAGAAGGACATCTCACGCAGATGGAGCGAGCACTTTTCAGAATTGCTCAATCCCGAACAGGGCACCGAAGATGACAGATCTATTGTCGAGAGTTGGGTGGAAAGTAGTCCTACGGTAGAGGAAGTAACTTTGGCGATCAAAGCGCTTAAGGTTGGCAAATCTGCTGGTGTGGATGAAATTCGGCCAGACATGCTCAAGGCCTTAGATAAAGAGGGAGTGCAATGGCCCTCGCGTGTCATTAAAGTGGTCTGGGAATGCGGTGAAACATCTGGTGATTGGCAAATGGGGGTGATAGTTCCTCTTTTTAAAAAGGGGACAAAAGAGATTGCGCCAACTATAGGGGTATATCTCTTTTAAGTCTCCCAGGAAAAGTCTTCGCAAAGGTGCTAGAAAAGCGTTCCAGAGCTGTGGTTGAGGACAGTTTGGGGGATGAGCAGTGTGGTTTTTGTCCCAGTAGAAGTACAACCGACCAGTTATTCACTCTCAGAATGGTTCTTGAGAAGGCCTGAGAGTATGCTAAACCTGTCTACACTTGTTTTGTGGATTTGGAAAAACATATGATAAGGTTCCTCGAGGCAAACTCTGGAGTGTTCTGCAGGAGTATGGGATTGCTGGTTCCCTGTTAATAGCGATTCAGTCTTTATGTACAAACTGTAGAAGCTGTGTTCGGATAAACGGTGTTAAATCAATGCCTTTCACAGTGGGTGTTGGACTCCGCCAGGGGTGCATTTTGTCACCTCTCCTCTTCATTGTATATATGGATTGGATGTCGCAGCGCAGCCGTGGCGGGGAACGTTTCGAAGTGGGAGACCTAAAGATTAGTCATCTGCTCTTTGCGGATGATTTGGTCATCCTTGGGTCCTCTTAAACCGAACTTCAGCGCGCACTCGAAAGATTTGTAGCCGTTTGTGATGATGCTAGAATGAACATAAACGTGAACAAGTCAGAAGTAACGGTCGTTTCCATAAAACCCATTCAGTGCACTCTGCATGTTAGTGGAGTTCCACTGAAGCAGGTGGATAAGTTTAAGTGCCTCGGGGTCCTATTCACGAGTGATGGGAAGAGCAATGCCGAGTTATCCTGTAGAATTGGTCAGGCTGGATCAATTTTGAGAGAGCTTGGCCAATCTGTTATAAGGAAGGCCGAACTTAGTGTTCAAGCTAAGCTATCCGTTTTTAACTCGGTGTATGTTCCAACTCTCACCTATGCTCATGAAATTTGGGTAGTGACCGAAAGAATAAGATCGCGGATACAAGCTGCCGAAATGAGGTTCCCTCGCGGTGTTGCTGGAATAACTCGTAGGGATTGAGTGCGCAATACCAGAGCACTTACTTCTTACTTATGTCCTGTATCCCCCTGTGGGTCCTAGGGCCTCTACTACGCCTACGCGCCATCGTGTACGGTTTCTGGCAATGTGTCTGAGTTCTCCCCAACTTTTCCCTAACTGCCGTGCCTCCTTCTCGACTGTTCTGTGCCATGTTTTCCGCGGACCGCCAGGTCTTCTGCCATCCTGAGTTAGAGGGTTCCATTGCATAGCATGGTTCGTTATGGAGCTGTCACCCTTTCGGAACGTGTGACCAATCCACTGCCACTTCCGCCGTTGGATAGTTGTGCCTATTGGTTCCTGACACGTTCTCTCGTAAAGGTGTTCGTTAGAGATATGATTGGGCCAGAAAATCCGTAAGATATTGCGCAGACACCTATTAACGAACGTTTGCAGCTTTCTGGTGATAGTAGTGGTCACTCTCCACGTGCTGCAACCATATAGCAGCACGGATTCAACGTTGGAGCGGAACAGTCTTATTTTGGTGCTCAAACTGATTGCATTGCTTCGCCATATTTTGGACAACTTCCCGAACGCGGACTTTGCTTTCGCGATCCTGTTGGCTATATCCAGTTCGGTTCCACCATCGGTCGAGACAATACTCCCAAGATACTGGAAATCGTCTACTCTCTCTACCGGTTGTCCAGCAATGCATATTTGAGCCGATGAATTTGCTCCAAGGCTGATAGTTTTAGTTTTTGCCGTATTAATTTTCAGCCCGACGACACCTGCCTCCCTCTCCACATCTGCTGTCATTTGGTGGAGGTCCATAATTCTGTGGGAGAGTAAGCATACATCGTCTGCGTAGTCAAGATGCTTCAGTTGAGATGTAAGAGTCCATTGAATTCCTCCGTTTCCCGTCGACAAAGCTGCATGAAGCACATCGCTAATCACCAATAGGAATAATATTGGTGAAAGGATACAGCCCTGTCTTACCCCACTTTGGATCTCAAATTCCTCAGACAACCTCCCCCTGTGCAGAACGTGACATTTGAAGCCTTCATATGTAGCTTTGATAATAGCAATTAGTTTATCGGGAATGCCTCACCTGCGTAATGCACGCCAAATAAACTCCCTGTTGACACTATCGAACGCCTTCTCAAAATCGATGAACAGCAGGTGCAGTGGCGATCGATATTCAACACATGATAATCCGCAGGGTGTTGATGTGGTCGGCACAGGAGGATCCAGAGCGGAAACCTGCTTGTTCGGCATCGAGTGTGTCTTCGAGATGTTGTTTGATTCGCTCAAGGATGATTTTAGCTATTATCTTAGCTACAGCAGGCAGCACGCAGATACCCCTCCAATTTCCGCACTCCATTAAATTTCCTTTCTTAGGAAGCTTGACGATCATTCCCTTTTTCCACTCGTTAGGAAAGCTCTCAGCTTCCCAAGCTCTATCTATAAGTGGAAGCAGAAGCTCAGCCGATGTTGTTGGCGCTGCTCGTAAGAGCTCTGCTGGAATACCGTCAAGTCCTACCGCCTTGTTGGTTTTGAGTGCCTTGATCGCGGTAATGATCTCATCTTTACTGCGAGTCGTGGTGCGTATTCGGGAACTTCTCACCTCGGGCATCTCAGTCTGATTTGGGAGCATATCGCTAGCGAATACACGGTTCAAAACCGTAGCAAAATACTCTTTCCATCTCTTGAGCTGGTCCTCATCCGAAATGAGCAAGGAGCCGTCTAGGCTTTTCACTGGGTATTGGCTGGAGCTGCGACCACCTGTCAGCTCTTTCGTGATTCTGTAGACAGTCCTGCTGTCGCACCTCCGTGCAGCTTCTTCTGCTTCTGTAGCCAGGGCGTTGATGTATTTGCGCTTGTCACGTCGCACGCTACGCTGAACTTCTCTCATCTTCATGCGATATAGGGACTCTAGCTCACTTCTCCCTGGTGCTGGGGTAGCTGCAACGCGAGCTTTTAGTTTTTTTCGTTCGTCAATCCTTCTCCAGGTATCCTCGGAAAGCCACGCCCTATGTCTTCCCTGCGATCGACCGACAATTCTTTCAGCAACAGATGTAAAAACATTTTTCACAGCACACCAATGATCTTAGATGGTTGCGGGCATTGAGCGGCTGATTGCTTCCACACCTCGCGAAAAGTGCTCCCTTAATTGTTGGCGCACTGAGGGATCACTAAGTCTATCGATGTTGAAACTGGGCATTCTTGTGTTGTCGTGGGATCTTCGAACTACAGCAGTGCGTAGTTGGAGAGTAGCTATCATAAGATGGTGATCACGTACTATCCCCACATCTGCCCCTCGTCTGTTTGCGGCGGCTGATAGCAAAATGGTCAATTTGGTTGGAGGTTGCTTGCCTGTCGTTGGAAACCCAGCTGACTTTGTGGCAGGTCTTGTGCTCAAACATGGTGCCACCTATCACAAGGCGGTTGGCATTGCAGAAATCCACAAACCTTTCGCCGTTGTCATTGCGGTTGCCTAGACCATGTTTCCCGATTACATGCTTGAGCCCTTCGTTGTCGTAGCCTACCTTGGCATTCAAATCCCCCATCACTATGACAATGTCTCCATTTGGTGTTGTGTTGAAGACGGCGCTTAAGAGATTGTAGAAGCTCTCCTTTTCGTCCTCAGACGAACTATTCGTTGGGGCGTAACACTGTATGATGGTGACACGTCGTACTCTAGTCCGGAATCTGGCCGTCAAAATCCTATCACCATGAGGCTGCCAGGAAATCAGGCCCTTGCGTGCTGTTGTTGTTAGCAGTAGTCCGACTCCATATTCTCGCGGACTTCCGGATGGTCTTCCAGAATAGAGTAGTACAGTGTTACGCGTTGGAGACTGGTACTCGCCCGCTTCTAACCATCTTACTTCACTTACCCCCAAAATGTCCAGTTTATATCGCATGAATTCCTTTTCCAGTTGGAGGAATCTGGCATTGTAAGGACCTTCTCTTCCCGAGTCGAGGAGCGTCTTTACATTCCAGAAACCTATCTTTGTCCGGGTACAATAGCCAAAAGTCGTCAACATGTTATCAGTCCTTATCCGAGGCATAGTGTCGGTTTCAGTAGCGAACTGGTTTCAGTAACGCAGGTTGCTGGCCCACGTTACCTAGCCTAGAATCAAGGCCCTAGACAACCCGCACTTACAATTTTGGCCTATACGTATAAGGGTTTATACGTATAGTTGCCCGGGGACCACCACTAGGAGGTAAAGTAAGCACTTCATCACGAACTTGATTGTTGCGCTACTGGCCCAAGCCAAGTTTTGGGAAGTCAGTAGTTTCCCGATCAATCGCAATGCAGGTCCCCTTTGGATTGTATGGATTAGAATAACTATTTAAGATACCCCATCTGCATATCCCAGTCACGTTGCCCGCCCCCCACCACGAGGAGGTCAGCTGCCAGGGGGGCGTATATATTTCGAGGTAGTAAGGGACTTTGTCTACCTTGGCTCTGCTATAAACTCTGAGAACAACATCAGCACAGAAATCAAGCGAAGAATAACTCTTGTCAATCGCTGTTTGTTTGGGTTTGTAAGGCGATTCAACAGTAAAGCCCTATCTCGAACAACTAAGGAGACTCTGTATAAGACCCTGATCATCCCAGTCCTGCTTTATGGCGCTGAAACATGGACTTTATTAAAAGAGGATGAAGATATCCTTGGTCGCTTCGAGAGAAAAATTCTTCGTAAGATTTTCGGTCCCGTTTGCGTTGACGGGTTTTGGAGGAGATGATTCAATTGACCTAGTAAAAAAAAAAAAATGCGATTTGGACGTCTGAGATGGATAGGACATGTAGAGTAAGTGGACACCAACGCTCCGGCCAACAGAGTCTTCTAATCTAACCCCGAGAGACGACGCAGTACAGGGAATCCTCGCTGTAGGCAACGCGCAAAGGTTCAAGGGGACCTTAACCAACTTGGAGTGCGCACTGGAGGCACTTAGCTAAAGACCGAGCTAAATGGAGAGGTATGTTGGTTGAGGCTCAGGTTCACCCCAAGCTGTAGCGCCACCTAAGTAAGTAAGTAAGATATTATACCGTCGGATCCAGAGAATTTGAAGAGAAAGAGCAATCTAAATGCCCACTCAATTCTCTCCTCTGTAATTGTATCCGTCGGCGGTTCCTCGTTCATGTTGCTATTTATTCCGATGTTATTGTCTATTATTCCGATGTTATTATCTAGATCCTCTCCTCGATCCCTACCTTGTCGCGGTGGAGAGGCTAAATCTATTTCCTATGAACCGAAGGTCGAGCCGAGGAGAATAACTAAATTTAGTCTGCGTCCAGCTAGATGTTTTCCCACATATCGGTTTGACTAAAGGGGAGGTTTCAGAGACCAAAAGGTGATCACCCAAGGCAAGGTACGACGCGCCGAGGCCTGCATGGCTGAGGGGAAGCTCAGTCGCGAGCGCAAACTCCGAATACCTGGGGACCTTCAGTTTTATTTTAATTCCTCTTACCTGCATACAGGGGGTGAGTGTAGGCGGACATCTTCTTCCCCCTTACTCGTGGGATCCAAATGTCTAATTTTTCAAAGAAAAAAACAAAAGCGAAGAGTGTAATTCGATCGGGCACTCCTAGCTCTATAAAAACCGATCAAGGTGTAGGAGTGGAGGAAGAAGCAATTCTTCTCCGTACGCCGGATGAGGAAAGCGTTGGTGCAATTGACGATAATCTGGAAAATCTTTTTCTAGAATCAAGCGACACTTGCTCCATCGCTAGTTCATCCTTCTCCAATATGTCAACATCCTCCAAGCGCTCTAAAAACTGCAAGTTGACAGTCCGGAGATTAGGGACCAAGAAATGGGAGGAATTAACTGAATGTAAGCGGAAGAGGCTCCATAACGCACGAGCCTTCTTGCAGCAAAAGTCCTTGGCGGAGTGTAAGCCTATTGCTAGCCCTCCAAAAAGAACAGTGACGGCGGAAGTCACGAGCGAGGAAGGGTTAATGGGACCACCTAAGTCCGCGACAAGCCTTTGACAGTCAGGACGCAGGGTGATCTTATCGGCCAATCCGGAGCACTATCGTGATTCAGTGGTATTGCAAACGCCTACTGATAAAGCCTCTGACTCGACGACTGGAATAGTCCCAGTGTTAGGTGAGAGTGTGACTCTGGAAGATGCCGGGGTCAAGATGGACACTTCCAGCGTGTCAAGCCTCAGCTACTCACGCGGGAAGGATACGTCAACACCTCAGCAACCTAGCAAATGCAGTCCTGCTGAGCCTAGGATTGACTCTTCTGCCTGTAGCTTTGCGACGGTAGTTAGCTTAGGTAGCCATGGTTTGGGACTAGCCCGACCACCCATAATAGGGAAGACCAGCGACGTTAGCATCTACCCAAGACAGACGACGGTATGCAACCGTATACGCAACGCTATCCGGTTAATACGGCAGCGTGATCTGGAGTCCTACACGGACAAGGAAAGAGTGGCTCTGGATAGAGCCACCAACACGCTTAAGCTGAGAGGATCCACCCGACAAGACAGAACGGGCCGTAAGGTAAGAAGTTCCCTCGCAGCGGGGGCGGGAAGCCTCTTGCTCCCCGCCTCAGCCGCTAGGAGACTTCGGCCAGCTACCGACTCAGACTCAACCCCTGAGCCGGTTGCTGGCTGTTCCAATAAGGCGACTACGTCACGGAACTCGGCCGCAACAGGAACGGGTGTAGGACTGACCGCGGCGAGGAGGGAACGCCTCTTGCCATCCACCTCAGCCGGGGACAGACCTAAACCGCTTTCAGTCGATCCAAGCAAAGACGCACAGTCCAAACCTGGGTCGACTGCGAGGCGTTCTGTTGCTGACTCAGGCAACAATCGACGTAGCATAGGGCAGACTAGGGGAATAGGCAGGAGACTGTTCGAGTCGAGGAGGGAAAGCATCTTGCCATCCACCTCAGTCTCGGACAGACTCAAGCCCCCGCCAACCGTTTCGGATGGGGCCACAAGGCTCACGGCCGAGCCGATTGCGGGGTGTTCCAAGAGAGGTAGGCAAGACGACACGACATCGCCGCCAACACGAAGAATAAGCAAAAAGCCAAGATGGCATCTCGAAAAGAAAAGGCTAATCCTCAGGTGGCGATCGTCGATTTCAATAACCCTGACCGTAAGCTATCCGGAAACCAATGGAGGCTGGTGGAACTGCGTATACTCGACGGAGTAAATGACGCCGTAGTCAAGAATCAGGGAACTATCCCTTTCTTTGAGCAGCTCACCACCTTCAAAGGCTTCAAGGTCATCTCGTGTGACAACGAGACAACACTTAATTGGCTTAAAAACTTTGTAACCAGCAGGCAGGCTCCATGGGCGAATGCCGACCTGCGACTCGTCGAGAAAAAGACCTGCAGGAATTTACTAGACCTAAAAAGCGCATTCTCATTCCGGGCCCACACATTCCTAGAGAGCGGCTAGAAAGAAATCTCCAACACCTCAACCCCGAGCTATATAGTGAAAACTGGAAGGTGTTAGAAGTGGGTACCCATACAGAAGCCGGAACTGAGATCGTGGTCTTGCTCAACCATAAGTCTATGCCCATCTTAAGGAGATACAACTATAAGGTTCGCATTGGAATTACCCGATGCAAGGTCAGACCTTTAGTTGAGATGGACGAAAAGAAAAGAAGGAAGGCGGGTGATAAGGAAAATCAATGATGAAGATTGCTCAAATAAACCTTCACCATAGCATAGCAGCTAGCGCCAACCTCATCTATCTCATGGGAGATAGGACTATAGACATTGCCCTAATTCAAGAGCCATGGATTTCCCGTGGCAAAATAAGTGGGCTAAGGCATAAAACCTTACTACATACAGCATCGAACCGCTAAACGCGGAATGTAAGACCAGAACGTGCATTGAAACAAATTAACCTTTTTCTTATATCTAGCTTCAGCAATGAGGACCAAACAGTGGTAAGGCTTGAGCGGAGGGGGTTTCCCCGCTGATTTTATCAGCTGTCTATATGCCTTTTGATGACAAGGAGGGACCGCCATCCACACTTACCCGCTCTCTTGTACAAAAAGCGGAACTGGAAAGATGGGATTTGCTGATGGGGTGTGATACCAACTCTCATCACTCTCAATGGGGAAGCAGCGACACAAACTTGCGCGGTGAGTCTTTGTTTGAGTTTATAATTGAAAATAGCCTTATTGTAGCGAATAGAGGTAATGAACCTACTTTTGTAGTAAAGAACAGGCAAGAAGTTATAGATGTAACTTTAGCCAGTAACTCGAGTACCCTAACTATTGACAAGTGGAACGTGATGGGGGAAGAATCCTACTACGACCACAAAATGATCGAATTCCTCGTGGGTAAAAACTATGACTCGCCCAAACCTTACAGGAACCCCAGGAAAACCAACTGGGATCTCTTTAACAACGAGGTGAGGAAAGGTATCAGATCCCTGCAGGATAGCAACTGGCTCGGACCTGCCGACATCGACCGCAAGGCAGAGGATATTACATCCATCTTTAATGAAGCCTATGTCAAAGCATGTCCAGAAACCAAACGAAAAGATAAAAAATCACCACCATGGTGGTCGTCTGAACTAGCTAGAATTAGGAGAGTAACTAGACACCTTCTAAATGTGACCAAAAGAACTATGCTAGAAGCGGACTGGGAACAATTTAATCCAGTCAGAGCAATTTCAAAAACGAGACACAGAAGGCCAAACGCCACTCTTGGCAGCACTACTGTAATGAAATCAAGGGTACGTCAGAATCTGCGAGACTGGGGAGAATTCTATCCAGGGAATCAAAAACTCTTGGATCTGTCAAGGAACCTGACGGAACATTGTAACCAACAGTAGTTTTGTAACGGAAACTCCGACGAATCTTATCACAGAGGAAAGAATTGAGTGGGCAATCGGATCATTCTCTCCCTTTAAATCCCAGGACCCGACGGGATTATCCCGATCATGCTACAGAAAACAATAACCACAATCATCCCGGTGCTTAAAGAACTGTACCTCAACAGCCTCATTTGGGGGTATATACCAAGATCATTGAAAGGGGTCAAAGTGGTCTTCATACCCAAGGCCGGTAAGGCAAGCCACACTACTGCGAAGGCCCTTAAGCCAATTAGCCTTACCTCCTTTGTCCTAAAGACCTTTGAAAGACTAGCTGACATATACATCCGTAGTAAACTACATATGACATATCCCCAGCGCAGCGCATATCATTGAAAAACAAAGAATATACACTAGCCGCTTTCCTACTCATTGAAGGAGCCTTTAACAATGTCAAAACGGACGCGGTCAATAGAACCCTTACTTAGATGGCGCTACAGTCCGGGGTGGACATGGGCCTCAACCAACAAACCTCTCCAGCCAGCACGGTTACGAGCCAGCTGCCTCCAGTTGCGCACGCCAAGTTGGTTGAGGTCCCCTCCGCTTGTTTGCGCCACCTACCGCGAGGTCGTCCTCTACTGCGCCGTCCGCCCGGGGTGGATTCGAAGACTTTCTTAGCGGGAAGGTTGGGCTCCATCCGCTCTAAATGACCCAGCCATCTTAGTCGCTGTATGTGAACTCTTCTGGCTAAGTCGATGCCCTTGTACAGGCCGTATAGTTCGGCATTGTACGGGACCAAAGATCGCTCGAAGAACTTTTCTCTCGAAGTAAACAAAGCCCATGCCTCTGCGCCATACAGCAGGACTGGGATGATTAGTGTCTTATAATGAGTTACCTTAGTAGTTCGAGATAGGGTTTTGCTGCTCAATTGCCGTCTTAGCCCATAGAAACAACGATTGGCAAGAGTAATCCTTCGTGTGATCTCCCTACTGATGTCATTTGCGGAGATCACCATAGAGCCTAGGTAGACAAAAGCCTTTACTACCTCAAAATTATATCTGTCTATTGTGGAGTTCTGTCCAAGACGCCGATGTTGGGTGTCCTTTTTTGTAGACAGCATATATTTTGTTTTGCTTTCATTGACCGCTAGACCCATCCTTGCTGCCTCGGTCTCAATACTCGTAAATGCCCCATTGACGGCCCGCTGAGTTCTTCCGATTATGTCAATCTCATCGGCATAAGCGAGTAGTTGTACAGACTTGAAGAAGATTGTACCTCCGGGGTTGGCTTGTGAGTTTCGTACAATTCTCTCAAGTACTATGTTAAAGAGATCAAATGATAGCGCGTCACCTTGTCTAAGACCTTTCCTGACATCGAACGGTTCGGTGATATTCTTACCGACTTTGATGGAGCAGCGAGAGTTATCCATCGTCATTCTACACAAATGGACAAGTTTGGCAGGGATGCCAAGACTAGACATGGCTCTGTATACCTCGACTCTATACACGCTATCATAGGCAACTTTGAAATCGATGAAGAGGTGGGGCGTATCGATTTTATATTCACGGGTTTTTTCCAAGATCTGCCGTAGTGTGAATATTCGGTAGATGGTGGACTTTCCCGGCCTGAAACCGCACTGATAAGGACCTATCAGGTTGTTGACAATCGGTTTTAGGCGTTCACATAGTACAGCAGACAGAATCTTATATGCGAAATTTAGGAGACTTATGCCTCTGTAGTTGGCGCAGTTCAGAGGGTTTCCTTTCTTCAGGATCGGGCAAACGATCCTGAGGTTCCATTCATCGGGCATACTTTCGTCCGACCAGATTTTACAGATGAGCTGGTGCATGCTCTTTACCAACTCATCTCCTCCTGCCTTGAAAAATTCAGCGGCAAGGCCGTCGGCTCCAGCAGCTTTGTTGGATTTGAGTTTAGATATCGCTATCCTCACTTCATTCTGATCGGGTTGACGGGAATCTTGACTGTCATCGTCCCTGTTGAATGGCTCATTCTGCCTGACAGCGGAATATTGGTCATCATCGCCGTTTAACAGTCTGCAGAAGTGTTCGTTCCATATCCTCAGCACCGACTGTGATTCTACTACTATATTGCCATTTTCGTCCCTGCAGGCTTCTGTCCTGGCTTTGAAACCCTGGCATGTTCTTTTTACCTTTTGGTAAAATTTTCGAACATCATTCCTGCAATAAAGTCTTTCAATCTCCTCGATCGAGCGCTTCTCATGCTCCTTTTTCTTCTTTCTGAGAAGTCGATGTTCCTCTTTTCTTCTGCTCACGTAGAGCTCGTAAGCAGCTCTAGTCCTTCTATGTAGCGCCGCTTTGTACGCCTCTTGTTTTGCTGCATGTGCTTGCCGGCATTCCTGATCAAACCAGGGGTTTCGTTGTGGTGGCCGAGAAAAACCCAGTACATCAGAGGCGGCATCTCTGATGGCTTGTTGGCAACGCTGCCACTGGTCTTCCGCATTTGCTGCTGGCGGCATAGGACTTAGAATAAGATTAGAAGAAACTCGATCGGCAAAGGTCTGGCGATCTCTTGCGATAGCCGCCCGACGTCAAATTTCCTCACAGTATTTCGTTGATTTCGCTCCGTTGTGGATATCCGCATCCATACCTTGGCTACAACTAGGTAGTGATCCGAGTCCACGTTGGCTCCTCGGAAAGTCTGGACACCCAGAATACTGGAAGAGTGCCTTGCGTCGATCACAATGTGAGCGATTTGGTTGACGACTTTTTGATCAAAGTAGAGCCATGTTCCTTTATGAATATCGAGACGTGGGAACCGTGTACTATCTACGACAAAGTTTCGCCCCGCCGCAAAGTCGATTAGCCTGAGTCCGTTGCCCAATGTGATGTCGTACAGGCTGTGCTTTCCGACCACGCTACTAAAGACTTCCTCTTTTCCTAGCTTTGCGTTAAAGTCGCCCAGGATAATTTTAACGTCGTGGCTAGGGCATTGCTCATACGTCTTGTCCAAGAGCTGGTAGGAGTCATCCTTTGACGCGTCGTCCTTCTCCTCGTGAGGGGCGTGAACGCATATTAGGCTAATGTTGGCAAATTTAGCCTTGATACGGATAGTCATGAGGGGCTCGTTCACATGCCGGAAACTCAAGACTTCTGGCCTAAGTCTGGCTCCAATGACAAATCCGCACCCGAATAGACGATGTCCTTGTTGTCTGTAGCAGTCGCCGTAGTAGATGTCGCCATTTTTCATCTTCCTTTTGCCCGGCCCATCACATCGCACTTCTTGGATGGCGGTAATGTCTGCTTTGAAACACTCTAGGGCCTCCGCAATTTGTTCGGCTGCACGTGGTTTGTAGATGGACCTAACACTCCATGTGCAGACACGAAGATCGTTGTCCTTTTTACGTTTGCTTGGGTTGTCAACAGTAAAATCATCCGAATCCGAGGCTGTTGGTTGCTTCCTAACCAAAGGTTTTTTACGTGGTAGGGAAGTTAACCCGACGGCACAACCCCCAACCTGGAGGGCCAGATCCTTTTTTTTGTACACCTAGGACAAGAGGCCGGATACACCGATGTTAGTAACGCACTTCGGGGATATGAGCGCTGCCGTTGGCCCATTAAGGGTTCATCCGCCTCCATCTCTTTTCAATACCCTGACGTAGTATTGAAAATCCTTACAGACCTCAGGTCCAAATATGTTGAAGTAGCTCCGGTAAGGTATCCGCTGATCTGTAGATGTCACCGTTGATTCCATCGAGAGAGTTCATCCGCCGACGGCCTCCTTCTGACGAGCTCTTGCTAGACTTCTGAGACGCATATTTCAGCCAATCAGGTCAACAAGAGATGCCTCGTCCGGTTAAACATATGCGCCCTGGAGTTCACCCAGATGTGCTAGCGCAGGTCTGAGTGTTCAGCTGCACATATATCATCAGACTCAGCATACGCTCATCGTTAGTTAACTATCAGATATCTATCCAGCGGGTAACGCGAGGAGGTGATGATTCGATTTTGCCCACCCAATAGAACTCTAACGAACCTTAATATTCACAATTCCGTGATAAAATGGATCGTCAATATGCTAAAGGAAAGACATATCAAAGTTGAGCTCGGAGGTACAAAGCTTGAAGTCTATGCCTCAAGAGGCACCCCTGAATGAGGGGTTATATCCCCACTGCTGGGGGTAATTGTCCTGAACGAAGTCCTTCTTCTTCTTCTCGGCGGCGTCAAGGCCATAGCCTATGCGGACGATGTTCTGCTGCTAGCAACAGGTAAATTTCTCCCGACCCTGAGCGAACAAATCGAAGGGGGCGCTGGAAATCATTGACTCCTGAACGGAGAGATGTGGGCTGGCGGTTAATCCCCAGAAAACAGAGTTAGTATTATTCACTAACAAAGGAATAATTCTACAATTCGTAACACCTTCCGTAAGGGGTACTACCCTGCGTATCTCCAGTAGTGCGAGATACCTTGGCCTGGTGCTCGATAGGAAACTGAACTGGAGACTAAACATCAACGAAAGAGTGAAAAACGCCACGATAGCTTTTTACTCGTGCAATAGAATATTCGGGAAGACTTGGGGGCCGAACCCTAAAATCATCCTATGGATGTATACAGCTATAGTAAGGCCAATACTAACGTATGGCAGCCTTGTATGGTGACAAGCAGCCAGGAAAATAAATAACCTAGCTGCTATCACAAAAGTACAAAGACTAGCGTGCATCGCCACAACCAGTGCGATGAGAACGACACCTACAGCAGAACTCAATGCCATTCTCAATCTGCTTCCGCTAGACATCTTTATACAAGTATCGGTGGCTCTTAGTGTCGTAAGATTAAGCCAAACAGATAGCTGGAGACCAAATGCAATGGGTCACACCACAATCCTGCAGAGATATCTAGGCAGTGTATCTAATACAGACTACTTAACGCCTTACCTAGACTTCACAAGACCATTTTCTAGCACCTATCCGAGCAAGGAAGACGGGAAAATGACAGAACGCCTAACGAGCGATCCTTAGCTGTATACACCGATGGATCCAAAATGGAAATAGGTGTAGGCGCAGGCATCTTCTCTGAAACGCTTGGTCTCTCCATGACAGCCCGGCTTCCGAATTACAGTAGCGTTTTCCAGGCGGAGGTCCTAGCAGTTACAATAGCAGCTCGTGAGACTGCGATGAGGGCAATACCACGAGAGGATATCACCTTTTTCATCGACAGCCAGGCAGCAATAAAAGCAATATCTGCTATAGAAATAAAATCGAAGCTTGTGAAGTGTTGTAGAGAAGAACTCAAGGTTCTTGGAACACAGCACGAAGAAAAGCTCTGCTGGGTCCCTGGTCATGAAGGCATACCAGGGAATGAGAAAACCGATGAACTGGCTAGAGGAGGCTCAGCACTAAACTCGGACCAATCCGACCCCTCGGTGTACACCCCGCCTTGCGCCCTCAAGCTCGAAGCAGGAAACAAAGCCATAACGGAGGCTAACAACAGGTGGACCTCTTTAGATACTTGTGTCACCACGAGGAAGCTGTGGCCTGCATTTGACAGAGTAAGAACCAATAGACTCATACAGAGGCATAGAAAATCCCTCTCTACTCTAATAGGAGTCATTACGGGGCATAACACCATGCGATATCACATGAAAAAACTACGTGTGGCGAACAAAGACCTTTGTAGAGGCTGCGGCGACGAGGAGGCTCAGGAGAACACTGCCCATTTTCTCTGCCATTTGACAAATAAGATCCTTGGACAACACTTCTCTGAGGATCTAGAAGAGTTGTCCAACAGACCAATAAATGACATCGCAAACTTCATCAAAGCCTCTGGATGGTTTGTATCTCGGGCACAGTAAGTACTAAATGCTTTCTTTAGGATATTTACAAAGACCGTATTTTTCCACGAGGAAGGGATTCTCTATTCTATCCCCTTTCCCCCCATGGGTATTACAATGGGTCTATATTGATCTGAGTGTTTTGTGGAGGTTTTCTATCCCCCTACACCAGCCCACTTACCTAACCTAACCTATTGTCTAGTCGATCATACACTCCGGAAAGTGCGGTTTCAACAGAGATCTCAATGACTCTTAGCAGGACCCAGTTGAAATTCCGTCGGGTTCTTTGAGAGATCGTACGGTTTTTGATTTTCTTCAGAGGACTTTCCTTAGTCTCGCAGATTCTGCCATACCTCGACGTTTTATATAAAATCTTATTTTGCTGTAGTCTCTTGAATTCCCTTAACGTCTATGTGCCCACAGGAGCTCTAATTGGCACCCGACTTGAACACCTTGCCTACCGAAACTTGTTTTACGCACACGAAGGAATATCATCTTTATGTTTTATGCAAATCGTCGTCCTTCGTCCATGGAATCTGTTTCTTTTTTCGCTACTCCTCGTCATATGTATGTTTCCGGGCCTTGCACATCACTCGCACTGGTAGTTACTTTTGGAGTCCCATTTCCGCATGAATTAAAGCACAGAGACTTCACCTCCTCTCTGCTCATCGTCGCGTCGTCCTTCACAGGAAAATGTGCCATAAATTATCTTTATTAAAAAAAATATGAAATTCAAAACCGAGCACAGAACAGCGCTGAAGGATATTTTCCCATACACACACGTCAACACGCGATAATGAATATCCACATGAGTTCTCGACTTCATCGCTGTAATCGTCGTGATAATATGGAGGAGGCTCGCTCCACGAAGGAACGGTTCAAAAATTTCCCATTCAAATCATTTCGGTCGGAAAAATACTTGATCAACAACGAACAAAAGCCGGCATCCTGACATTTTTATACGAAGGATAATCACAGGCGCTGATGGATGAACGGATTTTCATTATGTGATTAACTAAAAAGCAGTTGGAAGTTGTCGGAGGCAGCTGTTTAGTTAAGTTCCTCTACCCGTTGTCTCATAACTCGGGCGCGGGTGGATGGCGGTGTGGTTTGTTTGTTACCATTTACAGGATTCCCCAGGACTCATTGTTGTTCGCCGACTGTTCAGTTTGTTTGGGTTTTTCTGAGGAATGGAGAGGAGGGAATATCCTTTCAGGTGGAATTAATGTTTCGCATTCGTATGACATGGCAATTGTGCTGTTGCAAAACCACACTATTGTTGTCCTGTATATTAAAGCGAAGACTATTGTTATATATACTTGCTGGGATGGGTGGCATTTGCCAAAGCGAAAATGATAAAGGCCGCTCAAGCCCGCCTCTGAGCTCGATGGAATGAGGAAATGGTAGTATAACTGTTTTGTTTGGAGCTTTAGGTTTATTAACAGATTTTAATAGAGTGCCTGATGGCTGATGATGCTAGTAGTGGTAGTGGTGGTTATAGTTTGGGTGGAAGTCTTTTTCGGTTGCATAATTGGAAGAAATAGAGTTGTTGTGTAACTTTAAAGAATTGTTTATGTACTTCCAATTAAGGCTTATTATGCAATCCTCGTTGGATTACTGAGTGCAATGTTCGCTGTCCACGTGACTCCTTGTGACTTGAAAAGGATAAGAATATGTGGATGTTGGTGTTTGCAAACTTCGGAGCATTTTCGATTGAAATGAAGATTTCGTCTACAGTTGGTCATAGGACCAGATTGGTTTCAGTACAGACCGGTAAGGAAGTAGTTTGTAGTCTAAGCTTAGTTCGGACGTCGTATTTATAAGCCAACGGAGGTGCTTTTTCCATGTCAATCTTCTATTGAGGAGAAAAAGCCTACGTAGTTGACGCCTGTTCGTTGGGCGATTGGTGATCATTGATATTAACGGGTGGGCGGGAATTCATTTCCAGAGCAAAAGTTTTGAAATTGCTTACTTTTACTCCCCACGTTGCCAGGCATTCAAAAAGTTTTCTAAAATGCCTTTGCAAGTTGACTGATGCAATCATCGGATCCTTGTTTTCACTTAGAAATTGCAGCCCCGTCGGAAAATATTGACGTGAGGACGCTTTCACATGTTGGTAGGTCAAATATGTAAAGCCAGTAGAGGAAAGAGGCAAGGACACTTCCTTGTGAGACGCCAGCATTAATGGGATGTATACTATTTATACTTGACAACCAGTTTGCGATCATCAAGACAACTTGTGAGGATATGATGTTAGTTTGATGGCAAGGGCTTACTTATGTCCTGTATCCCCTTGTGGGTCCTAGGGCCTCTACTATGCCTACGCGCCATCGTGTACGGTTTCTCGCAATGTGTCTCAGCTTTCCCCAACTGCAGTGCGTCCTTCTCGACTGTTTGCACCATGTTCTCCTCGGGCCGTCCGGTATTCTGCCATCCTGAGTTAAAGGATTCCATTGCATAGCATGGTTCGCTATGGAACTGTCACCCTTTCGGAAAGTGTGATCAATCCCTGCCACTTCCGCCGTTGGAGGGTTGTGCCTATTGGTTCCTGACCCGTTCTCTCGTAAAGGTGTTCGTTAGTGATACGATTGGGCCAGAAAATCCTTAGGATATTTCGCAGGCACCTATTAACGAAAGTTTGCAGCTTTCTGGTGATAGTAATGGTCACTCTCCACGTGCTGCAACCATATAACAGCACGGATTCAACGTTGGAGCGGAACAGTCTTATCTTGGTGTTCAAACTGATTGCATTGCTTCCCCATATTTTGGACAACATACCGAACGCGGACTTTGCTTTCGCGATCCTGTTGGCTATATCCAGTTCGGTTCCACCAACGGTCGAGACAATACTCCCAAGATACTGGAAATGCTCTACTCCTCTACTGATTGCCCGGCAATGCATATTTGAGCCGATGAGTTTGTTCCAAGGCTGATCATTTTGGTTTTTGTCGTACAATATAAATTTTCGGCCCGATGACGCCTGCGTCGTAAGATTTTCGGTCCCGTTTGCGTTGACGGGTTTTGGAGGAGAAGATTCAATGACGAACTATATGAACTATATAGAGACATCGACCTACTCAAAAGACTGCGTATTGGACGTCTGAGATGGCCACGACATGTAGAGCGAATGGACACCAACGCTCCGGCCCGCAGAGTCTTCGAATCTAACCACGAGGGACTACGCAGTAGAGGGAATCATCGCCATAGGTGGCGCGCACAAGTTTAAAGTGACCTCGAAGAACTTGGAGTGCGCAACTGAATGCAATTAGCTAAAGACCGAGCTAAATGGAGAGGCTTGTTGGTTGAGGCCCAAGTTCACCCCGAGCTGTAACGCCACCTAAGTAAGTAAGTAAGTAGACGCCTGCCTCCCTCTCCACATCTGCTGTCATTTGGTGGAGGTCCATAACTCTGTGGGAGAGCAAGCATGCGTCGTCAACGTAGTCAAGATGTTCCAGTTTAGATGTAAGAGTCCATCGAATTCCTCCGTTTCCCGTTGACAAAGCTGCACGAAGCACATCACTAATGACCAATATGAATAGTATTGGTGAAAGGATACGGCCTTGTCTTACTCACTTTGGATTTCAAATTCCTCAGACAACCTTCCTATGTGCAGAACGTGACATTTGGAGCCTTTCTATGTAGCTTTGATAATAGCAATTAGTTTATCGGGAATACCTCTCCTGCGTAAGGCACTCCAAATAAACTCCCTGTCGACACTATCGAACGCTTTCTCAAAATCGATGAACAGCAGGTGGAGTGGCGATCCATATTCAGCGCACGATTCGATGATAATCCGCAGGGTGTTGATGTGGTCGGCATAGAAGGATCCAGAGCGGAAACCTGCTTGTTCGGCATCGAGTGTGTCTTCGACATGTTGTTTGATTTGCTCTAGGATGATTTTAGCTATTATCTTAGCTACAGCAGGCAGCATGCAAATACCCCTTCAGTTTCCGCACTCCATTAAATTTCCTTTCTTAGGAAGCTAGACGATCATTCACTTTTTCCACTCATCAGGGAAACTCTCAGCTTCCTAAGCTCTCTCTATAAGTGGAAGCAGAAGCTCAGCCGATGTTGTTGGCGCTGCTCGTAAGAGCTCTGCTGGAATACCGTCAAGTCCTACCGCCTTGTTGGTTTTGAGTACTTTGATCGCGGTAGTGATCTCATCTTTACTGGGAGTCGTGGTGCGTATTCGGGAACTTCTCACCTCGGGCATCTTAGTCTGATTTGAGAGCATATCGTTAGCGAATACACGGTTCAAAACCGTAGCAAAATGCTCCTTCCATCTCTTGAGCTGGTCCTCATCCGAAATGAGCAAGGAGCCGTTTAGGCTGTTCACTGGGTGTTGGCTGGAGCTGCGACCACCTGTCAGCTCTTTGGTGATTCTGTAGACAATTTTGCTGTCGCACCTTCGTGCAGTTTCTTCTGCTTCTCTAGCCAGCGCATTGAAGTAGTTGCGCCTGGCGTGTCGCACGCTACGCTGAACTTCTCACATCTTCATGCGATATAGGGACTCTAGCTCGTTTCTCCCTGCTGCTGGAGTAGCTGCAACGCGAGCTCTCAGCTGTTTTCGTTCACCAATCCGTCTCCAGGTATCCTCGGAAAGCCACACCCTATGTCTTCCCTGCGATCGACCCACAATTCTTTCAGCATCAGATGTAAAATCACTTTTTCGCAGCACACCAATGGATAGTTGCGGGCAGTGAGCTGCTGGTTGCTTCCACACCTTGCGGAAGATGGTCCCTTAATTGTTGGCGCACTGAGGTATCACTAAGTCTATCAATCGTGAACCTGGGCATTCTTTTGTTGTCGTGGGAGAGTAGCCATCATAAGATGGTGATCTCGTACTATCCCCATATCTACCCCTCGCCTGTTTCGTACGTCCAGGAGCTCCGCGAACATGGCCAGGTGAACATAAGCACATTTGTGGGACCGGATAAAGCATCTCTTGTTGAACTGAAGGGCCAAAATGCATCTCAGATGACTAGCAAGAGCTTTCAGAAGGAGGAAGGAAGGCGGGAGAATTCTCTCGACGGAATCAACGGCGGAATCCATAGACGGTTTCGACAGACGCCTTACTCGAGCTACTTCGACATATTCGAAGCTCAGGTTTGTAAGGATTTCTATAGCTTCATCAGGGTTATAGAATAGAGATGGTGGCGGATGAACCCTAAATGGACCAACGGCAGCGCTCATATCCCCGAAACGGAATACTGATCTCGGTTCTCAAACCGCCCCCTGGTCCAAGGGGGTAAAACTCATAGATATGGCCCTCCAGGTTGGGGGTAGGAGAGAAACACCAGCCTCGGCTAATAACAATAATCCCCTCAAATCGACCCGGAAAGTCTAAGGACTACGATTTACCGTTATGTACCTGGAATGTACAATATCTGTACACACTGGGTGCCGCCCAAAAGCTTGAATCTGTCCTCACGTAGTACAAGGCAGATATTACTCCGATTCAGGAGATACGATGGATAGGATCAGGAATGCAAAAAAGACCCAGCTGCGACATTTATTACAGCAGTAACGGAAGGCTGCACAGGCAAGGGTGCGGATTCGTCGTGGGAAATCGGCTTCGATCAAGGGTAATCGATTTCAAGCCTATAAATGGTCGCCTGGCTGTAATCTGCATCAGAGCTACATTCTATAATACCAGCCTAATATGTGCACACGCCCCTATCGACGACGCTGAAGCCCTTCTCAAGGAGGAACATTTAGCTCGGTCTTTAGCTAATTGCCTCCAGTTGCGCACTCCAAGTTGGTCGAGGTCCACTTGAACTTGTGCGCGCCAGCTACGGCGGTGATTCCCTCTACTGCGTCGTCCCTCGGGGTTAGATTCGAAGACTCTGCGGGCCAGAGCGTTGGTGTCCATTCGCTCTACATGTCGTGGCCATCTCAGACGTCCAATACGCTGTTTTTTGACTAGGTCGTCGCTGCACAGCTCGTATAGTTCGTTATTGAACCTTCTCCTCCAAACCCCGTCAACGCAAACGGGACCGAAAATCTTACGAAGAATTTTTCTTTCAAAGCGACCAAGGATATCCTCATCCTCTTTTAATAAAGTCCATGTTTGAGCGCCATACAGCAGGACTGGGATGATCAGAGTCTTATACAAAGCCTCCTTACTTGTTCGAGATAGGGCTTTACTGTTGAATTGCCTTATAAGCCCACAAAAAAAATAGCGATTGGCAAGAGTTATTCTTCGCTATTTCTGCGCTGATCCAGTTTGTAGAATTCATAGCAGAGCCAAGGTAGACAAAGTCCCTTACTACCTCGAAGTTATAGCTGCCGACTGTGACGTTTTGTCCAATTCGTCGGTATTGGCTGTCCCTTCTTGTTGACAGAATATACTTGGTTTTGCCCTCGTTTATCGCTAAACCCATTTTGGCCGCTTCCGCCTCAATGCTTGCAAAAGCACCGGTGACAGCCCGCTGAGATTTTCCGATAATGTCTATATCGTCGGCGTATGCAAGCAGTTGTACAGACTTGTGATAGATTGTGCCTCCGATGTAAGCTTGTGAGTTCCGCACAATCCGTTCAAGTACAATATTAAAGAAGTCACATGACAGCGCGTCACCTTGTCTAAAACCTTTTTTGACATCAGAGGTCTCGGTGAGGTCATTAACGATCTTAATGGAGCAGCGAGCGTTCTCCATCGTCATCCGGCACAGACGGACAAGTTTGGCAGGGATGTCAAAACTAGACATGGCTCTATAAAGCTCTTCTCTATAGATGCTGTCATGGGCGGCCTTGAAATCGATAAAGAGATGGTGAGTATCGATTTGGACTTCTTAGGTTTCTCCAGGAACTGCGGAAGTGTGAAGATTTGCTCGATGGTGGACTTTCCTGGCCTGTAACCGCACTGATAGGGGTCAATCAGGCTGATGACAAACACAATATCACAGAAAAGATGTTGAGGAGACTGATGCCTCTATAATCGGCGCAGTTGTGGGGGTCTCCTTTCTTATGGATCGGACAAACGATGCTGAGGTTCCATTCATCAGGCATACACTCGTCTGACCAAATCTTAGATATGAGTTAGTGTATGCACTCTACCAGTTCACCCTCAGCTGCCTTGAAAAGTTCGGCCGGTAAGCCGTCAGGTCCAGCAGCGTTGTTCGATTTTAGCTTGGATATTGCTATCCTCACTTCGTTTTGGTCAGGTGGACGGAAATTTTTACTATCATCGTCTATGTTGAATGGTTCATTCTGCCTGACAGCGCGATGTTGGGCTTCGTCGCCGTTATACAGTCTGCAGAAGTAGTTTTTCCATATTCTCAGCACCGACTGTGATTCTACTACGAGGTTTCCATTTTCATCTCTACAGGTTTCTGTACGGGTATTACTTCTCTGACACGTTCTTTTTACCTTTTGGTAAAACTTCCGTACATTGTTCCTAGAGTATAAACTCTTGATATTCTCAAACGCGCACTTCTCAAGGTCTTTCTTTTTCTTTTGGAAAAGCCGATGTTCTTCCCATCTCTTTTGCTTGTATAGCTCACGGGCAGCTCTCGTCTTCTTTTGCAGCGCCGATTGCATGCCTCTTGTTTTGCTGCATGTACTCGCCGGCATTCTTCGCTAAGCCAAGGGTTTCGCGGTGATGGACGAGCGAGACCCAGCACATCAGTCGCGGCGTTTCTGATGGCATGTTGGCAGCGTTGCCACTGGTCTTCGGCACTTGCTGCTGGCGGCATAGAGGTGATTGGGAGATTTTGGGATACGCGTTCAGCAAAGAGTCTGGCGGTCTCTTGCGATTGTAGCTTTTCGACGTTAAATTTTCTAACAGTGATTGGGATATCCGCCTTCGTACCTTGGCTACAACAAGGTAATGATCCAAGTCTATGTTGGCCGCTCGGAAGGTCAGGATATCCAGAATACTGCTTATGAATATCGAGATGAGGAAACCATGTGTTTGCTATGGTGACATTTCGCTCCAGAGCGAAATCAATTAGCCTTAATCCGTTATCAGACATGGTATCGTGTAGGCTATGTTTACCGACTGCCCTACCAAAGACATCTTCCTTTCCTATTTTGGCGTTAAAATCGCCCAATGCGATTTCTAAGTTTTCAAGATTCTTCTTGTCTAAGTCTGCCGCATATGATAAATCCGCATCGGAATAAGCTTTGCCTGTTGGATCTGTAGCAATCACCGTAGTAGATGTCACAGTTTTTCATCCTCTTTTTGCCCGGCCCATCCCATCGCACTTCCTGGATGGCGGTAATAACTGCTTTATAGCAGTCTAGGGCCTCTGCTAGTTGTTCGGCTGCACGTGGTCTGTAAAGAGACAGAACATTCCACGTACAGATCCGAAGGTCGTTGTCCTTATTTCGTTTGCTGGGGTCGTCATTAGTTGAGTCATCCTTATCCGAGGCATTTGGTTGTTTCGGAACCATGAGTTTTTTTACGTGGTAGGGAAGTTACCCCGACGGCACAACCCCCAACCTGGAGGGCCAGTTCCTTAATTATTCCCCTAGGACGAGGGGGCGGGTACACCGGTGCCAGTAGTCCACTACGGGAGTATGAGCGCTGCCGTTGGCCCATTAAGGGCTCCTCCGCCACCATCTCTATTCCGATGTCCTGACCAACATTGGAAATTCCTTACCGACCTGTGATCCGAATACGTCGAAGTAGCTCGCGCAAGGTATTCATTAAGTTCAACCTAACTGGAACTATAGACGCCACCGTTGACTCCGTCTAGGGAATTCGTACGCTGCCGCCTGGAACAGGAAGAAGTGCTCTAGTGAGAAAACACTCTTCCCCCCTCTCTCATCTGCTGCCACCAAGAATCCGCCAAACGGGGCTGGTTACCCATTTCTTGGATTAAGGTACTAGGCACCCGGCTGTCACCGCGTGGAGGTTAAGAGTAGGAGTTGGTGGGCCTCAGCTGAGTGAAAACGCTTGTGTTTTCATATGATCGCATGCCCTACCGTTTGACCATCCATTGACTTAGATTGCTTTCTATTCCCAGCTCCGTAAGGGACTCTAAGATTGCTTCAGTGTGTACGTTATTAAAAGCTCCTTCTATGTCTAGGAAGGTAGCTAGGGTATATTCTTTGTAGTGTATGGAGTTTTCTTAAGTCCGCACTACCTCGTGAAGAGCTGTCTCTGTTGATCTACCTTTGAGGTATGCGTGCTGAGCTTTGGGGAGGTATGGTTCTATTTTGCTTCGCAAATGGTTGTCTAGAAGTCGCTCGAGGTCTGAAATCTTTCGAGTTTGCATGGCCGCGTCTGCCTGCTTTTGGGATGAAACCACTCTCACTCATCTCCATGAAGAGGGTACGTGGTTGTACAGTAAACAGCTTCTGAAAATCGACGTGAGCCATGGAATTGCTAGGTCTTGCGACCACTGTAGCACAATGGGTAGAATGCCGCCCAGGCCCAAGGAGCGAAGCTGCTTAAGTCCCAGGAATTTGTTTCCTCTGTAATAATGGGTATAGGGTTTTCCCAGACATTAGATTGCATGCGCTGTGAGTTTGTAGGCTCTGCGCTATTATCTGTGCATCCGGCAAAATGGGTGTTTATCAAATGTTCTAGAGATGCTGCTGTTGACAGAGTCCGACTAATTTGGTGATATCCTAGTGCTTGCCAGAGCCTTATTGGCTGCTTGGCTATCCACGTAAATGCAGATATCCTTCTGTGATATGTCAAATACTCTTGCTGCATTGCATTTACTAGAATTTCAGCTTGAAAATCTCTGCTGTAATGTTAGTTAATACTAAATTTATTGGGATCGCATACTAGGTACACAACAGGCATCTTTATTAGGGCAGTGTTAAAACAAAAAAGCATCCTTAAGGACTACATGCTTAACATACGCAAATAATTTAGTCACAGCTATTTAAAATGAGAGAAAAAAATACTAACTCTATGAGAAAAGTATATAATCATCGCCTTCGGCCAGATTCAAGCTCTTTAAATTCGCCTCAAACACTCCATGTGTTAAGTCTAGCTTCATACAGACTAATAACGGTGGCTTTGCCGCCGTAAAATGAACAATCGGTATCGAGTGTGTTATCTTACGCTGCACCTCATCGAAGTATTGGTAGATTGAGGCGATTTTATCTAAAAGGAAAGCTATTAACAAGACGTCTCACAGTAGCAGTTAGGGGGGTATTCCCTAAGTCGTGTCGTCTACATAGTTTGAGTCAGCACTGAATTTTACTTTTTAGTAACTTATGCCCAAATTTCCAGTTAAGGGAAGGAGTGCTAATGAATTTCCTCAAACTTGCTGGATTTACAGATATCGATTGGACACGATTTACAGAATACCCCTTGGGGGAATTACTTTTATCGACATCACAAAACGCTATAACACTCGACTTCAAATCATCTGGCAGATCTCGAAAGAATTTCCTTCCTTGCTTCCCGGCGTTCCATATCGTAAATCCACTCCTCCATGGTTCGGTGCGTAATACTTCCTCTATTAAACGTTTTAAACGAATTTTCCAGATTGTCCGCTCGGTGATAGAGAATGTCGTAGCATCTGGATGATAACGATATCGTAAGAGTATATCATCCACCCTTCGAATTGTCCCACCACGATCGATGTGTTCATAGAAAAATATCAAATCCTCTGGTGTGCCCTTACCATCCTCACAAAACCCGCCAACCTGTGAGAAGACCCTTCGATGACATAGCCATGTTGGCATAATCACTGTTGGTCCATGAGATGTATACGTTTGGATGGTGAGTTTTTTTGCCTCCAACTCATTGGCCCATCGTGAGAAGCGGCACGTAGAGTTTGCTGGAATTCGAATAAATTTACAGCCAACGATCTTGAGGAAGAAAAAACAGTTCAGTGGTACGATTGTGATTAGGAGTATTGAACAACTTACTGCGTTCTTGTCATGTTTAGCTAACAAAAGCTGCTTTGAGATCCGATTTGGTAGCATTTCATCGTCAATATCTTGAAAACATAAATACGACCCACTGGAGTTGGCTATTGCTACATTCCTTCCATAGCCAACTTAATTGGAAAATGCCGTTGAAAATCCAGTAGAACACATGTATCTTCAAATAATCAAACTCACCACCCTTTGGTTTGCCTGTGGAATTTTTTAAAATAACCACATCCACACCAATGGCTTCCAATTTCCGTTTCCACTTCTGCAACAGCAACGATGTACCATCCACACTGGCATCATCAAAGACACAAACCTCAATGTGGATTGTGTTTTGCAAACTGTCATCTCCATCCCCTACTTCCGCCGTTGGGTATTTGTTGGTTGTGGGTGGCTTCTGCTGCGCAACAGCTGATTGTTTTGCAATCGATTCGAAGCACTTATCAATCCATTTTTCGCCATTCAATACTGTTATTATAACGGACTGTGGAAGATTATTAAACAGACAACTAGGTGTTATGGCGGCTTATGGAATACTTACAACAGCATCCGACATTTGGATTCAATTTTAAGCGCGCAAAACAAACAAAATCGGGCCACCGGCGACAGTGACACTTTACGCACAGATTCCACAGAATTTTTGCTATTTGACTGTCATCTCAGCCTAGCGTCATCTAAAGTAGAATTTTTTTTTTTATAAGATAAAAGATGTCAGTTGGTACTGACGTCATTGAAGGAAAATGCGGCCGTTACGTTTGAGATTATTTGAATTTGAATTTTAGGTTATCTAAATACAAATATCGAACACCCAAGGTTTTAAATAAGATATTCAGCACGAGCGTATTGGTATGTTTTTAAGGGTGTGGAATACGAATACTCGTATGTAGTCAGAGTGGGGGGATTTCCACGAAAAAATCAAGAACTTTCTGCTTAAACTAAAGAAAACTGGTGGTGGAGTGTTGATTGCAATTCGTTCTTCCTTATCATGCAGACTGATCGAATTGAAATCAGACTCTTCATCTTCAGTTTCTGATCTAGATGTTGATCAATTATTAGTTAGTATAAAGTTAGATGGTGAATAAGAATTAATTTTAATGGTAAGCTACATTCCACCTAAGAGCACACTTCAACTTTATGATTTACATTTAAACAACTGTGGTTTCATTTTAGATAACCTTAATTGCTCTCAGCATGTCTTATGTATCGGTGACTTTAATTTAGGTGACATTAATTGGACTTATGATTCAGACGATAAATGCCTAATTCCTTTTAATGTTACCACTCAAGTTGAAGCATCTGTAATTGATTTCTTCAGTCACTATGATCTTATTCATTATTCTCCGTTCCCATTCTTCAGCTGCCTTGACGTGGCGGAACGGCTTAAGAGTCAATGACCCTAAGGATCCGAAAGGACCCCAGGTGAGACATCGAACCAAAGGCTGAAGACGTCTTGACTGTGACGCAAAACCTGTTAAAAGTATGATGGAAGAAACATTCACGGTATACACTCCAGGTGGTACTCGCGCAAGCGACAATCCACCCGTGGTCTTTTCGACCCCGGCCGGGACAAGGATTCTGGAGGTCCCAACCAGCATACTCAAACCCCCCGCCTCTGGCGTTGACCCGGAAGTAGTAGCGATGCTTGCTTCTGAAGAATCCTGCGGCTCTGTCTCCGACTCGTTTGGCAGACTGGGCTGGAATGACGGAGAAAGTGGCGGAAAGGCTTCGGCTGGAACGTCTAATCTCTGTTTTAATAGTCGGGCAGCTGGTCGAAGTTGTGTTGAAGACGGTTTGACTCGGGATACCGAAAAAGGTGAACGAGCTCCTGAAACGGCGCACTCCGAAAAGCTCCTGACTAAGAGACAGTTGAAGAGGAGAAGAAGGAAGACGGCGATGGCGCAGTGCAAAGAGGCTGCAGAGTCAGCTGAAGACACAAGCGCTGGTAGCAGTCATCCCTCAATGGCGACGGGAAAGAGGCCTAGGTCGACAGAAAGTACTCCAACTGGAGTCGATCTATCCCTCGGACCCAACGCCGGCTCCCCTTCGGTTGGCTCGAACAGGTCAAAGCGGACGAAGCAAGTTTCGCCTACTTTCATCGGTGGAAGCGTGTGCGCATCTGATGCGCGCCCCTCTGCTGGACACACTCTTACCGATGGCGTTATCTGCGCACAAAATCTGAGTGATGCTGGTGTTGCTATCCCTAAAGGTCCCAGCACTAGCGGACAGAAAATGACAGACGCAGGCAAAGCCACGGGTAAGGGTGCTCGTCTCGGCGGAAGCGTGGGTGCATCAGGTGCTCGCCCTTCTACCAAGAAGCCTCGAACCGGAGGTATTACCTGCACACAAAATCTGGGTGATGCGCGTGCTGGAACTTCTAAAAGCTCTAGCACCTGCGGACAGATATTGGCTGACGCGGATAAGACCCTCGGTAAGAAGCAATCCGGATCGAAGGAGCGAAGGGAGCAGATTCTGTATAGTGAAACTGCTTCCTCCGCTCTTACGTTACGAATCGCAAGAGCTGGCAATGATCACAAGATGACCGACGCGAAGTGCAAACACTGCGAAGATCGTCTGTGGGAGCTGGCTTCGGCAGCAAATGCCTGCATTCAAGTGGAGGGCTGTGCGTTAAAGAGTGGAACCTTCGTGGTGAAGTGCTCCTCGCAGCAAACCCTTGAATGGCTAAGCAATGCGGTGCCGAATATACCACCCTTGGGGACCACTTCTTTTGTGGTTCTCATGCCCATCAAGAGAACGCGCGCCATTTGCTTTATCCTGGGGAAACTCAGGAAAACGGCGGATGTGCTGACGCGTCTCCGTACCCAGAATCCTGGCCTCGACACGAGCGAATGGTTCGTCTACTCTCACGGCAAGTGCAAGAATCGGGAAAATGTGGAAGGCTCTTCGCTTGTTGTGGGTTTAGATCTTGGCTCTGTGGAGGTCTTGAAGTCTGGGTATGACATGCGTCCTTACCTGCATCTTGGAAGGATTCATTTCCGCTTAATTTCCAAATGAGTGCAAGTAATGGGCGAAAACTACCGACTATATCTATGATATTTTCGCAGATTAACCTGCATTACTCCAAGGCTGCTACCGCTCTCTTAAGTAGTAGACTTTCCGTGGTGCGTACAAAACCCCACATAACATCTATCCAGGAACCATATGTGCGGAACAAGCACATATGTGGATTTGGGGGTGTTCGTGGAGTAACGGTGCTATGTGACGAGCGATCTGAAAGACCGAGAGCTTGTCTAATTGTGCCGAATTTCCTCTCAGTAAGCAAGCTTGGACAATTTTGTGGTCAGGACTTGGTTGCTGCAGCTGTAAGCTACGAAACAAACGCAAGTTGGAAAACCTTCGTCGTTGCGTCGGCTTACTTCCCTTATGATTTGGTAATGCCTCCACCACCGAAGGCGCTTGCCGAACTCATAAAGTATTGTGACACTCGGGAGACGGGACTAGTCATATGCTGCGATGCTAATGCTCAGAATACAGTCTGGGGCAGCAGCAAATGCAACATACGAGGAAACCATCTCCTAGACTTTATACTATCATCTGGTATGACAATAAACAATGTTGGCTCCCAGCCAACTTTTGTTACGGCAAGGAGGCAGGAGGTAATTGACTTGACTTTATCTAATAGGTACTTCAAGTCGATTACTAACTGGAGGGTACTGCCGGAAGTGTCCTTATCAGATCATAGATACATCGTTTTCCAAATCGAATGCGAAGCTTTAACTTTGCAGGAGAGGTGGAATCCGAGGAAAACCAACTGGGTGCGGTTTAGGAAAGAGCTAGACAGATCTGTCAAAACTCCAACTAAACTCAAAACGAAACGAAAGGTTGAGGATGCTGTTGAAAACCTGACCAGTGTCCTTACCAACTGTTTTGAACTGGCGTGTCCAATGACAAAAAACTCCTGCAGAACGCCGGTTCCCTGGTGGAGCCCGGAACTGCAGCGGCTTAGGAAAGAATCCAGAAAACTTCTGAATAGGTCTCTTAAAACAAATTTAGAAGGTGACTGGGATCTCTTTAGATCGAAGCAAAAAGACTATAAAAAGTTAATTCGTTTGTCGAAAAGTGCTTCTTATAGAGGTTTTTGTGAAAAGATCGAGACACTCGGTGAAACCAGTAGGTTGGTTAAAGTCTTCAATAGAGGTAAGCCGACCAAACCGGAGTCACTCAGACGGTCTGATGGCAGGTTTACTGAGACAAAAGCGGAAACTTTTAGTCTTCTGCTGGAGACTCACTTTCCTGGCAATCGGATAATCACTAGGTCGCAGCTTGGCCCGCTTACCCAGGCTGAGCTTGATCTAAGTCAGAAAAATCGGCGCAGCTGGTATATTGCATCAGCCGTGGTAACAGATGAGGCCATCAAATATGCTGTGGCATCTTTTGATGGTTTCAAATCGCCTGGCACCAATGGAATATATCCGGCTATGCTGCAACAGGGTATAGATCAGCTATTGCCAACTCTGAAAAGAATTTTCACCGCTGGCTTGGCGCTGGCATATATTCCTACACCTTGGCGGACTGTCAGAGTAGCTTTCATACCGAAAATTGGTAAGGAAGACTATTCGCTCCCCAAGAGTTTCAGACCTATAAGTTTGACATCCTTCTTACTGAAAAGTATGGAGAGACTGGTAGAATTTCACGTGCGCAAAGTTGCTTTGAAACTGCATCCACTATCGGAGATGCAGCATCCTTACCAGCGTAGGAAATCCTGTGAGACCGCACTTCAAAATCTAGTGGCCAGAATTGAATGCGCGCTTGATAGGAGAGAATACGCGATGGGTATCTTCATCGACATTGAGGGTGCTTTTGACAATGCGACTTTTGACTGCATGTGCGACTCTGCCAGACAACACGGGGTAGATGAAACATTAGTGTTGTGGATTAAAGCAATGCTAATGAATAGAACTTTGGTAGTGGATGCGGATTGTCGCCAATATGTTATGACAGGGGTAAACAGGGGCTGTCCGCAAGATGGCGTTCTGTCTCCATTGTTATGGTGCATGGTGGTCGACTCTCTGTTGAACACTCTAAATAGTTCTAACGTTTACGCTCAGGCATATGCGGATGATGTCGCCGTGCTTTCTGTCGGGCCATGCCTGGCGACGGTCTGTGCTAACGCGCAGGCGGCGCTGGACATGATCGATGAATGGTGTACTACGAGTGAGCTTTCGGTGAATCCTTTTAATACTGAGGTTGTTCTTTTTACGAGAATGAGGATTTTGACCGGTCTGACTCAGCCAGTACTAAAAGACGTCACCATCCGTATTTCCAATGAAGCCAAATATCTGGGAGTGATTTTAGATAAGAAGCTTCATTGGTCTAAACACGTCGAGTCGAAAACATCCAAGGCGCTCTCAGTCTTCTGGCAGTGTAAGGGTGCTTTTGGCAAGACTTGGGGCTTATCACCGAACAAGGTTCTCTGGATCTACACGGCTATGATAAGACCATTCCTCGCATATGCGTCGGTTGTTTGGTGGAAGGGGCTCTCGCGTAAATATGTGGTTGCTTTTTGCTCGAAACTCCAAAGAACGGCTTGTCTCGGCTGCTCAGGAGCTTTCCCGAGTACGCCTGGCTCTGCTCTAGACGCTTTGCTGAACTTACCTCCCCTTGATACTTATATCATGGGTTGCACTATCAAAGCCATCCGTCGTCTTAGGCGGGGCGGTTTTTGGTATACTCCACACTGCAACTTTGATGAACTTGCGCGACACTTATCTTACGACTCTTGTCTTATGGATATGCCGTCTGATGCAATGACACCAGAACTCCAGCTGATGCGCAAATTCAGAGTCGACTTTCCTTGTGTCCAGGACTGGCTTCGGTTAGAATCTGAGCCGGGAATGGAATGTAGTCGTATTTTCACGGATGGTTCCAAAACCAGTCAAGGGTCTGGCGCTGGGGTCTTCGTGGAAGTCGACAGCATTAGACTTCACTTCTCGTTAGGCAAATATGCGTCTGTTTTCCAAGCGGAAACTTATGCAATCCTAATGGCCATGAACTATGTTGTGAATAACAGGTGGAAGGGACGTAGCATTTGTGTCTGTAGTGACAGTCAGCCTGCGCTTAAGGCCTTGCTTAACCCTTTAACCACTTCCAAAATAGTTCGTGAAACCAAAAACTCTTTGAACTCGGTCGCAAGGCGGAATTTTCTGTCTCTTATCTGGGTCCCAGGTCACACTGGGTTCTTGGGGAACGAGATCTCCGATGAGATTGCTGGACAAGGCTCAGAGGAGGCTTTCTCAGGTCCCGAACCCGTGTTGGGTCTTCCAGCGTCCTCGGTTAGGGCTTCCATTGACGATTGGGTCTCTCACGAGCACAATTGTGTGTGGCATGACTCTCCAGGTTGCAGGTTGAATAAACGCATGCTCCCGGACGTATGTAAGAAATCAGCAGCATTCTTGCTGTCTTTCAGCAGAAAAGACTGTAGACAACTTATCGGCGTCTTGACAGGCCACTTCGCTTTTGCCAAGCACCTTAACGTGTTCGGCTTAAGTGACACTACAATCTGCGAGGCTTGTGGAGAGAGCGACGACACCGCGGAACATTATCTCTGTGAGTGTCCGGCATTTGCTCGTATCAGGTGGCAGATCTTCGGTGCTGATGTGGTGAGTGCTGGTACTGTAAGCTCCTCATCACTGAAGTCAAGCTTCAATAGAAGCTTTCTTCGAAAGTCAAGGAAATTCCAACAAAATGGGTAAATCAGGGTTTGCTCTCTGACAGTACAATGGACCAGTTGTGTCTGAGTGCTCCAGTCGAGTGTTTCCTATCCCGACAAAAAAAAAATGATCTTGTTCAAGTCAATAATCATCGCAATAACCTTAATCATTTACTTGAACTAGTGTTTGTTGACAGGGAATTTAATATTAATGTCGATCTATCTAATTTCCCTATCATTACAAACTTTCTTCACCATCTTGCTTTAGATACTAAAATTAGTTTCTTTAGAAAAATTGTACTATTTATAATTACAAAAATGCTAACTTTGATGCAATGTATGAATACTTCACTTCTGTGCCATGGGATACCATTTTGGGCTCTTCTTGTTTAAATAACGTTTATGAATCCTTTCGTTCCTTTTCAAATTGCGCGATCAGTCAATTTGTGCCTAAAAGGCGTATTAGATGTAACTCCAATCCTATATGGTTCAACAAATGGCTATCTAATCTAAAGAATAAAAAAAATGAAGCTTATAACTTTATAGGAGTAACAGGGAGAATTTAGAGTTTCGCGATTGTTTCTTAGCTCGTCAGCGCGAATTTGTTTCGCTCAATAAATTCTTATATCGTGACTACGTTTTGTCAGCCGAATCAGGATTGAAAAGCGACAAATATTCTTGGAGCTATATAAATAGCAAGCGTAAGAATAGTGGTGGTCAGGTGGACGGAAATCCAGCGACGAATTGGCAAAACGTCACAGTTGGCAGCTATAACTTCTAGGTAGTAAGGGACTTTGTCTACCTTGGCTCTGCTATAAACTCTGAGAACAACATCAGTGCAGAAATCAAGCGAAGAATAACTCTTGCCAATCGCTGTTTTTTTGGGCTTATAAGGCAATTCAACAGTAAAGCCCTATCTCGAACAACTAAGGAGACTCTATATAAGACCTTGATCATCCCAGTCCTGCTTTATGGCGCTGAAACATGGACTTTATTAAAAGAGGATGAAGATATCCTTGGTCGCTTCGAGAGAAAAATTCTTCGTAAGATTTTCGGTCCCGTTTGCGTTGACGGGTTGACGGAAGATTCAATCACGAACTATACGAGCTGTACAGCGACATCGACCTAGTCAAAAAACTGCGTATTGGACGTCTGAGATGGCTAGGACATGTAGAGCGAATGGACACCAACGCTCCGGCCCACAGAGTCTTCGAATCTAACCCCGAGGGACGACGCAGTAGAGGGAATCATTGCCGTAGGTGGCGCGCACAAGTTCAAGAGGACCTCAACCAACTTGGAGTGCGCAACTGAAGACAATTAGCTAAAGACCGAGCTAAATGGAGAGGCTTGTTGGTTGAGCCCCAGGTTCACCCCGAACTGTAGCGCCACCTAAGTAAGTAAGTGAGTAAGACTAATAGATATCCTAATTGTATGAGCTACTCAGGAGCAACTACTAGTGATGTATCCACAATCTGTATAATGTTTGCCACTCACTTTAAATCTGTTTATTCATCCGTTTCTCCTTCTTCCGAAGACTTACCGAATGTGTCTGAAATCTTTGATTTAGGTTCACTTAATGTTGATGTCATGGAGGTGGAGAGGGCGTTATCATTATTAGACTGCAATAAAAAAGAGGGACCGGATGGTATTCCACCCTTACTGCTTAAGAGTTGTGATAGCGCAATAGCTAAGCCGTTGACTCACATTTTCAATATGTCTCTGTCAAATGGCGACTTTTTAAACGAGTGGGAGGTATCCTTTATATCACCAATTTTCAAATCTGGCTTCAAACGAGATGTTACAAATTATAAACCTGTCTGTAAAATTTCAACTATTCCTAAGTTATTCGAAAAAAATATTTATAATAAACTATATTTCCTCATTAAAGAATACATTTCGTTTATCAACATGGGTTACTTACTTACTTACTTAGATGGCGCTACAGTCCGGGGTGGACCTGGGCCTCAACCAACAAACCTCTCCAGCTAGCACGGTTACGAGCCAGCTGCCTCCAGTTGCGCACGCCAAGGTGGTTGAGGTCCCCCTCCACTTGTTTGCGCCACACACCGCGAGGTCGTTCTCTACTGCGTCGTCCATCCGGGGTGGATTCGAAAACTTTCTTAGCGGGAACGTTGGGCTCCATCCACTCTAAATGACCCAGCCATCTTAGTCGCTGTATGTGAACTCTTCTGGCTAAGTCGATGTCCTTGTACAGGCCCTATAGCTCGGCATTGTACCTCCTCCTCCACTCACCGTCTATGCAGACTGGACCAAAGATCGCTCGAAGAACTTTTCTCTCGAAATAACCAAGGGCATTCTCATCCGCTTTTGTCAAAGCCCATGCCTCTGCGCCATACAGCAGGACTGGAATGATTAGAGTCTTATAAAGAGTTACCTTAGTAGTTCGACATAGGGCTTTGCTACTCAATTGCCTTCTTAGCCCATAGAAACAACGATTGGCAAGAGTAATTCTCCGTGTGATCTCCCTACTGATTTCATTTGCGGAGTTCACCATAGAACCTAGGTAGACAAAATCCTTTACTACCTCAAAATTATATCTGTCTATTGTGGCGTTCTATCCAAGACGCCGATGTTGGATGTCATTTTTTGTAGACAGCATATATTTTGTTTTGCTTTCATTGACCGCTAGACCCATCTTTGCTGCCTCGATCTCAATACTCGTAAATGCCCCATTGACGGCCCGCTGAGTTCTTCCGATTATGTCAATGTCATCGGCATAAGCGAGTAGTTGTACAGACTTGTAAAAGATTGTACCTCCGCGGTTGGCTTGTGAGTTTCGTACAATTCTCTCAAGTACTATGTTAAAGAGATAGCAAGACAGCGCGTCACCTTGTCTAAGACCTTTCCTGACATCGAACGATTCGGTGATGTTCTTACCGACTTTGATGGAGCAGCGAGAGTTATCCATCGTCATTCTGCACAAACGGACGAGCTTGGCAGGGATGCCGAGACTAGACGTGGCTCTGTATAACTCGTCTCTATACACGCTATCATAGGCAACTTTGAAATCGATAAAGAGGTGGTGCGTATCGATTTTATATTCATGGGTTTTTTCCAAGATCTACCGTAGTGTGAATATTTGGTCAATGGTGGACTTTCCCGGCCTGAAACCGCACTGATAAGGACCTATCAGGTTGTTGACGATCGGTTTTAGGCGTTCACATAATTTGGCAGACAGGATCTTATATGCGATGTTGAGGAGACTTATACCTCTGTAGTTTGCGCAGTTCAGAGGGTCTCCTTTCTTCAGGATCGGGCAAATGATGCTGAGGTTCCATTCATCGGGCATACTTTCGTCCGACCAGATTTTACAGATGAGCTGGTGGATGCTCCTTACCAACTCATCTCTTCCCGCCATGAAAAGTTCAGCGGCAAGGCCGTCGGCTCCAGCAGCTTTGTTGGAATTGAGTATAGATATCGCTATCCTTACTTCTTTCTGATCGGGTTGACGGGAATCTTGACTGCCATCGTCACTGTTGAATGGCTCATTCCGCCTGACAGCGGAATATTGGTCATTATCGCCATTTAACAGTCTGCAGAAGTGTTCCTTCCATATCCTCAGCACCGACTGCGAATCTACTACTATATTACCATTTTCGTCCCTGCAGGCTTCTGTTCTGGCTTTGAAACCCTGGCATGTTTTTTTTACCCGTTGGTAAAATTTTCGAACATTATTCCTGCAATAAAGTCTCTCAATCTCCTCGATCGAGCGCTTCTCATTCTCCTTTTTCTTCTTTCTGAGAAGTCAATGTTCCTCTTTTCTCCTGCGCACGTAGAGCTCGTAAGCAGCTCTAGTCCTTCTATGCAGCGCCGCTTTGTACGCCTCTTGTTTTGCTGCATGTGCTTGCCGGCATTCATCATCAAACCAGGGGTTTCGTTGTGGTGGCCGAGAGAAACCCAGTACATCAAAGGCGGCATCTCTGATGGCTTGTTGGCAGCGCTGCCACTGGTCTTCCGCATTTGCTGCTGGAGGCATAGAACTTAGATTGAGATTTTACGAAACTCGATCGGCAAAATTTCTGGCGGTCTCTTGCGATTATAGCCGCCCGACGTCAAATTTCCTCACAGTATTTCGTTGATTTCGCTCCGTTCTGGATATCCGCATCCGTACCTTGGCTACAACTAGGTAATGATCCGAGTCTACGTTGGCTCCTCGGAAAGTCCGGACACCCAGAATACTGGAAGAGTGCCTTGCGTCGATCGCAATGTGATCGATTTGGTTGACAGTTTTTCGATCAAAGGAGAGCCATGTTCCTTTGTGAATGTCGAGACGTGGGAACCGCGTACTAGCTACGATAAAGCTTCGCCCCGCCGCAAAGTAGATTAGCCTGAGTCCCTTGTCGGATGTGATGTCGTGCAGGCTGTGCTTTTCGACAACGCTACTAAAGACGTCCTCTCTTCCTAGCTTTGCGTTAAAATCACGTAAGATAATTTCAACGTCGTGGCTCGGCATTGCTCATACGTCTTGTGAACGCATATTAGCCTTTTGTTGGCAAATTTAGCCTCGATACGGATAGTCATAAGGCGCTCGTTCACATGCCGGAAACTCAAGACTTCTTGCCTAAGTCTGCCTCCAATGACAAATCCGCACCCGAATAGACGCTGTCCTTGTTGTCTGTAGAAATCACCGTAGTAGATGTCGCAGTTTTTCATACTCCTTTTGCCCGGCCCATCCCATCGCACTTCTTGGATGGCGGTAATGTCTGCTTTGAGACACTCTAGGGCCTCCGCCAGTTGTTCGGCTGCACATGGTTTGTAGAGGGACCTAACATTCCACGTGCAGACACGAAGATCGTTATCCTTTTTACGTTTCGTCAACAGTAAATTCATCCGTATCCGAAGCTGTTGGTTGCTTCGTAACAGAAGGTTTGTAACGTGGTAGGGAAGTTAACCCGACGGCACAACTCTCAACCTGGAGGACTTTGCCAAGGCCTTTGATAGGGTGAACCATACGGTCTTGTTGCATAAGTTATCTTGTATCGATTTTCGTTCTAATATTTTGAAATGGATTAGGTCTTACCTGACTAACAGAATACAATATGTGAAAATCGATCAGTGCCCGTCGACTCTTATTACTGTTACATCTGGCGTTCCCCAAGGCAGTAATTTAGGACCTTTACTTTTTCTCCTTTTTATCAGTGATATCCCTCTAGTTTTTAAACATTCACTCTGCCTACTGTTCGCTGATGACTTAAAGCTGTATCGTTTGGTAGCTTCCGTACGCGATTGTGTACTTCTTAATGAGGACTTAACGAGACTAGTTGAATGGTGCAATATTAACTTTCTGCATCTGAACATAGCAAAATACGAATCATTCTCTTGTTATAGATATTTAAATCCTATTATATTTAACTATAGCATTCACAATATATGCCTTGACAGAGTAGATCGTAAAAAAGATCTTGGTGTAATTTTCGATACAAAGCTTGCGTTCTCCCTCCACATCGATTATGTAATAAGCAGAGCAAATTCTATGCTTGGCTTTATCAAAAGAAATGCAAGTGACTTTTCCGATACCTACTCGTTGAAATCGCTGTTTATATCTCTGGTTAGATCTGTTTTGGAGTACTGTAGCTCTGTGTGGTGCCCATACTATATTGTTGCATCAGAAAGGATAGAAAGGATTCAAAGAAAGCTCACCAGATATGCTATTTATAAATTAAACTGGCCTATAGAGATGCCTGCCTATAATGCTAGGTGTTTATTAATTGGACTAGTGTCTCTGGAGAAAAGCCGTAAATACTTTTCCATTATGTTTATCCGTGATCTTTTAACCTGTCATATTAAATGCCCTCCTTTATTTCAACTTATTAATTTGCATTCTCCATCTAGAATGTTGCGTGAACAGTTATTTTTCTACGAGCAGCTTCATCGCTTCCCCGTGCAGGGACGGGTTAAGAATATCACTGCAGCGCCCCCCCCCCCCAACAACCAGCGCTTGTCGTAAAAGGCGACTAAGGGGACAAATCAGATCTAGGCAATATAACACCCAAGTGAGCCTAGCGACACATATACTACCTTAAAAACCCTCCCACAAGTGTGCATGCGAGTCCGTGGGTTGACACGACTGGAAATCACCGGTGTCATAAAAGAAAGATCAAACAATACTAAAACAGGAGCATGCACGTGTCAAACAACAAACACCATCGCAATATGGTGCAAAAAATTGTATTGCAAAACTGTATCATTATGATAATACTTGCAAAAAGGAAAGGCACTACCCCGCCAGGCACTACCACTGCTGTGCATGGTACTGATCCTGGACCGAGCAGAAATGTTCGGGTCAGAGCTATACGGATTCCGGGGGCTAGCAACATAATGAAACAGTTTGGACGCAATTTAAGGGTCGCGAGTTGGAACGTTGGAAGCATGACCGGTCGAAGTTACGAGCTGGAAGAGATGATGAATAGAAGGCGGGTGGACATCTTGTGTATCCAAGAGACGAAATGGAAAAACACCGGGAATCGGGCGCGTTTCTTGGACGTTAGGACAAAAGATTACAAGATGTTCTACTACGGAACGGAAAAGTCTAAGAACGGAATCGGTATCATCCTTGCGGCAGAGCTACTTGGTAGCGTCTTGAGCATTTCGAAGTCCAGCGACCGTTTGATGTCTCTCAAACTAGTAATACAAGGAGAGGTGTGGAATATTGTCAGTGCATATGCTTCCCACGATGGGTACAATCAGAGAGATAAAGATGCATTTTGGGTAGATTTCCACAATCTCCTTAAGAACATCCCAAAGGAAGAATTTCTATTTGTTGGAGGAGATTTGAATGGACATGTCGGGAAATCAAACGAAGACTATGAAGACTGCCATGGAGGACTAGGATATGGCACCAGGAACCTTCCTGGTGAAGACATCCTAAGCATGTGCAAATCACACGGTCTTATCGTGTTAAATACCATGTTCATCAAACAAAGCCGACACCTGATCACTTACAGCAGTGGTGGAGATGAAACTCAGATTGACTACCATTTGGTAGGCAGTTTCATGAAGCCTCGGGTAAAAGATTGCAAAGTGATCCTGGGAGAGGCAATCGCTCGGCAACACCGTCTCCTGCTAACAGAAATTTTTATGAAAACACCGAAGAAAAGCAAAATCTCTCTGAGAAAATCAAGTGGTACAATCTGGACAAAGAAAAAGGCGAGGCTTTTGTTTTCGTAATGAAGAATTACCTCTCTCACACCATCAACGGAGCTGAGGATGAAGAGTGCAGAGCACAAAATATGTGGGATTCCCTACAGCGAACTTGCTTAAATAAGGCCAAATCACTGCTAGGAGCTTCAAAAGGCCACCATCAACACGCCAAAGAAACATGGTGGTGGAGTGATGAAGCTAAGAAGCTGATAAATGAGAAGAAAGCGGCTTTCAAAGCTTGGTCAAAGTGCCCCTCTAATAATAATGACGAAAAAGCTCGCCTCGAAATAGAATACAGATGCTGCAAGAAAAAAGCGAAAAAGAAGTACGCCCAGCTTCAAGCAGAGAGTACGGAGGGCCTGTATCGGGAGCTGGAGAAAATATTTTCCCCGGTTGCTGATGCAAACCAGGCTATACAGGAGCTGCGAAGATACAATATGAACAAGAGCGCAACCATCTTCAAAATAGCCGCCCAAAGAAGGGGGAATGCTCAGGAGATTCGTTCGCCAAAGTTCATTAGCAATGCTCATGGCCAGCTTCTTGTGGATGACGACAAAATTCTGCAGAGGTGGCGGCAGTATTGTGAAGAGCTTTTAAATGAACAGTTTCCCCGGCTAAACTTTCCAAGAGCCAGCCCTAACTGTGAAGAAATAGCCGACATTACAGTCGAAGAAGTTAGTGAGGCGGTCAAATACTCCAAAAAACGAAAAGCGGTTGGGCCAGACGAAATACCCTCTGAGTTCTGGAAAAAGATGGGAGACATCGGGTTTAGATGGCTCAGAATTCTCATCTCCAAATTCGTGAGAGGTGATCCAATGCCGAATGAATCGAGGGAAAGTTACCTTCTCCCTGTATACAAAGGGAAGGGTGATACGCGAAACTGTGATAACTACCGTTCGATCAAGCTGATGTCACACACCATGAAGATCGTTGAGCGGGTATTAGGTGGCCGACTGCGAAAAATAATACGGCTATCTGATGACCAGTGCGGGTTTGTCTCGGGTAAATCAACCACAGATGCAATCCAAAGTATAAGGATCATAATGGAAAAACATCGTGATTCCTTAAGGGATTTGCATATTGTATTGGTTGACTTTGAAAAGGCATTCGATAGACAACCACGAGATCTGATATGGGTGGCGCTAAGACATCGAGGGGTTCCAGAAACCTATGTGCAGATGATCATGGACATGTACGAAAGAGCAAAGACAAGAGTAAGATGCCCCGCTGGAGTAACCGAAGAGTTCCCAATCAAAGTCGGGGTGCACCAGGGAAGCGTTTTAAGTCCTTTGCTCTTTATTACAGTCCTTGATTATCTGCTTGAAGGTAAAGTGATGGACCCCAAGGTACATCAGTTATTCTTTGCTGACGATGGAGCCATCATAAGTGAGGATCCTACATCCCTGCAACGAGCACTTGATGTGTGGGTGGACGTTTTGGAGGGAAATGGGTATCGCATTAGTTCAAAAAAGACAGAGTACTTGTGCTGCCCGTTCTCTGATCCACTCAGGCCTATTCCAGACATTTATTTGAATGGAACAGTGCTTCCCAAGTGCGAAAAGTTCAAATATCTGGGATCTATGATCAAAGGCAAAGCCACTTGTGATACCGACATCAATCATCGTGTAAGCGTAGGGTGGATGAAGTGGCGAGAAAATTCCGCTATCTTCTGTGACAGAAAAATGTCCCCTTAGTTAAAAGGAAGGCTCTACACCGCAGTTGTACGTCCAGCGCTCACATACGGTTCACAATGTTGGACGATGTACAAAAAGTATGAGAGTAAATTAACGGCAGCTGAGATGAAGATGCTTCGCATGACAGCAGGAGTGACCAAGCTTGATCGAATAAGAAGTTCGAAAATCCGTGGAAGCTTTCACATCAAGGAAACCATCGTACAAAAATTAGAGCGCGACCGGCTCAGCTGGTATTGCCACGTTCAAAGAAGAGATCATTTGAACCCTGTAAAAAAGGCAATATCAATGCACGTTCCAAAGACATCGCGATGTAGGAAAGGCAGGCCTATAAACGCCTGGGTCAGACAAATGCGACGACATCGGCATTTCATTGGCCTCAGTAACCGAGTGATCCAAAATCGGCATGCCTGCCGATATTTTCTGAGGTCAAATAGGCGAACCCCACAGGCGGATCAGTAGAAATGCAGTGAAGTGGGAGGGCTGTGATCCCTTGTTTTCGGATCATAGCCTCGCTGATAAAAGGAAGAAGAAGAAGAAGAGCAGCTTCATCGCTCTAACTATAGTCGTAATGAACCATTATCGCGTTGCATCAGAGAAGCTAATTCAATTTCATCTTCTTCTTCCTTTTATCAGCGAGGCTATGATCCGAAAACAAGGGATCACAATCCTCCCACTTCACCGCATTTCTACTGATCCGCCTGTGGGGTTCGCCTAGAAGCTAATTCAATTTGTTCTGAAGTACACCATACTTTTTCGGTAATTGTACGCGTAACACTTTCAAATCTAGAATTCTTTGTTTGCTTGCCAATCAAACAGTATAAGCTATTTTTTATTAACTCTTTATATGTATTTATTTTTTGTTTTATTCTTTACTGATAGCGAGCTTTTGTTTTTATTAATTAAAGGAGTTAATGTACATATTTAGTTGTATTATCATTTTAACTATACTTATAGTCTATAAGAGATACATGTATGTATGTACTCTGATTGATGAATAAATGAAATGAAAATGAAACCTTAAACAAAAATGAATATTAGGTCAGTTCGCGTACTTTCCGAACCAACAACTAAGGGGCCCATTCATAAGTGCAATATTGCGCAATCTGTGCTAAGCAGAGAGCTCGCAAATGCACGAATTGGCATCACTGCGAAGCAGAAAATTCATAAATCTAGTAAAACGTTGTTATTATGCAATTTTAAGTGGAATCGTGCAGCTGTCAGAATCGTATTGCGTATTGCTTAAGTTAAACTTGCATTTGCGCAGCTTTTCCTGCTTTGTATTGTGTTTTCTTTGCAAAACTTGCATTTATGAATGGGCCCTTATACCTCTGTAGTTGCGCAGTTCAGAGGGTCTCTTTTCTTCAGGAGAAGAATGTCCTGTATCCCCTTGTGGGCCCTAGGGTCCTACTACGCCTATGCGCCTTCGTGTACGGTTTCTGGCAATGTGTCTGAGGTCTCCCCAACTGCCGTGCCTCCTTCTCGACTGTTCTGCGCCATGTTCTCTTCGGACCGCCAGGACTTCTGCCATCCTGAGTTAAATTGTTCCATTACATAGCATGGTTCGCTATAGAACTGTTACCCTTTCGAAACGTGAGACCAAGCCACTGCCACTTCCGTCGTTGGATGGTTGTGCCTATTGGTTCCTGACACGTTCTCTCGTAAAGGTGTTCGTTAAAGATACGATTGGGCCAGAAAATCCTTAAGATATTGCACAGGCACCTATTAACGAACGTTTGCAGCTTTCTGGTGATAGTAGTGGTCACTATCCACGTGCTGCAACCATATAACAGCACGGATTTAACGTTGGAGCGGAACAGTCTTATCCCTGTGCTCAAACTGATTGCATTGCTTCGCCATATTGTGGACAACATCCTGAACGCGGATTTTGCTTTGGCGATCCTGTTGGCTATATCCAGTTCGGTTCCACCATCGGTCGAGACAATACTCCCTCTACTAATTGTCCAGCAATGCATATTTGAGCCGATGAGTTTGTTCCAAGGCTGATAATTTTAGTTTTTGTCGTATTAATTTTCAGCCCGACGACACCTGTCTCCCTCTCCACATCTGCTGTCATTTGGTGGAGGTCCATAATTCTGTGAGAGAGTTAGCATACATCGTCAGCGTAATCAAGATGTTTCAGTTCAGATGTAAGAGTCCATCGACGTCCTCCGTTTCTCGTCGACAAAGCTGCATGAAGCACATCACTAATCACCAATAGGAATAGTATTGGTGAAAGAATACAGCCTTGTCTTACTTCACTTTGGATCTCAAATTCCTCAGACAACCTTCCTCTGTGCAGAACGTAACATTTGGAGCCTTCATATGTAGCTTTGATAATAGCAATTAGTTTATCGGGAATACCTCTCCTGCGTAAGGCACTCCAAATAAACTCCCTGTTGACACTATCGAACGCCTTCTCAAAAACGACAAACAGCAGGTGCAGTGGCGATCGATATTCAACACACTGTTCGATGATAATCCGCAAGGTAATGGTGTGGTCGACACAGGAGGATCCAGAGCGGGAACCTGCTTGTTCGGCATCGAGTGTGTCTTCGAGATGTTGTTTGATTCGCTCAAGGATCATTTTAGCTATTATCTTAGCTACAGCGGGCAGCACGCAGATACCCCTCCAGTTTCCGCACTCCATTAAATTTCCTTTCTTAGGAAACTTGACGATCATTCACTTTTCCACTCGTTAGGAAAGCTCTCAGCTTTCCAAGCTCTCTCTATAAGTGGAAGCAGAATCTCAGCCGATGTTGTTGGCGCTGCTCGTAAGAGCTCTGCTGGAATACCGTCAAGTCCTACCGCCTTGCTCGTTTTGAGTGCTTTGATCACGGTAGTGATCTCATCTTTACTGGGAGTCGTGGTGCGTATTCGAAAACTTCTCACCTCGGGCATCTCAGTCTGATTTGGGAGCATATCGCTAGCGAATACACGGTTCAAAACCGTAGCAAAATTCTCTTTTCATCCCTCATCCGAAATGAGCAAGAAGCCGTCTTAGCTTTTCACTGGGTGTTGGCTGGAGCTGCGACCACCTGTCAGCTCTTTCATGATTCTGTAGACAGTACTGCTGTCGCACCTCCGTGCAGCTTCTTCTGCTTCTGTAGCCAGCGCGTTGATGTAGTTGCGCTTGTCACGTCGTACGCTACGCTGAACTTCTCTCATCTTCATGCGATATAGGGACTCTAGCTCGTTTCTCCCTGCTACTGGGGTAGCTGCAACGCGAGCTTTTGGCTGTTTTCGTTCGTCTATCCGTTTCCAGGTATCCTCGGAAAGCCGCACCCTATGTCTTCGCTGCGATAGACCGACAATTCTTTAAGCACCAGATGTAAAACCTTTTTTCACAGCACACCAATGTTCTTGGATGGTTGTGGGCAGTGAGCTGCTGATTGCTTCCACACCTTGCGAAAAGTGCTCCCTTAATTGTTGGCGCACTGAGGGATCACTAAATCTACCGATGTTGAACCTGGGCATTCTTGTGTTGTCGTGGGATCTTCGAACCGCAGCAGTGCGTAGTTGGAGAGTAGCTATCATAAGATGGTGATCTCGTACTATCCCCCCCTCGCCTGTTTCGGACGTCCAGGAGACTACTTCTAAAGCGGCGGCTGATGGCAAAATGGTCAATTTGGTTGGAGGTTACTTGCCTGTCGTTGGAAACCCAGCTGACTTTGTGGCAGGCCTTGTGCTCAAACATGGTTCCACCTATCACAAGGCGGTTGGGATTGCAGAAATCGACAAACCTTTCGCCGTTGTCATTGCGGTTGCCTAGTCCATGCTTCCCGATTACATGTTTGAGCCCTTCGTTGTCATTGCCTACCTTGGCACTCAAATCCCCCATCACTATGACAATGTCTCCATTTGTTGTTGTGTCGAAAACGGCGCTTAATAGGTTGCAGAAGCTCTCCTTTTCGTCCTCAGACGAACTATTCGTTGGGGCGTAACACTGTATGATGGTGACTCGTCGTACTCTAGTCCGGAATCTGGCCGTCAAAATTCTATCACCATGAGGCTGCCAGGAAATTAGGCTCTTACGTGCTGTTGTTGTTAGCAGCAGTGCGACTCCATATTCCCGCGGACTTGCGGATGATCTTCCAGAATAGAGTAGTACAGTGCTACGCGTTGGGGACTGGTAGTCGCCCGCTTCTAACCATCTTATTTCACTAACCCCCAAAATGTCCAGTTTATATCGCATGAATTCATTTTCCGGTTGAAGGAATCTGGCATTATAAGGACCTTTGCTTCCCGAGTCGGGGAGCGTCTTTACATTCCAGAAACCTATCTTTGTCCGGGTACAATAGCCAAAAGTCGTCATCGTGTGATCATTCCTTATCCGAGGCATAATGTCGGTTTCTGTAGCGGGAAAGCGTTCAGTAACGCAGGTTGCTGGCCCACGTTACCTAGTCTAGAATCAAGACCCTAGACAACCCGCACTTACAATTTTAGCCTACACGTATAAGGGTTTATACGTACAGTTGCCCGGGACCACCACTAGGAGGTAAAGTAAGCACTTCATCACGAACTTCATTGTTGCGCTACTGGCCCAAGCCAAGTTTTGAGCAGTCAGTAGTTTCCCGATCAATCGCAATGGAGTTAAGTTTAGATATCGCTATCCTCTTCTGATCGGGTTGACGGGTATCTTGACTATCACTGGCTGAACACAATGCATGCCGCGGCTGCGCCGCGGTAGCGTAGTACGTAGAGATGTCAAATGGTGTGGCGCTGCACTCACAAAATTCGCCCACAATGGTGTAGCGCGTAGTAATGTCAAATAATGCCAGCTGATTAAAATTGTGTTTTTCTTTTTGAGTGTTATTGAGATTTCATTCTTTTTGTGAGATTATTGTGCTATAATAATACAATAAAAATAATAAGAAGTGGACAAATTTATTTTCCTTTCACTAGCAAAATAATTTTTTCCACGGCGTGCTCTTCCATTTTGACTGTAACGAATATTTCAAATTTCTTGCGCTACTGCTGAACTCAGTTCAAGAATTCACCACGAAAACATCGTATAGAAAACCAAAACAGTATTCAACAGTCGCCAATTTCTCTATCTGTCACTTGTGGCGCTGCACAAGTTAAAAGTAAACCAACTTCGTACTACACCACTGCTACCGCCACGCCGCAGCTACCTCATTGTGGGCGCTCTAGTGAGTTCCCATATATTTTAACTCTGTGACAGATCGTACTACGCTACCGCGGCGCGGCCGCGGCATGCATTGTGTTCAGCCAGTCATCCTCCCTGTTGAATGGCTCGTTTTGCCTGATAGCGGAATATTGGTCATAGTGGCCGTTCAGCAGTCTGCAGAAGTGTTCCTTCCATATCCTCAGCACCGACTGCGATTCGAGGAAGATTAGCAGTAGAATCTCTTTAATTCTTTGCACGACTTTTTCATATACGGATTAGACAGCTATGTTGGTCGGCATAGACGTGCTTTTTCCGAGAGTTGGACTGGAGTGCCATCGAGTCGTAGCTGGGACTAATCTTTTGTTGGTGAAGAGGACCACCTCTGTTTTCGCCAGGCTTACGTTCAGTCCACATCTTTTCGCCCAGTTATGGAGGGTATCCAGGGGCCGATTGTAGAAGTTCGGTGATTGTGTCGAGGAATTCGCCGGACACTAGGAGGACGATGTCATCTGCATAAGCAACTACGACTGCTTTCCCAAATCCAATACTGCCTGCTTTGTGTATCAGCAACCATTCCGAAATACAAGCTCGAAATGATGACGCACGCATTACGCTCCGAAATTCATTGTGAATGAATATACTGCGCAAGGAAAAGCAACCAGCGCATCGTGAACTAGCACGATGCATATGACAGTTGTTTGTTTGTTGTTTCCCTAATGTGTAACATGGCGAATTCCGAGAAGTATGTTTATTTAATATTAAAAACATTCAATTATTTTATTATAATTATTTATTTATATGCAGAAATCAGTGGACAAAAATCGAAACATTAAATTTAATAACAACAAGGCTGCAATTAGAAAATGTGTTCAGCTGGCAAAAGAAGAAGAAGACGTTCATCTGGAATCGTATCCATGCAGAAATTTTGCTTATTGGTTCAAAATTTCCACATTCCCTCGATGACTTCAATCGCAAATTCCTAAATATGATGGTGACATACAGAATAATAAAGGCGGGAAATCGGTCATCGGGGAAATCGACTTGTTGGGAGTTTTTTAGTATTTTGGACACATAGTATGGCACAAAGCATTCTATTTCAGTGCCAGAAGACAATTTGGATGCTTCGTTAGAGTTGGCGAATGACGAAAACAGTGCTTACAGGGCTAATGAAGAACCCCTGAAAAAATTATAAACTATGGGGCTTATTGCGAGAGTCTATTCGACTTTTGTCAATTCTATCAAGCTTAAAACTGGTATCGGGTAATGTAGTAGAATTTCTGAAATAGAATAGACTTTCTGAAATAGAAAAGGAAAAGCTCTCGAATCGAGCTTTCAACTCAAATGTCAAATATCTGTATGATTTGTTGGTGTTCACAGAAAGATAGTTGGTTTTACGGAAAACAATTAGTTTTATATGGTTTGATGTAGGGTGATCTAGTCAGTAGTCGCACCCTTAAATTTGCTTTTAAAAATCCGTCATTACAATAAAGAATAGAATATTCAGCATTTCTGATTAATTGGAATGTGTTAGTTATGAAATTCAGTGCATTTTTAGTGTATTTACTACCTAAAACAAATTATTTACAAAAATTTTAATGAAAACCTAATTTTTGAGTAGTCGCCCCCCTCTACTTCAGAAGCCAGTTAAGTATTTAGTAGTCGGCCCGAGTTTTTACATCCAGACTTTCACTATTTCAACTAATATTAAAAGTTAATTTTTCAACTTTACGATAGGTATTTATTAATTCATGAAAACCATCAAAGTACATAGCTATTATATAGCTCTCCAGCCACTCTCTGACCTTCCCAAAATCCATTTGTCTGGTATACTCTGGGTTAGAGCTTATGGGGGGCGGACGTATGGAAACACGGCTAAAGGGGGTAAAGTTTCACCATTAGCACTAAAAAGAAACCAAACAGTGACTGCCTCCTTTTCGTTGCCTTGGCTAACCTTATAAAGGTTTTCCCAGCCCTTAGGTGCCAAAACAGTCCCAGATTTCGGAGACATGCTGAACGATGTTTCGTCACCATTAAAAATCCTGGAAGGGCCTTCAAGAATATCTGCAGCATCAATTTCCTGCAGATAATTTTTTAGGTCTGAAAACCACTTCCTGACCGACTCTCCGGTGGCTATCGCCCGACCTTTTGAGAGTCCCTCTGGTGTTCTGAGGGACAGTTCAGGATGGCCCTTTAGGAACTCGTAGTACCAAGTCTTTCCTGGTAGACCGTCTTTGAATGGTGTTTTTCGATTTGCTTCTAAAATGATTTTTGCACCGTGTTTAGCAGATCTGTTGGTTTTTGTGGAAATCCACATTTTGCTAAGTTCAAAAGCCAGTCTACCAGGATCTGTTCTTCTGCTCCACTAAGCACAGTATCCGGCTCCATTTGTCTTGGCTTTTCCACAATTCTCCCATGAATTCGGTATTGAATTGTTGTTCTAGGGACTCGGAATTCCTTGCTTGATTGCCTTATTGGCCAATTTTCTTCCCTGATCTTTTTAAAAGCCTCATTAAGTGCCTCTTCTGAGTACTTATGGAAAGCACGTTTTTAATAAATAATAGTTTTTTGAGCCGTTAATTTGATTATAATCTATTATAATTTGTTAATCTAAAATATTGAAGGCCGACTTAACAAAACCTGTCTCCTAAAGTCGGCCGTCCATTCTTTCGTTTCGTCAACAGGGCGCCGACGTGCTGGAATTGTGAAAACACTTCGACACAGAAGAAATTTAAGAGTGCACTCCAATCCTCTAGACAAATGCAAATGCCTTTTGCCACAAGCGGATTTTTTTCCAACACGCACACCAATTAATCAAAATATACTTACTTATTTTCATCGTTATCCACTGTCTTGTTTGTTTACCGTCCTTTCAAACAAAAGTCGACCAGAAATTTCCGATAGAATTGACAATTCTATCAAATAGAAAAATATCGATGCAAATAGAGACTAGCAATACCGATAACATAGACTTTAACTCGATTGTGAATAGACTCTCGCGATAACCTCCTATATGGGTTGCAATTAATTTGTTACACATTCACCCCAATTCTTCAACTCGTATACGACAGTCGTATTCGACCATGGTCGCATTTAGGTACGACAAAGTCGTATTTTTTGTTCCTAAAATACGACTTAAGTAATAACTAAATGCGACCATGGTCGGATTCGACTGCCGTATACGAGTTGAAGAATTGGGCCCATTGTTTCAGATTTACAAAAAAAGACATGCGTATCGCATAACATTTCAAAATGTCGTGATTCACAACGCAACAGAATGCGCATCGTAACGTGAAAGCATTATGTGCTTGTATCACAGATGCAGCGAATGTGCAGATCTATAAGTCTTTCGAAAGACTTCAACACAAATGAAGGCAAACTGATCGGCCTGAAGCAAGGTTTCTACGTCGAAGCTTATATGATTGTGATCCGTTATGGAGACCTCATTAGGCACATGCCAGTTGGTGATACGAGTTATAAATGAAAGGACTAGAGAGAAATGGAAAGGAAATTGTAGGGAAATGCAAACCAAATAATATTTACAACAAACTGGCACCCAATGTGTTTTCCTTCATTAGGTGTCTATCGCCCTTCTTTACATCGTCATAGCCTACACAACGAAGTCCTATTTCTTTGGAAGTCCTACGGAGTCCAAAAGGCACTTCTATCTGCATCCTTTCGATAAGTGATGGGCATAATCAAATGATTTAAAAAATTGAGACATTAGTACTCGAGTGATCCATACAATCGAATGATCATTCGAGATATGAATGCTATCTCAAGACATCGTCTAAAATCATTTAAATGATTTACTGTACCTACTTCCTATGAAGCAGCGAGTACCAAGAACGAACGCAAAGGGTAGAATAGAAATATAGCAGAATCGAGTACATATGCAAGAGAAAATCGGTTGTTGGTGGGCGCCGTGGCGTAAGTGTTTAGTGTGTCGGATCACTACGCATGAGGTTCCAAGTTCGAATCCCAGAAAATATCAAAAAGTTTTTTTCACGGTCCCACCTCTCGCGAGCGTCTGACAAACATCAGAGAGTATTGTTGTCACGAAAAAGCTTCTCAAATCGCCGTTCGGATTCGGCATTAAAACTGTAAGTCCCTTGCATTCATGTGAAAAATATAACGCACACAACATGAGTGGTTGCGAGAAGCTAGGCCCTGGCACTTTCAAGAGCTGTTGCACCAAATATGTTTTTTTTTTTTTTTGGCTCTATTTTCCTTTGCTAATGCCACCTTTAAAATGAATCGAGTAATATTTTACTCGGATACACATCTCATATATCTAATCGTGATATGAGTGGAATCGAGAACTTTTTTTTGTGTATTCAACCAATTGGGGATGTTCTCATATGCATATAGCACTCATATCTCGAATGATAATTCGAGAACCGAGAACTACGACATGAGTAATAAGACATGAATGATGAGATATGACAGATGAGATATGAGACACGAGTATTTGTGTTTACCCTTTGCGCTGGTTTTTTGTTCTCGGTGCCTCGTAGGAATTATATAGGTATAGTAAATCATTCGCAACATGAGAGGTTGCGACAAGTTAGGCCCAGGCACTTGAAGAGCTGTTGCGCCAAATATTTATTTTATTAAATCATTCGAATGATTTCAGACGATGTCTCGAGATATCTCGAGATATTGGAAGAATCGATTATATCATTCGAATGCGCTCACCACTGTTATTGATTAAAAAATACATCAAAACATTTTCTTTTTATTTCTACACATTTAATACGGTACAATTATTATGCAAATACATATGAAAAGAAAACATTAACATGTAGTTCTGTTGCTACACTTTTTTTTCCACTTATATAAAAACACGGACGCGCATCCACTCACTACAGGGATACACGTCCTTTTAAATACCGTAATCGCAAGAAAAAAAAACTTAAGACAGGTGATAAAAATAAAATAAATTAAACATCTATAAACAATGTGATGGGGCAGTGATCGCTGCCCAAAACTTGTGCCCGAATTGTGCTCTCGACGACCTTCGATATGATTCTCTCCGAAACAATGAAATAATCCAAACGCCATCCAACGTTCTTTGAACGCGCCTTACCCATGTACGACCAGAAGGAGTATGCCCCCTTTTGATCTGGATATAAATGCCGAAATGTATCCACATAGCCCAGCTCTAGAAGTTTTGTCAATGAGTCACGTTCCTCTGGTGTGAAACCAGCATTCTTTGTATTTGTCTTCGGATTGGCCAAGTCGATTTCCTTATGTGACACATTCATGTCACCCGCAATGATGACCGGTTTGATTTTGTCCAACCTCTGGACATACTCACGGAAGAGCTCTTCCCATTGCATACGTTTCTCTATATTCACTAGTTTGCGTCCAGAATTTGGCACATACAAGCAAATTAAATAGAACTTCTCATACTCTGCGGTGATCATGCGGCCAGAATCGTCGTGTTGGGCATTACCGATGCCGTATTCGACATTGATTGGCATGATCTTTGAGTAGACAGCCACTCCGGCGTGACCACCGGGCATACACAGCCAGTATGGATGATAACCGGGTATACGGGCCTCTTCGGGCAGTTGATCTGTTGTGCATTTTGTCTCCTGCAAAATGAGAGAGGGAGAGAATTTTCATAAACTGGGGACGGTTTGGGTTTGACGATTGCTTACTTGCAGACATAATATGTCCGGTTGTTCATACTGAAGATACTGTAAACCATCCTTTTTTAGCCAAGAACGTAGACCGGCTATATTCCAACTGGAAATCTTCAGTTTAAAGTCTTTGTCAATAGAGAAGTCACTGGCATTGTATTCTGTAACTGTGGGGTTTAACATTTCTGGCTTTGCGCCTATAAAGGAGGATCTAGTGAGTATTGGTCATTTAAAGAAACGCTTTTACACATACTTTTAGATCCATCTGTTTCATCGGCCTCATCAATTGGTGTTGCTGCTGCACGTTTTCGTCCAGCACGTCCTGCCTTTTTTTCTACTTGAGAATAAATGGATAAGTTCTGTTGCCTTAGAAAAAATTCGCAAATATTGCTTACCCGGTTCTTTTGGCTTTGCGTTCCCATTGGTTTTACCCTCTGATGTTTCAATAGCTGAAGGGAACAAGAAAAGGGAAATTTGTACAAAATTCTTCTCAGTTATGAGTCAAATTAATGATCTTCAATTTTCATGGTATACCCAGGTCTGAGGAGCAACTGCCTTTATTTTAAACTAATACTACCGCCCCCAGGTTCTACAAATAATTAGAATATTTAATCTTCAATTACAAGAACTATCAGGTAAGCCTTCGAAGGGATTGAAGGCCCATGAATAGATGGTTGGATCACATTTGACTTCTCTCCTGGACCCACCATCTGGGGATTCCCACCCCCTTCGGGTAGGGGTCAGTATATACCCGAGGTAAGCATGCCTGTCGTAAGAGGCGACTAAAATCCACCCTCCGTATACCGAGTATGGCGTATACAAAAACATGCAATGAACAAAACAAAAGATTTTAATACCCCAGGTGACAGTCCAGGTACACTGGAAAATCCACCCTCTTCGGAGGTCGGCTCTACAGATTCTGGGGAGAGCCAATTATTGCACCTAATAAATTCCTTCTCAAAAAGTACAAGGGTATCTTAATCTCCACCAACAAGATCGAACGTCTCCGGAAAAAGAAGGCCGCCGGAAGCGCAAGCGCGTGAAAAACGGGACTCAGCGAAATCAAAAAGCATTGAGGACGAAAACGACGTACTCCGTACAAAGCTTACCGAAATGGAGCTACTCTATCGTGAGCTTAAGAAAGAAGTAGATTTACTCAGGCAAGAAAATAATGCCCTAAAAAACACATACCTACAAAAACCTTGTCGCGAATACCAGACGGACGAAGAAGAGCTAACACGTGAAACGAATTGGATCGAAAAGAAACGACCTAGCAAAAAACGCAAAGCTGGTTCGTCACCGGAAGTCGAGCCACAAAAACATGAAAAGTGCAAGGAGTTGCAAGAAAAGCAACAACAACAAAAATTACGTCCTCCGCCACCGATAAACGTCGTTGGAATTACGGACTATAATAAGTTGCATTGCCTCATTAAAGGAACTCTGCCATCGAAGTTTAAGGTGACATCTCTGCGAAACAATACATGGAAAATCAATGTCGATGATGCCGACGGTTACCGATCATTATCCCAAAAATTGAATGCCGAAAATTCAGTGGTATACTTACCAAAATAAGTTAGAAAGACCACTGCGTGTTGTAGCAAGGGGACTCCACCGCTCGTGTACTAAAGAAGATGTAATACACGACCTTTAGGATAAAGGCTTTAAAATTCTTGATGCCGTCAATATTATCAAGAAGGAGAAAGCAACAGTCGGAGCGAGATCATGAAAAATTGGTAAAGCGTGGACTTCCACTATTCATGCTTAGTTTCGATAAAGAAAGACTATTCTAAACATCGTGGTCAAAATCGAACCCATGCGTAAGAGCAGTGTAAACGCTGTCAAGGTTTCAATCATACGCAGACTTACTGCCAGAAAGAACCGCGATGCGTTAAATGCGCAGGTAAACATCTCTCGGAAGAGTGCCACCTAAATAAGCAAACACCAGCCACTTGTATAAACTGCAAAGGAAAACATCCTGCGAACTATCGAGGTTGCGAAGTGGCGAAAGAGCTCCAAAAAAAGGCGCGATGTGCTTAAAAATTCCATGCGCCCTAATCCGAAACCAATTAAGAACAGACCCGAAATAGCTACAAAAAAAGCAGCGAAAGATAGAAAATCCGTCAATATCGACTTAAGATCGGGTAATATAGAAAAACCCAAACGTAGTAGAGAAAAGGTGACAGAAGCAAAATCTTCGAATATTGACTCGCAGTCTTATGCTCAAGCAGCGATGGCAGCTAATGGCAAGTATATGACCGACAACTCACGGGAGATCAAGGCAAAAAACCGTCCAAACTCTAGCGTAAAAACTCCTGCTCAAGTTGCGACATTGGAAAACGGTGATAGAGGTAGCTCACAAAATCTCCTATCCAATGTTTTCTCCCTAATTCTTGTGAAACTTGAAGAGCAATGCAAAATAAGGAAACTTATTTTCAAGAGACTAGTTGCACTAGAAAATAACATTCATAACACGCGCACTCCAACCCGAATATGAAAGAAATGCTAAAAATACATGGAACGCCAACGGGCTCATACGAAGACTCGACGAGTTAGAAATATTTATACGAGAAAAAGATATTGATATATGCTTGGTCTGTGAAACTCATTTGACAAAACAAAAGAATGTTAAGATTAGAGGATACAGCGTGTATCACGCCTTCCACCCATCGGAAAGAGCAAAAGGCGGATCATCTTTGTTTATAAAAGAATGTATCGAACACTCAGCGGAAGTTAAGATTGAATTAGAAGCAATGCAAGTAAGCACGGTACGCGTTAGAAATAGACATTTTGCCTTCAACATTTCGTCTATATATTGTCCACTACGATGTTAACTTGAAGAAAGTGATTTCACAAACATCTTCAACTTCCTTAAACCAAATTTTATTATTGGTGGCGACTTCAACACGAAACACCCCTTCTGGGGTTCAAGGTACACCTCTCAGAAAGGTAGAAAGCTTTATAACGCGGGTATGCAATTCAGTTGTGATTTTCACTCGACGGGTAAACCAACATATTGGCCGACTGATAGAAATAAGATACCAGATCTGATCGATTTCTTTGTTGTTAAAGGAATATCTGGCAACTGTATAAAAGTTGAAGAAAGCTTTGATCTCTCCTCTGATCATTCTCCAATCATTATTACGATAAGCGAAGCTCTGTTTAAAAAAGTAGGACCGGTCAGATTAACCGGCGCGAAAACTAACTGGGATGGCTTTAAAAAAGATATTGAAGCAAATATTGAGCTGAGGGTATCACTTAAAACGCCATATGAACTTGAAGTTGAACTTGATCGCTTCGTCGAAATCCTACAGAATGCCGCATGGAAGAATACTCCCAAACCAAAGGGAACCCCGGCCAGTTACATTCAAACTTATCCGCAGGAAATAAAAGAGATGATTAAGGAGAAGAGAAAAGCGCGTAAAAGATGGCAACAAACTCGGTCTCCGCAACATAAAGCACATCTTAACCGTTTGTGCAACTCACTAAAAAGATCTATTAAAGACCTTAAGAATAATGAAATGCAAGCTTACCTAGAAAGCTTAACGGCAGAAAAAGATTCTAATTACTCGCTTTGGAAGGCTATAAAAGGTATTAAAAAACCTCAAATTCAAGCCGCCCCAATTAGGAAAAATCAAGACGAATGGGCCAGGCATGATAAAGAGAAAGCGCAAGTTTTTACCACCCACCTGGAAGAAACTTTCAAACCGTTTGATGGACAACCTCTTATTCAAAATATAAATACGTCTTGCGCCCCTATTATGGTTAGCGAATCGAACGTTCGACTCAAGTCGAACCTCCCGGCGAATTACTTCTGTCGCTTTATACACTTCACAGATGACACTTACTTGTTTCTTCCTTTGTCAGCACTTATTCTTTAATTGAATGAAAATGTTTGCTAACAGCAATACCACGACAGAAGCAATTTGCTGACAGTTCGACTTGAGTCGAACGTTCGATTCGCTAACCATAATAGGGGTGTTATATAGCCAATAGCGTAATAAGAAATGCGACACTTACCGAACTTAAGGAAGAAATAAAGAAACTCCTGGATACGACCTAATTACGGGAGAGGTTCTTAAAGCTCTAATTAATTCTGTTCATTATAAACGCCGCACTTAGACTAGAATATGTTCCTAGTCAATGGAAAGTCGCCGAAGTCATGATGGTCCTTAAGCCAAGAAAAATGCCGAATGAAAAAACGTCTTATAGACCGATTTCGCTTCTTCCAATTATATCCAAAGTGTTCGAGAGAATATTGATTAGGCGAATACAGCCGGTAATAGAAGAAGAGCATCTCATCCCGGATCATCAATTCGGATTCAGAAGTAAGCATTCTACAGTTGAACAAGTGCATAGAATAACACATGTAGTCGAAAAATCACTTGAAAAAAAACAAAAAGATTTGTTCAAGCGTATTCCTTGACATCTCTCAAGCCTTTGAGGGGTCTGGCACGAAGGTTTAAAGTTTAAATTACGACAAGTTCTGCCAGAGCTCCTATATAATATTTTGAAGAACTACCTTACGAATAGACTATTCCGCGTCAAATGTGGAAACGAATATTCAGATTTTAAGGAAATAATGGCTGGGGTGCCGCAAGGAAGCGTACTTGGTCCGGTTTTATATCTATTATACACTCGTGATATGCCGCAAGTAGAAGGCACTGAGCTAGCTACATTTGCCGACGACACTGCAATCTTGGCAGTAGGTAAAACGGTCCAAGATACTACAGTAAAACTGCAAGAAGCTTTGGATAGAGTAAATGAATGGACAAAGGCTTGGCGAATCGCACTCAACGACACCAAATCTGTTCATGTAAATTTTACTTATAAGAAAATAAATAATTTGCCGATCTTTTCAAAATCGGTTCAAATCCCGTTTGCAAACGAGGCTAAGTATCTTGGAATGACACTTGATACAAAGCTGAAATGGAAAACACATGTAAAGAAAAAACGCAAAGAACTAGATAATAAATATAGAGAAATGTATTGGTTACTTGGAAAATATTCCAAGCTTACACCCCTATTATGGTTAGTGAATCGAACGTTCGACTCAAGTCGAACTGTCAGCGAATTTCTTCTGTCGTGGAATCGCTGTTAGCCAAGATTTTCATTCGATTAAAGAATAAGTGCTGACAAAGGAAGAAACAATTAAATGTCACCTGTGAAATGTATAAAGCGACAGAAGAAATTCGGCGGGAGGTTCGGCTTGAGTCGAACGTTCGATTCGCTAACCATAATAGGGGTGTTAATCTTCTTCTTCTTCCTTTTATCAGCAAGGTTATGATCCGAAAATAAGGGATCATAACCCTCCCACTTCACCGCATTTCTACTAATCCGCCTGTGGGGTTCCAAGCTTAATATAGAGAACAAACTGCTTTTATATAAGCAAGTGCTAAAGCCAGATATGGTATACAGCTCTGGGGTTGTACCAAAATAAGTAACATTCAAATTTTACAAACTTTTGAAAACAAAGTGCTAAGAGGTATTGTTAATGCGCCGTGGTATATTAGAAATAGCGATATCGATAGAGATCTTGGCATTAAAACTATAGAAGACGAAATCAAAAACTACGCGAGAAAACATAAAAGTCGACTAGAAAGTCACGCAAATATTACAGTTCTCCAAGTTTTGGATGAAAGAAATTTACTACGCCGTCTACAAAGAACCAAACCTTTAGACTTAGTGCGATAAGTAACCGCATCTAAACTGTGGAGCTAGCAGGAACTTCTAATGGGAAGGTATCTGTAAAACGTCATTATTTCGTGAAACGAAAAACTACTTGATAAGTCGAATACTTAGTTGTAGTAAAAAATATAAACAAGTTTGTTTTGAAGTGAGGTTTTTTGTGGGTAAGAATCCCACACTACTATGAGCACGCGCTGTCGATCCTCATAGTGTCTTGTTGAAGACACCTCAAAAAAAGACACCCTCAAAAAAAAAAAAAAATAAAAAAATAAAGAACAAAGAACAAAGAAACTGAAAAAGTTAACTTATTCACTTCGGATTTGATGAATTCTGAACGTTTTACTACTCAAAGTTGAAGAAGAGTTAAGGATTTCATCTATCTGGAAATAACTTACTATAGAAATATGAGAGAGAAATGAGGATTTTCTCACTTAAGACCTAACGACAACGGCACTGCTGGCAAATCTCCGATATCGCAATAGTATAGTCGTAACGTCGTCAATTGCCACGCTAATGGTTCATGGTTCAAATCCTGGAGTGGAATCCTCTAAGGTGATAGTTGATAGTCACACGTTTGACAGTCAAAATTGATGATCACACTTTGTTCGCTCTCTGTAAAACGATCGCAGTCACACAAAAACTATCACAAAAAGGTGATGATCACGCTGATGGTCACCTTAGAGAGAGCAAAAGGGATGATTGTGATCGTCAACAATCAACTATCACCTTAGAGGATTCCACTCCTGATGTCAGCAAGCATTTATTTATTTCTCATGAAATAGTACTTGAAATACCAGATGAATACCTACCATTTCTCCTTCGTACCTAAGGCTTTATCACTGGAATGGAGAAACGAGTTATAGTACGTTGTACACACTTTTCACATAAAATGTCGCGCAAGCAGTGAGAATCACCCCAATTCTTCAACTCGTATAATACAGTCGAATCCGACCATGGTCGCATTTAGTCGCACACTCGTACATAATTCGTACGTAAAATACGACTTTGTAATAACTAAATGCGACCATGATCGGATTCGACTGTTGTATACGAGTTGAAGAACTGGAGTGAATATATTGGAAAATTTTCCAGAAGTGGAATCCTCTAAGGTGCTAGTTGATTGTTGACGATCACAATCATCCCGTTTGCTCTCTCTATGGTGACCATCAGCCTTTTGCGATCGTTTTTGTGTGACTTTGCGATCGTTTTACGGAGAGCTAACAAAGTGTGATCATCAATTTTGACTGTCAAAAGTGTGACTATCAACTATCACCTTAGAGAATTCCACTCCTGAATTCGGCGCCATTTTTAATGGGTGTCCGAAGCTAAGGCACATTCTTGTGTACAGACAGACACACATGATGTGTATTGAGTTAGGCACGACAGAAATTTCTCAGTATATTCACTTATTGACCAACGTAGCCGACTATGCGACATTTTCTAATTTTTGTAAAATGATACGTAATTGTGGCATAGTCACCCCAATTCTTCAACACCAATACGACAGTCGAATCTGATCATGGTCGCATTAGGCCCACACTCGTACGTAATTTGTACGTAAAATACGACTTTGTAATAACTAAATGCGACCATGGTCGGATCCGACTGCCGTATACGAGTTGAAGAATTGGGGTGAGTGTACTGACTGCCATGGACGCATCTAATACTTCCAATGGCTATAGAAGGTGAGCCAAGGTGTCACGTCATTGCAACGGCTGTAGCTCCGCCACTGGACGGAGTAATTTCTTTGGAATGGATGGTATACACTCCAGTTGCGATGAAACTTTGGACTGCTCAACATCGTGTGTTTGTGTATGTTAGCTATCGGTTCGGTCGTAGCTACGCAACGAGCATTTTGACGCCACTTCAACATCAGACGTCGAGGAGCCGTTCCAACACGGAGCACAATTTTAAAATTGATACAGAACATCAGGACCACTGGTTCTTTGAGACCAGGTACTGCTCGATGCGGAGATCGAACAAAAAATACAAATATTTGGCGCAACAGCTCTTTAAAGTGCCAGGGCCTAGCTTCTCGCAACCACTCATGTTGTGTGCGTTATATTTTTCACACGAATGAAAGGGACCTACAGTTTTAATGCCGAATCCGAACGGCGAGAAGCCTTTTCGTGACAATACTCTCTGATGTTTGTCAGACGCTCGCGAGAGATCGAACAGTGAGAACTGCGGAAAACGTTGAGTGATGGACGGCAAGCTGTGGAAGCGTATTGAAGAATTGTTTCAACTCGTCTTCGTGATTGACTGGACAAAAACGGACGTCGTGATTTCGATTTTTTAACTTTTGTTTTTCGTACTGAAATGGCATTGTATACTTAAAAAACGTATAAGAAAATATTTAATTTTTTCCAAAAATTACTGTGCACGAGGCTCTTTGAAAAACGTCACACCTCCTTGGCTCACCCTGTAGACATGAATGGAAGTTTAATCGTTTCGACGAGAACCCTTGTTAGATCCTCAACAGAACTGATCCTACCACTGATGGTTGCTTCTCTTGAGACTAAATAGCGTTCGTTTAGTTGTCCGATTCCCAGGGTCTTTTATAAGTCGTCTATCATCAGTTGAGGGTCAGGTATTTTTCTCTACTTACTTCTCTCCTTCCCGTTATCGAGTTAAGTTCGTGTAAGAATCACTATTAAGGTCACGCGGTTGATGTAATGACGCGAGGAAGTCTAATGGAGTCCCTATTGCTTTGTAAAAGTCAAGATGAGACGGAATAGCCCACAAAATAAAAACCAATCTGATGCGCCGCTGCAAGCTACTTGAGTAGAAGTCACCCACCCTGTAAATGAAACTGAAAACAGCTTACGACTTGAGCGTGAAACTGATTAAAGCAACCACCAGTGGCAGCCAATAATTAAGATATAACGTTGATCCACTGTACCACTAAACGTTTTGTTACTGACGCTGGTAGCTGCTTCAATCAGTTGCACGCTTAAAGCAGATGAAGAGTGTTTAGTAGGAGATGCACGATGAACTACAACCAGGACCAGAAATTTACAGACTAGAAATAAAACACAACAGTCCAGGAATACATATAGCCAATGTGATTAATTAGTTTACAAAGTTCATGAAAAATAAATTAAAAAAGTATGACGACGACATAAAACAAATATTATACGACAAACAGGCGGCGCCGCCTCTACGCAAAATGTCGACAGAATACATATTGGACACTAGTACGATGTTGGCCTTCCTTCTCTCACCCGTTTCCCATTTGTATGATTTTGTTTGAACTGATCGCGTTATGTGATCAACTCACCTGCGTCTTGTTCCTCAATAAGTTCTTCTGGTTCATCTTTACTCCCCTTCTTTGCCTTTGAAGAAGATTTCTTCGATGTGGTGGCCTTTTTTGATGATGCTTTCTTTGATGCTGCTACTGCTGCGGCTGGTTTTTTTCCTCTGGACTTCTTTTCCTCTTCTGAAACAGATTTATGAATTGTAAACCAAATGAAAATTATATTAAAGCTATTCCTTACCTATGGCTGATTCAGCTTCTGAAACCTGTTGATCTGCTGTTTCGTCCTTAACGGATGCTACCTCTTCGTCGACTGGTGGTGTGTCATCTTTAAGTTGTTTCCGTGAACCTTTAGATTTGACAAGTTTCTTTACTTTTGGCTCTTCCTCTTCTTCCTTTTCTGGAACAAATTCATCTTCGGGAAGTATATCATCCTCTGGTGCGTCTTCCTCCTCTTTAATTGCCTTTCTGGAACCCTTAGATTTCGGTGCCGTTTTCTTTGTCTCTTTTTTCGATGCCTTAGACTTGGTAGCCTTTTTTGCAGCCGGTGGGACGACTTCATCTACTTCTCCTTCATCGACATCGTCTTCCTTGGTCGCATCTTCAACGGGCAATGGTTCGTCGACTTTTGAAGCGGCGCGTTTTCTGCTTGATGATGATTTTTTATTGCCATCTAGATTAAGAAGAAAAAAAACATTAAAACAAGTCAGACACAGATATGTGTATGTAATTTCTTTGGTCTGGAACAATTACGGAGGGACTAATAAAAGTTCGCTTAGTTGGTGGCAATTTAGTAGCTTTTGAAAAAAAAGAATGATGCATTTCTGTAGCTTATAATCTAACAATATTTATTTCCTAATTTGCAGAATAATAGGTAAAAATGGAGACGAGAAAGAGAAAAATTAGTGACGTAAGCTCGGTTGAAGTTCCACCGCCAACACAGGAAGAAATTCGTTTTGCCATTCTATTCGGATTTCGACGTCAACTCACGCAAGTCAAAATTCTGCACGAATGCCAAAATGCATACCGAATAAATGCACCATCTCTTGTTACTACAGTGAGCGCCGCTTAATGTAATCACGGTAAATGTTATCATTCGGATAATATTATCACTTTAGTGATAATCAACAAACAATCATTTACAAATGTATAGGCGCACTTTCGCTTATTGTAATCAGCATATCGGTTATTATTATCACATTTTGTTACTGTTTGGCACATTTTACCAGTGGACAACAATACACATCCTGGAGTGGAATCCTCTAAGTTGATAGTTGATAGTCACACTTTTGACAGTCAAAATTGATTATCACACTTTGTTAGCTCTCCGTAAAACGATCGCAAAGTCACACAAAAACGATCGCAAAAAGGTGATGATCACGCTGATGGTCACCTTAGGGAGAGCAAAAGGGATGATTGTGATCGTCAACAATCAACTATCACCTTAGAGGATTCCACCCCTGTATTTTGTACCACTGTGTCAGTATTTGTGTATCGCAACGCAATCCGACGCATTGGGGAATCGACTCACATGCAAATAAATTATGAATGAATGTTACATATACATAATGGTCAAGTGACGCCGCAATGGCATTGTAAGTTAAGGAAAATCAAAGCAACGGATTTCTCATGAATTATGAAAAATTTGTCAGTTGATTTTAAACGCAGTAAGCTGTGACTTTGCTTTCGTTAGTGTTCTTTCTGTGTGGATATTGATTTCAGAATTTTTCTACAGTTAAGTTTATTTTTCAACCAGAAATGAATTCGCAAAAGAAAAAACGTGTAGATCTAACAATAAAAGAAAAACTGGAGATTTTGAAAAGCTATGATAAGCTTCCGAAAATGAGTCAACGCGATGCAGCGGGACAGTTAAAAGTTTCACAACCCCTCTTGTGCAAACTTTTAAAAAATCGAACTTTAACTGAAAACGCAGTAAACAAAAAAATGAAAACATTAGTGCAAAAGAAATCGATGTGGAAAAGATGGTCAAGTGGAATCAGCTTTAAAACGTTGGTTCACTGATGTTCGTGAGCATGATGCCCGGGTTGATGGTCCATTGATGCGCCAAAAAGCAGAAGATCTAGCTAAGAAGATGGGGAGGGACAACTTCGTCGAAACGGAGCTGTGGTTTCATCGTTGGAAGAAACGTGAAAACATCGTTTATAAGCGTACTCATGGAGAACAAAAAGACACCGACTACTTAAGGGCTGAATCATGGATTAAGAACGAATGGCCTAAAATCTTTGAGGAGTTCCCGCCGTCCTCCATTTACAATGCCGATGAAACTGGGCTGTATTTTCGTGCTTTGCCGGAAGACAGTTATTTGTTCAAAAACGAAAGTGCAAAGGGTTGTAAAACATCAAAAGAACGAATAACAGTTTTGTGCTGCGTAAGTACGACTGGTAACAAGGAACGCCTTCTGGTAATGGGCAAGATGCTTAAAAAATGTGAAAAAACTGCCGGTGGACGGCACCACTCGATTTTCAATGAGTGGTTAATAAATTGGGACAACAAAGTTGCTCTGCTTGTCGATAACTGTACTGCTCACAAGGTAAACTGTTCCTTAAGTCACATCAAAGCCGTGTTCTTACCCGCAAGCACGTTAGTGTTTTTTTTAACTTCGCGTAAGTATGTATTATGTATTTAATAAAGTCCTATTTGTTCATATCTATGTATATGTACTTTTAAAATACACTTTTACTGAGTTTTCTTTTACTTCTCTTTCACTTCCACCACACATCGGGTTTTGTTATCAATATAAGCAGATCCCAAAGTGATCATAATAAGCGGCGTGCACTGTATTTCAAAGTGGTTTCGAAGATTCCAGACTGGTGAAGGCTAAAATTGACGAAGATGCCAGGAAGACACAGGAGATGTTAGCGGATGAACTGGGATTGAATGTCACGGCTGTGTCACGAATTTTAAATGATCACCTGAAATATTCGAAAGTCAGCTCGATGGGTTCCAAAAATGTTGAATGCAGAGCAAAAGGAGGCTCATGTTCGTTTTGCTGAATATTTTCTGGATAAGTTTGAAAATGGAGAGTCAAGCTGCTTCAATAAGATCGTTATAGGTGATGAATCTTGGTTTTACAAGTACGACCCGGACACCAAACAACAGTCCATGGTATGGAGCCCAGAATGTGCAAATCCTCCAGTAAAGGCAACTGCTTCAGTATACTACCAACGCCCACAAGTACGTTCGCTGGGGAGAAGACCTTCCGCAAAATAATCACAAAAGCAGCAGCACGTTTCATCCCAGCAGGCAGGATCCCCAAAGTACGGCCCAACTTCCCAGCATCCGCAGCATTACTTGCTGACGAACGCGACTCCATCAGATCGACAGACCCCTCTGAACCCAGAATTAACTTAACTCCGAGATCCGACCCCTGAGATGGATATGCCCGAAGACACCTTCCTGGTAGGGTATGCAGATGATATCGCCGCTGTGATTACGGCAAGAGACACCGAGAGCGCGCAAATAAAACTCAACCAGGTGATGAGGCTGGTGCACCTCTGGATGGAATAACATGGCTTAGGTTTGGCCACAGAAAAGACGGAGATAGTCCTTTTGACAAAGAAGAGCATTCCAACTATTGTCGACTTCCAAGTCGGGTCTGACGTAATTACCAGCAAGGAAGCGGTGAAGTACATAGGGATAGCCCTAAGCACGAAGCTCACTTTATGGCACCAAATAAGATCTGTCTCGGAACGAGCTACGAACATCCTCCTGTATGTGTGCGAGATATGGGCCGACGTACTACGACAAGAGAAACACAGGAAACAAATGGCTGCAGTACAAAGGCGCGCGGCGCTACGGATGATGTCCGAACCAGCCGTCCTCATAGTCGCGGGAGTGACCCCTATTGATCTCCTTACGGCAGAGAGGAAATACGTCTACGACAAAAAGGCAGAAATTGGAGTGGAAGCGGCAACTGAGGAGGCGAAGGAGCTCACCAAACAGAAATGGCAAGAGAGATGGAGCTCAGAAAGCAGAGGACGATGGACCGCGAGGCTGATCAGCAACATCGCTGAATGGAAGGAACGGAAGTAAATTATTACGTCACCCAATTTCTTATCGGACACGGTTATTTCAACGCCTACCTCCACAGAATGGGCAAAACAAGGAGCCCAGCTTGCCAATATGGCGACTCTCAGAACTGGACGACGCAAACCACACGTTCTTCGAGTGCAACAGATGGGACGCTGAAAGAGGGGCGCTAGAATTTCTAATCGGCGTCATTACCCCGGAAAACATAGTGACAAAAATGTCAATGAGTGACCAGAGCTGGAATCAAGTACGTTCCTTTATAGAAAAAGTGCTTAAAATAAAAAAGAGAGAGGAAGACATAATAATCACCCTCATGAGATTTATGTAAGCCTGATGTAAGCCTTACCGGCAAGAAAGAATTAACCCGCAAGCAAGAGACAAATATGAAAAAGCCGGCCCCGACAGGGGAAAGAAAACGACACCACTCTGAAGTAATGCAAAAGCGGTTCCGGAACGGTAGGAGACCCCAACGGGCGGATCAGTAGAAATGCGGTGAAGTGGGAGGATTGTGATCCCTTGCTTTCGGATCATAACCTCGCTGATAAAAGGAAGAAGAAGAAGAAGAAGCAAAAGCGGTTCCGGAGTGGATGGTGTCAAGTTGAAAAAGGGTTTAAGGTGGTTTTTTAGTGAGTAGAAAGTCCCACACTACTTGAACTAGAGCGGGCCTGTTTCTCGTGAGCAGTAGCGTTAGGCAAAAAAAAAAAAATGTTTTCGTCTATTGACTTTTCGAAATGGAATCAAAAACTCTTTGATTCATTGGACAATCAGCTGATTCCACTTGGCAGTTTCTACGTTCGTGCCGATAGAAATTCTTCGAACACATTCAAGCACAGAGGGAAAATACTTGCTACTCGTTACTTATCAATTTTTCTCTTTATCTGTCATGTTCGCTCAGTACGCGAATACACTTCGGGCACTTTAGAGCCCTTTGTGGTTTGTTGTGGTAAAGATTTTAAAAAGCGCTCAGGGAAGTAGTCTGGCGCCGTCAGATCTGGCGATCTGGCCGGCCAGTTCAAATTGCCAATCTGGCAGATTACACGGCCCGAAAATTGGCGATTCAAAATCCCCATGGTTTCCCGAGCTGTGTGAACGGTTGCTCCGTCATGCTGGAACCAACAATGCTTGAGAACCAATTCAGCAACGTGCGGCAAAAAAACTGGTTTTACATCTGTCTGTAGTGCTCACCAGTTTGTCTTGTCGATGTTTTTGGACTCTTTTGAACGTCCTCGGCTACAGCAGTGATATTCTCGGCCGAACGGGGCCGGCCACTTCTTGCGACATCTCTAGTTGAGCCAGTTTGCACGAAACGCTCAGCCAAACGTTTAACTTTTCGCGCACATGGTGCAAGACGATGAGGAAAACGACGACGAAATTCACGCGTTAAAACAACAGACCGGGAATTGATCAAATAAGCAGTAACAATAATTCCGCGTTCTTCAGGTGTATATCACCATTATTTGTTGTCAACTAATTCTCTATCTGTCTACATCATAAATGTCAAAGCATAATGACATTTGACGCTATTTGCAAAAATAGGTCTGTTCCTTTACTTGCAAATTCGTACAAATTTGTACGAATTTGTACGAATTCTTACTCAATAGCGTTCCTTTACTCAAAAAAGTAGTAAAAAAGAGAGGCAACGAGAGAGTAAAAATTTCCCCTCAGTGAAAAATCTTACGAATTCTTACTCAACAAATTTCTCTTACTATTTTTTGCCCAAAAAGTAAAGGAACAGACCTATTATGACATTACTTTTGCTTTACTCTTTCAAGCAGCGATGCAAATTTGACGTTTATGTTTTTGTACATAAAAGCTATTGTTTACGCAAAATGGAAGTCGAAAAATTTGTGGAGATTGTACGCGAAAATGAAATTCTTTGGAATTTACCGCACCCACAGTACAAAAGGTCCTCGTCGTGCACTTTGAGGTATTTGAAAGGTGTTTCAAAAAATTTTCTTTCTTTTCTTTCCTTATAAAGGGACGAACCCACCACCTGCGTTTCCTTTTCTTTACTATTTTTAGTGCTAAGTAACACATGTGCAGAACACACATGATAAAAGCAATTTCTTCTTGATCGTCCATAACAAATAACAATTTCTTTCACAATGCATATATTTTTAAGAAGTAAAAACAGAAGATGAAAATTTTACAGTCGCTTTCATTGTGTTTGCTCTAGCCGCAAACAGAGCGGCAAATTTTGACAGCGATGCAAGAATCAGACACAGATGCACCATTCTGTTCACCTCTTAATACATATATACAGGGTGACCAGCGGGAAACAGACGTTTTTCAAATAAACAGTACTTTGTTGTGAGTTATTATAATAAAATCAAATATCAACATCTAGCATTTGATTTCAGTTACAGTGGAGCAGTGGACGGCAAACTTGTTCGTCTGTGCAGGATGACGATGGAGAACGCTCGCTGCTCCATCAAGATCATTAATGACCTCAACGAGACCTTTGATGTCAAAAAAGGTTTTAGACAAGGTGACGCGCTGTCATGTGACTTCTTTAATATTGTACTTGAACGGATTGTGCGGAACTCACAAGCCAACACCAGAGGCACAGTCTATTACAAGTCTGTACTACTACTTGCATACGCCGACGATATAGACATTATCGGAAGAACTCAGCGGGCTGTCACCGGTGCGTTTGCAAGCATTGAGGCGGAAGCGGCCAAAATGGGTTTAGCGATAAACGAGGGCAAAACCAAGTATATGCTGTCCACAAGAAGGGAAAGCCAACACCGACGAATTGGACAAAACGTCACAGTGGGCAGCTATAACTTCGAGGTAGTAAGGGACTTTGTCTACCTTGGCTCTGCTATAAACTCGAAAAACAAGATCAGCGCAGAGATCAAGCGAAGAATAACTCTTGCCAATAGCTGCTTTTTTGGGCTTATAAGGCAATTCAACACTAAAGTCCTATCTCGAACAACTAAGGAGACTCTGTATAAGACCCTGATCATCCCAGTCCTGCTTTACGGCGCTGAAACATGGACTTTATTAAAAGCGGATGAAGATATCCTTGGTCGCTTCGAGAAAAAAAATTCTTCGTAAGATATTCGGTCCCGTTTGCGTTGACGGGTTTTGGAGGAGAAGATTCAATCACGAACTATAAGAGCTATACAGCGACATCGATCTAGTCAAAAAAACTGCGTATTGGACGTCTGAGATGGCTAGGACATGTAGAGCGAATGGACACCAACGCTCCGGCCCACAGAGTCTTCGAATCTAACGCCGATGGACGACGCAGTAGAGGGAATCATCGACGTAGGTGGCGCGCACAAGTTCAAGGGGACCTCGACCAACTTGGAGTGCGCAACTGGAGGCAATTAGCTAAAGACCGAGCTAAATGGAGAAACTTGTTGGTTGAGGCCCAGGTTCATCCCGAATTGTAGCGCCACCTAAGTAAGTAAGTAAGTCAGTGCTCCTCTCACTATAGCGATATTTTCGGGCGTTCTCGCAGTCCTTGCAGGGCCAGGAATTTTCTTCTACCATAAGTTCCCTTAGGTTACATTTTTAACCTATGCTTAGAACAAGGGTCAATGCCGACCAAATAGAGAAACTCATGTACCCATCTAATCCACAAAAAATGAAACATCATGAACTTGGAAAACTACAGACCGATAAGCCTTCTATCTGTTCTTCCTTCACATCTGTACAAATTACTAACAAAAAAGAATAACAAGCCGAATGGAGCCAAAACTAGAAATCCATCACCCGCGAAAGCAAGCAGACTTCAGAAACGGCTTCAATACGAATGATCATCTGCAAACAATTAAGGTACTCAGTGAGAAATCAATTGAATATAACCCCATCCTCTGGTGCTGATATTCGTCAATTTTCAAAAAGCTTTCGATACTGTCGTAAAACACTGCATCATAAAGGCGTTAAAAAAAATGCAGAATAGACGGAAGACATAGCCAACTACTTCGGCATACACTGCTGGTCAAAGAAATAGGTGTCTGCCATTTGTTTTCACAGTTTTGATTTGATGCTAGTTTAACAGTTATTTTGGCATCACAACATGTGCAACAACATGGAAATGTTTAAAGATTGTCGTTTTACGGTTACAACGCCACCAACATTTTAAATTGCGGCACGTGCTTATTCGTCTTTTGTTTGATTAAGCGTGGAGTTTATTTTTTGCCCTCTGATAGTTGGTCAATAAAATAGCTGCTTGTGAATCCAAATCGAAGTTCGGAACATTATTTTATTAGTTTAATGCTAATTATATAACAGTAAATTTCTTTAGATTATATCAGGTACTTCTAGCTAATAGTTTTTTTTTTTAAAAAAAGCTTTAAGATATGGGACGAAAAGCTCATTGCACCAAAGGAGAGCGAAATTTGGTAAGAAGGCGGGCAAAACGTACAAGTTTATAGCTGAGGCACTAGTGTGCTCTGAAAACTTTGTAAATAATGCCATCAAGCCGTTAAAAATCACGGAAAATAAGGGAAAGCAGGAAATACTTCACCGACTATTGACCGTCGCATTGTGTTACTGTCCAAATTTGACTCTTTTGCGTGTTCAAGGACCATTTGTGCACATATTGGAAATGTAGTGAGTGCGCGCACAGTTCGCCGAAGACTCCAAGATGCTAATTTCCCAGGAAGAATCACCAGGAAGTTCCACTTTTAAGAGGTCAGAACTTAAAGTTTCACAAAGAATTCGCTTTAAGGCACAAAGAGTGGACCGGACCTGAAGGATTAAGAAATTGGCATAACATCTTTTGGAGTGACGAAAACAATAATAAATTTGTTTTGCTCGGACTCTGGACGTAACGTGCGAAGACCAACAGGTAGGGAGTTTGAAGCGCGCTACACAAGAAAAACGGTAAGGGACGGAGGGTGCAACATCATGGTGTGCGGTTACTTTTCGTGACATGGTATTGGTCCTATATTTCGAATAAATAATACCATGACCAAGTTCGTATATAAGGACATTTTGGAGAACATTATGCTTCCATATGCCAAAGAAAACATGCCCCTTCGATGGCACTACCAGCAAGATAATGACTCGAAACACACATCGGGCCTTGTAAAGAATTGGTTTAGAGATAATGAAGTGTCTGTAGTCCCGTGGCCCAGTCAGTCCCCTGATCTCAATCCTATTGAGAACTTGTGGAATGATCTCAAGCGGATATTAGCGGGTCAATATTTCACCAACAGGGATCCGCTATGGGAAGCGGTACAAAGACAGTAGTATGCTATACCCTTGGCAACATGTCGAAAACTAATCAATTCAATGCCACGAAGAATTGAAAAAGTTTTAGCAAATGATGGAGGATATTCAGGATAGTAAGGTAAGGAAACGAAAAACGTTCGAATTTTCGAAAACGTGTTGGTAAAAATGATAAATTTCATTGTTTTAGCTCAACACACCTATTTCATTGGCCACGAAAAAATCATGAAATTCAACCAATTTTTCCATTTTATCTATTAATTTCTTAATTATAGAGTTGTTATGTATATAAATCATTTCTTTATTTTATTTAAATTAATTTAAACCCGAAAAACATTAAAACTATTGAAAACATTTGGTACAAATTAATTTTGAAAAAAAAAAATTAAGTTCACACCTATTTCTTTGACCAGCTGTGTATATGTCGATATATGTGTGTGAGCGGGTGCTGTATGTATATGAGTACCTACATGTACTTTTATATGCTTCCTGTGCAAGTTTATAAATGTTTAAATCGCCTACTCCAGAGAGCCTATATATAGACTTTCCGGCAGCGTAAAGGTTAATCGATGTTAATCGTTTTCTTTTTGTATACCCGGGTGACTGATAATTGCTGTTTCCCGACTGATAACATATGGTTTGGACTCTAAGTCTAACGAGACAAACTATCGGAAAACTCCAAGTATCACAGAGAGAGATGTTAGGAATCACAAGAAGCGACCCGAATAAGCAACGAAGAAGTACGCCGAAAAACAAGAGTTTCCGACATAAAAGCACGCATAACATCGGCGAAATGGAGATGGTCAGGCCACATAGCTCGCACGAGAGACAATAGATGGACGAAAACACTGTTGACATGGAGACAAAGTGGATCTTTCAGGAACAGTGGAAGACCACCTTCACCTTAAAACTGAGTCTGATGAAAACATTTAGAAGATGCCTATGTCCAACGTTGGACAGCAGAAGCTGCTTGATGATGATGAATCAGCAAACAGTTTTTAGTGTATCCTAAACAGTTTGTAAAATGTAAGTTGTGTAGTTTTGCTTTCCATGCACTCGACGATATATTATTGTTTTCGTTATAACATCACCTTAAAAATGGCTGATCATCTCGAAAAGGAGAGAATGGGCGTTAAAAAATAAAAAAATAAAAAAAATATTTGCACTTTTCAAGTCCCTAGGCCTAGCTTCTCGCAACCACCCGTGTTGTGTGCGTTATATTTGTTTACACAAATGGAAGGGACCTACAGTTAAGTGCCGTATCCGAAGGGCAATTTGTTTTGAGAAGCTCTCTCGTAACAACAATACTCTCGGATGTTTGTCAGACATTCGCGAAAGGTGGGACCGTGGAAATTGTTGTATTCTTTGATTCGAACATGGAACCTCACGCGCAGTGGTCCGACACACTAACCACTTGCGCCACGGCGACGCCCACAGGGAATAGGCGTTATCGGATTGCAATTATGAAAGTCTTAATCTCAGGAATCTGTGATTTTTTTTCCATATGTATCGTATAAATGTCGAACATGTAGTATTGTGAGATTTCTATTCCAATCATGTAACAGTCAGAAAGGCTAGACTCATTTTTGATTCATTTTGGAGAAGCTCATATGAACTTACGTCCGTTTTCACCCAAGTAAAAATTTGTTATATTGCGCTTGGATTGCAAGGTGGAAGCTACAGCAGCAATCGTTCCTGCGTCCGAGCTGCAAAATGTGATGGGGTCTACTGCCCAACGGTCGTTATAAGTCTTAACAGGCCGATTCATCATCACTAAAAAGTGCGAAAAAACTAATTCAAAATATATAATAGAAACAGTTATTCCTTTATGAGGATCGCGGGGGTAGGATACTTAGGTGGAATCTCCATCCTTCTCGATCCTCCGCCATTGACTCCAATTCAACAGGAGGGATCCCTAAACGGCTCCAGGAGAGATGTCAGACTTGATCCAACCATTTATTTGTAGGCTTACCGAGGGGTCGCCTGCCTGATGGCACGTCTTGGAAGCCGTTCTGGGGGCAAACGCAGTACGTGACCAAACCATCGAAGCATAGACCATTCCGTTTGGAGAAGTAGCTGCTCAACATTGAGCACCTCGAGTATTCTGGTGTTGCGCACTCGATCCCTACGAGTTATTCCAGCAACACCGCAAAGGAACATCATTTCGACAGCTTGTATCCGCGATCTTATTCTTCCGGTCATTACCGAAATTTCATGACCATAGGTGAGAGTTGGAACATACACCGAGTTAAAAACCGATAGCATAGCTTGAACACTAAGTTCGGACTTCCTTATTGACCAAGCTCTCTCAAAATTGATCCAGCCTGACCAATTCTACAGAGTAACTCGGCATTGCTCTCTCCATCACTCGTGAATAGGACCCCGAGGTACTTAAATTTATCCACCTGCGTCAGTGGGACTCCACTAACACGCAGAGTGCACTGAATGGGTATTTCGGAAACGACCATTACTTCCGATTTGTTCACGTTGATCTTCATTCCAGCATCATCACAAACGGCTACAAGTCTTTCGATTGCGCGCTGAAGTTCGGTTTGAGGACCCAAGGATGTCCAAATCATCTGCAGAGCGAATGACTAATCCTTAAATCTCCCACTTTGATACATTCTCCGCCACGCGCTGCAATATCCAGTCCATATATAAAATGAAGAGGAGAGGTGACAAAACGCACCCTTGGCATAGTCCAACGCCCACAGTGAAAAGTATTGATTTAACGCCATTTACCCGAGCACAGCTTTTACAGTTTGTATATAAAGACTGAATCGCCCTTAACAGGGAACCATCGACCCCATACTCCTGCAGAACACTCCAGAATTTGCTTCGAGGAACCCTATCATATGATTTTTCCAAATCAACAAAACAAATGTAGACAGGCTTAGCATACTCCCAAGCCTTCTCAAGAACCATTCTGAGTGAATAACTGGTCGGTTGTGCTTCTACCGGGACGAAAACCGCTTTGCTCATCCCCCAAACTATCCTCAACCACAGCTCTGGAACGCGTTTCTAGAGACATGTTTGTCTATCGTTGTCTAATAAACATATTGCGAGCGTTCTGGCCAAACCATACGAACAGCTGTATAAGAGAACAGACGAGGAACTTATAGATGCGATAATACAGAAGCGGAATAGCTTCGAGAGAGCGACGAATGAATGCTAAACTGGCTATACAATGGAACCCTCTAATCCGAGATGGAAGAATTACAGAGGATGTATGAAGTAGAAGCATTGCAGTTGGAGCTGTGGAGAATTCAGCTACATTACCACGAACCGAACACCATAGCGCATTAGCGTGGCAGATACCCTAAGACCTACAAGGGCAAATCTAAGTTTAATTGATGTTTATCACAATTCCAAACTAGTTTTAGCGATTTTAAACACCAATAATTGCATAGCTATTCGGGATCGTCTGTGTCTTGAAAAAGATAAATGTAGAAAACAGTTTAGCTGTGGCGAGCACGCGTTGAATTTAAAGTGACAAACAAAAGGGTGAAAGTGAAGACAAGCGAGAATGGAGGATGAACGAATTTTATTAAAATGAAATATTGTCCCCCTGGCAGCTGACCTCCTCGTGGTGGGGGGCGGGCAACGTGACTGGGATGTGCGGATGGGGTAACTTAAATAGTTATTCCCATCCATACAACCTAGTCACAGCTAACAAAGCGCACACCCCATGATGACACGAAGACGACCGGCCTCGGATATTGCCAAGCCTGGTAAGCCAGGGCATCCTTTGGAGCCAGGCCTGAAGGGTGTCAGGATGCGAGCGTCTGGTGGTCGGCTTGTCCCGCTCGGCAGCCGGCCGGGTCAAACCCGAAATGGCTACGAGCTTCCTGTCAATGGTCTCGCGAACCATTACGGGGGTCAAGGGGTGAACGCGCTGTGCACCGATAGGGGCACAGATGGACTCTCTGAGATTCGACAACGGCATCGACTTAGGATAGGCACATGGAACGTCTCATCGCTCACAGGGAAGGATCTTGAGCTTGTTGGGGAGGCTGTTAAGAGTCGACTAGATATAGTTGGCGTCTCTTCAACAAAGCAGAGAGGTTCTAAAACTGTGGACCTTTCGGGTGGGTGGAAGCTCTTCCTGTCAGGAGTCGCACCCTCAATGTCTGCTCGGGCGGGAGTGGGGATACTCACAAGTCCCAGGTTGACAGACAGAGTATTGGAGTGGATACCATTAGGAGGGAGAGTTGCGATCTTAAAGCTCAAGCTTGAAAGATCAACTCTGGCATTGGTGCAGGTGTATGCACCGAACCTTCTGTCAGAGTACGCAGCTTTCTTAGATGAAGTTGATGTTGCCCTTGAAAAGGTTGCAGATATGGATTCTTTTGTCCTGATGGGTGACTTCAATGCTCATGTGGGTGTAGATGTTATGACATGGGGGAGTGTGATTGGGAGGAACGGTGATCCTGATCAAAACGCGAACGGAGAGAGGTTGTTGGATTTTTGTTGTGAAAATGGCTTATCCATCATGAACACCATCTTTCCACACAAAGACATTCACAAATACACGTGGTACCGTCAGAGTCTTCAGCAGAAGTCGCTGATCGATTTCTTTGTGGTACCATCGTGTCTGAAGAGAATGGTTTGTGATGTTCGCGTATTGAGAGGGGCCGAACTGTCAACTGATCATCACTTAGTGCTGTGCAAATTGTATCTTAGCGAGAGAGTGCCTCCCCTACCAAAGCGTAAACCAAGGATGGTTACACGCATACGATGGGAGAGGTTACAGGACGATGAGATACGGGAGACATTTGCACGGCAAATATCTGAAAGGTTTGAACGAATTCCAACTGTTCCATCAAATGTAGAGGAAGAATGGCAACTGTTTTCAACAGCGGTTATTGCCTCTGCGGGAGATGTTTGTGGAGTGAAGCGGCTTGGTGTGGCGGCTGGTGGTGAGAAAAGAACTGCTTGGTTTAAAACGCCCGGAGTTCAAGAAGCCATCAGAGAGAAGAAGAGAGCCTTTAAGGTGTGGATTCACTTGGGGAACTCCGATTCTCGAAATCGGTACACTGAGGCGCGAAGAACTTGCAAATTAGCTGTGAAAACAGCGAAAGAACAGTCTTGGAAGGAGTTTGGCGAGAAATTGGAACGTGACCACAGATCTGCAAATAAGATGTTCTGGCAGACTGTCCGCCGACTCAGAGGAAAAAAGTTGAATATCGTTGAAGGAGTCAAATCCAAAGACGGTAGACTTCTTTCCAATGAGGAGGACATCTTACGCAGATGGAGCGAGCACTTTTCAGAATTGCTCAATCCCGAACAGGGCACCGAAGATGACAGACCTATGGTCGAGAGTTGGGCGGAAAGTAGTCCTACGGTAGAGGAAGTAACTTTGGCGATCAAAGCGCTAAAAGTTGGCAAATCTGCTGGTGTGGACGAAATTCGGCCAGAAATGCTCAAGGCTTTAGGTAAAGAGGGAGTGCAATGGCTCTCGCGTGTCATTAAAGTGGCCTGGGAATGCGGTGAAACACCTGGTGATTGGCAAATGGGGGTGATAGTTCCTCTTTTGAAAAAAGGGGACAAAAGAGATTGCGCCAACTACAGGGGTATATCTCTTTTAAGTCTCCCTGGAAAAGTCTTCGCTAAGGTGCTAGAAAAGCGTTCCAGAGCTGTGGTTGAGGACAGTTTGGGGGATGAGCAGTGCGGTTTTCGTCCCGGTAGAAGCACAACCGACCAGTTGTTCACTCTCAGAATGGTTCTTGAGAAAGCCTGGGAATATGTCAAACCTGTCTACACTTGTTTTGTGGATTTGGAAAAAGCATATGATAGGGTTCCTCGAGGCAAACTCTGGAGTGTTCTGCAGGAGTATGGGATTGATGGTTCCCTGTTAAGGGCGATTCAGTCTTTATATACAAACTGTAAAAGCTGTGTTCGGATAAACGGTGTTAAATCAATACCTTTCACTGTGGGCGTTGGACTCCGCCAGGGGTGCGTTTTGTCACCTCTCCTCTTCATTGCATATATGGATTGGATGTTGCAGCGCAGCCGTGGCGGAGAATGTTTCAAAGTGGGAGACCTAAGGATTAGTCATCTGCTCTTTGCGGATGATTTGGTCATCCTTGGGTCCTCTCAAACCGAACTTCAGCGCGCACTCGAAAGGTTTGTAGCCGTTTGTGATGATGCTGGAATGAAGATCAACGTGAACAAATCGGAAGTAATGGTCGTTTCCAAAAAACCCATTCAGTGCACTCTGCATGTTAGTGGAGTCCCACTGAAGCAGGTGGAGAAGTTTAAGTACCTCGGGGTTTTATTCACGAGTGAAGGGAGGAGCAATGCCGAGTTATCCTGTAGAATTGGTCAGGCTGGATCAATTTTGAGAGAGCTTGGTCAATCTGTTATAAGGAAGGCCGAACTTAGTATTCAAGCTAAGCTATCGGTTTTTAACTTGGTGTATGTTCCAACTCTCACCTATGGTCATGAAATTTGGGAAGTGACCGAAAGAATAAGATCGCGGATACAAGCTGCCGAAATGAGGTTCCTTCGCGGTGTTGTTGGAATAACTCGTAGGCGCTCAACGTTGAGCAGCTACTTCTCCGAACGGAACGATCTATGCTTCGATGGTTTGGTCACGTAGTGCACATGCCCCCAGACCGGCTTCCAAGACGCGCCATGGTTGCCGTGCCATCAGGTAGACGACTTCGCGGAAGGCCCAGAAATAGATGGTTGGATTAAGTCCGACATCTCTCTTGGAGCCGCTTAGGGATTCTCCCTGATGAATTGGAGTCAATGGCGGAGGATCGAGAAGGATGGAGAGTCCACCTGAGCATCCTACCCCCGCGACCCTCATGAAGGATTAGCGGGCCATTGAAAATGAATGAATGAAAAAAAATGAAATATTGTTCATCTACTCCGACTAATCGGTGCCATTCCACTGAGCACTACGTCTACATCGATTTTAGACAGCAATACACCAATTTTGCAGCAAAATAACTTTTTTCTTTCGAGTAACTCATCCGATTTTTACAGAACAAGCAAATGTTTTGTAAAAGGGAAATAACTACAGTACTATGGCTGGAATCATAGCAGACCCCACGTGTGAGTGTTGTCTCGAAAGCGATCCTTACCTCTAGCAATGTCCCGCCTTTTCAATTCCAAGATTATACATCGTTGGAAAGGATCCTTGACCAACTCGCTATAAGAAATTAAAGACCGCAGGCTAGAGAACGAGCTGGCTATTGGTTTAGCCCCAGTCCACTCCTGACTATATCGACATTTTAAGTGTTCTGATTCAAGACAACAAAAGGCAGAAATACTACACCCACGGATGCGAAGAGGGTGGGAGAGTAAGCAATTTCCGCAGGAATGGAAAAGAGGACTGATCATTAACCTTCGAAAAATACGTCAGGGGTGCATACTATCACTGCTGTTGTTCTTGGTGGTCATTAGCGATGTACTCCGTGCAGGATTGTCGGAAGGTAACCATTCAATGGAACATGAAATCCCACCTAAAACATCTTGACTACGCTGACGATTTCTGTCTACTTTCACTTCGAATGATAGACCTTCACTTGCTGGCCCACAATCTAGAAGCTGTGGCAAACAAAGTGGTGTTTCAAATAAACACAGTAAAAGCAAAAGCCCTGAGCACTTCTAACACCCGCGCTCATTTCAATATTGTCAGTCAGCAAGTCGAAAAAGCAGACAACTTTCTATATCTAGGAAGCCTGAAGGCTAACCACGATGGCACCGAATTGGATATGTGCAGCAGAATCGTGAAGGCAAACGCTGCGTTCGGAATGCTGTTCAAGGTCTGGAGAAGCAATTTTCTCAGTACAATAACCAAACTGCGACTGTTTCGCTCCAACGTAGAATCAGTACTGCCATATGGGAGGTAAATACCACTAATACACGCAAGCTACAGACTTTGGTCTAAGCATCATCTTGAGGATTTTTTGGCTCAACCGTTTCTCCAACGAACACCTTTATCAGAGAACGTACCTATAGACATTCCTATACGAAGGAGAAAGTGACAGTGGATTGGACACACCCTACGACGCGAAGGCAACTCCATTGCGAAATATGCCATGGAGTGGAATCTGCTCAACCAGGCAGGCAGAACTGCGGGACGTCGTAGGCAAACGTGGCGCAGAATCGCAGAAGTAATCGAGCTCTTTAGGAATGAGCTGGAAGCAGCTCAAACGTGTTGCAGGGTCACGAACCTATAGGCAATACCGTACAACGACGTAAGTGGCTGTGAATCGGTCACACTTCTTCAGTTACATGGCAAAACACCCGATGTGACGCATGACGCAGAACAATGGAGAAGAAATCATGGCAATTGGAAAAGAGCGAGGTAAGATATGTGCATTGCCATTAACGGTGCACTGTGGCATACTTTACTAATTTACGTCGCTAAATAACTGGGACGGAACCTTTTGGTGTAGTGATGATGATGAACGGTCTACCTCTGTGGAAAGGTCTGACCTCTCGCAACAACGCAATTTCTTTCATAAACGGAGGGAGAACGAGATCTAGTAATATAGACGAACCAACGATTTGAATGCCAAAGGAGCAACGACAACGAAGGGTTGGAAAACATGTTATCGGGAAGCATGGCTTAGACAACCGCAATGACAACGACGAAAGGTTTGCAGATTTCTGCAATGCCAATCCTTGTGATAGATGGCACCATGTTTGAGCACATGACTTACCACAAAGTCAGTCGAGTTTCTAACAACCGGCAAACAACCTCCAATCAAATTGACCATTTTGCCATCGGCCCTTGCTTTAGGAATCCGAAACAGGCGAAGCGCAGATGTGGGGATAGTACGAGATCATCATCTTATGATAGCTACTCTCCAACTACGCACTCCTCCAGTTCGAAGATCCCACGACAAAACAAGAATGCCCAGGTTGAATATCGACAAAGCAATCCTTCAGTGCGCCAACAATTAAGGGACCACCTTTCGCAAGGTGTGGAAGTAATCGGAAAAAACTAAAACAATCACCCTTGGAACAAACTCATCGGCTCAAATATCCATTGCTAGACAACAGGTAGAGAGATTAGAGCATTTCCAGTATCCACATGGATACTGGCATTGTCTCCACCGATGGTGCAACCGAATTGAATACAGCCAACAGAATCGTTAAGGCAGTCAGCTGTTGGGATGTTGTCCAAAATATAGCGAAGCAATGCAATCGGTTTGAACCCCAAGCTACGAGTAAGACTGTTCCGCTCCAACGATGGAACAGTGCTGTTTTATGGATGCAGCACATGGAGAGTGAACATTACTAGCTCGAGTTCGTTAACAAGTACTTCTTAAGGAGTTTCGGGTCTAACCGTATCTCCAACAAACACTTCTACCAGAGAATGGGTCAGGAACCAATAGGCGCAACTATCCAACGACGGAAGTGGCAGTGGATTGGTCGAACGATTTGAAAAGGTGACAGTTCCATAGCTAATCATGCTATGCAATGGAGAACATGGAACAGAATAGTCGAGAAGAAGGCACAGCAATTGGGGAAAAATTGGGGAGAGCTGAGGCACATTGCCAGAAACCGTACACGACGACTCATAGGCGCAGAAGAGGCCCTAGGAACCACAAGGTGATACGGATACTGGACATACAAAAAAAGGAAATAAGCTGGAGGGAACTAAAATATTTTTCCAATTGTCTTTGTGATTTATTTTCAAAAGCAGAAACCAATAGAGGGATTTGGTTTCTGCTTACCCTTAGCGTCTATGCTACGTTTCGGAGTAAAAGACAGAATAGACGGCTACATACCCTATCTCAGGTAGATACTGAAATCAAGATTAAAATTATCGATTACTCACTCGTTTGCACCTCAGCTGGAACAGGAGTTGTAGAAGCATCAGCACCTGGATCCTCTGGCACGCCGGCACTATCGACAGTCTCCTTCTTGGCGGCTTTTGTCTTTGTCCTCGGGGCCTTCTTTGCCACTGAAAATTGTGGGAAAGTCCCCATTATTTGCGGAACCCATTACCATACTCAGTATTGCCTACCTGGAGCGAGTTCTTCAACTTTCTCAGCGCTATCAGCCTTCCTCTTGCGATGATGCGTCTTTTTCTCAGCAACAGCAGCTGCAACACATATCTCATTTCAAAATCACACTCACCCTCCATCCAAACTTGTTTACATACCTGACCTCCTTCCAGACAGAGGGACATCATCCTCGCCCTGTTCTTCCTTCTCCACTACCTCATCGACTACTGGCACAACTTCTTCCTCTTCTACGGCCGCGGCGGCGGCGGTCTTGCCCTTCGGAGCTTTCTTCGAACCTAATTGTGGCATGTTACTCTGGGGAATCAACCTCAATTGATGCTTACTAACCCTTTGAAGCCTTTGCCGCCTTCGCTGGCTTCTCAGAAACCACTTCCACTACCGGAGGCGACTCGTCTACCTCCTCCCTAGCGGCGACTTCCTTCTTGTGTACACGCACACGACCATACTTCTTCGTCGCAGGAGCAACGCCGCTGCCAGCAGCTGCCTCGTTCCCTTGAGAAACCACTGCAACTACCAAACTGAGAACTGCGTCGAAATAAAACCCAAAATATGTGTACCCACCATCTCCATTGGCTACGGCTGCTACAACCTCGGAGGCTGTGGCTGTGGCTGCTGCTTTCTTTCCTTTACCACGGGCCACCATTCTGAATTTTTATTTTTTTTTTATATTTTCTGCAGAAACTCGCCGGTAATTCGCAACCAAATATGAATTTCGTGGGTTTTGCTGAAAGTGCAGGCGGTATTCGGCTGGAAAATTTGCACAGTAAAACTGCGAAAAGGAAAATTCACAGCGACTCGTGAGGATTTTCGGCAAAAAAAAACACACAAGAGCAGGGAAAACTTTAGTGGAACACAAAATAACAGACAGAAGCAAGCAAGTACCAAGCACAAGCAATTGCAAGCCCGCTTCGCGTGTGTCTCTGGAGTTGTCTCGTTCTGGTGCACTGGCGAAAAGTTGAATGGACTGGAGGATAGCGACAGCGCGTTGTGCCGGCATTGCTCGTGTGGATCGTGTGGATCGTGAGAAGGATGGGTTTGGCGGGTGATGTGTGTGCAATGCGCGCGTTGTTTGTGCGAATCTCTCTGACTGTGTTCGGATATTATTTCCGGATGTGGAATTTGAATTTTTTTTTTTTCAAAGTGAAAGCAGTTACGTCATTGAATTACCAAGCAATGATTATGTTTGTTTTTTTAAGTACCCGCTTCATTCGGATTTTGCTTTAAAGTGGGAAATACACGATACAACCGTCGTAGCGACTTGTGTTCTACCGACATCAGCCCAACAGTTGTATGCAGTAGACACATTATACAATCTGCGTACGATTTACGTACAACCAGACATTGTATTCAGTCAATTTACACAAACACACCATATGGTTTCCATACAATCTGGCTATGTGACAGCGATTGTACAGTCAAGACCATGCGACCATACGAAATCAGTACAACTGTTGGTTGTGTGGATGCACACGATACAATTATCGTATACAACAACAAAGCTGTCAAACCGTTGGTACAACAGTTGTATTGTATATTTCCCACTTTTTTGAGAAACTTACGGTCGCACAGTGCGTGGTTTTGCCAATCCAGCTCGACAAAAACATAGAAACAAGCCGAATCGAGTTTTAAATGCATGACTTCTTGCTTTATGAGTGTAAACAGATAAACAGTTATTCAAAGTGCTAGATTTTCGATTATAGCAGCGACATTTTAAGGAAAAACAGGAAAACTATAAACACCTCTGTGATGAATTTCGTACGAAATCAATACCGTAAACCGCATTAAAAAACGATCGGAATTAAATTGATACAGATACCTTCGAAACGGCTACTGGTAGCAATTTTTTTTTAACTAAATTCAAGTGCTTATTTTTCAAAATTCGTCAGACAGTATGTTTTAGGCGTTATATTGCTACAACGTAGTGAGGCAGTGAGATTATTTGTTGTTTTGTAAGCATTTTTGGGTTCCTAATTAATTTTTGTTTACCTCGCTTTAGGGGGTTTACACTTGTATCGATTGTGAAATTGTGATCCCCACGCCATGTAATTTTCATTATTATTATTATTATGATTTATTAACATATAATTAAAATTAAATATGCTAACAGTATGTGAGCACTAGCAGCGGAGGCTTTCGGCTCTATTGTAACTTAAAGGTTTAATTAAACGTTTTTCTTCTTTTTTACTTCAATTAATAGTAAAAGCTAGATACAATTTGTCTTAGATTAAATTTTTAGGATGTTTTCCGGAGTGGGGCTTCGTAAAATCTCGTAGACTGATGATTGAGAAAAGTTGAATAGTTGTCTAATATGTATGCAGGAAGGGCAATCTCCTATGCCTAAGACATGTTTTATGTCCACGTAGGAGTTACAGACGTTACACGTAGGAGGATTTTCTCTCTTTAGGAGGTGTTGGTGAGTGAGAGTTGTGTAACCTAATCTTAATCTGACGAAGGTCAAGTTCATCGATTTAGAGGTGAAGGGGGGATAAGTCGGATGCGATCTGTCGATGTTGATAGTCGAGTAATGGTGTCTGTAGCTACTCTAATCCAAAAGATGCTTTGACTTGAGCTTACGGTTGATGATACGCAGCAGGTCAAATCTGGTATGGAAGACAGATTTGTAGACCGGAGCGCGGTGTGCGAGACTGGCAGTAGTATCAGCAAATTCGTTGCCTTGTATCCCTATGTGTCTAGGGACCCACATTAGCTTTATCTTGTTGGGCGTTTTTATAAGCCAGTTCCTGATTTCATTTATGATCACAACGTCGTGATTGGGATTTCCTACGGCATTTAACACTGATAGACTGTCTGAACATATGACGAATTTACCACGAGTTTTTTATGGATAGTTCAGTGGTTTTCAAAATAGCTAAAGCCTCGGCGGTACAGATGGATGTGTTTGTGTTGTTAGATGAAAAAGCAAGTTTTATGAAGGGTTTAGTTCTGGCTACAACTATTCGGTCTTCTATAGATGGAAGTCCAGCCTCCACCAATACATTCTTAACTTTTTTTTTTTTTTTTTTTTTCGAGGGTAGGTGAAAATCTTCAAGAAGACACTATGAGGATCGACAGCGCGTGCTCATAGTAGCGTGGGATTCTTACCCACTAAAAAACCACCATTCAAAACAGACTTGTTTTCATTTTTACTACAACTAAGTATTCGACTTATCAAGTAGTTTTCGTTTCACGAAATAAGGACGTTTTGCAGGTACCTTCCCATTAGAAGTTCCTGCTAGCTCCGCAGTTTAGACGCGGTTACTTATCGCGCTAAGTCTAAAGGTTTTGTTCTTTGTAGACGGCGTAGTAAGTTTCTTTCATCCAAAACTTGGAGGACTGTTATATTAACGTGACTTTCTAGTCGACTTTTATGTTTTCTCGCGCAGTTTTTGATTTCGTCTTCGACTGTTTTAATGCCAAGATCTCTTTGGATATCGCTATTTCTGATATACCATGGCGCATTTACAATACCTCTTAGCACTTTGTTTTCAAAAGTTTGTAAAATTTTAATATAACTTATTTTGGTACAACCCCAGAGTTGTATACCATATGTCCATACAGGCTTTAGCACTTGCTTATATAAAAGCCGTTTGTTCTCTATATTAAGCTTGGAATATTTTCCAAGTAACCAATACATTTCTCGATATTTGTTATCTAGTTCTTTGCGATTTTTCTTAATGTGCGTTTTCCATTTCAGCTTTGCATCAAGTGTCATTCCAAGATACTTAGCCTCGTTTGCAAACGGAATTTGAACCGCGTTTGAAAAGATCGGCAGATTATTTACTCTCTTATAAGTAAAATTTACATGAACAGATTTGGTCTCATTGAGTGCGATTCGCCAAACCTTTGTCCATTCATTTACTCTATCCAAAGCTTCTTGCAATTTTTCAGTAGTATCTTCGACCGTTTTACCTACTGCCAAGATAGCAGTGTCGTCGGCAAATGTAGCTAGCTCAGTGCCTTCTACTTGCGGTATATCATGAGTGTATAATAGATATAAGACCGGACCAAGAACGCTTCCTTGCGGCACCCCAGCATTATTTCCTTAAAATCTGAATATTCGTTTCCACATTTGACGCGGAATTGTCTATTCGTAAGGTAGTTCTTCAAAATATTATATATGTGCTCTGGCAGAACTTGTCGTAATTTAAACTTTAAGCCTTCATGCCAGACCTTGTCAAAGGCTTGAGAGAGGTCAAGGAATACGCTTGAACAAATCTTTTTTTCTTCAAGTGACTTTTCGATTACATGTGTTATTCGATGTACTTGTTCAACTGTAGAATGCTTACTTCTGAATCCGAATTGATGATCCGGGATGAGATGCCCTTCTTCTATTACCGGCTGTATTCGCCTAATCAATATTCTCTCAAACACTTTGGATTTAATTGGAAGAAGCGAAATCGGTCTATAAGACGTTTTTTTTCATTCTGCGGTTTTCCGGGCTTAAGGACCATTATAACTTCGGCGTTTTTCCATTGACTGGGAACATATTCTAGTCTAAGTGCGGCGTTTATAATGAACAGAAGCTTAATTAGAGCTTTTCTTGGTAGTGCTTTTATAACCTCTCCAGTGATTAAGTCGTATCCAGGAGCCTTCTTAGGTTTAAGTTTCTTTATTTCTTCCTTAAGTTCGGTTAGTGTTGCATTTCTTATTATACGATTGTCAATATACGACGTATTTATATTTTGAATAAGAGCCTGTCCATCAAGCGGTTTGAATGTTTCTTCCAGGTGGGCGGCAAAAACTTGCGCTTTCTCTTTATCATGCCTGGCCCATTCGCCTTGATTTTTCCTAATTGGGGCGGCTTGAATTTGAGGTTTTTTAATACCTTTTATAGCTTTCCAAACCGAATAATTAGAATCTTTTTCTGCCGTTAAGCTTTCTAGATGAGTTTGCATTTCATTATTCTTAAGGTCTTTAATAGATCTTTTTAATAAGTTACACAAACGGTTAAGATGTGCTTTATGTTGCGGAGCCCGAGTTTGTTGCCATTTCTTGCGCGCTTTCCTCTTCTCCTTAATCATCTCTTTTATTTCCTGCGGATAATTTTGAACATAGCTGGCCGGCGTTTTCTTAGGTTTCGGAGTATTCTTCCACGCGGCATTCTGTAGGATTTCGACGAAGCGATCAACTTCAACTTTAAGTTCATAGGGCGTTTTAAGTGATACCCTCAGCTCAGTATTTGATTCAATATCTTTTTTGAAGCCATCCCAATTAGTTTTCGCGCCGGTTAATCTGACCGGTCCTACTTTTTTAATCAGAGCAACGCTTATCGTCATAATGATTGGAGAAAGATCAGAGGAGAGATCAAAGCTTTATTCAACTTGTATACAGTTGCCAGATATTCCTTTAACAACAAAGAAATCGATCAGATCTGGTATCTTATTTCTATCAGTCGGCCAATATGTTGGTTTACCCGTCGAGTGAAAATCACAACTGAATTGCATACCCGCGTTATAAAGCTTTCTACCTTTCTGAGAGGTGTACCTTGAACCCCAGAAGGGGTGTTTCGTGTTGAAGTCGCCACCAATAATACAATTTGGTTTAAGGAAGTTGAAGATGTTTGTGAAATCACTTTCTTCAAGTTAACATCGCAGTGGACAATATATAGACGAAATGTTGAAGGCAAAATGTCTATTTCTAACGCGTACCGTGCTTACTTGCATTGCTTCTAATTCAATCTTAACTTCCGCTGAGTGTTCGATACATTCTTTTATAAACAAAGATGATCCGCCTTTTGCTCTTTCCGATGGGTGGAAGGCGTGATACACGCTATATCCTCTAATCTTAACATTCTTTTGTTTTGTCAAATGAGTTTCACAGACCAAGCATATATCAATATCTTTTTCTCGTATAAATATTTCTAACTCGTCGAGTCTTCGTATGAGCCCGTTGGCGTTCCATGTATTTTTAGCATTTCTTTCATATTCGGGTTTGAGTGCGCGTGTTATGAATGTTATTTTCTAGTGCAACTAGTCTCTTGAAAATAAGTTTCCTTATTTTGCATTGCTCTTCAAGTTTCACAAGAATTAGGGAGAAAACATTGGATAGGAGATTTTGTGAGCTACCTCTATCACCGTTTTCCAATGTCGCAACTTGAGCAGGAGTTTTTACGCTAGAGTTTGGACGGTTTTTTGCCTTGATCTCCCGTGAGTTGTCGGTCATATACTTGCCATTAGCTGCCATCGCTGCTTGAGCATAAGACTGCGAGTCAATATTCGAAGATTTTGCTTCTGTCACCTTTTCTCTACTACGTTTGGGTTTTTCTATATTACCCGATCTTAAGTCGATATTGACGGATTTTCTATCTTTCGCTGCTTTTTTTGTAGCTATTTCGGGTCTGTTCTTAATTGGTTTCGGATTAGGGCGCATGGAATTTTTAAGCACATCGCGCCTTTTTTTGGAGCTCTTTCGCCACTTCGCAACCTCGATAGTTTGCAGGATGTTTTCCTTTGCAGTTTATACAAGTGGCTGGTGTTTGCTTATTTAGGTGGCACTCTTCCGAGAGATGTTTACCTGCGCATTTAACGCATCGCGGTTCTTTCTGGCAGTAAGTCTGCGTATGATTGAAACCTTGACAGCGTTTACACTGCTCTTACGCATGGGTTCGATTTTGACCACGATGTTTAGAATAGTCTTTCTTTATCGAAACTAAGCATGAATAGTGGAAGTCCACGCTTTACCAATTTTTCATGATCTCGCTCCGACTGTTGCTTTCTCCTTCTTGATAATATTGACGGCATCAAGAATTTTAAAGCCTTTATCCTGAAGGTCGTGTATTACATCTTCTTTAGTACACGAGGGGTGGAGTCCCCTTGCTACAACACGCAGTGGTCTTTCTAACTTATTTTGGTAAGTATACCACTGAATTTTCGGCATTCAATTTTTGGGATAATGATCGGTAACCGTCGGCATCATCGACATTGATTTTCCATGTATTGTTTCGCAGAGATGTCACCTTAAACTTCGATGTCGCAGTTCCTTTAAGGAGGCAATGCAACTTGTTGTAGTCCGTAATTCCAACGACGTTTATCTGTGGCGGAGGACGTATTTTTCGTTGTTGTTGCTTTTCCTGCAACTCCTTGCGCTTTTCATCCTTTCGTGGCTCGACTTCCGGTGAGGAACCAGCTTTGCGTTTTTTGCTAGGTCGTTTCTTTTCGATCCAATTCGTTTCACGTGTTAGCTCTTCTTCGTCCGTCTGGTATTCGCGACAAGTTTTTTGTAGGTATGTGTTTTTTAGGGCATTATTTTCTTGCCTGAGTAAATCTACTTCTTTCTTAAGCTCACGATAGAGTAGCTCCATTTCGCTAAGCTTGGTACGGAGTACGTCGTTTTCCTCCTGAATGCTTTTTGATTTCGCTGAGTCCCGTTTTTCACGCGCTTGCGCTTCCGGCGGACTTCTTTTTCCGGAGACGTTCGATCTTGTTTGTGGAGATCGAGATACCCTTGTACTTTTTAAGAAGGGATTTATTAGGTGCAATAAGTGGCTCTCCCCAGAATCCGTAGAGCCGACCTCCGAAGAGGGTGGATTTTCCAGTGTACCTGGACTGCCACCTGGGGTATTAAAATCTTTTGTTTTGTTCATTGCATGTTTTTGTATACGCCATACTCGGTATACGGAGGTTGGATTTTAGTCGCCTCTTACGACAGGCATGCCTACCTCGGGTATATTCTGACCCCTACCCGAAGGGGGTGTGCTTAGCACATTCTTAACTGTGCTTGTGGGAAAAGCATTGACACTCCTGCGGGCGGCTTGATGGTAAGGTGCCTTTATAATGTTGAATGTCGATTTTGGGCTGTTATTATATAAGAATAAACCGTAGTCAATTTTACTAAGAACTAAAGATTTCGAGATGGAACAGAGGGTGTTTGAATGTGCATTACATCTTTTGCTAGCTAAGTAATCTCTACATCTATAAAAGAGAACGCATTTTTTCTGTTTGTCCGCGAATAGGGAGTAAGTACGTAACGGTACCTCAACAATATATATATCAATCGATTTGACGTAAGAAGAGGAATAACTTAGGATACATTTTAGTATCCTGAATCCGTTATTGGGCTCTTAAGCCCATTTTATATGTTTTTTTTACTGACAAAAATAATTTTTCTATGCTTTACACACATATGACTACAAAATGGCTGAACTGATTTGAATATGACTTAATTCCTCGAATAATACATTCCCAACTGAAGAGATTGAGGTATTAATCATTATTCTATGATTCTTATAACAGAAATAATCACTGCTGGAGCAGCACAGGGCTCAATCCTTGGACCCGATCTGTGGAATATCTCATACAATGGAATCCTTCGCATGGAGATGCCCGACGTTACCTTCTTAGTCGGGTACGCAGATGACATCGGTGCGGTGATTACCGCAAGGGACATCGAAGGGGCCCAGCTGAAACTGAACCAGGTAATGAGACGAGTACTCGCCTGGATGGAAGCCCATCGCCTTAGTCTCGCCGCGGAAAAAACAGAGATAGTTCTTCTGACTAGGAAACGGATCCCGACCATTGCCGAGTTCCGAGTAGGTCCAGAAGTTATAATTAGCAAACCAGCAGTAAGGTATCTAGGAATCGCCCTGGACTCTAAACTCTCTTTCTGGCAACAGATTAAGTCCGCATCTGAGCGAGCTGCGAAGGGCACGTCATCGCTGAGTAAGCTTATGGCAAATATCGGAGGCCCAACAATGAGTAGGCGACGACTCCTCATGTCCATCACCCACGCCATTCTTCTGTATGGGTGTGAGATCTGGGCAGACGCACTTAGACAGGAGAAGTACAGAAAGCAAATTGCCGCAGTACAAAGGCGAGGAGCTCTCCAAGTTGCAAGCTCCTATCGCACAGTGTCGGAACCAGCCGTCCTCGTAGTTGCGGGTGTGACCCCCATCGACCTCCTAGCGACAGAGAGGAAGTACGCCCACGACAAGAAGGCGGAAGTAGGGGCTCAACTGGCAGTCGCTGAAGCGAAGGAGCTTACCAAGCAGGCTTGGCAGAGAAGGTGGATCGCTGAAACGAGGGGGAGGTGGACAGCGAGGCTGATTACAGACGTCACGGCTTGGACAGAGCGGGAACACGGCGAAGTGAACTACTTTGTCACTCAATTCCTAACCGGACATGGGTATTTCAACCGATACCTCCACAAAATGGGTAAAGTAGAGAGTGCAGCCTGCCAATATGGAGACTCAGCGGATGACGACGCTTTCCACAGCTTTTTCGCCTGTAGCAGATGGACAGAGCAGAGGAGTAGACTGGAGTCGGAAATAGGCGATTTTTCCCCGGAAAATGCTATAAGCAAGATGATCTCGAGTACAGACACATGGAATAGAATATCTTCCTTTATCGAGACGGTACTAAGATCCAAAAAGAGAGAGGAAGACGCCAACATTCCCTCACAAATTACATAAAGTAGATAAAAGCCTTACCGGCAAGAATATATAAACCCGCACCAGGAGCTGAATATGAAAAAGCCGGTCCCCAGAGGGGAAAGAAAACGACACCACTCTGAAGTAATGCGATAAGCGGTTCCGGAGTGGATGGTGTCAAGTAGAAAGAAGGGGTTAAAGGTGGTTTTTTAGTGAGTAGTGAGTCTCACACTACTAGAAACAGATCGGAACTGTTTCCCGTGCGCATTAGCGTTTTTCCACTACCCCCTAGGCAAAAAAAAAAATAACAGAAATAATAAGCAAAAATATAATTATTTAAAATATAAAATCAATCAATGGCGATGTAGGAAAGGCAGGCCTATAAACGCCTGGATCAGACAAATGCGACGACATCGGCATTTCATTGGCCTCAGTAACCGAGTGATCCAAAATCGGCAGGCCTGCCGATATTTTCTGAGGTCAAATAGGCGAACCCCACAGGCGGATCAGTAGAAATGCGGTGAAGTGGGAGGGTTGTGATCCCTAGTTTTCGGATCAAGCCTCGCTGATAAAAGGAAGAAGAAGAAGATGCAATCAATGGCCCACCAGTGGAGCGCACGCATATTCATGTTCATCAAACAAACTACATCGTATAAAAGGAAGTCGCCAAAACGTGAATGAACTGCGATAATCTCGGGAACCACTGAAGGGATTTGGATGCGGTTTTCACTGTTATGATCTGCATTTCCCGGGTAAGATTGTATTAAAAATTGCTCTACCACTTACAGGAACTGAGGATTGCAGGTCTAAGTAGCAGAAAAGGGGTTAAAATGAAATTCACACGGTCCTGACTTAACAATGGCTTATTGGATTTAATAACAAAAGAAATCGTTTTTAGTAAATTCGTCTAAGATCCATTTGAGCTATATTTCCTTTAATGGAGACCACTGCCAGCAGCCATGCAGCAGAGGCTATCGCTGCAATAGTGTGAGTATGTGAGTATATGGGCGCACTGTTTTGAACTTTTGTGTGTGATCTCTTCTGGAGTAAATATTAAAAAAAATTATTATCAGTGCCATGTCAAATCTAAGACTTTTACAATTTTATTAATTGGGATATGTCAAACCTTCTTGCAATTAAGTGATTTGGCAATATACGCGACCATATGTACATATAATACATATGCATGTATGGTACAGTGAGAAAAATTGCAATATTTTTCCATTTTACTAGATGAAATGTTGTGGATCATTGGATTTGTCTACATTTTAAAATGTTTTAATAGATTTAAAATAAATTATTAACAGGGTGGCGTAGGCAGTATATTGCAAGTTGAATACTCATACTTCAAGTTTATCTTCCTACCTTTTAGAAGGTGTTTTTCGAGAAATTCTTCAGGTAATTATACGTGTTTTTCAAATGTAATAAACTGTTTCATTGAAACGTGACTGCATATCTGTAAATAAAATATTCTGTCCGCCGAATCAGAAGAAGAAAGTTGAATATCGTGAAAAGAGTCAAAGCCAAAGACGGTACACTGCTTTCCAATGAGCGATGGAGGTGGAGCAAGCACTTTCCAGAATTGCTCAATCCCAAACAAGCCATGTCATCAGGAAAATGACAGAGCTATGCTCGAGACTTTGGCGATCAAATCGCTACAAGTTGGCGAATCTACCGATGTGGATGAAATCGGGCCAGAAATGCTAAATGCTTTGAGTGAGTGAGTGAGTGCAATGGCTCTCACGTGTCATTAAAGTGGCATAGGAATGCGGTGAAACACCTCATGATTGTCCCTCTTTGTAAAAGGGGGGACAAAAGAGATTGAATCAACTAAAAGTGGTATCTCTTTTAAGTTCCCGTGGAAACGTCTCTGCTAAGGTGCTAGAAATGCGTTCCAGAGCTCTGTTTGGCGGATGAGCAATGGTTTCGGTTTTTGACCCGGCAGAAGCACAACCGACCAGTTATTCACTCTCAGAATGGTTCTTGAGAAGACCTGGGAGTATGCTGAACCTGTATACACCTGTTTTGTGTATTTGGCGAAAGCATGTGTTAGGGTTCCTCGAGGCAAACTCTGGAGTTCCTTATTAAGGGCGGCGCAATATTTATATACAAACTATAGAAGCTGTTTTCGGGTAAATGGCGGTAAATTAATACCCTTCACTGTGGGGGTTGGACTCTGCCAGGGGTGCCTTTCGTCACCTCGCCTCTTCATTGCATATATGGACTGGTTGCTGCAGTGCAGCTGTGGCAGAGAATGTTGCAAAGTGGGAAACTTAAGGATTAGTCATCCTCTCTTTGGGGATGATTTGGTCATCCTTGGTCGTTTGTCGGAAGTATTAATTGTTTCCATAACGCCTATTCAGTACACTCTGCATGTTTGTAGAGTCTCAATGAAGCAGCTGGATAAGTTTAAGTATCTCGGGGTCTTATTCACGAGTGATGGAAAAAGCAATGTCGAGTTATTCTGTAGAAATGGTCACGTTGGATCAATTTTGAGAGAGTTTGGTCAATCTGTTAAAAGAAAGGCCGAACTTACCTATAGTGTTCAAACCTTATTCTCGGTTTTTAACTTGGTATATGTTCCAACTCTCACCTACAGTCGCGAATACAAGCTGCTGAAAGAGGTTCGTTCGCGGAGTTGCTTAACACCAGAGTACGCGAGGCACTCAATGTAGAGCAGCTACTTTTTCGAACGGAAGGATTTATGCTTTGACGGTCTCCTCGCGCAGAGCGTGTCCCCAGCTGGTTTCCAAGACGTGTCATGATTACCGCACCATGAAGTTAGCGACCCCTCGGTATGCTTATAACTAGATGGTTGGATCAAGTCCGATATCTCTCTCGGAGCCGTCTAGGGATTTCTCCAGATAAGTTGGAGTCGACGGCAGAGGTTCAAAAATTATGGAGAGTGCACCTAATTATCCTACCCTCGCGACCCTCATAAAGGATTAGCGGGTGAACTATTTTAATGACAAAACGGAGAGTGCTCTAAAGAAGTGTACTTGAAATTGCACATTTAAAGACCCAGCGAAGCGGGTACAACCAGCTAGTTAATAACATTAGTCCTCGCTACTAGGCTCTTTTTCAATTCTAAACAAAGATACTTCCAGTTGCACTTATTGTTAAATAAAATGCCTAGTATACTAAGATTCGTAACATTTTCAATATTAATATTATTAAAGCTAAGTGTAAATTTACTGCACGAGGTCTTAGGGCAAATATGCAATGTTTTGCATTTGTCGACAGATATAAGTTTTAATAAATATAACTATAAGACAAGCATTGTTTTCAAGAAAATATTCGAGCTCGAGATTTTAATAAATGTTACTCTTATTATAGCTTAGAAACTAAAGAAAAGTACATCTTCTAAATTCTATTAAATTTTGCAATCTTCGAAAAATAATAGTAGCCCAGCTACCATCATGCACGATTCCGCAATTTCGAATAATCGATGGCAGGAATGCTCGATTATTAGAAGCCCTTTCTGCACATTTGTTACAGCTGTGCAAGTTTCAACGCGATTCTCCTCTGACCACAACATGTGCTCTATAAGGAACGGTGAACTACTTACTTACTTATTTAGGTGGCACTACAGTGCGGGGTGGACCTGGGCCTCAACCAACAAACCTCTGCAGCCAGCACGGTTACAAGCCAGCTGACTCCAGTTGCGCACGCCAAGTTGGTTGAGTCCTCCTCCAATTGTTTGCGCCACCTACCGCGAGGTCGTCCTCTACTGCGCCGTTCATCCGGGGTGGATTCGAAGACTTTCCTGGCGGGAACTTTGGGCTCCATCCGCTCTAAATAATCCAGCCATCTTAGTCGCTGTATGTGAACTCTTCTGGCTAAGTCGATGTCCTTGAACAGGCCGTATAGTTCGGCATTATATTTTCTCCTCCACTCACCGTCTATGCAGGCAGGACCAAAGATCGCTCGAAGAAATTTTCTCTCAAAATAACCAAGGGCATGTCATCCGGTCTTGTCAAAGCCCATGCCTCTGCGCCATACAGCAGGACTGGGATGATTAGTGTCTTATACAGAGTTACCTTAGTAGTTCGAGATAGGGCTTTGCTACTCAATTGCCTTCTTAGCCCATAGAAACAACGATTGGCAAGAGTAATTCTCCGTGTGATCTCTCCACTCATGTCATTTGCGGAGCTGACCATAGAGCCTAGGTAGACAAAATCCTTTACTACCTCAAAATTGTATCTGTCTATTGTGGCGTTCTGCCCAAGACGCCGATGTTGGGTGTCTTTTTTAGTGGGCAGCATATACAGTGTACTCTCTACTTACGGACAGCCCTCATAAGCGGACACCCCTCATAACCGGACAGATTCCAAAGAACGAAAAAAAATATGTGATTTTGCATAGTAATAAATCTCTCATAAGCGGACTCTCTTATAACCGGACGCGGACACCAAATTTCTTAATCGCAATAGAGTTTCGCTCTCTTTTAGCCGGACAAAATGGAGCACTTTTTTTATTTTTTTTTTGACCAAGGCATCATAAAAAGCTTTAAAATGAAAAATCGATCCGCAACGTTAAAACATATTTTCTAATGATGGATTCTGCTTTCTTGTCCACAAATTTAGCAAAATCAATAAATTTATTGGATGCGATTTGTTTTTTAGAGAAAGCATAGAATCAAGTAAGTGATACAACCATACAAAACTGTTTTCGAAAAGCTGGATTTAGAAACAGCAATGTCCAACTTGGTGGGTAAAATGGCATCATCACCTCCCCGTGGTGCCCGCTGGATAGCTATCTGATAGTGAACTAACGATGAGCGTATGCTGAGTCTGACGATATATGTGCAGCTAAATACTCGGACCTGCGTAAGCACATCTGGGTGAACTTCAGCGCGCATATGTCTAACCGGACGAGGCATCTCTTGTTGACCTGATCGGCTGAAATATGCGTCTCAGAAGTCTAGCAAGAGTTCCTCAGAAGGAGGACGTGCGGCGGATGAATTCTCTCGATGGAATCAACGGTGACGTCTACAGGCCAGCGGATACCTTACTGGAGCTACTTCAACATATTTGGAGCTGAGGTCTGTAAGGATTTTCAATACTACGTCAGGGTATTGGAAAAGAGATGGTGGCGGATGAACCCTTAATGGGCCAACGGCAGCGCTCATATCTCCGAAGTGGGTTACTGACATCGGTGTATCCGGCCTCTTGTCCTAGGGGTACAAAAAAAAGGATCTGGCCCTCCAGGTTGGGGGTTGTGCCGTCGGGTTAACTTCCCTACCACGTAAAAAACCTTTGGTTACGAAGCAACCAACAGCCTCGGATACGGATGATCTTACTGTTGACGATTAAAGCAAACGTAAAAAGGACAACGATCTTCGTGTGTGCACATGGAATGTTAGGTCCCTCTACAAACCACGTGCAGCCGAACAACTTGCGGAGGCCCTAGAGTGTCTCAAAGCAGACACTACCGCCATCCAAGAAGTGCGATGGGATGGGCCGGGCATAAGGAGTATGAAAAACTGCGACATCTACTACGGCGATTGCTACAGACAAAAAGGACAGCGTCTATTCGGGTGCGGATTTGTCATTGGAGGCAGGCTTAGGCAAGAAGTCTTGAATTTCCAGCATGTGAACGAGCGCCTTATGACTATCCGTATCAAGGCTAAATTTGCCAACATTAGCCTAATATGCGTTCACGCCCCTCATGAGGCGAAGGACGACGCGACAAAGGACGACTTCTACCAGCTCTTGGACAAGACGTATGAGCAATGCCCTAGCCACGACGTTAAAATTATCCTAGACGACTTTAAAGCAAAGCTAGGAAGAGAGGACGTCTATAATAGCGTGGCCGGAAAGCACAGCATGCACGACATCAAATCCGACAACGGACTCAGGCTAATCGACTTTGCGGCTGGACGAAACTTTGTCGTAGCTAGTACGCGGTACCCACGTCTCGACATTAACAAAGGAACATGGCTCTCCTTTGATCGAAAAACTGTCAACCAAGTCGATCACACTGCGATCGACGCAAGGCACTCTTCCAGTATTCTAGGTGTCCGGACTTTACGATTGACCGCTAAACCCATCTTTGCTGCCTCGATCTCAATACTCACAAATGCCCCATTGACGGCCCACTGAGTTCTTCCGATTATGTCAATGTCATCGGCATAAGCGAGTAGTTGTACAGACTTGTAAAAGATTGTACATCCGGTGTTGGCTTGTGAGTTTCGTACAATTCTCTCAAGTACTATGTTAAAGAGATCGCATGATAGCGCGTCACCTAAGCGCGTCTAAGACCTTTCCTGACATCGAACGGTTCGGTGATGTTCTTACCGACTTTGATGGAGCAGCGAGAGTTCTCCATCGTCATGCGACACAAATGGACGAGCTTGACAGGGATGTCAAGATTAGGCATGGCTCTGTATAACTCGTGGCTATACACGCTGTCATAGGCAACTTTGAAATCGATGAAGAGGTGGTGCGTACGATTTTATATTTATGGTTTTTCCCAAGATCTGCCATAGTGTGAATATTTGGTCAATGGTGGACTTTCCAGGCCTGAAACCGCACTGATGAGGGCCTATCAGGTTGATGACGATCGGTTTAGGCGTTCACATAATACGGCAGACAGGATCTTATATGCGATGTTGAGTAGACTTATACCTCTGTAGTTGGCGCAGTTCAGAGTTTCTCCTTTCTTCAGGATCGGGCAAACGATGCTGAGGTTCCATTCATCGGGCATACTTTCGTCCGACCAGATTTTACAGATGAGCTGGTGCATGCTACTTACCAACTCATCTCCTCCTGTTTTGAAAAGTTCAGCGGCAAGGCCGTCGGCTCCAGCAGTTTTGTGGATTTGAGTTTAGATATCGCTATCCTCACTTCATTCTGATCGGGTTGACGGGAATCTTGACTGTCATCGATCGACGCAAGGCACTCTTCCAGCATTCTGGGTGTCCTTACTCGGATCACCACCTAGTTGTAGCCAAGGTGCGGATGCGGGTTTCCAGAACGTAGCGAAATCAACGAAATACTGTGAGGAAATTTGGCGTCGGGCGGCTACAATCGCAAGAGACCGCCAGAACCTTTGGCGATCGAGGTTCTTCTAATATTAATCTAAGTCCTATGCTGCCAGCAGCAAATGCAGAAGACCAGTGGCAGCGTTGCCAACACCCCATCAGAGATGCCGCCTCTGATGTACTGGGTATCTCTCAGCCACCACAACGAAACCCCTGGTTTGATGAGGAATGCCGGCAAGCACATGCAGCAGAACAAGAGGTGTACAAAGCGGCGCTGCATAGAAGTACTAGAGCTGCTCGCGAGCTCTACGAGTGGAGGAGAAAAGAGGAGCATCGACTTTTGAGAAAGAAGAATAAAGAGCGTGAGAAGCACTCGATCGAGGAGATTGAGAGACTTTATTGCAGGAATGATGTTCGAAAATTTTACCAAAAAGTAAAAAGAACATGCCAGGGTTTCAAAGCCAGAACAGGAACATGCAGGGACGAAAATGCCAATATAGTAGTAGAATCGCAGTCGGTGCTGAGGATATGGAAGAAACACTTCTGCTGTTGAACGTTAAACGGCAATGGTAACCATTATTCCGCTGTCAGGCAGAATGAGCCATTCCTCCCGATCAGAATGAAGTGAGGAAAGCGATATCTTAACTTAAATCCAACAAAACTGCTGGAGCCGTTGAACTTTTCAAGATAGGAGGAGATGAGCTGGTAAGGAGCATGCACAATCTCATCTGTAAAATCTGGTCAGACGAAGTATGCCCGATGAAACTACAGCGATATAAGTCTCCTAAATGTCGCATATAAGATCCTGTCTGCCGTATTATGTGAACGCCTAAAACTGGTCGTCAACAACCTGATAAGACTTTATGAGTGGGGTTTCAGGCCCGGAAAGTCCACCATTGACTAAATATTCACACTACGGCAGATCTCGAAAAAAAACCCATGAATATAAAATCGATACGCACCACATCTTCATCGATTTCAAAGTTGGCTATGATAGCGTGTATAGAGACGAGTTATACAGAGCCATGTCTAGTATGTATTGAGATCCCTGCCAAACTTGTCCATTTGTGTAGAATGACGATGGACAACTCTCGCTGCTTCATCAAAGTCGGTAAGAACATCACCGAACCGTTCGATGTCAGGAAAGGTCTTAGACAAGGTGACGCGCTATCATGCGTCCTTTTTAACATAGTACTTGAGAGAATTGTACGAAACTCACAAGCCAACACCGGATGTGCAATCTTTTACAAGTCTGTACAACTACCCGCTTATGCCGATGATATTGACATGATCGGAAGAACTCAGCAGGCTGTCAATGGGGCATTTATGAGTACTGAGATCGAGGCAGCAAAGATGGGTTTAGCGGTCAATGAAAGCAAAACAAAATACATGCCGTCTACAAAAAAGGACACCCAACATCGGCGTCCTGGACAGAACGCCACAATAGACAGACATAGTAAAGGACTCTGTCTACATAGGCTCTATGGTGAGCCCCGCAAATGGCATCAGTGGGGAGATCAAACGAAGAGTTACTCATGCTTATCGTTGTTTCGATGGGCTAAGAAGGCAATTGAGTAGCAAAGCCCTATCTCGAACTACTAAGGTAGCTCTTTATAAGACACTAATCATCCCAGTCCTGCTGTATATCGCAGAGGCATGGGTTTTGTCAAAACCGGATGAAGTTGCCCTTGGTTATTTTGAGAGAAAAGTTCTTCGAGCGAACTTTGGTCCCGTCTACATAGACGGTGAGTGGAGGAGAAGGTACAATGCCGAACTATATGGCCTGTTCAAGGATATCGACTTAGCCAGAAGAGTTCACATACAGCAACTAAGATGGCTGGGCCAGTGAGCTAGAGTCCCTATATCGTATGAAGGCACAACTACATCAACGCGCTGGCTACAGAAGCAGAAGAAGCTGCACGGAGGTGCGACAGCAGGACCGTCTACAGAATCATCAAAGAGCTGAAAGGTGGTCGGAGCTTCAGCCAACACCCAGTGAAAAGTCCAGACGGTTCCTTGCTCATTTCGGATGAAGACAGCTCAAGAAATGGAAGGAACATTTTGCTATGGTTTTGAACCGTGTATTCGCAAGCGATATGCTCCCAAATCAGACTAAGCTGCCCGAGGCGAGAAATGCCTAAATACGCACCACGACTCCCAGTAAAGGTAAGATCACTACCGCGATCAAGGCACTTAAAACCAACTAGGCGAAGCTGTATTCTTTCACTAATACTATTCTGATTGGTGATTAGCGATGTGCTTCGTGCGGTTTTATCGCGGGGAACCATGAGAATTTGATGGACTCTTACATCCCAACTGAAACATTTTGACTACGCTGGCGATCTATGCTTACTCTCTCATAGAATTATGGACCTCCACCAAAGGAAAGCAGATGTGGAGAGGGAGGCAAACGTCGTCGTCGGGCTGAAAATGAATACAGCAAAACCAAAAATGATTAGCTTTCAAACAAACTCATCGGCTCATACATGCATTTCCGGACATAAGAAAAGTAAGTTGCGCTTGAGGGCGGAACTGATGTGCATTTGAAGCATGACGCATATTGAAGGGAGAATTGCAACTGGCTATTCCGCTAGAGCTTTGGGCGGATGAATGCCATAATGATTGAGGCCAGATCAGACGAGGTAGAGCATTTTATGCACCGCTTAAGGAATCATAGATATTTTGCAGCATTTTGAGCAAGCTGGAATATGTGATTGTTCCATCGAACATGATTATTGATGCATATATCGAGAATGGCAAGTCTTTCGAATTCAGTGATGCAAGTACCATTCATGAATAATGGTTGAGGGTCTCCGTTTCGCTTGAGAAACAGACGACAGCATTGTGTATTGGATGCATTAGATTCGACTCTATTGGTTGAACCGCATTTGATTATGATGTTCAGGTAGATGATGTGCTTAACATACGTTGTCATTCCTCTTCTAAGGCCTAAGAGTAGGAACATGAGCTGAGGAACGAATATGAAATACTGAGTGTACTGTCATCAGCGAAGGAATGGAATGGATTAGAAGTTAGACAAGAGGTCATTTATAAAAATGAGAAAAATAGTCGGAGACAAAACGGAGCTGCTCAAGGTAACTTGTATTGAACGACCTGAAGGGTAATTTCTATAAAAGATTCTGATATCAAACTCTCTCGGATGCGATGGAAATATTGAGCGCAGCCGTTTTTGTTTCGCCGAAGTGGTGGAGAGATTGGTTCCACTTCTCGCTGTGACATGCCATCAAAGCACCAGTGAACCAGTTGCTAGCAAAGCCATACTGCCAGTCATTGCGAAGTTTTCGTGAATCAAGATATTTCATAAGCTGACGATTTATCAGCGTTTCCATGACCTTGGAAGAAAGGGACGTACATACAATGGATAGGCAATTGGACGGGGAGGAAGATTCATTTATTTCATTTATTTAAACTTAGATTAACATGACACTTCAAGAAATTCTTTCTCATAATTAAGCAGTTTAAGATTCGTCGTTTTTAGGGACAAGATGGACAAATGCTGGTTTTCATCTTCTCGGAAAGAACACAGAAGAGCGTGAAAGAAAACCTCTTTAGAACTATGGGAAAGACACCATCTTACAAATCCACACTTTATACAGCGTGGAAAGTACTTTAGTATATGCTACACTGGCCTCTTCTAAACTTGTTCGTCCCAAGCTCATCTGCGTTATTTTCATGATAATGGTGTAGACGATCTAAATGAACAACATTGTTACGTGCGACCACACCATAGGGGCCTACCAGTCTTACTGCAGCTTTGATGATCTCCCTTTTTGTCGGTGTGGATTGTACAACCATACCAGATTTCCTTCATAAAATCCTGGCGTTGTTGCCCAGGCATCGTACTTGGTTTCATACGATCACTAGCTACCCTTCTCTTCATCCTGTTCTTCTGACGCATGTCTCTGATCCTTTCGCAGAAGTTTACATCGTAATCCTTTTCACAGGAGAGATTCGAAGTGGAAAGCACGCGAAGATTCTGATTTCAAAATTGGATTATAGATGTAAATAAACAACCGCTTTGCTCGGTCTATGGTTACCTTATTCGTTTGAACTGGCGATTTGGGAAGGTTCTGGGTAGGAAGTGTGCGTTTTACCAACACTGCTCACCATCATAAGTCCTCACGTCCAGCAGGTGTTAAGTGTGAAATACACGATACAACCATCGTACCAACTTGTGTTGTAATGACATCAGTCCAACTTTTGTATGCAGCATACACATTATACAATCTGCATAGGATTTACGTACAACCAGACATTTTATTCAGTCTGAAATGAGCGAAAAGATAACGAACAGCGTGACAAAATAAACACATGTGTCGAAGAAAATCCACGAACTAAGGTACGATCACCGCCGCCAATAAACGTAATCGGAATTGCAGACTATAATAAACTGCATTCTATTCTTAAACCTCTGTTGCTATCCGATTTTGAAGTAACATCGCTCAACAACAACAAATGGAAAGTAAACGTAAAGGACTCAGACAGTTACCGCTTAGTATCTAATAAACTGAATACTGAAAAAATTCAGTGGTATACTTACGAAAATAAATCTGAAAGACCGATACGAGTCGTAGCTAGAGGACTTCATGCCTCATGCTTAAAGGAAGATGTTGTTTACGATTTGAAAAATAAAAACTTTAAAATCGTCGATGCAGTAAATTTAATTAAACGGGAAAAACAAAAATTGTGCCCGTGCAGGGACGGGTTAAGAATATCACTGCAGCGCCCCCCAACAACTAGCGCTTGTCGTAAAAGGCGAATAAGGGGACAAATCAGATCTAGGCAATATAACACCCAAGTGAGCCCAGCGACACATATACTACCATAAAAACCCTCCCACAAGTGTGCATGCGAGTCCGTGGGTTGACACGACTGGAGATCACCGGTGTCATAAAAGAAAGATCAAACAATACTAAAACAGGAGCATGCACGTGTCAAACAACAAACACCATCGCAATATGGAGCAAAAAATTGTATTGCAAAACTGTATCATTATGGTAATACATGCAAAAAGGAAAGGCACTACCCCGCCAGGCACTACCACTGCTGTGCATGGTACTGATCCTGGACCGAGCAGAAATGTTCGGGTCAGAGCTATACGGATTCCGGGGGCTAGCAACATAATGAAACAGTTTGGACGCAATTTAAGGGTCGCGAGTTGGAACGTTGGAAGCATGACCGGTCGAAGTTACGAGCTGGAAGAGATGATGAATAGAAGGCGGGTGGACATCTTGTGTGTCCAAGAGACGAAATGGAAAAACACCGGGAATCGGGCGCGTTTCTTGAACGTAAGGACAAAAGATTACAAGATGTTCTACTACGGAACGGAAAAGGCTAGGAACGGAATCGGTATCATCCTTGCGGCAGAGCTACTTGGAAACGTCTTGAGCATTTCGAAGTCCAGCGACCGTTTGATGTCTCTCAAACTAGTAATACAAGGAGAGGTGTGGAATATTGTCAGTGCATATGCTCCCCACGATGGGTACAATCAGAGAGATAAAGATGCATTTTGGCTAGATTTCCACAATCTCCTTAAGGACATCCCAAAGGAAGAATTTCTGTTTGTTGGAGGAGATTTGAATGGACATGTCGGGAAATCAAACGAAGACTATGAAGACTGCCATGGAGGACTAGGATATGGCACCAGGAACCTTCCTGGTGAAGACATCCTAAGCATGTGCAAATCACACGGTCTTATCGTGTTAAATACCATGTTCATCAAACAAAGCCGACACCTGATCACTTACAGCAGTGGTGGAGATGAAACTCAGATTGACTACCATTTGGTAGGCAGTTTCATGAAGCCTCGGGTAAAAGATTGCAAAGTGAAGCTGGGAGAGGCAATCGCTCGACAACACCGTCTCCTGCTAACAGACATTTTTATGAAAACACCAAAGAAAAGCAAACAAACAAGGGTCTCTGAGAAAATCAAGTGGTACAATCTGGACAAAGAAAAAGGCGAGGCTTTTGTTTTCGTAATGAAGAATTACCTCTCTCACACCATCAACGGAGCTGAGGATGAAGAGTGCAGAGCACAAAATATGTGGGATTCCCTACAGCGAACTTGCTTAAAGAAGGCCAAATCACTGCTAGGAGCTTCAAAAGGCCACCATCAACACGCCAAAGAAACATGGTGGTGGAGTGATGAAGCTAAGAAAGTGATAAATGAGAAGAAAGCGGCTTTCAAAGCTTGGTCAAAGTGCCTTTCTAATAATAGTGACGAAAAAGCTCGCCTCGAAATGGAATACAGATGCTGCAAGAAAAAAGCGAAGAAGAAGTGCGCCCAGCTTCAAGCAGAGAGTACGGAGGGCCTGTATCGGGAGCTGGAGAAAATATTTTCCCCGGTTGCTGATGCAAACCAGACTATCCAGGAGCTGCGAAGACACAATATGAACAAGAGTGCCACTATCTTCAAAATAGCCGCCCAAAGAAGGAAGAATGCTCAGGAGATTCGTTCGCCAAAGTTCATTAGCAATGCTCATGGCCAGCTTCTTGTGGATGACGACAAAATTCTGCAGAGGTGGCGGCAGTACTGTAAAGAACTTTTGAATGAACAGTTTCCCCGGCTATACTTTCCAAAAGCAACCCCTAACCTCAGACGAAATACCCTCTGAGTTCTGGAAAAAGATGGGAGACATCGGGTTTAGATGGCTCAGAATTCTCATCTCCAAATTCGTAAGAGGTGCTACAATGCCGAATCAATGGAGGGAAAGTTCCCTTCTCCCTGTACACAAAGGGATGGGTGATACGCGAAACTGTGATAACTACCGTTCGATCAAGCTGATGTCACACACCATGAAGATCGTTGAGCGGGAATTAGGTGGCCGACTGCGAAAAATAATACGGCTATCTGATGATCAGTGCGGGTTTGTCTCGGGTAAATCAACCACAGATGCAATCCAAAGTATAAGGATCATAATGGAAAAACATCATGATTCCTTAAGGGATTTGCATATTGTATTGGTTGACTTTGAAAAGGCATTCGACAGACAACCACGAGATCTGATATGGGTGGCGCTAAGACATCGAGGGGTTCCAGAAACCTATGTACAGATGATCATGGACATGTACGAAGGAGCAAACACAAGACTAAGATGCCCCGCTGGAGTAACCGAAGAGTTCCCAATCAAAGTCGGGGTGCACCAGGGAAGCGTTTTAAGTCCTTTGCTCTTTATTACAGTCCTTGATTATCTGCTTGAAGGTACATCAGTTATTCTTTGCTGACGATGGAGCCATCATAAGTGAGGATCCTACATCCCTGCAACGAGCACTTGATGTGTGGGTGGTCGTTTTGGAGGGAAATGGGTATCGCATTAGTTCAAAAAAGACAGAGTACTTATGCTGCCCGTTCTCTGATCCACTCAGGCCTATTCCAGACATTTATTTGAATGGAACAGTGCTTCCCAAGTGCGAAAAGTTCAAATATCTGGGATCTACGATCAATAGCAAAGCAACTTGTGATGACGACATCAATCATCGTGTAAGCGTAGGGTGGATGAAGTGGCGAGAAAATTCCGCTATTTTCTGTGACAGAAAAATGCCCCCTAAGTTGAAAGGAAGGCTCTACACCGCAGTTGTACGTCCAGCGCTCACATACGGTTCACAATGTTGGACGATGTACAAAAAGTATGAGAGTAAATTAACGGCAGCTGAGATGAAGATGCTTCGCATGACAGCAGGAGTGACCAAGCTTGATCGAATAAGAAGTTCGAAGATCCGTGGAAGCTTTCACATCAAGGAAACCATCGTACACAAATTAGAGCCCGACCGGCTCAGCTGGTATTGCCACGTTCAAAGAAGAGATCATTTGAACCCTGTTAAAAAGGCAATATCTATGCACGTTCCAAAGACATCGCGATGTAGGAAAGGCAGGCCTATAAACGCCTGGATCAGACAAATGCGACGACATCGGCATTTCATTGGCCTCAGTAACCGAGTGATCCAAAATCGGCACGCCTGCCGATATTTTCTGAGGTCAAATAGGCGAACCCCACAGGCGGATCAGTAGAAATGCAGTGAAGTGGGAGGGTTGTGATCCCTTGTTTTCGGATCGTGGCCTCGCTGATAAAAGGAAGAAGAAGAAGAAGAAGGGAAAAACAAAAATTGGAAGGCGAGGAAACGACGGTAAAGCGCGGGCTTCCTCTTTTTATGCTAACTTTTGATAAAGCTGAGAGTTTGGATAAGATTTACGAAATAAGAACAATTCTGAATGTCGTAGTCAAAATCGAACCCATGCGCAAGAATTAGGCAAATCCCGGGATCCCGGACATTTTTTGCTCTTGAACGATTTTCGGGATTGAAAGCTGATTTTATTCTCTCTGTCTGTCTTTAGACTCTATGTCTCTGAAGCAAATACCTAAGTAATTTTTGATTTTTAAATGGATGGCTTTTGTGGCTAAACAAATGAAAATTGAAAAATAGCCTTTGAAAGTTTTGGCTCCCCTGCCCTTCCATGCCTTTATGTCTACCGGTCCTGCATAGTCGACACCGGTGTTTGAAAAAGGTCTTGCCATGCTTACTCGGGGGCCAGGTAGACCCCATCAATTGCTGCATTGCTTTACCTTTGTGCCGAAAGCACACATTGCAATTATGGATGTGTTTTTTGACACTGCGTTTAAGTTGCAACACCCAATAAGCTGTGCGAATGTACGCGAGCATCTGTTGAATGCTGCCGTGGTGTGTCTGCTTGTGTGCGTCTGCTATTATTAGTTCGATGAAATGGTGATTTGCCTTCAAGATAATTGGGTGTTGTTGTGTGTAGGGTAGGTTAGTATGCTGCAGTCTGCGTCCGATTCGTAGAATTCCTCGTCCATCGATGAAGGCATTGAGCGATCGCAGAGTTTTAGGCATTGCGGATTTGTTCTCTAACTGCTCTAGTTCGGTAGGAAACATATCCCTTTGCACCGCCTTGATAGCCGTTTGTGTCGCTGGTTGGAGTTCATCAGGATCTAGGATACCTAAATTCCTAGCACTCGCGTTGACTTTGCAATTCCTTACAAATCGTTGACAAAAGGCTAAAACACGAATTACCTTTGAGAGTTTCGAAAACTTATTAATAATGCTGCTAACCGACTCATCTTGGTGGCTAGTTGTGCAGAAAGTTTTGATCGCACGTCGTTCCTCTTCTGGTTCATGTAGTGTTGGCTGTTCTGGTACAACGAAGTTCCATTCCGTCCTCAGAAATGAGGGACCTTCCCACCACAGGGTTTGGGTGGCTATCGTTGCCGGCCAAACCCCGCGGGAAGCCAGATCATCTGGATTGTGCTGGGTACGTACATGTTTCCACATGTTAGGGTTCGTGCGGCGTTGAATCTCTGCGACCCGGTTGCTCACAAATGATGTCCATCTGTTGGGTGACGCACGGATCCATGCTAAAGTGATGGTGGAGTCGGACCAGGCAAATCGCTTTGCCTCTGGTATTTGCAATATGTTTGCCATATAGTCGATGAGTGTTGTTAATATAACAGCACCGCACAGCTCAAGACGTGGTAGACTTACTTGTTTGAGTGGGGCCACCTTGGTCTTGGATATTAGAAGACACATGTGGGTTTTGTCGTTACTGTCTAAAACCCTTATATAGACGCTGGCTCCATATGCTTTAGTGGAAGCATCACAGAACCCGTGTATTTCTACAGCCTTGTGATCCTTATGCGTATGTTAAAAAAAAAAAGAAGTATTCTGTCCAATCCCGGGATACACCGGGATCCCGGGATTCATTTTTTCAAATCCCGGAATCCCGGGATTGAAAATTAGCTTCGGGATTGAAATCTCTAGCAAGAATACAAGATTGATACCTCAGTGCAAACGATGCCAAGGATTCAATCATACGCAAACGTATTATCGAAAAGAACCTCGATGTGTGAAATGCGCCAGAAATCACCTCTCCCAAGTTTGTGGAGTAAACAAAGAAACCTCTGCAACATGTGTTAATTGTAAGGGAAAGCACCCGGCAAATTATAGAGGCTGTGAAGTAGCTAAGGAGTTGCAAAAACGGAGAGATGCGCTCCTTAAGCCACTAAATATAAAATCAAAATTGCAAACTAAACCAAAGCGTAAGATCGCACCGGAGAAAGTAGGCAAACTAAAACTACCGGATTCAGAGTACAAAAAGGTGAGGGAAAGATTGACAACAGAAAAGCCCTCGACCTCTGCTCTTAAAAGAAGCGGTACTGAAAAGCAAAAAATAGAAAAGCCACCGGGTAATGACCCTCGGACAGCAGCAATGCAGTCTTATGCTCAGGCCGTGGCTTCCGAAAAACCAAAAAACCTTGAAATTTCGACCGACCCCTTTTCTCATGTTTTCTCAGTTATTCTCGCGAAACTTGAAGAACAAGGCAAAATAAATAAAATTATTCTCGATAGGCTGGATAAGGTTGAAAATAATTCACAGAAAACGCGCACTTCAACTAGAACATGAATGACAAACGAATGTTGAAAATATGTACTTGGAATGCAAACGGACTTTTGCAAAAACTTGACGAATTGGAATTATTTATGCGCCTAAAAGATATTGATATTTGCTTGATTTCTGAAACCCACATCAAAACGGAATCGCATTTAAAAATAAAAGGCTATAATGATTACCACGCTTGTCACGCTTCGGGAAAAGCGAGAGGCGGATCATCCTTGCTTATTAAAGACTGTATCGAGCAATTGGAAGACCTAAAGATAGAGCTTGAAACTTTGCAACTTTGCACTTACTTACTTACTTAGATGGCGCTACAGTCCGGGGTGGACCTGGGCCTCAACCAACAAACCTCTCCAGCCAGCACGGTTACGAGCCAGCTGCCTCCAGTTGCGCACGCCAAGTTGGTTGAGGTCCCCCTCCACTTGTTTGCGCCACCTACCGCGAGGTCGTCCTCTACTGCGCCGTCCGTCCGGGTTGGATTCGAAGACTTTCTTAGCGGGAAGGTTGGGCTCCATCCGCCCTAAATGACACAGCCATCTTAGTCGCTGTATGTGAACTCTTCTGGCTAAGTCGATGTCCTTGTACAGGCCGTATAGTTCAGCATTGTACCTTCTCCTCCACTCACCGTCTATGCAGACGGGACCAAAGATCGCTCGAAGAACTTTTCTCTCGAAATAACCAAGGGCATCCTCATCCGGTTTTGTCAAAGCCCATGCCTCTGCGCCATACAGCAGGACTGGGATGATTAATGTCTTATAAAGAGTTACCTTAGTAGTTCGAGATATGGCTTTGCTACCCAATTGCCGTTTAAGCCCATAGAAACAACGATTGGCAAGAGTAATTCTCCGTGTGATCTCTCCACTCATGTCATTTGCGGAGCTGACCATATAGCCTAGGTAGACAAAATCCTTTACTACCTCAAAATTGTATCTGTCTATTGTGGCGTTCTGTCCAAGACGCCGATGTTGGGTGTCCTTTTTTGTAGACAGCATATATTTTGTTTTACTTTCATTGACCGCTAAACCCATCTTTGCTGCCTCGACCTCAATACTCGTAAATACCCCATTGACAGCCCGCTGAGTTCTTCCGATTATGTCAATGTCATCGGCATAAGCGAGTAGTTGTACAGACTTGAAGAAGATTGTACCTCCGGGGTTGGCTTGTAAGTTTCGTACAATTCTCTCAAGTACTGTGTTAAAGAGATCGCATGATAGCGCGTCACCTTGTCTAAGACCTTTCCTGACATCGAACGGTTCGGTGATGTTCTTACCGACTTTGATGGAGCAGCGAGACTTCTCCATCGTCATTCTGCACAATCGGACGAGCTTGGCAGGGATGCCAAGACTAGACATGGCTCTGTATAACTCGTGGCTATACACGCTATCATAGGCAACTTTGAAATCGATGAAAAGATGGTGCGTATCGATTTTATATTCATGGGTTTTTTCCAAGATCTGCCGTAGTGTGAATATTTGGTCAATGGTGGACTTTCCAGGCCTGAAACCGCACTGATAAGGACCTATCAGGTTGTTGACGATCGGTTTTAGGCGTTCACATAGTACGGCAGACAGGATCTTATATGCGATATTTAGGAGACTTATACCTCTGTAGTTGGCGCAGTTCAGAGGGTCTCCTTTCTTCAGGATCGGGCAAACGATGCTGAGGTTCCATTCATCGGGCATACTTTCATCCGACCAGATTTTACAGATGAGCTGGTGCATGCTCCTTACCAACTCATCTCCTCCCGCCTTGAAAAGTTCAGCCGCAAGGCCGTCGGCTCCAGCAGCTTTGTTGGATTTGAGTTTAGATATCGCTATCCTCACTTCATTATGATCGGGTTGACGGGAATTTTGACTGCCATCGTCACTGTTGAATGGCTCATTCTTCCTGACAGCGGAATATTGATCATCATCGCCGTTTAACAGTCTGCAGAAGTGTTCCTTCCATATCCTCAGCACCGACTGCGATTCTACTACTATGTTGCCATTTTCGTCCCTGCAGGCTTCTGTTCTGGCTTTGAAACCCTGGCATGTTCTTTTTACCCTTTGGTAAAATTTTCGAACATTATTCCTGCAATAAAGTCTCTCAATCTCCTCGATCGAGCGCTTCTCGTGCTCTTTTTTCTTCTTTCTGAGAAGTCGATGTTCCTCTTTTCTCCTGCGCACGTAGAGCTCGTAAGCAGCTCTAGTCCTTCTATGCAGCGCCGCTTTGTACGCCTCTTGTTTTGCTGCATGTGCTTGCCGGCATTCCTCATCAAACCAGGGATTTCGTTGTGGTGGCCGAGAGATACCCAGTACATCAGAGGCGGCATCTCTGATGGCTTTTTGGCAACGCTGCCACTGGTCTTCCGCATTTGCTGCTGGCGCCATAGGGCTAAGATTGAGATTAGAAGAAATACGATCGGCGAAGGTTCTGGCGGTCTCTTGCGATTGTAGCTTTTCGACGTCAAATTTCCTCACAGCATTTCGTTGATTTCGCTCCGTTGTGGATATCCGCATCCGTACCTTGGCTACAACTAGGTAGTGATCCGAGTCCACGTTGGCTCCTCGGAAAGTCCGGACACCCAGGATACTGGAAGAGTGCCTTGCGTCGATCGCAATGTGATCGATTTGGTTGACGATTTTTCGATCAAAGGAGAGCCATGTTCCTTTGTGAATATCGAGACGTGGGAACCGCGTACTAGCTACAACAAAGTTTCGCCCCGCCGCAAAGTCGATTAGCCTGAGTCCGTTGCCGGAAGTGTTGTCGTGCAGGCTGTGCTTTCCGACCACGCTACTAAAGACTTCCTCTCTTCCTAGCTTTGCGTTAAAGTCACCTAGGATAATTTTAACGTCGTGGCTAGGGCATTGCTCATACGTCTTGTCCAAGAGCTGGTAGAAGTCGTCCTTTGTCGCGTCGTCCTTCTCCTCGTGAGGGGCGTGAACGCATATTAGGCTAATGTTGGCAAATTTAGCCTTGATACGGATAGTCATGAGACGCTCGTTCACATGCCGGAAACTCAAGACTTCTTGCCTAAGTCTGTCTCCAATGACAAATCCGCACCCGAATAGACGCTGTCCTTTTTGTCTGTAGCAATCGCCGTAGTAGATGTCGCAGTTTTTCATACTCCTTTTGCCCGGCCCATCCCATCGCACTTCTTGGATGGCGGTAATGTCTGCTTTGAGACACTCTAGGGCCTCCGCAAGTTGTTCGGCTGCACGTGGTTTGTAGAGGGACCTAACATTCCATGTGCAGACACGAAGATCGTTGTCCTTTTAACGTTTGCATGGGTCGTCAACAGTAAGATCATCCGTATCCGAGGCTGTTGGTTGCTTCGTAACCAAAGGTTTTTACGTGGTAGGGAAGTTAACCCGACGGCACAACCCCCAACCTGGAGGGCCAGATCCTTTTTTTTTTGTACCCCTAGGACAAGAGGCCGGATACACCGATGTCAGCAACCCACTTCGGGGATATGAGCGCTGCCGTTGGCCCATTAAGGGTTCATCCGCCACCATCTCTTTTTCAATACCCTTACGTAGTATTGAAAATCCTTACAGACCTCAGCTCCAAATATGCCGAAGTAGGTCCGGTAAGGTATCCGCTGGTTTGTAGACGTCACCGTTGATTCCATCGAGAGAATTCGTCCGCCGTACGTCCTCCTTCTGAGGACCTCTTGCTAGACTTCTGAGACGCATATTTCAGCCGATCAGGTCAACAAGAGATGCCTCGTCCGGTTAGACATATGCGCGCTGAAGTTCACCCAGATGTGCTTATGCAGGTCTGAGTGTTCAGCTGCACATATATCGTCAGACTCAGCATACGCTCATCGTTAGTTCACTATCAGATAGCTATCCAGCGGGCACCGCGTGGAGGTGATGATGCGATTTTGCCCAGTGCAACTTTGCACTATTCGAGTTAAAAATAGTCAGCGTACTCTTAAAATTTCGTCTATCTACTGTCCACCGCGTTCCGCGCTTGAAAAAAGTGATTTTACTAACATGTTTGAATCGCTTAAACTTAATTTCATTATTGGCGGCGATTTTAATGCGAAACACACGTTCTGGGGCTCAAGATACAGTTCGAAAAAATGTAGAATGCTCTATGGGGCAGGTATGGAGTACAGTTGCGATTTCCATTCGACGGGTAAACCGACTTACTGGCCAACTGATACTTCAAAAATACCTGTTCTGATAGATTTTTTCGTTGTGAAAGGAATATCTACCAACCACATAAAAGTCGAAGATAGCTTTGATCTGTCGTCTGATCATTCCCTAATTATTTTGACATTGAGCCAAAAACTAATCTATAACCTAGATCCAGCGAGATTAACTGGTAGAGCAACTAACTGGGAAGTTTTTAGGAACGAAATTGAAGATAACGTTGAACTGAGCGTTCCACTTACGACACCCTATGAACTTGAGGTTGAAGTTGATCGCTTCGTCGAGATCGTACAGCTCGCCTCTTGGAATAATACTCCCATTCCAAGGAAAACGCCGGACAAATACGGCTTACGATATCCTCCGGAAATAAAGGAAATTGGTCAAGGAAAAACGAAAAGCGCGTAAAAAATGGCAACAGAGTCGTGCTCCGCAGCATAAAGCACACTTGAATCGTCTGTGCAATTCGTTGAAGAAAACTATTAAGGATTTTAAGAATCGTGCAATAGGCTCTTACCTTGAAAGTTTAACAGCGAAAAAAGATTCCAATTATTCACTTTGGAAAGCCGTAAAAGGCACCAATAGGCCCAAAGTCTCTGCGCCGCCAATTAAATTAAATCAAAATGAATGGGCAAGGGAAGATAAAAAAAAAGCGGACGTCTTTGCGGCCCACCTGGAAGAAACCTTTAAACCGTACGATAGTCAAGTGGTTTACGATAACGTCAATAGGCCGGATTTACCATCTGGCAATTTAACACTCACAAGTGCAACGCTAAGGGAACTCAAAAATGAGATCGAGATTCTAAAACCTAAGAAAGCCCCTGGTTATGATTTAATCACCGGAGAAATTCTCAAAGTTTTACCTAGAAAAGCTTTGATTAAGCTTCTTAATATTGTAAATGCTGCGCTCAGATTAAAACACGTTCCGAGCCAATGGAAAGTTGCGGAAGTAATAATGGTCTTAAAACCAGGAAAACCGCCAAATGAGGTAAAATCGTATAGACCAATTTCGCTTCTTCCAGTCATATCGAAAATTTTCGAGAGGATATTATTAAGGCGTCTCCAACCGGTTATAGACGAAAATAATCTTATCCCTGACCACCAGTTTGGGTTCAGAAGTAAGCATTCGACGATTGACCAGGTGCATAGAATTACTGACGTAATCGAGAAAGCACTTGAAGAAAAAAAGATTTGCTCAAGCGTATTTATTGACGTCTCGCAGGCCTTTGATAAGGTGTGGCATGATGGCTTGAAATCCAAACTACGACAAGTTCTCCCTGTATGCTTATACGATATTCTAGTATCATATCTGGGGAATAGACTCTTCCGTGTTAGACATGGAAACGAATACTCGCAGCTCAAAGAAATTTCGGCCGGCGTACCACAAAGAAGCGTTCTTGGGCCGCTTTTCTATCTGTTATATACTCGTGATATACCGAAAGAAGATGGCACTATCCTTGCTACGTTTGCCGATGACACTGCTATCCTAGCAGTAGGTAAAACAATCGAAGAAACGACTGAAAAACTGCAAAACGCGCTAAATAAAGTAAATGAATGGACGAGGGACTGGCGGATTGCCCTCAACGAATCTAAATCTGTTCACGTGAATTTCACTTACAAGAAAACTAATAACTTGCCAATTTTCCTAAACTCGGCCCGAATACCTTTTGCAAACGAGGCCAAATACCTGGGAATGACACTCGACGCAAGACTGAAATGGAATTCGCACGTGAAAATGAAACGTAAAGGACTCGAAATCAAATATAGCGAAATGTACTGGTTACTCGGAAAACATTCCCAGCTCAGTACTGAGAACAAACTGCTTTTATACAAGCAAGTGCTAAAGCCGGTGTGGACTTACGGTATACAACTTTGGGGTTGTACCAAGAAAACAAATGCCAATATTTTACAAACTTTTCAAAATAAAGTGCTAAGGGAGATTGTCCAAGCACCGTGGTATATTAGAAACGACGATGTCCACAGGGATCTCGGAATTCCGACAATCGAAGCTGAAACTAGAAGCTTCACGAGAAAGCATAGAAACCGACTAATCGGACATGTCAACAATACAGTCCTACAAATATTGGATGAGAGCAATTTATTGCGCCGACTACAAAGGACGAAACCCTTCGACTTGGCGAGATAGTGATAAACCGCGTCTAGATTGCGGAACATGCAGGATCTTTCAGTGGAAAGAAACCTGCCAAACGTTTTTATTTCGAGATAAAAAAATTGCTTGATAAGTTATTACTTAGTTGCGATACAAATTTATATCGAAGGGTGGTGTTTTTTTAGTTAGTAAGAATCTGACACTACTATGAGCACGCGCTTGCTATTCTCATAGTGTCTATGGAAGATTTTTCACCAACCCTCAGAAAAAAAAAAAAAAAAAAAAATTGTATTCAGTCATTTTACACATACACACCATATGGTTTCCATATTGATATATACATAGATGTAACAAAAATCTTATATTTATATTGGAATTAACTCTTATATTTACTCATACATAAAATATTTAGATTAGTATTAAGAATAGTATAAGATTAGCATATAGGTATAATGTGTATGTTAAGTTAGTATGTAAGGGAGTCCAATAAATGAAGTCAGCTTGGTAAGACGTATTTCATTGACCAGTGACGAGAGATATAACATTTTGGCGACGAGGAGAAAAACAAAAAAAAAAAAAAGTGTACAGTTTAAAATTAAGAAAAGTTTATACACAGTTTGATAAAGTTAAAAAATTCAATAAATAAAATAAATAAATTAATAAATGGGAAATGAGGATAAAACTCTCGTCAGTGTACCGGTCACAAACGGGTCATTTATCGGTTCTATTGAACAGTTCGTAATCGGGGAAGACTTTGATGATTACGTTGAGCGCATGAAACAACTGTTCTTCATAAACGATACACCAGAAAGTAAAAAGACGCCGCTGTTTCTAACGCTTATTGGACCTGAAAGCTACAAGAAAATAAAAGATCTTGTTGCACCGGAGTCTCCCACGACAACAAAATTTGAGGAACTGATTAAAATAATAAAAGACGGGTTTACCACACAGAAAAATATTATTGCTGAGCGTTTTAAATTTAATTGTGCGACACAAAAAGAAAACCAAACTATTTCTGATTTCATCTTAGAAATCAAAATGCTTTCGGTGAATTGCAATTTCAAAACGTTTTTAGAAGAAGCATTACGCGACCCACGTTTGCAAAATCGGTTACTTAGTACAGCGGATCTTAAATGGAAAGCGGCATGCAGTACGGCAAGGGAATTCGAACTTCTGGAGAAAGAGCAAAGAGAACTCGGTGGGCATGGCAACTTAAATGTAATCAATCGCTTCCATCCATCAAAAAATCAGCGCAATAAAATCTTTAATTGCACGAAATGTACTTCTACTCATTATATTAATGAATGTCCCGCTAAGAATTGGCAATGCTTCGTCTGCGGGAGAGTTGGACACTCAGCAAAAGCGTGCAAAAATAAACCGACACAACGTGATCGAAATACGCATAGGTCGGTACAGAGGGATGCCCAACGAGGGAGGTCAATGAAGGCGAAATTGGGGAGCTTGAACTACATCGATATTCCTAGTGCACCTGTGGTAGCAGATTTGGAAGTAAATGGACTCCTCCTCAAAATGGAAATTGATTGCGGAGCGGTAGTTTCAGTGGTATCGGAAAAAGACTATGTGCGGTATTTTGCGAAAATATTAATTCGAAAAGCAAATAATTTTAAGCTGCGTGTAGTAACAGGGGAAGTAGTGGAAGTGCTGGGGGAAATACCAGTTGTCGTTTGTTGCCAGAATAAAAAGTTTCACTTAAGTTTGGTTATAGTTAAAGGCAACAGTGATTTTTATCCACTTGTAGGCAGAAATTGGCTCGATGTAGTGTGCCCCTCGTGGCTTGACTTTTTTAAGGATGAAATCATGATACCAGGGCTAAGCTACGTGAATAAAGTGGTGGATAAAGTGAATAAAGTGAATAATGTAAATATAGAAAATTCGATTCTGAGTGAAATTAGAAGCCAATTTCCTAATATTTTTGGAACTTCGACAAAACCTATAACAAATTTTATTGCTGAAATTTCGGTTTGCGAGAATGCTCAACCACGTTTTCACAAACCATATACTATCCCTTTCAGTTTGCGTGAACGAGTAGACAAAGAATAAGTAGGATTAGAAAAAGAAAATATAATAGAACCAATTAAGAATAGTGCATGGGCAGCTCCGTTAGTGCTAGTTGAAAAAAAAGATGGTACGATTCGGTTGTGTGGTAACTTTAAAGTTACAATCAATCCATTTCTTAATATGGAGGTGTATCCACTGCCACTAATTGATGAAATGTTAACAAAATTAGGTGGTTTCAAATTTTATTGTTCGCTTGATTTATCGGGTGCATATCTTCAGTTATCCGTATCAGAATCCAGTAGAAATTTGTTAGCTATTAATACACCGCGTGGTTTATACCGTTTCTGTAGGTTACCTTTCGGAGTAGCATCAGCACCGATGATTTTCCAAAGGCTAATGGATACAATTCTGGCTGGGATAACTGGAATCGGCGTATACATCGACGATATATTGATTTGTGGTAACACAGTTATGGAGTGCAGAGACGGTTTGAATAAAGTGCTCACTCGTCTAAATGAAAATAACATTAAAATTAAGCTAGAAAAATCGTTGTTCTTTGTTTCTAGGATTGAGTGGTTAGGACACGAATTATCAGAAAGGGGTATAAAGCCATGTTCTGGCAAACTAAAAGCCATATTAGAATCACCGGAACCCTCAGATGTTAAGAAATTACAGAGTTATCTAGGTCTGTTGAATTATTATTCCAAATTTTTACCAAATTTTTCAGATAAGTTGTCCCCTTTATACGCCTTGTTGCGAAAAGATGCAGTCTGGTCATGGACGCAGGGTTGTAGAAATGCGTTTGTACAAAGCAAGAAATTAATTGAAGAGAATAATATTCTGCGTTCATTTGATCCCAAACTTCCTATTGTAGTAGCGTGTGATGCTGGACCGCATGGTGTAGGAGCTATTATCAGTAACGTGGAGAGAGGTGGAATAGAACGACCATGTTTTATGGCTAGTTCAACTTTAAGTAAGGCAGAAGCAAACTACTCGCAGTTACACCGGGAGGCTCTGGCGGTAGTTTTTGCTGTTAAAAGGTTTCATAAATTTCTTTATGGCTATCATTTCACAATCTATACGGATCATAAGCCGTTAGAGGTGCTTTTTGGTGATAAAAAAGCACTGTCCGTTGTGGCGTCTGTTCGTTTGCACAGATGGATATTATTTCTATCAAACTATCAATTTAAGATTGTTTGCAGACCAGCCACAAGACAAAAGCATGTCGATGCCCTTTCCAGGTTGCCACTTAATGAGCCAACTGGTGTTGACGAGTTAACATTCTCGTTGAATTTCTTCAATTATACTCAGTCGTTGCCGTTGAGTTGGAAAGAGATTGCATTAGAATCGAAAATAGACGATTTATTAATCGAAGTTAGAAGCTACGTTAAAGAGGGTTGGCCAGAACGTGGGGTAAAAAACCAAAGGTTGCTGCCGTTTTATCGTATTAGATATTCACTCGAACTAAATGATAATTGCTTATATTATGCGAATAGAATAGTAGTGCCCGAGAAGTTGAAAGAGTCATGCTTAAGACTTCTACATGAACAGCATATTGGGATGACCCGGATGAAAATGCTTGCAAGAACATGTATATGTATTTTTTTTTTTTATTGTCGGGATAGGAAACACTCGACTGGAGCACTCAGACACAACTGGTCCATTGTACTGCCAGAGAGCAAACCCTGACTTACCCATTTTGTTGGAATTTCCTTGACTTTCGAAGAAAGCCAAGCAAGCACTTCAGTGATGAGGAGCTTACAGTACCAGCACTCACCACATCCGCACCGAAGATCTGCCACCTGATACGAGCAAAGGCCGGACACTCACAGAGATAATGTTCCGCGGTGTCGTCACTTTCTCCACAAGCGTCGCAAATTGTAGTGTCACTTAAGCCTAACACGTTAAGGTGCTTGGCAAAAGCGAAGTGGCCTGTCAAGACGCCGATAAGTTGTCTACAGTCTTTTCTGCTGAGAGACAGCAAGAATGCCGCTGATTTCTTACAGACGTCCGGGAGCATGCGTTTAGTCAACCTGCAACCTGGAGAGTCATGCCACACACAATTGTGCTCGTGAGAGACCCAATCGTCAATGGAAGCCCTAACCGAGGACGCTGGAAGACCCAACACGGGTTCGGGACCGGAGAAAGCCTCCTCTGAGCCTTGTCTAGCAATCTCATCGGAGATCTCGTTCCCCAAGATCCCAGTGTGACCTGGGACCCAGATAAGAGACAGAGAATTCAGCCTTGCGACCGAGTTCAAAGAGTTTTTGGTTTCACGAACTATTTTGGAAGTGGTTAAAGGGTTAAGCAAGGCCTTAAGCGCAGCCTGACTGTCACTACAGACACAAATGCTACGTCCCTTCCACCTGTTCTTCACAACATAGTTCATGGCCATTAGGATTGCATAAGTTTCCGCTTGGAAAACAGACGCATATTTGCCTAACGAGAAGTGAAGTCTAATGTTGTCGACTTCCACGAAGACCCCAGCGCCAGACCCTTGACTGGTTTTGGAACCATCCGTGAAAATACGACTACATTCCATTCCCGGCTCAGATTCTGACCGAAGCCAGTCCTGGACACAAGGAAAGTCGACTCTGAATTTGCGCATCAGCTGGAGTTCTGGTGTCATTGCATCAGACGGCATATCCATAAGACAGGAGTCGTAAGATAAGTGTCGCGCAAGTTCATCAAAGTTCCAGTGTGGAGTATACCAAAAACCGCCCCGCCTAAGACGATGGATGGCTTTGATAGTGCAACCCATGATATAAGTATCAAGGGGAGGTAAGTTCAGCAAAGCGTCTAGAGCAGAGCCAGGCGTACTCGGGAAAGCTCCTGAGCAGCCGAGACAAGCCGTTCTTTGGAGTTTCGAGCAAAAAGCAACCACATATTTACGCGAGAGCCCCTTCCACCAAACAACCGACGCATATGCGAGGAATGGTCTTATCATAGCCGTGTAGATCCAGAGAACCTTATTCGGTGATAAGCCCCAAGTCTTGCCAAAAGCACCCTTACACTGCCAGAAGACTGAGAGCGCCTTGGATGTTTTCGACTCGACGTGTTTAGACCAATGAAGTTTCTTATCTAGAATCACTCCCAGATATTTGGCTTCATTGGAAATGCGAATGGTGACGCCTTTTAGTACTGGCTGAGTCCGACCGGTCAAAATCCTCCTTCTCGTAAAAAGAACAACCTCAGTCTTAAGAGGATTCACCGAAAGCCCACTCCTAGTACACCATTCATCGATCATGTCCAGCGCCGCCTGCGCTTTAGCACAGACCGTCGCCAGGCATGGCCCGACAGAAAGTACGGCGACATCATCCGCATATGCCTGAGCGTAGACGTTAGAACTATTTAGAGTGTTCAACAGAGAGTCGACCACCATGCACCATAACAATGGAGACAGAACGCCACCTTGCGGACAGCCCCTGTTTACCCCTGTCATAACATATTGGCCACAATCCGCATCCACTACCAACGTTCTATTCATTAGCATTGCTTTAATCCACAACACTAATGTTTCATCTACCCCGTGTTGTCTGGCAGAGTCGCACATGCAGTCAAAAGTCGCATTGTCAAAAGCACCCTCAATGTCGATGAAGATACCCATCGCGTATTCTCTCCTATCAAGCGCGCATTCAATTCTGGCCACTAGATTTTGAAGTGCGGTCTCACAGGATTTCCCACGCTGATAGGCATGCTGCATCTCCGATAGTGGATGCAGTTTCAAAGCAACTTTGCGCACGTGAAATTCTACCAGTCTCTCCATACTTTTCAGTAAGAAGGATGTCAAACTTATAGGTCTGAAACTCTTGGGGAGCGAATAGTCTTCCTTACCAATTTTCGGTATGAAAGCTACTCTGACAGTCCGCCAAGGTGTAGGAATATATGCCAGCGCCAAGCCAGCGGTGAAAATTCTTTTCAGAGTTGGCAATAGCTGATCTATACCCTGTTGCAGCATAGCCGGATATATTCCATCGGTGCCAGGCGATTTGAAACCATCAAAAGATGCCACAGCATATTTGATGGCCTCATCTGTTACCACGGCTGATGCAATATACCAACTGCGCCGAGTTTTCTGACTTAGATCAAGCTCAGCCTGGGTAAGCGGGCCAAGCTGCGACCTAGTGATTATCCGATTGCCAGGAAAGTGAGTCTCCAGCAGAAGACTAAAAGTTTCCGCTTTTGTCTCAGTAAACTTGCCATCAGACCGTCTGAGTGACTCCGGTTTGGTCGGCTTACCTCTTTTGAGGACTTTAACCAACCTACTGGTTTCACCGAGTGTCTCGATCTTTTCACAAAAATCTCTATAAGAAGCACTTTTCGACAAACGAATTAACTTCTTATAGTCTTTTTGCTTCGATCTAAAGAGATCCCAGTCACCTTCTAAATTTGTCTTAAGAGACCTATTCAGAAGTTTTCTGGACTCTTTCCTAAGCCGCTGCAGTTCCGGGCTCCACCAGGGAACCGGCGTTCTGCAGGAGTTTTTTGTCATTGGACACGCCAGTTCAAAACAGTTGGTAAGGACACTGGTCAGGTTTTGAACAGCATCCTCAACCTTTCGTTTCGTTCTGAGTTTAGCTGGAGTTTTGACAGATCTGTCTAGCTCTTTCCTAAACCGCACCCAGTTGGTTTTCCTCGGATTCCTCCTCTCCTGCAAAGTTAAAGCTTCGCATTCGATTTGGAAAACGATGTATCTATGATCTGATAAGGACACTTCCGGCAGTACCCTCCAGTTAGTAATCGACTTGAAGTACCTATTAGATAAAGTCAAGTCAATTACCTCCTGCCTCCTTGCCGTAACAAAAGTTGGCTGGGAGCCAACATTGTTTATTGTCATACCAGATGATAGTATAAAGTCTAGGAGATGGTTTCCTCGTATGTTGCATTTGCTGCTGCCCCAGACTGTATTCTGAGCATTAGCATCGCAGCATATGACTAGTCCCGTCTCCCGAGTGTCACAATACTTTATGAGTTCGGCAACCGCCTTCGGTGGTGGAGACATTACCGAATCATAAGGGAAATAAGCCGACGCAACGACGAAAGTTTTCCAACTTCCGTTTGTTTCGTAGCTTACAGCTGCAGCAACCAAGTCCTGACCACAAAATTGTCCAAGCTTGCTTACTGAGAGGAAATTCGGCACAATTAGACAACCTCTCGGTCTTTCAGATCGCTCGTCACATACCACCGTTACTCCACGAACACCCTCAAATCCACATACGCGCTTGTTCCGCACATATGGTTCCTGGATAGATGTTATGTGGGGTTTTGTACGCACCACGGAAAGTCTACTACTTAAGAGAGCGGTAGCAGCCTTGGAGTAATGCAGGTTAATCTGCGAAAATATCATAGATATAGTCGGTAGTTTTCGCCCATTACTTGCACTCATTTGGCAATTAAGCGGAAATGAATCCTTCCAAGATGCAGGTAAGGACGCATGTCATACCCAGACTTCAAGACCTCCACAGAGCCAAGATCTAAACCCACAACAAGCGAAGAGCCTTCCACATTTTCCCGATTCTTGCACTTGCCGTGAGAGTAGACGAACCATTCGCTCGTGTCGAGGCCAGGATTCTGGGTACGGAGACGCGTCAGCACATCCGCCGTTTTCCTGAGTTTCCCCGGGATAAAGCAAATGGCGCGCGTTCTCTTGATGGGCATGAGAACCACAAAAGAAGTGGTCCCCAAGGGTGGTATTTTCGGCACCGCATTGCTTAGCCATTCAAGGGTTTGCTGCGAGGAGCACTTCACCACGAAGGTTCCGCTCTTTAACGCACAGCCCTCCACTTGAATGCTGCCGAAGCCAACTCCCACAGACGATCTTCGCAGTGTTTGCACTCCGCGTCGGTCATCTTGTGATCATTGCCAGCTCTTGCGATTCGTAGCGTAAGAGCGGAGGAAGCAGTTTCACTATACAGAATCTGCTCCCTTCGCTCCTTCGATCCGGATTGCTTCTTACCGAGGGTCTTATCCACGTCAGCCAATTTCTGTCCGCAGGTGCTAGAGCTTTTAGAAGTTCCAGCACGCGCATCACCCAGATTTTGTGCGCGGGTAATACCTCCGGTTCGAGGCTTCTTGGTGGAAGGGCGAGCACCTGATGCACCCACGCTTCCGCCGAGACGAGCACCCTTACCCGTGGCTTTGCCTGCGTCTGCCATTTTCTGTCCACTAGTGCTGGGACCTTTAGGGATAGCAACACCAGCATCACTCAGATTTTGTGCGCAGATAACGCCACCGGTAAGAGTGTGTCCAGCAGAGGGGCGCGCATCAGATGCGCACACGCTTCCACCGATGAAAGTAGGCGAAACTTGCTTCGTCCGCTTTGACCTGTTCGAGCCAACTGAAGGGGAGCCGGCGTTGGGTCCGAGGGATAGACCGACTCCAGTTGGAGTACTTTCTGTCGACCTAGGCCTCTTTCCCGCCGCCATTGAGGGATGACTGCTACCAGCGCTTGCGCCTTCAGCTAACTCTGCAGCCTCTTTGCACCGCGCCATCGCCGCCTTCCTTCTTCTCCTCTTCAACTGACTCTTAGTCAGGAGCTTTTCGGAGTGCGCCGTTTCAGGAGCTCGTTCACCTTTTTCGGTATCCCGAGTCAGACCGTCTTCAACACAACTTCGACCAGCTGCCCGACTATTAAAACAGAGATTAGACGTTCCAGCCGAAGCCTTTCCGCCACTTTCTCCGTCATTCCAGCCCAGTCTACCAAACGAGTCGGAGACAGAGCCGCAGGATTCTTCAGAAGCAAGCATCGCTACTACTTCCGGGTCAACGCCAGAGGCGGGGGGTTTGAGTATGTTGGTTGGGACCTCCAGAATCCTTGTCCCGGCCGGGGTCGAAAAGACCACGGGTGGATTGTCGCTTGCGCGAGTACCACCTGGAGTATATACCGTGAATGTTTCTTCCATCATACTTTTAACAGGTTTTGCGTCACAGTCAAGACAGTCTTCAGCCTTTGGTTCGATGTCTCACCTGGGGTCCTTCCGGATCCTTAGGGTCATTGACTCTTAAGCCGTTCCGCCACGTCAAGGCAGCTGAAGAATGGGAACGGAACGGAATGTATATGTATAATATAGATAAAGACATCGAGTACTATATAAATAAATGTGGTACATGCAAGGCGTTGCAGAGGCGCATTAAAGATTGCCCAAATACCACGTGGCCAGAAACTACCTTCCCTTTTGAAAGGGTTCATGTGGATTTGTTTAATTTGAAGGGGAGGGATTTTTTACTAACTGTTGATGACTATAGTAAATGGGTTGATGTGTTTCTTTTAGGTAAGACCACGGCATCAGTGGTGATTGATAAACTTAAAAGTTTTATGTCTACATTCGGGTTTCCAAAAATATTAGTGTCTGACAACGGGCCTCAATTTGCATGCTCAGAATTTAAATAGTTTTTGAAAGTTAATGGCATACAATATTGTCCATCACCTGTTTACCACCCACAAAGCAATGGGTTAGCGGAGAGAGCTGTGGGTACAATGAAAGGGAGCCTAAAAAAGTGCATCGGTGTTCAATTAAACTTGCAAGATCATCTTTTAAATGTATTATTTAAATATCATAATACGCCTCAAACGACAACCGGAAGATCACCCGCAAGTATCGTTTTTTGTTATAATCCAATAACTAGTATTTCATATCTGTGTAAAAATAATGAGAGTAGAAAGATAGGTGAACAAAATAATAAGGTGAAAAGTCAGTATAAACAAAACAAGTTAAAGGAATTTGAAAAAGTAAAGATGAATTGTTTTGATTTATATCCAGGAGAAAAGGTACTCTATTGTCAGGAAGGGAGTAATTTTGCTAAATGGAAAGAGGGTTATGTACTAGAGAGAATAAGTTCGGTTATTTACATAATAAAGGTAAACGGTTTGAAGAAAAGAGTGCATAGAAATCAACTTAAGAAATTTATGAGAGATCCATATGTACCAAGTTATGAGAAAAGAAATGAAATTGCAAATGGGATCGAAAAAGTAAATGAAGACGAAAGCGAAAAGAAAACCACTGAAATAGAAAAAGACCAAAATGAAGATAGTGCTAACGAGGTAGAATTGGAAGGTAAAGCTGATTTACACCCAAGTAGAGTGTTAAGACCGCGAAAAATAATATCCTACAAATTGTAAATTTTATACTCGAGTAATTTATTAATATATTGTAAATTGACTGTAGATTATAAGAGTACAACAATAAACCAAAAAAAGGGAGGTAATGATATATACATAGATGTAACAAAAATCTTATATTTATATTGGAATTAACTCTTATATTTACTCATACATAAAATATTTAGATTAGTATTAAGAATAGTATAAGATTAGCATATAGGTATAATGTGTATGTTAAGTTAGTATGTAAGGGAGTCCAATAAATGAAGTCAGCTTGGTAAGACGTGTTTCATTGACCAGTGACGAGAGATATAACACATATAATCTGGCTATGTGACAGCGGTTATACAGTCAAGGCCATGCGGCAATACGATATCGGTACAACTGTCGGTTGTGCGGGTACACACGGTACAACTATCGTTTGCAACACCAAAGCTGTCAAACTATTGTTACAACAGTTGTGTCGTATATTTCCCACTTTAAAATATAGTCTTTAATAAAGTGTCGCAGCAGAGTCAAACAGTTTTGGAAAAGGTTTCCATCCGAAGGATAATCAAAATTTCTTGATTAAAGTCTTACAGTCGCGAATTTCTTTCGAGATATGATATATTTTAATTCCATTTCCTCTGTGAGAATTACAATGAGGAACGCCACAATGCGAAGATGTATTACATATTCCTTCTTTACTTTGCATAGGTTAGGTTAGGTTAGGTTAGGTTGAATTGGCTGCCAGCTGAGAATCGCCAACACACTTAGACAAATAATAGGTCCATTGTGATACCACGTAGAATATGGGAAAAAAAACTCTTCAGCTACCCGCTAAAACCATTTCGAGGTTCTTATGAAGCGTAGGAGACTCTTAATGTCGATATCTATCAGGTCGTATAAATCGTTGTAATAAAGGGATCCTAAGTGAAGCTTCCTTCTACGGGAGTGAGCTGGGCAGAATAAAAGAAGGTGAGTAATAGTTTCTTACTCTTCTTCATCCATGCAGCTTCTACAAAAGTCGTTCCCAAAAAGGCCTAGCCTTGTAGCATGTTTGCCTATTAGACAGTATACAGTGATGATACCTATTATAGCGCCGATATGCAATCTGTTGAGAGAAATCAAATTCTTAGAACGTTTTAGACCCAGCTTCGGCCAAATCTGTTTTGTCGCTAGATATGTTGACTTGTGCTCTTGACAGCATCCAGCTTAAATTTAAGTTTGCGAGTATCGGTAGGTATACCTAAGGTACCTTTATCCGGCAGGATGTGTATAGTTGTTCCTATTCTGTCGAGGTCATCGGCCTTACAATTCCCTGGAATGTCCCTATGCCCCGGCATCCAAAATAGGTGAATATTGAACAAGACACGATCGGTAGTCTAGACCCACTAAGGAATTTAAAGAAGTCGATTCCACGGATTTGATTGCAGCTTGACTGTCGGATGGCAAACGACTAACAAGGGCCTCGTAGGGGCAGCATCTCCCGATAGGTGTTGGTCCGCTAAGTAACGAGAAAGAGCCCCTGCAGCCAAAAACCTAGTAGATCTGTTAGTAAGCCCTACTCCCACCTCCTCGTGGTGCCATCTGAGGATTTCTTCGGAAATTGCTAACGGGAGAGGACGAATGGCAAGCTTCCTGCGCCAAAAAACAGGATAAGTGTCGGTTGGTCTGTGGCCCAGCGAGCCGCAACCGTAAACAAAAATCTTGCTCCGAAACGGAAATCAACGCCTCGGATATGGACAGATAATTTAATGACGACCTTTGGCTATCGAACACGGACAACGATCGGATTCTGGAACGTTAAGACCCTCCTGGACTCACTCAAGGAAGGGCCTTATAATGCCAGATTCCTCCAATTGGAGCGCGAATTCGCACGGTATAAAATCGACATCTTAGGGCTGAGATAAGATGGTTCGATGCTGGGGAATACATCTCCCCAACAAAAAGAACTGTCATGCTCTACTCTGGTAAACCAGCTGGAAGTGCACGGACTTCCGGCGTAGGACTGATGCTTACTCCAGTAGCACGTAGTAGCCTCATATCCTGGAAACCCCATTGTGACCGGATATTGACAGCTAGGTTCCAGAGTAGGGTTAGAAAAACTACCATCATACAGTGTTATGCTCCGACTCTAGACGCGACTGAGAATGAAAAGGATGATTTTTATAGCCACTTAGGTGCCGCTTACAACCAAACGCCTAATGGGGACATCGTTATGATGATGGGAGATCTGAATACCAAGGTGGGTAGCGACAACACCATGCTTAAGTACATGATGGGAGTTTACGGCGTAGGAGACCGTAATGACAACGGTGACCGGTTTGTGGACTTCTGCAATACCAACCACCTAGTCATCGCAGGTACGCTGTTCAAGCATAACATCTGCCACAAGATCAGTTGGGTCTCCACTGATAGGCAACGAAAATCCAACCAGATCGACCACATTGCGATCAGTCGCCGCTTTAGAAATTGTCTCCTCGACGTCCGAAACAGACGTGGAGCTGACGTCGGACAAGAACGAGATCACCATCTTATGGTAGCTTATTTATTCCTTCGTACTGCATCCGTCAAAAGCAACTGATCAAACCTAATTAACATCACCAGGTTTAATATCGACAGGCTCAAGTTTCCCCAACAGTTCAAGGACCATCTTGCTTTTGGAGCGCGAATTCGCACGGTATTAAATCGACATCTTAGGGCTGAGCGAGATAAGATGGTACGATGCTGGGGAATACATCTCCCCAACAAAAAGCACTGTCATGCTCTACTCTGGTAAACCAGCTGGAAGTGCACGGAGTTCTGGCGTAGGACTCATGCTAACTCCAGCAGCACGTAGTAGCCTCATATCCTGGAAACCCCATAGTGACCGGATATTGACGGCTAGGTTCCAGAGTAGAGTTAGAAAAATTACCATCATACAGTGTTATGCTCCGAGTCTAGACGCGACTGAGGATGAAAAGGATAATTTTTATAGCCACTTAGGTGCCGCCTACAACCAAACGCCTAATGGGGACATCGTAATGGTAATGGGAGATCTCAATGCCAAGGTGGGTAGCGACAACACCATGCTTAAGCACGTGATGGGAGTTCACGGCGTGGGAGACCGTAATGACAATGGTGAGCGGTTTGTGGACTTCTGCAATACCAACCGCCTAGTCATCGGAGGTACGCTGTTTAAGCATAACACCTGCCATAAGATCAGTTGGGTCTCTACTGATAGGCAACGAACATCCAACCAGATCGACCACATTGCGATCAGTCGCCGCTTTAGAAATTGTCTCCTGGACGTCCGAAACAGACGTGGAGCTGACGTCGGACAAGAACGAGATCACCATCTTATGGTAGCTCATTTACGCCTTCGTACTGCATCCGTCAACAGCAACCGCTCAAACCTGCTTAACATCACCAGGTTTAATATCGACAGGCTCAAGGTTCCCCAAGTGCGCCAACAGTTCAGGGACCATCTTGCCTTAGAAGCAGAAGCAATCAGCAGCATAGAGAACATGGATGACCACTGGAGTGCTGTGAAAAATGCTTTTGCGACTGGGGCACGCACTTATGTCGGTAAAAAGCAGAAACACCACCGCACATGGCTTTCTACAGACACCTGGAGATGGATCGATGAGCGTACAGCAATCAAGGCTCGGATTGCAGCGGCCTCAGCAGTAGAGAGAACCGAGCTTGAAGCCCAATACCGTGCGAAGAAGAAAGAAGTGCAGCGTAGTGTGAGACGTGACAAGCGCCAACATGTTAACTCACTGGCCTCAAGGGCTGAAGAAGCAGCGAGTAGGTGCGACAGTAGGACTGTTTACAACATCACTAAGGAGCTCATTGGTGGTCGAAACTCCAAACAACATCCAGTGAAGAGTCTAGACGGTGACCTTCTGATTTCGGATGAGGATCAGCTCACTAGATGGAGAGAACATTTTGCTGCAGTGCTAAATCACTTAGACGACGGCGGTATGATCTTGAATTCGAATGAGCAGTTCGAAGCAACAAATTCCCGAATTCGCACCGTACCTCCCAGTAAAGCTGAAATAATAACAGCAATCAAGTCCCTCAAGAAAAACAAAGCGGTGGGTATTGATGGCATCCCTGCCGAGCTATTTCAAGCGGCGCCAAATACATCGGCAGATTTGCTGCATCCGCTAATACGGAGAGCTTGGGATAGTGAACAATTTCCACAGGAGTGGAAAAGGGGGATGATCATTAAGCTTCCAAAGAAGGGTAACTTGATGGAGTGCGGTAACTGGAGAGGTATATGTGTTCTTCCAGCTGTAGCCAAAATAATAGCTAGAATAATTCTAGAACGAATTAAAGATCATTTAGATTCAACTCTCGATGTCGAACAGGCAGGCTTTCGCGCTGGATCCTCCTGCATCGACCACATAAACACCTTACGGATCATAATCGAACAATGCGTTGAGTATAGGTCTCCGCTACATTTACTGTTTATCGACTTCGAGAAGGCTTTCGACAGCTTGAATCGAGATGCTATCTGGCTGGCCTTGCGCAGGAGAGGCATTCCAGAAAAGCTTATAGCTATTATCAAGGCTACATATGAGGGCGGTAAGTGTCACGTCGTGCACAATGGTAAGGTGTCGGAGGACTTTGAAGTCCAAAGTGGAGTACGTCAAGGGTGCATACTGTCCCCACTATTGTTCTTGGTGGTTATCAGCGATGTACTCCGTGCAGCATTGACGGAAGCTAATTCTGGAATTCGTTGGACTATGACATCTTACCTTAAACACCTAGATTACGCTGACGATGTTTGTCTACTTTCACATCGGATAATGGATCTTCATTTGATGGCCCAAAATCTAGAAGCTGAGGCAAACAAAGTGGGGCTAAAAATAAACACAGCCAAAACAAAAGCCCTGAGCACTTCTTCTAACAACCGCGCTCAACTTAACATTGCCGGACAGGAAGTCGAGAAGGTTGATAACTTTCTTTATTTAGGAAGTGTGGTCTTGGCTAATCGCGGTAGCACCGAACTGGATGTGTGCAGCAGAATCGGGAAGGCTAAAGCTGCGTTCGGAATGCTATCTAAAATCTGAAAAGTAATGTTATCAGCTTGAGAGTCAAGCTGCGACTGTTCCGCTCCAACGTAGAATCGGTGCTGCTTTATGGGTGCAGTACTTGGAAGATGGACATCATTAACACACGCAAGCTGCAATTCTTCGTAAACAAAGGCTTAAGAATCATCTTGAGGATTTTTTGGCCGAACCGCATCTCCAACGAACAACTTTATCTGAGAATGGGACAAGAACCTATAAGCATTACTATACGTAGAAGAAAGTGGCAATGGATTGGACACACCCTACGGCGCGAAGACAACTCCATTACGAAATACGTCATGCAGTGGAATCCGCTCACCCAGGCAGGCAGAACAGCGGGACGCCCTAGGCAAACGTAGCGCAGAACAGGAGGAATAGAGCTCTTTAGGAATGAGTTGGAGGGAGCTCAAACGCGTTGGAGAACTTCGAACAAGATGGCGGACAGGCGTGGTTGACGCCCTATGCCACCCGAGGGGTTAAAGGATTTAAGTAAGTAAGTAAGTAGTTGACTGTCTGAAAAGATCCGAATAGGTTTAGTTTTTAGTTTTTTAGTTTTTAGATCACTTTTATTTCGGTATAAACAATTTAACAATTTAGTTGTACTTAAGTCTTATTTGGTTTGGCCTAAGGCCGTCTACCAGAAAAGAAAAAAAGATCCGATTCGGATATCTCTGGCAGATATCACGTGTTTTCTTAAGCTAAGGTAAGACTTCTTTAATCGCCATAATGTCCGCCTGGAATACGCTACAATGATTTCGAAGACGGAAGGAGAGCTTAAGATTAAGACTGCCAGAGAAAACATCCGCACCAACTCCGTGTTTGATTTTTGACCCATCAGTGTAGAAATGAATCGACTCATCTTCTAAAATTGCATCGTCCTCCCAAAGTGGTCTGGAAGGGATGGTGACGAGGAAGGTTTTATCAAAATTTAGACGTGGGATGGTGTAGTCCATATTTTCGGAAGGGATTTTGAATTTATTCCGAATGGAAGCGTGGCCAAATTTTTTTCTTGACCACTGTTGGATAGCTTCAAGGCGAACGTCTGTATTCGCTGCCATTTGCTTGCTAAATATATCGAGGAGTAACAGATGAGCTCGCTAGAGCACTTCTTTCTGTGCGGCAGCGGTCGAATTCCCTAGACGGAGTCAACGGTGGCGTCTAAAGTTCCAGTTAGGTTGAACTTAGTGAATACCTTGCGCGAGCTGCTTCGACGTATTGGGATCACAGGTCGGTAAGGAATTTCCAATGTTGGTCAGGTCCTTGAAATAGAGATAGTGACGGAGGAGCCCTTAATGGGCCAACGGCAGCGCTCATACTCCCTTAGTGGACCACTGGCACCGGTGTACCCGACCCCTCGTTCTAGCGGAATAATTAAGGAACTGGCCCTCCAGGTTGGGAGATGTGCCGTCGGGGTAACTTCCCTACCACGTAAAAAACCTATGGTTCCGAAACAACCAAAAAACCTCGGATAAAGATGACTCAACTGATGCCGACCCAAGCAAACGAAATAAGGACAACGACCTTCGGATCTGTACGTGGAATGTCTGTCCCTTTACAGACCACGTGCACAGCCAAACAACTACCAGAGGCCATAGACTGCTTTAAAGCAGATATATCCGCCATCCAGGAAGTGCGATGGGATGGGCCGGGCAAAAAGATGATGAAAAACGGTGATATCTACTACGGTGATTGCTACAGATGCAACAAGCATTGCAGAACTTCGAACAAGATGGCGCGCAGGCATGGTTGACGCCCTATGCCCCCCGAGGGGTTAAAGGATCTAAGTAAGTAAGTAAAGCTGTCCACCAGACAATCGCCCCGTATGTAAGTATCGGTCTAATGACCGAGATGTAGAGCCAGTGAGTTATTCGAGGCTGCAAACCCCATTTATTCCCAATAGCTTTTTTGCAAGAGAAAAGTGCTACTGTAACTTTCTTTACACTTTCTTGAATATTAGGTTTCCAGCTTAATTTCTTACCCAGGATGAGACCCAAATATTTTGCAGTGTCAGAGAAAGTTAAGCTGATACCATCGAGAGAAGGAGGGTCGATTGACGGAATTTAATATTTCCTGGAGAAGAGTACAAGTTTAGTTTTGTGGGGGTTTATACCCAAACCACACCGAACTGCCCATCTGGTCAGCTTGTCTAACGTTTTTTACAAGTTCCTTTAGAGTATTTAAGTGCTTTCTTGAGACAGCCAAAGCAACATCATCTGCATAAGAGATCGCCGTCTATCCCTCGCCTTCCATGATTATCAATAGCTCATTGATCACCAAATTCACCAACACCACCTTGCGGAGTGCCTCTACTGACAGACCTTCTGGTAGACGTCCCGCCCAGCTTAGAGTTGATAATCCGACCATTAAGCAGTAGATTAATCAGTTCGCAAAGTGAGCTGTCGACCTTCAGGTCTGATAGTGCATCTGCTATCGCTGATACATTGATATTGCTGAGAGCGCCTTCCATAACCAGAAAAGCAACCAATGTATACTCCTTATGAAACAGGGAGTATTCTATTTTACGCACCAGTGAGTGTAATGCCGGCTCCACTGATTTGCCTTTGCAATATGCATGTTGGGCCACCGAAAGTAGTTTCTTATCAATACTGTTGCGTAAATGGATATCAACCGGTCGTTCTAATGCTTTTAAGAGGAATGATGATAGACTTATCGGTCTGAACTCTTTTGGATTTATGTGAGAGCATTTACCCGCTTTGGGTATGAAGACAACTTTAGCTTCTCTCCACATCTTTAGGATATATACCAAGTCTAGACAACTTTTAAAAATTGTCTCAAGCGTCGGCAGTATTATAACCGATGACTTCTGCAACTCGGCAGGTATTATGCCGTCCGGTCCCGCGGATTTATATGGTTTGAAGCTGTGCAGAGCCCACTGAAGCTTGCTCTGTGCAATCAGTTGTGATGAGTTTGTTTTTTGTGCAGATGGTTTGCTGAAAACCATATTGCTAACAACTTGGGAACTGCCTGAGAAATGAGTGTCAAGCAGTGAATTTAGCGAATCTTCGCTTGAAGTCGTCCAAGACCAATGAGTTTTCTGAAGGTAACTGGGTGTTATTGGATTTGAAGAAAGAATTTTCCTCAGCCTAGATGCCTCAGAGGCTTCTTCTATTTTACCACAGAACAGTCTCCAAGAATTACGTTTGACTTTCCTTAACTCTTTTTTGTATATGTTTAGGGATGCCTTGTACAAGTCCCAATCTAACGCGCCTCTCGTACTTTTGGCATTATTGAAAAGTTTTCTACAATTATTTCTTAAAGGACCTAAGCCTGCAATACACCAATGCGGCTTCTGCATGCTCTGGGTTTACCTTCGTCGCGTACATGCAGGGTGTAGTGCTTAGGAGTCTTTAGTCCAAGTATCAAATTGTCCACAACCCAAGATTTCTGGACCAAGACTATATCTTCCCTCTCCTTTGAGAGACGGAGAAGAAAGCCAGCAGAAGCAGTAATGGAGTGGTGAAGGTTAATCTGAACTAACTGCAGTATTAGCACTACAATCAGGTAGAGGAACCTCTACCACTGTGGTATTCAGCTTCTAAGTCTGAGGACGATTCCAACAATTTGTCCTCACTCAAAAATAGTAGATGTAGTTTTTCAAAAATTTTATCCGTCTCCATGTCAGACAATTTGTCTTCATCGACTAAAGACGGATTATTAGCGAGCGACGCTGAGAGTCATCACTATACAAGGAAGGGAAAGTGACAGACTTGGGTTCGTTAGTTACAGCAGTGAAGTCCGAGGGATGAGGGGCAATTTGCCTAAATCAGACCTTATAGACCTTGAGGGCAATAGGGTCAAAGCCGTAGTAGACAACACCTCCGGTCTTCTCCAAAGGAGCAAGAGATTCCTTATTGATAACAATAAGTGCACATTGCACAAGCCTCTTAGCTCGTCCAGCTTTCCAATTGTTCGTCGGAAGTTCGGGATTGCTGACTTGCAGGATTTGAAGGATCGTATCCAGTTTGGAAGGTTCGGCTGGGATCCAGGTGCGAGTTCTCGGTCTACTCGGGATATCTTCCCTCGCAACAACCTCGAGCTTAGCACCTGGCCATACCTCCCCTAATTTGCCTATGGCTAGTTTATGGAAGTCGTATGACCTTTGGTCTTCGCATGCGATTAGCTTAGCATGGCCCTGGTGCCATCAGGCATCGCAACATCTAGGAGGAGGACCTGGATTCTCCTTCATTATGTCCAGGAATAATGAAAGTATCCGTGAAGGAACCAAATTCCATTTATCAGCGGCGATAGATCCGTCCGCATCACTTTTGTCGATGACAGCCATCATCAATTTGTCCTTAAGGACATCGTTGTAGGACTTCGATATCGGACGTTGGATGGCCTGGAAGAGGTCCTGATATTGTGTACCTTGGCTTCTTTTTGGATCCGACATGGATTGCTACAACGATCGCTGTCGCTCTTTGACGTGTATTCGCTGCTAGTACCAGCTTTGTCTTCACTGGCGATCTTTTTAGCCCATTCTACACGGGCGTTCACCTTTCGGTTCTTTTACACTCCGGTATATTGCCGAAGTGCTCCAGAATCCGGCAGGCTGTGCGGCGATCTGTATATGCCTGTTTAGCCGGCACACGGGTACGCCTTGTTCCCGACGAGTCCTTAGTGGAACGTGGGGGGTACTAGTACCTTGGGGCTCCATGCGGCTATTAGAATTAGGTGAACCATGTTTAGCCACAGTCTTTCCACTAACAAATTCTACAGGGACCGATAAAGTCCCTTGACAACTTGAGCGCCATACTACCGTCCAGTTTGAAAGGAGAACCAGTCTTGTTTCTAGTTTTTAGTTGTTCCCTAGTGGAACGAGGGTGAGTATTAGTACCCTGAGGCTCCGTGCGGCTATTGGTAGTGGTTGAATCATGTAAAGCCACAGTCTTCACACTAGCCAGGCTTGAAATAAGTCGAAGGAGCTCAAGTAAGGTATCCGCTGGCCTGTAGACGTCACCGTTGGTTCTGTCGGGAGAATTCATCCGCCTCGTCGCACGTCCTCCTTCTAAGGAGCTTTTGCTAGACTTCTGAGACGCATATCTCAGCCAATCAGGTGAACAAGATATGCCTCGTCCGGTTAAACATATGTGTGCTGAAGTTCACCCCGATGTGCTTACGCAGGTCTGAGTGTTCAGCTACACAAATATCGTCAGACTCAGCATGCGTTCATCGTTAGTTCACTATCAGATAGCTACGTATCCACGGGGCACCACGAGGAGGTGATGATACGATTTTGCTCCGCCATAAAAAAATACACAATAAAAATTCTGTTTAAACAATAACGGTCTGCATATTCTCAAAAGTGGGAAATTGAACAAAGTATGTACCTACCTGATATACCACCCCTGCATGAATAAAATCCCTTAGAAATTTCCCGACCGCCATATCTTTCTCGCTCCAACAACCAGTTTGTTTTGAGTACTTCATCATCTTTCCTTGTCCAGCAACCACCCACAACCCACCAGAAAAAGTCCACTGCTGTCACTTCTGACATTAATCCCAAAGAAGACCAGAAAACTTTTTTTTTTTTAATATCTCAAAATCAGCTGTGTGTGTATGGGCGTTTCTAACAAGAATAAAGTTTTTTCTACTCTTTTCTCCAATTTAATTAAAACCAATTTAGCGTTAATTAAACGCGACCCGCTGCGCCGCCCGAGTCAACCGCGAGCGCGATAATCGTGCAGTCACCCCACAAAGTGTTCAAAATATCGAAAGTCCCTGTTGCCGTTGTAGATTGAGCTCGCCATCCGTGTGTGAACAGAAAAGTGACAAAAAAGAGAGGAATTTTCGCGAAAAACAGACACAAGGCCGTTGGGTGGATAGTCCAGTGTCCAGTCGCGATTTTAAGCAAAATTCTTGCGCCGCAAAGCAACAGTGAACAGATGCCACCACTAAAGACGTATTCGTTGCACAAGGAGTTTTGTCGCAGTTCGGAGGGTGGCGGCGGCGGTGGAAGTCTTGGGGGCGGAGGTGGTGGTGGCTTCCTTAATGGAGATCCCAATTCTAATACAGAGTCGTCGAGACGTCCACCGCCGTATTCGAACGCCCAGTTTCCGTTCAAAGTGTTGGCGAACCTGAACAAACTGCGGGAGCAGTCACGGTTCTGTGATGTGGAAATCATTGCCGGGGGGACTACATTTAATGCACATCGGGCTGTGCTCAGTGCTGCGAGTGCGTACTTTGAAGCGATGTTTCGCCCCGAGCTGGGGCTGAATGAGGGAAAGCAGAAATCGGTGATATTGCATACAATTGATGGAGAAATACTGCACATTCTGTTGGATTTCATCTACACTGGACGATGTGAAATTATGCAGGTTTGCTTGGAAGAGTGATTATGAGTCTGGGGTAGCCCACTGAAGCATCTGCGGTCAGTTATAGAATGCTTGTCCGTCCTTTTGTGAAGATATCGTGACCTAGTCTACTTACGCGGACAAAACATTACGACAGACGTGTAGGGTCAGGATTTGAGGGTATCTTGAACGGCTACCGCTCAACTATATTGACTTATGGACTTTGTTTAGCGAGTCATGAATGACTGACAGGTCAAACTTTGCCCGCAACTTCTGGCATACTTTGGGTTTTGACGAAAGTCTGTCTTGGAATCGTAGCAAAATAAGGATTTGTCTCTACGAAGGTCGAGAAAATTAAATTTACTTACTCAGGTAGAACTACAGTCCGGGTGGACCTAGGCCTCAACCAACAAACCTCTCCAGCCAGTCCGGTTACAACCCAACTGCCTTCAGTTGCGCACGCCAAGTTGGTTGAGGTCCGCCTTTCGCTGGTTTGGTCCACCTGCCGCGAGGTCGCCCATCCGGTGTGGATTCGAAGATTTTCCGCTCTGGAACATTGGGCACCATCCGCTCTACATGACCCAGCCATCTTCGTCGCTGTATGTGAACACTTCTGACTAAGTCGATGTCCTTGTAAAGGCATCTAGAAAGCTAAAACCGTCTGTTTGCCCCTATATTACGAATTGTACTTAAAAAATGATAACTTCTCTATGTCCTCCTAACATTCAGCTCATCAACAACTGCTTGCCAGGCCTCAGTCTGTTCTCCTTGCTTGCATTTTCCTGAAGATAGTAGCCCAGAAGTATACGTAGCTTGTTGATATTGATGACAATGCATATCATATCCATTCGCTGATTTAATCGTCTTGGGAATCTTAGAACTTCCTTAGCTCCATTCAAAGTTTTATTCGTCCAATTCGTCGTCTTGTACCCATCTTTCCGTATGATTGATGGCGTGTTTTGATCTGGTGGCCCACTCGTAAGAGTGATTGTTTCCATCACCTTTCTGCTACTGATTAGTACCGCTTCTGTCTTATGTTCGGCTAATTTTAAACCCACAGCGTTGAACGATCCCGATTGCGTCGTTGCTTATTTGGACTACTTCTTCCAGTAGCTTGGCGACTACGACCATGACAATATTGTCTGCAAAGCCTACGATCGTTGCTTCTTCTGGTGTAGGCAGATTGTGTATCCCGTCATACATAACATTCCGCAGAAGTGGCCCCAACACCGAACCCTGTGGCAGTTCTGATAAGGTGTTTCTAAGTCTTGGAGCCCTGGTCTGCATAGGTCTGCGTCCGCTGATTACACCCCACCTTACTAAGCTTACTTTTCTGTGTTATTGCAGACGAACCTATGACACTGAGACAGTGCCTTCCTTACTTACTTACTTACTTAGGTGGCGCTACAGTTCGGGGTGAACCTGGGCCTCAACCAACAAGCGTCTCCATTTAGCTCGGTCTTTAGCTAATTGCCTCCAGTTGCGCACTCCAAGTTGGTCGAAGTCGCTTTAAACTTGTGCTTGCCACCTACGGCGAGGAGGTCCTCTACTGCGTTGTTCCTCGGGGTTAGATTCGAAGACTCTGCGGGCCGGAGCATTGGTATCCATTCCCTCTACATGTCCCAGCCTTCTCAGACGCCCAATATGCAGTTTTTTGACTAGGTCGATGTCGCTGTACAGCTCGTATAGTTCGTGATTGAATCTTCTCCTCCTAAACCCGTCAACGCAACCGGGACCGAATATCTTACGAAGAATTTTTCTCTTAAAGCGACCAAGGATCCTCTTTTAATAAAGTCCATGTTTCAGAGCCGCAAAGCAGAACTGGGACGATCAGAGTCTTATACAGAGTCTCCTAAGTTGTTCGAGATAGGGCTTTACTGTTGAATTGCGTTATAAGCCCAACAAAACAGCGGTTGGCAAAAGTTATTCTTCGCTTAATTTCTGCGCTGATCTTGTTTTTAGAATTTATAGCAGAGCCAATGTAGACCTAGAGTGCCTTCCTTAGCAAAAGGAATTCGGTTGGTTGCCAGCTGGACATAGACGTAGTTCGGCATGGTGATCTGCCGCGAAAGGCGTCCAAATTTGGTATTTCTAGTTTTCCGCTATAAGTCTACTTAGCTACCCACCTTCGATGGTTTGTATTTCACTCGTCCCCTTCGTGTTCCCCCGTTAGAGGTGCTCTCGCATTACAATTCTTTCCAGAATTAGATTTGAGAGTATTGCACTCTTACTTGTTTTCGGCGAGAATAGACTAATAGAGTGCACTCCATACTCCAGAATATGTTCCAGAGTCTCACTGGACTCGTTGCAGAATCTGCAGAGTCCTAAGTTTTCTTAGGTGTTTCTTGAGTCTACAGTGCCCTGTAAGGAAACCTGTTAGGATGCGTATATTACTTTTATTTGCGTTAATACCATCTTCGAATCTTTTTTGGATGTTGTTTCCTGGTAGTTTTTTTTGCTTGCCTCATACCTCGAGCTTTAATCCAGGTACTTGCCCGGTTCGCTCTCTCTCTACCTTCCTGAATTCTTCTTTTAGGGCATGGTCCCCTATTCCGCAGAATGGATCAGGACTTATAAACGATTCTGTTGCTCATTGTTTTGCTAGCGAGTCTGCTGCTTCATTACCTTCTATTCTAACATGGTCCTATATCGAATAGAAGGTTACTTTAGTTCTTCTGTTCAATTCGTTAAGCTGGTGTAGGCATTCCCACATAAGTTTGGACTTGATAACCTGGGCGTCAAGTGCCTTGATGGCTGCTTGACTGTCTGACATTATTGCTATGTCGCAATTCTTGTAGTTCCTTTGAAGATTGATTTGGACACTTCTGTTTATGGCATATATTTCGGGCCGGAAGATGCTGGTGCTCTTACCCATGGGTTAAGAGTACTTAGCGCTTGGCCCAATTACTCCTGTACCAGTTTCTTCCTCAGTTCTTGATCCATCTGTTTCCCACCTTATCGTATGGTTGTTCAGCCTGTAAACTGTGGATGCATTGCTCCAATTCTTTTTATTGCCGAGCTTCGATAGGAAATTCCTTTCAAAATTGATTTCCCTATTGCTGTCGTTCCTAGAGATCGAAGTTTTTTTTTACTATGCACCTCGAATTCTCTTGCTTCGATGCCCTTCTCTTTTCTGATTCCTTCTTTCGCCATCCTTAAGGTCGTTCTATTTGCGCAATCCTCAAACACAAGGTACGAGGGAATGGGGTCCAGGAGTACCTGCATGGCTGTGGTTGGCAAGTTCTTATGTCTCCAGTAATGCAGAGGCACGCTATTCGTTGCACCATTGAGTATGTTCCTCTTTGTGACTAAATTGGTTTGTTTTGCCCATGCTATGGCCCCATAGGTGATCATTGGCCTCACAATGGCTACATCCTCCTTAGAATGCTTGGACTTCATTCCCAAGATTTTCCCGCTGAGCTCCTGCGTATCATTAGGGCGCGTGTAGCCTTCATAGATATCTCTTCTGTATGTTTTTTCCAGTTGAGTTCACTGTCCGGGTATACTCGTAGTCCTAGTTACTTAATTTCATTGACTGGACTCAGTATCGAAAAGATGTGATAGGTTTTAGTCGTTCGAGTCGTGAAAAGTAGTATCGTTGGTTTAGCCGGGTTTATGTTTAGCCCACCCGAGTGGTACCATTTCTTAGCCCACTTTGTAAGATATCACCCACGGTTTCTTCAAACGTACCTATGGCGATCAATACTATGTCATCAGCATAAGCTTGCCAATCAATGCCGAGGTTGGTTAACTTATCAAGCAGTTCGTTCACAATAAGACTTCACATTAGCACTCCACCTTGCGGACATCCCCTTGTTGTGTTGACCTTGACGAGAGAAGAGACTACACCCATCCGATGAACTGAATACAGTAAACGCGATTGTGCACCGAAGTTGATTTCGTGGCCCTACCCTGACTCACAGCAGCGATAGGTAGTGATTAATCATTTGCATTGTTCCTCTTTAGACAAATGTTCAGGAGCTACTGGCAGCAGCAGATATGCTTCAATTGCCCGAAGTGGTTGATGGATGTTGCGAGTTTCTATGTCGTGAGCTGCACTCTACGAATGCTTTAGGCATATTGCGCTTTGCCGAAGCACACAATTGTGTTTCATTGGCAAAGAGTGCGTTGAACTATGTCCACTCAAACTTCCCAGCGGTAAGTCATAGAAAATGGCGCGGCCTTAACTTTTATCATTTACCTCTACCACCTCCCTTGTGTAGATTTCCGTTGAAGATGAATTCCTCGACACACCACAGTCACTCCTTTCACAGCTGTTAACATCTGAAATGTTACGCGTTGATAGTGAATCTCAAGTGTTCCAAGCCGCCCTACGTTGGATCAAACATGACGTAACCCAACGACGATGCTATGTCTTCGACATTCTGTCTCATGTCCGTTTGGCATTGGTTCCAGTGAAAGTAATCGATCAGGCGTTGAAAGATTGCCGTGATATGTCAATGAAAGTGGCTCTACGTTCCATTTGTCGTGACATTGCCTCGAAGCGAGGACAATTAGTTCCATTGCGCGTTTGTCCCAGACAACTGGCCAAGAAGAATATCTACATCATTGGTGGGTCTCGAAGAGAGACACCACGTACATGGAATCCTGCCGATTGTATCTTTGAAACAGTGGCCAAGTTCGATATATTCCGTCGTGAGTGGAGCGAAACAGCGCCCATGGAAATTGGAAGGATACTACCCGGAGTAGCAGCGCTTAATGGGAAGATTTATGTAATTGGAGGCGAGAGAGGCAGTCAGATTCTGGCCAATGGCGAAGTATACGATCCACAAAATGATAATTGGAGTCCAATAGCCCCTATGATTGTGCCACGATGTGAGTTTGGTTTATGTACACTTGGGCAGAAGCTGCTGGCGGTAGGTGGATGGATTGGAGATGATATTGGTGGATCGATGGAATGTTATGATCCTGAAACTGACACCTGGACGATGATGGGTGACATGCCAGAGGCAAGGTTCAGTATGGGTGTTGTGAGTTTTGAAGGATTGATATACATTGTAGGAGGATGCACTACGTCGACGAGACATTTGCCAGATTTAATCAGGTTTGTTGTAGCCGGAAGTTTGTGTGTGAATACTCACTAATCCGTTCCTATTTTTAGTTACAATCCCGTGACCAGAGAGTGGACACCGCTGGCACGAATGCAAATGGCTAGGTGTCAAATGGGTGTCGCAATCCTAGATCGCTATCTCTATGTTGTGGGTGGTAATAGCAGTCATCAAGATGTGCTTAGTTCTGTGGAACGGTACAGCTTTGATGAGGACAAATGGGTGACTGTAAGCCCAATGTCGGTGAGTCGAGCCATACCTGCTGTGGCAGCAGCTGATGGATTACTCTATGTGGCTGGCGGAGATCAGGTAAGTGGAGTATCAAAATAAAAAAAAAGTTTTCATTTGCGGTAGTCATATATAAAACGTGTGGAAATGTACTTATGTACTTCTTTAAGGGCACTGCAGTTCGAGGTGAACCTGGACCTCAACCAACAAGCCTCTCCATTTAGCTCAGTCTTTAACTAATTTTCTCCAGTTGCGCACTCTTAGTTTTTTAATGTCCCCTTGAACTTGTGCGCGCCACCTACGGCGAGGAGACCCTCTACTGTGTAGCCCCTCTGGGTTAGATTCGAAGACTGCGGGGCGGAGCGTTGGTGTCCATTCGCTCTACATGTCCTATCTTAAACGTCCAATAAGCAGTTTTTTTTTTTTGTTTAGGTCGATGTCGCTGTATAGCTCGTATAGTTCGTCATTGAATCTTCTCCAAAACCCGTCAACGCAAACGGGACCGAATATATTGCGAAGAATTTCTCTCTCGGATCGACCAAGTATATTTTCATCTTCCTTTCAATAGAATCCATGTTTCAGCTCCGTACCGCAGGACTGGGATGACCAAGGAGCGATAGAGTCTTCATAGTTGTTCGATATAGAGCTTTACTGCTAAATTGACTCATTAGCCCAATACAGCGATTGGCAAGATATATTTTTCGCTTGATTTCTGCGTTGATGTCGTTTGCAGAATTAATAGCAGAGCCAACTTATGTCCTGTGGGTCCTAGGGCCTCTACTATGCGCCATTGTGTACGGTTTCCGGCAATGTGTCTCAGCTCTCCCCAACTTTTTCCCAATTACCGTGCCTCCTTCTCGACTATTCTGCGTCATATTCTCTTCGGCCCGCCCGGTCTTCTGCCATCCTGGGTTAAATTATTCCATTGCATAGCATGGTTCGCTATGGAACTGTCTCTTTTTCGGAACGTGTGCCCAATCCACTGCACCTATTAATAGCAGAGCCAAAGTAGACAAAGTCCCTTACTACCTCAAAGTTGTAGCAGTTACATATTTGTGTTGTTGGGTTGCCGGTCAGTAGTTTCTAGGCCCAGGAGAAGAGCCACGTCGATGGGACGGTTCCACAGTGCTTCCGGTCGTAAGGTGGTGGGTTTGGCCGGACAGTTGAAGAAGTATTGTGTGTTGTGCGGACCGTTCGAACAGTCTGAACATCTGTCTTCGATGCTGGGTCAAGACGTGATTGGTAGCTATTAAGTAGTCGGCACCAACCCGAGCGTAGTTGGGCTAAGTTTGCCCTGGTCTATCGAGGTAAGTGACGCTCATCGTTGGCTATGGGTGGAGGGCGACCACCTAATACAATATTCGGGTGATGGTTGCGTACTGCATTAGCTACTGTCGCGCTGTGAATGCTATTGATGGCATCATTGTAGCGCTGGGGGTCGAAGTCCGGAAGTTGAGTGTAGGTGTCGATATCTTTTTGGAACGTTGTCAGGCTTTTGCGGATATGCCGAGGTGGGTGCTGAAGCGTTGTTAGAGAGTGGTTGGGATGCTCTTGTAGGTGGCAGGCCAGGAGGAACTGTTGGGAGAGCATGGTGTTGTGCTCCTCATGTGCCATCAAGTGGCAACCGGTAATAACTCGCATGGCTGCATTTTGGGACGCTTGAAGATTCCGCCAGTTTGATTTGCTCAGCTGTGGGGTCCAGATGGGAGCGGCGTAATTCATGATGGATCGACCGATCGCTTTATAGATGGCTAGCAACGTTTCTTTATCTTTGCCCCAAGAACTGCCAGCAAGGGATTTTAGAACATTGTTGCGGGATCTGAGAGGGCTGCGGATGTTTGATGCGTGTGCAGAGAAAGTTAGCATGCTGTCAAAGGTGACACCCAGAAGTTTTGGCTGTGTGACTGTGGGTATGCGTCGATCTGCGACTACTATATCGAGCTGTAGCTTCACTTCCTTTGTCCAGGACGTGAACAGTGTGGCTGTAGACTTTTCCAATGATAGCTGTAGATTGCGGCTGCTAAAGAACTGTTCTACGACAGCTAAGTAGTTGTTTATGATCATGCACAGCTCAGGTACGTTTGGACCCGAAGCGAGAATCGTACAGTCGTCCGCATATGACACAAGGGTTATGCCGTAAGGTGGAGGGGGCAACTTGAAAATGTAGAAGTTGGAACAGAATGGGGGACAGGACACCACCCTGTGGTACGCCTTGTTTGACTTTCCTATACTGCGATCTCGTGTTCCGGAATTCCACGCAGGTTTGTCGGCCGCATAGATAATTGGCAAACCAACGTTTGTAGGAGTTAGGCAGGCAGCGTGTACTCCTGAATGTTGTTGAGCATCGTAGCGTGTTCCACTGTTTCAAATGCTTTTGATAGGCCCAGGGCAACCGCGACTGTGGTCTGTGGCATGGATGTCTTTGGTTGAAGCCATTGCTGACTTGATTCGCTATGATATTAAGAGCCGAGGTGGTGCTGTGGCGTTTACGAAAATCATGTTGATGTTGTGCTAGATTTAAGTGTTCAACGAGTGTTGGAAGAAGGAGTGCCTCCAGACAATTGGTTCTACGTACCAGAGCAACTCGAAGACAACACCATCAGTTTTTCGACCAAGGATCGTCAACCCCAGTTACATATGTTATTTATCCAAATCGTCACTTCTTATTGACAGCATATACCTGGTTTTGCCCCCGTTTACCGCGGACCCCTTTTCGGCCGCTTCTGTTTCAATGCTTGCAAACGCACCGGTAACAGTCTGCTAATTTCTTCCAATTCTGTGAATATCGTCGGCGTATGCAAGCAGTAGTACAGACTTCTGATAGATTGTGCCTCCGGTGTTGGCTTGCGAATTCCGCACAATCCGTTCAAGTACAATATTAAAGAAGTCACATGGCAGCGCGTCACCTTGTCTAAAACCTTTTTTGACATCAAAGGTCTCGGTGAGGTCATTATCAACCTTGATGGAGCAGCGAGCGTTCTTTATCGTCATCCTGCACAGACGGACAAGTTTAGCAGGGACTTCAAAACTTGACAGAGTGCTGATTTGGCCGTCGTATTTCTGCAGAATAGTTCCAGCAGAATCAGACAGCATGGTCTCCATTTTGTATGCATATCCTTGTTCTCGGCACATTATACGCATAAGCTTAGTCGATTTGATAAAGCGTCGCATGATGTAGTCAAACTTGATAGATATAAAGGTTCCAACTTCAAATCTCAGTGGTCTCTAAAGTTGTCTTGATCTGTACTTCATTTGCCTTCCCACTTTACCTAATTAAGTCTTCCTACGTAAATTTGTAGAGAAAAAGTCCTACTTACCGTCTTTCGTCAGTAAACAATTGGCTATTAGCTCAGCAATAAGATTGAGAGGCTCTAAGCAGTGGAAGGAGCAACACACGGGATATGCCAAAATACTTTCGATGCACCGTCATCTCTCCACTTTCACTGACCACCTGCCCACTGAATATAACTTTAACAGGGGCTACATGCACTCCATACCGGACAGAGCTAAGTGGACGCAACGCAATGTCCTATACAACGAATCGCAGTCAATTTTCACGGACAGGTCCAAAACCTAGGACGGAGTTGGTGCCGGAATCATTTCAGAACCTCCTTTTTAACCTTCCAAACCATTGGAGCGTTTTTCAAGCCGAAGTTACCACTGTTCGTCAAGCCGCTGACTGTCTAGCGGCTAATACACTATCAACATCGGATATTGTTATCTACGTCGATAGTTAGGCAGCCATCAAATCCCTCGCATCCAACACTACGAAATCTAAGGCAGTGAAAGACTGCCGCGTATCTCTTAACGAGATAGCTGGTTAGTACAACCTCACACTTTGCTGGGTCACTGTGACATACCGGAAATTGTGCAGCTGATTAACAGGCTCGACAAGGCTCATCTGGTGCAAACAGCATAAGCATTATCGACATCGAAGCGCCAACGTCTTATGTTAAGTACCCTATTCAAATCGACGCGGAGAAAGAGGCCAATAACCGATGGCAACATCTAGGCAAATTTAACACATTCAAATGGTTCCTAGAGTAAGAAGGTAACCCACCCGCCTTACACATCGGCAGTACAATAGAACTACTTCTGGTATAAGTGCATCTTCATCAAGGGCCGATCCTAAACAACCACGGCCTATGCCGACTATCCTGGTTTCGGGAAAATTTCCTCCAGTCCTAAGTGAAAGTCCCAACTTCGCACTACAACTAGTGGACAACAGGGTCATCAGCAAAGGGCTGGGAGTGAACCCTTCCAAGACGGAGATAGTTCTATTCACGAAGAAAAGATCAATTCCTACCTTCAGACCCCCAAATATCGGTGGTATTGAACTAAGTATCTCAAGTTCAGCTCGATACCTGGGCGTAATTCTGGATTCCAAACTAAACTGAAAGGAAAATATTGCCGAACGCATCAAAAAAGCAAACGTAGCTTTCTATTCTTGCAAAAAGGCATTCAGTAATATGTGGGGCTTCAAACCAGCTGCGGTGTACTGGATATGCACGGCGGTTGTAAGACCCATTCTCACACATGTTTCACTAGTATGGTGGATGGTACTTGAGAAGGAGCTTTCAAACCTCACCGAAATCCAGAAGGCAGCGTGCATTGGAGTCATGGGATCAATGAGAATGAGCGGCAATGGAAACCAAGCTTAGTTTCACTCCGCTTGATATATATTGTAGCAGTTTGGCAGCCAAAACCGCTGTAAGACTGAGAGAAGGTCGATTAAGGTCATCGAGCCTTAACGGCCATGCCTCCATTTTGTCCGAATGGGGGACTATCAGTGGATTGACGGAAACCGATCACATGAGCCCGATGCTAGTATCTGAAAGGAGATTCACTGCAAGAATTCCTGACCCAATATACTGGAAGATCCGAAGAATCATTAAGAAAAAGGAAATGGCGGTCTATACCGACGGTTCTAAGATAGACGTTGGCACGGGAGCTGGAGTTTATTGTGAAGCCCTAGGAATAAGCCACTCCTTTAGAATGAGCGACGACTGCAGCGTCTTTCAGGCCGAAGTCGCAGCCATCATACAGGCTGCTGAAACTATACGCAAAAGTAATATCGTTGGTAGGACGATCATTGTCTATATAGAGAGCCAGGCAACCGTTAAGGCTCTGGACTCTGCTGTAATTAGGTCGATGCTTGTGAGGACCTGCAAATCACTTTTAGACGAGATATCTAGAGCCAATGTCACCCTCTGCTGGGTACCAGGGCATATGGATCCCGAAGGAAACAAAAGGGCTGAGAAGCTTGCTAGAAAAGGGTCTTACTTACTTACTTAGGTGGCGCTACAGTTCGGGGTGAACCTGGGCCTCAACCAACAAGCCTCTCCATTAAGCTCGGTCTTTAGCTAATTACCCCCAGTTGCGCACTCCAAGTTGGTCGAGGTCCCCTTGAACTTGTGCGCGCCGCCTACGGCGAGGAGGTACACTACTGCGTCGTCCCTCTGGGTTAGATTCGAAGACTCTGCGGGCCGAAGCGTTGGTGTCCATTCGCTCTACATGTCCTAGCCATCTCAGACGTCCAATACGCAGTTTTTTGACTAGGTCGATATCGCTGTAACCCGTCAGCGCAAACGGGACCGAATATCTTACGAAGAATTTTTCTCTCGAAGAGACCAAGGATATCTTCATCCTCTTTCAATAAAGTCCATGTTTCAGCGCCGTAAAGCAGGACTGGGATGATCAGGGTCTTATATAGAGTCTCCTTAGTCGAGATAGGGCTTTACTGTTGAATTGCTTATAAGCCCAAAAAATAGCGATTGGCAAGAGTTATTCTTCGCTTGATTTCTGCGCTGAGTTTTCGAGTTTATAGGAGAACTTAGGTAGACAAAGTCCCTTACTACCACGAAGTTATAGCTGCCTACTGTGTTGGCTGTCCCTTCTTGTTGACAGCATATACTTGGTTTTGCCCTCGTTTATCGCTAAACCCATATTGGCCGCTTCCGCCTCAATGCTAGCAAACGCACCGGTGACAGCCCACTGAGTTCTTCCGATAATGTATATATCGTCGGCGTATGCAAGCAGTTGTACAGACTTGTAGTAGATTGTGCCTCCGGTGTTGGCTTGTGGGTTCCGCACAATCCGTTCAAGTACAATATTAAAGAAGACATGACAGAGCGTCACCTTTTTTGACATCAGAGGTCTCGGTGAGATCATTACTGACCTTGATGGAGCAGCGAGCGTTCTCCATCGTCAGCCTGCACAGACGAACAAGTTTGGCGGGGATGTCAGAACTAGACATGGCTCTATAAAGCTCTTCTCTATAAATGCTGTCATACGTGGCCTTGAAATCGATAAAGAGATGGTGAATATCGATTTGGAATTCTTGGGTTTTCTCCAGGATCTGCCGAAGTGTGAAGATTTGATCGATGGTGGACTGTCCTGGCCTGAAACCGCACTGATAGGGTCCAATCAGGCTGTTGATAAAAGGTTTCAGGCGTTCACACAATATCGCAGAAAAGATCTTGTATGCGATGTTGACTAGACTGATACCTCTATAATTAGGAAAGGGTCGGAGCTGCACTTATCGCGGGCCCTTCCTTTTATAGTAACCCCAATCAGTTCCTTACGGAAGAAAATAGTAGTTGAAGCTATCGCTCGAGCAAACAGACGCTGGGTTCATCTGGAAACATGCGCAACGGCCTGGGCGCTATGGCCGGCCTTCAGCAAGAAGAGATCAACCTCTCTGGTAAAACTTAATCGTTATAACGCACGGGTCATTTCCTGCATAGTTACTGGTCATTGTTCCATTGGCATTTACGCGGAATTACTCTGTGTACTTCATAACGACTATTGCAGAAGTTGCAGGGACGAAGAAGAAATTAAATCTGTTCGTCACGTACTGTGTAATTGTCCTGCCCTATGCGTTAGAAGAATGAGGACTCTTGGTAGTTACTTCTTCTCGGAGCTGGAGGACTTAGGCAATGTAGAGCTGACGGACTTCCTGAGATTCATATCACTATCTGGGTGGTTCTACCAGCGGACTATCTTTACAGTGTTTGCAGGGTTAAATAATCTAGGCACAATGGTCCCGAACTGTAAGTGTAAGTGAGCAATGACTCTTTTTGTCACAAGGCACCCATCTACCTCACCTAACCTACACACATACCATATTTTATATTTAAATAAATAAAAGTGCTACTTACTCGTAGTTATAATTGCAATATGTTTTATTTATTGTATTCGCCTCATCTCAATCATATCGAATCGAATCAGTAATTGATATACCTTACGTACGATACCATACTCATAAGCGTTGTATTGCTGTAACGAAAGTAACGAGTAACGATATCTTTGTAACGGGTATTGAGATCAAATGTAACGTATACATATGGGTACACATATGTATACGTTACGTTCGCGTACCTTCCGAGTCAAAAACTAACCAATTGTTAAATATGACATGATGAGAGTAAAAACTCTCAGAGAGCGGAAAATCTAAACAAAAGTACTCGAATGAAAAGCGAACCATGTCGAGCCAACTGTTATTAAAAAAAATTATAATGAACAAATTAAACTCGTGTGAAAATCAACAGATTCATATTAAGTTGAAGATGAATGTTTTGGGAAAACATTCACACATCACAGCATTTTCTTTAAGATACGTTGCATCCATATTTTTCATTGACTATTTGAAATGGAATTAAAAACACTTCGACTCATTTAGTTTAGCAATCAGCTGGTTCTACTTGGCAGTTTGTACGATCGTGCCGGCAGAAATTCAAGCACAGAGAGGAAATATTCGCTACTCGTTACTTCTCAATTTGCCTCTTTATCTGTCATGATGTACGCGAATACACTTCGATCACCTTAAAGCACCTTAAAGTGCTTTAGATTGTGTACGCGAATAAACCTATTTTGTCGTTATTTTTACAGCTCTACCACCGTTCCCTCTATTGGTGTTGTTCGCTAATAGATGTTAGCAGTATTTATTTATTTCTCATTCGTATATATAAATCTAAGTGGCAAAATGCGTTTGTGTCCCTCTACCGCTCGTAAGTTTCAACCAATTTACTTGGTTTTTTTTTTTTAATGTAGATAATTACGGTACGAAGGTGATAGGCAAAAAAATTACAAAAACATACAGATTTAGCTCCAGGCGCCTGCCTGACAGTTGTTTTTTTTTGTTAGGCGTAGCAACACACGCTGGGTGCCAGCTAGTGAAATATATAAAGTCAGTCAGATCAGTTGTGAATGCTTGTGTGAACACTACTGCGAAGGCATGACACAGGCAGTAGTTTGGTCATATCACTGGAACAATTGTTCGCTCTGTTGATGATGATTTACATATGACTTCGGTTATCGGGAAAAAAATACTGTGAATCAGAAGCAAAGAAAAAAATAACAAAAATCTCCCCAGTTATCTGGACGCCACCCCCGGAGTTTCTCTGAATCATAAACTACTGAGCTTCAAACCACTAGACCAAATCGTTTTCTCTCTCTCTCTCTCTATCTATCCTTTCCAACGCCCGCACTATGTGTAAACATATTAAGGGTATTCATAACCCCTTGAGAGCACGCAAATTATAAAATAAAAAATAATAATAATAATAAATACATGAAAACTAAAAATCTCATTCTATTCTTTGTTTTACAATATTTCTATTTCAGCCATGCGAAGTGAATTTCTATCGCGCTCAGGTCACAATCAGTGCCGTCGAGTGCTACGATCCACTATCAGATACGTGGAAAAATTGTCCAGATCTTCCAACTAGCCGGTCCGAGGCCGGTGCTGTAGTTGTCTAACATAGTGTTTTTTATTTTTGTTTGTTTGTTTGTTTTATTTCATTGTTTATGACAACCTTTGTCTCTACACTTGCGGACTGATTTTAATCGATTTATTTTTATTTTTTTGCTTTTATTTGCTAAATTTTCTCATTAATAAAAATATCTGTTCTTAATTCGTTAAAGGTTTTCTTGTTTTATCGAAAAATAAAAGAACTGAGACAATTTTTAATTTATTCTCATTTTTTTCATTCGATTTGTCTTAAGTTTCGTTAATTTTTATTTTTTTATTTTAAAAAAAAGAAAGATATTTAGCTTAAGATAAAGAAAATAATAAATAAAACCAAACACAATCTAATATTGGTGATTGGTTCATTCCGAATCGCATTCCGAAGAAGATTATGTAACCACTTTTGGCCACAAACACACTGTGTCGGTCCAAAGGTGGTATATCCAGTTTATTGTTTTTTGTATCAATGTGTCAAGCATGATTGTAGTGTCCGTTTTTATGTTTTAACAAAAAAAATAAAAAGATTATGTAGATTAATCGCTGAATAAAACAAGTTCATTAATCATAACAAAAAAAAATATATATATAAATATAAAAATATGTTTTACGGATATTACTATATGTATTAATAGAGATTTTATATATGTCTTTAAATTTGAAATAAAAATATACTAAATATAATATATGGATAGATGGAAACAAAATCGAGTTTTTTTTTTCTTTTATTTATCTGCTTGCTGATGCCCGTCTGCGTCTGCGTGGTCCGGAATAATATTAGCTTATATGGCTACAGAAGGAAAACATCAAACGCCATGATTACGAGGGCAAGGTGAAAAGTTCTCGACCTGACAATGAAAGACTGCGATTTTCAGTTAAAAAATAATTTTACTTTTCTACATAATCTCCCTTGACTTCAACACACTTAGTCCAGCGTTTCTCCAACATCAGTATTCCTTCTCGGAAGTGAGAGTCTGGAAGACTGTGAAAATATTCATCTGCGCCCCTCTCAACTTCTGCATTGGATGCGAAGCGCTTCCCAGAAACAAGTTTCTTAAAGTTTGGGAACAGATGGAAGTCTGAGGGTGCCAAATCAGGTGAATATGGGGGATGGCCGAGCAAATCGTACCCCAAATCCCGCAGTTTTCCCATCGCCAACGCACACTTGTGTACAGGTGCATTGTCCTGGTGAAAGATGATTTTTTTCTTCTTCAAACCAGGCCTCTTCTCGCGAATTTTGGCATCCAGCTGGTCAAGAAGGTTGGAATAATATTCTGCCTGTAATTGTTCTGCCTTTCTCAAGGTATTCAATTAACAGGATCCCTTTCGCATCCCAAAACACACTGGCCATGACCTTTCCGGCAGATGCGATCGACTTCGCTTTCTTTGGCGCTGAACCACCAAAATGAAGAATTTTATGACCGCACGATATTCAAGTTTATCCATTTTAACGAAAAACACGCAAGACGTCTACTGCAAAAATTCGTGTAAACAAACTACTTGAGAGAACAAGTGGAAAATTGTCATACGAATGAATGAGAAGTGCACCCAGGCAGGAAACATACATTTTTGCTGATTGGAACGTTATCTCTGCGTAAGGCCGAGAACTTTTCACTTTGCCCTCATATCAGCTATAAATTTGCGCCCATAAGTAGTCAGGGGCGTTTTTAGTTTTAATTTTCCCTAAACACCCCAAAACTTATCTAATGTATAGGTTTGTACAATATATGTATGTACATATGTATGTATAGTATAATCCCTGGTTTTATATATTTTGTGTTTATTCACTCGAGATATTACTTGCTTACTTAGGTGGCGCTACAGTTCGGAGTGAACCTGGGCCTCAACCAACAAGCCAACAGGACTTTAGTTAATTGCCTCCAGTTGGACACTGCAAGTTGGTCGAGGTCCCTTTGAACTTGTGCACGCCATCTACGGCGAGGAGGTCCTCTACTGCGTTGTCCCTCCGGGTTAGGTTCGAAGACTCTGCGGGCCGGAGCGTTGGTGTCCATTCGCCCGACATGTCCTAGCCATCTCAGACGTCCAATACGCAGTTTTTTGACTAGGTCGATGTCGCTGTACAGCTCGTATAGTTCGTGATTGAATCTTCTCCACCAAAACCCGTCAACGCAAACGGGACCGAAAATCTTACGAAGAATTTTTCTCGAAGCAACGAAGGATATCTTCATCCTCTTTTAATAAAGTCCATGTTTCAGCGCCGTAAAGCAGGACTGGGATGATCAGGGTCTAATACAGAGTCTCCTTAGTTATTCTAGATAGGGCTTTACTGTTGAATTGCCTTATCAGCCTAAAAAAAAAACAGCGATTGGCAAGAGTTATTCTTGGCTTGATTTCTGCGCTGATGTTGTTTTTCGAGTTGATAGCAGAGCCAAATTACATAAAGTCCCTTACTACCTCGAAGTTATAGCTGCCCACTGTGACGTTCTGTCCAATTCGTCGGTGTTGGCTGTACCTTCTTGTTGACAGCATATACTTGGTTTTGCCCTCGTTTATCGCTAAACCCATTTTGACCGCTTCCGCCTCAACGATTGCAAACGCACCGGTGATAGCCCGCTGAGTTTTTCCGATAATGTCTAAACCGTCTTCGTATGCAAGCAGTTGTACAGACTTGTAATAGATTGTGCCTCCGGTGTTAGGTTGTGAGTTCCGCACAATCCGTTCAACTGCACTATATTAAAGAAGTCACATAACAGTGCGTCACCTTGTCTAAAACCTTTATTGACATCAAAGGTCTCGGTGAAATCATTACCGACCTTGACGGAGGAGCGTTCTCCATCGTCAGCCTGCACAGACGGACAAGTTTGGCAGGAATGTCAAAACTAGACATGGCTTTATAAAGCTCTTCTCTATATATGCTGTCATAGGCGGCCTTGAAATCGATAAAGAGATGGTGAGTATCGATTTGGAATTCTTGGGTTTTCTCCAGGATCTGCCGAAGTGTGAAGATTTGATCGATGGTGGACTTTCATGGCCCAAAACTGATAGGGTCCAATCAGGCTGTTGATAAAAGGTTTCACCCGTTCACACAATATCGCAGAAAAGATCTTGTATGCGATGTTGAGCAGACTTTTGCCTCTATAATCGGCGCAGTTGAGGGGGTCTCCTTTCTTATGGATCGGGCAAACGATGCTGAGATTCCATTCATCAGGCATACACTCGTCTGATCAAATCTTAGAGATGAGTTGGTGCATGCACTCTACCAATTCATCACCAACTGCCTTGAAAAGTTTGGCCGGTAAGCCGTTCGGTCCTTGTTGGACTTGAGCTTATGTATTGCTATCTTCAGTTCATTTTGGTCAGGTGGACGGAAATTTTGACTATCATCGTCTATGTTGAATGGCTCATTCTGTCTGACAGCGGGCTGTTGGTCTTCGTTGCCGTTATACACTCTGTAGAAGTAGTTTTTCCATATTCTCAGCACCGACTGTGGTTCTACTACGACGTTTCTATTTTCATCTCTATAGGTTTCAGTACGGGTATTGCTCCTCTGATACGTTCTTTTTACCTTTTGGTAAAACTTCCGTACATTGTTCCTGGAGTATAAACTCTCGATATTCTCAAACGCGCGCTTCTCATGCACTTTCTTCTTCTTTTGGAGAAGCCGATGTTCTTCCCGTCTCTTTTGCTCGTAGAGCTCACGAGCAGCTCTCGTGTTCCGTTGCAGCGCCGCTTTGTATGTTTATTGTTTTGCTACATGCACTCGCCGGCATTGTTCGTCAAACCAGGGGTTTCGCGGTGGTGGGCGAGCGAGACCCAGCACATCAGTAGCGGCGTTTCTGATGATATGTTGGCAGCGTTGCCACTGGTCTTCGGCCCTTGATGCTGGTACCATAGGGATGATTGAGAGATTTCAGGATACGCGTTCAGCGAAGAGTCTGGCAGTCTCTTGCGATTGTAGCTTTTCGACGTTAAATTTTCTCACAGTGATTCTTCTTTGTTGCATAGTTTGGGAAATCCGCATTCGTACCTTGGCTACAACAAGGTATTGATCCGAGTCTATGTTGGCCGCTCGGAAGGTCCGAACATCCAGAATACTGGAGGCATGCCTTGCGTCGATCGCAATATGATCAATTTGGTTGATCGTGACATGATCATTGGACCGCCATGTCTGCTTATGAATATCGAGATGAGGAAACCATGTGCTTGCTATGGTGACATTTCGCTCCACAGCGAAATCAATTAGCCTTATTCCGTTATTAGATGTGGTGTCGTGTAGTCTATGCTTACCTACCGCCCTACCAAAGACGTCCTCCTTTCCTACTTTGGCGTTAAAATCCCCCAAAACGATTTTAACGTTGTATTTAGGACATTGCTCGTATGTTTTGTCGAGGAGCTCGTAAAAACACTCTTTGGTGGCAGGGTCCTTTTCGTCCGTGGGGCCTGAGTGGATCAGAGAACGGGCAGCACAAGTACTCTGTCGTTTTGGAACTAATGCGATACCCATTTCCCTCCAAAACATCCACCCACACATCAAGTGCTCGTTGCAGGGATGCAGGATCCTCACTTATGACGGCTCCATCGTCAGCAAAGAATAACTGATGTACCTTGGGGTCCATCACTTTACCTTCAAGCAGATAATCAAGGACTGTAATAAAGAGCAAAGGACTTAAAACGCTTCCGTGGTGCACCCCGACTTTGACTGGGCACTCTTCGGTTACTCCAGCGCGGCATCTTACTTTTGTCTTTGCTCCTTCGTACATGTCCATGATCATCTGTACATAGGTTTCTGGAACCCCTCGATGTCTTAGCGTCACCCATATCAGATCTTGTGGTTGTCTGTCGAATGCCTTTTCAAAGTCAACCAATACAATATGCAAATCCCTTAAGGAATCACGATGTTTTTCCATTATGATCCTTATATTTTGGATTGCATCTGTGGTTGATTTACCCGAGACAAACCCGCACTGATCATCAGATAGCCGTATTATTTTTCGCAGTCGGCCACCTAATACCCGCTCAACGATCTTCATGGTGTGTGACATCAGCTTGATCGAACGGTAGTTATCACAGTTTCACGTATCACCCTTCCCTTTGTATACAGGGAGAAGGTAACTTTCCCTCCATTGATTCGGCATTGTATCACCTCTTACGAATTTAGAGATGAGAATTCTGAGCCATCTAAACCCGATGTCTCCCATCTTTTTCCAGAACTCAGAGGGTATTTCGTCTGGCCCAATCGCTTTTCGTTTTTTGGAGTATTTGACCGCCTCACTAACTTCTTCGACTGTAATGTCGAGTATTTCTTCACAGTAAGGGGTGGCTTTTCGGAAAGTATAGCCGGGGAAACTGTTCATTCAAAAGTTCTTTACAATACTGCCGCCACCTCTGCAGAATTTTGTCGTCATCCACAAGAAGCTGGCCATGAGCATTGTTAATGAACTTTGGCAAACGAATCTCCTAAGCATTCCTCCTTCTTTGGGCGGCTATTTTAAAGATGGTTGCGCTCTTGTTCACATTGTGTCTTCGCAGCTCCTGGATAGCCTGGTTTGCATGAGCAACCGGGGAAGATATTTTTTCCAGCTCCCGATACAGGCCCTCCGTACTCTCTGCTTGAAGCTGGGCGCACTTCTTCTTCGCTTTTTTCTTGCAACATCTGTATTTCATTTCGAGGCGAACTTTTTCGTCACTATTATTAGAGGGGCACTTTGACCAAGCTTTGAAAGCTGCTTTCTTCTCATTTATCACTTTCTTAGCTTCATCACTCCACCACCATGTTTCTTTGGCGTGTTGATGGTGGCCTTTGGAAGCTCCTAGCAGTGATTTGGCCTTATTTAAGCAAGTTCGCTGTAGGGAATCACACATATTTTGTGCTCTGCACTCTTCATCCTCAGCTCCATTGATGGTGTGAGAGAGGTAATTTTTCAGTACGAAAACAAAAGCCTCGCCTTTTTCTTTGTCCAGATTGTACCACTTGATTTTCTCAGAGACCCTTGTTTGTTTGCTTTTCTTCGGTGTTTTCATAAAAATTTCTGTTAGCAGGAGACGGTGTTGCCGAGCGATTGCCTCTCCCAGGATCACTTTGCAATCTTTTACCCGAGGCTTCATGAAACTGGCTACCAGATGGTAGTCAATCTGAGTTTCATCTCCACCACTGCTGTAAGTGATCAGGTGTCGGCTTTGTGATGAACATGGTATTTAACACGATAAGACCGTGTGATTTGCACATGCTTAGGATGTCTTCACCAGAAAGGTTCCTGGTGCCATATCCTAGTCCTCCATGGCAGTCTTCATAGTCTTCGTTTGACTTCCCGACATGTCCACTCAAATCTCCTCCCACAAACAGAAATTCTTCCTTTGGGATGTTCTTAAGGAGATTGTGGAAATCTAGCCAAAATGCATCTTTATCTCTCTGATTGTACCCATCGTGGGGAACATATGCACTGACAACATTCCACACCTCTCCTTGTATTACTAGTTTGAGAGACATCAAACGGTCGCTGGACTTCGAAATGCTCAAGACGTTAACAAGTAGCTCTGCCGCAAGGATGATACCGATTCTGTTGTTAGACTTTTTCGTTCCGTAGTAGAACATCTTGTAATCTTTTGTCCTAACGTCCAAGAAACGCGCCCGATTCCCGGTGTTTTTCCATTTCGTCTTTTGGACACACAAGATGTCCACGCGCCTTCTATTCATCATCTCTTCCAGCTCGTAACTTCGACCGGACATGCTTCCAACGTTCCAACTCGCGACCCTCAAATTGCGTCCAAACTGTTTCATTATTTTGCTAGCCCCCGGAATCCGTATAGCTCTGACCCGAACATTTCTGCTCGGTCCAGGATCAGTACCATGCACAGCAGTGGTAGTGCCTGGCGGGGTAGTGCCTTTCCTTCTTGCAAGTATTACCATAATGATACAGTTTTGCAATACAATTTTTTGCACCATATTGCGATGGTGTTTGTTGTTTGACACGTGCATGCTCCTGTTTTAGTATTGTTTGATCTTTCTTTTATGACACCGGTGATCTCCAGTCGTGTCAACCCATGGACTCGCATGCACACTTGTGGGAGGGTTTTTATAATTTTACCTCTGTTTAAAAAAGGAGACGCCAACAGCCCAAATAACTACCGTGGTATATCGCTTTTGAATTCTGTAACGAACATTTTTACGGGTGTCATCTTGGAACGTCTGACAGATTGGACACGGCAAAACCACTTGATAAGCGAGTTCCAGGCTGGATTTCGAAAGGAATACTCAACGGTGGACAACATTTTCACATTAACCAGCATTGCCAGGACGTATTTGGACAGAGGTAAGAGGTTGTACGCATTCATCGTCGATTCTAGAGCCACCTTTGACTCCGTCGATAGAAACGCGCTCTTCTACAAGGTGAGCAACCTGGGATTATCCACAAAATTGCTAAGGGTAATTAAAAGCCTTTATAACGAGAACTCAACTGCAGTATGGAATGGGATCGAACTGTCGAAGTGGTTTCAATCAAAAATGAGAGTAAAGCAGGGATGTCTACTCAGTCCACTCCTTTTCTTAATCTTTTTGGACGACTTTACGACTTTTCTGACCGAAGGGATCTCATTTAATGGAATCTCTATCAAAGTTCTATTATATGCTGACGATATAGTCATTCTGGCAGACATCTCAAACATGATGCAAATCATGATAAATAAGTTGTTTCAGTACTGCCATCTGTGGAATCTCAAGGTGAATACAGAAAAATCGAAAATAATAGTTTTCCCGGAACGGCTCAGGAAGATACGCTAGAGAGGCAAATTGGATCTGGGGAAGTGTTGAACTGAAGAAGGTCAAGGAATATAAGTACCTCGGAGTCCTACTCACACCGAATCTGTCGTTTAAGAAGCACCTTCAAATGAAACTAAAGGAAGCAAAAACAGCCATCAGCTGTAACTGGAGAGAGATTACTAAGATTTTTCATAAAAAAAATCTTCAGATTGCCAAAATGCACTCCCACCTACATGATACATCTTGAAACTGGACTACCACCTTTACATTTATTTACTCTTCTCTTACATTTTAATTATATAACTAAGACAATAGCCCTACCTGGTCAACGGCTTCCTAACATTGTTGTACGTCACTTACTACAGCGAACCTTAACCCGGAGCTCCTTAGCGACGACTGGAGGTGCTTGAGATGGGCGAGCACTCAGAAAAGGGCATGGAGATCGTGGTCCTACTCAATCATAGATCAATGCCTATGCTAAGGAGGTATAATAATAAAGTTCGCACTGGTATCACCCGGTGTAAAGTCCGACCATTTAGGGATAGGACAGAGAGGAAGGAAAGGGGGGCGGGTGACAAGGTAAGAAGAACATGAAATTCATTCAAATAAACCTGCACCACAGCATATCTGCTAGCGCCAATCTTATGTATCTTCTAGGCGAAAGAAATATAGATATAGCTCTCGTACAAGAGCCATGGATCTCCAGTGGCAAAATTAGTGGGATAAATCATAAAGATTTAGTACTGTACAGCAGCGAACCGCTAAATGCGGACCGTTAGAACAGAACTTGTATCGTAGCTAGGAAACATATTAAATTATTTCTTTTATCTACCTGCAGCAACTCAGACCAGACGGTAGTAAGGCTTGACCGGAGGGGGCTCCCCTCACTGATTATCTCAGCCGTGTACATACCTTACGATGGAAATGATGGACCGCCATCCGAACTTACCTGCGCCTTAACCAGGAAAGCGGGAATCGAGAGATGGGACCTACTACTAGGCTGCGATGCGAATGCACACCACGCGCAATGGGGCAGTGGTGATACAAACCCACGCAGTGAGTTGATTTTCGAATTTATTATCAAACATAATCTTTTAGTAGCCAGAACCCCTATTGTTCTGAACCCACTTTCGTAGTTAGAAACAGGCAGGAGGTTATTGACATTACACTAGCAAGTAACTCAAATACCCTCTCTATAGACAATTGGAATACTTTGGAAACAGAATCCTATTCCGATCACAGATTTATTGAATTTAATCTTAATGATATATGTGACTTCCCCAAACCCCATAGAAACCCAAGGAAGACCGACTTTACGAGGTGTGGAGGAACACGAATCTACCACAAGAATGTTACTAACATCAGCCAGCGGACATTGACCGAAAAGCCGAGGAAATCACTGCTGTCTTCAAAGAGGCTTTCCAGAAGGCATGTCCCGTATCTAATCCTAAGACAAAAGTCTCACGCCCATGGTGGGCCTAAGAACTAGCCGGAATAAGAAGAGACAAGGAAACTCTTGAACCTGGCGAAATCAACGGGAGCTGACTCGGACTGGAAGCTATACAGAGCCAGTCAGAGGAACTTCAAGAGCGCAACACAAAAAGCCAAAGGACAGTCGTGGCAACGCTTTTGCGACGAGATTAAGGGTACAACAGAAACGGCCAAATTGAGGAAAATCCTCTCCAGAGAATCGAAAACTCTAAGTTCCCTAAAGAACACCGAAGGAAACTGGACCGAGTCCTGTTTGGAATCCCTTGAATTGCTTATTAAAACGCACTTCCCGGGGTCTACTACCGTATCATGTGGCAGTACTAATAACAGCAATCACAGCGAATCGGAACCCCCTGCGGATTTGGTAACAGAGGACAGAATAGAGTGGGCAATAAGATCGTTCTCCCCTTTAAATCCCCAGGACTTGATGGGATTATACCGATCATGCTGCAAAAAACTGCACCAATCATTATCCCAGCTCTCAAAAAGCTATTTGCCAGTAGTCTTAAACAATGTCACATACCAAGAACATGGAGGGAGGTAAAGGTGGTTTTTATACCCAAGGCGGGCAAGGCTAGTCAGTCACACCACCGCGAAGGACTTCAGACCAATAAGTCTTACCTCTTTCATCCTGAAAACTTTTGAAGGATTGCTCGACATTTACATACGTAGTAAAATACGCCCGGGGGACTTATCCCCAGCCCAACACGCATACACGAAGGGTAAATGTGTGGAAACTGCCCTACATCATGTTGACGACTCTATAGAAAAATCACTTAAGGATAAAGAGTTCACACTAGCTGCTTTCTTGGACATTGAAAGAGCCTTCAATAATGTAAATACCGAAGCGGATAAAAGAACCCTAAAAAACCTAGACATCGACATCAGTCTTATTAACTGGATTGTTAGCATGCTCGAGGAACGACATACATATAACCACCGAACTAAGGGTTCAAAGCTCGAAGCATACGCCTCGAGGGGTACCCCTCCCCACTGCTTTGAGTCATTGTTCTTATTGAGGTACTACAACAACTAAGGTACAGTGGGGTCAGAGCTACAGCGTAAGCGGATGACGTCGTGCTGCTTGCAACAGGTAAATTCCTGCCTACTCTTAGCGAACAACTTGACGGAGCCCTAAATGCTCTTAGCATATAGGCCAGGAGCTGCGGTCTAAAGGTTAATCCCCAAAAAACCGAACTCGTACTTCTTACGAATAAAAGGAAAATACCGGAGTTAAGTACACCTTCTGTTGATGGTATCCCACTCAGATTGTCCGATAGCGCAAAATACCTGGGCCTTGTACTTGACAACAAGCTCAATTGGAGATTAAATATAGAGGAAAGAATTAAGAAAGCAACAATAGCCTTTTACTCATGTAGTAGAACTTTTGGTAGAACCTGGGGACCCTCCCCAAAATCATACTATGGATGTATACGGCTATAGTTAGACCCATACTGACTTACGGCAATCTAGTATGGTGGCCAGCTGTCAACAAATCCGCCAACTTAAAGGCAATCGCCAAAGTTCAAAGACTAGCGTGCATTGGCATCAGCAGTGCAATGAGGACAACCCCAACCGCATGACTCGAGGCTATCCTCAACCTGCTACCGCTAGAATCTTTATACGAACATCAGCAGCCATTAATGCTATGAGAATAAGTCAGTCAGCGAACTGGAAACCAAGTAGCACAGGTCACTCGATGATCCTACTCGATTGCTTGCCTCATGCACGTAACGGATTACATGATGCCATATTTAGACTTTACAAGCCCTTTCTCTACCGCCTACCCTAGCAGGGAAGATTGAAAAAGCGGTTATATACCTAATGCCGAATCTATAGCCATCTACACAGATGGTTCAAAAATGAGCACTGGTGTAGGATCAGGTATCTTCTCCGACCCTCTAGGTGTATCAAAATCCATACGACTTCCAGACCACAGTAGTGTTTTCCAAGCAGAGGTCTTAGCAGTGGCAACAGCCTCCCGTGAGTCTGCGGTAAGGGCAATACCACCAGAAGGTATCACCATCTTTATCGACAGCCAGGCTATAAAAGCGATTACTGCCATAGAAATTAAATCGAAGCTTGTGAAGTGTTGTCGAGAAGAGCTCAGGATTCTTGGAACACAGCACAAGGTATCGCTCTGCCACTTCCTGTGCCACTGTCCGAGTCTTCAACACTCCAGGAAAAAGTTTCTTGGTAAATATTTCTTCCAGGATCTCTAGAAACTCTCCGGCGTTTCAACAGAAAAGATGCTGAACTTCATCAAATCATCAGGGTGGTTTGTATGCAGAAATGAAGTAAGTGACTGAGTTAGTAGTTTTTAGTTTCATTTGATAAGAGATTACTTTTTCCCCCATGGGTACCACAATGGGTCAACGCTGACCTGTGTGTGGCAAAGAGCATCCCTCCCTGCCAGCCCACATACCTAACCTAGCCTACTACAGCGAAAACTTCAGTTCTTCAGGGAATGGGAAAGGCTGGGAAGTTTACACAACGTTTCTCTTTTGGAGAGCAGTACGTCATTATGGAAAGATGCTTTTCAAACACTTCTGGCCAAAATTAAACTTAGCACGTTCGAGAATTTTACTGATAATGCAAAGCAGACCACTACAAGGAATTCGTATCGTTTACTTCAGCATGACCTTAAGGACAAGAACTATTTCCACAATCGCCACTGTCTAGACAAAATATCTATTTAGGTGAGGGGGGAGCTTGTGTACTTAAACTACCAACCATATCGAGCCGACCGATCTCCCGATTGTACTCTATGCAACCTTCGAGTCACAGAAGACGTTCGGCACTTTATAGGCACCTGTCCAATTCTAAAAGAGATAAGACGAAATCATTGGGAAAGAAACCTTTTAACTGCTAACGAGATCGTGGAGATACTGAATGGACAAGATTGGAATATGTTGTACAGTTTCATGAAGCTCGCTTTGAGATACCGCTCACGAATTTTAAATGAGGCCTTTTAAAACTATATAACCAATATAACATTCAAACAGATGAATTTAATATCTAAATGCTATAGATGTATAATTCTGAAATGAGCTTTAATCAAACTTTCCAATAGTTCATTATTATAACATTCATTCTTCTCTCTTTCTGGCTAACGGCAATAGCCAATGTCAATTTTTTGTATAAATTTGTATTTCAATTTATAATTTGTTTAATTAAATTTATCTATCTATCTACCATCTCTATATGCAATATGATGACTTTTTAAGAGAAAATGAATTACTTTAGCTAAAGTGTTAAATTTTTTGAATCAACTGATGCAATCGGTACCAAATATATCATCCACATCCACGAGTCTTTCAACAAAACAAAAGTTTCATCCAATCCAAATTGCTTTCCTAAAATATTACTCATACGCCCCAGTTGACCGACCGCCTGTCTCGTTTGTTTTTCTATTTTTCTTTTTTCCTTTTTAACTTTTCAAATACTACTTCCGTTATTTAGTTTACATAACCTCAGACAATTGAAAATTTCTTTTACCATCCTTTTCCATTTCCTGCGTTTCACTTCACAAATGCATCGTCTGCAGTAGTCGACTGACAGCCAAATACATATTCCAGTAATTTTCCATTAATCTCTGACACACTTGTATGTTTACCATTCATATCGACCATCCACGTTTCCTTGATACGCATGACCCGAAACAGCAGGCCAAAAGAAATTCGAGGAAAGTTCTGCGAAAATTCACTTGACACCTGGAAAATTATAGTGTCTCACTCGTTCGTCTGTCTCGCAATGGATAAGTCTAAAATCGCCGCCTCCGCCGCATACAACACTTGCCGCTCTGCATAAAGAAATAATAAAAAAAAAAACGTTTCATGTCCCTTTTGTGTCCGGAAGTTGTCTGACAGTTCCATCAGAAAGAAGAAATAAAAACTAAGAAAAGTCCTCGGCAAATTTAAAAATCAATCCAAAGAAAGGTCCCTGCCAATTTTTGTGTGTGAATATCCTTGAAATCGCGTTTACATAGACTTCCCCGAACCGGTTGTCAAAGCAAACAAAAAATCAATTCCCCCGCTGTAATATCCAAGTTCTTGTTTAGAAAATTCAATAATCCTTTGGAGAAATTCCTTACAAAGGTCAAACGGCATTTGGAATGACCTCACACGGGACCTCATCATTCATGGATCATGCTAATCCCTATGGAGCCACAGCGAATGCTCGACGAACTGCCCAATCATCAGCTGTATACTATCAGAAGGGTGGAAATTCCTCCGGGGGTTCCCCATCAAGATCTGGTCTTGGTAGTGCTGGCAGTGGTTATAGCGGTGGTGGTGGAGAAAATTCTGGAAACCTGGTGCATCGTCAGTCACAGCAGCAGCAACAACAGTCGATCCTGCATCCAGAGGACACGTTAGAATACTTTATCAAGTTTCCAACTCCAAATTTCAGGAATCAAATTGATTCGGCTGAATCGGATTTTGTGTTTGTCTACAAGGAAACGAATGTTCCTATTGTGATGCTGCTTGGTTGGGCTGGTTGTCAGGATCGGTACCTAATGAAATATTCCAAGATTTATGAAGATCGTGGGTAAGTTCTACTGATGGGCGGGGGGGGTAGGGGACTTTCGCGGTTTGTTATTGATTTTTGGTGTTGGGTGTTTGAGTGGTGGCGATTACCCTTGATTGGTTTGATATTACCAAGGGGTGAAGGCAGTACATGAACGTTACTATAAAAACTATCTCGCTAATTGGTGTTTATCGATTTTTGAATATGTGTGCTAGCGTGTGCGTGTGTGTGTGTGTGAAATTGTTTTATTGTTCTTTAAGCCTGTTGAATTTTTTTCTTTTTTTGTTATACAATTTTATCAGCTACATGCTTTTAATGGTTGGTATAGTTTAGGTAGTTTGTAAACGTGAAGGAAGGTATTGTAATTAGAAGCGGTCCTCATTCTAATAGATTTGATATCCTGAATTCAAAATGTTGGATTTGTTCTGTTGGGACTGTTGTATTCCTTGTAGTCCAGCTGCCTTCAAATGCTTTCTATTCTGGTTCAGTCTTTTTACATTCTTCTAATTTTAGTCTAGGGTGGATAAATAATTCTAAAACTGTTTAGGTTCGCGTGTTAAAACAAATTTCTGTTACTAATGTAACTTGGCGATATTTGGACTTACGTTGATGAGGGATTCTTACAGAACCTATTCTCGTCCGCAGGACATTGAACATTATATAACGGGGTATTGTTCATTCCCATTTTCTGATCAAAGAAAAGAATTTCATTTTTTCCGATTCGTTTTCACTCTTCTTTCATCTTATGTTACTTACTTACTTAAGTGACGCTACAGTTTGGGGTGAACCTAGACCTCAACCAACAAGCATCTCCATTTATCTCGGTCTTTAGCTGATTGTTTTGAGTTGCGTACTCCAAGTTAGTTGAGGTCGCCTTAATTAGTGCGCGCCATCTACGGCGAACAGGCTCTCTACTGTATCGACCCTCTGGGTTAGATTCGAAGTCCGTGAGCGTTGGTGTCCATTCGCTCTACATGTCCTAGCCATCTCAAATATCGAATACAGTTATGTCCTGTATCCCCTTGTGGACCCTAGGGCCTTTACTACGCCCACGCGCCATCGTGTACGGTTTCTGGCAATGTGTCTCAGTTCTCTCCAAACTTTCCCCTAACTGCCGTGCTTCGACTGTTCTGCGCCATGTTCTCCTCGGACCACCAGGTCTTCTGCCATCCTGAGTTAAAGGGTTACATTGCATAGCATGGTTAGCTATGGAACTGCTACCCTATCGGAATGTGTGACCAATTCACTGCCACTTCCATCGTTGGATGGTTGTGCTTATTGGTTCCTGACCCGTTCTCTCGTAAAGGTGTTCGTTAGAGATACGATTGGGCCAGAAAATCTTTAAGATATTGCTCAGGCACCTATTAACGAACGTTTGCAGCTTTCTGGTAATAGTAGTGGTAGTAGTTCTCCAACCATATAACAGGGCGGATTCAACGTTGGAGCGGAACAGTCTTATATCGGTGTTCAAACTGATTGCATTTCTTTGCATATGTTGGACAACATCCCGAACGCGAACCTTGCTTTGGAGATCCTGTTGGCTATATCCAGTTCGGTTCCACCATCAGTGGAGACAATACTCCTAAGATACCGGAATGCTCACAGCTTCCTAAGCTCTCTCTATAAGTGGAAGCAGAAGCTCAGCCGATGTTGTTGGCTCTGCTGGAATACCGTCAAGTTCCACCGCCTTGTTGGTTGTGAGTGCCTTGATCGCGGTACTGATCTCATCATTACTGGGAGTCGTGATGCGTATTCGGGAACTTCTCACCTCGGGCATCTCAGTCTGATTTGGGAGCATATCGCTAGCGAATACGCGGTTCAAAACCATAGCAAAATGCTATTTCCATCTCTTGAGTTGGTCCTCATATGAAATGAGCAACGAGCCGTCTAAGCTTTTTACTGGATGTTGGATGGAGCTGCGAGCACCTGTCAGCTCTTTCTGTAGACGGTCCTGCGTCGCACTTCCGTGCAAATTCTTCTGCTTCTGTAGCCAGCGTGTTGATGTAGTTGCGCTTGTCACCTCGCACGCTACGCTGAATTTCTCTCATCTTCATGCGATATTGGGACTCTAGCTCGCTTCTCCCTGCTGCTGGAGTAGCTGCAACATGAGCTTTCAGCTGTTTTCGTTCGTCAATCCATCTCCAGGTATCCTCGGAAAGCCACGCCCTATGTCTTCCCTGGGATCCGCCGACAATTCTTTCAGCACCAGATGTAAAAACATTTTTCACAGCACACCAATGATCTTAGATGGTTGCGGGCATTGAGCTGCTGATTGCTTCCACACCTTGCGAAAAGTGTTCCCTTAATTGTTGGCGCACTGAGGGATCACTAAGTCGATCGATGTTGAACCTGTGCATTCTTGTGTTGTCGTGGGATCTTCGAACTGCAGCTGTGCGTAGTTGGAGAGTAGCTATCATAAGATGGTGATCACGGACGCCCAGGAGATTACTTCTAAAGTGGCGGCTGATGGCATAATGGCCAATTTGGTTGAAGGTTGCTGTCGTTGGAAACCCAGCTGACTTTGTGGCAGGTCTTGTGCTCAAACGTGGTGCCACCTTTCACAAGGCGGTTGGCATTGCAGAAATCCACAAATCTTTCGCCGTTGTCATTGTGGATGCCTATTCAATGCTTTCCGATTACATGTTTAAGCCCTTCGTTGTCGTTGCCTACCTTGGCATTCATATCCCCCATCACTATGACAATGTCTCCATTTGGTGTTGTGTTGAAGACGGCACTTAAGAGATTGTAGAAGCTCTCCTTTTCGTCCTCAGACGAATCATTCGTTGGGGCGTAACACGGTATGATGGTGACGCGTCGTACTCTAGTCCGGAATCTGGCCGTCATAATCCTATCATCATGAGGCTGCCAGGATATTAGGCCCTTGCGTGCTGTTATTGTTATTGTTAGCAGTAGTCCGACTCCATATTCCCGCGGACTTCCAGATGGTCTTCCAGAATAGAGTAATACAGTGTTACGCGTTGGGACTGGTATTCGCCCGCTTCTAACCATCTTACTTCACTTACCCCCAAAATGTCCAGTTTATAACGCATGCATTTTTTTCCAATTGGATGAATCTGGCATTGTAGTCGAGTCGAGGAGCGTCCTTACATTCCACAAACCTATCTTTGTCCGGATACAACAGCCAAAAGTCGTCAACATGTGATCATTTCTCATCCGAGGCATAGTGTCGGTTTCTGTAGCGAACTGGTTTCAGTAACGCAGGTTGCTGCCCACGTTACCTAGTCTAGAATCGAGGCCCTATACAACCCGCACTTGTAATTTTAGCCTACACGTATAAGGGTTTATACGTATAGTTGCCCGGGGATGACCACTAAGAGGTAAAGCAAGCACTTCATCACGAACTTGATTGTTGCGCTACTGGCCCAAGCCAAATTTTGAGCAGTCAGTAGTTTCCCGGTCAATTTCTCGTCATTGAATTTTCTCCTCCAAAATACGTCAACGCAAGCAGGACCGACTATCTTACAAAGAATTTTTCTCTCGAAGCGACCAAGGATATCTTCATTCTCTTTTAATAAAGTCCATATTCAACGTTGTTTGATTCGATCTATTATAACTTTAGCTATCATCTTGGAAACTGCCGGAAAAACGCAAATACCTCTCCAGCTTTCGCACTCTGTTAAATTTCCTTTCTTCGGAAGCTTGATGATCGTTCCCTTTATCCACTCTGCTGGGAAGCTTTCGCTTTCCAACATCCTTCTTTTAATTGGGTAAAGAGGGTATGCCGATATATTGTACTAGGCGTTGCTCTGGATATGTGAAATAGCTGCGATTTGGCTGTGATTTTTATTCGACCAAGATGCTACGAGGGTGCTGTCATCAGCAGAACTAAAAATCTTGTTATTTGTCGTCGTAAGTAGATAATTAATATGGAGTAGGAATAAATTCGGCGAAAGAATTGAACCGTGGGTCACTCGAGCGTTTACGAAAGTGGAGTCAGAAGACACATCATCGACCACAACCTATATTGATTTGAAATTGTTCAATCCATTCGCAGAGCTGTTGTGGGAGCCCTTGTGAAAACAGCTTGCTTAGTAGGGCTCTATGCCCGGGCGACGGATGGCTGACATCCATAAATGGGTAACAAAGCTCAACAAGTCGCCGGTTGATCGAGGGCTGCGAAAACTGCCTGCCACTTAGTATTCCATGGGACTCTACATGTTGGACTATTTCAACAGTGCTATTGGGTGGTAGTCTTTTGATTTAGATTTCTTTCCTTTCTTGGGAATTGGTTAGATTCGGACGACTTTCCCGCGCGTTGGAAACGTTTTCTGGACTATATACGTATATGACATCGAGAAGAGTCTGCAAAGATTAGATGTTTATTATTCTGGCACATAGTTTTTAGATGGCTATTGTTGGTATTCCGTCCGGTCCTGTGACCTTTTTGCAGTCCAGATTGGCAAGGATGCGCCGAATTACATGAGGATGGAACTTACCCATATGACGCTTATCTCCTTCCTGCAAGCCAAATCTTGGGTCTCTGATAGCACCGGCATATGAAGCTTTTTTTGTTCAAGGTGTTGATGGACGCTACTCGTGTTGATGTTTTGATACCCCAGGGCTCTAATGTTACAGAAATCTACTACGAGATTCGGATTGTTGGTCAATACATTATCTAAACCATGTGCTGTAGATTGTCATTGTACTCCATGAGATAGTCCCCCCCCCCGGAGATCCGAATGGAGAACGAATTTACATCCGGAATATTTTATCCCAAAAAGTGGCATCATGGCTTTTGGTCCCATGATTTGTTGCACCGGCCCTTTTGCCAAGCTCCAAATCGTGATCATGACTACTTCACGGGACCAATAGCAAGATGTGGTGGTTTCACATTGGTCGACGGGGGAGTGGGTCTCTGTCTACCACCTATTCAGTACGTCCTCCCACGCAGGAGAGCTTTAGAAGTAATTCTGCATTTGCTTAATGCTTTTTTAAGTTATGCTTTACTTAATATGGGTGGGAGGGTTAAGTTCACCACCCGATAGCGTGAATTTTCGCTTGGACGATTCTGAGAAACTTGCCTATTGGTTCCGAGATTTTGGTTCTTGACCCGGATAAAGTTGCTTCAATTCCCTTATGTTTCCCTTATGTTTATTCCCTCATTAGAGTTCCCCTGGCATTCTAATTTCTTCAGAATCGTGTTTGAAGGTCATATACTCTTGCTTTGCCTTGGCGAGAATAGTTCACCTTAGAGCTCTCTCTCCAAACCAGTTTCTTCTAAGAATCTGAGAATGAGAACTGGGTCCATGGTTGGCATATCCTCATCTGATATTTGGTACTTGCCAAAGTATTTCAGTCTCTTGTGAGTCAATGTCCCCTAAGACTCCAGAAGATGCTCAGGAGTCTCATTGGACTTATTGCAGAATCTGCAAAGGCCTTCATCTCTTATGCCTAGTTTCCTAAAATGCTCACTGAGTTTGCAATGCCCCGTTAGAAAGCCTATTAGGATTCGTAGGTTATTCTTGTTAAGGCAGATACAGGCTTCGAATTTTTTCCAGTTGTAACATCCCAGTAGTTTCATAGCTTGCCTCAGACCTCGAGTATTGTTCCAGGTTCTTGACCTGTTTTCTTTTTCCATTTTTCTGATCTATTCGCGTATGGTATATCCCCTTATTCAACAGAATGGTTCAGGACAAAAGAAAGGTTCTGCAGCTCCTTGTCTTACCAAGGAGTCTGCTGCTTCGTTACCTTTTATTCCGACATGACCGGGTATCCAGTAGAGTGTTCCTTTGTTGTTTCTACTTAATTCGTGTGGGCAATCCCACACAAGTTTCAACTTAATGACATAGGAGTCAAGTGCTTTGATGCCTGCTTAACTGCCTGACAGTATTGCTATGTCGCAGTCGCTGTATCTTCTTTCGAGATTGAGTTGGATACATCTATCTTATCACATGGTACTCTTGCCCATGGGTTCTGAGTGCTTCGTCCTTGGCCCAATCACGCCTCGGTTCTCGAACCGTCTGTATATCACTTTATCGTGTGGTTGCCCAGTCCGTATATTGTGGATTCGTTGCTCCACTCTTTGTTGTTACTTAACTTTGTACAAAAGTGGTTTCCAAAGTTATATTTTCTGATACTACCGTCCCTAGAAACTGGCAGAAGGGAAAGTTTCTTGAGAGCTGCATCGTATTCTTTCGAACTAAGACCTTCTTTTGCCATACTAGTTTGCTCTAGGCGTACTTCCATGGCTGCAGTTGGACATGTTCTCATGGCCTCAGTGATGCAGAGACACGCAAGTCTTTGCACTTTTATGAGTGTCTTTTTCGTTGTGACTAGACTAGTTCGTTTTGCCCATACTATCGCTCCATATGTAATCATTGATCTCGCAATGGCAATATACATCCATCTTAGAATGTTTGAACTAAATCCCCAAGACTTACCCGCTAGGCTCCTGCATAAGAGAACGAGTAGCCTTTTTGGATATCCACTTTCACATAAGTTTACTATTTAAGTGTAGTCCTAGGTACTTAACTTCTTTTACTGGTGTCAGTATCTTGTCCGACAGTCGGATTGGCTTCAGTTCAAGTTTTCTTTTTCTCGTGAATGGTACTATTGTGGTTTTAGCCAGGCTTATATTGAACCCAGCCGTTCGGCACTATACTTGAGTTACTATTAGGTCCTGGCAATCAGTAGAGTGTTATCAGCATAAGCTTGACAATTGATTCCAAGGGTAAACTTTTCAAGCAGTTCACCCACAACAAAACTCCACATTAGAGGAGATAGCAGTCCTCCTTGTGGACATCCTTTTGTTGACCTTGATAATTCTACATGATGTTTGAGTTTCTGCTGATCTTGTTCTCAACAACCATGCATCCACTTAGATACTGTTCTGCTGACTCCTTTTCTATCCAGGGCTCGTTTAATAGCTTCTTGCGAAGTGTTAGCAAATGCCCCTTAGATATGTAGGAAGGTACAGAGTACTATCTCTTTTGTTTCAAGAGCTCTTTGGATGGTTTCCGTCAGCTGATAGAGAGCCGTTTCAGTAGATCTGCCCGCTCTGTATGCATGTTGACGCGGTGATGAAGTGGTGATGTGTTAAGCACGTCCTCTCTTAGGTGGTTATTCACAGCTTTCTCCATTGTTTTAAGAGGAAACGATGTTAGGCTGATCGGTCGGTATAACTTCGGCTGTGTTGGGTCTTCTCCATTTTTGATATAAACACAACTTTCTCTCATCTACACTGGTTTGGAATATATCCCAATGCGAGACTACTTTTTGTAATTCTAACTAGATCTGGTAGTCGGGGGCGCCGTGGCGTAAGCGGTTAGTGTGTTGCACCATTGCATGTGAGTTGGAATCCCAGAAAACACCAGAAAGTTTTTTTCACGGTCCCACCTCTCGCGAACGTCTGACAACATCCGAGAGTATTGTTGTCTCGATATAGCTTCTCAAAACAATTTGCCCTTCGGATATGGCACTAAACTGTAGGTCCCTTCCATTCGTGTAGGCCCTGACACTTAAAGACCTGTTGCGCTAAATTTGTATTTTTTAGATCCAGTAATAGTTTCTCTTATCCTCTCTGCAATAGGGCTGGTGTGATACTAACCATGCATGTTGGCTGGAAAGGCTGGAAGGAGCTGATTGCCCATTCAATTCTCCCTCTGGAACAGATAGCCCCTGCAATTTCGCACTCTTCTTTCCGAGGCCTGGTTATGTTGGTCATGCTTCCTTCACAGGTGTTCAGCGAACTTCCGGGGAAGTGAGTTTCTAAGAACAATCAATCTCCAAATCCTACCGTCCAATCAGCTTTACATCGTTTTTCTTGAAGACCATGGAAAGACTGCTAGACTTACACATTAGAGGCATTCTTAAAAAGAGTAAGACTACTGCACTCTAGTGACTAGTCAATTTGCATACAGGAAAGGTCGATCTACGGAAGGCGCCCTTCACTATCTCGTCACAGAGATCAAAGCTGCCTACCGCCCTTTGTGCATTCCTTGACATAGAAGGTGCTTTTGATAACACTGATTATGAATCTATCACTAGTGCTATGAGACGCAGGGAAATAGACGAACCTACTACCAGATGGGTTAGGAACATGCTCGATAGCCGCATAATAACATCTTCGTCTGGAGAGGTCTCTGTGGCGGTTTCCGCGGGCAAAGGCTGCCTCCAAGGCAGCGTCTTCTCGCCTCTCTTATGGTCACTCGTGGTGGATGACTTATTGAACACACTTAATAGTTCAGGTTTCACAACCATAGGCTATGCAGATGATCTGGTGATCATCATTAAAGGCAAACATGAAGACAATGTGTGTCAACTCGTGCATAATGCACTCCTTGTAGTCTCGGACTGGTGTGCTGGGGAGGGCCTATCGATTAACCCCAGCAAGGCAGTCGTTGTACCGTTTACAAGAAGAAGAACGCTGAATATTGGCTCAGTGAATCTAAACGGCACAACCATCAATTTTTCCGATGAGGTCAAATATCTAGGAATTGTCCTGAATAAGAAGCTTAACTGGAACTCCCATATTAAGCATTAAACTGCAAAGGCGACTACTGCCTTGTGGGCCTGTCGCCGTATGTACGACAAGACCTGGGGCCTGTCTCCAAATGTCATTTTCTGGTTATATACCACGGTTGTAAGACTCATTCTGACATACGCGTCCGTAGTCTGGTGGATAAAAACCAAAGAGGTCACAACCATTAATAAACTCACAAAACTTCAAAAACTAGCTTGACTCGGTATCACAGGTACTATGCACACTTGTCCCACAACAGCCATTGAAGCCATAATCGGATTTACTCCGTTACATATATTTATAAAAAAAAAAAAGTGGCAATCCGCAGTAGAGTTAGTCTTAGAAAATCAGATGCTAATAGTACACGGGATCACGTGGATCTCATGGAGCTATTGTCCGACTTCCCCGAGCAAGACATGCTCAGCACGGTTTCCGACTTTACGCCCAAATCACTCTACTTTGGTAGAAGGTTTGAGATTGTGATCCCAAGCTGTGATATATGGAATAATGGCGGACCGTCGCTTGATCCAAAAGGTGTAGTGTGGAGTTGGCGCCGGTGTGTATGGACCCAACCATAAAATTTCGAAATCACTCGGAAAGAGTCCTAGTGTTTTCCAGGCCGAGCTTTACGCAATGGAAACTTGTGCTAACATTAACCTGCACTCAGGCATCAAAGGTGCCTCTATCCATATACTCACCGATAGCCAAGCAGCGCTCAAAGCACTGATCTCCCATTTGATCAGTTCAAAATCAGTTCTAAGCTGCTTCGACAGCTTAAAAAATCTGGCCTGACACAATAAAGTAAAATTGTGGTGGGTACCGGGTCATGTAGGCGTTGACGGCAACGAAAGTGCAGACCTGCTAGCTAGGAAGGGCTCCTCTGAGTTGTTCAATGGACCTGAACCTTTCTGCGGGATATCCGATTCCGCCTTTAAACTTACCCTAAACATTTGGGAACGCAACATGTGCATCTCTCACTGGAATAACTCCCAAGATCTCAGGCAGGCTAAAAGAGCTGTCCAACCCTTCCAAAGACAGGCAGTTGATATCCTAAAATACGGCAGAAATGACATAAGAAGGCTTGTGGGCTTCCTTACCGGTCACTGACAACTTTTTGATCACCTTAACAAAATGAGAATTTCTGAGGATATCACCTGCCGCCTCTGCCTAGAAGAGGACGAAACCGCAGAACACATACTATGTGAGTGTGTAGCTCTGTGTAGTACTAGGAGAAGCTTTTTCCTTAAAGAGATCATATCTCCAACAGATTTAAGGAACTCCTCCGCAGCCGTAATTATAGCTTTCATAAAGAGAGTAGAAGTACTGCTGCCCTAAAAGTGGCCTATGGCACAATGGATCTCCTTGGTCGCAGTGCCTACACGCCATTTGGCCGTGGCCACACACCTGTTTTAAAAAAAAAAAAAAAACAATTATGCTGTTTGTTCCTCCTCTCAGTTACTTTGTATAGAGTTGTAAAATCTATTAGAGACTCTGTGTACTACATATGTAAACGAGTATTTTTTATCATTTTACTTTGTATATAAGCACTATGTAGCATTATGTAACAATTATGTACTTTATCCACTTTCAGGTTAATAACAGTCCGCTACACAGCACCTGTAGAAACTCTCTTCTGGAAACGCACTGCAATGAAGCCAATTGGCGAAAAAATACTGAAATTAATTTATGACATGAATTTTGATTCGCATCCTTTAATTTTTCACATTTTCTCCAACGGAGGTGCCTATTTATATCAGCACATATCGTTAGCAATTAGAAACCATAAAAATCCGATTCAGATCCGTGGAATGATTTTCGATTCCGCACCTGGTGAGAGGCGGATGTTGGGTCTATACAGAGCCGTCACAGCCATCTATGGGAAGGAGAAAAAGAAGTGCAATTGCCTTACAGCGGTTTTCATTACATTAACCTTGAGCTTTATGTGGTTTGTCGAGGTAAGTAGGCTTCTTCCATCTGAATCTGATTCAGACAACCAAACCCATATTGTATAGCGAATTGGTTACTCCTATTAGCTTCAAAATAAAACTCCATGTATTTATGTATATCCCCTAGGAAACTTACACGGCATTTAAGAGCCTGTTTGTCAAAACAGAGCCCTCTCAAACCAATCCATTCAACGACTTGAAAAACGAACCAAATCAGTTCCCGCAATTGTTCATGTACTCAAAAGGTGATGTTGTCATCCCATACGAGGTGAGTCCTTCAAAAAAAAAAAATAAACAAATACCAAGAACTTCTTATTAACAGTTTCTTGTTTTTTTTGCTTCTGCACAGGATATTGAAAACTTTGCTAAATACCGTGAGCAACGTGGTGTTAATGTTTCAAAAATTTGCTTTGAAGATGCTGAACATGTAAAAATCTATACCAAATACCCCCAACAGTATATTCATTGTGTTTGTTCATTTATTAACAATTGTTTAGCAACCAGTTACAAAGGTTCATCTAAATATGATTAGAGTATTCCGAAGAGATAGGTTAGAAAAGTTATACCTCTTCTAGTTGTTCTAAATGTTTCAAAAACAAAACTCAAGCAAAAAAAAATAATGTTTCTTGGTACATAAGGTCAGAGAAGTTACGCATCAAGTTAGCCCTTAGTCTAACGGTAAAAATATTAAATTCATATTTTAGGATAAATTTAAAAAACAAATTGCACAATGCAAGTAAAATTAAGAAAAGTTTGTGATACTATTTCGAGAACCAAAAAGTGTTTTAAAAAAAATGAAAAGTATATATTCTAAAAATATAAGAATGGCTAAGCTTGAAAAGTCCATAAGTTACAGTCATCTAGCCTGTAAGGATTAACATTTTCATAATTATTTGAAGAGTCAAGATGCTGAAAACGTAAAGAAAAAAAAAATTGAAATGAATATAAATTTCAAAAACTGGAAAAGATGCCGAAAAAGAATGTTTAAAGGTCAAAATTCATCACAATTTCCAGTTTCTAAGGATTGGGTAAGTTTTCTTTTGTTAATGTTAATCTATCTACGTACATACAGTACGGAGCAAAACAAAATGCAAATGAAACAGTGTGACGATATTATGTTTAAGAACTTTGCCATATTACATTGTAATGCACTGAAATGTTGCACAAATCTTTAAAGTTACATACATACATACATACATCTTCAATGGCCCGCTAATCCTTCATGAGGGTTGCTGGGGTAGGATGCTCAGGTGGATTCTCCATCCTTCTCGATCCTCCTCCATTGACTCCAACTCATCAGGAGGAATCCCTGGACGGCTCCAGTTGTTACGTTATGTCCTGTATCCCCTTGTGGGTCCTAGGGCCTCTACTATGCGCCATCGTGTACGGTTTCTGGCAATGTGTCTCAGTTCTCCCCAAATTTTCCCCAACTGCCGTGCCTCCTTCTCGACTGCTCTGCGCCATGTTCTCCTCGGACCGCGAGGTCTTCTGCCATCCTGAGTTAGAGGGTTCCATTGCATAGCATGGTTCGCTATGGAACTGTCACCCTTTCGGAATGTGTGACCAATCCACTGCCACTTCCGCCGTTGGATGGTTGTGCCTATTGGTTCCTGACCCGTTCTGACGTAAAGGTGTTCGTTAGAGATACGATTGGGCCAGAAAATCCTTAAGATATTGCGCAGGCACCTATTAACAAACGTTTGCATCTATCTGGTGATATTAGTGGTCACCCTTCACGTGCTGCAACCATATAACAGCACGGATTCAACGTTGGAACGGAATAGTTTTATTTTGGTGCTCAAACTGATTGCATTGCTTCGCCATATTTTGGACAACATCCCGAACGCGGACTTTGCCTTGGCGATCCTGTTGGCTATATCCAGTTCGGTTTCGCCATCGGCCGAGATAATACTCCCAAGATACTGGAAATCCTCTACTCTCTCTACTGATTGTCCAGCAATGCATATTTGAGCCGATGAGTTTGCTCCAAGCCTGATAATTTTAGTTTTTGCCGTATTCATTTTCAGCCCGGCGACGCCTGCCTCCCTCTCCACATCTGCTGTCATGTGAAAGTATTCATCCTTGTCTTACCCCACTTTGGATCTCAAAATCCTCAGACAACCTTCCCCTGTCCAGAACGTGACATTTGGAGCCTTCATATGTAGCACTGATAATAGCAATTAGTTTATCGGGAATCCCTCTCCTGCGTAAGGCACGCCAAATAAACTCCCTATTGACACTATCCAACGCCTTCTCAAAATCGATGAACAGCAGGTGGAGTGGCGATCGATATTCAACACACTGTTCGATGATAATCCGCAGGATGTTGATGTGGTCGACAGTTTCCAGAGCGGAATCCTGTTTGTTCGACATCGAGTGTGTCTTCGAGATGTTGTTTGATTCGCTCCAGGATAATTTTAGCTATTATCTTAGCTACAGCAGGCAGCACGCAGATACCCCTCCAGTTTCCGCACTCGATTAAATTTCCTTTCTTAGGAAGCTTGAGGATCATTCCATTTTTCCACTCGTTAGGAAAGCTTTCAGCTTCCCAAACTTTCTATAAGTGGAAGCAGAAGCTTAGCCGATGTTGTTGGCGCTGCTCGTAAGAGCTCTGCTGGAATACCGTCAAGTCCTACCGCCTTTTTGGTTTTGAGTGCCTTGATCGCGGTAGTGATCTCATCATTACTGGGAGTCGTGGTGCGTATTCGGAAACTTCCCACCTCGGGCACCTCAGTCTGATTTGGGAGCATATCGCTGGCGAATACACGGTTCAAAACCGTAGCAAAATGCACTTTGCATCGCTTGAGTTGGTCATCATCCGAAATGAACAAGGAGCCGTCTAGGCATTTCACTGGGTGTTGACTGGAGCTGCGACCACCTGTCAGCTCTTTGGTGATTCTGTAGATGGTCCTGCTGTCGCACCTCCGTGCAGCTTCCTCTGCTTCTGTAGCCAGCGCGTTGATGTAGTTGCGCTTGTCACCTCGCACGCTACGCTGAATTTCTCTCATCTTCATGCGATATTGGGACTCGAGCTCGCTTCTCTCTGCTGCTGGTGTAGCCGCAACGCAAGCTTTCAGCTGTTTTCGTTCGTCAATCCGTCTCCAGGTATCCTCGGAAAGCCACGCCATATGTCTTTCCTGCGATCGGCCGACAATTTCTTCAGCACCAGATGTAAAAACATTTTTCACAGCACACCAATGGTCTTGGATGGTTGCGGGCAGTGAGCTGCTGATTGCTTCCACACCTTGCGAAACGTGCTCCCTTAATTGTTGGCGCACTGAGGGATCACTAAGTCTATCGATCTTGAACCTGTGCATTCTTGTGTTGTCGTGGGATCTTCGAACTGTAGCAGTGCGTAATTGGAGAGTAGCTATCATAAGATGGTGATCACGTACTATCCCCACATCTGCCCCTCGCCTGTTTCGGATGTCCAGGAGACTACTTCTAAAGCGGCGGTTGATAGCAAAATGGTCAATTTGGTTGGAAGTTGCTTGCCTGTCATTGGAAACCCAGCTGACTTTGTGGCAGGTCATGTGCTCAAACGTGGTGCCACCTATCACAAGGCGGTTGGCATTGCAGAAGTATACAAACCTTTCGCCGTTGTCATTGCGGTTGCCTAGTCCATGCTTCCCGATTACATGTTTGAGCCCTGCGTTGTCGTTGCCTACCTTGGCATTCAAATTCCCCATCACTATGACAATGTCTCCATGGAGAGATGTTGGAACGGAAGAACGGCTCCAGGAGAGATGTCGGACTTGGTCCAAACATATATTTCTAGGCCAAACGCGGGGTCGCCTACCTGATGGCACGGCCACCATGGCACGTCTTGGAAGCCGGTCTGGGGGCATTCGCACTACGTGACCAAACCATAGAAGCATAGATCGTTCCCTTCGGAGAAGTAGCTGCTCAACATTGAGCACCTCACGTACTCTAGTGTTGCGCACTCGATCCCTACGAGTTATTCCAGCAGCACCGCGAAGGAATCTCATTTCGGCAGCTACCCAAATTGCATGACCATATGTGAGAGTTCGAACATACACCGAGTTAAAAACCGATAGCTTAGCTTGAACACTAAGTTCGACCTTCCTTATAACAGATTGGCCAAGCTCTCTCAAAATTGATCCAACGTGACCAATTATACAGGATAACGCGCCATTGCTCTTCCCATCACTCGTGAATAAGACCGCGAGATACTTAAACTTATCCACCTGCTTCAGTGGAACTCCACTAACATGCAGAGTGCACTGAATGGGTTTTTTGGAAACGACCATTACTTCTGACTTGTTCACGTTGATCTTCTTTCCAGCATCATCACAAACGGCTACAAACCTTTCGAGTGCGCGCTGAAGTTCGGTTTGGGAGGATCCAAGGATGACCAAATCATCAGATGACTAATCCTTAGGTCTCTCACTTTGAAACATTCCCCGCCACGGCTACGCGGCAACATCCAATCCAGTCCAACGCCCACAGTGAAAGGTATTGATTTAACACCGTTTATCCGAACACAGCTTCTACGATTTGTATATAAAGACTGAATCGCCCTTAACAGGGAACCATCAATCCCATACTCCTGCAGAACACTCCAGAGTTTGCCTCGAGGAACCCTATCATATGCTTTTTCCAAATCCAGAAAACAAGTGTACATAGGTTTAGCATACTCTCAGGCCTTCTCAAGAACCATTTTGAGAGTGAATAACTGGTCGGTTGTGGTTCTGCAGGGATGAAAACCGCACTTCCAAACTGTCCTCAACCACAGATCTGGAACGCGTTTCTAGCACCTTAGCGAAGACTTTTCCAGGGAGACTTAAAAGAGATATACCCCTATAGTTGGCGCAATCTCTTATATCTTATTATACAGTCTGCAGAAGTAGTTTTTCCATATTCTCAGCACCGACTGTGATTCTACTACGATGTTTCCATTTTCATCTCTACAGATTTCCTGGAGTGTAAGCTCTCAATATTCTCGATCGCGCGCTTCTCATTCACTTTCTTCTTCTTTTAGAGAAGCCGTCCCGTCTCTTTTGCTCGCAGAGCTCACGCGCAGCTCTCGTCTTCCGTTGCAGCGCTGCTTTATATGCCTCTTGTTTTGCTGCATGCACTCGCCGGCATTCTTCGTCAAACCAGGGGTTTCGCGGTGGTGGGCGAGCGAGACCCAGCACATCAGTCGCTGCGCTTCTGATGGCATGTTGGCATCGTTGCCACTGGTCTTCGGTACTTGATGCTCTTATCATAGGGGTGATTGAGAGAGTTCGGAATACGCGTTCAGCGAAGAGTCTGGCGGTCTCTTACGATTGTAGCTTTTCGACGTTAAATTTTCTCACAGTGATTCTTCTTTGTTGCTCCGTTTGGGATATCCGCATTCGTACCTTGGCTACAACAAGGTAATGATCCGAGTCTATGTTGGCCGCTCGGAAGGTCCGGACGTTCAGAATACTGGAGGCATGCCTTGCGTCGATCGCAGTATGATCAACTTGGTTGATCGTTACATGATCATTGGACCGCCATGTCTGCTTATGAATATCGAGATGAGGAAACCATGTGCTTGCTATGGTGACATTTCACTCCACAGCGAATTCAATTAGCATTAGTCCGTTATCAGACGCGGTATCCTGTAGGCTATGCTTACCGACTGTGATTTGATTCCTAATGTGATTTCAACGTCGTATTTAGAACATTGCTCGTATGTTTTGTCGAGGAGCTCGTAGAAACAATCTTTGGTGGGAGGGTCCATTTCTTATGTGGGAACATGAGCACATATTAGGCTTATGTTAGCGAATTTAGCCTTGATCTGGATAGTCATAATACGCTCTCTCACGTGTCTGAACCTTAAGACCTCTTGCCTAAGTCTGCCGCGTATAACAAATCCGCATCCGAATAAGCGCTGCCTGTTGCCTCTGTATCAGTCACCGTAGTAGATGTCACAGCTTTTCATCCTCTTTTTGCCCGGCCCATGCCATCGCACTTCCTGAATGGCGGTTATATCTGCTTTATAGCAGTCTAGGGTCTCTGCTAGTTGTTTGGCTGCATGTGGTCTGTAAAGGGATAGAACATTCCACTTACAGATCCGAAAGTCGTTCTCCTTATTTCGTTTACTGGTGTCGTCATCAGTTGAGTCGTCCTTATCCGAGGCTTTTGGTTGTTTCGGAACCATTAGTTTTTGTACGTGGTAGGGACGTTACCCTGACTGCACAATCCCCAACCTGGAGGGTCAGTTCTTTTAGTTGTACCCCTAGGACGAGAGGCCGGGTACACCGGTGCCAGTAGTCCACTACGGGAGTATGAGCGCTGCACTTGGCCCATTAAGGGCTCCTCCGCCACCATCTCTATTCCAAGGTCCTGACCAACATTGGAAATTCCTTATCGACCTATGATCCGAATACGTCGAAGCAGCTCGTGCATTCACTAAGTTCAACCTAACCAACCTAAATCCAATCTTTTCTGTTCCGCTATTTGTACAAGAGAGCGGGTTTATACGCATGGTGGTCCCTCCTTGGCATCAAAAGGCATGGAAATGTCTAATATAATCAATGGAGAGAGCTCCCTCCGTTCAAGCCTTACCACTGTTTGGTCCATCTTGCTGAAAGGTAGAAAAAGGTTAATCCGTTTCCTAGCTACAATGCACGTGCTGTTCCTACATTCCGCGTTTTGCGGTTCAATGCTGTATGTTATAAGGTCTTTATGGCTTCACCCTCTTATTTTGCCACGGAAAATCCATGGCTCTTGGATAAGGGCAATATCTATATTTCTATCTCCCGTGAAATAGGTAAGGCTGACGCTAGCTACTATGCTATGCTGAAGGTTTATTTGTGCAATCTTCATCATTGTTTTACCTTATCACTCGCCTTCCTTTTTTTTCCTTTCGTCCACCTCAACTCAAGGTTTAATCTTGCATCGGGTAATTCCAATGCAAACCTTATAATTATATTCTCTTGCAATCCTTACTTAAAGTAGATTTCATTTGAGATTGACCTTTAAACAGTTCTAAGGTGCAGTGCAGTAAAATATTTTATTCAAAACATTAGGTTTGGCTTATCTCCTAAAAGTCAAACGGTCAGCCTTGACTACATGCTAATTTGAAAGATAGATTCGAATTTAAAAGAGCAATCAGTTGCAAACAAAATCCATGACTTAGAAAAGCTCGACTTTAAACGGTTCAATTGTTGATATTCTAGATCTATTCCTATTGTTTGTCGTGGTTTTTTAAATTATTTTACCGCCAACTGAATTGTATAGATAAATGTGATTAAAAAAAAGAATGAGTAACCAATTGCTTGAATTAATAATGAATTATTAGTAAAAATTAAAAATACCATTTGAACGAACTTATATATAGCTACAAAGGAAGTAGATAAAAAAAATTAATAATTATAGATGTAATGCATTTTTTTTAGAAATATGTAAAATCAATTTCTCAAAAATATTAAATAAATGACTAGCAATGTGAACCTATATATGTGTAAATGAATATTAATAAGTATGTACATTTTGTTAAACAAAAAAAAAATTAAAAAATTATAACAAGACTAACTTTTAAGAATGAAGAGCTAAATCTAAAAGATTAATATGAGTAGGTAGTCGAACGCATACTAATTATTATTTAAAGTTTACTAACTGTCAAATGTTAAAAGAAATAAAAAAAAAAAAAAATACATAGATGCACAAACATTAAAATGAGAAACGAAAAACATAGTATATCCGAGTATATATTTATTTTTGAATATCCAACAATTGTGACAATGTTCTCATTTGTGATATCCCCCCTCAAGGAGGGGTTATATCCCCACCGCTGTTGGTAGTTGTCCTGAACGAAGTCCTTCTAAAACTCAGAAACAGCGGCGTCAAAACCCTAGCCTATGCGGACGACGTTGTGCTGCTGACAACAGAAAAATTTCTCCCGACCCTGAGCGAACAAATTGAAGGAGCGCTGAAAACTATTGACTCTTGGACGAAGAGACGTGAACTATCGGTTAATCCCCAGAAAACTGAGTTAGTACTATTCACTAACAAAAGGATGAATCCACAAATCGTAACACCTTCCGTAAGGCATATCTCCAGTAGTGCGAGATACCTCGGTCTGGTGCACGATTGAGTCAAGAAAGCCGCGATAGCTTTTTACTCGTGTAACAGAATATTCGGGAAAACTTGAGGGCCGAACCTCAAAATCATCTTATGGATATACACAGCTATAGTAAGGCCAATGCTAACTAATGGCAGTCTTGTATGGTGGCAAGCAGCCAGCAAAACGAACAACCTAACTGCTATCCCAAAAGTACAAAGACTAGCGTGCATCGCCACTAGTGGTATGCCAAACCGAACACATCTCAAACCGAGCTAACCCGAGTTGGAATTTAAGCAAACTAGGTTGGCTAATTCGGTTTGTAACAAAATTATGCCACCGTCACATAAGACACTAGGTTATGTTAGGTTAGGTTGAAGTGGCTGCCAGCTTACGCTAACACACATGGACCAAGAAAGTTGCGTTCTAGTACCACGAGGATCATGTAATCCCAGCCTACTCATTAAAACCAATTAGAGCTTCTGATGAAGAGAAGGAGGCTCCTGATATCTAAATCTATCAGATCGCCTAAATCGTTAAAGTAGAAAGCTCCTAGGTAAAGCTTCCTTCTATGAGAGAGAGCTGGACATGCACAAAGACGGTGAGTAATGGTTTCTTCGTCTTCTTCGTCCATGCAGCTTCTAGAAAAATCATTTGAAAATACGCCAAGCCTTGTTGCATGCATGTTTGGTGGGCAAAATCGCATCATCACCTCCCCGTGGTGCCCGCTGGATAGCTATCTGATAGTGAACTAACGATGAGCGTATGCTGAGTCTGACGATATATGGGTAGCTGAACACTCGGACCTGCGTAAGCACATCTGGGTGAACTTCAGCGCGCATATGTTTAACCGGACGAGGCATCTCTTGTTGACCTGATCGGCTGAAATATGCGTCTCAGAAGTCTAACAAGAGGTCCTCAGAAGGAGGACGTGCGGCGGATGAATTCTCCCGATGGAATCAACGGTGACGTCTACAGGCCAGCGGAAACCTTACCGGAGCTACTTCGACATATTTGAAGCTGAGGTCTGTAAGGATTTTCAATACTACGTCAGCGTATTGAAAAAGAGATGGTGGCGGATGAACCCTTAATGGGCCAACGGCAGCGCTCATATCCCCGAAGTGGGTTACTGACATCGGTGTATCCGGCCTCTTGTCCTAGGGGTACAAAAAAAAGGATCTGGTCCTCCAGGTTGGGGGTTGTGCCGTCGGGTTAACTTCCCTACCACGTAAAAAAACCTTCGGTTACGAAGCAACCAACAGCCTCGGATACGGATGAATTTACTGTTGACGACCCAAGCAAACATAAAAAGGACAACGATCTTCGTGTCTGCACGTGGAATGTTAGGTCCCTGTACAAACCACGTGCAGCCGAACAACTTGCGGAGGCCCTAGAGTGTTTCAAAGCAGACATTACCGCCATCCAAGAAGTGCGATGGGATTGGCCGGGCAAAAGGAGTATGAAAAACTGCGACATCTACTACGGCGATTGCTACAGACAAAAAGGACAGCGTCTATTCGGGTGCGGATTTGTTATTGGAGGCAGACTTAGGCAAGAAGTCTTGAGTTTCAGGCATGTGAACGAGCGCCTCATGACTATCCGTATCAAGGCTAAATTTGCCAACATTCGCCTAATATGCGTTCACGCCCCTCACGAGGAAAAGGACGACGCGACAAAGGACGACTTCTACCAGCTCTTGGAGAAGACGTATGAGCAATGTCTTAGCCACGACGTTAAAATTATCCTAGGTGATTTTAACGCAAAGCTAGGAAGAGAGGACGTCTTTAGTAGCGTGGTCGGAAAGCACAGCCTGCACGACAACACATCCGACAACGGACTCAGGCTAATCGACTTTGCAGCGGGGCGAAACTTTGTCGTAGCTAGTACGCGGTTCCCACGTCTCGATATTCACAAAGGAACATGGCTCTCCTTTGATCGAAAAATCGTCAACCAAATCGATCACATTGCGATCGACGCAAGGCACTCTTCTAGTATTCTGGGTGTCCGGACGTTCCGAGGAGCCAACGTGGACTCGGATCACTACCTAGTTGTAGCCAAGGTACGGATGCGGATATCCACAACGGAGCGAATTCAACGAAATGCTGTGAGGAAGTTTGACGTCGAAAAGCTACAATCGCAAGAGACCGCCAGAACCTTTGCCGATCGTGTTTCTTCTAATCTCAATCTAAGTCCTATGCAGCCAGCAGCAAATGCGGAAGACCAGTGGCAGCGTTGCCAAAAAGCCATCAGAGATGCCGCCTCTGATGTACTGGGTTTCTCTCGCCCACCACAACGAAACCCCTGGTTTGATGAGGAATGCCGGCAAGCACATTCAGCAAAACAAGAGGCGTACAAAGCGGCGCTGCATAGAAAGACTAGAGCTGCTTACGAGCTCTACGTGCGCAGGAGAAAAGAGGAACATCGACTTCTCAGAAAGAAGAAAAAGGAGCATGAGAAGCGCTCGATCGAGGAGATTGAGAGACTCTATTGCAGGAATAATGTTCGAAAATTTTACCAAAGGGTAAAAAGAACATGCCAGGGTTTCAAAGCCTGCAGGGACGAAAATGGCAACATAGTAGTGGAATCGCAGTCGGTGCTGAGGATATGGAAGGAACACTTCTGCAGACTGTTAAACGGCGATGATGACCAATATTCCGCTGTCAGGCAGAATGAGCCATTCAACAGTGACGATGGCAGTCAAGATTCCCGTCAACCCGATCAGAAGGAAGTGAAGATAGCGATATCTAAACTCAAATCCAACAAAGCTGCTGGAGCCGACGGCCTTGCCGCTGAACTTTTCAAGGCAGGAGGAGATGAGTTGGTAAGGAGCATGCACCAGCTCATCTGTAAAATCTGGTCGGACGAAAGTATGCCCGATGAATGGAACCTCAGGATCGTTTGCCCGATCCTGAAGAAAGGAGACCCTCTGAACTGCGCCAATTACAGAGGTATAAGTCTCCTCAACATCGCATATAAAATCCTGTCTGCCGTATTATGTGAACGCCTAAAACCGATCGTCAACAACCTCATAGGTCCTTATCAGTACGGTTTCAGGCCGGGAAAGTCCATCATTGACCAAATATTCACACTACGGCAGATCTTGGAAAAAACCCATGAATACAAAATCGATACGCACCACCTCTTTATCGATTTCAAAGTTGCCTATGATAGCGTGTATAGCCACGAGTTATACAGAGCCATGTCTAGTCTTGGCATCCCTGCCAAACTCGTCCGTTTGTGCAGAATGACGATGGAGAACTCTCGCTGCTCCATCAAAGTCGGTAAGAACATCACCGAACCGTTCGATGTCAGGAAAGGTCTTAGACAAGGCGACGCGCTATCATGCGATCTCTTTAATATAGTACTTGAGAGAATTGTACGAAACTCACAAGCCAACACCGGAGGTACAATCTTTTACAAGTCTGTACAACTACTCGCTTATGCCGATGACATTGACATAATCGCAAGAACTCAGCGGGCCGTCAATGGGGCATTTACGAGTATTGAGATCGAGGCAGCAAAGATGGGTCTAGCGGTCAATGAAAGCAAAACAAAATATATGCTGTCTACAAAAAAGGACACCCAACATCGGCGTCTTGGACAGAACGCCACAATAGACAGATATAATTTTGAGGTAGTAAAGGATTTTGTCTACCTAGGCTCTATGGTGAACTCCGCAAATGACATCAGTAGGGAGATCACACGAAGAATTACTCTTGCCAATCGTTGTTTCTATGGGCTAAAACGGCAATTGAGTAGCAAAGCCCTATCTCGAACTACTAAGGTAACTCTTAATAAGACACTAATCATCACAGTCCTGCTGTATGGCGCAGAGGCATGGGCTTTGACAAAACCGGATGAGGATGCCCTTGGTTATTTTGAGAGAAAAGTTCTTCGAGCGATCTTCGTTCCCGTCTGCATAGACGGTGAGTGGAGGAGAAGGTACAATGCCGAGCTATACGGCATGTACAAGGACATCGACTTAGCCAGAAGAGTTCACATACAGCAACTAAGATGGCTGGGTCATTTAGAGCGGATGGAGCCCAACGTTCCCGCTAAGAAAGTTTTCGAATCCACACCGGATGAACGACGCAGTAGAGGACGACCTCGCGGTAGGTGGCGCAAACAAGTGGAGGGGGACCTCAACCAACTTGGCGTGTGCAACTGGAGGCAGCTGGCTCGTAATCGTGCTAGCTGGAGAGGTTTGTTGGTTGAGGCCCAGGTCCACCCCGGACCGTAGCGCCATCTAAGTAAGTAAGTAAGTAAGTTGTTGCATGCTTGCCTATTAGACAGTGTCCTGTAATTACGCCTATAATAGAGCCAATATGCAATCGATTGAGAGAGATCAATTTCTTAGAGCGTTTCAGATCCAACTTGTGCCAAATCTGCTTAGTCGCTAGTTATGTTGTACCACTTGTTCACCTAAGATTTATTCTTTCGATTGCATCTAGCTTGAATTTAAGTTTACAAGTAGCGATTGGTATACCTAAATTATCCTTATCTGGAAGGATGGGTTGGGTACAGTTGTTCCTAATTTGGCGAGTTCGTCAGCCTTACAATTCCCCGGAATATCTGTATGCCCCGGCACCCAACAGAGGTGAATGTTAAACTGCTCCGACATCTCCGCAAGAGACGAATGGCAGTCTAGGGCTACTACTGAATTTATCGAGATCGATTCCAAGGATTTGTCCTTTGCGGATATTACGTTTTTCTTCAGCCAAGATAAGACCTCCTTAATTGCCATTAGTGTCGCCTGGAACACGCTACAATAATCTGATAGACGGAAAGAGAGCTCAAGATTAAGCCTGTCAGAGAAAACACCTCCACCAACACCGTCTTTCGTTTTCGAGCCGTCAGTGTAGAAGTGGATCGAGTAGTCTTCTATGAAAGCCTCTTCATTCCAGAGTGATCTGGGAGGGATGGTGACAAGGAAGTTCTTGTCAAAGTTTAGACGAGGGATAATGTAGTCCGTGTTTTCAGGAAAGATTGTGAATTTATTCAGATTGGAGGCGTGGCCAAATTCTTTCCTTGACCGCTGTTGGGTAGCTTCAAGGCGAACGGCTGCATTCGCTGCCATTTGCTTGCTAAATATGTCAAGGGGTAACAGATGAAGCATAATATCCAGTGCCGCAGAGGGAGTTGTACGCAGTGCTCCGCTTATGCACAGACAAGCTATACGCTGGACTTTGCTTAGATAGTCGCGATTTATAGCTTTTTCTAAGGTTGTCTACCAAACAATCACCCCGTATGTGAGTATCGGTCTAATGACCGAGATGTATAGCCGGTAAGTTATTCGAGGCTGTAAACCCCATTTATTTCCAATAGCTTTTTTGCAAGAGAAAAGTGCTACTGTAGCTTTCTTATTGAATGTTAGGTTTCCAGCTTAGTTTCCTATCCAGGATAAGACCCAAATATTTCGCTTTATCAGAGAAAGTTAAGCTGATACCATTAAGAGAGGGAGGATCGATGAACGGAATTTTATATTTCCTTGACAAGAGTACCAGATCAGTTTTATGTGGGTTTACACTCAAGCCACACTGAGCCGCCCATGTGGTTAACTTGTTTAAAGCGTTTTGTAGTAGTTCTTTTAGAGTATTAAGGTGCTTTCCTGAGACTACTATAGCAACATCAACTGCATAAGCAATCACCGTGCATCCCTCACCCTCTAGTATTGTCAATAGTTCATTAACCACCAAATTCCAAAGGAGAGGAGATAGAACACCACCTTGCGGAGTGTCTCTACTGACGGATCTTCTAGAAGACGTCCCACCTAGCTCTGAGTTGATAATCCGACCATTAAGCAGTAAATTGGTCAATTCGCATAGTGAGTTGTCTACCTTCACGTCCGAGAGTGCATCTGCAATCGCTGATGCATTGACATTGTTAAAAGCGCCCTCTATATCTAAGAAGGCTACCATTGTTTATTCCTTGTGAAACAGGGAGTACTCACTGTTACGAACCAACGAGTGTAATGCCGTTTCAACTGATTTACCTTTGCAATAGGCATATTGGGCCGCGACAAAAGTTTTGTATCTATACTGTTGCGTAAGGGGATATCAATCAATCGTTCTAATGTTTTTAGAAGAAATGATGATAGACTAATGGGTCTAAGATCTTTCGGACTTGTGTGAGAACATTTGCCAGCTTTTGGTATGAAAACTACTTTATCTTCTCTCCATGCTTTTGGTATATGGACCAGATATATCCAGCTTTTAAGAATTGTTTTTAGCACATGCAAGATAAGGTCCGACGACTTCTGTAGTTCGGCTGGTATTATGCCGTCCGGTCCTGCGGATTTGTATGGTTTGAAGCTGTGTATCGCCCAGCGGAGTTTGTTCTGTGTAATTAAGTTAGAGGAGTTGTTTAAATTTGCAGCTGGTCCATTAGAGACAATGTTGCTGACAACTTGGGAGCTACCTGGGAAATGAGTGTCAAGTAGTAGATTTAGCGAATCTTCGCTAGAAGTCGTCCAAGTTCCATCTAATTTCTTGAGATAACTGGGCATTATTGGATTTGTGGAGAGGATTTTTCTGAGATGCCTCAGAGACCTCTTCTATTTTGCCACAAAAGAGTCTCCAAGAATTGCGTTGAGCCTTCCTCAGTTCTTTTTTGTAGATAGTTAGGGATGCTTTGTACAAGACCCAGTCTGTTGCATCCTTCGTGCTTTTGGCATTGTTGAAGAGTTTTCTACAATTATTTCTTAAAGGACCTAAATCTGCATTCCACCAATATGGCTTTTTCTTACCCCTGGGCCGTACTATAGGGCAGAAGAAGGACATCGCTTTACGAGTATTAAGAGCTGAGGTAAGATCCTCAACCATTCGATCTAATTCTTTGGTATTGCAAGGGGTCCTAGAGGGAATCGAGGTAACTAATTTGTTTACAGTTAGTTTGTATTTGAACCAGTCAGTTTTTCGATAATTTCTAAAGACTTTGGGGCCTATAGGGGCGACATTCAGGCTAAATTGAAGATATCGATGGTCTGCGAAGGAATGTTCACCTGATACCTTCCAGTTCTTGATCCTTTGAAGGATGCTGTCAGAGACAAGGGTAATGTCTAGCACTTCTTGTCGATTTTTGGCAATGAATGTTAGTTCATTACCGATATTGCACACAATGAGATTTGTACTTAAAATAAAAGCAAAAAGTAGCTCACCTCTTTCGTTGATGTCCGAGCTACTCCATACGGTGTGGGGAGCGTTTGCATCACACTCTATTATGATGTGTCCTGATGTCGCTTACGCACTCAATACTCTTGTATGGCTCCGAGATCTGGGCTGACGCGCTCAAAAATGAGATATACAGGAAGAACGTGGCCGCAGTGCAACGTATAGGAACGAGTTTATACCGAACAGTGTCAGAGCCAGCAGCCCTAATAGTCACAGGAGTGAAGCCGATTGATCTCCTAGCAGCAGCAAGGAAGTACGTCCGCGACAAGAAGGTGGAAGGAGGCGCGGTAACAGCAGCTACAGAAACAAAACAACTCTCGAAGCAGAAGTGGCAAAACAGATGGAACGCCGAAACGAGGGGAAGGTGAAGCTGTCGGTTGATCAGGAGCGGGAGCACGGTGAAGTGAATTATTATATCACCCAGTTCCTTACCGGACATGGTTACTTCAACCGGTACCTGCACAAGATGAGAAAAGTAGGGAGCGCAGCCTGCCAATACGGAGACTCTTTGGAAGACGATGCGTATCACACATTTTTTTTTTTTTACCTATAACAGGTGGACAGCAGAAAGAAATAGCCTGGAGTCAACTTTACCCCGGCAAATACGGTAAACAAAATGGTCTCGAGTATCGAGATGTGGAATAAAATATCTTTATTCATTGAGACGGTACTCAGATCGAAAAAGAAGAGGAGGAATTAAACATGCCCTCAGTAAGTTTACCAAATTGATGAAAGCATCACCGGCAAGATATTATAAGCCCGCGGCAGGAGAAAAAAGTGAAAAAGCCGGTCCCCAGAGGGGAAAGAAAACGAAACCACTCTGAAGTAATGCTGAAGCCGTTCCGGAGTGGATGGTGTCAAGTTGAAAAGGTGTTAAAGGTTGTTATTTAGTGAGTAGGAGTCTCACACTACTTGAAACAGAGCGGGACTGTTTCCGGTGCGTATTAGCGTTTTTCCTTGAGCGCGCCCAAATTATAAAAAGGGCTCATGGTGCCCGCAAATGAGAGGAACCTCAACCAATTTGGCGTGCGCAACTTGAGGCACCTGGCTCAAATCGGGCTAGCTGGAGAGGTTTGTTGGTTGAATTCCAGGTCCACCCCGAACTGTAGCGCCACCTGAGTAAATAAGGTAACAGTCAATGTTGTATAATGGGGACCTGCATTGCGATTGATCGGGAAACTACTGACTGCCCAAAACTTGGCTTGGGCCAGTAGCGCAACAATCAAGTTCGTGATGAAGTGCTTGCTTTACCTCCTAAGTAGTGGTCGTCCCCGGGCAACTATACGTATAAACCCTTATACGTGTAGGCTAAAATTGCAAGTGCGGGTTGTCTAGGGCCTTGATTCTAGAGTAGGCAACGTGGGTCAGCAACCTGCATTACTGAAACCAGTTCGCTACAGAAACCGACACTATGCCTCGAATAAGGAATGATCACATGTTGACGACTTTTGGCTATTGTACCCGGACAAAGATAGGTTTCTGGAATGTAAAGAGGCTCCTCGACTCGGGAAGCGAAGGTCCTTACAATACCAGATTCCTTCAATTGGAAAACGAATTCATGCGATATGAACTGGACATTTTGGGGGTAAGTGAAGTAAGATAAGTCCAACGCGTAACACTGTACTGCTCTATTCTGGAATACCATCCGGAAGTCCGTGGGAATATGGAGTCGGACTACTGCTAACAACAACAGCACGCAAGGACCTAATTTCCTGGCAGCCTTATGGTGATAGGATTTTGACGGCCAGATTCCGGACTAGAGTACGACGCGTCACCATCATACAGTGTTACGCCCCAACGAATAGTTCGTCTGAAGACGAAAAGGAGAGCTTCTACAATCTCTTAAGCGCCGTCTTCAACACAACACCAAATGGAGACATTGTCATAGTGATGGGGGATTTGAATGCCAAGGTAGGCAACGACAACGAAGGGCTCAAACATGTAATCGGGAAGCATGGACTAGGCTACCGCAATGACAACGGCGAAAGGTTTGTATATTTCTGCAATGACAACCGCCTTGAGATAGGTGGCACCATGTTTGAGCACAAGACCTGCCACAAAGTCAGCTGGGTTTCCAATGACAGGCAAGCAACCTCCAACCGAATCGACCATTTTGCCATCAGCCGCCGCTTTAGAAGTAGTCTCCTGGACGTCCGAAACAGGCGAGGGGTAGATGTGGGGATAGCACGTGATCACCATCTTATGGTAGCTACCCTCCAGCTACGCACTGCTGCAGTTCGAAGATCCCACGACAACACAAGAATGCCCAGGTTCAACATCGATAGACTTAGTGATCCCTTAGTGCGCCAACATTTAAGGGAACACTTTTCGCAAGGTGTGGAAGCAATCAGCAGCTCACTGCCCGCAACCATCCAAGATCATTGGTGTGCTGCGAAAAATGTTTTTACATCTGGTGCTGAAAGAATTGTCGGCGGATCGCAGGGAAGACATATGGAGTGGCTTTCCGAGGATACCTGGAGACGGATTGACGAACGAAAACAGCTGAAATCTCACGTTGCAGCTACTCCAGCAGAAGGGAGAATCGAGCTAGAGTCCCTATATCGCATGAAGATGAGAGAAATTCAGCGTAACGTGCGAGGTGACAAGCGCAACTACATCAACGCGCTGGCTATAGAAGCAGAAGCAGCTGCGCGGAGGTGCGACGCAGGACCGTCTACAGAATCCTCAAAGAGCTGACAGGAGGTCGCAGCTCCATCCAACACCCAGTGAAAAGCATAGACGGCTCCTTGCTCATTTCGGATGAAGACCCACTCAAGCGATGCAAAGTGCATTTTGCTACGGTTTTGAACCGCGTATTCGCCAGCGATATGCTCCCAAATCAGACGGAGGTGCCCGAGGTGGGAAGTTTCCGAATACGCACCACGACTCCCAGTAATGATGAGATCATTACCGCGATCAAGGCGGTAGCCCTTGACGGTATTCCAGCAGAGCTCTTACGAGCAGCGCCAACAACATCGGCTGAGCTTCTGCTTCCACTTATAGAAAGTTCGGGAAGCTGAAAGCTTGGGAAGCTGAAAGCTTGGGAAGCTGAAAGCTTTCCTAACGAGTGGAAAAATGGAATGATCGTCAAGCTTCCTAAGAAAGGAAATTTAATGGAGTGCGGAAACTGGAGGGATATCTGCATGCTGCCTGCTGTAGCTGAGATAATAGCTAAAATTATCCCGGAGCGAATCAAACAACATCTCGAAGACACACTCGATGCCGAACAAACATGATTCCGCTCTGGAAACTGTCGACCACATCAACACCCTGCGGATTATCATCGAACAGTGTGTTGAATATCGATCGCCACTCCACCTGCTGTTCATCGATTTTGAGAAGGCGTTCGATAGTGTCAATAGGGAGTTTATTTGGCGTGCCTTACGCAGGAGAGGTATTCCCGATAAACTAATTGCTATTATCAAAGCTACATATGAAGGCTCCAAATGTCACGTTCTGGACAGGGGAAGGTTGTCTGAGGAATTTGGGATCCAAAGTGGGGTAAGACAAGGCTGTATCCTTTCACCAATATTATTCCTATTGGTGATTAGGGACGTGCTTCATGCTGCTTTGTCGACGGGAAACGGAGGAATTCGATGGACTCTTACATCTCAACTGAAACATCTTGACTACGCTGACGATGTATACTTACTCTCCCACAGAATTACGGATCTCCACCAAATGACAGCAGATGTGGAAAGGGGGACAGGCGTCGTCGGGCTGAAAATGAATATGGCAAAAACTAAGCCTTGGAACTAACTCGTCGGCTCAAATATGCAATGCTGGACAACTCGTAGAGAGAGTAGAGGATTTCCAGTATCTTGGGAGTATTGTCTCGACCGATGGTATTGTAGAACCGAACGGGATATAGCCTACAGGATCGCCAAAGCAAAGTCCGCGTTCGGGATGTTGTCCAAAATATGGCGAAGCAATGCAATCAGTTTGAGCACCAAAATAAGACTGTTCCGCTCCAACGTTGAATCCGTGCTACTATATGGTTGCAGCACGTGGAGAGTGACCACTACTATCACCAGAAAGGTGCAAACGTTCGTTGATAGCTGCCTGCGCAATATCTTAAGGATTTTCTGGTCCAATCGTATCTCTAACGAACACCTTTACGAGAGAACGGGTCAGGAACCAATAGGCACACTCATCCAACGGCGGAAGTGGCAGTGGATTGGTCACACGTTCCGAAAGAGTGACAGTTCCATAGCTAACCATGCTATGCAATGAAACCCTTTAACTCAGGATGGCAGAAGACCTGGCGGTCCGAGGAGAACATGGCGCAGAAGAGTCGAGAAGGAGGCACGGCAGTTAGGGAAAAGTTGGGGTGAACTTAGACACATTGCCAGAAACCGTACACGATGGCGCGTAGGCGTAGTAGAGGCCCTAGGACCCACAAGGGGATACAGGACATAAATAAATAATAATAAATTGTTGTGTAATTGGAATGGTCTCCTTACTGAAATACTCAGTAGTTTAGCGACCACGACTATGACAACATCGTCTGATTTTTACTTCTCCTGAATCTCAAGTCTCAGTACGTCACCATACATTACGTTCCACAAAAGAAGACCCAAGACTAAACCGTGTGGAACCCCGCTCGCAATCATGTATCGCTTTTCTCCGTGTGCCTTGCGCAGCGACACTGTCTTAAAAGAACGTTTTCAGTCAAAGTTCCGAACATGTGACATTCTCTGTACATAAAGAGCTAGAGTTCTAGAAAAAGAATCTGTCAAAAGGGAGAGTTATTGCCTAGTTAGTTTTATTAGCATGACAGCAATGAATTAGTTGACAATTAACAAAAAAAAAAAGTTTAAAACTTCCACACGATTTCGTTTCGAAGTTTCTCGTAAATCCGCTTCAAATTGGTAAAGTGTAACGCCTCCTCCGCCAGTGCTCCGTATTTCTTCTCAACTTGACACTGTACTTCCTAAAAGAAATTCAGTTATTCGTCTTCTTGTTCCATATTCACTTGCTTACCATCAAGGTCTTGCGCAACCCTTCATAGTCATCCGATGTTTGTTCGAAATTTTCCCAAAAATATTGATCAACACAAACCTTCGCATAGTAGACTGCCACTGGATTACATGTTTCCACTGAAATTGTTCTTGTTGATTCGGTGAAGAGTATTAAGACCTTCTCTCCAAGGAAATACAGGTTTATACTGAGATCGTCCACTTCAAGGCTTCCACTGTCCGGTAAACCAAATATTTTGCGAACATGATTCGCATTGAGGTCGGGGGTGCTAGTCCTAAAGAGGAACGGGGTTCGTTTAGATTCAGATTCATTCCGGAATCTGGTTAATCCTTGATTTTGAGAAAATAGCTTCTTGACGTTCATTTCTTTGATCCTCACTGGGATGCTAACGCAAACGAAGTCCTGTTCGAGATTTACATGCGCCAGCATATGAATCTCAAACTCTGGAACGAGTTCGTTCGCATTCTTCTCGACAGGAATGAGAATACTAAATTTCTCTCCAAGTAACTGTGGAGTTATTCTCAAGAGACGAACGTGAACTGAGTGAGCCACCATTAGGTTCCAAATCGTCGACTTAAAGATCTCATTTGGAAGTATCTTCACAGACACCATCGCGAAGTAGGTGAATCGAGGGATTCCATTGTCTCCGGGATAGATGAGTATCTCCTTGGTTTCCGGAATATGCTGACAGAATGAGATTTCAGCTGAGATTAGCTCAGAATAGATAGCACTCTTGCGGGAGACTGCAATCAATTCTTGTTTCGTGTACTCCACCTCGATGTGTTTGTCGATCTTCTCGGGCAAGGAGTGGATTTCATGGATCAGGTGAGATTTGTTTAACATTTCTTCCACTCTCTCGTCTGTCAGTTCGAAGAGGTGAGAGTCGTCCATAGGTTGAGCCTCATCCTCCTGAAAATCCCCTCCAAACGAGAGATGGTAGAAGAGATTGTTGTTGCTCAGGCAGATTAGGTTGCCACTAACTTCCTCATAAGTGATGGCAACCATGCCTGGAGCATCTATAGATTGTTCTGTAACCCGACAATAGTGTTCGACGGCATCGTAAGCGAATTTCAAGCGACAAACTCGCTGCTCATCCGTAAAATAGAGAAAATCCCCACTGAAAGTGTGATGAACAAACTCGCTACCGTTGATATAAGTGTATCTTTCGATGATTAACGACAATTTAGACATATACCACACCTCAATGATGCCACAATTCAGGAATATTAACAACATGCCTTGCTCTGGAAGGTATTTAACCAGTTCCACTGTGGAAACCTGTGGAGCCAGAGACTTTATCTCATAATCTTCCTCGTCTTTGGCATAAATCGCGAACAAACTGTTGTTAATACTGAATATATGAACCTCCAGAGCCTCTAGACCCACCTCCTTCACCAAGAGTTCCAGGAACTTTCTATTCCTGTCCGTAACCTCCACCGATGTTAGCATAAACCGGTCATCCCGCCAGTCAGAGTCAAAGAAATTCGCTTCATCAAAACTGAGATCATACGACTTAAAAACCTCCTGTGGGGTCTTACCTACATTCGGCACATCCCTATACACCTCCAGGTTGATTCTTTTGTCGTCAAGGACTCTGATTAAGCTGAATCCCTCCAGGGATTGACAAACACACCTAACACCACTATTCAGCCATGGAATGCGATGTATCGACTTTATCGACGAAAAATAGCAAACCTCACCATTTTGGAGGAGAACTAGTGTATTCACTTCGAGGATTATGATGTCCAGGATCGCCTCCGGCACATTTATCACGAATTTATTGCAACGGTTGGCGCTTTTTTTGAAAATAAAGGTCATTAGGCAGTTGTCGCTCCATGTGACGAACACTGTCTTGTTCCCCGTTGTGTGGTTGATTAATCCCAGCGGGTAGAAGAGGGTATCGTCTATGCACCAAGTCTCGGTTTGTGTTAAATCCATCGTTTCATTGGGATGCAATCGGTACTCGAAAACTACTGCAAATGTATTTCAAATGTTTTTGTTTACAACGACCTGTGGGATTGTCGCGCGCAAATGTCAAAATCTGCTGAGCGAATTAGCGTTGCCAATTTCCACATTCTATGTATTTTGCTATTCTAGGGGAAGCAACATTTTTGAGCTAGGTTGACAACTTTGGTCGTTAACGAATTTATCGCCCACTAGCTGAGAAAGTAGTAGAACTGTAGCGGATCATCCAAGTCACCGAAATTTAAAAACTAATCGCTTCCTCCCCAAACCTCCTCTGACCCGAACACATAAACCTGTTTTAGTGAGGATTATGCAAGACAAAGTAAAAGCTTTTGAACAAAACGATCCACAGTGAGTGTTGATCTCAAGCGTTTTCACTTATTTTGAACTGAAATTTCTTTACACCGAGTCCCCACGAGATATATTTATTTTAGGCTTTATCTTCTTCTTCTTCCTTTTATCAGCGAGGTTATGATCCGAAAATAAGCGATCATAACCCTCCCACTTCACTGCATTTCTAGAATTTATGTCAGAAATTTTTATTTTTTTCTTTTGTGGGCAAATTTTGTCATAATATTCAATCATGTCGCGTAAAAGTACTTACCTACTTAGATGGCGCTACAGTTCGGTAGTTCGGTCTTCAACTAATTGCCTCCAGTTGCACACTCCAAGTTGGTTGAGGTCCCCTTGAACTTATGCGCGCCACCTACGGTGAGGAGATCCTCTACTGCGTCATCCCTCCGGGTTAGATTCGAGAACTCTGCGGGCCAGAGCGTTGGTGTCCATTCGCTCTACATGTCCTAGCCATCTCAGACGTGCAAATCGCATTTTTTTTGACTAGGTCAATGTCGCTTACAGCTCATATAGTTCGTTGTTAAATATTCCCCATCAAAACAGGTCCGAATATCTTACGAAGAATTTGATTCTCGAAGCGACCAAGGATATCTTCATCCTCTTTTAATAAAGTCCGTGTTTCAGCGCCGTAAAGCATGACTGGGATGATCAGACTCTTATACAGAGTCTCCTTAGTTGTTCGAGATAGGGCTTTACTGTTGAATTGCCTTATAAGCCCAAAAAACAGCGATTGGTAAGAGTTATTCTTCGATTGACTTCTGCACTGATCTTGTTTGTAGAATTTATAGCAGAGCCAAGGTAGACAAAGTCCCTTACTACCTCGAAGTTATAGCTGCCCACTGTGACGTTCTGTCCAATTCGTCGGTGTTGGCTGTACCTTCTTTGACAGCATATAATTGGTTTTGCCCTCGTTTATCGCTAAACCCATTTTGGCCGCTTCCGCCTCAATGCTTGCAAACGCACCGGTGACAGCCCGCTGAGTTCTTCCAATAATGTCTACATCGTCGGCGTATGCAAGCAGTTGTACAGACTTGTAATAGATTGTGCCTCCGGTGTTGGCTTGTGAGTTCCGCACAATCCGTTCAAGTACGATGTTAAAGAAGTCACATTACAGCGCATCACCTTGTATAAAACCTTTTTTGACATCAAAGGTCTCGGTGAAGTCATTACCGACCTTGAGGGAGCAGCGAGCGTTCTCCATCGTCAGCCTGCACAGACGGACAAGTTTGGCAGGGATGTCAAAACTAGACATGGCTCTATAAAGCTCTTCTCTATAGATACTGTCATAGGTGGCCTTGAAATCGATAAAGAGGTGGTGAATATCGATTTGGAATTCTTGGGTTTTCTTCGCACTGATAGGGGCCAATTAGGCTGTTGATAAAAGGTTTCAGGCGTTCACACAATATCGCAGAAAAGATCTTGTATGCGATGTTGAGGAGACTGATGCCTCTATAATTGGCGCAGTTGAGGGGTTTCCTTTCTTGTGGATCGGACAAACGATGCTGAGATTCCATTCATCAGGCATACACTCGTCTGACCAAATCTTAGAGATGAGTTGGTGTATGCACTCTACCAATTCATCCCCAGCTGCCTTGAGAAGTTCGGCCGGTAAGCCGTCAGGTCCAGCAGCCTTGTTGGACTTGAGCTTGGATATTGCTATCCCTACTTCGCTTTGGCCAGGTGGACGGAAATTTTGCCTATCATCGTCTGTGTTGAATTGTTCATTCTGCCTGACAGCGGAATGTTTGTCTTCGTCGCCGTTATGCAATCTGCAGAAGTAGTTTTTCCATATTCTCAGCACCGACTGTGATTCTACTACGAGGTTTCCATTTTCATCTCTACAGGGATTGCTTCTCTGGCGTCAAATGGTAATTTGGTAAAACGTCGGTACATTGTTCCTGGAGTATAAACTCTCAACATTCTCGATCGTGCCCTTTTCATCTCTTTCTTCTTCCTTTGTAGAAGCCGATGTTCTTCGTGTCTCTTTTGCTCGTAGACCTCACTAGCAGCTCTCGTGTTCCGTTGCAGCGCCGCTTTGTATGCCTCTCGTTTTGCTGCATGCACTCGCCGGCATTCTTCGTCAAACCAGGGGTTTCGCGGTGGTGGGCGAGCGAGACCCAGCACATCAGTCGCTGCGTTTCTGATGGCATGTTGGCATCGTTGCCACTGGTCTTCGGCACTTGATGCTCTTATCATAGGGGTGATTGAGAGAGTTCGGAATACGCGTTCAGCGAAGAGTCTGGCGGTCTCTTACGATTGTAGCTTTTCGCCGTTAAATTTTCCCACAGTTATTCTTCTTTGTTGCTCAGTTTGGGATATCCGCATTCGTGCCTTGGCTACAACAAGGCAATGATCCGAGTCGATGTCGGCCGCTCGAAAGGTCCGGACATCCAGAATACTGGAGGCATGCCTTGGGTCGATCGCAATATGATCAACTTGCTTGATCGTTACATGATCATTGGACCGCGATTGTCTGCTTATGAATATCGAGATGAGGAAACCATGTGCTTGCTGTCGTGACATTTCGCTCCACCCTCTATTAATGAAAACGGCTAAAATCGGCAATAAAATTTCTTTATTTCATTTTCTGTCATAAGGGAAATGCATTTTTAAAATTTCACCATTTTCGTTTCTCTTCTCGTTTTTCTATTCTTTGTATAACTTTCGTTATTTTGCTTTCGTTTCAGTATTTACTTTCAAATAGTTCCGCTAAAGAAATATCTAGACCTACCGCGTCTCAGTGTATTCTAGTACATTCTCCTTTGCGATTTGTCTCCGTTGGCAACTCGTGCAAATAGAAAACATCGCACCCAGGCAGTCAACCAACTCCATTTTCTTTTTCGCACATGTCACTTGTCGGGCGTTTGTCAAAACTCTATCACACGCCGAGAAATAGTCCCGAGCCACTAAATCTAATATTTTGTCGAAATTCTAATTAATTCGTTTTTATTTTTTAAGTTTTTTCATTTCGACTTCACGCAGAAGGTAATTGTGTATTAAATCCGATCGAACACATGCCCGTGACTCATTGAATATCTCTCAAAACCACGACAGCTCTCAGGTGTACAGAAACCAGGAGGAGACATGGCTCTGGGACGCAATAAGTGCGTCATGAAAGGCGGACCCAATCAAAAGGTAATGCATTGCACGTTGTTTTGTTGTTTTTCAAACAAATAATCCGTCTGTAGGTCATGCAACACAACGACTTCATCGATAGAATCAGGAAGTCGCTGTATTTCGGTGGCGAAACGCTCTGCGACGACATGGAGGTGAGTGGGCCATTGGCCGAGTATGCATCAGAACTGTTCTCGGAGCCGCACAAGGGTCACTCGCTGAATCGCCTGAACAAAGTCACCGCCGGCAGTGTACACGCGACGCCGTGCTCCCTGATTATGGCTCTCATCTACTTGGATCGATTGAATGCAACAGATCCTGGTTACGTGAGGCGCATTACGCCATCGGAGCTGTTTATTGTTTCTATGGTGAGTGGTTGTTGTTTGTGTGTGTGCTTGTGTGGTGGGTGGTTGTGTTGAACTATTTTTGGGTCACGACTCACGAGTTGAGGGTAAGATTATGAAATTGTGACGTTGACCAGGGATGACACCAATGAAAGCCTTGAAGTGCTGCTGCACGCAGATGGGTACTTGTGAGTGAAAGTGATTTGATTGTGCGAACTGAATGATGATGGGGCATGTGATTTAATTAGGCGAGTGCTCATTGGCGGATGATTGATTGTAGACATGCAGTTGATACGTGTGTCGCCAAAGTCGGGCACTGAACTTCAGTTTTACTCGCGTGGGCTAAGGTGTCATATGCTAAGGAAGGGGCACTGTAGGATGTGGAATGATTGCATATGCAGATGACATTGCTATTGCTGCCTCAGCCAAACATCCAGCCACCCTCAGGAAAATCTTCTAAAATGCTCTCCTCCGGCTCAACAGATGGGCCCCAAAATGTGGACTGAGTATTCCTTGCTTCCTTCCTTATGTGGCGCTACAGTCCCAGACCGGGGTGAATTCGAAGACTTTCCGGCTGGAACGTTGGGCTTCATTCGCTCTGCAGGAACCAGCCATCTTAGTCGCTGTATTTGAACTCTTTTGGCTAAGTCGATGTCCTTGTATAGGTTAGGTTAGGTAGATGAGTGACTTGTGACAAAGAGTCACTGCTCACGCAGACCAACAGTACGGGTCCATTGTGCTCAATCATTTAACCCTGGAAGCGCTGTAAAGAAAATCCGGCGTTAGAACCACCCAGAAAGTGATATGAATCTCAGGAGGTCCGTCAGCTCAACATTACCCAAGTCCTCCAGCTCCGAGAAGAAGTAACTACCAAGAGTCCTCATTCTTCTGACGGATAGGGCAGGACAATCACACAGCAGGTGACGCGTAAATTCAATTTCTTCTTCGTCCCTGCAATTTCTGCAATAGTCGTTATGCAGCACACCGAGTCGCTTCGCGTGAACGCCAATGGTACAATGTCCAGTAATTATGCCAGATATGACCCGTGCGTTATAACGACTAAGTTTTACCAGAGAGGTTGATCTCTTCTTGCTGCAGGCCGGCCATAGCACCCTGGTCGTTGCGCATGTTTCCAGATGAGCCCAGCGTCTGTTTGCTCGACCGGTGGCTTCATCCTCTATTTTTTTCCGCAAGGAACTGATTGGGGTTGCTACAGAGGGGAAGGCCCGCGATAAGTGCAGCGCCGACCCTTTCCTAGCAAGCTCTTCAGCCCTTTCGTTAGCTTCGATATCAATATGCCCTGGTACCCAGCAGAGGGTCACAAGCCTCGACCTAACTACGGCATAGTCCAGAGCCTTAACGGCTGTCTATATAGACAGTGATCGTTTTGCCAACGATATTATTCTCGCGTATAATTTCAGCAGCCTGTATAATGGCTGCGACCTCGGCCTGGAAGACGCTGCAGTCGTCGTTTATTCTAAAGGAGTGGTTTATTCCTAGGGCTTCACAATAAACTCCGGCTCCCGTGCCAACGTCCATTTTAGAACCGTCGGTATAGAAAGCCAACTCCTTTTTCTTCATGGTTCTTCGATTCTTCCAGTATATTCTATCGGGAATTCTTGTAGTGAATCTCCTTTTAAAGGCTAGCATCGGGTTCATGTGATCAGTTTCCGTCGATCCACTGGTGGTCCCCCATCGGTACAGAATGGAGGCATGGCCGTAAAGGCTGGATGACCACAATCGGCCTTCTCTTAGTCTTACAGCGGCTTTAGCCGCCAGACTGCTACAGTATATGTCAAGCGGAATGAAACTAAGCATGGTTTCCATTACCGCTGTTGGTGTTGTATGTCCTTGTATAAGCTGTATAGTTCGGCATTGTACGTTCTCTTCCACTCGCTGTCTATGCAGACGGGACCAATGATCACTCGAAGTAACCAAAGGTATCATCCCATTTTGACAAAGTCCATGCCTCTGCGCCATATAGCAAGACTGGGATGATTGGTGTCTTATACAGAGTTAGCTTAGTAGTTCGAGGTGTGACTGCCCGCGAGTGGCAAGAGTAATTCTTCGTTTGATCTCCCCACAGGAGTCATTTGCCGAGTTCACCATAGAGCATAGGTAGACAAAATCCTTTACTATAATCTGTCAAAACTATATCTGTCTTTTGTGGCATTCTGTCCAAGATGCCGATGTTGGGTCCACTTTCTTGTAGACAACGCTAAACCCATCTTAGCCGCCTTTGTCTCAATATTAGCAAACGCCCCACTGACGGCCCGCCGAGTTCTTCCGACTCTGTCAGTGTCATCGGCGTAAACGACTAGTCGTACAGACTTGTAAAAGATTGTCCTTCCGGTGTTGGCTTGTGAGTTTCGTACAATTCTCTCAAGTACTATGTTAAAGAGATCGCATGATAGCGCGTCACCTTATCTAAGACCTTTCCTAACAACAAACGGATCGGTGGTGTTCTTATCGACTTTGATAGAGCATCGAGAGTTCTCTATCGTCATCCTGCACAGATAGACGAGTTGGCAGTGATGCCGAGACTAGACGTGGCTCTGTATAAATCGCCTCTATACACGCTATCATAGGCAACTTTGAAATCAATAAAGAGGTGGTGGCATTCGATTTTATATGTCTGCGCTTTTTCCAAGATCTGCCGTAGTGTGAATATTTTGTCAATGGTGGACTTTCCCGGCCTGAAACCGCACTTGTAAGGACCTATCAGGTTGTTGACGATCGGTTTTAGGCGTTCACATAATACGGCAGACAGGATTTTATATGCGATGTTGAGGAGACTTATACCTCTGTAATTGGCGCAGTTCAGAGGGTCTCCTTTCTTCAGGATCGGGCAAACGATCCTGAGGTTCCATTCATCGGGCATACTTTCGTCCGATTTTACAGATGAGCTGGTGCAGGCTCCTTACCAACTCATCTCCTCCTGCCTTGAAAAGTTCAGCGGCAAGGCCGTCGGCTCCAGCAGCTTTGTTGGATTTGAGTTTAGATATCGTTATCCTCACTTCATTCTGATCGGGTTGACGGGAATCTTGACTGCCATCATCACTGTTGAATGGCTCATTCTGCCTGACAGCGGAATATTGGTCATCATCGCCGTTTAACAGTCTGCAGAAGTGTTCCTTCCATATCCTCAGCACCGACTGCGATTCTACTACTATGTTGCCATTTTCGTCCCTGCAGGCTTCTGTTCTGGCTTTGAAACCCTGGCATGTTCTTTTTACCTTTTGGTAAAATTTTCTAACATTATTCCTGCAATAAAGTCTCTCAATCTCCTCGATCGAGCGCTTCTCATGCTCTTTTTTCTTCTTTCTGAGAGGTCGATGTTCCTCTGTTCTCCTGCGCACGTAGAGCTCGTAAGCAGCTCTAGTCCTTCTATGCAGCGCCGCTTTGTACGCCTCTTGTTTTGCTGCATGTGCTTGCCGGCATTCCTCATCAAACCAGGGGTTTCGTTGTGGTGGGCGAGAGAAACCCAGTACATCAGAGGCGGCATCTCTGATGGCCTTTTGGCAACGCTGCCACTGGTCTTCCGCATTTGCTGCTGGCGGCATAGGACTTAGATTGAGATTAGAAGAAACACGATCGGCAAAGGTTCTGGCGGTCTCTTGCGATTGTAGCTTTTCGACGTCAAACTTCCTCACAGCATTTCGTTGATTTCGCACCGTTGTGGATATCCGCATCCGTACCTTGGCTACAACTAGGTAGTGATCCGAGTCCACGTTGGCTCCTCGGAACGTCCGCACACCCAGAATACTAGAAGAGTGCCTTGCGTCGATCGCAATGTGATCGATTTGGTTGACAGTTTTTCGATCAAAGGAGAGCCATGTTCCTTTGTGAATGTCGAGACATGGGAACCGCGAACTAGCTACGACAAAGTTTCGCCCCGCTGCAAAGTCGATTAGCCTGAGTCCGTTGTCGGATGTGATGTCGTGCAGGCTGTGCTTTCCGACCACGCTACTAAAGACGTCCTCTCTTCCTAGCTTTGCGTTAAAATCACCTAGAATAATTTTAACGTCGTGGCGAGGGCATTGCTCATACGTCTTGTCCAAGAGCTGGTAGAAGTCGTCCTTCTCCTCATGAGGGGCGTGAACGCATATTAGGCTAATGTTGGGAAGTTTAGCCTTGATACGGATAGTCATAAGGCGCTCGTTCACATGCCGGAAACTCAAGACTTCTTGCCTAAGTCTGCCTCCAATGACAAGTCCGCACCCAAATAGACGCTGTCCTTTTTGTCTGTAGCAATCGCCGTAGTAGATGTCGCAGTTTTTCATACTCCTTTTGCCCGGCCCATCCTATCGCACTTCTTCGATGGCGGTAATGTCTGCTTTGAAACACTCTAGGGCCTCCACAAGTTGTTCGGCTGCGCTTGGTTCCTAGAGGGACCTAACATTCCACGTGCAGACACGAAGATCGTTGTCCTGTTTACGTTTGCTTGGGTCGTCAACAGTAAAATCATCCGTTTCCGAGGCTTTTTTACGTGATGGGGAAGTTAACCCGACGGCATAACCCCCAACCAGGAGGGCCAGATCCTTTTGCCTTTTTTGATGCCAGTAACGCACTTCGGGAATATGAGCGCTGCCGTTGGCCGATTAAGGGCTCATCCGCCACCATCTCCTTTTCAGTACCCTGACGCAGTATTGAAAATCCTTACAGACTTCAACTCCAAATATGTCGAAGTAGCTCAAGTAAGGTATCCGCTGGCCTGTAGACGTCACCGTTGATTCCATCGGGAGAATTCATCCGGCGCACGTCCTCCTTCTGAGGAGCTCTTGCTAGACTTCTGAGACGCATATTTCAGCCGATCAGGTCAACAAGAGATGGTCCGGTTAGACATATGCGCGCTGAAGTTCACCCAGATGTGCTTAGGCAGGTCTGAGTGTTCAGCTACACATATATCGTCAGACTCAGCATACGCTTATCGTTAGTTCACTATCAGATAGCTATCCAACGGGCACCATGGGGAGGTGATGATGCGATTTTTCCACGTCAGTGACCTTGCTATTTGCAATAATCCAGATGCTTCCAACTTGATTGTCTGGTCACATGCCTTAGGTGTGGTACTTTGCTAATGAAATTGATGCTATGAGGTTGGTTGTAGAAACAGTCTCGGCGCCCTAGCATCCAGCAGAGTTGTTTCTGTATGCGGCAGTCTTTCGACATTAGGGTGTAAGTGATTAGATGGCAGAATGTATCTTTGCCAAGAATTCAATCAGAGTGCTTGTGATATTGAAATCGACTGTGCTTGGCTTTTGTGGTGTGCTGAATAGTTCTGAACTAGATTATGAAATGTGCTTTGCTTGAGTGGCGTGCTTCTGAAAATGCTATGAATTGTGTTTTGCTTGAGTGACTTTATGTTAACAATGCTTTCGGGATGATGTTCTTCCAGATGATATCGACAAAATTCTATTCAGGACACGATGAAGAAATATACCTCAGTGATTGGGCTGAAGATGGCGACATGACCGAAGATAGACTAAAAGAGCTCGAGCTGCAATTCTTGTGCGCTATTGTAAGTTGAAACCAGGCACTCGCAGGCGCTTATTTTTAATGCGATGCATTCTTTGTTTCAGGACTGGAATATCTACATATCAAACGAACACTTCTTCGCCAAGCTAACGTCCGTTGAGAAAACCCTAGCAAGACGTGAAGGTCTTCGACGCGGTTGGTTAACTTACACCGAACTCATACAGTTTTTACCGTCGTTCACTTTGGCGAAATTTCTGCTCAACAATATCACTGTGATGGCTGTTAGTTATGCGGCAAGTGTTATGACAATCGCTGGTGCTTTCTTTTTGGCCAGCCAGATACCAGGAAATGCCTTGCATCGTCGTGGTGGCAGTAGTAGCAGTAGTGCAGCAACTAATCAAGTTGCAACAGATGGTTGTAAAAATATGCTCAACACAGTTGTGGATGTAGTAGGTCCAGACTCAATGGAGACTGGAATCAATATCACTTGCTCGGCGTTCAACGTTGAAGAAGAACTCCGTAAACTAGAGTCCCAGTACATGAAAGAGCAATATTTGGACGGAATTCGAATGAAAAATAATGAAAACGAAGGATCTCTGCTCAATTTGCCACATGCCGAATCGAATGTGAATCCCCGTCATCGTGGTGTGATGCATGACCCCGAGATTCACTGGTACAGCTTCAAGGACGAGTACAGTGATGACGAGACGCTACCTACTTCTTGTGACAATTTGACCAATTGCACGAAATCCATATTGTGGAACCTGCTCGCCGATGCGGAAAACACTTTTGTTAAGTTGCCGTTCATGTGGTTTAAGTTTATGTAATTTGAAATCAGTTGTACTTGTCACAATCACAATCGCTTTCCTAATTGGCGGCCAAATTTTATTTGAAAATGTAAATTGTTCTTTTGTGTTTTATTCATGAAGTCTAATCCATTTCAATAAATGACAAAATAATTTTTGTAAAAGCAATTTGTTGCAGTATTTATTTATTTATTTATTTACTAGCTGATGTCCGCGACTCTGCGTTGTCCACAATAATACGAGAATGGTTTGATAAGTCTGTGACTTTTTGAATATCCCGCGCAGTAATTGTAATGGCAACACTGTTTCGTTAAGTGCCACCTATCGGTAGACTATTGTAAAATGTTGAGCAAGCTGCGACGTTTAGTTTATGTTTGACAGCCATTGAAAGCCGCTAACCTCGTTAATTTCCACAATAATGGAAAAAGTGCGTGTTTCTGATTACACATTACTTTTTGCGCAAAAAATCCGTTAAAGAAGCCAAGGAGAGGCTTGATAAATACTACGGGGACTCTGCACCGTCAATTTCAATGGTTAAAAAGTGGTTTACTGAGTTTCGTCGTGGCCGCACCAGTACAAGTGACGCCGAACGTTCAGGTTGCCCAAAAGAAGTCGTTACGCCAGAAATCGTTGACAAAATCCATTGAATGATGTTAGATGATCGAACATTGAAAGTGCGTGAGTTGGCTGAGGCTGTAGGCATCTCAACTGAGCGAGTGCACCACGTTTTGCAGGAATATTTGGACATGAAAAAGCTCTCGGCACGATGGGTGCCGCGATTGCTCACGATCAACCATAAACACCACCGTACTTACTCACTTAGGTGGCGCTACAGTTCAGGGTGAACCTGGGCCTCAACCAACAAGCCTCTCCATTTAGCTCGGTCTTAAGCTAATTGCCTCCAGTTGCGCACTCCACCCCAGTCGAGGTCCGCTTGAACTTGTGCGCGCCACCTACGGCGCCCTCTACTGCGTCGTTTCTCTGGGTTAGATTCGAAGACTCTGCGGGCCGGAGCGTTGATGTCCATTCGCTCTACATGTCCTAGCCATCTCAGACGTCCAATACGCAGTCTTTTGACTAGGTCGATGTCGCTGTACAGCTCATATAGTTCGTGATTGAATCTTCTCCTCCAAAACCCGTCAACGCAAGCGGGACCGAAAATCTTACGAAGAATTTTTCTCGAAGCGACCAAGGATATCTTCATCCTCTTTTAATAAAGTCCATGTTTCAGCGCCGTAAAGTAGGACTGGGATGGTCAGGGTCTTGTACAGAGTCTCCTTAGTTGTTCGAGATAGGACTTTACTGTTGAATTGCCTTATAAGCCCAAAAAAATAGCGATTGGCAAAAGTTATTATTCGCTCGATTTCTGCGCTGATGTTGTTCTCAGAGTTTATAGCGGAGCCAAGGTAGACAAAGTCCCTTACTACGTCGAAGTTATAGCTGCCCACGGTGACGTTCCGTCCAATTGATCTGTGTTGAGTGTCCCTTCTTGTTGACAGCATATACTTGGGTTTGCCCTCGTTTATCGCTAAACACATTTTGGTCGCTTCCGCCTCAATGCTTGCGAACGCACCGGTGACAGCCCGCTGAGTTCTTCCAATAATGTCTACATCGTCGGCGTATGCAAGCAGTTGTACAGGCTTGTAATAGATTGTGCCTCCAATGTTGGCTTGTGAGTTCCGCACAATCCGTTCAAGTACGATGTTAAAGAAGTCACATTACAGCGCATCACCTTGTATAAAACCTTTTTTGACATCAAAGGTCTCGGTGAAGTCATTACCGACCTTGAGGGAGCAGCGAGCGTTCTCCATCGTCAGCCTGCACAGACGGACAAGTTTGGCAGGGATGTCAAAACTAGACATGGCTCTATAAAGCTCTTCTCTATAGATACTGTCATAGGCAGCCTTGAAATCGATAAAGAGGTGGTGAGTATCGATTTGGAATTCTTGGGTTTTCTCCAGGATCTGCCGAAGTGTGAAGATTTAATCGATGGTGGACTTTCCTGGTCTCTAACCGCACTGATGGGGCCAATCAGGCTGTTGACAAAAGGTTTTACACGTTCACACAATATCGCAGAAGAGATCTTATATGCGATGTTGAGGAGACTGATGCCTCTATAATTGGCGCAGTTGAGGGGATCTTCTTTCTTGTGGATCGGGCAAACGATGCTGAGGTTCCATTAATCAGGCATACACTCGTCTGACCAAATCTTAGAGATGAGTTGGTGTATGCACTCTAACAATTCATCACCAGCTGCCTTGAAAAGTTCGGCCGGTAAGCCGTCAGGTCCAGCAGCCTTGTTCGATTTTAGCTTGTGTATTGCTATCCTCACCTCGTTTTGGTCAGGTGGACGGATATTTTGACTATCATCGTCTATGGTGAATGGTTCATTCTGCCTGACAGCGGGATGTTGGTCTTCGTCGCCGTTATGCAGTCTGCAGAAGTAGTTTTTCCATATTCTCAGCACCGACTGTGATTCTACTACGAGGTTTCCATGTTCATCTCTACAGGTTTCTGTACGGGTATTACTTCTCTGACACGTTCTTTTTACCTTTTGGTAAAACTTCCGTACATTGTTCCTGAAGTATAAACTCTCGATATTCTCAAACGCGCGCTTCTCATGCTCTTTCTTCTTCTTTTGGAGAAGCCGATGTTCTTCCCGTCTCTTTTGCTTCTAGAGCTCACGAGCAGCTCTCGTTTTCCTTTGCAGCGCCGCTTTGTATGCCTCTTGTTTTGCTGCATGCACTCGCCGACATTCTTCGTCAAACCAGGGGTTTCGCGGTGGTGGGCGAGCGAGACTGGGCACATCAGTCGCGGCGTTTCTGATGGCATGTTGGCAGCGTTGCCACTGGTCTTCGGTACTTGATGCTGGCGGCATAGGGGTGATTGAGAGATTTCGCGATACACGTTCAGCGAAGAGCCTGGCGGTCTCTTGTGATTGTCGACGTTAAATTTCACACAGTGATTCATCTATGTTGCTCAGTTTGGGATATCCGCATTCGTACCTTGGCTACAACAAGGTAATGATCCGAGTCTATGTTGGCCGCTCGGAAGGTTCGGACATCCAGAATACTGGAGGCATGCCTTGCGTTGATCGCAATATGATCAATTTGGTCGATCGTTACATGACCATTGGACCGTCATGCCTGCTTATGAATATCGAGATGAGGAAACCATGCGCTTGCTATGGTGACATTTCGCTACACAGCGAAATCAATTACTCTTAGTCCGTTATCAGACGTGGTGTCGTGTAGGCTATGCTTACCGACCGCCCTATCAAAGACGTCCTCCTTTCCTATTTTGGCGTTAAAATCGCCCAGTACGATTTTAACGTCGTATTTAGGACATTGCTCGTATGTTTTGTCGAGGAGCTCGTAGAAACATTCTTTGGTAGTAGGGTCCTTTTCTTCTGTGGGGTCATGAACACATAGTAGACCTGTGTTAGCGAATTTAGCCTTGATCTAGATAGTCATAATACGCTCGCTCACGTGTCAGAAGCTTAAGACTTCTTATCTAAGTCTGCCGCGTATAACAAATCCGCATCCGAATAAGCGTTGCCTGTTGCCTCTGTAGCAATGACCGTAGTAGATATCACAGTGCTTCATCCTCTTTTTGCCCGGCCCATCCCACCGCACTTCCTGGATGGCGGTTATATCTGCTTTATAGCAGTCTAGGGCTTCTGCTAGTTGTTCGGCTGCACGTGGTCTGTAAAGGGACAGAACATTCCACGTACAGATTTGAAGGTCGTTGTCCTTATTACGTTTGCCGGGGTCGTCGTTAGTTGAGTCGTCCTTATCCAAGGCTTTTGGTTGTTTGGGAACCATTAGTTTTTTGTACGTGGTAGGGAAGTTACCCCGACGGCACAACCCCCAACCTGGAGGGCCAGTTCCTTTAGTTATGCCCCTAGGACGAGGGGCTCAGGTATACTGATGCCAGTAGACCACTACGTGAGTATGAGCGCTGCCGTTGGCCGATTAAGGGCTCCTCCGCCACCATCTTTATTCCAATGTCCTGACCAACATTGGAAATTCCTTACCGACCTGTGATCCGAATACGTCGAAGCAGCTCGCGCAAGGTATTCACTAAGTTCAACCTAACTGGAACTATAGACGCCACCGTTGACTGCGTCTAGGGAATTTGTCCGCTGCCGCCTGGAACAGGAAGAAGAGCCCTAGTAAGAGAACAATCTTCCCCCACTCTCTCATCTGCTGCCGCCAAGAATCCTCCAAACGGGGTTGGTTACCCATTTCTTGGATTAAGGCACCCGGCTGTCACCGCGTGGAGGTTGAGAGTAGGAGCTGGTAGGTCTCAGCTGAGTGAAAACGCTTGTGTTTTCATATAATCGCATGCACTACCGTTTGACCAGCCACCTCCGTTCTTGACTTGTGATTTTCGTTCAATTAAGTATTATGTTGAAGAGATCGCATGATAGCGCGTCACCTTGTCTAAGACTTTTCCTGACATCGAATGGATCGGTGGTGTTCTTATCGACTTTGATGGAGCATCGAGAGTTCTCCATCGTCATCCTGCACAGATGGACGAGCTTGGCAGGGATGCCGAGACTACATGTGGCTCTATATAACTCGTCTCTATACACGCTATCATAGGAAACTTTGAAATCAATGAAGAGGTGGTGGCATTCGATTTTATACGTCTGCGTTTTTTCCAAGATCTGCCGTAGTGTGAATATTTGGTCAATGGTGTACTCTCCCGGGCTGAAACCGCACTGATAAGGATCTATCAGGTTGTTGACGATCGATCTTAGACGTTCATATAACACGGCAGACAAGATCTTATATGCGATGTTGAGAAGACTTATACCTCTGTAGTTGGCGCAGTTCAGAAGGTCTCCTTTCTTCAGGATCGGGCAAATGATGCTGAGGTTCCATTCATCGGACATACTTTCGTCCAACCAGATTTTACAGATGAGCTGGTGAATGCTCCTTACCAGCTCATCTCCTCCTGCCTTGAAAAGTTCAACGGCAATGGCGTAGGCTCCAGCAGCTTTGTTGGATTTAAGTATAGATATCGCTATCCTCACTTCATTCTGATCGGATTGACGGGAATCTTGACTGTCATCGTCACTGCTGAATGGCTCATTCTGCCTGACAGCGGAATATTGGTCATCATCGCGCGCTGTTTAGCGCAGAAGTGTTCCTTCCATATCCTCAGCACCGACTGCGATTCTACTACTATGTTACCACTTTCGTCCCTGCATATAAAATCGATACGCATCACCTTGTCATCGATTTCAAAGTTGCATATGATAGTTATACAGTCATGTCTACTCTCGGCGTTCCTGCCAAGGTCGTCCGTCTGTGCAGGATGACAAAAAGAACACCACCCAACCATTCGATGTTAGGAAAAGTCTTAGACAAGGCGACGATCTCTTTAACTACTTGACGGAATTGTACGAAACGCACAAACCAACACCGGAGGTACAATATTTTACAACTATACAACTAGTCACTTACGCCGCTAACATTGACATAGTCGGAAGAACTCAGCGTGCCGTCAGTGGGGCGTTTGCGAGCATTGAGACCGAGGCAGCAAAGATGGGCTGAGCGCTGTCTACAAGAAAGCGACGTCTTGGACAGAATGCCATAATAGACAGATATAGTTTTGAGGTAGTGAAGGACTCTATGGTAAACTCGGCAAATGACTCCTGTGGGAAGATCAAACCGAGAATTACTCTTGCCAATCGCGGGCTAAGAAGGCGATTGAGTAGCAAAGTCATATCTCGAACTAACACTGTATAAGACACTAATCATCCCAGTCTTGCTATATGGCGCAGCGGCATGGACTTTGTCAAAATGCGATGATACCCTTGGTCACTTCGAGTGATCTTTTTCCCGTCTGCATAGAGGGCGAGTGGAAGAGAACATGCAATGCCGAGCTATACAGCTTATACAAGGACATCGTCTTAGCCAAAATATTTCACAAACAGCGACTAAGATGGCTGGGTCATATGGAGTGGATGGAACCCAATGTTACTCGTAACCATCCTGGCTGGAGAGGTTTGTTGGTTGAGGCCCTTAGTAAGTAAGTAAGTAAGCAGTTTTTTCGTGATGTATGCCAGGACACGACCCTAGTTATCATTTTATTAGATGTGTAGAGGATATCTTAAATTTTTTATTTTTTATTTTTGTTTGATGCGCAGGCAGGGTAGCAAATCCTTTATGGATACTTCTAGCCCGTGCTACGAGTTATCTGTGACTCCATGCTCCTGCATGGTTACGCGCTAAAACAAAACCCCTCCTGTTTCTCTGTCCTGTTGTTCCCCTGTTGCACCGCCAGTCAAGGCATTCCTTTGCAGGGGCAGGTTAGACATTTCGTCCTTTCGTATCTCCTCTAAACACTTGCGTGTTGTTGTTGTGTTCGCATGTGTGTTCGTATGTCTGTCTGCATTTGGTATATGCCTGCGTTACATGTGTGTTTACTCGCGTTCACGATGTTACGTCGTGTGTTTTCCTCGCGTTCACGATGTTACGTCGTGTGTTTTCCTCGCTGTCTCTCCTTTATCGCTCTAGTTGCCTCATTTCTTGGCATATATCCTTGACATACGAGTTCACTACGTTCCACTTATTTTCGGAATCTAGCCTGTGATATACTATCTTCTTCTTCCATTTATCAGCGAGGTTATGATTCGAAAATAAGGGATCATAACCCTCCCACTTCACCGCATTTTTACTGATCCACATGTGGGGTTCGCCTAGCATGTGATATACTATATTCTCAGGAGTTGGTGTTTCTCCGAGTAATCTTTGCACTGGTTCTCTTTGTAGCTGGAATCGTGGCCAGTAAAAGAATACATGGTCCACATCTTCAGGAGTATCACTGCATGATAGACAACTGGGGGAGTCCTCATTCTTAAAGCGGTGTTAATATGACCGGAAGCAACCATGTCCCGTTAGTAGTTGTGTTATATAAAAGTTAACTTAAGCATGTCTGCGGTTTATCCAAGTCTCAATTCGGCCCTTAGACGAAAGGCTCCAGCGCTGCTGCCAATCCCTCAGACTTGTGTTTCTTTCTGTTGTGTCCGCATCTGTATGGGATAGCCGTCCCTTCTGTCTATTCTTTAGAAACTTTCTCTGCAGTTCTTCCGCTAGTATATCGTATGGTAGCATTCCTGCGATGACACAGGCTGCCTTATTCGAGGTGGTGCGGAGAGCGCTACTCATTCCTAGTGCACATAGTCGGTTTACTGCCACGATCTTTCTTTTGTATGAAGTCAATTTCATAGCTCCGCCCCAAACTGGTGACCCATAAACCACTACTGATGTAACTACCCTAGCTAGGAGAAATCTCCGGCTGTATCTCGGTTTTCCTATATTCGGCATAATCCGTGCAATAAAGGCACCCACACGAGAGGATTTGTTACTTACATACTCCAGATGTTCTTTAAATGTAAGCCTTGAGTCAATCATAACGCCAATGTATTTAGTAGCTGGTTTGACACTATCATATGCCCACCTACTGTTAGCGTGATGGTTTCACGTCGTTTTCTACTTGTGATTAGTACCGCCTCCGTTTTGTGTTCAGCTAGCGTGAGGCCGACTGATGCTAGCCACCGTCGAACAATTGGAATGATTTCATTGCTGATTTGCACAACTTCTTCCAGCAGTTTTGCTGTAACAACTATAGCGATTTCGTCCGCAAATCCCACGATTTTAGACTCGTCTGGTATTTCAAGACGAAAAACGCATCGTACATGGTGTTCCATAGCATCGGTCGCAGGACCGGACCCTGGGGTACTCCTCCTGTGACTGCGTACTCCTTTACACCATCATCTGTGTCATATAGCAACACTCTGTCGGAAATAGTTCTTCACAATTTCCCAGATGTAAATTGGTACTCTCATATTTTGCAGCGCTTCCAAGATGTGCTGTTGGTGTTGAAAGTGTTCTTAACGTCCAGTGTTATGATACAACAGTACTGCTTTGCGCTTCTTCTCCATCGTTTTCCTTCTATGGCCCTTTGCGCTGTGTCAACCACTATTTTAATGGCATCAACAGTCGAGCATGCCTTTCGAAATTCGTACTGATGTTCTGACAGTCCACCTGCTTCTTGGATGTTTCCAATCTTTTACCGATTATGCGCTCCATAACTTTTCCCGTCGTGTCCAACATACAAAGCGGGCGGTAAACTGATGGATCTCCTGCAGGTTTGCATTCCTTGGGTAGTAGCACGAGCCTCTGTTTCTTCCATTGATCGGGAAAACCTCCCTTTCTGAAGCAGGCGTTATAGATATCCACAAACATGTCTTTTCTAGATGAGATCGCCGCTTTACGGGCTACATTTGGAATGCCCTCCAGTCCAGGGGCTTTTTTTATTCCCAAATCTGTTGCCTGCTTCAAGAATCTCGCCTGGTGTTATCCTAGGAATTTGTTGTGCTGCTGTTGATGACTCGTTCTCCAGAGGAATTCCCGGTTGCCTTGGAAATAGACCTTCAACTATTTATTTTACTATATAAATCTGTGGATGTCAGAGATGGGGCTCGAAATATTTTTAACTTTTTCATCACCACTTGGTACGCTCTGCCCCAGGGGTTTTCATCCGCTCCATTGCATAGTTCAACGAAGCTCCGGCGTTTGCTCATTTTAATTCTTTCCGCGCTACCTTATACCGATGATGGAGTTCCATGAAGTTGCTTCCGCCTGTGGGGTTCGCCTATTTGACCTCAGAAAATATCGATTTTGGATCACTTGGTTACTGAGACCAAAGAAATGCCGATGTGCATTTGTCTGATCCAGACGTTTATAGGCCTGCCTTTCCTACATCGCGATGGCTTTGGAACGTGCATTGATATTTCCTTTTTAACAGGGTTCAAATGATCTCTTCTTTGAACGTGGCAATACCAACTGAGCCGGTCGCGCTCTATTTTTTGTACGATGGTTTCCTTGATGTGAAAGCTTTCACGGATCTTCGAACTTCTTATTCGATCAAGCTTTGTCACTCCTGCTGTCATGCGAAGCATCTTCATCTCAGCTGCCGTTAATTTACTCCTACATCGTCCAACATTGTGAACCGTATGTGAGCGCTGGACGCGCAACTGCGGTGTAGATTTTTCTGTCACAGAATATAGCGGAATTTTCTCGCCACTTCATCCACCCTACGCTTACGTGATGTTTGATGTCGTCATCACAAGTTGCTTTGCTATTGATCATAGATCCCGCTCGTATAAGAGTCGGGTGGGTTTTCTGCAGAGTTCGCCGAAGAGTAGTGGTCACGCGCTGCTACAGATGTTTCGGCTATGGCCACCAGCAAGCTAATTGTAAGGGGCCCGACAGAAAGAACCAGGGAATATGCTTCAAGTGCGGAGTACAAGGCCATAAAAAATCCGATTGCAAAGCTATTGCGAAGTGCTGCTTATGTGCGGAGCTGAAGCTCGGGCCAGCACTGCTAGACCATTTACCAGGGTCGGGAAACTGTCAGGTGTTTAGAGGGGCACTTGAAAAGGCGAAGAGAAGCAGCGCACCATGATGAAAATCTTCTTCTTCTTCTTCTTCCTTTTATCAGCGAGGTTATGATCCGAAAACTAGGGATCACAACCCTCCCACTTCACCGCATTTCTACTGATCCGCCTATGGGGTTCGCCTATTTGACCTCAGAAAATATCGGCAGGCCTGCCGATTTTGGATCACTCGGTTACTGAGGCCAATGAAATGCCGATGTCGTCGCATTTGTCTGATCCAGGCGTTTATAGGCCTGCCTTTCCTACATCGCGATGTCTTTGGAACGTGCATAGATATTGCCTTTTTTACAGGGTTCAAATGATCTCTTCTTTGAACGTGGCAATACCAGCTGAGCCGGTCGCGCTCTAATTTTCGTACGATGGTTTCCTTGATGTGAAAGCTTCCACGGATCTTTGAACTTCTTATTCGATCAAGCTTGGTCACTCCTGCTGTCATGCGAAGCATCTTCATCTCAGCTGCCGTTAATTTACTCTCATACTTTTTGTACATCGTCCAACATTGTGAACCGTATGTGAGCGCTGGACGTACAACTGCGGTGTAGAGCTTTCCTTTCAACTTAGGGGGCATTTTTCTGTCACAGAAGATAGCGGAATTTTCTCGCCACTTCATCCACCCTACGCTTACACGATGATTGATGTCGTCATCACAAGTTGCTTTGCTATTGATCATAGATCCCAGATATTTGAACTTTTCGCACTTGGGAAGCACTGTTCCATTCAAATAAATGTCTGGAATAGGCCTGAGTGGATCAGAGAACGGGCAGCACAAGTACTCTGTATTTTTTGAACTAATGCGATACCCATTTCCCTCCAAAACGTCCACCCACACATCAAGTGCTCGTTGCAGGGATGTAGGATCCTCACTTATGATGGCTCCATCGTCAGCAAAGAATAACTGATGTACCTTGGGGTCCATCACTTTACCTTCAAGCAGATAATCAAGGACTGTAATAAAGAGCAAAGGACTTAAAACGCTTCCCTGGTGCACCCCGACTTTGATTCGGAACTCTTCGGTTACTCCAGCGGGGCATCTTACTTTTGTCTTTGCTCCTTCGTACATGTCCATAATCATCTGTACATAGGTTTCTGGAACCCCTCGATGTCTTAGCGCCACCCATATCAGATCTCGTGGTTGTCTGTCGAATGCCTTTTCAAAGTCAACCAATACAATATGCAAATCCCTTAAGGAATCACGATGTTTTTCCATTATGATCCTTATACTTTGGATTGCATCTGTGGTTGATTTACCCGAGACAAACCCGCACTGATCATCAGATAGCCGTATTATTTTTCGCAGTCGGCCACCTAATACCCGCTCAACGATCTTCATGGTGTGTGACATCAGCTTGATCGAACGGTAGTTATCACAGTTTCGCGTATCACCCTTCCCTTTGTATACAGGGAGGAGGTAACTTTCCCTCCATTGATTCGGCATTGGATCACCTCTCACGAATTTGGAGATAAGAATTCTGAGCCATCTGAACCCGATGTCTCCCATCTTTTTCCAGAACTCAGAGGGTATCTCGTCTGGCCCAACCGCTTTTCGTTTTTTGGAGTATTTGACCGCCTCACTAACTTCTTCGACTGTAATGTCGGGTATTTGTTCACAGTTAGGGGTGGCTCTTGGAAAGTATAGCCGGGGAAACTGTTCATTCAAAAGCTCTTCACAATACTGCCGCCACCTCTGCAGAATTTTGTCGTCATCCACAAGAAGCTGGCCATGAGCATTGCTAATGAACTTTGGCGAACGAATCTCCTGAGCATTGTTCCTTCTTTGGGCGGCTATTTTGAAGATAGTGGCGCTCTTGTTCATATTGTGTCTACGCAGCTCCTGGATAGTCTGGCTTGCATCAGCAACCGGGGAAAATATTTTCTCCAGCTCCCGATACAGGCCCTCCGTACTCTCTGCTTGAAGCTGGGCGCACTTCTTCTTCGCTTTTTTCTTGCAGCATCTGTATTCCATTTCGAGGCGAGCTTTTTCGTCACTATTATTAGAGGGGCACTTTGACCAAGCTTTGAAAGCCGCTTTCTTCTCATTTATCACTTTCTTAGCTTCATCACTCCACCACCATGTTTCTTTGGCGTGTTGATGGTGGCCTTTTGAAGCTCCTAGCAGTGATTTGGCCTTCTTTAAGCAAGTTCGCTGTAGGGAATCCCACATATTTTGTGCTCTGCACTCTTCATCCTCAGCTCCGTTGATGGTGTGAGAGAGGTAATTTTTCATTACGAAAACAAAAGCCTCGCCTTTTTCTTTGTCCAGATTGAACCACTTGATTTTCTCAGAGACCCCTGTTTGTTTGCTTTTCTTTTGTGTTTTCATAAAAATTTCTGTTAGCAGGAGACGGTGTTGACGAGCGATTGCCTCTCCCAGGATCACTTTGCAATCTTTTACCCGAGGCTTCATGAAACTGGCTACCAAATGGTAGTCAATCTGAGTTTCATCTCCACCACTGCTGTAAGTGATCAGGTGTCGGCTTTGTTTGATGAACATGGTATTTAACACGATAAGACCGTGTGATTTGCACATGCTTAGGATGTCTTCACCAGGAAGGTTCCTGGTGCCATATCCTAGTCCTCCATGGCAGTCTTCATAGTCTTCGTTTGATTTCCCGACATGTCCATTCAAATCTCCTCCCACAAACAGAAATTCTTCCTTTGGGATGTTCTTAAGGAGATTGTGGAAATCTAGCCAAAATGCATCCTTATCTATCTGATTGCACCCATTGTGGGGAGCATATGCACTGACAATATTCCACACCTCTCCTTGTATTACTAATTTGAGAGACATCAAACGGTCGCTGGACTTCGAAATGCTCAAGACGTTACCAAGTAGCTCTGCCGCAAGGATGATACCGATTCCGTTCTTAGACTTTTCCGTTCCGTAGTAGAACATCTTGTAATCTTTTGTCCTAACGTCCAAGAAACGCGCCCGATTCCCGGTGTTTTTCCATTTCGTCTCTTGGACACACAAGATGTCCACCCGCCTTCTATTCATCATCTCTTCCAGCTCGTAACTTCGACCGGTCATGCTTCCAACGTTCCAACTCGCGACCCTTAAATTGCGTCCAAACTGTTTCATTATGTTGCTAGCCCCCGGAATCCGTATAGCTCTGACCCGAACATTTCTGCTCGGTCCAGGATCAGTACCATGCACAGCAGTGGTAGTGCCTGGCGGGGTAGTGCCTTTCCTTTTTGCATGTATTACCATAATGATACAGTTTTGCAATACAATTTTTGCACCATATTGCGATGGTGTTTGTTGTTTGACACGTGCATGCTCCTGTTTTAGTATTGTTTGATCTTTCTTTTATGACACCGGTGATCTCCAGTCGTGTCAACCCACGGACTCGCATGCACACTTGTGGGAGGGTTTTTATGGTAGTATATGTGTCGCTAGGCTCACTTGGGTGTTATATTGCCTAGATCTGATTTGTCCCCTTAGTCGCCTTTTACGACAAGCGCTAGTTGTTGGGGGGCGCTGCAGTGATATTCTTAACCCGTCCCTGCACGGAGCTGATGAAAATCCTACAAGCAAATCTCCATAGAAGTCGCACGGCTGACAACCTACTCTCACAACTTAGACTCGATCTTAAAGTGGATGTGGTGGCCATAAGTGAGCAGTATAAAAACAAGGACGGGCCCAGTTGGTTCTCGGATACACTCGGCACAGCTGCAATATGGATACCGGACGTAAAGACGACCCGCATAAAAACCCACGCCGCAGCTAGTGGCTTTGTTTGGGTGAAATGTGATGGAATCACGATATTTAGCTGTTATTTTACGCCGAACGAGAGTATCAGTAATTTTCGAGTAAAGCTAGACCGCTTAGAGGACACCGTGAGAGATATTGAGGGCGGGATCTTGGTTGCCGGCGATTTTAACGCCAAGGCCTTAGATTGGGGGATGCCTAGCACAGACTCACGAGGTAAGCAGATACTCGAGATGGCTGCCAGACTGGGGCTCTACGTGTTGAACGAAGGAAATACACCCACCTTCAGGCGTCCCGGATATACCGAAACAATACCGGATGTTACTTTCGCGTCAGAAGAGCTACTAGCAAAGGTGGAAAACTGGAGAGTCATCGAGGAGTACACCGGGAGCGACCACCAGTATATCGTCTTTGACCTACAGAGGACCCGACGAGTCTCTAACGGACACCAGAGGCGAGCACCGAGGTGGAAAGTCAGCCGGTTAAATGAAGAAGTTCTCACGGCCACGCTAGAGGAAGGGAAGGAAGCCATCCAGGAAATGACGGGGACAGCTGAAATAAAAGCCCAAGCGACGATGCAACTCTTACACCGCGCATGCGATGCGTCGATGCCTCGAGTTAGAAACTCAATGGGAGGGCGAAAACCAGTGTACTGGTGGACGGAGGAGATCGCTGAACTTAGGAGGAGATGCCTACACCATAGACGCAAGGTCACCAGGGGAAGGCGAAGACACGCTGAAATCACGGAAGGCGCACTCGCGGAATACAAAACCGCAAGATCCGAGCTCAAGAGCGCCATCAATTCGAGCAAGAAACAAAAGTGGGAGGACCTTCGCCGGGAGATCAATAGCGACCCCTGGGGACTCGGCTATAGGGTTGTCATGAAAAAATTAGGAGCGCAGGCGTCACCCCCCACGATGACAGCAGAGCTAATGAAGAGCATAGTAGACACACTCTTCCCGGCCCACCCTGTTAGGTCAATGGAGATCTATCCTGCCCAACAACAAGACATCCCATTGTTCAGCGAAGAAGAGCTGATTCTAGCAGCTAAATCTCTTCAGAACAATAAGGCCCCCGGCCCCGACGGCATACCAGCGGAAGTATTGAAAACGGTTGCCAAAACTTGCCCACAGATACTTCTAAGTATGTATAATGGCTGTCTAAAGGAAGGGATCTTTCTCAAGAAGTGGAAGGTACAACGCCTGGTACTCATAAGCAAGGGAAAAGGAGACCCGGATTCCCCATCAGCATACAGACCTCTGTGCATGCTGGACACGGCAGGAAAACTCCTCGAGAAGATGCTAAAGCCTCGAATCACAGAAGCAATCCAAAGAGCAGGTGGCCTATCCGATCGACAGCACGGATTCAGAAAAGGCCACTCCACGATAGGAGCAATTGAGGAAGTAGTCAAAACCACCCACCTCGCCCAAAGGGGAAATCACTACTCAAGGCGAATCGTCGTGCTGGCAGCTCTGGATGTGAGGAATGCCTTCAATTCGGCCAGATGGGGAGATATGTTAGATGCGCTCGAGAACACCTTCAGGATACCGCAATATCTTCTGCAAATTGTGAAGGACTATCTCAAAGACAGGGAACTTCTGTACGACACCGTGGAGGGTACTCACAGAAAGGAAATCACTGCTGGAGCAGCACAGGGCTCAATCCTTGGACCCGATCTGTGGAATATCTCATACGATGGAATCCTTCGCATGGAGATGCCCGACGATACCTTCTTAGTCGGGTACGCAGATGACATCGGTGCTGTGATTACCGCAAGGGACATCGAAGGGGCCCAGCTGAAACTGAACCAGGTAATGAGACGAGTACTCGCCTGGATGGAAGCCCATGGCCTTAGTCTCGCCGCGGAAAAAACAGAGATAGTTCTTCTGACTAGGAAACGGATCCCGACCATTGCCGAGTTCCGAGTAGGTCCAGAAGTTATAATTAGCAAACCAGCAGTAAGGTATCTAGGAATCGCCCTGGACTCTAAACTCTCTTTTTGGCAACAGATTAAGTCCGCATCTGAGCGAGCTGCGAAGGTCACGTCAAGGCTGAGTAAGCTTATGGCAAATATCGGAGGCCCAACAATGAGTAGGCGACGACTCCTCATGTCCATCACCCACGCCATTCTTCTGTATGGGTGTGAGATCTGGGCAGACGCACTTAGACAGGAGAAGTACAGAAAGCAAATTGCCGCAGTACAAAGGCGAGGAGCTCTCCGAGTTGCAAGCTCCTATCGCACAGTGTCGGAACCAGCCGTCCTCGTAGTTGCGGGTGTGACCCCCATCGACCTCCTAGCGACAGAGAGGAAGTACGCCCACGACAAGAAGGCGGAAGTAGGGGCTCAACTGGCAGTCGCTGAAGCGAAAGAGCTTACCAAGCAGGCTTGGCAGAGAAGGTGGAGCGCTGAAACGAGGGGGAGGTGGACAGCGAGGCTGATTACAGACGTCACGGCTTGGACAGAGCGGGAACACGGCGAAGTGAACTACTTTGTCACTCAATTCCTAACCGGACATGGGTATTTCAACCGATACCTCCACAAAATGGGTAAAGTAGAGAGCGCAGCCTGCCAATATGGAGACTCAGCGGATGACGACGCTTTCCACAGCTTTTTCGCCTGTAGCAGATGGACAGAGCAGAGGAGTAGACTGGAGTCGGAAATAGGCGATTTTTCCCCGGAAAATGCTATAAGCAAGATGATCTCGAGTACCGACACATGGAATAGAATATCTTCCTTTATCGAGACGGTACTAAGATCCAAAAAGAGAGAGGAAGACGCCAACATTCCCTCACAAATTACATAAAGTAGATAAAAGCCTTACCGGCAAGAATGTATAAACCCGCACCAGGAGCTGAATATGAAAAAGCCGGTCCCCAGAGGGGAAAGAAAACGACACCACTCTGAAGTAATGCGATAAGCGGTTCCGGAGTGGATGGTGTCAAGTAGAAAGAAGGGGTTAAAGGTGGTTTTTTAGTGAGTAGTGAGTCTCACACTACTAGAAACAGAGCGGGACTGTTTCCCGTGCGCATTAGCGTTTTTCCACTACCCCCTAGGCAAAAAAAAAAAAAAAAAAAAAAAAAAAAAAAAAATAAAAAATTTATCATAGATCCCAGATATTTGAACTTTTCGCACTTGGGAAGCACTGTTCCATTCAAATAAATGTCTGGAATAGGCCTGAGTGGATCAGAGAACGGGCAATACAAGTACTCTGTCTTTTTTGAACTAATACGATACCCATTTCCCTCCAAAACGTCCACCCACACATCAAGTGCTCGTTGCAGGGATGTAGGATCCTCACTTATGATGGCTCCATCGTTAGCAAAGAATAACTGATGTACCTTGGGATCCATCACGTTACCTTCAAGCAGATAATCAAGGACTGTAATAAAGAGCAAACGACTTAAAACGCTTCTCTGGTGCACCCCGACTTTGATTGGGAACTCTTCGGTTACTCCAGCGGGGCATCTTACTCTTGTCTTTGCTCCTTCGTACATGTCCATGATCACCTGTACACAGGTTTCTGGAACCCCTCGATGTCTTAGCGCCACCCATATCAAATCTCGTGGTTGTCTGTCGAATGCCTTTTCAAAGTCAACCAATACAATATGCAAATCCCTTAAGGAATCACGATGTTTTTCCAATATGATCCTTATACTTTGGATTTCATCTGTGGTTGATTTACCCGCAACAAAACCGCACTGAACATCAGATAGCCATATTATTTTTCGCAGTCGGGCACCTAATACCCGCTCAACGATCTTCATGGTGTGTGCCATTATTGAACTCTTACACAAAATAAAAATACCTCTGCAGTTATTAGTTTTTATTGAAAACTTTTCAAGTAGTATTGGTCTCATAGGTGTTTATTAGTTCTATGTATTATTGGATTTATAACTTTAATTTTAAATTTTTTATCTAAACATCAACGACTTTTTAAATTGCATTTTTTTCTTTGCTTAATATTCTACTACTTTGCTATTTGTGTTAAGTTTTGATAAAGCTCTGATTATTATTGCTGTTAGTTACTACATTATCAAAGAAATGTTTAATGGTCAATTGTTTCTTTTTGTTTTTTGTAAATGTTTACATACATTCTAGAATATTGTACGTTAACTACTTGGTTAATATCTTGGTGTTACATTCTTTTACTATTTATATATTTTTTGTGTTCAGTTTGATAGAAACAAATTTAAAACAAAATGGTTACACATAACATTAGATATACAAGGACTATAATATTATTTTTTTTCTAATTTAGAAAATATGTTACTACACGATTGCAAAAGAAATAGTTCTTGTTTATAAAATGTAGTCAGATTCATAAGACATTTTTATTTATAATGGGTTTCAGTACTGAATTTATTTAAATTTATAATTCTACATGAAATCATGTCATGTTAGCTCGAGTCTAGGCGCAATAAATTGACATAAGTTTGCGTTAAGCTAAATAATATCTACATGTTTGGAAAACAAAAAGATGTCTTTGCAGACGTTGTAGGAAGGTTATTTTGCAAACAAATATTAGAAACTAATTAGAAATGTGTAGGTTATACAAAGGGTGTCCCAACAAGAGTAGACAATTTAAATTTTGGTGTCAAATTATGACAGTTCGTTTATTAATAATAGATCGCTATTCGACACAACAATGCATTCTTATTGTTAAACATTATTTCAAAAATGGTGAAAGTTTGACTGGCACGCTTCGCAAATTGCATTCAATTTTTGTTAATCAAAATGTTCCATGTGCGTCAACTGTGAAAAAATTAATCGAAAGATTCGAGGAGACTGAGTCGATTACAAATGTCAGACCATCGAAAAGTGTTCGTCCAGGTCGTTCAGCAGAAAATGTCACGGCTGTTCGCCAGAATATGGAACATGCATTCGACATCGTGGTCAAGAATTGAACATTTAAAGGACTATGCAGCGTATTCTCACGAAAGATTTGCGTCTCATGTATACAAAAGCTAATTGCCTCAACAACTCAAGCTTACAGACCATATACAGTGAAGAGAGTTCGTCAATTGGTTCATTGAACAACAGCAAGTAAACGGTGAGTTTTCGAACAAAATCATCTTCACAGATGATGCCCATTTTCATGTTGATGTCTACGTAAACAAGCAAAATTGCCACATTTGGAGTGACGAAAACCCATATGTATTTCATGAGACGGAAATGCATCCCAAGATTGTAGATTGTAGAAGAGGTGGGATTAGGTCACCTTATTACTGCGGCCACATTGGGCCTATTGTGATTGCAATATCCCAAACGTGGCACTGTTTGGTGTAGATTTTGGGCTAGAGGCATCATTGGATGCTGCCGGGAATGCACAAACAGTCAGTAGTGAACGGTATCGCGAAGTGATAACCCAGTTTTTTGTGCTTCAAATGGATGGTATGGACCTCGAAGACAGCTGGTTCCACCGGGAACACACTCTTCCCAACGCATTGTGCTCGGCCTCCCGACATCTCTCCGGCCCAACGACCAGAAACCCCGATGTTCAGTGAAGAAGAGTTGATCCTCGCGTCGAAATCTCTACAAAACCGAGAGGCACCGGGACCCGACGGAATACCAGCAGAGGTGCTCAAGACGATTGCCCATATATGTCCGCAGCTGCTGCTAAACATGTACAATAGCTGTCTCCAGGATGGAGTTTTCCCTAGAAGCTGGAAGTTACAGCGCTTGGTACTGATCAGCAAGGGAAAAGGAGATCCGGATTCCTCATCAGCGTACAAGCCTTTGTGTATGCTCGACACCACAGGGAAACTCCTAGAAAAGTTGCTAAAACCAAGGCTTACAGCAGCCGTGCAGAGAGCAGGAGATTTGTCTGAAAGACAGCACGGATTCAGAAAGGGCCACTCTACGATTGGAGCAATTGAAGAAGTGGTAAGGACCGTCCAATTGGCTCAACAGGGCAACCACTATTCAAGAAAAATCGTATTGCTAGCAACTCTGGACGTGCGAAATGCCTTCAATTCAGCCAGATGGAGCGATATGCTGAACGCCCTTGAAAGCATTTTTGATATTCCCGAATATCTCTTGCGGATGGTGAAGGACTATCTCAAGGACCGGAAGCTGTTGTACAACACCACTGAAGGACCACGAATAAAGGAGATTACTGCTGGAGCAGCTAAGGGATCAATCCTGGGACCCGATCTCTAGAACATCTCTTACGATGGCATTCTTCGTAGGGAAATGCCCGAAGACACCTTCTTGGTAGGGTACGCAGATGATATCGCCGCGGTGATTACGGCAAGAGACACCGAGAGCGCGCAAAGAAAACTCAACCAGGTGATGAGGCGGGTGCACCTCTGGATGGAAGAACATGGCTTAGGTTTGGCATCAGAAAAGACGGAGATAGTCCTTTTGACAAAGAAGAGGATTCCAACTATTGCCGACTTCCAAGTCGGGTCTGAGGTAACCACCAGCAAGGAAGCGGTGAAGTACCTAGGGATGGCCCTAAACACGAAGCTCACTTTCTGGTACAAAATAAGATCTGCTTCGGAACGAGCTACGAAGGCCACAATGCCATCAAGCAGATTAATGGCAAACGTTGGAGGCCCAACAGCCAGCAAGAGAAAACTCCTGATGACAGTCACCCACGCCATTCTCCTGTATGGGTGCGAGACATGGGCCGACGCACTAAGACAAGAGAAATACAGGAAGCAACTAGCCGCAGTACAAAGGCGCGCGGCACTACGGATTGCAAGTTCGTACCGAACGGTGTCGGAACCAGCCGTCGTCATAGTCGCGGGAGTGACCCTTATTGACCTCATTGCGCCAGAAAGGAAGTACGTCTACGACAAAAAGGCGGAAATTGGAGTGGAAGCGGCAACCGAGGAGGCGAAGGAGCTCACCAAACAGAAATGGCAGGAGAGATGGAGCTCAGAAAGCAGAGGACGATGGACCGCGAGGCTGATCAGCAACATCGCTGAATGGAAGGGACGGAAACACGGAGAAGTCAATTTTCACGTCACCCAATTTCTTACCGGACACGGTTATTTCAACGCCTACCTCCACAGAATGGGCAAAACAGGGAGCCCGGCTTGCCAATATGGCGACTCAGAACTACACGACGCAAACCACACGTTCTTCGAGTGCAATAGATGGGAAGTTGAAAGGGGGGCGCTAGAATCTCTAATCGGCGCCATCACTCCGGAAAATATAGTATCAAAAATGTCAATGAGTGACCAGAGTTGGAATCAAGTACGTTCCTTTATAGAAAAAGTGCTTAAAACAAAAAAGAGAGAGGAAGACATAATAATCACCCTCATGAGATTTATGTAAGCCTGATGTAAGCCTGACCGGCAAGAAAGGCAAGTAACAGACAAATATGAAAAAGCCGGCCCCGAAAGGGGAAAGAAAATGACACCACTCTGAAGTAATGCAAAAGCGGTTCCGGAGTGGATGGTGTTAAGTCGAAAAAGGGTTTAAGGTGGTTTTTTAGTAAGTAGAAAGTCCCACACTACTTGAAACAGAACGGGCCTGTTTCTCGTGAGCAGTAGCGTTTTCCACCACCCCTTGGCAAAAAAAAAAAAAAAAAACCGGGAAGTTGCCCCTTGCCACACATCACGTGAAACAAAGGTATTATTGCAAGAAACATTGCCTGGTTGTGCAATCTCCCGTTTGGGCGAGCGGAATTGACCGCCTGGATCGTATGATCTAACGTCTTTAGACTTCTTTCTCTAGGGTTTTTCGAACAAGTTTTATGTCAACAAGCACACGACCCCCCAAGCCTTGAGAGAGGAAATTAGACGCTGTATCACTAAAATCCAGCCAAACTTATGTCAAATGTCGATTGAAAATATCGTCAAAAGAACGCAAATGTGCCAGCAAAGCCAAGGAGGGTATTCATCATTGCAACATGTCTACTTTACGATTAAATCAAAATGTCGGTGTATTCTCTCAAAAACTATGTTTTATTCAAAATTTAAAATTTCCGCTCTTGTTGGACACTTTTTACATACATTTGGGAAAGATATACAGGGTGAGCCAAAGAGGTCTGACGTTTTTCTAAAAAAAAAAAATATTTATTCAATTATTATTTTGTCCACGTATTAAGTCCGTTCGCGTACTTTCCGAGCCAAAAACTAATCAATTGTCAAATATGACATGATAGGGTAAAAACTGTCAGAGAGCGCAAAATCTAAGCAAAAGTACGCGAATGAAAAGCGAGTCATGTCGAGCCAACTGTCAATAAAAAAAAATATAATGAACAAATTAAACTCGTGTGAAAACCAACAGATTCATGTTAAGTTAAAAAGGAATGTTTTGTGAAAACAGTCACACATCACAGCATTTTCTTCAAGATACTTTATATCTATTTTTTGTCTATTGACTTTTTGAAATGGAATCAAAAACTCTTTGACTCATTTGACAATCAGCTCATTTCACTTGGTAGTTTTTACGTTCGTGGCGGCAGAAATTCTCCGAGCACATTCAAGCACAGAGGGGAAATACTCGCTACTCGTTACTTATCAATTTTTCTCTTTATCTGTCATGTTCGCTCAGTACGCGAACACACTTCGAGCACTTTAAAGCACCTTAAAGCCCTTTAGATTGTGTACGCGAATGGAGCTATCTAGTATATCATGCCACTTCAGTATGCAAACAAATTTTAAATTCAAGTCATGCACGGAAATGACGTTTTTGGCGAGACACTCACGAAGACGATTTGAAAAATTCTCCATGCACCTCTCTAACACTATTGTTGGAATCGTACGAATTTCTCTTGTGATGACTGCTGATACTGCATCGTGTATGGGGGTTTTCTACAAAAACCTTGGCTTTCAAGTAACTCCATAAGAAATAATCACATGGAGACAAATCCGGTGATCGAGGGAGTTACGAGTATTCAGCATCTCCTCACAGCGAAATGAGACGCCTTAATAAAATGGTCCATATAATAAGGAGTGTATACTTATCATTCCAAAAATATTAGCCCGCCGAGGGGCGGAACTACAGCCGTTGGAACTACAACGTCACATATCCTTGGCTCACCCTGTATAAAGTTTATAAATCAAAAACTATAGGAGCATATTTGTTAGTGCCATCCTATTTTCTGCTTTGTTTATTTCCATCAAATACTCAGTGTAGATAGTGTTTATAAAAATACCTCACTTACAAAAGTTTTAGCAGTCAAATCGGCTTTTAAGTTTAAGATTTATACTCTTATCGAGTTGAAAAAATAAAAACAAGAAAACATGAATAAAAAATATAAGTGTCTACATTCTAGAAGATCACATTGAGATTTAAAAGCACGTGGTAGCAAAATACAAAAAGTAATTAGTAATAAGTTTGATAACATACAGCTAGAAAGATAATGGAAGACATAAATAGCTTTCTAAGCAAAGACAAGCTGCCAAAAGGCCGACAGCAAAAGATTAACATTATTTTTTTAATAGCACTATAACTAGATATGCGGATTACAACTATTTGTAACTTTATAAACAAATTGAAAAAAATCTTAACAGTCAAATCAACGAGGATAGGCAATAATTAACAAAGTATAAGCACAGCGATTTGTATACATAAGCATATGGTATACGGAAAGTTTGTTCTCTAGCTACTCTAAGGAAGAAAATAATAGGAGCATACTTCCTTGAAGATCTAAGTGATTTATTTTTGATAGAATAGACATCTTAAGTATTTTTAGGTTTATGTCAAAATCGAACTGGTTTAGCTGATACTATAGCAATACTTAACAACATTGGCACAAAATTATAGTCGGATAAAGTGCACTTTAAAATTATTTTAATACGTACCAAAGTTAAAAGTTGTGTTATCTTAATTAAAGTCGATATAATACCCATTTTATCTTTATAACCTCGTAATAAACTCAAAACCAACGAGAGCCCATATTATAGTTTTAGCATCGACTTTGAAACTTCTGTAATTTTTTGGGTTTGATACACTAAAATTCATTGCGGATTTGTTCGAAATCTGATACTAGTTGTAAGTTGTAGGTAGAATAAAAAGTGTTTATAATTAGATAGTACAAAGTTTAGGACCTGGATTTAAAGTTTACATGATACTACTTAGTATGCACTTAACAAACTTAAAATACAGTGACTATAATTTTGCGCCATAGTAACTAGTGTTCGATTGAATAAGTCGTCCTATCCACCTCCTTCTTACAACCTTCAATGTCTGTATCAGCAATCATCTACCTACATAGAGTTAAATATTTTGCATAATAGTACTAGGTATTCGTTTGCACCACCCAAATACTCTTACGCATCCTACCACATCCACAGTTCACCTAAACAATTAAGGTTCTATTGAATGGATGACTGCTAGCCAGATACATCACACACATTGAGATCTCTCAGTCTACATCCAACCTGAGATAATTTAAGGTTCCCCTAGGTACCCGGTAAGCTCCAGCTCTTAATTATGTGGTATCACCTAAACTTGGTCTAAGTATGTCCTGACTCTGCCAGGACAGCCACCTCACCTAACCTTGTTTTTGAAAATTATGAATATTGTTCTTTCACTCCGCTCGCAGTGTACCCCTAGGTTTATAATTAAGTACGTATGCATAGTTGAATGATAGCAATAAGACTGGACTGGTCAAACGGTAGTGCATGCGATCATATGAAAATACAAGCGTTTTCAATCAGCTGAGGCCTACCAACTCCTACTCTCAACCTCCACACGGTAACAGCCCCGTGCCTAGTACCTTAATCCAAAAAATGGGTAACCAACCCCGTTTGGAGGATTCTTGGCGGCAGCAGAAGAGAGAGCGGGGGAAGAGTGTTCTCTCACTGGAGCACTTATTCCTGTTCCAGGTGGCAGCGGCCCTAGACGGAGTCAACGGTGGCGTCTATAGTTCCAGTTAGGCTGAACTTAGTGAATACCTTGCGCGAGCACGTATTCGGATCACAGGTCGGTAAGGAATTTCCAATGTTGGTCAGGACATTGGAATAGAGATGGTGGCGGAGGAGCCCTTAATGGGCCAACGGCAGCGCACATACTCCCGTAGTGGACTGGACTAGTGCACGGGTGTACCCGGCCCCTCGTCCTAGGGGAATAATTAAGGAACTGGCCCTCCAGGTTCGGGGTTGTGCCGTCGGTGTAACTTCCCTACCACGTAAAAAATCGATGGTTCCGAAACAACCAAAAGCCTCGGATAAGGATGACTCAACTAATGACGACCCCAGCAAACGAAATAAGGACAACGGATCTGTACGTGGAATGTTCTGTCCCTTTACAGACCACGTGCAGCCGAACAACTAGCAGAAGCCCTAGACTGCTATAAAGCAGATATTACCGCCATCCAGGATGTGCCGGGCAAAAAGAGGATGAAAAACTGTGACATCTACTACGGTGATTGCTACAGAGGCAACAAACAAAATAAAAAAAACAAACAAATATTTGGCGCAACAGCTTTTTAAAGTGCCAGGGTCTAGCTTCTCGCAACCACTCATATTATCTGCGTTATATTTTTCACACGAATGGAAGGGACCTACAGTTTAATGCCGAGTCCGAACGGCGATTTGAGAAGCTTTTTCGTGACAACAATACTCTCGGATGTTTGTCAGACGCTCGCGAGAGGTGGGACCGTGAAAAACACTAACCACTTACGCCATGGCGCCCACTGCTACAGAGGCAACAGGCAACGCTTATTCGGATGAGGATTTGACTTAGGCAAGAAGTCTTAAGCTTCCGACACGTGAGCGAGCGTATTATGACTATCCGGATCAAGGCTAAATTTGTTAACATAAGCCTTATATGTGTTCATGCCCCCACGGAAGAAAAGGACCCTGCCTCCAAAGAGTGTTTCTACGAGCTCCTCGACAAAACATACGAGCAATGTCCTAAATACGACGTTACAGTCGCATTGGGCGATTTTAACGCCAAAGTAGGAAAGGGGGATGTCTTTGGTAGGGCAGTCGGTAAGCATAGCCTACACGACACCACGTCTGATAACGGACTAAGGCTAATTGATTTCGCTGTGGAGCGAAATGTCACCATGGCAAGCACATGGTTTCCTCATCTCGATATTCATAAGCAGACATGGCGGTCCAATGATCATGTAACGAACAACGAAATTGATCATATTGCGATCGACGCAAGGCATGCCTCCAGTATTCTGGATGTCGGGACTTTCCGAGCGGCCAACATAGACTCGGATAATTACCTTGTTGTAGCCAAAGTACGAATGCGGATATCCCAATCTGAGCAACAAAGAAGAATTACTGTGAGAAAATTTAACGTCGAAAAGCTACAATCGCAAGCGACCGCCAGACTCTTCGCTGAACGCGTATCCCGAAATCTCTCAATCACCCCTATGCCGCCAGCATCAAGTGCCGAAGACCAGTGGCAACGCTGCCAACATGCCATCAGAAACGCCGCGACGGACGTGCTGGGTCTCACTCGCCCACCACCACGAAACCCCTGGTTTGACGAAGAATGCCGGCGAGTGCATGCAGCAAAACAAGGCATACAAAGCGGCGCTGAATGGGACACGAGAGCTATACAAACAAATGAGACGGGAAAAACATCGGCTTCTCCAAAAGAAGAAGATAGAGCATGAGAAGCGCGCGTTTGAGAATATCGAGAGTTTATACTCCAGGAACAATGTACGGAAGTTTTACCAAAAGGTAAAAGGAACGTGTCAGAGAAGCAATACCCGTACAGAAACCTGTAGAGATGAAAATGGAAACCTCATAGTAGAATCACAGTCGGTGCTGAGAATATGGAAAAACTACTTCTGCAGACTGTATAACGGCGACGAAGACCAACATCCCGCTGTCACGCAGAATGAACCATTCAACATGGACGATGATAGTCAAAATTTCCGTCCACCTGACCAAAACGAAGTGAGGATAGCAATATCCAAGCTAAAATCGAACAAGGCTGCTGGACCTGACGGCTTACCGGCCGAACTTTTCAAGGCAGCTGGGGATGAATTGGTAGAGTGCATACACCAACTCATTTCTAATATTTGGTCAGAGGAGTGTATGCCTGATGAATGGAATCTCAGCATCGTTTGCCCGATCCACAAGAAAGGAGACCCCCTCAACTGCGCCAATTATAGAGGCATCAGTCTCCTCAACATCGCATACAAGATCTTTTCTGCGATATTGTGCGAACGCCTGAAACCCTTTATCAACAGCCTGATTGGACCATATCAGTGCGGTTTCAGGCCAGGAAAGTCCACCATCGATCAAATCTTCACACTTCGGCAGATCCTGGAGAAAACCCAAGAATTCCAAATCGATACTCACCACCTCTTTATCGATTTCAAGGCCGCCTATGACAGCATCTATAGAGAAGAGCTTTATAGAGCCATGTCTAGTTTTGACATCCCTGCCAAACTTGTCCGTCTGTGCAGGCTGACGATGGAGAACGCTCGCTGCTCCATCAAGGTCGGTAATGATCTCACCGAGACCTTTGATGTCAAAAAAGGTTTTAGACAAGGTGACGCGCTGTCATGTGACTTCTTTAACATTGTACTTGAACGGATTGTGCGGAACTCACAAGCCAACACCGGACGCACAATCTATTACAAGTCTGTACAACTACTTGCATCACCGGTGCGTTTGCAAGCATTGAGGCGGAAGCGGCCAAAATGGGTTTAGCGATAAACGAGGGCAAAACCAAGTATATGCTGTCAACTAGAAGGGAAAACCAACATCGACGAATTGGACAAAACGTCACCGTGGGAAGCTATAACTTCGAGGTAGTAAGGGACTTTGTCTACCTTGGCTCTGCTATGAATTCTTCTAACAAAATCAGTGCAGAAATCAAGCGAAGAATAACTATTGCCAATCGCTGTTTTTTTGGGCTTATAAGGCAATTCAACAGTAAAGCCCTATCTCGAACAACTAAGGAGACTCTGTATAAGACTCTGATCATCCCAGTCCTGCTTTACGGCGCTGAAACATGGACTTTATTAAAAGAGGATGAAGATATCCGTGGTCGCTTCGAGAGAAAAATGCTTCGTAAGATTTTCGGTCCCATTTGCGTTGACGGGTTTTGGAGGAGAAGATTCAATCACGAACTATACGAGCTGTACAGCGACATCGACCTAGTCAAAAAACTACGTATTGGACGTTTGAGACGGCTAGGACATGTAGAGCGAATGGACACCAACGCTCCGGCCCGCAGAGTCTTCGAATCTAACCCAGAGAAACGACGCAGTAGAGGGAATCATCGCCGTAGGTGGCGCGCACAAGTTCAAGGGGACTTCGACCAACTTGGAGTGCGCAACTGAAGACAATTAGCTAAAGACCGAGCTAAATGGAGAGGCTTGTTGGTTGAGGCCCAGGTTCACCCCGAACTGTAGCGCCACCTAAGTAAGTAAGTACCATACCAATTAATGTATCCTACTAGAGAGAACTGGCAGAGGAAGACGTCTCTGTCCATAACGAGATTGCAACATACACAGATAGTTCTAAGCCAGAGAAAGCACGGGGTCGGGTATTTACTCGAGAGATACGAACTTACAGGTGGCCCTGAGACTTCCGGACACATGCAGTGCATACCAAGCAGAGTTTCTAGCTGTACTTAAAGCTGCAGAATTACTTGAGATGGGATCAATATCCGACAGAATTATCGCCATCTACATTGAAAGTCAGGCTGCGCTAAAGTCTTACGTCACTGAGATAGTCAGGACTTGCCGCACAATGCTTAGGGCATTATATACGCAGAACCGAGCCAGATTATGTTGGGTACCTGGACACTGCGATATCGAAGGCAACGAGCAAGCCGACGCGCTGGCTAAAAGCGGAGCGGGGCTCCCACATAGTGACATAATTGGTAGTATTAAATGACCAGGCTGCGTGGATAACGGAATTCGTGATAGAATCATCGACACGGCTAATCTAAGATGGTCAAACTTAGATGGTCAGAGGGTGTCTTAGGCCATGTGGCTTGTTAGACCGCAGAAAATCTGTGGAGATCATAAAGTTAGAAAGATCACATCTAAGAACAGCGATAGGAATACTCTCTGACCAATATCTTCTAAGGAAGCATTCTATGAGACAAAGATTGTCTTACACGGATGATTGTAGGTACTGCAATGACCTACATGTCTGAGAGGGCATAACACATACTCTGTGAGTGCCAAGGCATTGCCAGGACAAGGCTAAAGTACCTTGGTAGATACTTCTTCGATAACTTAGAAGAGGTGAGGTCCTTGAACCACAACAAGGACCTTTTCAAATTATGTAGGGAGATTAATTGTATGGGAGAATTGGTTTAGGTCTTTTGCCGTGAAGGTTCCCTAGGGATAGCGGGCCCACTTTGGTGCCTAGTGTTTTATGATAACCTCATAACCCTTCCTAACCTAAGCTTTGTAAACATTTGTGGGTTAGGTTAGGTTAGGTTGGCTGTTCACACGAGAGTGCAGACACACTTAGACCAGTGAAGGTTCTTTGTGATACCATGGATCAAACCATTAGGCCACTCAGGGACTAATAAAACCAACCGGAGCTTTTGACAAAGCGATGGATGCTCATGACGTCCAAGGACGCCAGATCGCAGAGGTCGTCAAGGAAGGGGGACCCTAGATGGAGCATTCTTTTATGCGACAGGGCTGGACATGTGCATAGGAGGTGAAGGATGGTTTCCTCCTCCTCCTTGTCCCTACAGCTTCTGCAGAAGTCGTTGGAGAAGAGACCAAGTCTTTTGGAGTGTTGGCCTAAGACGGTGTCCAGTGAGAACACCGACAACGCAGCTGATTTGTGTACGCTTTAACTTGATCAGATCGGCATTACGTTTTTGATCCAGCTTAGGCCAGATCTGTCTCGAAATGTGACACGTTGAGCCGTTTACCCATCTGAGGTTGGTCGTGCTCAGCTTTAGTAGATACTTACATGTAGCGAGGGGCATACCCAGGGCTTGCCTTTCAGGCAAACTCCTTACAGTGGTACCCTGTCTGGCGAGGTCGTCAGCCCTTCAGTTACCTGGAATGTCCCTGTGGCCCGGCACCCAGCATAGGTGAATGTTGAACTGCTCTGTCATCTCCATAAGAGATAGACGATAGTTTAAGGCGGCCTTTGAAGTGAAGCAGAACGATTCCAGGGACTTGATTGCCGCTTGGCTGTCAGTGAAAATGCTAATATCCCTGACAGATAATACATTACATTTCAGCCAGGACAGGGCTTCCTTAATCGCCATGGTTTCCGCCTGGAAAACGCTAAAATGATCAGGAAGGCGGAAAGAGGTGCTCAGATTGAGCTGTTCGGAGAAAACAACACAACCCACCCCACCCTCCGTCTTAGATCCATCTGTAAAGAAGTGAACCGAACTACCATCGACAGGGGGGAAGTGTCCCATATATCCCGGTAAGGGATGCTTGTACGGAAGTTACGGTCAAATCTCAGTTTCGGCGGGGTGTAGTCCGTGTTTTCGTGTTTGAAGTTGAGAAGATCAAGGATCAAGGAGTGGCCAAAGCGATAGCTAGTCCACTGAGAGGAGGCTTTCAGGCGGATGGCCGCACAGGCAGCCATCTGTTTGCCGAAAATATCTAAAGGTAGCAGGTTGAACTAGATGTCTAGTGCCGCGGAGGGAGTAGTTCTCAGTGCACCACTGATGCAGATGCATGCAGATCTTTGCACCTTAGCTAGTTGAGTGAGGTGGACCGCCCTGTCAAGAGCAGGCCACCATACGATCATGCCATAGAGTAGTATAGGCCTGATAACGGGCACGTATAGCCAATGAGTGATTTGAGGTTTAATAGCCCAGCTCCTACCTATAGCCTTTTTACAGGAATAGAGAGCTACATTAGCTTTCTTGACGCGGTCTAGTAGATTGGCCTTCCAGTTTAATTTCCTATCCAAAATAAGACCCAGATATTTTGCGTTTTCAGAGAAGCTGAGACTGGTGCCATTTATCAAAGGAGGGTCTATGAGGGGAACTTTATATTTCCTCGTGAAGAGAACGAGTTCCGTTTTATGGGCGTTAACCCCCAGTCCACATTTGGAGCCCATTTGGTGAGCCGAAGTAGAGCATATTGGAGGATTTCCCTGAGAGTGTCCGGGTGTTTACCGGATGCAGCAATAGCAATGTCATCAGCATAGACGATCACTCTACAACCTGACGTATCCAGCTTTGTAAACATTTGTGGGTTACTGCTTAGCTTTTATTTCACCTGGCTTGATGGGGTTTACACTTGTATCGATCCCACAATAGAGGTATGCTGTCAACCTATAAGGTGTGCGATATCAGACCGCCCAAAGGCGATCACGGTCATCTCCACACCACCAATTTGTTTTGAAATCATATTACGATTTTAAATTATGCTTAGCCCGAAATAACTTTTTGTTTTTTATTTGAAAAATAAAATGGGGCGCTCTTAATGAAAAACCCCTATACATATATATAACGATAACACTTCCATTTCTACATTTATATTCGAGTTAAAGCTATTCCAATAGTCTATGTGCTTTGCTATTTTTACAGCAACATCAAGACAGCCTATTATACATTTAACATATGTCAACTGCATTCTACGAAGAAGCGAATGGAAAACAATTCATTCCCGTGTACCCTTGGACCATTCGAAGACACAATAGACAGCAACATCTAACAAGGTAACTCTTTTCCCTATTTAAACTCTTAAAAATCTTTTTAAATTCTCTCTCCCCACAGCCAAATTGAACAGCGTTCAACGCAAGACGCAGGGTAATCCATTACTTACTTTCTACAGAATCTTATAGCACATTGAAGCAAAGGCCACCAATGGGCAACGATAACCATTTTACTTACCCGTTCAGCTTTTCAAATAAATCGAGAAACTGAAGTACGCAGTCTTTTTCCTTATCCACCAAACCAAGTTGTACGAATGGTAACACCAAAAAACTGCATACATAAGCACATGCTATGTACATAGAAACATTGTAAAACAAAATAATATAATGTATTCAAAATAAACTAAGCCCAATGTTGATCGTTGTTTTATTTTACTGAACGAATGAGTTCACCCAAAACAAAGTTCGGACCACCCTGTGCTCACCAAAATGTGCTGAACATAAGCTACACCCTGCACTTTAATCCAGTCTTTGTTTCATACATATCCCTACTTCGTTTTGAACCGCCGATATCATTCACACCAATTTTCTCACCATCTGCACAAAAGAATGCACCACCCTGTGTCCAACACAATATGCCACAAAAAAAACACAAATTTTGGTACCTGTCTCATGTCGCTAGCCCCCCTATAACCCAAGATATCGGCTGCACAAAATCTAGTCGCCATCAACGAAAAATCCCAATCAAAAGTTCGTCCACGGAATTTTGTAAAACACCAGGCCACCAGAATTTCTCAGAAAATAGTAGGGATGTCCACCCTCCATAGCCACCCAAGCTGTGCTGCTGGGCATAAGCCTCTGACTACTGTTTCAAGCACTGATTTGTTTTTGCCATAACTTTTTTGTTTATTGATGGATTTTAACGATTCAGGTGTCAAATTAAAGGGCGTTTTCTGGACAACTTCAGATGGACTTCCAAAATGGCGGCCAACATTTTTTGGAGTCATGTTTGTTTTACAAACAAAATTAAATGTGTAGGGGAAATCACAGATCGTAGAGGCATGCGGTTTTCACCTACTTGTAGAGCCAGATGAAGAATTTTCAGGAAAAATATGGAAAACTAAGACTTAGAGTACAAAATGGTGGTTTTAACTGTTAAGAAAAATCAATATATATATAAATAAAACTCAACGGTGCGTGAATGTGTGTGCCACTTACCACAATGACCGTTTATCCGATTGAGATGAAACTTTGGAAAATGGATATTTAAGTGACGGCGAAGGTTTTTATGATGCTTCCAAAAATGCACGATAGGTGGCGCGTGAGTAATACCAATGAGTATGCTTTTAAGGGATGGTTTCTGGTTGTGTGTGTCCACTTACTACAAAGACTGTTCATCCAATTGAGTTGAAACTTTGGGAAATTGATATTTAAGTGACGGTGAAGGTTTTTATGGTGCTTCCAAAAATGCACGATATGTGGCGCGTGAGTACTATCAATGAGTATTCTTTAAAGGGATGGTTTCTTGCTGTATGTGCCCACTTACTACAAAGACTGTTCATCCGATTGAGATGAAACTTCGGGAAATTGATATTTAAGTGACGAAGAAGGTATGTACGATAGGTGGCTCGCGAGTACCCATCCAAGGTGGCATTCCCTGGATGATGCTTTACGCCGATGACATTGCTTTAATGTCGGACGATGCTGCAGCTCTAGAAGAAAGGTTATCTTTGTGGGTGGAAGATTTTGAAATGAATGATGTAAGAATCAGCCGCAAAAAGACAAGAGTACCATCAGTTCAGGTTTACAAAGCAAGAAAATCATGTCTCAATGAAGATTGGAAATGGAATTGTCAAACCGCTAGACAATTTTAAATATCTTGGTTCACGCGTCAGCAGCGATGGTACAATCGATAACGAAGTATCACATAGGATTCAATGTGGCTGGCAGAGCTGGCGTAGTATATCTGGCGTTCTCTGTTTTCGTTTCCTTTTAAAGGAAAAATTATTTATTAATCAGTTGTTAGACCAGTCCTAGTGTGGTCCAAATGTTGGGCGGCTCTCAAGAAACAGAGGCTACATCTAGCAGAAATGCGTACGCTAGGTGGGCCTCAGGAGTAACTAAGCTTGCTTAAGTCGAAAACAAAGATGTAAGAGGAAGCTGCAAAGTTACGTCTATCACAGGAAAACTTAACAGTACGGACACATAATGCGAAGACCAGTGAAACACCCTGTCAGGAAAATATTGAAAATACCAACAGACAAGAGAGGATTAGGCAGACCACCAAAAACATGGAGCAGAACAATAGCCGATGACATGCTACAAAGAAACGTAGACAGCCAAACAATCCAAGAGAGGATTGCGTACGAGGAGAGCCGACTTCAGATAGGGCAATGGCAAGGAAAGGAAGAACTAGGTGGCCCGCGAGTAATATCAATGAGTATGCTTCAAATGGACATGTCCAATTTGTACCTACTTGTACAATGAGAGATAGACTTAACAGGGAAAATTGAGAGCCAATAAAATTCTAAGATGGCGGATTTAAATTGCGGAAATGGCGACTAAGATAAATTTTAGTGTAGATAACCGTAAGTCACAGGAACAAGCAATTTTCATTTGTTTGTGGAGCAACCTATCAAAAGGCAAAGATGGCGGTCACAAGATGGAGACATTTGCTATCCTTTAAGTGTCAAATTTAAGTGAATTTTATATAAATTAATTTAATTTGGGACAGTAAACAGTAGAGGTCGAATTTTACTTGCCATCTCTGTGGAAATAAACCCTGAAATAAATTTGACAGGGAGTGTCAATTTGAGTTTTACTACGTAGAAAATATGGCTGATTGGTACCTGAGAAGTCTGAAATAAATATGTCTCGTGGAGACTCGGTGTTATGACAAAACCTCATGTTTTCTTCTGAATTGGAGTAAACAAAAGCTGTTGGGACACTTTCGGGATCAAATGAACGGCGTTAGGTCTTAACGTCCAAATAACGATACATCGCCCAAAAGTGAAGGAAACAATAGAAAAATTAAGACTTGTCGTCCAAAATGACCAGGGTGCATGTCATAGCACCCAGATATTCCAAATGGGAATCGTTGTTGTAAAATTTGGACGATATGTTATCGTTTTTGGGCGTTACGAGCGATCAATTTTATTTCCGGACCGTCCGATGTCAGGAAAGGTCTTAGAAAAGGTGACGCGCTATCATGCGATCTCTTTAACATACTTGAAAGAATTGTATGAAATTCACAACCCATCACCGGAGGTACAATCTTTTACAAGTCTGTATGACTAGTCGTTTGCGTGCGCCGTTTTCTTCGAATGAAAGAAGAAAATCAACAAAAGAAGCAAATGACGATTATTTGGCACAAAATAAGACATTTTCACAGAACCAAAAGTATTCATTCATTCATTCATTTTCAATGGCCCGCTAATCCTTCATGAGGGTCGCGGGGGTAGGATGCTCAGGTGGACTCTCCATCCTTCTCGATCCTCCGCCATTGACTCCAATTCATCATGGGGAATCCCTAAGCGGCTCCAGGAGAGATGTCGGACTTGATCCAACCATCTATTTCTAGGCCTTCCCCGAAGTCGCCTACCTGATGCCACGGCAACCATGGCGCGTCTTGGAAGCCGGTCTGGGGGCATATGCACTACGTGACCAAACCAACGAAGCATAGATCGTTCCGTTCCAAACCAAAAGTATATGACGCCGAAACAAAATCACTAATGTGTCAAAACTGTTTGTTTACCATATGTCTAAGCTCGGTTCATGGGGGTTGTGCCGTCGGGTTAACTTCCCTACCACGTAAAAAACCTTCGGTTACGAAGCAACCAACAGCTTCGGGTAGAATCTACTCATGACGACCCAAGCAAACGTAAAATGCACAACGATCTTCGTGTCTGCACGTGGAATGTTAGGTCCCTCTACAAACCACGTGCAGCCGAACAACTTGCGGAGGCCCTAGAGTGTCTCAAAGCAGACAATACCGCCATCCAAGAAGTGCGATAAGATGGGCCGGGCAAAAGGAGGATGAAAAACTGCGACATCTACTACGGTGATTGGTACAGATAACAAGGACAGCGTCTATTCGGGTGCGGATTTGTCATTGGAGGCAGACTTAGGCAAGAAGTCTTGAGTTTCCGGCATGTGAACGAGCGCCTTATGACTATCCGTATCAAGGCTAAATTTGCCAACATTAGCGTAATATGCGTTCACGTCCCTCACGAGGAGAAAGACGACGCGACAAAGGATGACTTCTACCAGCTCCTGGACAAGACGTATGAGCAATGCCCTAGCCACGACGTTAAAATTATTTTAGGTGATTTGATTGCGGCGGGGTGAAACTTTGTCGTAGCTAGTACACGGTTCCCACGTCTCGACATTCACAAAGGAACATGGCTCTCCTTGGATCGAAAAACTCTCAACCAAATCGATCACATTGCGATCGACGCAAGGCACTCTTCCAGTATTCTGGGTGTCCGGACTTTCCGAGGAGCCAACGTGGACTCGGATCACTACCTACATTGTTGTAGCCAAGGTACGGATGCGGATATCCAGAACGGAGCGAAATCAACGAAATACTGTGAGGAAATTTAACGTCGGGCGGCTACAATCGCAAGAGACCGCCAGAACATTTGCCGATCGTGTTTCTTCTAATCTAAATCTAAGTCCTATGCCGCCAGCAGCAAATGCGGAAGACCAGTGGCAGCGTTGCCAACAAGCCACCAGCCTCTGATGTACTGGGGTTTTCTCGGCCATCACAACGAAACCCCTGGTTTGATGAGGAATGCCGGCAAGCACATGCAGCTAAACAAGAGGTGTACAAAGCGGCGCTGCATAGAAGGACTAGAGCTGCTTACGAGCTCTACGTGCGCAGGAGAACAGAGGAACATCGACTTCTCAGAAAGAAGAAAAAAGAGCATGAGAAGCGCTCGATCGAGAAGATTAAGAGACTTTATTGCAGGAATAATGTTAGAAAATTTTACCAAAAGGTAAAAAGAACATGCCAGGGTTTCAAAGCCAGAACAGAAGCCTGCAGGGACGAAAATGGCAACATAGCAGTAGAATCGCAGTCGGTGCTGAGGATATGGAAGGAACACTTCTGCAGACTGTTCAACGGCGATGATAACCAATATTCCGCTGTCAGGCAGAATGAGCCATTCAACAGTGACGATGGCAGTCAAGATTCCCGTCAACCCGATCAGAATGAAGTGAGGATAGCGATATCTAAACTCAAATCCAACAAAGCTGCTGGAGCCGACGGCCTTGCCGCTGACCTTTTCAAGGCAGGAGGAGATGAGTTGGTAAGGAGCATGTACCAGCTCATCTGTAAAATCTGGTCGGACGAAAGTATGCTCGATGAATGGAACCTCAACATCATTTGCCCGATCCTGAAGAAAGGAGACCCTCTGAACTGCGCCAATTACAGAGATATAAGTCTCCTCAACATCGCATATAAGATCTTGTCTGCCGTACTATGTGAACGCCTAAAACCGATCGTCAACAACCTAATAGGTCCTTATCAGTGCGGTTTCAAGCCGGGAAAGTCCACCATTGACCAAAAATTCACACTACGGCAGATCTTGGAAAAGACCCATGAATATAAAATTGACGCACACGACCTCTTCATCGATTTCAAAGTTGTCTATGATAGCGTGTATAGAGACGGGGTATACAGAGCCATGTCTAGTCTTGGCATCCCTGCCAAGCTCGTCCGTTTGTGCAGAATGACGATGGAGAACTCTCGCTGCTCCATCAAAGTCGGTAAGAACACAACCGATATGTTTGATGTCAGGAAAGGTCTTGGACACGGTGACCTGCTATTATGCGATCTCTGGAACGTAACTCTTGGAAGAATTGTACGAAACTCACAAGCCAACACCGAAAGTACAATCTTTTACAAGTCTGTACAACTACTCGTTTATGCCGATGACATTAACATAATTGGAAGAACTCAGCGGGCCGTCAATGGGGGATTTACGAGTATTGAGATCGAGGCAGCAAAGATGGGTCTAGCGGTCAATGAAAGCAAAACAAAATTTATGCTGTCTACAAAAAAGGACACCCAACACCGGCGTCTTGGACAGAACGCCACAATAGACAGATATAATTTTGAAGTAGTGAAGGATTTTGTCTACCTAGGCTCTATGGTGAACTCCGCAAATGACATCAGTAGGGAGATCACATGAAGAATTATTCTATGGGCTAAGAAGGCAATTGTGTAGCAAAGCCCTATCTCGAACTTACTAAAGTAACTCTTTACAAGACACTAATCATCCCAGTCCTGCTGTATGGCGCAGAGGCATGGGCTTTACAAAACCGGATGAGGATGCCCATGGTTATTTCGAGAGAAAAGTTCTTTGAGCGATCTTTGTTCCCGTCTGCATAGACGGTGAGTGGAGAAGAAGGTACAATGCCGAACTATACGGCCTATATAAGGCATCGACTTAGCCAGAAGAATTCACATACAGCGACTGAGATGGCTGGGTCATTTAGAGCGGATGGAGCCCAACCTTCCCGCTAAGAAAGTCTTCGAATCCACCCCGGACGGGCGGCGCAATAGAGGACGTGGCGTGGAGGTGGCGCAAACAAGTGGATGGGGACCTCAACCAACTTGGCGTGCGCAACTGGAGGCAGCTGGCTCGTAACCGTGCTGGCTGGAGAGGTTTGTTGGTTGAGGCCCAGGTCCACGCCGGACTGTAGCGCCATCTAAGAAGAAGAAGCTCGGTTCATGACGTTTTGGATGTGTCAAAATCGACCACCACTTACTGCTGGAGCCATCTATTGACAAACAGTGAGAACTTAGTTGTGCACCTAATGCATACGAACATCTTTTTCCAAAAATCATGAGTCTCGTAAGCGAAATAAATCTACTGAATTAGCGTCGGCTTAGTTGTATGTAGTATTATTATTATTATTATTATTATTTATTAACAGATAAATTTAAAATTTACATGTTAACAGAGATGGGGTGAGCACTAGCTACAACGGTTAGTTTGTTCATTCTTTTTATGTTCTCTAAGTTGATGTCGTTTAGAAATTCATATGGTATATTGTTTGATTGCTGATAGGGATGGGGTTGAGGGAGAAGTGTGGAGGATGTCGATTATACAATTGCATTCAGTGCAAATGGGTGGTGGTTCTTTTTGTAGGAGATGTACATAGGAAAGGGCGGTGTGACCTAATCGTAAGCGTGTATAGTTTATGTACATTTGTTTACAGTTGGTGCCTGGATACATTACAGGTGATCGGTCCTTATTAATGTTAGTGTAATGATGTTTGTGGTTTTGCCAATTTCGGAGGCGGTTCCTTTTGATGAGGGTGTTGATTAGGCGTTGGAGGTCTGCTTTAGTGTATGTATTGAAAAGGTAGAGTGGCGCGCGCCACATTCCTTTGCTGTGGTATCAGCACGTTCATTGCCCGAAATCCCTATGTGGCTTGGGACCCACATAATTTTAATTTTTGATTTGTGTTTAATCATAATGTTTCTTATTCGGTTTGCCAGTTAGTAACTATGGTTTGGGTTGGCAACAGCTTGTGTTGTTGAACGACTATCAGAGCATATGACATATTTACCACGTAGATGGATTATGGTTTTGGCTGCTCCAAGTACAGCGAGGGCTTCGGCTGTAAAGTTGGAGGAATAGTCTGGTAAAAGTCCGTGTTTTATTATTTCCCCGTGTTCGTAGACAATAGAAAAATATGTTGCTTGTTGTGTTTTGGAGCCGTCCGTGAAGATAAGTCTTCTGATTTTAGGTTATTTGTAACTTCATTGAACAGTGCTTGGAATATATTTCCTGATGTTCGCGTTTTATTGTATCTGGCGAGTGTCGTAACGAAGGAGGATGGTTGGATTTTCCATTTTCCAGGGAAGGAAAGGATAGGATTTTTTAATCTTTCGGATATGTGAACTTCTAGCTCCTCAGACTTGCTTAGCGCAGTGGAAATTGATGAAGGTGTCCTCTTCTTCTTTTTAGATCGTATGGCGTTGTCTATGGTTTCATCAATAATTGAATTTGTAGTATTAATTTTGAAAAGGTGTTTTTTTAGTGGGTAAAAATCTCACACTACCATAAGCACACGCGGTCGGGCCTTATGGTGTCTTTAGAAGATTTTTCACCTACTCTCGGCAAAAAAAAAAAAAAAAAAACTGTTGAGAGTTGAAAACCCATTGAAACGAAGAGTACTTTGTTCGCTGGATTATATCTGCGGAAGTCAAAAATAGATGCTTCTGCAGCCCTAGCTTACTTCCTAAAACAAAGCTTATCAATAACTACACTTAACAATATTTGGCACGCTATAAATTTAGACAAGCATTTTATAACAAAAATAAAAAGAAAAAAACATTTACAAAGAAAATACTAAGGAATAGTGCATTCTAAGCTAAATTGGCAGACTATAAGCACAACTTTCGAGCATTGCTAAGATAATTCATTTTTATCTACAGAGTAATGTACCCTTTATCTAATTTTTGTTAATAGTGTTCCCCTAATTAGTTAGCTAATAAAAATTGTGATTTTCATTAATTGTCGATTTTTATGTTTATAATAGATTTTTATAGATATAGGTACAATGTGACAAAATATAGTATATTTATTTTTTTCTTAGGCATTTAGAACTTCATTGGGGTTGCTTGTTTTGTTTCTTAAATGTTTCTGGCCTCATACCATATGAAATATCTTGAGTTTTGTATACATAATTACCAAGTACTCGTTTGTTTCTTGTGAAGTTCAGCGAAGAGGTTGTGCTACATTTTAAATGAGGAGGAAGCATTTAAACTGTCGTTTTTGTTTAGGAAAAACAAACACACACATGTGCAGGCATGGCTTGTTTTATAAGGCTATACGATGTAGTCTGTCATGTCATGCACAACCTTAAGTTAGTGATCACATAAATTTCGTTACAAATTGTCAGGGACAAAAGGACTCGCATATCCCCTATTTGTTGCTCAAGCACAAATTGAATTGCTGATTTGGATTTGGTATAACTTATTTGTTATGCAGTTACTTTTCATCTAAGAAATTTCCTAATTTGGGCCTGAAATGCTGACTAATATTATGCAGCAACATTTTCGTATAAATTTATGTGAAAATGAAGTGACAAATATTGACCGAACTGACAATGGCGTTGAAAGCATTTAGGTGGCAATCACCCCGAATATCGTTGGTGTTTTTCGCTTTTCGACAATTGTCGGTTTATTCTTCAGCACGAAAACATTTTCATTACTTTTTCAGTGCGAAAGAGTTGTAATAGTATTCTACATGACAAAAGGTCAGCAGCCGGAGCTATGAATAAAACGAGATTCGTCGAAAAGCGACCAACGCCGACTGTATCAGAGTGAATGACTAAAGGTGAGTCTTTATCAAATAGCGAATAGAAATCAGCATATTTAAAGTTTTAGGTTTTGTGTTGCTGTGGGTCTAAAGACTTCTTTTTACCCGATCATGGGGGTTTACTACTCAAGTGGCTGATTAGACTCGTATCAATGTTTTATTTTTTTTTTGTAACAAATGAGACTTTTCATACGTTACGAAGCCGGCTGGATGAGTCAGTAACTAAGAAAAAAAAGGACACGTCGTTGGTCGTAATAACGCATATGGAAAAAGTTAATCACCCTGATTGCCGTTGGCGTTTGTCGCTTTTCGACGATTGCCGTTTTATTCTGCAAATGTAGCACGAATCAATTTTTATAACTTTTTTATTGTGAAAGAGTTGTAATAGTATTCTACACGACAAACAAATTGCTTAGTAATTTTTAATGGTCAACAGGTCGTAGCTATGAATAAAACGACAATCGTCGAAAAGCGACAAACGCCAACGACAATCAGGGTTAATACTTTTTTTTTTTACAACGACTTCCTCTTCTGCTTTCTCTTCTCTAAAGCTTAGCATCTACGATCACAACGACTTCCTCTTCTGCTTTCTCGTCTCTAAAACTTGGCCCCTATGATCACAACGACTTCCTCTTCTGCTTTCTCTTCTCTAAAGCTTGGCCTCTACGATCACAACGACTTCCTCTTCTGCTTTCTCTTCTCTAAAGCTTGGCCTCTACGATCACAATGACTTCCTCTTCTGCTTTCTCTTCACTAAAGCTTGGCCTCTACGATCACAATGACTTCCTCTTCTGCTTTCTCTTCACTAAAGCTTGGCCTCTACGATCACAACGACTTCCTCTTCTGCTGTCTCTTCTCTAAAGCTTGGCCTCTACGATCACAATGACTTCCTCTTCTGCTTTCTCTTCACTAAAGCTTGGCCTCTACGATCACAACGACTACCTCTTATGCTTTCTCTTCTCTAAAGCTTGGCCTCTACGATCACAACGACTTCCTCTTCTGCTTTCTCTTCTCTAAAGCTTGGCCTCTACGATCACTCATGATTGCCGGTTGATGAGACTGCGTTTCAGAGTGCGAAGGACTTCCGCATTTATGCCTGATAGTGGGTTGCAATGAGTGTCATTCCAGAGTCATTTTGCATTCTTACCATAACGCTGGGAAGGGCATTCATGAGTGATCGTGGATGCCCAGCTTAAAAGGCTTTGGATTATTAGCCATTAGTTAGTACGTTGCCCTGACGAATTGAAATAAAATATCAATCAGGACAAGTGCACTAGTTAATTTCCAATAATGATAGCCTTTAGTGCAATTGTAAAACCATTCGGTTGACACATTTAGCACACTAATCAAACAGACAATAGGAAAGGTAGACATTCTTTGTTAAAATTAAATGAGACCACATTCTCTACTAGACATTTTTTTCATCCAACAGATTCTAGCTTAAGGTGATATTCACGTCTAGAGGTTCTATTTCGATCATCACATTCATCTGAATTATCATCTCTATTGAAAGAATGGGGCATGGTAGTTTCTTTTGTACGGTGAGCATCTGACTCTCATTGGGTTCCTGAACCTTTCCACCAGACCTAAACAAAATGCTTACAGTTGTTTTGCATAACTTTATTGATTTCCAATGAATCGCTGATAAAGAGACACAAAATCATCATCACCTCTATTGAAAGAATGGGGCATGGTAGCTTCTTTTGTACGGTGAGCGTGTGACTTTCATTAGGTTCTTGAACCTTTCTACCAGACCTAAACAGGATGCTTACAGTTCTTTTGCATAACTTTATTGATTTCCAATGAATCGCTGATAAAGAGACACAAAATCTTTGAAGAACGAGAGAAAGCCTTGAGGAAACAGGACTTTGAAAGCAAAAATAGAATGATATTCAGGCTTATCGGGAAAAATGTTTCTACGGAATTGTTCCCCCAAAATGATTAGGCTTTAAAAAAAAAAAAAGAGGAAATAATCCCCCGGAAGAGAAATATGTATCATGAATGACAATTCAAGGCAATTTTCAACGCAATCGCGATTTCTATTTTTTTCCGTTTTTTTTTTTAGGAAATACCTAATTCTTGTTTGAGGGGATAAATTCCGACGGAAATTTATACACGATAAGCCTGATTAAGTAAACTTGTTGTGATAAAGGTTTGAAAAAAAACGAGAACTACCTATAGTAATGCAGGAGAAGGCACATTTTTTAAAGATTCTATAGCATCGTCAGCTAGTTGAAAGTGTGTGCCTTTAGACTTGCCACTAAATTAACCTCATATCCTTGACCAACTTTAAGTCTTGTGTATATGCGAAATGCCAGAGATTATGACGAGAAAAAAAATAGCATAAAAGATTTTTTAAGTCGCAGTGCTCCAGGGGCCAGTCTCTGCCTTCCTTCCCATATACCTCATGACGAGAAAACGAAATTCTGTGTCTCACAAGCTGAAATCGAAGATAAAAAAGTAATAATTGGCTGAAGATCAAGGATTTTATGTCGCTGATACCAGGAGACTGTTTTCTTGGTTTTGTTGTCTACTTAACTATGGTAGGCCAGACATATGAACAACTAATTAAACCGTTTCGCCACTTTTATGACGTCACTAACTTTAAGCTGCGATCACAGTCCATTGTTCACAATCAAGTTACGGAATACCAACTGAGAAACCACGAATCAATTACGCTTTCTACGATTGCCGTTCTATACGTCAGATGTACCATTTTCATAACTTTTTCAATGAGAAAGAGTTGTAATAGGATTCTACACAACAAATAATTGCTTAGCAACATTTAACAGTTATCAGGTCGTAGTTATGAATAAAAAACCAACGATAATCGGGTTGAATATCAATACGATGCTACCTACTATTACATCCTTTAGTGCAAACCTGTGATTCTGCTTAAATGCTTCCTCTCCTCAACTAAACACTTTCACTTATCTTTTCTATATATTACCAACTCCTCGGCTGAACTTCATCAATGTGAGCACCTTTTGGTAATATTTATAATTCTCTTCTTCCCTTTAAATTGCACATTTCATATAGCTTGTGACCTGAAAGAAGAGAAAAGATTAAAAAAAAAATAGATAGAAGAAGGAAAGCATTAAAAAACGACCAACAAAAACTACATAAAACAAAAGTTTTAATATTAATTAATAATATAACTTCTTATGCGAAAGAAAAACTAATAAATATCTTACATTATCACGATATATAAAAATTCTTTGTTTTCTTAGAAAAAGAAAAATAATTAGTAACCATTAAGTGTAAGTTAAAAGTTAACTTAAAACATTTGAAAACAAAAATATTAAGATTTTGATGGTATATATATATGGAAATCTTGACTTTCTACTCGAGTCTGGAGAAGAAATCCATTTCGCAGCTGAACACTTATTATAAATTTTACTACATAGTGTTTTAAATAAAAAGACAATATTAATAACGAAACACAAGACAATAAAATTAACTAATAAAGAAAAATTACTTAAGAGTCTTTTTTCGTTTTATCAGATTTCGTTGCGGGAGGAGGTGGCGGCGGAGATGTCTCATCTTTTTTGAGAAACACCAACGGGAACATACCAAGCAAACAACCTAATGTGATACCAATTATTCGTCCCTGAAAAAAAAGGAAAAATTAGTTAATAAGAGATTTTGTGTGTCCTGCTTTAAGAGGGGCATTGTTACTTACGATATTGGCAGCTCTTCGAGTTTGTTTCATTTCCATTTGAATCACTCCTAGTTCAGGTGGTTTAAGGCCCATAAAGGTACAAAATGATTCCACATAGAATGCGGTACCAATACCAAGAACATCACTGATGGTATTGCCAAGTCCAGCAGCTGCCATTGTTGATATACACATAAAAGAACCGACAAGTTGCTCAATATAATCCCCCTATATAGTAAACAAAAAAAAAATATATATATTATTATTATTATTATTATAAATTTATTAATACATAAGTAAATTAAATATTAATAAAAGAATGGATGTAGCACTAGCTGCTAGGGCTTTCGGCTGGATGAGAAAAATATATATATATATATATATATATATATTTACTAATATATAAAGATAAATATTCAATTCTGCTTTTTATTTTTATAATTTGAGTGGACTTAGGGGTTATGAATACCCACTAAATGTTTTTACACATTGGGGGTTCGAAAAGGATAGAGAGATGGAGAGAAGGAGCGAGAGAGAGCGAGAGAGAATGAGAGGGAGAAAAGGTTGGTGTAGTGGTTTGAAACTCAGATTTTAAGTTTCAGAAAAACTCCGGGGATGGTGTCCGGATAACTGGGAAAATTTGTTTTGTTATTTTGTCTTCACTTCCGATTCACAGTTTGTAAAGTAATTGCTTGCGGTGACAGCTGGGTGCCTAGTACCTTACTCCAAGAAATATTACTTACTTACTTTACTTATGTTCTGTATCCCTTTGAGGGTCCTAGGGCCTCTACTACGCCTACGCGCCATCGTGTACGGTTTCTGGCAATGTGTCTGAGTTCTCCCCAACTGCCGTGCCTCCTTCTCGACTGTTCTGTGCCATGTTTTCCTTGGACCGCCTGGTCTTCTGCAACGTGACCAATCCACTGCCACTTCCGTCGTTGGATGGTTGTGCCTATTGGTTCATGACCCATTCTCTCATAAAGGTGTTCATTAGAGATATGATTGGGTCAGAAAATCCTTAAGATATTGCGCAGGCACCTATTAACAAACGTTTGCAGCTTTCTGGTGATAGTAGTGGTCACTCTCCACGTGCTGCAACCATATAACAGCACGGATTCAACGTTGGAGCGGAACAGTCTTATCTTGGTGCTTAAACTGATTGCATTGCTTCGCCATATTTTGGACAACATCCCGAACGCAGACTTTGCTTTGGCGATACTGTTGGCTATATCCAGTTCGGTTCCACCATCGGTCGAGACAATACTCCCAAGATAGTGGAAATCTTCTACTGTCTCTACCGGTTGTCCAGCATTGCATATTTGAGCCGATGAGTTAGTTCCAAGGCTGATAATTTTAGTAGTTAGCCGTATAAGTTTTCAGCCCGACGACGCCTGCCTCCCTCTCCACATCTGCTGTCATTTGGTGGAGGTCCGTAATTCTGTGGGAGAGTAAGCATACATCGTCAGCGTAGTCAAGATGTTTCAGTTGAGATGTAAGAGTCCATCGAATTCCTCCGTTTCCCGTCGAGAATGCTGCATGAAGCACATCGCTAATCACCAATAGGAATAATATTGGTGAAAGGATACAGCCTTGCCTTACACCACTTTGGATCTCAGATTCCTCAGACAACCTTCCCCTGTGCAGAACGTGACATTTGGAGCCTTCATATGTAGCTTCGATAATAGCAATTAGTTTATCGGGAATACTTCTCCTGCGTAAGGCACGCCAAATAAACTCCCTATTGACACTATCGAACGCCTTCTCAAAATCGATGAACAGCAGGTGCAGTGGCGATCGATATTCAACACACTGTTCGATGATAATCCACAGGGTGTTGATGTGGTCGGCACAGGAGGACCCAGAGCGGAAACCTGCTTGTTCGGCATCGAGTGTGCCTACGAGATGTTGTTTGATTCGCTCAAGGATGATTTTAGCTATTATCTTAGCTACAGCAGGCAGCACGCACATACCCCTCTAGTTTCCGCACTCCATTAAATTTCCTTTCTGAGGAAGCTTGACGATCATTCACTTTTTCCACTCGTTAGGAAAGCTCTCAGCTTCCCAAGCTCTCTCTATAAGTGGAAGCAGAAGCTCAGCCGATGTGGTTGGCGCTGTTCGTAAGAGCTATGCTGGAATACCGTCAAGTCCTACCGCCTTTTTGGTTTTGAGTGCCTTGATCGCGGAAGTGATCTCATCATTACTGGGAGTCGTGGTGCGTATTCGTGAACTTCTCACCTCGGGCATCTCAGTCTGATTTGGGAGCATATCGCTAGCGAATACAGGGTTCAAAACCGTACCAAAATGCTTTTTCCATCTCTTGAGCTGGTCCTCATCCGAAATGAGCAAGGAGCCATCTAGGCTTTTCACTGGGTGTTGGCTGGAGCTGCGACCATCAGCTCTTTCGTGATTCTGTAGACGGTCCTGCCGTCGCACCTCCGTGCAGCTTCTTCTGCTTCTGTAGTCAGGGCGTTGACGTAGTTGCGCTTGTCACGTCGCACGCTACGCTGAAATTCTCTCATCGTGATGCGATATAGGGACTCTAGCTCGCTTCTCCCTGCTGCTGGAGTAGCTGCAATGCGAGTTTTCAGCTGTTTTCGTTCGTCAATCCGTCTCCAGGTATCCTCGGAAAGCCACGCCTTTTGTCTTCCCTGCGATCGACCGACAATTCTTTCAGCACCAGATGCAAAAACATTTTTCACAGCACACCAATGATATTGGGTGGTTTCGGGCATTGAGCTTCTGATTGCTTCCACACCTTGCGAAAAGTGCTATCTTAGTTGTTGGCGCACTGAGGGATCGCTAAGTCTATCGATGTTGAACCTGTACATTCTTGTGTTGTCGTGGGATCTTCGAACTGCAGCAGTGCGTAGTTGGAGAGTAGCTATAGCAGGAAATGGGTAACCAACCCGGTTTGGGGGATTCTTGTCGGCAGCAGATGAGAGAGGGGGGAAGAGTGTTCTCTCACTAGAGCACTTTTTCTTGTTCCAGGCGGCAGCGGACGAATTCCCTAGACGGAGTCGACGGTGGCGTCTATAGTTCCAGTTAGGTTGAACTTAGTGAATGCCTTGCCCGAGCTGCTTCGACGTATTCGGATCACAGGTCGGTAAGGAATTTCCAATGTTGGTAGCGGAGGAGCTCTTAATGGGCCAAGGGCAGCGCACATACTCACGTAGTGGACTGCTGGCACCGGTGTACCCCGCCCCTCGTCCTAGGGGTATAACTAAAGGAACTGGCTCTGGCCCTAGACTGCTATAAAGCAGATATTACCGCCATCCAGGAAGTGCGATGGGATGGGCCGGGCGAAAAGAGGATGAAAAACTGTGACATCTACTACGGTGATTGCTACAGAGGCAACAGGCAACGCTTATTCGGATGCGGATTTGTCATACGCGGCAGACTTAGGCAAGAAGTCTTAAGCTTCCGACACGTAAGCGAGCGTATTATGACTATCTGGATCAAGGCTTAATTCGCTAACATAAACCTAAAATGTGTTCATGCCCCCACAAAAGAAAAGGACCCTGCCACCAAAGATTGTTTCTATGAGCTCCTGGACAAAACATATGAGCAATGTCCTAAATACGACATTAAAATCGTATTGGGCGATTTTAACGCAAAAATAGGAAAGGAGGACGTCTTTGGTAGGGCAGTCGGTAAGCATAGCCTACACGACACCACGTCTGATAACGAACTAAGGCTAATTGATTTCGCTGTGGAGCGAAATGTCACCATAGCAAGCACATGGTTTCCTCATCCCGATATTCATAAGCGGTCCAATGATCATGTAACGATCAACCAAGTTAGTCATATTGCGATCGACGCAAGGCATGCCTCCAGTATTCTGGATGTCCGGACCTTCCGAGCGGCCAACATAGACTCGGATCATTACCTTGTTGTAACCAAGGCACGAATGCGGATATCCCAATCTGAGCAACAAAGAAGAATCACTGTGAGAAAATTTAACGTCGAAAAGCTAAAATCGCAAGAGACCGCCAGACTTTTCGCTGAACGCGTATCCCGAAATCTCTCAATCACCCATATGCCGCCAGCATCAAGTGCCGAAGACCAGTGGCAACGCTGCCAACATGCCATCAGAAACGCCGCGACTGTGCTGGGTCTCGCTCGCCAACCACCGCGAAACCCCTGGTTTGACGAAGAATGCCGGCAAGTGCATGCAGCAAAACAAGAGACATACAAAGTGGCGCTGCTCGTGAACTCTACGAGCAAAAGAGACGGGAAGAAAATCGGCTTCTCCAAAAGAAGAAGAAAGAGCATGAGAAGCGCGCGTTCGAGAATATCGAGAGTTTATACTCCAGGAACAATGTACGGAAGTTTTACCAAAAGGTAAAAAGAACGTGTCAGAGGAGCAATACCCGTACAGAAACCTATAGAGATGAAAATGGAAACCTCGTAGAAGAATCACAGTCGGTGCTGAGAATATGGAAAAACTACTTCTGCAGACTGTATAACGGCGACGAAGACCAACATCCCGCTGTCAGAAAGAATGAACCATTCACCATAGACGATGATAGTCAAAATATCCGTCCACCTGACCAAAATGAAGTGAGGATAGCAATATCCAAGCTAAAATCCAACAAGGCTGCTGGACCTGACGGCTTACCGGCCGAACTTTTCAAGGCAGCTGGTGATGAATTGGTAGAGTGCATACACCAACTCATCTCTAAGATTTGGTCAGACGAGTGTATGCCTGATGAATGGAACCTCAGCATCGTTTGCCCGATCCACAAGAAAGGAGATGCCCTCAACTGCTCCAATTATAGAGGCATCAGTCTCCTCAACATCGCATACAAGATCTTTTCTGCGACATTGTGTGAACGCCTGAAACCTTTTATCAACAGCCTGATTGGACCTTATCAGTGCGGTTTCAGACCAGGAAAGTCCACCATTGATCAAATCTTCACACTTCGGCAGATCCTGGAGAAAACCCAAGAATTCCAAATCGATAGGTAGGTAATGTGGCGGTCCAAAAAGAACCCAATTAGCGCTTAAAGTGCGCCGTTTACTCACCACCTCTTTATCGATTTTAAGGCTGCCTATGACAGCATCTATAGAGAAGAGCTTTATAGAGCCATGTCTAGTTTTGACATCCCTGCCAAACTTGTCCGTCTGTGGAGGCTGACGATGGAGAACGCTCGCTGCTCCATCAAGGTCGGTAATGACCTCACCGAGACCTTTGATGTCAAAAAAGGTTTTATACAAGGTGACGCGCTGTCATGTGACTTCTTTAACATTGTACTTGAACGGATTGTGCGGAACTCACAAGCCAACACCGGAGGCACAATCTATTACAAGTCTGTACAACTGCTTGCATACGCCGACGATATAGACATTATCGGAAGAACTCAGCGGGCTGTCACCGGTGCGTTTGCAAGCATTGAGGCGGAAGCGGCCAAAATAGGTTTAGCGATAAACGAGGGCAAAACCAAGTATATGCTGTCAACAAGAAGGGAAAGCCAACACCGACGAATTGGACAAAACGTCACAGTGGGCAGCTATAACTTCGAGGTAGTAAGGGACTTTGTCTACCTTGGCTCTGATATAAATTCAGCAAACAAAATCAGCGCAGAAATCAATCGAAGAATAACTCTTGCCAATCGCTGTTTTTTTGGGCTTATAAGGCAATTCAACAGTAAAGCCCTCTCTCGAACAACTAAGGAGACTCTATATAAGACCTTGATCATCCCAGTCCTGCTTTACGGCGCTGAAACATGGACTTTATTAAAAGAGGATGAAGATATCCTTGGTCGCTTCGAGAGAAAAATTCTTTGTAAGATTTTCGGTCCCGTTTGCGTTGACGGGTTTTGGAGGAGAAGATTCAGTCACGAACTATACGAGCTGTACAGCGACATCGACCTAGTCAAAAAACTGCGTATTGGACGTCTGAGATGGCTAGGACATGTAGAGCGAATGGACACCAACGCTCCGGCCCGCAGAGTCTTCGAATCTAATCCCGAGGGACGACGCAGTCGAGGGAATCATCGCCGTAGGTGGCGCGCACAAGTTCAAGGGGACCTCGCCCAACTTGGAGTGCGCAACTGGAGGCAATTAGCTAAAGACCGAGCTAAATGGAAAGGCTTGTTGGTTGAGGCCCAGGTTCACCCCGATCTGTAGCGCCACCTAAGTAAGTAAGATTCATGGAAAATTTCAAACGCATCCACCGCCCTTTTTCGAACCTCCTACATAGCAAACCAAGATCATATTCCTTAATTAATACCTTAAGAGAATGACCAATCAATACTTTTGCATTTTCAGAAAGATAAAGTCTTTTGACAGTGTTTAGGTGGCCTAGCAGACAAAAATATAAAATTGTTTACAAAACTTACCGCCATGATCATACAAAAATTGTCCAAAAATCCAAATGCTACAAATGGGACGGCATTTACGAAGAATACTATAAAAAAAAATATATACATCATAGGCATTTCTTCTATAAAAAAAAAAACTCGGATGCTTACTTCTGTATAAATCCCCTGTTGATGGAGGTATTGCCTTTGCCGCTAAATTCAAAAAACATTATAACAATTTATATATCAGGCAACTTTAAATAAAAAAACAAAACTCTTTCCAAAACGAAAACTTTAAATTAAAACTAAACAACATTGAATTATTCAGAGAAGAATTTAAACCGTGCAAAGCTTTAGGAAATCTATTGTTTCGTGTTTTTGTAAGCTGTACAAATTTTTCTTAAATATAAAATTAAAAATAATAAGGAAAAGAAAAAATTAAAACTCCTACCAGTAGTTTTCTGCAACCAATCCTCTGGAAAGGTACAAAATTCACCCGATGGATCGACATTCGACAGCGGCGGAACTTTCGTCGGACGTCCAAATTTCGTTCGCCATCGTGTTGCAGCAAGTGCACCTATTTTTGTTTTTTAATTTCTTTAATTTTGTTTAAAAGGAAAAAAATAAAAATATTTGTTTTTGTCCAAAAAAAATAAAAACAGTAACGAACAAAAAAAAATATATTTTATGAGAAAAATAAAAGAAAGATGAAATGAAAATGTTTACATGAGTATGAGTGTATCTTTTTGTTAAGTGGTGGTTGTGCAATATGATAAAAATTGTGTTAGATGCATACAAAGGGGAAGAGGATACTCTATGACAGGATGTGACTTATGACTTACTGTTGCAGTCTGTAATGCAGAAAAAAAAAACGTACTATCATGCAACTTACTACTTAAAAAAATAAACAAGCAATCAATTCGAATGCTCGTATCTTATACTGTATTCTTCTTCTTCCTTTTATCAGCGAGGTTATGATCCGAAAATAAGGGATCATTACCCTCCCACTTCACTGCATTTCCACTGATCCGCCTGTGGGGTTCGCCTTATCGTATCTTCGTATCTTATACTGTAGATGTAAATAAAAGTCAATGTTCTTATGTGTGTGTCCAATAGACTCAAAAACTATTAGATCGATTTCGCTGAAAGTTTTACAGTTTGTTCTTATTACTGCCAGGAGTGTTTAGAAAGTGGTTTGAATGAAACCGGGTAGTTTTTGAGTCTATGGCGCACACACATACGGAAATTTGCCTTTTATTTATATAGATTTCATATTGACTTTCAATTACATAGATTGTACTTAAACTAAGAAATAGCGAGGCATTGTCAAGATGCCATCACCTTCGTAAACAGTTACTATGCAGAGAAAGACGCCGAATACTACTCATATTTGGACGGGTTAAAGAGATGGGAGCATCGCTGGGAGAAGTGTGTAGGAGACTATGTAGAAAAATAAAAATAAATTTGAAGAAAAAATGTCGCAAACTTTGTAGACCACCCTCGTAGTATAATGGAACAGTTGCGTCAGAGTGCTCCAGTCGAGCGTTTCCATCGCGAAAAAAAGTGATTGTCAACGCGTATCTCATGATCTCAACATATAATAAAAGGCTTTCGTCGGTCAACTGGATATCTATTGATGCCTAATTTAAAGCAAATTAGGCTTAAGAGAGGCGTGGCAAAATCGCATCATCACCTCCACGTGGTGCCCGCTGGATGGCTATCTTATAGTGAAATAACGATGAGCGTATGCTGAGTCTGACGATATATGTGCAGCTGAACACTCAGACCTGCGTAAGCACATCTGGGTGAACTTCAGAGCGTATATGTTTAACCGAACGAGGTATCTCTTGTTGACCTGATTGGCTGAAATATGCGTCTCAGAAGTCTAGCAAGAGCTCCTCAGAAGGAGGACGTGCGGCGGATGAATTCTCTCGATGGAATCAACGGTGACGTCTACAGACCAGCGGATACCTTACCGGAGCTACTTCAACATATTTGGAGCTGAGGTCTGTAAGGATTTTCAATACTACGTCAGGTATTGAAAAAGAGATGGTGGCGGATGAGCCCTTAATGGGCCAACGGCAGCGCTCATATTCCCGAAGTGCGTTACTGGCATTGGTGTATCCGGCCTATCGTCCTAGGAGTTAAAAACACAAAAAAAAAGGATCTGGTTCTCCAGGTTGGGGGTTGTGCCGTCGGGTTAACTTCCCCACCACGTAAAAAATCTTCGGTTACGAAGCAACCAACAGCCTCGGATATGGATGATTTTACTGTTGACGACCCAAGCAAACGTAAACAGGACAACAGTCTTCGTGTCTGCACGTGGGATGTTAGGTCTCTCTAGGAACCAAGCGCAGCCGAACAACTTGCGGAGGCCCTAGAGTGTTTCAAAGCAGACATTACCGCTATCCCAGAAATGCGATGGAATGGGCCGGGATGAAGGAGGATGAAAAACTGCGACATATACTATGGCGATTGCTACAGATAGCTTTTCAAGGCAGGAGGAGATGAGTTGGTAAGGAGCATGCACCAGCTCATTTGTAAAATCTGGTTGGACGAAAATAGGCCCGATGAATAGAGCCTCAGCATCGTTTGCCCGATCCTGAAAAAAAGGAGACCCTCTGAACTGCGCCAACTACAGAGGTATAAGTGTCCTCAAAATCGCATATAAGATCTTGTTTGCCGTACTATGTGAACGCCTAAAACCGATCGTCAACAACTTAATAGGTCCTTATCAGTGTGGTTTCAGGCCGGGAAAGTCCACCATTGACCAAATATTCACACCACCTCTTCATCGATTTCAAAGTTGCCTATGATAGCGCGTAAAGAGACGAGTTATGCAGAGCCTTGTCTAGTCTTGACATCGCTGCCAAGCTCGTCCGTTTGTGCAGAATGACGATGGAGAACTCTCGCTGCCCCATTAAGGTCGGTAAGAACATCACCGAACCGTTCGATGTCAGGAAAGGTCTCAGGCATGGTGACGCGCTATCATGCGATCTCTTTAACATAGTACATGAGAGAATTGTACGAAACTCACAAGCCAACACCGGAGGTACAATCTTTTACAAGTCTGTACAACTACTCGCTTATGCCGATGACATTGACATAATCGGAAGAACTCAGCGGGCCGTCAATGGGGCATTTACGAGTATTGAGATCAAGGCAGCAAAGATGGGTCTAGCGGTCAATGAAAGCAAAACAAAATATATGCTGTCTACAAAAAAGGACACCCAACATCGGCGTCTTTGACAGAACGCCACAATAGACAGATATAATTTTGAGGTAGTAAAGGACTTTGTCTATCTAGGCTCTATGTTGAGCTCCGCAAATTACACTAGTGGGGAGATCAAACGAAGGATTACTATTGTAAATCATTGTTTCTATGGGCTAAGAAGGCAATTGAGTAACAAAGCCCTATCTCGAACTACTAAGACACTAATCATCCCAGTCCTATTGTATGGCGCAGAAGCATGGACTTTGCAAAATTGGGTGAGGATGCCCTTGGTTATTTCGAGAGAAAAGTTCTTCGAGCGATCTTTGGTCCCGTCTGCATAGACGGTGAGTGGAGGAGAAGGTACAATGCCGAACTATACGGCCTATACAAGGACATCGACTTAGCCAGAAGAGTTCACATACAGCGACTAAGGCGGCTGGGTCATTTAGAGCGGATGAAGTACAACGTTCCTGCCAAGAAAGTCTTCGTATCCACCCATTAACCAACTTGGAGTGCGCAATTGGAGGCAGCTGGCTCGTAACCGTGCTGGCTGGAGAGATTTGTTGGTTGATGCCCAGGTCCACCCCGGACTGTAGCGCCACCTAAGTAAGTAAGTAAGACTTAAGAAATGCCAGTGACCCTTACATTGGCACGCGGACAATGGCCACGAAAATATCCTTTTTACAGGCGAAAAGATTTGCTCCGTCGAGAAATGCAGGAATCTTTAAAAAGGCAAAAATCCATTCAGAGGGTTCGCATGACAAGCTGGGAGAAATAGGTAGTTTGAGGGTCTTTGTTGGGCGGGATTCCTTTCGCATCTTATTCTTTTTAGTAGGAGACAGGGCAGAAACGTTGGGGATATTAGGTTCAATTTTTTAAGAGTTGTCTGTAGCAGAATCGGTAGAGGTCTATTTCAGGGGAACCAAAGGCCGTTCGTGAGGAAGACTCACGACAAATGGAGTCCAGGGTATCCTAGAACTCTTCAATATATCTAGCGTGGTCAGCCAAATTACCAGCAACAGAAGTCAATTTGTTATGACGCCGTGGATTTCGTGAAGTTTATTTACGTCGACAGTGGACTTCGGTGAATGTGAGCAATTGAAGTTTCCTTCGGCTTGGAGTGGCAAAGATTTATTTTCTTTTTTTCAAATCTGTGGCTAATGAGCTGATGGATGCTTTGCAATTGTCACAAATCGTTGAATTACGTATAATGGAGCTGTTAGTGTTGCCCAGCTGGACCTCAAAGTTTTTAAGGAGAGATTTAAGTTTGCTAAGACATATATCGAGGAAAGTGTTGATGGACCCGAATCGTTTTGTTGTAGCCAATAACGAAGTCGGACAAGTTGCTGGTTATTACTTTAAGAGCCATCATGGTGAAACACTTTTCCACATATTCCCTTGCACGAGATCCACTCAGGGGTGTAACTTTCGATGAAGGAGCAATCGGGGTAGCCACCATCACTTCGACGGAACGCGGTACAGCAACAGTTATTGGATGAAAATGCAGATCGGCAGAAGAAACAAGTCAGCCAAAAGTGGGAAACACTTTAAATGGAAAGTGGAAAATTGACTCGCGAGTTGAGAAAAAAAAAACGAACATGTCTGTACGGGTCGACGATTGGATTGTATGTGGTTTGGTGGGGGGTATACAATCCGGCCCTCAACTTTTTTGAAAAAGGAGTCAAAACTGGGGCAAAGGTGTACTAAGAAGATGTCCTAGAAGACGTCGTTAAAGGCTTGGCGAATACTTTTTGCATTGGGGCAAGATGGGTTTTCCAACAAGACTCTGGCCCAGCACATAAAGCCAAAACAACTCAGATCTTGCATCCGAGAATTGGCCTTCAGGAAGCCCAGATTTGAATCCGTTGGAATATATTTTATGGTCAGTATTGGAGAGTCTGACCTGCAAGAGACCCCACCGAAATTTGGAGAGCAGCGTTATCCATACCCCTGGAAACCGTGTGTGCCTCTGAAGCCCAGTGGTAACACCGTTTAGGGGCTTGCGTTAAAGCATAAGACGGTCACTTTGAAGAAACCGCCTTTTCTAAAAAAAAAAAAAATATGTTTTGCCGTTTGACTTTTATCCGTTTTGCACTTGCAACAGAACTTATGGCAAGACTAGGCAGATCGTTAAATGGGTCGCTGTGCCGCACTACTAGTGGGCTAGAAAGGGCTTATAGTGGCTGAATACTTTCGAGCAAGTATGCAATAGGGGCGCCGTGGCGTTATTGGTTAGTGTGTCGGATCACTGCGCATGAGGTTCCAAGTTCGAATCCCAGAAAACACCAAAAAGTTTTTTCACGGTCCCACCTCTCGCAAACGTCTGACAAACATCCGAGAGTATTCTTGTCACGAAAAAGCTTCTCAAAATCGCCGTTCGGATTCGGCATTAAACTGTAGGTCCCTTCCATTCGTGTGAAAAATATAACGCATACAACATGAGTGGTTACGAGAAGCTAGGCCCTGGCACTTTAAAGAGCTGTTGCGCCAAATATTTATTTATTTAAGTATGCAATAGATAATGCCACTGTGTTCTTCTGTGTGCTACAAGATTTTTAATTGTATTTATGTATACATATGTCTGAGTTGTATCTGTGTTCAGTCAGTGTACCAAATATAATCAAAATATAAAATTTAGTTTTTTTTTTAGATAAATAAAGGTACTTGCGTATCTTTCTCCAGAGTCTTGTTATGAAGAATAGATGTTGTTCTTCAAGTTTTTTTCTTCTTCTTTCTTCGCGAGCTTTACGCATACATCGACAATTATATCGCAATGGTAAAGCTGTAAGAAAACAAATTAGTAAGACCATCACAAGTGAATGTAATACAAAATACAAGTGTCGTGACATATTTTTCCTTTTAAACAAGTTAAGTTAACAAGTTTAAACAAGTTAACCAGATGGGCGGTTCGGTGTGGTTTGAGTGTAAAACCACATAAAACTGAACTGGTACTCTTCTCAAGGAAATATAAGATTCTATTTGTCGATCCTCCTTCTCTCAATGGTATCCGCTTAACTTTCTCTGACACAGCAAAATATTTGGGTCTTATCCTGGATAGGAAATTAAACTGGATACCTAACAATCAAGAAAACTACAGTAGCACTCTTCTGTTACAAAAAAAACTATTGGAAATAAATGGGGTCTTCAGCCTCGTATAACTCACTGGCTCTACATCTCGGTCATTTGACCGATACATACATACGGTTTGATTGTCTGGTGGACAGCCTTAGAAAAAGCTATAAATCGCGATTATCTAAGCAAGGTCCAGCGTACAGCTTGTCTGTGCATAAGCGGAGCACTATGTACAACTCCCTCTGCGGCACTGGACATCATATTTCATCTGATATCATATTTCATCGATATATTTAGCAAGCAAATGGCAGCAAGTGCAGCCGTTTGCCTTGAAGCTATCTAACAGTGGTCAAGAAAAGAATTTGGATACGCTTCCATTCTTACTTACTTAGGTGGCGCTACAGTTCGGGGTGAACCTGGGCCTCAACCAACAAGCTTCCATTCTGAATAAATTCAAATATCTCCCGAAAACACGGGCTACACCATCCCACGTTTAAATTTTGACAAGAAATTCCTTGTCACCATCCCCTCCAGATCACTCTGGAATGACGATGCCTTTTTAGAAGATGAGCCGATCCAATTCTGGGATGTTTCCTTCAGTGATCAGTGAGGTTATGGAAGGTGCCTTGGATAAGATATTCACATGGACTACTAGTTGTGGACTCAGTATGAATCTAAAGCAAAGCTGTACTGATACTCTTTACCACGAAAACCAAAATAAGGAACTTCACGCCTCCACGGCTAAACACACCTACTAACTTTATCTTCCAGCGGACTTAGGGGTGGTTGACCCAAAGGTCAACAGGAAGCTAAACAGGCCTGCGGGTAAAAAATGGCTGCGTGACTTTCTATGCCTGCAGTAAACCCTTCGGTAAGAAGTGGGGTCTTCGTCCGAAGATGGTCTTTTGAATGTACACCGTAGTAGTATGCCCCATCCTTTCAAAAGAGGTGGTCTACTAGTTTGGTGGTGTACGCTTGAAAAGACTACATCATCAAACAAAAAGAACTGCAGCTTTAGGCACAACGGGAGCCATGCAACCATGTCCAGCCAAAGCCTTGAATGTAATATTGCGCTTCATATCACTTGACCTTCATACTCAATACATCTCAGCATGAAGTTCAGTTAAATTAAAAGAAATGGGGTGCTGGTATACCAACCCGTATGATCACAGCAACATCCTGAAATTGCAACCAAGGGATCTAACAGTAATCTTTAGGAATGACGTCACGGTCGGTTTTCCACCCGGGGATTTTCATTGCTACACTCAATCTATTAAAATCATACCAGCTACCGGATTTGTACCGTGTCTTTCAGGTGGATGTACTTCCCGTTCGAGAGGCTTGCTGTCTACTCAAATACAGCTCTACACCCTTTAGTACCATCGCTATCCTCATTGACTACTATCAAAGTATTAGTTTCTGCTACGTCATCTCCCAAACTGGGAGATTGTGGAACAGTGCAACGAGGAACTTGAGTCGCTGGGTTATCAGATCACTCTCCTCTGAGTGGCGGGTCACAAGAGCGAGCTGATGAACGTGCACGGCGGTAATCTGCCTTGACAGCTCCCTCGCAGCGGTGGTACTTGTACTGTTAGGGGCTCTGAAGCGAATTATCTTCGTGCACTTTCTTACAAAGGCCAACAACAGATGACACAGGCTGTGGAATTGCATCCTATCTAGACAGGTGTGGCCTACGTACAACTTTTTTTTTTTTTTTTTTTTTCGAGGGTTGGTGAAAAATCTTCCATAGACACTATGAGAATAGCAAGCGCGTGCTCATAGTAGTGTCAGATTCTTACTGACTAAAAAAACACCACCCTTCGATATAAGTTTGTTAGATATCGCAACTAAGTATTAACTTATCAAGCAATTTTTCTTTCATGAAATAAAAACGTTTGGCAGGTTACTTTCCACTGAAAGATCCTGCATGTTCCGCAATCTAAACGCGGTTTATCATTATCTCGCCAAGTCGAAGGGTTTCGTCCTTTGTAGTCGGCGCAATAAATTGCACTCATCCAATATTTGTAGGACTGTATTGTTGACATGTCCGATTAGTCGGTTTTTATGCTTTCTCGCGAAGCTTCTAGTTTCAGCTTCGATTGTCGGAATTCCGAGATCCCTGTGGATATCGTCGTTTCTAATATACCACGGTGCTTGGACAATCTCTCTTAGCACTTTATTTTGAAAAGTTTGTAAAATATTGGCATTTGTTTTCTTGGTACAACCCCAAAGTTGTATACCGTAGGTCCACACCGGCTTTAGCACTTGCTTGTATAAAAGCAGTTTGTTCTCAGTACTGAGCTGGGAATGTTTTCCGAGTAACCAGTACATTTCGCTATATTTGATTTCGAGTTCTTTACGTTTCATTTTCACGTGCGAATTCCATTTCAGTCTTGCGTCGAGTGTCATTCCCAGGTATTTGGCCTCGTTTGCAAAAGGTATTCGGGCCGAGTTTAGGAAAATTGGCAAGTTATTAGTTTTCTTGAAGGTGAAATTCACGTGAACAGATTTAGATTCGTTGAGGGCAATCCGCCAGTCCCTCGTCCATTCATTTACTTTATTTAGCGCGTTTTGCAGTTTTCCAGTCGTTTCTTCGATTGTTTTACCTACTGCTAGGATAGCGGTGTCATCGGCAAACGTAGCTAGGATAGTGCCATCTTCTTTCGGTATATCACGAGTATATAGCAAATAGAGAAGCGGGCCAAGAACGCTTCCTTGTGGTACGCCGGCCGAAATTTCTTTGAGCTGCGAGTATTCGTTTCCATGTCTAACACGGAAGAGTCTATTCCCCAGATATGATACTAGAATATCGTATAAGCATACAGGGAGAACTTGTCGTAGTTTGGATTTCAAGCCATCATGCCACACCTTATCAAAGGCCTGCGGGACGTCAATAAATACGCTTGAGCAAATCTTTTTTTCTTCAAATGCTTTCTCGATTACGTCAATAATTCTATGCACCTGGTCAATCGTCGAATGCTTACTTCTGAACCCAAACTGGTGGTCAGGGATAAGATTATTTTCGTCTATAACCGGTTGGAGACGCCTTAATAATATCCTCTCGAAAATTTTCGATATGACTGGAAGAAGCGAAATTGGTCTATACGATTTTACCTCATTTGGTGGTTTTCCTGGTTTTAAGACCATTATTACTTCCGCAACTTTCCATTGGCTCGGAACGTGTTTTAATCAGAGCGCAGCATTTACAACATAGGGAAGCTTAATCAAAGCTTTTCTAGGTAAAACTTTGAGAATTTCTCCGGTGATTAAATCATAACCAGGAGCTTTCTTAGGTTTTAGAATCTCGATCTCATTTTTGAGTTCCCTAAGCGTTGCACTTGTGAGTGTTAAATTGCCAGATGGTAAATCCGGCCTATTGACGTTATCGTAAACCACTTAACTATCGTACGGTTTAAAGGTTTCTTCCAGGTGGGCCGCAAAGACGTCCGCTTTTTCTTTATCTTCGCTTGCCCATTCATTTTGATTCAATTTAATTGGCGGCGCGGGGACTTTGGGCCTTTTGGTGCCTTTTATGGCTTTCCAAAGTGAATAATTGGAATCTTTTTTCGTTGTTAAACTTTCAAGGTAAGAGCCTATTGCACGATTCTTAAAATCCTTAATAGTTTTCTTCAACGAATTGCACAGACGATTCAAGTGTGCTTTATGCTGCGGAGCACGACTCTGTTGCCATTTTTTACGCGCTTTTCGTTTTTCCTTGACCAATTTCCTTTATTTCCGGAGGATATCGTAAGCCGTATTTGTCCGGCGTTTTCCTTGGAATGGGAGTATTATTCCAAGAAGCGATCTGTACGATCTCGACGAAGCGATCAACTTCAACTTCAAGTTCATAGGGTGTCGTAAGTGGAACGCTCAGTTCAACATTGTCTTCAATTTCGTTCCTAAAACCTTCCCAGTTAGTTGTTCTACCAGTTAATCTCGCTGGCTCTAGGTTATAGACTAGTTTTTCGCTCAAAGTCGAAATAATTGGGGAATGATCAGACGACAGATCAAAACTCTCTTTGACTTTTATGTGGTTGGTAGATATTCCTTTCACAACGAAAAAATCTATCAGATCAGGTATTTTTGAAGTATCAGTTGGCCAGTAAGTCGGTTTACCCGTCGAATGGAAATCGCAATTGTACTCCATACCTGCCCCATAGAGCATTCTACCTTTTTTCGAACTGTACCTTGAGCCCCAGAACGTGTGTTTCGCATTAAAGTCGCCGCCAATAATGAAATTAGGTTTAAGCGATTCAAACATGTTAGTAAAATTACTTTTTTCAAGCGCGGAACGCGGTGGACAGTAGATAGAGGAAATTTTAAGAATACGCTGACTATTTTTAACTCGAATCGTGCACAGTTGCAAAGTTTCAAGCTCTATCTTTAGGTCTTCCGATTGCTCGATACAGTCTTTAATAAGCAAGGAAGATCCGCCTCTCGCTTTTCCCGAAGGGTGACAAGCGTGGTAATCATTATAGCCTTTTATTTTTAAATGCGATTCCGTTTTGATGTGGGTTTCAGAAATCAAGCAAATATCAATATCTTTTAGGCGCATAAATAATTCCAATTCGTCAAGTTTTTGCAAAAGTCCGTTTGCATTCCAAGTACATATTTTCAACATTCGTTTGTCATTCATGTTCTAGTTGAAGTGCGCGTTTTCTGTGAATTATTTTCAACCTTATCCAGCCTATCGAGAATAATTTTATTTATTTTGCCTTGTTCTTCAAGTTTCGCGAGAATAACTGAGAAAACATGAGAAAAGGGGTCGGTCGAAATTTCAAGGTTTCTTGTTTTTTCGGAAGCCGCGGCCTGAGCATAAGACTGCATTGCTGCTGTCCGAGGGTCATTATCCGGTGGCTTTTCTAATCTTAGCTTTTCAGTACCGTTTCTTTTAAGAGCAGAGGTCGAGGGCTTTTCTGTTGTCAATCTTTCCCTCACCTTTTTGTGCTCTGAACCCGGTAGTTTTAGTTTGCCTACTTTCTCCGGCGCGATCTTACGCTTTGGTTTAGTTTGCAATTTTGATTTTATATTTAGTGGCTTAAGGAACGCATCGGTGGGCAAAATCGCATCATCACCTCCACGCGGGGCCCGCTGGATAGCTATCTGATAGTGAACTAACGATGAGCGTATGCTGAGTCTGACGATATATGTGCAGCAGAACACTCAGACCTGCATAAGCACATCTGGGTGAACTTCAGCGCGCATATGTCTAACCGGATGAGGCATCTTTTGTTGACCTGATCGGCTGAAATATGCGTCTCAGAAGTCTAGCAAGAGGTCCTCAGAAGGAGGACGTGCGGCGGACGAATTCTCTCGATGAAATCAAAGGTGACGTCTACAGGCCAGCGGATACCTTACTGGAGCTACTTCAACATATTTGGAGCTGAGGTCTGTAAGGATTTTCAATACTACGTCAGGGTATTGAAAAAGAGATGGTGGCGGATGAACCCTTAATGGGCCAACGGCAGCGCTCATATCCCCGAAGTGGGTTACTGACATCGGTGTATCCGGCCTCTTGTCCTAGGGGTACAAAAAAAAAGGATCTGGCCCTCCAGGTTGGGGGTTGTGCCGTCGGGTTAACTTCCCTACCACGTAAAAAACCTTTGGTTACGAAGCAACCAACAGCCTCGGATACGGATGATCTTACTGTTGACGACCCATGCAAACGTAAAAAGGACAACGATCTTCGTGTCTGCACATGGAATGTTAGGTCCCTCTACAAACCACGTGCAGCCGAACAACTTGCGGAGGCCCTAGAGTGTCTCAAAGCAGACATTACCGCCATCCAAGAAGTGCGATGGGATGGGCCGGGCAAAAGGAGTATGAAAAACTGCGACATCTACTACGGCGATTGCTACAGACAAAAAGGACAGCGTCTATTCGGGTGCGGATTTGTCATTGGAGACAGACTTAGGCAAGAAGTCTTGAGTTTCCGGCATGTGAACGAGCGCCTCATGACTATCCGTATTAAGGCTAAATTTGTCAACATTAGCCTAATATGCGTTCACGCCCCTCACGAGGAGAAGGACGACGCGACAAAGGATGACTTCTACCAGCTCTTGGACAAGACGTATGAGCAATGCCCTAGCCACGACGTTAAAATTATCCTAGGCGACTTTAACGCAAAGCTACGAAGAGAGGAAGTCTTTAGTAGCGTGGTTGGAAAGCACAGCCTGCACGACAACACTTCCGGCAACGGACTCAGGCTAATCGACTTTGCGGCGGGGCGAAACTTTGTTGTAGCTAGTACGCGGTTCCCACGTCTCGATATTCACAAAGGAACATGGCTCTCCTTTGATCGAAAAATCGTCAACCAAATCGATCACATTGCGATCGACGCAAGGCACTCTTCCAGTATTCTGGGTGTCCGGACTTTCCGAGGAGCCAACGTGGACTCGGATCACTACCTAGTTGTAGCCAAGGTACGGATGCGGATATCCACAACGGAGCGAAATCAACGAAATGCTGTGAGGAAATTTGACGTCGAAAAGCTACAATCGCAAGAGACCGCCAGAACCTTTGCCGATCGTGTTTCTTCTAATCTCAATCTTAGTCCTATGCCGCCAGCAGCAAATGCGGAAGACCAGTGGCAGCGTTGCCAAAAAGCCATCAGAGATGCCGCCTCTGATGTACTGGGTTTCTCTCGCCCACCACAATGAAACCCCTGGTTTGATGAGGAATGCGGGCAAGCACATGCAGCAAAACAAGAGGCGTACAAAGCGGCGCTGCATAGAAGGACTAGAGCTGCTTACGAGCTCTACGTGCGCAGGAGAACAGAGGAACATCGACTTCTCAGAAAGAAGAAAAAAGAGCATGAGAAGCGCTCGATCGAGGAGATTGAGAGACTTTATTGCAGGAATAATGTTCGAAAATTTTACCAAAGGGTAAAATGAACATGCCAGGGTTTCAAAGCCAGAACAGAAGCCTGCAGGGACAAAAATGGCAACTTAGTAGTAGAATCGCAGTCGGTGCTGAGGATATGGAAGGAACACTTCTGCAGACTGTTAAACGGCGATGATGATCAATATTCCGCTGTCAGGCAGAATGAGCCATTCAACAGTGACGATGGCAGTCAAAATTCCCGTCAACCCGATCATAATGAAGTGAGGATAGCGATATCTAAACTCAAATCCAACAAAGCTGCTGGAGCCGACGGCCTTGCCGCTGAACTTTTTAAGGCAGGAGGAGATGAGTTGGTAAGGAGCATGCACCAGCTCATCTGTAAAATCTGGTCGGACGAAAGTATGCCCGATGAATGGAACCTCAGCATCGTTTGCCCGATCCTGAAGAAAGGAGACCCTCTGAACTGCGCCAACTACAGAGGTATAAGTCTCCTAAATATCGCATATAAGATCCTGTCTGCCGTACTATGTGAACGCCTAAAACCGATCGTCAACAACCTGATAGGTCCTTATCAGTGCGGTTTCAGGCCTGGAAAGTCCACCAAAGACCAAATATTCACACTACGGCAGATCTTGGAAAAAACCCATGAATATAAAATCGATACGCACCACCTTTTCATCGATTTCAAAGTTGCCTATGATAGCGTGTATAGAGACGAGTTATACAGAGCAATGTCTAGTCTTGGCATCCCTGCCAAGCTCGTCCGTTTGTGCAGAATGACGATGGAGAACTCTCGCTGCTCCATCAAAGTCGGTAAGAACATCACCGAACAGTTCGATGTCAGCAAAGGTCTTAGACAAGGCGACGCGCCATCATGCGATCTCTTTAACATAGTACTTGAGAGAATTGTACGAAACTCACAAGCCAACCCCGGAGGTACAATCTTCTTCAAGTCTGTACAACTACTCGCTTATGCCGATGACATTGACATAATCGCAAGAACTCAGCGGCCCGTCAATGGGGCATTTAGGAGTATTGAGATCGAGGCAGCAAAGATGGGTCTAGCGGTCAATGAAAGCAAAACAAAATATATGCTGTCTACAAAAAAGGACACCTAACATCGGCGTCTTGGGCAGAACGCCACAATAGACAGATACAATTTTGAGGTAGTAAAGGATTTTGTCTACCTAGGCTCTATGGTCAGCTCCGCAAATGACATGAGTGGAGAGATCACACGGAGAATTACTCTTACCAATCGTTGTTTCCATGGGCTAAAACGGCAATTGAGTAGCAAAGCCCTATCTCGAACTACTAAGGTAACTCTTTATAAGACATTAATCATCCCAGTCCTGCTGTATGGCGCAGAGGCATGGGCTTTGAAAAAACCGGATGAGGATGCCCTTGGTTATTTCGAGAGAAAAGTTCTTCGAGCGATCTTTGGTCCCGTCTGCATAGACGGTGAGTGGAGGAGAAGGTACAATGCCGAACTGTACGGCCTGTACAACGACATCGACTTAGCCAGAAGAGTTCACATACAGCGACTAAGATGGCTGGGTCATTTAGAGCGGATGGAGCCCAACCTTCCCGCTAAGAAAGTCTTCGAATCCAACCCGGACGGACGGCGCAGTAGAGGACGACCTCGCGGTAGGTGGCGCAAACAAGTGGAGGGGGACCTCAACCAACTTGGCGTGCGCAACTGGAGGCAGCTGGCTCGTAACCGTGCTGGCTGGAGAGGTTTGTTGGTTGAGACCCCGGACTGTAGCGCCATCTAAGTAAGTAAGTAAGGAACGCATCTCTCCGTTTTTGCAACTCCTTAGCTACTTCACAGCCTCTATAATTTGCCGGGTGCTTTCCCTTACAATTAACACATGTTGCAGAGGTTTGTTTGTTTACTCCACAAACTTGGGAGAGGTGATTTCCGGCGCATTTCACACATCGTGGTTCTTTTCGATAATACGTTTGCGTATGATTGAATCCTTGGCATCGTTTGCACTGAGGTATCAATCTTGTATTCTTGCGCATGGGTTCGATTTTGACTACGACATTCAGAATTGTTCTTATTTCGTAAATCTTATCCAAACTCTCAGCTTTATCAAAAGTTAGCATAAAAAGAGGAAGCCCGCGCTTTACCGTCGTTTCCTCGCCTTCCAATTTTTGTTTTTCCCGTTTAATTAAATTTACCGCGTCGACAATTTTAAAGTTTTTGCTCTTCAAATCGTGAACAACATCTTCCTTTAAGCATGAGGCATGAAGTCCTCTAGCTACGACTCATATCGGTCTTTCAGATTTATTTTCGTAAGTATACCACTGAATTTTTTCAGTATTCAGTTTATTAGATACTAAGCGGTAACTATCTGAGTCCTTTACGTTTACTTTCAATTTGTTGTTGTTGAGCGATGTTACTTCAAAATCGGATAGCAACAGAGGTTTAAGAACAGAATGCAGTTTATTATAGTCTGCAATTCCGATTACGTTTATTGGCGGCGGTGATCGTACCTTAGTTAGTGGATTTTCTTCGTACAACTGGAACAGAACACAACATCTACAAAAGAGAAACCGTGCAGATATTGCTAGAATTGTCGCGATTAGTGGGGCTGGGCTACAGGCCGTGCATATTGTCGCAGCTACAATATTGCTAGCGAGCAAGAAACAATATACCATTTGCTCTGCAGGTGCCCGGGTCTAGGTAGGGCCATGCAGCGAGCATAATTGAGATATCGGAGAAAAGCATCGGAGAAGTACTCAGGTTCCATAATGCTACAGCCCGAACTAAAAGCCGCTTATTCCGATTTGGCTTATATCCAAGTTTAGCATCCGATTAGCTCATGTGAGTTCTGGTATTAAAATGGCGCTTAAGCGCTAATTAGGTTTCAGTATAGTACTGGTGTTACAGCCACTTCTACCTGCCTGTCTATATAGAAGTGGCCAAAATATAAGAGGAAGTTAGGCAAAATTGCAATCAAACAATCACAAATGTGAAGCTATAGCTACAAACATCAGGTTTAGAACTAGTGGACCACAAAACCATAAGCAGCCGTAAAAAAGTGGAACACCTTACCATACAGGTCGGTGAACAAATCACAGAGTCGAAGCCGTACATTAAGTACCTGGGAGTGTTGCTAGACCACAGACTCAACTTCAGGGATCACCTTACGTACGCAGGCAAGAAGGCATCTTGGGCAGTAGCGGCACTATGCAGACTAATGCCAAATATTGCGGGGACCATGGCAGCCAATCAGAAATCTTCTAACGATTGTGAGTAAATCAATAGTCTTGAATGCGGCCTCAATATGGGCATCAGCGACTCACCGTAAGTAATACATCAGAACAATGAACTCGGCGCATAGAATCACATCTTTAAGGCTATGTTGCGCCTTTAGAACTATGTCAGCGGATGCGATAAGTGTAATATCAGGCCGGATGCCTATCGATCGAGACGCCAAGAAAACTGTGACATTTCACGAAAATGAGCACAATGACGGAACAACAGCTATAGAAGCTACAAAAGCAGAATGGCAACATAGGTGGAACATCACAACCAAAAGGCGATGGACATACAAATTGATCCCCGAAGTTGATGAATGGATTAGCAGAAAGCACGGGGAGGTAAACTACTACCAAAATCAATTTCTATCAGGGCACGGATGATTACGGGAGTATCTCTACAAGAACAAGCACGCGGATGACTTATTCTGCCAGCACTGTGAAGGAAAAGTGCAGAACGCAGAGCATGTACTGATGGAATGCCAAAATTATACGAGGTCCAGGAACATCCTGATAAGAGAAATTGGCGGGCAAATGACCACAAGAAGCCTGATCTTGATCATTTATGCTGTCGAGAAGCAAAGGCTGGGAAACTGCAAACTGTAATCACGAGTATGATGTAGCAACTGCGCATAGAGGAACGAGCAACGAGAAGCACGAGAAACGAAGATCCTGCCAAATGTGGCAGCGAAACAAGAAGTGACGAAATGTCAAACCTGCCCTGTGAAGGAATGCCTTGACTGGCGGTGCCGCAGAGGATCAACAGGAGGGGTTTTTAAGCACGTAACCATGCAGGATCAAGGAGTTGGTCATTAGCCGTACACGGGCTACAAGTATCCATAAAGGATTATTACCCCTACCCTCGCATAAAAAAAAAACCTACTTACATGGAAACAAGTATAAAACGCTCCAGCAATCTGTCACAACCTTACCAGGCTTTATTGGACTAAAAACTCACAAGCTCCCCCACAAGTAATTTCATGTCGAAACTATATTTTATCTGGGAGACAGTTTTCATGTTCGTACAACCAATGAACTATAAAGCTTGTTCACGAAATCATTTTATTATCGCAAAGAAAATGATTACCATCAAACTATGGTACGAGTACTTTCATTGAATCAGTGTTCTGTCGGGATAAACTGGAAGGGAAACTCCATTTTATGCTCAAGATGGAGGAAAGGAAATGTCACGTTTTATGTGTTAATGGGTGAAGTCCAACGATAGGGATTTATTTTACTTCAGATAGTTGCCACCCCCATCATAACAGAGAAGCAGCTGTTTCAGACAAACATATTGAGTGATTTGCCGGAGTTAGTATTGTCTAGTACATGAGGTGTCTAGTACCACTAAAATGTAATTGCAAAAGCGTCAATGGAAGGGAAGTGGTACTTAACTACAAAGCGGGCAATTTAGAAAGTCTAAACGATAAAACGGTGCGATAAAGAAATCATCAAGCTCGATATAGTGGTGGTGAAAAAGTAGTGCATGCGATAACATGAAGCCACGAAGTTCTCACTTAGGCTGGGTCTAACAACTTCTACTCTCCACCTCCATACTGATGGCCGCTGGGTGCTTAGTAGATTGATCGGAGATTGGGTAACCAACACCTTTGGAAGATCTTGGGGCCAGCAGACGAGAGTGGAGGAAGACTGCATTCTCGCTAGAGAACTTCTTCTTATTCCAGATAACAACGGACGAATTTCCTAGATGGAGTTAACGTTGGCGTCTGCAGTTCCAGTTAGAGTGAACTCAGTGAACACCTTACGCGAGTTGCTTCGACATATTCGGATCACAGGTCGGTAAGGAATTCCTGAGGTTAGTCAAGACCTTGGGATAGAAACGGTGGAGGACGAGCCCTTAATATGTATAACAAAGAACTAGCTTTCCATTTTGGGCGTTGTGTCATCGGGTTAACTTCCCGACCATGTAAAACGATTCGGATAAGGATGGTTTTACTGCGGACGATCCTTGCAAATATAAAAAGAACAAAGATCGCCGTGTCTGCACGTGGAATGTCAGGTCCCTCTACAAACCGCGTGCAGTCGAATAAATCACGGAGGTCCTAGACTGCTGCAAAGCAGACAATACCGTCATCCAAGAAGTGCGATGGGATGGACCGGACAATAAAAGGATGAAAAACTGCGACATCAGCATACTGCAGCGATTGCTACAGATAACAAGGACAGCGTCTATTCGGATGAGGAGTTGTTATTGGAGGCAGACTTAGTCAATAAGTCTTGGGCTTCGGGCATGTGAACGAGCGCCTCAAGGCAATCCATGTCAAGGCAAAATTCGCCAACATTAGCCTAATATGCACTAACGCCCCTCACGAGTTAATAAGCTGCACTTAGTGCTACATATCACTAATGAGAGGATGACTCGTTGTTGAGAATCTCAGGCCGCGAATTTATCAGCCGCCCCTCGTAGATGAAGCGATGAAGGATGTCTTCTACCAGCTTTTGGACCAGATGTATGAGCAATGCCTTAGCCACGACGTTAAAATTGGCCTAAGTGATTTTAACGCAAAGCTAGGAAAAGAGAACGTCTTTAGTAGCGTGGTCGGAGAGCAGAGCTTGCACGACACCGCATCCGGCAACAGATTCAGGCGGGACGAAACATTGTCGTAGCTAGTACGCGGTTCCCGTGTCGCGATATCCACAAAGGAACATGGCTCTCTTTTGATCGAGAAACTGTCAACCAAATCGATCACATTGCGATCGATGGAAGGCACTCTTCTAGTATTCAGGGTGTCCGGACTTTCCGAAGAGCCAACGTGGACTCGGATCACTACCTAATTGTTGCGAAGGCACGGATGCGGATATCCAGAACAGAGCAAAATCAAGGAAATACTGCGAGGAAATTTGACATCGGCAGGCTACAATCACAAGAGACCGCCAGAGCCTTTGCCGATCGAGTTTCTTCTAATCTTAATCTGTCGCCAGCAGCAAATGCGGAAGACCAGTGGCAGTGTTGCCAACAAGCCATCAGAGATGCCGCCTCTGAAGTTCTGGGTTTCTCTCCGCCATCACAACGAAACCCCTAGTTTGATGAGGAATGCGGGCAAGCACATGCAGCAAAACAAAAGGCGTACAAAGCGGTGCTGCAAAAAAGGACTATAGCTGTTCGCGAGTTTTACGAGCGGAGGAGAAAAGAGGAACATTAGCTTCTCAGAAAGAAGAAAAAGAGCATGAGAAGCGCTCGATCGAGGAGATTGAGAGACTTTATTACAGGAATGATGTTCGAAAATTTTACCAAGAGGTAAAAAGAACATGCCAGGGTTTCAAAGCCAGAACAGAAGTCTGCAGGGACGAAAATGGTAACATAGTAGTAGAATCGCAGTCGGTGCTGAGGATATAGAAGGAACACTTCTGCAGACAGCTAAACGGCGCGTCATGATGACCAATATTCCGCTGTCGGGCAGAATGAGCTATTCAACGGTGACGATGATAGTCAAGATGCCCGTCAACCCGATCAGAATGAAGTGAGGATAGGGATATCTATACTCAAATCCAACAAAGCTGCTGGAGTCAACGGCCTTGCCGCTGAACTTTTCAAGGCAGGAGGAGATGAGTTGGTAAGGAGCATGCACCAGCTCATCTGCAAAATCTGGTCGGACGAAAGTATGCCCGATGAATGGAACCTCAGCATCATTTGCCCGATCCTGAAGAAAGGAGACCCTCTGAACTGCGCCAATTACAGAGGTATAAGTCTCCTCAACATCGCATATAAGATCCTGTCTGCCGTATTATGTGAACGCCTAAAACCGATCGTCAACAACATGATAGGTGCTTACCAGTGCGGTTTCAGACCTGGAAAGTCCACCATTGACCAAATATTCACACTACGGCAGATTTTGGAAAAAACCCATGAATATAAAATCGATACGCACCACCTCTTCATCGATTTCAAAGCTGCGTATGATAGCGTGTATAGAGACGAAGTATACAGAGCCATGTCTAGTCTCGGTATCACTGCCAAGCTCGTCCGATTGTGCAGAATGACGATGCAGAACTCTCAATGCTTCATCAGAGTCGGTAAGAACACCACCGATCCGTTCGATGACAGGAAAGGTCTTAGACAAGGTGACGCGCTATCATGCAATCTGTTGAACATAATACTTGAGAGAATTGTACAAACCTCACAAGCCAACACCGGAGGTACAATCTTTTACAAATCTGTACAACTACTCGCTAACGCCGATGACACTGATATAGTCGGAAGAATTCAGCGAGCCGTCAACGGGGCATTTACGAGTATTGAGATCGAGGCAGCAAAGATGGGTTTAGCGGTCAATGAAAGCAAAACAAAATATATGCTGTCTACAAAAAAGGACACCCTACATCGGCGTCTTGGAGAGAACGCCACAATAAACATATATAATTTTGAGGTAGTAAAGGACTTTGTCTACCTAGGCTCTATGGTGAGCTAAACAAATGACACCAGTGGGGAGATCAAACGAATAATTACTTTTGCCAATCGCTGTTTTTATGGGATAAGAAGGCAATTGTGTAACAAAGCGCAGGAAATCTGGGGAAATAATCAAGTTAGATAGATCGAGGCTAAGAACAGTGATAGGAATACTCTCTGGCCACTGTCTCCTAAGGAGGCATGCCATGAGACTACGGTTATCCGATACGGATGTTTGTAGGTACTGCGACGACCTACATGTCTCAGAGGATATAACTCATATACTCTGTGAATGTCAGGGAATTGCCAGGACAAGGCTAAAGCACCTTGGTAGATACTTCTTCGATAACCTTGAAGAGGTGAGGTCCCTAAACCATAACGAGGATCTTTTCAGATTCTGTAGGGAGATTAATTGCTTGGGAGAATGGGTTTAGGTCTTCTGCCGTGAAGGTTCCCTAGGGATCGCGATGGGCCCACTTTGGTGCCTAGTGTTTTATGATAACCTCATAACCCTACCTAACCTAACAAAGCCCTATCTCGAACTACTAAGACACTAATCATTCAGTTAGAGTCATGGACTTTGTCAAAATTGGATATGGGTGCGGTTTCAACAGCATCGACAAATTCCGTATGCGCTTTTGAAGGAAACCAAAAAAGAAATCGACCGGCTAGTGTCAGAGGGAATCCTGTCTTGGGTACAGCGGACGCAGTGGGCAGCTCCAGTAGTAATTGTTCAGAAGGCAAATGGAGGAATCTGAATTTGCGGGGATTTCAAAACTACTGTGAATCCACAGCTAATTTCGAACCGTCATCCGCTTCCTCGACCCCGGGACCTATTTCACAAACTTCGTGGAGGTAGGGTACTCACGAAAATCGATCTGTCGGAGGCCTATCTGCAGATTGAGTTGGACGAGGCATCTAAGGAGTATGTAGTAATAAATACTCCCTTTGGTGTTTTACGGTTCAATCGGTTACCGTACGGCATTAGCAGCGCACCGGGAGAATTTCAAGGTGTTATGGAGCAACTGTTTGCGGATCTTCCTGTAGGCATCTATATCGACGATATAGTCATCGCTGGGGCGACTGAGGACGAGCATCTGCGAATTTTGGAAGAGGTACTGAAGCGTTTGGAAGTACATGGATTCCGATGTAATAAGCGAAAATGTACGTTTGCCGCTCGAGAGCTCGAATATCTGGGCCACACACTTTCCGCTAAAGGCATTCGTCCATCGGAGAAGCATTTGGAAGCTCTTCGAAACTTACCGCAACCCTCCAATGTAAAAGAGCTGGAAGCAGTTATAGGTAAATTAAACTCCTATAACCAGTTTATCCCGAATTTCTCGCAGGTCGCAGGTCCCTTGAATGCACTCCGTGCAAAAGGTGCTAAATTTGTTTGGTCTCGCCAGCAGCAGGCTGCTTTCGAAAGTTTAAAGGGGAGTATCCTCAAAGCGACTCGCCTAGCACATTTCGACGACTCGTTACCAATCATTCTGGCAACGGATGCCTCCAGCTATGGCATCGGAGCGGTTATTTCCCACCGTTATCCAGACGGGTCAGAGAGGCCTATAGCGTTTGCGTCCAAAATGCTTGATGTTCATCAAAAACTTTATAGCCAAATCGAAAAGCCTGTCGATTATTTACGGCGTGAAGAAGTTTCACTGTTATCTATATGCACGCATGTTCGAACTGCAGACGGATCACAAGCCGCTAACCGCTATTTTCAATCCTAGTAGGCAGATCCCCGAGATGACCATGCGCCGACTACGAAACTGGGCTTTGACTTTAAAGGCATATACGTACCAGATCAAGTATCGTCCCACAGCTAGACATGCCAATGCAGATGCATTGTCACGACTTCCAGTTGGCCCTGATGTTGCTTTTGACAAGCTAGATGACCACTTACATAGAGTTAACAACATAAGCTTGGAGGATTTGGACAACAGTCCAATTAATGCTGCAGTTATTGGGAAATTCACGGCTAAGGACAAATTGCTGAGGAGAGTTTCCGGATTCATAAAGAATGGATGGCCTGCTAAGCTCTCAAACAGTGAAAAAGAGCTGAAACCATTTTATGACCGTAAGTTAGCCTTATCGATTCATAATAATGTCATCCTTCTGTGTTCAGATAATGACCGGGTCGTCATACCGGAAGCGTTGCAGTCCAGAGCACTTACATATGTTCACGAGGGGCATTGGGGCTGTTCGAGAATGAAGCAGCTATCACGGCGTTACCTTTGGTTCCCCCGGAATGGACAAGGAGATCGAAAAGTTAGCAGCTGGGTGTAAAATTTGCCAATCAGCAGCCGCGGATCCAAGAAGAGAATACGTCAACTGGCCTCCACCGGAAGAGGCTTGGGAAAGAATCCATTTGGATTTCGCTGGTCCATTCTTCAACAAAATGTGGCTGATTTGCGTGGATGCTTTTTCAAAGTTTCCTTTTGTGGTGTCTATGGGTGCGGTGTCGGCAGAGTCCACGATCAAGGCGTTGCAGATAATTTTTGCCATCGAGGGCTTGCCGAAAACGATTGTGACAGACAACGGTACGCAGTTCACCGCACAGATTTTTGAGGAATTTTGTAACCATCACTCAATCCAACATTGGAGAACAGCACCATTTCATCCTGCATCTAACGGTCAAGCAGAAAGGTTCGTGCGAACTTTCAAGGAAGCTTTTAAGAAAATTATGGCGGAGAGAAGGGATTCGGAAGCGGCAGTCAACTTGTTTTTATCGACGTATAGATCAACTCCGAATGCGATCTCGCAAAAGTCTCCTGCAGAGCTTTTGCATGGACGTCAACACAGGAATCTACTGTCATGCTTCAGGCCAGAACAACAAATGTCTTTTTCAAGACAAAAACCCAAATATCAACTCAAGCAAGAGGTATTAGCGCGCCAGTACAAGAAGTCAAGGAAATGGTCTAAAGGAGCAATTGTACGAATTTTGGGTAGTAACATGTATGGTATCCAGACGGAGGAAGGGTACATAAGACGTCATCAGAATCAGCTTCGGTTGGTAAAATACCAACAGGGAACTGATTCCAAGTTCACAGCTAGCTCAGAACCTGAGCCTAGTTTCGAGCCAGTGGTAGGTCCGATGTTTGGGCATAACGAATTTTCGTCTACTTTCAGCCAAATCGATGAGGAGACTCAAGCTGATACCGATAAGGGTAAACAGGACCAAGTGCTAAGGGAGCGAGAAGGACAGTCGGAGATTGTTGAGAATCATGATGCTTCCACCGCTAGCCAAGTAGAACCAGCACCCCCTATTGGATTTAGGAGATCCGAACGTCTCAGTCAGAAGAAGGTGCGGTTTCAAAAGTGATGTTGGATTTCGTACATACTGTTGTCTTGGTGGTGGAGGAGATGTTGTAACCTCAGCCTTCAAATGAATGTCTATTGTTAATGTACTAATAAGCTTTGTTATGACTGTACAACTGTCATTGTATTATACCTAGTTATAAGTGACATTTCTAATAAAACCTCATTGTGAATTAGGAAGTCGAAGCGTACACCTCATTACTTCAGATGCCCTTGGTTACTTGAGAGAAAAGTTTGGATAAGGATGCCCTTGGTTAGTTGAGAGCGATCTTTGGTGCCGTCTGCATATACGGCGAGTGGAGGAGAAGGTACAATGCCGAACTATACGGCCTACACATGGACATCGACTTACCCAGAAGAGTTCACATACAGCGACTAAGATGGCTGGGTCATGTAGAGCGGATGTAGTCCAATGTTCCAGGCAAGAAAGTCTTCGAATTCACCCGGAATGGACAGTGCAGTAGAGGACTACATCGTGGTAGGTGGCGCAAACAATTAAAAACTGGAGGCAGTTGGCTCGTAACTGGGCTGTCTGGAGAGGTTTGTTGGTTGAGACCCAGGTCCACCCCGGACTGTAGCGCCATCTTAGTAAGTAGCTAATTACACAAAACAAATGCTTCAATAAGTTAACCATTTCGCCCATTAAACGTCCCATTTAATTCTTTAATAACCCCCCTCAGAGCAGAAGTAAACCAAGATACATACCTAGAGATTTAAGATGAACCAAATAGCGGTGGTTCTGCTTAAAAAATTAACTCGATGCCGGAAATCCAATTCATTCATTTTGCAAACACACCACCGGAAGGAGCAAATAATTCAATTAGCCTCAAGAGAAAGTAAAACCTGCTTGACCTTTATCGTAATCACATCACGAGTTAAATGACAACCCTAAGTCATATCCATCCGCAAATGAACCCGCATAAAACGTTCGTCGAAACATAATTCAATCCACCATGGGCATAGTTAACCCAAATGCTACCGCAATTAACCCAACCGCCCATTTGAGGGTTCGAGGTTATCTACGATTTTTATGTCTCATAAAATGAATAATGCAAGAATGGTGGCACTAGGGTGATTACAAGACCCTTGAAATCCAGGTTCCAGGTGCTAAATTAATGAGTTGGTGTGCTTCACTCTCTCCCGTACAAGAGAAACAGGAAAGCGAAACGAGGTGAAAATTAAATACCTAAACTTGGTCGGCATCATTTTTAATTGGAAAAGTTGCGGTGTAGACTTTTTCAATTATTAAATTGAGCAAAAAAAAAGTAAATAAAGGGAACCGGAAACCGGAAACCACACTCTAAACTTGTCTGCTCTCGCGGTGCCTTCTAATCTTGATTATCGTTATTTTCCGCGGAATATAATACCCTAGCATCATTTAAAACCCTAAAGCGCACAACACAACAGGCTATATCTTAGTTGTAACAATATCCTTTTTTCGTGAGTGCAAATTATACGACAGGGAGGATACCCACGAGATCCTGGCGGTGATAAAATAACATATACGGGCAAGAGTAGGCAAACATTCACGCAGCAGAGATTAGGTGGGTTATATTGCCTAATAATGGTACGAGTATAGGTACGCTGGTGCGGAGATGTATATTTCCTTAGACGAAGGACTACGACTCCTGCGATAACATGGGTAATAAATGAGAGTGCCACTTACATCGCACTTCAAGCAGTGTGTCAGGCCAGAGTGTGGAGCAGAATCATGTGGTTTTCTAAGAGTTGATTGTCAAGGACACTCTGAAGTGACACCACTGGAAGATGTAAGGAAAGCTAAAGACTTTAGGGAGGACATTAACCTCTTAGTAATGACACTTTGTTTAGAAGTAAATGGATGAATGCCTTACAAGACCTGTCACGATAGGCATGGTACAAAAGGCCACCTAATCCAACACGGTCTATAAATAATCCTTACACCTGATGAACTGCTCGTATATCAAAAACTAATTTATACTCGTAGCATGTGCAGCCAACCAACGAAGGATTAATGCTAGAAAGTTTATTCCCACAGCTTCTCTCAACAGTTTGTATAAACATTCTAACCACCATCCATCGTCGGAGAGATTAATTCAATTCACTGACATAATCGCATTTGAAATCCACCTCTAGCGGTAATTTACTAGCCCATGGGTTCTCTTCTCCTGCTGGTGTCATTCACACACAGAAGATGTGTAGCCCAACAGCAGTGGTAGCAACTTTTGGCCCTAATTACCCATCAAGGAACAATCATTCTGGTAAATGGTGATTATCCTCCCGCTACTTAACAATACACCACTGTCACATTGTACCACAGTGTTCAACCAGAAGTAGAACTTAAGTTAAGGGCTATATTCTAGACACGTGACAGCCTGGGCAGGGTATCATCACATTTGTTAGAGTGTTACACGTAGCACCGGATGGTAAACTTAACACACGAACGCACATTAATTGTTTTTTTTTTTCTGTTCGTGCATTTGGAAGGTTAGCAGGTAATTTTTGTTAAGAGCTATGGGAGCAAGTTTTAAGTGAGCCCCTGACAATATAGCAGATGGTAAAAGGGAATCAAAAATAATTTTTTTTTTTTTTTTTTCGAGGGTAGGTGAAAATCTTCAACAAGACACTATGAGGATCGACAGCGCGTGCTCATAGTAGTGTGGGATTCTTACCCACTAAAAAACCTCCCTTCAAAACAGACTTGTTTTTATTTTTACTACAACTAAGTATTCGACTTATCAAGTAGTTTTCGTTTCGCGAAATAATGACGTTTTGCAGGTACCTTCCCATTGGAAGTTCCTGCTAGCTCCGCAGTTTAGACGCGGTTACTTATCGCGCTAGGTCTAAAGGTTTGGTTCTTTGTAGACGGCGCAGTAAATTTCTTTCTTCCAAAAGTTGGAGGACTGTAATATTTACGTGACTTTCTAGTCGACTTCTATGCTTTCTCGCGTAGGTTTGAATTTCGTCTTCGATTGTTTTAATGCCAAGGTCTCTGTGGATATCGCTATTTCTGATATACCATGGCGCATTTACAATACCTCTTAGCACTTTGTTTTCAAAAGTTTGTAAAATTTTAATATTACTTATTTTGGTACAACCCCAGAGTTGTATACCATATGTCCATACAGGCTTTAGCACTTGCTTATATAAAAGCAGTTTGTTCTCTATATTAAGCTTGGAATATTTTCCAAGTAACCAATACATTTCTCGATATTTGCTATCTAGTTCTTTGCGTTTTTTCTTAACGTGCGTTTTCCATTTCAGCTTTGCATCAAGTGTCATTCCAAGATACTTAGCCTCGTTTGCAAACGGGATTTGAACCGAGTTTGAAAAGATCGGCAAATTATTTATTTTTTTATAAGTAAAATTTACATGAACAGATTTGGTCTCGTTGAGTGCGATTCGCCAAACCTTTGTCCATTCATTTACTCTATCCAAAGCTTCTTGCAGTTTTTCTGTAGTATCTTCGACCGTTTTACCTACTGTCAAGATAGCAGTGTCGTCGGCAAATGTAGCTAGCTCAGTGCCTTCTACTTGCGGTATATCACGAGTGTATAATAGATATAAGACTGGACCAAGAACGCTTCCTTGCGGCACCCCAGCCATTATTTCCTTAAAATCTGAATATTCGTTTCCACATTTGACGCGGAATAGCCTATTCGTAAGGTAGTTCTTCAAAATATTATATAGGTGCTCTGGCAGAACTTGTCGTAATTTAAACTTTAAGCCTTCGTGCCAGACCTTGTCAAAGGCTTGAGAAACGTCAAGGAATACGCTTGAACAAATCTTTTTTTCTTCAAGTGATTTTTCGATTACATGTGTTATTCGATGTACTTGTTCAACTGTAGAATGCTTACTTCTAAATCCGAATTGATGATCAGGGATGAGATGCCCTTCCTCTATAACCGGCTGTATTCGCCTAACCAATATTCTCTCGAACACTTTGGATATAATTGGAAGAAGCGAAATCGGTCTATAAGAGGTTTTTTCATTCGGCGGTTTTCCAGGCTTAAGGACCATTATAACTTCGGCGACTTTCCATTGACTGGGAACATATTCTAGTCTAATCGCGGCGTTTATAATGAACAGAAGCTTAATTAGAGCTTTTCTTGGTAGTGCTTTAAGAACCTCTCCCGTAATTAGGTCGTATCCAGGAGCTTTCTTAGGTTTAAGTTTCTTTATTTCTTCCTTAAGTTCGGTAAGCGTTGCATTTCTTATTACGCTATTGTCTATATACGACGTATTTATATTTTCAATAAAAGCTTGTCCATCAAACGGTTTGAAAGTTTCTTCCAGGTGGGCGGCAAAAACTTGCGCTTTCTCTTTATCATGCCTGGCCCATTCGTCTTGATTTTTCCTAATTGGCGCGGCTTGAATTTGAGGTTTTTTAATACCTTTTATAGCCTTCCAAAGCGAATAGTTAGAATCTTTTTCTACCGTTAAGCTTTCTAGGTAAGTTTGTATTTCATTATTCTTAAGGTCTTCAGTAGATCGTTTTAGTGAGTTGCACAAACGGTTAAGATGTGCTTTATGTTGCGGAGCCCGAGTTTGTTGCCATCTTTTACGCGCTTTTCTCTTCTCCTTAATCATCTCTTTTATTTCCTGCGGATAAATTTTAATGTAACTGGCCGGCGTTCTCTTTAGTTTGGTCCACGCGGCATCCTGTAAGATTTCGACGAAGCGATCTACTTCAACTTCAAGTTCATAGGGCGTTTTAAGTGATACGCTCAGCTCAATATTTGCTTCAATATCTTTTTTAAAGCCGTCCCAATTAGTTTTCGCGCCAGTTAATCTGGCCGGTCCTACTTTTCTAATCAAAGCTTCGCTTATCGTCATAATGATTGGAGAATGATCAGAGGAGAGATCAAAGCTCTCTTCAACTTTTATACAGTTGCTAGATATTCCTTTAACAACAAAGAAATCAATCAGATCTGGTATCTTATTTCTATCAGTTGGCCAATATGTTGGTTTACCCGTCGAGTAAAAATCACAACTGAATTGCATACCCGCATTATAAAGCTTTCCACCTTTCTGAGAGGCGTACCTTGAGCCCCAGAAGGGGTGTTTCGCGTTGAAGTCACCACCAATAATAAAATTTGGTTTAAGGAAGTTGAAGATGTTTGTGAAATCACTTTCTTCAAGTTTACATCGCAGTGGACAATATATAGACGAAATGTTGAAAGCAAAATGTCTATTTCTAACGCGTACCGTGCTTACTTGCATTGCTTCTAATTCAATTTTTATTTCCGCTGAGTGTTCGATATTTTCTTTTAAAAACAAAGATGATCCGCCTCTGGCTCTTTCCGATGGGTGAAAGGCGTGATATCCGCTATATTCGATTGCTTTTTCAGATGAGTTTCACAGACCAAGCATATATCAATATCTTTCTCTCGCATAAATATTTCTAACTCGTCGAGTCTTTGTATGAGCCCGTTAGCGTTCCAAGTAAAAATTTTAAGCGTTTCTTTCATATTCTGGTTGAAGTGCGCGTGTTATGAATGTTGTTTTCTAGTGCAACTAGTCTCTCGAAAATTAGTTTATTTGTTTTACATTGCTCTTCAAGTTTCGCAAGAATTAGGGAACAAACATTGGATACATGATCTTCTGAACTACCTCTATCACCATTTTTCAATGTCGCAACTTGAGAAGGAGTCTTTACATTAAAGTTTGGACGGTTTCTTGCTTTGATCTCCCGTGCGTTGTCGGTCGTGTACGTACCCTTAACTGTCTTCGCCGCTTGAGCATAAGACTGTACGCCAATATTCGGGGATTTTGCTTCTGTTACCTTATCTCTATTACTTTCGGATTTTTTATCATTAACCGATCTTAAGTTAATATTGACGGACTTTCTATCTTTCGCTGCTTTTTTCGTAGCTATTTTGGGTCTGTTCTTGATTGGTTTCATATTCGGACGCATCGAATTTTTTAGCGTATCGCGGCGTTTTTGAAGCTCTTTCGCCACTTCGCAACCTCGATAGTTCGCAGGATGTTTTCCTTTGCAATTTATACAAGTGGCTGGGGTTTGCTTGTTTAGGTGACACTCTTCCGAGAGATGTTTACCTGCGCATTTGACGCATCGCGGCTCTTTCTGGCAGTAAGTCTGCGTGTGATTGAAGCCTTGACAGCGCTTACACTGCGGGATCGATCTGGAGGTCTTACGCATGGGTTCGATTTTGACCACGATGTTTAGAATAGTCTTGATACCATATATAATGTCTTTATTTTCGTCTTTATCAAAACTAAGCATGAATAGTGGAAGACCGCGCTTTACCAATTTTTCATGATCTCCCTCCGACTGTTGCTTCTCCTTCTTGATAATATTGACGGCATCAAGAATTTTAAAGCCTTTGTCTTGAAGGTCGTGCATTACATCTTCTTTAGTGCACGAGGGGTGGAGTCCCCTTGCTACAACACGCAGTGGTCTTTCTAACTTATTTTCATAAGTATACCACTGAATCTTTTCGGCATTCAATTTTTTAGATACTGATCGGTAACCGTCGGCATCATCGACATTGATTTTCCACGTATTGTTTCGCAGAGATGTCACCTTAAACTTCGAAGCCAGAGTTCCTTTAAGGAGGCAATGCAACTTATTATAGTCCGTAATTCCAACAACGTTTATCGGTGGCGGAGGACGTAATTTTGGTTGTTGTTGCTTTTCTTGCATCTCCTTGTGCTTTTCATCTTTTTGTGGCTCGACTTCCGGTGAGGAACCAGCTTTTCGTTTTTTGCTAGGTCGTTTCTTTTCGACCCAATTCGTTTCGCGTGTTAGCTCTTCTTCATCCGTCTGGTATTCGCGACTAGGTGAGCGATGTGAGCTAACTGTATTTTCTTTTTGTAGGTACGTGTTTTTTAGGGCATTATTTTCTTGCCTGAGTAAATCTACCTCTTTCTTGAGCTCACGATAGAGTAGCTCCATTTCGGTAAGCTTGGTACGGAGTACGTCGTTTTCCTCCTCAATGCTTTTAGATTTCGCTGAGTCCCGTTTTTCACGCGTTTGCGCTTCCGGCGGACTTCTTTTTCCGGAGACGTTCGATCTTGTTGGTGGAGATCGAGATACCCTTGTACTTTTTGAGAAGGGATTTATAAGGTGCAATAAATGGCTCTCCCCAGAATCCGTAGAGCCGACCTCCGAAGAGGGTGGATTTTCCAGTTTACCTGGACTGCCACCTGGGGTATTTAAATCTTTTGTTTTGTTCATTGCATGTTTTTTGTATACGCCATACTCGGTATACGGAGGGTGGATTTTAGTCGCCTCTTACGACAGGCATGCCTACCTCGGGTATATTCTAACCCCTACCCGAAGGGGTAGCAGATGGTAAAAGGGAATCAAAAATAAATAAAAACAAGAGATGGCGTAGGAGTAGAAGTAGGCTCTTACGGTGGGTTGAGCTAGTGAGATGATATCTTTAAAAGGGTGGCAGTCTTCAGGAAATCTCTATGATTGTGCCAGCCCGATACTCAACTTAAACTATTGTTTGAAGCCGAATCAGATCAGGTGGAAACTATAATTACGTTTAAAGAGATGCAGGCGGTTAGGTTAGGCTAGGGAGCGTTTTGTCACCTCTCCTCTTCATTGCATATATGGACTGGATGTGGCAGCCCACCCATGGCGGAGAATGTTTCAAAGTAGGAGACTTAACGATGTTATGAATCACATCAGAAGCAAAACGTCGGTGCCGTCATCCCTTAAATGCATCAAATATAATTTCAAGGAACCCCGCGAAATAGCATCTTTTAAACTGCTGACTCCTAACTATCACCTCGAACTGCTACTATCGAGAGAATTTTGGGTCTGATGAGCCTTTTTTTCCTGTCGGGATAGGAAATGCTCGACTGGAGCACTCATACGCGACTGGTCCATTGTACAGCCCGAGAGCAAGCTCTAATATACCCATTTTATTGGAATTTCCTTGAGTTTCTTAGAAAACCAAGCAAGCACTTCAGTGATGAGGAGCTTACAGTACCAGCACTTACCACATCCGCACCGAGGATCTGCCACCTGATACGAGCAAAGGCCGGACACTCACAGAGATAATGTTCCGCGGTGTCGTCGCGCTCTCCACAAGCGTCGCAGATTGTAGAGTCACTTAAACCCAACACGTTGAGGTGCTTGGCATAAGCAAAGTGGCCTGTCGAGATGCCAATAAATTGTTACAGTCTTTTCTGCTGAGAGACAGCAAAAATGCCGCTGATTTCTTACAGACATGGAGCATGCGTTTAGTCAACCTACATCCTGGAGAGTCATGCCACACACAATTGTGCTGGTGAGAGACCCAATCGTCAATGGAAGCCCTAACCGAGGATGCAGGGAGACCCAACGCGGGTTCGGGACCTGAGAAACCCTCCTCTGAGCCTTGTCTAGCAATCTCATCGGAGATCTCGTTCCCCAAGATCCCCGTGTGACCTGGGACCCAGATAAGAGACAGAGAATTCAGCCTTGCGACCGAGTTCAAAGAGTTTCTAGTTTCACGAACTACGAGTATTTTGGAAGTGGTTAAAGGGTTAAGCAAGGCCTTAAGCGCAGCCTGACTGTCACTACACACACAAATGCTACATCCCTTCCACCTGTTCTTCACAACATAGTTCATGGCCATTAGGATTGCATAAGTTTCCGCTTGGAAAACAGATACATATTTGCCTAACGAGAAAAGAAGTCTAATGTTGTCGACTTCCACGAAGACACCAGCGCAAATACGACTACATTCCATTCCCGGCTCAGACTCTGGCCGAAGCCGGTCCTGGACACAAGGAAAGTCGACTCTGAATTTGCGCATCAGCTGGAGTTCTGGTGTCATTGCATCAGACGGCATATCCATAAGACAGGAGTCGTAAGATAAGTGTTGGAGAACAAGCCCCTATCAACGGAGCAGATGACACTCATCCAAGAGGCCGTCATCGATGTCTCAATTGAGCTGAGGAATAAAGGCGTATGGCAGAAATTCTCAGGCTTACAGCACAAGGCGGGATGACTGGTTTTCGTCTGCTCAAACCGTGCTACTGCTGGGTGGATGAGCTCGAATTTTGAGACAATAAGAGCCAAAAGTGGATTGGACATCTTATTGGTGGAAGAGGCATCATTCCCTAAAACCCATATTATCCGCGGTCTCTTCCTACAAAGTCTCGAGCTCCCGTCGACTAAAATTCTGGCTTCATTGGAAGCTCAAAACGAAGGCCTAATGGCAAGTTCATAGAAGGTCATGCAAGGGTGAAGGAAGGTGCACTCCTCCATCTTGTGCTGGCGATCGATCACTCTTCCCTGAGGGTACTGAAGGCCCTCAATAACAAAGTGCACTACTGTTTTGGTCAGATCAAACTGATCCCAAAGACCACTGACAAGGGTCAGGAGTCTGGTCACGGGAGTCCGAAGAAGGTGGACGCAATTGGCATTAACACTGCTACTGCGATGGACCCCTCATCTTCCGTATCCACCAGCAGTGCCTCCGGGCCTGCCCCGAACACCAGTTCCACGGCCAAAACCGCTACCACGACTAGTGAGTCGCTAAGTAGCACCAGTGGTCCTAAAGCTAGTACCAGCACTGCGGGAATCCGATCAAAGGATCCAGCCCGCCCCAGCACATTAGTTCCTAGACTCCCTAAGCGGTGCCCCTGGGCGCGTCTCTCGAAGACACGGGGAGTCGGTTGCGAACAGACCCCTGGGTCATCGAAATCTAATCGCTTGCCGCGGAGGAAAGGGTCCCAAAAAGGCCCAACTACTCCGACAAGCTTGATCATCAGCGGAGGACCGATGACCACAATCAAGGTGCTACAGGGGGCCCTGCATTGCGATTGATCGGGAAACTACTGACTGCCCAAAACTTGGCTTGGGCCTGTAGCGCAACAATCAAGTTCGTGATGAAGTGCTTACTTTACCTCCTAGTGGTGGTCCCCGGGCAACTATACGTATAGGCCAAAATTGTAAGTGCGGGTTGTCTAGGGCCTTGATTCTAGGCTAGGTAACGTGGGCCAGCAACCTGCGTTACTGAAACCAGCTCGCTACAGAAACCGACACTATGCCTCGGCATAGTGCATGTGTCAGACAGACACAGACTGATCACATGTTGACGACTTTTGGCTATTGTACCCGGACAAAGATAGGTTTCTGCAATGTAAAGACGCTCCTCGACTCGGGAAGAGAAGGTCCTTACAATGCCAGATTCCTCCAACTGGAAAACGAATTCATGCGATATAAACTGGACATTTTGGGGGTAAGTGAAGTAAGATGGTTAGAAGCGGGCGAGTACCAGTCTCCAACGCGTAACACTGTACTACTCTATTCTGGAAGACCATCCGGAAGTCCGCGGGAATATGGAGTCGGACTAGTGCTAACAACAACAGCACACAAGGGCCTGATTTCCTGGCAGCCTCATGGTGATAGGATTTTGACGGCCAGATTCCGGACTAGAGTACGACGTGTCACCATCATACAGTGTTACGCCCCAACGAATAGTTCGTCTGAGGACGAAAAGGAGAGCTTCTACAATCTCTTAAGTCGTCGTCTTCAACACAACACTAAATGGAGACATTGTCATAGTGATGGGGGATTTGAATGCCAAGGTAGGCAGCGACAACGAAGGGCTCAAGCATGTAATCGGGAAGCATGGACTAGGCAACCGCAATGACAACGGCGAAAGGTTTGTGGATTTCTGCAATGCCAACCGCCTTGTGATAGGTGGCACCATGTTTAAGCACAAGACCTGCCACAAAGTCAGCTGGGTATCCAATGACAGGCAAGCAACCTCCAACCAAATTGACCATTTTGCTATCAGCCGCCGCTTTAGAAGTAGTCTCCTGGACGTCCGAAACAGACGAGGGGCAGATAAGGGGATAGTACGTGATCACCATCTTATGATAGCTACTCTCCAACTACGCACTGCTGCAGTTCGAAGATCCCACGACAACACAAGAATGCCCAGGTTCAACATCGATAGACTTAGTGATCCCTCAGTGCGCCAACAATTAAGGGAGCACTTTCGCAAGGTGTGGAAGCAATCAGCAGCTCAATGCCCGCAACCATCCAAGACCATTGGTGTGCTGTGAAAAATGTTTTTACATCTGGTGCTGAAAGAATTGTCGGTTGATCGCAGGGAAGACATAGGGCGTGGCTTTCCGAGGATACCTGGAGACGGATTGACGGATTAGCACGCGTTGCAGCTACCCCAGCAGCAGGGAGAAGCGAGCTAGAGTCCCTATATCGCATGAAGATGAGAGAAGTTCAGCGTAGCGTACGACGTGACAAGCGCAACTACAGAAGCAGAAGAAGCTGCACGGAGGTGCGACATCAGGACTGTCTACAGAATCACGAAAGAGCTGACAGGTGGTCGCAGCTCCAGCCAACACCCAGTGAAAAGCCTAGACGGCTCCTTGCTCATTTCGGATGAGGACCAGCTCAAGAGATGGAAAGAGCATTTTGCTATGGTTTTGAACCGTGTATTCGCTAGCGATATGCTGCCAAATCAGACTGAGATGCCCGAGGTGAGAAGTTCCCGAATACGCACCACGACACCCAGTAAAGATGAGATCATTATCGCGATCAAGGCACTCAAAAGCAACAAGGCGGTAGGACTTGGTATTCCAGCAGAGCTCTTACGAGCAGCGCCCACAATATCGGCTGAGCTTCTGGTTCCACTTATAGAGAGAGCTTGGGAAGCTGAGAGCTTTCCTAACGAGTGGAAAAAGGGAATGATCATCAAGCTTCCTAGAAAAGGAAATTTAATGCAGTGCTGCCTGCCGTAGCTAAGATAATAGCTAAAATCATCCTTGAGCGAATCAAGCAACATCTCGAAGACACACTCGATGTCGAACAAGCAGGTTTCCGCTCTGGATCCTCCTGTGCCCACCATATCAACACCCTGCGGATTATCATCGAACAGAACGTTAAATATGGATCGCCACTCCACCTGCTGTTCATCGATTTTAAGAATGCGTTCGATGGTGTCAACAGTGAGTTTATTTGGTGTGCCTTACGCAGGAGAAGTATTCCCGATAAACTAATTACTATTATCAAAGCTACATATGAAGGCTCCAAATGTCACGTTCTGCACAGGCCGAGGTTGTCTGAGGAATTTGAGATCAAAAGTGGGGTAGACAAGGCTGTATCCTTTCACCAATATTATCCCTTTTGGTGATCACCTATGTGCTTCATGCAGCTTTGTCGACGGGAAACGGAGGAATTCGATGGAGTCTTACATCTCAACTGAAACATCTTGACTACGCTGACGATGTATGCTTACTCTCCCACAGAATTATGGACCTCCACCAAATGACAGCAGATGTGGAGAGGGAGGCAGGCGTCGTCGGGCTGAAAACTAATACGGCAAAAACTAAAATTATCAGCCTTGGAACTAACTCATCGGCTCAAATATGCAATGCTGGACAACCGGTAGAGAGAGTAGAAGATTTCCACTATCTTGGTAGTATTGTCTCGACCGATGGTGGAACCGAACTGGATATAGCCAACAGGATCGCCAAAGCAAAGTTCGCGTTCGGGATGTTGTCCAAAATATGGCGAAGCAATGCAATCAGTTTGAGCACCAAAATAAGACGGTTCCGCTTCAACGTTGAATCCGTGCTGCTATATGGTTGCAGCACGTGGAGAGTGACCACTACTATCACCAGAAAGCTGCAAACGTTTGTTAATAGGTGACTGCACAAAATCTCAAGGATCTTCTGGACCAACCGTATCTCTAACGAACAATCCTACCAGAGAACAGATCAGGTACCAATAGGCACAACTATCCAACAATGGACGTGGCAGTGGATTGTTCACATGTACCGAAGAGGTGACGGTTCCATAGATTACCATGTGATGTGCAACCCAGGATGGTAGGATACCTGGAGGTTCGAGGAGAATATGACGCAGAATAGTCGAGAAGGAGACATAACAATTGGGGAGAGCTGAGGCATACTGCGAGAAAGAATAATAGAGTGTATGCTCGGTCGTCAAAAGAAGCGTCAGAACTCATTTCGAGAGTCGAGCGGTGCCATCTTTGATGGTTTAGTAGAAGGTCAGTTATAAGGGCGTTACCAATCTTCATTTCTGCGAGAAAGGACTTAAAAAATCGGCGAAAGTGAGTTAAAATGTCGGCAAAAGTTTACCATACAGAAATTCTGGAAGGCGTTGTGAAGTTTATTCACCAAACATTGTTTGCAAACAACCAATAGACTTTCTGTCAAAATTCGTGGTTCGAACATGACTTAAACTACCTACGTTTGACTCAACCAAAAAGTTGTCATCACGAACACCGACATAAGGAATCGTTTGTTTGATGTGACAATAAATCATCACTTGTACTCATAGAAACGCATAGAGAGGCTTCATAAGTCAACGCACCAACTTTGAACACTTTGCCATTAATCTTAATCCTGTTGTATCAGTTTGAGGAACGAAAAAACAATCAATTTCCATTTAAAAAGGAGCCAAGTCTTTCAGTAGTAAATCAATTCGACTTTTAAACGCTTCCAGGCATGGTTCTGAAATAATCCATAGCCTTTGGGGCTTTATTCAATCCCAGTTGCTGTCATGTACTTTCAACCACAGAAGTTCATTCCGAACTGAGAAAGTTTATTTTAATGAAATGCTGTCGCATCAGAATCAGCAGTAAAACCCCTCTACTGCCTGTGCGTTACGGAAGTACCAACGAAACATGTAGGTACTCAACATAGCCACAGCAAATAATTAAGTTTCATTCCATCGAAAACCATCGCACAGAAATTTCATGGTACTTGCCACAACAGAATCCACACCAGTTCATGCTGTTTGGGTCGAGGGGAGCCTTTTCGCTTTTTCGGATGACCACGATGAATTTGAACGAACCAGTGCAACGCGTCGTCGACAGGAGACTATTTAATATTCGTGCCCCAGAGAGAGTGGATAAGGTCGGAAAATTAAATTCCAAACGAGGCATACACAGAGTCGACGATTGGTTAATAGGACATGAATTTCTAATTTCCTGGCGCAAAAAGTTTTGCGAAGGATATCGGTGAGGGGAGGAAGGATGTAGAAAGGATCTCAAGGGTGGCTGGGAATTCAACTAATTCAGAACAGAAAGGGGGACCAGTGGGAAGGGTGGTAAATTAATAAATGAAGAACAACGACCTAATTAATAGGCACAAGCGGAAGGCTGCCAGGGGTTTGATACACCATTAACGAAGAGTTTGTAAGGACAACGTATGCTGCATGAAGGGAATCAATTTTTTATTTTTTTTTTTTTATGTGACCTGCTTTAATGAATCCATCGATTTTTTTTCCAATAAGTGGTAAGAAAATAAGAGGATATACTAGGGATAAAAACACAGAAGAGAAGACTTCACAGCCGAACAAATGGGGGTAAGCCTAATGGCGCCATGCTGACGAAATCAGAGGTAAGACTTCGGGCTTGATTACGAAATAAATAAAAAAGGTTAAAATGAACCCAAAGTTTTCATCCATTGGTTGGCTTTTTAACTCTATTCCGTCTACCAAGCTCACCATTTGTAACAAGGGTGCTAAGCCAACTTTCGTGGTAAGAAACAGACAAGAAGTGCTACACATCACACTAGCTTCTTGTACTGATTGCTATAAACGGTGGAGAAATGGAGAGTTTTAGAAGAGACATCCACAACGGATCACAAGTGGATACGCTTTCGGATAAGCTTCTAACACAGCGCATAAGCTAGATTGGGTTAGGTTAGGTTATGTTGGCTGTCCACACGAGAGTGTAGATACACTTAGACCAGTGAAGGTCTTTTGTGATACCATGGATCAAACCATTAGACCACTCAGGACTAACAAAACCAACCGAAGCTTTTGACAAAGCGATGGATGCTCATGACGTCCAAGGACGCCAGATCGCAGAAGTCGTCAAGGAAAGGGGACCCTAGATGGAGCATTCTTTTATGCGACAGGGCTGGACATGTGCATAGGAGGTGAATGATGGTTTCCTCCTCCTCCTCGTCCCTACAGCTTCTGCAGAAGTCGTTGGAGAAGAGACCAAGTCTTTTGGAGTGTTGGCCTATAAGACAGTGTCCAGCGAGAACACCAACAACGCAGCTGATTTGTGTATGCTTTAACTTGATCAGATCGGCACTACGTTTTTGATCCAGTTTAGGCCAGATCTGTCTCGAAATGTGACACGTTGAGCTGTTTCCCCATCTAAGGTTGGTCGTGCTAACAGCGTTCAGCTTTAGTAGATACTTACATGTAGCGAGGGGCATACCCAGGGCTTGCCTGTCAGGCGAGCGATGCTCCGCCCAGCTGTGTGTTAATAATCCTGCATGTAAGCAATTGATTAATCAACACTCCGAGCGAAGTATCCACCTTTGATTTGACATTGTTAAAAGCTCCCTCAATGTCAAGGAAAGCCACCATGGTGTGTTCTTTGATGCTCAAGGATTTTTCGATGGTGCGGACAAGCGAATGTAAGGCTGTCTCAACCGATTTGCCTTTGCAGTACGCATGTTGGGACGGCGAGAGCAGAGCTGGGCTAATACTTTGCCGAAGATGGATATCAATTAACCTTTCTAAAGTTTTAAGCAGAAATGACGATAGACTGATAGGTCGGAGATCCTTTGGTTCCACGTGCGAGCTCTTTCCTGCCTTAGGTATGAATATGACTTCAACCTCGGTCCAAAGTTTGTGAATATAGACCAGATTTAGACAGCCCGACAAGATGACTTTGAGCCATGGAAGCAAAATGTCCTCGCATTGCTGAATTTCAGCTGGAATAACACCGTCAGGTCGAAGGGTTTGAAACTGCGCATGGCCCATCGGATCTTTTCTGTAGTTATCAAGACTAAGGAGTTGCTGCAAGGTTGAGGCGGGGAATTTCCCACTTGCGATACAGCAACAGGGGAGCTACCAGGAAAGTGAGTATCCAGTCAATGGATTCCTCAGCAGAGGAGGTCCAGTGACCATCCGGATGCAAAAGGTAGCTGGGTATAGAAGGGCTTTTAGAGAGGATTTTCCGCAACCTGGAAGCTTCCGAGGACTCTTCAATGCTGTCGCAGAAGAGTCTCCAGGATCGTCGTTGCTCCTTCCTAAGTGAGATTTTGTATTTCCTGAGAGACAGTTTATAGGAGTCCCAATCGGTCGTCTCACGGGAGCTTTTAGCAGTATTAAAAAGGAGCCTACTGTCTATCCTAAGAGTACTGAGATTTGTATTCCACCAGGGTGGTTTCTTTTTACCTCGAGGTTTGCGGAGTGGGCAGGCCTCGGACATGGCACCATTTAGTGCCGATGTTAGGGTGTTGACTAGATTGTCAAGGTCCTCAGTGCAAAAGGTGTCAGTAGGCAGGTGGGAAGGAAAGCGTATAAGCTAGCAACACATAGAAACCATAAAATAGCAGACTGGGGAAGCATCTTAAAGATAGGGCTATTCGCAACGGTGGTCCCCAAGACATAGACAAGGCAGTAGGTAACTTAAGCAAAATAATCACCATGGCATACGAAACGGTTTGTCCTGTGAGGAGGGCGAACAAAAGGTCCCAACCTCCGTGGTGGAACAAAAAGTTAAGCTCCAAGAAAAAACAGTTTAGACAATTCTACAATAGGGCTAACAAAAAAAAAAAGTAGGGGACGGGATTACATGCGAAGAATATCATTGTCAGGCACGATCCTGGCACCAGTCAAAGAAGTTAAGTATCTAGGACTATACGTAGACAGTAAAGTCATTTGGAAAAAACATACAGAAGAGACGTATGTGAAAGCTATGTACATGCACTCTATGATATGCAGAAGCCTAGCGGGCAAATCTCGTGGATGCAAGCATTTTAAGCCATTGTGAGGCCAATGATCACCTATGGAGCCATAGCGTGGGCAAAACGAACCAGTTTAATCACAACACAGCCCTGCAGGTACTCCTGGAACTCACGTTCTTGTACCCTATGGTTGAGGATTGTGCAAACAGACGATCTTAAAGATGGCGAAAGTAGGAATCGGAAGAGAAAATTGCGTCGAATCAAGAGAATTCGACGTGCTTAGTAAAAAAAAACTTCTTTTCCTTGTTTTCCCTAGGGACGACAGTATTAGGAAAGTCAACTTTGAAAATAATTTCCTATCGAAGCTCAGCAATAAAAAGAAATGGAGCAATGTATCGGCAGTCTACAGGCTGAACATCCACACGATAAGCTGGTATACAGATGGATCAAGAACTGAGGAAGGAGTTGGTGCAGCAGTATTTGGACCAAGTGCAAAGTACTCTGTATCCATGGGCAAGAACACCACCATCTTTCAGGTCGAAATATATGCATTTTACCTTCTCCCCCACTCACCGTCTATGCAGACGGGTCCAAAAATCACTCAAAGAACTTTTCTTTCAAAGTAACCAAGGGCATCCTCATCCGATTTTGACAAAGTCCATGCCTCTGCGCCATACAGCAGGACTAGGATGATTAGTGCCTTGTAAAGAGTTACCTTAGTAGTTCGAGATAGGGCTTTGTTACTCAATTGCCTTCTTAACCCGCGATTGGCAAGACTAATTCTTCGTTTGATCTCCCCATCGGTGTCATTTGCGGAGCTGGGTGTAGGGTGTCCTTTTTTGTAGACAGCATATATTTTGTTTTGCTTTCACTGAGCGCATCTTTGCTGCCTCGGTCACAAGTCTCGCAAATGCCCCACTGACGGCCCGCTGAATTCTTCCGACTATGTCAGTGTCATCGGCGTAAGCGAGTAGTTGTACAGACTTGTAAAAGATTGTACCTCCGGTGTTGGCTTATGAGTTTCGTACAATTCTTCCAAGTATTACGTTCAAGAGATCGCATAATAGCAGGCCACCTTGTCCAAGACCTTTCCTGACACCGAACGGATCGGTGGTGTTCTTACCGACTCTGATGGAGCAGCGAGAGTTCTGCATCGTCATTCTGCATAAACGGACTAGCTTGGCAGGGATGTCAAGGTTAGACGTGGCTCTGTATAATTCATCTCTATATACGCTATCATAGGCAACTTTAAAATCGATGAAGAGGTGGTTCGTATATCGTGGGTTTTTTCCAGGATCTGCAGTTGTGTAAATATTTGGTCAATGTTGGACTTTTCCGGCCTGAAGCCGCACTGATAAGGACCTATCAGGTTGTTGACGATCGGTTTTAGGCGTTCACATAATACGGCAGATAGGATCTTATATGCGATGTTGAGGAGACTTATACCTCTGTAATTGGCGCAGTTCAGAGGGTCTCCTTTCTTCAGGATCGGGCAAATGATGCTGAGGTTCCATTCATCGGGCATACTTTCGTCCGACCAGATTTTACAGATGAGCTGGTGCATGCTCCTTACCAGCTCATCTCCTCCTGCCTAGAAAAGTTCAGCGACAAGGCCGTCGGCTCCAGCAGCTTTGTTGGATTTGAGTTGTGATATCGCTATTCTCGCTTCATTCTGATCGGCAGTGGAATATTGGTCATCGTCGCCGTTGAACACTCTGCAGAAGTGTTCCTTCCATATCATCAGCACCGACTGCGATTTTACTATTATATTGTCATTTTCTTGCAGGCTTCTGTTCTGGCTTTGAAACCCTGGCATGTTCTGGTAACCTTTTGGTAAAATGTTCCAACATTATTCCTGCAATAAAGTCTCTCAATCTCCTCGAGCGTTCTCAAGCTCCTTTTTCTTCTTTCTGAGACGTCGGTGTTCCCCTTTTCTCCTCCGGTCGTAGAGCTCGCGAGCAGCTCTCGTCCTATGCAGCGTGGCTTTGTACGCCTCTTGTTTTGCTGCTTGTGCTTACCCCCATTTCTCATCAACCAAGGGGTTTCATTATGGTGGCAGAGAGATTCCCAGTACATCAGAGGCGGCATCTCTGATGGCTTGTTGGCAATACTGGTCGATTCCCTTGTGAATATCGAGACGTACTTACTTACTTAGGTGGCGCTACAGTTCGGGGTGAACCTGGGCCTCAACCAACAAGCCTCTCCATTTAGCTCGGTCTTTAGCTAATTGCCTTCAGTTGCGCACTCCAAGTTGGTCGAGGTCCCCTTGAACTTGTGCGCGCCACCTACGGCGATAATTCCCTCAACTGCGTCGTCCCTCGGGGTTAGATTCGAAGACTCTGCGGGCCGGAGCGTTGGTGTCCATTCGCTCTACATGTCCTAGCCATCTCAGACGTCCAATACGCAGTTTTTTGACTAGGTCGATGTCGCTGTACAGCTCGTATAGTTCGTGATTGAATCTTCTCCTCCAAAACCCGTCAACGCAAACGGGACCGAAAATCTTACGAAGAATTTTTCTCTCGAAGCGACCAAGGATATCTTCATCCTCTTTTAATAAAGTCCATGTTTCAGCGCCGTAAAGCAGGACTGGGATGATCAAGGTCTTATATAGAGTCTCCTTAGTTGTTCGAGATAGGGCTTTACTGTTGAATTGCCTTATAAGCCCAAAAAACAGCGATTGGCAAGAGTTATTCTTCGATTGATTTCTACGCTGATTTTGTTAGAAGAATTTATAGCAGAGCCAAGGTAGACAAAGTCCCTTACTACCTCGAAGTTATAGCTGCCCACGGTGACGTTTTGTCCAATTCGTCGATGTTGGTTTTCCCTTCTAGCTGACAGCATATACTTGGTTTTGCCCTCGTTTATCGCCAAACCCATTTTGGCCGCTTCCGCCTCAATGCTTGCAAAAGCACCGGTGACAGCCCGCTGAGATCTTCCGATAATGTCTATATCGTCGGCGTATGCAAGCAGTTGTACAGACTTGTAATAGATTGTGCCTCCGGTGTTGGCTTGTGAGTTCCGAACAATCCGTTCAAGTACAATATTGAAGAAATCACATGACAGCGCGTCACCTTGTCTAAAGCCTTTTTTGACATCAAAGGTCTCGGTGAGGTCATTACCGACCTTGATGGAGCAGCGAGCGTTCTCCATCGTCAGCCTGCACAGGCGGACAAGTTTGGCAGGGATGTCAAAACTAGACATGGCTCTATAAAGCTCTTCTCTATAGATGCTGTCAAAGGCGGCCTTGAAATCGATAAAGAGGTGGTGAGTATCGATTTGGAATTCTTGGGTTTTCTCCAGGATCTGCCGAAGTGTGAAGATTTGATCGATGGTGGACTTTCCTGGCCTGAAACCGCACTGATAGGGTCCAATCAGGCTGTTGATAAAAGGTTTCAGGCGTTCACACAATATCGCAGAAAAGATCTTGTACGCGATGTTGAGGAGACTGATGCCTCTATAATTGGCGCAGTTGAGGGGGTCTCCTTTCTTGTGGATCGGGCAAACGATGCTGAGATTCCATTCATCAGGCATACACTCCTCTGACCAAATATTAGAAATGAGTTGGTGTATGCACTCTACCAATTCATCCCCAGCTGCCTTGAAAAGTTCGGCCGGTAAACCGTCAGGTCCAGCAGCCTTGTTCGATTTTAGCTTAGATATTGCTATCCTCACTTCGTTTTGGTCAGGTGGACGGAAATTTTGACTATCATCGTCCATGTTGAATGGTTCATTCTGCCTGACAGCGGGATGTTGGTCTTCGTCGCCGTTATACAGTCTGCAGAAGTAGTTTTTCCATATTCTCAGCACCGACTGTGATTCTACTACGAGGTTTCCATTCTCATCTCTACAGGTTTCTGTACGGGTATTACTTCTCTGACACGTTCTTTTTACCTTTTGGTAAAACTTCCGTACATTGTTCCTGGAGTATAGACTCTCGATATTCTCAAACGCGCGCTTCTCATGCTCTTTCTTCTTCTTTTGGAGAAGCCGATGTTCTTCCCGTCTCTTTTGCTCGTAGAGCTCACGAGCAGCTCTCGTCTTCCTTTGCAGCGCCGCTTTGTATGCCTCTTGTTTTGCTGCATGCACTCGCCGGCATTCTTCGTCAAACCAGGGGTTTCGCGGTGGTGGGCGAGCGAGACCCAGCACATCAGTCGCGGCGTTTCTGATGGCATGTTGGCAGCGTTGCCACTGGTCTTCGGCACTTGATGCTGGCGGTATAGAGGTGATTGAGAGATTTCGGGATACGCGTTCAGCGAAGAGTCTGGCGGTCTCTTGCGATTGTAGCTTTTCGACGTTGAATTTTCTCACAGTAATTCTTCTTTGTTGCTCAGATTGGGATATCCGCATTCGTACCTTGGCTACAACAAGGTAATGATCCGAGTCTATGTTGGCCGCTCGGAAGGTCCGGACATCCAGAATACTGGAGGCATGCCTTGCGTCGATCGCAATATGATCAATTTGCTTGATCGTGACATGATCATTGGACCGCCATGTCTGCTTATGAATATCGAGATGAGGAAACCATGTGCTTGCTATGGTGACATTTCGCTCCACAGCGAAATCAATTAGCCTTAGTCCGTTATCAGACGTGGTGTCGTGTAGGCTATGCTTACCGACTGCTCTACCGAAGACGTCCTCCTTTCCTATTTTGGCGTTAAAATCGCCTAATACGATCTTAACGTCGTATTTAGGACATTGCTCGTATGTTTTGTCGAGGAGCTCGTAGAAACACTCTTTGGAGGCAGGGTCCTTTTCTTCTGTGGGGGCATGAACACATATTAGGCTTATGTTAGCGAATTTAGCCTTGATCCGGATAGTCATAATACGCTCGCTCACGTGTCGGAAGCTTAAGACTTCTTGCCTAAGTCTGCCGCGTATGACAAATCCGCATCCGAATAAGCGTTGCCTGTTGCCTCTGTAGCAATCACCGTAGTAGATGTCACAGTTTTTCATCCTCTTTTTGCCTGGCCCATCCCATCGCACTTCCTGGATGGCGGTAATATCTGCTTTATAGCAGTCTAGGGCCTCTGCTAGTTGTTCGGCTGCACGTGGTCTGTAAAGGGACAGAACATTCCACGTACAGATCCGAAGGTCGTTGTCCTTATTTCGTTTGCTGGGGTCGTCATTAGTTGGGTCATCCTTATCCGAGGCTTTTGGTTGTTTCGGAACCATGCGTTTTTTACGTGGTAGGAAAGTTACCCCGACGGCACAACCCCCAACCTGGAGGGCCAGTTCCTTAATTATTTCCCTAGGACGAGGGGCCGGGTACACCGGTGCCAGTAGTCCACTACGGGAGTATGAGCGCTGCCGTTGGCCCATTAAGGGCTCCTCCGCCACCATCTCTATACCAATGTCCTGACCAACATTGGAAATTCCTTACCGACCTGTGATCCGAATACGTCGAAGCAGCTCGCGCAACTGGAACTATAGACGCCACCGTTGACTCCGTCTAGCGAATTCGTCCGCTGCCGCCTGGAACAGGAAGAAGTGCTCTAGTGAGAAAAGCACTCTTCCCCCCCTCTCTCATCTGCTGCCACCAAGAATCCGCCAAACGGGGTTGGTTACCCATTTCTTGGATTAAGGTACTAAGCACCCGGCTGTCACCGCGTGGAGGTTGAGAGTAGGAGTTGGTAGGCCTCAGCTGAGTGAAAACGCTTGTGTTTTCATATGATCGCATGCACTACCGTTTGACTAGTCGAGACGTGGGAACCGCCTATTAGCTACTATCCTGAGTCCGTTATCGGATGTGATGTCGTGCAGGCTGTGCTTTCCAACCACACTACTAAAGACGTCCTCCTTTCCTAGCTTTGCGTTCAAATCACCTTGGGCAATTTTAACGTCTTGGCTAGGGCATTGCTCATACGTCTTGTCCAAGAGCTGGTTGAAGTCATCCTTCGTCGCTTTGTCCATCTTTTCGTGAGGGGCGTGAGCGCATATTAGGCTAATGTTGGCAAACTTAGCCTTGATACGGATAGTCAGAAGGATAGTCAGCTGAGGCAAACAAAGTGAGGCTTAAGATAAACACAGCCAAAACAAAAGCCCTGAGCACTTCTAACACCCGCGCTCAACTCAACTTGAGGGAAACAAGGATTTTAGTAAGTAAGCCCCTACTCAGCTTAACCTAACTTAATCTAGGTTAACCATATATTACCAGCCTCACATACGACCCTAAAAATAATTCCTCCAATTCGTCTCGTTTATAGTTCCCCCATTTTGTCATCCTTTCTCGAATCTTGGTAACAAAAAAAAATTCTCCTCCTTATTAAAGCAGATGAGTGGTTGGTCACATGAGAAATTTATTCTTCTTCGTTCATAGTCTCCATCTCCACAGAAGAACCATGGAAAGCACTTTCATTCACTTCACCATTCGTCCTTTCCTTCTACATATCTATTTCCCCTTCAAATCTGTTATGTAAATTAAAGCTTTGTCCTTTGCGTACAAATGGCAGACATTTGTTTCGTAGGACTTTTGTTTGTCCTGACTTTTCCATTCTCTGAGTAGATCCTTACTTTAGACGGCGCGGCCACCTGTGTGAATATATAATGCGAACCCGCTTGTATCCTTTCACTTTTCCTTGCAGGTGAATCATTACTTTGGCTGTTTGACCTTCTTCTATCCTCTGTTGAAGATGATAAATTATTCACATTCAAATCAAGGATTAAATCGCCAACATTGCATACGGAGATGCTTTCAACAATTCGTGTCTCCCTTCGGTCATCAATTTTACACCTAAGCACGGTGGTAATAAATCTATCAGGATGTCAATAAAACTTACTTGGCCGATCAATATCGAAGGAAACTAATCTTGACAACATCTCAGCATTGAGTTGAGATAGATGGGTTACGTGTCCTTGAGTGCAGATTGAAAGGATTATGACATCAAATGTGATTTATTCCTATTTTCAATTTTTCGTTACGCTGTTGGTTGAGATATTTATAATAGACACGGTGAAGTCCTTCCCTGAACTATATGTTGCATAACAACAAAATAGGACCGGAAGGAAACACTTTCTTTTCTTAACTCCGCACCGGTGGGAATATGGTATACATTCACGAGCCGGGGAAGAAAATGGAATGGCTGCATGGGGGAAAGAAACGCCAACACCAGTGACCTAGTACATACTCGTATGTGAGTATACGATGGCTAAGCGATCTGTCATCATCAGTAGTAGGCTCTCAAATACTAAGAGCCCTCCCAACCACAGAGCGTAGCATTCTACTCTTGCACGAAGGCGTTCTGTAACACATGGGGCTTCAAAACAGCTGTTGTGTACTGGATATACACGGTGGTTGTAAGACCCATTCTCACATATGGTTCACTAGTATGGTGGCTGGCACTTGAGAAGCAATCACCCCAATTCTTCAACTCGTATACGGTAGTCCAATGCGACCATTACAAAGTTGTATTTTACGTAGAAATTACGTACGAGTGTGCGCCTAAATGCGACCATGGTTGGATTCGACTGTCGCATAGGAGTTGAAGAATTGGGGTGATTACCAACTTTCAAAGCTCACATGAATCCAGAGGACGATGTGCATCGGAATCATGAGATCAATAAGAACAATACAAACAGCGGCAATGGAAACCATGCTTAGTTTCATTCCGCAGCAATATGGCGGCCAAAACTGGCCTTACAGCCATGCGCCCATACTATCCCGATTGGTGGAATGACGACATCACCAACACGCGAGCAGAATGTCACAGAATGCGGAGGTCCAACAAAGTGCCCAAGGTAGAGGCACACAGGACTATGAGGCACTGAGAGAACAATTTCAGAGGAAGAGATCACAACTCCGCAAGCTGATGAAAAAGAACAAAGCCGAATGCTTCCAAGCACTCAGAGAAGAGCTACAAGACAATTCATGGGGAGGCGCGTATTAAATAGTCATGAAAAAATTAAAGAATGGCACGGCAGCTGCACCGACTTGCCCGAATATCATGCACTCAATTGTCTGCCCTCTTTTCCTGAGGAAAGATGGATTCACCCTACCACAAGGAGCAGCGGAAGAAACAGAGACAATACCAGCAGTCACCACAGAGGAAGTTTTAGAAGCCGTGGCAACAATAAAGAGCAACAAGACGCCGGGAATGGATGGAATCCTGAACTTCGTACTAAAAGTATCCATTAAAGCAAAGCCAGAGATCTTTACTCGCCTTTATACGACATGCCTAATGGAAGGCGATTTCCGACTACAGTGGAAAAGGCAACGGTTAGTCCTCATCCCAAAAGGAAATAAACCCTCCGAGTGACCATCGTCGTACAGGCCGTTGTGCATGCTTGATACAGTGGGGAAAGTGTTAGAAAAAATAATACGTACAAGGCTAGAGCCATACACGGAAGGAGACTCAGGGCTCTCTACACGGCAGTACGGCTTTAGAAAGAAACGAAGCACCATATGGGCTATAAGGGCAGTGTGCGATATTGCACGCGAAGCTATCGCGGGACAAAGATGGCTTGGAGGGAGCAAGCAGCATTGCGCCATCGTAACACTCGATGTCAAAAACGCATTCAACTCAGCCAGCTGGAGCTGCATAGTTAGAGCGCTAAGCAACCTGCGTATATCTAACTACTTGTTGAGAATAATAGGCACTTCAGTGAGAGAAGCCTTCATTATGACACGGAAGATGGGCCTAAGAAGTACACAATTACGAGTGGAGTCCCCCAAGGGGCAGTACTAGGCCCAGATCTATGGAATATAATGAATGACGGCATACTAAGAACGCCAAGGCCAAGCGGAGTAGAAATTATGGGCTACGCTAATGACATTGCAGTAATCGTCGTAGCAAAAACGCTAGAACAAGTGTCCGCAAACGGCAACCAAACAATAAGGAACGTAAGGGCATGGCTACAGACATCAGGTCTGGAACTGGCAGATCACAAGACAGAAGCAGTGCTAATAAGTAGCAGAACAAAGGTAGAACACCTTACTATACAGGTCGGTGAGCAAACCATCGAGTCGCGTTCATCAAGCACCTGGGAGTGCTGCTGGACCACAGACTGAACTTCAAAGAGCACCTAATGTACGCAGGCGAGAGAGCCTCCAGGGCAGTAGCGGCATTGTCCAGATTAATGCCAAACGTTGGAGGACCCAGGCAGCCAATTAGAAACCTGCTACCAACGGTAAGCAAATCGATCCTTATGTACGCGTCTCCCATATGGCCACCAGCGACGTACCGGATAACATATTTGAGACGGATGAACTCGGCCCATAGAATCGCATCGTTAAGAGTGTGTTGTGCCCTTCGGACGGTGTCCGCGGAGGCTATTAGCGTAATCTCCGGTCGAAATAAAAAAGTCCGCAGCAACCATCGAGGTTATACAAGAAGAATGGCAACAGAGATGGAACACCACACCAAAAGAAAGATGGACCCATATGCTGATCCCCAACGTAGAGGAATAGATCAGCAGAAAACACGGAGAAGTAAACTTCTACATGTCGCAGTTCCTATCAGGTCACGGATGCTTTCAGGAATATCTCTACAAATACAAGCACGTAGATGGCCCATACTGTCCCCACTGTGAAGGCAAAATCCAGAACGCGGAGCATATTCTAATGGAATGTCAGATGTATACGACGGCCAAAAACATACTACAGAGAGAAATTGGCGGCTATGTGACTCGGAGAGGACTTATAAAAATCATGCTGACGACGAATGAAGCCTGGAACACAGCGAACGCGATCATCACCAGCATGATGCAACACCTACGTCTGGAGGAACGAGCAGCAGCGAGAAATGAGGATCCTGCAAACACTGGAAGGTAGGCAAAGTTACACGTAACGCAAGTGACATGTTAAAGGCACACAATGAGAAGTGAACTCACGCAATAACAGAAATTTGAGTGTGCAAATGGAGCTATGGGCGCCGTGGCGTAATTGGTTAGTGTGTCGGATAACTACGCATGAGGTTCCAAGTTCGAATCCCAGAAAATACCAAAAAAGTTTTTTTCACGATCCCACCTCTCGCGAGCGTCTGACAAACATCCGAGAGTATTGTTGTCACGAAAAAGCTTCTCAAATCGCCGTTCGGATTTGGTATTAAACTGTAGGTCCCTTCCATTCGTGTGAAAAATATAACGCACACAACATGAGTGGTTGCGAGAAGCTAGGCCCTGGCACTTTAAAGAGCTGTTGCGCCAAATATTTGTTTTTTTTTGTAAATGGAGCTGCTGCGAAGCAGCAGAAGCATAAGAAGCAGCAATGGCTGATGCGTGATGAATAGCATGACATGCTAACCAGCCCCGCGCAGTAATACCTAACGGCAGTCCTGCGGGGAGAGTGCTAGAAGGGTGTGGATTAGTACGTAGGCGCATTCCTGGCATCGATTACTCGGGTTTGCGAACCTGGCATGCTAACAGCCCGGGCTACTAGTATCTTTAGAAAATTACCACACCCCTTGGCGCAGCCAAAAAAAAACCTATCCCGATTGGAGACTGCTAAAGTATCGACGGAAACTGTTCACATGTACCCGATGCTAGGCTTTGAAAGGAGATTCATTATAAGAATTCCTGACAGAAAGTACTGGAAACACCGAAGAATCATCAACAAAAAGGAACTGGACTTCTATACCGACGGTTCTAATATGGTTTTCGGCATGGGAGCCGAAGTTTATTGTGAAGCCCTAAGAATAAACCAAAAAAATCGCATCATCACCACCTCGCGGTGCCCGCTGGATAGCTATCTGATAGTGAACTATCGGAATCAACGGTGCCGTCTAAAGGCCAGCGGATACCTTACTTGAGCTACTTCGACATACTTGGAGCTGAGGCTTGTAAGGATTTTCAATACTACGTCAGGGTATTGAAAAAGAGATGGTGGCGGATGAACCCTTAATGGGCCAACGGCAGCGCTCTTATCCCCGAAGTGGGTTACTGGCCTCTTGTTCTAGGGGTAAAAAAAAAAGGATCTGGTCCTTCAGGTTCGGGGTTGTGCCGTCGGGTTAAAAACCTTCGGTTACAAAGCAACCAACAGCCTCGGATACGGATGATTCTACTGTTGACGACCCAAGCAAAAGTAAAAAGGACAACGATCTTCGTGTCTGCACGTGGAATGTTAGGTCCCTCTACAAACCACGTGCAGCCGAACAACTTGCGGAGGCCCTAGAGTGTTTTAAAGCAGACATTGCCGCCATCCAAGAAGTGCGATGGGATGGGCCGGGCAAAAGGAGTAAGAAAAACTGCGACATCTACTACGGCAATTGCTACAGACAAAAAGGACAGCGTCTATTCGGGTGCGGATTTGTCATTGGAGGCAGACTTAGGCAAGAAGTCTTGAGTTTCCGGCATCTGAACAAGCGCCTTATGACTATCCGTATCAAGGCTAAATTTGCCAACATAAGCCTAATATGCGTTCACGCCCCTAACGAGGAGAAGAACGACGCGACAAAGGATGACTTCTACCAGCTCTTGGACAAGACGTATGAGCAATGCCCTTGCCACGACGCTAAAATGATCCTAGGTGATTTTAACGCAAAGCTAAGAAGAGAGGACGTCTTTAGTTGCGTGGTCGGAAAGCACAGCCTGCACGACATCACATCCGACAACGGACTTTGGCTAATCGACTTTGCGGCGGGGCGAAACTTTGTCGTAGATAGTACGCGGTTCTCACGTCTCGACATTCACAAAGGAACATTGCTCTCCTTTGATCGAAAAACTGTCAACCAAATCGATCACATTGCGATCGACGCAAGGCACTCGTCCAGTATTCTGGGTGTCCGGACTTTCCGAGGAGCCAACGTGGACTCGGATCACTACCTAGTTGTAGCCAAGGTACGGATGCGGATATCCAAGCGAAATCAACGAAATACTGTGAGGAAATTTGACGTCGGGCGGCTACAATCGCAAGAGACCGACAGAGCCTTTGCCGATCAAGTTTCTCTTAATCTTAATCTAAGTCCTATGCCGTCAGCAGCAAATGCGGAAGACCAGTGACAACGTTGCCAACAAGCCATCAGAGATGCCGCCTCTGATGAACTGTTTCTCTCGGCCACCACAACGAAGCCCCTGGTTTGATTAGGAATGCCGGCAAGCACATGCAGCTAAACAAGAAGCATACAAAGCGGCGCTGCATAGAAGGACTAGAGCTGCATAGAAGGACTAGAGCTGCTTACGAGCGACTTCTCAGGAAGAAGAAAAAGGAGCATGAGAAGCGCTCGATCAAGGAGATTGAGAGACTTTATTTCAGGAATGATGTTCGAAAATTTTACCAAAAGGTAAAAAGAATATGCCAGGGTTTCAAAGCCAGGACAGAAGCCTGCAGGGACGAAAATGGTAAATGGTCGGTGCTGAGAATATGGAAGGAACACTTCTGCAGACTGTTAAACGGCGATGATGACCAATATTCCGCTGTTAGGCAGAATGAGTCATTCAACAGTGACGATGACAGTCAAGATTCCCGTCAGTCTGATCAGAATTAAGTGAGGATAGCGATATCTAAATTCAAATCCAACAAAGCTGCTGGAGCCGACGGAACTGGGATGTTGCTCTCACGTTTTGAGCTCTGTGCTTAACAAAATCCTGTAATGAACAGCTCATCAAAAACGGATAACAGACTTATGCCTATGTAACAGATAATAATTCCGAAGAACTGCATGGAATTCTCCCTAGCAAGACAACATTTAGTCGTAGTACCCGACAGGCCACTAGGACAAGTAAACTCAATGTTCACTTGGCAACAGCATGAAGATCTCTCTATCAAAATTGTTTTTATTGCAGAGCTAGTAAATTTTAAAATTTACTTCCAAAATACATATTTCGGTCTTTCCTGAGAGAAGCTTTATGGCTGATTCAACGGATAAGCCGTAAAACCGATGAAAAGTCAATATACTGCAACTTCTAGTCTAAAAGTATCTCCGCTCATTGTGCACGCTGCCACTAGGCTCTATTCCAACCTGAATACAAAGCTAGACAAGACACTGGACATAGAGAAACAAACATATTCTCCGACTTCCTGTAGGTAGTCAAAGGAAAATAAGGAAGGAAAAATGATAAGAAATCGTTACGAGGAAAAGAAAAATAAACTTCAGTTTTTCTAAACAAAGGATGTAGAGCTTATCCAGACCCCCATTCACCGGTCTGCTACTACTCTAAGCAAAAATCTAAAGAAATGATCTACTCCGTCGTATATTCTATCAAAGATGCTTTCACGTCTCCATCGTACTTTAAGAATCCTCTCCAAGCGCAAATTTATTGAAATACCAACAACGTTTGTTTCTTATTTGTCTTTAGGCGTCTCCCTAAAATATTCAAGGAGTCTATGGACCATACGTACAACGTACGACGGTCGGTACCGATTAAATTCGGAGGAGCAGAAGTACCGTCCCTGATCTGTAATAATTCACAGATAAACGAATGCCGAAGCCAAATGTGATCCATGAGCACCAACTGGACGCCATTTCATGTCCATTTTTGATAGGTTTACCTGGCAGCGAAATATAAATCATCAGGACTTGGAATTACCTCCTCAAGCCATTTAATATTGCACAATAACTGATATAAGCTAACTTAACAGCTTTTATATATTTTATGGTGTAATCAGCGGGGCCATAACGTTTATTGCAGTTCAATTTGTAACCCACACACTCACCCGGGGCATTAAACCTGAAAAGACAATTTCCACTTGTCCTTCTATGAATTTTCTCACACGTAACGACGAGGAAGGATACAATCATTCGGTTAACTCAACCAAAAGAGGATGAAAAGAAAACGAGGATACAAGGAGATGCCTCCATATACACCATGCATCCATGGATTACGTATCCTTGCCTGTTGAAGCTGCTGCTGTGAATATACTGAACTCGAAACAGAGAATATTGATTTACCTTCCTTGTGGTTCATATTGCAAAAAGAAATCAGAGGAGTATTAAAGTATCAAAGTACCAGTAGAAGTAAATAAATCTTTTACAGAGGTGTTACCTCAACTCCACTGGCACTAGAGAGGAATCTCTACATTTACAGCCTTGGCCAAAAGTATTAGGCACTCTACCTTTTTTACTTTTTGGGTTTTGTAATTGCCTAATGAGGTTGTAACAAAAAGGTTTTATGCCTTGGAAAAGCCAGCAATGAATAGGTTAGGTTAGGTTAGATTGGCAGACACACTTAGACCAGTAAAGGTCCGTTGTGATGCCTAGGATCTACCATTAGACCACTCAGGGACTAATAAAACCAACCGGATCTTTTGATGAAGCGATGGATGCTCATAACGTCTAAGGACGCCAAATCGCAGAGGCCGTCAAGGAAGGGAGCTCCTAGATGGAGCATTCTTTTACGTGATAGAGCAGGACATGTGCATAGGAAGTGAAGGGTGGTTTCCTCCTCCTTCTCGTCCCTACAGCGTCTGCAGAAGTCATTGGAAAAGAGGGCAAGTCTTTTGGCATGTTGGCCAATTAGACAGTGTCCGGTGATGACACCGGTAATGCAGCTGATCTGTAATCGCTTTAGTTTAACCAACTCGGCACTACGTTTCTGGTCGAGCTTACGCCAGATCTGCCTCGAAATGTGACACGTAGCCACTATCCCACCTAAGGTTGGTCTTGCTAATAGCGTTCAGCTTCAGTAGATGCTTACATGTGGCGTGCGGCATACCAAGGGCTTGCCTATCTGGTAGAATCCTTAGAGCAGTACCCTGTCTGGCGAGCTCGTTTGCCCTACAGTTTCCTGGAATGTCTCTGTGGCCTGCCACCCAGCCAGTCTTCGTAAGAGGCAAACGGCAGTCTAAGACGACCTTTGAAGTGAAAGAGCACGATTCCAGGGACTTGATAGCCGCTTGACTGCCAGTGAAAATGCTAATATCCTCGACAGATAATACATTACATTTTAACCAGGACAGGGCTTCCTTAATCGCAACGATTTCCGCCTGAAAAACGCTACAATGATCAGGGAGGCCGAACGAAATGCTCAGGTTGAGCTTTTCGGAGAAAACATCACAGTCCACCCCACCTTCTGTGTAGAAGTGCACCGAATTTCCATCATCAGGGGGATAGCCATCCCACTCATCCCGTTCAGGGATACTGGTACGGAAGTTTCGGTGGGGTGTAGTCCGTGTTTTCATGTGTGAAGTTGAGAACATCAAGGATCGAGAAGTGGCCAATGTGATAACTAGACCAGTGAGAGGCTTTAAGACGGATGGCAGCACTGGCAGCAGTCTGTCTGCCAAAGATATCAAGGGGTAGCAGGCTGAACAAAATGTTCAATGCCGCAGAGGGGGTAGTTCTTAGTGCACCACTGATGCACATGCAAGCAGATCTTTGCACTTTAGCTGCCTGAGAGAGGTGGACAGCCCTGTCAAGAGCAGGCCACCAAACGATCACGCCATAGAGTAGTATAGGTCCGATAACGGACACGTAAGGCCAGCGAGTGATTTGAGGTTTCATACCCCAGCTCCTACCTATAGCCCTTTTACAGTAATAGAGAGCTACATTGGCTTTCCTTACGCGTTCAAGTAGATTGGCTTACCAGTTCAGTTTTCTGTCCAGAATAAGACCCACGTATTTTGCATTAACAGTGAAGGTGAGACTGGTGCCATTAATCATAGGAGGGTCTACGAGCGGAACTTTATATTTCCCTGTGAAGAGAACAAGTTCTATTTTATGAGGGTTAACCACCAATCCACATTTGGAGGTCCACCTAGTGAGCCGAGAGAGAGCATATTGGAGGATTTCCTTGAGAGTGTTTGGGTGCTTGCCAGACGCAGCAATCGCAATGTCATCAGCATAGGCAATCACTCTACAGCCTGACCTATCCAGGTCCACTAGTAGCTTATTCACTACCAGATTCCACAGAAGAAGTGACAACACTCCACCTTGGGGTGTTCCGCAGCACGCAAGTCTTCTAGCCGATGCTCCGCCCAACTCTGTGCTGATAATCCTGCGTGTTAACAACTGATGGATCAACACTCCGAGCGAAGTATCCAATTTCAGATTTGCAAGTGCGTCTGTGATTGCCTTTGGTTTAACATTGTTAAAAGCTCCCTCAATGTCAAGGAAAGCCAACATGGTATATTGAGAGAATACATTCTGTAATTCATTTTTAAACACAACTTCGGGCATATGCCCACTACGGCTGGACCTGATGAATGTCATCGGAGAGAGAAAGTCGTCGACCATATTTTCAAGCATTTGTGGCCGTATGTCCGCAATAACACGAATAATGTTGACTTCCAAATCACGCGGTCTTATCGTGTTAAATACCATGTTCATCAAACAAAACCGACACCTGATCACTTTCAGCAGTGGTGGAGATGAAACCCATATTGACTACCATTTTGTAGCCAGTTTCATGAAGCCTCGACTAAAAGACTGCAAAGTGATCCTGGGAGAGGCGATTGCTCAGCAACACCGTCTCCTGCTAACAGAAATTTTTATGAAAACACCGAAGAAACGCAAACAAACAAGGGTCTCTGAGGAAATCAAGTGGTACAATCTGGACAGAGAAAAAGGCGATGTTTTCATTTTTGCGATGAAAAATTACCTCTCTCACACCATCAACGGAGCTGAGGATGAAGAGTACTTACTACTTTACTTATATCCTTTAACCCCTCGGGGGGCATAGGGCGTCAACCACGCCTGCGCGCCATCGTGTTCGGAGTTCTGCAACGCGTTTGAGCTGCCTCCAACTCATTCCTAAAGCGCTCGATTCCTCCTCAACTGTTCTGCGCCACGTTTGCCTAGGGCGTCCCACTATTCTGCCTGCCTGGGTGAGCGGATTCCACTGCATAGCGTATTTCGCAATGGAGTTGTCTTCGCGTCGTAGGGTGTGTCCAATCTATTGCCACTTTCTTCTTCGTATAGTAATGCTTATAGATTCTTGGCCCGTTCTCAGATAAAGTTGTTCAATGAAGATGAAGAGTGCAGAGCACAAAATATGTGGGATTCCCTACAGCGAACTTGCTTAAAGAAGGCCAAATCATTGTTGTGAGCTTCAAAAGTCGAGTGATGAAGCTAAGAAAATGATAAGTGAGGAGGAAGCGGCTTTCAAAACTTGGGCAAAGTGCCCCCCTAATAATAGAGTCGAAAATGCTCGCCTCAAAGTGGAATACAAATATGGCAAGAAAAAAGCGAAAAAGAAGTGCGCCCAGATTCAACTACGGAGGACCTGTATCGGGAGCTGGAGAAAATATCTTCCGCGGTTACTGATGCAAACCGAACACAATATGAACAAGAGCGCAACCATCTTCAAAATAGCCGCCCAAAGAAGGAGGAATGCTCAGAAGATTCGTTGGCCAAAGTTCATTAACAATGCTCATGGCCAGCTTCTTGTGGATGACGACAAAATTCTGGCGGTATTGCAAAAAACTTTTAAACGAACAGTTTCATCGGCTATACTTTCCAAGAGCCACCCCTAACTGCGAAGAAATACCCGATTTTACTGTCGAAGAATATAGTGAGTCAGTCAAATACTCCAAAAAACGAAAAGCGGTTGGGCCAGACGAGATGCCATCTGAGTTCTGGAAAAAGATGGGAGACATCGGGTTCAAATGGCTCAGAAGTCTCATCTCCAAATTTGTAAGAGGTGACCCAATGGCGAATCAATGGAGGGAAAGTTACCTTCTCCATGTATACAAAGAGAAGGGTGATACGCGAAACTGTGATAACTACCGTTCGATCAAGCTGATGTCACACACCATGAAGAGCAGGTATTAGGTGGCCGACTGCGAAAAATAATACGGCTATCTGATGATCAGTGCGGGTTAGGTTAGGTTAGGTTAGGTTTGGTAGGGTTATGAGGTTATCATAAAACACTGGGCACTAAAGTGGGCCCATCGCGATCCCTAGGAAACCTTCACGGCAGAAGACCTACCGTCCACCGACCACCGACCCGGAGGAGCTCTTCAAGCTATTAAAAGAGAAAGAGTGCGGCGATCATTTTCGTAGGGGTCAAGCTGTTCACTACAGCTAAGGCCAAGAGGGAGAAGCGGAAATTACCGTTCTTCCTGGTTGAGCTGGCACCCAACAGTAAACTGGATGGTCTAAGGAGCATTAAAGTCCTAGACTATCAGGTTGTCACCTGGGAAAGAGTAAAGAGGAGCGAAGGCATGTTACAATGCGTTCGCTGTCAAAGGTTTGGGCACGCCGCGTCGAACTGCGATATGCAGCCTCGATGCGTGAAATGTGGAAAAGACTACAAAGCAGAGGAATGCGCGCTAGGTAGGGACGGCGCGACTGAAAAAAGTCAGCTCTCGTGTGCGTTATGTAGGAACACGGAACACCGACCCAACTCTATACAAGGAGGTGGTGTCGCAATCTTCATTAGAAAAGAGTTGCGTCATAAAGTAGTGTACTGCGGTGAAGTGCGTAGATTCCAGGAGCTGGAAGCATGTATCGTGTATATCCCTCTCCATAGTGGAAAGAGGATGTATATGGTCGCAGTCTATGCTCCTGAAGCTACTCAACCCACTTGTTTTATTTCAGAGCTCGAGACACTTTTTCGAATACTTAGGCTGGAGTCGGAAGAGAACTTTTACATTTTAGCCGGTGATCTAAACGCCAAACATAGAGATTGGGGAAATACCATACCAAATTCTAGAGGGAACCTACTATTCAATTGGTGGGGGGACCGACAAACAATAAACTGCTTACACACTTTTGTGTATGACAGTGACCATTGCGGACTCAGTGCCGAAATAACTATTCCCGACGAAATTGCGGAATTGGAGGAGTTTGTCCAATTGCACGCCTACAATTACAGTAGAATGCGTTGGACTAGCTTCTCCAGACAGTTGACAAGAGCACTCTCCCCGAACATGCTCGACCTACCGTCCAATAGGAATCTGTCAAACGAGGAGATTGATAGATACCTAAAACAAATGGACGAGACAATAAAACGAACGACGGACAGTACGATACCTCGGTATCAACATACTGGCAACGTGGACATATACCGCAATGCAACGATTGACGCACTGCACGAACATAAAAGTAGACTGCTGTCGAGATTAAAAACCTTGTACAGACAGTTTACTGACAGACAGAATTCGGAGGAGGTTAGGACGTTGAAGTCGTTGATTAAAAACGTCTCGAAATTAATTAAAGAAAATTACAGACTTTCTGTAAATTTGCACTGGGGCAGGAAAATTCGGGCTGTAAAATCCAACAACCCGAGTATGTTTCCGCAAATAAACAAGATCTTTCGGAGGAATAATCAAAACGATCTTCCGCGTCTTAAAATCCCCCCGAACTACGAACAATGCACAAATACTAGTGACAACAGGTATAGATCCAGATAACGCAGCTGAGGATGACAATTTCTTTGTGATCGAAGATCCGCAGGAGAAGGTAGAGGCTATAGGAGCGACTTTCCAGGACGTGTATAAGGTGAATGATAGTGTTTGCCCGAACCACGACCTGGAAAATCAGGTCCTTATGCACAACTTCTACTTTCGAAATGACATGGAGCACTGGCGATCTGAGAGCACAGGTTTCACCGTGTTCAATGAAAGAAATATGGCAAACAATGCCGTCGCCGATGAAAGGGTACATCCCCCGTTCATTTCGAAGGCATAGCTCCAAGCGATCTTCGAATCACTGAGAAAAAAGAAATCCGTGGGAATCGATGGTAAACCCAACGTTGTACTTAGACATCTTCCTCGAGAAGTGGTGAACATTTACACCATCCTGTTTAATAATGCAATGAATAATGCCCATTATCCAGTGCATTGGAAAACAGCGGTGGTGCAGCCCATTCCAAAGAAAAATAAAGATAGCTCCAACCCGGGTAATCTCCGATCTATAAGTCTCCTTCCGAACATCAGCAAGGTATTCGAAAAAGTGATCAATAGAGCCTTGACTAAGTGGGTTGAGGACAGTCATATAATTCCGGATAATCAATTCGGTTTCAAGGCTGGGCATGATACTATACATGCTGCGTCCAAGCTGGTATCAGATATCCAATGGAATAAAAGCAAGAAGCAATGCACGGACGCATGCCTGGTTGACTTGGAGAAGGCCTTCGATACCGTATGGTTAGAAGGGCTCTTCTACAAGCTGACCAGGCTGGGCATAAGTAAACCACTGCTGTACATACTTTATGACATGCTCACCAGTAAGAAGTTCATTGTGAAAAATGGCAATGTGACGTCTGCTGGAACTTTTGAAGTAAAAAATGGTCTGCAACAGGGCGCGGTTAATTCGCCGATCCTATTCAATATTTACACGAGCGATCTCATAGGTTCACTTCACCATGCCATAGCGTACGCAGACGACTTGGTCGCGTACAGGTCAGGGCCTAAGATCGAGGTCATTACATTACTTTTGCAGCGTGACTTCGATAAGATTAAGAGATACTGCGACGACTGGAAGCTGAAAATCAACTTTCAGAAATCGGAGACCATCCTATTCAGAACGCCGTTGTCTGGGGCCTCTAGGGATACCAGAAAGAATTGGCGAAAGTTCTCTATCGTGGGACAGCACGGACAGCCACTTGCGAGTCGAAGTGTAGTCAGATACCTTGGGGTCTAGCTAGATCAATACCTATATTTTAACAAACATATAGATGCTGCTCTGGCCAGAGCCAAAGTTGCTTTTGCCCTCACAAAGAGACTGTTTTATAGCAGCCAACTCGATGCGAGGGTGAAGGTAATCTGCTACATGGCTTTCATTCGGCCTATGCTCGCATATGGGTGTCCCGTGTGGTTCAACGTGGGGCCAAGCTTGTTGGAAAAGATGTGGGTGTTTGAGATGGCTTGCCTTAGAGCTTGCCTTCGTTTGTGTAGAACACCAGAATCTGAGTACATAAAATTCTATCGTAATGAGATCCTGCACAACAGGGCGAGTGGATAGTTTCTTAATCAAGTTGATTCGAAGGCACATTGCAAGACCAATGACCTCGATGAATAGCCTGATATTTGGGGCTTATTACCCCAACAATCTCTATCTCGAGAGTGTGCGCCTTAACGGCTTTATCCCTCTAGAAGCGTTCCTATATCTTGATCAGAGAGGTCTGATCCAGGATAAGTTAGCGGTACCGCTAATCTTCCACGTCGCCAGAAAAGCTGTGGATAGGCGACTCAACTACGACCGAGACGTCGCACAGGATAGTGCAGAGCGTCTCCGGTTCAGCAGGGCGGTTTCAGTCCGCGATATTGAAGAGGTTAGTAGGCAGTACAATCAATTTTGGTGGCTTTATGAAGAAGAGGGAACACCGTCTTCGTTTCCCCCTAATCCGGGTTAGCCTGTAATGGAGGCAGAGCGGGTCGTCTATTTTTTTGTTCTACAATAGCAATGGCCGGCTTACATAGTTTTAAGGTAGTCTTAAGTTTGTAGTTTTTAGTTAAAAAAAAAAAAAAACAGCCACAACACTTGGCTAATAAAAAAAAAAAAAAATGGCACAGCACTTGGCTTAGAAAAAAAAAGTGTGTATTTAATTACACAACGTAGTTAAGTTAGCTTAAGATTATTTTAAGGTAGTTTGTAAGTTTTACTTATATTTACAAAAAATAAGTCCATATACTAAGTTTTTTTTTCCACAATAAAACATTTTTCTTAGTTTTTCAATTTCTTAGATAGTTAATATAGATATTAAATAAAGTAAGTTAGGTTACGTCGAAAGACATAGATTAAGTGTTCGGATTAGCTTAGAGCGCCCGCATGGGGTCAGTAAGTTATTACAAGATAGTTCAGTTAATTAAGCTAGTTTTAAGCGTTTTTTGTTAGCACATAAAATATTATTCTGAATTCTAAAATAAAAATGCATTGAAAATGAAAATGAAAAAAAAAGACCTCAGCCCATTCCCCCAAGCAATTAATCTTCCTACAAAATTTGAAGAGATCCTTGTTATGATTCAAGGACCTCACCTCAAGCTATCGAAGAAGTATCTACCAAGGTAATTTAGCCATATCCTGGCAATTCCTTGACATTTACAGTGTATATGAGTTATATCCTCTGAGACATGTAGGTCATCGCAGTACCTACAAACATCCGTATCGGATAACCCTAGTCTCATGGCATGCCTCCTTAGGAGACAGTGGCCAGAGAGTATTCCTATCGCTATTCTTAGCCTCGATCTATCTAACTTAATTATCTCCCCAGATTTTCTGCGATCTAACACAGGCCACAAGGTCTTAGACACCCTTATACCATCTAAATTCGACCATCTTAGATTAGCCGTGTCAATGATTTTATCACGAATAATTCCCTTAGCCACGCACCCTGGTGGTTTAATACTACCAATTATATCGCTACGTGGGAGCCCCGCTCCTCTTTTAGCCAGCGCGTCGGCTTGCTCGTTGCCTTCGATATCGCAGTGTCCAGGTACCCAACATAATCTGACTCGGTTCTGCGTACATAATGCCCTAAGCATTGTGCGGCAATTCCTGATTATCTCAGATTTGGTGACGTAAGACTCTAGCGCCTTTAGCGCAGCCTGACTGTCAATGTAGATGGCGATATTCTTATCGGATATTGATCCCATCTCAAGTAATTCCGCAGCTTTAAGTACAGCTAGAACCTCTGCTTGGAACACACTGCATGTGTCCGGAAGTCTCAGGGCCACCTGTAGGTTCGTATCTCTCGAGTAAATACCTGACCCCGTGCCCTCACTGGTCTTAGAACCATCTGTGTATATTGCAATCTCGTTGTGGACAGAGACTGTCTTCCTTTGCCAGTCCTCTCTAATAGGATACAGTACTTCGTATGGTGTGTCGAAGTCTAAGGTGCCAAGTATATCGTCCGATTCGTCAGGGATTCCAGGAAAAGATTCCTTGAGAATGGAGCTGTGTCCTATGTTATTAGTCCTGAAGAGACCAATGTTAGTGAGCCGAAGCGCACTGTTGCCCGCTTGAAATTTAATTTGTAGGTCTAATGGTAAAAGATACAGAAAGATCTCGAGTGCAGCCGTAGGTGTTGTGCGTAGAGCACCTGTGATGGCAATGCAGGCTGTTCTTTGTACCATGGCCAACACATCCAGTGTGTTTTTCGAATTCGTTGCCTTCTACCACACAAGAGGCCCTTCCTTCTACATTATTGAAAGCACCTTCTATGCCTAGGAAGGCTGCTAGTGCGAATTCCTTATAGTGAAGGCTAGCTTCTATCTTCCCTACTATGTCGTTTAAAGCTGTTTCCACCGATTTCCCCTTTAAATATATATGCATGTTGAGCTTTGCATAGAATGCCGTTGCAACACTTTTTTTTTTTTTTATAATTTGCGCGCACTCAAAGGGTTATGAATACCTTTAACATGTCTACAAACAGTGCGGGCGTTTGGAAAGGATGGATAGAGAGAGAGAGAGAAAGACTTTGGTGTAGTGGTTTTTGAAGCCACTGAATATCAAGAAGTCTTTCAACTGTCTTGAGGAGGAATGACGAGAGACTTATGGGTCTGTAGTCTTTTGCTGAAGTGTGGCTTGGTTTACCTGCCTTAGGTATGAATATACGACGCACTTCCCTCCATGCCACTGGTACGTAGCATACCTTAAACAATGTTTAAAAATTTACCTAAGCCTGTTTCTGACCTTGGCTGGAGCTTTTTGCAGAATAGCTGGCAAAATTCCATCAGGGCCTGGTGCTTTGAATGGTGCGAATGACATAATAGCCCATCGCAGATTCTTGCATGTAATAAGATTTTTTACGTCGTCCCCTATTGACCTACCATTATACGAGTAGCTATTAGAATCCATTGGCGATCTACTTCCTGGGAAGTGAGCTTCAATTAACGTTTCTAAAACTTCTTCGCTACTTTCTGCTCACGAGCCGTCAGACTTTTTGATGAAGCTTTGGACAGAAGTGTCTTTAGCTAGCATCTTGCGAAGTCTGGAAGCTTCACAGGCGGATCAATACAAATGCGGTGAAGTAGGAGGGTTATGATCCCTTGTTTTTGGATCATAACCTCGCCGAAATAGGAAGAAAAAGAGTCTTGCAGAGTCCTTGACAGTCTCAATGGATTGGCAGTATTCTATCCATAAGTAAAAAATATTTAATCAATTTTGTATATGCAATTGCTTCCTGTTTATACAATTTTTGGATTGTGCGTACAAACAGACTGACATTTTGATTCTAGAAAAAACAGGTTGTTTTACCTTACAAATACAAATATTTGGCGCAACAGCTCTTTAAAGTGCCAGGGCCTAGCTTCTCGCAACCACTCATGTTGTGTGCGTTATATTTTTCACACGAATGGAAGGGACCTACAGTTTAGTGCCGAATCCGAACGGCGATTTGAGAAGCTTTTTCATGACAACAATACTCTCGGATGTTTGTCAGACGTTCGCGAGAGGTCGGACCGTGAAAAAAACTTTTTGGTGTTTTCTGTGATTCGAACTTGGAACCTCATGCGTAGTGATCCGACACACTAACCACTTACGCCACGGCGCCCACGTTGTTTTACCTTTATCACATAAAAATTGCACGGTGTTGCTTGTGGTGACATTCAGAATTGTAAAATGAAATGTTGCTCGTAAACGCCTTAACAATATATAAATGATGTGCAGGTGTAGGCGACGCCTGTGAAATTGTCTGAACAAGCGCCCTCCCCTACATTTTACATTACTATCCAATTTTTTTTTTTAGAATGAATGAATAGAATCATAAGAATCCCAGCTGAATATAATAGCTATATCTGTGTTATTGGAATCTCAATCTCCCTTCAAATTAAATTTCCGAAGAGAAAGCATTCTAAGCAAAGATTCTCTTCGGCGTTAATTCCAAAAGGCAATAAAATTTTATCTCCACTTAAGCAATCTTAAATGGAAAAGTTTATCATTGGCATTCTCTATGTATACGAGTATATAGTATACGAAATTTCAAAGAAGGAAATAAAATAAAACAATGATTTCTTTTAGCAAAATTACAAGGATCAACCAGCATCGATTTGTAAACAGGAATACATGTATATATTTGTTTTCCATCCTTGAATCGTTTTATTTGTTTTCTTGTGCAAGTAAACGTACAAACTGCATCTGGCTTTCTATTAATTATTCAACAGATTGCATCCTTTGTTCGTCATTTATGCAGAGTGGCACAACTAGACCAACATTTGGTACGTTTCTGTTACTGACTGGCAGAACGTGATTCTTCTCTATCGTTGTATGTAGATTGAGTACAGTACGAGTATGAACAAGGGTGGATTGAAAGGTTCGCGGCTTTCCATAGAAACATTTGCACAACATTATACGTAGGTTGCTACTTAAGTTTTAAGATAGACAAGTAAAATTAAATACATATTTAAAATCGAAAATGTTCTCCATGAAGATGAATACACTTTTGCATGCGTTTGAACCAATTTTCGAAGCACTTTTTCCACTCCGATTGAGGTACCTCCAAAGTATGTGATTTGAACGCATCAACCGCTTCTTCAGGCGTCGAAAAACGTTGACCTCGCATTTTATTTTTGATCTGCGGGAATAAGAAGAAATCACTGGGTGCCAAATCACTACTGTACGGCGGATGACCCATCAATTCGATATTTTGAATACTCAAAAATTGATGTGTGAGAGCTTGCATTGTGGTGGTGGAGAATGATTTGTCTTCTGCGATTGGTTCCCCTTATTTTTTCGAACACTTCTGGCAAACAAATGGTGGTGTACCATTCAGAATTGACTGTTCTACGTTGGTCTAATGAAACTGTGGCGAGTAGTCCAATTATTCCGAAAAACAGGCGACCATTTGCTTCGAAGTGCTTCGTGTGCGAACAACTTTTGTTGGATTTCGTTCGTCTTGACAGATCCATACAGTCGATTGTTGTTTAGTTTCGGGTTCATATGCATAGATCCATGATTCGTCGCCTGTCACGATTTTATAGACGTCTTTTGAAGCACCGCGATTGCATTTTTTCAACATTTCTTGGCACCAATCGACCCGAGCCTTTTTTTGAGCGATTGTCAAATTATGCGGTATCCAACGCGAGCAAATCAACGTGGACCGAATCAAACAGCATCCCGAAGACTCACTCGATGCCGAACAAGCAGGTTTCCGCTCTGGATCGTCCTGTGCCGACCACAGCAACACCCTGCGGATTATCATCGAACAGTGTGTTGAATATCGATCGCCACTGCACCTGTTGTTCATCGATTTTGAGAAGGCGTTCGATAGTGTCAACAGGGAGTTTATTTGGCGTGCCTTACGCAGGAGAGGTATTCCCGATAAACTAATTGCTATTATCAAAGCTACATATGAAGGCTCCAAATGTCACGTTTTGCACAGGGGAAGGTTGTCTGAGGAATTTGAGATCCAAAGTGGGGTAAGACAAGGCTGTATCCTTTCACCAATTCTATTCTTATTGATGATTAGCGAAGTGCTTCGTGCAGTTTTTTCGACAGGAAATGAAGGAATTCGATGGACTCTTACACCCCAACTGAAACATCTTGACTACGCTGGTGATGTATGCTTACTCTTTCACAGAATTATGGACCTCCACCAAATGACAGCAGATGTGGAGAGGGAGGCAGGCGTCGTCGGGCTGAAAATTAATACGGCAAAATCTAAAATTATCAGCCTTGGAACTAACTCATCGGCATTGCTGGACAACCGGTAGAGAGAGTAGAGGATGTCCAGTATCTTGGGAGTATTGTCTCGACCGATGGTGGAACCGAACTGGATATAGCCAACAGGATCGCCAAAGCAAAGTCCGCGTTCGGGATGTTGTCCAAAATATGGCGAAGCAATGCAATCAGTTTGAACACCGAGATAAGACTATTGCACTCCAACGCTGAATCCGTGCTGTTATATGGATGCAGCACATGGAGAGTGACCACTACTATCACCAGAAAGCTGCAAACGTTCGTAAATAGGTGCCTGCGTAATATCTTACGCATTTTCTGGCCCAATCGTATCTCTAACGAACACCTGTACGAGAGAACGGGTCAGGAACCAATAGGCACAACCATCCAATGGCGGAAGTGGCAGTGGATTGGTCACACGTTCCGTAAGGGTGACAGTTCCATAGCGAACCATGCTATGCAATGGAACCCTCTAACTCAGGATGGCAGAAGACCTGGCGGTCCGAGGAGAACATGGCGCAGAACAGTCGAGAAGGAGGCACGGCAGTTAGGGAAAAGTTGGGGAGAACTTAGACATATTGCCAGAAACCGTACACGATGGCGTGTAGGCGTAGTAGAGGCCCTAGGATCCACAAGGGGATACAGGACATAAACATAAACAAACTCCACTACACTACCACTGAACTATCATATCATTAGTCTTTCGAGCGTTGTGGCTTTTTCCAATTGTGGCTCTTCAATTACTTCCGGTTGCTAAAACGATCTTTTGCGTCAGCTCTCTCAGAGTGTTCTTCCAATTCCTACACTTAAGACTAATTCAAACTTAAACTATGTGTCTGCCAATACAAACACATCTGTTCGTGACATCTTCAATGAATATCCCCTGACCTAGAATCAAATTACTCTTGCATAACCTAAAATTTCCTCAAAATTCATTCAACCATCGCCGTTCCCATTCAAATTCATTTACCCTCTATAATTCAGGACGAGAACGACATCAAAGTTTCTCATAAATTAGCATAAAATTGCATACTCTGCCATTGCCACCGTTCGTTAGGATGTGCAATGAAATTACATCTTAATCAGAGAGAATCTTTTGACACAAGGATGTGCTCTATAATTAAGATCATCAGAAAGCTACCCCGCGGCAATGTGAAAACTAATTGCGAATAGGATAACTTCTGAAGGAGCAAGTGTACCACTCGGATGCAAGAAGAGGTTAGAATGAAATTGCAACAGTGGGAGTTTCCTTCAAATATGCTGAGTGAGATGGAAAAGTTTATCGGTGTAAGGTACGTACAAGCAACAAGTTGTATGAAAAGTTTGCCATCAATTTCGCCTTATTGAATAGAATTTAGTTATAGTTCTTTATTGAGCGCGGTTTGGTGGAAAAACACTTCAAAGTAGACAGAGTACGACTCCTGGGAATTATTAAACTTAAAAATAGAAGTAGGCATTTACGGCTATTGAAGATCAGGCGAGACGTGTTGGTCTTGAAGTAAATGAGGACAAAACCAAGTCCGAAACGTAGGACAGAATGTCAGCGTTGATGACTTTAACTTCGAGGTGGTCAAGGTGTTCAACGCCGTGGAGCTCTTCTTCATTGTGATACCACAATGGACCTTTCCTGGTTTAAGTGTGACTGCATCTAATGCAGCCTGCCACACTAACCTAACAGTATTTTTTCCCAACCACCTGATGTCATAGGCATATCAATCATCTAACAGAGTGAACAATTTTTCCACCCATATGACCAACCTACTGCCAGTGTTATGCCTTCGCAATAGTGCTGACATAAGCATCCGAAAGAGTCTCATATCTTGGAAACCTTCCAACGAAAGAACACTGACATCAGGATTCAGGACAAGAATAAGAAACGTTACGATCATTCAGTATTACGCTCCCACGAACTAAGCGCCCGAGGACGACAAAGAGAACTTCTACAGCCAATTACAAGCTGCCCAAGATACAATACCCAATATGGATATCATTTTGATAGGTGACCTCAATGCTAAGATAGGCAACAATAACACGAACCTTCGATATGTTATGGGAATTCATGGCCTCGGTGTCCGCATTGATAAGGGTGAGACGTTCGTTGATGACTGCAACACCAATCGGCTTGTACGAACATAAAACCTGCCATAAAATCAACTTGGTGTCTACAAAGCGGCAGAAAACTTCCAATCAAATTGTCTATATTGCTATAAGCCGGCGTCTATAAACTCTCTCTTGAATATCCGAAACAGGTGCGAAACAGACATTGGATTGGAACGAGATCACCACCGTATGGTAGCTAGTATCCGCCTTCGAACTACAGCCGCCCATATCAGGTATGACACCGACATACTAAAGAATCCCGTAGTTCGGCAACAACTTAGAGACCATATTGCTTAAGAGACAGAAGCAATCAGCAGCGCCATGCCGCCGAACAGCCGAACATTATTGACCACGGGAATGTTGTTAAAAATGTGCTCGTTACTGGAGCAGAAAGTCTTGGCGGAAGATCACGGAGAAGAGATCACGTGGTTGTCGACTGATACCTGGAGACGGATCGAAAAGCGAAAACAACTTAAGGTTCACAATACAGCTACCACTGCAGAGGTTAGAAGCGAGCTCGAGTCCCAAAAGAAGTGACATCAACACATTGGCCAAAGAAGCCGCAGAAGCAGCAAGTAGATGCGACAACAGAACCGTGTTCAGAATCACCAAAGAGTTAATAGATGATCACAGCTTGCGCCGATATCCAGTGAAGAGTTTAAACGGGTCTCTGCTGATTTCTGATAGCAACCGAATAAGAAGATGGAGGGAACACTTGTCCGTTGTTTTGAACAGTACATATGGTGGACAAAGGTTTGCCCAGACTCAAAAAGGAGTTGTTCGACGCTAAAAATTCCAGAATTCGCATTTCTCCTCCCAGTAAGGATTAAATCGTAGCCGCGATTTAGGCATTCAAACCAAACAAGGCTACTACTACACTAAATCCATTAGTGGGGAGCAGCGAAACCTCCCCTGAATAATGCTTCGAAATGGAGGAAAGGTAACCTAACAGAGTGTGGAAATTGGAGGCATTTGTGTGCTTCTTGCATAATAGGCAACATAATCCTCAAAGGTTTCCAGTCTAGATCCTCCTGCGTCAATCATATTAACACGTTACTGATCATCGCCGAACAATGCGTCGAATATATTATAGATCTCCGCTACACCTGCTTTTCATTGATTTTGAAAAGTGCGTTCGACAGTATAAACAGGCATGCCTTACGCAGGAGAGGCATACCAACGAAATTGGTGGGTATTAAAAAATCAAGTTACGAAGGTGCGAAGTGTGACATGCTGCATAGGAGTGGGTTGTCGGAAGAAATTGAGATCCGAAGCGGCGTTCGGCAATGCTTCGTACTATCTTCATACATACTTCAAACTGGTGATCAGCGTTCTTTTGAGGAGTGATCGGTCGACAAGAAGAGAAAGAAACGAATGCTTGCTGACATCAGGATTTGAACCATTTGACCATTAGCCTGGCAATTGATGACGTTACTACTACAAGATCAGCACCCGCGTATTCCCCGATAAACCATGCAATGGAGCCCACTAACACAACTAGGAATAATAAAGGGAGGTATGTTTACCTGTCTGTCTGTCCGCGGGACATGTTTTGATAGAATGTCGGAACTGGCTTCCAAGTGACACCGAGAGGACTTATAGCATTTATGCTGACGCCGAGCGAAGGCTGGAATACAGCAGACGAACTCATCACAAGCATGACGCAACTGCATCTGAAGGATATTCCATTAATTACTCTGGATGAGCTGAAGCAAGTAAGTAAAAACCGAAGTAACTATAAGCAGTCTGCGTATTAACTTCTATAGTTCAGTGTCAGGCACCAGGTCTGTAGTGACAGTCAGGCTGCGCTTAAGGTCTTGCTTAACCCTTTAACCACTTCCAAAATAGTTCGTGAAACCAATAACTCTTTGAACTCGGTCGCAAGGCGGAATTCTCTGTTCTTTATCTGGGTCCCAAGTCACACTGGGGTCTTGGGGAACGAGATCTCCGATAAGATTGCTAGACAAGGCTCAGAAGAGTAAGAGAAGTTGGGTCTCCCTGCGTCCTCGGTTAGGGCTTCCATTGACGATTGGATCTCTCACGAACACAATTTTGTATGGCATGACTCTCCAGGATGTAGGTTGACTAAACATATGCTCCCGGACGTCTGTAAGAAATCAGCGGCATTCTTGCTGTCTCTCAGCAGAAAAGACTGTAAACAAATTAGTGACGTCTTGACAGACCACTTTGATTTCGCCAAGCAGCCTAACGTGCTGGGCTTGAGTGATACTACAATCTGCGACGCTTGTGGAGAGAGCGACGACACCGCGGAACATTATCTCTGTGAGTATCCGGCCTTTGCTCGTATCAGGTGGCAGATCCTCGGTGCTGATGTGATGAGTGTTGGTACTCTAAGCTCCTAATCACTGAAGTGCTTGTTCGGCTTTCAGGGTTTGCTCTCTGGCAGTACAATGGACCAGTTCCGTCTGAGTGCTCCAGTCGAGCGTTTCCTATCCCGACAAAAAAAAATCAGGCACCCCGGTTTGAATAGACTGTTTGGTTAAGAACAATAATTGTCACGTCAGCAAGTGTCCACTTCATCATTACGATTACGTGCTTCTAATTTTCTGATAATACTTAATAGTTTCTTATCGCCGCCACAATTATGACGTTAATAGCCCTGATCATCCGAATAGCAAGAATACAAATCAAAGCAAATTAGCTACTATAAAAAAATTATATAGCTTTGGGGTAGACAAATGATTCATTTGCTGGCGCTGCAATCTGTTTAAAAACGAAACAGAGGCGAAGCAAATGCTTATTACATAATTAGCAATCTAAAATTATCACGTACATAGGGTATGATAAAATCTGAGCAATGGTGAGGATTAATTTAAAGGCTTCTTGACATGTATAATAACAAAGTGGTGCAAAGATACAAAATTTAATCAACGAATGATAAGATATACACACGTAAACGTGCTCTGTAGTGACATTGTCGCGAGAGACGTGACCAATTTTAATTGTTCTGGGATTTCGTAGTCGCATTTGGCGCATAAATGAGTCTTGAGTGTGCTCCAAGGGCTATAGCTGTGTATATACAATTAGCGGTACTGCTCATCAAAAATATAACTTGAAGAGTGGTTCTATATTTGTTGGTTCCTGATAAGCAGAATACATAGTACAAAACGTTGCGAAACTTTCGAAGAGCTAGTTTCTACATCCAGTCACAAAGTTTGGATAGTCGTATGTATGTGGGATTTTTTGGTTCACCTTGTTCCCAACTCTTCATTCCAAACATAATTTTATTTTGATAGCCAGCCCCAAATCTAAGGAGATGACACAAGTCTATCCAGCGAGACGGAGTTAGTCGAAGACGAGCGATAGTAAGTGACGAAGAATAAAGACGAGTTGAAACCGAGTTTTCCCTAAATTCTTTTTTTTTTTTTTTAAATGAGCATGAAATGCGCTCGATCAAGGAGATTGAGACTTTATTGCAGGAATGATGTTCGAAAAAGTTACCAAATTGTAAAAAGAACATGCATTTCATACATGAAACCCTGTTTCAAAGCCAGAACAGAAGTCTGCAGGGACGAAAATGGCAATATAGTAGTAGAATCGCAGTCGGTGCTGAGGATATGAAAGGAACACTTCGGCAAACTGTTCAATGGTGATGATGACCAATATTCCGCTATCAGGCAGAATGAGCCATTCAACAGTGACGATGATAGTCAAGATTCCCGTCAACCCGATCAGAATGAAGTGAGGATAGCGATAAAGGATAGCGATAAATTTAAATCCGACAAAGCTGCTGGAGCCGACAGCATCGCCGGTGAACTACTTAAGGCAGGAGCAGATGAGCTGATAAGGAGCATGCATCAACTCATCTGTAAAATTTGACCGGACGAAAGAATGCCTGGTAAATGGAACCTCAGCATTCGTTTGCCCGATCCCGAAGAAAGAAACTGCGCCAACTACAGAAGTACAAGTCTCCTCAACATCGCATAAGTATAAGATCCTGTCTGCCGTATTATGTGGACACCTAAAACCGATCGTCAACAACCTGATAGGTCCTTATCAGTGCGGTTTCAGGCCCGGAAAGTCCACAATTGACAAAATATTTACACTACGGCAGATCTTGGAAAAAGCCCATAAAAATAAAATCGATACGCATCATCTTTTCATCGATTTCAAAGTTGCGTATGATAGCAAGTTACAGATAGTTACAGATAGACGAGTTATACAGAACCATGTCTAGTCTTGGCATTCCTGCCAAGCTAGTCCGATTGTGCAGAATGACGATGGAGAACTCTCGCTGCTCCATCAAAGTCGGTAAGAACATCACCGAACCGTTCGATATCAGGAAAGGTCTTGGACAAGGTGACGCGCTATCATGCGATCTCGTTAACATAGTATTTGAGAGAATTGTACCGAACTCACAAGCCAACATCGGAGATACAATCTTTTACAAGTCTGTACAACTACTCGCTTATGCAGATGACATTGACATAGTCGGGAGAACTGAGCAGAACGTCAGTGGGTAATTTGCGAGTATTTACATCGAGGCAGCAAAGGTGGGTTTAGCGGTCAATGAAAGCAAAACAAAATATATGTTGTCTACAAAAAAGGACACCCAACATCGGCGTCTTGGACAGAACGCCACAATAGACAGATGTAATTTTGAGGTAGTAAAGGACTTTGTCTACCTAGGCTCTATGGTGAACTCCGCAAATGACATCAGTAGGGAGATCAAACGAAGAATTACTCTTGCCAATCGTTGTTTTTATGGGCTAAAACGGCAAATTGAGTAACAAAGCCCTATCTCGAACTACTAAGGTAACTCTTTATAAGACGCTAATCATCCCAGTCAGCAGAGGGAGGCATGGGCTTTGTCAAAATCGGATGAGTATGTGCGTGGTTATTTTGAGTAAAAAGTTCTTTGAGTGATGCTTGGTCCCGTCTGCATAGACGGTGAGTGGAGGAGAAGGTACAATGCCGAACTATACGGTCTGTACAAGGACATCGACTTAGCCAGAAGAGATCACATACAGCGACTAAGATGGCTGGGTCATTTAGAGCGGATGGAGCCCAACGTTCCACCAGTCATGTAAGCAAACGACATCTAAATGAGGTTTTACAAGCCAATAAGGTGTCCCTATGCTGGGTACCGGGACACATGAGCATACCGGGTAATGAAAGAGCAGACGAACTTCTTATAATGGGAACGGGCCGCTATGCGTGTGTATTCCTATTAGCCCTAAAACAAAAAGAGTTGTTGGAGATGAAGCCACTAGCGAAGCCAACAGAGATGGATCCATATGAATACGTGTATGACTGCCAGAAGGATTTGGTCGGCTTATGAGTTGAGGAGAACACGTTCTCTGGATAGGTTTAGTGGTAAATGTACGCGAGTCATCTCTGACACAGTCACGAGGCACAGTGCCGTTGGTGTTCATGCAAAGCGTATCGGCGTACCTTACGTCGACTTCTGTAGGAGCTGCAGGGAAGCGGAAGAAATTAAATCTGCCATCGGGCACCTGCGGTGCGAGTGCTTTGCGCTTGCCAACAGAAGCATGAGAACTCTTGGTAACTACTTCTTCACTGATTTGACGGACCTTCGTCACATTGATCTGAAAGATCTCCTAAGATTCATATCCTTATCTGGGTGGTTCTAAGCCAGCGGTTTCCCTTTCCAAGCTGACAGGCCCTCTGAGATTCATAGCTGTATCTAGATGAGTGAGAATTCTGCAGTTTTTCTTTGCATGTTCCCAGGGTAAAAATAAAATAGGCACAATGGACTCTAGTTGGTCTAAGTGAGCAGTAAATTACATCACGAGACACCCATCTACCCAACCTACTCGTACTCCTAGAAATTGCTAGTTTTTCAAAGGAAGGCGTGATTGGTTGTAAAGAAAGCGCAACTATTTTCGGATTTCTACTTGGAAAGCCAGTTTCCACAATTATTCCGGTGCCCAAAGAACTATACAGGGTGGGCCAACTACAAGTTTCTTTTTAAAAATGCAATAAAATGAAGAAAATTAAATTTGTTCCATGTATTATGGCTTTAGTAGTAAGAGCAAACATTCCCATTAATTATGGAACACAACGTCGTTCAAGTGGCTGCCTCGGCTGGCTTCGCAGTAGCGCATTCTATCACTCCAATTTTCCAAGACCTTGATGGTTTCGGGCTGTAGCTCACGGATTGCTTGGATGATATTGGCCTTTAGTGCTTGAATCAGTTCCGGATTGTTGGCATAACATCGGTCCTTCACGGTTCCCCACAAAAAAAGTCCAAAGGGGTCAAATCGCAGCTCCGAGGCGGCCAATTGACATCGCGAAGACGGCTGATAACACGATTTGGGAATTTGGTGCGCAAAAGACCGATTGTGACATGGGCTGTGTGGCATGACGCGCCATTCTGCATGAACCAGAGGTCGTCCAAATCCATGTCTTCAATTTCAGTAAAAAAAAAAAGTCCTTAACATGGCTCTGTAACGCCCACCGTTGACCGACACGTTGTTCAGCCTCATTTTCGAAGAAAAATGGTCCAATGATGCCACCGCTCCACAATCCGCACCAAACTGTCACTCTCGGTTAATGCATTGGCTTCTCGACAATAACATGCGGGTTTTCCGAGTCCCAGATGCGGCAATTTTGTTTGTTAACGTAGCCGCCGAGATGAAAATGTGCCTTGTCAGAAAAGATGATTTTCGCCCAAAATCGTGGTCCAATTCAAGCTGCTCTAAGGCTCAAACTGCGAAGCGATAACGAAGCGGATGGTCGTGCGCTTTCAATTGCTGAATCAATTGGATCTTGTAAGCGAATAATCCCAGATCTTTGTGCAGAATTCTCCTCAGGCTAGTGCGTGAAATGTTGAGCTGTTGAGATCGATGACGAGTTGATGTTCGTGAATTGAGTCTCACACTCTCGGCTACAGCAGCCACATTCTCGTCTGTGCGCACCGTACAATGACGGGGACCATGAGTATTGTCCACTAGCAAACCAGTCTCACGAACTTTTTGCACAAACTTGCGTACAGCAGGCGCGGTGGGTGCTCCATTTCGGCCAAAACTTCTTTTCAAAAAACGCACTGTTTGGGCTACACAGCACTCACTTTGGAAATAAGTTTTCAATCTTTCCCAATGTTGTTCAAGCGTAAAGCGACTCATTTCGTTCCGCGGAGGTATGATACTGACTTTCTGTCAAGATTTCGAGCGGGAAACAGCTGTCAGTGTCAAAATAAGCTATGATTTAAAAAGAAATCACTAGATGGCCCACCCGTTACTTCAATAGCCTCATTTGGGAGTATATACCTAGAGCATGGAGAGAGGTTAAAGTGATCTTCATATCCAATGCCGGTAAGGCAAGCCACACTCCCACGAAAGACTTTCGGCCAATAAGTCTTACCTCCTTTATCCTAAAAACTTTTGAAAGATTAACTGACATATACATCCGTAGCAAACTACGCCCAGGTGACAAGCCCCATGCGCAGCCCGCCTATATGAAAGAGAAAAGCGTAGAGACAGCACTGCTGTCGCCTCTAGAGAGGTTATCTATATATCCCCAGTGCTGTTGGTAATTGTCCTGAATGAAGTACTTCTAAAACTCAGAAACAACGGCGTAAAAACAATACTTTATGCGGACGACGTTGTGCTGCTGGCAACAGAAAAATTCCTCCCGACTCTGAGCGAGCTTGAAGGGGCGCTAAAAACCATTGACTCCTGTACGAAGAGATATGCACTAGCGGTCAATCCCCAGAAAACAGAGTTAGTACTATTCACTAACAAAAGTATAATTCCACAATTCCTAACACCTTCTGTAAGGGGTATCCCTTACTCTAGGAGATCTAAGTACCTCAAGCAGTGCGAGATACCTCGGCCTAGTGCTCGATAGGAAACTGAACTAGAGACTGACCATTAACGATAGAGTCACAAAAGCCACGATCGATTTTTACTTTTGTAACAAAAAAATCGATATAACTTTGGGATCGAACCCCAAAATCATTCTATGGATGTATACGGCTATAGTAAGACTCATACTAACTTATCACAGCCTTATATGGCAGCAGATCGCCAGCAAAATTAACAACCTAACTGCCATCACGAAAGTACAAAGACTAACGTTTATTGGCACCACCAGTGTCGGTGAGGACGGCAGTGAGGAGGACACCTACAGCAGGACTCGAAGCCATTCTCAACCTGCTTCCGCTAGACATCTTTACACAAGCATCGGCGGCTATTAGCGCCGTAAAATTAAGCCAAACAGATAGCTGGAGACCAAATTCAATGGGTCATGCTACGCTTCTACAGAGATATCTAGACAATGCATCTAGTACAGACTACACTACGCCATACCTAGACTACACGAAACCATTTCTAAGCACCTATCCGAACAGGGAAGAACGATAGAACACGTAACGAGCGATGTACAACGAGCTGTGTACACCGATGGATCCAAAATGGAAGTAGGTGTAGGAGCAGGTATCTTCTCTAAACTGCTTGGTATCTTCTTATCAGTACAGCTTCCGAACTGCAGCAGCATTAAGGGCAGAGGTCCTAGCAGTGACAATAGCAGCCCGTGAGAAGACGATGAGGGCAATACCACGGGAGGATATCAACTTGTTCATCGACAGCCAGGCAGCGATAAAAGCAATATCTGCTACAGAAATAAAATCGACGCTGGTGAAGTGTTGTAGAGAAGATCTCAATGCTCTTGGAACACAGCAGATGGTAAAGCTCTGCTGGGTCCCTGGACATGAAACCATACCAGGGAATGAGAAAGACGACGAACTGGCTAGAGGAGGCTCAGCAGCAAACTCGGACCAATCCGACCCCTTAGTGTACATCCCGCCTTGCACGCTCAAACTCAAAGCAAGGAACAAAGCTCTAACGGAGGCAAACAACAGGTGAACCTCTTTCAATACTTGTATCACCACGAGGAAGCTATGGCCTACATTCGACAGAACAAGAGCCAATAGCCTTATGCAGAGCGATAAGAAATACATCTCTACTCTCATAGGAGTCATTACGGGGCATGAAATAGTTACGTGTGACGAACGAAGATTTTTGTATGGGCATGAAATACATGCGGGATATCACCGCCACAGAAATGGCAAGTCGTCTGGAGAGAGACCTCCGAGACGAAGCCTACGACAGGCCTAGCACGAGTCGTAGAAGAACTACTCCAGCGCGCAGATTTAGCCCTAGGCGCAGGACACCTCCAGCGCGCGGAGTCAGCCCTAGGCGCAGGATGACCACGGAGCACCACACCCGCAGAGACACTGAAGCTACAAGAAGACATTGGCTACTGGCACCGAAATGCCAAGATCGCCGGTAAGGAAGGTATACACTTTCCGGGAGGCGAGAAGAACAGAGATCAGCAGACCCAGAGAGCGGCTGCATAAACCTCCCGCGCTACCAGACAGGGTTAAGCCCGGTGGACTGGACGACCCGCTGAGAAAAGGCCTCAGTGGAGCGGGTGCAAAGTGGTACCTGCGCTTCCTAGCCCAAGGTTTCGAACCTCAAGGGGCCAGGAAGCTAACCGTGGAAAGGAAAAAGGAGGTAACTGACACTCCAGAAGCACAGGGACACTTAAAACTGGGAAGGGATAACATCATCATCATTACACTCCGCAGCCCGAGTATTAGTAACTGTTTTACAGGTTGGAATGTTTCAGCCGTCCATGTCGGACCACAGGATCATCACTTTCAACATAGAAGCTCTCAGCAAGGAGGTTACCCCGAATAGAAACCCCCGCAAAACTGACTGGGACAGATATAGGTCTACACTCGAGTGGAACCTAATAAATGTGAAAGGAAAGAAAACGGCGAGCCACTTCTTAGAATTGGAGGACGTAGAAGTGGTTAACAGGGCGAAGGACACCCCCTGGTGGAACAAAACGCTAGTCGGTCAGGTTACATAAAGCACTGGCTAAAGAGAAAGCAGGCGCGCCAGGCTCACTGAAAAAGCAAGATGGCAGCTATACCGAAGATGAAGAGCAGAGAGCCATTCTACTATTAGAAACACACTTCGATACAAGTGTAAAACCCCCTAAAGCGAGGTAATCTTCCCGGGTAGCTCAATCTACAGCAGCACAGATGTATAAGAAAGGCATAAAAGGACCAGGAGAGAGGACTGGGCGATGGCAAGAGAGGCATCTGCACACAACAAAGGCTAAGTTCGGCTCTGAACACCTTCCAGCCGTTTAAAGCACCGGGAGCGGATGGAATATTCCCTGCCCTACTACATCAAGGCCAGGAAATCATTATGCCACACCTCCTAGGACTTCTGAGAAGCAGCGTTACACTTGGGCATATACCAAGAATATGGAAAAGGGCAAGGGTCATATTCATTCCGAAAGTGGGAAAAAGAGACACCACTTCAGCAAAATTCTTAAGACCCATCAGCCTGACCTCATTCATGTTAAAGACGCTAGAAAAGGTCATAGATAATCACCTAAGAATGGCTGTGCTGGAAAGACTACCTCTCCACCACAATCAGCATACCTACAGAGCAGGAAGATCCACCGAAACTGCGCTCTACCAGCTGACAAGTTGGGTTCACTGGAGAGCAAGGAAACGGCAGTATGCGCATTTCTAGACATCGAATGAGTCTTCGATAACACCTCCCATGAAGCAATTAGGAGGGGTCTCGAAATAAAAGGAGTAAATCACACCACAAGTAACTGGATGTGTGAGATGCTAAGAACTAGGACTGCTAAGATAAAGGTGGGACAAAAAAACATCACAATAAGCACCACTAGAGGCTGTCCACAAGGAGGGGTATTATCACCATTGATGTGGAGCCTAGTAGCAGATGAACTACTGCACAAATTGACAGGTGCGGGCATTACGTGCCAGGGGTACGCCCACGATATAGTCATTGTCGCATGACGAAAATTTGAAGAAACGCTATGCGAAATAATTCAGAGGGGTCTACGAATCACACAGAAGTGGTGTAAAACGGTAGGACTTAGAGTGAACCCTACCAAAACTACTGTTATACCCTTCACCAAGAAAATACAGTTAAAGCGTGTGCAACCCATCCTGTTGGAAGGGATAAGGGTCGACCCACAGAAACAGGTCAAGTATCTAGGTCTAACACTAGACAGCAAACTCCTCTGGAGAGAACATGTAGAAACTGTGATAACCAAAGCCACCAGAGCATTTATGGTGTGCAGGAACATTTCAGGAAAAACCTGGGGTTGCAGCCCAGCCACACTGAGATGGATGTACCTGATGATAGTAAAACCCATCATCACTTACAGGGCAGTGGCATGGGTTAACAGAACTAGGCTAACCACGACGAGGACATCCCTCAACAAAGTGCAAATATTAGCCTGCATATGTATAACAGGAACCATGCGAACCTATCCCACAGCAGCACTAGAAGTGATCGTAGGTATATCTCCACTACACATAGTGCTAGAGCGAATCGCCAAGGAGACCATATTGAGAATCAGCAAAGAGGGCATCGGGAAAGGAACATGCATCGCAAATAAAGAGCGAGTAACTCTATCCAAATCAGTGCCGCTTCTGCATTGACCCAGAGATGATATGGTCAAGAAATACTGCTTTGAAAGGAAATTTGACTCAAAGCTGAGCAACAAAAGAGACTGGCGCAGCGAATCCGATAAATACCAACTCAAACAACACACAGTTAAATGGTACACAGACGGATCGAAAAGATCTACTGGCACTGGGGAAGGAGTGTACGGGCCCAGGACTAGATACTCAGAATCACTGGGAGTATTCACCAGTATATTTCAAGCAGAAGTACACACGATCGACAGATGCGCGAAATTCAACCTAGACAGGAAATATCGCGGGCAGGACATCACAATATTGTCAAACAGCAAAGCCGCTATTAAAGCACTGACCTCGCATGAGATCATATCCAAACTGGCATGGGAATGTCTTACCAGGATCAACAAACTAGGAGAAACAAACAAAGTAAATCTCTACTGGGTACCGGGACATATAGGAGTGGAGAGGAACGAAGCAGCTGATGAACTAGCTAGAAACGGATCAGACACGCAGTTTCTTGGACCAGAACCCTTCTGTGGGATAGGACCCCACAAAATAAGGGAAGACTTAAGGAAAGAAGAAGAGAACAAATGGGCCAAACATTGGGACGATATCCCCCAAATAAGACAGGCAAAAGAACTTCTGGGGAAATACAACCAAAAAAGAAGCAGAGCCTGCCTAAGAGTTAGTAAGAATCGGCTTCGAATTTTGGCGGGCATGTTAACAGGTCACTGCAGACTTAAGGAGCACCTTAGGAAACTGGGAATAGAAGGAGACGGACACTGCAGATTCTGACTTTGCAGAAACACCAGCGCACCTTCTTATGGAATGCGAAGCATTGATCCGCAACAGAAGGAATCACCTAGGAATCACCATATCAGAAACGGATTTACCTTCGCTGGATCCAAGATACTCCGGTTTGCTGTAGCAGCTGGACTGGAAGAAGTGCTCTAGACCGAGTATATCATCAGCTAGAGCCGTAGTATGGGGGGCACAATAGATCTTTTATACGTCGCAGTGCACTTGCACCTCACAACAATATACATCTATCTATCTATAGGCTGTGGTGACGAGGAGCTTCAAGAGGACACTACTCACTTTCCTTGCCACTGCCCAGGCCTCTACTTCTTCTTCTTCTTCCTTTTATCTGCGAGGTTATGATCCGAAAATAAGGGATCATAACCCTCCCACTTCACTGCATTTCTACTGATCCGCCTGTGGGGTTCGCCCAGGCCTCTACCATCTAAGAAATACGTTCCTTGGACAATATTTCTTTAAGGACTTAGAATAATTGTCCAACAGACCGATAAACTACATCGCAAACTTCATTAAATCCTCTGCATGGTTCGTATCTCGGACACAGTAAGTATTAAATGCTTTCTACTAGGCTATGTATGTATGTACATAGACGATTATTTTATTTTCTTCACGAGGGAGGGATTCATTGTCATTTTCTTTTCCCCCATGGGTATCACAATGGGTCTATATTGACCTGAGTGGGATGATTTCTACCCCCCACACCAACCCACTTACCTAACCTAACCCAACCTAACCTATGGAATTACTGGGTATACACACTCTTATGAGCGCCGTATCAACTTTTCACTCAAATCCACGTAAAAAATTATTCTCTATCCCTCTACGGATGCATCTATCGATCTACTTCCAACTGTCAACTTTCCCAGATACACTCTCTGTACAGAGTAACCTGGATTTGCACTGTAAGTAGACGTTGAGAACCACATATGACGGGGTGACATCCTATCGTAAATCTACCCCAATGCTCTTGCTCTACGTTGAACGATGTTTTTTTTCTTCTCCTTTTCAATCCTTAAAATAAAAATCCACTTTACCTGGGTGTCGTTGGATTCAATAAAATTGTCTCAACACTTTTCACTATAAAAGCGCACACCACATACTTAAATATAAATTTAAAACCAACTTTCTCAACTCTAATCTAGATAATTGCTAGCGAAATTGATGTCGGGCTTTGATTGAGGTCACCATTGCCACCCCAATTACGAGAAGCGTTTATCCAAAATTCGCACACTCTTGCACATTAAATATAATAATTTCGTTATAACAACGATTTTAATTAATGTTAACACTCAGGCAAATGCAAAAACAGAAAACTTATTCCCATTTAGTATGCACACTGAGGGAAGCTTTTAATAATTCCAGAAAAATTAAAACAAAATGGACAAACATCCTGTCACAGGATGAATGCTAATGAGTTTTGTTGTTAGAGAATTTTTAATGACTCCCGTGAATTGAGACTCTCCAGACAGGAGGAAATCGATTTTTTTTCCACCACCAGTATGTGTATCTTTAACTAAAACAATTTTTTTTTTTGGGGAACAAATTGAAGCTCCCTTGGGTGAAAGGATATGAGATGAACACTTATAATTTCCTTCACCATCTGTGTTATGTCGTGTGAAGGAAAATATTTACGCACGTCATAGTCACGCACTAGACATCTGCGGGAGAGATCCGTTTTTATTCCCACAAATATTTTCACAAGGTATTCGGCAGGAATTGATGCGTATAGCTGAAGGCAACTAAGTAGATTCCCTTAAAAGTGGTAGTTCCACCAGAAATCAATACATATCACAGTGTTGGGGAGCAGTAGGTGCTTTTCATATACTCGTATCCCAGATGAAAAGATTCCCTGTTGTGAGGGGTTGTAAAAGTTCCTGTAATCGTAACACAATGTCAAACAAATTAGACGCGCAGGAGATGAAACAGGGTTGAAAGGCGAGTGTGTACGAATATATTGCGTACAAAGTGAACTGCAAATAGAGAGACGCAATGTACGCATATTTTTATTGCCACTCCCACCTGTGTGAAGAGGTAAAATAAATTGGCCATTCTAGGCAAGTTTATGGTAATGTAGTGAATTTGTTAAGTTGTCCTACGTGACTTCAAAGGGAAGAACAATAGGAATTTATGATCATTTGGAGTGAGCTGTGACAAAGCATCTGATGGTTGTAAATGTATCTACTTTCTAACAAGGACAATAAAAAGGTAAAGGATTTTTGTTGCAACTTGACAGGCAGAATAAAACTTTTTATCTTTATGGAGAAACGTGTTATAGAAGTCTTGGTACATCATCGACTGTATTGCTGAGCTTATAGTCCTTTTGCGTGTTTGCATAAAATTGTGTATTTACTCAGAGGAGTTAAACCCTCTTGTTGTCCTTAGCACAACATTCTTATACAAATGGCTGATCAGTCGAAACAATCCTGCACGAAGTGGTAGCAATGATCGAGCAATCACTCTACCACAAAGAACTCACATTAGCGGCCTTTTTAGACGGGGAAGGAGCCTTTAACAATGTGAAAAGTGAATTGAGAAGACTATCACTAGACTGACTCAGAGTCCCATCACGAATTTTGGCACTCATCCCTAGGAAACGACCAACGAGGTACTTACGTTGCTGAACAGATTGATAACTCAGATTTTGGTGTTCTAAATGACGAAGTTCCAACCAGACTTGCCCGCAACTGCCAGAGCTCTCCAGACATCAGCTTAGCCAGCCCATCGATACTTACCAACACCACGTGGAATGCAGAAGTCTCTCTTGACTCGGACCACTTACCCATCACCATCACCATCGAACGCACCGGAGACTTTCAAGTTGCCGAGAAAAGAACGTTCATAAACTTTAGCAAAGCAGACTGGCCGAAATATGTACACCACGTACACGAACAACTGCCCACAAGTACGTTCGTTGGAGAGAAGACCTTCCGCAAAATAATCTCAAAAGCAGCAGCACGTTTCATCCCAGCAGGCAGGATCCCCAAAGTCCGTCCCAACTTCCAGCATCCGCAGCATTACTTGCTGACGAACGCGACTCCTTCAGATCGGCAGACCCCTCTGACGTCTGACCAAGGAACATCGCAGAAGAAAGTGGGCAGAACATCCGGAGAAATGCAATCTCGGCACGGGAACCAAACAGCTCTGGTCGACAGTAAAGACATTAGCAAACCCAACTAAGCAGAATGATAATATTGCTATCACGTTTAATGGGAAACCCGAAAACGACCCGAAGAAATGCTGCAAACTGTTCAACCAACAGTTTGTTGAACATCCTACCAGGGTAAGTCGTCTCAAAAGAACAACAATAAGGAAGCTACACCAACTGGCACGGGACTTTGAACGCCAAACATTTAGCTCGGACCAAGTAGCAGCCGTTCCGTTCCCATTCTTCAGCTGCCTTCACGTGGCGGAACGGCTTAAGAGTCAATGACCCTAAGGGTCCAAAAGACCCCAGGTGAGACATCGAACTAAAGGCTGAAGACGTCTTGACTGTGACGCAAAACCTGTTGACAGTATGATGGAAGAAACTTGTACGGTATCTACTCCAGGTGGTACTCGTGAAAACGATAATCCACCCGTGGTCTTTTCGACTACGGCCGGGACGAGGATTCTGGAGGTCCCAACCACCATACTTTTACCCCCCCGCCTCTGGCGTTGAATCAGAAGTAGTAGCGACGCTTATTTCAGAAGACTCCTGCAGCTCTGTCTCTGACTCGTTTGGTAGACTGGGCTGGAATGGCAAAGAAAGTGGCGTAAAGGCTTCGGCTGGAACGTCTAATCTCTGTGTCAATAGAAGGGTGGCTGGTCGAAGTTGTGTCGGTGATGGTTTGACTCGGGAAACCAATAAAGCTGAACGAGCTCTCGAAGCGGCGCACTCCGATGGGCTCCTGAATAAGAGTCAACTGAAAAGGAGAAGAAGGAAGGCGGCGTTGGCGCGGTGCAAAGAGGCTGCAGAGTCAGCTGAAGGCGCAAGCGCCGAAAGCAGTCATCCTTCAGTAGCGACAGGAAAGAAGCCTTAGTTCGGTAGAAAGTACTCCAACTGGAGCCGAACAATCCCTCAGACCTAACGCTGGCTCCTTTTCGGTCGGCTCGAACAGGTCCAATCTGACGGAGCAAGTTTCGCCTGCTCTTCTTGGTGGAAGTGTGTGCGCATCTGATGCGCGCTCTCTGCTGGGCACACTCTTACCGGTGACGTTATCTGCGCACAAAATCTGGTGGATACTGGTGCTGTTACCCTTAAAGGTCCCAGCACTAGCGGACAGAAAATGGCTGACGCAGGCAAAGCCACGGGTAGGGGCGCTCGCCTCGCCAGAAGCATGCGCGCACCTGGTGCGCGCCCTTCTGCTAATAAAACTGCGACTATATCTTTGATATTTTCGCAGATAGACCTCCACCACTCAAAGGCTGCTACCGCTCTCTTAAGTAGCAGACTTTCCGTGGTGCGTACAAAACCCCACATAACATCTATCCAGGAGCCATACGTGCGGAACAAGCGCATATGTGGATTTGGGGGTGTTCGTGGAGTAACGGTGCTATGTGACGAGCGATCTGAAAGACCGAGAGCTTGTCTAATTGTGCCGAATTTCCTCTCAGTAAGCAAGCTTAGAGAATTTTGTGGTTAGGATTTGGTTGCTGCAGCTGTAAGCTACGAAACGACCGGAAGTTGGAAAACCTTCGTCGTCGCGTCGACTTACTTCCCTTATGATTCGGTAATGCCTCCACCACCGAAGGCGGTTGCCGAACTCATAAAGTACTGTGACACTCGGGAGATGGGACTAGTCATGTGTTGCGTCGCGAATGCTCAGAATACAGTCTGGGGCAGCAGCAAATGTAACATACGGGAAAACCATCTCCTAGACTTTATACTATCGTCTGGCATGGTAATTAACAATGTTGGCTCCCAGCCAACTTTTGTTACGGCAAGGAGGCAGGAGGTAATTGATTTGACTTTATCTAATGGGTATTTCAAGTCAATTACTAACTGGAGGGTACTGCCGGAGGTGTCCTTGTCAGACAATCGAATGCGAGGCCATAACTTTGCAGGAGAGGAGGAATCCAAGAAAAACCAACTGGGTGCAGTTTAGGGAAGAGCTAGACAGATCTGTCTAAACTCCAACTAAACTCAGAACGAAACGAAAGGTTGAGGATGCTGTTCAAAACCTGACTAGTGTCCTTACCAGCTGTTTTGAACCGACGTGCCCATTGACAAAAATCCCCTGCAGAACTGCGGTTCCCTGGTGGAGCCCAGAACTGAAGCGACTTAGGAAAGAATCCAGAAAACTTCTAAATAGATCACTTAAGACAAATTTAGAAGGTGACTGGGATCTTTTCAGATCGAAGCAAAAAGACTACAAGAAGTTAGTTCGGTTGTCGAAAAGTCCTTCTTATAGAGATTTTTGTGAAAAGATTAAGACACTCGATAAAACCAGAAGGTTGGTTAAGGTCCTCAAAAGGAGCAAGCAAACTGGAGTCACTGAGAAAGTCCGATGGCAAGTTTACTGAGACGAAAGCGGAAACTTTTAGTCTTCTGCTGGAGATTCACTTTCCTGGCAATCAGATAGCCACTAGGTCGCAGCTTGGCTCGCTTACCCAGGCTGAGCTTGATCTAAGTCAGAAAACTCGGTGCAGCTGGTGTACTGCATCAGCCGTGGTAACAGTTGAGGCCCTCAAATATGCTGTGGCATCTTTTGATGGTTTCAAATCGCCTGGCACTGACGGAATATATCCAGCTATGCTGCAAGAGGGTATAGACCAGTTGCTGCCAACACGGAAAATAATTTTCACCGCTGGCTTGGCGCTGGCATATATTCCTACACCTTGGCGGACAGTTAGAGTAGCTTTCATACCGAAAATTGGCAAGGAGGACTATTCGCTCCCCAAGAGCTTCAGACCTATAAGTTTGACATCCTTCTTACTGAAAAGTATGGAGAGACTGGTAGAATTTCACGTGCGCAAAGTTGCTTTGAAACTACATCCACTATCGGAGATGCAGCATGCCTATCAGCGTGGGAAATCCTGCGAGACCGCACTTCAAAATTTAGTGGCCAGAATTGAATGCGCGCTTGAAAGGAAAGAATACGCGATGGGTATCTTCATCAACATTGAGGGTGCCTTTGACAATGCGACTTTTGACTGCATGTGCGACTTTGCCAGACAACACTGGGTAGATGAAACATTAGTGTTGTGGATTAAAGCAATGCTAATGAATAGAACTTTGGTAGTGGATGCGGATTGTGGCCGCTATGTTATGACAGGGGTAAACAGGGGTTGTCTGCAAGATGGCGTTCTGTCTCCCTTGTTATGGTGCATGGTGGTCGACTCTCTGTTGAACACTCTAAATAGTTCTAACGACTACGCTCAGGCATATGCGGATGATGTCACCGTACTTTCTGTCGGGCCATGCCTAGCGAAGGTCTGTGCTAACGCGCAGGCGGCGCTGGACATGATCGATGAATGGTGTACTAGGAGCGGGCTTTCGGTGAATCCTCTTAAAACTGAGGTTGTTCTTTTTACGAGAAGGAGGATTCTGACCGGTCTGACTCAGCCAGTACTAAAAGGCGTCACCATTCGCATTTCCAATGAAGCCAAATATCTGGGAGTGATTTTAGATAAGAAACTTCATTGGTCTAAACACGTCGAGTCGAAAACATCGAAGGCGCATCCAGTTTTCTGGCAGCGTAAGGGTGCTTTTGGCAAGACTTGGGGCTTATCACCGAATAAGGTTCTCTGGATCTACACGGCTATGATAAGACCATTCCTCGCATATGCGTCGGTTGTTTGGTGGAAGGGACTCTCGCGTAAATATGTGGTTGCCTTTTCCGCGAAACTCCAAAGAACGGCTTGTCTCGGCTGCACGGGAGCTTCTCCGAGTACGCCTGGCTCTGCTCTAGATGCTTTGCTGAACTTACCGCCTCTCGATACTTATATCATGGGTTGCACTATGAAAGCCATCCATCGTCTTAGGCGGATCGGTTTTTGGTATGCTCCACACGGGAATTTTGATGAACTTAAAGCTTCGCCAAACAGAACGCGATCCAGCGACATGATCCAGTTATTCTGATCACCGCGATCGCTGTACTGCGTAGAATTAAATCAATTTGTTCAAACAGAATGCGAGCCAACGACGCGATCCAGTCGAGATCGCGGCGTGCCGATATCTGGTTGTAAATTTTTACAAAGATCGCGGCGTGAAAGCAGAAATAATGACGGATGAGGTGGAGAAATTAATAGATTTGGTGCGCCCAAATGAGTTTCTTTATGATACACGACATCCCGATTACAAAGATCTTCGGTACGATGAGTTTGTGTATCATCTCAAACTGCTGTCGAGACATACGAAAATAATTGAAGAAACGTTCTTCAAATAAATTGAGTTCCTTACAAAGACGATGGAATTCACCATAATCCTTCCTCTTTTTATTTATTTCATGGACCCACTTTCTTCTCTTCTTTGATGCAAGAGTAAGAAGAAGAAGCATTTCATCTTCCTCAGAACTACTACTCATTTTTGCTGTGCAGCTACCGATGTGTTCTGGAGAAAATCACTTCAATAAATTGATCGCTGAAAACTGCCCGCTTTATGTTTGACATCACAGATCGCGGCGAGCAACAGCGCGATCTGCCCGCGTCGCTGGATTGCGTTCTGTTTGGCGATGCCTTTATCTTACGACTCCTGTCTTATGGATATGCCGTCTGATGCAATGACACCAGAACTCCATCTGATGCGCAAATTCAGAGTCGACTTTCCTTGTGTTCAGGACTGTCATCGGTCAGAGTCTGAGCCAGGAATGGGATGCAGTCGTATTTTCATGGACGGTTCTAAAATCAGTCAAGGGTTTAGCACTGGTGTCTTCGTGGAAGTCGACAATATTAGACTTCTTTTCTTGTTAAGCAAATATGCGTCTGTTTTCCTGGCGGAGACTTATGCAAGCCTAATGGCCATGAACTATGTTGTGAAGAACAGGTGGAAGGGTCGTAGTATTTGTGTCTGTAGTGACAGTCAGGCTGCGCTTAAGGCCTTGCTTAACCCTTTAACCACTTCCAAAATAGTTCGTGAAACCAAAGACTCTTTGAACTCGGTCGCAAGGCTGAATTCTCTGTCTCTTATCTGGGTCCCAGGTCACACTGGGATCTTGGAGAACGAGATCTCCGATGAGATTGCTAGACAAGGCTCAGAGGAGGCTTTCTCAGTTCCCGAACCCGCGTTTGGTCTTCCAGCGTCCTCGGTTAGGGCTTCCATTGACGATTGAGTCTCTCACGTGCACAATTGTGTGTGGCATAACTCTCCAGGATGCAGGTTGAGGAAACGCATGCTCCCGGACGTCTGTAAGAAATCAGCGGCATTCTTGCTATCTCTCAGCAGAAAAGACTGTAGACAACTTATTGGCGTCTTGACAGGCCACTTTGCTTTTGCCAAGCACCTTAACGTGTTGGGCTTAAGTAACACTACAATCTGCGACGCTTGTGGAGAGAGCGACGACACTGTGGAACATTATCTCTGTGAGTGTCCGGCCTTTGCTCGTATCAGGTGGTAGATCCACGATGCGGATGTGGTGAGTGCTGGTACTGTAAGCTCCTCATCACTGAAGTGCTTGGTTGGCTTTCTTAGAAAGTCAAGGAAATTCCAATAAAATGGGTAAATCAGGGTTTGCTCTCTGGTAGTACAATGGACCAGTTGTGCCTGAGTACTCCAGCGTTTCCTATCCCGACAAAAAAAAATCACCACAATTAGGCGACTAATGACCGAAGTTCAATAGATAATGGATGACGCCTATTGCCCAACAAAAGTATGTTTATCTATACAATCCAACATGCATACAAAACCATAAAATAATCAATCCAACAACTAGAATCAATAAGCATTTGAAATTGAGCTCTCTTGGTATCCTATTTCTTTTGATCTCTTTTTTTGATTGTTAACCATGGAAGTAGATTTCATTTGTCTGTTTGTCCACTAACAGGAAGTCCTTTACATTTTATTACACACAGATAACATAGTCCGCTTATCTTTGAAGTCCTTTTCACATTTCCTTTTTACAATCTGTTCGGGGTCATACATATAAAAATCCCTTTCAAATGTTAATTGAAACAAGGAAGAGATATCCTATTCAAACTTATCTCATCATCATACCTGTGGGTTTGTTGGACCTTTATCTTTGTTAAAACAAAGTCAAAGACTAACCCAATTGGATTCTCCTGAGGAAGGAAGGAATCCTAACAAGACAACGACCGTAGTGGAAATGATAAAAAAAAAGTTTTAAAGACTATTACTGCACTAAATTTCAATAAAAGTCTGACGAGCGGGTTACTGTGAAACAATTTCCCGTGAAAAGAAAAACAATTCATTTACGTTCATAAAATCACGTAGTACTCGATAAAAGGAGAAAAGGAAAAGCAAATAAAGCGGAAGAGGAACGTTTGCAGCGGAAAGAACGACTGCATCTACCAGAGTTAGACGACCAACAACGTGAGGAATCACAGGGAACAGCGAAATGGGGAGAGTATGCCTGTGCATGCACTTCGATGCTTCGCACTTCGATGAGCATTTATTTTGAAACTTGTTTATAGAAAGATTCCATTTTTAATCCGAATGGAGCACCTTAAATGAATAGCAAACGGATGCTGACGATTCAATAGTATCAGATCCATAGCCATCACTCAATAAGGCTTTATGTGGCGTTGCCAGACATTTGGGTGGTATTTGTTCTCGTAAACGTTGAGAGCAACAACGTTGATAGCAACAATTATAACCATTACAGTGGGCAATAGCAATGGACCGCATTGAAGAGTAAAAAAGAAGAAAGACTTCTAGCAATATGCACTTGCCACTGCTAGCATAACCCTGCCAAAGAAGAATTTGATGCTAGGTAGTCAAAATAGTTTGACGACTATCGTCGCTGCAAGGAAGCTCCTGGGAGAAAACACATCAAGCGTCTTACTTTGCAAGAGTACCTCCTACCCATCATGCCAAACACAAGGTGGCGCAAAAGTCATCACCCTATCGGAAGAATAAGCAAGAAGAAGAAGCAGAATGCACGTAGACAAATCATGGATTGCTATGCTCTTGATTTTTGATAAATAATCGGTCGGCGGTTTTGGCTCAACGTGAATTTCTTCGTCGATTTCCTGGTCGTGTGACACCAACTAGGCAAACACTGTGGCGTTTAGCTGTTCGCCTCGAGGAAACTACCTCAACACAAGACAGTAGCAGATGTGGGCAGCCCCGGAGCAGCCGTTCAGTCAAGAATATGACTAGTGTGGCTGGAGATGTTCAAGAGGGCCCTGAAACATAAACCAGACGACGGGCCACACAATTGGGTATCAATAGACGATCTCCACAGCGAATTTTGGTAAAATACTTGAAGATGAAGATTACAGCCAAGACCTCCTGGAGATGATGAGGATGATTTTCCAATGAAAATCGCCATTAGGCTCTATGGTGAGAGTGGGGAAATCAAACGAAGAATTGCTCTTACCAATCGCTGTTTCTATGAGCTAAGAAGGCAATTGAGTAACGAACCCATTTCTCGAACTACTAAGCTTATCCTGTATACGACACTAATCACCCCAGACCTGTTGTATGGCACAGAGGCAAGGACTTTATCAAAATCTAATGAGGATGCCCTTGGTTACTTCGTGAGGAAAGTTCTTCGAGTGATCTTTTGTCCCGTCTGCATAGATGGCGATTGGAGGAGAAGGCCAAACTATACGACCTATACAATGACTTCGACTTAGCCAGAAGAGTTCACATACAGCGACTAAGATGACTGGGTCATGTAGAGCGGATGGAGCTCAACGTTCCAGACCGGAAAGTCTCAGATGCCACCCCGGATGGACGGCGCAGTAGAGGACGACGTCGCGGTAGGTGGCGCAAACAATTGAAGAGGGACCTCAACCAACTTGGCGTGTGCAACTGAAGGCAGCTGGCACATAACATGGCTGGCTGGAGAGGTTCGTTGGTTGACGCTCATATCCAGCCCGGACTGTAGTGCCACCTATGTAAGTAAATACGTAAGAGTGCGTCACCATTATACAGTGTTACGCCCCAATGGATGATTCGTCTGAGGATGAGAAAAAAAGCTTCTACAATCACTTAAGCGACAAAGTAGGCAACGACAATGAAGGGCTCAAACATGTTATTGGGAAGCATGAACTAGGCAACCGCAATGAGAACGGCGAAAGGTTTGTGGATTTCTGCAGTGCCAATCGCCATGCTTGAGCAAAGACCTGTCAACTGAGTTTCCAACGACAGACAAGCTACCTTCAATCAAATTGCCATCAGCTGCCGCTTTAGGAGCAGTTTCTTGGATGTCTGAAACAAGCGAGGAGCAGATGTGGAGATAGTAAGAGATCCCCATTTTATGATAGCTACTCTCCAGCTACGGACTGCTGCAGTTCGAAGATCACAGGACAACACAAGAACGCCCAGGTTTAACATCGACAGACTAAGTGATCCCTCAGTGCGCCAACAATAATAAGGGAGCACCTTTCGCAAGTTGTGGGAGCAATCAGCAGCTCACTGCCCGCAACCATCCAAGAACATTGGTGTGCTGTGAAAAATGTTTTTATATCTAGTGCTGAAAGAATTGTTGGTCAATCGCAGGGAAGACATAGGGCGTGGCTTCCCAAGGTAACCTGGAGACGGATTGACGAACGAAAACAGTAGAAATATCGCATTGCAGCTACTCCAGCAGCAGGGAGAAGCGAGCTAGATTCCCTATATCGCATGAAGATGAGAGAAGTTCAGCGTAGCGTGCGACGTGACAAGCGTAACTACATCAGCGCGCTGGCTACAGAAGCAGAAGAAGCTGTACGGAGGTGCGACAGCAGGACCGTCAATAGAATCACCAAAGAGCTAACAGGTGGTCGCAGCTCCAGCCAACACCCAGTGAAAAGCCTAGACGGCTCCTTGCTCATTTCGGATGAGGACTAACTCAAGAGATGGAAATAGCATTTTGCTACGGTTTTGAACCGCGTATTCGCTAGCTATATGCTCCTAAATCAGACTAAGGTGCCCGAGGTGAGAAGTTCCCGAATACGCACCACGACTCCCAGTAATGATGAGATCACTACCGCGATCAAGGCACTCAAAGCCAACCAAGATGGTAGGACTTGACGGTATTCCACCATAGCTCTTACGAGAAGCGCCAACAACATCGGCTGACCTTCTGCTTCCACTTATATAGAGAGCTTGGGAAGCTGAGATCTTTCCTGATGAGTGGAAAAGGGGAATGATCGTCAAGCTTCCTAAGAAAGGAAATTTTATGGAATGCTGCCTGCTGTAGCTAAGATAATAGCTAAAATCATCCTGGAGTGAATCAAACAACATCTCTAAGATACACTCGATGCCGAACAAGCAGGTTTCCGCTCTGGATCCTCCTGTGCCGACTACAGCAACACCCTGCGGAATATCATCGAACAGTGTGTTGAATATTGATCGCCACTGCACCTGGTGTTCATCGATTTTGAGAAGGCGTTCGATAGTGTCAACAGGGAGTTTATTTGGCGTGCCTTACCCAGGAGAGGTATTCCCGATAAACTAATTGCCATTATCAAAGCTACGTATGAAGGCTGCAAATGTCACGTTCTGCACAGGGGGAGGTTGTCTGAGGAATTTGAGATCCAAAATGAGGTAAGACAAGGCTGCAACCTTTCACCAATATTATTCCTATTGGTGATTGGCGATGTGCTTCATGCAGCTTTGTCGGCGGGAAGCGGAGGATTTCGATGGACTCCTACATCTCAACTGAAACATCTTGACTTCGTTGACGATGTATGCTTACTCTGTCACAGAATTTGCACCTCCACCAAATGCCAGCAGATGTGGAGAGAGAGAAAGGCATTATCAGCATTGGAATGAGCTCATCAGCTCAAATATGCATTACTGGACAACCGGTAGAGAGAGTAGAGGATTTCCAGTATCTTGGGAGTATTGTCTCGACCGATGGTGGAACCGAACTGGATATAGCCAACAGGATCGCCAAAGCAAAGTCCGCGTTCGGGATGTTGTCCAAACTACGGCGATGCAATGAAGTTTGAACACCAAGCTAAGACTATTTCGCTCCAACGTTGCATCCGTCCTGTTATATGGATACAGCACGTGGAGAGTGACCATTACTATCACGAGAAAGCTGCAAGCGATCATCAACAGGTGACTGCGCAGCATCTTAAGGATTTTCTGGCCCAACCGTATCTCTAATGAGCAGATGTACCAGAGAATGGGTTGGGAACTAATAGGTGCAACCATCCAACGACGAAAGTTTCGAAAAGGTGAACATGTTATGCAATGGAACCCTTTGATTCAGGATGGCAGAATACCTGGCAGTTCGAGGAGCACATGGCGCAGATCAGACGAGAACCTCGGAAACCACCTGACCAAGGCAAATTGTAGCGCTCCATATCTTTCCTCTCACCAGTCGCCAAGATATACCAACGACTGTACGGTCCTTACAACTGGGCCCAACGTGCCAACACTATGCACAGCGCTGAACTCCTATCTCTCTGTCCTGGACGGATTTCTCAGAGACCACAACTTACAACTGTCGAGAAAACGTCAGCCACACTCTTCACGTCCTGGACAAGGGAGATAAGGTCAATCCTAGACATAGACATAGCAGGACGTCGAATTCTAACTTCCACCCAACCAAGACTTCTTGGCGTCACTTTTGACAACATGATGATGTTCGCCGCGCATGCATCAAACAACAGAAGCCGACCTAGACCTCGAAACAATGTACTCAAGTCCTCCTGGAGGATGGATGAAAAGACGCTACTCGCCACATACCTACAAGGCAATCGGTCGCTCTGTGCTGAACTATGCGGCCCCCATTTGGACACCGCAGCTGATTGACACAAACTGGCAGCGTCTTCACGCCTGCCAAAACACAAGCAGTTCCTTCTAGCTTGCTACCTCCAAGACCACCCTAATCATCCGCTGACAATGGTACCACAACCACCCGGTTTCATTCGCAAAGGGCTCCAAATCTACAAACATGACCTCGATGCCTACACACAGCGCACCAAGATTGACAGACAGACCTACAAAGATGCAATGAAAAGCATTCATCACACGACTGTGTCCCATTCTATGGAGAATCTCTGCCCCAACGTGGTCCTCGGAGCCCGTCCACCACAGATCTCAGACGAAGAACGTAGCCTGCCACGAAGGACAAGGACCACCCTAGCTCAGCTACGCCCAGGTTGGTGACGCTTACTAAACAGCTACAACAACCGTCTTGGCGTCTGACTGAAATGGCCCGCACAACACCAAATATCTTTTCAACTGTCCAGCAAAACCAACCGACTTGCGCCCCCATGGACTTTGGAAACGACCTATAGACCTGGCTCGATTCCTGAGCCTAGAAACTGACTTGTCCCCAGAGGAACCGTAGCTGCTTAAACAACAACAGTCTAGAAAGAGGCACGGCAGTTGGAGAAAAGTTGGGGAGAGCTGAGACGCACTCCCATAAACACGTACACGTTGGCGCGTAAGAGGCCGTGGAACTCACAAGAGGATACAGGCCATACAAAGTAAGAAAGAGTACAGGTTGGTTTGATCGAAGACCAACCGAGAGGCAACCAATTTAGAGGTGGCATCACCATTTATAGGGAATCACAATGAAGCAAAACGCCCCCGTGTAGGAACTCTCTAAGGTGTACTTCCCTCGTGAAAGCATTGCTTCGCAATACTATTGCAGGACACATCAACCCCAACGTAAGCAGAATTCTATCGAAGAATCGAAGCTTCCCAGACTTCATCCCAAGAAACTACTATTTTCCTTGACAAACATACGAAACCGTCTTAAAGGACAGCAACTGACGCACAAGCGTATGCTTCCATAATTCAATTTGAGGAACTCCTCTGTCGACAACTCAAAGGCAATTCGTAACACCGTCGCGTACCAACCATCATCGTCACAAACAACACAACTCTCAATCCATCTGCGCGTATCTCCCTCGGGAATCCATAAAATACAACTCGATCCCAAGATGAATCCACCCCAATACACACCCCCTCACCCCTCACGGTAGCGGCGTGTACTTAATCAAATTAGAAATGACATCATGAACGTACGAGTGCTTAGTATCTACACACTACCAGACCAGTGCGCTTAGTGCATCTACTATAGGATCAAACAGTGAAGGAGGAGGTGGAGGAGGAGTAGAAGGAGGATGAGGAATGAACAACATTGAGAGACAAAAACAAAAAAGAAATTATGTAAACAAAGCACACGCATGCACCACCATCGGCACTCACCCTCGAATCCCTCCTTCAGCTTCATGGTATCGTACTTGGTCAGCGCAGACTTGAGATTGTTACGTTCCACGTCGTTCAGGGTCAGCACCAGTTCGTAAGCCTTGTCCTGGCAGAGGGGTGGCGCCGTACCCAAACGCGCCGTTGGATGATGATGCGGTCCAGCTGTAAACTTCGTAATAAACCGACAAGGGGACGTCATCAACGGCCGTGTAGCCGCTGTTGTCGTCGTCGTCGAATTGCAAGGTGAATCGCTTAGTTTGTACAGACAGCGCGACCAGTGAGCTATATGCAGCAGCTCCCCTGGCTGCTGGTTCAACACCAGACAAGTCCGTTGGAGCAATTTGTTCATCGCGATCCGCTGAGTCATAGCCTTTCGAGTGTTTTCAGTCACAAATATTGGATTTTGCTAAAAAATCAAACAACTTCCCGAACTGCAAAGCATTTATGTAAGAATTTGCTTCATTGGAATACACTGGGTGGCTGGCACTGGGGGCAATGGCCAACTTTGAACGCACACGCTCGAGGCAATTTGGGTATTTTCGCGTTGACACGTCCGATGCGCGATGATCAACAGGACGACTCTGATTGTTTTTCTTTTTGTGGAAATTTTCCCCTGGGGTACTAGACGAGGGTGCGACTACGGATGCAGAGACGAGCAGTTTTCTTCGATAACTTTGCGCCGCGACGATAAGAGATGAACTGTCAGAGAGTGGAAGACGGGATAATTTTGTTCGAATAGTTTTTGTTTCTTTTTCGCGGATGAAATGCGTGGGTGGGAGCGGATTGAAAGGAGAAAATCGAATGAAAACAAAATTCAGTGATTTTGACAGGCGGACGTATGATGGAAAATAAAACTTCGATACTCGATGTGGGAATGACGTAAGGGTTTTAGTTTTGCGCTCAGTGTTCTCAGATGTGAGGGCATTTGTGGGGTTTTGGTTGAGGTATGTGATGGAGTGCGTTTGAATAGATAGCCGTTAGCAACAAAGTTTAATTTTTTGAATTTCAAATATAGATTTAGATAACTAGATTAGGTTAATTGATTTTATTTATTTATTTAAATTTATTACAGTGTAAATAAATTACAAAATAATATTACATAATTATCACTAGCTACCAGGGCTATCGGCTAAATTTTAAAATATATGAATAGAAAGTGAACGAGCATGAGATATCACGGTACATTCACCCTGAAACTCATGCCGGACACGTTTTTTTAAATAATTTTGTCAAGTTTGATGATTTTTAAAAGCTTGAAAGTTAAATTAACATTTTGCTCAGTAGGATCTCTAAGAATTTCTTAAAGAGTCTTATTATTAGTATGTCTACTTAGAATAATTTGAATGCTATTGCACCTACAGAGAAGATGCGATATGGTTAGCTTTCCGGCGTTGCATATGTGACATTGTGGTGGATCGCTTTTCGATAGCAAATGGTTGTGTGTTGCATAAGAGTGGCCCATACGTAGACGAATAAAACATTTAATAATATTGCTTGAACAGTTGGTTGGATAAATTGCCATTACACTAGCGGGGTTGATGATTGAATAATGATGATTGATTTGCGTCCAAGAATCTTGCCTTACCATCGTACAAAAAATAGAGCGTGACCGGCTCAGTTGGTATCGCCACGTTCAAAGAAGAGATCATTTGAACCCTGTTAAAAAGGCAATATCAATGCAGGTTTCAAAGACATCGCGATGTAGGAAAGGCAGGCCTATAAACGCCTGGATCAGACAAATGCGACGACATCGACATTTCATTGGCCTCAGTAACCGAGTGGTCCAAAATCGGCAGGCCTGCCGATATTTTCTGAGGTCAAATAGGCGAACCCCACAGGCGGATCAGTAGAAATGCGGTGAAGTGGGAGGGTTGTGATCCCTTGTTTTCGGATCATAGCCTCGCTGATAAAAGGAAGAAGAAGAAAGAAGAAGAATCTTGCCTTACATTGTCCGAGTGTGTTTTAATTTTTTTATATTGTAAGATCTTCTTGTTTGGAATGTAAAAAGTGATCAGTGGTTCTTGTGTTGCAGATTTTGCCGCACTGTCAGCCAATTCATTCCCTTTTATACCAGTATGACCTGGTATCCAGATCAGTTTTATTCGGTTGCTATGCTCTACGAGTTTGTCTCTGATTCCCCTTGGATAATTGGAGTCCGGTTGTTGGTGTTAATAACAGCGTTTATAGTTGAGAGGCTGTCGGTACAGATGAGAATTTTATTATTTGTTTTTATTTTGGTGGCGCAGAGAACTGCAGAGGATTCAGCTGATAGGACTGATGAGAATAGTGGGAGAACACATTTGTTTAGAACTTTGCGGATCTCGTCCATCACTTGATAGATGTGTTTTGATAGCGGTGTTTTTTTTTTTTTTTTTTTTTTTTTGCCGAGAGCAGGTGAAAAATCTTCCAAAGACACCATAAGGCCCGACCGCGCGTGCTTATGGTAGTGTGAGATTTTTACTCACTAAAAAAACACCTCTCCTCAAAATTAATACTACAACTAAGCCAGTGCTTATCCAGTAGTTTTATTTTCGCTTACGAGAATCGTTATTCTAGAAAAAGATGATCGTATGTGATTAAAAAATAAATGTAGCACTTTAGACAGGTAACAGATAAGGTAACAGAAGCAAAATCTCCGAATATTGGCGTGCAGTCTTATGCTCAAGCGGCGAAGACAGTTAAGGGTACGTACACGACCGACAACTCACGGAAGATCAAAGCAAGAAACCGTCCAAACTTTAATGTAAAAACTCCTTCTCAAGTTGCGACATTGAAAAATAATGATAGAGGTAGTTCAGAAGATCATGTATCCAATGTTTTTTCCCCAATTCTTGCGAAACTTGAAGAGCAATGCAAAACAAATAAACTAATTTTCGAGAGACTAGTTGCACTAGAAAACAACATTCATAACACGCGCACTTCAACCAGAATATGAAAGATTAAAATTCTTACTTGGAACGCCAACGGGCTTATACGAAGACTCGACGAGTTAGAAATCTTTATACGAGAAAAAGACATTGATATATGCTTGGTCTGTGAAACTCATCTGACAAAGCAATCGAATGTTAAGATAAGGGGATGTAGCGTGCATCACGCCTTCCACCCATCGGAAAGAGCCAGAGGCTGATCATCTTTGTTTATAAAAGAATCCATAGAACACTCAGCGGAAGTAAAGATTGAATTAGAAGCAATGCAAGTAAGCACGGTACGCGTTAGAAATAGACATTTTGTCTTCAACATTTCGTCTATATATTGTCCACTGCGATGTAAACTTGAAGAAAGTGATTTCACAAACATCTTCAACTTGATTAAACCAAATTTTATTATTGGTGGTGACTTCAACGCGAAACACCCCTTCTGGGGCTCAAGGTACGCCTCTCAGAAAGGTAGAAAGCTTTATAATGCGGGTATGCAATTCAGTTGTGATTTTTACTCGACGGGTAAACCAACATATTGGCCAACTGATAGAAATAAGATACCATATCTGATTGATTTCTTTGTTGTTAAAGGAATATCTAGCAACTGTATAAAAGTTGAAGAAAGCTTTGATCTCTCCTCTGATCATTTTTTTTTTTTTTTTTTTTGTCGGGATAGGAAACACTCGACTGGAGCACTCAGACACAACTGGTCCATTGTACTGCCAGAGAGCAAACCCTGATTTACCCATTTTACTGGAATTTCCTTGACTTTCGAAGAAAGCCAAGCAAGCACTTCAGTGATGAGGAGCTTACAGTACCAGCACTCACCACATCCGCACCGAAGATCTGCCACCTGATACGAGCAAAGGCCGGACACTCACAGAGATAATGTTCCACGGTGTCGTCGCTCTCTCCACAAGCGTCGCAGATTGTAGTGTCACTTAAGCCTAACACGTTAAGGTGCTTGGCAAAAGCGAAGTGGCCTGTCAAGACGCCGATAAGTTGTCTACAGTCTTTTCTGCTGAGAGACAGCAAGAATGCCGCTGATTTCTTACAGACGTCCGGGAGCATGCGTTTAGTCAACCTGCAACCTGGAGAGTCATGCCACACACAATTGTGCTCGTGAGAGACCCAATCAGCAATGGAAGCCCTAACCGAGGACGCTGGAAGACCCAACGCGGGTTCGGGACCTGAGAAAGCCTCCTCTGAGCCTTGTCTAGCAATCTCATCGGAGATCTCGTTCCCCAAGATCCCAGTGTGACCTGGGACCCAGATGAGAGACAGAGAATTCAGCCTTGCGACCGAGTTCAAAGAGTTTTTGGTTTCACGAACTATTTTGGAAGTGGTTAAAGGGTTAAGCAAGGCCTTAAGCGCAGCCTGACTGTCACTACAGACACAAATGCTACGTCCCTTCCACCTGTTCTTCACAACATAGTTCATGGCCATTAGGATTGCATACGTTTCCGCTTGGAAAACAGACGCATATTTGCCTAACGAGAAGTGAAGTCTAATGTTGTCGACTTCCACGAAGACACCAGCGCCAGACCCTTGACTGGTTTTGGAACCGTCCGTGAAAATACGACTACATTCCATTCCCGGCTCAGACTCTGACCGAAGCCAGTTCTGGACACAAGGAAAGTCGACTCTGAATTTGCGCATCAGCTGGAGTTCTGGTGTCATTGCATCAGACGGCATATCCATAAGACAGGAGTCGTAAGATAAGTGTCGCGCAAGTTCATCAAAGTTCCAGTGTGGAGTATACCAAAAACCGCCTCGCCTAAGACGATGGATGGCTTTGATAGTGCAACCCATGATATAAGTATCAAGGGGAGGTAAGTTCAGCAAAGCGTCTAGAGCAGAGCCAGGCGTACTCGGGAAAGCTCCCGAGCAGCCGAGACAAGCCGTTCTTTGGAGTTTCGCGGAAAAGGCAACCACATATTTACGCGAGAGCCCCTTCCACCAAACAACCGACGCATATGCGAGGAATGGTCTTATCATAGCCGTGTAGATCCAGAGAACCTTATTCGGTGATAAGCCCCAAGTCTTGCCAAAAGCACCCTTACACTGCCAGAAGACTGAGAGCGCCTTGGATGTTTTCGACTCGACGTGTTTGGACCAATGAAGTTTCTTATCTAAAATCACTCCCAGATATTTGGCTTCATTGGAAATGCGAATGGTGACGCCTTTTAGTACTGGCTGAGTCAGACCGGTCAAAATCCTCCTTCTCGTAAAAAGAACAACCTCAGTTTTAAGAGGATTCACCGAAAGCCCACTCCTAGTACACCATTCATCGATCATGTCCAGAGCCGCCTGCGCGTTAGCACAGACCGTCGCCAGGCATGGCCCGACAGAAAGTACGGCGACATCATCCGCATATGCCTGAGCGTAGACGTTAGAACTATTTAGAGTGTTCAACAGAGAGTCGACCACCATGCACCATAACAATGGAGACAGAACGCCACCTTGCGGACAGCCCCTGTTTACCCCTGTCATAACATATTGGCCACAATCCGCATCCACTACCAACGTTCTATTCATTAGCATTGCTTTAATCCACAACACTAATGTTTCATCTACCCCGTGTTGTCTGGCAGAGTCGCACATGCAGTCAAAAGTCGCATTGTCAAAAGCACCCTCAATGTCGATGAAGATACCCATCGCGTATTCTTTCCTATCAAGCGCACATTCAATTCTGGCCACTCGATTTTGAAGCGCGGTCTCGCAGGATTTCCCACGCTGATAGAGAAGAAGAATGCTGCATCTCCGATAGTGGATGCAGCTTCAAAGCAACTTTGCGCACGTGAAATTCCACCAGTCTCTCCATACTTTTCAGTAAGAAGGAAGTCAAACTTATAGGTCTGAGACTCTTGGGAAGCGAATAGTCCTCCTTACCAATTTTCGGTATGAAAGCTACTCTAACTGTCCGCCAAGGTGTAGGAATATATGCCAGCGCCAATCCAGCGGTGAAAATTATTTTCAGAGTTGGCAATATCTGATCTATACCCTGTTGCAGCATTGCTGAATATATTCCATCGGTGCCAGGCGATTTGAAACCATCAAAAGATGCCACAGCATATTTGATGGCCTCAACTGTTACCACGGCTGATGGACTATACCAGCTACGCGGAGTTTTCTGACTTAGATCAAGCTCAGCCTGGGTAAGCGAGCCAAGCTGCGACCTAGTGGCTATCTGATTGCCAGGAAAGTGAATCTCCAGCAGAAGACTAAAAGTTTCCGCTTTCGTCTCAGTAAACTTGCCATCAGACTTTCTCAGTGACTCCAGTTTGCTTGCTCCTTTTGAGGACCTTAACCAACCTTCTGGTTTCATCGAGTGTCTTAATCTTTTCACAAAAATCTCTATAAGAAGGACTTTTCGACAACCGAATTAACTTCTTGTAGTCTTTTTGCTTCGATCTAAAAATATCCCAGTCACCTTCTAAATTTTTCTTGAGTGTTTAGAAGTGAATTTAGAAGTTTTCTGGATTCTTTCCTAAGTCGCTGCAGTTCTGGGGTCCACCAGGGAACCGGAGTTCTGCAGGGGGTTTTTGTCAATGGGCACGTCAGTTCAAAACAGCTGGTAAGGATACTGGTCAGGTTTTGAACAGCATCCTCAACCTTTCGTTTCGTTCTGAGTTTAGTTGGAGTTTTGACAGATCTGTCTAGCTCTTCCCTAAACTGCACCCAGTTGGTTTTCCTTGGATTCCTCCTCTCCTGCAAAGTTATGGCCTCGCATTCGATTTGGAAAGCGATGTATCTATGGTCTGACAAGGATACCTCCGGCAGTACCCTTCAGTTAGTAATTGACTTGAAATACCCATTAGATAAAGTCAAATCAATTACCTGCTGCCTCCATGCCGTAACAAAAGTTGGCTGGGACGATAGTATAAAGTCTAAGAGATGGTTTCCTCGTGTGTTACATTTGCTGCTGCCCCAGACTGTATTCTGAGCATTCGCGTCGCAACACATGACTAGTCCCATCTCCCGAGTGTCACAGTACTTTATGAGTTCGGCAACCGCCTTCGGTGGTGGAGGCATTACCGAATCATAAGGGAAGTAAGCCGACGCAACGACGAAGGTTTTCCAACTTCCGGTCGTTTTGTAGCTTACAGCTGCAGCAACCAGGTCCTGTCTCCTCTGATCATTCTCCAATCATTATGACGATAAGCGAAGCTTTGATTAAAAAAGTAGGACCGGCCAGATTAACTGGCGCGAAAACTAATTGGGACGGCTTTAAAAAAGATATTGAAGCAAATATTGAGCTGAGCGTATCACTTAAAACGCCCTATGAACTTGAAGTTGAAGTAGATCGCTTCGTCGAAATCTTACAGGATGCCGCGTGGAAGAATACTCCCAAACTAAAGAGAACCCCGGCCAGTTACATTAAAATTTATCCGCAGGAAATAAAAGAGATGATTAAGGAGAAGAGAAAAGCGCGTAAAAGATGGCAACAAACTCGGGCTCCGCAACATAAAGCACATCTTAACCGTTTGTGCAACTCACTAAAAAGATCTATTAAAGACCTTAAGAATAATGAAATACAAACTTACCTAGAAAGCTTAACGGCAGAAAAAGATTCTAACTATTCGCTTTGGAAGGCTATAAAAGGTATTAAAAAACCTCAAATTCAAGCCGCGCCAATTAGGAAAAATCAAGACGAATGGGCCAGGCATGATAAAGAGAAAGCGCAAGTTTTTGCCGCCCACCTGGAAGAAACTTTCAAACCGTTTGATGGACAAGCTCTTATTGAAAATATAAATACGTCGTATATAGACAATAGCGTAATAAGAAATGCAACGCTTACCGAACTTAAGGAAGAAATAAAGAAACTTAAACCTAAGAAAGCTCCTGGATACGACCTAATTACGGGAGAGGTTCTTAAAGCACTACCAAGAAAAGCTCTAATTAAGCTTCTGTTCATTATAAACGCCGCGATTAGACTAGAATATATTCCCAGTCAATGGAAAGTCGCCGAAGTTATAATGGTCCTTAAACCTGGAAAACCGCCGAATGAAAAAACCTCTTATAGACCGATTTCGCTTCTTCCAATTATATCCAAAGTGTTCGAGAGAATATTGGTTAGGCGAATACAGCCGGTTATAGAAGAAGGGCATCTCATCCCTGATCATCAATTCGGATTTAGAAGTAAGCATTCTACAGTTGAACAAGTACATCGAATAACACATGTAATCGAAAAATCACTTGAAGAAAAAAAGATTTGTTCAAGCGTATTCCTTGACGTTTCTCAAGCCTTTGACAAGGTCTGGCACGAAGGCTTAAAGTTTAAATTACGACAAGTTCTGCCAGAGCACCTATATAATATTTTGAAGAACTACCTTACGAATAGGCTATTCCGCGTCAAATGTGGAAACGAATATTCAGATTTTAAGGAAATAATGGCTGGGGTGCCGCAAGGAAGCGTTCTTGGTCCAGTCTTATATCTATTGTACACTCGTGATATACCGCAAGTAGAAGGCACTGAGCTAGCTACATTTGCCGACGACACTGCTATCTTGGCAGTAGGTAAAACGGTCGAAGATACTACAGAAAAATTGCAAGAAGCTTTGAATAGAGTAACTGAATGGACAAAGATTTGGCGAATCGCACTCAACGAGACCAAATCTGTTCATGTAAATTTTACTTATAAAAAAATAAATAATTTGCCGATCTTTTCAAACTCGGTTCAAATCCCGTTTGCAAACGAGGCTAAGTATCTTGGAATGACACTTGATACAAAGCTGAAATGGAAAACGCACGTTAAGAAAAAACACAAAGAACTAGATAACAAATATCGAGAAATGTATTGGTTGCTTGGAAAATATTCCAAGCTTAATATATATAACAAACTGCTTTTATATAAGCAAGTGCTAAAGCCTGTATGGACATATGGTATACAACTCTGGGGTTGTACTAAAATAAGTAATATTAAAATTTTACAAACTTTTGAAAACAAAGTGCTAAGAGGTATTGTAAATGCGCCATGGTATATCAGAAATAGCGATATCCACAGAGACCTTGGCATTAAAACAATCGAAGATGAAATTCAAACCTACGCGAGAAAGCATAGAAGTCGACTAGAAAGTCACGTAAATATTACAGTCCTCCAACTTTTGGAAGAAAGAAATTTACTGCGCCGTCTACAAAGAACCAAACCTTTAGACCTAGCGCGATAAGTAACCGCGTCTAAACTGCGGAGCTGGCAGGAACTTCCAATGGGAAGGTACCTGCAAAACGTCATTATTTCGCGAAACGAAAACTACTTGATAAGTCGAATACTTAGTTGTAGTAAAAATAAAAACAAGTCTGTTTTGAAGGGAGGTTTTTTAGTGGGTAAGAATCCCACACTACTATGAGCACGCGCTGTCGATCCTCATAGTGTCTTGCTGAAGATTTTCACCTACCCTCGGAAAAAAAAAAAAAAAAAAACTTTAGACAGGTTAAATTCCAATGAAAGTTCCTGCCTTTTTCACGACCTTCATATGCTATGACGCGAGGTCAAAAGGTTTTGTCCTTTGAAGACGACGAATTGAATTGTTCGCGTCAAGTAGTTGAGTGATAGTACGGTTGCAATGGCCGTGAACACGATCTTTGTGTTTACGCGCAAATTTTGTTATCTCTTCGACGACGCTGGGAATTCCCAGATCCCGATGAATATCTTCGTTACGTACATACCACGGTGCATTAACGATCGTTCTAAGAACTTTATTTTCAAAAGTTTGTATGATGTTTCTATTGCTTCTCTTGGTACAACCCCATAGTTGTATACCATACGTCCACACTGGCTTTAGCACTTGCTTATAGATAAGCAGTTTGTTATGTAGGCTCAACTTCGAATGTTTTCCGAGTAGCCAGTACATTTGTCGGTATTTGTTTTGAAGTTCGTCGCGTTTCTTTTTCACGTGCGATTTCCATTTGAGCTTGACATCTAGAGTCATTCCTAGATATTTTGCTTCGTTTGCGTACGGTATTTGAGCCGAGTTTAGATATACAGGCAATCTATCCACTTTTTTGTACGTAAAGTTGACGTGAGTAGATTTGCTTTCGTTCAGCACAATACGCCAAGAATTCGTCCAAGCGTGGACTTTATTAATAGCATGTTGAAGCTTTCCGGTTGCTGCTTCAATAGTATCTCCCGTTGTCAATATCGCCGTATCGTCCGCAAACGTGGCGACGACACAGTTTCTTTCTTGCGGGATGTCACGCGTGTAGAGTACATATAGAAGTGGGCCAAGGACACTTCCTTGCGGGACTCCGGCTGCAATCTCCTTGAAGTGAGAGTAATCGTTTCCGTGCTTAACACGAAAGAGTCTCTCGGTGAGGTACGATCGCAAGATTAAAAAGAGTTGCCGTGGCAGTAGTCGTTGCAATTTATATTCCAAGCCTTCGTGGCAAACCTTATCGAAAGCTTGTGAGACGTCAGAGAAATACACCACAACAAATCTTTTTTTTCTTCCAGAGCTTTCTCAATCACGTCAGTTATTTTGTGGACTTGGTCAATTGTAGAATGTTTAATTCTAAATCCAAACTGATGGTCAGGAATGAGACGTCTTTCGTCGATTACGGGCTGTAGACGTTTGGAAAGAAGTTTTTCGAATATTTTTGAGATAACCGGCAATAGGGAAATAGGCCGATATGATTTCTTCTCATTTAGCGGCTTACCTGGTTTCAGGACCATTATAATCTCGGCGACTTTCCATTGTCTCGGAACATAGAGCAATCTGAACGAAGCGTTGATCAAATAGAGCAGTTTGATAATAGCTTTATTCGGCAATTCCTTGACTACCTGCGCCGTTATCAAGACGTAACCCGGAGCTTTTTTCGTCTTTAAATTTTTAATCACTTCCCTCAGTTCAATCAATGCAACTTTTTTTACTTTAAAGTTGTCAGATGTCGTGACTGGAGAGTCGGGCGTTAACGAAGGGCCGTCGAACGGCTTAAACGTTTCTTCTAAGTTTAGAGCAAAAAGTTCTGCCTTTGCTTTGTCGCTCTTTGCCCAGTTTCCGGATGCCTTTTAGCGCTTCCCAAGGCGAATAGTTTGATTCTCTTTCACCGGAGAGATTTTCAAGGTAGGTCGCTATCTTTTTACTTTTAAATTCGCGAATACTATCTCTAAGCCGATTGCATAGTCGGTTAAGGACCGTTTTATGCTGCGGTGCACGAGTGATTTGCCATTTCTTTCGTGCTTTTCGTTTCTCCCTCACCAGTTCAATGATTTCTCTGGGATAATGTATGATGTAGCGGTGTGATGGCTTATACTAGAGCTCAAGATGCCTGGAATCGACATCGGGGACGTATCACGTCCCAAGCGGTATCGCCGCGACGATGAGCGATTCACTTGAAGAGGCTCGAAGTAAAACTAAAAGATAATCATCCTACCTAGTCTCTCCCATCCTTCTTCCCCACCCAACCCCCAACTCTTTCCCCTGGGCTGGATCAAGGTGTCAACCGTACCGTGCCGAGGATCTGCCTGGCTGACGGCCCAGGACAACCAAAAATAGCTCAGTCGCAAACGGTGTATCCAGAGACAGCGGGCACGCTCTGGTATCAACTGCCTTATCTGCATAATGCGGGGCCCTGTGCAGACTGACCACCCTTTCCCTAGCTACTCGTGGGACCAACATTTCAAACAAAAACAAAAAACCAGACCTTGAGGCCGGACCTCAACAACAAAACCCGGAAACAGCCGACATCGTCAGCAGCTCTAAAAGCACTACACGTGTGGAAGAGCATCTGCAGAATCTCTGCATCGATGATTCCGTCAGCGAGTGCTCCGTGCTGTCGGACGAACTGAATAGCGCTACACCCACGTGCAGTTCAGCTCCTCCATCTCTTCGCAAGCTCACTGACCAAGAGATAAAATCGCTAAGTCGTGAGACTAAAGCGGCTTTCCGCATCCTTGACCGACTAGGCAAAAAGGCGGAAAAGGAGTGGAGTCAGCAAGAGCGGGAATCCCACGTCTGGGCAACTGATATTGCCAAACAGTTCAGCGAGCTAATGAAGCTAAAGCCTCTGCGGCACTTCGCTACCCGTGGGCAACGCCACCCAACCACCCGTGGCACACGCCACCCTTCCACCCGTGGCTCACGCCAGTCCTCCACCCGGGGCACTCGCCAACCCACGAATCGAAGAGTGAATTCCTCTCCTCGAAAGAATCGCTCCCACGCTAACGACACACCGAGTCGATCTGGTTTACCAAACCAAGCTGGGGGCCAGTCCGTAGTCGCGATAGACTCTGCACCCAAGAGACGCAGGTCCGTAGACGAGGAATCCAAAGCTACGAAGAAGACAAAGAGCTCAGTGAGCTCCAAACCCTTTTCCGAGACGGTCAAGGACAGCCTCGTCGTCGCGATAGTGGACCTGTCCGACGAAGAGGGGAGGATCTTCTACGATAAGTGGAGGCTCATTGAAGGCAGAGTCATGAACTGCCTTTACGAGCGTATACTAACTCATTCTAATTCTCCACCCACCTTTCAAGATGCTGGCTGGCATCAAGGCTTTGTTAAGCTGATCGCATGCGACGATCAGAACTCGGTCGACTTCATCGCCGCTGCCATTAGCAGCATAGGTGAAATCTGGCCAGGAGCCAAGCTCAAGGCAGTGGAACGGAGCTAAATCCCCCACAGGCCGAAAGCGAGGATCTGGGTTCCACTCAAACCGCCCGAGCCAGCAAAAGTCCTTAGCCTGATTGCCTATCAGAATCCGGACCTACCAGTCAAAACTAGAAGGCATTTGAGGAGCCACCGAGCTCCAAAAAAAAAACGGATAACGACACCAAGAGATCTGGCCGCTCTTTAACTGCCGACACAATACCTCTACTCCGCGCGAAGGGGTTTAAGATCCGTTGTGGACTGAAGGTAATTGATGTAAGGCTTTTCACGGCGGACCGTAATAGCATCGCAGGTCCCGACGACCTAAACGCTACCGTCGTGGAGAGGTCCCTATCAGCTCATAATGATGCTAAAACTGATACAGATTAATCTCCACCATTCTTCCTTAGCATCCGCTAACCTGTTACTTCGCCTCAGTGAACGAGGCTTTGACATCGCCCTGATCCAAGAACCTTGGGTAAGAGATGACACCGTCATAGGACTGAGGGCCCCAGGATATACGCTATACCACGCGAAGAATGTAGGTAGAACCCGAGCTTGCATTCTTGCTAAAACCTCCTTAAACTTAACTTTTCTTCTCCACCAAAGCACAAGAGACCTAGCAGTAACACTGCTTAAATCAAAAAATACCGCCATCTGGCTGGCGTCAGGATACCTACCCTATGAAGACCCCGAGTCTGCTGCATCCAAGGAAGTGGAAGAAGTGGTAGATGAAGCAAGGAGGAGAAGAGAAGCCATCGTATTGGGGTGCGACACCAACGCGCACCATGATCTATGGGAAAGTACCGACACTAACCGTCGAGGTAGGTCTATTTTCGAGTATTTAGTAGGCACCGACCTAGTAGTTTATAACAGAGGAAATAGTCCTACTTTTATTACCAAGACCCGGCAAGAGGCTTGACGTCACCGTTGCTTCCCAAAGTATCTATCCTGCAATTTCCAACTGGACTGTATCTGACAATCATTCGTTTTCCGATCACCGCTATCTGGAGTACAAACTGGAAATCTGTCACAGTACCGCACCCTTGGTCTTCCGCAATCGATGGAAAACCGACTGGTGCTTACACAATAAATTCCTCTCTACTAAACTATCCAATCAGGTGTACACTACACCAACTACACAGTTGGAATTAGACAAGCTAAACACCGTTCTAACTTCTGCACTTAATACAGCTTTCATCGAATCCTGTCCGATCACAAGAAGAAAGGTGGGCAATCGTCCCCCATGATGGAATGTAGAACTTAACAGTCTTCGCTGCACAAGCAGGAAACAATTCAATAAAGCCAAACAAACAAGGCTACCACTGGACTGGGAGATCTACAAAGAAAGTCTGAAGAACTTCAAAATAGAGGTTCGGAAAGCTAGACGCAGATCCTGGCGCGGTTTTTGTCAGAGTATTGACAACACGTCTCAATCCTCTAGACTGCGAAAAGTCCTCTCCAAAACACCAACTATACCTAGTGTCCTCATGAATCCCAATGGATCCTGGGCTGAATCGGACGAAGCATCGCTCAACCTGCTCATGGACACTCACTTCCACGGCTGCACGCCTACCCCCAACGATGATCACGCCCTGGTAAATGTTGCACGCCCACAGGCACCTCCTCATCTTATCAGCGAAGATAAGCTGAAATGGGCAGTAAACAGTTTCGAACCATTCAAATCCCCGGGACCGGATGGTGTTTTTCCGACCCAGATTCAGACGGCCTTCAATATAGTATGGTAGTATCTTTCCTGTATTCTGAAGGCTTGTCTTGAGCTCGGAATAACACCAACTGCCTGAACCGAGGTAAGAGTGGTCTTTATACCCAAAGCAGGCAAGACATCGCACACCCTCCCAAAGGACCTTAGACCTATTAGTCTAACGTCCTTCCTTCTCAAGATTCTGGAAAGAATCCTGGACCTACACATCAAGGCCACTATTGATAGCACCCTACTATCCACGTCACAGCACGCCTACCAAAAAGGTAAGTCTATCGAAACGGCTTTGCACTCCATCATCCACCCTATCGAAAAATCACTCTCAATCAAAGAGTTCACCCTAGTGTCATTTCTAGACATAGAGGGAGCCTTCAACAACGTTGAAACAAATTCGACTACCAGTGCCTTACGTAGGCTCAACATCTGCGAACCCATCTGTTGTTTCATAGAACACATTCAAAAGAACAGTGTAATAACAGCATCCTTCGGAAGTAGTACTGTCAAGCGACATGCACATCGAGGCACCCCTCAAGGGGGTGCACTGTCTCCACTATTGTGGAATTTGGTGCTCAACGAGGCTCTTCTAAAGATCAAAAAAACTGGATGCAATGTTATTGCCTATGCAGGCGATGTCGCCATTCTAACAACAGGCAAATACCTGCAGACGCTGGCCGATGTCATGCAGTCTGCTCTTAATGAACTGCTCAGATGGACCGATAAATGCGGCCTCTCCGTTAACCCGACGAAGACCGAGCTAGTTCTATTCACAAGAAAACACAAGCTACCTGACTTCACTCCGCCCAAGATAAGGGGATCCACCCTCAAGCTTTCAAATAGTGCTAGCTATTTAGGCCTAAAGCTTGACCGCAAGCTAATTTGGAAAGAGAATGTCGTCGAACGGGCCATGAAATCGCTGGCCGCCCTATACATCTGCAAGAAAGCAGTAGGCTCCGCCTGGGGCCTTAAACCAAGCATCATGCACTGGCTATACACGTCGGTCATTAAACCGATTCTCATGTATGGAGTATTGGTATGGTGGCCCGCCTTGGAGAAGAAATCCAACCTATCCATAATGGAAAAAACTCAGCGAGTTGCATGTCTCAGTATTACCGGTGCACTGAGAACTTCTCCCACAGCGGCGCTCCAAACCATGCTCCACCTGCTTCCGATTGACATCGTCAGTAAGCAAATGGCTGTCAGCTCGGCAATAAGACTGAGAGGCTCCAATCAGTGGAAGGAGCAACACACGGGACATGCCAATATACTTTCGATGCACCGTCATCTTCCCAATTTCACCCACTGACCATCTGCCCACTGAATATGATTTTAACAAGGGCTACACGCACTCGACACCGGACAGAAGTGAGTGGACGCAACGCAATGTCCTTTACAACGAATCGCTGTCAATTTTCACGGACGGGTCCAAAACCAAGGACGGATTCGGTGCCGGAATTTTCTCGGAAGATCTGGACATACACCTTTCCTTTAACCTTCCAGACTACTGCAGCGTTTTTCAAGCCGAAATTACCGCAGTTCGCAAAGCTGCTGACTGGCTGGCGGCTAGCACACTATCAACACCTGATATTGTTATTTATGTCGACAGTCAAGCAGCCATCAAATCCTTCGCATCCAGCACTACGAGATTTAAGGCAGTGAAAGACTGTCGCATATCTCTTAACAAGATAGCTGGTCAGTACAACCTCACCCTTTGCTGGGTACCAGGTTACTGTGACATACCGGGGAATTGTGCAGCCGACGAACTAGCACGAGAAGGCTCCTCTGGTACAGATAGCATAAGCATCACCGACATCGAAGCGCCAGCGTCTTATGTTAAGTACCTTATTCAAATTGATGCCGAGAAAGTAGCCAATCATCGATGGCAACATCTAGACCAATGTCATACCGCCAGACAGCTCTGACCGATACTCAATAAATCCAGGTCCATCGGACTCTTGAAGCACAAGAGAGGAACCCTCTCAAAAATAACAAATGTCCGCACTGGACACTGCGTCATAGGAAGACATGCCCAGAGATTAGGTATCCCTCATAATGACTTCTGCAGAAGCTGCCGAGATGAAGAGGAAGAAGAGACCATCAGTCATCTCCTGTGCGCCTGTCCTACGCTCGCCAACATCAGGAAGGCCACTCTGGGTGAATACTTCTACAATGATCTTAATGATCTCGGCAACGTCTGCACGGCTAAAATTCTCGACTTCATTCAACGAAGCAAATGGTTCCAAGAGTAAGAGAGTGATCCACCCGCCTTACACATCGGCAGTACAATGGACCTACTTTCTGGTCTAAGTACATCCTCATCGAGGGCCGATCCTAACCTAACCTAACACGTACCGTGCTTACTTGCATTGCTTCTAATTCAATCTTTACTTCCGCTGAGTGTTCGATGGATTCTTTTTTTCCGATGGGTGGAAGGCGTGATACACGCTATATCCTCTTATCTTAACATTCGATTGCTTTGTCAGATGAGTTTCACAGACCAAGCATATACATATTGTAATATTCTTGCTGGGGTTCGTTCAAATAAAACCGTCTTTTGTGTATTTTAATTGTTTATTTATTATCAAACACCAACTTTACTTTAACACAATAGTCAATCACTTTATTCTTTATTTATTTCAAAATAAACGGTCGCTACAGATTTATTTTCACAATGTCGCTTGCTTTCACCACTGGTTGGATATCTCTTGTAATCGCTGTATCCACTTATAAACAACTGTATCGACGTTGGTTGTGGTATGGGTATTTATAGGAAATTGCAAGGGGTTCTAGAACATGCTAGATGTTTCTCCGGGTGAATTGAGGATCATGGAATATTGGGATATTGTGTGGAACAATTAGAAATAAGAAATAAGATTCGGGACAATTGACGAGAAGATTGAAAATGTAGAAGCCAAAATAGAGACATTTGAAACAGCCGTTGAAGGACGACTTGAGAATGTTGAAACGAAGTTTGAGAATGTTGAAATAAAATTCGATAATGTTCAAATGAAAATCGAGACTGTTGAAGGAAGATTCGAGAATTTGGCAAAGGAACTGGAACACGTAAAGAAACAGAAAGTTCGGGAGTATTCAACCGAATTCCCGAGAAGGAAAGAGATGCAGCCTCCCGTCTTCGATGGACAGACGTCGTGGCCGATATATAAGAGGCAGTCCGAAGCTGCGGCAATGACGAACAACTGGGACGACGAAGAGAAGTCCATTGCCCTCACGCTTGCGCTTAGAGGATCAGCTGCAGAGCTACTACAAACTATTCCCGAGGACAAACAACGCAACTACGACAGTCTGGTGAAAGCCATTGAGATGCGATTTGGGGACGACCATATGCAGCAAGTATATAGAGTCCAGTTGCGCAGAAGAGTTCAGGTGAGAGGAGAAACTCTCCAGCAATTGCAAGCGGATATCGAGCGACTGGCACATTTGTCCTATCCAAACGCCGGGGAGGAGATCATTAACGAGATGGCAACCGAAGCGTTTACCCATGCCATAGCTGATGCGAAACTACAAATGGCGGTAAGAATGGCTGCGAAGAAAACGCTCGCCGAAGCTTTGGCGTTTGCTCTGACAATGGAGGCGGCAGACCAGGCGTGTCAGGGAATCCACCGTGTGAGGGAAGTAGCCGCCGTCGAATGCTCTTGCCAGAGGATGGACGTCGAAGTCCGAAACAGCGCACGCCGAGGACGAATTCGTTGCTAGAACTGCAACAAAAGAGGGCACCTACAACGGCAATGCAGAATTCTACCCAGCCACGGAAACTATCCACACTATGGTAATTGGCGACGTAATGGAATACCATCCAACAGGTATAACATCCATCCTGTTGGTCAGGCTTCCCGAAACCAGGAGTGGGGAGACCGCTCAAGAACCAGTTTTGCGGGGCGGAAGTCGGATGTCGGAGTCGACGCCCCCAATACCACCATCCAGGTTCCCCAAACCAAACTCCATTCTAATACAGATGCCTTATCCCGGCAACCATGCGAGATCGACTGCAAGCATTATGTGCGATAGGAAGAGAAGAACCTTCTTTCCATCCAAAGGGTAGGAGCTGAGCCTATCGCCGGTTGGAGTGCAGAAGAAATCCGCAACGCTCAGAAAGAAGACCCAGACATCGAGCCGATATAAGCGTGGTAGGAGTTTATGGAAAAGCCAAATGGACAAGATATCTCGGACAGGAGCCCCACTCTTAAGGCATACTGGGCTCAGTGGGACTCCCTTCATGTGAAAGATGGTGTACTGAAAAGGAAATGGGAAAGGCCGGACGGGAAAGATTTCATAATGCAGCTTGTCTTGCCGCGATCAAAAGTACCCGAGGTGCTACGGGAGATGCATGATGGAGCATCCGGAGGTCATTTGGGTGCAAACAAGACGCTGGAGAAGGTGCGAGAACGCTTCTATTGGCTCAGCGCAAGGGACGACGTAGAAAGTTGGTGCCAAAAATGCGTCGTGTGTGCGGCCAGCAAGGGACCCAGAACGAAAACGCGAGGCAAGATGCAACAGTACAACGTGGGTGCGCCATTTGAACGGATCGCCGCTGACATCGCTGGTCCGTTTCCGGAAACCGACAATGGCAACCGTTACATCCTAGTCGTCATGGACTACTTCAGCAAATGGCCGGAAGCGTTCGCCATCCCTAACCAGGAAGCGAAGACCATCGTGGAACAGATCGTCAACAACTGGGTGAGCAGATTCGGCGTGCCTATGGAACTGCATTCTGACCAGGGACGAAACTTCGAATCAAAGATATTCCAAGAGGTATGCCAACAACTAGGAATTAAAAAGGCGAGGACGACTCCGCTTCATCCGCAATCCGACGGGATGGTAGAGCGCTTCAACAGAACCTTAAACGAACATCTCTCCAAGGTCGTAGAAGACCACCAGCGCGATTGGGATCGACAAATTCCTCTTTTCTTGATGGCCTACCGAAATGCAGTGCACAGTACTACTGGACATACTCCATCCGAAGTTTTGTTTGGTCGAGCAGTTCGGCTACCTAGTGAGGTGAAGTTTGGATCCCCTAACGATGAGCCCAAATGTGAAGAGGACTATGTGGCAGACCTCTGGGAAAGGATCCGAGACATACATCAGAGGACCAGGACGAGGATAAGGATAGCGAGTGACCGTATGAAAACTAGGTACGACACAAAGGCAACAACGTCCAGCTTCCACGAGGGAGACCTAGTATGGCTGTACAACCCACACCGGCAAAAGGGGAGGTCACCCAAGCTGCAGCAAGACTGGGAGGGCCCTTATAAAGTGGTCACACGCATCAATGACGTCGTCTTCCGGATCCAGCGTGGAGTAAGAGGCAAGATGAAAATTGTCCACCTGGATCGTCTTCATCGTTACCATGGCAGTAATCCAGATGATCTTGTTCGGGACGAACAAGTTTAAGAGGGGGGCAGTGTAGCATTGACTACAGGATGGTTTGTGTACCAAAAACTAAAACACTGTATCTCAAACTGTGCAACGACATCTATTGCCTACTAGTAGTAAATAGTCCAACCTGATGTGCTTACGTTCCAACTTGGTGTGCTTACGTTCCACAATTGTTCCACACAATATCCCAATATTCCATGATCCTCAATTCACCCGGAGAAACATCCAGCATGTTCTAGAACCCTTTGCAATTTCCTATAAATACCCATACCACAACCAACGTCGAGACAGTTGTTTATAAGTGCATACAGCGATTTCAAGAGATATTCGACTAGTGGTGAAAACAAGCGACATTGTGAAAGTAAATCTGTAGCGATAATTTAATTTGAAATAAATAAGAATAAAGTGATTGAATGTTGTGTTAAAGTAAAGTTGGTATTTGATAATAAATAGACAATTAAAATACACAAAAGACGGTTTTATTTGAACGAACCCCAGCAAGAATATTACAATATCAATGTCTTTTTCTCGTTAAAGATTTCTAACTCGTCGAGTCTTCGTATAAGCCCGTTGGCGTTCCAAGTAAACATTTTAAGCGTTTCTTTCATATTCTGGTTGAAGTGCGCGTGCTATGAATGTTGCTTTCTAATGCAACTAGTCTCTCGAAAATAAGTTTGTTTGTTTTGAATTGCTCTTCAAGTTTCGCAAGAATTAGGAAAAAAACATGGGATACATGGCCTTGTGAGCTACCTCTATCACCGTTTTCCAATGTTGCATCTTGAGCAGGAGTCCTTACGTTAAAGTTTGAATGATTTCTTGCTTTGATCTCCTGTGAGCTGTCGGTCTTGTACTTGCCATTAGCTGTCATCGCCGCTTGAGCATAAGACTGCACGCCAATATTCGAGGATTTAGCTCCTGTCACCTTTTCTCTACTACGTTTGAGTTTTTCTTCATTACCCGATCTTAAGAGAATATTGACGGATTTTTTATCTTTCGCTGCTTTTTTCGTAGCTATTTAGGGTCTATTCTCAATTGGTTTTGGATTCGTTCCCATGGAATTTTTGAGCGTATCGCGCCTTTTTTGGAGCTCTTTCGCCACTTCGCAACCTCGATATTTCGCAGGGTGTTTTCCTTTACAGTTTAAGCAAGTGGCTGGGGTTTGCTTATGGGCCCAAAAACCCCAGAAAAGCCCCTGACTAGCCTAAGTGTCTTCGTTCTTCGAAAGGCCATCGACTCCATAACCACTGAATACGATAGCATATCTCAGCTTAGAGACGGCAATCTATTGATTCGTGCAAGAAGCCAGAGAGCAGCTGACAAATTCCTAGCCACTAAAAATCTGATAAACCAATGTCCCGTTTCGGTATCCCTTCATGCACAACTCAACTCCTGTAAAGGCATAGTTTACGCTCCCTGCCTTGTTAATGTGACCGAGTCAGAAATAGTATCGGAGATGAAGGCCCAAAAGGTAACAGCAGTGTACAAATTTGTCAAAAAGCACGAGGGTATAGAACGCCCCACAGGGGGCGTACATTCCGAATCCTATGAGGTGCCGAAATTGCCAGCTCCTCGGCCACACAATTAAGAGATGTACAGCTAACGCAGCATCTGAAAACTATAACCTAGCACCCCACCATCCTTCCAAATGCACACGGTTTATGTGTGCCAATTGCCTAGCCCCCCACCCCTCATCAGATAGAACCTGTCCAAAATTCATAGAGGCCAAGGAAACTTTAACCATCAAAACTAAAAACAAATGCACTATGGCAGAAGCTAAGAAAATATATAGAGAAAAAAGTCACACACACACAAACTTCTCTCTTAACTCATACTCCAATATAACCAAACAACCATCAGTCACACAGCCAACAAACACAGTTCCCATTTCAAATATAACGGATCTCCATAAACCGCTCCCAAAAGGAAATAACACAAACACTGAAACTAATACGCTCCAGCAATCTCCTTCAACCCCCCTGCCACCGCCTGCACCCAGACTACCCCACACTTCATCCTATCAACAACAATACATCAACTTAACTCACGATAAAAATCAAGTTTCTCCTCAGCTCCACTCACAACTGCCCAAGCAAAATAATGACAATCACTCTCCCCTAACAACCTCTACCACCATATCTACAAACTCTCAATCTCTATCAGAAACCGCAACAAAAATCTCACTAAATACAAACAACAATAACACAATTACCTCAAACCTGGATATCACTCAAACGGAGAATTCACATGCAAATGAGTGTCTCCCCCAAGAAAACCAAAACAACTCAAACTTCACTCATTCTCTCTCACAGCCAATACATAACAACTCCATTACGCCAACAACTCAATCTCCTATTTCCTCATTCACCAAAACACTTCTAGAAAGAAATAATTACTTCATCAATCCCACCGAACCGGATGATGACGACATCTAACAACATTATTGAACCCCAGTACAATGACTCTGCTGCCTGTGGACCGAGCCGCTCGAGTTTCCTGCGAAACTTAAGCGGCGCGGTCTTCGGACAGCAGAGTCATTCATTACACCATCCTAACATTACCAAGCAAAACTTCTCACCACATGCGTCGAATACGATCAAACACCCCGCTAACCAGCCAACCCATAGCACTGCACAGAACTCCACCCTTAAAATACTGCAGTGGAACATCAAAGGATACCTAAATAATTATAATGAACTCCAAATCTTAATTAAACAACTCTCCCCAAAAATTATCGCTTTACAAGAAACCCATATCTCCTCTCAATCAAATATTCCCACCCCCATCAACTATAAACTATATTGCCAGAACTACTCCCAAAACACATATGGTGGAATAGCATTACTCATTCACAACTCCATCCAGCATCAACCAATCAACCTAAAGAAAGACATTGAAGCAATAGCGATCTCAGTTCACTCAAAAATCAAATTTACAATAGTTTCCGCCTACATCCGCCCGAAAAAAGCTTTCAATATTAAAAACCTGGATAACGTTTTCAACCACTCACACCAACCATGCCTCATTGCAGGAGACTTCAACAGCTGGAGCAGATTATGGGGGTCTTCTTCTTCTTCCTTTTATCAGCGAGGCTATGATCCGAAAACAAGGGATCACAACCCTCCCACTTCACCGCATTTCTACTGATCCGCCTGTGGGGTTCGCCTATTTGACCTCAGAAAATATCGGCAGGCCTGCCGATTTTGGATCACTCGGTTACTGAGGCCAATGAAATGCCGATGTCGTCGCATTTGTCTGATCCAGGCGTTTATAGGCCTGCCCTTCCTACATCGCGATGTCTTTGGAACGTGCATTGATATTGCCTTTTTAACAGGGTTCAAATGATCTCTTCTTTGAACGTGGCAATACCAACTGAGCCGGTCACGCTCTATTTTTTGTACGATGGTTTCCTTGATGTGAAAGCTTCCACGGATCTTCGAACTTCTTATTCGATCAAGCTTGGTCACTCCTGCTGTCATGCGAAGCATCTTCATCTCAGCTGCCGTTAATTTACTCTCATACTTTTTGTACATCGTCCAACATTGTGAACCGTATGTGAGCGCTGGACGTACAACTGCGGTGTAGAGCCTTCCTTTCAACTTAGGGGACATTTTTCTGTCACAGAAGATAGCGGAATTTTCTCGCCACTTCATCCACCCTACGCTTACACGATGATTGATGTCGTCATCACAAGTTGCTTTGCTATTGATCATAGATCCCAGATATTTGAACATTTCGCACTTGGGAAGCACTGTTCCATTCAAATAAATGTCTGGAATAGGCCTGAGTGGATCTGAGAACGGGCAGCACAAGTACTCTGTCTTTTTTGAACTAATGCGATACCCATTTCCCTCCAAAACGTCCACCCACACATCAAGTGCTCGTTGCAGGGATGTAGGATCCTCACTTATGATGGCTCCATCGTCAGCAAAGAATAACTGATGTACCTTGGGGTCCATCACTTTACCTTCAAGCAGATAATCAAGGACTGTAATAAAGAGCAAAGGACTTAAAACGCTTCCCTGGTGTACCCCGACTTTGATTGGGAACTCTTCGGTTACTCCAGCGGGGCATCTTACTTTTGTCTTTGCTCCTTCGTACATGTCCATAATCATCTGTACATAGGTTTCTGGAACCCCTCGATGTCTTAGCGCCACCCATATCAGATCTCGTGGTTGTCTGTCGAATGCCTTTTCAAAGTCAACCAATACAATATGCAAATCCCTTAAGGAATCACGATGTTTTTCCATTATGATCCTTATACTTTGGATTGCATCTGTGGTTGATTTACCCGAGACAAACCCGCACTGATCATCAGATAGCCGTATTATTTTTCGCAGTCGGCCACCTAATACCCGCTCAACGATCTTCATGGTGTGTGACATCAGCTTGACCGAACGGTAGTTATCACAGTTTCGCGTATCACCCTTCCCTTTGTATACAGGGAGAAGGTAACTTTCCCTCCATTCAGCAGCAGATTATGGGGGTCACCCAACAATAATCGCCGAGGTAACATTATAGCCAAATTTATCAACCAATCTAATTACCAACTTCTTAACGACGGAAGCCCAACCCACTTCAGCACTCACCGCTCATTCACACACATTGATCTCACCTTCTGCTCCCCCATCTTAGCGATTAACTCTAAATGGGAAACCATAGACAATCTCTGTGGAAGTGACCACTTCCCCATAATTACTTCCATGTTCGACTCTCAATCTCCAATTCTCAAACCCAGACCCAAATTCAAAGTCAATCAAGCTGATTGGAGGCTATACCAGAATCTCGCAGATAAACTCAGCTCTGAAAGGCCAACCAGTAACGACGTCAACAAGGAAGCAGCGAACATGCACCGAATTATACTCCAAAGCGCCAACTCTTCCATACCCCAAACCAACACATACAAACGGACTCACGATGTCCCATGGTGGAATAACGAACTCCAGGCACTTAAACTGGAAAAAAATAAACAATGGCGTATCTTGAAGCGGACCATCTCCACAGATAATTTGATTAACTACAAAAGAGCCAACGCTCTTTTCAAAAGAAAATTGAAAATATCAAAAAAAGAATCTTTGGACAAATTCACAGCTGATATCAGCCCCTCCACACCTACGACCAAAATTTGGTCGAACATCAGAAGACTATGCGGTCTAAAAATTCCACAAAAAATTCACTGCATTCAACCACTACACACTCCTAACTTAAGCCTAACGCAACCTAAGCAAATAGCAGACGAGTTTACGAATCATTGGTCGAAAGAATCTCATGATAACAGCTTCCCTGCTCAATTCTGCCACCACAAAAATATTTCAACCCCTACCTTGACTTACACTCCTACCAACTCTGCGCTACTTATCGAAAAAGAAATCACCTACCTAGAACTATCATTAGCTTTAACCAGACTTCATGGAAAAACCCCGGCAGAAGATCGAATCTCGTACCCCTTAATCAAAAACCTACCTCTCTCCAATAAAAAAAGGCTTCTAAGTCTTTACAATAACATTCTCAAGCTTCACATACCGCAACTATATAAAGTTAGCACAGTGATACCCATTTTAAAACCTAACTCAGATAAAACTCTCATTAAATCATACAGGCCTGTATCCCTTAACCCTTGTTGTTCAAAAGTCCTGGACAAGATCATTGCCAACAGGCTCTGGTGGTTTGTTTCCCATAACAAACTCCTAAGCAGCCATCAAATGGGTTTTAAAAAAGGCAAGTCAGTAAATAATCCTCTAATATACTTAGATCATCAGATAACTAATTCCTTGTCACTAAAAAAACACATATCTCTAATCTCCCTCGATTTCGCTAAAGCTTTCGACAAAATAGGAATCCACACAATAATAGACCAATTAAAGACTTGGAAAGTAGGGCCAAAAATTATAAAATACATCCAACAGTTTATGACCAGCAGAAAAATAAAGACCCGTATCGAGAACCACACATCCAACCCCCAACCCCTTTACAATGGAATTCCGCAAGGATCCCCCCTCTCAGTGATCCTATTCCTAATAGCCTATGAAAAACTATCTAATTTATTAACCATCCACAAAGAAATAGACTTTTGCGCATACGCCGATGACTACATTATTATAAAGCGCCTCAACAACAACAACCGCAACAGCATCGACCTTGGCCCCGTCCTCAATGACATAACAGCCTGGTGCCAATACTCAGGTGCCGAACTTTCAATTGGGAAAAGCAAACACCTGCATATATGCCGCATTAGAAATTGCACATGTAATATCCTTTTTGGCAACGCTCCTATCGACAGAGTTGATACCTTAAAAATCTTAGGAATTCATCTAAACAAAAGATACAAATGGAATACCCACATTGAATATCTTCTCCCTTCATTATCAAGCCGGCTAAATATCATCAAATGCCTAGCAAGCAGGCGATTTAGCACCAACTCAACGGTCAACTCAATCCTTTCTAGTAAAATAAGATATGGACTGTTTCTTTATGGATACGCTCCCAAGTCACTACTAAACAAAATTAAAACAATCTACAACACTGCTGTAAGAGCAGCACTTGGTGCATACCGGACTACCCCTATCGCTAACCTACTATTTGAAGCAGATATGCACACAATAGAAGACATTAGAGACCTGTCAACAGCGAAACTATTTAAATCCCTCCTATTCAGTGCTGATACTCCAATTTCCAATCTAATAAAACACACAGCAAAAAGAAAACGAATAAAAAAAACTCTTTCAGCCATTGACCGTACCATCACGGCCTGCGAATCTCTCAATATACCATACAAACCAGTCCCACTCATGCCTCAAAGATCCCCACCCTGGAGTTTTAACCCAACAAATATAAACACCTCAATCCGAAAAAGTCCCAAATCATCCACCTCTCCTGAGGTTTTCCGCGCTAAGTTTTTCGAGATAAAAGATAAACTCAAAGACCATATATTCATCTACACTGATGGATCGAAAGCCAACAGTAATATCAGTTTTAGTGTCACATGTTCCAATTCAATCATCCAAACTTCACTTCTCCCAATATATAGTACCGTTTTCTCAGCAGAAATAATTGCAATAACAGCTGCTCTCGGCCATACGAAGAACCTCAATAAAAAATACCCAATCTGCACTGACTCCTTATCCTCCATAGATGCCATAGCCAATTGCTCCAACTCCGACTACTACCCCAACCTCATAAGGAACGTTCTATCTGACCGTTCTCCAAACATAAAATTAATCTGGACCCCAGGACATGTGCAAATTCCTGGAAACGACTTCGCCGATCTTGTGGCTAAGGACGCTTCCAAATCGCCCTTAATTTTTACACCCAACAACAACCACCAGGACATCAACGCTTTTCTTCGCCTCCAAATGAAAATTAAGCAGCAAGACCAATGGACCAAATCATCAGAGTGGTACAAGGAATCAAACAAACACAAAATTCACATAAAGGACTACTTAAATATTAACAAAACAAACCTCTCCAAGATCATCCGCCTCCGGCTGGGGCACACTAAACTCTCACACGAACACTATCTCAATAAAAACAATTCTTCCCAGTGCCCTTATTGTAATCAAGTAACTATTAGCATTCCTCACATCCTTAACAACTGCCCCCACTTTCAAACTATAAGAAAACTACTTTTCCGCGACGTAAACCCTACGAATCTACTCTGTGAACCGAACATAAAGAACATCAACACTATTACCAAATTTCTCAAACAATCCGGCATATACAACTCAATTTAAAAAAAAAAAACACACAACAGTATCCTACCAATCAACCACTCTTATCACTCATTACATTAAATAAGCTGAAGGCCTTAGTTGCTACTGCTTCATTCTATCTTATAATGTTCATTGTAAGCTAGTATTCAATAAATATATAAAAAATAAAAATAATTTTTTTTTTGTTGCTTTTCCTGCAACTCCTTTTGTGGCTCGACTTCCGGTGAGGAACCAGCTTTGCGTTTTTTGCTAGGTCGTTTCTTTTCGATCCAATTCGTTTCACGTGTTAGCTCTGCTTCGTCCGTCTGGTATTCGCGACTAGGTGAGTGACGTGGGCTAACTGTATTTTCTTTTTGTAGATACGAGTTTTTTAGGGCATTATTTTCCTGCCTGAGTAAATCTACTTCTTTCTTGAGCTCACGATAGAGTAGCTCCATTTCGGTAAGCTTGGTACGCAGTACGTCGTTTTTCTCCTCAATGCTTTTTGATTTCGCTGAGTCCCGTTTTTCACGCGCTTGCGCTTCCGGCGGACTTCTTTTTCCGGAGACGTTCGATCTTGTTGGTAGAGATCGAGATACCCTTGTACTTTTTGAGAAAGGATTTATTAGGTGTACATATACCTATTCCTTCGACATTCCAATTCATAGGCCTAAAGTCTATTAACAACCTTGCGCTGCAAAATGATGCCATCCGGTATCCCTGGCATCAATGCCATGTTTTCTCAAATGTCAATGACAAAGCTAACTACTTTCAAGCTCTAGTTCTCGAGCTATTTGATAAACATGTACCTCTTAAAACTGTAGCAGTGCGAAGCAGGAATTGTCCTTGGTTTACTTCGGAGGTTCAAAGAAAACTGTATTCAAAATGGAAAAATAACCCTACTAATATGAACTTGGAACTGTTTTGCAGTTCAAGCAATGAAGCTACGTTTGTAACTCGCAGAGCTAAAAAAAGATTTTGTATGTCCAAGTTGGACACAAACCAACCTGCTGGCAGCCTCTGGAATAACCTACACTCAATTGGGATAGGCAAAAAGGAGGTAGTTCTTAATTTTCCAGACCCAAATGACCTAAATAAGGCATTTATTCCAAGTGAAATTCCTTCAGAAGTCTTTTTACACAGTACTAATGCTTTTTATGAATCAACAACGGAATTCGAATTTGAGGTAGTGTCAGAGTATGAAGTGTTTGAAAGCATGCGATCGATTAAGTCTGATGCAGTTGGAGAAGATGGGGTGCCTTTATGTTTTATTAAAATGATTATGCCTCATATCTTAAGTGCATTTACAAATGTGATCAATTTTTGTATAGCCTCTTCATGATTTCCTGATAGATGGAAATTAGCAACGGTTATCCCGCTGGCCAAAAAATCGAATCCTAGCTTTTCCTCTGATTTTCGTCCCATCAATATTTTACGCTGTCCGTCAAAGGTTTCGTGCTTAGCACAGTTGTCAAACTGCAATGATCAAGGTCCTTGACGATATTCGGATTCAATATGATTTGGACAATGTGACTGTTCTTTGTTTGCTGGATTTTTCAAATGCTTTTGAGGAGTAAAGTAGGTGGGCAAAATCGCATCATCACCTCCCCGTGGTGCTCGCTGGATAGCTATGTGATAGTGAACTAACGATGAGCGTATGCTGAGTCTGACGATATATGGGTAGCTGAACACTCGGACCTGCGTAAGCACATCTGGGTGAACTTCAGTGCGCATATGTTTAACCGGACGAGGCATCTCTTGTTGACCTGATCGGCTGAAATATGCATCTCAGAAGTCTAACAAGAGGTCCTCAGAAGGAGGACGTGCGGCGGATGAATTCTCCCGATGGAATCAACGGTGACGTCTACAGGCCAGCGGAAACCTTACCGGAGCTACTTCGACATATTTGAAGCTGAGGTCTGTAAGGATTTTCAATACTACGTCAGGGTATTGAAAAAGAGATGGTGGCGGATGAACCCTTAACGGGCCAACGGCAGCGCTCATATCCCCGAAGTGGGTTACTGACATCGGTGTATCCGGTCCCTCGTCCTAGGGGTTGCTGAAAAAGGATCTGGCCCTCCAGGTTTGGGGTTGTGCCGTCGGGTTAACTTCCCTACCACGTAAAAAACCTTCGGTTACGAAGCAACCAACAGCCTCGGATACGGATGAATTTACTGTTGACGACCCAAGCAAACGTAAAAAGGACAACGATCTTCGTGTCTGCACGTGGAATGTTAGGTCCCTCTACAAACCACGTGCAGCCGAACAACTTGCGGAGGCCCTAGAGTGTCTCAAAGCAGACATTACCGCCATCCAAGAAGTGCGATGGGATGGGCCGGGCAAAAGGAGTATGAAAAACTGCGACATCTACTACGGCCATTGCTACAGACAAAAAGGACAGCGTCTATTCGGGTGCGGATTTGTTATTGGAGGCAGACTTAGGCAAGAAGTCTTGAGTTTCCGGCATGTGAACGAGCGCCTTATGACTATCCGTATCAAGGCTAAATTTGCCAACATTAGCTTAATATGCGTTCACGCCCCTCATGAGGAGAAGGACGACGCGACAAAGGACGACTTCTACCAGCTCTTGGACAAGACGTATGAGCAATGCCCTAGCCACGACGTTAAAATTATCCTAGGTGATTTTAACGCAAAGCTAGGAAGAGAGGACGTCTTTAGTAGCGTGGTCGGAAAGCACAGCCTGCACGACAACACATCCGACTACGGACTCAGGCTAATCGACTTTGCGGCGGGGCGAAACCTTGTCGTAGCTAGTACGCGGTTCTCACGTCTCGATATTCACAAAGGAACATGGCTCTCCTTTGATCGAAAAATCGTCAACCAAATCGATCACATTGCGATCGACGCAAGGCACTCTTCCAGTATTCTGGGTGTCCGGACTTTCCGAGGAGCCAACGTGGACTCGGATCACTACCTAGTTGTAGCCAAGGTACGGATGCGGATATCCAGATCGGACCGAAATCAACGAAATACTTTGAGGAAATTTGACGTTGAAAAGCTACAATCGCAAGAGACCGCCAGAACCTTTGCCGATCGTGTTTCTTCTAATCTCAATCTAAGTCCTATGCCGCCAGCAGCAAATGCGGAAGACCAGTGGCAGCGTTGCCAACAAGCCATCAGAGATGCCGCCTCTGATGTACTGGGTTTCTCTCGCCCACCACAACGAAACCCCTGGTTTGATGAGGAATGCCGGCAAGCACATGCAGCAAAACAAGAGGCGTACAAAGCGGCGCTGCATAGAAGGACTAGAGCTGCTTACGAGCTCTACGTGCGCAGGAGAAAAGAGGAACATCGACTTCTCAGAAAGAAGAAAAAGGAGCATGAGAAGCGCTCGATCGAGGCGATTGAGAGACTCTATTGCAGGAATAATGTTCGAAAATTTTACCAAAGGGTAAAAAGAACATGCCAGGGTTTCAAAGCCTGCAGGGACGAAAATGGCAACATAGTAGTGGAATCGCAGTCGGTGCTGAGGATATGGAAGGAACACTTCTGCAGACTGCTAAACGGGGATGATGACCAATATTCCGCTGTCAGGCAGAATGAGTCATTCAACAGTGACGATGGCAGTCAAGATTCCCGTCAACCCGATCAGAATGAAGTGAGGATAGCGATATCTAAACTCAAATCCAACAAAGCTGCTGGAGCCGACGGCCTTGCCGCTGAACTTTTCAAGGCAGGAGGAGATGAGTTGGTAAGGAGCATGCACCAGCTCATCTGTAAAATCTGGTCGGACGAAAGTATGCCCGATGAATGGAACCTCAGCATCGTTTGCCCGATCCTGAAGAAAGGAGACCCTCTGAACTGCGCCAATTACAGAGGTATAAGTCTCCTCAACATCGCATATAAAATCCTGTCTGCCGTATTATGTGAACGCCTAAAACCGATCGTCAACAACCTGATAGGTCCTTATCAGTGCGGTTTAAGGCCGGGAAAGTCCACCATTGACCACACACTACGGCAGATCTTGGAAAAAACCCATGAATACAAAATCGATACGCACCACCTCTTTATCGATTTCAAGGTTGCCTATGATAGCGTGTATAGAGACGAGTTATACAGAGTCATGTCTAGTTTTGGCATCCCTGCCAAGCTCGTCCGTTTGTGCAGAATGACGATGGAGAACTCTCGCTGCTCCATCAAAGTCGGTAAGAACATCACCGAACCGTTCGATGTCAGGAAAGGTCTTAGACAAGGTGACGCGCTATCATGCGATCTCTTTAATATAGTACTTGAGAGAATTGTACGAAACTCACAAGCCAACACCGGAGGTACAATCTTTTACAAATTTGTACAACTACTCGCTTATGCCGATGACATTGACATAATCGGAAGAACTCAGCGGGCCGTCAATGGGGCATTTGCGAGTATTGAGATCGAGGCAGCAAAGATGGGTCTAGCGGTCAATGAAAGCAAAACAAAATATATGCTGTCTACAAAAAAGGACACCCAACATCGGCGTCTTGGACAGAACGCCACAATAGACAGATATAATTTTTAGGTAGTTAAGGATTTTGTCTACCTAGGCTCTATGGTGAACTCCGCAAATGACATCAGTAGGGAGATCACACGAAGAATTACTGTTGCCAATCGTTGTTTCTTTGGGCTAAAACGGCAATTGAGTAGCAAAGCCCTATCTCGAACTACTAAGGTAACTCTTTATAAGACATTAATCATCCCAGTCCTGCTGTATGGTGCAGAGGCATGGGCTTTGACAAAACCGGATGAGGATGCCCTTGGTTATTTCGAGAGAAAAGTTCTTCGAGCGATCTTTGGTCCCGTCTGCATAGACGGTGAGTGGAGGAGAAGGTACAATGCCGAGCTATACGGCATATACAAGGACATCGACTTAACCAGAAGAGTTCACATACAGCGACTAAGATGGCTGGGTCATTTAGAGCGGATGGAGCCCAACGTTCCCGCTAAGAAAGTTTTCGAATCCACCCCGGATGGACGGCGCCGTAGAGGACGACCTCGCGGTAGGTGGCGCAAACAAGTGGGGGGACCTCAACCAACTTGGCGTGCGCAACTGGAGGCAGCTGGCTCGTAATCGTGCTGGCTGGAGAAGTTTGTTGGTTGAGGCCCAGGTCCATCCCGGACTGTAGCGCCATCTAAGTAAGTAAGTAAGTTGAGGAGTAAACACTTTGTAAGAAACTGAAGCTCTACTTTGGTTTCCATGATAGAGCGGCGAGTCTCATAGGAAACTATTTGAATAACCGCAGCCAGAGAGTTAAGGTTGATCAGGTACTCTCTGAATCCTTAAACCTGACGAAGGGGGTACCACAAGGCTTTATTTTGGGACCTATTTTATTTTGTCTCTTCATAAATGATCTTCCAAATGTCTGTTTAAACGTATCAGTTCATATGTATGCTGATGATGTGCAAATTTATCTGTCCCGTCCACTTGGACCTAGTATATAGAATAAACGAAGATCTTCTTGCAATATCTTATTGGTCCTGAAAAAATGGCCTAGCCCTTAATCCAGCTAAGTGCCAACTGATCGCGATAACCAAGAAGCAGATTAATACCTTATGTTTACCTCCGATTTTTCTCTCGCACGTTAAGCTTAAGTTTGTGGACAGTGTTACCAGTTACCGGTAATTACACTGTTGCAAGAATCTACTGTGGATTAGGTAAACTTTGGCTATTCTCCAGCATAACCCCTGTTAATACCAAACTTAGACTTGTTAGAACACTACTTGTTCCTCTTATTGACTACGCCAATGTTGTTTGTTGTAAATCGGATTCTCATTCCTAACATAAACTTCTCGTAGCCTTTCGACACGTCAGGGAGCGTATTATGACTATCCGGATTAAGGTTAAATTCGCTGACATAAACCTAATATGTGTTCATGCCCCCACGGATGAAAAGGACCCTGCCACAAAAGAGTGTTTCTACGAGCTCCTCGACAAAACATACGAGCAGTGTCCTAAATACAACGTTAAATCATATCGGGCGATTTTAACGCCCAAATAGGAAAGGAGGACGTCTTTGGTAGGGCAGTCGGTAAGCATAGCCTACATGACACCACGTCTGATAATTGACTAAGGCTAATTGATTTCGCCGTGGAGTTGCACCACAGCAAGCACATGGTTTCCTCATCTCAATACTCATAAGCAGACATGGCGGTCCAATGATCATGTTACGAGCAACCAAGTTGATCATATTGCGATCGACGAAAGACCATGCCTCCAGTATTCTGGATGTCCGGACCTTCCGAGCGGCCAACATAGACTCGGATCATTATCTTGTTGTAGCCAAGGTACGAATGCGGATATCCCAATCTGAGCAACAAAGAAGAATCACTGTGAGAAAATTTAACGTCGAACAGCTACAATTGCAAGAGACCGCCAGACTCTTCGCTGAACGTGTATCTCGAAATCTCTCAATCACCCCTATGCCGCCAGCATCAAGTGCCGAAGACCAGTGGCAACGCTGCCAACATGCCATCAGAAACGCCGCGACTGATGTGCTGGGTTCTGCTCGCCCACCATCGCGAAACTCCTGGTTTGACGAAGAATGCCGGCGAGTGCATGCAGCAAAACAAGAGGCACACAAAGCGGCGCTGCAAAGGAAGACGAGAGCTACTCGTGAGCTCTACGAGCAAAAGAGACGGGAAGAACATCAGCTTCTCCAAAAGAAGAAGAAAGAGCATGAGAAGCGCGCGTTCGAGAATATCGAGAGTTTATACTCCAGGAACAATGTACGGAAGTTTTACCAAAAGGTAAAAGGAACGTGTCAGAGAAGCAATACCCGTACAGAAACCTGTAGAGATGAAAATGGAAACCTCATAGTAGAATCACAGTCGGTGATGAGAATATGGAAAAACTACTTCTGCAGACTGTATAACGGCGACGAAGACCAACATCCCGCTGTCAGGTAGAATGACCCATTCAACATAGACGATGATAGTCAAAGTTTCCGTCCACCTGACCAAAACGAAGTGAGGATAGCAATATCTAAGCTAAAATCCAACAAGGCTGCTGGACCTGACGGTTTACCGGCCGAACTTTTCAAGGCAGCTGGGGATGAATTGGTAGAGTACATACACCAACTCATCTCTAAGATTTGGTCAGACGAGTGTATGCCTAATGAATGGAATCTCAGCATCGTTTGCCCGATCCACAAGAAAGGAGATCCCCTCAACTGTGCCAACTACAGAGGCATTAGTCTCCTCAACATCGCATACAAGATCTTTTCTGCGATATTGTGTGAACGCCTGAAACCTTTTATCAACAGTCTGATTGGACCCTATCAATGCGGTTTCAGACCAGGAAAGTCCACCATCGATCAAATCTTCACACTTCGGCAGATCCTGGAGAAAACCCAAGAATTCCGAATCCATACTCACCACGTCTTTATCGATTTTAAGGCCGCCTATGACAGCATCTAATTCTGGAATTCGTTGGACTATGACATCTTACCTTAAACACCTAGATTACGCTGACGATGTTTGTCTACTTTCACATCGGATAATGGATCTTCATTTGATGGCCCAAAATCTAGAAGCTGAGGCAAACAAAGTGGGGCTAAAAATAAACACAGCCAAAACAAAAGCCCTGAGTACTTCCAATACCAGCGCTCAACTTAACATTGCCGGAAAGCAAGTCGAGAAAGTTGATAACTTTCTATATTTAGGAAGTGTCGTCTCGGCTAATCGCAGTGGCACCGAACTGGATGTGTGCAGCAGAATCGGGAAGGCTAAAGCTGCGTTCGGAATGCTGTCCAAAATCTGGAGAAGCAATGTTATTAGCTTAAGAACCAAGCTACGACTGTTCCGCTCCAACGTAGAATCAGTGCTGCTTTATGGGTGCAGTACCTGGAAGGTGGACACCATTAACACACGCAAGCTGCAAGTCTTCGTAAACAAATGCTTAAGAATCATCTTGAGGATTTTTTGGCCGAACCGCATCTCCAACGAACAACTTTATCTGAGAACGGGCCAAGAACCTATAAGCATTACTATACGAAGAAGAAAGTGGCAATGGATTGGACACACCCTACGGCGCGAAGACAACTCCATTGCGAAATACGCTATGCAGTGGAACCCGCTCACCCAGGCAGGCAGAATAGCGGGACGCCCTAGGCAAACGTGGCGCAGAACAGTTGAGGAGGAATCGAGCTCTTTAGGAATGAGTTGGAGGCAGCTCAAACGCGCTGCAGAACTCCGAACACGATGGCGCGCAGGCGTGGTTGACGCCCTATGCCCCCCGAGGGGTTAAAGGACATACGTAAGTAAGCTATGACAGCATCTATAGGGAAGAGCTTTATAGAGCCATGTCTAGTTTAGACATCCCTGCCAAACTTATTCGTCTGTGCAGGATGACGATGGAGAACGCTCGCTGCTCCATCAAGGTCGGTAATGACCTCACCGAGACCTTTGATGTCAAAAAAGGTTTTAGACAAGGTGACGCGCTGTCATGTGACTTCTTTAACATTGTACTTGAACGGATTGTGCGGAACTCACAAGCCTACACCGGAGGCACAATCTATCAAAAGTCTGTACAACTGCTTGCATACGCCGACGATATAGGCATTATCGGAAGAACTTACGCACCTGTCACCGGTGCGTTTGCAAGCCTTGAGGCGGAAGCGGCCAAAATGGGTTTAGCGATAAACGAGAGCTAAACCAAGTATATGTTGTCAACAAGAAGGGAAAACCAACACCGACGAATTGGACAGAACGTCACCGTGGGCAGCTATAACTTCGAGGTAGTAAGGGACTTTGTCTACCTTGGCTCTGCTATAAACTCTGGCAATGACATCAGCGCAGAAATCAAGGGAAAAATAACTCTTACCAATCGCTGTTTTTTTGGGCTTAGAAGGCAATTCAACAGTAAAGCCCTATCTCGAACAACTAAGGAGACTCTGTTTAAGACTCTGATCATCCCAGTCCTGCTTTACGGCGCTGAAACATGGACTTCATTAAAAGAGGATGAAGATATTCTTGGTCGCTTCGAGAGAAAAATTCTTAGTAAGATTTTCGGTCCCGTTTGCGTTGACGGGTTTTGGAGGAGAAGATTCAATCACGAACTATACGAGCTGTACAGCGACGTCAACCTAGTCAAAAAAAACTGCGTATTGGACGTCTGAGATGGCTAAGACATGTAGAGCGAATGGACACCAACGCTCCGGCCGGCAGAGTCTTCGAATCTAATCCCAAGTGACGACGCAGTAGAGGGAGTCATCGTCGTAGGTAGCGCGCACAAATTCAAGGGGACCTTGACCAACTTGGACTGCGCAACAGAAGGCAATTAGCTAAAGACCGAGCTAAATGGAGAGGCTTGCTGGTTGAGGCGCAGGTTCACCCAGAAGTGTAGCGCTACCTAAGTAAGTAGTAGTAATATGGTCATGTGGGAGACATGCGTTCCAGGATGCCAAGAGTCAGAGGGCTTCGTTCGGGCCAAAATCAACGGTATACACTTCTATAGTTGCTATGCTCGGCCCAGCTGGACTATAATTGAATATCAGGAAATGCTAGATAACCTCGTGGCCGATGCTCGGAAAGAACTCCAGTGATTATATGGCAGAGATTTCAATGCATGGGCGACGTAATGGGGCAGTAGATTTACCAAAGCAAGGTGGTAACATTTGCAGCTCTTAACGTAGGCCTCGCAAACTTAGGTAGGGCTAACACCTTCCGCAGAGCAGGCATGAGCTCAATAATTGATATCGCTTCTTCTTCTTCTTCCTTTTTATCAGCGAGGCTATGATCCGAAAACAAGGGATCACAACCCTCCCACTTCACCGCATTTCTACTGATCCGCCTGTGGGGTTCGCCTATAATTGATATCACGTTAGCGAGTAACTCCATCATGCGGGGAATTAAATGGAGAGTCAGTGAAGATTATACCCACAGTGACTACCAAGCTGTTATAATTGACATCGGTAACGCCAGAAGCACTCACTGCCCGCGATCGACTGGTCCGAAATGGCAGGATAAGCTCTTCGACAAAGGTACATTCGTGGAAGTGGTTGACACCTTCACGCTAGTACAAGGATCGGCAGAAAATTCAGCTCGCCACCTCACCCAGTTCATCAACATGGCGTGCGATGCATCAATGCCCAGGAGGGCCCCAAGTAGTACCGGTGGAACGACGAGATCAGGATACTTAGAGCAGAGTGTCTACGGGCAAGACGCAAAGTACAAAGATCGCGAAACACACCCAACTTTCAGGAGTACCTATCGTCCTTTAAGCTGGCGCGAAAACAGTTAAGCAGAGTTATCAAGGAGAGCAAAGCAAGATGTTTCAGATAGCTCTGCGATGAAGCTAACGTAGACTCTTGGGGCACGGCGTATAGGATGGTGATGACAAAGCTTAAGGGCGGCAACTCCCCGCAGATAACATGCCCGATAATGCTGAAGTCAATAGTAGAACATCTTTTTCCAAGGAGAGCATCTACTATGTGCGCAATCACCAGAGACATTTTTTTTTTTTGATTACAACAGAGGAATTGACAATCGCATCCAGAAAGATAGGTGACAACAAGACGCCCGGACCTGACGGCATCCCTAACAAAGCAGTGAAAGCCGCTGATCAAAAAATGCCAGACATCTTTATTGCAACAATGCAAAAGTGCCTAGAAGAAGGAATTTTCCCTAATCAATGGAAACTGCAACTTCTTCTTCCTTTATCAGCGAGGCTATGATCCGAAAATAAGGGATCACAACCCTCCCACTTCACCGCATTTCTACTGATCCGCCTGTGGGGTTCGCCTATTTGACCTCAGAAAATATCGGCAGGCCTGCCGATTTTGGATTACTCGGTTACTGAGGCCAATGAAATGCCGATATCGTCGCATTTGTCTGATCCAGGCGTTTATAGGCCTGCCTTTCCTACATCGCGATGTCTTTGGAACGTGCATAGATATTGCCTTTTTCACAGGGTTCAAATGATCTCTTCTTTGAACGTGGCAATACCAGCTGAGCCGGTCGCGCTCTAATTTTCGTACGATGGTTTCCTTGATGTGAAAGCTTCCACGGATCTTCGAACTTCTTATTCGATCAAGCTTTGTCACTCCTGCTGTCATGCGAAGCATCTTCATCTGAGCTGCCGTTAATTTACTCTCATACTTTTTGTACATCGTCCAACATTGTGAACCGTATGTGAGCGCTGGACGTACAACTGCGGTGTAGAGCCTTCGTTTCAACTTAGGGGGCATTTTTCTGTCACAGAAGATAGCGGAATTTTCTCGCCACTTCATCCACCCTACGCTTACACGATGATTGATGTCGTCATCACAAGTTGCTTTGCTATTGATCATAGATCCCAGATATTTGAACTTTTCGCACTTGGGAAGCACTGTTCCATTCAAATAAATGTCTGGAATAGGCCGGAGTGGATCAGAGAACGGGCAGCACAAGTACTCTGTCTTTTTTGAACTAATGCGATACCCATTTCCCTCCAGAGCGTCCACTCACACATCAAGTGCTCGTTGCAGGGATGTAGGATCCTCACTTATGATGGCTCCATCGTCAGCAAAGGGGTCCATCACTTTACCTTCAAGCAGATAATCAAGGACTGTAATAAAGAGCAAAGGACTTAAAACGCTTCCCTGGTTCACCCCGACTTTGATTGGGAACTCTTCGGTTACTCCAGCGGGGCATCTTACTCTTGACTTTGCTCCTTCGTACATGTCCATGATCATCTGTACATAGGTTTCTGGAACCCCTCGATGTCTTAGCGCCACCCATATCAGATCTCGTGGTTGTCTGTCGAATGCCTTTTCAAAGTCAACCAATACAATATGCAAATCCCTTAAGGAATCACGAAGTTTTTCCATTATGATCCTTATACTTTGGATTGCATCTGTGGTTGATTTACCTGAGACAAACCCGCACTGATCATCAGATAGCCGTATTATTTTTCGCAGTCGGCCACCTAATACCCGCTCAACGATCTTCATGGTGTGTGACATCAGCTTGATCGAACGGCAGTTATCACAGTTTCGCGTATCACCCTTCCCTTTGTATACAGGGAGAAGGTAACTTTCCCTCCATTCATTCGGCATTGGATCACCTCTCACGAATTTGGAGATAAGAATTCTGAGCCATCTGAACCCGATGTCTCCCATCTTTTTCCAGAACTCAGAGGGTATCTCGTCTGGCCCAACCGCTTTTCGTTTTTTGGAGTATTTGACCGCCTCACTAACTTCTTCGACTGTAATGTCGGGTATTTCTTCACAGTTAGGGGTGGCTCTTGGAAAGTATAGCCGGGGAAACTGTTCATTCAAAAGCTCTTCACAATACTGCCGCCACCTCTGCAGAATTTCAATGGAAACTGCAACATCTCGTTTTATTGCCAAAAGGAAACAAACCCCCAGGAGACACATCGTCGTATTGCCCGATATGCCTACTGGACATAATGGGAAAGATCCTGGAGCGAATCATTTACAACAGATTGCTCACAATAGCGGAGGAGGAAGGGGCTTTGTCCAACCAGCAATTCGGATTCCGAAAGTCTCGCTCAACAATTGACGCCATTAAAGCTGTAGTTAATATAGCAGCGGAAGCAATTGAAGGTGAAAGATGGCGATACGGCACCAAGGAATACTGCGCAGTAGTGACGCTAGATGTCAAAAACGCGTTTAATTCGGCAGACTGGCCCACTATAAGAAGATCTCTTGCTAGGATGGATACACCATCTTACTTGCTGCAGATAATGGCGAGCTACTTTACCAACAGGAAACTGAGGTATGATACCGATGAAGGAGTGAAGTACTACGATGTTACAGCTGGGGTCCCGCAAGGATCGGTGCTGGGCCCATTACTATGGAACATAATGTACAACGGAGTTTTACGACTACCACTGCCACCTAAAGTGAATATAATTGGATTTGCTGACGACATCGCTGTTGTTACAGTAGCAAAACAAATCAGTGAAGTAGAATCAGCTACAAATGCGGCAATCAGTCAAATCAGAAGCTGGCTAGGATCAGCCGGTTTAGAATTAGCTGACCACAAAACCGAAGCTGTTCTAATAACCAGTCAGAAATCTGTGGAATATATGAATGTCCAGGTTGGAATCCAAATCATCAGATCCAAAGAAGCAATCAAATACCTTGGAGTAATGCTCGACAATAGACTGCGGTTTAAACAGCATGTTGATTATTCAAGCAAAAAAGCGTCACGACTTCAGGCAGCACTCTCAAGGATAATGCCCAACATTGGAGTACATGGATACGCTAGGAGGATCCTACTATCCAAAGTTGTCAGCTCAGTCCTTCTTTATGCGGCTTCGGCTTAGGCGGGGACTCTCGCGGCCAAAGAAACGAGGAGGGAACTTACATCAGCCTACAGACTCTGCGCTATAAGGACCATCAGTGGTTTTAGAACTATCTCTGACGAAGCAGCCCTTGTTATAGCAGGAATGGTTCCTATCGACATCCTCGCGAACGAGATGCAGAGAATCTACAATCGGAGAGGCTCGAGCCATCAAGAGGCTAGCGAAAGAAGAAGGGTTATAGAAGAAGAAAAAGCAGCTTCAAGAGCTGTGTGGCAAGATCGATGGGATAATGCGGTTAAGGGCAGATGGACCTATAAATTAATCCCCACCATCAACATTTGGATAAACCGAGCACATGGGAACTGCACCTACCACCTTACGCAGTTCCTGTCTGGCCATGGAGGTTATCGCAAATATCTTTACCGGTTTGGACACGATAGCTCTCCGTTGTGTCCAGAATGTCCAGACCAGGAGGAAGGTACGGAGTCTTCACTGCAGTCTTCTACTGTAGGTGATTTAAAAACTGGAGAAACGAACTTCCCAGTCCTCCATTCCTCATAGATCATATTTTACAATCTGAGGAAAAATGGATGGAAATTTGCGCGTTTATTACGCACGTGCAAATGCAGCTTCGAATTCAAGAAGAGAAGCAGAAAGTACAGCATAAATGGCTAACCAGCCCCACGAAGTAATACCTAACGGCAGTCCGGTGGGGAGAGTGGTTGAAGTGTGTAGGGTGTGTGTTTAGTACGTAGGCGTATTCCTGGAATCGATTACTCAGGTTTGCGAATCGTTCATGCTAGTAGCACTCGGGCTATTAGTATCTATGAAGATTACACATTCCTGGCGCAACGTAAAAAACAAAAAAAAACCTAAGTAAGTAAGTATGTTTGTATGCTATGGACTCCGAAACCACGGAACCGATTGAGCTCAAACTTTCAGGCAATCTTCGGTATTGGCCCGAAGTTTGGTGAAAATCGGTCCACTACTTTAGTATTATAGTACTTTATTACTAAAAATATTTTGATGTATGTATGTATTTAAGGTTAGACCACTTACCCACTGTTTGCAGATACAAAACTGTTCTCTAATAGGCTTAGCCCCAGGCGTGGTGAGTTATTACACGTCGACATACTGGTATGTAGACATGACTAACTTCCATTGAATGCAATTACTACGCAGCTCCCAACGGGCGGCGGCGCTATCATTCATAAAATTTGTGGAGTATCACCCCCAGTGATACATTTCAACGGCCAATAACCTACCCCAAGTAAGTACACAAAGGGCCATAATGACAAATAAACCTGGACCTTATCTTACCATTGTCTAAGTATATGAGAATGTATTGTATGAAGCACAAGCGCGATATAAACTCACTCTATCAAGTTCAAGGTCGCACTATGACCCCCTCAGACGACAGAAGTTTGAATTTGATAAATTAACTTGCTTCTCGAACCATTATCAAATGACAAATACCTTCTTAGAGAAGCCACTCCACAATCGCTTGCCACCAAAATTATTACAAACCGAATCGAAGCGATTGTCTGATTTATCAATCCAAGCACATGCCGCAAAAACCAAGTACCTCTCTCAAAACAAAACCTACTCCCGCTGAACATAAATATCTTTTCCTGTTCATAAATCATTTTTTATCAAAGAAACTAGGTAGAAAAAAAAACCTGAGATACAACAAAATCTCTTAATTGAACCGCGAATGAGTAACGCAAAGTTGACATAAAGCAGCCAACTACTAACTTGGCGCGCCGGCTGTCAACAAACAAACGATCCAATGGATCGCCAGCGGCAATGGGAGCAAAACAAACTGATAATGGAAGTACCCACCGCACAAACCACCAAAAGTTCAATGGACCCCTACGCTGTGCATACAAAAAGACAGACAGATACACGAGCGATAGGCAATCTTCAAGACCAAACGATTTAACACCTTCTTTGCTCCCACTGTTGTCCGTTGGACTTTCAGGTCTGCTGGCCATCATCTCGGCTCTATAAAAGCCCGATCGAGCATTACAAGACCAGCTAAGATTCAGTGTCAAGGTTAAAGCCACAATGTTGTTTGTCAACGGGTTGTCACATCCGACTAAGTGAACAGTGTTCGGCGAGGAGAGGAGATTTATTATTTTATTGAACCACTACGAGTATACTCAGAATCTGTCGACACGGCAGAGTTTTGCCATTCCACCTCCCACCAGTAGTAGTAAGTAAGGCAATTTTAATTATAATAAATTTCGAAATTTCTGACAAGAAAACGCAACAGCATGTCAAAAGATTGATCTCACTTGAGACGGGATTTGAATTGAAATTGTTGAGATTTGTTGGTGCTGATAAGAACGAGATGGAGCACTGACTTTCGGGGGTTGTTGTTCATAAATATGGCAATTTTGAATAAAGTCCGAAAGTGGTACCCTATAGCATTATGAAATTTTGTCATAGACACATTATGGTATCTCAAGGCAGTGTTTTGAATGAAAAGTGCATTCACAGGTACGGCCAGATAGCAATCTTTAAAAAGCATACTCGTACGTATACCTCGCTTTTTTAGCTGAAATACTTAATTGATTGACGCTCGATAAGATTGCGTGACATTACTTTCCTGTGTGTCACATTGCCTGTCTTATGTGAATTTTGTTTTTTAGAGTTCTTTTGAATTCATTTGACTTTCTTTCAGTTGAGTCATACCTTTTCAGTTTCAATAATGCAAGCTACTCTTTCCAAAGTATCTATATTTACTGATGATGAGAATGCTATCTGCTCCTTTTTGGCACTGCCAGAATAGTAATGTTAATTCTTAACTCCAACTACACGCAAAGACCTCATACCCTGGAAACCTTTCAGGGAAAGAATACTGACGGCCAGATTTAGGGCAAGAGTAAGAAACGTCACGATCCCATGAACTTTGCGCTTCAGGATGACAAAGAGAACTTCTACAGCCAATTACAAGCTGCTCAAGATACAATACCAAATGGGAATATCGTAATTTTAAAGGGTTAGGTTAGGTTAGGTAGAGGTGGCTGTCCTGACAGGGTCAGGATACACTTAGACCGCTTGGGTCCATTGTGATATCACGTGAGTAGTGGCCAGTCGAGTCGCCGGTAACCGAGGGAACCTTAACCTTTCTCATGAGGGTGCTGGCTGAGAATGCTGACTGAAATGGTAGAGAGGGTGACTGACTCAGTCAACCCTGAAGTCAAAGTGTACCGAGAAGGTATAGTGTGCAACAAGTGATGGGGGGTGATTGATTCAATCGAACCCCCTATACTGTGTGTGCAAGTTATATTGGCAGGTCCCATAAACCGTGTAGGTGTAGAGGTGCATAAGTATAGTACAGTGACTGATTCAGTCTAACTCTAATTACTGTTATGCATGGTATTAACTAGGTGGGGTGACTGATTCATTTTAACCCTTTATACTTTGGTGGACCGTGTAGGTGTAGAGGAGCATAAGCGTACATAGAGTGACTGATTCAATCAAACTCTAAGTACTGCTATGCATAAAGTGTGGACTAGGTAGGGTGATTGTTTCAATCGAACCCATAGCTAGGCATAGTAGCTTCTTAGTGTGGCTAGCGCTGGGCATGTGCCGAGGAGGTGAAGACTATTCTTCTCCTCCTCTTCATCTCTGCAGCTTCTACACAAATCGTTTGCTGGGACACCCATTTTAGTGGCGTGTCTACCTAACAAGCAGTGTCCTGTGATTATTCCTACTGTGAGGCTTATGTTCCTTCTATTTAATGAAAGGGTTTTTTGGTTTCCTTTACGTCTAGTAAAAACCAGATCTTCCTGGTCGATACACACGTAGCTAGATTACTCCATCTATTGTTTGCAATAGCTTGTGCTTCGTTAAACATACGGAGTTTCATCAATTGTATTGGTGGTGCCGGTACCTCTCTATTGACATCTAGAGGTAGTACGGTGCCTTGTTTAGCTAGTTCATCCGCTTTACAGTTGCCTGGAATATCTCTGTGTCTCGGGACCCAACACAGAGTAATATTGCGTCTGTCCGCAATCTCGTTAAGAGATTCGCGGCAATGTTTGACCAACTTAGATCTTATTGTTGGCGTTTCCATAGCTTTAATCGCTGACTGACTGTCTATGTAAAGGACGATAGACTTACCATCTATCGGGTGCATAGAGAGTCTGCGCGCTGCTTCACGAACAGCCGATATTTCCACTTGAAAGATGCTACAGTGGTCCGGAAGTCGGAGAGCTACGTTTATCATAGGTGATTCGGAAAATATACCTAATCCTGTGCCCTCCGATGTTTTGGAACCATCTGTATAGTTTTCGATTGCGGCGTCATTTAGAATGATACCATCATCCCATGCGGATCTGTCAGGGATGGTGGTGTTATATTTGATATTGAAATGTAATCTGTTACTCTGGGATTGGAGTTTTGTAAGATTTTCATGTGGCCGATTTGTGAGCTTGACCACTGAAGAGATTCTCTAAGTCTTAGGGCTGCTTTAAATGCTACCATTTTCCCAAAGATGTCAATGGGATATATATTAAGTAGGGTTTCTAAGGCGGCTGTGGGAGTGGACCTGAGAGCCCCTGTGATGCATCTGCATGCTAATCGTTGTACTCTTTCGATAGAGTTTGTGTTGCACCTTGTTTCGAGTGCAGGCCACCAGATGAGAACACCATAAAGCAGGATTGGCCTGATCACCGCCAGGTACAACCAGTGGACTATATTAAGTTGAAGACCCCATTTTGGACCTATACCCTTTTTACAGGTGTAGATGGTGATTTCCGCTTTCTTGGTTTGGTCTAGAATGTTCTGTTTCCAGTTAAGTTTACTATCGAGGTCAACTCTAAGTATTTTGCTTTGTTTGTAAAGCTGAGTTCCGTGTTTCTAAGCTTAGGTGGGGCTATGAACGGGATTTGGTATTTCCTAGTGAAAAGTACTAGTTCAATTTTGGACGGGTTTACGTTGAGCCCAACGTTGTCCGTCCATTTCGCTACTAAATTTAGCGCCGAGTTCATTAGATCTCTTAGGGTTTGGGGAAATTTACCTGAAATGGCTATGGCAATATCATCAGCATATGCTACGACCTTGTAGCCTTTATTTCCTAGTGAAGTGAGTAGCTCATTCACTACTAGTATCCAAAGTAGGGGAGAGAGAACACCCCCCTTGGGTGTGCCTCTGTGCGATAACCTTTTGGTTGAGCAGCACCCGAGCTCGGATAGAATCTGCCTGCTGTTCAGCATTCTTTCTATCCAGATGCAAAGGCAGCAGTCCACCTTCAGGTCAGCGAGTGCTCTTGTGATGGATTCTGTATTGACGTTATTAAAGGCGCCTTCTATGTCAAGGAAAGACACCATTGTATATTCTTTAACGGCAAGATATTTTTCAATGGTGCCTACTAACGAATGTACAGCTGTTTCCACTGAAAAATCTTTCCGGTAAGCATGCTGAGAGTTATATAAGGTTTGTACCTTGAGTTTTGAACGGATATAGTTATCGACTAGCCTTTCTAACGTTTTCAGAAAGAAGGAGGAGAGGCTGATTGGTCTGAAATCTTTCGGATTATAGTGGGAGCTCTTACCGCATTTCGGGATGAAAACCACCTCAACTCGTTTCCACGAGGATGGGGTATAGCCGAATTTAAGACAGCTGTTGAAAATCACGTAGAGCCAGGGGGCTAAGAGTTTTATGCCGTCTTGCAGTTCTACTGGTAAAATACCATCTAAGCCTGGAGATTTATATGGTAGGAAGCTATTAACAGCCCAATGAATAGTGTGGGTGTTTATTACTCCTGCCGGAACGTCCATGATAGAGTGGTGTTTGGGGTATAGATATGTTCGTATCTATAGAGTTTCCTGGGAAATGCGTGTCCATAAAAAGGTTTAATGTTTCTTCTGTGGACTTGGTCCAGTGTGTCCAAGGGGACCTCGACCAACTTGGAGAGAGAAACTGGAGGCAATTGGCTAAAGACTGAGCTAAATGGAGAGGCTTGTTGGTTGAGGCCCAGATTCACCCCGAACTGTAGCGCCACCTAAGTAAGTAAGTTAGCATTAAGGTAACCCTTTAACCGTCAACCCGAGTCGGGAGGATGTTCGGGCGTGGTACCACCTTCACCTTCACCATCATGAGGAGATTTGGAAAGAATTTTCTTTAATCTGCTAGAATCGTTTGTCCTTTCTATATTGCTACAGAATAATCTCCACTATTCTCGCTGAGCTTTCCTTATCTCTTTTTTGAAGACCCTGAGGCTATTCTTATAGTTATCCCAATCTTCTGGAGATCGTGAAGACTTTACTATATTGAACTGTTTCCTACTATTATTTCGGAGTTTTGCTATGTTAGAATCCCACCAAGGTGGTTTATTGCCGTTTCTGTGCCTTCTAACCGGGCAATCTTTCAAGAAGGCTTTGTTCATAGTTTCGGAAACTTTGTCTACCATCTGGTCGATTTCGGATGGTGAGCAAGGTTGAGTTATCTCGGTGCTGAGTTCTTTATTAAAAAATGTGTTATAAACCTGCCAGTTAGTATTCCTAGGATTCCTAAAGGATTTTGATGGAGGTTTGGTAAATTCCAAACTAAATTGAATATAGTTATGGTCCGGAAAAGAGATATCTTTCGACACCATCCATTTGCTTTGGGGAGTTGGTGGCTAAAGTAATATCTATTACTTCTTGTCTAATTTTGTTAGTAAAGGTAGGTTCAGAACCTATATTACATACTACGAGGTTAGTTTCTATGATGAAATCAAAAAGACGCTCACCTCGATTGTTTGTATCACTGCTTCCACAAAAGTTGTGGTGGGCATTGGCGTCAGCGCCTATCACTATGGAGATGTTGCTTACTTGGGCTGATTTTATCGTCTCGCGTATATTTGGTGTTGGTAGTGGGCCTGTGTCATCATAGGGCATATACGCTGACGATATCCATAGCCTGTCTTTCCCATCGCGGTCTAACTCCACACATGCGAAGTCCGAATCGCTGAAATTTGGTAGGAAGAAGGCTTTTAAGTTATTTTTTACTAGAATGCAGGACCTTGGTTTACCTGATCCTTTGGCATAAAGCAAGGAATAATTCTTTGCCCTTAATCCAGCTATGCGGTTGTCGCTTGTCACCCAAGGTTCCTGGATAAGGGCAATGTCCTCTCCTCCTCACTGCAGGCGGAGCAAAAGGTTAGCAGAAGCTGCTATAGAATGATGTAGATTAATCTGTACCAGTCGGAGCATCATTCCTGACTGGTACAGATGCCTCTATTACTGTGGTGTCACCATCCTCCGACTCGGAAGATTCACAACTATTTTGCTTTGGCAGCGAAACTGTCTCTATCTCACCTGCCGACTCAGCTGGTGTACCGACCGGTCCAATTACTTTGACGCCTGCTGACTCAGCTGCCGTTACGGCCTGGGTCGAAGTGGCAGCTGTCGGTAGTGAGTCCGACGGGAGGCTATCTGATTCGGTATCCAATCCAAGACTACTTAAAGAGGAAACCATACCTGGGATGAGTCTTTCGTCTTTCTCATGGACCTTCAGCACCAGTTCTTAGGTGCCGTAGAAGATTTTGTAATCCCTTTTGCTTAAAAGCTCCAGGGATTCTTGGTTGAGGAGGAATGAACTAACCTTCCTGCCTCTACTGGTTCATCGGCTTTAATGATATTCCAATTGGAGGTTGGAAGGTCAGGATTTTGAATACGGATCAACTTCAGGATATCCGATTCACTACATGGTCCTGGAGGAATCCAAGTTCGAGCTCTTGGACGAACCTTTATGTCACTCCAGTGACAGATCGATAAATCAGCTTTGGCCCAAAGGTGGTTAAGCTTGGGTACTGCCTCTTTTAGGAACGCGATGGGATTACAGTTACTGTATTTTAAAAGTTTTGCACCCGGCGTAGCAGTTGGGTTCTTAAGACAATGCGCCAGCACGTCTGACGCGAGTCTTGCCTTGAGGAGGCTCCAGTTATCACCACTGATACGCCCCTCCTCATTTCCGCTGTCGCAGATATCGAACACCAGGTGATCTTTCGCCACCTCGTTGTAGGGCCTGAGCACCGACTCGGTATTCTTGGCCTGCTTCGGGGTCTTGGAGGTATCGTTATGGGATCTAGGACGTTAGGACGTAGAGTCCGTTTTTGGTACCACGCCCGAACGTCCTCGTGACTCGGGTTGACGGTTAAAGGGTTACCTTAATGCTAACTTACTTACTTAGGTGCCGCTACAGTTCGGGGTGAATCTGGGCCTCAACCAACAAGCCTCTCCATTTAGCTCAGTCTTTAGCCAATTGCCTCCAGTTTCTCTCTCCAAGTTGGTCGAGGTCCCCTTGGACTTGTGCGCGCCACCAACGGCAAGGAAGTCCACTATTGCGTCGTCCCTCGGGGCTAGATTCGAAGACTCTGCGGGCCGGAGCGTTGGTGTCCATTCGCTCCACATACTCTAGCCATCTCAGACGTCCAATTCGCAGTTTTTTGACTAGGTCGAGGTTCATGGTTGAATCTTACTTTCCAAAACCCGTCAATGCAAACAGGACCGAGTATCTTATGAAGGAATTTTCTCTCGAAGCGACCAAGGATATCTTCATCCTCTTTTAATAAAGTCCATGTTTCAGCGCCGTAAGGCAGGACTGGGATGCTCAGGGTCTTATACAGAGTATCCTTAGTTGTTCGCGAGATAGGGCTTTGCTGTTGAATTGCCTTATAAGCCCAAAAAACAGCGATTGGCAAGAGTTACTCTTCATTTGATTTCTGCACTGATGTCATTGCCAGAGTTAATAGCACAGCCAAGGTAGACAAAGTCCCTTACTACCTCGAAGTTATAGCTGCCCCCTGTGACGTTCTGTCCAATTTGTCTTTGTGGGCTTTCCCTTCTTGTTGACAGCATATACTTGGTTTTGCCCTCGTTTATCGCCAAACCCATTTTGGCCGCTTCCGCCTCAATGCTTGCAAACGCACCGGTGACAGCCCGCTGAGTTCTTCCGATAATGTCTATATGGTCGGCGTATGCAAGCAGTTGTACAGACTTGTAATAGATTGTGCCTTGTGCGGCCTTGAAATCTACAAAGTGGTGGTGAGTATCGATTTGGAATTCTTGGGTTTTCTCCAGGATCTGCCGAAGTGTGAAGATTTGATCGATGGTGGACTTTACTGGTCTGAAACCGCACTGATACGGTGCAATCAGAGTATTGATGAAAGGTTTCAGGCGTTCACACAATATCGCAGAAAAGATCTTGTATGCGATATTGAGGAGGCTAATGCCTCTATAATTGGCGCAGTTGAGGGGGTCTCCTTTCTTGTAGATCGGGCAAACGATGCTGAGATTCCATTCATCAGGCATACACTCGTCTGACCAAATATTAGAAATGAGTTGGTGTATGCACTCTACCAATTCATCCCCAGCTGCCTTGAAAAGTTCGGCCGGTAAGCCGTCAGGTCCAGCAGCCTTGTTCGATTTTAGCTTGGATATTGCTATCCTCACTTCGTTTTGGTCAGGTGGACGGAAATTTTGACTATCATCGTCTATGTTGAATGGTTCATTCTGCCTGACAGCGGGATGTTGGTCTTCGTCGCCGTTATACAGTCTGCAGAAGTAGTTTTTCCATATTCTCAGCACCGACTGTGATTCTACTACGAGGTTTCCATTTTCATCTCTACAGGTTTCTGTACGGGTATTGCTCCTCTGAAACGTTCTCTTTACCTTTTGGTAAAACTTCCGTGCATTGTTCCTGGAGTACAAACTCTCAATATTCTCGATCGCGCGCTTTTCGCGCTCTTTCTTCTCCTTTTGGAGAAGCTGATATTCTTCGCGTCTCTTTTGCTCGTAGAGCTCACGAGCAGCTCTCGTCTTCCGCTGCAGCGTCGCTCTGTATGCTTCTTGTTTTGCTGTACGCACTCGCCGGAATTCTTCGTCAAACCAGGGGTTTCGCGGTGGTAGGCGAGCGAGACCCAGCACATCAGTCGCGGCGTTTCTGATGGCATGTTGGCATCGTTGCCACTGGTCTTCGGCACTTGATGCTGGCGGCATAGGGGTGATTGAGAGATTTTGGGATACGCGTTCAGCGAAGAGTCTGGCGGTCTCTTGCGATTGTAGCTTTTCGACGTAAAATTTTCTCACAGTAATTTTTCTTTGTTGCTCAGTTTGGGATATCTGCATTCGTACTTCGGTTACAACACGGTAGTGATCCGAGTCTATGTTGGCCGCTCGGAAGGCCCCGGACATCCAGAATACTGGAGGCATGCCTTGCGTCGATCGCAATATGATCAATTTGGTTGATCGTAACATGATCATTGGACTGCCATGTCTGCTTATGAGTATTGAGATGAGGAAACCGTGTGCATGCTGTGGCGACATTTGGCTCAACAGCGAAATCAATTAGCCTTAGTCCGTTATCAGACGTGGTGTCGCGTAAGCTACACTTACCGACTGCCCTACCAAAGACGTCCTCCTTCCCAATTTTAGGACATTGCTCATATGTTTTGTCGAGGAGCTCGTAGAAACACTCTTTGGTGGCAGGGTCCTTTCCGTCCGTGGGGATATGAACACATATTAAGCTTATGTTAGCGAATTTAGCCTTGATCCGGATAGTCATAATACGCTCGCTGACGTGTCGGAAGCTTAAGACTTCTTGCCTAAGTCGGCCGCGTATGACAAATCCGCATCGGAATAAGCGTTGCCTGTTGCCTCTGTAGCAATCACCGTAGTAGATGTCACAGTTTTTCATCCTCTTTTTGCCCGGCGCATCTCATCGCACTTCCTGGATGGCGGTAATATCTGCTTTATAGCAGTCTATGGCCTCTGCTAATTGTTCTGCTGTATGTTGTCTGTAAAGGGACAGAACATTCCACGTACAGATCCGAAGGTCGTTGTCCTTATTTCGTTTGCTGGGGTCGTTATCAGTTAAGTCATCCTTATCCGAGGCTTTTGGTTGTTTCGGAACCATGAGTCTTTTATGTGGTAGGGAAGTTACCCCGACGGCATGACCCCAAACCTGGAGGGCCAGTCCCTTAGTTATTCCCCTAGGACGTGGGGCCCGAATACACCGGTGTCAGTAGTCCACTACGGGAGTATGACCGCTGCCGTTGGCCCATTAAGGGCTCCTCCGCCACCATCTCTATTCCAAGGTCCTGACCAACATTGGAAATTCCTTACCGACCTGTGATCCAAAAACGTCGAAGCAGCTCGCCCAAGGTATTCACTAAGTTCAACCTAACTGGAACTATAGACGCCACCCTTGACTCCGTCTAGGGAATTCGTCCGCTGCCGCTCAACAAGCCCGAAAAGCAGCAAATAAATGCAACAGCAGAGTCGCGTACAGAATGACCAAGAAGCTGATAGGTGGCCACAGCCTGCGCCAACACCTGTTGAAGAGTTTGGTCTCTGCTGGTTTCTGATGAAAACCAACGAAGGAGATGGGGGAACACTCTCCGCTGTTTTAAACAATATCATGAATGAAGCTTTGCCCCAGAATCAAAACGAGTTGTTTGACGCCCAAAAGTCCAGAATTCGCATCACTCCTCCCAGTAGGGATGAAATCGTAACCGCGATTAAAGCACTCAAACCAAACAAGGCGACAAAATTTTACGGTATCTCCGTGGAGCTCTATTCGGTAGCACCCGCAGTAACTCCCAACCTACTGCTTCTATTAGGGGAGATGATTTGGAACAACTAAACCTTTCTTGAAAGGCAAAATCGCATCATCACCTCCTCGCGGTGCCCGCTGGATAGCTATCTGATAGTGAACTAACAATGAGCGTATGTTGAGTCTGACGATATATGTGTAGCTGAACACTCAGACCTGCGTAAGCACATCTGGGAGAACTTCAGCGCGCATATGTTTAACCGGACGAGGCATCTCTTATTGACCTGATTGGCTGAAATATGCGTCTCAGAACTCTAGCAAGAGCTCCTCAGAAGGAGGACGTGCGGCGGATGAATTTTCTCGATGGAATCAACGGATACCTTACCGGAGCTACTTCGACATATTTGGAGCTGAGGTCTATAAGGATTTTCAATACTACGTCAGGGTATTGAAAAAGAGATGGTGGTGGATGAACCCCTAATGGGCCAACGGCAGCGCTCATATCCCCGAAGTGGGTAACTGACATCGGCGTATCCGGTCCCTCGTCCTAGGGGTTGCAAAAAAGGATCTGGTCCTCCAGGTTGGGGGTTGTGCCGTCGAGTTAACTTCCCTACCACGTTACGAAGCAACCAACAGCCTCGGATACTGATGATTTTACTGTTGACGACCCAAGCAAACGTAAAAAGGACAACGATCTTCGTGTCTGCACGTGGAATGTTACGTCCCTCTACAAACCACGTGCAGCCGAACAACTTGCAGAGGCCCTAGAGTGTCTCAAAGCAGACATTACCGCCATCCAAGAAATGCGATGGGATGGGCCGGCAAAAGGAGTATGAAAAACTGCGACATCTACTACGGCGATTGCTACATACAACAAGGACAGCGTCTATTCGGGTGCGGATTTGTCATTGGAGGCAGACTTAGGCAATAAGTCTTGAGTTTCCGGCATGTGAACAAGCGCATCATGACTATCCGTATCAAGGCTAAATTTGCCAACATTAGCCTAATATGCGTTCACGCCCCTCATGAGGAGAAGGACGACGCGACAAAGGATGACTTCAACCAGCTCTTGGACAAGACGTATGAGCAATGCCCTTGCCACGACGTTAAAATTATCTTAGGTGATTTTAACGCAAAGCTAGGAAGAGAGGACGACTTTAGTAGCGTGGTCAAAAAGCACAGCCTGCACGACATAACATCCGCCAACGGACTCATGCTAATCAACTTTGCGGCGGGGCGAAACTTTGTCGTACCTAGTACGCGGTTCCCACGTCTCGACATTCACAAAGGAACATGACTCTCCTTTGATCGAAAAACTGTCAACCAAATCGATAACATTGCGATCGACGCAAGGCACTCTTCCAGTACTCTGGGTGTCCGGACCTTCCGTGGAGCCAACGTGGACTCGGATCACTACCTAGTTGTAGCTAAGGTACGTATTCGGATATCCAGGACGGAGCGAAATCAACGAAATACTTTGAGGAAATTTGACGTCGGGCGGCTACAATCGCAAGAGACCGCCAGAACCTTTGCCGATCGAGTTTCTTTTAATCTCAATCTAAGTCCTATCCCGCCAGCAGCAAATGCGGAAGACCAGTGGCAGCGTTGCCAACAAGCCATCAGAGATGCCGCCTCTGATGTACTGGGTTTCTCTCGGCCACCACAACGAAACCGCTGGTTTGATGAGGAATGCCGGCAAGCACATGCAGCAACAAGAGGCGTACAAAGCGGCGCTGCATAAAAGGACCAGAGCTGCTTACGAGATCTACGTGAGTAGGAAAAAAGAGGAACATCGACTTCTCAGAAAGAAGAAAAAGGAGCATGAGAAGCGCTCGATCGAGGAGATTGAGAGACTTTATTGCAGGAATGATGTTCGAAAATGTTACCAAAAGGTAAAAAGAACATGCCAGGGATTTAAAGTCAGGACAGAAGCCGGCAGGGACGAAAATGGCAATATAGTAATAAAATCGCATTCGCTGCTGAGGATATAGAAGGAACACATTTGCAGACTGTAAAATGGCGATGATGTCCAATATTCCGCTGTCATGCAGAATGAGCCATTCAACAGTGACGAGGACAGTTAAGATTCCCGTCAACCCGATCAGAATGAGGTGAGGATAGCGATATCTAAATTCAAATTCAACAAAGCTGTGCCGGTCGCGCTCCATCTTTCGTAAGATGGTCTCCTTGACGTGAAGGCTTCCACGGATCTTCAAAATCAATTGGTGCACCGATGGTTTAAAAATGACAATTAGGGTGGGTGCCGCAAGTTTTGCTCTTAAACCCTTCAAATCTTTCAACTTTGAGTCAAAAGTTGTTTGAAACTGTCTCCACACCAATACTCCCCCACTCACTTGGATCCCTGGTCACAAGAGCATGCGATTACTTGTGAACTAGCCAGATCTGGCTCCCAATCTAAATTCATAGGCCATGAATCCTTCTGTGACTTACTTAATTCAGCTAAAGCTAGATCATTTGGAACAACATAAAAAGCACTCATACTAGGACTGCAAAGACATTTATAGATTTCCTTCGCAAAAGATCGAAAGAGATTCTTACTTACTTACTTAAAGGGCTCCCAAACATTGAAGAGTCTTTGCTTGAATCATAGCTGCCTTCCTGAAGTGAAGGCAAATTTTTCTGGCATCCGCGACAGCTTGGTCCTTATACCCGAGGTTCGGTCTTTTTCACCGTCTCGAACCTGGGGGCTGAAATTTAAAGATTCTCTTAGCTGGAGCGTTGCTGTCCATTCGCTTGATGTGGCCGAGACAATAAAGATGACATGTCTTGGCTTTTTGGACTACATGCACAGCCTGCTACAACTGATAAAGTTCACGGTTGTATTTTCTTTTCCATTCGCCCTCCTCGCATATGGGACCTAATATCCGACGAAGTATTTTTCGTTGAAAGGTACCCAATATTTGCTCTGCTTTCTTATTTGTCGTTCAGCACTCGGTGCGATTAAGTAAAACGGGTAAGATGAGCGTTCTATAGAGCATTAATTTGGTCCGTCGAGTTAGAAGTGTAGAACTCAGTCGTTTTGCCAAACTGAAGTAGCAGCGGTATCCATTCTTCGTCGGATCTCTAAGAAGGTGTCATTTGTGGGGCTTATGCTTGCTCCGAGCTAGGTAGACTCCTTAACTACTTCGAAGTTGTAGCCATTAACAGTGACGTTTTGTCCAAGTTTCTGGGCAGATCATTTCTTTTTGGTGACAACATATACTTAGTCTTGTCTTCATTTACTCCAAGAGCTCCTCGTTCGCCTTCTCTTCAGTTGCCGTAATTGCCTCTACAACGGCTTGCCGGTATCTTCCGATGATGTCAATATCGTCCGCGTATCCCAGCAGTTGGATGGATTTGTGAAAGATAGTGCCTTCCGTGTTTACACCTGCCCTACGCACTATCTGCTGCAGCACAATATTGAAGAAGTCACATAACAGCGCATATCCTTGCCGGAATCCGATGCATGTTTGGAAGAGTTTGGAAGAGCTGTTATCTAGTGTTATGCGAAACATCTGGATAGGTTTTGACGGTATCCCCAATTGGGCCATCGCTTGGTACATTTCAAGACGAAGAATGCTGTCATAAATGGCTTTAAAGTCGATGAAAATGTGGGGAGTTTCGATTTGATATTCGTTGGTCTTTCCAGGATTTCCTTTAGTGTGAAAATTTGGTCTATTGTCAATCTGCCGGGTTGAAAGCTGCACTGGTACGTGCCGGTTAATGTGTTGCAGAAAGGTTTTAGACGATCACACAATACGTTGGATAAGATCTTATATGCGGCATTTAGCAGGGATATGCCTCTATAGTCCTTACAAGACATAGGATCGCCTTTTTTGAAGATGGGGCATAAACAAAGATATTCTAGCAATGAATAGCCCCGTGCAGGGACGGGTTAAGAATATCACTGCAGCGCCCCCCAACAACTAGCGCTTGTCGTAAAAGGTGACTAAGGGGGAGAAATCAGATCTAGTCAATATAACACCCAAGTGAGCCTAGCGACACATATACTACCTTAAAAACCCTCCCACAAGTGTGCATGCGAGTCCGTGGGTTGACACGACTGGAGATCAACGGTGTCATAGAATAAAGATCAAACAATACTAAAACAGGAGCATGCACGTGTCAAACAACAAACACCATCGTAATATGGTAATATTGCAAAACTGTATCATTATGGTAATACTTGCTAATGGGAAGGGCACTACCCCCCACCCGTCTCTGAGAAAATCAAGTGGTATAATCTGGACAAAGAAAAGGGCGAGGCTTTTGTTTTCGTGATGAAAAATTACCTCTCTCACACCATCAACGGAGCTGAGGATGAAGAGTGCAGAGCACAAAATATGTGGGATTCCCTACAGCGAACTTGCTTAAATAAGGCCAAATCACTGCTAGGAGCTTCAAAAGGCCACCATCAACACGCCAAAGAAACATAGTGGTGGAGTGATGAAGCTATGAAGGTGATAAATGAGAGGAAAGTGGCTTTCAAAGCTTGGTCAAAGTCCCCTCTAATAATTGTGACGAAAAAGCTCGCCTAGAAATGGAATACAGATGTTGCAAGAAAAAAGCGAAGAAGAAGTGCGCCCAGCTTAAAGCAGAGAGTGAGGGCCTGTATCGGGAGCTGGAGAAAATATCTTCCCCGGTTGCTGATGCTATCCAGGAGCTGCGAAGACACAATATGAACAAGAGCGCCACTATCTTCATAATATCCGCCCAAAGAAGGAGGAATGCTCAGGAGATTCGTTCGCCAAAGTTCATTAACAATGCTCATGGCCAGCTTCTTGTGGATGACGACAAAATTCTGCAGAGGTGGCGGCAGTATTGTGAAGAACTTTTAAATGAACAGTTTTCCCGGCTATACTTTCCAAGATCCACCTCTAACTGTGAAGAAATACCCGACATTACAGTCGAAGAAGTTAGTGAGGCGGTCAAATACTCAAAAAAACGAAAAGCGGTTGGGCCAGACGAGATGCCCTCTGAGTTCTGGAAAAAGATGGGGGACATCGGGTTCAGATGGCCCAGAATTCTCATCTCCAAATTTGTGAGAGGTGACCCAATGCCGAATCAATGGAGGGAAAGTTACCTTCTCCCTGTATACAAAGGAAAGGGTGATAACTACCGTTCGATCAAGCTGATGTCACACACCATGAAGATCGTTAAGCGGGTATAAGGTGGCCGACTGCGAAAAATAATACGGCTATCTGATGATCAGTGCGGGTTTGTCTCGGGTAAAGCATCCACAGATGCAATCCAAAGTATAAGGATCATAATGGAAAAACATCGTGATTCCTTAAGGGATTTGCATATTGTATTGGTTGACTTTGAAAAGGCATTCGACATTTGATTATCTGCTTGAAGGTAAAGTGATGGACCCCAAGGTACATCAGTTATTCTTTGCTGACGATGGAGCCATCAAAAGTGAGGATCCTACATCCCTGCAACGAGCACTTGATGTGTGAGTGGACGCTCTGGAGGGAAATGGGTATCGCATTAGTTCAAAAAAGACAGAGTACTTGTGCTGCCCGTTCTCTGATCCACTCAAGCCTATTCCAGACACTTATTTGAATGGAACAGTGCTTCCCAAGTGCGAAAAGTTCAAATATCTGGGATCTATGATCAATAGCAAAGCAACTTGTGATGACGACATCAATCATCGCGTAAGCGTAGGGTGGGTGAAGTGGCGAGAAAATTCCGCTATCTTCTGTGACAGAAAAATGCCACCTAAGTTGAAGGGAAGGCTCTACACCGCAGTTGTGCGTCCAGTGCTCACATACGGTTCACAATGATGGACGATGTACAAAACGTATGAGAGTAAATTAACGGCAGCTGAGATGAAGATGCTTCGCATGACCACAGGAGTGACAAAGCTTGATCGAATAAGAAGTTCGAAGATCCGTGGAAGCCTTCGCGTCAAGAAAACCACCGTACGAAAATAAAGCGCGACCGGCTCAACTGGTATTGCCACGTTCAAAGAAGAGATCATTTGAACCCTGTTAAAAAGGCAATATCAATGCACGTTCCAAAGACATCGCGATGTAGGAAAGGTAGGCCTATAAACGGCTGGATCAGACAAATGCGACGACATCGGCATTTCATTGGCCTCAGTAACCTAGTGATCCAAAATCGGTGGGCATGCCGATATTTTCTGAGGTCAAATAGACGAACCCCACAAGCAGATCAGTAGAAATGCGGTGAAGTTGGAGGGTTGTGATCCCTTATTTTCGGAACATAACCTGGCTGATAAGAGGAAGAAGATTATTCTAGCAATGAATAAGCATTATGGAAAGTTTTTAACTGACTTCCTCACTGATCATTGGTCTCTCAAACACTGTCTTAAGAAAATAGGCATAAGCCATTCAGACAGATGCAGACTATGTCTTGAGGACAATGAAACTAACGACCGGATTTTGTGTGAATGTCCCACTACTGCCCTTAGCAGCTTAAAGTATTTTAATAGAGGGTTCACCTCCACATCTGACATAATCTCCTCCTCAGCCCAAGTTCATATTTTTAATTAACTATTGCACATCCAAAACTCAGACTAAAGCGCAGATCCGAAATTGCACTCCTAAATCATGCATAACGACGAATATTTTGATTAAGCAAATATGGCTTCCATTTACCACACACTATCCATTGTCTCTTATCGGTCATCTTTTTTATTTGACTTTCTCTTAACGTCGCACTTCTTGGAATAAATTCACCTGCCTTAGGTGACGCATTTGACGTTTGTTTTTTTTTTTTCTCTTCTAAATCTGATTAACTTAACCACAACCCACACGATCTAAACTGATATCAATGAACCTTCATCTTTCCATAACCACTCTCGTTAGCATAACAAATCAGGACATGGCTATTAAATAATGATTCACAGCGCAATAAAGTTCAAGACCCTTGTTGCCGTTAAACAGATTCCCACACATAAAACTTCCAAATAGAGCACAAACTTCAGAGCCGATTTCACAGTTGTCTCAGTCTAAAGAACGATTTGATTTTCTCTATTATCATAACAAAGGTAATCACAGGTCAAAATCACTTCTAAGACTCATGCATATATCGATCGGACTAGTTTTAATTGCGAACTTTCGTCCGAGTGAAAATGAATACATACTCGTACTCGTATCTTTTTTAGAATTAGAATCCATAATCCATTGTTCTTCTCTCTCGTTCTCTAATTTATGTAAATGTATCGAGGCGTATGAGTACAATAATCAGACAAACCATGCAAGGAGAAACGAGACGCATGCGATCAGGCCAAGAGAAATGATGACCACAAGAGAAAGAACCTGACCAAGAGCTCTGAGCCATTCTTTTTGTTTTGTTTCGGTTCTGTTGTTCTGTTCGTCTCGTGCATTTTTATTTTTTTTTTTTTATCAATTTTTATTTACTTTTTTTTATCTCATTTGTTAATTCTCCTTGAAGGGAAAAAAGTTAACTTTACTGTTGTTGTTGGAGCTGGAGAGTGCTGTGATGTATAAATAGAGGGAGCATGATAATGGTTAGAATCAGTTCTTCCTGTCGGTTAGAATTATAAACGTCTCTCCGTCTTGGGATAGTTAGTGAGTGTTAAAGTGAATATAGTGGATGGAACAAATTCTGACTCTTGGATATAACGATTGGGATTAATTCTGGATTTATTTGCTGCCGGAGTGATGTGGAATTAAATTTAAATAAAAGGTGAATGGCAATACAATTTTGAGTGTGGACAAGAGAATATCTTCAAATGGGAATATTTATTGAAATATGTGTTGGATTTCATTTTATTACCAAAAGTTAAAAGTTACATGTGAGAAATCACGAGAATGTGATTAAAGTTAAAAAGTTTAACAGATCTTCCGTATTGATATGCCGGAATATAAAAGAGTTGACGTGCGAACTGTTTTTTAATGGTTTGAGATGTGACAAGGAATACTTAAGGCTGGAGATCCCTTTAGGCAGCCGAAAATAAGCGAATTTTAGACCTTTTTTGTATCGAAACTACTTATTCTACATTATTTCATTTTTATTTTTTTTCAATATTTAATAATGGCGGCTGTGTGATACTTCCTTCAAAGACGTTTGCCGTCTGTTCCACGGCGTACAACCTAGCGTCTACTGCATTGATCTGAAACATCAGATCCAAGAAAGTTTAGATTTCTAAGACCCACCCGTTTGGGAACCTAAAAAATTAAACGAAAAGCGAAATTCGGGTTTCAATTTTTCATGAAATTTTTATTGTATTTGTTGATAAAAAAATGTTTTCTTTTTTTAAATAATTTTCAAAGAACTTTGATTTCACATAGACGCGTTCAAAATTAATTTTTTTTTCCCGAGGGTGTGTGAAAAATGTTGCATAGGCACTATGAGAATAGTAAGCCCGTGCTCGTAGTAGTTTTTTTTTTTTTTTTTGCGCCAAGGGATGCGGTAATCTTCGAAAGATACTAGTAGCCCGGGCCACTAGAATGCACTGTTCGCAAGCCCGAATAATCGATGAGAGGAATGCGTATACGTACTAATCCACACCATGCACACATCTACCACTCTCCCCGCGGGACTGCCGTAAGGTATTACTTCGCGGGGCTGGTTAGCAATTAATGCTATGCTTCCTGTATTGCTGCTTCAGCTCTCCTTGCTCTCTTAATTATTCGGAGCACTTTCTGCACATTCGTTACTTACTTAATTAGATGGGGCTACAGTCCAGGGTGGACCTGGGCCTCAACCAACAAACCTCTCCAGCCAGCACGGTTACGAGCCAGCTGCCTCCAGTTGCGCACGCCAAGTTGGTTGAGGACCCCCTCCACTTATTTGCGCCACCTACCGCGAGGTCGTCCTCTACTGCGTCGTCCGTCCCGGGTGAATTCGAAAACTTTCTTAGCGGGAACGTTGGGCTCCGTCCGCTCTATGACCCAGCCATCTTAGTCGCTGTATGTGAACTCTTCTGGCTAAGTCGATATCCTTGTACAGGCCGTATAGTTCGGCATTGTACCTTCTTCTCCACTCACCGTCTATGCAGACGGGAACAAAGATCGCTCGAAGAACTTTTCTTTCGAAATAACCAAGGGCATACTCATCCGGTTTTGTCAAAGCCCATGCCTCTGCGCCATACAGCACCACTGGGATGATTAATGTCTTACAGAGAGTTACCTTAGTAGTTCGAGATAGGGCTTTGCTACTCAATTGCCGTTTTAGCCCATAGAAACAACGATCGGCAAGACTAATTCTTCGTGTGATCTGCCTACTGATGCCTACTGCCTACTGATTTGCGGAGCTGACCATAGAACCTAGGTAAACAAAATGCATTACTACCTCAAAATTGTTTCTGTCTATTGTGGGGTTCTGCCCAAGACGCCGATGTTGGGTGTCCTTTTTTGTAGACAGCATATATTTTGTTTTGCTTTCATTGACCGCTAGACCCATCTTTGCTGCCTCGATCTCAATACTCGTAAATGCCCCATTGCCGCCCGCTGAGTTCTTCCGATTATGTCAATGTGATCGGCATAAGCGAGTAGTTGTACAGACTTGTAAAAGATTATGCCTCTGGGGTTGGCTTGTGAGTTTCGTACAGTTCTCTCAAGTACTATGTTAAAGAGATCGCATGATAGCGCGTCACCTTGTATAAGACCTTTCCTGACATCGAACGAATCGGTGATGTTCTTACCGACTTTGATGGAGCAGCGAGAGTTCTCCATCGTCATTCTGCACAAACGGACGAGCTTGGCACGGATGCCAAGACTAGACATGGCTCTGTATAACTCGTCTCTATACACGCTATCATAGGCAACTTTGAAATCGATGACGAGGTGATGCGTATCGATTTTATATTCATGGGTTTTTTCCAAGATCTGCCGTAGTGTGAATATTTGGTCAATGGTGAACTTTCCCGCCCTGAAACCGCACTGATAAGGATCTATCAGGTTGTTGATGATCGGTTTTAGGCGTTCACGTAGTACGGCAGATAGGATCTTATATGCGATATTTAGGAGACTTATACCTCTGTAACTGGCGCAGTTTAGAGGGTCTTCTTTCTTCAGGATCGGGCAAACGATGCTGAGGTTCCATTCGTCGGGCATACTTTCGTCCGACCAGATTTTACAGATGAGCTGGTGCATGCTCCTAACCAACTCATATCCTCCTGCCTTGGAAAGTTCAGCGGCAAAGGCGTCGGCTTCAGCAGCTTTGTTGGATTTGAGTTTAGATATCGCTATCCTCACTTCATTCTGATCTGGTTGACGGGAATCTTGACTGCCATTGTCACTGTTTAATGGCTCATTCTGCCTGACAGCGGAATATTGTTCATCATCGCCGTTTAACAGTCTGCAGAAGTGTTCCTTCCATATTCTCAGCACCGACTGCGATTCTACTACTATGTTGCCATTTTCGTCCCTGCAGGCTTCTGCTCTGGCTTTGAAACCCTGGCATGTTCTTTTTACCTTTTGGTAACATTTTCGAACATCATTCCTGTAATAAATTCTCTCAATCTCCTCGACCGAGCGCTTCTCATACTCTGTTTTCTTCTTCCTGAGAAGTCGATGTTCCTCTTTTCTCCTGCGCATGTAGAGCTTATAAGCAGCTCTAGTCCTTCTAAGCAGCACCACTTTGCACGCCTCTTGTTTAGCTGCATGTGCTCGCCGGCATTGTTCATCAAACCCGGGGTTTCGTTGTGGTAGCCGAAGAAAAACAGTGCATCAGAGGCGGCATCTCTGATGGCTTGTTGGCAACGCTGCCACTGGTCTTCCGCATTTGCTGCTGTCGGCATAGGACTTTAGGATTAAGATTAGAAGAAACTCGATCGGCAAAGGTTCTGGCGGTCTCTTGCGATTGTGGCCACCGACGTCAAATTTTCTCAAAGTATTTCGTTGATTTCGCTCCATTCTGGATATCCGCATCCGTACCTTGGCTACAGCTAGGTAGTGATCCGAGTCCACGTTGGCTCCTCGGAAAGTCCGGACACCCAGAATACCGGAAGACTGTCTTGCGTCGATCGCAATGTGATCGATTTGGTTGACAGTTTTTCGATCAAAGGAGAGCCATGTTAATTTGTGAATGTCGAGACGTGGGAACCGCGTACTAACTACGACAAAGTTTCGCCCCGCCGCAAAGTCGATTAGCCTGAGTCCGTAGTCGAAAGTTATGTCGTGCAGGCTGTGCTTTCCGACCACGCTACTAAAGACGTCCTCTCTTCCTAGCTTTGCGTTAAAATCACTTAAGATAATTTTAACGTCGTGGCAAGGGCATTGCTCATACGTCTTGTCCAAGAGCTGGTAGAAGTCATCCTTGGCAAATTTAGCCTTGATACGGATAGTCATAAGGCGCTCGTTCACATGCCCGAAACTCAAGACTTCTTGCCCAAGTCTGCCTCCAATGACAAATCCGCACCCGAGCGTAACCGAAAGTTTTTTACGTGGTAGGGAAGTTAACCCGACGGAACAACCCCCAACCTGGAGGACCAGATCCTTTTTTTTTTTTACCCCTAGAACAAGAGTCCGGATACACCGATGCCAGTAACCCACTTCGGGAATATGAGCGCTGCCGTTGGACAATACCCTGACGTAGTATTGAAAATCCTTTCAGACCTCAGCTCCAAATATGTCGAAGTAGCTCCGGTAAGGTATCCGCTGGTCTGTAGACGTCACCATTGATTCCATCGAGAGGATTCATCTGCCGCACGTCCTCCTTCTGAGGAGCTCTTGCTAGACTTCTGAGACGCATATTTCAGCCGATCAGGTCAACAAGACATGCCTCGTCCGGTTAAACATATGCGCGCTGAAGTTCACCCAGATGTGCTTACGCAGGTCTGAGTGTTCAGCTACACATATATCGTCAGACTCAGCATACGCTCATCGTTACATCACTATCAGATAGCTATACAGCGGGCACCACGAGGAGGTGATGATGCGATTTTGCCACGCCTAAACAGGAATGTATGGGAAATAAAAAGAAAGGAATTATTACATAGTCTAAGGTATTCATGCTTTCAAAAAAGAATACGCAGAGCATCAGAGACAAATAGATTTTACCAAAAGTTAAACCGTTCAAGGGGACATCTATATTTGTTAGACTGTAAAACGCAACAAGATATAACTTAGATTTTTAAGGCTCGCTGTACTATTGTAATTAAGTATTACCAAGACCATCTCCGCAAACCCTCCCCAAAAATCATACTATGGATGTATACGGCTATAGTTAGACCCATTCTGACTTACGGCAATCTAGCATGGTGGCCAGCTGTCAACAAATCCACCAACTTAAAGGCAATCACCAAAGTTCAAAGACTAGCGTGCATTGGCATCACCAGTGCAATGAGGACAACCCCCACCGCTCGACTCGAGGCTATCCTCAACCTGCTACCGTTAGACATCTTTATACGAACATCAGCAGCCATTAATGCTATGAGAATAAGTCAGTCAGCGAACTGGAAACCAAGCAGAATAGGTCACTCGATGATCCTACTCGATTACTTTGGCCTCATGCCCGTAACGGATTACATGACGCCATATTTAGACTTTACAAGGCCTTTCTCTACCGCCTATCCTAGCAGGGAAGATTGGAAAAGCGGTCATATACCAATTGCCGAATCTATAGCCATCTGAACAGATGGTTCAGAAATGAGCACTGGTGTAGGATCAGGTATCTTCTCCGACCCTCTAGGTGTATCAAAATCCATACGACTTCCAGACCACAGCAGTGTTTTCCAAGCAGAGGTCTTAGCAGTGGCAACAGCCGCCCGTGATTCTGTGGTAAGGGCAATACCGCCAGAAGGTATCACCACCTTTATCGACAGCTATAAAAGCGATTACTGCCATAGAAATTAAATCGAAGCTTGTGCAGTGTTGTCGAGAAGAGCTCAGGGTTCTTGGAACACAGCACGAGGTATCGCTCTGTTGGGTCCATGGACACGAGGGTATCCCAGGCAATGAGAAAACCGACGAGCTGGCGAGAATCGTCTCAGCAGCCCCACCAGAACAAGTTGACCCCCCTGTGTGTATCCCGCCTTGCACACTCAAGCTCGCTGCAGGGAATAAAGCCACTGAGGAGGCGAACACAAGATGGAACTCCATGGAAACTTGCGCCATCACTAGGAAGCTATGGCCATCTTTCAACAAAGCAAAGACCGAGAGAATCATCCGTAAGGATAGGAAATCCTTTTCCACCCTCGTGGCCATCATCACGGGGCACAACACTCTGCGGTACCACTTGAAGAAACTACGCCTGACGGAGGAGGAACTCTGCAGAGGCTGTGGTGACGAGGAAGTTTTTGAGGACAGAACCCACTTCCTGTGCCACTGTCCGAGTCTTCAACACTCCAGGAAAAAGATCCTTGGTAAATATTTCTTCCAGGATCTCGAGGAACTCTCCGGCGTTTCAACAGAAAAGATGTTGAACTTCATCAAATCATCAGGGTGGTTTGTATGCAGAAATGAAGTGAGTGACTGAGTTAGTAGTTTTTAGTTTCATTGGGTAAGGGATTACTTTTTCCCCCATGTGTACCACAATGGGTCAACGCTGAGTGTGGCAGAGAGCGTCCCTCCCTGCCAGCCCACATACCGAACCTAACCTAAGGCTCGCTGTAATTTAATTTAACTTAATACAACTAGATTAAATAGAAATACATCTAAACTCTGTTCGCGGTGCAACAAAAGTGAGAATGAAGATTTAAAATACTTCCTAGGCATATGCCCAATTCTTAAGGAATTCAGATTAAAATATTTGGGCAAGAATGAACTAAATGAGGAAGAGATAATTTCTTTACTAAATGGGGAAGATGGTCAGTGGCAAAAGCTCATAAGTTACATTAAGATAGCAATAAAATATAGAAAACAACTAATAGATGAATTTAATTACTGATTTTTAGAATAGAGTTATTATTTGTATTATGTAACATACACAGGTATGTTTTTAACCTTTAAATAAAATCAAACCACCGACAGGCGACAAAATTGTCATTGTCGTACGTTCTTTTCATAATTAAAAAACAGATACTGTGATTTGAAAAATGTGAAGTTAAGATAAATAGAGAGCATTTAAATAAAAATAAAAAATATAGTTCTGCAGGAATGCCATCGACATCCACCGTTGTCATTTTCTTGAGTGATTTAATAACTCTTGCTATCTCTGTTGAGAATTTGGGAATTTGTTGCTTCGGAAAACTCATTTGAATTCAAAAACAAGGCGCTATCGCCTAAATGGCTTAGAACTGTAGTAAAATGTGGCCCCAAGTTAAAACCGCCTAAGTCGATTTTCCCAGATTCTCAGGAAACGAGTTTAAAGTTTTCGTTTTTCCCGAAAATGTATGGGAATTTGGAACTTTAGTCTTGTTCTTTTGCTTATAACGCGGTTACGATAACAGGTAATAAGGCCAAATTTTGGTGGCATAAACTTAGAGCATCTTCTGGCATCCTTAACTTAATTTTACCTAACTCGACTTAGGCGGTTTTAATTTGTGGCCACAGATATGTAAAGTGTCATCCGACAAGTGGTGTCATTTTAAATCAATAGAAAAACGCAATATTTTTATGAAATGTGGTGATATTTTTATTTGAATCTAAGGAATATACTCTGAGTTTAGTAATGAAATACAATATCTGCCAAATATCCGCCTCGGCTCTGCTGCCTACAAATAGTCATTCTTTTGATGACATTTTTTATCACGTTTTCGCATAAATACGGCTGTATTTCGCGAATAGCAGCTCTGGTATTTTCTTTTAGTGCATGAAGCATTGGTGGAGTATTGATGTGTACTTTATCTTTAACATAGTCCCAAAGGAAAAAGTCTAATGGTGTTAAATAGCACGATCTCGGCGGCTAATTCAGGTCTCCATTTCGAGAAATCACACGTCCAGGAAATTTGTCACGCAATATAGCCATTGTGTGGCATGTGACGCCAACATGCTAAAACTAAACGTCGTCCACGTCCATAGCATCAACTTCAGGCAAAAAAAAAGTCAGTCAACATCGTTCGGTAACGCAATCCATTCACTGAAACGCTCGCACCAGCATCATTTTCGAAAAATATGGCCCAATGACCGCACCAAACCGTCACCTGTTGTGGATGGAGAGGTTGTTTCACTATTTCTTTGGGGTTTTCAGAGTCCCAAACAGTTTGTTTACTTTTCCAGACAAATGGAAATGCGCCTCACCACTCAAAATAATTTTGTGTAAAAAATCGAGATCTTGTTCATTCATTTCCAGCACCCAATCAGCGAAAGTATGGCGTTGTGGGTGGTCTTCAATTTCCTTGTCAACTGGACCTTATAAGCATGAAGGGTAAGATCTTTATGCAAAATGCGGTGCAATGTGGTTGCGGATAGGCACACATGGACACATCCGGGTTTCAAATCATACTTTCAGCTACGGCGGCGATTTTTTCAGCTATCCTTGCCGAACGAACACCCCAAGGGGTGGCAATGGTGTAGTGGTAACGTCGTCAACTGCCACGCTAATGGTTCATGGTTCAAATCCTGATGTCAGCAAGCATTTATTTATTTCTCATGAAATATACAACGCCCGCACTGTGTGTAAGCATGTTAAAGGTATTCATAACCCTTTGAGTGCGCGCAAATTATAAAAAAAAAAAAAAAACCAGTTGGAGTCTTCACTTCACTAACCTGTCCGAGACGTTCAAATTTATCTATCAAATTCACTATACCTGTGCGAGGAGGTGCTTAATAATGATCAAATACAGTGCGAACTTTACGAAACGTTTCCATGATATTTTCACTCCTTTTGTAGTGAATTTTTACTATTTCAACACGTTTTGCGAAATGGTAGGTAGGTAGGTAGGTAGAAGTGGTTGTGTCAGCAAACCATGCCGACACTTAATTAGCACAGAAGCGCCGTTTTAATACCACAACTCAAGTGACCTATAGGATGTAACAAGGACGTTAACTACTAGGGAAAAGAAGAAGAAAGGGTAAAGATTATTCAAATCCACCCCGTTACATTGAGGAAGCTGATAATATCCCCAATGCTAATCTCCGCTAGCTCTATAAGGTTGTCGAAAAAGAGTTTACCTAAGGTGCGCTGTCTGGCCTTGCCTAAAGCTGGACACTTGCAGAGGAGGTGTAAGATTGTTTCTATCACGTCAGCAGTATTGCAGCTGCGACAGTGTGCAGTAAATGCAATGCCTATTCTGGTCGCATGAACCCCGATGGGCCAGTGGCCAGTACTAACTGCCAGAACTCTTGCCATATCTGCACGGTTTCTGTTTAGTAGATCTTGCGTTCTTTTCCGGGAGTATTTGGGCCACATCTGCCTGGAGATGACACAGTTCCGTACCCCCTGCCATCTACTATCCGCCTTTAGCAGATAGTGCGCGAAGATGCCTCCGTTAAGGACCCCAAACCGGACGTTCGGTTGGTTGGTCTGTGGTCTAGCGAGCCGCAACCGTAAAAACAAATCTTGCTCCGAAACGGAAACCAACGCCTCGGATACGGACGGATAATTTGATGACGACCTTTGGCTATCGGACACGGACAACGATCGGATTCTGGAACGTTAAGACCCTCCTGGACTCACTCAAGGAAGGGCCTTATAAAGCCAGATTCCTCCAATTAGAACGCGAATTCGCACGATATGAAATAGACATCTTAGGGCTGAGCGAGATAAGATGGTTCGATGCTGGGGAATTCATCTCCCCAACAAAACGCACTGTCATGCTCTACTCTGGTGAACCAGCTGGAAGTGCACGGAGTTCCGGAGTAGGACTCATGCCAACTCCAGCAGCACGTAGTAGCCTCATATCCTGGAAACCCCATAGTGACCGGATATTGACGGCTAGATTCCAGAGTAGAATTAGGGAAATTACCATCATACAGTGTTATGCTCCGACTCTAGACGCGACTGAGAATGAAAAGGATGATTTTTATAGCCACTTAGGCGCCGCCTACAACCAAACGCCTAATGGGGACATCGTAATGGTGATGGGAGATTTCAATGCCAAGGTGGATAGCGACAACACCATGCTTAAGCACGTAATGGGAGTTAACGGCGTGGGAGACCGTAATGATAACGGTGAGCGGTTTGTGGACTTCTGTAATACCAACCGCCTAGTCATCGGAGGTACGCTGTTTAAGCATAACACCTGCCATAAGATCAGTTGGGTCTCTACTGATAGGCAACGAACATCCAACCACATTGCGACCAGTCGCCGCTTTAGAAATTGTCTCCTGGACGTCCGAAACAGACGTGGAGCTGACGTCGGACTAGAACGAGATCGATCACTATCTTATGGTAGCTCATTTACGCCTTCGTACTGCATCCGTCAACAGCAACCGCTCAAACTACTTAACATCACCAGGTTTAATATCGACAGGCTCAAGGTTCCCCAAGTGCGCCAACAGTTCAGGGACCATCTTGCCTTAGAAGCAGAAGCAATCAGCAGCATAGAGAACATGGATGACCACTGGAGTGCTGTGAAAAATGCTTTTGCGACTGGGCCACGCACTTATGTCGGTAAAAAGCAGAAACACCACCGCACATGGCTTTCTACAGCACCTGGAGACGGATCGATGAGCGTACAGCAATCAAGGCTCGGATTGCAGCGGCCTCAGCAGTAGAGAGAACCGAGCTTGAAGCCCAATACCGTGCGAAGAAGAAAGAAGTGCAGCGTAGTGTGAGACGTGACAAACGTCAATATGTTAACTCACTGGCCTCAAGGGCTGAAAAAGCAGCGAGTAGGTGCGACAGTAGGACTGTTTACAACATCATTGGTGGTCGAAACTCCAAACAACATCCAGTGAAGAGTCTAAACGGTAACCTTCTGATTTTGGATGAGGATCAGCTCACTAGATGGAGAGAACATTTTGCTACAGTGCTAAATCACTTAGACGATGGCGGTATGATCTCGAATTCGAATGAGCAGTTCGAAGCAACAAATTCCCGAATTCGCACCGCACCTCCCAGTAAAACCGAGATAATAACAGCAATCAAGTCCCTCAAGAAGAACAAAGCGGTGGGTATTGATGGCATCCCTGCCGAGCTATTTCAAGCGGCGCCAAATAAATCGGCAGATTTGCTGCATCCACTAATACGGAGAGCTTGGGATAGCGAACAATTTCCACAGTAGTGGAAAAGGGGGATGATCATTAAACTTCCAAAGAAGGGAAACTTGATGGATTGCGGTAACTGGAGAGGTATATGCGTTCTTCCAGCCGTGGCTAAAATAATAGCTAAAATAATTCTAGAACGAATTAAAGAACATTTAGATTCATCTCTCGATGTCGAACAGGCAGGCTTTCGCGCTGGATCCTCCTGCATCGACCACATAAACATCTTACGGATCATAATCGAACAATGCGTTGAGTATAGGTCTCCGCTACATTTACTGTTTATCGACTTCGAGAAGGCTTTCGACAGCTTGAATCGAGATGCTATCTGGTTGGCCTTGCGCAGGAGAGGCATTCCAGAAAAACGTATAGTTATTATCAAGGCTACGTACGAGGGCGGCAAGTGTCACGTGGTGCACAATGGTAAGGTGTCGGAGGATTTTGAAGTCAAAAGTGGAGTACGTCAAGGGTGCATACTGTCACCACTATTGTTTTTGGTGGTTATCAGCGATGTACTCCGTGCAGCATTGACGGAAGGCAACTATGGAATTCGTTGGACTATGACATCTTACCTTAAACACCTAGATTACGCTGACGATGTTTGTCTACTTTCACATCGGATAATGGATCTTCATTTGGTGGCCCAAAATCTAGAAGCTGAGGCAAACAAAGTGGGGCTAAAAATAAACACAGCCAAAACAAAAGCCCTGAGCACTTCTTCCAACAACCGCGCTCAACTTTACACTGCCGGACAGGAAGTCGAGAAAGTTGATAACTTTCTTTATTTAGGAAGTGTGGTCTCGGCTAATCGCGGTGGCACCGAACTGGATGTGTGCAGTAGAATCGGGAAGGCTAAAGCTGCGTTCGGAATGCTATCTAAAATCTGGAGAAGCAATGTTATCAGCTTAAGAACCAAGCTGCGACTGTTCCGTTCCAACGTAGAATCAGTGCTGCTTTATGGGTGCAGTACTTGGAAGGTGGACACCATTAACACACGAAAGCTGCAAGTCTTCGTAAACAATTGCTTAAGAATCATATTGAGGATTTTTTGGCCGAACCGCATCTCTAACGAACAACTCTATCTGAGAACGGGCCAAGAACCTATAAGCATTACTATACGAAGAAGAAAGTGGCAATGGATTGGACACACCCTACGGCGCGAAGACAACTCCATTGCGAAATACGCCATGCAGTAGAATCCGCTCACCCAGAGAATAGCGGGACGCCCTAGGCAAACGTGGCGCAGAACAGTTGAGGAGGAATCGAGCTCTTTAGGAGACAGCTCAAACGCGTTGCAGAACTTCGAACACGATGGCGCGCAGGCGTGGTTGACGCCCTATGCCCCCCAAGGGGTTAAAGGATCTAAGTAAGTAAGTAACGGGACGTTCACCTCCTTTGCTAGGGAACCATCAAGAGCAGATCCTTGCCGCGCGAGTTCCTCAGCTCGTTCATTTCCCTTAATGTTGCTGTGACCTGGAACCCAAAGGAGACAGATCCTTAACCGATGACCAAGCGAGGCGAGTTCTTTTTTTGCACTGCTCTACTAGTCTTGAGGATGTAGTGGCAGATACTATAGCCTTGATAGCCGCCTGGCTGTCAATGAGGATGGCAATGGTATTTATGGGTGTAGAGGTTTGCTTAAGTAGGCGGCAGGTTTCACGTACAGCAAAAACTTCCGCCTGGAAGACACTGCACGAATCAGAAAGCCGGTAAGACCTGGAGATATTAAGGAAATCAGAGAATATCTCCGCCCTTACCCCGCAGTCCATTTTTGAACCGTCGCGTCGGTGAAAATTGTTGATTCGAACTCATTTGTCAGTACGCCAGTTTCCCATTCCGCCCTGGTTGGGAATCTGACCTTGACGTCATTTCGAAAGTTCACTGTGGGAGTTATATAGTCGGTCAGATTAGCTACCAGATCCTGCGGTAGCAAATTCAGGATATAGCTGTGCACTAGCATCCTGTTTCCCTTAACCTGACCGTACTACATGATAATAGATGCATAATGTGAAGATCGAGTGGTAAAAGGTGCAGAATAACGTTCAAGGCATCGGTTGGACATGTCCTCATGGCACCCGTTGCGCCTATAGCCGCAGTTCTTTGTATCCAGTTTGATGTTAAAAGCTTTCCTTAGCCTAGGCCACCAGACTAACGATCCATAGGAAAGAATGGGACGCACCACGGCATCCATAAGACCATCTTCGGGCGAAGTCCCCACTTCTTGCCAAAGAGTCTTGCTGCAGGCATAGAAACCCGCACAGGCCTTCTTTACCCGTTGCTCAATATTAAGCTTCCAGCTTAGTTTTGGATCAAGTACCACACCTAGATACTTGGCACTGGAGGATAGGGAGAGTAGATGATTGTTTAGCCATGGAAGCGTAAAGGTCGGTATTTTGGTTTTAGTGGTAAATAGCATCAGTTCAGTTTTGCTTGGGTTGACGTTGAGTCCACATCCAGTGGCCCATGAGCTAATCTTGCCCAAGGCACCTTCCATAATCTCACTGATGACGGATGGAAACATCCCCGATACCAGTATTACCACATCATCCGCATACGCGTCAACCCTAACTCCATCAAGTCTATACAAAATTTTGTTGATGACCGACCATAAGCCATAGAAGAGGAGACAAGACCCCATCTTGAGGACTTCCTCTAACAACAGATATGGTGGAGCTGCTGTTGCCGAGAGTCGACTGAATGATTCTAGTTTTTAGCATTGTCAATATCCAATTGCTAATAAACTCTTCCACATCCAGTTGGATCAGAGCTTCCTGAATCGATTCCATACTGACGTTATTGAAGGCACCTTCAATGTCTAAGAAGGTAGCAAGGGTATATTGTTTGAAGTGGATTGTCTTTTCTATCGTTCGCACAACTTCGTGGAGCGCCATCTCTCTCGATCGCCCTTTAGCATGTTGAGATTTGGATAGAAGGGATTTATCTAAGGTATTTCGAATATGTGTATATAAGATGCGTTCCAACGTCTTTAAAAGAAAAGAGGATAAGTTAATGGGTCTGAAATCCTTTGCGAATTCATAACCCTGCTTTCCAGCTTTCGGGATAAACACAACACGAACACGTCTCCAGCTCAGGGGAACGTGGTTTATGAGAATACAGCTTCTGTTGATCGGAACTAGCCATGGTACCACCTGGTTCAATGTTTTTTGCAGCATAATAGGGAGAATGCCGTCAAGGCCGGCCGATTTATAGGGAGAGAAACTGTTAATAGCCCAGGAGGTGTTAACTGCTGTAATTGTTGTCTTAATGTCATTCCAGAAAGAAGATTGCGCGATCTGAGAAACTGGTGGGAGGGCAATCTCATCATTACATCATGGAAAGTGTGTTTGCATTAAAAGTTCCAGTGACTCGCTAGAGGAGTCCGTCCAAGTCCCATCCGGCCGTTTAAAAAAGGACGGGCCAGAATGTTCCTTGGACAGAATTTTACTCAGCCTGGTAGAGTCTTTTATGGTCTCAATGGATTGACAGTAGTCTTTCCAAGCAAGAGACTTGGCAGTTTTAATGGATTTCTTGTATTCCTTCAGACAATCCTTATATTGTTGCAGGACGTGTGTTTAAAGCAGATATTGAAGATCTCTCTAGTTATCTTCCTCAGATTAGATAGATCTTCGTTCCACCAACGGGGGAATTTTTTCTTGCTATATTTATTAGGACACGAAACCTTAAAAGCCGCACCCATGGCTGTTTCGAAGGTCCTGATTTTGGCGTCTAGTTCCTCGACTGATTCAATTTTCAAGTCGGATATTCTGTGAAGTTTTGATATAATAACCTGACCAAACTTCTTCCAGTCAATTCTCTTAGGGTTTCTAAATGGCTTGGGAGCCTCAACTTCGAGGCACACATTATAGAGAATCCATCTGTGGTCGGAGAAGAACATTCAATCGGATACTCGCCAGTTAACTATCCTAAGGTTATTATTGTTGGTTTTAAGAGTGATGTCTAAAACTTCTTCCCACCCTCTGAAATTTTCCGTACTTGGAAAAACAAAAGTTGGTGTATTACCCACGTTACAATCAGAAAGGTTGGACATCAAACAAGGACTCACCGCGTTCGTTGATTTCAGAGCTGCCCCATAATGTATGCCTGGCGTTTGCGTCGCAGCCCAGAAGCAGATTGTCCTGTTCTGCCGTTGTCGTTAATCTTAAATGGCGTACCTTCTCTGGTGGTGATGGCCTATCACGATCCATGTAAACTGAGGATATAAAAAGAGTGTCATTTCCAACCTCCAATTTAACTACCGTTAAATCGACAGAGCTAAAATCAGGAAATAGAAATACATTCAAATGTTTTTTTAGCTAGGACGCAAGTCCTAGGTTTGTTACTAACCTGGTTTGTGGTCTTGTGGGAGATGTTGTTACGGTTGTCCTTGACCCCTTTTATGGACGAACCCTTCACTCAGGGTTCCTGTACAATGCCGATATCTATATCCTCCTCGCCGACGAAGACAAGCAAATTATCTGACGCACTCTTCGAGTGGTGCAGATTAATCTAAATAATGTTCAGCATTGGTGGTAGGTGGAATTTGCGAAATAGTACTCCTACTTTTTATTTATCAAAAGTCATCGCAATGATAGTTGATTGTTGCCAGTTCAACAATGGCGCGAATTTAAAATGACACCTCTTGTTGGATGACCCTATACTCTTCGTTAGGTGTTGTTTATAGTTCCGACCAACAATATGATCCTTGGTGATGCTATAGACTACGGCTACAGTCCTACTGTCGCACCTGCTTGCGTTAGGTTAGGTCAGAGGGAACTGCACCTAGGCGCTTCTCACGGGGGCCAAATGGTTTATTGTGTTTCCCTTTATGTTGTGGAATCTGTAAAAGCTTACTCTTTCTTTGGCTCTATCTATCCGCCTGTCCATTGGCGAACCACCCTGAGCTCTTTATAAATCGTATCATGTTCTTTAGTGGAGCTTGCCCAAGATCACTTAGATCTTCAAAGAACCTGTTGCCCAAGTGGTATAGGCGGCGGCTTTGTAGATTTGGCCAGTTACACAGCAAGTGTTTGATACTTTCTATCTCTTCCGTGTCTTGACAGCTCCTGCAGTGGTCGGGTGAGTTGATGCCTAGTCGTATGGCTATTTCCCCTATCGCGCTGTGTCCTGTGTGGACGCCGTGGCGTAGGTGGTTAGTGTGTCGGATCACTACGCATGAGGTTCCAAGTTCGAATCCCAGAAAAGACGTAAAAGTTTTTCCACGGTCCCACCTCTCGCGAGCGTCTGACAAACATCCGAGAGTATTGTTGTCACGAAAAAGCTTCTCAAATCGCCGTTCGGATTCGGCACTAAACTGTAGGTCACTTCCATTCGTGTAAAAAATATAAAGCACACAACATGAGTGGTTGCGAGAATTTAGGTCCTGGCACTTAAAGAGCTGTTGCGCCAAATATTTATTTATTTACAGGACTAAGTGCACCTATCAAGATACGGACTTCTTTTTTTTTTATTCATTGCCAGCAGGCTTTTGGTTCTTCCTTCATTCAGTATGTGCCATAAGCTGCGAGATATGATACCGTCGCCTCTGTAAAACCATGCGGAGTTTATCAGTTCTCTTGGTTTGAGGTCGATTTTTCTTTTAAGTACACCAATAGGAACTTCTACTGACATCTGAATGAGTTCTATCTCCAACGCTGATCCCCTTCTGGATAGTTCATCTGCTGTCTCATTTCCTTCTATATTACTACATATGTCCGGGAACCCAACAGAGAGTTACGTTATGGGTGTGCCATATATTGTTCAGTGAATTTCGGCATCTGGAAGCTGCTTTTGATCTATCTTCCACGCTGTCTAGTGCCTTGATTTCCGCTAGATTATCTACGAAGATGGTAATGTTGGAAGCGCTGTACGTCCAGCGCTCACATACGGTTCACAATGTTGGACGATATACAAAAAGTATGAGAGTAAATTAACGGCAGCTGAGATGAAGATGCTTCGCATGACAGCAGGAGTGACCAAGCTTGATCGAATAAGAAGTTCGAAGATCCGTGGAAGCTTTCACATCAAGGAAACCATCGTACACAAATTAGAGCGCGACCGGCTCAGCTGGTATTGCCACGTTCAAAGAAGAGATCATTTGAACCCTGTTAAAAAGGCAATATCAATGCACGTTCCAAAGACATCGCGATGTAGGAAAGGCAGGCCTATAAACGCCTGGATCAGACAAATGCGACGACATCGGCATTTCATTGGCCTCAGTAACCGAGTGATCCAAAATCGGCAGGCCTGCCGATATTTTCTGAGGTCAAATAGGCGAACCCCACAGGCGGATCAGTAGAAATGCAGTGAAGTGGGAGGGCTGTGATCCCTTGTTTTCGGATCATAGCCTCGCTGATAAAAGGAAGAAGAAGAATGGTAATCTTGGAAGGATTAAGTTTCTTTCTGTGAGTGGTCTGTGCTGCACCTTCAATAGCGAAGACTTCGGCTTGGAAGATACTGCAGTCGTTTGTATGAGTCGTTGATATTGAGTGACTCACAGAATGGATTCTGAATCCATTTTAGACCCGTCTCTATAGAGTTGAATGGCCTGTTCATTGGTTAATCGCACATGCTTGCTGCTTCTTTAGCCGGAAAACTATTTTTAGGTTTTGCAATACAATTGTTCTTTAAAAACCGGCAATGTATTAAAGTTAATATTCGACATAATCTGTATGAAAATCGTACATATAGCATGTTTAGTTTAGGGGCTAGAAGATGAAAGATACACAGATTCAACGAGACCAATAGGCATTTCGTAGAATTATTACGAAACCTCAGAAAAGAAGTAAATAACCAAATTCACATACATAACTCCATAGCATGACACACATGTAACTTGTCAGCTAATTTCCCCCAAACACTAGCTGTATTTATGAAGAGGAAAAGATTTCTTAAATTCACAATAAAAAGTGCCTCGTCATGCGGTTTTGTGTCACCGCAAGGTCTGCCCAAGCTTAACAATCAGTAAATAGTCCAACAAATTTTCTAAGTACAAAGCCGACAATGCAATATGTTTCTTCTTAAAAAAAAAAAAATTTGTCGATTGGATGTTGCACGGAATATACGAGTAGTAGTACGTAAAGCGAGATTTCCATATCCCATCTGTTAGGCAATGTTGGACTCACACTGTGCGTTCAGGTGTACTGAAACCTAGTTAGACAATTACTTAATCGCAAATACTCGTAAGTTGTGCGTACATACCATATATCAAATGGGCAGAGGCATCAGTGTAAAAATTTGCATTTCTTATTTATTTTTGTGGCTACGCTCATTTGGCGACGAAGCACTACACCCAATAAAGACCTATAGTGCCAGAGGCGATCTTTAAGAACAACAATAATTTTGCTCTCCTTATGAAAGCAATAATTATAGCTGCAGAGGAATTCCTAAGGTCTGTTGGAGATACATATAATCTCTTTAAGAAAAAAGCTTCTCCGAATTCTACACAGAGCTGCACACTCACATTGTATGTGTTCTGCTTTTTCATCGTGTTCTAGACAGAAGTGGCAGGCGATGTCCTCCGAGATTCTCATTTCGTTGAGGTGGTATCTTAATTGGCAGTGACCGGTAAGGAAACTCTCAAGCCTCTTATATCGTTTCTGTTGTATTTAAAGATATCAACTGCCTATTATGGAAGGAAAGAGCAGACTTTTCTGGCTAGCATATCTGCAGATTCGTTGTCGTCTACACCTACGTGGCCCGGTACCCTCCACGTTTTTTTGGACCAAGTTTCGTAAACTGTCAAACCAGCTTAAAACTGATTTTGAACCAATAAAGTGGGAGATCTGTGTCTTGAGCGCCGCTTGGCATCTTTTTTTTTTGTTGCACCAAGCGATATGGTAATCTTCTAAAGGTACTAGTAGCCCGGGCTGCTAGCATGCACGATTCGCAAGCCCGTATAATCGATGCCAGGAATGAGCCTAATTACTGATCCATAGGTTAGGTTAGGTTAGATTGGCTGTCTGCACCACGATGCAGACACACTTAGACCAGTAAAGGTCCATTGTGATGCCAAGGATCTACCATTAGACCACTCAGGGACTAATAAAACCAACCGGAGCTTTTGATAAAGCGATGGATGTTCATGACGTCTAAGGACGCTAAATCGCTGAGGTCGTCAAGGTAGGGAGCTCCTAGATGGAGCAATCTTTTGCGTGATAGAGCAGGACATGTGCATAGGAAGTGAAGAATGGTTTCCTCCTCCTCCTCGTCCCTACAGCTCCTGCAGAAGTCATTGGAAAAGAGGGCAAGTCTTTTGGCATGTTGGCCGATTAGACAGTGTCCGGTGATGACACCGATAACGCAGCTGATCTGCAATCGCTTTAGTTTAACCAACTCGGCACTACGTTTATGGTTCAGCTTAGGCCAGATCTGCCTCGAAATGTGACACGTAGAGCCACTATCCTACCTAAGGTTGGTCTTGATAATAGCGTTCAGCTTCAGTAGATGCTTACATGTAGCGAGGGGCATACCCAGAACTTACTTATCTGGCAGAATCCTTAGAGTAGTACCCCATCTAGCGAGTTCGTCCGCCCTACAGTTTCCTGGAATGTCTCTGTGACCTGGCACCCAGCATAGGTGAATGGTGAACTGCTCTGTCATCTCTCTAAGAGACAAACGGCAGTCTAAGACGGTCTTTGAAGTAAAGGAGAACGATTCCAGGGACTTGATAGCCGCTTGACTGTCAGTGAAAATGCTAATATCGCTGACAGATAATACATTACATTTCAGCGAAGACAGGGCTTCCTTAATCGCCATGATTTCCGCCTGAAATATGCTACAATGATCAGCGAGGCGGAACGAGATGCTTAGGTTGAGTTGATTGGAGAAAACAGCACAGCCCACCCCACCTTCGGTCTTAGAGCCATCTGTGTAGAATTGCACCGAATTTCCATCATAAGGGGGAGAGCCATCCCACTCATCCCGTTCAGGGATACTCGTACGGAAGTGTCGGTCAAATCTCAGTTTCGGTGAATGTAGTCCGTGTTTTCATGTGTGAAGTTGAGAAGATCAAGGATCGAGGAGTGGCCAATGTGATAACTAGACCACTGAGAGGAGGCTTTAAGACGTCCGTCTGCCGAGGATATCCAGGGGTAACAGGTTGAACATAATGTTGAGTGCCGCAGAGGGGGTAGTTCTTAGTGCACCACTGATACACATGCAAGCGGTTCGTGCACTTTAGCTACCTGAGAGAGGTGAACAGCCCTGTCAAGAGCAGGCCACCAAACGATCACGCCATAGAGTAGTATGGGCCTAACAACAGACACATAAAGCCAGCGAGTGATTTCAGGTTTCATACCCCAGCTCCTACCTATAGCCTTTTTACAGGAATAGAGAGCTATATTGGCTTTACTTACGCGTTCTAGTCGATTGGCTTTCCAGTTCAGTTTTCTGTCCAGAATAAGACCCAAGTATTTTGCATTAACAGTGAAGGTGAGACTGGTGCCATTAATCATAGGAGGGTCTACGTGGGGAACTTTATATTTCCTTGTGAAGAGAACAAGTTCTGTTTTATGAGGGTTAACCCCCATACTGATACATACCTTACACACTTCTACCACTCTCTCCGCGGGTTTGTCGTTAGGTATTACTTCTCGAGGTTGGTTAACATATATTGCTTTTCATCTTTCATTTTCTGTACTTAGGTGGCGCTACAGTTCGGGGTGAACCTGGGCCTCAACCAACAAGCCTCTCCATTTAGCTCGGTCTTTAGCAAATTGCCTCCAGTTGCGCACTCCAAGTTGGTCGAGGTCCCTTTGAACTTGTGCGCGCCACCTACGGCGATGATTCCCTCTACTGCGTCGTCCCTCGGGGTTAGATTCGAAGACTCTGCAGGCCGGAGCGTTGGTGTCCATTCGCTCTACATGTCCTAGCCATCTCAGAGGTCCAATACGCAGTTCTCTGACTAGGTTGATGTCGCTGTACAGCTCGTATAGTTCGTGATTGAATCTTCTCCTCCAAAACCCGTCAACGCAAACGGGACCGAAAATCTTACGAAGAATTTTTCTCTCGAAGCGACCAAGGATATCTTCATCCTCTTTTAATAAAGTCCATGTTTCAGCGCCGCAAAGCAGGACTGGGATGATCAGGGTCTTATACAGAGTCTCCTTAGAAGTTCGAGATAGGGCTTTACTGTTGAATTGCCTTATAAGCCCAAAAAAAAGCAGCGATTGGCAAGAGTTTTTCTTCGCTTGATTTCTGCGCTGTGTTGTTCTTAGAGTTAGCAAAACCTAGGTAGATAAAGTCCCATACTACCTCGAAGTTATAGCTGCCCACTGTGACATTCTGTCCAATTCGTCGGTGTTGGCTGTCCCTTCTTGTTGACAGCATATACTTGGTTTTGACCTCGTTTATCGCTAAACCCATTTTGACGGCTTCCGCCTCAATGCTTGCAAACGCATCGGTGACAGCCCGCTGAGTTCTTCCAATAATCTCTATATCGTCGGCGTATGCAAGCAGTTGTACAGACTTCTGATAGATTGTGCCTCCGGTGTTGTCTTGTGAGTTCCGCAAAATCCGTTCAAGTACAGTATTAAAGATCAAAGGTCTCGGTGAGGTCATTACCGATCTTGATGGAGCAGCGAGCGTTCTCCATCGTCATCCTTCACAGACGGACAAGTTTGGCAGGGATGTAAAAACTAGACATGGCTCTATAAAGCTCTTCTCTATAGATGCAGTCATAGGTGGCCTTGAAATCGATAAAGTGGTGGTGAGTATCGATTTGGAATTCTTGGGTTTTCTCCAGGATCTACCGAAGTGTGAAGATTTGATCGATGGTGGACTTTCCTGGCCTGAAACCGCACTGATACGGTCCAATCAGGCTATTGATAAAAGGTTTCAGGCATTCACACAATATCGCAGAAAATATCTTGTATGCGATGTTGAGGAGACTGATGCCTCTAAAATTGGCTCAGTTGAGGGGGTCTCCTTTCTTGTGGATCGGGCAAACGATGCTGAGATTCCATTCATCAGGCATACACACGTCTGACCAAATCTTAGAGATGAGTTGGTGTATGCATTCTACCAATTCATCCCCAGCTGCCTTGAAAAGTTTGGCCGGTAAGCCGTCAGGTCCAGCAGCCTTGTTGGATTTTAGCTTGGATATTGCTATCCTCACTTCGTTTTGGTCAGGTGGACGGAAATTTTCCCTATCATCGTCCATATTAAATGGTTCATTCCGCCTGACAGCGGGATGTTGGTCTTCGCCGCCGTTATACAGTCTGCAGAAGTAGTTTTTCCATATTCTCAACACCGACTGTGATTCTACTATGAGGTTTCTATTTTCATCTCTACAGATTTCAGTAGGGGTATTGCTTCTCTGACACATTCTTTTTACCTTTTGATAAAACTTCCATACCTTGTTCCTGGAGTATAAACTCTCGATATTTTCGAACGCGCGCTTCTCATGCTCTTTCTTCTTCTTTTGGAGAAGCCGATGTTCTTCCCGTCTCTTTTGCTCGTAGATCTCACGAGCAGTTCTCGTCTTCTTTTGTGACGCCGCTTTGTATGCCTCTTGTTTTGCTGCATGCACTCGCCGGAATTCTTCGTCAAACCAGGGGTTTCGCGGTGGTGGGCGAGCGAGACCCAGCACATCAGTCGCGGCGTTTCTGGGGGTGATTGAGGAATTTCGGGGTAGGTATCGCTATCCTCACTTCATTCTGATCGGGTTGACGGGAATCTAGGAATACAAACATAGTTAAAAACTCTTGTGATGTGGACAGCCTTTCAACATGTTTCTACTTCCTAATAAAAATCGTAAGAAAACTGTATTATCTTGCACCTTTATAAGATCTAAAGGTTCATTCGAGTCATTAAAGCCCCTCTTAGATGATCAGAAATACGGTGAAGTGGGAGGGTTATGATCTCTTGTTTTCGGATCTTAACCTCGCCGAAATAGGAAGAAAAAGACATTCACAGTGAATAAGAAATCACATTCACAGTTATAACTGCGGATGCAAATTCACGACCGATCTCTAGACCCATGCATTATGAGCTAACTGAATAGTCAAATGCTGCCCTCCTTTTTTTTAATTGATCTACAAAATACGACATTTCAAACACTGGTAACAGTTCCCAGATTAGATTAATAGTACTAGAGATTTTTTTCAATTTAATGTCATCTACTGACAAATGGACTCAATATTTTATTTTAAACCCATTATAATGCCTGTATACTGTCATTATTGCTTTGCAAGTTTAGGGTATAATTGCACTTAGACTTGGTGCCAGTATTGCACCATCGGAGTTACCTCTTTCGTGAAGTGATATAGCTCCTTTCATATTGGTATCTTGTGTTTTATAATTGGCGTTACCAATTGTAGTACCTCCAACTATATGCTTTCACTCATACTAATCTGTAATCACCATGTTCAAATTTGAATTCTCTCACTAAATTTACGTGCGACAGTGATCGTCTTTTTAAGTGACAATCTTCGCTTCATGTGGTTATTTTCTTTTTAAGGTTCTTCAGCGACAGAACTTTAGCTTTCTTCGGCCTTTACGTATCTCTTCTCAACGTTAGATCACTGCTGACGAATAAAATAAATGAAGGCTCAACTGGCTACTTTTTTTTACATTGTCAACTGAACTGAAACTGATCATCTAAAAGGGGCTTAAGGGAGTCTAATAGAAAGCATTTGGAGCGAAACATTCCTGTTCCTTGCACCTTTATTTACTTCTTCTTCGAACAACAGGTTACCTATTGTTGTTTGACTAGAATGACAATAACTATCTCAGGAGCTTATCTGTTGTTCCTTAGCCATGACTGAGAATATTAATTGAAATCTCGTCGAGTTAAATATGTGGTTTGTGGTTTAGAGAAAAAAAAAATGCAGCGGATAGATTCCCAGGATCAGAACTATCACCACCGATGGCCATAAATCGATCAACAGTTTTGTGTAGAATTAAAACTGGAATTAAAAATGATCACATCCATCAATTGTCCATTTCGTGATTTAGTGTCGAAATGTAGTTGTTTTCTTTTAATATGTTATAACACTCTAAACCCGTTGTGAAGGAAAGTTAAATGTGTAAGAATCGATTAATTTCAAATTGATTGGTAATAAATTTGATGCGGTTCACGCTACTTTATTGGTTTTATTTTTGTGCAAATACATATCTGTTATCGGAATTCGGGATACAGCTACCTGCGGGTGGGTGAGTTTTTTCGGTGATTGATTAGGGTGGAGAACAAGAAAATTCACTCACTTGCCTGGATATTCGTAGATAAAGTATTCGTTCATGTTTTATTAAGAACACACTTCTTGGTAGCACTTTTAATCGATTGTCCTCTAATGCTTTGTATTCATTTATTAGATGGTAGTAGCAGCTAAAATAGTAGGAATTGCATAAGAAAAAAATGGCGCGTAATCGCACACATTTTATCATTTTTCAAGTACGGGTTATAGGTTTCTTTTTAAAAATGCAATTAAATGAACAAAATGAAATTTTGTCCATGTATTATGGCTTTATTAGTAAGAGCAAACATTCCCATTAATTATGGAATACAACGTCGTTCAAGTGGCTGCCTCAGCTGACCTCGCAGTAGCGCATTCCATCAATCCAATTTTCCAAAACCTTGTTGATGGTTTCAGGCTGTAGCTCACGGATTGTTTGGATGATATTGGCCTTAAGTACTTGAATCGTTTCCGGATTGTTGGCATAACATCGGTCCTTCACGGTTCCCCAAAAAACAAATGTCCAAAGGGGTCAAATCGCAGCTCCAATGCGGCCAATTGACATCGCTAAGACGGCTGATAACACGATTTGGGAATTTGGTGCTCAAAAGACAGATTGTGGCATGGGCTGTGTGGCATGGCGCGCCATCCTGCATGAACCAGAGGTCATCCAAATCCATGTCTTCAATTTCAGTAAAAAGAAAAGTCGTTGACATGGCTCTGTAATGCCCACCGTTGACCGAAACGTTGTTCCCAGCCTCATTTTCGAAGAAAAATGGTCCAATGATGCCACCACTCCACAATCCGCATCAAACTGTCACTCTCTGTGGATGCATTGGCTTCTCGACAATAACGTGCGGGTTTTCCGAGCCCCAGATGCGGCAATTTTGTTTGTTAACGTAGCCGCCGAGATGAAAATGTGCCTCGTCAGAAAAGATGATTTTCGCCCAAAATCGTTGTCCAATTCAAGCTGCTCTAAGGCCCAAACTGCGAAGCGATAACGAAGCGGATGGTCGTGCGCTTTCAATTGCTGAATCATTTGGACCTTGTAAGCGAATAATCCCAGATCTTTGTGCAGAATTCTCCTCAGGCTAGTGCGTGAAATGTTGAGCTGTTGAGATCGATGACGAGTTGATGTTCGTGAATTGAGTCTCACACTCTCGGCTACAGCAGCCACATTCTCGTCTATGCGCACCATACGACGACGAGAACCGTGAGTGTTATCCACTAGCATACCAGTCTCATGAACTTTTTGCACAAACTTGCGTACAGCAGACGCGGTGGGTGCTTCATTTCGACCAAAACTTCTTTTCAAAAAACGCACTATTTGGGCTACACAGCACTCACTTCGGAAATAAGTTTTCAATATTTTCCAATGTTGTTCAAGCATAAGGCGACTCATTTCGTTCTGCGGAGGTATGATACTGACTTTCTGTCAAAATTTCGAGCAGGAAACAGCTGTCAGTCTCAAAATAACCTATGATTTAAAAAGAAATCACTAGATGGCCCACCCGTTATATTGAACCTCTACATCAGGATCCCAACCACTGACCTTACAATACGATACGATAGAATGTTTGGGGCCCAAGTGCACTGCGACCTATAAGATCTATTGTGCAGGCCCAATACTTATTAACCAGAATTAAAATTGGGGCTTTTAATGCATCTCAATAATATCTTGGGTTCCATGTTCCACGTATCCCATGGACCCATCGAGACCCGTGTTCGATGGAGTAATCGTCTCTTTGCGGCTCCTGTGCATTCACAAAGAATGTGTTCCGCTATTTCACTTTGTTCCCCGCAGTGTCTGCACATGGCTGTATCTGATAGTTTTATTTTATTTAGATGGTACTTGAGTGAACAGTGTCCGATTAGGTAGCCCGTTAGACTTCGTAGATCGTCTTTGCTTAATCCAAATGGCTTGCTAGCTCCATTTCTGTTGGGATTTTTTTTTTTAGCTTTGTTGCTTGTCTAAGGCCCCTTTGATTGGCCCAGCGATCGGCGGGTCCTTAAGCTTCCCATTTTGTAATTGTGGAGTCGTATCCCGAAGTAGAGTTCAGGGCCGATAAGTGGGTGCCCAGCACCTCTCCTCGCCAGACAGTCTGCTCGTTCACTCCCCTCAAAGTCTTCGTGCCCAGGGATCCGTGCTATGATAACGTGATATGGATGCGAGGTTATCAGCGAAGTCGAGACAGTTCCACATGAGCTTTGATCCTACCATATAGAAATTAAGGATCCTTACTGCTACCTGAATGTCCGAAAAGATATAGATTCCGATAGTGTTTCTTCGCATGCATTTCCGAATACATAGATAGTTCTATTGCACGGACTTCTGCTGGAAGATGGCAGGTGATTTACCAACCGCTAACTTACTTACTTAGATGGCGCTACGGTTCGGGGTGGACCTGGGTCTCAACAAACAAACCTCTCCAGCCAGCTGCCTCCAGTTGCGCACGCCAAGTTGGTTGAGGGCCCCCCACTTGTTTGCGCCACCTACCGCGAGGTCGTCCTCTACGGCGCCGTCCATCCGGGGTGGATTCGAAGACTTTCTTAGCGGGAACGTTGGGCTCCATCCGCTCTAAATGACCCAGCCATCTTAGTCGCTGTATGTGAACTCTTCTGGCTAAGTCGATGTCCTTGTACAGGCCGTATAGCTCGGCATTGCACCTTTTCCTCCACTCACCGTCTATGCAGACGGGACCAAAGATCGCTCGAAGAACTTTTCTCTCGAAATAATCAAGGGCATCCTCATCCGGTTTTGTCAAAGCCCATGCCTCTGCGCCATACAGCAGGACTGGGATAGTTAGTGCCTTATAGAGAGTTACCTTAGTAGTTCGAGATAGGGCTTTGCTACTCAATTGCCGTCTTAGCCCATAGAAACATCGATTGCCAAGAGTAATTCTTCGTGCGATCTCCCTACTGATGTCATTTGCGGAGTTCAAAATAGTGCCTAGGTAGACAAAATCCTTTACTACCTCAAAATTATATCTGTCTATTGTGGGCGCCGTGGCGTAAGTGGGTAGTGTGTCGGATCACTACGCATGAGGTTCCGAGTTCGAATCCAAAAGTTTTTTCACGGTCCCACCTCTCGCGAGCGTCTGGCAAACATCCGAGGGTATTGTTGTCACGAAAAAGCTTCTCAAACCGCCGTTCGGAGTCGGCATCAAACTGTAGGTCCTTTCCATTCGTGTGAAAAATATAACGCACACAACATGAGTGGTTGCGAGAAGCTAGGCCCTGGCTCTTTAAAGAGCTGTTGCGCCAAATAGGTAGGTAGGTAGGTATTATGGCGTTCTGTCCAAGACGCCGATATTGGGTGTCATTTTTTGTAGACAACATATATTTTGTTTTGCTTTCATTGACCGCTAGTCCCATCTTTGCTGCCTCGATCTCAAAACTCGCAAATGCCCCATTGACGTCCTGCTGAGTTCTTCCGACTATATCAATGTCATCGACGTAAGCGAGTAGTTGTACAGACTTGTAAAAGATCGTACCTCAGGCGTTGGCTTGTGAGTTTCGTACAATTCTCTCAAGTACTATGTTAAAGAGATCGCATGATAGCGCGTCACCTTGTCTAAGACCTTTCCTGACATCGAACGGTTCGGTGATTTTCTTACCGACTTTGATGGAGTAGCGAGAGTTCTCCATCGTCATTCTGCACAAACGGACGAACTTGACAGGGATGTCAAGACTAGACATGGCTCTGTATACCCCGTCTCTATACACATTATCTTAGGCAACTTTGAAATCGATGAAGACGTGGTGCGTATCGATTTTATATTCATGGGTTTTTTCCAAGATCTGCCGTAGTGTGAATATTTGGTCAATGGTGGACTTTCCCGGCCTGAAACCGCACTGATAAGGACCTATCAGGTTGTTGACAATCGGTTTTAGGCGTTCACATAATGCGGCAGACAGGATTTTATATGCGATGTTGAGGAGACTTATACCTCTGTAGTTGGCGCAGTTCAGAGGGTCTCCTTTCTTCAGGATCAAGCAAACGATGCTGAGGTTCCATTCATCGGGCATACTTTCGTCCGACCAGATTTTACAGATGAGCTGGTGCATGCTCCTTACCAACACATCTCCTCCTGCCTTGAAAAGTTCGGCGGCAAGGCCGTCGGTTTCAGCAGCTTTGTTGAATTTGAGTTTAGATATCGCTATTCTCACTTCATTCTGATCGGGTTAATGGGAATCTTGGCTGTCATCATCATTGTTGAATGGCTCATTCTGCGTGACAGTTTGCAGAAGTGTTTTTTCCATATCCTCAGCACCGACTGCTGTGGCTATGTTGCCATTTTCGTCCCTGCAGGCTTCTGTACTGGCTTTGAAACCCTGGCATGTTCTTTTTACCTTTTGGTTAAATTTTCGAACATCATTCTTGCAATAAAGTCTCTCAATCTCCTCGATCGAGCGCTTCTCATGCTCCTTTTTCTTCTTTCTGAGAAGTCGATGTTCCTCTTTTCTCCTGCGCACGTAGAGCTCGTAAGCAGCTCTAGTCCTTCTATGCAGCGACGGTTTGTACGCCTCTTGTTTAGCTGCTTGTGCTTGTCGGCATTCCTCATCAAACCAGGGGTTTCGTTGTGGTGGGAGAGAGAAACCCAGTACATCAGAGGCGGCATCTCTGTTGGCTTGCTGGCAACGCTGTCTTCCGTATTTGCAGCTGGCGGCATAGGACTTAGATTGAGATTAAAAGAAACACGATCGGCAAAGGTTCTGGCAGTCTCTTGCGATTGTAGCTTTTCGACGTCAAACTTCCTCACAGTATTTCGTTGATTTCGCTCCGTTCTGGATATCCGCATCCGTACCTTGGCTACAACTAGGTAGTGATCCGAGTCCACGTTGGCTCCTCGGAAAGTCCGGACACCCAGAATACTGGAAGAGTGCCTTGCGTCGATCACAATGTGATCGATTTGGTTGACAGTTTTTCGATCAAAGGAGAGTTATGTTCCTTTGTGAATGTCGAGACGTGGGAACCGCCTACTAGCTAAAGTTTCGCCCCGCTGCAAAGTCGATTAGCCTGAGTCCGTTGTCGGATGTGATGTCGTGCAGGCTGTGCTTTCCGACCACGCTACTAAAGACGTCCTCTCTTCCTAGCTTTGCGTTAAAGTCACCTGGATAATTTTAACGTCGTGGCTAGGTCATTGCTCATACGTCTTGTCCAAGAGCTGGTAGAAGTCATCCTTGGTCAAGTCGTCCTTCTCCTCATGAGGGGCGTGAACGCATATTAGGCTAATGTTGGCAAATTTAGCTTTGATACAGATAGTCATGAGGCGCTCGTTCACATGCCGGAAACTCAAGACTTCTTGCCTAAGTCTGCCTCCAATGACAAATCCCCACCCGAATAGACGCTGTCCTTTTTGTCTGTAGCAATCGCCGTAGTAGATGTCGCAGTTTTGCATCTTCCTTTGCCCTACCCATCCCATCGCACTTCTTGGATGGTGGTAATGTCTGCTTTGAGACACTCTAGGGCCTCCGCAAGTTGTTCGGCTGCACGTGGTTTGTAGAGGGACCTAACATTCCCTGTGCAGACACGAAGATCGTTGTCCTTTTTACATTTGCTTGGGTCGTCAACAGTAAAATCATCCGTATCCGAGGCTGTTGGTTGCTTCGTAACCGAAGGTTTTTTACGTGGTAGGGAAGTTAACCCGACGGCACAACCCCCAACCTGGAGGACCAGATCCTTTTTTCTTACCCCTAGGGCAAGAGGCCGACAGTAACCCACTTCGGGGATATGAGCGCTGCCGTTGGCCCATTAAGGGTTCATCCACCACCTTTTTTTCCAATGCCCTTACGTAGTATTGAAAATCCTTACAGACCTCAGCTCCAAATATGTCGAAGTAGCTCCGGTAAGGTATCCGCTGGTCTGTAGACATCACCGTTGATTCCATCGAGAGAATTCATCCGCCGCACGTCCTCCTTTTGAGGAGCTCTTGGTAGACTTCTGAGACGCATATTTCAGCCGATCAGGTCAACAAGAGATGCCTCGTCCGGTTTAACATATGCGCGCTGAAGTTCACCCAGATGTGCTTACGCAGGTCTGAGTGTTCTGCTATACATATGGTATATCGTCAGACTCAGCATACGCTCATCGTTAGCTCACTATCAGACAGCTATCCAGTGCGCACCACGGGGAGGTGATGAGGCGATTTTGCCACGCCAAGTTGAATAAAGATATCCCGCGATAATTGTTTGTATCTGTGATATTTCCTTTTTTGTAGATCGGGAATATAATGACTTCTTTGAATTGTTGTGGTATATCACCAGTTTCCACAATTTTGTTCAATGCTGTTGTAAGTTCGCTAATTAACTCATCTGTACCATATTTGAAGAATTCTACACCAATTCTATCTGCGCTAGGTGCCTTTCCATCCTTAAGTTTCTTGATTATCCGTCGTACTTCTTCTTGCGCAAAAGGAGTTTCTAATATATCATTAGTGTATGACGGTACAGTATACTGCATAGGCGGCGTAATATTATTTGGATTCAAAAGTTTCTGAAAGTGAGCTTGTAGTGAATCAGTAGTGAGCTCAGCACTAATTTGAAGCTTCTTACCGTTTAAGGTTTTTTATCGCCACCCAAAATTCCTTCGAGTCTCTGCAATGCGTGAGTTTTAATGCCTCTGTTTTACATAGTTTTTTGTATAAGGTGTTCGTTTCGATGTATACATTTTTAAAAACGGAATTGTTGTACTTCCGAAAAGCTCTAAGGCATTCAAAGGTTCTTTTTCGTGCTGCTTCACATGCTTCATCAAACCACTTCTCCTTATATTTCCTGTTGGTTGTATGCCGGTGTCTATATGCCGGATATGATCGGGGAATACTTCTTCCTTCCAAGCATTGTATACGTCTGCAAAGATTTGTGGGCGCCAATTAGTTGCTGCTTTTAATGCAATGTTTGGGATTGCATCGACTCCAGATGGTTTTTGGTCTTCGATGATTTCGCAGACTTGTAGGACTTCTGCCGTTGTGACGAGAGGTATTGGTAACGCCCCCGTGGTGGTTCTCCTCTCCATTTGTTACTCTATTCCCTGTTGTTGTGGAGACAGATCAAAGGCTCTCTGTATGTCAATAAAGGCACAATGGGCCGTTTCTTTGCAGCCAGGGTTTTAGTTTTTTTTGTAAAACCAGACTGTGAATGGCGGTCTCTGTGGATTTGCCGGGTTAGCATGCAAATTAGTGTGCATGCAATGGATTAAGAACAAGGAACGCATCCCTTATGTTTTTAGGATAAAGGAATTGATGCTGATGGGACGGTACGATTTGGGCGATTGTTCCGCCTGCTTCGCGCGCTTTGGTATAAAGACTACTGCCCTTGAAATTGTTTTTCCTATCAAAATAAGCCTATTTTCTTAATTTTTTTTTTTTTTTCCTAGGCGGTAGTGGAAAAACGCTAATGCGCACGGGAAACAGTCCCGATCTGTTTCTAGTAGTGTGAGACTCACTACCCACTAAAAAACCACCTTTAACCCCCTCTTTCTACTTGACACCATCCACTCCGGAACCGCTTATCGCATTACTTCAGAGTGGTGTCGTTTTTTTCCCCTCTGGGGACCGGCTTTTTCATATTTGGCTCCTGGTGCGGGTTTATACATTCTTGCCGGTAAGGCTTTTATCTACTTTATGTATTTTGTGAGGGAATGTTGGCGTCTTCCTCTCTCTCTTTGGATCTTAGTACCATCTCGATGAAGGAAGATATTCTATTCCACGTGTCGGTACTCGAGGTCATCTTGCTTATAGCATTTCCCGGGGAAAAATCGCATATTTCCGACTCCAGTCTACTCCCCTGCTCTGTCCATCTGCTACAGGCGAAAAAGCTGTGGAAAGCGTCGTCTTCTGCTGAATCTCCATATTGGCAGGCTGCGCTCTCTACTTTACCCATTTTGTGGAGGTATCGGTTGAAATACCCATGTCCGGTTAGGAATTGAGTGACAAAGTAGTTCACTTCGCCGTGTTCCCGCTCTGTCCAAGCCGTGACGTCTACAATCAGCCTCGCTGTCCACCTCCCCCTCGTTTCAGCGTTCCACCTTCTCCTTCGCTTCCGCGACTGCCAGTTCTGCTCCTACTTCCGCGTTCTTGTCGTGGGCGTACTTTTCTCTGTCGCTAGGAGGTCGATGGGGGTCACACCCGTAACTACGAGGATGGCTGGTTCCGACACTGTGCGATAGGAGCTTGCAACTCGGAGAACTCCTCGCCTTTGTCCTGCGGCAATCTGCTTTCTGTACTTCTCCTGTCTAAGTGCGTCTGCCCAGATCTCACACCCATACAGAAGAATGGCGTGGGTGATGGATATGAGAAGTCGTCGCCTACTCATTGTTGGGCCTCCGATATTTGCCATAAGCTTACTCAGTGATGACGTGACCTTCGCAGCTCGCTCAGATGCGGACTTAATCTGTTGCCAGAAAAAGAGTTTAGAGTCCAGGCGATGCCTAGATACCTTACTGCTGGTTTGCTGATTATCACTTCTGGACCTACTCGGAACTCAGCAATGGTCAGAAGAACTATCTCTGTTTTTTCCGCGGCGAGACTAAGGCCATGGGCTTCCATCCAGGCGAGTACTCGTCTCATTACCTGGTTCAGTTTCAGCTGAGCCTCTTCGATGTCCCTTGCGGTAATCACCGCACCGATTTCATCTGCGTACCCGACTAAGAAGGTATCGTCGGGCATCTCCATGCGAAGGATTCCATCGTATGAGATATTCCACAGATCGGGTCCAAGGATTGAGCCATGTGCTGCTCCAGCAGTGATTTCGTTTCTGTGAGTACCCTCCAAATAGACCTATAGAGTTTATATAATCTCGATTAACTGCATTAATAACCCTGTGCTGCCAAAGGGATTCACTAGATCCAATCCAATAGCAATAGAAAGCAAAATGAAAACCCAACAAAAGAGCTGAGCAGCGAACTTTACCTAAATCTAATAAAATAAATTATCATCGTTCGTCTAACGGTAAACTAATCGATTCTTCAAAATAAATACGGTTTTTTTCTCAATCACACAAAACCCTCCTCATTTTCATGCTAATTTATTCCAAAAATTCTATCTTAATCAGCTGATTAACATACGCTAAGGCTAAGCATCCAATGGATACAAATATACAAAAATAGATTTAAAACGAAAGGATGCATTCATTTTCAAGTGTACAAACAAGATTCAACTTACAAGCCACACTTAATCTTCTTGCAGTTTTTGTTTTGATTACAAATCCGCTTAAGCCTCCTCATCCCAGCCTCCTTGTACGGCTCAAGTTTCTCGTATCTCATGTAGAGAGCATCCAAACAAAAGTTAAAAAAACAGGTTCTGTTAGAGCCCGGTCATGGAAAATGAATTAAATGAAGAATCTACACTCGAGGGCGTTAACGTTGCGGTACAATGTGTGAGGCTCGTCTTGGTCATTTTTGTTTGTGATTTACTCACATCTTTGGCGGATACACAATGTCTGTGAGATAATCCGTGTGGAAATTTGGGTTATTTCGCACGCGAGACGGGGACGAGTGAATGATTATGAATTACAAAAAATATATAATTAATTGTCTTTGTTTTCATAAACTCGTTTCAGTCGAAGCACACACCCTAAAGCGTGAACCATTCTTTAAGCCAAGCAGTTCATTGATCTCAATCTTTTACTGTAGCATAATTATAACGCTCACTCAAGCATTTCTTTTATAATAAATTTATTTAATATAATCTTTCTCCATCGTCGACGCATTGTATTTAAAGTGATGATTGAATTGTTAATTTAATGATTGTGTTTTGGGAACTGATTGGCATGACATTTGGCATTTAACCGAGTTCAATGGACGTTTGGCAAAAGAAATGTAAAAACCAATTTTATGGTAATACTCGTATAATGAACGAGAAAGGATATCTTCTCTGACACGAGCCAAGGAGATCATTTATTTTTGAATATGATATATCGGTTAGCAAATATGTATATAAATGGTTTCATTATTTAAACCTTCAGCTGTTTAGCAATTTGATAAGACTTTTGGGGGTTAATGTACTTACTTGAATACTGATCAAATGCATGCAGAGGTAGCATTCGTACTCTAGAGTTGAAACATCTCAACCTTTCCAATTTAAAGGTTTATCACCGTTCAGAATTCTTAGAGGACGGTTGGAAAAATGCAAAGAACATAGATTCCTTTATAGGCATCGACACCAGACTGTCGAATGTCATACAGTAGCTAACACCTAGAGTTCGTTCAGTCGGTGCTAAGAGTATGGAAAAACTACTTCTGCGAACTGTATAATGGCAACGATGATCAGCAGAAAGGTCTGGATTACATCTTGCCTGCCTTGGTAGCTCTATTTGGAACAAGCTTCAATCTGGGATACATTCCACTAACTTGGCGGGAGGTAAATGTGGTGTTTATCCCTAAGCTAGGTAACAAACCCAGCGAGCTACCCAAATCCTACCCTTCAAGTTCATACACAACAAGACTTAGAAAAGATAGCACCCCTCCTTGTGGGCATCCTCTTGTTGTGTTGACCTTGATAATTCCATGTGATGTTTGAGTTTCTGCTGATATTGTTCTCAACAACTCACACATCCACTTAGATACTGTTCTGCTGACTCCTTTTCTATCCAGGGCTCCTTTAATAGCTTCTTGCGAAGTGTTATCAAAAGCCCCTTCGATATGTAGGAAGATACAGAGTACTATCTTTTTTGTTTCAAGAGCTTACTTACTTACTTAGGTGGCGCTACAGTTCGGGGTGAACCTGGGCCTCAACCAACAAGCCTCTCCATTTAGAGAGCATCCAAGAGCTCTTTGGATGGTTTCCGTCAGCTGATAGAGAGCCATATCAGTAGATCTGCCCACTCTGTATGCATCTTGACTCGATGATGAAGTGAGGATGTGTTAAGTACATTCTGTCTTAGGTGGATATCCACAGCTTTCTCCATTGTTTTGAGAGGAAACGATGTTAGGGTGATCGGTCTGTATGACTTCGGTTGTGTTGGTTCTTCTCCATTTTTGGTATAAACACAACTTTCACCCATCTGCACTGGTTTGGAATATATCCCAATACGAGACTACTTTTTGTTATTCTAACTAGATCTGGTAGTCGGGGGTGCCGTGGCTTAAGCGGTTAGTGTGTCGCACCACTGTTTGTGAGTTGGAATCCCAGAAAACACCAAAAAGTTTTTTCACGGTCCCACCTCTCGCGAACGTCTGACAACATCCAAGAGTATTGTTGTCTCCAAATAAACTGTGGGTCCCTTCCATTCGAGTAGGCCCTGACACTTAAAGAGCTGTTGCGCTAAATTTTTATTTTTTAGATCCGGTAATAGTTTCTCTTACCCTCTATGCAATAGGGCTGGTGTGATACCAACCACGCATGTTGACTTGAAAGGCTGGAAGGAGCTGATTGCCCATTCAATTCTCCCTCTGGAACAGATAGGCTCTGCAATTTCCCACTCTTCTTTCCGAGGTCTGGTTATGTTCGTCATGCTTCCTTCACAGGTGTTCAGCGAACTTCCGCGGAAGTGAGTTTCTAAGAACAATCAATATCCAAATCCTACCGTCCAATCAGCTTGACATCGTTTTTCTTGAAAACCATAGAAAGACTGCTAGACTTACACATTAGAGGCATTCTTGAAAAGACTATACCTCTGCACTCTAGTCAATTTGCATACAGGAAAGGTCGATCTACAGAAGGCGCCCTTCACTATCTCGTCACTGAGATTAAAGCTGCCTACCGCTCCAAAGAAATTGCCCTTTGTGCATTCCTTGACATAGAAGGTGCTTTTGATAACACTGGTTATGAATCCATCACAAGTGCTATGAGACGCAGGGGAATAGACGAACCTACTACCAGATGGGTTAGGAACATGCTCGATAGGCACATAATAACATCTTCGTCTGGAGAGGTCTCTGTGACAAATGCTGTCCCCAAGGCGTCGTCCTCTCGCCTCTCTTATGGTCAATCGTGGTGGATGACTTATTGAACACACTTAATAGTTCAGGTTTCATAACCATAGGCTATGCAGATGATCTGATGATCATCATTAAAGACAAACATGAAGACAGTGTGTGTCAACTCATGCAAAATGCACTCCTTGTAATCTCGGACTGGTGTGCTGGGGAGGGCCTATCGATTAACCCCAGCAAGGTTTACAAGAAGAAGAACGCTGAATATTGGCTCAGTGACTCTAAACGGCATAACAATCAATTTCTCCGATGAGGTCAAATATCTAGGAATTGTCCTGGATAAGAAGTTTAACTGGAACTCCCATATTAAGCATAAAATTGCCAAGGCGACTACTGCCCTGTGGGCCTGTCACCGTATGTACGGCAAGACCTGGGCCCTGTCTCCAAAGGTCATTTTCTGGTTATATACCACGGTTGTAAGACCCATTCTGACATGCGCGTCCGTAGTCTGGTGGACGAAAACCAAAGAGGTTACAACCATTAATAAACTCACAAAACTTCAAAAACTAGCTTGCCTCGGTATCACAGATACTACGCATACTGTCCCACCACAGCCATTGAAGCCATAATCGGACCCACTCCGTTACATATATTTACAAAAAAAAAAAAACTGCAATCCGCAGCGCAGTTAGTCTTAGAAAATCAGGTGCTAATAGTACACGGGATCATGTGGATCTCATGGAGCTATTGTCCGACTTCCCCGAGCTAGACATGCTCAGCACGAACTCCGACTTTACGCCCAAATCACTCTATTTTGGTAGAAGGTTTGAGATTGTGATCCCAAGCCGTGATATATGGAATAATGGCGGACCGTCGTTTGATCCAAAAGGTATAGTGTGGTACACCGATGGATCAAAAATGGATTCAGGAGTTGACGCCGGTGTGTATGGACCCAACCATAAAATTTCGAAATCACTCGGAGAGAGTCCTAGTGCTTTCCAGGCCGAGCTTTACGCCATTGAAACTTGTGCTAACATTAACCTGCACTCAGGCATCAAAGGTGCCTCTATCCATATACTCACCGATAGCCAAGCGGCGCTCAAAGCACTGATCTCCCATTTGATCAGTTCAAAATCAGTTCTAAGCTGCTTCGACAGCTTACAAAATCTGGCCCGACACAATAATGTAAAATTGTGGTGGGTACCAGATCATGTAGGCGTTGACGGCAACGAAACTGCAGACCTGCTAGCTAGGAAGGGCTCCTCTGAGTTGTTCACTGGACCTGAACCCTTCTGCGGGATATCCGATTCCGCCTTCAAACTTACCCTAAACATTTGGGAACGCAACATGTGCATCTCCCACTGGAATAACTCCCAAGGTCTCAGGCAGGCTAAAAGAGCTGTCCAACCCTTCCAAAGGCAGGCAGTTGATATCCTAAAATACGGCAGAAATGACATAAGAAGGCTTGTGAGCTTCCTTACCGGTCACTGTCAACTTCTTTACCACCTTAACAAAATGAGAATTTCGGAGGATATCACCTGCAGCCTCTGCCTAGAAGAGGGCGAAACCACAGAACACATACTATGTGAGTGTGTAGTACCAGGAGAAACATTTTCCTTTAAGAGATCATATCTCCAATAGATTTAAGGAACTCCTCCGCAGCCGTAATTATAGCTTTCATAAGGAGAGTAGAGGTACTGCTGCCCTAAAAGTGGCCTATGGCACAATAGATCTCCTTGGTCGCAGTGCCTACACGGGCATAGGCGTGGCCACACACCCGTTTAAAAAAAAAAACGATGATCAGCATTCCGCTGTCAGGCAGAATGGACTATTCAACATAGACACTGATTGTCAAAATGTTAATCCTCCTGAACAAAGCGAAGTGAGGATAGCAATATCCCAGCCAAAGTCAAACAAGGCTGCTGAAACTGACGGCTTACCGGCCGAACTTTTCAATGCAGCTGGTAATGAATTGGTAGAGAGCATACACCAACTCATCTCTAAGATTTGGTTAGACGAGTGTATGAGTCTGATGAATGGAATCTCAGAATCGTTTGCCCGATCCACAATAAAAGAGACACCCACAACTGCGCCATTTATAGAGACATCAGTCTCCTCAGCATTGCATACAAGGTCTTTTCTGCGATATTGTGTGAACACCTGAAACCTTTCATCAACAGTCTAATATCAGCTTCTATCAGTTTGGTTTCAAGCCAGGAAAGTCAGGAACAGTCGTAGCTTGTTTCTTAATCTGATAACATTGGTTCTCCAGATTTTGGACAGCATTCCGAACGCAGCTTTAGCCTTCCCGATTCTGCTGCACACATCCAGTTCGGTGCCACCACGATTAGCCGAGACCATACTTCCTAAATAAAGAAAGTTATCAACTTTCTCGACTTCCTGTCCAGCAATGTTAAGTTGAACGCGGGTATTAGAAGTGCTCAGGGCTTTTGTTTTACAAAAAATGCAAATATTTGGCGCAACAGCTCTTTAAAGTGCCAGGGCCTAGCTTCTCGCAACCACTCATGTTGTGGGCGTTATATTTTTCACACGAATGGAAGGTACCTACAGTTTAATGCCGAATCCGAACGGCGATTTGAGAAGCTTTTTTCGTGACAACAATACTGTCGGATGTTTGTCAGACGCTCGCTAGAGGTGGGACCGTGAAAAAACTTTTTGGTATTTTCTGGGATTCGAACTTGGAACCTCATACGTAGTGATCCGACACACTAACCACTTACGCCACGGTGCCCACTTTTTGCTCTTGTTTTGGCTGTGTTTATTTTTAGCCCCACTTTGTTTGCCTCAGTTTGGAGATTGTGGGCCATCAAATGAAGATCCATTATCCGATGTGAAAGTAGACACACATCGTCAGCGTAATCTAAGTGTTTAAGGTAAGATATCATAGTCCAACGAATTTCATATGCCTTCCGTCAAGGCTGCACGGAGTACATCGCTTCTTGCTCATCGTCTGTCTGGGGTTAGGTTAGGTTAGGTTGGAGTGAAGTGCACCTAAATGCTTATCACGGGGGCCATACGGTCCATTTTGTTTCCCTTTTGCTACGTGAAACCTATATTTAAAACGTTAGTCTTGCGGTCGGTTCTGTTGCAAACCAGCCAGTGCTCTTTATGAAGTCTATTATGTTCCTAAATGGAACTTGTTCGAGATCCGCCAGTTCGTCAAAAAGCCTGTTACCCATATGACGGAGGCGGCGGTTTTGAAGATTTGGGCAAACACATAACAAGTAATTGATGGTTTCCGTCTCTTTTATATCTTGACAGCTCCTGCAATGGTCGGGTGTGTTGACGCGTAGTCTAGCAGCCATTTGCCCTATCACGCGGTGTCCTATTACTTATGTCCTGTATCCCCTTGTGGGTCCTTGGGCCTCTAGTACGCATACGCACCATCGTGTACGGTTTCTGGCAATGTGTCTGAGTTTCCCTAACTGCCGTGCCTCCTTCTCGACTGTTCTGCGCCATGTTCTTCTCGGACCGCCAGGCCGTCTGCCATCCTGAGTTAGAGGGTTCCATTGCATAGCATGGTTCGCTATAGAACTGTCACCCTTTCGCAACGTGTGACCAATCCACTGCCACTTCCGCCGTTGGATGGTTGTGCCTATTGGTTCCTGACCCGTTGTCTCGTAAAGGTGTTCGTTAGAGATACGATTGGGCCAGAAAATCCTTAAGATACTGCGCAGGCACCTATTAACAAACGTTTGCAGCTTTCTGGTGATAGTAGTGGTCACTCTCCACGTGCTGCATCCATATAATAGCACGGATTCAACGTTGGAGCGGAACAGTCTTATTTTGGTGCTCAAACTGATTGCATTGCTTCGCCATATTTTGGACAACATCCCGAACGCGGACTTTGCTTTGGCAATCCTGTTGGCTATATCGAGTTCGGTTCCACCATCGGTCGAGACAATACTCCCAAGATACAGGAAATCTTCTACTCTCTCTACCGGTTGTCCAGCAATGCATATTTGAGACGATGAGTTAGTTCGAGGGTGATAATTTTAGTTTTTGCCGTATTAATTTTCAGCCCGACGACACCTGCCTCCCTCTCCACATCTGCTGTCATTTGGTGGAGGTCCATAATTCTGTGGGAGAGTAAGCATACATCGTCTGCGTAGTCAAGATGCTTCAGTTGAGATGTAAGAGTCCATCGAATTCCTCCGTTTCCCGTCGACAAAGCTGCATGAAGCACATCGCTAATCACCAATAGGAATAATATTGGTGAAAGGATACAGCCTTGTCTTACCCCACTTTGGATCTCAAATTCTTCAGACAACCTTCCCCTGAGCAGAACGTGACATTTGAAGCCTTCATATGTAGCTTTAATAATAGCAATTAGTTTATCGGGAGTACCTCTCCTGCGTAAGGCATGCCAAATAAACTCCGTGTTGTCACTATCGAACGCCTTCTCAAAATCGATGAACAGCAAGTAGAGTGGCGATCCATAGTTAACGCTCTGTTCGATGATAGTCCGCAAGGTGTTGCTGTGGTCGGCATAGGAGGATCCAGAGCGGAAACCTGCTTGTTCCGCATCGAGTGTGTCTTCGAGATGTAGTTTGATTCGCTCCAGGATGATTTTAGCTATTATCTTAGCTACCGCAGGCAGCACGCAGATACCCCTCCAGTTTCCGTGCTCCATTAAATTTCATTTCTTAGGAAGCTTGACAATCATTCCCTTTTTCCACTCGTTAGGAAAGCTCTCAGCTTCCCAAGCTCTCTCTATAAGTGGAAGCAGAAGTTCAGCCGATGTTCTGGGCGCTTCTCGTAAGAGCTGTGCTACAATACCGTCAAGTCCTACCGCCTTGTTGCCTTTGAGTGCCTTGATCGGGGTAATGATCTCATCTTTACTGGGAGTCGTGGTGCGTATTCGGGAACGTCTCACCTCGGGCATCTCAGTCTGATTTGGGAGCATATCGCTAGCGAATTCACGGTTCAAGACCGTAGCAAAATGCTCTTTCCATCTCTTGAGCTGGTCCTCATCCGAAATGAGCAAGGAGCCGTCTAGGCTTTTCACTGGATGTTCGCTGGAGCTGCGACCACCTCTTTCGTGATTCTGTAGACGGTCCTGCTGTCGCACCTGCGTGTAGCTTCTTCTGCTTCAGTAGCCAACGCGTTAATGTAGTTGCGCTTGTCACGTCGTACGCTACGCTGGACTTCTCTCATCTTCGTGCGATATAGGGACTCTAGCTCACTTCTCCCTGCTACTGGGGTAGCTACAACGCGAGCCTTCAGCTGTTTTCGTTCGTCAATGCATCTCCAGGTATCCTCGGAAAGCCACGCCCTATGTCTTCCCTACGATAAACCGATGATTCTTTCAGCACCAGATGTAAAAACATTTTTCACAGCACACCAATGGTCTTGGATGGTTGTGGGCATTGAGCTGCTGATTGCTTCCACACCTTGCGAACAGTGTTCCCTTAATTGTTGACGCACTGAGGGATCACTAAGTCTATCGATGTTGAACCTGGGCATTCTTGTGTCGTCGTGGGATCTCGAACTGCAGCAGTGCGTAGTTGGAGAGTAGCTATCATAAGATGGTGATCACGTACTATCCCCACATCTGCCCCTCGCCTGTTTCGGATGTTCAGGAGACTACTTCTAAAGCGGCGGCTGATGGAAAAATGGTCAATTTGGTTGGAGGTTACTTGCCTATCGTTGGAAACCCAGCTGACTTTGTGGCAGGTCTTGTGCTCATACATGGTGCCACCTATCACAAGGTGGTTGGCATTGCAGAAATCTACAAACCTTTCGTATAGTTGTCCGGGGACCACCACTAGGAGGTAAAGTAAGCACTTCATCACGAACTTGATTGTTGCGCTACTGGCCCAAGCCAAGTTTTGAGCAGTCAGTAGTTTCCCGATCAATCGCAATGCAGGTCCCCAAATGTACTCCCATGCGTACTAGCCAGTCCTGAAGCATCCCGATAGCTTCATTGCAGTCATGCTCCAATTCCTCAAGGAGTGTGTCACTACAACGATTGCTATGTCGTCGGCGAAGCCTTTCATTTTCAAAGACCTCGGATTCTACGTCTGAGGACGTCATCATGCATTAAGTTCCACAGTAACGGACCTACTACAGAGTACAGATGACCGGTACACTTCCATATTTGTCGGCACGACTGTTTCGAATGACGGCTTGACATTGCAGCTAAGAATTCGTAACAAGGAAATGGCTTATGCCTTTATTTTTCAAATTTCCAATCTCTTACTCTCAGTGCAAACAAGTTGGTTAACAGCAGTCTTAGTATTATTTGCCTCCAGAAAAAGGACTTACTATTTTTCTAGAACAATACTCTAGAGAAGTCGAAGAGTGCCATCAAAACACTTTGGGGCGTTTTAAAAAGACAAGACCCTGCACTTCACAGCACCATAGCTTGCCCCTGCAAACTTGACCTGAAATACTTAACACGGTTCTTTCCACTCCTTTCGTAAAACATTATTACCGCCATTAAGACGACTGCAACCCTCATGAAAAGATTTTGAATGACAAGAGACTTCTTCTACCTCATTGCATGCATGTGTTCACGACAATGCAGGAAAAGCCATTAAAACCAAACAAATATCTATAAAACCCCTTTTCCACATCATTTTTCAACTTGAATCACCTGTCCAACGTGGGATAAAGCCCAGCACAAAAATAAACAAAAAAAAAACACAAGAGAGTGACAAGCACCTCAACGCGCGCGATCGATGGTCGGCGACCACAGCACCATCCTCTGCATACTAATCAGTGACACACAGATACAAAATGTTCTCAGAATTTTCCAAACAAATAAGTTATCCTCACGACAGACATTGTGTGTGTCAGGAAGACAGACAGCATGCAATTTGTTAGCTTACACGACGGGCACGTTCTGGCTCTCGTCCCTGGTGAAGGTAGGATGTGTGTACGAGTAGTTACAGCACCTAGGAAGCAGGAAATAAGTAAAATTGACCGTGATTACATGCCAAAACCTCTAAGCCCATTAAACCTGCACACACACACTCACTTCAAATGAGTGAGTAATCCACTGGAGTGAAGTTGCCAACCTACTAATTAGTATTCCTGACCATCAATGGTCAACCTCGAGTAGAACTTTCTTGGTTTGCCGCTTGTCGACGGGCGACGTGTTGCTTTTAATGAAATTCTTTTCAGAGTCAATGGATTGGGGAGTCTTATTAACGACAGTTTTATTCTCTTTCCAGACTTGAAGAGACAAACATCCAACGCGCTGAAGAACCACAAATCGGATTAATTACGGACGAGACAAAAAAAAAGCCAAATAGTGGGCCATCCGTTAACCCACTGAAATCGAAACTTTTTTAAACAAAGAATATGGGTTTCCTTAGCAGGGCAGTGTGTCTGCTACTGGTAAGTCATTGGCTTCCTACTCCTAACCGATCTTATTCACATTATCTTCTCTCTACAGCTAACAAACCTAGTCGCCTCCTTAGCACTTTCTCATGAACCTGAAGCTGGGTCGCCAGCTTTTGTGAGATCTGCCGTTGAAAGCGTACCCCAGAATGACCAGGAAGACCATTCAGGACGTTACTCCTTTCGGCCTACCTTTGGAGAGGTATTTCTTCCACTTAGAAGCGCCGTAGAGAGTGTACCTACAATCCGAACCGCTGAGAGCAGCGGCATTGGTAGATCGTTCATTCGCTCGTCTGTGGAATCTCCTCCGCAATTCGAAGACGAAGAGCTCGCAGAGCAACCCCACTTTGAAAAGCTCACAAGGACCACAGTGGAGGATGTGGAGTTCATTTCTGCCGATCGATGGTCAACTGCGGACGACTACTCAGCATTTGATGAGCCAAATCCTCATAACGACTACGAACCACAGCCTTATCGAGTTGGATCACCTTACCAACAGCTTGTGACCGCAGAAGAGATAGAAACTGAATTAGAAAATGACGAACGCTTGGCACTTCTTAAGGCTAAGCCAACAACGAAGACAAAGAACAAGAATCTGAACCAAATGCCCAAAGTTCTGTGCTACTTCACGAACTGGGCCTTCTACAGGCAGAGTGAAGGTAAATTCGTTCCCGAGAACATCGATCCATCCTTGTGTAGCGTTGTCATCTACTCCTTTGCCTCACTGGACCCAGATCACTTAACAATTCGGGAGTTTGATCCGTGGGTCGACGTCGACAATGAGTATTACAGGAGAGTAACAGCACTCAGGATACCTGTCCTGATAGCCCTGGGAGGATGGACCGATTCGACTGGCGATAAGTATTCCCGCCTGGCAACCGATGAAATTAAGCGAAAGGTCTTTGCTGGTAGTGTAGCCGGCTTCCTGCAGCGAAACGGTTTCAGAGGACTTCACTTGGACTGGAACTATCCGAAATGTTGGCAGAGCGACTGCAAGAAGGGTCCATCAAGTGATAGACCTAACTTCACCAAACTTGTGAAGGCTCTACGAGACGAATTCAATCGGGTTGATAGGAAACTGCAACTGGGAGTGGCTATCTCTGGGTATCAAGAAATTATTACGGAAGCCTATGAATTGGCAGAGCTCTCCAAATTAGCCGATTATCTAACCGTAATGACTTATGACTACCACGGTGCTTGGGAGATGCAAACAGGACACGTGAGCCCACTTTATGGACGCCAAGGCGATAGATATCCTCAGTATAATACAGACCACGCCATGAAGCTTTTGGTAAAGAACGGAGCTGCTCCAGAGAAGCTCATTATGGGAATTCCATTCTATGGACAATCTTTCACTCTAAGCGAATCCAGGAATTCTCTAACCGGAGAAGGAACCTCTGCTTCAGGTCCGGGCGAGCCGGGAGAGTACACTAAGCAACCTGGAATGTTGGCCTACTACGAAGTGTGCCAGAGAGTTCGTAAAAACAAATGGCAGGTGGGACGAGATCCAGAAAGGAAGTCCGGACCTTACGCTATGCTTCGGACACAGTGGGTCGGATATGAAGATCCCTCGTCGGTAGAAGCCAAAGCAAGATACGCCGCCAACGCAGGATTTGGAGGCGTGGCAGCCTGGACTGTGGATCTTGACGACTTCCAAAACAGGTGTTGCTCCGAAGCTTTCCCTCTCTTAAAAGCAATTAACCGTGCATTGGGTCGACTGTCAAGTCCTCCACCATCAGCGGGAAGTAATTGCGAACGTCCACCACAAGCTGTGACTCCGGTCGCACCAGTTATGACAACTCTGAGTGACAGCGGAAGTGGAATTAGTCAGGATCAGACTACGTGGCCCTCTTGGCAACCAATTTCGACAACAACAACAACAAGAGCTCCAGAGCATATCCACCCCACATGGACTACGACAAAACGACCAACAACATCGACTACTAGAACTACTACAACCACAACAACCACTACAACGACTCGAAGACCAACAGTAACGACAACTAGGCGCACCACAACTCCACAAATCAGCGTGGAAAGTACAACAATTCCAGCTCCAGCTGTCATCCAACCTGTAGTGGTCACATCCAACTGTCGGGCTGGCCAATTTTTGCCACACCCAGATAACTGCAACGCCTACTTCCACTGCGTAGCCGACGGTCAAATGACACAACAGTTCTGCGCCGGAGGTCTCCACTGGAACCGAGAGAATCACTATTGTGATTGGCCAGCGTCAGCTCAATGTAGAATCACACCTAAGACCACATCTCGTCCTACTCAGCAATTTAATAAGCCAACAAGCGCAGTCCGTCCAACCACATCTCGTCCTACTCAGCAATTTAATAAGCCAACAAGCGCAGACCGTCCAACCACACCTCGTCCTACCAAACCCCAAAAACCCACAACCCGCCCAACTTCTGCTCCCAAACCAACTCAACCAATCCGTCAAACCACTCCAAGGCCAGTGGCTCCCGTAACCCCATCAAGACCGCCACCACCTCGGCCGCAAAGACCAAAGAAATGTACTGCCGGCCAGTACTGGCCACACAGAAACTGCGGCAAATACTACGTCTGTGTGAATGAAGTTCTCGTTCCCAACGAGTGTGGCAATGACCTTCAGTGGAACCACGAGAAAAAGATCTGCGATTGGCCCGATAACGTTCATTGTGTTTCCACGAAGAAGTATCTTCGTCTTATCCAATCCAAAGCATCCGAGAGTGACCCCTGCGAAGGTAAGAACTTCGTTCCGTACCCTGGAGACTGTAATAAATACCTGCGTTGCAACTGGGATCGCCTTGAAGCCGCTGAATGTACACCAGGCTTACACTGGAACCCTAACTTGGATATATGCGATTGGCCAGCAAATGCCAACTGCGTTCAGGAGAATGGCGTTGGCTTGGATGAGGGATCGAACGCCATCGATTCAGGAGATAATGGCCTTCAACCTCTGGAACCATTAAAACCCACAAAGCCACCTACCACAACCACCGCGCGACCAGTGACAACCCCAAAACCGACCTTCCCCACCGATAGACCTCAGCTGGAACCTCTCGATGGATACTACAAAGTGGTTTGCTACTTCACCAACTGGGCCTGGTACCGCAAAGGTCTTGGCCGCTACACTCCTGACAATGTCAACACCGATCTCTGCACACATATCGTCTATGGCTTTGCGGTTCTCGACTACTCCGAGTTAATCATAAGGACGCATGACTCCTGGGCCGATCTGGATAACAAATTCTACACCCGAGTCTCCGATCTCAAGGCCAAGGGTGTTAAAGTGACTCTCGCCTTAGGTGGCTGGAATGACTCTCAAGGCGACAAGTACAGTCGCTTGGTAAGAAATCCATCGGCAAGAGCGAAGTTCATCAAGCATGCTGTCGACTTTATCGAGAAGTATGGCTTTCAAGGTCTCGACCTGGATTGGGAATATCCAGTCTGCTGGCAAACAGAGTGCAACAAGGGAATGGCGGATGAAAAGGAAGGTTTCACTGCCTGGGTGAGAGAACTCTCAGACGCTTTCAAGCCCAGAGGTCTACTGCTCTCAACAGCTGTGTCTCCAAGTAAAAAGATCATCGATGCTGGCTATGACGTGGCTGAGCTGGCTCGGTACTTTGATTGGATCGCCGTCATGACCTACGATTTCCATGGACAGTGGGACAAGAAGACTGGACATGTGGCTCCATTATACTATCACCCCGACGATGATTATGATTATTTCAATGCGGTAAGAAACTTTGAGACTTTCCCAAGCCTGTTTTTCAAAAATATGATTTCTTTTAGAACTTCTCCCTGAACTACTGGATTGAGAAGGGTGCACCGTCGAGGAAGATCGTCATGGGTATGCCGCTCTATGGTCAGTCCTTCACTCTGGCTAATCCTAAAGAGAATGGACTGAACGCCAAAGCACCAGGGCCAGGAACAGCTGGAGAATTCACTAGAGCAGCTGGTTTCTTAGCCTACTATGAGGTTTGTAAGCTCTAAGCCATTTTAGTCCATTTTCTGAATGTTTTCTTGAATCTAGATCTGTGAACGTGTGAAAAACCAAGGCTGGGAGGTTATCCAAGACGAGCAGGGTCGCATGGGGCCGTATGCCCGCAAAGGAAATCAATGGGTGTCATTCGATGATCCAGCTATGATCCGCAAGAAGTCGCAATTGGTCCGAGCTCTGAACTTGGGAGGAGGAATGGTGTGGGCTCTGGATTTGGATGATTTTAAGAACCGCTGTGGCGATGGTGTACACCCTCTGTTAAGGCAGATTCATGATGTGCTTAAGAGCCCACCCAGTGGTTTCGAACCAACACGTAAGTCAAGTCACGACTCGCCTACCACATTACTAAGTTGTTTCCCTTTCCAGCTGGATTGACTCCCTTAGATGAACCCCAGACACCCGTAGAGCCTGTAGAACCTATCGATTCTGTTGAAGTTATTGATGAGACTCCAACCAATGTAGAAACTCCCTCGAATGTGGAAACTATCGAAGAAAATCAATCCAACGAGGAGATTCCTTCAAACATTGAAACTATTGACAACGAGCTTCCATTTGACCCGAATGGTGAAATCGAAGAGGAGGGATCGTCTGAGGTCGAAAATGAGACAAATATGGACTTCAAGGTCGTCTGCTATTTCACAAACTGGGCTTGGTACCGCCAGGGTGGTGGTAAATTCCTTCCCGAAGATATCGACGCTGATCTCTGCACGCACATCGTCTACGGTTTTGCGGTCTTGAACCGAGACACTTTGACCATTCAACCGCATGACTCCTGGGCTGATATGGATAACAAGTTCTACGAACGTGTCACTACTTACAAGGCGAAGAAGGCGAAGGTTACTGTAGCAATTGGAGGCTGGAATGACTCCGCTGGCGATAAGTATGCTCGCCTGGTAAGGAACGCTGCAGCCCGGGCCCGATTCATCAGACACGTCGTTGAGTTCATTGAAAAGTATAACTTTGATGGTTTGGATTTAGATTGGGAGTATCCAGTGTGCTGGCAAGTCGATTGCAGCAAGGGTGATCCGGAAGAGAAAGTAGGTTTCGCTGCTTTAGTTCGTGAAATTTCGGAAGCATTCAAGCCTCGCGGACTGCTCCTGTCTACAGCTGTTTCCCCCAACAAGAAGGTGATCGATGCTGGATATGATGTTCCAGAGCTAGCGCGATTATTCGACTGGATTGCTGTGATGACATATGACTTCCATGGGCAATGGGACAAGAAGACTGGACATGTAGCCCCTATGTACGATCATCCAGATGATGATCCAACATTCAACTCGAACTTCTCAATTAATTATTGGATCAGTCAAGGTGCTGATCGCCGCAAGATCGTCATGGGAATGCCAATGTATGGACAATCGTTCTCGTTGGCTCAGGCCAGTGATCATGATCTGAACGCACCTACTTATGGTGGCGGAGAAGCTGGAGAGGCTACTAGAGCTCGTGGATTCCTTTCATACTATGAAATCTGCAGCAACATCCGTAATAAGAAGTGGCAAGTGGTGAGAGATCCTCGAGGACGAATGGGTCCTTACGCATATCTACGTGATCAGTGGGTGTCATTCGATGACGCACCTATGATCCGACACAAGAGTGAGTATGTGAAAGCTATGGGACTCGGTGGTGCTATGATTTGGGCGCTGGACTTAGACGATTTCAAGAATGTCTGCAACTGTGAGTCGTACCCACTTCTAAAGACAATCAATAGGGTGCTGAGGAAGTATCCCGGACCACATCGTCACTGCAAGCTGGAGGATATATCAGAGAGTAAGTTAAATCAGAAGGTCCTTTGACATCATCTGAATCACTTGAAATTCTTTTTTCAGTTTCCAAGATTAGTTCCGATGAGAATGCAATCATAGCGCCTCCTAGAGAAACAACAACACGGAAACCAGTTATCGTCCGAGAGACGACCCCTAAACCAGAAACTCCCTATGAAGCCCCAATGTCAGAGGATATCGTCGAAATGAACTGCCATGGGCGCAACTTTGTGCCACATAAGAGGGACTGTAACAAGTACTATATTTGTCAATTTGGAGGACTCATTGAACAGAGGTAATTTCTGCAATTCTCCAATCCAAAATCTTACTCAAAACCCACTTCTAGATGTCCGGAAGGTCTTCATTGGAACGAAAATCATTGCGATTGGCCACAAAACTCACCATGCGATATTCCCGACTCAAGCACCACAACTGAACGACCAAAACCTGTCATAAAGCCTTCGAAAAAGCCAGGATCTAGTCCGACTAAGAAACCAACTGATTCGCCTCCTAAAAAGCCTTCTGCAGACCATAAACCCCCACCAATAAAGCCTGCCGGAGATGACCGCTACAAAGTGGTTTGCTACTTCACCAACTGGGCTTGGTACCGCCAGGGTGAGGGCAAGTACGTCCCAGAGGATATAGACGAAAACCTCTGTACACACATTGTCTACGGCTTCGCTGTCTTAAACCGTGGTAGTTTGACCATCAAAACCCATGATTCCTGGGCCGATATTGACAACCGATTCTACGAGCGCGTGGTTGCATACAAAGAGAAAGGAATCCGTGTGACTGTCGCCATTGGTGGATGGAATGATTCACTAGGAGATAAGTACGCTCGCCTTGTCCTTGATCCTCTAGCCAGAGCTAGATTCATCAAGAGCATCCTTGATTTTGTGGACAAATATGGCTTCGAAGGTCTCGATTTGGATTGGGAATATCCAGTCTGCTGGCAGGTGGATTGCAAGAAGGGTTCTCCCGAAGAAAAGACTGGATTCGCAGCACTTGTTCGTGAACTCTCAGAAGCATTCAAACCCCGTGGCCTCCTTCTATCAACTGCGGTGTCCCCCAGCAAAATGGTCATCGACGCTGGCTATGATGTTCCCACACTCGCGCGTTACTTCGATTGGATCGCCGTGATGACCTATGATTTCCATGGTCACTGGGACAAACAAACCGGACACGTAGCTCCTCTATACTATGTTGAAGGCGACACCTATGACTATTTCAATGGCAACTTCAGTATGCACTACTGGATTGAAAAGGGCACACCACCACAGAAACTTGTCATGGGTATGCCACTATACGGTCAATCCTTCTCCTTAGCCGATACCAAATCGCGGGGCTTAAACGAAAAGACCTACGGTCCGGGAGAGGCCGGTCGATACACCCGAGCTGGTGGCTTCCTTGCCTACTATGAAATCTGTGAAAATGTAAACAATGGCGGTTGGACCGTTGTTAGGGATAAGGAAGGACGAATTGGACCGTATGCCTACCGTGGCAACCAATGGGTTTCGTATGATGATGTCTCAGAAATTCGAAGAAAATCAGAGTTTCTCAAGCGCTTGGGCCTGGGCGGCGGTATGGTTTGGGCTTTAGATTTAGACGATTTCCGAGGACGATGTGGCTGTGGAAAACATCCTTTGTTAAGAACATTGAATCAGGAATTACGTGGTATACCCGGACAACGGGCCAATGATTGCACATAATGATAAAATACAAAGAACGAAAAAAAACTATGGTGTTGGATGGAGTGGAATCTGTTTTTGAGATTTCATTGGGGAAATGAAAACGAGGAGAGAAAGGAGAGATTTTGGCCATAATTTATAGAATAGGATGTTTTCTTTATAAGTTATAACGGTAATGAATCAAGTATATCTCAAATAAAATCTAGAATATTTTTATAAAACAAAATTGGTGTTCTTTCATGGAATCAAGGTCGTCTTCAATTCCTTTCCTCTGAGAAAACCCGAGCAATTAAGTGGCGAGATAAACGTAAAGTTGACGTGAGTAGATTTGCTTTTGTTCAGCACAATACGCCAAGAATTCGTCCAAGCGTGGACTTTATTAATAGCATGTTGAAGCTTTCCAGTTGCTGCTTCAATGGTATCGCCCGTTGTCAATATCGCCGTATCGTCCGCAAACGTGGCGACGACACAGTTTCTTTCTTGCAGGATGTCACGAGTGTAGAGTACATGTAGAAGTGGGCCAGGGACACTTCCTTGCGGGACTCGGGCTGCAATCTCCTTGAAGTCATAGTAATCGTTTCCGTGCTTAACACGAAAATCTCTCGGTAAGGTACGATCGTAAGATTAAAAAGAGTTGCCGTGGCAGTAGTCGTTGCAATTTATGTTCCAAGCCTTAGTGCCAAACTTTATCGAAAGCTTGTGAGACGTCAAGAAATACACCAAAACAAATCTTTTTTTCTTCCAGAGCTTTCTCAATCACGTCAGTTATTTTGTGGACTTGGTCAATTGTAGAATGTTTCATTCTAAATCCAAACTGATGGTCAAGAATGAGACGTCTTTCGTCGATTACGGGCTGTAGACGTTGGGAAAGTAGTTTTTCAAATATTTTTGAGATAACCGGCAATAGGGAAATAGGCTTATATGATTTCTTCTCATTTAGCGGTTTGCCTGGTTTCGGGACCATTATAATCTCGGCGACTTTCCATTGTCTCGGAACATAGAGCAATCTGAACGAAGCGTTGATCAAATAGAGCAGTTTGATAAATAGCTTTATTCGGCAATTCCTTGACTACCTACGCCGTTATCAAGACGTAACCCGGAGCTTTTTTCGTCTTTAAATTTTTAATCACTTCCCTCAGTTCAATCAATGCAACTTTTTTTACTTTAAAGTTGTCAGATGTCGTGACTGGAGAGTCGGGCGTTAACGAAGGGCCGTCGAACGGCTTAAACGTTTCTTCTAAGTTTAGAGCAAAAAGTTCTGCCTTTGCTTTGTCGCTCTTTGCCCAGTTTCCATCGTTTTTCCGAATTGGTGGTGCTTGCATTTGAGGTTTCCGGATGCCTTTTAGCGCTTTCCAAAGCGAATAATTGGATTCTCTTTCACCGGAGAGATTTTCAAGGTAGATCGCTATCTTCTTGCTTTTAAATTCCCGAATACTATCTCTAAGGCAATTGCATAGTCGGTTAAGGACCGTTTTATGCTGAGGTGCACGAGTACTTTTCGTTTCTCTCTCACCAGTTCAATGATTTCTCTGGGATACTTTTCGTTGCGGTTGATCTTGTAGCTTCTAGAAGGAGTGTTTTTCCACGCCGCTCTTTGGATTGTTTCCACGAAACGATCAACTCCGTCCTCTAGTGCACAAGGTGTTGTAAGTGATACATTTAAGGCGATATTTGTTTCGCAATCATTTCTAAAGCCCTCCCAGTTGGTTCTATTGCTAGTAAGTCTTGGAGGTCCTTTTTTCTTGATCAGCGCTTCTCCAAGTAGTAAAATTACCGGCGAGTGGTCAGAAGAGAGATCAAAACATTCTTTCTTCTTCTTCCTCTTTTTTTTTTTTTTATCAGCGAGGCTATGATCCGAAAACAAGGGATCACAGCCCTCCCACTTCACTGCATTTCTACTGATCCGCCTGTGGGGTTCGCCTATTTGACTTCAGAAAATATCGGCAGGCCTGCCGATTTTGGATCACTCGGTTACTGAGGCCAATGAAATGCCGATGTCGTCGCATTTGTCTGATCCAGGCGTTTATAGGCCTGCCTTTCCTACATCGCGATGTCTTTGGAACGTGCATAGATATTGCCTTTTTAACAGGGTCCAAATGATCTCTTCTTTGAACGTGGCAATACCAGCTGAGCCGGTCGCGCTCTAATTTGTGTACGATGGTTTCCTTGATGTGAAAGCTTCCACGGATCTTCGAACTTCGTATTCGATCAAGCTTGGTCACTCCTGCTGTCATGCGAAGCATCTTCATCTCAGCTGCCGTTAATTTACTCTCATACTTTTTGCACATCGTCCAACATTGTGAACCGTATGTGAGCGCTGGACGTACAACTGCGGTGTAGAGCCTTCCTTTCAACTTAGGGGGCATTTTTCTGTCACAGAAGATAGCGGAATTTTCTCGCCACTTCATCGACCCTACGCTTACACGATGATTGATGTCGTCATCACAAGTTGCCTTGCTATTGATCATAGATCTCAGATATTTGAACTTTTCGCACTTGGGAAGCACTGTTCCATTCAAATAAATGTCTGGAATAGGCCTGAGTGGATCAGAGAACGGGCAGCACAAGTACTCTGTCTTTTTTGAACTAATGCGATACCCATTTCCCTCCAAAACGTCCACCCACACATCAAGTGCTCGTTGCAGGGATGTAGGATCCTCACTTATGATGGCTCCATCGTCAGCAAAGAATAACTGATGTACCTTGGGGTTCATCACTTTACCTTCAAGCAGATAATCAAGGACTGTAATAAAGAGCAAAGGACTTAAGACGCTTCCCTGGTGCACCCCGACTTTGATTGGGAACTCTTCGGTTACTCCAGCGGGGCATCTTACTCTTGTCCTTGCTCCTTCGTACATGTCCATGATCATCTGTACATAGGTTTCTGGAACCCCTCGATGTCTTAGCGCCACCCATATCAGATCTCGTGGTTGTCTGTCGAATGCCTTTTCAAAGTCAACCAATACAATATGCAAATCCCTTAAGGAATCACGATGTTTTTCCATTATGATCCTTATACTTTGGATTGCATCTGTGGTTGACTTACCCGAGACAAACCCGCACTGATCATCAGATAGACGTATTATTTTTCGCAGTCGGCCACCTAATACCCGCTCAACGATCTTCATGGTGTGTGACATCAGCTTGATCGAACGGTAGTTATCACAGTTCCGCGTATCACCCTTCCCTTTGTATACAGGGAGGAGGTAACTTTCCCTCCATTGATTCGGCGTTGGATCACCTCTCACGAATTTGGAGATAAGAATTCTGAGCCATCTGAACCCGATGTCTCCCATCTTTTTTCAGAACTCAGAGGGTATTTCGTCTGGCCCAACCGCTTTTCGTTTTTTGGAGTATTTGACCGCCTCACTAACTTCTTCGACTGTAATGTCGGCTATTTCTTCACAGTTAGGGGTGGCTCTTGGAAAGTATAGCCGGGGAAACTGTTCATTTAAAAGCTCTTCACATTACTATCGCCACCTCTGCAGAATTTTGTCGTCATCCACAAGAAGCTGGCCATGAGCATTGCTAATGAACTTTGGCGAACGAATCTCCTGAGCATTGTTCCTTCTTTGGGCGGCTATTTTGAAGATAGTGGCGCTCTTGTTCATATTGTGTCTTCGCAGCTCCTGGATAGCCTAGTTTGCGTCAGCAACCGGGGAAAATATTTTCTCCAGCTCCCGATACAGGCCCTCCGTACTCTCTGCTTGAAGCTGGGCGCACTTCTTCTTCGCTTTTTTCTTGCAGCATCTGTATTCCATTTCGAGGCGAGCTTTTTCGTTATTATTATTAGAGGGGCACTTTGACCAAGCTTTGAAAGCCGCTTTCTTCTCATTTATCAGCATCTTAGCTTCATCACTCCACCACCATGTTTCCTTGGCGTGTTGATGGTGGCCTTTTGAAGCTCCTAGCAGTGATTTGGCCTTATTTAAGCAAGTTCGCTGTAGGGAATCCCACATATTTTGTGCTCTGCACTCTTCATCCTCAGCTCCGTTGATGGTGTGAGAGAGGTAATTTTTCATTACGAAAACAAAAGCTTCGCCTTTTTCTTTGTCCAGATTGTACCACTTGATTTTCTCAGAGACCCTTGTTTGTTTGCTTTTCTTCGGTGTTTTCATAAAAATTTCTGTTAGCAGGAGACGGTGTTGCCGAGCGATTGCCTCTCCCAGGATCACTTTGCAATCTTTTACCCGGGGCTTCATGAAACTGCCTACCAAATGGTAGTCAATCTGAGTTTCATCTCCACCACTGCTGTAAGTGATCAGGTGTCGGCTTTGTTTGATGAACATGGTATTTAACACGATAAGACCGTGTTATTTGCACATGCTTAGGATGTCTTCACCAGGAAGGTTCCTGGTGCCATATCCTAGTCCTCCATGGCAGTCTTCATAGTCTTCGTTTGATTTCCCGACATGTCCATTCAAATCTCCTCCAACAAACAGAAACTCTTCCTTTGGGATGTTCTTAAGGAGATTGTGGAAATCTAGCCAAAATGCATCTTTATCTATCTGATTGCACCCATTGTGGGGAGCATATGCACTGACAATATTCCACACCTCTCCTTGTATTACTAGTTTGAGAGACATCAAACGGTCGCTGGACTTCGAAATGCTCAAGACGTTTCCAAGTAGCTCTGCCGCAAGGATGATACCGATTCCGTTCCTAGCCTTTTCCGTTCCGTAGTAGAACATCTTGTAATCTTTTGTCCTAACGTCCAAGAAACGCGCCCGATTCCCGGTGTTTTTCCATTTCGTCTCTTGGACACAGAAGATGTCCACCCGCCTTCTATTCATCATCTCTTCCAGCTCGTAACTTCGACCGGTCATGCTTCCAACGTTCCAACTCGCGACCCTTAAATTGCGTCCAAACTGTTTCATTATGTTGCTAGCCCCTGGAATCCGTATAGCTCTGACCCGAACATTTCTGCTCGGTCCAGGATCAGTACCATGCACAGCAGTGGTAGTGCCTGGCGGGGTAGTGCCTTTCCTTTTTGCAAGTATTACCATATTGATACAGTTTTGCAATACAATTTTTTGCACCATATTGCGATGGTGTTTGTTGTTTGACACGTGCATGCTCCTGTTTTAGTATTGTTTGATCTTTCTTTTATGACACCGGTGATCTCCAGTCGTGTCAACCCACGGACTCGCATGCACACTTGTGGGAGGGTTTTTAAGGTAGTATATGTGTCGCTAGGCTCACTTGGGTGTTATATTGCCTAGATCTGATTTGGGGGGGGGTGGGGGGGGGGGGGGGGGGGGGGGGGGGCTGCAGTGATATTCTTAGCCCGTCCCTGCACGGGGTAGATCAAAACATTCTTTGACTGTAATAAACTTCTCGTAAATGCCTTTTGTAACAAAAAAATCGATAAGATCGGGAATTTTTCCTGAATCGGTTGGCCAATAGGTCGGTTTTCCAGACGAATAAAAACAACAACCGAATTCATTTGCCACTTCGTAAAGAATTTTTCCTTTGGAAGATGTCCATCTTGAACCCCAGAAGGTGTGCTTCGCGTTGAAATCTCCACCAATAAGAAAATTTGAACCAAGGGCATTGAAGACACGAAAGTAGTCGTCTTTTTCTAGTGGGCATCGCGGCGGACAGTAAGCAGATGCTATATTGTAGCTCAGGTGTTTATTTTTAACCCTTACCGTGCACAACTGAAGTTTTTCCAGTTCTATGCTTATATCGACCGAATGTTTGATGTTAGTTTTAATGAATAAGGACGAACCGCCCCGCGCTCTATCAGAAGGATGATAGGCTTGATGACCAGCGTAGCCTCTTATCTTTATTTGCGATTCCCTTGTTAGATGGGTTTCGGAGATCAAACATATGTCAATGCTTTCTCTCATTGGGAATATTTCTAATTCGTTAGATTTTTGTAAGAGTCCGTTTGCATTCCATGTTACTATTTTAAGCAAAGAGTCCATATTTACTTAGATTTAGATTTATTGTTAGCCATACAAAAGCTTTCGACGTTACTGAGACGTTCGAGAATCCGTTTCTTAATTTCACATTGTTCCTCGAACTTAGCGTAGATGAAGTTCAGAATTTCATTCAACGGATCAGAGGGTGGGCCGTCGTTTCGTTTGGCTGCTTTGACTGCAGCCTGAGAATACGTCAGACGTACGGGGTTCGCTGGCTTATCCGAGGTTATTTTTCGTTCAGCCTTTTTAGTGGACGACTTTGACGTACGTTTAATCGGCTCAGAAGGCTGGTTGACTATTGTAAGAGTCTGCCCTGCTGATTCAAGCGTCCTTTCAGTCGGCTTAATAGTTTGAACAATTGGTTTACGAGCCCGCTCAGTCTGCTTAGCAATACGTTCTATCGACTTTGTTTTGTTTTGTTCCCCATACGATCGGCGTTGTAGATTTTTTCGGTCGCATCTGTAATTCCTTAGCGACCTCCCAACCGCGATAATTTGCTGGGTGCCTTCCTTTGCAGTTAACGCAAGTTGCTTTTTCATTTTTGCTCAAACTGCAATTTTCCGAAGAGTGTTTTCCAGCGCACTTAACGCAGCGCGGCTCTTTTCGACAGTACGCTTGTGTATGATTAAACTCTTGGCATCGCTTGCATTGAGGGATTGTCTTCGTGTTGACACGTAGCGGCTCGATTTTAACGACCATACTCATGATTGTACGAATATTGAATATCTTTTGCTGGCTTTCCGTTTTATGGAATGATAGCACAAAAAGCGGAAGCTTACGTTTCAATGTAGTTTCTTCACCACGGTCGGGTCGTTTTCTCTCTTTTATTAAAAGGTTCACGGCGTCGAAATTGTAATAACCTCTATCGCATAAATCATCTATAACGTATTCTTTACCGCACGATGGATGAAGTCCTCTAGCTAGGACCCTCAAGGGTCTCTCAGACTTGTCTTCGTAAGTATGCCATTGGATTTTTTCGTTGTTAAGCCTTTGAGATTGCCCGATAGCCCTCAGCGTCATTAACCTTGATTTTCCACGCATCGTTTCGCAAGGAAGTTACTTTAAATTCACTAGCGATCGTTGTTTTTAGAGTTTTCCTCAGAGAATTATAGTCGGCAACGCCCGTGATATTTATTGGTGGAGGGGCGCGTTTGTTTTCAATTTGATTTTCCGGTTTCGGCTGCGCTTTGCGATTAAATTGCTGTTGAGGAAGAACTTCAGGCGATGAACCGGCCTTACGTTTTTTAGATGGTCTTCGTTTGAGTGTCCAATCCGTTTCGCGCGTGAGTTCTTCTTCATGCGTACTATGGTGATGGCTACCCGGAGAAGGGTCACAGTGGATAACCATCTGCGTTTTTGAAGACCCGTTTTGAAGCAAAGATACTTTATTTTCTGATTCAAGTTTATCAAGTTTGCTTTTGAGCTCTCGACACAACATCTTCATCTTCTTTCATCGAGCCTCTTTCGGAGTACTCTTTTCCAGAGTACTCTGTTCGAAAGCTTGCGTTTTCCGAATTAACATATCCGGATTCGCGAGACTTTTATTTTGCGCTTTAGGTGAAGACTCCTGAGGCGGAGATCTTTGTAGCCTCGAGCTTTTCCTAAATGGGTTGATTAAGTTCTGATGCAATAAATAGCTCTCCCCAGAATCCGTAGAGCATGACTCTTGCGAGGGTGGACTTTCCAGTTGAACTGGGCTGCCACCTGGGGTATAAATACCATTAGTTTTGTTCATTGCATGATTGATATTACCGTAAGAAGGACGGCGGGTTGGCATTTTAGTCGCCTTTTACGACAGGCATGCCTACCATGGGTATATTCTGTCCCCTATCCCACAGGGGGGAGTGGCGAGATGAAATGGAAAAATAAGTCTGAATCGAGTTAAAGAATTACTTTCCGACCGTCAACAGTGGGACCTCTATTTGACCCTTTACTGGGAACAGGTAGATCATGGCTGTTGCGTTTGACCGATTGCCAAACGGATACGAAATTTCAACTCCGATGAGTTCAACGACAGTGCGGTCTCTGAGAAATCCGTCTAGGACAGAGAGATAGGTGTTCAGCGCTGTGCATAGTGTTGGCACGTTAGGCCCAGTTGTAAGGACCGTACAGTCGTTGGCATATGAAACAATATTGATTCCGTCCGGGGTGAGGGGCAGTTTGGAGATGTAGAAATTTGTGTTGGGTAGTGGAGACTCTAGGATATCGCGTAGCAGCATGACATGAGCCACCGTATCAAATGCCTTGGATAGGTCCAGGGTAGGGTAGGTAGGTAGGTGCTAGGTAGGTGTGGTGGTTCTTCTTAAGAAAATAACCCAATTAGCACTAGATGCCATTTTGATACCACAAAACTCGTATACCTGGATATAAAAGGTGTGTTGGTGTGAAGTCTCCAGATCCAGCCTGTGGAGTTTAAAAAGATTATAAAATGTTTAATGTTTCTCTCTGAAACTTTCTCAAGGGAATCGAAAAAGGGTTTTCCTAAGGCTCGTTGTCTAGCCCTAGCTAGTGCCGGACAGGCGGATAAGAAGTGAATAAGGGTTTCTTTTTCAGTTGTGGCATTTCAACTGCGACAATGTGTGTTGTGCGGGGAACCTAGTTTGATCGCATGGTCTCCTATAGGCCAGTGACCCGTAGTGGTTGCTGTTATCCTGGCGATGTCCCTACACGTTTTGTTTAAGAAGTCGGTTGTTTTCGATTTATTGTAGTTTGGCCACATCTTTCTGGATATGACACAGACCATCTGAGGTTGGCTTGCGCAAGGAATTTTGAGGATATTTCTGCTTTGGCTGCTCCAAGCGGAATCTGAACTGATTCCGCAAGAGAGTTGTGGAGGGCTGAGCCTTGTCTAGACAGTTCATCTGCAAGTTCGTTTCCATAAACGTTACTATGCCATGGAACCCAAATCAGGGTTACCTTGCATTGTCTACAGGAGTGGAAAAGGGGGATGATCATTAAGCTTCCAAAGAAGGGTAACTTGATGGAGTGCGGTAACTGGAGAGGTATATGTGTTCTTCCAGCTGTAGCCAAAATAATAGCTAGAATAATTCTAGAACGAATTAAAGAACATTTAGATTCAACTCTCGATGTCGAACAGGCAGGCTTTCGCGCTGGATCCTCCTGCATCGACCACATAAACACCTTACGGATCATAATCGAACAATGCGTTGAGTATAGGTCTCCGCTACATTTACTGTTTATCGACTTCGAGAAGGCTTTCGACAGCTTGAATCGAGATGCTATCTGGTTGGCCTTGCGCAGGAGAGGCATTCCAGAAAAGCTTATAGCTATTATCAAGGCTACATATGAGGGCGGCAAGTGTCACGTCGTGCACATTGGTAAGGTGTCGGAGGACTTTGAAGTCCAAAGTGGAGTACGTCAAGGGTGCATACTGTCCCCACTATTGTTCTTGGTGGTTATCAGCGATGTACTCCGTGCAGCATTGACGGAAGCTAATTCTGGAATTCGTTGGACTATGACATCTTACCTTAAACACCTAGATTACGCTGACGATATTTGTCTACTTTCACATCGGATAATGGATCTTCATTTGATGTCCCAAAATCTAGAAGCTGAGGCAAACAAAGTGGGGCTAAAAATAAACACAGCCAAAACAAAAGCCCTGAGTATTTCCAATACCCGCGCTCAACTTAACATTGCCGGAAAGCAAGTCGAGAAAGTTGATAACTTTCTATATTTAGGAAGTGTCGTCTCGGCTAATCGCGGTGGCACCGAACTGGATTTTTTGGCCGAGTCGCATCTCCAACGAACAACTTTATCTGAGAACGGGCCAAGAACCTATAAGCATTACTATACGAAGAAGAAAGTGGCAATGGATTGGACACACCCTACGGCGCGAAGACAACTCCATTGCGAAATACGCTATGCAGTGGAATCCGCTCACCCAGGCAGGCAGAATAGCGGGACGCCCTAGGCAAACGTGGCGCAGAACAGTTGAAGAGGAATCGAGCTCTTTAGGAATGAGTTGGAGGCAGCTCAAACGCGTTGCAGAACTCCGAACACGATGGCGCGCAGGCGTGGTTGACGCCCTATGCCCCCCGAGGTGTTAAAGGATATAAGTAAGTAAGTTGTATTGTCTATCTAGCGAAACTAGCTCATTTTGGCATTCAAGCACCAGCTTGGAGGATGTAGTAACCGATGCAATGGCTTTGATGGCTGCTTGGCGTTATATTGGTGCGTGTTTTGATCTGACGGCAAGCTTCCCGGACAGCGAGTAATTCTGCCTGGAACACACTGGCAGAATCCGGGAGCCTAAATGATTTAGAGATGTTTAAGCATTCGGAGAACACACCCGCACCGATTCCACAGTCCATTTTTGAACCATCTGTGTAGATTGTTACGTCGAAATCCTTAATCACCTGTCCATCTTGCCATTCTGACCTTGTGCAGAATTGAACGTCGAAGCGTTTTGTAAAATTTAATTTGGCTATCATGTAATCTGTTGCGGGCAAAGCGAGTTCTCTCGGCAGAGAGTTTAAAATGTTACTTCGCCCATAGGGTTTCATAAACCACCACCCAGGCTCCCCGAGTCTGACCGCACTATGTGCTGTGATGTTTACTATGTGTAGATCTAAAGGTAGGAGATGCAAGAAGACTGTTAGAGCGTGGGTCGGGGTTGGCCGTAGAACGCCTGTGGTGCCTATACATGCCGTTCTTTGTACCTTATTAAGTTTGGTTATATTATAGGCCTTTTTTTAGAGCTAGCCACCATACTATTGACCCATATGTGAGAATTGGTCATACCACGGCTGTGTACATCCATAAGGTCAATTTTGGATGCAGTCCTCATTTTTTACCGAATGTTTTGTTACAACCATAGAAAGCTATACATGCCTTCTTTACTCGCTGTCCTATGTTTAGCTTCCAGTTAAGTTTAGGATCTAGGATAACTCCAAGAAACCTACTTACTTTTACTTACTTATGTCCTGTATCCCCTTGTGGGTTCTAGGGCCTCGCCTACGTGCCATTCTGTACGGTTTCTGGTAATGTGTCTGAGTTCTCCCCAACGTTTCCCCAACTGCCGTGCCTCCTTCTCGACTGTTCTGTGCCATGTTTTCCGCGGACCGCCAGTTCTTCTGCCATCCTGAGTTAGAAGGTTCTATTGCATAGCATTGTTCGCTATAGAACTGTCACCCTTTCGGAACGTCTGACCAATCCACTGCCAATTCCGCCGTTGGATGGTTGTGCCTATTGGTTTCTGACCCGTTCTCTCGTAAAGGTGTTCGTTAGAGATACGATTGGGCCAGAAAGTCCTTAAAATATTACGCAGGCACCTATTAACAAACGTTTGCAGCTTTCTGGTGATAGTAGTGGTCACTCTCCACGTGCTGCAACCATATAACAGCACGGATTCAACGTTGGAGCAGAACAGTCTTATCTTGGTGCTCAAACTGATTGCATTGCTTCGCCATATTTTGGACAACATCCCGAACGAGAACTTTGATTTGGCGATCCTGTTGGCTATATCCAGTTCGATTCCACCATCGGTCGAGACAATACTCCTAAGATACTGGAAATCCTCTACTCTCTCTACCGGCTGTCCAGCAATGCATACTTGAGCCGATAAGTTTGTTCCAAGGCTGATAATTTTAGTTTTTGCCGTATTAATTTTCAGCCCGACGACGTCTGCCTCCCTCTCCACATCTGCTGTCATTTGGTGGAGGTCCATAATTCTGTGAGAGAGTAAGCATACACGTCAGCGCAGTCAAGTTGTTTCAGTTGAGATGTAAGAGTCCATCGAATTCCTCCGTTTCCCGTCGACAAAGCTGCATGAAGCACATCGCTAATCACCAATAGGAATAATATTAGTGAAAGGATACAGCCTTGTCTTACCCCACTTTGGATCTAAAATTCCTCAGACAACCTCCCTCTGTGCAGAACGTGACATTTGGAGCCTTCATATGTAGCTGTGATAATAGCAATTAGTTTATCGAGAATACCTCTCCTGCGTAAGGCACGCCAAACAAACTCCCTGTTGGCGCTATCGAGCGCCTTCTCAAAATCGATGAACAGCAGGTGCAGTGGCGATCGATATTCAATGCACTGTTCGATGATAATCCACTGGGTGTTGATGTGGTCGGCACAGGAGGATCCAGAGTAGAAACCTGCTTGTTCGGCATCGAGTGTGTCTTCGAGATGTTGTTTAATTCGCTCAGGGTGATTTTAACTATTATCTTAGCTACAGCAGGCAGCACGCAGATACCCCTCCAGTTTCCGCACTCCATTAAATTTCCTTTCTTAGGAAGCTTGACGATCATTCCCTTTTTCCACTCGTTAGGAAAGCTTTCAGCTTCCCAAGCTCTCTCTATAAGTGGAAGCAGAAGCTCAGCCGATGTTGTTGGCGCTGCTCGTAAGAGCTCTGCTGGAATACCGTCAAATCCTACCGCCTTGTTGCCTTTGAGTGCCTTGATCACGGTAGTGATCTCATCATTACTGGGAGTCGTGATGCGTATTCGGGAACTTCTCACCTCGGGCATCTCAGTCTGATTTGGGAGCATATCGCTAGCGAATACGCGGTTCGAAACCGTAGCAAAATGCTCTTTCCATCTCTTGAGCTGGTCCTCATCCGAAATGAGCAAGGAGCCGTCTAGGTTTTTCACTGGGTGTTGGCTGGAGCTGCGACCACCTGTCAGCTCTTTCGTGATTCTGTAGACGGTCCTGCTGTCGCACCTCCGTGCAGCTTCTTCTGCTTCTGTAGCCAGCGCGTTTATGTAATTGCACTTGTCACGTCGCACGCTACGCTGAACTTCTCTCATCTTCATGCAATATAGGGACTCTAGCTCGCTTCTCCTTGCTACTGGGGTAGTTGCAACGCGAGCTTTCAGTTATTTTCGTTCGTCAATCCGTCTCCAGGTATCCTCGGAAAGCCACGCCCTATGTCTTTCCTGCAATCGGCCGACAATTCCTTCAGCACCAGATGTAAAAACATTTTTCACAGCACACCAATGGTCTTGGATGGTTGCGGGCATAGAGCTGCTGATTGCTTCCACACCTTGCGAAAAGTGCTCCGTTAATTGTTGGCGCACTGAGGAATCACTAAGTCTATCGATGTTGAACCTGGGCATTCTTGTGTTGTCGTGGGTTCTTCGAACTGTAGCAGTGCGTAGTTGGAGAGTAGCTATCATAAGATCGTGATCACGTACTATCCCCACATCTGCCCCTCGCCTGTTTCGGACATCCAGGAGACTACATCTAAAGCGGCGGCTGATAGCAAAATGGTCAATTTGGTTGGAGGTTGCTTGCCTGTCATTGGAAACCCAGCTGACTTTGTGCCAGGTTTTGTGCTCAAACATGGTGCCACCTATCACAAGGCGGTTGGCTTTGCAGAAATCCACAAACCTTTCGCTGTTGTCATTGTGGTTGCCATGCTTCCCGATTACATGTTTGAGCCCTTCGTTGTCGTTGCCTACCTTGGCATTCAAATCCCCCATCACTCCATTTGGTTTTGTGTTCAAGACGGCACTTAAGAGATTGTAGAAGCTCTCCTTTTCGTCCTCAGACGAACTATTCGTTCGGGCGTAACACTGTATGCTGGTGACGCGTCGTACTCTAGTCCGAAACCTGGCCGTCATAATCCTATCACCATTAGACTGCCAGGAAATTAGGCCCTTGCGTGCTGTTGTTATTAACAGTAGTCCGACTTCATATTCCCGCCGACTTCCGGATGGTCTTCCAGAATAGAGTAGTACAGTGTTACGCGTTGGAGACTGGTACTCGCCCGCTTCAAACCAGCTTACTTCACTTACCCCCAAAGTATCCAGTTTATATCGCATGAATCCGTTTTACAATTGGAGCAATCTGGCATTGTAAGGACCTTCGCTGCCCGAGCCGAGGAGCGTCTTTACATTCCAGAAACCTATCTTTGTCCGGGTACAATAGCAAAAAATCGTCAACATGTGATCATTCCTTATCCGAGGCATAGTGTCGGTTTCTGTAGCGGACAATATTCGGTAACGCAGGTTGCTGGCCCACGTTACCTAGCCTAGAATCAAGGCCCTAGATAACCCGCACTTACAATTTTAGCCTACACGTATAAGGGCTTATACGTATAATTGCCCGGGGACCACCACTAGGAGGTAAAGTAAGCACTTCATCACGAACTTGATTGTTGCGCTACTGGCCCAAGCCAAGTTTTAGGCAGTCAGTAGTTTCCCGATCAATCGCAATGCAGATCCCTTCTATGAACCGACAACAGTACGCATAATCCGAAAAGAGTTTGAATTAACGCATCGCTAACAGTTACAATTAGCTTCAGGAATACAATAGTAGTTTCAGTAAGGAACAAGCTTAGTGAGCAATCTGCCCGAATATTCACAATTGGAAAGAAAATCGTAAGATCCCCCTATGGCGTCACAAACCGGAAATGATTCTTGTTAAGACACTGTTGCATGCGATCGATGAGATAGAAAAACCAGACTTTGATAAGGATACCCAAACTAAGTGCTCATTTCCATTAGCAGATCGTTCCACCATAGAACGTCATTTTTATTTATAAAACTTAACACCCTCACTTCCTACCGCATACACTACCACTTAATATTGAGTGCTGTGTTCATCTTCTCCACGGCATGATAGGAAGTGTGCAGCAATGTCTTCGCCTTGTCCGTCTGTAGTCCGTCGAAGAAACTCATGTAAATCGATCGAGTTTCTGCATTATCTGGCACAGACTTTGGTAGCTGCCTGTACAGCTCCTCTAGCTGCAGCGTCAATTCCCTGACTGGAGTACCAACCGGCGGGCGAACTTGGGCGCCCCCATTCAGGCAACCCGACGGACACGCCATAACCTCCACAAAGTGGTACTGCGTCTTCCCTCGTTTCAGCTTTTGCACTAAATTCTGGATGTTGCGGAACCCATTCGCAATGGCGAACTTGAGCAGCACTTTGCCATCCTTCTCGAGGGTCAGCTCACGGAAATCTGGATTTCTAAAGGCGATTGCATGAATTTCAAGAGAAGGCAAGCCGACACGACTACTAACCTCAAGTTTTTGTACTCCAATCGTTCGACCTCTTCGCCAAAGAGCTCCCTAGCGGCGAACTTGAAGATATGATCACAGTAGCCCCCGGAGCCGGAGAACTCATGCGCCCACACATTGCCCCCGTCTGGTTTTTCCGTGCTCCATGGCCAATCAATGTCAGCCGGCGCATAGAAACTTAGTGAATCGGGATCGCGGCTGCTAAGCATCTGCTCAATCTCAACTGCAAGTGGAAGGAGCCATAGAAATAAGTTTGTGGAAGGTGGGAGGGGAACTATAACCTACTTGAAGTGATGACACAATCAACATCCCGTGAGTTGCTCGCTTCGCTGTAGAAATCCTCGCGGGAAGCCTCCAGCTTCTTGTCATAGCACGGCATTACTGTGACGTGGTATATCTTCTCCGCAGGAACATTCAGCTTCTGTGGTAGATACTGCTTCACTAGCATTCCCATGATTTGCTGTGGAGATCGAGTAGACGAGATGAAGGGAAGAATAAACGTTCCGTGAGTCTTCTCGGCATAGCACACCCAACCAGGGCAGGACGAGGACAACATAGGCAGCTGCTGGTTCCGGTATCGCTCCACAAACTCCGCTCGGCTCTCGATCAAAGACAGATCGTCCGCCACTTTTGTGTTTAGAATCAAATCAGCTCCTAGCGACTTGAAGTACCCCGCCAAATGCCGGCTACACTCCTCCGGAGATAGTTCATACCTCTGAGCCAAGCTCAGTATCGGCTGCTGGGAGATAGTGAAGACAATGGTCCTAACTTGCTCCAGGTTCCCCTGTAACTTGTGTTTCTGATTCTCATTGAGAACCTTCAGCAGTTCCTCTTGACTCTGTTGGGTGATGAGTACACCTTCTGCAGAGGTGATGCACCCCGAGCATGCCAGGCAGTCCTGCAGGGTGATCTCGACCTTCTGGAGCTTTTGCTTGCCAGACGCGGTCTCCTCGTAGTAGCCATCGTCTTGGATTGTGATCTTAGCTCCGGTTTTGGATTTGGTTTTCTCGATTGTAACGGGCTTGATGCATTCCTGGTGGGGAAGCAGAAGATGAAGATTCAATTGGAATTCAGACGAAACAAACCTGCGAGGGAGTGATGAAGTCGTCCAGATCCGTCAGTTGTAGGGCTCCGCTGAAACGTGACATGGCTCGATTTAGGTACTCTAATTAATCAACGTGATGAAACTTTCATTGAAGGCAGGTATTAACGTTTTATATTGTCGGGCAGGCCAGTCTACTTCCAAAGGTTTTATGAACTTTTGGTAACATGTAAGCTGTCAGCTGTTGAACACGAACATATGATTTCGAACGTCACTAAACGGAGAGACGGCAAACTTCGAGTATCGCAGCTGGCAGTGATGCCAAACTACATGTCGATTTCTATCCTGAATAATTGGCATATTCCGGTTTCCAAATTTTTTTTCAGTTTTTCTTCTTCTTATGTCGATGAAGTTGTGATCCCAAAACAAGAGATCAAAACCCTTTCACTTCACCGCATTTCTACTGATCCGTCTGTGGGGTTCGCCTATTTTTGACCTCAGAAAATATCGGCAGTTTTGCCGATTTTGGATCACTGGGTTACTGAGACCAATAAAATGCCAATGTCGTCGCATTTGTGTGATTCAGGCGTTTATAGGCTTAGGAACGATCATTGATATTACCTTTCTGATAGGGTTCAAATGATCTCTTCTTCGAACGTGGTAATACCAACTGAGCCGGTCGCAATCTATCTTTTGTAATGTAGCATTGACTACAGGATGGTTTATGTACCAAAAACTAAAACACTGTATCTCAAACTGTAGCAATGACATCTATTGCAAAACCTGTTAGCAGTAAATATTCCAACCTGATGAGCTTACTTTCCACAATTGTTCCACACAATATCCCATTTATTCCAGGATCCTCAAGTCATCCCTGGCGACATCTAGTATACTCTAGAAGGACTTGTATTTTATATAAATACCCATACCACAACCACCGTCGACACAGTTGTTTATAAGTGCATACAGCGATTACAAGAGGGAGATTAGACCAGTGGTGAAAACATGCGACGTATTGAAAGTAAATCTGTAGCGACAGTTTAATTTGAAATAAATAAAGAATAAAGTGATTGAATACTGTGTTGAAGTAAAGTCTGTAGTTGACAATAAATAAACAGTGAAATACACAAAAGACACTTTTATTTAAACGAACCCCAGCCAAAATATTACATTGGTGTCAGAAAAGTGGAATAAAACAAATTTTGTGTATTGCTTATTGGGTAAGTGAAAAAAGAAATGGTTTGAAAATTGCTAGAAGATTTGTCATTGCAGCAACTAAAGGAAGTACTGAGCCAGCGGGAGCAACCTACCACTGGTACGAAAAGAGAATTGATAATTAAGTTGCGGAAAATAATGATGGACGAGGGTGCAGATCCTGAAACAGCTTTGTTCGACGTTGAAGAAGAACAAGTAAGTACGACGAATGACATCTCGGCTTTAATGAAATTGCTATCTGAAAAATTCGACGATCAGAATAGAAAGTTCGAGAAGCTGGAAAATGACCAAAATGAAAAATTCGAGAAGCTGGATAATTCTTTGGTTAAACAATTTGAGAATTCTCTAGATGCCAAGCTCGATGAACAAAAGAATTCTCTAGAGCAACAACTACTCGATCGAAGGAGTGTTCTCGAAAGCAAATTTGATGAACAAAATAAAGTTTGGAAACAAGATTCGGGACAATCGACGAGAAAATTGGAAATGTAGAGACCAAAATTGAAACATTTGAAACCAAATTCGGAAATGTTCAAAGAAAAATCGAGACTGTTGAAGGAAGATTCGAGAATTTGGCAAAGGAACTCGAATACGTGAAGAAACAGAAAGTTCGAGAGTATTCAACCGACTGCCGAGAAGGAAAGAGATGCAGCCTCCCGTCTTCGACGGACAGACATCATGGGCGGTTATTGGTGAATGTGTTCCGATATGTTTAATCTCGACAATAACTGGAAAGGAATCTGCGGGGCCCGTTTCATCAGCCAGGTTGGCCGAAGTAAGGGACATGATCCTCAAGCACTGCAAACTGGATCGGAATCAGCGAGCCATGGCAGAAAATCTAATCGGTGAGTGCGCTGATATATTTGCCTCACAGGATGGAGAGTATGGCCGAACACATCTGGTGCAACATCGCATAGACACTGGGGATGCCAGACCAATTCGTCAGCCTGCTAGACGACTACCATTGGCAAAGCAGACGGAGGTTGCGGATATGGTGTCAACGATGGAGAAGGAAGGGCTCATCGAAAGTTCTAAGAGTCCGTGGGCCTCAGCTGTTGTACTGTTCAAGAAGAAAGACGGCAGCACTCGATTCTGCGTGGACTATCGCAGACCTAGTGATGTCACCAAAAAGGATAGCTACCCTCTGCCACGGATCGATGACACATTGGACACACTCTCAGAAGCTCGGTGGTTTTCCACCCTTGATTTAAAGAGCGGTCACTGGCAGGTACAGATCGACCCAAAGGACCTAGAGAAAACTGCGTTCACTGCAGGAAATGGGCTGTGGCAGCTTACAGTAATGCCATTTGGATTGTGCAATGCTCCGGTAACTTTTGAGCGCCTAATGCAACACGTCCTGCGTGGATTGACCTGGAAAACTTGCTTGGTGTATCTGAACGATGTGATCATGATAGGAAAAACATTCGAGGAACATCGAGACAACCTGAAGAATGTGCTAGAACGCCTTGAAGCGCTCACCTGAAGCTGAACCCAAAGAAATGTGACCTCTTTAGATCCGAAGTCAAGTACCTGGGCCACGTTATCTCGTCAGAAGGAGTGCGAACCGATCCAGACAAGGTGGAAGCTGTGAAAAACTGGCCAGTTCCAAAAGACAAACACCAACTTAGGAGCTTTTTGGGCCTCGCCACGTACTACCGACGATTCGTAAAGGACTTTGCCGGAATCGCGAAGAGCTTGCACCAACTGACGGAAAAAGGAAGGCAATTCAAGTGGTCAGGTGAGTGCGACAAAAGCTTCATGAACCTTAAGCAACAACTATACGCAGCACCAACACTAGCATATCCCATTCCCGGAGAAATGTTCATCGTGGATGCAGATGCAAGTAACGTCGGCGTCGGAGCGGTTCTTTCGCAAGTACACAATGGCCAAGAGAAGGTAGTAGCATACTTCAGCAAAGTGCTCTCCAAGCCCGAAAGGAACTACTGCGTGACCAGGCGAGAACTTTTGGCGCTGCTTCTGGCGACAAAACACTTCCATAAATACCTCTACGGCCAAAAGTTCCTTTTGCGCACAGACCACGCGGCTCTAAAATGGCTGCTGCAGTTCAAGAATTCGGAGGGCCAGGTCGCAAGATGGATTGAACGGCTGCAGATGTACGATTACGAAATACAGCATCGTAAAGGGAAACTTCATTCTAATGCGGATGCCTTATCCCGACGACCATGTAAGAGCGACTGCAAGCACTGTGTGCGGCAGGAAGAGAAGAATCTTCTTTCCATTCAAAGGGTAAGAGCTGAGCCTATCGCCGGCTGGAGTGCAGAGGAAATCCGCAACGCTCAAAAAGAAGACCCAGACATCGAGCCGATATTAGCGTGGAAGGAGTTTATGGAAAAGCCAAACGGACGAGATATCTCGGGCAGGAGCCCCACTCTCAAGGCATACTGGGCTCGGTGGGACTCCCTTCATGTGCAAGATGGTGTTCTGAAAAGGAAATGGGAAAGGCCGGACGGGAAATATTCCATAATGCAGCTTGTCTTGCCGCGATCAAAAGTACACGAGGTGCTAAGGGAGATGCACGATGGAGTAACCGGTGGTCATTTGGGTGCAAACAAGACGCTAGAGAAGGTGCGAGAACGTTTCTGTTGGCTCAGCGCAAGGGTAGACGTAGAGAATTGGTGCTGAAAATGCGTCGTGTGTGCCGCCAGCAAGGGACCCAGAACGAAAACGCGAGGCAAGATGCACCAGTACAATGTGGGCGCACCCTTTGAACGGATTGCGCTGACATCGCTGGTCCATTTCCAGAAACCGACATAGGTAACCGTTACATCCTAGTCATCATGGATTACTTCAGCAAATGGCCGGAAGCGTTCGCCATCCCTAACCAGGAAGCGAAGACCATCGTGGAACAGATCGTCAACAACTGGGTGAGCAGATTTGGCGTGCCCATGGAACTGCATTCTGACCAGGGACGAAACTTTGAATCGAAGATATTCCAAGAGGTATGTCAACAACTAGGAATCAAAAAGACGAGAACTACCCCGCTTCATCCACAATCCGACGGGATGGTAGAGCGCTTCAACAGAACCTTAAACGAACATCTCTCCAAGGTCGTAGAAGACCACCAGCGCGATTGGGATCGACAAATTCCTCTCTTCTTGATGGCCTACCGAAATGCAGTGCATAGTACTACTGGACATACTCCATCCGAAGTCTTGTTTGGTCGAGCAGTTCGGCTACCTAGTGAGGTGAAGTTTGGATCCCCTAACGAGGAGCTTACATGTGAAGAGGACTACGTGGCAGACCTTAGGGAAAGGATCCGAGACATACATCAGAGGACCAGGAGGAGGATAAGGATAGCGAGTGACCGCATGAAAACCAGGTACGACACAAAGGCAACAACGTCTATCTTCCACGTGGGAGACCTAGTATGGTTGTACAACCCACACCGGCAAAAGGGGAGGTCACCCAAGCTGCAGCAAGACTGGGAAGGCCCTTATAAAGTGGTCACACGCATCAATGACGTCGTCTTCCGTATCCAGCGTGGAGTAAGAGGCAAGATGAAAATTGTCCACCTGGATCGTCTCCATCGTTATCACGGTAGTAATCCAGATGATCTTGTTCGGGAAGAACAAGTTTAAGAGGGGGGCAGTGTAGCATTGACTACATGATGGTTTTTTTTTTTTTTTTTTATAATTTGCGCGCACTCAAAGGGTTATGAATACCTTTAACATGCTTACACACAGTGCGGGCGTTTGGAAAGGAAGGATAGAGAGAGAGAGAGAAAGATTCTGGTGTAGTGGTTTTTTGAAGCTCAGTTTTTTATGCTTCAGCTATTCTCCGGGGGTGGCGTCCAGATAACTGGGGAGATTTTTTTGTTATTATTGTCATTGCTTCTGATTCACAGTACTTTTTTCCCGATAACCGATGTCAAGGGCTAATCATCATCAACAGAGCGAACAATTTTTCCAGCCACATGAATAAGTTACTGCCAGTGTTATGCCTTCGCAGTAGTGTTCACAGAAGCTTTTGCAAATGATCGGACTGACTTTATATATTTCATGAGAAATAAATAAATTCTTGCTGACATCAGGATTTGAACCATGAACCATTAGAGTGGCAATTGACGATGCTACCACTGTGTACCAAAAACGAAAACACTGTATCTCAAACTGTAGCAACGACATCTATTGCAAAACCTGTTAGCAGTAAATATTCCAACCTGATGTGCTTACGTTCCACAATTGTTCCACACAATATCCCAATATTCCAGGATCCTCGATTCACACGGAGAAACATCTAGCATGTTCTAGAACCCCTTACAATTTCCTATAAATACCCATACCACAACCACCGTGGACACAGTTGGTTATAAGTGCATACAGCGATTACAAGAGGGAGATTCGACCAGTGGTGAAAACAAGCGACGTATTGAAAATAAATCTGTAGCGACAATTAAAATAAAGTGATTGAATACCGAGTTGAAGTAAAGTTAGTGCTTGATAATAAATAAACGATTAAAATACACAAACGACGGTTTTATTTAAACGAATCCCAGCAAGAATATTACAATATAATTTTTTTTTGTGAAATGCAATCTAGTGGTGAGGTATGGGATAGAAAGTCAGGTTCACGAAAATGGAGCTTAAAAATGGTGGATACCTGGTTTATGGAATCTTGATAGGGCAACCTGGGTGTTACGCGGCGGCGTAAATGTGTCCAGGCGGGACAATGATGGCGGAGATAACCCTGCTGAATCGACGACTTATAATAGAACTCCCAATGAAAACACGTATATGGCACGTTTAGAATGCTTTTATTTACGTATGGAACGTGTAAACGTTTGGGAATGGGGAAACGTTTATTATCTATGAAGTCAGGATTAATAATAAATACAAAAAGGGATTTGCAGCACTTACTACTTTTTAGTCGATTCGTGGCGGCTGCATGGGTCTCTCTGTCTGAAGCTTGCCGGAAAGGCAGAGGAAAAATGGCGGAATGGATGGAGTTCAGTGGAAATCCAAACGTCAATTCTAGATCTGTTTCATTCTACTTAGAGAGATGCCATGAAACCGCCAGAATCGTCACATCAATTCAAATATTTCAAATAAAAACTAAACACTGGGAATATCGTTAATTATGTTTTCTACACTCTTTACAAAGAATGTATTAAATTCACTCGAAATTTTTTCCACTTTCATGATTAATAATTCCACCGAACGAAACATTTCTAATGTCGTGTGAAGTTCCAAGTTCGAATCCCAGAAAACACCAAAAACTTTTTTCACGGTCCCACCTCTTGCGAACATCTGACAAACATCCGAGAGTATTGTTGTCACGAGAAAGCTTCTCAAAACAAATTGCCATTCGGATACGGCACTAAACTGTAAGTCCCTTCCGTTCGTGTGAAAAAAATGACGCACACAACATGACCGGTTGTGAGAAGCTAGGCCGTGGCGCTTAAGGAGCTGTTGCGCCAAATATTTACTTTTTATTTTTATAGTGTAATTCCAGACATACCCTTTTTCGAAAACAATCACTTAAGTCGCTTGCATATTCATGTCGTTTTTCATTGGGCCAAAAGGAGTACTCTTTTTGTGTTCCGCACAGAAAAAGCACTCCCAATCATGTTCCATTGGCTGTTTGGAGTGCTGTTCCGGGAGTGTTTTTCTCTTCCGGATTTCATTTGGGAGTGCTTTCAGAATGCACTCATACATATAAACCCTTACATCGGACTACTTGTCAAAGTCATATGGTACAATACGCATTCTTTTGTTTATTTTATTTTTTCAGTTGGGGCAAGTTAGTAGAAACAAATTTTACATAGATATAATTAAAAAAATTGATAATATATTAATAAAAACATGATAGAATTGCTAATGTGGTTTTCCATTAGGCAAAAAGAAGCTATTTTTTGCTTTATTTTTCTGTGAAAAATGTAAACAAAAATTAGACATTCACCAACACACACAAAAGTAAGCAGAGGACGATTTCGCATGTTTCATTGGAATCAAAAAACGAGTGAAATCGGGAGTGAAACCAAGAAAAACGGCATCAAATATATCTGACTTGGCAGCACCTTTGAGCAGTCGCCTGAACTGCACAACACGCAAAAAAAAGTGCAAAAATTCGATGTCAAAATCTGACACTTGAAAAGAAAGTCTGTCAGTGTTCCGGGCGCAACGTGCTTCTTGTACGTCAGCAGAAAACCGATTCTTTTTAATTTTCCTCCCAAGAAATGTTTCTTAAATTCAAAAGAAAAATTTCATACATTTCTGGGAGTCGGAATTCATCTAGCTACTGTGAAAAAGAAATATAAATTCGACTGAAATCACCGTACAACCTTGATAACACCCACCGTCGCGTGTAACCTTAAAAAGCAGACCACTTCCTGCAGCGTAATAAGTTTTCCGGGCGAGAAAAGAAGGAGAAAACCCTCCCACACCATGTCTGTGTATAGTGCCAAGACAGGATTATCATCGATTTTAAAATGCTACTCCTCGGCGGAACGGGACAAAGCCAAGGCAGCTGTAATCAATAAAGTTCGCTTCCAGGAGCCGCGTGGCAAGGGCCTCACTGATGCCGTCAAAATTGTGGTCGAGCAGAATAATTTCACGCCATTGACTGAGTATGCAGCTTACCTGAGGGAGTGTCCTTTGAATGTGAGTATTTGTCGAGTAATTTACGAGCGACGACGTCTTTTACAACAAAACATGCGGCTGACTAGGTTTCACGTGGCTGGCAAATGAAAATTGCAAAAGTTGCGAAATTGGTGCGATAAATGATTGTACGCAACGCAGCTTTCGTAGCAAAATTGGTCGGATTTTAGTTACGTAAAGCTCATTATTTTTGTTTATAAATGCGTCGAGTTAATACGGCCATGTGAAGGTTTAAAGAGTTTCTAAACATCGATATTTGGTTTAAAGTCGGGTATATGTATGTATGTGTACATATGAAGCAGTGAAAACCAAGGTGGGTTGGGTACGATACTATGTTTGGGACCCAAGTGCACTGCGACCTGTAAGATCTATTTTGCTGGCCCAATGGTTAACTAGAAAACCTTCATTCATTCATTCATTTGTGGCTGAAACTACAGCCAACCCGTCCGAAGAGCCCCCATCCATAATGGAAGCTATTGCACCGAGGGGTTGTGGGTTTGCTCTCTTGGGTTCCAGGTTTCCTCTGGCTCCATCGAGACCATCGTTATATGGGGTAATCGTTTCTTTGCGCCCCTTGGTCATTCACAAACAATGTGTCCTGGTGTTTAACTTTATTCCCCACATAGTATACACATGGCTGGATCTGATTGCTTTATTTTGTTCAGATAGTACCTGAGTGGTATCATCTGAATAAAATAATGTAATTAGCACCCACTCAAGGGGTTATGAATACCCTTAAAATGCTTTACACAGTACGGGTGTTGGAAAGAATAGACAGAGAGAGAGAGATTGGTGAAGTGGTTTGAATGTTACGTGTTTCAGAAAAACTTCGGAGGTGTCGTCCAGATAACTCGGAAGATTTTTGTTATTTTTGTTGTTGTTATAGCAGTTGTGTAGCTGAGCTTGATGATCCTTGGTCGAGGTGTTCTCCTCGAGTTGCTCAGGTACGTAGAACCGATCGCCGTGAGAGCTTTTGTTATTCTTGTCTTTGCTTTCTGATTCATAATATCTTTTCCCCCACCCCACCTGATGTCATGTGCATATCAATCATCCAACAGAGCGAACAATTTTTCCAGCCATATGACCAACCTACTGCTAGTGTTATGCCTTTGCAATAATGTTCACAGAAGCTTTCGCAGTCGATCGGGTTGATTTTTTATTTCATGAGAAATAAATAAATAAATGCTTGATGACATCAGGATTTGAACCATGAACCATCAGCGTACCTTACTTATGTCCTGTATCCCCTTGTGGGTTCAGGGTCTCTACTACGCCTACGCGCCATCGTGTACTGTTTCTGGCAATGTGTCTGATCTCTCACCAACTTTTCCTCAGCTGCCGTGCCTCCTTCTCGACTGTTCTGTGCCATGTTCTCTTGGGCCGCCAAGTCCTCTGCCATCCTGAGTTAAAGGATTTCATTGCATAGCATGTTTCGCTATGAAACTGTCACCCTTTCGGAACGTGTGGCCAATCCACTGCTACTTCCGTCGTTGGATGTTTGTGCCTATTGGTTCCTGACCCGTTCTCTCGTAAAGGTGTTCGTTAGAGATACAATTGGGCCAGACAATCCTTAAGATATTGCGCAGGCAACTATTAACGAACGTCTGCAGCTTTCTGGTGATAGTAGTGGTCACCCTCCACCTGCTGCATCCATATAACAGCACGGATTCAACGTTGGAGCGGAACAGTCTTATCTTGGTGTTCAAACTGATTGCATTGCTTCGCCATATTTTGGACTACATCCCGTACGCGAACTTTGCTTTGGCAATCCTGTTGGCTATATCGAGTTCGGTTCCACCATCGGTCGAGACAATACTCCCAAGATACTGGAAGTTCTCTACTCGCTCTACCGGTTGTTCAGCAATGCATATTTGAGCTGATGAGCTTGTTCCAAGGCTGATAACGCCTGTCTGCCTTTCCACATCCGCTGTCATTTGGTCAAAGTCCACAATCATACATCGTCAGCGTAGTCAAGATGTTTCACTTGGGATGTAAGAGCTCATCGAATTCCTCCATTTCCCGTCGACAAAGCTGCATGAAGCACATCGCTAATCACCAGTAGGAATAGTCTTGGTGGTAGAATACAACCTTGTCTTACCCCACTTTGGATCTAAAATTCCCCAGGCAACCTCTCTCTGTGCAGAACGTGACCCTTCACATGTAGCTTTGATAATAGCAATTAGTTTATCGGGAATACCTCTCCTGTGTAAGGCCCAATGTACACGGAGCAACTGAGAAAAAAACTAAACCGGTTGGCAACTCGGGTTACAGACCAGTTACGGACTCAGCGGTGACTTGACTCCATACACGAGGAAACTCATCACCAATCAAAATCTCTAGTTTGTTCAGTGTCGTCATGGATACCGGGCGTGAAATGTCTTCGGAAGACTCGAGCGATGATGAAACCATCGTGTTGTATTACTATCTCAGGAGGAGAAGAAGAATAGTAAGAAGGTTTTGGGTACACCCCTACCTTGAAAACAATTTTCAGAACCGTTTGTTACGACATTTCCGACTTCTCTGTTTCATTTTTCTTCGAATAGCCGGGAAGGTGATAATTGTACAAAATACGATGTTTTTCAACCTCCCCCACCAGCAACAGGTTGGTCTGTTGTTCGCTCATCTTCGACAAACTAGAAACTGAAATCAATAGGCAACCCGACATGCAAATCAACAGACGACTGGTGACAAACTGGTTTTTGTGAATCGCAAACGACCTTTCAACCAGTAGCGTTGTGTGCGGAGTCCCATTTGATTACACAGGGTATGACTCAAAGCAAACTAGTTGCCAATTCGCATCGCTGATCAGTTTTTTTTTCCAGTTGCTCCGTGTGCATTGAGCCTAACGAACGCCAAATAAACTCCATATTGACACTATCAAACGCCGTCTCAAAATCGATGAACAAGAGGTGGAGTGGCGATCGATATTCAACGCACTGTTCGATGATAATCCGCAGGGTGTTGATGTGGTTGACAAAGGAGGATACCTGCCTGTTCGGCATCGAGTGTGTCTTCGAGATGTTGTTTGATTCGCTCCAGGATGATTTTAGCTATTATCTTGCTACAACAGGCAGCACGCAGATACCCCTCCAGTTTCTGCACTCCATTCAATTTCCTTTCTTGCGGAGCTTGACGATCATTCATTTCCTTTTTCCACTCCTCAGGAAAGCTCTCTATAAGTGGAAGCAGAAGTTCAGCCGATGTTGTCGGTGCTGCTCGTAAGAGCTCTGCTGGAATACCCTGCAGTTATACCGTCTTGTTGGTTTTGAGTGCGGTAGGGATCTCATCATTACTGGAAGTCGTGGTGCGTATTCGGGTATTTCTCACCTCGGGCACCTCAGTCTGATTTGGGAGCGTATCGCTGGCGAATACGTGGTTCAAAACCGTAGCAAAATGCTCTTTCCATCTCTTGAGCTCGTCCTCATACGAAATGAGCGAGGAACCGTCTAGGCTGTTCACTGGATTTTCGCTGGAGCTGCGCCCACCTATCAGCTCTTTAGTAATTCTGTGAACGGTCCTGCTGCAGCACCTCCATTAGCGTGGCAATTGATGACGTTACCACTACACCATCGACTATAATCGTTTTCAGGGATTCTCCGGACTCTAGTTTTATTTTTCTGTTTTGTAGCATGAGTAGAATCCAGTTTATGAACTCATAACTAGAACTAGTCATAACCTTGTTGATTGCTTAATAAGAAGTGTGATCAAAGGCTCCCTGTATGTCAATAAAGGTACAAAGCCAGGGTGTTCTTGGTTTGTTATACCGAATATGAATGGCAGTCTCTGTGGACTTGACGGGTTGGTATGCAGATTGATGTGCCTATATGGGATCAAGAATAAGAAATTTATTCCTTATGTGGTGACCAACGACTTTCCCCATAGTTTTCAGGAGAAAGGAGCAGAGGCTGATGGGACGCTACGATTGGGCGATTGTTCCGCCGGCTTTAGTATATACCCTTACCTCTTTTCAGCTGTGTGGTATGTAGCGTAGTGTTAGACTGAATCTAAATATCCAAGGTAGTCCCTGCTGTAGAAGACGGAAAGGTTCCGTCATGGAGCTCCCATTTTATATAAATGGCGAAGATTTAACCAGATAAAGCTACCTATATAATGTTGACTAGAATAGTTGTTGAGTTTACGAACAAGGTTCGTCACTTGTCCTGAAAAGACCTTCAGGGCTGCTTGTGAACTCGCCATTTTGTTTCTTTAATGTACCGATGTTATTCGAGTGGCTCTGTGCTACGGCTTTTTGCACGCCACTGGGAAGCTGTCGATTTTCTCACAGAAGGATCTCGAAGAAGCGAACCTCACAGGCGGATCAGTAGAAATGCGGTGAAGTGGGAGGGTTGTGATCCCTTATTTTCGGATCATAACCTCGCTGATATAAAAGAAGAAGAGGAAGAAGGGATCTCGAATAGTCACATTTAGCTTTACGAATTTCTTTATGGAAGTTTCTTAAATCTTTGTAATGGCACCAGTCGCCATTATGCTTGGCTCTATTGAATGGTTTCACGCCTAATACTTTCGAGATTCTTATTGCACCAGGGAAAATCTCACCGGTTCTTCTTCATTTGGGCACAGCTGCCATCATAAGCAGCGGAAATGCTTTTTCTTAGGTGTTCTGCCTCGGATTCCAATTCTGGAATAGTGCTTATCGGGACCATTGAACAGTTAAGATCCGTGAATTGTGAATTTAGGGTTTATGTAGAGAGAAGTGTCTGCGCGAGGTTTCTAGCTCGAATCTTATATCATTGTGATCTGACATGGAGAACTCATTGGACACATGCCAGTTGGTGATACAGTGACAAATGAAAGGACTAGCCAAAGTGAGATTGAGTTCCTCTTCACAAATGACGGCTTCTTTTGGTAAATAGCCGTCCCGGCGCTGATGCTGGGGCCCTGTTTGGCCCCAGTGCCGCTCTCTTTTTGTCTATGGAGTCCTTGGGTACGCTAGTGGCTCTAGAGATTTCAACAGCTCTCGGCTTCCTTATGTTGCTGGTGATGGGGCCCAGATTGTTCCCAGTGCTGCTGGATTCTTCCTACTTGTCCCTTGAGTCCTCTAGCCTTTTTTTTTTAGGTTGCGCCAAGGATGTGTAATCTTCATAGATACTAATAGCCCGAGTGCTACTAGCATGCACGATTCGCAAACCTGAGTAATCGATTCCAGGAATACGCCTACGTACTAAACATGCACCCTACACACTTCAACCACTCTCCCCGCGGTACTGCCGTTAGGTATTTCTTCGGTTAATAATTATGCTCTAGTCTCCGAGGCCGCCTCTTGGGCTCTTCTTAGGGCTTCTGCTCTTCGCAGCGCATTCTGCACACATACTATGAATGAGCAGATTTCCATCCACTCGCCCTCGGATCGTGTCATGTGACTTACAAGATTTTCTGGACTTGGCAGGTTTGCTCTATCTTCTGCAAAGCGTCTGCAGTAGAACACTGCATGCTCCGCGTCCTCCTCTTCGTTTGGACATTCTGGACACAGGGGCGAACTATAGTGTCCAAATCTATGGAGGTATTTCCGGTAGCCACCGTGTCCGGACAGGAACTGTGTGAGGTGGTAGTTACAGTTCCCCCTCGCTCTCTCTGTCCATGATTTTATAGTGGGAATGAGCTTGTGGGTCCACCTGCCTTTGGTAGAGCTATCCCACCTGGTTTGCCACAGCGTTGCTGATGCTGCCCTTTCCTCCTCCTTAATCCTTTTTGCCTCTTGCCGGTTCGAGGGACGTCTAAGGTATACCCTCTGCATCTCATCAGCGAGGATGTCGATTGGGACCATCCCAGCTAAAACGCAGGCTGCATCGTCGCAGATAGTTCGGAAGCCGCTCGCCTGTTGTCGAGCATGACTTCAAGGATTCTTTGGACCTGATTGTCTGGTTTCCGACCCGGAAGCTGGCATATTCCACATCATTGCGGCTGGTTATTAGGACAGCTTCGGTCTTATGGCCAGCTAGTTCCAGACCGGTAGACTCCAGCCATTCCTTTATTCTTATAACTGACTCATCCGTGGCAGACTCCACCTCGTGTACGTGCTTGGCTACTGTAACCACTGCGATATCGTCAGCGAAGCCAATTTCTTCGACTCCCTCGGGCGGTGCTAGCCGCAGAACTCCGTCGTACATAATGTTCCATAGGAGAGGTCCCAGAACCGACCCTTGCGGAATTCCCGCGGAAACACTAGTGCTTAACGCCATCGTCAGTATGGTATCTTAGCTTTCTATTGCTGAAGTAGTCCGTGACTATCCTCAGCAGGTAGTATGGTGTATCCATCCTGGCCAGGGATCTCCTAATGAATGACCAGCTTGCCGAGTTGAACGTATTTTTGACGTCGAGCGTTACTACTGTGCAGTATTTCTTCGTCCCCCATTTCCACCTTTTCCCTTGTATTGCTTCAGTTGCTATATCTACTACCGCCTTTATGGCATCGACGGTAGAGCGTGATTTTTTGAAGGCGTACTGACAGTCTGACAGGGCTCCGTTTTCCTCCGCCACCGGATCTAGGATCTTTCCCAGCGTATCGAGCAGGCATATTGGGCGATACGATGATGGTTGTCCGCGCGGCTTATTGCCCTTTGGAAGCAGCACTAAATGGTGTATGGAATACCCCCTCCTCTATGCACCTTTGCATAGTCTTGTCTTAACAGCCGCCTTGATTGCCCTATTCGGGATGCCATCCGATCCAGGTGCTTTGCTGTCTCCGATTTTTCTGCATGTCCCAAAGAGTTCTTCTGACGTGATTGCCGGGATATGCTCCATGCTGATCTCCCTCGTGATGGAGACCATAGTAGTTGGTCTATGGGGGAATAGGTGCTCTACTATAGTCCTTAGCATTGCCGGGCATGTTAGTTGTGGAGAGCTGCTGCTTTTAAGCTTTTACGCTATGCCCCGGGGGTCTAATGCAGCCTCGTCACAGAGACGCCTAAAGCTCTTTGACGTACTCTCCTTAATTGTTCTTTCCATTTCTCACCTCGCTAATTTAAATGTGATTAGCCGCTCTTGGAAATCTTGTCTGCCTCTGAATCTCTGAGATCTGAGTCGTGCTTGTAGGCACTTCGCTCTGAGCCGTTTAATCTCGTCGGTCCACCAGTAGCAGGGCTCGCCTCTTTTACTGACAAACCTTCTGGGCATTGCTGCGTCGCACGCTGTGGTTATGACCTAGATCAGCTGATGCGAAAGGGCCTCAGCCGATCCATTATTCGTTGTGGCGCTGGTGTTTAACATTTCTTCGAACATGTCTTTGTCGAAGAGCGTGTCCTTCCACTTTGGTCCTGTTAGGGTGGGACGCAGTCTACGTTTCTCCTCGCCAACATTAAATAGAATTACCTGGTGGTCACTGTGGGTATAGTCTTCGCTGACCCGCCATTTGGTTTTCCGCAGGATGAGTTGCTCATGAATGTGATGTCAATGATTGACCCTCTGTCTGCCTTTCGAAACTTTCCGTTGTACCGTCGTTGGCCAGACTAAGCATTCGACGAGATCTCTTCCCCTTGCGTCTGTGGTTCTACTGCCCCAATCAGTAGCCCAGGCGTTGAAATCTCCAGCAATTACCACTGGATGTTTCCTTCGCGCGTCAGCTACGATGTCGTCCAGCAGCTTTAGATAGTTCGCCAGTGGTAGACTGGGGGGCGCATAGCAACTATAAAAGTGCACACCATTTATCCTTGCAGATACGAAAAGGTCAGCCTGGTGGCCGACTGACTGCAGAGCATAGCTCCCGCAGGTCCTTATCGCGGCTTTTTTCGTGGTATCGTCTATCCAGCTGCTTCCATTTATGGGCTTGTACGGTTCGCTTATTAGGGCTACGTCGATTCTTTTCTCTCTTACTGTTTGCGCCAGAAGGTCCTACGCAGTGGTTTCGGTTTATATGGACGACATTCATCATATTAATTTGGCCAGTGCCTTCTTGAGTACCGGGCACTTACTGCTACCAGCTACGTGTCCGGCGTTTTCTGGCGTGACCGTCTTACACCAGAAGCATCTCTAGCCTTGGAAGTGCTTGTCCGTGAGTCCGTGTGCTTTATATATAAATTTGGCGCAACAGTCATTAAGTGCCTAGGTCTAGCTTCTCGCAACCACTGATGTTGTGTGCGTTATATTTTTCCGCACGAATGGAAGGGACCAACAGTTGTTTGTGCCGTATCCGAAGTGAATTTTTTGTTTTTGAGAAGTCCGTGGACTTTGCAGCTTCTATAATTTTGGGTCTCAGGTGGGCGGAACCGAAATCAAAACTCACCATACCCTCCGTTTTTTTTTGTATCCCTCTGCACTGATATGAGGTCAATGACTAGTTAGATCGATGAAATCCTGTTGAAATCCTGTGTCCTGTCCTTTGATCTTCTTCCTTTTTCAGTGAGGCTATGATCCCAAAACAGGGGATCATAACCCTCCCACTTCACCGCATTTCTACTGATCTGCCTGTGGGGTTCGCCTATTTAACCTCAGATAATATCGGCAGGCTTCCCGATTTTGGATCACTCGGTTACTGAGGCCAATGAATTGCCGATGTCGTCACGTTTGTGTGATCCAGCCGTTTATAGGCCTGCCCCTCCTTTCCTTGCAATGTCCTTTGTTGTGTTCTGTCCTTTGATGAGACCCAGAATAGGTTCTGACGCAGTGTTTTGCTAGGGAAGTTCCCAACAAAGATCTGTGGGCGCGGAACTTCTTCATCCACAGCTCTTAGTCGTGCTTCCTTGTGCCAGTACGCAGTAATTTTAATTTTACAAGTTAAGAGAGCCTAGCCTAGGCGAACCCCACAGGCGGATCAGTAGAAATGCGGTGAAGTGGGAGGGTTACGATCACTTGTTTTCGGATCATAACCTCGCTGATAAAAGGAAGAAGAAGAAGAAAGAAGAAGAGTACCTAGCCTGCTTTGAAGGTTTAGTCAAAGAACTATGGTTAGTGAATCCCTCGCTTTGCTGCAGGATCTTATCCAAAAAAGCGTATTGCCAGGGGTGTCAGGGTAGTATTCAGGAATAACACAAATGTTATCGTTGGTTGCTGTGTCACTTTAGGTGGGCACATGGCTCGTGGGTTTGCCCTCCTTTTAGCAGCGTTTTCTAGTCGTGTGCCGCTGTCTTCTCTGGGGCGGTTTAGAGGACATTCCCGTAGTGGAACTTGAGCCAAAAAATAAAATCTTAATCTATTTCTGTTTTTCTAGGATACTGATTTCATTCGCATCATCAAAGAGGCTCACACCATGGTGCACCTGCTAAGTCCGAAATTCATTCTGATCACTGAAACTCTTCTCTCCATGCAATGGGCTAATCGCAGTTCCGAAGCAGTCAAAGCATATATGGACTTTTTTTTGGATCTCACAGTCGCTCAAATCAAGCACCTCGATTTCGCCATCTCCAAATTGATATTCCTGTGGATTCCTAAAGACATTGATGCGGCTCGATGGCCAAATGGAACACCTGAGGAGTCATTGCGAAGAGAATTGCAGGCAATTCATACGCTCCTCGAGAAAATTCTCACCATCTTCCCGGTGTCATTTGATCTAATCCTTAAGAATGTGCAGGCTGCATTCCCGTACTACAAGAAACCCGCTTACGTTGTGGGAGGATATGTATATAATATCTTGTGGTTGCTGGAGTATAAGCCAATGTGTACAGAGTATATTATGCAAATTTTGATGCAGAAGTAAGTATGACACATAGAACCCTCCCGTCAAACGGAACTCATATATATATTTTTTTTTTCTTACCTCAGAATGGTGATGTTAGATGTGAATGCTCCACGAAATGAAATAGAAGACGCCGAATTCGAAGAGGAAGATGAAATGGACGAGGACGACAAAGACGAGGAAATGTTCAAAATCGATGATGTTACGAAGACAAAAGAACGTGCAACTGAAGTACTGCCAATGAATCATCCAATCGCGCACACTCTCGACATCTGCATGGACAAGATATTAACTTTCTTTGATCGGTTCAATCCAAATGTATCGGGTGATGGCGATGCTGAAAAACGACCAACACTCGCGCAGGCCCTGCAGTTCTTGAAAATTCTACTCCAGGCCTTCAATGATGTGATGCTTCCTAGCCATAACACGCATCATGCACAGTTTTTAGTTTTTTATTATTGTACTTTTAAGGTGAGTTGAGATTTGGTGGGGCCTATTCTCTAAGTCACATGGTTACCGAGATCGACACGGGACGTGGAAGATTGTGAGCTCAGTAGCGGCGGAATTCGGCATTATTCTATACCTTAACTGAGAACGTTCATAGTAAAACGCAGTGTCGAGCTGAGTTGGGTGACACGACTTAGAGAATACTCACCTGCATGTGGATTCCTTAAGAATATTTTATTTTCCCTTCTCTTCATCTCCTTTTAGAATGTTTTAGCTGAGCGATTTCTTGAGTTCCTTTGGGACAAAATGAAGGATCCCAATGAATCAGCTGTGATCCGTCAGGCAGCCGTAGGATATATTGCTAGCTTTTTGGCTAGATCCAAAATATTACCCCAAATGTAAGTAAATCCTCCTTTTTCGTTTGCTTTCGCTCTAACTATTCGCCATCCTGTAGGGTATTGAAAAACTATTTAAAGGAACTCTGCAATTGGGCCCATCAGTACATTCAGCGATGTGATCAATATCGCTCGAATGCCTCGCTCAAAGCGAATTTAGTGTTCTTTTCCGTTTGCCAGGCGATCTTTTACGTGATAGCGTTTCGCAGTAGAGACTTGACTATGGATAAGAAAGGTAAGAATGCTCCATTTGGTCCTTCGATACAATTCTATATAAGCTTTTCGAATTTAGGTCTCCTTTTCCTGCAATCTCTGCAACTGTCCGCCTTGGTTACGTGCAACTTTAATCCACTGCGTGTCTGCCTGCCTGCTGTAGCTACAGCTTTTGCTGGTGTTACCAGAGCCTATCAGTTGGCATATTGTCATGCGATCTTAGAGCGTAACGCTCGTCGCAAGTTGGCGACAGTATATGCTAATGATACAGCAACTCCCGAGGAAACTTTGGATACATTTTTTCCATTTGATCCGTATCTACTGAAATTGTAAGTTGAAAAGGGGAGACGTTTCTTTAACAAGTTGTCTAAGACGCGTTTATTTCGTTTTTGTAGATCCAGCAAACATATTACATCCAACTACCTACAGTACCAAGCCAATGAAGCCGAAGATGAACCTAGTAGTGTAGAGCATAGGACAAGAAGTCGAAAGCGTGGCGATTCAGAAATGGTCGAGGACATTGATGACTTTCTAATTGCGGATAAGCGACAGAAGATCTGTAATATGGCACGAAGTCAAGAGTTTACATACGGACTGTCGCCTGGATTTCACATCTAAATGGAAGAATAGATGAATTAGCACTACAGGTGCTACCACAAGAGACTCAATTTTAATTTTTTTTTTTTTTTTTAATTTTTTAAGAATTTTAAATATAACTGAACTTATTTAACGTACATAACTATTATACATGGAATGCAATTCGAAATAAAGATGAACTATTTATAAGGAAATTCATCTCATAGTCTCCAATTATTTCTGATTTAACACATTTCTCCTATATTGAGTGGTCTAAGGCATATCATGTTGGTCGAGGGGATAGGATACTCAGGTGGACCCTCTTTTCTTCTCGATCCTCCGCTATTGACTCCAAGTCATCAGGAGGAATCCCTAGACGGCTCCAGGAGAGATGTCGGACTTGATCCAACCATCTATTTCTAGGCCTACCGGGGAGTAGCCTACCTGATGGCACGAGATTGGTCTGGGGGCATACACACTACGTGACCAAACCATCGAAGCGCAGATCGTTCCGTTCGGAGAAGTAGCTGCGCACTCGATTTCTACGAGTTATTCCAACAACCCCGCCCCAACCCCAGTTATTCTAAATTAGATTTCTATTCAATCTAGAACACATCACCACTACTTACTAATTCAAACCAATTGCCGTGGTTATCGTTTTTCGATTTCCGACGATTGCGATTGTATAACATAGCTACGACGTTACTAAGCAATTTTTGTCGGGTAGAATACTATTACAACTCTTTCACACTGGAAAGTTATACAAATTCGAGGTACATCTGAGGAATAAAACGACAATCGTCGAAACGTGATTATTATAATTATTTCTACATGCCTTGCACCTATAAGGGAAAACATTACTGTTGTAGACCGTCAATTCTGTCTGTTCGTCTATCACCCCTATCATTTAATCCGCCGGATCTGAGATTCACTTCACCCATTCGATCCGCATTCACCTTTGGTGGGTATCATTCAATCCGCCGGATGCACTGTATTACTAATCACAACTTTCGCTTGTCAAAGTCGACTGTTGAGTGTTGTGGATGTTGTTGCTGACGGGAAAATAAAATATACAAACAAAAATTGCTACAAAAACAATAAAAAAAAATGCATAGTATTGCTTTGTATTTTGAGGAAGACGAGGAAATATCCTCAAATAAGAGAAGATTTCGCGCAAATTTAAAAGGATCTACCGAAAACCAGACCTCCAAGAACTCTTTGACTTTCTCGGGAGGTCTCTTTGTCATGCTCCTGGAACTTTTCATTGCCTCTACAAGCTGCTTAAACTGGTCTCTATTTGTAGTTTTCTTCCCAAAATAAATAACAAATTTATTGACCAAAATTTTTGATTTACTGCAAAAAAAAACTTCTTCTCTTGAAACGCAGCAAAATAACGCAGTAAAACAAACAAATCCAATATGAATTCGATGCGGATAAGAAACGTCAATTTTTATATGGGGAGATCCGTCCACCCGTTTTGAATGATCACGTGAATCTCATTCACATTACCGATAAGTGGACGATTCCCTTCGAACGGTTTGAATGATACCGAAGTTGACATTTCGGTGGATCGTCCCCCCCAGCGGATTGAATGATAAGGGTGTATATGTATACCTCACTGCCGACTAAGCGATTGAATTCATTTACATACATCAAACTTCATACTTGGAGCTAAATCATCTCTCCCATGAATGTACAACTCGTAACGTAATTTGTATTGTGGTGTTGGTAGATCTAGCAACAAAATACGTACAAATTATGTTACGAGTAATACGTTCATGAAAGAGACGATTTGACCACTGGAGTCTGTGACAGTGTTCTTATTTTAACTTCTCATAACTTTTGACTTATTTCTCTTATACGAGTAATTGAAAATCAAATATTTTTTTAGTTCTATTGACCACTTTATGAATTGGATCAAATGATGCTATAGTGACGAGCATTGTGACGACTTACTTATATTTTCTATTTGTATTTCGGTTAATTATTGAGATCTTAGCAGATTTTTATGTTCAAAGAACAAAAAAATCATAAAATAGACATGACTCCCTCTTGTATCCGCCATGCTCTTTACTGAAATTAACATATTGCTATATGCAAGAAATGCACTTTAATTCGACACTTGAATCGTCAAAATCCATCCATAAATAAAGAAGTTACGGCAAAGACAAATTGAGGCTAGAATCTGTATGCAGCGTTTGATTTGCAGCGACACATTTTTGGGTACCTGGAAAAAAAACTGGAATTGCTTGGTATACCTTTTGTTTTTCTAAGAATTTCTGGTGACCTGGTGTTTCACGAAAATTTCTGTAGGCATTTTCACGGCACATTTTTGTGCTTATGGAATTCGGATAGCCGATATCTTCAGATCTAGAGGAGCTAGAGACATACGTCGGAGGCTGTAGATACAGAATAGAAGGTACTCCGATGGGCCTGTGCGGGTCTTCCACTATCGACATTGGTCGTTTTAGGTGTCCTAGCGCAATAAAATAAATGCCAACTAGTAGAGTGTTATACCATTCTTTTTTTTTCTTTTTTGTAAACGGTGGTAAAAGTAAATGAAATTTTGTAATAGATCGGGCACTTGTTTTTGATTTCGTCACGGAATTTACTGCAAAGAAGAATCCATGTGATGTTAGGCTGTTGGCAAAAACTTGGGGCTAAATCGGATTTTTCATTCTAACCCCAAAATTTAAGGTGACTTGATTTTCTCAAAAGTGACTAATGATTTGAAATTTCATATTTGTGTTTGAAAATCTTTGGTAGATTTACTTGAAAATCGCATTTGTAATTTTTGTTGATGTCATCAACAGTGTTAGTTGGAACATCATATAACACTAGGCACTATGGTGATCCCATCGCGGCCCCTAGGCTTCACGGCATAAAACCTAAACCAATTTTCTTCCATGCACGTAATAATACAATACGCAAAGGAAACATTTCTTTAAGAATTTTCTAGTGATTGGCGAGATGTGTGAGCTATTGCACCATCTTGTTGGAACCACACATGTTCTTGTCCATTTTGTAGGGATGCATTTTCAGCCGCGTGTTTGCATGCAGAAGGCAATGGAAATTGCTAAATCGAAGCTCTGACAGCGGCCACATTTTCCGCTCCTGTTAAAGTACGAGGTCGCCCAGGAGACTTCTTTTAGAGTGCAGAGCCTGTTTCTATATGACACGTAAAGGCGTATTGTTTTTTAGCCAGGAACGGAACCACGTCGACCGAGTGCGAGGTGTATGCGAAAAGCACACTGCGTCGCAGTCGGCGACCCGCCATTTTTATTGAATTCTTCGACAACAAACGCACGCTTTACTTCCGTCCAAACCCGTCTATCATAGCATGGCAAACGACTAACAAAGGCCTCGTAGGGGCAGCATCTCCCGATAGGTGTTGGTCCGCTAAGTAACGAGAAGGAGCCACTGCAGCCGAAAACCTAGCAGCTCTGTTAGTAAGCCCTACTCCCACCTCCTCGTGGTGCCATCTGGGAATTTTTTCGGAAATTGCTAACGGGAGAAGACGAATGGCGAACTTCCTGCGCCAAAAAACAGGATAAGTGTCGGTTGCTCTGTGGCCCAGCGAGCCGCAACCGTAAAACAAACTATTGCTCCGAAACGGAAACTATCGCCTCGGATAAGGACTGATAATTTGTTGACGACCTTTGGCTATCGAACACGGACAACGATCGGATTCTGGAACGTTAAGACCCTCCTGGACTCACTCAAGGAAGGGCCTTATAACGCCAGATTCCTCCAATAGGAGCGCGAATTCGCACGGTATAAAATCGACATCTTAGGGCTGAGCGAGATAAGATGGTACGATGCTGGGGAATACACCTCCCCAACAAAAAGCACCGTGATGCTCTACTCTGGTAAACCAGCTGGAAGTGCACGGAGTTCTGGAGTAGGACTCATGCTAACTCCAGCAGCACGTAGCAGCCTCATATCCTGGAAACCCCATAGTGACCGGATATTGACGGCTAGATTCCAGAGTAGAGTAAGAAAAATTACCATCATACAGTGTTATGCTCCGACTCTAGACGCGACTGAGGATGAAAAGGATAATTTTTATAGCCACTTAGGCGCTGCCTACAACCAAACGCCTAATGGGGACATCGTAATGGTAATGGGAGATCTCAATGCCAAGGTGGGTAGCGACAACACCATGCTTAAGCACGTGATGGGAGTTTACGGCGTGGGAGACCGTAATGACAATGGTGAGCGGTTTGTGGACTTCTGCAATACCAACCGCCTAGTCATCGGAAGTACGCTGTTTAAGCATAACACCTGCCATAGGATCAGTTGGGTCTCTACTGATAGGCAACGAACATCCAACCAGATCGACCACATTGCGATCAGTCGCCGCTTTAGAAATTGTCTCCTGGACGTCCGAAACAGACGTGGAGCTGACGTCGGACAAGAACGAGATCACCATCTTATGGTAGCTCATTTACGCCTTCGTACTGCATCCGTCAACAGCAACCGCTCAAACCTGCTTAACATCACCAGGTTTAATATCGACAGGCTCAAGGTTCCCCAAGTGCGCCAACAGTTCAGGGACCATCTTGCCTTAGAAGCAGAAGCAATCAGCAGCATAGAGAACATGGATGACCACTGGAGTGCTGTGAAAAATGATTTTGCGACTGGGGCACGCACGTATGTCGGTAAAAAGCAGAAACACCACCGCACATGGCTTTCTACAGACACCTGGAGACGGATCGATGAGCGTACAGCAATCAAGGCTCGGATTGCAGCGGCCTCAGTAGTAAAGAGAACCGTGCTTGAAGCTTAATACCGTGCGAAGAAGAAAGAAGTGCAGCGTAGTGTGAGACGTGACAAACGTCAATATGTCAACTCACTAGCCTCAAGTGCTGAAGAAGCAGCGAGTAGGTGCGACAGTAGGACTGTTTACAACATCACTAAGGAGCTCATTGGTGGTCGAAACTCCAAACAACATCCAGTGAAGAGTCTAGACGGTAACCTTCTGATTTCGGATGAGGATCAGCTCACTAGATGGAGAGAACATTTTGCTACAGTGCTAAATCACTTAGACGACGGCGGTATGATCTTGAATTCGAATGAGCAGTTCGAAGCAACAAATTTCCGAATTCGCACCGTACCTCCCAGTAAAGCTGAAATAATAACAGCAATCAAGTCCCTCAAGAAAAACAAAGCGGTGGGTATTGATGGCATCCCTGCCGGGCTATTTCAAGCGCCGCCAAATACATCGGCAGATTTGCTGCATCCGCTAATACGGAGAGCTTGGGATAGTGAACAATTTCCACAGGAGTGGAAAAGGGGGATGATCATTAAGCTTCCAAAGAAGGGTAACTTGATGGAGTGCGGTAACTGGAGAGGTATATGTGTTCTTTCAGCTGTAGCCAAAATAATAGCTAGAATAATTCTAGAACGAATCAAAGATCATTTAGATTCAACTCTCGATGTCGAACAGGCAGGCTTTCGCGCTGGATCCTCCTGCATCGACCACATAAACACCTTACGGATCATAATCGAACAATGCGTTGAGTATAGGTCTCCGCTACATTTACTGTTTATCGACTTCGAGAAGGCTTTCGACAGCTTGAATCGAGATGCTATCTGGCTGGCCTTGCGCAGGAGAGGCATTCCAGAAAAGCTTATAGCTATTATCAAGGCTACATATGAGGACGGCAAGTGTCACGTCGTGCACAATGGTAAGGTGTCGGAGGACTTTGAAGTCCAAAGTGGAGTACGTCAAGGGTGCATACTGTCCCCACTATTGTTCTTGGTGGTTATCAGCGATGTACTCCGTGCAGCATTGACGGAAGCTAATTCTGGAATTCGTTGGACTATAACATCTTACCTTAAACACCTAGATTACGCTGACGATGTTTGTCTACTTTCACATCGGATAATGGATCTTCATTTGATGGCCCAAAATCTAGAAGCTGAGGCAAACAAAGTGGGGCTAAAAATAAACACAGCCAAAACAAAAGCCCTGAGTACTTCCAATACCCGCGCTCAACTTAACATTGCCGGAAAGCAAGTCGAGAAAGTTGATAACTTTCTATATTTAGGAAGTGTCGTCTCGGCTAATCGCGGTGGCACCGAACTGGATGTGTGCAGCAGAATCGGGAAGGCTAAAGCTGCGTTCGGAATGCTGTCCAAAATCTGGAGAAGCAATGTTATTAGCTTAAGAACCAAGCTACGACTGTTCCGCTCCAACGTAAAATCAGTGCTGCTTTATGGGTGCAGTACCTGGAAGGTGGACACCATTAACACACGCAAGCTGCAAGTCTTCGTAAACAAATGCTTAAGAATCATCTTGAGGATTTTTTGGCCGAACCGCATCTCCAACGAACAACTTTATCTGAGAACGGGCCAAGAACCTATAAGCATTACTATACGAAGAAGAAAGTGGCAATGGATTGGACACACCCTACGGCGCGAAGACAACTCCATTGCGAAATACGCTATGCAGTGGAATCCGCTCACCCAGGCAGGCAGAATAGCGGGACGCCCTAGGCAAACGTGGCGCAGAACAGTTGAGGAGGATTCGAGCTCTTTAGGAATGAGTTGGAGGCAGCTCAAACGCGTTGCAGAACTCCGAACACGATGGCGCGCAGGCGTGGTTGACGCCCTATGCCCCCCGAGGGGTTAAAGGACATAAGTGAAGTAAGTTGACTCCAGTCCCAACTGCTCTATGTCATTTAGATGGAACCATAAGCAAAACTGACTAAACAACTTTGATTAAATTATTGGAAAAGAGAGTAAGCAGCCAAGCACCGACAAATATCGAAGTTGTTGTTCTCGATGGATTTTTCATGTTGCATTTGGTGAAAGATATTCCAAAAACGTTTGGAAATATATCAAAGAAAATTTTGCAAACGGTCACGCTGTTCAGTGCTGATGGAATAGACATGATTTTCAATCGTTATTTTTCGCCATCAATTAAGGACTATGAGCACAATTCAAGATATGACACTGAATTAGAATATGACATTTCAGGACCCGACCAAATACGACCTCCAGATTTCATTAAAGAACTTAGAAATAACAAATTCAAGGTGGCTCTAGTACAATTTTTAATACAACACTGGGAGAGTGATGAACTAATACCATTTATAGGCAACAAACCAATTTATTTGAATTATGACTTATGTTATCGCTTTGAATGCCATAATAATAAAAGAATAAAACTAATTGACAACACTTACTCCTGCGAAGAACATGAAGAAGCGGATACAAAAATAATTTATCACATAACTAAAATAAAATATGAATCGAACATTTTGGTAAGATGCTCTGATACGGATGTTCTTTTACTACTTCTTCTAAACATGAAACATCTGAAAAAGTTCAATAAAGATTTGGAGGTTGGTGTTGGGAACTATCAACGATACATTTATGTATCCAAATTATACCTTTCCATAAAATAACCACTATCAAGTTCCTTGCCTGGTTTTCATGCGACAACTGGCTGCGATTATAATCCAGCAATTTTAAGGAAAGGAAAATTAAAACCGTGGAAACTAATGGAAAGGTCCTTAGAATATCAAATAGCGCTCGCTAAGCTAGGAGAAACCGATTTTGTTTCAAGAGAAGCGACCTTTAAAGTTATTGAAATCTTTGTGTGTCACATGTATAACATCAGAAATACGGAAACGGTAGAAGACGCAAGATTTGAAATACCATATTTAATAACACGTATAAGGTAAAGGATCTGAAAGAATAATTTGACGTTAAGCTCTAAAGTTTCCATACTTCGAGTTTTCCACCCTGTCCATCTGAACCACGCCAACAATACGCTCAATATATAACTTCTATCTGGAACAATGCTTTTTCTAAAAATCCTTCCACTTTGTTACCAAAGCAGAACAGATGGCTAGAAAATAATGGAAGTTATGATTTTATGTGTTATGTTTGAAGGAGATCAGCATCTGTAAATGATGTCATCATTCAACCATCAACTGAAAAGGAATTTGAATTAGGTACATCTTGATTTCACAACCGCTGATATGTATGCACCTTACAAATGATATTTAACTATATTTTCCAGATAACGGACGTAACTATTGCAGTGACGAAGAATCTAATGATGAGGTCAATCTCTTCAGCGAAGGAGAATGACGAAAAATCGATTTTGTTAATTACTACTCGAAATAAATTCTAATTTTATAGTTTTACTAGCGTTGCCCCGTCCGCTTCGCTAGACGTTTCCTTTATTTGTTTGCTAAATTAGAAAACATTTCTTTTTTTCTTTCAAATGAATTTACAATATTTACAATTTACTCTGTAAACAATATTTTTGGTTTTTCCTTCATGTGCGAACACAAACAAATCAGCAGGTTTCCCTACACGTGAACAGGCTACATACAATTGTCCATGTGAGAAACAATTATTTTCTAAATTCAAATCACACGCTTGCAAAGATTATCCCTGCGCTTTATTGATGGTCATTACAAAAGCCAGTCGAACTGGAAACTGCAAATGTTTGAATTCGAATGGCATGTCTGCTGGTATCATCGGTATACGTGGAATTAAAACGTCTTCTTCTTCTTCTTCCTTTTATCAGCGAGGCTATGATCCGAAAACAAGGGATCACAGCCCTCCCACTTCACTGCATTTCTACTGATCCGCCTGTGGGGTTCGCCTATTTGACCTCAGAAAATATCGGCAGGCCTGCCGATTTTGGATCACTCGGTTACTGAGGTCAATGAATTGCCGATGTCGTCGCATTTGTCTGATCCAGGCGTTTATAGGCCTGCCTTTCCTACATCGCGATGTCTTTAGAACGTGCATTGATATTGCCTTTTTAACAGGGTTCAAATGATCTCTTCTTTGAACGTGGCAATACCAACTGAGCCGGTCACGCTCTATTTTTTGTACGATGGTTTCCTTGATGTGAAAGCTTCCACGGATCTTTGAACTTCTTATTCGATCAAGCTTTGTCACTCCTGCTGTCATGCGAAGCATCTTCATCTCAACTGCCGTTAATTTACTCTCATACTTTTTGTACATCGTCCAACATTGTGAACCGTATGTGAGCGCTGGACGTACAACTGCGGTGTAGAGCCTTCCTTTCAACTTAGGGGGCATTTTTCTGTCACAGAAGATAGCGGAATTTTCTCGCCACTTCATCCACCCTACGCTTACACGATGATTGATGTCGTCATCACAAGTTGCTTTGCTATTGATCATAGATCCCAGATATTTGAACCTTTCGCACTTGGGAAGCACTGTTCCATTCAAATAAATGTCTGGAATAGGCCTGAGTGGATCAGAGAACGGGCAGCACAAGTACTCTGTCTTTTTTGAACTAATGCGATACCCATTTCCCTCCAAAACGTCCACCCACACATCAAGTGCTCGTTGCAGGGATGTAGGATCCTCACTTATGATGGCTCCATCGTCAGCAAAGAATAACTGATGTACCTTGGGGTCCATCACTTTACCTTCAAGCAGATAATTAAGGACTGTAATAAAGAGCAAAGGACTTAAAACGCTTCCCTGGCGCACCCCGACTTTGATTGGGAACTCTTCGGTTACTCCAGCGGGACATCTTACTCTTGTCTTTGCTCTTTCGTACATGTCCATGATCATCTGTACATAGGTTTCTGGAACCCCTCGATGTCTTAGCGTCACCCATATCAGATCTCGTGGTTGTCTGTCGAATGCCTTTTCAAAGTCAACCAATACAATATGCAAATCCCGTAAGGAATCACGATGTTTTTCCATTATTATCCTTATACTTTGGATTGCATCTGTGGTTGATTTAACCGAGACAAACCCGCACTGATCATCAGATATTCGTATTATTTTTCGCAGTCGGCCACCTAATACCCGCTCAACGATCTTCATGGTGTGTGACATCAGCTTGATCGAACGGTAGCTATCACAGTTTCGCGTATCACCCTTCCCTTTGTATACAGGGAGAAGGTAACTTTTCCTCCATTGATTCGGCATTGGGTCACCTCTCACGAATTTGGAGATGAGAATTCTGAGCTATCTGAACCCGATGTCTTCCATCTTTTTCCAGAACTCAGAGGGAATCTCGTCTGGCTCAACCGCTTTTCGTTTTTTGGAGTATTTGACCGCCTCACTAACTTCTTCGACTGTAATGTCGGGTATTTCTTCACAGTTAGGCGTGGTTCTTGGAAAGTATAGCCGGGGAAACTGTTCATTTAAAAGCTCTTCACAATACTGCCGCCACCTCTGCAGAATTTTGTCGTCATCCACAAGAAGCTGGCTATTAGCATTGTTAATTAACTTTGGCGAACGAATCTCCTGAGCATTCCTCCTTCTTTGGGCGACTATTTTGAAGATGGTTGCGCTCTTGTTCATATTGTGTCTTCGCAGCTCCTGGATAGTCTGGTTTGCATCAACAACCAGAGAAGACGTTTTCTCCAGCTCCCGATACATGCCCCCCGTATTCTCTGCTTGAAGCTGGGCGCACTTCTTCTTCGCTTTTTTCTTGCAACATATTGTAATATTCTTGCTGGGGTTCGTTTAAATAAAACCGTCTTTTGTGTATTTTAATTGTTTATTTATTATCAAATACCAACTTTACTTTAACACAATAGTCAATCACTTTATTCTTTATTTATTTCAAAATAAACGGTCGCTACAGATTTATTTTCACAATGTCGCTTGCTTTCACCACTGGTCGAATATCTCTTGTAATCGCTGTATTCACTTATAAACAACTGTCTCGACGTTGGTTGTGGTATGGGTATTTATAGGAAATTGCAAGGGGTTCTAGAACATGCTAGATGTTTCTCCGGGTGAATTGAGGATCATGGAATATTGGGATATTGTGTGGAACAATTGTGGAACGTAAGCACACCAGGTTGGAACGTAAGCACATCAGGTTGGAATATTTACTACTAGTAGGCAATAGATGTCGTTGCACAGTTTGAGATACAGTGTTTTAGTTTTTGGTACACAAACCATCCTGTAGTCAATGCTACACTGCCCCCCTCTTAAACTTGTTCGTCCCGAACAAGATCATCTGGATTACTGCCATGGTAACGATGAAGACGATCCAGGTGGACAATTTTCATCTTGCCTCTTACTCCACGCTGGATCCGGAAGACAACGTCATTGATGCGTGTGACCACTTTATAAGGGCCCTCCCAGTCTTGCTGCAGCTTGGGTGACCTCCCCTTTTGCCGGTGTGGGTTGTACAGCCATACTAGGTCTCCCTCGTGGAAGCTGGACGTTGTTGCCTTTGTGTCGTACCTCGTTTTCATGCGGTCACTCGCTATCCTTATCCTCGTCCTGGTCCTCTGATGTATGTCTCGGATCCTTTCCCTGAGGTCTGCCACATAGTCCTCTTCACATTTGGGCTCATCGTTAGGGGATCCAAACTTCACCTCACTAGGTAGCCGAACTGCTCGACCAAACAAGACTTCGGATGGAGTATGTCCAGTAGTACTGTGCACTGCATTTCGGTAGGCCATCAAGAAAAGAGGAATTTGTCGATCCCAATCGCGCTGGTGGTCTTCTACGACCTTGGAGAGATGTTCGTTTAAGGTTCTGTTGAAGCGCTCTACCATCCCGTCGGATTGTGGATGAAGCGGGGTAGTTCTCGTCTTTTTGATTCCTAGTTGTTGACATACCTCTTGGAATATCTTCGATTCAAAGTTTCGTCCCTGGTCAGAATGCAGTTCCATGGGCACGCCAAACCTGCTCACCCAGTTGTTGACGATCTGTTCCACGATGGTCTTCGCTTCCTGGTTAGGGATGGCGAACGCTTCCGGCCATTTGCTGAAGTAGTCCATGACGACTAGGATGTAACGGTTACCATTGTCGGTTTCTGGAAATGGACCAGCGATGTCAGCGGCAATCCGTTCAAAGGGTGCGCCCACGTTGTACTGGTGCATCTTGCCTCGCGTTTTCGATCTGGGTCCCTTGCTGGCAGCACACACGACGCATTTTCGGCACCAACTCTCTACGTCTACCCTTGCGCTGAGCCAATAGAAACGTTCTCGCACCTTCTCCAGCGTCTTGTTTGCACCCAAATGACCTCCGGATGCTCCATCATGCATCTCCCGTAGCACCTCGTGTACTTTTGATCGCGGCAAGACAAGCTGCATTATGAAATCTTTCCCGTCCGGCCTTTCCCATTTCCTTTTCAGTACACCATCTTGCACATGAAGGGATTCCCATTGAGCCCAGTATGCCTTGAGCGTGGGGCTCCTGTCCGAGATATCTTGTCCATTTGGCTTTTCCATAAACTCCTTCCATGCTATAATCGGCTCGATGTCTGGGTCTTCTTTCTGAGCGTTGCGGATTTCTTCTGTACTCCAACCAGCGATAGGCTCAGCTCTTACCCTTTGGATGGAAAGAAGGTTCTTCTCTTCCTGCCGCACACAATGCTTGCAGTCGCTCTTACATGGTCGCCGAGACAAGGCATCCGCATTAGAATGAAGTTTCCCTTTACGATGCTGTATTTCATAGTCGTACATCTGCAGCCGTTCAATCCATCTTGCGACCTGGCCCTCCGGATTCTTGAACTGCAGCAGCCATTTTAGAGCCGCGTGGTCTGTGCGCAAAAGGAAGTTTTGGCCGTAGAGGTATTTATGGAAGTGTTTTGTCGCCAGAAGCAGTGCCAAAAGTTCTCGCCTGGTCACGCAGCAGTTCCTTTCGGGCTTGGAGAGCACTTTGCTGAAGTATGCTACTACCTTCTCTTGGCCATTGTGTACTTGCGAAAGAACCGCTCCGACGCCGACGTTACTTGCATCTGCATCCACGATGAACATTTCTCCGGGAATGGGATATGCTAGTGTTGGTGCTTCGCATAGTTGTTGCTTAAGGTTCTTGAAGCTATTGTCGCACTCACCTGACCACTTGAATTGCCTTCCTTTTTCCGTCAGCTGGTGCAAGCTCTTCGCGATTCCGGCAAAGTCCTTTACGAATCGTCGGTAGTACGTGGCGAGGCCCAAAAAGCTCCTGAGTTCGTGTTTGTCTTTTGGAACTGGCCAGTTTTTCACAGCTTCCACCTTGTCTGGATCGGTTCGCACTCCTTCTGACGAGATAACGTGGCCCAGGTACTTGACTTCGGATCTGAAGAGGTCACATTTCTTTGGGTTCAGCTTCAGGTGAGCGCTTCGTAGCCGTTCTAGCACATTCTTCAGGTTGTCGCGATGTTCCTCGAATGTTTTTCCTATCACGATCGCATCGTCCAGATACACCAAGCAAGTTTTCCAGGTTAATCCACGTAGGACGTGTTCCATTAGGCGCTCAAAAGTTGCCGGAGCGTTGCACAATCCAAATGGCATTACTGTAAACTGCCACAGCCCATTTCCTGCAGTGAACACAGTTTTCTCTCGGTCCTTTGGATCGATCTGTACCTGCCAGTAACCGCTCTTTAAGTCAAGGGTGGAAAACCATCGAGCTCCTGAGAGTGTGTCCAATGTGTCATCGATCCGTGGCAGAGGGTAGCTATCCTTTTTCGTGACATCATTAAGTCTGCGATAGTCCACGCAGAATCGTGTGCTGCCGTCTTTCTTCTTAACCAGTACAACAGGTGAGGCCCACGGACTCTTAGAACTTTCGATGAGCCCTTCCTTCTCCATCATTGACACCATATCCGCAACCTCCGTCTGCTTTGCCAGTGGTAGTCGTCTAGCAGGCTGGCGAATTGGTCTGGCATCCCCAGTGTCTATGCGATGATGCACCAGATGTGTTCGGCCATACTCTCCATCCTGTGAGGCAAATATATCAGCGTACTCACCGATTAGCTTTTCTGCCATGGCTTGCTGATCCTGATCCAGTTCGCAGTGCTTGAGGATCATGTCCCTAACTTCGGCCAACCTGGCTGATGAAACGGGCTTCGCAGATTCCTTTTCGGTTATTGTTGAAATTGAACATACCGGCGCACATTTACCAATAACCTCCCCTTGTTTTAGTTTGACGCTATGGCTCTTTAAGTTCATCAGCCTTACTGGGACCAGGCTGTTCTTTGGCTCCACTAAAACTTTTCCCAGGATGTAGTTTGGGGAATTCCTTCCTAAATCTGGCTCCAATAGGTAGAATCGGTGGCTCCCAGGATCACCCTCTAGTTTTGTCCAAATGATAGTCTCGGAAGATGGTGGTAAGACTTCGTCCTTGCTGAGTATTGTCCTTAAATGTGCTGCATTCTCGCTCCCGTACACCATTGGAATCTCTACGTTCCTGTACCGCAGAACTTGCATCCCGATGTCGATGATTACGTCATGTTCTTTCATAAAGTCCACTCCGATGATGCATTCATCACATATGTCGGCCACCAGGAACGCATGAGAAAAGGCCAACCCTGCTAGTTGTAACGTGAGGCGAACTTCTCCGTATACTTTCGCCGATTCCCCTGTCGCAGTTCTAAGACAGTAGCAGCTGGTGTTGTGCAGCCAAGACTTCCGGACGAGATCTCTTCTTACAATGGAAGCCGTGGCGCCTGTATCGATAGTAGCCACGCACTTGTTTTTGCCGATGAATGCTTCCACTGTTAGACTCTTGTTGCATCGTTTGGTTTGGGAGACCTGGATGGTAGTCTTGGGGGCGTCGATTCCAATAGCCAACTTCTGCCCCGCGAAGCTGGCTCTTAGGCGTTTCCCGACTCCTGGTTTCGAGGAACCTGGCCAACAGGATGGATGTTCTCCCTGTAGGATGGTTCTTCGTTGCGTCGCCTATTCGCACAATGTGGACAGTTTCCACGTCTGGGTGGATTTCTGCATTGCCGTTGTAAGTGTCCTATTTTGTTGCAGTTCCAGCAACGAATTTGTCCTCCGCGAGCGTTGTTTCGGTCTTTGACGTCCATCCTCTGGCAAGAGCATTCGATGTCGGCTACTTCCCTCACACGGTGGATTCCCTGACAGGCCTGGTCTGCGGCCTCCATTGTCAGAGCAAACGCCAAAGCTTCGGCGAGGGTTTTCTTTCCAGCCATTCTTACAGCCATTTGCAATTTTGCATCAGCTATGGCATGGGTAAATGCTTCTGTTGCCATCTCGTTAATGATCTCCTCGCCGGCGTTTGGATAGGACAAATGTGCCAGCCGCTCGATGTCTGCTTGTAACTGCTGGAGTGTCTCACCCTTCTGCGCAACTGGACCCTGTATACTTGCTGCATGTGGTCGTCCCCAAATCGCATCTCAATGGCTTTCACCAGACTGTCGTAGTTGCGTTGTTTGTCCTCGGGAATAGTTTGTAGTAGCTCTGCAGCTGATCCTCTAAGCGCAAGCGTGAGGGCAATGGACTTCTCTTCGTCGTCCCAGTTGTTCGTCATTGCCGCAGCTTCGAACTGTCTCTTATATATCGCCCATGATGTCTGTCCGTCGAAGACGGGAGGCTGCATCTCTTTCCTTCTCGGGCAGTCAGTTGAATACTCCCGAACTTTCTGTTTCTTCACGTATTCGAGTTCCTTTGCCAAATTCTCGAATCTTCCTTCAACAGTCTCGATTTTTGTTTGAACATTCTCGAATTTTGTTTCAAATGTTTCAATTTTGGTCTCTACATTTCCAATTTTCTCGTCGATTGTCCCGAATCTTGTTTCCAAACTTCTATTTTGTTCATCAAATTTGCTTTCGAGAACACTCCTTTGATCGAGTAGCTGTTGCTCTAGAGAATTCTTTTGTTTATCGAGCTTGGCATCTAGAGAATTCTCAAATTGTTTAACCAAAGAATTATCCAGCTTCTCGAATTTTTCATTTTGGTCATTTTCCATCTTCTCGAACTTTTCGGAAAGCAGTTTCATTAAGGCCGACATATCATTCGTCGTACTTACTTGTTCTTCTTCGACGTCAAACAAAGCTGTTTCAGGATCTGTACCCTCGTCCGTCATTATTTTCCGCAACTTAATAATCAATTCTCTTTTCGTACCAGTCGTAGGTTGCTCCCGCTGGCTCAGTACTTCCTTTAGTTGTACTAATGACAAATCTTCTAGCAATTTCCGAACCATTTTTATTTTTCACTTACACAAAAAAACAATACACAAAATTTGTTTTATTACACTTTTCTGACACCAATGTAATATTCTTGCTAGGGTTCAGTTAAATAAAACCGTCTTTTGTGTATTTTAATCGTTTATTTATTTATCAAACACCAACTTTACTTTAACACAACATTCAATCACTTTATTCTTATTTATTTCAAATTAAATTGTCGCTACAGATTTACTTTCACAATGTCGCTTGTTTTCACCACTAGTCGAATATATCTTGTAATCGCTGTATTCACCTTATTACAACTGTGTCGACGTTGGTTGTGGTACGGGTATTTATAGGAAATTGCAAGGGGTTCTAGAACATGCTAGATGTTTCTCCGGGTGAATTGAGGATCATGGAATATTGGGATATTGTGTGGAACAATTGTGGAACGTAAGCACACCAGGTTGGAACGTATATATATATATTGTAGCATTGACTACAGGATGGTTTGTGTGCCAAAAACTAAAACACTGTATCTCAAACTGTGCAACGACATCTATTGCCTACTAGTAGTAAATATTCCAACCTGATGTGCTTACGTTCCAACCTGGTGTGCTTACGTTCCACAATTGTTCCACACAATATCCCAATATTCCATGATCCTCAATTCACCCGGAGAAACATCTAGCATGTTCTAGAACCCCTTGCAATTTCCTATAAATACCCATACCACAACCAACGTCGACACAGTTGTTTAAAAGTAAATACAGCGATTACAAGAGATATTCGACCAGTGGTGAAAGCAAGCGACATTGTGAAAATAAATCTGTAGCGACCATTTATTTTGAAATAAATAAAGAATAAAGTGATTGACTATTGTGTTAAAGTAAAGTTGGCATTTGATAATAAATAAACAATTAAAATACATAAAAGACGGTTTTATTTAAACGAACCCCAACAGGAATATTACAGTATTAACAAAATTTGCCCACCGAATAAAAAAAGAAAAATATCTGACATGAAGTCTGACATAAAGTCTGAAATAGATATGTCTCGTGGAGACTCTAAGTGACGGCTCATGCCCATCTTCATGGCAGGCATGGATGAGAAGCGATAAATCTATACATACATGCCAGGGCCATGAGACATTTTTAAGACAAGATTTATGCCCAAGCATGACTCATGGCTCGTGGAGACACCATGTAATTGATAGGAAATTCATGGCAAACCTAGACCCGTATTCTCTTTGACAACGTTTAAGATGATGTCGTTGCACTTAGGAAAAATATCGGTTTTTCATTTGAAAATGAAACAGCCTTGTGCGCTGTACGCGTCCATTACAAAATATGGTGCTGCTACACTGCCATACTTGAACTCAACCAGCCAAAAAAAAAACAAAAATGTTCTCCTGTCAAAAGTAGCACCAACGAAAAGAAAAATTCACCAAAACTGCGCGTTATTACTTAATTTGCCATTTATTTGCATTCATTTACAGTCCACAACCATAAAACAACGATTAAATAATAATAATATCAATTTGTTGCAAATAGCCACATAACATTTCAGCGTAGGAATACGCGCCTTTCCTTTTTTCGTCCATTATCCCAACTGATATCGGTTTCCAAAAAGAAAAAGAAAAAATGCAAAATAACACAGATTTGTACACCCCACTCCCAGTGGATATATCCACTCCGAATGCACTGCTCTACCAGCTCAATGATTCCGCCGAAAAGTTCCTTAAATCCAACGAATTTTATGCCTTTGAGTTGGACAGCTTCACCGTCCCGGAGATGGACTACATACCTGCGGTTATATCCAGTTTGAGCCCCATTTCCGAAGAGGCTAGTTGTCCTCTAAACGTACCTCCACTCGAAACTTTATTCTCTCCCGTGGAACCGCCAGAAACGGGACAGAAGTTCCCAAAGGAGAGCCCAACTCTAGTGAAGCAGCTGTCGTGCGACTTGTGCTCGGAGACGTTCTCATCGGCGCAGGTATTGCGACTGCATCGGCGGGTGCAGCACATCTCGACCAAGGAATTTCGCTGCAGAAAGTGCCCCGCGTCATTTAACTTCGAATCGAACTTGCTGCTTCATCTGGCTTCGCATGTTTCTAGTTGCAGCACGAAGAAGGAGTGTCCGCAGTGTAAGATGGTCTTCAAGCGCATCTCCGCCTTCAAGGGGCACCTGAAGTCACATCAAACCAACGATCGATTCAAGTGCAATCGCTGTGACAAAGAGTTCGACTTCAAGGGGTACTACGAGAAGCATTTGGTGAAGGCGCACAAGCCAGGAGCCGATGGTACTGTTGAGGAGATCCTGGCAAAAGTGGTGAGTATAGCTGGGTATATTGGTAGTCCAGTCAATTTAATTTCATTCAGCAAAAGGGTGTCTGATCTGCGTGGTGGTGTCTATAGGTTACTGATTTCTTATATTGCTTCTCTTAGGAGGTTGGTTATCGTCGTTTTGATATTTCCGTGGGGGACATTCGGTACCTCAAGTTATGCATCCATATTTGTCGTAGTCTACCGGTCAATCTTCTTCATTCGATTCTTCTACTCAAGTGACGCTGTAGTTCGGGGTGAACCTGAGCCTCAACCAACAAGCCGCTCCACTTAGCTCGGTCTTTAGCTAATTGCCCCTAGTTGCGCACTCCAAGTTGGTCGAGGTCCCCTGGACTTGTGCGCGCCACCTACGACGAGGGGGCCCTCTAATACGTGGTCTCTCCGGGTTAGATTCGAAGACTCTGCGGACCGTATCGTTGATGTCGCTCCGCTCTGGTGTCCTAGCCATCTCAAACGTCCAATACGCAGTTTTTTGACGGTCGATGTCGCTGTACAGCTCGTATAATTCGTCATTGAATCTTCTCCAAATCCCGTTAGCACAAACGGGACCGAATATCTTGAAACGATCTTCATGCACTTGGTTTTACCCTTGTCTACCTCTGAAGCTTCTGGTTCAATGCTTGCAAACGAACCGGTGACAGCCCGCTGAGTTCTTCCGATATTGTCAATTTCGTCGACGTATGCAAGCAGTTGTACAGACTTTTGATATGCTGTGCCTCTGGTGTTGTCTTGTGAGTGTCACACGTACAATATCAGCGAGCATTCTCCATCGACATACTGAACAGACGGACAAGTTTGGTAGGGATGTCAAAACTAGACATGGATCTATATCTAGCTCCTGTCTATAGATGTTGCCATAGGCGGCCTTAAAATCAATAAAGAGATATTTACTTACTTAGGTGGCGCTACAGTTCGGGGTGAACCTGGGCCTCAACCAACAAGCCTCTCCATTTAGCTCGGTCTTTAGCTAATTGCCTCCAGTTGCGCACTCCAAGTTGGTCGAGGTCCCCTTGAACTTGTGCGCGCCACCTACGGCGATGATTCCCTCTACTGCGTCGTCCCTCGGGGTTAGATTCAAAGACTCTGCGGGCCGGAGCATTGGTGTCCATTCGCTCTACATGTCTTAGCCATCTCAGACGTCCAATACGCAGTTTTTTGACTAGGTCGATGTCGCTGTACAGCTCGTATAGTTCGTGATTGAATCTTCTCCTCCAAAACCCGTCAACGCAAACGGGACCGAAAATCTTACGAAGAATTTTTCTCTCGAAGCGACCAAGGATATCTTCATCCTCTTTTAATAAAGTCCATGTTTCAGCGCCGTAAAGCAGGACTGGGATGATCAAGGTCTTATATAGAGTCTCCTTAGTTGTTCGAGATAGGGCTTTACTGTTGAATTGCCTTATAAGCCCAAAAAAAGAGCGATTGGCAAGAGTTATTCTTCGCTTGATTTCTGCTCTGATTTTGTTAGTAGAATTTATAGCAGAGCCAAGGTAGACAAAGTCCCTTACTACCTCGAAGTTATAACTGCCCACTGTGACGTTTTGTCCAATTCGTCGGTGTTGGTTTTCCCTTCTAGTTGACAGCATATACTTGGTTTTGCCCTCGTTTATCGCCAAACCCATTTTGGTCGCTTCCGCCTCAATGCTTGCAAAAGCACCGGTGACAGCCCGCTGAGATCTTCCGATAATGTCTATATCGTCGGCGTATGCAAGCAGTTGTACAGACTTGTAATAGATTGTGCCTCCGGTGTTGGCTTGTGAGTTCTGCACAATCCGTTCAAGTACAATATTGAAGAAGTCACATGACAGCGCGTCACCTTGTCTAAAGCCTTTTTTGACATCAAAGGTCTCGGTGAGGTCATTACCGACCTTGATGGAGCAGCGAGCGTTCTCCATCGTCAGCCTGTACAGACGGACAAGTTTGGCAGGGATGTCAAAACTAGACATGGCTCTATAAAGCTCTTCTCTATAGATGCTGTCATAGGCGGCCTTGAAATCGATAAAGAGGTGGTGAGTATCGATTTGAAATTCTTGGGTTTTCTCCAGGATCTGCCGAAGTGTGAAGATTTGATCGATGGTGGACTTCCCTGGCCTGAAACCGCACTGATAGGGTCCAATCAGGCTGTTGATAAAAGGTTTCAGGCATTCACACAATATCGCAGAAAAGATCTTGTATGCGATGTTGAGAAGACTGGTGCCTCTATAATTGGCGCAGTTGAGGGGGTCTCCTTTCTTGTGGATCGGGCAAACGATGCTGAGATTCCATTCATCAGGCATACACTCGTCTGACCAAATATTAGAAATGAGTTGGTGTATGCACTCTACCAATTCATCCCCAGCTGCCTTGAAAAGTTCGGCCGGTAAGCCGTCAGGTCCAGCAGCCTTGTTCGATTTTAGCTTGGATATTGCTATCCTCACTTCGTTTTGGTCAGGTGGACGGAAATTTTGACTATCATCGTCTATGTTGAATGGTTCATTCTGCCTGACAGCGGGATGTTGGTCTTCGTCGCCGTTATACAGTCTGCAGAAGTAGTTTTTCCATATTCTCAGCACCGACTGTGATTCTACTACGAGGTTTCCATTTTCATCTCTACAGGTTTCTGTACGGGTATTACTTCTCTGACACGTTCTTTTTACCTTTTGGTAAAACTTCCGTACATTGTTCCTGGAGTATAGACTCTCGATATTCTCAAACGCGCGCTTCTCATGCTCTTTCTTCTTCTTTTGGAGAAGCCGATGTTCTTCCCGTCTCTTTTGCTCGTAGAGCTCACGAGCAGCTCTCGTCTTCCGCTGCATCGCCGCTTTGAATGTCTCTTGTATTGCTGCATGCACTCGCCAGCATTCTTCGTCAAACCAGGGGTTTCGCGGTGGTGGGCGAGCGAGACCCAGCACATCAGTCGCGGCGTTTCTGATGGCATGTTGGCAGCGTTGCCACTGGTCTTCGGCACTTGATACTGCCGGCATAGGGGTGATTGAGAGATTTCGGGATACGCGTTCAGCGAAGAGTCTGGCGGTCTCTTGCGATTGTAGCTTTTCGACGTTAAATTTTCTCACAGTAATTCTTCTTTGTTGCTCAGATTGGGATATCCGCATTCGTACCTTGGCTACAACAAGGTAATGATCCGAGTCTATGTTGGCCGCTCGGAAGGTCCGGACATCCAGAATACTGGAGGCATGCCTTGCGTCGATCGCAATATGATCAATTTGGTTGATCGTGACATGATCATTGGACCGCCATGTCTGCTTATGAATGTCGAGATGAGGAAACCATGTGCTTGCTATGGTGACATTTCGTTCCACAGCGAAATCAATTAGCCTTAGTCCGTTATCAGACGTGGTGTCGTGTAGGCTATGCTTACCGACTGCCCTACCAAAGACGTCCTCCTTTCCTATTTTGGCGTTAAAATCGCCCAATACGATTTTAACGTCGTATTTAGGACATTGCTCGTATGTTTTGTCGAGGAGCTCGTAGAAACACTCTTTGGTGGCAGGGTCCTTTTCTTCTGTGGGGGCATGAACACATATTAGGCTTATGTTAGCGAATTTAGCCTTGATCCGGATAGTCATAATACGCTCGCTCACGTGTCGGAAGCTTAAGACTTCTTGCCTAAGTCTGCCGCGTATGACAAATCCGCATCCGAATAAGCGTTGCCTGTTGCCTCTGTAGCAATCACCGTAGTAGATGTCACAGTTTTTCATCCTCTTTTTGCCCGGCCCATCCCATCGCACTTCCTGGATGGCGGTAATATCTGCTTTATAGCAGTCTAGGGCCTCTGCTAGTTGTTCGGCTGCACGTGGTCTGTAAAGGGACAGAACATTCCACGTACAGATCCGAAGGTCGTTGTCCTTATTTCGTTTGCTGGGGTCGTCATTAGTTGAGTCATCCTTATCCGAGGCTTTTGGTTGTTTCGGAACCATGCGCTTTTTACGTGGTAGGGAAGTTACCCCGACGGCACAACCCCCAACCTGGAGGGCCAGTTCCTTAATTATTCCCCTAGGACGAGGGGCCGGGTACACCGGTGCCAGTAGTCCACTACGGGAGTATGAGCGCTGCCGTTGGCCCATTAAGGGCTCCTCCGCCACCATCTCTATTCCAATGTCCTGACCAACATTGGAAATTCCTTACCGACCTGTGATCCGAATACGTCGAAGCAGCTCGCGCAAGGTATTCACTAAGTTCAACCTAACTGGAACTATAGACGCCACCGTTGACTCCGTCTAGGGAATTCGTCCGCTGCCGCCTGGAACAGGAAGAAGTGCTCTAGTGAAAAAAGCACTCTTCCCCCCTCTCTCATCTGCTGCCACCAAGAATCCGCCAAGCGGGGTTGGTTACCCATCTCTTGGATTAAGGTACTAGGCACCCGGCTGTCACCGCGTGGAGGTTGAGAGTAGGAGTTGGTAGGCCTCAGCTGAGTGAAAACGCTTGTGTTTTCATATGATCGCATGCACTACCGTTTGACCAGCCTGCCATCTCAATAAAGAGATGGTGAGTATCGATTTGGACTTCTTGGGTTTTCCCCAGGACCTGCCGAAGTATTATTTGAAGAAGCTGGCATTTTTCATTTCTAATGACGTGTCCCATCTATTCCTCTTAACGTATTTTTAATTTTTTTGAAAGCTATCTTCGGTATCTATTTTTGTTAGAACTTCTTCGTTGACGATTCTGTCTGTCCATTAAATTTTCAATATTCTCCAGAATAGCCACATTCCAAAGGCTTATATTCTTTTCTTTGTATTGTTCAAGTTTCTGCTGCCTCACCAGACATAACACTATCTGTATGTCGCTGTCGCATAGTACCTTTCCCATCTTACAGAAAACTGCTCGAGCCTGTTAAATTCCGCCTTTTAGACCAACGAGTGAGTTTGTTTTGCAATCTAACTGTGTACCCAAGTACTTCATTTTGTATACGCGATCTATTTTGACATAGCCTATTCGGAACACCCATAGGTTGAGTCTTGTTCTCTCTCTCTGGAATCTAATTGTCAACGGGCTGCTAGTTGACTCAAAAAGGACAAGAAGCAGAGTGATTACCTATGCAGATGATATTGCTATTGCTGCCTGAGGCAAACAACTAGACATTCAGGGATATCCTACAATATGCTCTCCTCCGGCTTACCAGATGGGCCTCAAAATGTCGTCTGGGTGTTAACCCTCACAAAACGGAACTCATTCTCTTCACAAGGATGTCCAACTCACTCAATTAGCTGAGTTGCAAAGAACTACTACCCTCTGCGGCATTGGACATTATGTTCTATCTGCCCTTACATATTTTCGGCAAACAGGTGACTTCCAGTGCGGGCATCCGACTAAAAGTCTCCTTGCAGTTGTCCAGTTATCACATTAGCCACTCTTCGATCCTTGATTTTCTTAAGTTTACCTATAAAAACACAGACTACACCCCGCCGGAACAGATATTTAATCGCAACTTCCAGACGAGCATCCACGCCATGACCGCAATAATTGGGACAATGCCCCCCCTGCGGATGGTAGTTCAGTTCACTTCTACACAGGCGGCTCCAAGATGGAAAGCGGGGTGGGTTGTGGTGTCTTCTCTGAAAAGCCGAACCCGAACATCTCTTATTGCCTCCCAGATCACTAGAAATCATGGCAATAAAGGAAGCCTTGTCCTGATTGAAATGTAATGCAATATCTGTCAGAGAAGCTAGTATTTTCACTAACAGTCAAGTGGCAATCGTGGTCCTTTATTTCAAAGTCCGCCTTAAACTGCCGTTTTTCTCTCACGGGGATGAAGAAGCAGCTTAACATTCACCTATGCTGTGTGCCAGGCCAGAGAGATATTTCGGGTATCTGCAAGATTGACAAGCTCGCCAGACAGGGTACGACTCTAAGAATTCTGCGGAAATGGCGGATCCTGGGTATGCCCCTCGCTACATAAGAAACATCTACTAAAGCTGGACGCTATCAGCAAACCAACATATGGGGAGAATGGCTCAACGTGTCATATTTCGAGACAAATCTGACCTAGGCTGGATCAGAATCGTAATGCCGGGCTGGTTACGCTAAAGCAATCATAATCTGATAGGTCAACATGCCAAAAGGTTGGGCTTCTTTTCTAACGACTTCTGCGGGAGTTATAGAGACGAAGAGTAGGAGGTAAACCATCCTTCACCTCCTATGCGCTCTTCCGGCCCTGTTTTTGGCTCCCATCCTGTAAGCTCCCTGTAAGCTCCCATCTCTCAGTTGGAAGATACTACCATACTCGGTACTAACAGAGTCAATGGTTTTCCTTCGAATGAAGATACTCATGGATGACAATTGTTTTCAGCATTTTTCGATGAGATAACCACAAGCTTTGGGTTTCTCACGTTTCAATTTGTTGGTAAGTCAGATACATCTTCAAAATTCGTATTAGAACGTTTGTTCTTCTTAGCCCTGGGTTGAAGCGACGAGGTATCGGATAACATCGCCCGGAAACGGCTTCATTTTTAACCCCAAAGGGCTCATGTACAATTTCTTCGAGAGACTGCGCCCGCCGCCTTATATGTAGTTCCATTTCAATTGTTTATTTGATTTTTATCTCGCTGCATTTCAGGGCTCTAGTGGTAGATGTCGTCCGAAGAGCAAGAAGTCACAGGGCAAGTACGGCTGCCAAACGTGTGGAAAGCACTTCCCCAAGCCATGCCTCCTGAAGCGTCATGAAGTCTGTCATTCTGGAGTGAAACCATTTCAGTGCACCGAATGTGATCAAGGATTCACACAGAAAACCTCCTTAGCAAGGCATATGCTGCTGCACCAGGGCGTCAAGGACTTCAAATGCCCCAAGTGCAACTGTAGGTAGGTTGTCTCAACTATTTCCAATTATTCAATCGTTACGATTTAGGAATTCCGTTTTCAGCTTCGCCCAAAAGAATAACCTCATCATGCACATCAAGCGCACGCATCCAATGCATCCGAATTTGGATGAGATGTTCCCTTGCGAACACTGTCCCTGTGTGTTCACCAAGTTGAATAGTGTCAATCGTCATATGGCCTTGATGCAAACGAAGAGTGGAGAATCGGCAGACAATGATGGGTTTAATGATGATGATGATGACAATGTTAACGTTGCTAGGGTAATGGAGCAGTTGAAGAGTTTTCAAGAGTCCATGGGGATTATGGATATGCAGCCGCCGGCCTTAGAACTATCGCTAATGAAGCCACCATCGCCTGGACCGAAAGTTCATACTGTAACTTTGGTTGATACGTTGAATCCAAAGAAAGAGAAAACCTACAAAGTTGTAAAGGAGATCCTTTACAAAGGACAGCGAACGATGGCGTGCATGTATTGCAATAAGCCATTCAAGCGACAATTCGATTTGCTGAGGTGAGTAAACAATTTAGTTAATTAAGTTTACAGACAAACCTTTCTTCCTGTGGTTCTTGGATGACATCACCTTCTTCTTCTGCCACATATTGAAGTGCTAATATGCAATCTGTTGAGAGAAATTAGGTTTCAGGTTTCTCTAGACCTTGGAAGAAGTGTCTCCCGAGGAATTTATTCCTAGTGTGATGGAGGCCCGAGTAGTGACACAGAAAGAGGGTTGTGTCTTCATAGACTCCCTCGTTGTGGGTGTTTTAGCAACTATGTTGATTCGTATGGTTCAAACGTTAAGGTGGTGTAGGTGGTTTGTCATCAGTAAGAAAGCGGCAGCTTCGCCTGGGTGAGTCCATAAGGATATTGATGTAAGTGTTGTGGGATGCGACGGACAACTGAACAAATGGGCGATGTTATGTGGTGACGAACCCCAGTCTGGGCCTTGATCAATGATACTGTCGCGTAAACGGTGCATATAATTGTTCAGCATGGAGCTCCAGCCGGATCGCAGTTGGGCAAGTGTGGACCTGGTACGTCTAGGGAGATGTTCTTCACTATGATGTTTCGGTGGAGGGCGGTCGCCTAGTACGATGTTAATCTGGCGGTTATCAAGCGCAGTTTTGACAGCGTGTTGGTGGATAGAGTTCAAAGCCAGTTTGTGACACGCTGGGACATGTGGTGTATGGGTTATAAACCTATTAACCTCTTCACGGTATGAACGGATGTCAGATCGAATATGCCTCGGAGGTGTAGGGAGGCTGAGTAGATCTCTGTTCGGGTGATCGGGATGGTTGCAAGCCAGTAAGACCTGTTTCGATAGAACTTCGTTATGTTCTTTGACTTTAAGCAACTTTGTTTCCTGATGAAGGTGATCTTCATGGGACATACGGTGACACCCCGTGATAATGCGTAGAGCAGCATTCTGGCTTGTTTGGAGTTTATGCCATTGAGTATAACTGAGGCGTGGGGTCCAGATTGGTGCCGCATAGTTGAGAACCGATCGTCCGATTGCTTGATATGTGGTGAGGAGAGTTTCTTTGTATTTCCCCCATGTGCTATCGGCCAGGGCTTTTAAGACCTTATTCCTGGACATGACTCGTTCACTGACATTTCTTGAAAGACTAGAGAAAGTCAGTAGGTTGTCAAATGTGTGTGGATCGTTGGTAGTCGGGATCGCCCTGGCATGTATCTCAATGTCGAGTTGTAGGCTTACCTCTTCGGTCCAGATGGTGAATAGGGTGGATGAAGATCTTTCTGGGGACAGTCGAAAAAGTCTTCCAATTCATTGAGGTAGGCATTGATGTTACGGCAGATTGAACGGATGTTCTTTCCTGAGGCGAGAATGGTGCAGTCGTCGGCATACGATACCAGTTTGACTCCGGGTGGTGGTCTGGGGAGTTTCGCCAGGTAGTAGTTAAAAATAATCGGAGAAAGGACTCCTCCTTGAGTTACCCCTTGCTTGACTTTCCTAAATTGCGATTTACAGTTACGGAATTCAACGAAGGACTGTCGGCCATTTAGGTAGTTGGCAAGCCATCGTTTAGTGGAGTTTGAGAGTTGTGAGTCTAGGATGTCTTGAAGTAAGATTCCTAGGTCAACATTATCAAATGACTTTGATAAATCAAGTGCAACTAGGACAGTGCGATTGCGTGGTCGTTGTTGGTTAAGGCCTTGTGTGATGTGTGTCGTAATCTCGGAAAGAGCTGTTGTTGTACTTCGCAGTTTGCGGAAGCCGTGTTGGTTGTCGGCTAGCTCAAATTCAGAATGAAGCTTGGGTAGTATCAAAGCTTCGAGTATTTTCGCAACTGGGGTGAGAAGAGATATCGGCCGATATGAAGTACCTCGGTCTGCTGGCTTGCCTGGTTTAAGAATCGGTATGACACTGCCCACCTTCCAATATCCAATGATTGAAGCGAAGGATTAAGCAGCTGGGTAAGGTAAGAGATTCCTTTAGGCCCCAGGTGCTTGAGCATAATCATTGAGATTCCATCCGATCCAATGGCTTTAGAGGGTTTAGCTTTGCGGATGGCAGATTCGACTTCGGACGACTCCCTCTTCACTGCAGCCTCTGCAAAGGTCTTCTAATGTTTAACGCAATTTCTTCATTCCGCAGAGTATTATGTCCCGTGATGATCCCTACGTAGATGGAAATGGACTTCCTGTCTTGCCGTATAAGTCTCTCGGTCCTGGCTTCGTAAACAGTGGGCTTTAGCTTCCTTCTTCTTCTTCTTCTTCCTTTTCTCAGCGAGGCTATGATCCGAAAAAAGGGATCACAGCCCTCCCACTTCACTGCATTTCTACTGATCCGCCTGTGGGGTTCGCCTATTTGACCTCAGAAAATATCGGCAGGCCTGCCGATTTTGGATCACTCGGTTACTGAGGTCAATGAAATGCCGATGTCGTCGCATTTGTCTGATCCAGGCGTTTATAGGCCTGCCTTTCCTACATCGCGATGTCTTTAGAACGTGCATTGATATTGCCTTTTTAACAGGGTTCAAATGATCTCTTCTTTGAACGTGGCAATACCAGCTGAGCCGGTCGCGCTCTAATTTGTGTACGATGGTTTCCTTGATGTGAAAGCTTCCACGGATCTTCGAACTTCTTATTCGATCAAGCTTGGTCACTCCTGCTGTCATGCGAAGCATCTTCATCTCAGCTGCCGTTAATTTACTCTCATACTTTTTGTACATCGTCCAACATTGTGAACCGTATGTGAGCGCTGGACGTACAACTGCGGTGTAGAGCCTTCCTTTCAACTTAGGGGGCATTTTTCTGTCACAGAAGATAGCGGAATTTTCTCGCCACTTCATCCACCCTACGCTTACACGATGATTGATGTCGTCATCACAAGTTGCTTTGCTATTGATCATAGATCCCAGATATTTGAACCTTTCGCACTTGGGAAGCACTGTTCCATTCAAATAAATGTCTGGAATACGCCTGAGTGGATCAGAGAACGGGCAGCACAAGTACTCTGTCTTTTTTGAACTAATGCGATACCCATTTCCCTCCAAAACGTCCACCCACACATCAAGTGCTCGTTGCAGGGATGTAGGATCCTCACTTATGATGGCTCCATCGTCAGCAAAGAATAACTGATGTACCTTGGGGTCCATCACTTTACCTTCAAGCAGATAATCAAGGACTGTAATAAAGAGCAAAGGACTTAAAACGCTTCCCTGGCGCACCCCGACTTTGATTGGGAACTCTTCGGTTACTCCAGCGGGACATCTTACTCTTGTCTTTGCTCTTTCGTACATGTCCATGATCATCTGTACATAGGTTTCTGGAACCCCTCGATGTCTTAGCGTCACCCATATCAGATCTCGTGGTTGTCTGTCGAATGCCTTTTCAAAGTCAACCAATACAATATGCAAATCCCGTAAGGAATCACGATGTTTTTCCATTATGATCCTTATACTTTGGATTGCATCTGTGGTTGATTTACCAGACAAACCCGCACTGATCATCAGATATTCGTATTATTTTTCGCAGTCGGCCACCTAATACCCGCTCAACGATCTTCATGGTGTGTGACATCAGCTTGATCGAACGGTAGTTATCACAGTTTCGCGTATCACCCTTCCCTTTGCATACAGGGAGGAGGTAACTTTCCCTCCATTGATTCGGCATTGGATCACCTCTCACAAATTTGGAGATAAGAATTCTGAGCCATCTGAACCCGATGTCTCCCATCTTTTTCCAGAACTCAGAGGGTATTTCGTCTGGCCCAACCGCTTTTCGTTTTTTGGAGTATTTGACCGCCTCACTAACTTCTTCGACTGTAATGTCGGCTATTTCTTCACAGTTAGGGGTGGCTCTTGGAAAGTATAGACGGGGAAACTGTTCATTTAAAAGCTCTTCACAATACTGTCGCCACCTCTGCAGAATTTTGTCGTCATCCACAAGAAGCTGGCCATGAGCATTGCTAATGAACTTTGGCGAACGAATCTCCTGAGCATTGTTCCTTCTTTGGGCGGCTATTTTGAAGATAGTGGCGCTCTTGTTCATATTGTGTCTTCGCAGCTCCTGGATAGCCTGGTTTGCATCAGCAACCGGGGAAAATATTTTCTCCAGCTCCCGATACAGGCCCTCCGTACTCTCTGCTTGAAGCTGGGCGCACTTCTTCTTCGCTTTCTTCTTGCAGCATCTGTATTCCATTTCGAGGCGAGCTTTTCCGTCATTATTATTAGAGGGGCACTTTGACCAAGCTTTGAAAGCCGCTTTCTTCTCATTTATCAGCATCTTAGCTTCATCACTCCACCACCATGTTTCTTTGGCGTGTTGATGGTGGCCTTTTGAAGCTCCTAGCAGTGATTTGGCCTTATTTAAGCAAGTTCGCTGTAGGGAATCCCACATATTTTGTGCTCTGCACTCTTCATCCTCAGCTCCGTTGATGGTGTGAGAGAGGTAATTTTTCATTACGAAAACAAAAGCTTCGCCTTTTTCTTTGTCCAGATTGTACCACTTGATTTTCTCAGAGACCCTTGTTTGTTTGCTTTTCTTCGGTGTTTTCATAAAAATTTCTGTTAGCAGGAGACGGTGTTGCCGAGCGATTGCCTCTCCCAGGATCACTTTGCAATCTTTTACCCGGGGCTTCATGAAACTGCCTACCAAATGGTAGTCAATCTGAGTTTCATCTCCACCACTGCTGTAAGTGATCAGGTGTCGGCTTTGTTTGATGAACATGGTATTTAACACGATAAGACCGTGTGATTTGCACATGCTTAGGATGTCTTCACCAGGAAGGTTCCTGGTGCCATATCCTAGTCCTCCACGGCAGTCTCATAGTCTTCGTTTGATTTCCCGACATGTCCATTCAAATCTCCTCCAACAAATAGAAATTCTTCCTTTGGGATGTTCTTAAGGAGATTGTGGAAATCTAGCCAAAATGCATCTTTATCTCTCTGATTGTACCCATCGTGGGGAGCATATGCACTGACAATATTCCACACCTCTCCTTGTATTACTAGTTTGAGAGACATCAAACGGTCGCTGGACTTCGAAATGCTCAAGACGTTACCAAGTAGCTCTGCCGCAAGGATGATACCGATTCCGTTCTTAGACTTTTCCGTTCCGTAGTAGAACATCTTGTAATCTTTTGTCCTAACGTCCAAGAAACGCGCCCGATTCCCGGTGTTTTTCCATTTCGTCTCTTGGACACACAAGATGCCCACCCGCCTTCTATTCATCATCTCTTCCAACTCGTAACTTCGACCGGTCATGCTTCCAACGTTCCAACTCGCGACCCTCAAATTGCGTCCAAACTGTTTCATTATTTTGCTAGCCCCCGGAATCCGTATAGCTCTGACCCGAACATTTCTGCTCGGTCCAGGATCAGTACCATGCACAGCAGGTAGTGCCTGGCGGGGTAGTGCCTTTCCTTTTTGCAAGTATTACCATAATGATACAGTTTTGCAATACAATTTTTTGCACCATATTGCGATGGTGTTTGTTGTTTGACACGTGCATGCTCCTGTTTTAGTATTGTTTGATCTTTCTTTTATGACACCGGTGATCTCCAGTCGTGTCAACCCACGGACTCGCATGCACACTTGTGGGAGGGTTTTTAAGGTAGTATATGTGTCGCTAGGCTCACTTGGGTGTTATATTGCCTAGATCTGATTTGTCCCCTTAGTCGCCTTTTACGACAAGCGCTGGTTGTTGGGGGGGGGGGGGGCGCTGCAGTGATATTATTAACCCGTCCCTGCACGGGGATGGGCTTTAGCTTCCTTGTAATGGTACAAGTCTCTATGAAGATCCATCTCGTATTCGCCTCTCTTGTGGCTTTTATGGTTGCTATTAGCTTGAGTGTGCAAGGCGGGTCATTCACATAGGGATCAGCTTGCTTAGATATAGATGTCGAGCCTCCTCTTGCTAATTCGTCAGCCTTCTCATTACCTGGTATGCCTTCATGTCCAGCGATCCAGCAGAGGCGGGACCTTGTGTTGTGTTCCAAAAATCTTGAGTTCTTCTCGACAGCAATTTACAAGATTCAATTTTATTCCATAGCGGAAACAGCTACTTTAGCTGCCTGGCTGCCGATAACGAAAGAGATACCTCCTTGTGGTATTGCCCGTGTCGCAAACACACGGGCGGCTACTGTCACCTCCGCTTGGAAGATCAATACATAAAGATTCATTGTCAATGTTAAGAAACACTCCAGCGCATCTTCCCCCGCTGTTAGTGTTTTCTAATACATCATATGATATACGTCTTGACTAGAACTTGACAAAATCTTTCGCCTAAACTTAAACCGCCCCCGCCCATACCATTGTTTCCTAAACTAGTCAAAGATCTCTTCCATTTTAAATCTCATTATCTAAGGATAATAAGTCTTGCAGGCTCACAAGCAAATACTTACGATACCAGCTTGTAATTCACGCGATAGTCCTTCTTCTTCTGCTTCCTATTTCGGCGAGGCTATGATCCGAAAACAAGGTATCATAACCCTCCCAATTCACGCGATAGTCCGTAGTCAAAATAATTGTAAAACCTCTTCTCTCATCTTTTTCCAGGCATCATCGTACTCACACCAAGGAGAAACCATTTCAGTGTGAAATGTGCCAAAAAAACTTTGCAACAAGTGCAGCGCTTAAAATCCATATGAACATCCATCTTTCTTCCCAAGAGCAACCAGCAAAAGTCTATGCTTGCACAGCTACCGAATGTGGAAAACTATTCTCTTCTATGCGAAAGTTGGACATTCACACCAGGTATGTACATATATCGTTCGTCGTTACTTTAGTTCTGAAACTCATCTTCTTTTGTAGAACTCATACGAGTTCCATATCATACATCTGCCAGCTGTGCTCCAAAACCTTCACATCCAAAGCCGGCTTCTCTGCACACAAACACCAACCAGAAGACAAGGAATTTGATACGCTTCGGCCACTTCTTATGCCACCGGTTAAAGTCGAAACAGATGCCGCTGAGGACGAACACAAAGCAGAAGAGTATGCGAAGAGAATCCATCAGTGTTATGTTTGCGGGTTAAAAATGCAAAAGTTATCACACCTGAGGCAGCATGAAGCCACTCACAAGGGAGAAAAACCCTTCAAGTGTACCGTTTGCTTTAGGTTGGAGCATAATTTCATATCAACTATGATCACTTAATGCATTTGAATCTCCTTTCAGGTCGTATACCACACAAAGTTCCCTCAACCTGCACTATAAGATCCACTCTGCCGAAAAGTCTCACGTCTGCAAAATCTGCAATGCAAAGTTCATAACACAATCTCTCCTCAAGCGGCATATGATCTCGCACAGTAATGAGCGTAAATTCGCCTGTCCATATTGCAGCGAACGTTTCAAAACCAGCGACAACTGCAAGAATCATATCCTAACACATGCCCGCAATCTACTGGCAACGCCAGAACTTCCTCCTCCAGAGGAGGATCCCCCACAAATAGCTAATATTCCGGAACCTCCACTAGAATCCACCTCTCAGCCTTGCATTGCGGTAGTCCAAACCCCACAAAAGAATGTATCACCGAAGTTCATTCAACTGGAGATGGTTAAGAGTTGCAAAAAGCACAACCACAAGAATTTCACCATCGAAACTGTTGCTAATTCGCCGAAAAAATCGTCAAAGAAATTGCTTGCTCGCTCCTTGAAAAAGATCAGTCAGACTGGCCGCCACCAATGCGGTGAGTGCGGGAAGATGTTCTATAAAGCCAGTGACTTGGAACGTCACGCACGCACTCATACGAAAGAGAAGCCATTCGATTGCAAACTATGCCCGAAACGTTTCGCTTTGATGTCAACTCTGGTGCAGCACATGAAAACGCATGACACGCTTAGGGAGACATTTGATTGCCAGGTGTGTGGCAAGAAGTATACTTCAATGAAGGTTTTGGTTGTGCATTTAAGGATTCATACCGGCGAGCGACCATTTCTGTGTGCTATCTGCAAAAAAACTTTTAGGACATCAGGTCATAAGATATCTCATATGAAGGTGCATCATAAAAAGAGAAAGTGAGGAGCTGCCGTGCTTGCAAAAAGGCCTTAAAATAGTTAAATAAATTTGTGTTTCTAATTGTTTAAATAAAATCAGTCCATGGTTGGTGGTTTTCAAGACTTCAAGATGCCTTATGTAAAGACTTGTTTTTCAATAACTAAACCTCTCAAGAATATCCAATCAAGTTAAGTCAAGATTGGATATTCAAGACGGTACGGCCAACAAATTCAAGATATATTCTCATAAGAACTTCAACCCAACTACTCACCGACTCTAAAAGTTGAGTGTTTTGAATAAATACATTTTTATATTTTTGGTAACGAAATACCGAAACCAAAATGCTATGATAAACGAATAACAAAGGCCTCGTAGGAGCAGCATCTCCCGATAGGTGTTGGTCCGCCAAATAACGAGAAAGAGCCAGTGCAGCCGAACAACTTGCAGCTCTGTTAGTAAATCCTACTTCCACCTAATCGTGGTGCCATCTAGGAATTTCTCTGAAAATTGCAAACGGAAGAGGGCGAATGGTTGGTTTGTGGACCAGCGAGCCGCAACCGTAAAAAAAAAATAATTGCTCCGAAACGGGAACTAACGCGTCGGATACGGACGGATAATTTGATGACGACCTTTGGCTATCGAACATGAACAACGATCGGATTCCGGAACGTAAAGACCCTCCTGGACTTATTCCAGGAAGGGTCTTATAACGCCAGATTCCTCCAAATGGAACGCGAATTCGCACGCTACAAAATAGACATCTTAGGGCGAGAGAGGTAAGATGGTTCGCTGCTGGGGAATACATCTCCCCAACAAAAATCACTGTCATGCTCTACTTTGGTAAACCAGCTGGAAGAGCACGGACGTCCAGCAGCACGAAGAAGCCTTATATCCTGGAAACCTCACAGTGACCGGATATTGATGGCTAGGTTCCACAGAAGAGTGAGAAAAATGACCATCATACAGTGCTATGCTCCGACTCAAGTAGAGGACCACTGGCACCGGTGTACCCGGCCCCTCGTCCTAGGGGAATATTTAAGGAACTGACCCTCCAGGTTGTGGGCTGTGCCGTCGGGGTAACTTCCCTACCACGTTAAAAACCGATGGTTCCGAAACAACCAAAAGCCGCGGATAAGGATGACTAACGAAATAAGGACAATGATCTTTGGATCTGTTCGTGGAGTGTTCTGTCCCTTTACAGACCACGTGCAGCCGAACAACCAGCAGAGGCCCTAGACTGCTATAAAGCAAATATTACCGCCATCCAGGAAGTGCGATGGGATGGGCCGGGCAAAAAGAGGATGAAAAACTGTGACATCTACTACGGTGATTGCTACAGAGGCAACAGGCAACGCTTATTCGGATGCGGATTTGTCATACGCCGCAGACTTAGGTAAGAAGTCTTAAGCTTCCGACACGTTACTGAGCGTATTATGACTATCCGGATCAAGGCTAAATTCGCTGACATAAGCCTAATATGTGTTCATGCCCCCACGGAAGAAAATGACTCTGCCACCAAAGAGTGTTTCTACGAGCTCCTCGACAAAACATACGAGCAATGTCCTAAATAGGACGTTAAAATCGTATTGGGCGATTTTAACGCCAAAATGGGTAAGGAGGACGTCTTTGGTAGGGCAGTCGGTAAGCATAGCCTACACGACACCACGTCTGATAACGGACTAAGGTTAATTGATTTCGCTGTGGAGCGAAATGTCACCATAGCAAGCACATGGTTTCCTCATCTCGATATTCATAAGCAGACATGGCGGTCCAATGATCATGTAACGATCAACCAAATTGATCATATTGCGATCGACGCAAGGCATGCCCCCAGTATTCTGGATGTCCGGACTTTCCGAGCGGCCAACATAGACTCGGATCATTACCTTGGTGTAGCCAAGGTACGAATGCGGATATCCCAATCTGAGCAACAAAGAAGAATCACTGTGAGAAAATCGTGATTAGGGGGAAGCGGGCGGAAGCGGGGGAACAGGTGGCTGATGTAACTCGCGTCTCCAACACCTTACCAAAGACTTTTCCAGGGATACTTAAAAGAAATATACCCCTATAGTTGACACAATCATTTTAGTCCCCTTGTTTAAAAAGAGGGACAATCACTCCCATTTGCCAATCACCAGGTATTCACCGCATTCCCAGGCCACTTTAATAACACGTGAGAGCCATTGCACTCACTCTTCACCAAAAGCCTTTAGCATTTGTGGCCGGATTTTATCCACACCGGTAGATTCGCCAACTTTTAGTGACTTGATCGCCAAAGTCTCGAGCATCTCCATCACTCATTGGAAAGCAGTGTACCGTCTTTGGTTTTGACTCCTTTCACGATATTCAACTTTCTTCCTCTGATTCGGCGGACGGTCTGCCAGAACATTTATTTAAAGGTATGCAGTCACGTTTTAATGAAATAGTTTATTACATTTGAAAAACACGTATAATTACCTGAAGTATAATATTTCTAGGCCTTATTTCGCTCGGCGTTATTTCACGGCACCCCTTCTAAAAGGTAGGAAACTAGACTTAAAGTATGGGTATTCAACATGGAATATACTGCCTACGCCACCCTGTTAATAATTTATATTAAATATATTAAAACATTCTAAAATGTGGACAAATCCAATGATCAACAACATCTCATCTAATAAAATGAAATAATATTGCAATGTTTATATGTCTGTACAATACCCCTGTTTTTTTGCTTTTCTTCTTCTTCGTCTTTTTCTTCCTTTTATCAGCGAGGTTATGATCCGAAAATAAGGGATCACAACCCTCCCACTTCACCGCATTTCTACTGATCCGCCTGTGGGGTTCGCCTATTTGACCTCAGAAAATATCGGCAGGCCTGCCGATTTTGGATCACTCGGTTACTGAGATCAATGAAATGCCGATGTCGTCGCATTTGTCTGATCCAGGCGTTTATAGGCCTGCCTTTCCTACATCGCGATGTCTTTGGAACGTGCATTGATATTGCCTTTTTAACGGGGTTCAAATGATCTCTTCTTTGAACGTGGCAATACCAGCTGAGCCGGTCGCGCTCTATTTTTTGTACGATGGTTTCCTTGATGTGAAAGCTTCCACGGATCTTCGAACTTCTTATTCGATCAAGCTTGGTCACTCCTGCTGTCATGCGAAGCATCTTCATCTCAGCTGCCGTTAATTTACTCTCATACTTTTTGTACATCGTCCAACATTGTGAACCGTATGTGAGCGCTGGACGCACAACTGCGGTGTAGAGCCTTCCTTTCAACTTAGGGGGAATTTTTCTGTCACAGAAGATAGCGGAGTTTTCTCGCCACTTCATCCACCCTACGCTTACGCGATGATTGATCTCGTCATCACAAGTTGCTTTGCTATTGATCATAGATCCCAGATATTTGAACTTTTCGCACTTGGGAAGCACTGTTCCATTCAAATAAATCTCTGGAATAGGCCTGAGTGGATCAGAGAACGGGCAGCACAAGTACTCTGTCTTTTTTGAACTAATGCGATACCCATTTCCTCCAAAACGTCTACCCACACATCAAGTGCTCGTTGCAGGAATGTAGGATCCTCACTTATGATGGCTCCATCGTCAGCAAAGAATAACTGATGTACCTTGGGATCCATCACTTTACCTTCAAGCAGATAATCAAGGACTGTAATACAGAGCAAAGGACTTAAAACGCTTCCCTGGTGCACCCCGACTTTGATTGGGAACTCTTCGGTTACATCAGCGGGGCATCTTACTCTTGTCTTTGCTCCTTCGTACATGTCCATGATCACCTGTACATAGGTTTCTGGAACCCCTCGATGTCTTAGCGCCACCCATATCAAATCTCGTGGTTGTCTGTCGAATGCCTTTTCAAAGTCAACCAATGCAATATGCAAATCCCTTAAGGAATCACGATGTTTTTCCATTATGATCCTTATACTTTGGATTGCATCTGTGGTTGATTTACCTGAGACAAACCCGCACTGATCATCAGATATTCGTATTATTTTTCGCAGTCGGCCACCTAATACCCGCTCAACGATCTTCATGGTGTGTGACATCAGCTTGATCGAACGGTAGCTATCACAGTTTCGCGTATCACCCTTCCCTTTGTATACAGGGAGAAGGTAACTTTTCCTCCATTGATTCGGCATTGGGTCACCTCTCACGAATTTGGAGATGAGAATTCTGAGCTATCTGAACCCGATGTCTTCCATCTTTTTCCAGAACTCAGAGGGAATCTCGTCTGGCTCAACCGCTTTTCGTTTTTTGGAGTATTTGACCGCCTCACTAACTTCTTCGACTGTAATGTCGGGTATTTCTTCACAGTTAGGCGTGGCTCTTGGAAAGTATAGCCGGGGAAACTGTTCATTTAAAAGCTCTTCACAATACTGCCGCCACCTCTGCAGAATTTTGTCGTCATCCACAAGAAGCTGGCTATTAGCATTGTTAATTAACTTTGGCGAACGAATCTCCTGAGCATTCATCCTTCTTTGGGCGACTATTTTGAAGATGGTTGCGCGCTTGTTCATATTGTGTCTTCGCAGCTCCTGGATAGTCTGGTTTGCATCAACAACCGGAGAAGACGTTTTCTCCAGCTCCCGATACATGCCCCCCGTATTCTCTGCTTGAAGCTGGGCGCACTTCTTCTTCGCTTTTTTCTTGCAACATGTTGTAATATTCTTGCTGGGGTTCGTTTAAATAAAACCGTCTTTTGTGTATTTTAATTGTTTATTTATTATCAAATACCAACTTTACTTTAACACAATAGTCAATCACTTTATTCTTTATTTATTTCAAAATAAACGGTCGCTACAGATTTATTTTCACAATGTCGCTTACTTTCACCACTGGTCGAATATCTCTTGTAATCGCTGTATTCACTTATAAACAACTGTCTCGACGTTGGTTGTGGTATGGGTATTTATAGGAAATTGCAAGGGGTTCTAGAACATGCTAGATGTTTCTCCGGGTGAATTGAGGATCATGGAATATTGGGATATTGTGTGGAACAATTGTGGAACGTAAGCACACCAGGTTGGAACGTAAGCACATCAGGTTGGAATATTTACTACTAGTAGGCAATAGATGTCGTTGCACAGTTTGAGATACAGTGTTTTAGTTTTTGGTACACAAACCATCCTGTAGTCAATGCTACACTGCCCCCCTCTTAAACTTGTTCGTCCCGAACAAGATCATCTGGATTACTGCCATGGTAACGATGAAGACGATCCAGGTGGACAATTTTCATCTTGCCTCTTACTCCACGCTGGATCCGGAAGACAACGTCATTGATGCGTGTGACCACTTTATAAGGGCCCTCCCAGTCTTGCTGCAGCTTGGGTGACCTCCCCTTTTGCCGGTGTGGGTTGTACAGCCATACTAGGTCTCCCTCGTGGAAGCTGGACGTTGTTGCCTTTGTGTCGTACCTCGTTTTCATGCGGTCACTCGCTATCCTTATCCTCGTCCTGGTCCTCTGATGTATGTCTCGGATCCTTTCCCTGAGGTCTGCCACATAGTCCTCTTCACATTTGGGCTCATCGTTAGGGGATCCAAACTTCACCTCACTAGGTAGCCGAACTGTTCGACCAAACAAGACTTCGGATGGAGTATGTCCAGTAGTACTGTGCACTGCATTTCGGTAGGCCATCAAGAAAAGAGGAATTTGTCGATCCCAATCGCGCTGGTGGTCTTCTACGACCTTGGAGAGATGTTCGTTTAAGGTTCTGTTGAAGCGCTCTACCATCCCGTCGGATTGTGGATGAAGCGGGGTAGTTCTCGTCTTTTTGATTCCTAGTTGTTGACATACCTCTTGGAATATCTTCGATTCAAAGTTTCGTCCCTGGTCAGAATGCAGTTCCATGGGCACGCCAAACCTGCTCACCCAGTTGTTGACGATCTGTTCCACGATGGTCTTCGCTTCCTGGTTAGGGATGGCGAACGCTTCCGGCCATTTGCTGAAGTAGTCCATGACGACTAGGATGTAACGGTTACCATTGTCGGTTTCTGGAAATGGACCAGCGATGTCAGCGGCAATCCGTTCAAAGGGTGCGCCCACGTTGTACTGGTGCATCTTGCCTCGCGTTTTCGATCTGGGTCCCTTGCTGGCGGCACACACGACGCATTTTCGGCACCAACTCTACGTCTACCCTTGCGCTGAGCCAATAGAAACGTTCTCGCACCTTCTCCAGCGTCTTGTTTGCACCCAAATGACCTCCGGATGCTCCATCATGCATCTCCCGTAGCACCTCGTGTACTTTTGATCGCGGCAAGACAAGCTGCATTATGAAATCTTTCCCGTCCGGCCTTTCCCATTTCCTTTTCAGTACACCATCTTGCACATGAAGGGATTCCCATTGAGCCCAGTATGCCTTGAGAGTGGGGCTCCTGTCCGAGATATCTTGTCCATTTGGCTTTTCCATAAACTCCTTCCATGCTATAATCGGCTCGATGTCTGGGTCTTCTTTCTGAGCGTTGCGGATTTCTTCTGTACTCCAACCAGCGATAGGCTCAGCTCTTACCCTTTGGATGGAAAGAAGGTTCTTCTCTTCCTGCCGCACACAATGCTTGCAGTCGCTCTTACATGGTCGCCGAGACAAGGCATCCGCATTAGAATGAAGTTTCCCTTTACGATGCTGTATTTCATAGTCGTACATCTGCAGCCGTTCAATCCATCTTGCGACCTGGCCCTCCGGATTCTTGAACTGCAGCAGCCATTTTAGAGCCGCGTGGTCTGTGCGCAAAAGGAAGTTTTGGCCGTAGAGGTATTTATGGAAGTGTTTTGTCGCCAGAAGCAGTGCCAAAAGTTCTCGCCTGGTCACGCAGCAGTTCCTTTCGGGCTTGGAGAGCACTTTGCTGAAGTATGCTACTACCTTCTCTTGGCCATTGTGTACTTGCGAAAGAACCGCTCCGACGCCGACGTTACTTGCATCTGCATCCACGATGAACATTTCTCCGGGAATGGGATATGCTAGTGTTGGTGCTTCGCATAGTTGTTGCTTAAGGTTCTTGAAGCTATTGTCGCACTCACCTGACCGCTTGAATTGCCTTCCTTTTTCCGTCAGCTGGTGCAAGCTCTTCGCGATTCCGGCAAAGTCCTTTACGAATCGTCGGTAGTACGTGGCGAGGCCCAAAAAGCTCCTGAGTTCGTGTTTGTCTTTTGGAACTGGCCAGTTTTTCTCAGCTTCCACCTTGTCTGGATCGGTTCGCACTCCTTCTGACGAGATAACGTGGCCCAGGTACTTGACTTCGGATCTGAAGAGGTCACATTTCTTTGGGTTCAGCTTCAGGTGAGCGCTTCGTAGCCGTTCTAGCACATTCTTCAGGTTGTCGCGATGTTCCTCGAATGTTTTTCCTATCACGATCGCATCGTCCAGATACACCAAGCAAGTTTTCCAGGTTAATCCACGTAGGACGTGTTCCATTAGGCGCTCAAAAGTTGCCGGAGCGTTGCACAATCCAAATGGCATTACTGTAAACTGCCACAGCCCATTTCCTGCAGTGAACACAGTTTTCTCTCGGTCCTTTGGATCGATCTGTACCTGCCAGTAACCGCTCTTTAAGTCAAGGGTGGAAAACCATCGAGCTCCTGAGAGTGTGTCCAATGTGTCATCGATCCGTGGCAGAGGGTAGCTATCCTTTTTCGTGACATCATTAAGTCTGCGATAGTCCACGCAGAATCGTGTGCTGCCGTCTTTCTTCTTAACCAGTACAACAGGTGAGGCCCACGGACTCTTAGAACTTTCGATGAGCCCTTCCTTCTCCATCATTGACACCATATCCGCAACCTCCGTCTGCTTTGCCAGTGGTAGTCGTCTAGCAGGCTGGCGAATTGGTCTGGCATCCCCAGTGTCTATGTGATGATGCACCAGATGTGTTCGGCCATACTCTCCATCCTGTGAGGCAAATATATCAGCGTACTCACCGATTAGCTTTTCTGCCATGGCTTGCTGATCCTGATCCAGTTCGCAGTGCTTGAGGATCATGTCCCTTACTTCGGCCAACCTGGCTGATGAAACGGGCTTCGCAGATTCCTTTTCGGTTATTGTTGAAATTGAACATACCGGCGCACATTTACCAATAACCTCCCCTTGTTTTAGTTTGACGCTATGGCTCTTTAAGTTCATCAGCCTTACTGGGACCAGGCTGTTCTTTGGCTCCACTAAAACTTTTCCCACAATGTAGTTTGGGGAATTCCTTCCTAAATCTGGCTCCAATAGGTAGAATCGGTGGCTCCCAGGATCACCCTCTAGTTTTGTCCAAATGATAGTCTCGGAAGATGGTGGTAAGACTTCGTCCTTGCTGAGTATTGTCCTTAAATGTGCTGCATTCTCGCTCCCGTACACCATTGGAATCTCTACGTTCCTGTACCGCAGAACTTGCATCCCGATGTCGATGATTACGTCATGTTCTTTCATAAAGTCCACTCCGATGATGCATTCATCACATATGTCGGCCACCAGGAACGCATGAGAAAAGGCCAACCCTGCTAGTTGTAACGTGAGGCGAACTTCTCCGTATACTTTCGCCGATTCCCCTGTCGCAGTTCTAAGACAGTAGCAGCTGGTGTTGTGCAGCCAAGACTTCCGGACGAGATCTCTTCTTACAATGGAAGCCGTGGCGCCTGTATCGATAGTAGCCACGCACTTGTTTTTGCCGATGAATGCTTCCACTGTTAGACTCTTGTTGCATCGTTTGGTTTGGGAGACCTGGATGGTAGTCTTGGGGGCGTCGATTCCAATAGCCAACTTCTGCCCCGCGAAGCTGGCTCTTAGGCGTTTCCCGACTCCTGGTTTCGAGGAACCTGGCCAACAGGATGGATGTTCTCCCTGTAGGATGGTTCTTCGTTGCGTCGCCTATTCGCACAATGTGGACAGTTTCCACGTCTGGGTGGATTTCTGCATTGCCGTTGTAAGTGTCCTATTTTGTTGCAGTTCCAGCAACGAATTTGTCCTCCGCGAGCGTTGTTTCGGTCTTTGACGTCCATCCTCTGGCAAGAGCATTCGATGGCGGCTACTTCCCTCACACGGTGGATTCCCTGACAGGCCTGGTCTGCGGCCTCCATTGTCAGAGCAAACGCCAAAGCTTCGGCGAGGGTTTTCTTTCCAGCCATACTTACAGCCATTTGCAATTTTGCATCAGCTATGGCATGGGTAAATGCTTCTGTTGCCATCTCGTTAATGATCTCCTCGCCGGCGTTTGGATAGGACAAATGTGCCAGCCGCTCGATGTCTGCTTGTAACTGCTGGAGTGTCTCACCCTTCATCTGGGACCTTCTGCGCAACTGGACCCTGTATACTTGCTGCATGTGGTCGTCCCCAAATCGCATCTCAATGGCTTTCACCAGACTGTCGTAGTTGCGTTGTTTGTCCTCGGGAATAGTTTGTAGTAGCTCTGCAGCTGATCCTCTAAGCGCAAGCGTGAGGGCAATGGACTTCTCTTCGTCGTCCCAGTTGTTCGTCATTGCCGCAGCTTCGAACTGTCTCTTATATATCGCCCATGATGTCTGTCCGTCGAAGACGGGAGGCTGCATCTCTTTCCTTCTCGGGCAGTCAGTTGAATACTCCCGAACTTTCTGTTTCTTCACGTATTCGAGTTTCTTTGCCAAATTCTCGAATCTTCCTTCAACAGTCTCGATTTTTGTTTGAACATTCTCGAATTTTGTTTCAAATGTTTCAATTTTGGTCTCTACATTTCCAATTTTCTCGTCGATTGTCCCGAATCTTGTTTCCAAACTTCTATTTTGTTCATCAAATTTGCTTTCGAGAACACTCCTTTGATCGAGTAGCTGTTGCTCTAGAGAATTCTTTTGTTTATCGAGCTTGGCATCTAGAGAATTCTCAAATTGTTTAACCAAAGAATTATCCAGCTTCTCGAATTTTTCATTTTGGTCATTTTCCATCTTCTCGAACTTTTCGGAAAGCAGTTTTATTAAGGCCGACATATCATTCGTCGTACTTACTTGTTCTTCTTCGACGTCAAACAAAGCTGTTTCAGGATCTGTACCCTCGTCCGTCATTATTTTCCGCAACTTAATAATCAATTCTCTTTTCGTACCAGTCGTAGGTTGCTCCCGCTGGCTCAGTACTTCCTTTAGTTGTACTAATGACAAATCTTCTAGCAATTTCCGAACCATTTTTATTTTTCACTTACACAAAAAAACAATACACAAAATTTGTTTTATTACACTTTTCTGACACCAATGTAATATTCTTGCTAGGGTTCGGTTAAATAAAACCGTCTTTTGTGTATTTTAATCGTTTATTTATTTATCAAACACCAACTTTACTTTAACACAACATTCAATCACTTTATTCTTATTTATTTAAAATTAAATTGTCGCTACAGATTTACTTTCACAATGTCGCTTGTTTTCACCACTAGTCGAATATATCTTGTAATCGCTGTATTCACCTTATTACAACTGTGTCGACGTTGGTTGTGGTACGGGTATTTATAGGAAATTGCAAGGGGTTCTAGAACATGCTAGATGTTTCTCCGGGTGAATTGAGGATCATGGAATATTGGGATATTGTGTGGAACAATTGTGGAACGTAAGCACACCAGGTTGGAACGTATATATATATATTGTAGCATTGACTACAGGATGGTTTATGTACCAAAAACTAAAACACTATATCTCAAACTGTGCAACGACATCTATTGCCTACTAGTAGTAAATATTCCAACCTGATGTGCTTACGTTCCAACCTGGTGTGCTTACGTTCCACAATTGTTCCACACAATATCCCAATATTCCATGATCCTCAATTCACCCGGAGAAACATCTAGCATGTTCTAGAACCCCTTGCAATTTCCTATAAATACCCATACCACAACCAACGTCGAGACAGTTGTTTATAAGTGAATACAGCGATTACAAGAGATATTCGACCAGTGGTGAAAGCAAGCGACATTGTGAAAATAAATCTGTAGCGACCGTTTATTTTGAAATAAATAAAGAATAAAGTGATTGACTATTGTGTTAAAGTAAAGTTGGTGTTTGATAAATAAATAAACGATTAAAATACACAAAAGACGGTTTTATTTAACCGAACCCTAGCAAGAATATTGCAATATTTTGCTGAGGTATTATTACGTACCTGGTCCCTATTCGCGGACAAACAGAAAAAATGTGTTCTCTTTTATAGACGTAGAGAAGAGATTATACTAGGCGGTAACTGTCAGTCTTTCACGTTTACTTTCCATTTGTTGTTGTTGAGCGATGTTACTTCAAAATCGGATAGCAATAGAGATTTAAGAATAGAATGCAGTTTATTATAGTCTGCAATTCCGATTACGTTTATTGGCGGCGGCGGTGGTCGTACCTTAGTTCGTGGATTTTCTTCGGCACATGTGTTTATTTTGTCACGCTGTTTATTTATATTCTCGCTTATTTTGCGTGTTTTCTTTCCTCGTTACCATTTCGGGCGGAGAGCCAGCTTTTCGTTTCTTACTTACTTACTTAGGTGGCGCTACAGTACGGGGTGAACCTGGGCCTCAACCAACAAGCCTCTCCATTTAGCTCGGTCTTTAGCTAATTGCCTCCAGTTGCGCACTCCAAGTTGGTCGAGGTCCCCTTGAACTTGTGCGCGCCACCTACGGCGATGATTCCCTCTACTGCGTCGTCCCTCGGGGTTAGATTCGAAGACTCTGCGGGCCGGAGCATTGGTGTCCATTCGCTCTACATGTCCTAGCCATCTCAGACGTCCAATACGCAGTTTTTTGACTAGGTCGATGTCGCTGTACAGCTCGTATAGTTCGTGATTGAATCTTCTCCTCCAAAACCCGTCAACGCAAACGGGACCGAAAATCTTACGAAGAATTTTTCTTTCGAAGCGACCAAGGATATCTTCATCGTCCATGTTGAATGGTTCATTCTGCCTGACAGCAGAATGTTGGTCTTCGTCGAAGTTATACAGTCTGCAGAAGTGGTTTTTCCATATTCTCAGCACCGACTGTGATTCTACTACGAAGTTCCCATTTTCATCTCTACAGGTTTCTGTACGGGTATTGCTTCTCTGACACGTTCTTTTTACCTTTTGGTAAAACTTCCGTACATTGTTCCTGGAGTATAAACTCTCGATATTCTCAAACGCGCGCTTCTCATGCTCTTTCTTCTTCTTTTGGAGAAGCCGATGTTCTTCCCGTCTCTTTTGCTCGTTGAGCTCACGAGCAGCTCTCGTTTTCCTTTGCAGCGCCCCTTTGTATGCCTCTTGTTTTGCTGCATGCAATCGCCGTCTTCGTCAAACCAGAGGTTTCGCGGTGGTGGACAAGCGAGACCCAGCACATCAGTCGCGGCGTTTCTGATGGCATGTTGGCAGCGTTGCCACTGGTCTTCGGCACTTGATGCTGGCGGCATAGGGGTGATTGAGAGATTTCGGGATACGCGTTCAGCGAAGAGTCTGGCGGTCTCTTGCGATTGTAGCTTTTCGAGGTTAAATTTTCTCACAGTGATTCTTCTTTGTTGCTCAGATTGGGATATCCGCATTCGTACCTTGGCTACAACAAGGTAATGATCCGAGTCTATGTTGGCCGCTCGGAAGGTCCGGACATCCAGAATACTGGAGGCATGCCTTGCGTCGATCGCAATATGATCAATTTGGTTGATCGTGACATGATCATTGGACCGCCATGTCTGCTTATGAATGTCGAGATGAGGAAACCATGTGCTTGCTATGGTGACATTTCGTTCCACAGCGAAATCAATTAGCCTTAGTCCGTTATCAGACGTGGTGTCGTGTAGGCTATGCTTACCGACTGCCCTACCAAAGACGTCCTCCTTTCCTATTTTGGCGTTAAAATCGCCCAATACGATTTTAACGTCGTATTTAGGACATTGCTCGTATGTTTTGTCCAGGAGCTCGTAGAAACACTCTTTGTTGGCAGTGTCCTTTTCTTCCGTGGGGGCATGAACATATATTAGGCTTATGTTAGCGAATTTAGCCTTGATCCGGATAGTCATAATACGCTCGCTCATGTGTCGGAAGCAAGACTTCTTGCCTAAGTCTGCCGCGTATGCCAAATCCGCATCCGAATAAGCGTTGCCTGTTGCCTGTTGCCTCTGTAGCAATCACCGTAGTAGATGTCACAGTTTTTCATCCTCTTTTTGCCTGGCCCATCCCATCGCACTTCCTGGATGGCGGTAATATCTGCTTTATAGCAGTCTAGGGCCTCTGCTAGTTTTTCGGCTGCACGTGGTCTGTAAAGGGACAGAACATTCCACGTACAGATCCGCAGGTCGTTGTCCTTATTTCGTTTGCTGGGGTCGTCATTAGTTGAGTCATCCTTATCCGAGGCTTTTGGTTGTTTCGGAACCATCGTTTTTTTACGTGGTAGGGAAGTTACCCCGACGGCACAACCCCCAACCTGGAGGGCCAGTTCCTTAATTATACGAGGGGCCGGGTACATCGGTGCCAGTAGTCCACTACGGGAGTATGAGCGCTGCCGTTGGCCCATTAACGGCTCCTCCGCCACCATCTCTATTCCAATGTCCTGACCAACATTGGAAATTCCTTACCGACCTGTGATCCGAATACGTCGAGCAGCTCGCGCAAGGTATTCACTAAGTTCAACCTAACTGGAACTATAGACGCCACCGTTGACTCCGTCTAGGGCATTCGTCCGCTGCCGCCTGGAACAGGAAGAAGTGCTCTAGTGAGAGAACACTCTTCCCCCCCTCTCTCATCTGCTGCCGCCAAGAATCGGGGTTGGTTACCCATTTCTTGGATTAAGGTACTAGGCACCGGTACAGCTGTATACACCGATGGATCCAAAGTGGAAATAGGTGAAGGCGCAGGCATCTTCTCTGAAATACCACGAGAGGATATCACCTTTTTATCGACAGCCAGGTGGCGATGAAAGCAATATCTGCTATAGAAATAAAATCGAAGCTTGTGAAGTGTTATAGAGAAGAGCTCAAGGTTCGTGGAACGCAGCACGAAGTAAAGCTCTGCTAGGTCCCTGGTCATGAAGGCATACAAGGGAATTAGAAAGCCGCTGAACTGGCTAGAGGGGGCTCAGCACTAAACTCGGACCAATCCGACCCCTCGGTGTACATCCCGCCTTGCGCCCTCAAGCTCGAAGCAGGAGACAAAGCCCTAATGGAGGCTAACAACAGGTGGACCTCTTTAGATAATTATGTCACCACGAAGAAGCTGTGGCCTGCATTTGACAGAGTAAGAACCAATAGACTCATACAGAGGCATAGAAAATCCCTCTCTACTTTAATAGGAGTCATTACGGGGCATAATACCATGCGGTACCACATGAAAAAACTACGTGTGACTAGCGAAGACCTTTGTAGAGGCTGCGGTGACGAGGAGGCTCAGGAGGACACCGCCCACTTTCTCTGTCATTGCCCAGGCCTCTATCATTTGAGAAATAAGCTCCCTGGACAACACTTCTTTGAGGATCTAAAAGAGTTGTCCAACAGACCAATAAATAACATCGCAAACTTCATCAAATCCTCTGGATGGTTTGTATCTCGAGCACAGTAAGTACTAAATGCTTTCTTTAGGATATGTACAAAGACGATATTTTTCCACGAGGAAGGGATTCTCTATTCTATCCCCTTTCCCCCCATGGATATCACAATGGGTCTATATTGACCTGAGTGTGGTGTGGAGGTTTCCTATCCCCTACACCAGCCCACTTACCTAACCTAACCTAAGGGGAAGCCAACAGATGGTGTGGATGTTGGCTGTCAACCACTGTCATTTACTGAATTCAATCTGGTTGATCTTTTCAACAGATGTCAAGTACAATCTTTGGCAATTTTACTCATGCAATGCATTTTTGTTACAGGTACACTGGAAAATCCACCCTCTTCGGAGGTCGGCTCTACGATTCTGGGGAGAGCCATTTATTGCGTTCATCCGACCCTTTTAAAAAAAAGTACTAGGGTAGTTAGATCTCCACCATCAAGATCTACCATAAAAACGAGCGGAACTAGAAGTCCGGCTACATCGATAATGTCGGCGCACTTCAGCGAAAATTCAAAGCCTTACGGACGAAAATATGGAACTCCGGACCAGGCTACTTCTCTGCGAAGACCTAAGAAAAGAATTAAATGTACTTAAAGCAGAAAATAAAGCCTTTGAGGATATAGCGAAACCTCGTAATGAGTCTGCTGCGAGTTCAAACGTCCCCGACAACAATGATTATCAAACGGATGAAGAAGAACTAAGTCAGGAAACCAACTGGATTCTAAAAAAACGACCAGTTAAGAAATGAAAATCAAGGTCGGTAATGACCTCACCGAGACCTTTGATGTCAAAAAAGGCTTTAGACAAGGTGACGCACTGTCATGTGACTTCTTCAATATTGTACTTGAACGGATTGTGCAGAACTCACAAGCCAACACCGGAGGCACAATCTATTACAAGTCTGTACAACTGCTTGCATACGCCGACGATATAGACATTATCGGAAGAACTCAGCGGGCTGTCACCGGTGCTTTTGCAAGCATTGAGGCGGAAGCGGCCAAAATGGGTTTGGCGATAAACGAGGGCAAAACCAAGTATATGCTGTCAACTAGAAGGGAAAACCAACACCGACGAATTGGACAAAACGTCACAGTGGGCAGTTATAACTTCGAGGTAGTAAGGGACTTTGTCTACCTTGGCTCTGCTATAAATTCTACTAACAAAATCAGGGCAGAAATCAAGCGAAGAATAACTCTTGCCAATCGCTCTTTTTTTGGGCTTATAAGGCAATTCAACAGTAAAGCCCTATCTCGAACAACTAAGGAGACTCTATATAAGACCTTGATCATCCCAGTTCTGCTTTACGGCGCTGAAACATGGACTTTATTAAAAGAGGATGAAGATATCCTTGGTCGCTTCGAGAGAAAAATTCTTCGTAAGATTTTCGGTCCCGTTTGCGTTGACGAGTTTTGGAGGAGAAGATTCAATCACGAACTATACGAGCTGTACAGCAACATCGACCTAGTCAAAAAACTGCGTATTGGACGTCTGAGATGGCTAGGACATGTAGAGCGAATGGGCACCAACGCCCGCAGAGTCTTCGAATCTAACCCCGAGGGACGACGCAGTAGAGGGAATCATCGTAGGTGGCGCGCACAAGTTCAAGGGGACCTCGACCAACTTGGAGTGCGCAACTGGAGGCAATTAGCTAAAGACCGAGCTAAATGGAGAGGCTTGTTGGTTGAGGCCCAGGTTCACCCCGAACTGTAGCGCCACCTAAGTAAGTAAGTAAGGTGTATACAGCTAATGATCGCTCGTTAGGCATTCTGTCATTTTTACAATCTTCCCTGCTCGGATAGGTGCTAGAAAATGGTCTTGTGAAGTCTAGGTAAGGCGTTAAATAGTCTGTATTAGATATACTGCGTAGATATCTCTGCAGGATCGTGGTGTGACCCATTGCATTTGGTCTCCAGCTATCTGTTTGGCTTAATTTTCCGGCACTAAGAGCCGCCGATACTTGTATAAAGATGTCTAGCGGAAGCAGATTGAGAATGGCCTCGAGTCCTGCTGTAGCGATGCACGCTAGTCTTTGTACTTTTGTGATAGCAGCTAGGTTGTTTATTTTGCTAGCTGCCTGCCACCATACAAGACTGCCATACGTTAGTATTGGCTTTACTATAGCTGTACACATCCATAGGATGATTTTGGGGTTCGGTTCCCAAGTCTTCCCGAATATTCTATTGCACGAGTAAAAAGCTATCGTGGCTTTTTTGAATCTTTCGTTAATGTTTAGTCTCCAGTTCAGTTTCCTATCGAGCACCAGGCCAAGGTATATCGCACTACTGGAGATACTCAGGGGAGTACCCCTTACGGAAGGTGTTACGAATTGTGGAATTATTCTTTTGTTAGTGAATAGTACTAACTCTGTTTTCTGGGGATTAACCGCTAGCCCACATCTCTCCGTCCAGGAGTCAATGATTTCCAGCCCCCTTTCGATTTGTTCGCTCAGGGTCGGGAGAAATTTACCTGTTGCTAGCAGCACAACATCGTCTGCATAGGCTATGGCCTTGATGCCGCTGTTTTTCAGTTTAAGAAGGACTTCGTTCAGGACAATTACCCACAGCAGTGGGGATATAACCCCTCCTTGAGGGGTGCCTCTTGAGGCATAGACTTCAATTTTGTACCTCCGAGTTCAACTTTCATATGTCTTTCCTTTAGCATATTGACGATCTATTTTATCACGGAATTGTGAATATTAAGGTTCGTTAGAGTTCTATTGACTGCGTCCGTTTTGACATTGTTAAAGGCTCCTTCGATGTCTAGGAAAGCGGTTAGTGTATATTCTTTGTTTTTCAGTGATTTTTCTATTGAGCCGACAACACAGTGCAGCGCTGTCTCTACGCTTCTTCCTTTCATATAGGCGTGCTGCGCTGGGGATAAGTCACATGGGCGTAGCTTACTACGGATGCATATGTCAGCTAGTCTTTCAAAGGTCTTTAGGACAAAAGAGGTAAGACTTATTGGCCTAAAGTCCTTCACAGTAGTGTGGCTTGCCTTACCGGCATTGGGTATGAAGACCACTTCGACCTCTTTCCATGATCTAGGTATATACCCCCAAATGAGGCTGTTGAGGCACAGTTCTTTAAGTACCGGGATGATTGTGGTTATTGTTTTCTGTAGCATGATCGGGATAATCCCGTCGGGTCCTGGGGATTTAAAGGGAGAGAATGATCCGATTGCCCACTCAATTCTTTCCTCTGTGATAAAATCCGTCGGAGTTTCCGTTACAAAACTACTGTTGGTTTCGATGCTATTATCTGGATGGGTCGTACAACCCGGAAAGTGCGCTTTTAGCAGGAAGCTAAGTGATTCTGCACAGGATTCAGAATGTACTCCTATGACTCGCAATTCGTCCTTTCTGTAAAGTTTTTCAAAGACCCTGAAAATGAACTAGCACCGGCGAAGCCAGGTAAATCTTTCGTTTAATTAATTAAAACGCTTTCCATTTAGTTTACATATAAGTTTATTTGAAGCGCCTTCATTTGTCCTCCTCTTCATTATTCTATGAGACAATTATTTTCTTATTTTCTTTTGTTTTATAAATAAAAACATTTTATATATATATTATTAAAAAAAAAAACCATAACTTATTAACTTTAACTTATTATTCATTAAAAATAAATAAAATGCTACGTAAAATTGTATATATGTTTATTTTTAAAAATTATTTTTTATTTCCTTTTGATCTGATTTTTATTTTCCTAAATAATTATTTAATAATATATTAACTATATAAATATTTATTGTTTACATTATAACCTATTCTCTTTTGTTTAACCAATTTATATTATTTTCGTATTATTTATTTAAATGTTTAGCATCAAAATTATTGCAAAAATGATAGGTTTTCTCTTTACATTCACTATATTATTATTTACTTAAGCAATTTTTAAATTGTTACAATGTTTTCTTTTTTTTTTAATATGAAAAATGTTGTCCTCCTTTTAAGCTTCTTACAAATAATTATTAGTTATATTCAGGAATTTTATGTATTTTGATCATTGGCTGACAATAGTATGTAATTCGATTTTTTTTTTTTTTTGTTTTAATAATCTTCTTGTTCTTCCTTTTATCAGCGAGGTTATGATCCGAAAATAAGGCATCATAACCCTCCCACTTCACTGCATTTCTACTGATCCGCCTGTGGGGTTCGCCACATTTTGTTTTAATAATATTTCTAAAATTTTGCTAAGCATTTTATTTGTTTTGTTTAAATAAATTTTAAATAAATATTTTACCTATATGAGATGTATTTGTTTTTTTTTTCTTTTTTTGTAAATATAGAAATTATTTTGTAAAATTTTTGTTTAAATTTAAGCTTAATACGAAAAAAATTGTTTACATTTGATTTTTATTTTTGCTATAACAAAAGGATTAAAGCGTTTTTGTTTTTAAAGATGAAATGAAATGTTTCATGTTGTACGTTATAGTAAAGTTTTAGGATATATTTTTTTTTCTTCTTTTACTAATATATAAATAATTTATGTAATATGTTAAAAAACTTAAAAAAATGTTAATAAATATTAAGGCATATGAAATTATTTTGAATTTTAGTAAAAAATATTTTATTTTATGATTATATTTATATATAAATAATTTTTTATTTTTTTTTTGTTTTTGTAACGAGGAGTTATAAGTTTAAGTTTTCTTATAATATTTTTGGATTTTCTTTTTATTAGTATTGGTGTTTTAATCAATATTCTTTAAGACATTATATTATACATATTTTAAATAGTTAAAATTTGTTACTGGAGTAGATGAAGAAGTTCAATGAAAGAGTAATGAAAGTAGCACTAGGGTATGAAGGAGCGATAACGTTTACCTATTGTTACTCGTTTGTTAAGTTAGGTGAAGTGAAGTGAAGAACATTTTAGAGAAGCCATGTACGAGTAATAGCACTAATGTCAGTGTACTCTAAGGTCCAACTCGAAGTGAAAAAAAAAATGAAAATTTGCTTTTGTGACTAAGTCGGGTCTAGGCGCGCCATACAAATACAAATATTTGGCGCAACAGCTCTTTAAAGTGCCAGGGCCTAGCTTCTCGCAACCACTCATGTTGTGTGCCGAATCCGAACGGCGATTTGAGAAACTTTTTCGTGACAACAATACTCTCGGATGTTTGTCAGATGCTCGCGAGAGGTGGGACCGTGAAAAATTTTTTTTGGTATTTTCTGGGATTCGAACTTGGAACCTCATGCGTAGTGATCCGACACACTAACCACTTACGCCACGGCGCCCCTCACGAGGAGAAGGACGACGCGACCAAGAATGACTTCTACCAGCTCTTGGACAAGACGTATAAGCAATGCCCTTGCCACGACGTTAAAATTATTCTAGGTGATTTTAACGCAAAGCTAGGAAGAGAAGACGTCGTTAGTAGCGTGGTCGGAAAGCACAGCCTGCACGACATCACATCCGGCAACGGACTCAGGCTAATCGACTTTGCGGCGGGGCGAAACTTTGTCGTAGCTAGCACGCGGTTCCCACGTCTCGACATTCACAAAGGAACATGGCTCTCCTTTGATCGAAAAACTGTCAACCAAATCGATCACATTGCGATCGACGGAAGGCACTCTTCCAGTATTCTGGGTGTCCGGACCTTCCGAGGAGCAAACGTGGACTCGGATCACTACTGATATCCACAACGGAGCGAAATCAACGAAATACTGTGAGGGAATTTGACGTCGAAGAGCTGCAATCGCAAGAGACCGCCAGAAGCTTTGCCGATTGTGTTTCTTCCAATCTTAATCTAAGTCCTACGCCGCCAGCAGCAAATGCGGAAGACCAGTGGCAGCGCTGCCAACAAGCCATCAGAGATGCCGACTCTGATGTACTGGGTTTCTCTCGGCCACCACAACGAAACCCCTGGTTTGATGAGGAATACCGGCAAGCACACGTAGCAAAACAAGAGGCGTACAAAGCGGCGCTGCATAGAAGGACTAGAGCTGCTTACGAGCTCTACGTGCGCAGGAGAAAAGAGGAAGATCGACTTCCCAGAAAGAAGAAAAAAGAGCATGAGAAGCGCTCGATCGAGGCGGTTGAGAGACTTTATTGCAGGAATAATGTTCGAACATTTTACCAAAAGGTAAAAAGAACATGCCAGGGTTTGAAAGCCAGAACAGAAGCCTGCAGGGACGAAAATGGTAACATAGTAGTAGAATCGCAGTCGGTGCTGAGGATATGGAAGGAACACTTCTGCAGACTGTTAAACGGCGATGATGACCAATATTCCGCTGTCAGGCAGAATAAGCCATTCAACAGAGATGATGGCAGTCAAGATTCTCGTCAACCCGATCAGAATGAAGTGAGGATAGCGATATCTAAACTCAAATCCAACAAAGCTGCTGGAGCCGATGGCCTTGCCGCTGAACTTTTCAAGGCAGGAGGAGATGAATTGGTAAGGAGCATGCACCAGCTCATCTGTAAAATCTGGTCGAACGAAAGTATGCCCGATGAATGGAACCTCAGCATCGTCTGCCCAATCCTAAAGAAAGGAGACCCTCTAAACTGCGCTAATTACAGAGGTATAAGTCTCCTCAACATCGCATATAAGATCCTATCTGCCGTATTATGTGAACGCCTAAAACCGATCATCAACAACCTGATAGGTCCTTATCAGTACGGTTTCAGGCCGGGAAAGTCCACCATTGACCAAATATTCACACTACGGCAGATCTTGGAAAAAACCCATGAATATAAAATCGATACGCACCACCTCTTCATCGATTTCAAAGTTGCCTATGATAGCGTGTATAGAGACGAGGTATAAAGAGCCATGTCTAGTCTTGGCATCCCTGCCAAGCTCGTCCGTTTGTGCAGAATGACGATGGAGAACTCTCGCTGCTCCATCAAAGTCGATAAGAACATCACCGAACCATTTGATGTCAGGAAAGGTCTTAGACAATGTGACGCGCTATTGTGCGATCTCTTTAACATAGTAAGTACTTGACAGAATTGTACGAAACTCACAAGCCAACACCGGAGGTACAATCTTTTACAAATCTGTACAACTACTCGCTTATGCCGATGACATTGACATAATCGGAAGAACTCAGCGGGCAATCAATGGGGCATTTACGAGTATTGAGATCGAGGCAGCGGTCAATGAAAGCAAAACTAAATATATGCTGTCTACAAAAAAGGACACCCAACATCGCCATCTTGGACAGAACGCCAGAATAGACAGATATAACTTTGAGGTAGTAAAGGATTTTGTCTACCTAGGCTCTATGGTGAACTCCGCAAAAGACATCAGTTGGGAGATCACACGAAGAATTACTCTTGCCAATCGTTGTTTCTATGGGCTAAGAAGGCAATTGAGTAGCAAAGCCCTATCTCGAACTACTAAGGTAACTCCCTATAAGACTCTAATCATCCCAGTCCTGCTGTATGGCGCAGAGGCATGGGCTTTGACAAAACAGGATGAGGTTATTTCGAGAGAAAAGTTCTTCGAGCGATCTTTGGTCCCGTCTGCATAGACGGTGAGTGGAGGAGAAGGTACAATGCCTAACTATACGGCCTGTACAAGGACATCGACTTAGCCAGAAGAGTTCACATGCAGCGACTAAGATGGCTGGGTCATTTAGAGCGGACGGAGCCCAACGTTCCCGCAAAGAAAGTCTTCGAATCCACCCCGGGTGGACGGCGCAGTAGAGGACGACCTCGTGGTAGGTGGCGCAAACAAGTGGAGGTGGACCTCAACCAACTTGGCGTGCGCAACTTGAGGCAGCTGGCTCGTAACCGCGCTGGCTGGAGAGGTTTGTTGGTTGAGGCCCAGGTCCACCCCGGACTGTAGCGCCATCTAAGTAAGTAAGTAAGCTTTCTACTCGTGCAACAGAATTTTGGGGAAAACTTGGGGACCGAACCTCAAAATCATCCTATGGATGTATACAGCCATAGTTAGGTTATGGTGGTAAGCTGCCAGCAAAATTAACAACCCAAGTGCCATCACAAGAGTGCAAAAACTAGCATGCATCGCCACAACAAGTGCAATGAGTACGACACCTACAGCAGGACTCGAAGCCATTTTCAACCTGCTTCCGTTAGACATCTTTATACAAGCATTGGTGGCTATTAGTGCCATAAGATTAAGCCAAACAGATAGCTGGAGAACAAATGCAATGGTTCATACTGCGATCTTGCAGAGATATCTGGGCAATGTATCTAATACAGACTACACAACGCCATTCCTAGACTTCACGAGACCTTTCCTAAGCACCTATCCGAGCAGGAAAGAATGGAAAAACGACAGAAGGTCTAACGAGCGATTTATAGCTGTGTATACCGATGGATCCAAAATGGAGTGGATGCACCTTGGTGCAGGTATCTTCTCTGAAACGCTTGGTATCTCCCGGTCAGGCCGACTTCCGAACTGCAACAGCGTTTTCCAGGCAGAGGTCCTAGCAGTGGCAATAGCAGCCCGTGCGACTACGAGGAGAATATCTCAAGTGGATATCACCTTTTTCATCTACAGACAGCCAGAGATAAAAGCAATATCTGGTACAGGAGTAAAATCGAAGTTTGTGAAGTGTTGTAGAAGTGTTGTTGAAGAGCTCAATGTTCTTGAAACACAGCACGAGGTAAAGCTCTACGAGTAACCCTATCCAAAATGGTGCCGCTTCTGGACTGGCACAGAGACGATATGGTCAAGAAATACTGCTTTAAAAGAAAGTTCGAATCAAAGCTGAGCAACAAAAAGGATTGGAGCAGTGAGTCCGATAAGCACCAACTCAAACAACACACAATTAAATGGTACACGGACGGATCGAAAACATCTTCAGGCACTGGGGCGGGGGTGCACGGGCCCAGGAGCAGATACTCAGAATCACTGGGAATATTCTCCAGTATATTTGAAGCAGAAGTTCACGCGATCGAAAGATGCGCGCAATTCAACCTAGACAGAAAATATCGCGGGCAGGTCATCGCAATACTGTCAGACAGCCAAGCCGCTATCAAAGCACTGACCTCACACGAGATCAGATCCAAACTGGTAGGGGAATGCCTCACCAGGATCAACAAACTGGGAGAGGCAAATAAAGTAACTCTCTACTGGATAAAAGGTCACGTAGGAGTAGAGGGAAACGAAGCAGCTAATGAGCTATCAAGAAACGGATCAGACACGACGCTCCTTGGAGCAGAGCTCTTTTATGGGATAGGACAATACAAAATAAGGGAAGACTTAAGGAAAGAGGAGTGGGCGTCGTGGCGTAAGTGGTTAGTGTGTCGGATCACTACGCATGAGGTTCCAAGTTCGAATCCCAGAAAACACCAAACAGTTTTTTCACGGTCCCACCTCTCGCGAGCGTCTGACAAATATCCGTGAGTATTGTTGTCACGAAAAAGCTTCTCAAATCGCCGTTCGGATTCGGCACTAAACTGTAGGTGCCTTCCATTCGTGTGAAAAATATAACGCACACAACATGAGTGGTTGCGAGAAGCTAGGCCCTGGCACTTAAAGAGCTGTTGCGCCAAATATGTATGTATGTATGTAAGGAAAGAGGTAGAGAACAAATGGGCCAAGCATTGGAACGATATCCCCAACTAAGACAGGCGAAAGAGCATCTGGGGAAATACTACCAGAAAAGAAGTGGAACCTGCCTAAAAGTCAGCAAGAACCGACTTCGCATCTTGACGGTCATGTAAACGGGTCACTGCAGACTCAAGGAGTACCTCAGGAATACTGGGAATAGAGAGAGGCGATTCTGCAGGGACGTCGTAGAAACACTAATGCACCTTCTTATGGAATGCGAAGCACTGATCCACAAAAGAAGAAATCACTTAAGTGCATACATCCTATCAGAATTGGATCTACCTTTGCTGGATCCACTGAAAATACTCCGGTTTGCTGTAACAGCTGGACTAGAGGAAGTGCTCTAGACTGAGCATATCATCGACTAGAGCCTTAGTTTGGGGGGCACAATATATCTGCTAAATGTCGCAGTGCACTTGCACCTCACAATAAATAATTATCTATCTATCTATCTAAAGCTCTGCTGGGTCCCTGGTCATGAAGGCATACCCGGGAATGAGAAAGCCGACGAACTGGCTAAAGGAGGCTCAGCACTAAACTCGGACAAATCTGTCCCGCCTTGCACACTCAAACTCGAAGCTCTAACCGAGGCAAACAACAGGTGGACCTCTTTAGATACTTGTGTCACCACAAGTAAGCTATGGCCTACATTCGACGGAGCAAGAACCAATAGACTCACGCAGAGGGATAGAAAATCCGTTTCTACTGTCATAGGAGTCATTACGGGGCATATCACTATGTGATACCACATGAAAAAGCTACGTGTGATGAACGAAGACATTTTTAGAGACTGCGGTGACGAGGAGGTACAGGAGGACACTTGCTACTGCCCAGGCGCCTATCATTTAGGAAATATGTTCCTTGGACAATACTTCTTTAAGGATTTGGTAGATTTGTCTAACAGACCGATAAGCGACATCGTAAACTTCGTTAAATCCTCTGGATGGTTTGTATCTCGGGTGACGAATGATTCGGTCACCATAAGCAAGGAACTATTTGCTGATCACATGTTGACTAATTCTGGAGACAATTGGAAGGGAAGACCTTAAATCTTCGACGTTTATGAAGTTCGCTGTCAAAATATAATACAAGAAACCCCTTTACCTACTTCTAGCAAAGGCTTTTGACAAGGTGCTACTTGTTCGTGAATGAAGCCTGTCGGAAGTCGTAACAACCTTGTAACTAGCTGCGCCTTACGAAGAGTCAAAGCCAGAATCGATCTGGAACCGAACCAATCAGCGTCTTAAACCAGCTCAATTGCGTGCTGAAAAACTGACATAAAGCATAAGCAGTTTTGGACATCTCTAAAAACAAATGGCATATAGTAAACTTCAAAATGTATTCATCAGCGCCTAATAGACCAACTGCAAGCGATTAGAGTAGAACCAAAGTTCACTAAAACACGTCCACGCTAGAATCCAAAAACAAAGGAAGTGCAAACTATTAAAATCTGCATATGCATCAGGAAGACGAATGACATCCAATCCCACAATCATTTCTTAAAGAATATCGAAGTCGATTTGAAAGAAGTGCTTGCAGTATGCAGCACCTTACAAGTTTAATCAACTCTCCATTAACTCCTCGCCCACATCAATGGTACTGACCTTATTGCCGCCATCCGAACATGGCATCTTAATAATTTCACTATCACTCTGTAATGGCATAATTATACAAACAAACCCTTGTCCCGTTTGTGAATCCCTTGGATGTAAGGTGACCGCATTAAATCGATCTGTCTGGCCATCGGCGTATGTCTGCAGTCGCTGGTAGATCTCAGGATAATGCTTCCGCAGGATGACCCCTCGTCGATTTAAAATTGTCAAAATATTCGTTAGGATGACCTCGCGCTGAGATGGAGTGGAACGTTTTGCAGGATTAAATGTAAGGATTAGTATTTCCGTTGCCGGTTCGGGTACAACAACAATCTGTTGCTGGGATTGTTCCAACTCGGTCAGGATGGACTTGCACAATTTCAATTTGGCACAACGCGACACCAATTGGCGTTCCCACTTGACTGGTGCGGTGGCACTTCCAGGGGCTTCAGAGACCACGCATATAGCTACGTAGATTAGCATCTTAGAGTCTGGCTTATACTCGGTACTCAATTTGAGAAGTTCCGAGTATAGTTCCAATCCCATCTCGGCCGGCATCAGGTCAGGCCAACGAACGTAAGACGCCTCACCCATGCACTGGAAGCCGTGCTTGATGAAGCCCTCAGCTGATTCGGCACTGCGGAAGAGCGCTCGGACTACACCACGACCCTGTGAGAGGAAACCCTTGCGGGCCAGCAAGCTGAGATGGCGCTGGGTGTCAACGTCATCTTTGCAAGCGGACAGGACCTGCCGGCATAAGTTTGACGCTCGTGAATGCAGGCAGGCCTTGCGGTGTTTCTCCCAGTGTGCGCGGCGGCATTCTCGCGAGCAGTAGAGGTGGGAGCAGTTGTGACAGCTCTTGTAGAACTTTTTGGCATCTACCGGAGTGGCGGCCTGGTCGCACTTTGTGTTGCGGCATTTGATCTGCAACTCGGACGTGGTTTTCGATTCGCTGGAGTCCAGGCTGACTCTGCGCGGCGTCTGGACCGTTTCGGAATGGTAGTTGTTAACTGTTGTGGGGGGCTTGTTGATTTGCGGATTCTGAGACTGCTGCGACTGTTGTTGTTGTTGTTGTTGTTGTTGTTGCTGGCGTTGTTGTTGCTGTTGTTGCTGACGTTGGGCGTCTCCTTCACTGCGACGGCGGAAACGAGCTTGCTGTTCGGCTACTTGTAAGCTGCTCGGCGATGTGGACGATGTCATGCGGAGATTAACAGCCTCACTAGCTGTATCGCCTGCAAGTAAATAATAGAAAAAGAGTTTCCGAAGACCACAAAATAGAGAAAGAGAGAGAGAGAGAGACAAAGAATTTTCATTTAATGCGATGGATAAGAAGTGAAGGAATATATAGAGAGTTGATAGTGGCGGAGCTCTGAGCATGCGTCCAGCGCCCCCTATTCAACACACCAAGGTATCACACGCAAACTAATCGAACAGCAAAACTTAGGAAACTAAAAATGATTGGATTGTTGGCTTGAAATGTTGTAATTGCGTCTTCTTTGAGTGGTTTACTACGAGAAAAGCTTGGCGACGCGGTGGAAGGACAGATTTGTCTTCCAGTTGGAGGTCAAGTCAAATTTGTCCTTATCACCCCGGTTTTATACACAGAAAACACACACACACATATATATAGAAAAAAAACATGTCGTCTTTCAATGTATCACGGTATTTTTTTTTTTAAACAGAGAAACGGAAAGAATACAAAACTCAAAGTAAAAGAAAAACCAAAATAAAAAATAAATAAGTAACGAAAAAAAATGTTTTTTTCTTTATTTTGTATTTTTTGTCTGTTTTTTGGAACAAAACTTACAGGTTCATACCTGTGGACCTATATGTATCATTGGTGGCCGGCACCTGCGTCGTTGGTAATCCCAATAGTGAGGCTAATACATCTTCTAGCGATGCTGAGCTCATCGTACGTTCTGGCGCTAAGGGAAATTAAAAAAAAAAATGCAAAAGAGAGAGAGAGAGATGGATGGGTTTTTATATAGAATGAGCTGATCTCAAACTTTAAAAAAAAAATAGCAAAAATTTAAATTTATATTTTTTACGTTAATTTTAATTTAATTTAGTTTTTCTTTTTTTATTTAAAAATGGCAGCATTTAGAACGTATGAAGGTAGAGCTTTGAAGCAATGAAAACAGATGTGTGAACATTAAGATTTCAATTGAAAATGTCGAGTATATATTTATATTTATATTTCATTTAGAAAAATGCAACAACTGGTTAGTAGGATAGTAAAAAATGTTCCAAAAAATTTTAGTATAATGTTCATATGGCGCATATATAGACAAATGTGATGAAAATGAGAATAAATAACTGGCATATAATGTAACACAAATACAAATATTTACACAGACACATGTAATGAAATCATAAAGCAAATGTTGTTGTTTGAATCTAATGAGTAGTTGTGATAAATGTTTTGAAACACAATGTTAGTAATGCAGTTCAAGAGTCGTAAACTTGTCCAATGAAATATTGGTATGCCTGATTTTTACTGCTTTTTTTTTTAATTTTTGTGTTTATTTATTTTAATATTTTGACCATCTTGTCGGAACTGATTCTTTGCACGAGATAAAGAGTATTCTAAGTATTGACCCAGCATATGAGCTATTACTATGCTAAATTTCATCAAAATCCGTCCAGTAGTTCCTGTGTGATGCATGCACAGACATACAAAACGCCAGCGAACCTAAGATCAAAGGTGCGCAAGCTCTTTAATAAAGCAAAGTGTGACGGAGACTGGCAAACATACACCGAGCAATTAACAAGATACAACTTGGAAATCAGAAAAGCTAAAAGAAATAGCTTCATAGCATTCTGTGAGAACATAGCGTCAACCCCTTGCAGCGGCCAGGTTACACAAAGCACTAGTTAAGGAGAAAGCAGGCGCGCCAGGCTCACTGAAAAAGCAAGATGGCAGCTATACCGAAGATGAAGAGCAGAGGGCCCTTCTAATATTAGAGACACACTTCCCGGGTAGCTCAATCTACAGCAGCTCAGTTGTACTAGGAAGACATAAAAGGCCCAGGAGAGAGGACTGGGCGATGGCAAGAGACATCTGCACGAATCAAAGGCTAAGTTGGGCTCTGAACACCATCCAGCCGTTTTAAGCACCGGGAGCGGGCGGAATATTCCCTGCCCTACTACAACAAGGCCAGGAAATTATAATGCCACACCTCCTAGGACTATTGAGAAGCAGCGTTGCACTTGGGCATTTACCAAGAATATGGAGCAGGGCAAAGGGCACTACTTCACCAAAATCCTTTAGACCCATCAGCTTGACCTCATTCATGTTAAAGACGCTAGAAAAGGTCGTAAGATAATCACCTAAGAATGACTGTGCTGGGAAGAATACCTCTCCACCACAATCAACATGCCTACAGAGCAGGAAGATCCACCGAAACTGCGCTCTATTAGCTGACAAGTTGGCTTCAGGATACACTGGAGAGCAAGGAAACAGCAGTATGCTCATTTCTAGACATCGAAGGAGCCTTCGATAATACCTCCCATGAAGCAATTAGGAGGGGTCTCGAAATAAAAGGAGTAAATCACACCACAAGTAACTGGATGTGTGAGATGCTAAGAACTAGGACTGCTGAGGTGGGTCAAAAAACCATCACAATAAGCACCACTAGAGGCTGTCCACAAGGAGGGGTATTATCACCATTGATGTGGAGCCTAGCAGCAGATGAACTACTGCACAAATTGACAGGTGCCGGCATCACATGCCAGGGGTATGCCGACGATATAGTCATTGTCGCAAGAGGGAATTTTGAACGAACGCTATGCGCTGTGTGATTCGTAGACCCCTCATTCAGAGGGGTCTACGAATCACACAGAAGTGGTGTAAAACTGTAGGACTTAGAGTGAACCCTACCAAAACCACTGTGATACCCTTCACCAAGAAAAGACAGTTAAAGCGTATGCAACCCATCCTGTTGGAAGGAGTCAGGGTTGACCCACAAAAACAGGTCAAGTATCTAGGTCTAAAGCTAGACAGTAAACTCCTCTGTAGAGAACATGTTGAAACTGTGGTAACCAAAGCCACCAGAGCACTTATGGTGTGCAGAAACATTTCAGGAAAGATTTGGGGTTGTAGCCCAGCTACACTGAGGTGGATGTACCTGATGATAGCAAGACCCATCACCACTTACGGGGCAGTGGCATGGGTTAACAGAACTAGACTAACCACGACGAGGACATCCCTCAACAGCAGTAGAAGTGATCGTAGGTATACCTCCGCCACACATAGTGCTAGAGCGAATCGCCAAGGAGACCATATTGAGAATCAGCAAAGAGGGCATCGGGAAAGGAACATGCATCGCAAACAAAGAGCGAGTAACCCTATCCAAATCGGTGCCGCTTCTGGATTGGCCCAGAGATGATATGGTCAAGATATACTGCTTTGAAAGGAAATTTTACTGGAGTAGCGAATCCGATAAATACCAACTCAAACAACACACAATTAAATGGTACACAGACGGATCGAAAACATCTACTGGTACTGGGGTAGGAGTGTACTGGCCCAGGACCAGATACTCAGAATCACTGGGAATATTCCCCAGTATATTTCAAGCAGAAGTTCACGCGATCGAAAGGTGCGTGCAATTCAACTTAGATAGGAAATATCGCGGGCAGGACATCGCGATACTATCAGACAGCCAAGCCGCTATTAAAGCACTGACCTCGCATGAGATCAGATCCAAACTGGTATGGGAATGTCTCACCAAGATCAACAAACTGAGAGAAACAAACAAAGTAATTCTCTACTGGATACCAGGACATGTAGGAGTGGAGGAGAACGAAGCAGCTGATGAACTAGCTAGAAACGGATCAGACACGCCGTTCCTTGGACCAGAACCCTTCTATGGGATAGGACCCCACAAAATAAGGGAAGACTTAAGGAAAGAAGAAGAGAACAAATGGGCCAAGCATTGGGACGATATCCCCCAAATAAGACAGGCAATGGAACTTCTGGGGAAATAGAACCAGAAAAGAAGCAGAGCCTGCCTAAGAGTTAGTAAGAATCGGCTTCTCATTTTGGCGGGAATGTTAACAGGTCACTGCAGACTTAAGGAGCACCTTAGGAAACTGGGAATAGAGGGAGACGGACACTGCAGATTCTGCAGGGACTTCACAGAAACACCAGCGCACCTTCTTATGGAATGCGAAGCACTGATCCACAAAAGAAGGAATCACCTTGGTCCCTACCTCCTATCAGAAACGGATTTACCTTTGCTGGATCCACTGAAGATACTCCGGTTTGCTGTAGCAACTGGACTGGAGGAAGTGCACTAGACCGAGTATATCATCGGTTAGAGCCTTAGTGAGGGGAGCACAATAGATCTTTTATAGGTCGCAGTGCACTTGCAGCTCTCAATAATATACATCTAAGTATCTATCTATGCACAGACAGACAAAAATTTCAAATTTAATTTCTATCGGTTCCAAATAACCCCCAAATAAATTTTTTGTTTGTCTGCTCCGACATAAGATTGAAGTAATCACGTCACAGAGTACACAGAAAATCTGCTGGTATTTGGCAAGTACAGGGTGTCCGCCGGGAATGTATACTACTTTGTTTTGCCGCCATTTTGGTAAACATTAGTCTTGACAGTTCATATTTGGCAGTCGTGAAGTAGATACGTGGCAAATTTATTATGGAAAAATATTCGATAAACCAACGTGTTTTAATCGTTAAAACATTTTATCAAAATCAATCATCGATAACTGTGACGATGAGAAAGTTACGTGAAATTTTTGGGAGAAACAACGTGCCAACAAAACGCACTATTTATCGTGTAGTGAATGATTTCGAAGAAAGAGGGTCTGTAGGTGATAGGCCCAAGCATGGGCCACAACGTACTGCAAGATCGGCTGAAAACATTACTGCTGTTCAAGGAAGTGTTCAAAACAATCCATCAACCTCAATTCGACGCCGTGCTCAGGAGCTTGGTCTTCAAAGAACAACTTTGGCCACAATTTTGCACAAGGATTTGCATTTGTTTCCATTTAAGATTCAGTTTGGGCTTTATTAACATGTGGTATCAACCAGACGGTGCCACATCGCATACAGCCAGGATTACAATGGAATTACTGTGAGACCTCTTTCCACAACAAGTTATTTCAAAAAATGGTGATGTTGATTGGCCTCCACGGTCGCCTGATTTGACTGCTCCTGACTTCTTTTTGTGGGGATATCTGAAACGCAAGGTTTATGCAAACAAACCAGAAACGCTTGAGCAACTCAAACAAAATATTCGTGATGAAATTAATGAAATACCGCGTGAAATGTGTGAGAATGTAATGGAAAATGTGCTCAAAAGGGCTCGCTTTTGTGAGACAGCAGAGGCGGACATTTACCTGATATTGTATTCCATACATAATTGCCGACATTAAATAAAACATTTATCAATATAAGATCCATTCTCTTTCATTTAATCAAAAATTATAAACAAACAAAGTAGTATACCTTCCCGGCGGACACCCTGTATAATATATTCTTTGATACTTTTTACATACGAGTACATATTACTTTAAATGTGGCTTGTAAAGGGTGACCAGATAGCAATGATACTTTTTCCAATTGTTATGTTTCAGCAGGTATCGTTTCACGCTTGCCAAACGTGCGGAAATTATAAAAATAAATATTATCTAAATATGCCAAACCTGTCTACACTTGTTTTGTGGATTTGGAAAATGCATATGATAGGGTTCCTCGAGGCAAACTCTGGAGTGTTCTGCAGGAGTATGGGATTGATGGTTCCCTGTTAAAGGCGATTCAGTCTTTATATACAAACTGTAAAAGCTGTGTTCGGATAAACGGTGTTAAATCAATACCTTTCACTGTGGGCGTTGGACTCCGCCAGGGGTGCGTTCTGTCACCTCTCCTCTTCATTGTATATATGGATTGGATGTTGCAGCGCAGCCGTGGCGGGGAATGTTTCAAAGTGGGAGACCTAAGGATTAGTCATCTGCTCTTTGCGGATGATTTGGTCATCCTTGGGTCCTCTCAAACCGAACTTCAGCGCGCACTCGAAAGGTTTGTAGCCGTTTGTGATGATGCTGGAATGAAGATCAACGTGAACAAATCGGAAGTAATGGTCGTTTCCAAAAAAACCCATTCAGTGCACTCTGCATGTTAGTGGAGTTCCACTGAAGCAGGTGGGGAAGTTTAAGTACCTCGGGGTTTTATTCACGAGTGATGGGACGAGCAATGCCGAGTTATCCTGTAGAATTGGTCAGGCTGGATCAATTTTGAGAGAGCTTGGCCAATCTGTTATAAGGAAGGCCGAACTTAGTATTCAAGCTAAGCTACCGGTTTTTAACTTGGTGTATGTTCCAACTCTCACCTATGGTCATGAAATTTGGGTAGTGACCGAAAGAATAAGATCGCGGATACAAGCTGCCGAAATGAGGCTCCTTCGCGGTGTTGTTGGAATAACTCGTAGGGATCGAGTGCGCAACACCAGAGTACGCGAGGCGCTCAACGTTGAGCAGCTACTTCTCCGAACGGAACGATCTATGCTTCGATGATTTGGTCACGTAGTTCGTATGCCCCCAGACTGGCTTCCAAGACGCGCCATGGTTGCCGTGCCATCAGGTAGACGACTTCGCGGAAGGCCAAGAAATAGATGGTTGGATCAAGTCCGACATCTCTCTTGGAGCCGCTTAGGGATTCTCCCTGATGAATTGGAGTCAATGGCGGAGGATCGAGAAGGATGGAGAGTCCACCTGAGCATCCTACCCCCGCGACCCTCATGAATAGCGGGCCATTGAAAATGAATGAATGAATGAATATTATCTAAATACCGGTTCAGTTGTAAATACGCAACGTGAATTTTGTCGTGAGGTCGGTCGTCATCATGGTTTCAGTGTGCAGGCAATTCGTCGCACCGTGGAAAAGTTTGAGTGTAAGTACACTCTTAAGTCACCAACCAGACAGAGATTGGTACGAAATGAAGAAAACATAGGCGCCGTAGCGGCCAGAATCGAAGAAGACATCGATTCGGCGCCGATCAGCTGAATTGAGCATCGCCAAATAGTCGGACCGACTTTTTGTGGCCAGAGCTCGAAAACATCGATATATCCGAGCTGTGGTTCCAACAAGACTGCGCTTCATGCCATACAAGCGACGAAACGCTCAAAGTTGCTCCGCTCGATTATTTTCTCTGGGGCTACGCCAAGTTCTTAGTCTAACGCTAACAAGCCAACCACTTTGGACGAGCTCGAGGCCAACATTCGAGACGCTATTGCCAGAATAACGCACCCCTGCCAGAGTGCCCGAAACATGTAACAAAAACTCAAATTTTTAACTTATTTCGTCAGCACTCAAATTTTGGTATATCATCTAGTATATGGTATACTGGTGAATCTTCCCCGTTTGGCGGATTCTTGGTGGCAGCAGATGAGAGAGGGGGGGAAGAGTGCTTTTCTCACTAGAGCACTTCTTCCTGTTCCAGGCGGCAGCGGACGAATTCCCTAGACGGAGTCAACGGTGGCGTCTATAGTTCCAGTTAGGTTGAACTTAGTGAATACCTTACGCGAGCTGCTTCGACGTATTCGGATCACAGGTCGGTAAGGAATTTCCAATGTTGGTCAGGACATTGGAATAGAGATGGTGGCGGAGGAGCCCTTAATGGGCCAACGGCAGCGCTCATACTCCCGTAGTGGACTACTGGCACCAGTGTACCCGGCCCCTCGTCCTAGGGGAATAATTAAGGAACTGGCCCTCCAGGTTGGGGGTTGTGCCGTCGGGGTAACTTCCCTACCACGTAAAAAACGCATGGTTCCGAAACAACCAAAAGTCTCGGATAAGGATGACCCAACTAATGACGACCCCAGCAAACGAAATAAGGACAACGACCTTCGGATCTGTACGTGGAATGTTCTGTCCCTTTACAGACCACGTGCAGCCGAACAACTAGCAGAGGCCCTAGACTGCTATAAAGCAGATATTACCGCCATCCAGGAAGTGCGATGGGATGGGCCAGGCAAAAAGAGGATGAAAAACTGTGACATCTACTACGGTGATTGCTACAGAGGCAACAGGCAACGCTTATTCGGATGCGGATTTGTCATACGCGGCAGACTTAGGCAAGAAGTCTTAAGCTTCCGACACGTGAGCGAGCGTATTATGACGATCCGGATCAAGGCTAAATTCGCTAACATAAGCCTAATATGTGTTCATGCCCCCACAGAAGAAAAGGACCCTGCCTCCAAAGAGTGTTTCTACGAGCTCCTCGACAAAACATACGAGCAATGTCCTAAATACGACGTTAAGATCGTATTGGGCGATTTTAACGCCAAAATAGGAAAGGAGGACGTCTTCGGTAGAGCAGTCGGTAAGCATAGCCTACACGACACCACGTCTGATAACGGACTAAGGCTAATTGATTTCGCTGTGGAGCGAAATGTCACCATAGCAAGCACATGGTTTCCTCATCTCGATATTCATAAGCAGACATGGCGGTCCAATGATCATGTCACGATCAACCAAATTGATCATATTGCGATCGACGCAAGGCATGCCTTCAGTATTCTGGATGTCCGGACCTTCCGAGCGGCCAACATAGACTCGGATCATTACCTTGTTGTAGCCAAGGTACGAATGCGGATATCCCAATCTGAGCAACAAAGAAGAATTACTGTGAGAAAATTTAACGTCGAAAAGCTACAATCGCAAGAGACCGCCAGACTCTTCGCTGAACGCGTATCCCGAAATCTCTCAATCACCCCTATGCCGCCAGCATCAAGTGCCGAAGACCAGTGGCAACGCTGCCAACATGCCATCAGAAACGCCGCGACTGATGTGCTGGGTCTCGCTCGCCCACCACCGCGAAACCCCTGGTTTGACGAAGAATGCCGGCGAGTGCATGCAGCAAAACAAGAGGCATACAAAGCGGCGCTGCAAAGGAAGACGAGAGCTGCTCGTGAGCTCTACGAGCAAAAGAGACGGGAAGAACATCGGCTTCTCCAAAAGAAGAAGAAAGAGCATGAGAAGCGCGCGTTTGAGAATATCGAGAGTCTATACTCCAGGAACAATGTACGGAAGTTTTACCAAAAGGTAAAAAGAACGTGTCAGAGAAGTAATACCCGTACAGAAACCTGTAGAGATGAGAATGGAAACCTCGTAGTAGAATCACAGTCGGTGCTGAGAATATGGAAAAACTACTTCTGCAGACTGTATAACGGCGACGAAGACCAACATCCCGCTGTCAGGCAGAATGAACCATTCAACATGGACGATGATAGTCAACATTTCCGTCCACCTGACCAAAACGAAGTGAGGATAGCAATGTCCAAGCTAAAATCGAACAAGGCTGCTGGACCTGACGGTTTACCGGCCGAACTTTTCAAGGCAGCTGGGGATGAATTGGTAGAGTGCATACACCAACTCATTTCTAATATTTGGTCAGAGGAGTGTATGCCTGATGAATGGAATCTCAGCATCGTTTGCCCGATCCACAAGAAAGGAGACCCCCTCAACTGCGCCAATTATAGAGGCATCAGTCTCCTCAACATCGCGCACAAGATCTTTTCTGCGATATTGTGTGAACGCCTGAAACCTTTTATCAACAGCCTGATTGGACCCTATCAGTGCGGTTTCAGGCCAGGAAAGTCCACCATCGATCAAATCTTCACACTTCGGCAGAACCTGGAGGAAACCCAAGAATTCCAAATCGATACTCACCACCTCTTTATCGATTTCAAGGCCGCCTATGACAGCATCTATAGAGAAGAGCTTTATAGAGCCATGTCTAGTTTTGACATCCCTGCCAAACTTGTCCGTCTGTGCAGGCTGACGATGGAGAACGCTCGCTGCTCCATCAAGGTCGGTAATGACCTCACCGAGACCTTTGATGTCAAAAAAGGCTTTAGACAAGGTGACGCGCTGTCATGTGACTTCTTCAATATTGTACTTGAACGGATTGTGCGGAACTCACAAGCCAACACCGGAGGCACAATCTATTACAAGTCTGTACAACTGCTTGCATACGCCGACGATATAGACATTATCGGAAGATCTCAGCCGGCTGTCACCGGTGCTTTTGCAAGCATTGAGGCGGAAGCGGCCAAAATGGGTTTGGCGATAAACGAGGGCAAAACCAAGTATATGCTGTCAACTAGAAGGGAAAACCAACATCGACGAATTGGACAAAACGTCACCGTGGGCAGCTATAACTTCGAGGTAGTAAGGGACTTTGTCTACCTTGGCTCTGCTATAAATTCAGCAAACAAAATCAGCGCAGAAATCAATCGAAGAATAACTCTTGCCAATCGCTGTTTTTTTGGGCTTATAAGGCAATTCAACAGTAAAGCCCTTTCTCGAACAACTAAGAAGACTCTATATAAGACCTTGATCATCCCAGTCCTGCTTTACGGCGCTGAAACATGGACTTTATTAAAAGAGGATGAAGATATCCTAGGTCGCTTCGAGAGAAAAATTCTTCGTAAGATTTTCGGTCCCGTTTGCGTTGACGGGTTTTGGAGGAGAAGATTCAATCACGAACTATACGAGCTGTACAGCGACATCGACCTAGTCAAAAAACTGCGTATTGGACGTCTGAGATGGCTAGGACATGTAGAGCGAATGGACACCAACGCTCCGGCCCGCAGAGTCTTCGAATCTAACCCCGAGGGACGACGCAGTAGAGGGAATTATCGCCGTAGGTGGCGCGCACAAGTTCAAGGGGACCTCGACCAACTTGGAGTGCGCAACTGGAGGCAATTAGCTAAAGACCGAGCTAAATGGAGAGACTTGTTGGTTGAGGCCCAGGTTCACCCCGAACTGTAGCGCTACCTAAGTAAGTAAGTAAGTGAATCTAGAACTGAAATGCCAGAACAAAATTCCGGTCGCAACACCTTGCCAGAGCGCGTCAAAGCGCATTGTGCGTGAGGGGCCTTTTCAATGGTTTGTGTAAGGAATTGTTGCATATCTTCAAAAATATGTAAATGATTAAAAATATTTCAACTGATTCTGAAAGATTATCCAAAGATCTTTGATACCGTGTATTAAGTTTTTGTCCTAACATTTATACTTTCGAAAATATTCGATTTTAAGGCCCAACATTTCGAAATGAGCCAAATACTTTTTCTGCTCATGATGTTTCAACACTTAAAGTAACATAAGAGATTTGTTTTTTTGGTTTTTATTTTCAGTAAGTCCAATCATTAGTTGTTAAATCTGCAATTTAGAAAAAAAAGTCTTCACCATAAGTCAAAATACATTGCATTACTCATTTTAAAATATGCGTAAATATGAGACGAGTTTGTTGAGAAGTACAAATAAATTAAAACGATTTTTCTATTCAATTTACAGCACTTTTAATCTGTCTGTTAATACAATCATAATAAAACTATAAAATTAAAATTTATTTTGAGTAATAATTAACAAAATAGATTTTTCACCATTCTCCTTCGCTGAAGAGATTTCCCTCATTATTGGATTCTTCGTCTCTGCAATAGCTACGTCCGTTGTCTGGAAAATATATTTAATCAGCCTACCTATGCGCGCTGGTTAGTAAAATATCATGACAACTTGATGAGAGTTGATGAGACACATCTTGGGTTAACACATCAATTGGAAAAGGGATGCTTCGGCGTTAAGATATCCAAAAGGCAGCTTTCTCAAGGCAGCCAGTGGACTTGACTTTAGAGCAAACCGTGAATGCTGATGCTGCACGGCTTTTAATAGGTGCTAAGCACTTTGAAAACTCAATATCAGCTCGACAACGTTGGTCAAAAAGTCATGCCATTCGGTCATCTTATGTTTATGAAGATCCATGTTTAAAAAAAGCGCGAGACATAATTGCTGATTTGGAAATAAATAAAATGAAAAATAATTGCATTCGTCTGGAGATATTTATGAAGACTGTCAAGCATAATATGAATTCATTTGGATTGGATCTTAATAAAGAACATTTTTATAATGTAGGCACAGGCAGACCCGCATCAGAAACAGTAGCTAAATTTGTATTAGGTATCGAGGACCTAGGCAACGATTTAAAAACAATTGTTATTTCTGAATGTGGTGTAAATGCAGAACGTTTTGAAAAAACTATGAAGAGAAATGTAATACTTAATTTCTTAAGCGAAAACAAAAAGAAAAAAAGTAAAAATTGGCGGTAAGATACAAAATATGGACATTGCTAAGGTATTGTCGTATCCCTTGACTCCAGTCCGGAAACGGAACGGAACGGAAACATACGCCTCGGATACGGACTGATCATTTGTTGACGACCTTTGGCTATCGGACACGGACAACGATCGGATTCTGGAACGTTAAGACCCTCCTGGACTCACTCAAGGAAGGGCCTTATAACGCCAGATTCCTCCAATTGGAGCGCGAATTCGCACGGTATAAAATCGACATCTTAGGGCTGAGCGAGATAAGATGGTACGATGCTGGGGAATACATCTCCCCAACAAAAAGCACTGTCATGCTCTACTCTGGTAAACCAGCTGGAAGTGCACGGAGTTCTGGCGTAGGACTCATGCTAACTCCAGCAGCACGTAGTAGCCTCATATCCTGGAAACCCCATAGTGACCGGATATTGACGGCTAGGTTCCAGAGTAGAGTTAGAAAAATTACCATCATACAGTGTTATGCTCCGACTCTAGACGCGACTGAGGATGAAAAGGATAATTTTTATAGCCACTTAGGTGCCGCCTACAACCAAACGCCTAATGGGGACATCGTAATGGTAATGGGAGATCTCAATGCCAAGGTGGGTAGCGACAACACCATGCTTAAGCACGTGATGGGAGTTCACGGCGTGGGAGACCGTAATGACAATGGTGAGCGGTTTGTGGACTTCTGCAATACCAACCGCCTAGTCATCGGAGGTACGCTGTTTAAGCATAACACCTGCCATAAGATCAGTTGGGTCTCTACTGATAGGCAACGAACATCCAACCAGATCGACCACATTGCGATCAGTCGCCGCTTTAGAAATTGTCTCCTGGACGTCCGAAACAGACGTGGAGCTGACGTCGGACAAGAACGAGATCCCCATCTTATGGTAGCTCATTTACGTCTTCGTACTGCATCCGTCAACAGCAACCGCTCAAACCTGCTTAACATCACCAGGTTTAATATCGACAGGCTCAAGGTTCCCCAAGTGCGCCAACAGTTCAGGGACCATCTTGCCTTAGAAGCAGAAGCAATCAGCAGCATAGAGAACATGGATGACCACTGGAATGCTGTGAAAAATGCTTTTGCGACTGGGGCACGCACGTATGTCGGTAAAAAGCAGAAACACCACCGCACATTTCTTTCTACAGACACCTGGAGACGGATCGATGAGCGTACAGCAATCAAGGCTCGGATTGCAGCGGCCTCAGCAGTAGAGAGAACCGAGCTTGAAGCCCAATACCGTGCGAAGAAGAAAGAAGTGCAGCGTAGTGTGAGACGTGACAAGCGTCAACATGTCAACTCACTGGCCTCAAGGGCTGAAGAAGCAGCGAGTAGGTGCGACAGTAGGACTGTTTACAACATCACTAAGGAGCTCATTGGTGGTCGAAACTCCAAACAACATCCAGTGAAGAGTCTAGACGGTGACCTTCTGATTTCGGATGAGGATCAGCTCACTAGATGGAGAGAACATTTTGCTGCAGTGCTAAATCACTTAGACGACGGCGGTATGATCTTGAATTCGAATGAGCAGTTCGAAGCAACAAATTTCCGAATTCGCACCGTACCTCCCAGTAAAGCTGAAATAATAACAGCAATCAAGTCCCTCAAGAAAAACAAAGCGGTGGGTATTGATGGCATCCCTGCCGAGCTATTTCAAGCGCCGCCAAATACATCGGCAGATTTGCTGCATCCGCTAATACGGAGAGCTTGGGATAGTGAACAATTTCCACAGGAGTGGAAAAGGGGGATGATCATTAAGCTTCCAAAGAAGGGTAACTTGATGGAGTGCGGTAACTGGAGAGGTATATGTGTTCTTCCAGCTGTAGCCAAAATAATAGCTAGAATAATTCTAGAACGAATCAAAGATCATTTAGATTCAACTCTCGATGTCGAACAGGCAGGCTTTCGCGCTGGATCCTCCTGCATCGACCACATAAACACCTTACGGATCATAATCGAACAATGCGTTGAGTATAGGTCTCCGCTACATTTACTGTTTATCGACTTCGAGAAGGCTTTCGACAGCTTGAATCGAGATGCTATCTGGCTGGCCTTGCGCAGGAGAGGCATTCCAGAAAAGCTTATAGCTATTATCAAGGCTACATATGAGGACGGCATGTGTCACGTCGTGCACAATGGTAAGGTGTCGGAGGACTTTGAAGTCCAAAGTGGAGTACGTCAAGGGTGCATACTGTCCCCACTATTGTTCTTGGTGGTTATCAGCGATGTACTCCGTGCAGCATTGACGGAAGCTAATTCTGGAATTCGTTGGACTATGACATCTTACCTTAAACACCTAGATTACGCTGACGATGTTTGTCTACTTTCACATCGGATAATGGATCTTCATTTGATGGCCCAAAATCTAGAAGCTGAGGCAAACAAAGTGGGGCTAAAAATAAACACAGCCAAAACAAAAGCCCTGAGTACTTCCAATACCCGCGCTCAACTTAACATTGCCGGAAAGCAAGTCGAGAAAGTTGATAACTTTCTATATTTAGGAAGTGTCGTCTCGGCTAATCGCGGTGGCACCGAACTGGATGTGTGCAGCAGAATCGGGAAGGCTAAAGCTGCGTTCGGAATGCTGTCCAAAATCTGGAGAAGCAATGTTATTAGCTTAAGAACCAAGCTACGACTGTTCCGCTCCAACGTAGAATCAGTGCTGCTTTATGGGTGCAGTACCTGGAAGGTGGACACCATTAACACACGCAAGCTGCAAGTCTTCGTAAACAAATGCTTAAGAATCATCTTGAGGATTTTTTGGCCGAACCGCATCTCCAACGAACAACTTTATCTGAGAACGGGCCAAGAACCTATAAGCATTACTATACGAAGAAGAAAGTGGCAATGGATTGGACACACCCTACGGCGCGAAGACAACTCCATTGCGAAATACGCCATGCAGTGGAATCCGCTCACCCAGGCAGGCAGAATAGCGGGACGCCATAGGCAAACGTGGCGCAGAACAGTTGAGGAGGAATCGAGCTCTTTAGGAATGAGTTGGAGGCAGCTCAAACGCCTTGCAGAACTCCGAACACGATGGCGCGCAGGCGTGGTTGACGCCCTATGCCCCCCGAGGGGTTAAAGGACATAAGTGAAGTAAGTTGACTCCAGTCCCAACTGCTCTATGTCATTTAGATGGAACCATAAGCAAAACTGACTAAACAACTTTGATTAAATTATTGGAAAAGAGAGTAAGCAGCCAAGCACCGACAAATATCGAAGTTGTTGTTCTCGATGGATTTTTCATGTTGCATTTGGTGAAAGATATTCCAAAAATGTTTGGAAATATATCAAAGAAAATTTTGCAAACGGTCACGCTGTTCAGTGCTGATGGAATAGACATGATTTTCAATCGTTATTTTTCGCCATCAATTAAGGACTATGAGCACAATTCAAGATATGACACTGAATTAGAATATGACATTTCAGGACCCGACCAAATACGACCTCCTGATTTCATTAAAGAACTTAGAAATAACAAATTCAATGTGGCTCTAGTACAATTTTTAATACAACACTGGGAGAGTGATGAACTAATACCATTTATAGGCAACAAACCAATTTATTTGAATTATGACTTATGTTATCGCTTTGAATGCCATAATAATAAAAGAATAAAACTAATTGACAACACTTACTCCTGCGAAGAACATGAAGAAGCGGATACAAAAATAATTTATCACATAACTAAAATAAAATATGAATCGAACATTTTGGTAAGATGCTCTGATACGGATGTTCTTTTACTACTTCTTCTAAACATGAAACATCTGAAAAAGTTCAATAAAGATTTGGAGGTTGGTGTTGGGAACTATCAACGATACATTTATGTATCCAAATTATACCTTTCCATAAAATAACCACTATCAAGTTCCTTGCCTGGTTTTCATGCGACAACTGGCTGCGATTATAATCCAGCAATTTTAAGGAAAGGAAAATTAAAACCGTGGAAACTAATGGAAAGGTCCTTAGAATATCAAATAGCGCTCGCTAAGCTAGGAGAAACCGATTTTGTTTCAAGAGAAGCGACCTTTAAAGTTATTGAAATCTTTGTGTGTCACATGTATAACATCAGAAATACGGAAACGGTAGAAGACGCAAGATTTGAAATACCATATTTAATAACACGTATAAGGTAAAGGATCTGAAAGAATAATTTGACGTTAAGCTCTAAAGTTTCGATACTTCGAGTTTTCCACCCTGTCCATCTGAACTACGCCAACAATACGCTCAATATATAACTTCTATCTGGAACAATGCTTTTTCTAAAAATCCTACCACTTTGTTACCAAAGCAGAACGGATGGCTAGAAAATAATGGAAGTTATGATTTTATGTGGTTTGAAGGAGATCAGCATCTGTAAATGATGTCATCATTCAACCATCAACTGAAAAGGAATTTGAATTAGGTACATCTTGATTTCACAACCGCTGATATGTATGCACCTTACAAATGATATTTAACTATATTTTCCAGATAACGGACGTAACTATTGCAGTGACGAAGAATCTAATGATGAGGTCAATCTCTTCAGCGAAGGAGAATGACGAAAAATCGATTTTGTTAATTACTACTCGAAATAAATTCTAATTTTATAGTTTTACTAGCGTTGCCCCGTCCGCTTCGCTAGACGTTTCCTTTATTTGTTTGCTAAATTAGAAAACATTTCTTTTTTTCTTTCAAATGAATTTACAATATTTACAATTTACTCTGTAAACAATATTTTTGGTTTTTCCTTCATGTGCGAACACAAACAAATCGGCAGGTTTCCCTACACGTGAACAGGCTACATACAATTGTCCATGTGAGAAACAATTATTTTCTAAATTCAAATCACACGCTTGCAAAGATTATCCCTGCGCTTTATTGATGGTCATTACAAAAGCCAGTCGCACTGGAAACTGCAAATGTTTGAATTCGAATGGCATGTCTGCTGGTATCATCGGTATACGTGGAATTAAAACGTCTTCTTCTTCTTCCTTTTATCAGCGAGGCTATGATCCGAAAACAAGGGATCACAGCCCTCCCACTTCACTGCATTTCTACTGATCCGCCTGTGGGGTTCGCCTATTTGACCTCAGAAAATATCGGCAGGCCTGCCGATTTTGGATCACTCGGTTACTGAGGCCAATGAAATGCCGATGTCGTCGCATTTGTCTGATCCAGGCGTTTATAGGCCTGCCTTTCCTACATCGCGATGTCTTTGGAACGTGCATAGATATTGCCTTTTTAACAGGGTTCAAATGATCTCTTCTTTGAACGTGGCAATACCAGCTGAGCCGGTCGCGCTCTAATTTGTGTACGATGGTTTCCTTGATGTGAAAGCTTCCACGGATCTTCGAACTTCTTATTCGATCAAGCTTGGTCACTCCTGCTGTCATGCGAAGCATCTTCATCTCAGCTGCCGTTAATTTACTCTCATACTTTTTGTACATCGTCCAACATTGTGAACCGTATGTGAGCGCTGGACGTACAACTGCGGTGTAGAGCCTTCCTTTCAACTTAGGGGGCATTTTTCTGTCACAGAAGATAGCGGAATTTTCTCGCCACTTCATCCACCCTACGCTTACACGATGATTGATGTCGTCATCACAAGTTGCTTTGCTATTGATCATAGATCCCAGATATTTGAACTTTTCGCACTTGGGAAGCACTGTTCCATTCAAATAAATGTCTGGAATAGGCCTGAGTGGATCAGAGAACGGGCAGCACAAGTACTCTGTCTTTTTTGAACTAATGCGATACCCATTTCCCTCCAAAACGTCCACCCACACATCAAGTGCTCGTTGCAGGGATGTAGGATCCTCACTTATGATGGCTCCATCATCAGCAAAGAATAGCTGATGTACCTTGGGGTCCATCACTTTACCTTCAAGCAGATAATCAAGGACTGTAATAAAGAGCAAAGGACTTAAAACGCTTCCCTGGTGCACCCCGACTTTGATTGGGAACTCTTCGGTTACTCCAGCGGGACATCTTACTCTTGTCGTTGCTCCTTCGTACATGTCCATGATCATCTGTACATAGGTTTCTGGAACCCCTCGATGTCTTAGCGCCACCCATATCAGATCTCGTGGTTGTCTGTCGAATGCCTTTTCAAAGTCAACCAATACAATATGCAAATCCCTTAAGGAATCACGATGTTTTTCCATTATGATCCTTATACTTTGGATTGCATCTGTGGTTGATTTACCAGACAAACCCGCACTGATCATCAGATAGCCGTATTATTTTTCGCAGTCGGCCACCTAATACCCGCTCAACGATCTTCATGGTGTGTGACATCAGCTTGATCGAACGGTAGTTATCACAGTTTCGCGTATCACCCTTCCCTTTGCATACAGGGAGGAGGTAACTTTCCCTCCATTGATTCGGCATTGGATCACCTCTCACGAATTTGGAGATAAGAATTCTGAGCCATCTGAACCCGATGTCTCCCATCTTTTTCCAGAACTCAGAGGGTATTTCGTCTGGCCCAACCGCTTTTCGTTTTTTGGAGTATTTGACCGCCTCACTAACTTCTTCGACTGTAATGTCGGCTATTTCTTCACAGTTAGGGGTGGCTCTTGGAAAGTATAGCCGGGGAAACTGTTCATTTAAAAGCTCTTCACAATACTGTCGCCACCTCTGCAGAATTTTGTCGTCATCCACAAGAAGCTGGCCATGAGCATTGCTAATGAACTTTGGCGAACGAATCTCCTGAGCATTGTTCCTTCTTTGGGCGACTATTTTGAAGACAGTGGCGCTCTTGTTCATATTGTGTCTTCGCAGCTCCTGGATAGCCTGGTTTGCATCAGCAACCGGGGAAAATATTTTCTCCAGCTCCCGATACAGGCCCTCCGTACTCTCTGCTTGAAGCTGGGCGCACTTCTTCTTCGCTTTCTTCTTGCAGCATCTGTATTCCATTTCGAGGCGAGCTTTTCCGTCATTATTATTAGAGGGGCACTTTGACCAAGCTTTGAAAGCCGCTTTCTTCTCATTTATCAGCATCTTAGCTTCATCACTCCACCACCATGTTTCTTTGGCGTGTTGATGGTGGCCTTTTGAAGCTCCTAGCAGTGATTTGGCCTTATTTAAGCAAGTTCGCTGTAGGGAATCCCACATATTTTGTGCTCTGCACTCTTCATCCTCAGCTCCGTTGATGGTGTGAGAGAGGTAATTTTTCATTACGAAAACAAAAGCTTCGCCTTTTTCTTTGTCCAGATTGTACCACTTGATTTTCTCAGAGACCCTTGTTTGTTTGCTTTTCTTCGGTGTTTTCATAAAAATTTCTGTTAGCAGGAGACGGTGTTGCCGAGCGATTGCCTCTCCCAGGATCACTTTGCAATCTTTTACCCGGGGCTTCATGAAACTGCCTACCAAATGGTAGTCAATCTGAGTTTCATCTCCACCACTGCTGTAAGTGATCAGGTGTCGGCTTTGTTTGATGAACATGGTATTTAACACGATAAGACCGTGTGATTTGCACATGCTTAGGATGTCTTCACCAGGAAGGTTCCTGGTGCCATATCCTAGTCCTCCATGGCAGTCTTCATAGTCTTCGTTTGATTTCCCGACATGTCCATTCAAATCTCCTCCAACAAATAGAAATTCTTCCTTTGGGATGTTCTTAAGGAGATTGTGGAAATCTAGCCAAAATGCATCTTTATCTCTCTGATTGTACCCATCGTGGGGAGCATATGCACTGACAATATTCCACACCTCTCCTTGTATTACTAGTTTGAGAGACATCAAACGGACATCAGACATTAAAACGTCTTCACCTTTGAATTTCCCATTTAAAATAGTGGCTTCAATAACGTTGGTCATTAGCTTCTTAACCGCAAGTCTTGTGCCATTGCACAGTTTTGGTTGGTTGATATTACGAAGCATGACGATTGGTGCTCCAACTATCAATTGGAATATGGTATGTGCGGTGGCTGGCCTGGTAAATCCAATGAATTTAAAAATTCTGTGGGATAATTGACCACCTCATCTTCATTCATAATGGTATCGACTGACTTGAATGTGAACACTTCTCCTGGTATGTCTTTTAAAATGGCCTCATTAAAAACTTTTCGAATCAATTCTTCTTTTGATTGAACTACATTGCAAAAATTGGTTAGTAACGTTATTAAGCCAGTTTCATTGTCTATCGGCATTTTTCCATCTCCAATTTTCAACAACTGCTTTGAAAATTCATTGGCTGATGGATCATTGTGTAATTGAATACGCACATTTGTGGTTAATGTGAGTATTCTCACATATCTCCACAGAGTGGATGATTTTAAACACGCATTAAGCTCATCAGCAGCGGTGGATCGAGGAATTACTGCCAAAGTTTGCCGGAAATCATTAGCTAATAATATTAAGGCGCCACCAAAAAGCCGTTGATTTCCTCTCATATCCTTCATTGTAAGATTGAATGCCTCAAATGATCTCTTGTGGGCCATAGGACATTCATCCCGCACAACAATTTCACACTGTTGCAACACTTTGGCCATTCCCGACGTTTTGGTAATATTACATGTTGGATTTTCGTTGTTCATGTCCAAAGGCAACTTGAGCGCAGAATGTGCTGTTCTGCCGCTGTTCAACAACGTCGCTGCGATTCCAGATGATGCGAGACCCAATGCTATTTTATTTTGCGAACGCATGGTGGCCAAAATTGTTGAAATAAGGAAAGTTTTTCCAGTGCCACCAGGCGCATCTAAGAAATACGTTTCACCACTTTTGTCTGCCATTGCTCGCATCAAAATGTTGTAAACATCCTTTTGCTGTGCGTTTAACTTTGGAACGTTTGTTAGAACAAATTGAGTTAAATCATTGCGATCGAAATCATGTTCACGCAGCAAATCCCGGTTATAGAAATCTTGTAATTGCCGATTTGGCGATGGCATGCCTAATTGGGATAACGCTTTGTTTGCAATTGTAAGGCAAATATCTTCGATCATTATGAGAGCTTCATTATGCATTTCTGGTGTTGTTAGCAAATGCGGATTTGATGTTGTTCTACGCATTCGATTCAAAATATCTTCCGTCATAAAATCTGCATAATTTGTCCACAATTCAGATGGGTTCGATGGGCTACACGTTGCTATGATTATCGCAAATAGTGTACGAATCTGATGTGGCGGTGCAATAATTGACGATTCAGCGAGCGTAGAATCCCAGTGAGCATCGTCCTCGAGCAAATGTAAGCGACGGAATGCCTCACGATAAGTTGGGCACTGTAATCTATCTACTGTTTTCAACTTTTCAAAGGATTTTGGTCCACGAACGTTGATTAATAGAAGACATAAATAAAAAGACTCGTCATGTCTTGGATCAATTGTATAAAATCTTCCTAATGCATCGGTTTGGAATACATTTTGATGACCTGGAACTGGCTTCCCTTGCTTGCGTCTTGCAAAAACTTTGGTCGATTTATTCCATGTGTAATACTGCGGGACTTCCGTGTATAATAATTGACTGGCAAATGTGTCACTTTGGCATAAAACAAAAAAAGCAGTCAATGTAGTGACTGGTGGTGTAATTGCTCTTTGCAACGCAGTTTCACTTAACGTCGTATGTTTTGTATTTCGATGTTTTGTTAACAGAATTTATGCCATTCGTCTTTAATTACATGTGTCCGTAGACATACATTTTGCATTTTCTTGAATGAAAATGTAAATTTTTTTTTAAAAAAGGGGCCTATGTTCTTCTCTTTGCTTTTCTAAATAGTTCAAAAGAAAAACCAAGTAAATTGGTTGAAAATTAAGTGAGTTATAAGTAAACGCACAAAATATCAACTTAGTTTCATATATATAAATTATACGAAAAATATTACAACTGCTGCAAATTGAACAGAGAAATCGTTTTAATTTATTTGTACTTCTCAATAAACTCATCTCATATTTACGCATATTTTAAAATGAGTAATGCAATGTATTTTGACTTATGGTGAAGACTTTTTTTTTCTAAATTGCAGATTTAACAACTAATGATTGGACTTACTGAAAATAAAAACCAAAAAAACAAATCTCTTATGTTACTTTAAGTGTTGAAACATCATGAGCAGAAAAAGTATTTGGCTCATTTCGAAATGTTGGGCCTTAAAATCGAATATTTTCGAAAGTATAAATGTTAGGACTAAACTTAATACACGGTCTTAAAGATCTTTGGATAATCTTTCAGAATCAGTTGAAATATTTTTAATCATTTACATATTTTTGAAGATATGCAACAATTCCTTACACAAACCATTGAAAAGGCCCCTAACGCACAATGCGCTTTGACGCGCTCTGGCAAGGTGTTGCGACCGGAATTTTGTTCTGGCATTTCAGTTCTAGATTCACCAGTATATACTACATGATATACCAAAATTTGAGTTTCTGTTACATGTTTCGGGCACTTTGGCAGGGGTTTGCGACCGCCTAATCGCTCTGGAAATCTCACTACACAATATGATTTTTAATTGCGATTCAATCAAACAAGGACTCAAAGTTGACGCTATAATTTTTTTTTCAAGATTTTTTACAACTTTGGGGCCCTGTGGCACCTAAAACGCACGGCCTAGGTCCGCCAGAATTTCACGTCCGTGATGTATCCGAACGATGAGCGTATGCTGAGTCTGACGGTATATGTGCAGCTGAACACTCAGACCTGCATAAGCACATCTGGGTGAACTTCAGCGCGCATATGTCTAACCGGACGAGGCATCTCTTGTTGACCTGATCGGCTGAAATATGCGTCTCAGAAGTCTAGCAAGAGGTCCTCAGAAGGAGGACGTGCGGCGGACGAATTCTCTCGATGGAATCAACGGTGACGTCTACAGACCAGCGGATACCTTACTGGAGCTACTTCAACATATTGGGAGCTGAGGTCTGTAAGGATTTTCAATACTACGTCAGGGTATTGAAAAAGAGATGGTGGCGGATGAACCCTTAATGGGCCAACGGCAGCGCTCATATCCCCGAAGTGGGTTACTGACATCGGTGTATCCGGCCTCTTGTCCTAGGGGTACAAAAAAAAAGGATCTGGCCCTCCAGGTTGGGGGTTGTGCCGTCGGGTTAACTTCCCTACCACGTAAAAAACCTTTGGTTACGAAGCAACCAACAGCCTCGGATACGGATGATCTTACTGTTGACGACCCATGCAAACGTAAAAAGGACAACGATCTTCGTGTCTGCACATGGAATGTTAGGTCCCTCTACAAACCACGTGCAGCCGAACAACTTGCGGAGGCCCTAGAGTGTCTCAAAGCAGACATTACCGTCATCCAAGAAGTGCGATGGGATGGGCCGGGCAAAAGGAGTATGAAAAACTGCGACATCTACTACGGCGATTGCTACAGACAAAAAGGACAGCGTCTATTCGGGTGCGGATTTGTCATTGGAGACAGACTTAGGCAAGAAGTCTTGAGTTTCCGGCATGTGAACGAGCGCCTCATGACTATCCGTATCAAGGCTAAATTTGCCAACATTAGCCTAATATGCGTTCACGCCCCTCACGAGGAGAAGGACGACGCGACAAAGGATGACTTCTACCAGCTCTTGGACAAGACGTATGAGCAATGCCCTAGCCACGACGTTAAAATTATCCTAGGCGACTTTAACGCAAAGCTAGGAAGAGAGGAAGTCTTTAGTAGCGTGGTCGGAAAGCACAGCCTGCACGACAACACTTCCGGCAACGGACTCAGGCTAATCGACTTTGCGGCGGGGCGAAACTTTGTTATAGCTAGTACGCGGTTCCCACGTCTCGATATTCACAAAGGAACATGGCTCTCCTTTGATCGAAAAATCGTCAACCAAATCGATCACATTGCGATCGATGCAAGGCACTCTTCCAGTATTCTGGGTGTCCGGACTTTCCGAGGAGCCAACGTGGACTCGGATCACTACATAGTTGTAGCCAAGGTACGGATGCGGATATCCACAACGGAGCGAAATCAACGAAATGCTGTGAGGAAATTTGACGTTGAAAAGCTACAATCGCAAGAGACCGCCAGAACCTTTGCCGATCGTGTTTCTTCTAATCTCAATCTTAGTCCTATGCCGCCAGCAGCAAATACGGAAGACCAGTGGCAGCGTTGCCAAAAAGCCATCAGAGATGCCGCCTCTGATGTACTGGGTTTCTCTCGCCCACCACAACGAAACCCCTGGTTTGATGAGGAATGCCGGCAAGCACATGCAGCAAAACAAGAGGCGTACAAAGCGGCGCTGCATAGAAGGACTAGAGCTGCTTACGAGCTCTACGTGCGCAGGAGAAAAGAGGAACATCGACTTCTCAGAAAGAAGAAAAAAGAGCATGAGAAGCGCTCGATCGAGGAGATTGAGAGACTTTATTGCAGGAATAATGTTCGAAAATTTTACCAAAGGGTAAAAAGAACATGCCAGGGTTTCAAAGCCAGAACAGAAGCCTGCAGGGACGAAAATGGCAACATAGTAGTAGAATCGCAGTCGGTGCTGATGATATGGAAGGAACACTTCTGCAGACTGTTAAACGGCGATGATGACCAATATTCCGCTGTCAGGCAGAATGAGCCATTCAACAGTGACGATGGCAGTCAAAATTCCCGTCAACCCGATCATAATGAAGTGAGGACAGCGATATCTAAACTCAAATCCAACAAAGCTGCTGGAGCCGACGGCCTTGCCGCTGAACTCTTCAAGGCAGGAGGAGATGAGTTGGTAAGGAGCATGCACCAGCTCATCTGTAAAATCTGGTCGGACGAAAGTATGCCCGATGAATGGAACCTCAGCATTGTTTGCCCGATCCTGAAGAAAGGAGACCCTCTGAACTGCGCCAACTACAGAGGTATAAGTCTCCTAAATATCGCATATAAGATCCTGTCTGCCGTACTATGTGAACGCCTAAAACCGATCGTCAACAACCTGATAGGTCCTTATCAGTGCGGTTTCAGGCCTGGAAAGTCCACCATTGACCAAATATTCACACTACGGCAGATCTTGGAAAAAACCCATGAATATAAAATCGATACGCACCACCTTTTCATCGATTTCAAAGTTGCCTATGATAGCGTGTATAGAGACGAGTTATACAGAGCCATGTCTAGTCTTGGCATCCCTGCCAAGCTCGTCCGTTTATGCAGAATGACGATGGCGAACTCTCGCTGCTCCATCAAAGTCGGTAAGAACATCACCGAACCGTTCGATGTCAGGAAAGGTCTTAGACAAGGCGACGCGCTATCATGCGATCTCTTTAACATAATACTTGAGAGAATTGTACGAAACTCACAAGCCAACCCCGGAGGTACAATCTTCTTCAAGTCTGTACAACTACTCGCTTATGCCGATGACATTGACATAATCGGAAGAACTCAGCGGGCCGTCAATGGGACATTTACGAGTATTGAGATCGAGGCAGCAAAGATGGGTCTAGCGGTCAATGAAAGCAAAACAAAATATATGCTGTCTACAAAAAAGGACACCCAACATCGGCGTCTTGGGCAGAACGCCACAATAGACAGATACAATTTTGAGGTAGTAAAGGATTTTGTCTACCTAGGCTCTATGGTCAGCTCCGCAAATGACATGAATGGAGAGATCACACGGAGAATTACTCTTGCCAATCGTTGTTTCTATGGGCTAAAACGGCAATTGAGTAGCAAAGCCCTATCTCGAACTACTAAGGTAACTCTTTATAAGACATTAATCATCCCAGTCCTGCTGTATGGCGCAGAGGCATGGGCTTTGAAAAAACCGGATGAGGATGCCCTTGGTTATTTCGAGAGAAAAGTTCTTCGAGCGATCTTTGGTCCCGTCTGCATAGACGGTGAGTGGAGGAGAAGGTACAATGCCGAACTATACGGCCTGTACAAGGACATCGACTTAGCCAGAAGAGTTCACATACAGCGACTAAGATGGCTGGGTTATTTAGAGCGGATGGAGCCCAACCTTCCCGCTAAGAAAGTCTTCGAATCCAACCCGGACGGACGGCGCAGTAGAGGACGACCTCGCGGTAGGTGGCGCAAACAAGTGGAGAGGGACCTCAACCAACTTGGCGTGCGCAACTGGAGGCAGCTGGCTCGTAACCGTGCTGGCTGGAGAGGTTTGTTGGTTGAGGCCCAGGTCCACCCCGGACTGTAGCGCCATCTAAAGGAAAGGAAAGGATGTATCCGAACACGACAACCAAAAAATAAGCAAAATTTTGTTCACGAAATAATCACGAAAAAATTTCACCAGCTCTTACGTCTATTATACGATGTAGTTTGTTTGATGAATATCAATGATTGCAATGACCCATGCATATCTGTGATATCTTTATATCTCAAACAATTACATTTTTGCTTATTACTTCCGTTATTAGAATCACAGAGTAATGATTTATACCTCAATCTCTTCAGTTGGAAATATGCTTATCGAGGAATTAAGTCATATTATTCAAATAAGTTTAGCCATTTCGTAGTCATATGCGTGTAAATGATTTTTGTCAGTTAGAAAAACATATAAAATGTGTTTAAGAGTCAAATAACGGATTCAGGATACTAAAATTACTCCTAAGTTTTACCCCTTCTCACGACAAATAGATTGATATATATATTGTTGAGGTACCGTTACGTACCTAGTCCCTTTTTGCGGACAACCGGAAAAAAATGCGTTCTCTTTTATAGATGTAGAGATTATTCAAGATTATCGTGAATAACTTTTTCCTCGGAATTTTTCCCTTGAACAAAAATTAGGTATCTTAAAAAAGGCGAAATAGTTCCCCGGAAAAGAAATACATAGGCATCGTCATTGACAAATCAAGATCATTTTCAACGCAATTAATTTTTTTTTACTCTACACATTTTTCCCATTTTTTAAGATACCTAATTTTTGTTTGGGCGAAAAATTCCACTGGAAAAATGTATTCAAGATAATCCTGGTTATACCATGCAAAGTTTTTCGCTTCATAATAATTGTAGAAAGTGACTTGCATTACCAACATTGTGATGAATGTATTCTGTACATAAATTTTACAATTAACTTAATGAAACATATACAAGAACTTTAACAAATTCAACAAACAATTACATTTAAAATAATAATAAACAAATTGAAATAAAAATAAAAATGACGCATAATGGCGAAGCCGTTGATGAACACACAAGCATATACTGCAGAATATTTAGCGAGAAGCTTTGTAAAGTCACTTATGTATTTTTGATTAAATTACGATTGCGTTGTTTAGCATGTTTAGCGCTGTAGAGTGTACTGGTTGGCTTGAAACTAATTTGTGTAATAGATTGAAAAGTCAAATTTTATACTTTACCTGATTCACTAATACAGCGCGCGTGCTCTATTACGTAAATTTGTTTTGTTTTTTTTTTTTTTTTCTAAAATTTTGTTTCAAAATCATTTAAAAGGGTAAATGTTGGTCTTGGTTTGGATTCTCTCTTTATGTGTGCTGAAGACGCAATTACAAGTGTGTTTGAGTATTCATTTTGGAGTGTTTGTCTTTAGGTTTATAATTATTTTTTTTATTTTTCTTAAATATCTTTTTATATTGAGTAATGCAAAGCATTTATTTGAAGAAAGGATAAGCAGTTGGTATTGAATTTTTTCGTCTATGAAGCCATGCTGAGATTTTTTTTAAATTAAAGTGATGTGCAAAAATTGGAAATAAATAAGAAATATGCATGTTCAAATAAATAAAACGTATAATACTATTTTAACGTTAAAAACTTATAATCGCAAGAAACCGTCAGTTTTTCTGAACGCGTATCCCGACAACTGTCAATTACCCCGCTAGCGTCAAATGTCAAAGATCAATGGCAACGATGTCTACACGCCATTAGAAACGCCGCAACTGATGTACTGGGCTTCGCCCGACAAGTACCGCGAAACCCCTAGTTTGACGAAGAATGCCGGCGCATATATTCAGTGAAACAAGAGGTATTTAAAGCGGCGCTGCAAACGAACACGAGAGCTGATCGTGAGCTCTACGAGCAAAAAGAGACGAGAAGAACATCGGCTTCTCCAAAAGAAGAAGAAAGAACATGAGAAGTTCGCGATCGTCAATATTGATATCCTATACTCCAGGAAAAATGTACGGAAGTTTTACCAAAAGGTAACAAGAACGTGGGCAAAACACGTAGAGATGAAGATTGAAACCTCGTAGTAGAATCACTGTCGGTGCTGAGAATATGGAAAACTACTTCTGCCGACTGTATAACAGCGATGAAGACCAACATTCCATTTAACATAGACGACGATAGTCAAAATTTCCGTCCACTTGATCAAAGCGAAGTAAGAATAGCAACATCCAAGTTGAAATCGAACAAGGCTGCTGGACATGACGGCTTACTGGCCGAATTTTTCAAGGGAGCTGATGATCAACTGGTAGAGAGCGTAAATCAACAGATCTCTAAAATTTGGTCAGACAAGTGTATCTCAGCATCATTTGCCCGATGCACAAGAAAGCAGACCGCGTCAACTGTGTCAATTATAGAGGCATCAGTTTCCTCGACATCCCATACAAGATCGTTTCTGCGATATGGTGTGAACGCCAGTAAAGTCCACTATCGATCAAATCTTCACACTTCGGCAGATCCTGGAGAAAACCCAAGAAGTCCAAATCCATACTCATCATATCTTTATCGATTTCAAGGCGGCCTATGACAGCATCTATAGTGGGGAGTTATTATATATAGAGCCATGTCCAGTTTTGACATCTGGTTTGTAAATCTGCAGGATGACAATGGATAATTCTCGCTGCTCCATCAAGGTCGGTAATGACCTCACCGAGACCCTTGATGTCCATAAGGATTTTAGACAAGGTGATGCGCTGCCATGTGACTTCTTTAATATTACACTTGAACGGATTGTACGAAACTCACAACCCAATACCAGAGACATAATATATTAAATGTTCGTACAACTGCTTGCATACGCCGAAGATATTAACATAATTGGAAGAACTCAGTGGGCTGTCACCGATGCGTTTGCAAGCATTGAAGCAGAAGTGGTCAAAATGGGTTTAGTGATAAACGAAGGCAAAACTGAGTGAGTGTATGATGTCAACAAGAAGGGACAATCAACACCGGCGAATTGGACAGAAGGTCACAGTGGGCAGCTACAACTTCGAGGTAGTAAGGGACTTTGTCTACCTTGGCTTTATTATAAACTGTAAAAACAAGATCAGCGCAGAAATCAAGCGAAGAATAACTGGTCGCTTCGAGAGAAAAATACTTCTTAAGATTTTCGGTCCCATTTGCGTTGACGGGTTTTGGAGGAGAAGATTCAATAACGAACTATAGGAGCTGCACAATGACATCGACCTAGTCAAAAAACTGCGTATTGGACGTCTGAGATGGCTAGGACATGTAGAGCGAATGAACACCAACGCTCCGGCCTGTAGAATCTTCGAATCTAATTCCGAGGGACGACGCAGTAGAGGGAATCATCGCCGTAGGAGGACCTCGACCAACTTGGAGTGCGCAACTAGAGGCAATTAGCTAAAGACCGAGCTAAATGGAGAGGCTTGTTGTTTGAGGCCCAGGTTCACCCCGAACTGTAGCGCCACCTAAGTAAGTAAGTAGGATTGTCATCGAACAGTGCCTTGAATATCGATCGCCACTCCACCTGCTGTTCATCGATTTTGAGAAGGCGTTCGATAGTGTCAACGGGGAACTTATTTAGCGTGCCTTACGCAGGGCAGGTCCATTCGACATGGACGATGATAGTCAAAATTTCCGTCCACATGACCAAAACGAAGTGAGGATAGCAATATCCAAGCTTAAATCCAACAAGGCTGCTGGACTTGACGGCTTACCGGCCGAACTTTTCAAGGCAGCTGATGATGAATTGGTAGAGTGCATACACCAACGCATCTCTAAGATTTGGTCAGACGAGTGTATGCCTGATGAATGGAACCTCAGCATCGTTTGCCCGATCCACAAGAAAGGAGACACCTCGACTGCGCCAATTATAGAGGCATCGGACTCCTCAACATCGCACATAAACTCTTTTTTGCGATATTATGTGAACGCCTGAAACCTTTTATCAACAGCCTGATTGGACCCTGTCAGTGCGGTTTCAGGCCAGAAAAGTCCACCATCGAGCAAATCTTCACACTTTGGCAGATCCTGGAGAAAACCCAAGAAGTCCAAATCGATACTCATCATCTCTTTATCGATGTCAAGGCCGCCTATGACAGCATTTATGGAGAAGAGCTACATAGAACTTGTTCGTCTGTGCAGAATGACGATGGAGAACGCTCGCTGCTCCATCAATGTCGGTAATGACCTCACCGGGACCTTTGGTGTCAAAAAAGGTTTTAGGCAAGGTGACGCACTATCATATAACTTCTTTAATATTGTACTTGAATGGATTGTGCGGAACTCACAAGCCAACACTAGACGCTCAATCTATCGAAAGTCTGGACAACTGCTTGTACTCTTATGGCGACGATATTGACATAATTGGAAGAACTCGGCGGGCTGTTACCGGTGCGCTTGCGTTGACGAGTTTTGGAGGAGAAGATTCAACGAGATGGCTAGGACATGTAAAGCGAATGAACACCAACGCTCCGCCGCAGGATCTTCGAATCTAACCCGGAGGGACGCGACGCAGTAGAGGGCCTTCTCGCCGTTGGTGGCGCGTACAAGTTCAAGGGGACCTCGTCCAACTTGGAGTGCGCAACTGGAAGCAATTAGCTAAAAACCGAGTTAAATGGAGAGGCTTGTTGGTTGAGGCCCAGGTTCACCCCGAACTGTAGCGCCACCTAAGTAAGTAAGTAGGATTGTCATCGAACAGTGCCTTGAATATCGATTGCCACTCCACCTACTGTTCATCGATTTTGAGAAGGCGTTCGATAGTGTCAACGGGGAACTTATTTAGCGTGCCTTACGCAGGGCAGGTATGCCCGATAAGCTAATTGCTATTATCAAAGCTACATATGAAGGCTAAAAATGTCACGTTCTGCACAGAGGAAGGTTGTCTGAGGAATTTGAGATCCAAAGTGGGGTAAGACGAGACTGTATTCTTTTCACCAATATGTGTTTCGTGCAGCTTTGTCGACGGGAAACGGAGGAATTCGATACATCTTGAATACACTGACGATGTATGCTTACTCTCTCATAGAATTATGGACCTCCACCAAATGATAGCAGATGTGGAGAGGGAGCAGAAGTCGTCGGGCTGAAAATCAATACGGCAAAAACTGAAATTATCAATCTTGGAACAAACTCATCGGTTCAAATATGCATTGTTGCATAACCGGTAGAGAGAGTAGGGGATTTCCAGTATCTTGTGAGTATTCATTCTGATTGTCGTTGGCGTTTGTCGCTTTTCGACAATTGTCGTTTTGTTCATAGTTACGACCTGCTGACCGTTAAACATTACTAAGCAATATGTTTGTCGTGTAGAATACTATTACAACTCTCTCACAGTGAAAAAGTTATGAAAATGGATCCCTGCTACATGTGAAGAATAAAACGACAATCGTCGAAAGGCGATCAACGCCAACGACAATCAGGTGATTGTCTCGACAGGATCGCCAAAGCAAAGTCCGCGTTCGGGACGTTGTGCAAAAATAATATAAGCTAAGACTGTTCCGCTCCAAGGTCCAATGACCACTACTATCACCAGAAAGCTGCAAACGTTCGTTAATAGGTGCCTACGTCATATCTTAAGGATTTACTGGCCCAATCGTATCTCTAAGGAACACCTTCTACCTATAGGCATAACCATCCAACGGCGAAAGTGGCAGTGGATTGGGCACGCTTTCCGAAAAGGTGACAGTTCCATAGCGAACCATGCTATGCAATGTAACCCTTTAACTCAGGATGGCAGAAGACCTGGCGGTCTGAGAAGCGCATGGCGGAGAACAGTCTTGAAGGAGGAATGGCAGTTAGGGGAAAAAGTTGGGGAGAGCTGAGACATATTGCCAGAAACCGTACACGTTAAAATCTGTAAGCGACATCTTAATGAGGTACCACAAGCCAACAGGGTGACCATATGCTGGGTATCAGTGCATATGGGCATACCGGGTAATGAAAGAATAGACAAACTCGCTAGAATGGGGTCGGCGTTGTACATCCCCTGCGTGAAGATTCCTATTTTATATAAATTTGGCGCAACAGCTCACTAAGTGCCTAGGCTTAGTTTCTCGCAACCACTCGTGCTGTGTGCGTTATATTTTTCGCACGAATGGAAGGGACGTACAGTCTTGTGCCGTATCCGAAAGACATTTTTGTATTTGAGAAGCCTTCTTGCGACAAGAAATTCTCTCGGATGTTTGTCAAGCGTTCGCGAGAGCTAGGACCATGAGAAAAACTTGTTGGTATTTTCCTGGAATTCGAACATTGAATCTTACGCACAGTGGTCCGACACATAAACCACTGCACCACGGTGCCCGCAAGATTCCTATTAGCTGTATAAATAAACTCGTCGGAAAAAGCCAATAAACGATGGATCAATCTGGATACATGCGTCACTCCTAGAACGCTCTGGTTGGCCTATGATTTGAGAAGAACACGTTCTTTGGTTAGTCTTAGTCATAACAGTATGCGGGTCATCTCTGGGATAATCATGAGGCACTGTGCCTTAAGGATTCATCCCGAGCGTATCGCTGTGCTTCAGAAAGACTTCTGCAAGGACGAGGTAGAAATTAAATCTGTCCGACACCTATTGTCCGAATGACCTGCGCTCTGCGACAGAAGAATGAGGACTCTCCGTAGCTACTTCTTCACTGAGTTGGAGGGCCTACATTACATTAAGCTGAAAGACCTCTTGAGATTCATATCCCTATCTAGGTGGTTCTAGCACTAAAGCATTGGCCAAACTATACCCTCTGCGTCCCAACCTGCGTTTGCAAAGACAAATCAGTCTAGACAGCCTTACAGTCGCCTTTCCGCATCATTGAAGGATCTCTGAGTATTGAGGTATACACCATGGTGGCTTTGCTTGCCGTTGATGGAGCTTCTAAAAATGTTCAATCAAAGGCAATCACCGACGTACATATGCAGAATAGGGAGCGAAAGCAAGTCTGAAAGTGGATACTTCGCTCGGAGTGTTGATTAATAAATTGCTCATATGCAGGATTATTAACCCACAGCTGGGCATTGCATTGGCTGGAAAACTTGCCAGTTGCGGAATACCCCAATGTGGAGCCTTGTCTACCTGAATGTCTTGGAAAGGAAAGGATTCAGAGTGATTGCCTATGCACATGACCTTACTACTGCTGCCTCAGGCAGGCATCCAGCCACTCTAAGGGAAATCTTTCACTCTCAGAATGGTTCTTGAGAAGGCCTGGGAGTATGCTAAACCTGTCTACACCTGTTTTGTGGATTTGGAAAAAGCATACGATAGGGTTCCTCGAGGCAAACTCTGGAGTGTTCTGCAGGAGTATGGGATTAATGGTTCCCTGTTAAAGGCGATTCAGTCTTTATATACAAACTGTAGAAGCTGTGTTCGGATAAACGGTGTTAAATCAATACATTTCATTGTGGGCGTTGGACTCCGCCAGGGGTGCGTTTTGTCACCTCTCCTCTTCATTGTATATATGGATTGGATGTTGCAGAGCAGCCGTGGCGGGGAATGTTTCAAAGTGGGAGATCTAAGGATTATTCATCTGCTCTTTGCGGATGTTTTGGTTATCCTTGGGTCCTTTCAAACTGAACTTCAGCGTGCGCTCGAAGGGTTTGTAGCCTTTTGTGATGATGCTGGAATGAAGATCAACTTGAACAAATCGGAAGTAATGGTCGTTTCCAGAGCGCCCATTCAGTGTACTCTGCATGTGAGTGGAGTTCCATTGAAGCAGGTGAATAAGTTAAAGTAACTCGGGGTCTTATTCACGAGTGATGGAAAGAGTAATGCCGAGTTATCATGTAGAATTAGTAAGCCTGAGAGAGCTCGGTCAGTCTGTTATAAGGAAGACCGAACTTAGTGTTCAAGCTAAAATATCGGTTGTTAGCTCGGTGCATGTTTCAACTCTCATATGTCATGAAATTTGGGTAGTGGCAGAAAGAATCTGATCGCATATACAAGCTGCCGAAATTAGGTTCCTTCGCGGTGTTGCTGAAATAACTCGTAGGGATCGAGTGCGCAACACCAGAGTACGCGAGGCGCTCAACGTTGAACAGCTACTTCTCCGAACGGAACGATCTATGCTTCGATGGTTTGGTCACGTAGTGCGTATGGCACCAAACTGCCTTTCAAGACGTGCCATGATTGCCGTATCATCAGGTAGGCGACTCCCCGGAAGGCCTAGAAGTAGATGGTTGGATCAAGTCTGACATCTCTCCTGGAGTCGTCTAGGGATTCCCCCTGATGAGTTGAAGTCAATGTCAATGTCAAAGTCAACCCCCGCGATCCTCATGAAGGATTAGGAGGCCATTGAAAATGTATGTATGTATGTATTGAGATCGAGACAGAAAAGATGGGTTTAGCGGTCAATGAAAGCAAAACAAAGTATATGCTGTCTACATAAAGGAAACCCAACATCGGCGTCTTGGACAGAACGCCACAATAGACAGATATAATTTTTAGGTAGTAAAGGATTTTGTCTACCTAGGCTCTATGGTGAGCTATGCAAATGACATCAGTAGGGAGATCACATGAAGAACTACTCTTGCTAATCGTTTTTTCTATGGGCTAAGAAGGCAATTGAGTAACAAAGCTTTATTTCGAACTACTAAGGTAACTCTTTATAAGACACTAATCATCCCAGTCCTGCTGTATGGCGCAGAGGCATAGGTTTTGTCAAAACCGGATAGGATGCCCTCGGTTATTTCGAGTCATAAGTTCTTCGAGTGATCTTTGGTACCATCTGCGTAGACGGTGGAGAACTTAGCCAGAAGAGTTCACATACAGCGACTAAGATGGCTGGGCCAGCGAGCTAGAGTCCCTATATCGCATGAAGATGAGAGAAGTTCAGGGGCCTTATTTTGTATTACGTTTCTATAGCAAATGTATACATGGTGATTAGAGATGTGCTTCGTGCAGCTTTGTCGCTGGGAAACGGAGGAATTCGATGGACTCTTACATCCCAACTGAAATATCTTGACTAGGCTGACGATCTATGGTTACTCTCTCACAGAATTATGGACCTCTACCAAATGAAAGCAGATGTGGAGAGGGAGGCAGGCTGAAAATGAATACAGCAAAACCAAAAATGATTAGCTTTGGAACAAACTCATCGGCTCAAACATGCATTTCCGGACGTAAGTAAAGTAAGTTACGCTTCCCATCCCATTCTTCAGCTGCCTTGACGTGGCGGAAAGGCTGAAGAGTCAATGACCCTAAGGGTCCGAAAGGACCCCAGGTGAGATATCGAGCTAAAGACTGAAGACGTCTTGACTGTGACGCAAAACCTGTTGACAGTATGATGGAAGAAACGATTGAGATGTCTACTCCATGTGGTACTCGCCGGGGTCACAGCCATCATACAGGCTGCTAAAATTATACGCGATAGTAATATCGTTGGTAAAACGAACACTGTCTATATAGACAGCCAGGCAGGCGTTGAGGCTCTGAATTCTGCTGTAATTAGGTCGAGGCTTGTGAGAAGCTGCAAATCACTTTAAACGAGATATCTAGAGCCAATGCGTTGATCCTCTGCTGGGTACCGGGGCATATGGATGTCAAAGGAAACGAAAGGGCTGACGAGCGTGCTAGGAAAGGGTCGGCGCTGCACTTATCGCAGGCCCTCCCCTCTATAGCAATCCCAATCAGTTCCTTATAGAAGAAAATAGAGGATGAAGCCACCGGTCGAGCAAACAGACGCTGGGTTCATCTGGAAACATGCGCAACGGCGAGGGCGCTATGGCCGGTCTATAGCAAGAAGATATCAATCTCTCTGGTAAAACTTAGTCGTTATAACGCATGGGTCATTTCTGCCATAATTACTGGACATTGTAACATTGGCGTTCACGCGGAGTGACTCGGTTTGCTGCATAACGACTGCTGCAGAAGTTGCAGGGACGAAGAAGAAATTAAATCGGTTCGTCACCTGTTGTGTGACTGTCCAGCCCTATCCGTCAGAAGAATGAGGACTTTTCGGAGCTGGAGGACTTGGGTAATGTTGAGCTGATGTACCTCCTGAGATTCATATCACTTTCTGGGTGGTTCTAACAGCGGACTTTCTTAACAGCGTTTCCAGGGTTAAATGATTGGGCACAATGGACTCGTACTGTTGGTCTGAATAAGCAGTGACTCTTTGTCACAAGGCACCCATCTACCGAACCTAACCTAGCCCCATTTAACATTTTTTCCAGTCAGTGTATCAATTGATTTGAGATGTATTAAGCTTAATTAAAAATAAAAATAAAAAAAATAAAAACAAAAGTTTGTGTACATAATTAAAACATTTACATTTATTCATCAAATACAATTTTCTTAAAAAAGTATTTTTTGTTATATCATAACGTTCGTTCATTTATAATTTCTTTAATGCACTAATAAATAATATTTTGATAAAAAATAATAATTATATAAGCTTCGAATAAAAAACAAAATTTGTCAGATACATTTTTTTTTTGTTTATATGCGGGCAATGATTTTTCTTTTGTTGAATTAAAAATGCAATTTATCAACCTTTGGGTGTTAAAAAAAGAAAAAAAAAAAAACATGTCAAGAGGGTACATATCTCCGGTCTTCGATTTGTCTATGAATACGGTGCTTTACGAGAATGTTATGTGAGCTAGAATAAAATTTTCCGGTGAATTCGTCTAATTTACCATCGCGCGCGCAAGTTAGAAAATTCTACCATGTTTCTTTTTTTTTTTGTTTTTGTTTTTGGTTGGTAAAAAAAAATTATAAAAATGAGATAAGCGATCAATTTTAATGAGGAAATGTAGAAACGAAAATCATTCGATAGAAAGCGCACGAATTCTTTGAAAAACTTTTATTTTTTTTAAATTAAAAAAAAAAAACTAAAAAAAACTAAAAAAAGAAATAAAAATTCACAAGAATTCGTAGCTAAGTGGAATAGAGATTTTGTGTTTGGAACACCATTTGATATGATTTTCAGTATTTTTATTTATGATTTTCGTTTTTTAGTTTATGGTGAAGATTCATTTTCTTCAAAATTTAAAGATCCGAAGGCTCACGCCCCTCCTAAACGATGTGTAGTTGTTAAATGATTTTCAAAAGAAAACAAAAAAAAAAATTGCAAATTTATAAAAAAAAAATTAAATTGCATTCCGCATTCAGTAATAAAAAAAAAAAAAACTTAACACATACAAACGATATTTTTAAAATTTACAATTCTTTAAAGAAAAATCTACAAACTAAAGCACACGAATAATGATTTTTTTCTTTTTATATAATGAAAGCAAATTAAAAACAAAAACGTTTGGTTGAACACTTAAAAACTATTTTACAAAAAAAACTGAATAAAATATCTTTTTATATTTCTATATATAAATTAAAGAATACAACTATATATTATAAAAAAAAAAAAATATTATAAACTTTTAAAGCACAATGACGGAAAAAAAAAATCTTTCGAGTGACAACGATAAATGGAGGAAAGTGGTGTGAGATTAATAATAATAAATTGTTTTTAAATTTATAAATATTGATTATACAAACAAAAATATTTTATAAAATCTAATTTCTAATTTTTCTAAACTATTTTTTATTTATAAAAAAAAAAAAACGTTTATTTATTTTTTATTTGTTATATAAGTATCGCTGACTCACCACCAACTCCATTTATTCGTAAGCCATCGGCTGTTGTTACATTATTAATACCAATACTTGAGTGAATCGATGATGTTGCCGATGCGGTATTGTTATGATAACTATGATTCAGACCACCAGTTGATGTATTACTAAATGTTGAATTGTCAATGATTGGTGTTTGAGGGGATTCCACAGGTCGAATACCAACGAAGGAGGATTCAAGCCAGCATTTTCTATATAAAAGAAAAACAATGAATTCAAATCTTATTTCAAGAAGTAAACTTTTAGTAATATTAGTAAAGTTGTTTAGTGGATTAAATACGAGTGCTGATTCATTGTTAGTTCATCGAAATCATCTGCAAAGCTGTTGAGTTGTAAACATTTTTGGTAGCAATACAACCCAAAACCCTTCCGGATGCTTTTGACAATGAGCACGCACAATAAGGACGTTCACAACATGCGCTATATCTAAAATGCATGCAAAAGGTGTAATGCTTATCAATCGAAAAATTGTATAGAGGTGCTGTACCCTTTGCACTTTACACGTAGGTTAGGTTAGGTTATTAGACCAACAATTGGTCCATTGTGATACCACGTGCATCATAGGGGGAAGTTTCTCCCTACATACTCCTTAAACCATTTTGAGCTTCTTATGAAGAGTAAGAGGCTTCTAATATACCTACATATGTATCCATCAGATCGCATGTATCGTTGTAGTAAAAGGCTCTAGTAGTAGGCGGGCAAAATGACGCATCATCACCTCCACGCGGTGCTCCCTGGATAACTACCTAGTAGTGAACTAACGATGAGCGTATGTGAAATCCGTCTACACATTTGTAGCAACACTCGGAGATGCGCGAGCACGGCCGGGTGATGACTTGTGGGACGGGATGAGGCATCTCTTGTTGACCTGAATGGCCAAAATGCATCTCAGATGTCTAGCAAGAGCCCTTAGAAGGAGGAAGGATGGCGGAAGAATTCTCTCGACGAAATCAACGGCGGCGCGACAACGTGTGGGCGCCGTTGCGTAAATGGCTAGTGTATCGGATCACTGCGCATGAGGTTTCAAGTTCGAACCCCAGAAAACACCAACAAGTTTTTTCACGGTCCCACCTCTCGCGAGCGTCTGGCAAACATCCTAAAGTGTTGTTGTCTCGAAAAAGCTTCTCAAAACAAATTGCCCTTCGGATACGACACTAAACTATAGGTCCATTCCATTCGTGTGAAAAATATAACGCACACAAGATGAGTGGCTGCTAGAAGCTAGGCCCAGCACTGAAAGAGCTGTTGCGCCAAATATTTATATTTATTTATTTATTATCAACGGCGGAATCCATAGACGGTTTTGACAGACACTTTACTCGAGCTACTTTGACATATTCGAAGCTCAGGTCTGCAAGGATTTCTATAGCTTCATCATGGTTATGAAATAGAGATAGTGGCGGATGAACCCTAAATGGGCCAACGGCAGCGGTCATATCCCCGAAGCGGAATACTGAATTCGGTTCTCAAACCGGTCCAAGGGGCTAAAACTTATGGATCTGGCCCTCCAAGTTAGAGTTTGTGCCGTCCGGATAACTGCCTTACCACGTAAAAAAAATAAAAATTAGGTAGTTATGAGACAGGCACCAACCTGGGATAACAACAATAATCCCCTTCAATTGGCAAATCGACCTGGAACGTACATGGACTACGACTTATGGGTATGCATCTGGAATGTACAATCTCTGTACACTCCGGGTGCCGCCCAAAAACTTGAATCTGTCCTCACGCAGTACAAGGATATTACTGCGATTCAGGATGGATCAGGAATGCAAAAAAGACCCAGCTGCGACATTTATAACAGCTGTAACAGCAGGCTGCACAGGCTGGGGTCCGCACCCCAGTCGTGGAAAATCGGCTACAATCAAGGGTTATCGATTTCAAGCCTATAAATGATCGCCTGGCTGTAATTCGCATCAGAGCAACATTCTATAATATCAGTCTAATATGTGCACACGCTCCTATCGATGACGTTGAAGCCCCTGTCAAGGAGGAATTCTATGACCTCCTGGACGGTGCCTACGGAGCCTGTCCGGAGTATGACGTAAAAATTGTACTCGAGGACTTCAATACGAAAATCGGTAAGGAAACCATCTTTGGCGGATACAGCTAAAGACAACAGACAACGGTTTCCGACTAATTGATTTTGCAGCAGCTTGCAATACGGTGATAAGTAGCACTAGGTTTCCTAGACTAAGAATCCACACAGCAGCCTGGCTTTCGTTTGATAGTAGAGCACACAATCAAATCGACCATGTGCTAATCGACGTCCAATATCTTGGATATGCACATTTGCCGAGTGGCCAACGTCGACTCTGACCATTTTCTTGTTGTAGATAAATTCAGAGCCAAACTGTTCAATGAGAAGAAGCTGCAAGCCGCCCAGAAGAAGAAGATTAACGTTGGACGCGTTAACACACCAGAAGGAGCCAAAGCACCTGTCCGAGAAAATCTGTCCAGTGCATTGACCAACCACAAACGCAAACAGCTAGTAGACCGAATACCGCAACATTATCAAGGATGTTGTCCTGAATACCCTGCGCTACCAGCCACCACCAAAAAGGAGCTCTTGGTATGATGATGAGTGCGTTCAACGGAAAAAGGTGACAGATGCACATAAGAAAGCGCTACAGTGCAAAACAAGAGCAGCGAGGGAGGTGTACTGGATCAGAAGAAGGGGAGAGAAGAAAATTCTGCGCAAAAAGAAAAGGAATCACACAGCATCCCAGCTCCAGGATATCGAAAAGCCTCGTGAGCGGAACAACATCCGGAATTTCTATTGAATAGCCAAGCAGCTGGCTTGGAGTTGAAGACGTAGCGTATTTATATGCTCGCTCCATAAGAAATGTTCGTCGATGGTTACTCCGAGATATTTCATGCTTTTACCTACTTCAATTTCTCTATTGTTGGCCGAAAATGGACACTGTTCGTTGCGGTGGAATATTCTGGGAACATCTTCTCGTTTAGAGGGGGTGCGTATGTGCAACATTTTTGTTTTAAGCACGTTTATGAGGAGGCCTTTATCATGGCACCATTTTCAGACTGCGGTGAATTCCTCTTGCAGTATTTCCACCGCAGAATTTAAATATTTATGTTTTACCACAATTGCTATATGGTATCAACGGCGTAGGCATAGGCACTACTTTTTTTTTGAATAATCGCAGAAGTTCGTTGGTATAGAGCATGATTTGGAGCCCTTTGGTACACCGTATGAGATTGGTTTTTCCTCGCTCATTGTGTCTGACACCTTGACTCGTGTGGTTCTGTGTCAAATAACTCTTAAGCCAGTTTGCCATTACTCCTCTCATACCGACTTTACCAAGGCTTTCGATTAGCTTTTCGTGTGTTAATGAGTCGAACGCTTTGCTAAAATCGATAAACAGTACAAGAACGTTGTGATTTCTGTTTAGTCCTGCATTAACCGTATTGGTGAACTCCCCTAGTAACATTCCCGTACTTTAATTTTTTTTAAAACCGTACTGGTTTTGCTGTAGTATTTGATGTTTGGTGATAAAACTACTAAGTCGATTAGCAACCACTTGCTCCAAACATTTGTCAACCGCTGACAAAATTGCTACTGGCCTGTAGTTTTCAATGTTATTTTTGGTTCCTCCCTTGTAAATTGGACTAATAATCGATGTTTTCATCAGCCTTGGAACATAACATTGATTTATACTCCGGTTAATCATTTTTTTGATTACAGGAGCAAGATGCATTGCATTTATTTTCAAATCAATTGGTCTAATATTTTCGGCTCCCGGAGCTTTTTTTTGCTGTTCAATTGATACAGCATTCTATATATTTCTGTATCGCTTGCTTCTTCTAAATAAATACTCTGCTGCAGTTCCCGGTTTTCATGGTTGGATGTCCTTACATTACATGCGTGCATAATTTTTGACGTCTGGTTCGAAAATTGTTCCGCAAATTTCTCAACGATGTCATTTAGGCCTTCTTCAGCATCCGGAAATTTATTTTTAATAGCTTCGTCTATTGAACGTTTCTTTCTACCAAGAAGTTCATTAACGATGTTCCATGTCTTCCTTGGATCATTTTTAGCATTTAGGAATTGTTGCTTATAAAAACTAGCTTTTATGAGTTCAATGTTCTTATTTACGAGATTTCGAAAACTCTTATACTCGATTTCATAGCTTCGACTGCTCGGGCTGTTTTTCCATCTCCTATAGAGCTCGTCTCTCTTGTTACACATTGAAATTATTTCGTTTGTAATCCATTGTTTTTGTTTCCGAGTTTTTTTTTAGATGATATTGTTTTACTTGCTTCAGTGTATATATTATTTATTTCTCTTACAAAGCTGGTATAAAGTTTTTCGACATCATTTTCTTTCAGCATATTTTGCCAATTGCCAATTTTGCTCTATTACCTCATAGACTTTTTGTTGGTTTATGTGTTTGACATCAACTTGAGAATTCGCTTGATTATTATTTAAGTTTTTCATTGCATATAAAGTTATATAATGATCGGAAAGATCCGTTTCAATTATGGCTGAGAAAGTATCTAGTTTAGTGATGCTTACATAAATGTGATCAATAAGTGTTGAAGTGCTCCTTATCAGGTCAACACGCGAGGATTGTTTGATTATACTTGTTAGTCCTTTCGAAGCCATCATTTCCATGTATTTTAAAAACAATGAGTTATTCTCATCTTGTATATTAATATTTACATCACCTAACATAATGTTTTCTTTGTCTTCATCGATGTTTACATTTAATTCATCAATGAATCTTGCAACACTTAATTTTGGTCGCCTGTAAATTGCGTGTATATATTTTCTTTTACCTTTTCTTTTACTTTTCTTTATTTTAAGATGCATGCCTTCGTAGTTAACTGGGTTTATTGGTAGTATATCGTTAGGAATTAACTTGAGGATTTTTTGGCCGAACCACATCTCCAATGAAAAACTTTATATTAGAACGGGCCAAGAACCTATAAACATTACTATACGAAGGAGAAAGTGACAGTGGATTGGACACACCCTACGGAGCGAAGATAACTCCATTGCGAAATACGTCATGCAGTGGAATCCGGTCACCCAGGCAGGCAGAATAGCGAGACGCCCTAATCAAACGAGCTCTTTAGGAATGAGTTGGAGGCAGCTCAAACGCGTTGCAGAACTCCGAACAAGATGCCCCCGAGGGGTTAAATGATCTAAGTAAGTAACTACCTATGAGGCGCAATAGGCGTATTTTAGCTACATGTGTATCTTGACGCAGGCGATAACGATGGGGTTTGATGTGTCCCTTCTGTTAGCTTATATTTAGCTTAGTTAATATTATTTTGGACAAAATTCTGTATCTGGTAGTATCTATTATAATAACATTAGCATTGAAGCGCATCTAGCTGAGAAGGTATTAAAGTTAAAACTTGTTCATCATGGCGCTTTTCAGAATCGTTTTCAGAACCGAATGATTCCTCGCAGTGTAAAAGTGTCTTTGAGGCTCTTTCTAGGGGATAGTACAAAAGATCATTCGATGGGTATCTTTGAGCCCTTTTATCACCCCACCCTCCACCAAAAAATGTGTATGTCCACCTTACTATGTACGGAGGGAACAAGTTCGCTTAGTTGGTGTCAATTTAGTAGTTTTTGAAAAAAAAAAGATGCATTTCTGTAGCTTATAATCTAACAGTATTTATTTCCAAATTTCAGAACAATAGGTAAAAATGGAGACGAGAAAGAGAAAAATTAGTGACGTAAGCTCGGTTAAAGTTCCACCGCCAACACTGGAAAAAATTGCCATTTTTTTCGGATTTCGACATCAACTCACGCCAGGCAAAATTCTGCACGAATGCCAAAATGCATACGGAATAAATGCACCATCTCTTGTTACTATTTCAAAGTGGTTTCGAAGATTCCAGACTGGCCATTTTTCTGTGGAAGACGAATTTTGTGAAGGTCGGCCTAAATCCTCGACCGGCGATACAAATGTGGCCCTGGTGAAGGCTAAAATTGACGAAGATGCCAGGATGACACAGGAGATGATAGCAGATGAACTGGGATTGAGTGCCATGGCTGTGTTATAGAATTTTAAATTATCACCTGAAATATTCGAAGAACTCAGCTCGATGGGTTCCAAAAATTTTGAATGGACAGCAAAAAGAGGCTCTTTTTGCTCAATATTTCCTGAATAAGGAGAGTCAAGCTACTTCAATAAGATCGTTACATGTCTCGTTACAATCTAGGTTTTACAAGTACGACCCGAAAACCAAACGGCAGTCCATGGTATGGAGCCCAGAAGGTGCAAATCCTCCAGTAAAGGCGAAACAACAAAAGCCAGCGACAAAAGTTATGATGTCGATGTACTTCACCAGGGCGCAAATGATCGCCGTCATCCCGCTTAAAACTGGTCAGACAGTCACTGCTAATTGACATACTGAAACTTGCTTACCAAAAGTTTTCCAAAATTTACTACGACACCGACAAAAAGAGGAGCTGAGCTGTTTTGAAAGATGGATCTATCGGCTGAAGAAATGTATTGAAATAAATGGGAATTATGTAGAGAAAAAAAAAAAAAGATGAAGATTAAATATCTGAAGTTAAAATTATTTTTGTGTTTTATTATTCAATCAACTAAGCGAACCTTTGTTGGTCCCTACGTATGTATATGTTGAATGCTTCTTTTTATGCATAATCGCAATCTCACTGGTTTGCAAGAAAGAATATAATTTCAGGTCTACCATATGGTTACGATGACCTCTCTTGATAGAAGAAAATTACATTTTTGGCTTATAATCAAAACCACAACTATGAATTATCTACAAGTTTACGTAATTATTTTGCAACTAACCACCTAATCGAACAACTTTCACTAAGCGAATGTATAGGTATAGGTACACCCCCTTGATAATAAATCCTTTTGTCTTATTTCTACTACGTCTGAAAGTCATGCAATAAAAATCGATTTACAGAATATTCGCGAATATAAGGGCATCACTTACTATATACACATTATCTTTGGCAGAAAGTGCAATTAACTTAAAATCCATAACAGCTCCTTAAATGTCTGTACACAGTCAACATTCAATATTACAACAAACTTTTAGATATATTATTTACGAGTATAATATAGTGAATCTATAAACCATAAAAACGGACAATCAATTTCGAATTCTACCACGATTTCCACCACTTTAACTTCGAAATTACGATTACTTTCTAAATTTAACGCACACAAATTAATTTAAAACTTACTTTAAAGTAAATTCATCACAAAACAATTCCAATTTTTATAGAATTTAGAATTCAACATACCAAAGCGTTCCCTTACTTTTGAAATCAACTTAAACCAAACACTGACTCCATACATTTCTTTCAATTTGTTTGTTTGAAACTCAATACAGTAAAGTGCACTCAGCAACGGTCCGAAACAATCTGAATTTAAATGAAAGTAGGACTATCGACAGAGGACATACATATAACCGCGCCCTAGTCTCAGAAAAAAGCTTTAGGATAACCTAGATATTCAGCAGGATATGACAGAGCATTTGCGTCAATTGCATTTTAATGTATAGAGGATGCAAATCTACGACATCCTTGCGCATATCCTTTCTGAAGTTGGGAAAACTTTACGCGTTTCCAGATGAATTTCAAGGATAATCGAATTTTCATATAAATGAGGCGTAAAATTGGGCTGAAAAGAGTTGTCGGTTGTGGGAAAACTAAAGATGCAATTGAACTTTGATTCATGGAATGAGGCCATCTGTGAATGCTGTGGGAGGAATGGGAACTTTCAAACAGTTTTGTGGGTGGTGGAAATTGTCGTATTTTCGTGCATGATGTGCGGTTGTAATGGGAGTTTTTAGGATCAATGAATGCAATTAGAGCGAAGAGGTGAGGTGAAAACGAGTTTTAAAGGTAGAGAAAGGGAGGTTCTGGGATGCATTGTGGTTGTTATGGCGACAGACATGTGTAGGAAGAGTCACTATTATATAGGGGTTAGTGGACTAATTAGAAGTGTATTACAGAGGAGATGGACGTGAAAAGGGCAAAAGCTCAGTAGGTAGTTCGAAGGGCAGATGAAAGTGTGCAACTGACATGGAAAACTTGAATAAAGTGGTGGTGGTTGGAACACGAGCAGTTTGTAAGTAAAGTGTGGCTAGATGTTGAATAATGGTGTAGGTTAGGTAAAGAGGTGCGTTGTGACGTAAGGCACTTCTCACTTAGGCCAACAAGCGTGCATTGTGCCCAATTTATTTTCGTAAAGAATGATTATTTTTGGAGAATTGATCAAAGAAGAAAACATTATTTCCAGAGGCAGGAGACGAACCTGCGACAGTTATGGTTTTAGCCACCAACGCTCTACCACTGAGCTATCCCTGGATGCTTTCTTCTCCGGTCTATTCTCCAACATCACATTTGTGTCTTATGTACTCTCTGCTATGGGTTTTAGCTGAAAGAGAGCGGTATATCATAGACAACGGAGTGATAATCTCGTGAAAGCACCAACACGTGTGTATAGTGAAAACTGAACGTTACTATTGCATTATCTGCAGAAGACTGGTAGGGCTTTGACACCGCCTAGCGGAATACTGCCATTGCATTCATTACATTCAAATTAATAAAAAAAATCATCAAAAAATGCATGTGCCAAAAACGCGATTCGAACCTCGATCATCGAGGGAAGAATGGTGAACACAGCATCTTAGCCATCTTGGCAATGGTAGTGTTCCGCTAGGCGATGTCAAAGCCCTACCAGTCTTCTGCAGATAATGCAATGGTAACGTTCAGTTTCGAATTTATTTTCGCCCTGTGAATCTGTAAAAAACAAACTGCTGAATTTACATCCATCTATATAGGGATATAAATCTCAGGAGGTGTTTCCGCTTCTCCAATTCAGTGAAGAAGTAGCTACAGAGAGTCCTCATTTTTCTGTCGGCGACGGCGGGGATTTCCGCAGCATGTGTTGGAAAAGTTCAATTTCTTCTTCATCTCTACAGCGCCTGCAGAAGTCGTTCCGCTCTGCATGAATCCCAATGGAGCAGTACCCTGTGATTTTGCCAGAGATGAGACGCGAACTGCTACGACTAAGCCCAACCAAAGAACATGTTCTTCTCAAATCATAAGCTGGCCACAGTGCTCTGGCAGTGACGCACGCATCCAGATGGATCCATCATCTATTGGCTACGCTAGTGGTGATTACTAATTTAGGAGTGTGCGCAAGATGAATGCCGCGATTACTCACTATGGAACAAAAACAGCGTCGTGAGTTTTTGGCGAAGTTTCATAGTAATAAAGCCGAGTTTTTGCTTCAATTCATACCTATGGATGAAACATGAGTCCATTACTTCACACGCGAGACGAACGAACAGTCAAAACAATGGATTGAAAGAGGAGAAAAACGGCCGCATTTGGCGAAAAAAAGTTTCGTTTCATCAAACAATGCACCAGTTCACACATCGGTCATCGCGATTGCCAAAATCATTGAGTTAAAGTTCGAATTACTTCCTCATGCACTCTACTCGCCAGACTTAGCCCCCTCGGATTCTTTTCTGTTTCCAAAATTGAAAAAAAATGTTCGGTGGTAAAAGATTTGCCAACAATAAAGAGGTGAAGTCTGCGGTTGATGGCTTTTTTAAGGAGCTCGACGATTCTCGCTATAAACAGGGTATCCAAGCTATTGAACATCGCTGGGAGAAGTGTACGAGTATCGAGCAAAAAAGAAGACTACGAGTATGTAGAGCAATAAAGATTTTTTTTCCAAATTTTTTGTGTTTTCTTTGTTAGGTCGTGTACTTCTGGGATGGCCCTCGTATGTACCATCTCAATACAATATAAAGAAGTGATCTAGTAGCAAAAATAAAAGTCAGGACACTTCCACACATTTCAGTGAAATAAAGCTTTTTGCTTAGAGTATTCAACGTCAAATATTTAATGGCATACATATTTTCGCATGTTATCCTGTAGCTGAGAAATAGATAATTGAATGCGCTAAGCATAATAGGTTTTTGAAATACGGGTACAGCTGCGCGTACAGCTAGTTCTTACTTACTTATTTAGGTGGCGCTACAGTTCGGGGTGAACCTGGGCCTCAACTAACAAGCCTCTCCATTTAACTCCGTTTTTAGCTAATTGCTTCCAGTTGAGCACTGCAAGTTGGTCCAGGTTCCCTTGAACTTGTACGCGCCAACAACGGCGAGAAGGCCCTCTACTGCGTCGCGTCCCTCCGGGTTAGATTCGAAGATCCTGCGGCCGTAGCGTTGGTGTTCATTCGCTTTACATGTCCTAGCCATCTCGTTGAATCTTCTCCTCCAAAACTCGTCAACGCAAGCGCACCGGTAACAGCCCGCCGAGTTCTTCCAATTATGTCAATATCGTCGCCATAAGAGTACAAGCAGTTGTCCGGACTTTTGATAGATCGTGCGTCTGGTGTTGGCTTGTGAGTTCCGCACAATCCGTTCAAGTACAATATTAAAGCAGTCACATGACAGCGCGTCACCTTGTCTAAAACCTTTTTTGACATCAAAGGTCTCGGTGAGGTCATTACCGACCTTGATTGAGCAGCGAGCGTTCTCCGTCGTCAGCCTGCACAGACGGACAAGTTTGGCAGGGATGTCAAAACTAGACATGGCTCTATAAAGCTCTTCTCTATAGATGCTGTCATAGGCGGCCTTGAAAACGATAAAGAGGTGGTGAGTATCGATTTGGACTTCTTGGGTTTTCTCCAGGATCTGCCGAAGTGTGAAGATTTGATCGATGGTGGACTTTCCTGGCCTGAAACCGCACTGATAGGGTCCAATCAGGCTGTTCATAATAGGTTTCAAGCGTTCACACAATATCGCAGAAAAGATCTTGTATGCGATGTTGAGGAGAGTGATGTCTCTATAATTGGCACAGTTGAGGGGATCTCAACCGTGGATCGGGCAACCGTTGCTGCGGTTCCATTCATCAGGCATACACTCGTCTGACCAAATCTTAGAGATGAGGTGGTGTATGCACTCTACCAATTCATCCCCAGCTGCCTTGAAAAGTTCGGCCGGTAAGCCGTCAGGTCCAGCAGCCTTGTTGGATTTTAGCTTGGATATTGCTATCCTCACTTCGTTTTGGTCAGGTGGACGGAAATTTTGACTATCATCGTCTATGTTGAATGGTTCATTCTGCCTGACAGCAGGATGTGGGCCTTCGTCGCCGTTATACAGTCTGCAGAAGTGGTTTGTCCATATTCTCAGCACCGACTGTGATTCTACTACGACGTTTCCATTTTCATTTCTACAGGTTTCTGTACGGGTATTGCTTCTCTGACACGTTCTTTTTACCTTTTGGTAAAACTTCCGTACATTGTTCCTGGAGTATAAACTCTCGATATTCTCAAACGCGCGCTTCTCATGCTCTTTCTTCTTCTTTTGGAGAAGCCGATGTTCTTCCCGTCTCTTTTGCTCGTAGAGCTCACGAGGAGCTCTCGTCTTCCTTGGCAGCGCCGCTTTGTATACCTCTTGTTTTGCTGCATGCACTCGCCGGCATTCTTCGTCAAACCAGGGGTCGCGGCGTTTCTAATGGCATGTTGGCAGCGTTGCCACTGGTCTTCGATACTTGATGCTGGCGGCATAGTGGTGATTGAGAGATTTCGGGATACGCGTTCAGCGAAGAGTCTGGTGGTCTCTTGCGATTGTAGCTTTTCGAAGTTAATTTTCTCACAGCGATCCTTCTTTGTTGCTCAGTTTGGGAAATCCACATTCGTACGTTGGCTACAAAAAGGTAATGATCCGAGTCTATGTTGGCCGATCGGAAGGTCCGGACATCCAGAATACTGGAGGCATGCCTTGCGTCGATCGCAATATGATCAGTTTGGTTGATCGTTACATGATCATTGGACCGCCATGTCTGCTTATGAATATCGAGATGAGGAAACCATGTGCTTGCTATGGTGACATTTCGCTCAACAGCGAAATCAATTAGCCTTAATCCGTTGTCAGACGTGGTGTCTTGTAGGCTATGCTTACCGACTGCCCCACCAAAGACGTTCTCCTTTCCTATTTTGGCGTTAAAATCGCCCAATACGATTTTAACGTCGTAGTTAGGACATCGCTCGTATGTTTTATCGAGGAGCTCGTAGAAACATTATTTGGTGGCAGGGTCCTTTTCTTCCGTGGGGGCCTGAACACATATTAGGCTTATGTTAGCGAATTTAGCCTTGATCCGGATAGTCATAATACGCTCGCTTACGTGTTAGTGTCGGAAGCTTAAGACTTCTTGCCTAAGTCTGCCGCGTATGACAAATCCGTATCCGAATAAGCGGAGCCTGTTGCCTCTGTAGCAATCACCGTGGTAGATGTCACAGTTTTTCATCCTCTTTTTGCCCGGCCCATCCCATCGCACTTCCTGGATGGCGGTAATATCTGCTTTATAGCAGTCTATGGCCTCTGTTAGTTGTTCGGCTGCACGTGGTCTGTAAAGGGACAGAACATTCCACGTACAGATCCACAGGTCGTTGTCCTTATTTCGTTTACTGGGGTTGAGTCATCCTTATCCGAGGCTTTTGGTTGTTTCGGAACCATCGTTTTTTTACGTGGTAGGGAAGTTACCCCGACGGCACAACCCCCAACCTGGGGGACCAGTTCCTTAGTTATTCCCCTAGAACGAGGGGGCGGGTACACCGGTGTCAGTAGTCCACTATGGGAGTATGAGCGCTGCCGTTGGCCCATTAAGGGCTCCTCCGCCACCATCCCTATTCCAAGGTCCTGACCAACATTGGAAATTCCTTATCGACCTGTGATTAGCTAGTTCTATATAAGATAAATAATGACAATCAGAATGGAATTCAACAATCGTTCACAAGCGCCGTTGTCTAAGGAGATTGTTAAGTGGGTTTAACTGTTGTCACAGCGAGAAATCAACTTGTGAGGCCATCAATACTGTGATTAGTATGATGCTCATGCATCACCTCTAGCAGCCAAGTCTAGTCAAAGAAGAATCTGTTCACTATGGTACATCGATGGTTCAAACTTGGTAAGGAACTGGGTGCCGACATTTTCATTCTCAACTTCACATCTCCTATATGCCGTTGGAATGCACTTTATTATCTTCCAAGCAGAGGACTATGCTATCGAACTCTGCGCTAGAAAATGCATAAGAGGAAACTTCTGAAGATCGACGCAAATATTCTGCCAGATAACCAAGCAGCGCTTAGACCTAAAGTTGAATTATCGGCGGATAAGACAATAGCATTTGGGACTCAAATGGTATCATCATGATTGATTATCTTGTGAAGGGTCAAACAATTAACTTCGATTAGTATTACGGTCTTGAGACCGAGGCAGCAATGATGGGCTTAGCGGTCAATGAAAGCAAAACAAAATATATGCTGTCCAGAAAAAACGAAACTCAACATCGGCGTCTTGGACAGAACGCCGCAATAGGCAGATATAATTTTAATGTACGGGTTTTCCAATAGGGATTTCCGAACTTTGACAGGTGATTGCGGCCATATTGTTGAAGCTACATTTCTCAAATTGGCTGTGATTTATTTAGTCTCTTGCCAAATCAACATGGAGCGTTATAGCATTCAACAACATGTGCAAATGATTAAATTATTTTATGAAAGTGGGTCTTCTGTTCGTGCAACATTTCGCGCTCTTCGGCCATTTAACGGTCGCCATAATCGTCCTTCCGAGAGGACTATTCGCAACGTGGTGGATAAATTCGAGTCGACCGGTTCAGTGAACAATCCGCCAATACCCGTACGTCAACGAAACGCAAGATCTGCCGAAAATATCGCCGCTGTCCGTGAGAGTGTGCAGGAGAATCCGAGGTAGTCAATTCCGCGCCGCGCACAAGAGCTTGGCCTTTCGCAGACCACAACTTGGCGAATTTCGCGTTATGACGTGGGCCTACACTCGTACAAGATTCAACTGATCCAGAAGCTCAACGTTAATGACCATAGTGAACGCCGTTTGTTCGCTGACTGAGCTCTCGAGCAGTTGGAAGTTGACCCCAATTTCGGTCGAAAAATCATATTTAGCGACGAGGTCCATTCCTGGATGAATGGGTTCGTCAACAAGCAACATTTTCGAACTTGGGACGATAACAATCCACACGAGATCCACCGAATTGCAATGCATCCAGAGAAAGTCACTGTTTGGTGTGGATTTTGGGCTGGCGGCATCATCGGTCCATGCTTCTTTGAGAACGACGTTGGCCAGGCCATCACCGTCAACGACGAGCGCTATTGGCCGATGATAACCAATTTCTTTTGACCCGAATTGAATGATATGGACACCGACGACATGTGGTTTCAACAGGACGGCGCTCCGTGACACACAGTTGGTGCCACGATGGGCATTCTGCACGAGCGATTTCCAAACATGGAGGCGATGTGAATTGGCCACCGAGATCGTCCGATTTGACCCCGTTAGACTTCTTCTTGTGGGGTTTTCTTAAGTCACAGGTCTATGCCAATAAACCACAAACCACCACTGTCCTGAAAGCCAACATAATCAATGCCATTGGTCCAATTCAGCCTGATTTATGGAAAATTGGACGTTTTGGATGCGCGCCACCCAGCGAAGCCGTGGTGGATGTTTGAATGATATTATATTCCATACATAATGGCATACATGGACCTTCTAAATAAATAACAAATTTCAATGATATCTCACTCACAGTTTGTTTTATTCAAATTTAAATATAGGCAAAGCTTAATGGGAAACCCTTACTTCCGGAGAAAGGTTCTTTGAGTGATTTTTGGTCCCATCTACTTAGGCGACGGGTAGAAGAGAAGGTACAATGCCGAACAATACGGTCTATACAATGACATTTATTTAGCACACAGAGGGACTAAGATGTAGAGCGGACGGAGTCTAACGTTCCAGCCCGGAAAATCTTCGAATCGACCCAGGATGGTCGGCGCAGTAGAGGACGACCTCGTGGTGGTGTAAACAAGTGAAGGGGGACCTCAACCAACTTGGCGTGTCGCAACTGGAGGCAGCTGACTCGTAACCGGGCTGGAGAGGTTTGTTGGTTGTTGTCTGGACTGTAGGAGGGTAGGAGTAGGAAAATTAAAACACAGTGCCTGACCAGAAACCTAAGACTTCGGCCTAAGAGTGATATAGAAATGCTTTCTGAGTTCGGAAAAGGACAGTAATTTGGACCTTTCCAACAAGAAATATCTGCTCTGCCCGGCAGAAATGATAATTAATGCAATGCAACCGTAAAACCATCAAACCCAAGATGGTAGATTAATGAACATCGCCGGAGTACCAATAGAGATCGACGATGGGTTTGAACCTTAAAATAACTCACGCCATGCTGTTAGTAGCAAACAGACATTACACACATTGAAGTTGAAAAGTACCACTTCTTACCTAATTACAAATCTACTTGACTCTTGTGCTCACATTCTACGTGTGGAAAAAAATAAAAGTAAACCATCCTAATTGTAAGCTTTACATAGAGACACTCACCTCGAGTTGGGGCTAGCCGATCGACTCCTCTGATTTGTTTGATCATTCACATAGTGGACGATAGCCGAGGTGACTTCCTTGATTGACGTCTGTATTTCTGGTGTGACGGGTTCGGGCTTTGGTGGTCTCTGTGCTAGTAACGATGACGCTAACCTAAAAGTGACAAAAGAAGCGTTTAAATTTACCTCTTGGAAGTGAGTGCTGTACTTCTCTAACCTTTCATGCGGAGTTCTAGGCTGTGACAACTTCTCTTGACTTCTCCAGCCCAAATATGGTTGTCTGAAGGAATTTCTTGTTCCGGCCGTGCTGCCTGTCGCCGAGATGAAACTCGAATTCACTGGACCGCCACGTGAGAATGAACCACGTGTCGATACACTGGGCGATGTTTGTGTTGAGTTCAGATACGACGTGGACCATCGTGAAAAGCCACCACTAGCGTTGGTGCCACCCGTCGAACTGACTACACTGCCAATAGTTGTTTGCCCCCCATGATGACTGTGCGCTGATGGACTCAATAGCAGTGGACTACGATCTGATCGCTGTGATCCCAGCGAGCTTAGCGATGTTGTTTTGGAGTTTAGGCCAGTCCATCGACCAGAATCCGATGTACGTTTGCGGGTGAAGTTGTTGTTGCCTGGTTTGCCGCTACCACCGAGCACATCGGGTGACTTGGGTAAACAGTGATTATATTGGCGGAACCAATCGGGTATATTGAGACGCTGCAGGGAAGCTTGCACTCGCAGTTGGTGTTCACTGAGACGTGTTGTATTGTCATGTGATTTTTGGAGTTCATTCTCAGGTGGCTGTAAAGAAAGAGAGAGAGAGAGGAGAAAAATAAGTACAGGATTATAGAAAATATAGTTTAAAGGGCAAGTTAGATTAGAAGTGGAGTCCTAAAAGATGGAACCACTTAAAGAGGAAACCGATATAACCCGAGGGTGATATCTTACCAGGCATTGGTAACATCCACAAGAGAAAGTAATGTGCCTTGCTTGAGATGTTGAATGAATCATAAGGCCATGGCTATTTTTTTGCTCTGGGCATTACCAATAATCCAAGCTGTCATACGTCAAACGCAAGGTTGTTACTTGGTTGGGTTGGGTTGGGCGCCTGTCTCCGCTCAGTAGGGGGACGAACAAAAGAAGGTCCATTGTGATACCGCTATGGAGAAAAACTGGACTACCAGCACCGGGTACCTACATGGAGAATTTACAAGAGAATGGGACAGGAGGTCTTTTAGGCATTAAACCAGTTTGACCCGAAAACAAAGCTTTTTATTCTACTTAAGTCGAGTCTAGGCAGATTGTTAAGACCTTCAAAGAAGTATTCCTTTAGGGTTTTCCTTCTCAAGACAAGAGGGCAGGACAGGTACACAGAAGGTGTATCATGGTTTCCTCCTCTTCCTCATATCTGCAGCTTCTACAGAAATCGATGAAGGGAACAACAAGTCTTCCGGCATGTCTTCCCACCAGACAATGCCCCGTGAGGGCCCCAACTATGTTTCTTAGATTTGTCTTAAGAGAATCGCGACATTGCTTTACTTTCAACAAGAGTGTGAACTAAGGAAAATCAGTGCTTGCTTCTTCCTGCAAACAATAAAATAGTAAAAATAAAAAGGCGAACCCCACAGGCGGATCAGTAGAAATGCGGTGAAGTGGGAGGGTTGTGATCCCTAGTTTTCGGATCATAACCTCGCTGATAAAAGGAAGAAGAAGAAGAAGAATAAAATAGTAAAAATTGTCTATCCCGAAGCATTAAAATAAAATAAATATATACAATAGGTACATATAGATACATATATACGTAAAAACTTCAACAATGCCTACTTTTCTTACAATAGTTTCTGTGAAATTCATTATTCTTGAGATAAGCACAATTCACTTTTTTTTTAATATTGTAGTCAACAAATGTTTTTTTTAGGAAGAACTTTGCGAAACAACAAGGATGTGTTCTAGCTCCGGTTGGTTTATTAGTCCCTGAGTGGTCTAATGGTAGATCCTTGGCATCACAATGGACCTTTACTGGTCTAAGTGTGTCTGCACCGTGGTGCAGACAGCCAATCTAACCTAACCATCTCCTCTTCTTTGGAGTTTGGTGATCAATGAACTATTGATAATTCTGGAAGGCGAGGGATGCACGGCGATCGCTTATGCACATGATCTATCTCAGGAAAGCACCTAAATACTCTAAAAGAACTTCTACAAAACGCTATAAACAAGCTAGCTAGTCGGACGGTTCGGTGTGTTTTGAATGTAAATACCGCAAAACTCAACTAGTACTCCTCTCCAGTAAGTATAAAATTCCATAAGTCGACCCTCCTTCTTAGGATTCTTTGACAAAGCAAAATATTTGGGTCTTATCCTGGATAGAAAATTAAACTGGAAACCTAACATTCAAGAAAGCGTCAAGAAACCTACAGTAGAACTTTTCCCTTGCAAAAGTGGGTCTACAATAGAGATGGGCTAAGTCGTGAATTTTCATTGGCAGTAATAATTGTGAATGCGATTTCTTATTCACTGTGAATGTAAACTGCTAATGTAATGTAAAGCTAATGTCTGTCTACAATTTAGTGCCGAATCCGAACGGCGATTTGAGAAGCTTTTTCGTGACAACAATACTGTCGGATGTTTGTCAGACGCTCGCGAGAGGTGGGACCGTGAAAAAACTTTTGGTGTTTTCCGGGATTCGAACTCGGAACCTCACGCGCAGTGATCCGACACACTAACCACTCACGCCACGGCGCCCACGATTGAACATTCAATTTGTATTTTCATTCTGACCGAAACTGCAATATATTATTATACCATCTCCTTAAATCGCAGCCAAAGAACGTTGCCTTAGTTCTCTAAAAGAGGGGTTCCCTACGAGATTCCAATGCTTTCTGTTTAGTCTGGGTCATTACCTCAAGAAGTACATCACAGCCTCGTTAAATATAATCATTTGTGATTTCCAGTCGCTCCGAATGCTCTGAGGATACCTTCATGAGCGCTAGAATTACAGATTTAAATCAACCTAACTACAGGAAGTTCAAGATTCTGGAAAGAATCCTAGGCCTACACATCAAGGCCAACTACCTACTATCCATGTCATAGCACGCCTATCAAAGGCAATTCTGTTGAAACGGCTTTATACTCCATCATCCAATCCATCGAAAAATCACCCTCAATCAAAGAGTTTAGCCTAGTGCCATTTCTGGATATAAAGGGAGCGTTAAACGACGATGAAAGAAATTCGACTATCAATGCCTTACGCAGGCTTAACATCTGCGAACTCGTGTGTTGTTTCATAGAGCATATGCTAACAAGCAGAGTAATAACAGCATCCTTCGCAAGCAGCACTGTCGAACGAGATGCCAATCGAGGCACCCCTATGGACCCTAGTGCTCAACGAAGCCCTTCTGAAAATCGAAAAAAAACTGGATGCAAGGTTATTGTCTACGCAGATGGTGTTTCAATTCTAAAAACAGGCAAATATCCGCAGACGCTGGCCAATATAATCCAGTCTGCCTTCAACGAACTGCTCAGATGGACCGACAAATGCGGCCTCTCCGTTAACCCAAGGAAAACTGAGCTAGTTCTATTCACAAGAAAACACAGACTCCCTGACTTCTGAGGATCCACTTTTAAACTTTCAAATAGCGCCAGCTATTTAGGTCTAAAGCTTGACAGCAAGCTAATTTGGAAAGAGAATGTTGTCTAGTACACCAGGAAATCACTTGCTGCCCTATACGTCAGCAAGAAGGCTGTAGGCTTCACTTAGGGCCTGCAACCGAGCATCATGCACTGACTATATAGTACATGTCGGTAAAAAACGGATTCTTATGTATGGAGTGCTAGCATGGTGACCCGCTCTGGAGAAGAAGTCTAACCTACTCATAATGGAACAAATTCAACGAGTTGCATGTCTCAGCATTACCGTTGCACCGAGAACTTCTCACAATGCGGCGCTCCAAACCATGCTCCACTTCCTTTCGATTGACATCGTCAGTAAACAATTGGCCATAAGCTTAGGAATAAGACTATTGAGAGGCTCCAAGCAGTGGAAGGAGCAACACACAGGACATGCCAAAATACCAAAGTATGCCAAAGTATTTGACAAAGCTGACTGGACGCAACACGATGTCCTAAACAACGAATCGCTGTCAATTTTTGCAGACGGGTCCCAAACCAAGGACGGAGGTGGTGCCGGAATCTTCTCAAAAGACCTGGACATACGAGTACGCCTCACTTTTAACCTTCCAAACCAATGCAGCGTTTTTTCAAGCCGAAGTTACCACTGACTAGCTAGCGGCTAATACACTAGCGTGTTAGAAACAAATTATGGAAAACTTTCTTGAAATCCAGATCTGCCTCAGATTTCTCATACTACCAACAAGCTTACTACCGTTTTTCCAACCTCTGCGAATCCCTTGATAGAATGCAAATAAGTCTAATCACAGATCCTAGGCGCTTTTACAAAAAAGGAAGTCCGATGGTTTCCCTTCCACTCTAAAGTTACTTAATACATCTTCTGCTGACCCTAAAGAAATCGCCTACCTATTTGCGACCTTTTTCACCCTTTCGTACAGTGACCATGTACACGATCCGGACCTTGACTATTTCTTCTACCTGAGTAACTGCCCACAAACCTCCCTAGTCTCAATTGACATTAGGTCTGATATGGTGCGAGAAAATATTAATAGAGGATGACTTTTGCCCCGGTACCGATGGTCTACCTGCCATTTTCATAAAAAAATGTGTCAACGTCCTGTGCCAGCCCCTTACAACTCTATTTCGACTCTCACTCTCTCAAGCCGTTTTCCCTAAATTATGGAAGGACTCCTTCATTTTCCCCATCCATAAAAAAGGCTGTAAAAGTGACATATCGAACTATCGACCCATAGCCAAACTCTCCTTTATCCCCAAGCTCTTCGAAAGCATTGTATACGACTCACTGTATTTCCACTGCAAATCCATTTTTACCCCACAACAGCACGGTTTTTTAAAGGGTAGGTCCACTACGACTAACCTAACCGAATTTGTTTTCAAAACACTGCAAGCATTAGAGGAAGGCAATGAAGTGGATGTTATTACCACCGACTTCAGCAAACCGTTTGATAAAATCTGTCACCGAACTATTTACCTTAAACTTAATGCCCTCGGTTTCCCACCCTCTTATATTTCATGCCTGAGATCGTACCTCGAGAATCGCCAATACAGGGTTCTCTTCCGTTTTTCAATCTCCGATCCCATTGACGCCACTTCCGGGGTTCCTCAAGGCAGTCATATTGGTCCGCTGATCTTTGTCTTAACTATAAACGATGTTGGTCACATATTAAAAGACTCAGATCTATCTATTTACGCGGATGACATGAAAATCATCAAGGTTATATCTACCCCCAACGACTCACTGTTACTTCAAAACGATCTAAATTCATTCCACACATGGTGCGTAAAAAACTTCTTAGAACTTAATGTCGCCAAATGTCAATCCATAACATTCTCCCGTAAACGCCTCCCCCCTCCCCTTAGAAGCTATAACTTTAATAATAAGCCCGTTCCCTCAGTCTCCTGTATACGCGATTTGGGTATTATTTGTGATAAGGAACTAAACTTCCGTTCCCACTTTGATCAAATTATACACAAGGCCAATTCTTCTCTCGGTTTCATAAAACGCTGGTGTAAAGAATTCTCGAACCCTAACGTAACTAAATCCCTTTATATCACCTTTGTCAGACCCCACCTTGAATATTCCAGCCAAGTTTGGTCACCTTATCACGACACCCACTCCCTTAGAATCGAAGCTGTGCAGCGTAGGTTTATCCGCTTTGCCTTACGCGGTCTCCCATGGGCGCTCTACTAGAAATGATTTCCCTTCGCACAAACCCTCGTAACCTTAGGACTGTACCCCTCCTTCGACTTCCTTACCACCGCACCAACTACGGCCACTTCGAACCAATCACCAGAATGTTACGTCTTGCCAACACCGCATAGAACACCCTAGACTTTCATTGCAGTCTATCCTCCCTTAGAAAATCCCTCCACACCTCATGACCTCATGACCTTCTTCCTCCCTAGCATTTAAGATAGTTTTTAAGAGATTAATTAAAAAAAAAAAAAATAATTTGCGTTTTATCTACCCCTTTTCACGCCCTCTACCTCCTCCCTTCTCTCTAAAATGATGTTAGTTTAAGTTTTAGTTTCTAAGTTTTTTTGACGCTAGTTGTAAGTTTAGATTGTTTAATTTTTTTTTTTTTTGAGCTTGTATTACGCTAATAATAAATAAACTGCTTGCATACGCCGACGATATAGACATTATCGGAAGAACTCAGCGGACTGTCACCGGTGCGTTTGCAAGCATTGAGGCGGAAGCGGTCAAAATGGGTTTAGCGTTAAACGGGGGCAAAACCAAGTATATGCTGTCAACAAAAAGGGACAGCCAACACCGACGAATTGGACAGAACGTCACAGTGGGTAGAGGTAGTAAGGGACTTTGTCTACCTTGGCTCTGCTATAAATTCTACAAACAAGATCAGCGCAGAAATCAATCGAAGAATAACTCTTGCCAATCGCTGTTTTTTTGGGCTTATAAGGCAATTCAACAGTAAAGCCGTATCTCGAACATCTAAGGAGACTCTATACAAGACCTTGATCATCCCAGTCCTGCTTTACGGCGCTGAAACATGGACTTTATTAAAAGAGGATGAAGATATCCTCGGTCGCTTCGAGAGAAAAATTCTTCGTAAGATTTTCGGTCCCATTTGCGTCGACGGGTTTTGGAGGAGAAGATTCAATCACGAACTATACGAGCTGTACAGCTACATCGACCTAGTCAAGAAACTGCGTATTGGACGTCTGAGATGGCTAGGACATGTAGAGCGAATGGCCCGCAGAGTCTTCGAATCTAAACCCGAGGGACGACGCAGTAGAGGGAATCATCGCCGTAGGTGGCGCGCACAAGACCAACTTGGAGTGCGCAACTGAAGACAATTAGCTAAAGACCGAGCTAAATGGAGAGGCTTGTTGGTTGAGGCCAAGGTCCATCCCGAACTGTAGCGCCACCTAAATAAGTAAGTTGCTAGTAACATAAAGTCTAATTTTACACCCGCTGGCTACTACTCTTGATTTAATCCCCAGCCCCGCATTTCATACCTAAAGCTGGTAAACTAACCCACACGACCTCAGGCTAAGAGACGAATTGATCTACACATCTGCTCCAAATTAAGCCCTAGGGACATGTCTCAGCACAATATGCCTACATATATTAAGGGTCGATCAGTCGAAACAGTCCTGCACGAAGTGGTAGCAATAATCGAGCAATCACTCTACCACAGTAAATTCACTTTAGTGGCCTTTTTAGACGTGGAAGGAGCCTTTAACAATGTGAAAATCGAATCAATAAAACCGAATAATACCGACTTAGAGTAGATTCCACACTCTCCGACTGGATTGAATGTATGCTCAAGACAAGACACATCAACTCGGAGCTGGGGGGGACAGCCAAGTAAAGCCTCTAGAGGAACCCCACAAGGAGGGGTCCTATCTTCTCTACTATGGACTCTAGTCGCAAATGAGATCCTTTTAAAATGAGGCCGCAGCGGAGTAAAAGTTTTTGCTTATACAGACGACATCGTCCTACTTATGTCCGGCAAATTTCTCGACACTATCATCGAACTTCTGTAATCGGCCCTGAATACCCTCCATAACTTGCCGAGAAGTTGTGGACTGAACGTTAATCCAGCGAAAACAGAAGTGGTCCTCTTCACCAACAAAAGAATAATCCCAGCTTTCGGACCCCTATGACTCGGTGACACTCCATTTCAAGTCTTGGATAAAGCACGGTATCTTGGGTGCATACTTGACCGCAAACTGAACTGGAGAGATAACATAAATGAAAGAATAAAGAAAGCGTACATCGCGTTCTATGCTTGCAGCAGGATTTTTGGTAAAAATTGGGGACCCAAACCTACCATCATTAATTGGATGTACACAGCCATAGTCAGACCCATTCTTACATATGGGTGCATTGTTTGGTGGCCAACAGCAGATAAATCCTCACATTTCAAGGAGTTGATTAAAATCCCGAGACTTGCCTGCATAGCAACCACAGGCGCCATTAGAACTACCCCGACCGCAGCAATCTCGCACTGATTCCACTAGACTTATTTGTTAAGAAACCAGCCGCGATGAGTGGCCTACGCCTAAAAGAATCCAGCCTATGGAGAAAGGGCCACACGGGTCACCGTAGCATCTCAAGATGGGCTCACCTAGACGCCACCACAGACTATCTTCCGACATCCCCCGACTTCAGCCTAAACAAACGGTCATCCCAACAAGGGAATACTGGGAAGACGGTGGGGCCATTAACCCGCATAGTATTTCAGTCTTCACTGATGGGTCAAAAACAAACGAAGGGGTGGGTTCGGGTATCTCCTTAGCGGAACCTGATATTGCTATATCACTAAGGCTTCCGAACCACAGCAGTGTGTTCCAGGCAGAAGTACTAGCGATAGCATAGGCGGCACAAGAACTATCCACGAAGCTTGTTACTAGGAAAGAGATTGATATTTATGTTACATAGATAGTCAAGCTGCTATAAAGGCCATTTCATCCCATCCAGGAGCCATACGTGCGAAACAAGCGCATATGTGGTTTTGGGGGTGTTCGTGGAGTAACGGTGCTATGTGACGAGCGATCTGAAAGACCGAGAGCTTGTCTAATTGTGCCGAACTTCCTCTCAGTAACCAAGCTTGGACAATTCTGTGGACAGGACTTGGTTGCTGCAGCTGTAAGCTACGAAACGACCGGAAGTTGGAAAACCTTCGTCGTTGCGTCGTCTTACTTCCCTTATGATTCGGTAATGCCTCCACCACCGAAGGCGGTTGCCGAACTCATAAAGTACTGTGACCTTCGGGAGATGGGACTAGTCATGTGTTGCGACGCGAATGCTCAGAATACAGTCTGCTGCAGCAGCAAATGTAACATATGAGGAAACCATCTCCTAGACTTTATACTATCGTCTGGCATGATAGTTAACAATGTTGGCTCCCAGCCAACTTTTGTTACCGCAAGGAGGCAGGAGGTAATTGATTTGACTTTATCTAATAGGTATTTCAAGTCAATTACTAACTGGAGGGTACTGCCGGAGGTGTCCTTGTCAGAACATAGATACATCGCTTTCCAAATCGAATGCGAGGCCATAACTTTGCAGAGAGAAGGAATCCGTGGAAAAACCAACTGTGTGCGGTTTAGGGAAGAGCTAGACAGATCTGTCAAAACTCCAACTAAACTCAGAACGAAATGAAAGGTTGAGGATGCTGTTCGAAACCTGACTAGTGTCCTTACCAGCTGTTTTGAACTGACGTGCCCATTGACAAAAAACCCCCTGCAGAACTCCGGTTCCCTGGTGGAGCCCAGAATTGCAGCGACTTAGGAAAGAATCCAGAAAACTTCTAAATAGGTCACTCAAGACAAATTTAGAAGGTGACTGGAATCTTTTTAGATCGAAGCAAAAAGACTACAAGAAGTTAATTCGGTTGTCGAAAAGTGCTTCTTATAGGGATTTTTGTGAAAAGATCGAGACACTCGGTGAAACCAGCAGGTTGGTTAAGGTTCTCAAAAGGGGCAAGCCGACCAAACCGGAGTCACTGAGAAAGACTGATGGCAAGTTTACTGAGAGGAAAGCGGAAACTTTTAGTCTTCTGCTGGAGACTCACTTTTCTGGCAATCAGATAACCACTAGGGCGGAGCTTGGTTCGCCTACCCAGGCTGAGCTTGATCTAAGTCAGAAAACTCGGCGCAGCTGGTATATTGCATCAGCCGTGGTAACAGATGAGGCCATCAAATATGCTGTGGCGTCTTTTCATGGTTTCAAATCGCCTGGCACCGATGGAATATATCCAGCTATGCCGCAACAGGGTATAGATCAGCTATTGCCAACTCTGAAAGGAATTTTCACCGCTGGCTTGGCGCTGGCATACCATATATTCCTACACCTTCGCGGACAGTCAGAGTAGCTTTCATACCGAAAATTGGTAAGGAAGACTATTCGCTCCCCAAGAGATTCAGACCTATAAGTTTGACATCCTTCTTACTGAAAAGTATGGAGAGACTTGTGGATTTCACATGCGCAAAGCTGCTTTGAGGCTGCATCCACTATCGGAGATGCAGTATGCCTATCAGCGTGGGAAATCCTGCGAGGCCGCACTTCAAAATTTACTGGCCAGAATTGAATGCGCGCTTGATAGGAAAGAATACGCGATGGGTATCTTCATCGACATTGAGGGTGCTTTTGACAATACGACTTTTGACTGCATGTGCGACTCGGCCAGACAACACGGGGTAGATGAAACATTAGTGTTGTGGATTAAAGCAATGCTAATGAATAGAACTTTGGTAGTGGATGCGGATTGTGGCCAATATGTTATGACAGGGGTAAACAGGGGCTGTCCGCAAGGTGGCGTTCTGTCTCCATTGTTATGGTGCATGGTGGTCGACTCTCTGTTGAACACTCTAAATAGTTCTAACGCCTACGCTCAGGCATATGCGGATGATGTGGCCGTACTTTCTGTCGGGCCATGCCTGGCGACGGTCTGTGCTAATGCGCAGGCGGCGCTGGACATGATCGATGAATGGTGTACTAGGAGTGGGCTTTCGGTGAATACTCTTAAAACTGTTCTTTTTACGAGAAGGATGATTTTGACCGCTCTGACTCAGCCAATGCTAAAAGGCGTCACCATTCGCATTTCCAATGAAGTCAAATATCTGGGAGTGATTTTAGATAAGAAACTTCATTGGTCTAAACACGTCGAGTCGAAAACATCCAAGGCGCTCTCAGTCTTCTGGCAGTGTAAGGGTGCTTTTGGCAAGACTTGGGGCTTGTCACCGAATAAGGTTCTCTGGATCTACACGGCTATGATAAGACCATTCCTCGCCTATGAGTCGGTTGTTTGGTGGAAGGGGCTCTCGCGTAAATATGTGGTTGCCTTGTGCGCGAAACTCCAAAGAACGGCTTGTCTCGGCTGCATGGGAGCTTTCCCGAGTACGCCTGGCTCTGCTCTAAACGCTTTGCTGAACTTACCTTCCCTTGATACTTATATCATGGGTTGCACTATCAAAGCCATCCATCGTCTTAGGCGGGGCGGTTTTTGGTATACTCCACACTGGAACTTTGATGTACTTGCGCGACACTTATCTTACGACTCCTGTCTTATGGACATGCCGTCTGATGCAATGACACCAGAACTTCAGCTGATGCGCAAATTCAGAGTCGACTTTCCTTGTGTCCAGGACTGGCTTCGGTCAGAGTCTGAGCCGGGAATGGAATATAGTCGTATTCCACGGATGGTTCCAAAACTAGTCAAGGGTCTGGCGTTGGTGTCTTCGTGGAAGTCGACAACATTAGACTTCACTTCTCGTTAGGCAAACATGCGTCTGTTTTCCAAGCGGAAACTTATGCAATCCTAATGGCCATGAACTATGTTGTGAAGAACAGGTGGAAGGGACGTAGCATTTGTGACTGTAGTGACAGTCAGGCTGCGCTTAAGGCCTTGCTTAACCCTTTAACCACTTCCAAAATAGTTCGTGAAACCAAAAACTCTCTGAACTCGGTCGCAAGGCTGAATTCTCTGTCTCTTATCTGGGTCCCAGGTCACACTGGGATCTTGGGGAACGAGATCTCCGATGAGATTGCTAGACAAGGCTCAGAGGAGAGTTTCTCAGGTCCCGTACCCGCGTTGGGTATCCCTGTGTCCTCGCTTAGGGCTTCCATTGACGATTCGATCTCTCACGAGCACAATTGTATGTGGCATGACTCTCCAGGATGCAGGTTGACTAAACGCATGTTCCCGGACGTTTGTAAGAAATCAGCGGCATTCTTGCTTTCTCTCAGCAGAAAAGACTATAGACAACTTATTGGCGTCTTGACAGGCCACTTTGCTTTTGCCAAGCACCTTAACGTGTTGGGCTTAAGTGACACTAAAATCTGCGACGCTTGCGGAGAGAGCGACGACACCGCGGAACATTATCTCTGTAAGTGTCCGGCCTTTGCTCGTATCAGGTGGCAGATCCTCGGTGCGGATGTGGTGAGTGCTGGTACTGTAAGCTCCTCATCACTGAAGTGAAAGACAAGGAAATTCCAATAAAATGGGTAAATCAGGGTTTGCTCTCTGGTAGTACAATGGACCAGTTACGTCTGAGTGCTCAACTGGATGGAGCATTTCCTATTCCGACAAAAAAAAAAAAAAAAAAAAGGCCATCTCATCCCCAGTTATAAAATCAAATCAAATAAAACGTTGCCGCTAAGAGCTTCATATGCTTATCCCAAGCCGCCATTGAACACTCTGGAGGTCCCAGGACAAAAAGGAATTCCAGGAAACGAGACGGCGGATGAACTGGCAAGAAAGGGATCAGAACAAGACCTGTCAATGGTTTAAAGCTCAGTCTTACCTCCCCTAATACTTGTTAAATCAAATATAGCACTTGACTTCAAACGACAAGCAGAGAAAGATGGAGAGCGCTCCCTTCAGAATGCGGCTAAGTACAGATGAACTCTGCAGAGGATGCGGCAATACACACGTAGAGGAGGACTCGGGACACTTCCTCTGCAAATGCCCTAGTCTCTGCAGTATACCAAGAAGACGGCCGTTGGAGAGTATTTCTTCAACCATCATGAAATTTATAACTTCTTCAGGGTGGTTCAGAGGAGGCCATTCCATTAGCCCAGAACTCTAGCTATTTTGTTTTTCCTTTCTTTACAGTTCTTCAGCCAGGAAACTCCACGTCAGGGGAGCACAATGGATCCGTTTGAGATCCGAGTGCAGGCTGCACTCATTCGTTGCAGCTAACCCCTTTAACCTAACCTAACCTAACCCCACCTTACACATCGACAGTACAATGGACCTACTCTAGTCTACTGAAAGCTACTGAAAGCTTCAAGCAATTTGTTCCAAGGAAACTTTTGTCGATGACGTTGTACTATAATCCTTAAGATTACTTGATTAGAAAGGATTCGAGAAATTGCTCAGCACCGACCAGATTAATGCGAAACCAAAAGAAAGAAGCGGACCAACCCCTCGTTTTTAAATAAAAAAACAAAGTATTTGTTTGACAAAAAAAAAAAAAATAATAATATTTTATTATTCAAAAATCACAATCAAAAACTTAACTAGGTATACATGGTTCATTACATCATCAATTACTTTGTTAGACTTCCACACCAGGCTTCTCATCCATCAGCCGGTTCATGAGGATGTACATGTTGTCGCTGCAGGTGGACAGGCAGGTCTCTGCGTATAGCGACAGAAAGTACAAAAAGCTCTCCAACTGCTGTGCAGTACACTTTTCAAAACCGTCTTTTCCAATTATCTGAATCGACTTGACAATGTTCTGGAGTTTCCTCACATATGGTCTGCCTTTGTATTTGTCGAGCATATTGCATTCGAAGTGTTGCAGCTTGTTCTGCTGCTGGCGGATAGTTTCAATCATCATGTCAATGGTCATGGCTTTCGTCGGAGGTAAATTCTGGGGCATGGGCTTCTCGGTCTTCTCGGTATTCTCGGTTTTCTCGGTCTTCTCGGTTTTCTCGGTATTTTCGGTTTTCTCGGTCTTCTCGGTTTTCTCGGTATTTTCGGTTTTCTCGGTCTTCTCGGTCTTCACGGTCTTCTCAATTAGATACGTTTCACTGGCAGTTGGGGGTGGATTCTTCTTCCTGTTGAACATCTTGTCCAGCGGCTCGTTTTCGTACTCAAAGCTAAACATTTCAGGGCTATTCATGGATCCGAAGGAGGTTGTTGAAGTTCTCTCGCCACTCCGCATGGAAACCATGTCAAAGTAGTTGCTTCCGTAAGGGCTGAATGAAAGCCGACCAACTTCGCTTGCTTCAAATGCGTCTGAGTCGAATTCTGAGGGATCTAAGTCGCTGGTCTTGAGTGGAGTGGAGCTCTGAGAGTTCGGCCATGTGAACTTATTGCGTCGGTGGTCTTGCCCTTGGCCATTTAGTCCAATGAGCATGTTGTAATTGCTTTCGATTGAGAACTTTGGCGAGATATTCGAGGGGATTTTGGAGAATTCAAACTCATCCACGCCAAAGGAAAGCTGAGTGCCACCAGTGCAGGAATCTCGGATGAAAGCAAAAATTCTATTGATAGACTCAGGAGACATAGCTTTACCTTGGAATGGAACTGCTAAATCACCACTGGCGAACCAGAAGTGGGATGTTCCGTCAATCTTTGGTAGGTTCTTGGTGATCTCTTCTTTTGTAGTTACGTCCTTGAGAGAAAATTTAAAATCGTCGATTCCGAAGCGAACGTTACAACATTCTCCACTCTTCTGGCAGAAGATGTCGTAAAGGAGGCTCAAGCGATCGCGCGAGTTCTCTAAAATGTCCATGGAAAGCGTAAGATCTCCCATCGAGATCCAGAAGGATGATGTTTTCTCATCAGCGGTCACATCAGTTGAAGGAGACGATGAAACAAAGACCTCATTTTCGAGGTCTGGTGAGTCTACAGGATTTGCTTCCTGATCGTGGTGTTCTTCACGAATGACATCCATCAGAACTGAACTACGTCGACTTTCGTCAGCCAGAGACTTCCGACGGTTTATATTCGCTGATATCGGACTGAATACCGTGTGCCACGATGACTTCTTCACAGGAGTGGTCTTGTTTTGAGTGGAATTGAGATTGGCTTTCACCGGCGTCGAGAATGCTGAAGGAGTTGGTCCATTTGCAGACATTCGTCGTTCCCATTCTGCATTCAATTTGATGAATAGAGGCGACTTCTCTACCGAAGGATTTGTCGTAGCTTGAGGCTTCTTAGACAGACGAATCGGACTATATTCGTTGGAGGCCGTTTCAAAGCCTTGATCCTCGTTTTCGAATTTTGACTCATCGATCGCATATGTCAGCTGAGGACTGACGGATGGTTTTCCTTTTCGTGGAGGCTTCGCTGGAGGCTCTTCGCTGGCCGTACTTGAGCGACTTTCGGTGTTCTGTGATGGGGAACTAATCACAGTTAGAGTATAGGCATTTCGAATTCTTCCCGGAGAGTTCACAAAGTTCAACAGTGCCTCGTCATTTTCGGAACTATTTCGACCTGGTGGTTGTGGTGCTGGTCCCTTAAAAATAAGCTTTTTTGCCTTTGACTGATCAGGCAGGAGATCAGTTGGTAAGCTAGTTGGCTTCTTGGGATTCTGCTGCTGTAACTGCAACGCAAGCTGCTTAAAGTCACTATCGGAATCAGTTGTGGATATTGGAAGTTTCTCAACGATAGAAGCATCATTCTTCCAAGTGAGAGTTGTGCGCTTAACTTTCCTCTTTCTTGCCGGACGGTTCGGTTTGAGAAACTCAAACTCAACCGTCACATCTTTAGGTTGATCTGTTTGAGATTCATCGGTTGTTACCTTCGAACTTGGCAAGGTCATGAGGCTGCTGTCACTTTCTGATCGATCGCTTTTGCTAACGGGTGTGGGTGGCTTGACATCTTCATTTGGAACATCTTCATCTTCATTCTTGAGAGTGGTATCGGTTTCGTTGGTCTGCTCCGTATCTTCAGTGTCCATAACGGTCACCGGGGGATTGGGTTCACTGGCGTGAATATCAAAGCTCAAGCCATGTCTCTCTTTCATCCATTCATAGAACAGCCTCTCCATTTGTGGACTCTGGAAGAACTTTTTAGAATTACCTCTTTCTGGTCGAGTTCGACGGATTTTCCTCGGAGGACCATATATATCTAACGGAATAGATGAGCACAGTTGCATGCTGCTTCGCTTCTTGGGAGGACAATGTTCCAAAGTTGGAACTGCAACTTTCTTTAGAGGCAGTGGAATGGCGCTGAGCTTATGCTCAGCTTCAGTATCAGCCTTACCGGGTGATGCCTTCAGGACTACCTTCAAGTTGCTTGCATGGACTGCATCTTCTTCTTCTTGTTTCCTCTGTTGTGCTGGAGGCTGTGGTGCTGGCCGCTTTTTCAATGGTGTTTCCCTGGTAGCAGCTTTCGGAATAGTTGGTTTTGGGATGGTCGTCCTTGCTTCTAGGTCCTGTGTAAGAGATTTGACATTGTCTTGTTTGTCAGTGCCAACATCATCTTCGACTGGTGGTGTTTTATTCTGCGCCGAATTTTGAACTCCAGACCCAGAGAAATCAGGCTTCCTACGAGTCATCTCTCGCATAAACTTGTTGTAGAGCAGTACTTTATCCTTGACAGAGAGTTTGGTGAAGACATCTTCGGGGATTAAGCAGCCAGTTTCTCGTGAAATAGGTTTATTTAGTCTTGGACACGGAATCGGTGAGTTTTGACACTGAGTTGGGGTTTTAGTGCGTGCTTTGGGCTGTGGGGCTTTCATATTCTCTGGAGAGTTTTCGTTGCTCAAGCGATCGTAGGTACCCACTGACGATTGACGATTCATAACTTGAGAGATCATTCCATTGAACATTTCGGCCATTCTTTGTACTTTTGATTTTTTAGGCGTCTTGGGTTTGAGCGTCTTCTCCCATTTTGATCGCTGATCGTGGTCCCTCGGCTCATCGACCTTGATAGGTATTTGTGATTGTTTTGGTTTCGTTGGTACTGGCTTGAGATCATTGTGAATGATATTGAAGTATCTCTCGTCCCATTGCTGTTGGGTGAGATTAAGATCGACAGGCTTGAGATTGTTTCGAGGCACCTTGGTCGCCTTGAGATCATTTCGAATTATCTGCAAATATCTCTCTTCCCATTGCTTACGAGTGAGATCACTTGGCTTTAAGCATTCTTGTTTTGCACTGACGTTATATGGTTTGCCACGAGGTGTTTTGGGATTACAAATTGATTTTAGATCATTTCCTCGATCATTCGACTTGAGTTCATAATTTTTCAAATTACAGGACTTTGTATCGTAATTGTTCGATTTTGAACTAAGATCACTCCGGTTAAGATCTATTGGTGTTGGCGGTCGCGTTTGAGAGCTATTTTGATCACTCTCCTCAAAGTCAATGCAACCGAAACCATTTAATTTAAAGAATTTTCTACGAAGATCACGTATCTTACGACTTCCTGAAGGCAGACTTTCTCGGCGATCACTCGGTTGCGGTGGTTCAATCGGTGTTGGAGGGCGCACTTTACGATCACTTGGTATCGGTTGCACAGTTGGTTCAATATAAATAAATTTAAGATCACTTGGCTTAACCTCACTAAGAGGCACTTTTATATTAGGTTTAAGATCTCTTGTTTGGTTATCAGTATTCACTTCTGGATTTCTCTTGGCTCCATAGTTTTTCATGATATTTTCAACTACCTCTCGCTTAATTTGCTCATCTCGACGCATTTCAGCTGGCTTCGTTTCCCTCCGCTTCACTTCACTTGGCCTAATGGATTTCTCAACCACAACTCCACCATTTGTTGGTACGATCGGCGGTGGCTTATTTAGATTAATCGGTGGATCAATGTCAACACTTACATCTTCTTCGAAATACTTCAAGAGGTCCTCCATACTAGCCGAGTATGCGACGTACGATAAATCCTTAACGCAGTTATTAGCAAGACCATCATCGGGGATTGCTTCGAAAACCTCTTCATGCGTTTTGACGGCCCTTTTCAGCCACTCACATCGTTGACGTTGCTCACACTTTTGGATGCGATCAGAACATTCAAGGAACGTGGTCAGATCCTCTTCACAGAAAGAGTTGGTGTTGACCACGAACGGAGTTTCAGTTTCGTTTGAAGTCATTTTTAAAAAAAAGTTCACTAACAACACTTTTGCAACTTGATGGTTCTGAAAAATTAAAGATATTCGATATCTCAGACTGGACAAGATCACTGCCCACGACAATTACTTTGTAAATAAACTCGATGGTGATGAGTGACTACCTTATATAGCAAAAACGATCTTGCAGATCCTTCATATTCCGGCAGGTAGCTAATTACTTCTTATGCGCCAGGTATCGCGCTAATGTCGTACGTGATCGATTGCATGTGCGAGAGATACATATACTTGCACTACTTCGCTAATGTCATAAAAGTATGCAATTTGGATACCTGATCGGTAGGGGTTTTATGAACGGATTTTGCATAGTAATCTGATGCACCTATGTTCAGTTGTAAGGTGTCATAAACTTCTTAAATCCTTTAACTACGTGTTCCTTCTTAAGTAGGATTTGGGGAAAACCAATTTCAATCTCTGAAGGTGAAGTGCGCAAATTTCCACGATCACTGATCATTTGCAAGGATAATACATAATTATAGTATTTCTTCTATCTTCATAAAGAGTTCTTTGAAATACAACAAATGACAATTAATGTCGCCAGACATACAGTCTAGGGGCGGTAACAATTTTTCTAGAATATTCTCTGCACAAAAAAAAAAAATCGTTAAAGGATCAGCACTTTATTGAAATGATTTATGGCGGTCTTTTCTTTTCTTAGTTTTATCGAACCTTACTACGGATTATAACCGGTGGATTATAAACCAAGAATGAGAGCCTCTTGAACTTTACCAATACCAATGCGCGCAATGGTGTTCAGCCCTTGGCAACTATATCAGTTTGAGATCATTCAGGTGCAATTAATTCAGAGATCACTGAAGTTAATTATGAAACGATGCGCAAAAATCAATTGCGTTTACCAATCATGTCTACAAATCGATAAATTCAAAACGATTTCCTCGCTGATCAAGCTGATGTCACACACCATGAAGATCGTTGAGCGGGTATTAGGTGGCCGACTGCGGAAAATAATACGGCTATCTGATGATCAGTGCGAGTTTGTCTCAGGTAAATCAACCACAGATGCAATCCAAAGTACAATATAAGGATCATGATGGAAAAACTTCGTGATACCTTAAAGGATTTGCATGTTGTATTGGTTGACTTTGAAAAGGCATTCGAAAGACAACCACGAGATCTGATATGGGTGGCGCTAGGACATCGAGGGGTTCCAGAAACCTATGTACAGATGATCATAGACATGTACGAAGGAGCAAAGACAAGAGTAAGATGCCCCGCTGGAGTAACCGAAGAGTTCCCAATCAAAGTCGGGGTGCGTCTTAAGTCCTTTGCTCTTTATTACAGTCCTTGATTTTCTGCTTGAAGGCAAAGTGATGGAACCCAAGGTACATCAGTTATTCTTTGCTGACGATGGAGCCATCATAAGTGAGGATCCTACATCCCTGCAACGAGCACTTGATGTGTGGGTGGACGTTCTGGAGGGAAATGGGTATCGCATTACTTCAAAAAAGACAGAATATTTGTGCTACCTGATCCGCTCAGGCCTATTCCAGACATTTATTTGAATGGAACAGTGCTTCCCAAGTTTTTTTTTTTTTTTCCGAGGGTAGGTGAAAATCTTCAACAAGACACTATGAGGATCGACAGCGCGTGCTCATAGTAGTGTGGGATTCTTACCCACTAAAAAACCTCCCTTCAAAACAGACTTGTTTTTATTTTTACTACAACTAAGTATTCGACTTATCAAGTAGTTTTCGTTTCGCGAAATAATGACGTTTTGCAGGTACCTTCCCATTAGAAGTTCCTGCCAGCTCCGCAGTTTAGACGCGGTTACTTATCGCGCTAGGTCTAAAGGTTTGGTTCTTTGTAGACGGCGCAGTAAATTCCTTTCTTCCAAAGTTGGAGGACTGTAATATTTACGTGACTTTCTAGTCGACTTCTATGCTTTCTCGCGTAGGTTTGAATTTCGTCTTCGATTGTTTTAATGCCAAGGTCTCTGTGGATATCGCTATTTCTGATATACCATGGCGCATTTACAATACCTCTTAGCACTTTGTTTTCAAAAGTTTGTAAAATTTTAATATTACTTATTTTGGTACAACCCCAGAGTTGTATGCCATATGTCCATACAGGCTTTAGCACTTGCTTATATAAAAGCAGTTTGTTATATATATTAAGCTTGGAATATTTTCCAAGTAACCAATACATTTCTCGATATTTGTTATCTAGTTCTTTGCGTTTTTTCTTAACGTGCGTTTTCCATTTCAGCTTTGTATCAAGTGTCATTCCAAGATACTTAGCCTCGTTTGCAAACGGGATTTGAACCGAGTTTGAAAAGATCGGCAAATTATTTATTTTTTTATAAGTAAAATTTACATGAACAGATTTGGTCTCGTTGAGTGCGATTCGCCAAATCTTTGTCCATTCATTTACTCTATTCAAAGCTTCTTGCAATTTTTCTGTAGTATCTTCGACCGTTTTACCTACTGTCAAGATAGCAGTGTCGTGGGCAAATGTAGCTAGCTCAGTGCCTTCTACTTGCGGTATATCACGAGTGTATAATAAATATAAGACTGGACCAAGAACGCTTCCTTGCGGCACCCCAGCCATTATTTCCTTAAAATCTGAATATTCGTTTCCACATTTGACGCGGAATAGCCTATTCGTAAGGTAGTTCTTCAAAATATTATATAGGTGCTCTGGCAGAACTTGTCGTAATTTAAACTTTAAGCCTTCGTGCCAGACCTTGTCAAAGGCTTGAGAAACGTCAAGGAATACGCTTGAACAAATCTTTTTTTCTTCAAGTGATTTTTCGATTACATGTGTTATTCGATGTACTTGTTCAACTGTAGAATGCTTACTTCTAAATCCGAATTGATGATCAGGGATGAGATGCCCTTCTTCTATAACCGGCTGTATTCGCCTAACCAATATTCTCTCGAACACTTTGGATATAATTGGAAGAAGCGAAATCGGTCTATAAGAGGTTTTTTCATTCGGCGGTTTTCCAGGCTTAAGGACCATTATAACTTCGGCGACTTTCCATTGACTGGGAACATATTCTAGTCTAATCGCGGCGTTTATAATGAACAGAAGCTTAATTAGAGCTTTTCTTGGTAGTGCTTTAAGAACCTCTCCCGTAATTAGGTCGTATCCAGGAGCTTTCTTAGGTTTAAGTTTCTTTATTTCTTCCTTAAGTTCGGTAAGCGTTGCATTTCTTATTACGCTATTGTCTATATACGACGTATTTATATTTTCAATAAGTGCTTGTCCATCAAACGGTTTGAAAGTTTCTTCCAGGTGGGCGGCGAAAACTTGCGCTTTCTCTTTATCATGCCTGGCCCATTCGTCTTGATATTTCCTAATTGGCGCGGCTTGAATTTGAGGTTTTTTAATACCTTCTATAGCCTTCCAAAGCGAATAGTTAGAATCTTTTTCTGCCGTTAAGCTTTCTAGGTAAGTTTGTATTTCATTATTCTTAAGGTCTTTAATAGATCGTTTTAGTGAGTTGCACAAACGGTTAAGATGTGCTTTATGTTGCGGAGCCCGAGTTTGTTGCCATCTTTTACGCGCTTTTCTCTTCTCCTTAATCATCTCTTTTATTTCCTGCGGATAAATTTTAATGTAACTGGCCGGGGTTCTCTTTAGTTTGGGAGTATTCTTCCACGCGGCATCCTGTAAGATTTCGACGAAGCGATCTACTTCAACTTCAAGTTCATAGGGCGTTTTAAGTGATACGCTCAGCTCAATATTTGCTTCAATATCTTTTTTAAAGCCGTCCCAATTAGTTTTCGCGCCAGTTAATCTGGCCGGTCCTACTTTTTTAATCAAAGCTTCGCTTATCGTCATAATGATTGGAGAATGATCAGAGGAGAGATCAAAGCTTTCTTCAACTTTTATACAGTTGCTAGATATTCCTTTAACAACAAAGAAATCAATCAGATCTGGTATCTTAGTTCTATCAGTTGGCCAATATGTTGGTTTACCCGTCGAGTAAAAATCACAACTGAATTGCATACCCGCATTATAAAGCTGTCTACCTTTCTGAGAGGCGTATCTTGAGCCCCAGAAGGGGTGTTTCGCGTTGAAGACACCACCAATAATAAAATTTGGTTTAAGGAAGTTGAAGATGTTTGTGAAATCACTTTCTTCAAGTTTACATCGCAGTGGACAATATATAGACGAAATGTTGAAAGCAAAATGTCTATTTCTAACGCGTACCGTGCTTACTTGCATTGCTTCTAATTCAATTTTTATTTCCGCTGAGTGTTCGATATTTTCTTTTATAAACAAAGATGATCCGCCTCTGGCTCTTTCCGATGGGTGAAAGGCGTGATATCCGCTATATCCCCTTATCTTAATATTCGATTGCTTTTTCAGATGAGTTTCACAGACCAAGCATATATCAATATCTTTCTCTCGCATAAATATTTCTAACTCGTCGAGTCTTTGTATGAGCCCGTTAGCGTTCCAAGTAAGAATTTTAAGCGTTTCTTTCATATTCTGGTTGAAGTGCGCGTGTTATGAATGTTGTTTTCTAGTGCAACTAGTCTCTCGAAAATTAGTTTATTTGTTTTGCATTGCTCTTCAAGTTTCGCAAGAATTAGGGAAAAAACATTGGATACATGATCTTCTGAACTACCTCTATCACTATTTTTCAATGTCGCAACTTGAGAAGGAGTTTTTACATTAAAGTTTGGACGGTTTCTTGCTTTGATCTCCCGTGAGTTGTCGGTCGTGTACGTACCCTTAACTGTCTTCGCCGCTTGAGCATAAGACTGCACGCCAATATTCGGAGATTTTGCTTCTGTTACCTTATCTCTATTACTTTCGGATTTTTTATCATTAACCGATCTTAAGTTAATACTGACGGACTTTCTATCTTTCGCTGCTTTTTTCGTAGCTATTTTGGGTCTGTTCTTGATTGGTTTCATATTCGGACGCATCGAATTTTTTAGCGTATCGCGGCGTTTTTGAAGCTCTTTCGCCACTTCGCAACCTCGATAGTTCGCAGGATGTTTTCCTTTGCAATTTATACAAGTGGCTGGGGTTTGCTTGTTTAGGTGACACTCTTCCGAGAGATGTTTACCTGCGCATTTGACGCATCGCGGCTCTTTCTGGCAGTAAGTCTGCGTGTGATTGAAGCCTTGACAGCGCTTACACTGCGGGATCGATCTGGAGGTCTTACGCATGGGTTCGATTTTGACCACGATGTTTAGAATAGTCTTGATACCATATATAATATCTTTATTTTCGTCTTTATCAAAACTAAGCATGAATAGTGGAAGACCGCGCTTTACCAATTTTTCATGATCTCCCTCCGACTGTTGTTTCTCCTTCTTGATAATATTGACGGCATCAAGAATTTTAAAGCCTTTGTCTTGAAGGTCGTGCATTACATCTTCTTTAGTGCACGAGGGGTGGAGTCCCCTTGCTACAACACGCAGTGGTCTTTCTAACTTATTTTCATAAGTATACCACTGAATCTTTTCGGCATTCAATTTTTTAGATACTGATCGGTAACCGTCGGCATCATCGACATTGATTTTCCACGTATTGGAAAATATTCCCAAGTGCGAAAAGTTCAAATATCTGGGATCTATGATCAATAGCAAAGCAACCTGTGATGATGACATCAATCATCGCGTAAGCGTAGGGTGGATGAAGTGGCGAGAAAATTCCGCTATCTTCTGTGACAGAAAAATGCCACCTAAGTTGAAGGGATGGCTCGACACCGCAGTTGTGCGTTCAGCGCTCACATACGGTTCACAATGTTGGACGATGTACAAAACGTATGAGAGTAAATTAATGGCAGCTGAGACGAAGATGGTTCGCATGACAGCAGGAGTGACAAAGCTTGATCGAATAAGAAGTTCGAAGATCCGTGGAAGCTTTCACATCAAAAGATGGAGCCCGACCGGCTCAGCTGGTATTGCCACGTTCAACATTGCAATATCAATGCACATTCCAAAGACATCGCGATGTAGGAAAGGCAGGCCTATAAAAGCCTGGATCACACAAATGCGACGACATTGGCATTTCATTGGCCTCAGTAACAGAGTGATCTAAAATCGGCATACCTGCCGATATTTTCTGAGGTCGAATAGGCGAACCCCACAGGCGGATTAGTAGAAATGCGGTGAAGTGGGAGGGTTGTGATCTCTTATTTTCGGATCATAACCTCGCTGATAAAAGGAAGAAGAAGAAGATTTCATCGCCTAGCTGGCAATAATTTGTCATTAGTCCTACATGAGCGTTTATATTTTTTTTTTGTTTTTGCCTAAAGGGTGGGGGAAAACGTTACTGCTCATGAAAAACAAGCCCGCTCTCTCTCAAGCAGTGTTGGACTTGGTAATCACTAAAAACCCACCTTTAACCCTGTTTCCACTGACACCTTACTTACTTACTTAGGTGGCGCTACAGTTTGGGGTGAACCTGGGCCTCAACCAACAAGCCTCTCCATTTAACTCGGTCTTTAGCTAATTGCCTCCAGTTGCGCACTCCAAGAGGTCGAGAACATTCCACGTTCAGATCCGAAGGTCGTTGTCCTTATTTCGTTTGCTGGGGTCGTCATTAGTTGAGTCATCCTTATCCGAGGCTTTTGGTTGTTTCGAAACCATCGTTTTTTTTACGTGTTAGGGAACTTACCCCGACGGCACAACCCCCAACCTGGAGGGGCAGTTCCTTAATTATTCCCCTAGGACGAGGGGCCGGGTACACCGGTGCCAGTAGTCTACTACGGGAGTATGAGCGCTGCCGTTGGCCCATTAAGGGCTCCTCCGCCACCATCTCTATTCCAATGTCCTGACCAACATTGGAAATTCCTTATCGACCTGTGATCCGAATACGTTGAAGCAGCTCGCACAAGGTATTCACTAAGTTCAACCTAACTGGAACTATAGACGCCACCGTTGACTCCGTCTAGGGAATTCGTCCGCTGCCGCCTGGAACAGGAAGAAGTGCTCTAGTGAGAAAACACTCTTCCCCCCTATCTCATCTGCTGCCGCCAAGAATCCTCCAAACGGGGTTGGTTACCCATTTTTTGGATTAAGGTACTGGGCACCCGGCTGTCACCGCGTGGAGGTTGAGAGTAGGAGTTGGTAGGCCTCAGCTGAGTGAAAACGCTTGTGTTTTCATATGATCGCATGCACTACCGTTTGACCAGACCCGCAAACACAATTCCGAAGGAATTATAATGCGAGCAGCAAATGGCTGGGAGTGAACCCTTCCAAGACGGAGGTAGTTCTTTTCACTAAGAAGAAATTAATTCCTACCTTCAGACCCCCAAATATCGGTGGCATTGAACTAAGCATCTCAAGTTCAGCTCGATATCTGGGCGTAATTCTAGATTCCACACTAAACTGGAAGGAAAATATTGTCCAATGCATCGAAAAATCACGGCTAGCTTTCTACTCCTGCAAGAAGCCATTCAGTAATACGTGGGGCTTCAAACCAGCTGTAGTGTACTGGATATACATGGCGGTTGTAGGACCCATTCTCACATATGTTTCACTAGTATGGTGGACGGTACTTATTTTCATTTATTTATCAGTGAGAACAACACCAACAGCGGCAATGGAAAGCATGGTTAGTTTCATTCCGCTTGACATATACGGCAGTCTGGCGGCCAAAACCGCTGTAAGAACTGAGAGAAGGCCGATTGTGGTCATCGAGCCTTTACGGCCATGCCTCCATTCTGTTCTGGACTACCAGTGGATTGACGGAAACTGATCACATGAACCCGATGCTAGCATTAGGAAGGAGATTTACTACAAGAATTCCCGACAGAATTTACTGGAAGAACCGAAGAACCACGAAGAAAAAAGGCGTTGGCGTTCTATACCGACGGTTCTAAGATGGACGTTGGCATGGGCGCTGGAGTTTATTGTGAAGCTCTAGGAATAAACCACTCCTTTAGAATAAACTTTCAGGTCGAGGTCAGAGCCATCATACAGGCTGCTGAAACTATACGCGAGAGTAATATCGTTGGTAAAACGATCACTGTCTATATAGACAGCCAGGCAGCCGTTAAGGCTCTGGACTCTGCTGTGATCAGGTTCAGGCTTGTGAGAAGCAAATCACTCTTAAACGAGATATCTAGAGTCAATACGGTGACCCTCTGCTGGGTAGCAGGGCATATGGATGTCGAAGGAAACGAAAGCACTGACGAGCTTGCTAAGAAAGGGTCGGCGCTGCATTTATTGTGGGCCCTCCCGTCGGTAGCAACCCCAATCGCTCACGCTATGTATAATGCATAAAAAGGGTAGTCATAACCCCTTTAGCGCGAGTAAATTATAAAAAATAAAAAATAAAAATCAGTTCCTTGCGGAAGAAAATAGAGAATGAAGCCACCGGTCGAGCAAACAGACGCTGGGTTCATCTGGAAACATGTGCAACGGCCAGGGAGCAACAATCGGCCTTCGGCAAGAAGAGATCAACTTCTCTGGTTGAACTTAGACGTTATAACGCACGGGTCATTTCTGGCATAATTACTGGACATTGTGCCATTGGCGTTCACGCGGAGCGACTCGGTGTGCTGCATAACGACTATTGCAGAAGTTGCAGGGACGACGAAGAAATTGAATCTGTTCGTCACCTGTTGTGTGACTGTCCTGCCCTATCCGTCAGAAGAATGAGGACTCTTGGTAGTTACTTCTTCTCGGAGCTGGAGGACTTGGGTAATGCTGAGCTGATGGACCTCCTGAGATTTATACCACTTTCTGGGTGGTTCTAACAGCGGACTTTCTTAACATCGTTTCCAGGTGACTCTTTGTCACAAGGCACCCATCTACCTAACCTAACCAATTGGTTCAATGGTGCTCCAACACTGGACCCTAGAAGTCTGGTCTGGTTCACTGATGGTTCGATAAAGGATTCTGGAGTTGGAGCTGGGGTCTTTGGACCCAACACAAAGATTTCGGTACCTATGGGTACGAAGCCCACTGTGTTTCAGGCTGAAATTCATGTCATTGAGATCTGTGCCAGACACAATCTCCACAAGGGGATCAAGGACGCTGGAAAACATATCTTCTTAGATAGCCAAGCAGCACTTATGGAACTATCGTCCAACCTATTGGACTCCAGAACCGTGAAATGCTGCTACGATGCATTACAAGACCTTGCCAAATACAACAGGGTAAAACTCGGTTGGGTACCTGGACACCAATGGATTGTGGGCAACGAATCTGCAGATGAGCTTGCTAGGGCTGGCTCAGAATCTGCGTTCATAGGTCCTGAACCTTATTGTGACGTCAACCGGGCGACAGCTACAATGCTGATTAACGAAAACAAACTTCGTCTAGACCACTGGACCAATGGGCCAGGTGAGCTTTCTTTCTGTCCATTGCGGTCTGAGATCTCACCTTAACAAGATAAACCTTTGCCAAGGACAGTCGGTTATGTTTAGAGGAGGATGAAACATCCGAACACATTCTTTGTGAATGTACAGCACTACACTGGTTAAGGAAACGTATTCTCCACAAGGAGATACTTACTTCAGTGGAACTGAAATGCTCCACTACTGTCTGTTAGATTAATTCCAACTTTGTGATACAATAGATTTTTTAGGTCGCAGTGTCGTTGCCACGTGGGCATGGGTTGCACAAGAGAAAAAAAAAACCTAACCTATAATGCGAGGGGAACTCTAATTAGAGAATAACCCTCTTCAAGCCATTAGCAGGGAGCACAATAGACCTTTAGGTCGCAGTGCAAAACAACCCTACACAAACTTAAACAGTTTTCCTCCACTTAGAACTTTCTCCCTCCACTTTAAGTTTCAAAATTCAGGGGTGAGTAGGATCCACTAAGAAAGTGAATTACAGCCGACCTCCAAAAGGGCTACAAGACATTGTTGCATGAATCTTAAAACAACTTTCAAAAGCACTTAACTTCAAGGACTACAAGAACCAAGGACCGAGTACCGAAAATCTTAACCTAGAATCTGCAAGAATTCAAATCTGGTAAATCTCTCTTTCCTTCCTCCCCGCAACCGAGTCCTATACTTGTTAAAGGACCTAATCCCAACTGCACCAGAGCCATAGAAAGTAATATATATGGAAACGTCTGCTGACATTGTAATATAGTATCCCACATGTGCTTCCCCCAACCGTTCAAGACGTCAATAGCTTTGCAAACATCATACAAGTGCGAGCCACACTAATTATAATCATAAATTATGAAATACCGCTGTCTCAACTGGAAGCCAACACATTCAGCGAGGATGGAATTCAGGTCACCTTTTGTCGTAGTCGTCGATTGAAAATGACGTCAACTGAGGTGTCGAGCTTAGTGGTCTTACCACCTCCCCATTCATTAGAGAGCAATAACGATGTACTCATATGTTGATGGCGCACTACCCTTTCCCCCTGTCAAAGCTCATCAATTCAGCGGAATGTTAGCGCACATTGGTGATTACAAGTGAAGGAAGATGAAGTAGAAGGAATCAGCATTTGTGTCCCATGTGCAGGGGTGGAAGCAGAAAAAATAAACTTCTGCGTCCCCAAAAATTGGGATGTAACCAACATACACATTTCAATTTGAAAATCTAAGCCAACAGCAGACTTTCTCTGGATTAAGGACATTCTCTAGTGTCCTTGTACATTTTGATACATGTCAAATAAACTTAGCATACGTCAATTGCTTAATTTGAAGAATGATGGGCGGCGTTTCTTTTTTTTTATGATACTGCCTTGAGGGGTATACCCTTGTGAAAGGAGAAAGTCAACAACGAGAGGGTACTTTTGTTCTTTTGTCCCTTTTCTATTTGTTCATGCTTCTGCCTTCGCGCCCCTGCTGCTTTGTTTGGTGGTTCCTTTCCAAGGATATATTTTCGGTTTGAATGCAAACCGTTCTGAAGGTTTGAGTGGAATGAATGGATTTAATTTGGTTACGTGTTAAAGGGACATTAGCATGCGTCCGGAAGTCTACGTAAATGAATGAAAGCGATGCGCCACGGGCAGTGGGTGTATGTGGCTTTAGGGAATAAAGAGGTTTTGGGACAGGAAACACGAATACTTAAATTAGGTCTGTGACAGATTGGGGGGGTTCCATCTTTTCGTTTTTATCCAGAAAGGAAGGATCCAAGTTAATTAAAACGAATGGGGTGTGTTTTATGGAGAAAATAATTTTTATGAACAAACATTCTTGAATTATGTCGGAAGAGAGGTGTGGTAGATTATAGATTTTTAGGCTTGAAATGTCAGTTGTGTATCTATATACTATATAAGGGGTGCCTTAAGGCAGTAATAGACATTACACTTGCAAAGCTGAAAGGATCTTAATAAACCTTAAAGGAGCCTTTGATAGTGTAAACCATCAGACATTTTGGTTACATCTAGCGCAGGCTCATCCATGCTGAGCTGGGGTGTTGTCTAACCCGAAGGTCGGTGCACAGCACCACTATTGTGGCTCATGGTAGTGAATGAGATACTCCTAATCCTGGGTAAAGAGGGGTTCAGTATCATAGCCTATGTAGACGACATTGCGATAGCAATATCAGGGAAGTTCCTTCTTACAGTTAGAGACCTGATGGAGTCTGCTCTAAATAAACTCGCGAAGTGGACAGATAGTGTCGGTCTCGGAGTTAATCCGTCCAAGACTGAACTAGTTTTATTTACAAGAAGGTACAAAATATCATATATATAACTCCTCTAAAACTCAAGTGTGTTGCATTGCAATTTGCAGATCACGCTAGATATTTGGGGGTTATTCTCGATGAAAAACTCAGCTGGAAACCGAATATTCAAGATCGTGAAAGGAAGGCTTTGATTTCCCTCTATTCATGTAGTAGGCTATAGGCCCAAACTGCGGTCTTCAGCCCCGGATTGTTCACTAGATTTATACGGCAGTCGTTAGACCCATCCTTATGTACGGAGTACTAGTCTGGTGGACGGCACTGGACAAGGAAAGCTATACTTGAGAAGGTTCAAAGGCTATCCCGCGTCTGTATTACGGGCGCCCTTAGAACCACTCCGTGGGTGCCGTGGCGTAAGTAGTTAGTATGTCGGATCACTACGCATGAAGTTCCAAGTTCGAATTCAAAAAACACCAAAACGTTTTTTCACGGTCCCACCTCTCGCGAGCGTCTGAGAAACATCCGAGAGTATTGTTGTCACGAAAAATCTTCTCCAATCGCCGTCCGGATTCGGCACTAAATTGTAGGTCCCTTCCATTCGTGTGAAAAATATAACGCATACAACATGAGTGGTTGCGAGAAGCTAGGCCCTGGCACTTAAAGAGCTATTGTGCCAAATATTTATTTATTTATTTAGAACCACTTGGACAGCTGCACTAGAAACTATGCTCCATTTTCTTCACGTCGATATTTTTGGGAAGCTGATAGCGGCCAAAGCAGCATTAGGGATTGGGGAATCCTCGCAACTGGATCGTGGAAATATGGGCCACGCAAGCATCCTAAACGGCCATAACACTATTCTAGGTAATTCCGACTGCATGATCCCCTATTTGGACTTTAACGTCAAGTATAATACCAGGATTCCTAGCAGAAGTGCTTGGGAATCGGGAGATATTCTAAACGAATCTGCGATAGAGATTTACACAGATGGATCCAAGACAGCATATGGAACATGTGCGGAAGTTTACTCCAGTGCACTGGATATCTGCATCACCACACGACTGCCGGACCACTGTAGTGTATTTCAAGGATAAGTCACAGCAGTGAGTGAAGTCGCGACATGACTGTTAATTAACTCGACAGAGTGCAGCGCTTTTGTTTTCTACACAGACAGTCAAGCTGCGATAAAAGCTTTGGAATCGCCAATAATTCGATCCAAGTTGGTAAAGCAATGCAGCGGATTTCTTAACGAGATCGCTGTCAGGTACGACGTATCCCTGTGCTGGGTTCCAGGCCACATGGATATTCCAGGCAATTGCAAGGCGGACGAGCTAGCTAAGGAGGGCGCAGACCGGAGCCACCCTGACAATAGGTGGAACCGTCAGTACCAATTAAATCAACAAAAAATCCAATTAGATACCGCAGCCATTAGAATGACAAACAGTAGCTGGAACAATATTTGTACATGTCTCCCTTTTAAACAAATTTGGCCAGAGCTGGATTGTAGGAAAACCAGGCCTATTTCCGTTAATGGGACAAATATAAGAAAGATAATTGGGGCCCTCATGAGGTATTGTCTGGTAGGCAGACATGCCAGAAAACTTGGTGCTCCCTTCAACGATTTCTGTAGAAGCTGCAGAGACGAGGAAGAGGAGGAAACCATGACACACCTTCTGTGTACCTGTCCTGCCCTATGGGTCTTGAGAAGGAAAACCCTAGGGGAATACTTCTTCGAAGATCTTAACAATCTCGACTTAAGTAAAATAAAAAGCTTTGTCTCCGCGTCAAATTGGTTTAATGCCTAAACGGCAAATCATACTTCTTCGGCATGGGTTCACAACGAAACCGGTTGCCCTGCCTCCTGTCCCATTCTCTTGAGAATTCTCCATGTAGGTCCCCTGTGTTGGTAGTCAGGTTTTTCTCCATAGTGGTATCACAATGGACTTTAATACCATACATGGATAATAGTCTCGCTTGACTGACAGAAGACGGCATTGTATTTTGGATGCATTACATTCCACTCTATTGGTTGGGCTTCATGTGGTTATGCTGTCCAGGTCGGAATTTAATATTACGTGCGCAACTAAGTTCTCGCTGTTCGTCAATAGATGGCTCCAGCAGTAAGTGGTGGTCGATTTTGACATATCCAAAACGTCATGAACCGAGCTTAGACATATGGTAGGTAAACAAACAGTTTTGACACATTAGTGATTTTGTTTTGGCGTCATATACTTATTTTTTATTATTATTAACTTTATTTCAAAGCAAAACTTATAGCTAAAAATTTAACAATTATTGTGGGAAAATACATAAGTTTTAAAGAATCTTAAAGTTTTTGCATGAAATAGTGTAGGATACACTCAGTTGTCAGAAGACAAGAGGCGAATGTATCGGGTAATAATTGAAATACTTATTTAAAACAGTTGATGGGGAAAATTCAAAATATCATCAAAAATTGGTAGGTTATTGAAAGAAAAAAAAAAAAATAAATAAATAAAAAGTAAAAATGTAAAAATGAAGCAGAAAATCCAAACAGAAATTAAAATAAATCATAACATAGGAATGAAAAATGTCTCAATTGCAGAATAATTAAGAGTGGAAAGCCACTTTTTAATGTTACGCAAGAAAACTGTTTTCACTCTTTCGCATCTAAGGATTTCAGGTAGTAAATTAAACAGTCGAGGCGCAGTGACAAAGTAGAACCGTGAAAAGTGCGTTTTATTGATTATTGGTAATGCGACAAAATTTCTGGTATTGACACGTAAATTGTAATTTTCATCTAATCTGACAGCATAGTATCCAGAATTTTCAAAAAATATTTTTAAAACTTTGTAACAATATAAGTGCCGTAATGGTAGAATTTCAAGGATCCGAAACAACTCAAAACTAGGAGTACAACGATTCACTTTGCACATAATTCTAATTGCATGTTTTTGTTTCATTAATAAAGGTTTTATATTAACAAAGTACGAGCCACCCCAGCAAGATAACCCGTACTGTAGCTTAGATTTAAACAGACCATTGTAAACCAATTTTAAGATAAATAAACTACAGTAGAGACTAAGATGATAGAGCTGTTTAACTACTCTATTTGAATATAGCTTCAGATAGGAAGTATGTTCCTTCCAACTGAGCTTATAATCCAATATAATACCCAAATATTTAAAATTAAGGACACGTTCAATTTCAAAGCAAGCATCACTACAACTTAGATTGTCCTTAAAGATAACAGAATTATGCTGGCAACCAACCAAACAAAATCGTGTGCAACTCGGTGAATGATAATATAGAGGAAAATCATCGCAGATTGTACCCTTGATATTAAAGAACATAAACTTCGTTTTAGTGCTGATTACGAGACGATGTTGCTTGAACCACTTTCGCAGGATTTCTAAATCATTATTAACATCCAAAAAAAGATTAAAATAATTGGTATTAGAATACGAAAGAGCAGTATCGTCAGCGAAGGCAGTGATTTTACCTTTAAAAGGTTGGATAAACAATGAATTGACATAAATTAAAAACAGTATGGGACCCAAAACAGAACCCTGTGGAACGCCCATATTAATTGACTTTGGAGAACTAAGGCAGTTTTTGATCTTGACCATTTGCTTACGGTTTTTTAAATATGAAGCAAACCACTCATGGATAAATCCTCTAAAACCCGCATGATAAAGCTTACTTAATAGTAAAGAGTGGTTCACCATATCGAAAGCTTTAGTTATATCTATGAATAGGGCAGCAGAGATTTGAGATGCATTTACACTATTATATATTTCACCAGTTAATTTAAGTAGAGCACTCTCTGTGGACCTGCCGCTCCTGAAACCAAACTGGCAATCGCTGAAGAACTTCGTCCTGTCTAAAAAAGATAAAACTCTAGACTTCATACCTCTTTCGAAAATTTTCGAAAACACTGAGAGAAGTGAAATAGGACGGTAATTGTTTAGCACCATAGTATCACCTTTTTTATGGAGTGGAATCACAACCGCTGTTTTCAGTGCTTCCGGAAAAATTCCGCGCTTAACGCAGAGATTAAAAATGAAGCTTAAGACATCTGCAATGTGGAAAGAAATTTGCTTCAAGACATAGCTGGAGATCTGGTCAAAAGAAGATGAATTAGTTATTTTAAGAGACATAATGATTTTATGAATCTCAAGTGCTGAAAATTCCTCAAAGAAAAAGGTTTGTGATTGCAAACACGCTTCTTTTAGACCGCAATCACATTGACAAGTAAAACTATCATCATTTGGAAAACCAAACGAAGAGTTCAAATTGGTAAAAAAGTCGTTGAACAAGTTTGCAACTTGTAAAGGCTCAGACACATTAACATTATTATTGCTTAAGATGATATCATCATTCTTCTTGGTTTTGTTTAAAATCTCGTTAACAATTTCCCATTCCTTTTTAGCGTTGCCAATATTTTCAGCTAATTTATTCCTAAAATAGGTATCCCTGCAAAGTGGTATATCAGTTTTTAGTTCTAGACACAATTTGTTATAATAATTTTTAAGTCTAGCATTGTTAGGATGTTTTTTAACTCGTGAATGTAGTTGTTTTTTCTTTCTTATTTTACTGAGTAAAGGAAGAGTCATCCACTGTTTAAGACATCTTAACTTGCTATTTTTATTCAGACTACAGCTTGATAAATAAGACTGCAGCTTGTTTAGAAACAAATCAAAAGCAATGGATGGATCCAGTGAATCAAAAACATCATCCCAAAGCTCAAAGTTCAGACGTGATTTAAGAGCAACAAAGTCAATTTTGTTGTGATTCTTATACAAGGATTGTTTAATTCTATGTACCTTGCAATCAAGTTGAATACTAGTTAAACTATGGTCCGTTATTCTTAAATCATAGGCCACCACTTTATAAGTAACATTATTGTTTCTATGAAGCCTTAAAAAAATATGGTCTAAACAAGACTCAGACCGAGTAGGTTGATTCAAAAGAGAATCAAAACCAAACGAAGCTAAAATCGATAAATAATTGTCTATATCGGGTGAATCAGACAAAATATTAATATTTAAATCGCCCAACAGAATCATGTTCCTACAAGATTTAAGTTCCAAGAATCCTGAAAACTCATTTAAAAAGGCCCTTACCGTACACTTGTGAAGTCTATAGATACATATAAAACAGTAACGAACACCAGAAATTTCACAACAAATATCAATAATATCTGCACTTTCCATTTTCGAGTTTTTAATTTCACATCCCATTAAATCACTTCTGTAGAATACTGCGACACCTCCGGCTGAGTAAGAGTCGTTACAATTAGCTACAAAAGTATAATTTGGTATTTTATAGTCGGAAAACTCTTCTTCGAAAATCCAAATTTCAGAAAGAAAAATAAGATCAGGTAAATGATCCAAAGATGCAAGATGAGTGGAAAAAGTATCAAAGTTAGTCCGCATACTGCGAATGTTTTGATGTATGACCGAAAAACCTGAAAACTGCTCATTGCTTGGATGATCTATACAAAGGCAATTAAAGTTATTGGAAGAGGAAAAGCTATTATTATCACTTGTGTTATCATGAGGATTAATAAATGAATTAGTATTATTTAACATAGATCAGAAAGAAAAGAAAAATTATATGTTATCAAGTTTGGAAAAATCCTCAAAACTGCTAATTTTAATTACTTTCCCGCCTTCTCTTTTCCTGATGAGAACAGTTGCATTCCTAACCCAAACAAATTTGCATTTGTTGTCATGTTTGAGGTCATTCGCCTTTTTCAATAAAGATCGTGTATACGTAGTGAGACAATCATTAATGTAGATCTTGCTGTTGCTGCTGCTGCTGTTGGTGTTGTTGTTGCTGCTGTTATGATTGTTATCAATCTTCTTTAGAGCACCGAAAACATTGGACGAAGAAAGGTGTCTGCTCTCACGCATCTTTTTCATCACAGTTTTTTTACGTAAGAGAGATGAGAATTTTACACACACGATGTTAGAAGCCGTATTATTCTTTTTGTTTATAGTGTTCACTCTTACACTCTTGACGTAACAAGATTCAACTTCGTTTGCATCGAATTCTTCACCATTGAGAGCCGTTAAAAGTATTTTCACTCTCTCCTCAACATTTGCATCGCTTACATCGGGTATGCCAACAATGTCAACCGAACATTGTTTCTCTCTCTGCTCAAGTGCATTCAATTTTAACTCCAAAAAGTCTACCTTCTTATTAAGAGAAGCATACTTTTCTTCAAGGTGGCTGATTTTAGAGAGCGCCTCAGTGACAACTTGACTCAGTTTAATGATCTCAGCATATAACATTTGAATTGTTATTGTTTGATCAGCCGTATTATTGACGTCATTGGAAGCAAGCGAAGAGATTGTAGCTGTTGGACTTTTAATTACTGTAGACGTACTTGCAATAACACTACCGCTACCGGAACGAGAACCAGAAGTATTTGGAGGGCGTGTAGAAGAAGTACTCTTAGAAGAGACGATGTCAGCAGATGGATTTATGGGAGCATCAATTAGTATTGATTTTCTCCTCTTTGTGACGCAACTACCACATTTAAAACCTTGACCATTTCTCTCGAAGAATTCAATCTCTTTTTTTTCTAGTTTAACGCACCCAGCATGATAGTATTCTTTGCAAATAAAACACTGTATTTTAAGATCATGTCTATCGACTTTTAAATTGCATAAACCGCACTTCATTTTTTTACACTTGTAAAAGTAATATGGATTTCAACAGTCAAATAGAGCTATGTGGTACTGGGACTCGGGCTCAGCTCGGAACAACTTTTGGTTGTGTAAAAATGTGTGATTTTGTGCCAAATAATCGTCATTTGAGGGAAGTTTTGATTTTCTTCTTTCATTCGAAGAAAATTCTTCATCGCATGGTGACGGGTGATGAAAAATGGAATCATTACAGCAACCCAAAGAGACGAAAGTCATGGGGACTGCCCGGTAATGCTTCTACGTCGTCGGCTCGGCCGAATATTCAAGCTATGCTGTGTATTTGGTGGGACCAGGTCGGTGTTATTTACTATGAACTGTTGAAACCCAACGAAACCATCACTGGTGAACGGTATCGACTTCAATTGATGCGATTGAGCCGAGCACTGCGCGAAAAACGGCCACAATACGAGCAGAGGCACGAAAAAGTGATTCTACAGCACGACAACGCTCGGCCTCACGTTGCCAAACCCGTTAAAACCTACCTGGGAACGCTCAAATGGGAAGTCCTACCCCACCCGCCATATTCCTCAGATATTGCGCCGTCCGATTATTACTTGTTCCGTTCGATGCCACATGGTCTGGCTGATCAGCAGTTCCGCTCATATGAAGGCACCAAAAAATGGCTTGATTCGTGGATAGCCTCAGAAGATGAACACTTTTACCGTAACGGTATTCGAGCTCTACCAGATAGATGGAAACAAGTTGTAGCTAGCGATGGGCAATAGTTTGACTGATTCATTTGTAACCATTTTTTCACAATAAAGTTGCATTTTCATAAAAAAAAAAAAAAAAAACAGCGATAACTTAGTTGCGCACCTAATATTTTTGACATACGTTGACGTACCTCTTCTATGGCCGAAGAGCAGGGACGTGAGTTAGGGAACGTATATGTAAAACTGAGGGTACTGTCATCAGCGAAGGAACGAATTGGATTAGAAGTAGCAGACAAGACGTCATTATATAAAAATGAGAAAGAGAGTCGGAGACAAAACGGAGCCCTGGGAAACACCAGGATTTATATGGTGAATTGCAGATTTGAACCCGTCCAAGACAACTTGAATTGAACCGTCTGAAAGGTAATTTCTAATCCATTGAAGAAGAAACTCATTAATGCCATATGGATGCATTTTCGAAAAAAGAGCATGATGTCAAACTCTATCAAATGCATTAGAAATATCGAGCGCAACCATCTATGTTTCGCCGAAGTGATGTAGAGATTGGTTCCACTTCTTGGTGAGATATACCATCAAATCACCAGCGAACCTGTTGCTACGAAAACCATACCGCCGGTCGGTCATTGAGGAGTTTTCGTGAATAAAGATATTTCATGAGCTGACAATTTATCAGCGTTTTCATGACCTTGGAAAGAAGGGTCTTAAGTACAATGGGTCAGTAATTGGACGGGGGGGAGGATTTGCTGGATTTTGGGGACGGGCTGGACAAATGCTGTTTTCCATCTTCTCGAAAAGAGCCCAGACAAGAAGGACAGACAGAAAAGCTTACGCGGAGGTTTTGCCAGCGTGGAAGAACACCTCTTCAGAACCAACTGGACTAACAGATTTGTGTATGTTGAAACCTTTGAGTACACCTGTAACTGTACGAGTGCGGGATGTTGGAAAATATGTGAAAGCGCTGGACAAATATTTCACATATGGATAGTCATTTTCGAAGAGAAAAGGAACTCATGTCCGGAAGGAGGGAATTCAAGTTCTGAATAATTTTGAATATCTCGAACTAAGTTCTTGGGATTTTCAAAAGTAAACCCCGAACAGCAGCCGCAATCACAAATACAACTATAGGGAGCTTCTATACTGAAAACTGGGCCAGCAGAAGCAAAGTGTATGAAGTGGCAATCAAATCGTGCGCAATGTATGGCGTAGAGATGCGGCAGATGAAACTGAAACTATTCAAACGAGCGTGCTAAAGAAAACACTGGCCAATAACACTGAAAGTAGCATCGTTAAAGTATAAACAGAAATCTAGCCACTTGTGTACAAAACAGAGAAAAGGGCATTCAATTTCTGGATAAGACTCCTAAACCTTTCTAATCAAATACTCTTAAAAAAAAAATTTACAACAAGATCTGGTCACAACACGACAATACGTAGCTACCGAATTGGTCAACAAAAACCTCACATGGAACTATCGAACGAGCGTTGGAAAGAAAAGCAGTCAGTATCCACTTGGATGTGCGCGCTGTTGAGCAAAATATCAGCAGAGACTTATACGTCACAACGGACAATCAAGGTTAACACGACAAGGGGATGTCCACAAGATGGGGTGCTATCACCTCTAATGTGGATTCTTGTTGTGGACAACGTGCTTGATGAGTTAATCAACTTTAACTGTCAATCTTATGTTGATGACTTAAATAAATAGTATTGATCGCTAGAGGTAAGTTTGAAGGAACCCTTTGTAACATCATATAAGTGGGCTACAAAACTGGGCTACACATTAACCCGGCTGAAGCAATGACAGTACCGTTCGCGTAAAAAACAAAACTCGAAGGACTGGAATCTATCACACTGTCAAGCACGATACTGACACTAGTCAAAGAAGCTAAGCATCTAGGACTATACCTAGACAGTAACTCATCTGGAAGAAACATACAGAAGAGATATCTGTGAGCTTAGCGGGCAAACCTTGGAGATGCAGTCTGAGTATCCTAGGATAGATGTACCTAGCCCTTGTGAGTCTTATGATGGGGCCATAGAATAGGCAAAACGAAACAATTTAGTTAAAACGAGGGAGGCACTCAATAAAGTGGAACGACTGGCGTGTGTCTGCATTTCTGGAGCCATGAGAACATGCATAACCGTAGCCTTGTACCTTGTGATTGCGCAAACAGAACGATCTTGAGGATGTCGGATAAAGGAACCAGAAGAGAGGAGTTCATCGGGACAAGAGAATTCGAGGTGCTTCGCCAAAAAACTTCTTCTTCTAGCGATCCCTAGGGACAACAACATCAGGAAATTCAACTCTAAAAAGTATTTGCTATTGAAGCTCAGCAATAAAAAGAACTGGAGAAAGGTATCCAGAGTTTACAGGTTGAACAACCACACGATAAGGTGGATAAAGAACAGAGGAAGCAACTGGTGCAGGAGTACTTGCGCAAGTACTCCGAACCAGCATATTTCATACCAAAATATATGGAACAGACAGATGCGTTCAAAACAATCTTGAAGCGAACTACAGGACTTGTGATATACTTAGCAATAATGTCAGACAGTCAAACAGCCATAAAGGCACTTGACGTCCATGTCATCAAGTCCAAACTTATGTGGGAGTGTGTAGATAAGCTTAACGAATTGGGCAGCTTACCAAGAAACAATGGACTCGCTAGCAAGACAAGTGGCAGCAGAACCTTTTCAGGTCCTGAACGATTTTAGGTCCTGAACCATTTTAGGCCCTGAACCATTTTGTGGAATAGGGAACCATACCCTAAAAGAAGAATTCAGGAAAGTAGAGAGAGCAAATAGGGCAATCACTTGGATTAACACTCGAGGTGTAAGGTATCGTACAGAAACCTGTAGAGATGAAAATGGACCTCTTCTAGTAGAATCATAGTCGGTGCTGAGAATATGAAAAAACTACTTGTAGAGACTGTATAACCGCGACGAAGATCAACATCCTGCTGTCAGGCAGAATGAACCATTCAACATAGAAAATGATAGTCAAAATTTCCGTCCACCTGACCAAAACGAAATGAGGATAGCAATATCCAAGCTGAAATCCAACAAAGCTGCTGGACCCGACGGCTTACCGGCCGAATTTCTCAAGGCAGCTGGTGATGAATTGATAGAGATCATACACCAACTCATCTCTAAGATTTGGTCAGACGAGTGTATGCCTGATGAATGGAATCTCACCAGCGTTTGCCCGATCCACAAGAAAGGAGACCCCCTCAACTGCGCCAATTATAGAGGCATCAGTGTCCTCCACATCGCATACAAGAATTTTTCTGCGATATTGTGTGAACGCCTGAAACCTTTTATCAACAGCTTGATTGGACCCTATCACTGCGGTTTCAGGCCAGAAAAGTCCACCATCGATCAAATATTCACACTTCGGCAGATCCTGGAGAAACCCCAAGAAGTCTAAATCGATACTCACCACCTCTTTATCGATTTCAAGGCCGCCTATGACAGCATCTATAGAGAAGAGAGCCATGTCTAGTATTGACATCCCTGCCAAACTTGTCCGTCTGTGCAGGATAACGATGGAGAACCCTCGCTGCTCCATCAAGGTCGGTAATGACCTCACCGAGACCTTCGATGTCAAAAAGGGTTTTAGACAAGGTGACGCGCCGTCATGCGACTTCTTTAATATTGTACTTGAACAGGCGGAACTCACAAGCCGACACCCGAGGCACAATCTATCAAAAGTCCTTACAACTGCTTGCATATGCCGAGGATATTGACATAATTGGAAGAATTCAGCGGGCTGTCACCGATGCGTTTGCAAGCATTGAAGCAGAAGCGGCCAAAATGGGTTTAGCGATAAACGAGGGCAAACCCAAGTATATGCTGTCAACAATAAGGGACAGCCAACACCGATGAATTGGACAGAGCGTCACAGTGGGGAGGTACAATTTCGAGGTAGTAAGGGACTTGCCTACCTTGGGTCTGCTATAAACTCTAAAAACAACATCAGCGCAGAAATCAAGCGAAGAATAACTCTGGTCAATCGCTATTTTTTGGGCTTATAGGGCAATTCAACAGTAAAGCCCTATCTCGAACAACTAAGGAGACTCTGTATAAGACTCTGATCGTCCCAGTCCTGCCTTACGGAGCTGAAATATAGACTTTATTGAAAGAGGATGAAGATTGGGAGACAAATTCTTCGCAAGATTCTCGGTCCCGTTTGCGTTGACGGGTTTTGGCGGATAAATTTCAATAACGTAGTATTCGAACTGAACAGCGACATCGACCTAGTCAAAAAACTACGTATTGAACGTCTGAGATGGCTAGGACATGTAGAGCGAATGAATAACAACGCTCCGGCCCGCAGAGTCTTCGAATCTAACCCGGAGGGACGACGCATTAGAGGACTTCCTTGCCGTGGTTGGCGCGCACAAGTTCAAGGGGAGCTCGACCAACTTGAAGTGCGGAACTGGAGGCAATTAGCTAAAGACCGAGCTAAATGGAGAGGATTGTTGGTTAAGGCCCAGGTTCACCCCGAACTGTAGCGCCACTTAAGTAACTGTGAGGTAAGCAAAGAATCTACTAGGAAACTATAGCCTAAAAAGGTTTGAAGCTTGTATCAACCTTCTTCTTCCTGCGGATCCAGCGAGGTTATGATCCGAAAATAAGGGATCATAACCCTCCCACTTCACTGCATTTCTACTGTGGGGTTCGCCTGAAGCTTGTATCAACCTAAATAAGAATAACCTACGCATCCTAGCAGACTCAATAACAGGAGCACGTAGAAACTAGGTATAGTGGAAAAAGGACTGCAGATTCTGCAGCAAGTCCAGTGAGACTCCAACAAACAAATATTTGGCGCAACAGCTCTTTAAAGTGCCAGGGCCTAGCTTCTCGCAACCACTCATGTCGTGTGCGTTATATTTTTCACACGAATGGAAGGGACCTGCAGTTTAATGCCGACTCCGAACGGCGATTTGAGAAGCTTTTTTCGTGACAACAATACTCTCGGATGTTTGTCAGACGCTCGCGAGAGGTGGGACCGTGAAAAAACTTTTTCTTCGCAAAATGGGCCAGCATGTGGCCTGAGTGAAAAGGATAATTCATCACATCCCAGTGAGACTCCGGAGCACTTTCTAGAGTCTTGTGGGGCACTAACCGAATAAAGAATTAAATATCTGGGCAACTCCCAAATCAGATGAGGATACACAACCATAGACCTGCTTTTCATTCTTAAATTCTTCAAAGACGCTGGACTGGACAGGGTGCACTTAGGGCTGTCTATTCTCGCCGACAACAAGTAAGAGTACAAGCCTTTCAAATCTAATTCTGGAAAGAATTGTAATGCGAGGGGAGCTCTAATGAAGGTACGAATCTCTACAGGACATTAGTAGGGGACACAATAGACCATTAGGTCGCAGTGTAACACACCCTTTTCATTATTAAGGGAATAGAATGAGAATTGGAGTTTAAAAATGAACTCTCTTCTAAGTATTATATTAAGGCTATGATCGGCTATGATGCGGAGGAACAGTTAGAGTATGTCACAAGGCAATTAAAGATGACTTGCGATCCACCAAAAGTAGTAAGAATGGAAGAGTTCCGAAGATATGTTGGATGCAAGGTCGTACACCATTGCAAGAAGTCTGATTCCCATAGAATCGACTTACAAAGTCCTTCAACTTAAACACTTATTTCTTTCATTTGACATCTGTCACACATTTGAATATAAATTTCCTGTTAGATAAATTTCTCACCAGATTGGATCCATACATATCGCATGGAATCTAGGTTTCCGCACGTTCCGTAGAGAAATGTTAACTATTCGCACTTTTTCTTTGATTTACTTCGAGGTTTCCTCCTTTTCCTTATTTTTGGTGTAAAAAACCGAATAAATTATACAAAAACACTAACACACATTAGACTAATATATGCTTCTACGAGATACACACACACACATACTAACGCAACCGCGCACCGGCAAAAAGGGATACGTCGATAGGTTCCGTTCGGCTTTTCTCTCGTTGGTTCCTTGTTAACCCTTTTCAGTCTTTTCTTTTGTGACAGCCCTTCCCGTTTCAAATTCGACTTAGCAAATACTCAAAGGACCTGGTCTTCAATATTTCCCCAGCCTTATACACATATTTTTTTCAAATTTATTTAATATATTCTTTCCACAACTATTCTACTACCATTCTACCGACCGACCTACATTATAAAATCAGATATCCTCTTTCGATACGACAGGACGACGATGAGAGAAAAAAAAAAAAAAAAACCGAAACGAAACACAAATTGAAAGAAGTACACGACAAGGAAAATCGAAGTACCGGGCAAAAGTAGATAGATAGACAGAGAGACACTGAGAGAGGAGAATGAACATCCTCTTAACAGGACCTACTATGCTACATTCGAGGATTTTTCTTTTTTTTTCTTTGTTTTTGCAATTTTTTTTTTTTTATTATTACACTTCAGCACTCAACACTGTCATCATCATTCCTATTGTGATATCCTGGGTGTGGAAGAAAGGATAATACACTGCGGGGGAAAAAAAAATCACCCAGCCGATGAGCTGATGAAATCAAAGTGAAAGTCTTTTATTTCGAATTTATTATCCTCCTTTGTGTTTTGGGAACGAGAAGTGTGGTGATCCTTTCTGAACAGAGGTCAAATCACTTAAGCGAGCACTGTTATCCTAACCCCGTATGGTGGTTGCGGAACGAATCCTTCAGGGTGATAAGGAAGAAAAGAAAAACTGGATACACAGGAAGTAGGAGAATGGATATAGCCGGATATCCTCGACCGGATATTATGAGATTTATCACTTTTTCTTAAAAGCCGGGGGAGTCCTTGGATTCCTTTGTTTTAAAATTAAATTTAATTAAACTTTCTATTCATAGGGAATTGCGCCATCTTCGAAATGGACACACACTGCGTGTGGCGATACACTAAACTGGCGAAACGTACACACCCAACAACGGCGAAAAAAAGGATATTTTTGTGTCCTTAGAGAAATTCAGCCTGAGACAGGGTACTCCCCATTATTTATCGAATATAAACAACGATTTTCACACGGGGGGGACTTTTTTTTTTCGTTTTCGGTTGTCCGAAGGATTTTTATTCGCTCTCAAGGAATGACCTCAAAAATTAAGCTTTTCACGGCGATGTTCTTTTCTGTGTTAGATTTTTTTTTTTTGCTTTAAACAAATGGACGAATAGGTGGGATGTGGAAAGGAAGAAAGGATATTTCAAGAAAATTGGGAAATTTTCTGGCAAGAACGTGTGCGGGGAGCTTTTCCGTTGCGCGCATGGTAAAAGAGCGAAAGAGCGTAGATTGGTGTCACCACATGGATTCACATGCAACATGCAGCCATCGGAAAAGCTTTACGAGGGGTTGTTGCCAGGCATAAAGTGTTTAAGTTGCTTTTAACTAAATTGCTAAGCTAACTACGAAAGGTAGGAGAAATGCAGTAAAGTGGGAAGGTTATGATCTCTTGTTTTTGGATCATAAAAATAAATAAACAAATATTTGGCGCAACAGCTCTTTAAAGTGCCAGGGCATAGCCTCTCGCAACCACTCATGTTGTGTGCGTTATATTTTTCACACGAATGGAAGGGACCTACAGTTTAATGCCGAATCCGAACGGCGATTTGCGAAGCTTTTTCGTGACAACAATACTCTCGGATGTTTGTCAGACGCTCGCGAGAGGTGGGACCGTGAAAAAAACTTTTTGGTATTTTCTGGGATTCGAACTTGGAACCTCATGCATTCCGAAATAGGAAGAACAAGACTACGAAAGGTTGAAGAAAAAAGCGTATGCCTATCCAATCGGTATCTTGTACCATCCTTGACTGTAACCTTCTTCCGTTGAACGCACTCATCATCATATCAAGGTATCCTCTTTGGTGGTGGCTGGTAGCCAAGGGTGTTGTCTGAAGAATTCGAGATCCAAAGTGGGGTAGGACAAGGCTGTATTCTTTCACCAATACTATTCCTATCGGTGATTAGCGATGTGCTTCGTGCAGCTTTGTTGACGGGAAATGGAGGAATTCGATGGACTCTTACATCTCAACTGAAACATCTTGACAACGCTGACGATGTATGCTTAATCTCTCACAGTATTATGCAGCTCCACCAAATGACAGCAAATGCGGAGAGGTAGGCAGGCGTCGTCGGGCTGAAAATTAATACGGGCTGAAATTAAAACTAAAATTAATAGTATTAGCCTTGGAACAAACTCATCGGCTCAAATATGCATTGCTGGACAATCGATAGAGAGACTAGAGGATTTCCAGTATCTTGGTTCGACCGATGGTGGAAGCGAACTGGATATAGTCAACAGGATCGCCAAAGCAAAGTCCGCGTTTGGGATGTTGTCCAAAATATGGCGAAGCAATGCAATTAGTTTGAAGTAAGACTGTTCCGCTCCAATGTTGAATCTGTGCTGTTATATGGTTGCAGCACGTGGAGAGTGACCACTTCTATCACCAGATATATGCAAACGTTCGTTAATAGGTGCCTGCGCAATATCTTAAGGATTTTCAGGCCCAATCGTATCTCTAACGAACACATTTACGAGAGAACGGGTCAGGAACCAATAGGCACAACCATCAAACGACGGAAGTGGCAGTGGATTGGTCACACGTTCCGAAAGGGTGACATGCTATGCAATGGAACCCTTTAGCTCAGGATGGCAGAAGACCTGGAAGTCCGAGTAGAACATGGCGCAGAACAGTCGAGAAGGAGGCACGGCAGTTAGGGAAAAGTTGGGGAGAACTCAGACATATTGCCAGAACCCATACACGAGGCATAGTATAGGCAATAGGACCCACAAGGGGATACAGGACATAAGTAAAGTAAGTAAGGCATTGCCAGAACAAGGCTAAAGACTCTTGCAAGATACTTCTTCGATAACCTAGAAGAGGTAAGGTCCTGGAACCATAATAAGGACATCTTCAAATTCTGTAGGGAAATCAAGTGTATGGGAGAGTTGGTTTAGGCCTTTTTGCCATTAAGGTTCCCTAGGGATCGCGATGGGCCCAACTTGGTGCCTAGTGTTTTATGATAACCCCATAGCCCTAGTGAACCTAACCTAACCTAACCTACCCCACAGTCCACAGTTTTTGACCGTAGGGGAAGATTGTGTATCCTGGCTTAGGATGGCTATGGTGTTTAGGGGTGTAAAGCTTTGCTTGAGTAGGCGCCAGGCCTCACGTAGAGCAAGAACTCCGCCTGGAAGACACTGCACGAATCACAAAGCCGGTAAGACTTGGAAATATTGAGGGAATCAGATAATATCCCCACCCTTACCCCACAGCCCATTTTTGAACCGTCGGTCGGTGAAGATTGTTGCTTCGAAATCATTTGTCACTTCGTCTAGTTCCCATTCCGCCCTGGTTGGAAATCTGACCGGGACATTATTTCAAAGTTAACTGTGGGGCTTATACAGCGTGGGCCAACTACAAGTTTCTTTTTAAAAATGCAATAAAATGAACAAAATTAAATTTTTTTTATGTATTATGGCCTTACTAGTAAGAACAAACATTCCCATTAATTATGGAGCACAACGTCGTTCAAGTGGCTGCCTCGGCTGGCCCCGCAGTAGCGCATTCTATCGCTCCAATTTTCCAAGACCTTGTTGATGGTTTCGGGCTGTAGCTCACGAATTGCTTGGAAGATATTGGCCTTAAGTGCTTGAACCGTTTCCGGATTGTTGGCATAACATCGGTCCTTCACGGTTCCCCACAAAAAAAAACTCCAAAGGGGTCAAATCGCAGCTCCGAGGCGGCCAATTGACATCACCAAGACGGCTGATAACACGATTTGGGAATTTGGTGCGCAAATGACCGATTGCGGCATGGGCTGTGTGGCATGGCGCCCCATCCTGCATGAACCAGAGGTCGTCCAAATCCATGTCTTCAATTTCAGTAAAAAAAAAGTCGTTAACATTGCTCTATAACGCCCACCGTTGACCGAAACGTTGTTCCCAGCCTCATTGTCGAAGAAAAATGGTCCAATGATGCCACCACTCCACAATCCGCATCAAACTGTCACTCTCTGTGGATGCGTTGGCTTTTCGACAATAACGTGCGGGTTTTCTGAGCCCCAGATGCGGCAATTTTGTTTGTTAACGTAGCCGCCGAGAAGAAAATGTGCCTCGCCAGAAAAGATGATTTTTCGCCCAAAATCGTTGTCCAATTCACGCTGCTCTAAGGCCCAAACTGCGAAGCGATAACGAAGCGGATGGTCGTGCGCTTTCAATTGCTGAATCAATTGGACCTTGTAAGCGAATAATCCCAGATCTTTCTGCAGAATTCTCCTCAGGCTAGTGTGTGAAATGTTGAGCTGTTGAGATCGATGACGAGTTGATGTTCGTGAATTGAGTCTCAGTACGACGACGGGGACCATGAGTGTTGTCCACTAGCATACCAGTCTCACGAACATTTTTCACAAACTTGCGTACAGTAGGCGCGGTTGGTGCTTCATTTCGGCCAAAACTTCTTTTCAAAAAATGCACTGTTTGGGCTACACAGCACTCACTTTGGAAATAAGTTTTCAATATTTCCCAATGTTGTTCAAGCGTAATGCGACTCATTTTGTTCTGCGGAGGTATGATACTGACTTTCGGTCAAGATTTCGGGCGGGAAACAGCTGTCAGTGTCAAAATAACCTACGATTTAAAAAGAAATCACTAGATGGCCCACCCGTCATAGTCGGTTAGATTAGCTGCCAGTTCCCGAGGTAGCAGATTCAGGATGCTTTTGTGATCAGCATCCTGTTTCTCTTAGTCAGACTACACTACATGATGATAGATACATAATATGAAGATCGAGAGGTTACGCCTACAGCCGCAGTTCTTTGCACTCTGTTGATAAGTTTGATGTTGTATGCTTTCCTTAACGCAGGCCACTAGACTAGCGAACCGTAGGAAAGTATAGGGCGCATCATAGCAGTGTACATTCATATGACGAAGTCTGCACTTCTTATCGAAGGTTTTGCTGCAGGCATAGAAAGCCACGCAGGCTTCCTTAACCCGCCGCTCAATGTTAAGCATCCAGCTTAGTTTTGGATCGAGTACCACACCTAGGTACTTGGCACTGGAGTATAAGGAGAGTAATTTGTTGTTTAGCCGTGGAGGCGTGAAGGTCGGTATTTTGGTTTTAGTGGTAAAGAGCATCAGTTCAGTTTTACTTGGGTTGACGCTGAGCCCACAACCAGTAGACCATTTGCTAATCTTGTCCAAGGTACGTTCCATAATCTCACTGAATACTTAAGGAAATATCCCTGATACCAGAATTACCACATCATACGTATACGCGACAACCTTGACTCCATCTCTGTCAAGTCTACATAGAATTTTATTAACTACCATAAGCCACAGAAGAGGAGATAAGACCCCACCCTGAGGAGTTCCTCTTAAGATAGATATGGTGGAACTGCTGTTACCGAGAGTCGATTGAATGATTCTAGTTTTGAGCATAGTCAGTATCCACTTGCTAATAAACCCTTCCACACCCAGTTGAATCAGAGCTTCCTGAATCGATTCCGTGATGACTTTACTAAAAGCGTCTTCAACGTCTAAGAAGGTAGCTGGGATATATAAGTTTCTAGTCAATTGTCTTTTCTATCGTTCGCATAACTTCGTGGAGCTCCGTTTCTGTCAATCGCCCCTTAGTGTACGCATGCTGAGATTTGGGTAGAAGGGGATTGATCTAGGGTATTTCGTATTTCTGTGTCTAAGAAACGTTCCAACGTCTTTAAACGGAAAAAGGATAAGCTGATAGGTCCAAAATACTTTGTGCATTCATGTCGACGCTTCCCAGCTTTCGGAATGAACACAACACGAATACGTGGGGAACGTGGTTTAGGAGAACGCAGCTTCTATAAATCGGTACTAGCCATTGGGCAACCTTGTCCAATGTTTTTTTATTAACTTGGGGTTTGAGGATTAACTCCGCCAAAACTAAAATCCTAAGTTTTCCTTCGAATTCATGAATTTCATAATCAGAATATTTCATCACTGGTGATTTTATAACTAGCGGTTCCAAAGGGGTAGGCCCCAGTTAAAAGGACATCATCAAGGCACTTTACGTTATCAATCCCTAGAATCACAAATTACTTAGTTAGAACTATTCCTCAAGTGCTGATGAATCCTTCGTGGAAGCATATTGCACCCTCTAAAAAATCCTAAATGAGGATTAATGCTAATCCCCTCTACCTTTACCCCGGTATTATATTACAAAATCACATACATCATCGCTGAACCATTCAAATCGCTCTATTTCAATTTAAGTACACCGATGGATTTGTCATTACTTTTAGGAGACATTGGGACACCTGCACTAATTGAGGAAAACTGATTTCTTTCTAACCTGCCAACGAAAGCAATAAAAATATTCTTAGGGAACACCCTTCAGCATCTGTTGCGTAGTCATAAAATTTGCCCTTCCGCAATGCGCGTATCCTGCAGAATCCTTTTTATTGCTCAATAAAATAGAACTCCAACTCAAAATCTTGAAATACGCCCACAGATTCGAAAATACAAATCTTAATGACAAATGTCTAAGAATTTCTAATGAAATATGTTAATTAGCGTCCCGCAGGTAGACCAGGATATGACTCAAACAAACTCATACACCCTGACCTGGAACAACAGGTAGATATGGCACGAGACATGGATTATTTGGGTAATTATGTGTCGCGTGCTATAAATAAGGAAGCCACGGTGGCACAGCACATCAGTCATCTATCGACCGAAGACAGTGCAAGTTTTGTGAACATTTTGTAAAACGCAGAGACTTTTTCGAAAATGGATTCCACTTACGTCGAAATCTTTATAATGCCCAACTTTATTGACGCCTCGAAGTTTACTCCCGAGGACTTGAACATCTACATCGAATCCGTGGAGATAATTGCCCGCATCGAACGGGAACGTCAAGAACTTCGTCAACTTCGAAAGAATAATAAGCTGAAAGCTTCAGAGTTAGCTGTTGAAGATAAGGTCAATACTACCCCGGAGGCCATTTCCACTGAGGACAGCAGTGAAACGGATGAAGACCTCATTCAACTATCGAAACCAGTTTGCCCGAAACAATTGTGTAGCAAACTCATCGCATCCCAGCCAGATCTCTCCGCGGGACAGAGTTCTGATGAGAATTACTTCAGCGGGGCCAGTCGTAGCGAATCTCCAACCGGATCCATTCACATTGATGGCATTGCTCCTCTCCCATCGACAGACAGTGGAACTGAATCGGAGAGTGGTGTCTATAAATTACGACCGCGGTCCTTTCTTATGACAAGTCCCAAGTATCGCACAACCAGGGCTCGCATTATTGGTTTAGTCCTGAAAAAGGAGTATGCCGATGGTGGCAGCCTAGATGAACGACAGGAGCGACGTGAACGAGTCCTTGAAGGGTTGTTACGTGCAGATGAGATGAATAAATGCGAAAGTTTGCGAGCACCATCGAAGAAGGACAAGAAACCAATTCCAGGCAAGGGCAAGGGCAAACCACCAACCGCAGAGATGAGGTTCATTGACAAGGCGCTGCGCTATTTGACTTTGTAAATTTAATTTCCAAGCAACAAGGATGGTAGCCCTGAGCGTGCGATCTAATACAAATGTACAAGTATCTAGATTGTACCCATTTTATACTTAAGTTCACTTTTGTATTCTAAAAGAATTTTGCGATAGAGGATGGTTGTTCGTAGCTTTAATTTGATTTTGAATAAAATCTTATATTTATGCAATTTAATCCTTTTTGTGTTCTTACTCGTAATTCTATTGAAATCCGCTACAAGGACATTTTATCTGTTCTGAGAAGGTACTGGTTGACTTTTTGATTGCTTTTTGACCGCAGGGTTTGGTTAAATTAAAACCAAACTAATTTTCGTTTGCATGGGGGGTTTCTGTTTACCCAGTCGGTTTATTCGCCCCGGGAATTGCCGGTTAAGTTTCAGGACTTCGATATTCGACTGAAATGATAAACGATTGTGTAGAGACTGCCAGGATACCATTAGGTTAGGTTAGGTTAGGTTAGGTAGGGTTAAAAAACATAAAACACTAGGCACCAAAGTGGGCCCATCGCGATCCCTAGGGAACCTTCACGGCAGAAGACCTAAACCCATTCTCCCAAGCAATTAATCTCCCTACAGAATCTGAAAAGATCCTTGTTATGGTTTAGGGACCTCACCTCTTCAAGGTTATCGAAGAAGTATCTTCCAAGATGCTTTACCATTGTCCTGGCAATTCCTTGACATTCACAGAGTATATGAGTTATATCCTCTGAGACATGTAGGTCGTCGCAGTACCTACAAACATCCGTATCGGATAACCCTAGTCTCATGGCATGCCTCCTTAGGAGACAGTGGCCAGAGAGTATTCCTATCACTGTTCTTAGCCTCGATCTATCTAACTTGATTATCTCCCCAGATTTTCTGCGATCTAGCACAGGCCACAAGGCCTTAGACACCCTGTGACCATCTTAGATTAGCCGTGTCAATGATTTTATCCCGAATAATTCCCTTGGCCACGCACCCTGGTGGCTTAATACTACCAATTCAATTATATCGCTACGTGGGAGCCCCGCTCCTCTTTTAGCCAGCGCGTCGGCCTGCTCGTTGCCTTCAATATCGCAGTGTCCAGGTACCCAACTTAATCTGACTCTGTTCTGCGTACATAATGCCCTAAGCATTGTGCGGCAATTCCTGATTTTATCAGATTTGGTGACGTAAGACTTTAGCGCCTTTAGCGCAGCCTGACTGTCAATGTAGATGGCGATATTCTTATCGGATATTGATCCCATCTCAAGTAATTCCGCAGCTTTAAGTACAGCTAGAACCTCTGCTTGGAACACACTGCATGTGTCCAGAAGTCTCAGGGCCACCTGTAGGTTCGTATCTCTCGAGTAAATACCTGACCCCGTGCCCTCGTTGGTCTTAGAACCATCTGTGTATATTGCAATCTCATTATGGGCAGAGACTGTCTTCCTACGCGTAGAGCACCCGTGATGGCAATGCAAGCTGTTCTTTGTACCATGGCCAACATATCCCGTGTGTTTTTCGTATTCGTTGCCTTCCACCACACAAGAGCCCCATACCTGAGTATGGGTCTGACTACCATGATGTATAGCCAGTGCATCATTGCGGGCTTCAGGCCCCATTTTTTCCCCGCGGTCCGCTTACAGATGAAAAGAGCATTATAAGCTTTGCGGACCCTTTCCTGTATGTTAAGTTTCCAATTTAGTTTCCTATCTAGCATTATCCCAAGATATCTAGCGCGATCCGAGAGGGAAAGCTCCACCCCTGCTAGCTTAGGCAGTTTGAAGGGTGGTATCTTGTATTTTTTGCTGAAGAGTACCAATTCGGTTTTATCCGGGTTGACGTGTAGTCCACACCCTCTAGCCCATTTTTCTAGACTATTAAGAGCTGATTCCATAATTTCACTTAATGTGTCAAGGAACTTGCCCTGAACTAAAATCACCACGTCGTCTGCGTAAGCAGTGACGCTTATGCCTGTGTTGCTTAGTCCTTTAAGTATCTCATCGATGACTAGAACCCAGAGGAGGGGTGAGATAACGCCTCCCTGGTAACGGATTTTCTTATTGAACTGTTTCCGATAGTGGAGTTAATGTTTCTAGTGCCCAGCATATTGCAGAGCCAGGATACCATTGGTGAGTCCACAAACTTTACACAGTTTATATCATTTGGCTATTGATAAGGTAAGGTTCTAGAGAAAGCATGTGAACTTGCAGAGTACCAATATGGTTTCCGTACAGCTCGATCAACAACCAACGCTATTGAGGAAGTTGTAAGCACTCTGAAGAAAGCTTCAAGAACGACTTTAACACAGCGAACTGGACATTTATCTAGCGAGCAAGAGTGCCAAAAAACATTGGTACTACTATTACTTAGGTGGCGCTACAGTTCGGGTTGAAACTGGGTCTCATCCAACAAGCCTCTCCATTTAGGTCGGTCTTTAATAATTGCCTCCAGTTGAGCACTCCAAGTTGTTCGAGGTCTTCTTGAACTCGTGCGCGTTACCTACGGCGAGGAGGCCCTCTACTGCGTCGTCCCTCCGGGTTAGATTCGAAAACATTGGTAGACTACTTCAAAAATGCTGCTCATGCTGATACAGAAGAGGAGACAATGCAAAACAACATAATAGGAGGCGTCCCCAAGGGTCCGTCTTGGCCCCTTTCTTGTGAAACATAATGTATAATGCACCTAAGTTAATAATCCCAGGGTCCGCTAAAATAGTCGGCTTCACTGATGACATTGCTATCGTGGTAGTAGCTTAGAGTGAACACCTCAGCCATGACTATCTTGGGACCGTATACGAATGGCTGACCCATATGGGGCTACAGCTAACTGAACAGAAAACAGAAGTGGTATTCGTCAGGGGCAGAAGAGCAATGAACACTGTAACGACGGTAGTGGGTAACCATGCTGTAGTCTCCAAGCCAGAGATGTAGATAGATACAAGGCTAACTTTCCGACAACATCTACAACATAGGGCCGCTATGACGTATAATCCCAAACATTGGTGGAGCAGAATATGATAGAAGATTGCTCCTAACATGAGCGGCTACATCAATCATACTCTATGGAACGTATGGGCGGAGGTCATGCAAATTAAAACCTACAAGCGGTATACAGGACCAACGCGCTGAGAGCAATCAGTGCCTTTGGAACAACGCCATATTGTATCTGCCATGTTGCCGATTGACATTTTGGCAAATGAAGGCCAGGAAAAATATAAATACAAGAGAACAAAAGGAAGAGCATCAGACGGTATGGGCCACAACTAAGGGTGACCAGTCTAATCGAATTGCAACGAAGATGGGACTGCTCTGAAAGAGGCAGATGGGCATATTAAATCATACCCAACATCGAGTCGTGGATAAGCCGGCAACATGGAGAGTCGAGTTTGTATATCATCTAGATGATAAGATGCAGGAATGATGTTCGAAAATTTTACCAAAAGGTAAAGAGAACATGCCAGGGTTTCAAAGCCAGAACAGAAGCCTGCAGGGACGAAAATGGCAACATAGCAGTAGAATCGCAGTCCGTGCTGAGGATATGAAAGGAACACTTCTGCAGACTGTTAAACGGCGATGATGACCGAAATTCCGCTGTCAGGCAGAATGAGCCATTCAACAGCGACGATGGCAGTTAAGATTTCCGTCAATCCGATCAGAATGAAGTGAGGATAGCGATGTCTAAACTCAAATCCAACAAAGCTGCTGGAGCCGACGGCCTTGCCGCCGAACTTTTCAAGGCAGGAGGAGATGAGTTGGTAAGGAGCATGCACCAGCTCATCTGTAAAATCTGGTCGGAAGAAAGTATACCCGATGAATGGAACCTCAGCATCGTTTGCCTGATCCTGAAGAAAGGAGACCCTCTGAACTGCGCCAATTACAGAGGTATAAGTCTCCCTTAACATCGCATATAAGATCCTGTCTGCCGTATTACGTGAACGCCTAAAACCGATCGTCAACAACCTGATAGGTCCTTATCAGTGCGGTTTCAGGACGGGAAAGTCCACCATTGACCAAATATTCATACTACGGCAGATCTTGGAAAAGACCTATGAATGTAAAATCGATACGCACCACCTCTTCATCGATTTCAAAGTTGCCTATGATAGCGTGTATAGAGACGAGGTATACAGAGCCATGTCTAGTCTTGACATCCCTGCCAAGCTCGTCCGTTTGTGCAGAATAACGATGCAGAGCCCTCGCTGCTACATCAAAATCGGTAGGAACATCCTCGAACCGTTCGATGTCAGGAAAGGTCTTAGGCAAGGTGACGCGTTATCATGCGATCTCTTTAACATAGTACTTGAGAGAATTGTACGAAACTCACAAGCTAACACCGGAGGTACAATCTTTTACAAGTCTGTACAACTACTCGCTTATGCCGATGACATTGACATAATCGGAAGAACTCAGCGTGCGAGGCAGCAAAGATGGGTTTAGCGGTCAATGAAAGCAAAACAAAATAGGTATATGCTGTCTACAAAAAAGGACACCCAACATCCGCGTCTTGGATAGATCGCCACAATAGACAAATATAATTTTGAGGTAGTATAGGATTCTGTTACCTAGGCTCTATGGTGAACTCCGCAAATCACACCAGTAGGGAGATCACATGAAGAATTACTCTTGCCAATCGTTGTTTCGATGGGCTAAGAAAGCAATTGAGTAGCAAAGCCCTATCTCGAACTACTAAGGCAACTCTTTATAAGACATTTATCATCCCAGTCCTGCTGTATGGCGCAGATGCATGGGCTTTGACAAAACTGGATGAGGATGCCCTTGGTTATTTCGAGAGAAAAGTTCTTCGAGCGATCTTTGGTCCCGTCTGCATAGACGGTGAGTGGAGGAGAAGGTACAATGCCGAACTATACGGCCTGTACAAGGACATCGACTTAGCCAGAAGAGTTCACATACAGCGACTAAGATGGCTGGGTCATTTGGAGCGGATGGAGCCCAACCTTCCCGCTAAGAAAGTCTTCGGATCCACCCCGGACGGACGGCGCAGTAGAGGAGGTGGTGTCGCAAACAAGTGGAGGGGGACCTCAACCAACTTGGCGTGCGCAACTGGAGGCAGCTGGCTCGTAACCGTGCTGGCTGGAGAGGTTTGTTGGTTGAGGCCCAGGTCCACCCCGGACTGTAGCGCCATCTAAGTAAGTAAGTAAGTAAGCGGTAACATACCCACATGATTGTCTTTTTCTGCACATCTATGGCACAGTACCTTTCGAATGATATAGGTTTTATCCCCCCCTTTTATTATAAATATTTAAAAACCGTACGATAAGTTCACGTTCACGTATTAATATATAAGATCTGTCGAGTATTTTTGCGTAATGCGCGCCGGGAAACGGCCCTCGCTATTATGTGTATAAATCGATTTCTCACTTCTATTCCTAACATACGAGTAATCTACAAAAAGACAAAAACCTAAAGTAAAGCTAGCAGTCATGGTACTATCTATACTAACTTTTCAACCTAACTACGTTAAAAAATTGCGTTTCGAACAATTTTAAAAATAAATTTTAGACGTTTCTGCAATTTGACATGAAACCATATTGTGCCATTCAGAGGAGTAAATTAATTAAATTTCCAGGAACCAAAAGAAAAAGGAAAAAAGTGCTTCCGATCTAATTGCGAAGCCCGCAGCAAGCAAATTCGCTTAAACAAAAGCCAAATTCATATAGAAAGGAAATTATTATTTTTAATTAATTTTCAACATCTTTCCCCTAATGCTTGTGATATCTGTCAAATTCATTCATGCTCCATAGTTCTTGGAATCATTATCATCCCACTCGTGGCTATTAGATGCTTACATCTCTAAAGAAAATCGTGTCTTTAATGTAAGCAACGAGATATATATTTCTGTATCCCCTCCCCCACCCACACTTCGTTTGTATCTTGAAGATTTTTTCCTCCATCTCCAAGAATTTTCGTTGTTTTGGAGATGCAGAGCAGAGTAACTAAACATCGCTAAGTACAACCATTATTGGTGGAAATTTAATCTTTCATTAGAAGAAAATAAGAGAAATATAAGCAAGAACAAACTTAAAGATAGTCTGCTTCGCATTTCTGAGAAGCGAAGAGGAGAGATGACCGCATGAATGAGTGCCTATGCAGAACTATTCACCGTGCAAGTGATCGTTTATTGAAAGAGAAATAATTGAATAAAGACGGAAATGGTTCTATCCACAGGCATGATGTCAGAGGAATGAAATTGCAGTCTTGTGAGATGGAAAAGTGCTGTCTTTTCTCAGAAATCTAACCGAGAGCAATCTGCAACTTCAACATCAGATGGATAATACAATTATCAAGCAAATAATCCAACTTTGTCATGGCTAAATAATCAACTTTTGCTTTTCCAAATTGACCTCCATCCGGTGCGCGGCTCCTATTTCCTTGCTTTACATTCAAAGAGTATCTACGTCAACTTGCGGACAATTTAAGTCAACAACGACAGTGACAAGCGCTTAATCAATTCCAAATCAACCAGACAGAGGCGGTTAGAGAGGCAGCATCAACCCTTTAACTCCACGGATTAACCCCAATACATGACAAATTCGTGTTTGGAGAGTATACCCTCTTGTTTTGCGTTTCACAATCAACGCAAGTGAGTCTTCTTGTCTCCCACTGATGAGGACCAGACAAACAATTGGAGCAATTCAAACAAGAGGTCTGTTTGAAAAAAAGACACAATCAATCCAATTTCCCTTGTGGTCGGTCTCCACAAGTAGAGTCGAGTCACAATAATTGGTTACCCACCAGTGGCTGGATGGATGATGCATCTCGTGTATCTGGATTATCTGAGCAATTAAAAGGCAGATTCTCCTCTGGCTAAGTGCAATTGTTTTTGAAACCTCTTGTTGCATTGCATATACTACAATGAGGGTACTATAGAAACTATTACATTGATCAATTAATTAAATGCCCACAAGGGGTTCATTTATACTCGTAGATCCAACAAAATCACTTCAACAAAGTATTAGTGCATTTCGTTGAATAAAATTGAATAAACTACCAAAATGACCTTCGGGATCAAATGAAATTAACTGCTTAGCTGCAGTGAATAGGGCAAATGCCAGCGGGGTGTTAATTCAAAAAAAATGAAATGTTAATTCCACCGATGATAATTAAACAATGAACTTGGCGAATAACGCAGCACACTGGATGTGTTAATTTTCAGACTCACAAGCGAATGACTAATGATATGCGTGATAGCTGATTGAATAATCCATGATTATGGCATCGAAGGGACTTAAATAATTTTTATTTAGTTTTTGTTGTACTTACAAATAAGGTTTATATAAGGATCGCTTCCAAAAAAGGTACATACCTGAAAAGAGAGCAAAAAATGAGAATAAAATTAGTGTTTTTGGATAAAGATACATATGGTATACAAGCAATTAAATTAAAAATTAATTAAAAATGGGAATGGGCACAAAAGCCAAGGCTGGATTGATTGTCTCGAAGGTGGCCAAACCTAGCTTTTTCACATAGCCTAGGCGTACCAACTCCTACCCTCAACCTCCACGTGGTGACTGCTAGGTACCTAACCAACTCCGTTTGGAGGATTTTTTGGCGGCAGCAGAGATGCGACAGGGGGAAATAGTGCTCTCTCATTAGAGCACCTCTCCTTGTTCCAGATGGCAGAGAACGAATTTCCTAGACGGAGTCAACGGTGGCGTCTACAGTTCCAGTTAGGTTGAACTCAGTGAACGCCTTGCTTATTTGGACCACAGGTCGATAAGGAATTTCCAAGGTTAGTCAGTACTTTGGAATAGAGATGGTGGCAAAGGAGCCCTTAATGGGGCAACGGCAGTGCTCATGCTGCCGTAGTGGACTACTGGCACCGATCTACCCGGCCCCACTTCCTATTCGTATAGCAAAAGGAACTGGCCATCCAGGCGGGGGTTGTGCCGTCGGGTTGACTTCCCTATCACACCAAAAAGTTATGGTTACGAAGCAACCAACAGCCTCGGATACAGACGATTTTACTGTTAACGACCCAAGCAAACGTAAAAAGGACAACGATCTTCGTGTCTGCACGTGGAATGTTAGGTCCCTCCACAAACCACGTGCAGCCGAACAACTTGCGGAGGCCCTAGAGTGTTTCAAAGCAAATATTACCACCATCCAAGAAGTGCGATAGTATGTATTGGGCAAAATGATGAAGAAAAACTGCGACATCTACTACGGCGATTGCTACATACAACAAGGACAGCGTCTATTCCGGTGCGGATTTGTCATTGGAGGCAGACTTAGGCAAGAAGTCTTGAGTTTCTGGTATGTGAACGAGCGCCTCATAACTATCCGTATCAAAGCTAAATTCGTCAACATTAGCCTTATATGCGTTCACGCCCCTCATGAGCAGAAGGACGACGCGACAAAGTCGATCTTTGTCTAGCAGCTCTTGGACAAGACGTATGAACAATGCCCTAGTCACGACGTTAAAATTATCCAAGGTGATTTTAACGCAAAGCTAGGAAGACAGGACGTCTTTAGTAGGGTGGTCGGAAAGCACAGCTTGCTCGACATCATATCCGACAACGGACTCAGCCTAGTCGACTTTGCGGCGGGACGAAACTTAGTCGCAGCTAGTACGTTGTTTCCACGTCTCGATATTCGCAAGGGAACATGGCTCTCCTTTGATCGAAAAACTGTCAACCAAATCGATCACATTCCACTCTTCCAGTACTCTTCCGGACTTTTCGAGGAGAAAACGTGGACTCTGATCACTACCTAGTTGTGGCCAAGGTACGGATGCGGATATCCAGAACGGAGTGAAATCAACGAAATACTGCGACGAAATTTGACGCCGGGAGGCTACAATCGCCAGAACCTTTGCCGATCGAGTCTCTTTCAATCCTAATCTAAGTACTACGCCACTAGCAGCAAATGCGGAAGACCAGTGACAGTGTTGCCAGCAAGCCATCAGAGATGCAGCCTCTGATGTACTGGGTTTCTCTCGGCCACCAGAACGAAATCCCTGATTTGATGAGGAATGCAGGCAAGCACATGCAGCAAAACAAGAGGCGTACAAAGCGGCGCTGCATAGAAGGACTAGAGCTCTACGTGCGCAGGAGAAAAGAGGAACATCGACTTCTCAGAAATAAGAAAAAGGAGCATGAGAAGCGCTCGATCGAGGAGATTGAGAGACTTTATTGCAGGAATGATGTTCGAAAATGTTACCAAAAGGTAAAAAGAACATGCCAGGGTTTCAAAGTCAGAACAGAAGCATACAGGGACGAAAATAGCAACATAGTAGTAGAATCGCCGTCGGTGCTGAGGATATGGAAGGAACACTTCTGCAGACTGTTAAACGGCGATGATGACCAAAATCCCACTGTCAAGCAGAATGAGCCATTCAACAGTGACGACGATAGTCAAGATTCCCGTCAACCCGATCAGAAAGAAGTGAGGATAGCGATATCTAAACTTTAATCCAACAAATCTGCTGGAGCCGACGGGCTTGCCACTGAACTTTTCAAGACAGGAGGAGATGAGCTAGTAAGGAGCATGCACCAGCTCATCTGTAAAATCTGGTCGGACGAAAGTATGCCCGATGAATCGAACCTCAGCATCGTTTGCCCGATCCTAAAGAAATGAGACCCTCTGAACTGCGATTTCAAAGTTGCATGTGATAGAGTGTATACGGACGAGTTATACAGAGCCATGTCTAGTCTTGACATTCCTGCCAGGCTCCTCCGTTTGTGCAGAATGACGATGGAGAACTCTCGTTGCTCCATCAAAGTCGGTAAGAATATCACCGAACCGTTCGATGTCAGGAAAGGTCTTAAACAAGGTGAAGCGCTATCGTGCGATCTCCTTAACATAGTACTTGAGAGAATTGTGCGAAACTCACAAGCCAACACCGGAGGTACAATCTTTTACAAATCTGTACAACTACTCGCTTATGCCGATGTAATTGACATAATCGGAAGAACTCAGCGGGCCGCCAATGGTGCATTTGCGAGTATTGAGATCGAGGCAGCAAAGATGGGTTTATCGGTCAATGAAAGCAAAACAAAATATATGCTGTCTAGAAGAAAGGACACCCAACATCAGCGTCTTGGACAGAACGCCACAATAGACAGATATAATTTTGAGGTAGTAAAGGATTCTGTTACCTAGGCTCTATGAAATGACATCAGTAGGGAGATCTCACGAAGAATTACTCTTGCCAGTCGATGTTTCTATGGGCTGAGACGGCAATTAAGTAACAAAGCCCTGTCGAACTACTAAGGTAACTCTTTATAAGACACTAAGAGGCTTTTTGGTTGAGGCCCAGGTCCACCCTGAACTGTAGCGCCACCTAAGTAAGTAATTAAGTTATTGTCTCGAAATGCGCGCCAGAATTTCAATTTAAACCAGCAGCCCTTCAGAGCGAGCTCTTAACATAAATACCTAGGTCGTCCGATATGCTTTAGAAAAAGTAAAAAAAAAAGCATAAATTGATTCGTTTAAACGGGTTTATTGTTTTTCAAAGTATTCTCCTTCCAGATTTATACAGTTTTGCAAACATTTGTTCCACGCTGAATCCGACACTTCAAAAACATGCTATTTGAACGCCTCTACAGCCTGTATAGCCACTTATGGTGTTGAAAAACGTTGACATCGCATTTTATTTATACGGGAACAAAGAGAAGTCATTAGGCGGTAAATTATTAGAATAGGGACAATGGCTCATTAGTTCGACATTTTGAAACTTCTAAAATTTAATTGCTTGAGTGGCTGTGTGAGAACTAGCATTGTCATAATTGAGAATGACGCGTCGATCATTTTTTTTAAGTACTTCGAAAGCGAGTCACTTTAGTCGGTTTGCTCTCAGGAATAATCAAACAGCCTTTACACGAGTATATCAAGGTCCCCTCTCCTGGAAGAATGCTGTACATGTTTTTAAAGCAACACGATCAATTTCTTGAGCACTTCTTTGCACCATTTGATGCAACCTTTTTGAGCATCGGTTAGCTTGTGTGGAGTCTACTTGCAAATTGATTGAATTTCGGTCTTACTAATGCTCAAGGTTGCTTCTATCTGATGGTACTCGTATGTTACATGCCGATTGGTTTCAATCATTGCGCGTACGGCACCAACTAGATAGTCTCTTCGTCGTTAAAGCTTTTGTGTCCAGGAATCCATGTTATGGTGACCTGGTTTGTGGACGCGAGGCTATCAAGGACAGTCCTATATGAGCCTTGAACCTAGCATATAGAAATTAAATGCCCTTAGTGCTGCCTGAGTGTCCGAATAGATGTAGATACGGATTCCGGTAGCGTTCCTCCCTAGGCATTTCCGAATGCATAGTTCTATTGTATGGACGTCTGCTTGGATGATGGTAGCGCTACCGCATAATGAAAGTTGGAGCCATCTGTGTGTGTAGAGACCTTTGTTTCTCCATTTTTTGAACTTCCTAGAAAATCGAACTTTCTTGAGCATCGTATCAGGAATCTTGAAAATTTGGTTGTTTTGGATATTACCAAGAATGCTAGCCCTAAGAGCGTAGCTTCTGATTCCACTGTGAGATGTTTTTGTTTTTTTTTTTTACGCCAAGAGATGTGGTAATCTTCGAAAGATACTAGTAGCCCGGGATACTAGCATGCACGATTCGCATTCCCGAGTAATCGATGTCAGGAATGCGCCTAGGAAACTAATTCACACCCTGCACACTTCTACCACCCTTCCCGCGGGACTACCGTTAAATATTACTTCGCGGGGCTGGTTAGCAGTTTATGCTCTTCTTTCCCCGTTTGGTGGTTCATAATTGAGTTCGGCGTGATGCCGTCTGGGCTTGGCTTTCACTGGTGCTCTCCCTGACTCCTTCCAACCGTCGAAGTTCCTTCATGATTATTGCTGCAACCTGTTTCAGCGGGTCCCATAATGCGCTCGATGTTATGATATGGTTCACAATGTTCTCGGGAGTTGCTATTTCTCCAATTCTTTTCTCTAGTTCTCTGGGCTCTATACTGAAACGCGGGCACGTGCTGCACATCTTCTCTGGCCTCTCCGCAATTTAAACAAATAAGAGATTTCTTGAGGCCAAAGCAGTTCAGATACGCTCGAAAGCAGCCATGTCCGGTTAGGAGCTCGCTTAAGGAGAAATCTACTTCTCCGTGGTTCCGGTTCACCTATTTGTGGATATCCGGTATAAGTCGATGGGTTCATCTGGCCTTTCTTTGTAGACTTGTTCTATCTCTCCTGCCATGCTCTCATCCTTCGCTGTTTTTCTTCTAGCTTGATATCTTTCACTGAAGCTCGGGGTTCCTGATTTTTGGCATCGCAGGTCCTCGTAGGTCACTAGCAAAGATACTTGCTGATAGCATTACCGCGATGACACATATAGCATCATCTGACACTGTCCGATATACACAGCAAACCCTCAGTGTCCATAGTCGGTTGACGGAGTTAATCTTTTTTGCGTACGACTTAATTGTCACTGCTTTGGCCCATACTGGTGGCGCAAACATTATGCCTGACTGCACCACCCTTGACAGAACTAGTCTCCTTTGTTGTCTGGGTCCTCCAACGTTCGTCATTATCCTGGATATGGCAGCACTCACCTTTGATTTGCACTCACTCAGCTTTGTCGCACGTTCTTTCAAGGTGTTCCTTGTAAGCGAGCTTAGCATCGATGATCACACCTAGGTATCCGATTGCCGGTTTTGATGCCACTGTGAGGTGTAGCGGCGTGAGATTAAGATTTCCATTGCACCGGTGTTGCTCGCACAGGCTAGTTGATCTGTTTGATCTGATCTGTTGTTTTAGGCCACCATACTAGGGAGGTGTAGGTGATCATTAGTCTGACGATTGTGCTGTATATCTAGATCATGTTGGGTTTCAGATTCCTTTTGACCGTAGAGGCACTGGCACATGAACATTGCCCCTGTTGCCTTGTTGATAACATTGTTTAGGTGAAAGTTGCAGTTAAGCGTTTGGTCCGGGATTATTTAAAGATATTTTGCTTCCCCTGAAGAGTTGATGGGGGTGTTTTCGAGTGAGATCTGCTTCAGATCGAGCTTCCTCTTCTTGGAAAATGCTACAAGGGTAGGGTGGGCGCCGTGGCGTAAGTGGTTAGTGTGTCGGATCACTACGCATAAGGTTCCAAGTTCGAATCCCAGAAAATACCAAAAAGTTTTTTCACGGTCCCACCTCTCGCGAGCGTCTGACAAATATCCGAGAGTATTGTTGTCACGAAAAAGCATCTCAAATCGCCGTTCGGATTCGGCATTAAAATGTAGGTCCCTTCCATTCGTGTGAAAAATATAACGCACACAAAATGAGTGGTTGCGAGAAGCTAGGCCCTGGCACTTTAAAGAGCTGTTGCGCCAAATATTTGTATTTGTATTTTGATAGTTCTTCCAGGGCTGATGGTTAAGCCCTTGGTTCTACACCATTTTGAGATCAGGTTAAGGGCATTTTACATCATTTCCGACATGATGTTTCGTTAAGTGATACTTTAATTCCGATTAATTTGTTTATTTGTTCTCGATTCAAAAACCAGATGTATCTAAACCCATTACCTTAAAATATGCCATGTAATACCCTACTCAAGGCCAAGAATTTTATGCCAATCCACATCGTACTCTCAGCCGTAAACAAACTTTGTAATCCACGAAATTTTCGTTTAGATCCTCATCTGCAAATTGCCAAATATCTTCCAACCAATTTATAGCTACTTCAGTGCCAACGTGCGAACATCCTCTACAACAAAAACATTGTAAACAAGAAATCTATCTCGGCAATCTTCAAGTAGCTTACATGAGAATTTCAACACCAAATGGAGTACCTCTCCCCCTCCTCGCCGATTGATATTTTCAATCTTTCAGTACGCTTTTCGATTCGATATGTGTGTGAGTCCTTGAGAAAGTGCTTCAATGATTCATCGGAAGATAATTTTAGGAAAAACACCATCGCAATAGACTGTAGATACTTTTATCTCCAAATAAACAGATGCTATAGCAACATCCTTTGTCTATGAATAAACGGGTGGAGATGTATTTCTTTTCAATCGCTTGAGGGAGAAACAGCTTCCCACCCGGGGGTATGATAAATTTACGAAATTATGAATTTTCGAAATGTAAACAATTTCAGGTTTGGAAAATAACAATTTCATTGAGTTGATGGGATGGGATGGCGGGTGGTTCGTGTTGCACCACACAACTTCGAGGTTCTCCTTCCCAGTTAATTGTTAATTATTATTGCATTCGAGGTGGGGAAGCAGATTTATCTACATGTGACGTGTAGTTTGGGGGCTTAAAAGCCCGATTCAGCCATCACAAACGGGGGACGTATACACAACATTCTGCGAAATTATGTTTATTTGCTTTAATTGGTGAAAGAGAACACGGTATGATGTTGACGCGTAGTTACTCTCTTCAATTGAGGCACGAGTGAGTGTATTTGATTGATTTATTCAGAAAGCAATTTAATTTGGAATTCGCAAATGCGTACGCCTTTTTGATTAACCAGCGGCGGCGGTGGCGGCGCCACATGAAGTACGAGTATGTATCTAGTTGTATGTTTGCATGCTAATTCAATTACGCAGTTTATTTCATTATGGTTTCGGTTACTGATTTGGAATTTCATGGTAAATTGGGGTTTCAAAACGATTTTAGGGAGTCGGTTTGGAATCTGGTTATGGTTATCCAATGTAAGGGATACTATTCTATTTTGACTTGTAGCAGTGGTTTTGGTGTTAGAGGAGACATTAGCAGAATTCATAATGTATTAGACCGATGGATAGAATCACAATGATAGTCAGGCAAAGGAAAAATACCGACTTAAGAGAGGTGACATACCACTACATCTTGCTGTAGGCTCCGTGAGGTAGTGGTGACTATATTTCGCTACGTCATGATGGCACTCTCTGTTACATTCGGATCTACGGGTGGACCTGTCCCATGGAGTACAACATACGAACGTTAACTGTTTCCGCCTACACAACAAGACTAAACCTCATCAATTAATTCCATATATCTATATCTCTATACCTCTGCAACATGTGCTAACTGTAAGGGAAACTTACTTACTTACTTACTTACTTAGATGGCGCTACAGTCCGGGGTGGACCTGGGCCTCAACCAACAAACCTCTCCAGCCAGCACGGTTACGAGCCAGCTGCCTCCAGTTGCACACGCCAAGTTGGTTGAGGTCCCCCTCCACTTGTTTGCGCCACCTACCGCGAGGTCGTCCTCTACTGCGCCGTCCGTCCGGGGTGGATTCGAAGACTTTCTTAGCGGGAAGGTTGGGCTCCATCCGCTCCAAATGACCCAGCCATCTTAGTCGCTGTATGTGGACTCTTCTGGCTAAGTCGATGTCCTTGTACAGGCCGTACAGTTCGGCATTATACCTTCTCCTCCACTCACCGTCTATGCAGACGGGACCAAAGATCGCTCGAAGAACTCTTCTCTCGAAATAACCAAGGGCATCCTCATCCTCCTCATTTTTGCAAAGCCCATGCCTCTGCGCCATACAGCAGGACTGGGATGATTAATGTCTTATAAAGAGTTACCTTAGTAGTTCGAGATAGGGCTTTGCTACTCAATTGCCGTTTTAGCCCATAGAAACAACGATTGGCAAGAGTAATTCTCCGTGTGATCTCTCCACTCATGTCATTTGCGGAGCTGACCATAGAGCCTAGGTAGACAAAATCCTTTACTACCTCAAAATTGTATCTGTCTATTGTGGCGTTCTGCCCAAGACGCCGATGTTGGGTGTCCTTTTTTGTAGACAACATATATTTTGTTTTGGTTTCATTGACCGCTAGACCCATCTTTGCTGCCTCGATCTCAATACTCGTAAATGCCCCATTGACGGCCCGCTGAGTTCTTCCGATTATGTCAATTTCATCGGCATAAGCGAGTAGTTGTACAGACTTGAAGAAGATTGTACCTCCGGTGTTGGCTTGTGAGTTTCGTACAATTCTCTCAAGTACTATGTTAAAGAGATCACATGATAGCGCGTCGCCTTGTCTATGACCTTTCCTGACATCGAACGGTTCGGTGATGTTCTTACCGACTTTGATGGAGCAGCGAGAGTTCTCCATCGTCATTCTGCATAAACGGACGAGCTTGGCAGGGATGTCAAGACTAGACATGGCTCTGTATAACTCGTCTCTATACACGCTATCATAGGCAACTTTGAAATCGATGAAAAGGTGGTGCGTATCGATTTTATATTCATGGGTTTTTTCCAAGATCTGCCGTAGTGTGAATATTTGGTCAATGCTGGACTTTCCAGGCCTGAAACCGCACTGATAAGGACCTATCAGGTTGTTGACGATCGGTTTTAGGCGTTCACATAGTACGGCAGAGAGGATCTTATATGCGATATTTAGGAGACTTATACCTCTGTAGTTGGCGCAGTTCAGAGGGTCTCCTTTCTTCAGGATCGGGCAAACGATGCTGAGGTTCCATTCATCGGGCATACTTTCGTCCGACCAGATTTTACAGATGAGCTGGTGCATGCTCCTTACCAACTCATCACCTCCTGCCTTGAAAAGTTCAGCGGCAAGGCCGTCGGCTCCAGCAGCTTTGTTGGATTTAAGTTTAGATATCGCTATCCTCACTTCACTCTGATCGGGTTGACGGGAATTTTGACTGCCATCGTCACTGTTGAATGGCTCATTCTACCTGACAGCGGAATATTGATCATCATCGCCGTTTAACAGTCTGCAGAAGTGTTCCTTCCATATCCTCAGCACCGACTGCGATTCTACTACTATGTTGCTATTTTCGTCCCTGCAGGCTTCTGTTCTGGCTTTGAAACCCTGGCATGTTCTTTTTACCCTTTGGTAAAATTTTCGAACATTATTCCTGCAATAAAGTCTCTCAATCTCCTCGATCGAGCGCTTCTCATGCTCTTTTTTCTTATTTCTGAGAAGTCGATGTTCCTCTTTTCTCCTGCGCACGTAGAGCTCGTAAGCAGCTCTAGTCCTTCTATGCAGCGCCGCTTTGTACGCCTCTTGCTTTGCTGCATGTGCTTGCCGGCATTCTTCATCAAACCAGGGGTTTCGTTGTGGTGGGCGAGAGAAACCCAGTACATCAGAGGCGGCATCTCTGATGGCTTTTTGGCAACGCTGCCACTGGTCTTCCGCATTTGCTGCTGGCGGCATAGGACTAAGATTGAGATTAGAAGAAACACGATCGGCAAAGGTTCTGGCGGTCTCTTGCGATTGTAGCTTTTCGACGTCAAATTTCCTCACAGCATTTCGTTGATTTCGCTCCGTTGTGGATATCCGCATCCGTACCTTGGCTACAACTAGGTAGTGATCCGAGTCCACGTTGGCTCCTCGGAAAGTCCGGACACCCAGAATACTAGAAGAGTGCCTTGCGTCGATCGCAATGTGATCGATTTGGTTGACGATTTTTCGATCAAAGGAGAGCCATGTTCCTTTGTGAATATCGAGACGTGGGAACCGCGTACTAGCTACAACAAAGTTTCGCCCCGCCGCAAAGTCGATTAGCCTGAGTCCGTTGCCGGAAGTGTTGTCGTGCAGGCTGTGCTTTCCGACCACGCTACTAAAGACTTCCTCTCTTCCTAGCTTTGCGTTAAAGTCGCCTAGGATAATTTTAACGTCGTGGCTAGGGCATTGCTCATACGTCTTGTCCAAGAGCTGGTAGAAGTCATCCTTTGTCGCGTCGTCCTTCTCCTCGTGAGGGGCGTGAACGCATATTAGGCTAATGTTGGCAAATTAAGCCTTGATACGGATAGTCATGAGGCGCTCGTTCACATGCCAGAAACTCAAGACTTCTTGCCTAAGTCTGTCTCCAATGACAAATCCGCACCCGAATAGACGCTGTCCTTTTTGTCTGTAGCAATCGCCGTAGTAGATGTCGCAGTTTTTCATACTCCTTTTGCCTGGCCCATCCCATCGCACTTCTTGGATGGCGGTAATGTCTGCTTTGAGACACTCTAGGGCCTCCGCAAGTTGTTCGGCTGCACGTGGTTTGTAGAGGGACCTAACATTCCATGTGCAGACACGAAGATCGTTGTCCTTTTTACGTTTGCATGTGTCGTCAACAGTAAGATCATCCGTATCCGAGGCTGTTGGTTGCTTCGTAACCAAAGGTTTTTTACGTGGTAGGGAAGTTAACCCGACGGCACAACCCCCAACCTGGAGGACCAGATCCTTTTTTTTGTACCCCTAGGACAACAGGCCGGATACACCGATGTCAGTAACCCACTTCGGGGATATGAGCGCTGCCGTTGGCCCATTAAGGGTTCATCCGCCACCATCTCTTTTTCAATACCCTGACGTAGTATTGAAAATCCTTACAGACCTCAGCTCCAAATATGTTGAAGTAGCTCCAGTAAGGTATCCGCTGGCCTGTAGACGTCACCGTTGATTCCATCGAGAGAATTCGTCCGCCGCACGTCCTCCTTCTGAGGACCTCTTGCTAGACTTCTGAGACGCATATTTCAGCCGATCAGGTCAACAAGAGATGCCTCGTCCGGTTAGACATATGCGCGCTGAAGTTCACCCAGATGTGCTTATGCAGGTCTGAGTGTTCAGCTGCACATATATCGTCAGACTCAGCATACGCTCATCGTTAGTTCACTATCAGATAGCTATCCAGCGGGCACCGCGTGGAGGTGATGATGCGATTTTGCCCGCGGCATCCGAAAAACCAAAAAACCTTGAAATTTCGACGGACCCTGTCTCTCATGTTTTATCGGTTATTCTCGAGAAATTTGAAGAACAAAGCAAAATAAATAAAATTATTCTCGATAGCCTGGTTAAGCTTGAAAATAATTCACAGACAACGCGCACTTCAACTAGAACATGAATGACAAACGAATGTTGAAAATATGTACTTGGAATGCAAACGGACTTTTGCAAAAACTTGACGAATTAGAAATATTTATGCGCCAAAAAGATATTGATATTTGCTTGATTTCTGAAACCCACATCAAAAAGGAATCGCATTTAAAAATAAAAGGCTATAATGATTACCACGCTTGTCACCCTTCGGGAAAAGCGAGAGGCGGATCATCGTTATTTATTAAAGACTGCATCGAACAATCCGAAGACCTAAAGATAGAACTTGAAACTTTGCAACTGTGCACGATTCGAGTTAAAAATAGTCAGCGTACTCTTAAAATCTCATCTATATACTGACCACCGCGTTCTGCGCTTCAAAAATCAGATTTTACTAACTTGTTTGAATCGCTGAAACCTAATTTTATCATTGGCGGCGACTTTAATGCGAAACATACGTTCTGGGGCTCAAGATACAGCTCGAAAAAAGGTAGAATGCTCTATGGGGCAGGTATGGAGTACAGTTGTGATTTCCATTCGACGGGTAAACCGACTTACTGGCCAACTGATACTTCGAAAATACCTGACCTGATAGATTTTTTCGTTGTGAAAGGAATATCTACCAACCGTATAAAAGTCGAAGACTGCTTTGATCTGTCGTCTGATCATTCCCCGGTTATTCTAACAATCAGCGAAAAACTAGTCTATAACCTAGAGCCAGCGAGATTAACTGGTCGAACAACTAACTGGGAAGGCTTTAGAAACGAAATTGAAGATAATGTTGAACTGAGCGTTCCACTTACGACACCCTATGAACTTGAGGTTGAAGTTGATCGCTTCGTTGAGATCGTACAGCTCGCCTCCTCCTAATCCAAGGAAAACGCCGGATAGATACGGTTTGCGATATCCTCCGGAAATAAAAGAATTGGTCAACGAAAAAAGAAGGTTGTCAAACGGTAGTGCATGCGATCATATGAAAACACAAGCGTTTTCACTCAGCTGAGGCCTACCAACTCCTACTCTCAACCTCCACGCGGTGACAGCCGGGTGCCTAGTACCTTAATCCAAGAAATGGGTAACCAACCCCGTTTGGCGGATTCTTGGTGGCAGCAGATGAGAGAGGGGGGGAAGAGTGCTTTTCTCACTAGAGCACTTCTTCCTGTTCCAGGCGGCAGCGGACGAATTCCCTAGACGGAGTCAACGGTGGCGTCTATAGTTCCAGTTAGGTTGAACTTAGTTGTTGTTGGTCAGGACATTGGAATAGAGATGGTGGCGGAGGAGCCCTTAATGGGCCAACGGCAGCGCTCATACTTCCGTAGTGGACTACTGGCACCGGTGTACCCGGCCCCTCGTCCTAGGGGAATAATTAAGGAACTGGCCCTCCAGGTTGGGGGTTGTGCCGTCGGGGTAACTTCCCTACCACGTAAAAAACGCATGGTTCCGAAACAACCAAAAGCCTCGGATAACGATGACCCAACTAATGACGACCCCAGCAAACGAAATAAGGACGACGACCTTCGGATCTGTACGTGGAATGTTCTGTCCCTTTACAGACCACGTGCAGCCGAACAACTAGCAGAGGCCCTAGACTGCTATAAAGCAGATATTACCGCCATCCAGGAAGTGCGATGGGATGGGCCAGGCAAAAAGAGGATGAAAAACTGTGACATCTACTACGGTGATTGCTACAGAGGCAACAGGCAACGCTTATTCGGATGCGGATTTGTCATACGCGGCAGACTTAGGCAAGAAGTCTTAAGCTTCCGACACGTGAGCGAGCGTATTATGACGATCCGGATCAAGGCTAAATTCGCTAACATAAGCCTAATTTGTGTTCATGCCCCCACAGAAGAAAAGGACCCTGCCTCCAAAGAGTGTTTCTACGAGCTCCTCGACAAAACATACGAGCAATGTCCTAAATACGACGTTAAGATCGTATTGGGCGATTTTAACGCCAAAATAGGAAAGGAGGACGTCTTCGGTAGAGCAGTCGGTAAGCATAGCCTACACGACACCACGTCTGATAACGGACTAAGGCTAATTGATTTCGCTGTGGAGCGAAATGTCACCATAGCAAGCACATGGTTTCCTCATCTCGATATTCATAAGCAGACATGGCGGTCCAATGATCATGTCACGATCAACCAAATTGATCATATTGCGATCGACGCAAGGCATGCCTTCAGTATTCTGGATGTCCGGACCTTCCGAGCGGCCAACATAGACTCGGATCATTACCTTGTTGTAGCCAAGGTACGAATGCGGATATCCCAATCTGAGCAACAAAGAAGAATTACTGTGAGAAAATTTAACGTCGAAAAGCTACAATCGCAAGAGACCGCCAGACTCTTCGCTGAACGCGTATCCCGAAATCTCTCAATCACCCCTATACCGCCAGCATCAAGTGCCGAAGACCAGTGGCAACGCTGCCAACATGCCATCAGAAACGCCGCGACTGATGTGCTGGGTCTCGCTCGCCCACCACCGCGAAACCCCTGGTTTGACGAAGAATGCCGGCGAGTGCATGCAGCAAAACAAGAGGCATACAAAGCGGCGCTGCAAAGGAAGACGAGAGCTGCTCGTGAGCTCTACGAGCAAAAGAGACGGGAAGAACATCGGCTTCTCCAAAAGAAGAAGAAAGAGCATGAGAAGCGCGCGTTTGAGAATATAGAGAGTTTATACTCCAGGAACAATGTACGGAAGTTTTACCAAAAGGTAAAAAGAACGTGTCAGAGAAGTAATACCCGTACAGAAACCTGTAGAGATGAGAATGGAAACCTCGTAGTAGAATCACAGTCGGTGCTGAGAATATGGAAAAACTACTTCTGCAGACTGTATAACGGCGACGAAGACCAACATCCCGCTGTCAGGCAGAATGAACCATTCAACATGGACGATGATAGTCAAAATTTCCGTCCACCTGACCAAAACGAAGTGAGGATAGCAATATCCAAGCTAAAATCGAACAAGGCTGCTGGACCTGACGGTTTACCGGCCGAACTTTTCAAGGCAGCTGGGGATGAATTGGTAGAGTGCATACACCAACTCATTTCTAATATTTGGTCAGAGGAGTGTATGCCTGATGAATGGAATCTCAGCATCGTTTGCCCGATCCACAAGAAAGGAGACCCCCTCAACTGCGCCAATTATAGAGGCATCAGTCTCCTCAACATCGCGTACAAGATCTTTTCTGCGATATTGTGTGAACGCCTGAAACCTTTTATCGACAGCCTGATTGGACCCTATCAGTGCGGTTTCAGGCCAGGAAAGTCCACCATCGATCAAATCTTCACACTTCGGCAGATCCTGGAGAAAACCCAAGAATTCCAAATCGATACTCACCACCTCTTTATCGATTTCAAGGCCGCCTATGACAGCATCTATAGAGAAGAGCTTTATAGAGCCATGTCTAGTTTTGACATCCCTGCCAAACTTGTCCGCCTGTGCAGGCTGACGATGGAGAACGCTCGCTGCTCCATCAAGGTCGGTAATGACCTCACCGAGACCTTTGATGTCAAAAAAGGCTTTAGACAAGGTGACGCGCTGTCATGTGACTTCTTCAATATTGTACTTGAACGGATTGTGCGGAACTCACAAGCCAACACCGGAGGCACAATCTATTACAAGTCTGTACAACTGCTTGCATACGCCGACGATATAGACATTATCGGAAGATCTCAGCGGGCTGTCACCGGTGCTTTTGCAAGCATTGAGGCGGAAGCGGCCAAAATGGGTTTGGCGATAAACGAGGGCAAAACCAAGTATATGCTGTCAACTAGAAGGGAAAACCAACATCGACGAATTGGACAAAACGTCACCGTGGGCAGCTATAACTTCGAGGTAGTAAGGGACTTTGTCTACCTTGGCTCTGCTATAAATTCAGCAAACAAAATCAGCGCAGAAATCAATCGAAGAATAACTCTTGCCAATCGCTGTTTTTTTGGGCTTATAAGGCAATTCAACAGTAAAGCCCTCTCTCGAACAACTAAGGAGACTCTATATAAGACCTTGATCATCCCAGTCCTGCTTTACGGCGCTGAAACATGGACTTTATTAAAAGAGGATGAAGATATCCTTGGTCGCTTCGAGAGAAAAATTCTTCGTAAGATTTTCGGTCCCGTTTGCGTTGACGGGTTTTGGAGGAGAAGATTCAATCACGAACTATACGAGCTGTACAGCGACATCGACCTAGTCAAAAAACTGCGTATTGGACGTCTGAGATGGCTAGGACATGTAGAGCGAATGGACACCAACGCTCCGGCCCGCAGAGTCTTCGAATCTAACCCCGAGGGACGACGCAGTAGAGGGAATTATCGCCGTAGGTGGCGCGCACAAGTTCAAGGGGACCTCGACCAACTTGGAGTGCGCAACTGGAGGCAATTAGCTAAAGACCGAGCTAAATGGAGAGGCTTGTTGGTTGAGGCCCAGGTTCACCCCGAACTGTAGCGCCACCTAAGTAAGTAAGTAACGAAAAAAGAAAAGCGCGTAAAAAATGGCAACAGAGTCGTGCTCCGCAACATAAAGCACACTTGAATCGTCTGTGCAATTTGTTAAAGAAGACTATTAAGGATTTTAAGAATCGTGCAATAGCCTCTTACCTTGAAAGTTTAACAGCGAAAAATGATTCGAATTATTCACTTTGGAAAGCTGTAAAAGGCACCAAAAGGCCCAAAGTCTCCGCGCCGCCAATCAAATTAAATCAAAATGAATGGGCGAGGGAAGATAAAGAAAAAGCGGACGTCTTTGCGGCCCACCTGGAAGAAACATTTAAACCGTACGATGGTCAAGTGGTTTACGATAACCGCAATAGGCTGGATTTACCATCTGACGATTTGACGCTCACAAGTGCAACGCTAATGGAACTCAAACATGAGATCGAGAATCTAAAACCTAAGAAATCTCCTGGTTATGATTTGATTACCGGGGAAATTCTCAAAGTTTTACCTAGAAAAGCATTGATTAAGCTTCTCCATATTGTAAATGCTGCGCTTAGATTAAAACACGTGCCGAGCCAATGGAAAGTTGCGGAAGTCATAATGGTTTTAAAACCAGGAAAACCGCCAAATGAGGTAAAATCGTATAGACCAATTTCGCTTCTTCCAATCATATCGAAAATATTCGAGAGGATATTATTAAAGCGTCTCCAACCGGTTATAGAAGAAAATAATCTTATCCCTGACCACCAGTTTGGGTTCAGAAGCAAGCATTCGACGATTGACCAGATGCATAGAATTACTGACGTAATCGAGAAAGCATTTGAAGAAAAAAAGATTTGCTCAAGCGTATTTCTTGACGTCTCGCAAGCCTTTGATAAGGTGTGGCATGAAGGCTTGAAATTCAAACTACGACAAGTTTTCCCTGTATGCTTATTCGATATTCTAGAATCATATCTCGGGAATAGAATCTTTCGTGTTAGACATGGAGTCGAATACTCCGAGCTCAAAGAAATTTCGGCCGGCGTACCGCAAGGAAGCGTTCTTGGGCCGCTTCTCTATTTGCTATATACTCGTGATATACCGAACGAAGATGGCACTATCCTTGCTACGTTTGCCGATGACACCGCTATCCTAGCAGTAGGTAAAACAATCGAAGAAACGACTGCAAAACTAGAAAACTGCAAAACTAGAAAACTGCAAAACGCACTGAATAATGTAAATGAATGGACGAGGGACTGGCGGATCGTCCTCAACGAATCTAAATCTGTTCACGTGAATTTCACTTACAAGAAAACTAATGTCTTGCCAATTTTCTTAAACTCGGCCCGAATACCCTTTGCAAACGAGGCCAAATACCTGGGAATGACACTCGACGCAAGACTGAAATGGAATTCGCACGTGAAAATGAAACGAAAATAACTCGAAATCAAATATAGAGAAATGTACTGGTTACTCGGAAAACATTCCCAGCTCAGTACTGAGAACAAACTGCTTTTATACAAGCAAGTGCTAAAGCCGGTGTGGACCTACGGTATACAACTTTGGGGTTGTACCAAGAAAACAAATGCAAATATTTTACAAGCTTTTCAAAATAAAGTGCTTAGAGAAATTGTCCAAGCACTGTGGTATAGTAGAAACGACGATATCCACAGGGATCTCGGAATTCCGATAATCGAAGCTGAAACTAGAAGCTTCGCGAGAAAGCATAGAAACCGACTAATCGGACATGTCAACAATACAGTCCTACAAATTTTGGAAGAGAGCAATTTATTGCGCCGACTACAAAGGACGAAACCTTTCGACTTGTCGAGATAATGATTAACCGCGTCTAGATTGCGGAATATGCAGGATCTTTCAGTGGAAAGAAACCTGCCAAACGTTTTTATTTCATGATGGAAAAATTGCTTGATAAGTTAATACTTAGTTGCGATATATAACAAATTTCTATCGAAGGGTGGTGTTTTTTTAGTCAGTAAGAATCTGACACTACTATGAGCACGCGCTTGCTATTCTCATAGTGTCTATGGAAGATTTTTCACCTACCCTCGAAAAAAAATATATATCTATATTCGTTGCTCCGGCATTTGTTTATTTGCTGCGTCAGAGAGCGGAATCAATCATCAATGGAGCATGGTGCTCTCGATATTACATGTATAGCGAAATCTCGACATTTATGGGGCAACCAAATTCTTGTGCATCAATTGACGCTTACCAAATAATAACCGACCGGCTAGACAACATCATATCTATCCGAAAAGGTTGAATGGGTACAAATTCACCACCCTACGGCCGAAGTTATTATGCTCGGCGACTTCAATGCCCACAACTTGAGTTGACTCCAATATTCCAACAGAACCCATAACGACGCAGCTTTCGCCATCAGATGCAACCTCACCCAGTTAGTGGATGGTCCCACACGTGTAACAGACAATCCAAACAACTTCGAACATACTCAAGACGCTATTTGCTTCCTCTGAGGCGGATAGTCTCGTGATCAAAGTCGTTCGAACCATGTCTTAATACCGGCACTACAATCGCGACCGCACCGGTAGATATGGAATTACCAGATGACTAGCTGGGAAAAGCTGCGGAATTTTTTCCATATTGCCTTTGGATAGACATATGTATGTTTTAGGACATATGGGCCAGGAAATGCGGTTTAGAGGTTAATCCCCAAAAAACTGAACTAGTACTTTTTACGAACAAAAGGAAAATACCAGAGTTTGGAGCACCTTCTGTTGGTGGTATCCCACTCAGACTGTCTGATAGCGCAAAATACCTGGGCCTCATACTGGACAAAAATTTAGAGGAAATAATTAAGAAAGCAACAATGGCCTTTACTCCGCCGAAGCTTGTGAAGTGTTGTCGAGAAAAGCTCAGGGTTCTTGGAACACAGCACAAGATATCGCTCTGCTGGGTCCCTGGACACGAGTCTATCCCAGGCAATGAGAAAGCCGACGAGCTAGCAAAAATCGGCACCACAGCCTTGCACACTCGAGCTCGCTGCAGGGAATAAAGCCATTAGAGACGCGAACACAAGAAGGAGCTGCATGGAAACTTGTACCACCACTAGAAAGCTATGGCCATCCTTCGACAAAGCAAAGAATGAGAAAATTACTGGGAAAAACAGGAAATCCCTTTCCACCCTCGTGGGCATCATCACGGGACACTATACTCTGCGGTACCACATGAAGAAACTACGCCTCACGGAGGCAGAACTCTGTAGAGGCTGTGGTGACGAGGGAGTTTTTGAGGATACTATCCACTTCCTGTGCCACTGTCCGGGTCTTCAACACTCCAGGAAAAATTTTCTTGGTAAATATTTCTTCCACGATCTTGATTAGCTCTCCGGCGTTTCGACAGGAAAGATGCTGACCTTCATCAAATCATCAGGTTTGAATAGTGTTTTGCCGGTTTTCACTAGGCCTTAATGGGTAAGGGATTATTTTTTCCCCTATAGGTATCACAATGAGTAAACGGAACGAGTGTGGCAGAGAGCGTCTCAACCTGCCAGCCCACATACCTAACCTAACCCAACCTATGTTTTAGGAGAACCGATGCCAATCGAGGTAATTCTTCTTGGAATGCAGCTACACACCCACACGCAAACCATGGTTCAACAGATATTGTGAACAACACAACCAAGAAGTGTTTACTTCGTGAGCTTGCGGAACATGCGCAATGAAACAATTAAAACTGCGGAGGCACAATGTAGTGTCAAGAACAAAGTTTTCCAATGTTCCAGTAATTTCAGGCAATCAAATACTGGATCCGACGAAACCAAGCCACCAACTACACTCGAAGTGCACACATCGATGCCTTGACTTCGTCTGTTTTGGCGCATCCTAGACCATCTGGACTGAAAAAGGCTACAGGGCTTGTGGGAATACTTGCCACAAACCTCAAGAACTGTGCACCAGAATTAACACTCATTCGTTGTGGACTTTTCTCTACGTCTTAGACTCCATAGGGTTCACGTGGATAAAAAAAAAAAAATTCAGTCCAGTGAAAGTTGAATGGACAGTGGGCACCTTCACACCCTTTAAAGCTCCCGGCGGTGACGGTCTATTTCCGGCATTTCTGCGAAAGTCAATCGACTTCTTCCTGCCGGGGTTGACAGCTTTATTTAGAGTCAGTTACAATTGGGTCTTCCCCGTGCAGGGACGGGTTAAGAATATCACTGCCGCGCCCCCCAACAACTAGCGCTTGTCGTAAAAGGCGACTAAGGGGACAAATCAGATCTAGGCAATATAACACTCAAGTGAGCCTAGCGACACATACACTACCTTTAAAACCCTCCCACAAGTGTGCATGCGAGTCCGTGGGTTGACACGACTGGAGATCACCAGTGCTATAAAAGAAAGATCAAACAATACTAAAACAGGAGCATGCACGCGTCAAACAACAAACACCATCGCAATATGGTAATATCGCAAAACTGTATCATTATGGTAATACTTGCAAAAAGGAAAGGCACTACCACTGCTGTGCATGGTACTGATCCTGGACCGAGCAGAAATGTTGGGGTCAGAGCTATACGGATTCCGGGGGCTAGCAAAATAATGAAACAGTTTCGTCGAAATTTGAGGGTCGCGAGTTGGAACGTTGGAAGCATGACCGGTCGAAGTAACGAGCTGGAAGAGATGATGAATAGAAGGCGGGTGGATATCTTGTGTGTCTAAGAGACGAAATGGAAAAACACCGGAAATCGGGCGCGTTTCTTGGACGTTAGGACAAAAGATTACAAGATGTTCTACTACGGAACGGAAAAGGCTAAGAACGGAATCGGTATCATCCTTGCGGCAGAGCTACTTGGAAACGTCTTGGGCATTTCGAAGTCCAGCGACCGTTTGATGTCTTTCAAACTAGGTGAATATTGTCAGTGCATATGCTCCCCAAAATGGGTGCAATCAGATAGATAGAGATGCATTTTGGGTAGATTTCCACAATCTCCTTAAGAAAATCTGAAAGGAAGAGTTTCTGTTTGTTGGAGGAGATTTGAATGGACATGTCGGGAAGTCAAACGAAAACTATGAAGACTGCCATGGAGGACTAGGATATGGCACCAGGAACCTTTCTGGTGAAGACATCCTAAGCATGTGCAAATCACACGGTCTTATCGTGTTAAATACCATGTTCATCAAACAAAGCCGACACCTGATCACTTACAGCAGTGGTGGAGATGAAACCCAGATTGACTTCCATTTGGTAGCCAGTTTCATGAAGCCTCGGGTAAAAGATTGCAAAGTGATCCTGGGAGAGGCAATCGCTCGGCAACACCGTCTCCTGCTAACAGAAATTTTTATGAAAACACCGAAGAAAAGCAAACAAACAAGGGTCTCTGAGAAAATCAAGTGGTACAATCTGGACAAAGAAAAAGGCAAGGCTTTTGTTTTCGTAATGAAAAATTACCTCTCTCACACCATCAACGGAGCTGAGGATGAAGAGTGCAGAGCAAAAAATACGTGGGATTCCCTACAGCGAACTTGCTTAAAGAAGGCCAAATCACTGCTAGGAGCTTCAAAAGGCCACCATCAACACGCCAAAGAAACATGGGGGTGGAGTGATGAAGCTAAGAAGGTGATAAATCAGAAAAATGCGGCTTTCAAAGCTTGGTCAAAGTGCCCCACTAATAATAGTGATGAAAAAGCTCTCCTCGAAACGGAATACAGATGTTGCAAGAAAAAAGCGAAGAAGAAGTGCGCCCAGCTTCAAGCAAGGAGTACGGAGGGCCTGTATCGGAAGCTGGAGAAAATATCTTCCCCGGTTACTGATCCAAACCAGGCTATTCAGGAGCTGCGAAGACACAATATGAACAAGAGCGCAACCATCTTCAAAATAGCCGCACAAAGAAGGAGGAATGCTCAGGAGATTCGTTCGCCAAAGTTCATTAACAATGCTCATGGCCAGCTTCTTGTGGATGACGACAAAATTCTGCAGAGGTGGCGGCAGTATTGTGAAGAACTTTTAAATGAACAGTTTCCCCGGCTATACTTTCAAAGAGCCATCCCTAGCTCTGAAGAAATACCCGACATTACAGTCGAAGAAGTTAGTGAGGCGATCAAACACTCCGAAAAACGAAAAGCGGTTGGGCCAGACGTGATGCCCTCTGAGTTCCGGAAAAATATGGGAGACGTTGGAGTAAACGACTTTATGTCGATAAAAAATAAAAAAATATTTTTTCTGGAGACGTATGTCTCTTTATTGAATGCCACACTTAAAATCTAAATACAAATTTTTCTTAACTACTACTTATAGCTACTTATTGCTAACAGTGCAATTCCGAAAGCGACACATGCAGCCGAAACAATACCTTAGCTTGCACAAGTTATTCATTCGAACCGGCGCATGCACACGGGTCAATGATCTAACCTAAGCGAACAATGTATTTGGATTGGCGCGTGTGCTGAATCCGCACAATTGACTGTGTTAACTCCTCCCTCCTTAAAACTGCGACCCGCAGGTCAAACGAAAATACGAGGAGGTTGGAAGTTATTTAGCTGTGGTATTTGTATTTGTTGTTCTTGTTTCTTAGCTTTACATGTTATAATAAAAAAGATTACAATGATAAGTGTATATATGAATATATCTGAGATTATTGACATATTAGTAGCAACCGACAAATCGTGTAGGAATTCTACGTCCAACTTTTTTTTTTTTTTTTTTTTTTTTTTTTTTTTCCGAGGGTAGGTGAAAATCTTCAACAAGACACTATGAGGATCGACAGCGCGTGCTCATAGTAGTGTGGGATTCTTACCCACTAAAAAACCTCCCTTCAAAACAGACTTGTTTTTAGTTTTACTACAACTAAGTATTCGACTTATCAAGTAGTTTTCGTTTCGCGAAATAATGACGTTTTGCAGGCACCTTCCCATTAGAAGTTCCTGCCAGCTCCGCAGTTTAGACGCGGTTACTTATCGCGCTAGGTCTAAAGGTTTGGTTCTTTGTAGACGGCGCAGTAAATTTCTTTCTTCCAAAAGTTGGAGGACTGTAATATTTACGTGACTTTCTAGTCGACTTCTATGCTTTCTCGCGTAGGTTTGAATTTCGTCTTCGATTGTTTTAATGCCAAGGTCTCTGTGGATATCGCTATTTCTGATATACCATGGCGCATTTACAATACCTCTTAGCACTTTGTTTTCAAAAGTTTGTAAAATTTTAATATTACTTATTTTGGTACAACCCCAGAGTTGTATACCATATGTCCATACAGGCTTTAGCACTTGCTTATATAAAAGCAGTTTGTTATATATATTAAGCTTGGAATATTTTCCAAGCAACCAATACATTTCTCGATATTTGTTATCTAGTTCTTTGCGTTTTTTCTTAACGTGCGTTTTCCATTTCAGCTTTGTATCAAGTGTCATTCCAAGATACTTAGCCTCGTTTGCAAACGGGATTTGAACCGAGTTTGAAAAGATCGGCAAATTATTTATATTTTTATAAGTAAAATTTACATGAACAGATTTGGTCTCGTTGAGTGCGATTCGCCAAATCTTTGTCCATTCATTTACTCTATTCAAAGCTTCTTGCAGTTTTTCTGTAGTATCTTCCACCGTTTTACCTACTGTCAAGATAGCAGTGTCGTCGGCAAATGTAGCTAGCTCAGTGCCTTCTACTTGCGGTATGTCACGAGTGTATAATAGATATAAGACTGGACCAAGAACGCTTCCTTGCGGCACCCCAGCCATTATTTCCTTAAAATCTGAATATTCGTTTCCACATTTGACGCGGAATAGCCTATTCGTAAGGTAGTTCTTCAAAATATTATATAGGTGCTCTGGCAGAACTTGTCGTAATTTAAACTTTAAGCCTTCGTGCCAGACCTTGTCAAAGGCTTGAGAAACGTCAAGGAATACGCTTGAACAAATCTTTTTTTCTTCAAGTGATTTTTCGATTACATGTGTTATTCGATGTACTTGTTCAACTGTAGAATGCTTACTTCTAAATCCGAATTGATGATCAGGGATGAGATGCCCTTCTTCTATAACCGGCTGTATTCGCCTAACCAATATTCTCTCGAACACTTTGGATATAATTGGAAGAAGCGAAATCGGTCTATAAGAGGTTTTTTCATTCGGCGGTTTTCCAGGCTTAAGGACCATTATAACTTCGGCGACTTTCCATTGACTGGGAACATATTCTAGTCTAATCGCGGCGTTTATAATGAACAGAAGCTTAATTAGAGCTTTTCTTGGTAGTGCTTTAAGAACCTCTCCCGTAATTAGGTCGTATCCAGGAGCTTTCTTAGGTTTAAGTTTCTTTATTTCTTCCTTAAGTTCGGTAAGCGTTGCATTTCTTATTACGCTATTGTCTATATACGACGTATTTATATTTTCAATAAGAGCTTGTCCATCAAACGGTTCAACTTTGCATCTTTCACTGTTATATTTCGTTGAATTATGGGTGGCAAAATCTGGAAAGTTCTGATTTCCGCATTCGTATAGTTTTTATCATCAATAGTTATGGTGTCATTGTCAAACTGCACTAAAAATGTCCCGCAAAGCATTTTGCTTTCATTACTGTGTTTGAGCGTTCCGTTAAAGTTGGTCAGGAAAACTGAGTTGTCGGCTAGAAGTTCGATAATAGGTTTTTTGTAGAACTGGTAGTCACACCTCGCATCTGTTCCTCTTATCAATTGGCTAATACAGTGATCCGAAGAAAACTTCTGGAGTTGATTTTCACTGCAGATTATTGAATCCCGGATCTTGGGACATGTCTCTTTAATTCCATAAATTTCGTCATGGGTTACAAGGAGCTCATTCGTATCTTGGTGGATCCTTCTATTATCTTTGATTGTGGATTTGGCAATGACGTGGTTGAACTCTTTTGGCCTGGTTTTCGGTAGCGATACAGCGTACAGTATTATTGAGTCTTTCTGCAACATAATCGGCTCCGCATATTTGATTGCTTCTATTTCGTTGTCACTGATTGGACCAAAAACCTTCTCATATTTATTGATAATGCAACGAAGATTCCTTTTGGATTCTTCTGGTAAGTGGTCATCTCTAATTTCGATGTTATTTACCTGGACTGACCTTTTTTCTTCCAAGGGAATTTGTATGCCTGGATTGATTGACAAGATGTTGTTCTTCCTGGCTATGACTGCCTCCAGTTGTTTTAGTGTATCATCGCCAATGATACCGTCGAATGTTTTTAGGCCTGGTAGGACGAAGAAGTCTAGGATGGTGTCATTTCCTACTTTCTCAAAAAATTTCCCAGATAACTTCCTATCTGTTTGGATTTCGCCTCCGGCTGACTGGATTTTAAATGATTTTTGGGCTGGCTTCGCATAGACCGCCAATTCCGATCTTATGAAATTCTTATTTGCTCCGGTGTCGATGAGAAATTTAAGGACGGAGCCATCCCTGGTAATGTATTTTATATAAGGAATGCTGGATAGGCTCCTATCATAAAATTTAGCTCTGTTTCTGTTGGTTCTTCTTCTAGATTTTCCGTATCATAGCCAACAGAGGTGTACTCCTCGACCTCCTGTTCGTACTCGTCCAAATAACGCTCTTCTTCTTGAGGTTCTGTGTTGAACAATCTTTGTCGTTTCAAAGGATGGTTGTCTGAGTGACCCTTGAACGGGTTATGCTGATTGTAGGACTGGTATGGTCCGGATTTTCCAGGTCGGTTAGGAGCTGGACGGTTGATGTAGTTAACCTGTCTTGATTGAACAGATTGATCCACTGACATTGGTACTGGGGGCTTTGGTCCGGTAGGTCTAGTTAGAGGAAGATAATTTTCCTGAGGCCATGGTTGTTGGTACTGATTCCTCTGATGCTGGTTATGTTGGATATTATAGGCCGTATTTCTTTGCGGCAAGGGCAACGGTTTATTTGGTGGTGTTGTTGGCAACGGCTTCGGTACTGGTATCTGATTTATTGGTGCGGTCAAACTGTAATTTCCCCTTGGATGTATTGTTACGCTCCTGTAATTCAGGTTCTGAATTTCTAGGCACGACGCATATGCTTCGGGCAGTGTCTTTGGCTTTTGAATGATTAATATTTTCGATAATTCGCCATTTAACCCTCTTATAAATATGTCCAAAGCTCGATTACGGTAATTCTCGATTAGCGCGTTGACCGTTTCCGCACTGTAATCCTCTGTTTTGATCTTGTTTATTATGAGCGAGAACTGGTGGTTAACACTAGCATAATATTCGTCAATGCTCATTTTTCCTTGCGAAAGGGTGCTAAGTTGGTGTTCAAGTGTTCTCACATCTCTCTTGTCGGCGTAGTGTAGCGAGAGACACGTCTTAATGGCCGACCAGTCATCGCTAAATATGTTGTACGAAATTAGGGCTGAATCAGCTCCGCCTCTTATTTTCTGCCGAATACTTTGCAGAATAGCGCGGTAAATTGGCTTCTCCTTCACTATCTCGTAGTCCTTTAAGATGTTTTCGACATTGTGGATCCAGGACACGTACTGTACCGGATTTCCATCGAAAGTTTGCAGGTCTCTCACGCTGTCGGAAAGTTTACTGATTTCCTTCAGGTCTTGCTCTGTTTGAGGTGTTCGCGGTGTTGAAGAATTCGGGGAAGCAGGGGTTGTTGCACTTTCGAGCGATCCTAGCCTCCGCTCTAAATCTTTGATCCTCTCGATCTGGGCGTTTACCGCTCCAGTGAGCTGGGTAATAGCGGTTTGAATCGCTTCCATTTTGCCAAATTTTATTAGGTTATGAATATGTTTTTTATCAGATTTTTCTAGTTTAAATAAGTTTATTTAGTTAGCTTAAATAGTTTTTGTTTGTGTGACAATATTGCGTGTACTTAATAATAATCAGTTACTATATTGCTTAATATACTATTTAGTGGTGGTTGTGTGACAATATTCTGTGTACTTATACGTATTTTCTACCAAAAATGTTTCTTTTCTCAACAGTTATTTATTTCAGTTTCTTAATATGCTACCAATTGATTTTTGTCTGACAATTATGTGTATTTTTATTTTTATTTTATTTTAGAAATTTTAAGACTAATGATTAAAATGAGATTTAAGTAGTGGACTTACGAGAAGATTATGAGTAAATTCATTTCTCTTCGGGTTCTTCGGGTATGGGACGCTTCAATGCTGCTTATGCACTCTGGAAGGGATGTATTTCTCCTTTTTGGCTGCTTCGTAGAGGTGTTCTCTGTTGTAGCGGCTTACTGCGGTACTATCACACTATCACTTGTGCTCCTTATCGTCATGCACTCTGGAAGGGATGTATTTTTCCTTTTTGGCGGCTTTGTAGAAGTGTTTTCTTTTGTAGCGGCCTACTGCGGTACATTCACACTATCACTTGTGCTGTTTTACCTTTCACTTTTCTTATGGTAAACTATTTTGACGAGATTATCGCGCTGTCCCTGCTCGGGCGCCAGTAAACGACTTTATGTCGATAAAAAATAAAAAAATATTTTTTCTGGAGACGTATGTCTCTTTATTGAATGCCACACTTAAAATCTAAATACAAATTTTTCTTAACTACTACTTATAGCTACTTATTGCTAACAGTGCAATTCCGAAAGCGACACATGCAGCCGAAACAATACCTTAGCTTGCACAAGTTATTCATTCGAACCGGCGCATGCACACGGGTCAATGATCTAACCTAAGCGAACAATGTATTTGGATTGGCGCGTGTGCTGAATCCGCACAATTGACTGTGTTAACTTTGGGTTCAGATGGCTCAGAACTCTCATCTCCAATTTGTGAGAGGTGATCCAATGCCGAATCAATGGAGGGAAAGTTACCTTCTTCCTGTATACAAGGGCGATACGCGAAACTCTGATAACTACCGTTCGATCAAGCTGATGTCACACACCATGAAGATCGTTGAGCGGGTATTAGGCGGCCGACTGCGAAAAATAATACGGCTATCTGATGATCAGTGTGGGTTTGTCGCGGGTAAATCAACCACAGATGCAATCCAAAGCATAAGGATCATAATGGAAAAACATCGTGATTCCTTAAGGGATTTGCATATTGTATTGGTTGACTTTGAAAAGGCATTCGACTGACAACCACGAGATCTGATATGGGTGGCGCTAAGACATCGAGGGTTTCTAGAAACCTGTGTAGAGATGATTATGGGTATGTACGAAGGAGCAAAGACAAAGTAAGATGCCCCACTGGAGTAACCGAAGAGTTCCCAATCGAAGTCGGGGTGCACCAGGGAAGCATCTCAAGTCGTCTGCTCTTTATTGCAGTCCTTGATTATCTGTTTGAAGGTAAAGGGATGGACCCCAAGGTACATCAGTTATTCTTTGCTGACGATGGAGCCATCATATGTGAGGATCCTACATCCCTGCAACGAGCACTTGATGTGTGGGTGGACGCTCTGAAGGGAAATGGGTACCGCATTAGTTCTCTGATCCACTCAGGCCTATTCCAGACATTTATTTGAATGGAACAGTGCTTCCCAAGTGCGAAAAGTTCAAATATCTGGGATATATGATCAATAGCAAAGCAACCTGTGATGACGACATCAATCATCGCGTAAGTATAGGGTGGATGAAGTGGAGAGAAAATTCCGCTATCTTCTGTGACAGAAAAATGCCATCTAAGTTGAAAGGAAGGCTCTACACTGCAGTTGTGCGTCCAGCGCTGACATACGGTTCACAATGTTGGACGATGTACAAAAGGTATGAGAGTAAATTAACGGCAGCTGAGATGATGATGCTTCGCATGACAGCAGGAGTGACAACGCTTGATCGAATACGAAGCTCGAAGATCCGTGGAAGCTTTCACATCAAGGAAACCATCGTACAAAAAAATAGACCGCGACCGGCTCAGCTGGTATTGCCACGTTCAAAGAAGAGATCATTTGAACCCAGTTAAAAAGGCAATATCAATGCACGTTCCAAAGACATCGCGATGTAGGAAAGGCAGACCTATAAACGCCTGGATGACGCAAATGCGACGACATCGGCATTTCATTGACCTCAGTAACCGAGTGATCCAAAATCGGCAGGCCTGCCGATATTTTCTGAGGTGAAATAGGCGAACCCCACAGGCGGATCAGTAGAAATGCGGTGAAGTGGGAGGGTTGTGATCCCTAATTTTCGGATCATAACCTCGCTGATAAAAGGAAGAAGAAGAAAGATAACAGACTAACACTTGTAGGTCTGAAATCCTTTGGATTTATCTGAGAGCATTTACCCGCTTTGGGTATGAAGACAATTTTAACTTCTCTCCATATCTTTGGGATAAGTACCAGATCTAGACTTCTCAGTATTGTTTCAAGCACCGGCAAGATTATGTCCGATGATATCTGCAACTCGGCAGGTATTATGCCGTCTGATCCCGCGGATTTATATGGTTTGAAGCTATGTAGTGCTCAATGGAGTTTGCTCTATTTAATCAAGTTTGAGGAGTTCGTTATTCGTGCAGATGGTCTGTTGAAAACTACGTCGCTAACAACTTGGGAACTACCTGGGGAATGGGTGGAAAGCAGAAAATTTAGCGAATCTTCGCTGAAAGTCGTTCAAGACCCATCAGTTTTCTTAAGGTAGCTGGGTGCTATTCGATTTGAAGAGAGAATTTTCCTTAGCCTAGATGCCTCAGAGGCTTCTTTTATTTTATCACAGATGAGTCTTAAAGAATTACATTTGGTTTTCCTTAGTTATGTTTTGTATATGCTTAGGGGTGCCTTATACAAGTCCCAATCCAGCGCGTTTCTCGTACTTTTGGCATTATTCAATAGTTGTCTACAATTATTTCTTAAAGGGTCTCCACTCATAAGTGAGGAATGCAATTTATTGTACCGTAACGATCCATCTAGCAGCTGAAGTTGCTGTGGCAAGCAAATTCGCCAAATACGTTGTAACATGATAAATCTTTTATTCGTTCTAAGTGTATTTTGCTAGAGGGAAGGCAACCACCAAACATGACGGCAGTGTGTTACTGGTCTCGACACGGACATTGGTCCCAGTAAAATCAATCAAAGTTTCCGCGGCCATAGGCTCTTTGGCAATAAACATTATTTTCAACGGGTGGTGGTGCTGTAGCTAAAAAAGAAAAATTGATTTATAGAAACCAAAGTTAAGACTTCCATAAGTCTCAAAACCGTGCGGTCATCACTCCCTTGAAGGCCATAAAACATTTTCCAAATCCCCACATTTTTCTCTCCCCATTGCTGAAACAAAAACAATCGTTCATTGAAAAGAAGCACGCTTGCTTCCCCATTCAACTATAAATCAACAATGCATCCGATAAATTAGATCATTCCTGATTCTCGCTCTCCGTTTCGACCCGCATATTCCATTAGATGCAACTACTGTTCCCTCTTTTCCAGCACACAAAAGAGTAATAAAATCAATTTCAAAGCAACCGAGTCTAAAAACAACGCTCTGCTTTCATAACACGCGCGCAGCCTTTTATAAACAAATTTAATGCTACCTCCCCTACCACTGACAGTAGGCACGGCACGAAATGTCAAAAGTCAGCCCTAAAACTGAAATGTGCATCATGGAGATGGTTTCCCATCTCTATACATAGAAATTCTGCAAAGTAATCACTTACGTCATTCGGTGACTGTCAAACGACATTAATCTACTTTGATTAGCAATTTGACGTCAAATGTCAGATGAGATGAAATGTCAAAGAGCATCATCAGCATTTGATAAGCGCTTTGATGATAGGTGGCGGTAACCCATTTAAAATGTGTCAAACACATGTTTTACTCAACACACTTCACATATATCAACAAATTAAAAAAAAAATTAAATGACTGCATCCAATTTAGTGTGTGCGGTCCCTGAACACAGCCCTTCGACAAATTATACCGCTGAAAGCAAGAAACACTCATTAACGATCGCTCTTCAGATGAAAGGCGGGGTGTATCGCTATCGATATATAAATAGATACATCCCGAGGGTGTTCACAGTGAATCATGCATTTGTGGCGTCGTTGTTGGGTGCGGTAGAGAAACTTCAACTGAATCGCAAACAAATTTAAGAGAGAAACTGCGACTAACGAGAAATCCAGTATGTGGGCGTTAATTTAGCCGAGACTAAGAGGGCGGAACGATTTGTTGAGCAAAAATTTCGTTGTGCTTGCAGTTGACAATCTTAAAAGCGAAAGTTGCACGTTTGTTGTTTTCTGACATTTAGCTGCAATTCTGTGTGCAATCAGGTGACAGTTGTTGTGAGATAGCGACAGTTTGGGTTTGGTTGTCATGGAGTAAGGGGAAGACTAATCGCACCGCACAGACTTGTGGCATGACAGAATGCAAATTGAACTAATTTTCTAAGGCTAGGCGGGCTGTGTTGGTATGGAGTGGCGCTGAGTTTCACTACTTGCTGATGCGGTTGCTCTAGATGGTGACAAGTGAAAGAGAACGCTATTTCGGACGCTGGAATGTAGTTGGTTAGAGGACGTGAAAGAATGTTGTCGTTGGGTTATTCCAAAGGAATGAGGGGTAGCTTTAGAGTAAATTGAATGCAGTTGATGTAGCGTGTATGGATGGCAGTGGCATTAATGGCATTTTGAATAGATTTTTTGAGATTTAAGTTCTTTGCCACCACAAGTAGAGAGATCCAAGTTCTTTTTAGTACTCTACTCTACATTAGATGGAGCTACCTTTCGGATGAGATTATTTTTATACTTCAGCTGCTTTCAGTTTCTTACGTCAATTCGGTTAAATTTTACTTAACCTTGTAAACAATCCTCACCGAAACCTTATTGTTCACCTATTCTACTCCACCCAATCATTATGGCCCAAATGACTCTGTCACTAGCAGACGCTTAGATCTATACGTCTCTGTAATTTGAACTTCAAGCAGAGATCAAAACAAAACTCTACGAGCATCCAACTGGGGCTCAGTCAAGCGCTTCAAGCACCTCATTGACGGAAGGGAAGTGGTCATTTTCACCGGCCACAAGCCGATAATACATGCTTTCGACAAGAAATCGGACCACGCTTGTGACCGAGTAGCGCAACAACTCGAAGAAATCGGCCAATACTCCACGAACATTGTGCACATCTCAGGAGAAGACAACATCGTCGCTGACGCACTATCCCGCATCCATACCATCAACATGCCCGTCATTGTCAGTACGCAGGAGCTAGCAGACATGCAACGAGAAGACGACGAACTGCAGCAACTCATCGCTGCGCCAACGACGACATCACTCCAGCTTCGAGGACTGCGTATCGATGGTACCGATGCGGCTGTTGTCAGCGACACCAGCGGAGCGTACATTCGTCCCTTCGTACCCAAACTTCTGCGCAGAAGGGTGTTCGACCACAGCCACAATCTGTCACACCCAAGTGGACGATCCACTCGACGCCTAATCAGCAGAAGCTACGTCTGGCCAACCATGAACAAGGACATCCACACCTGGACAAGGTCGTGTTTAGCCTATCAGAGGAGTAAGATCGGTCGCCACGCCAAGAACAAGCCGCAATACATTCCAATGCCAAGTGATCGATTTCGACATGTTCACATCGGCATTGTTGTGATGCCATTGTGTAAAGGCCGCCGATACTTGTTGACGATGATATACTGATTGACCAGGTGGCCAGAAGCTGTTCCGTTTAAGGATGTCACAGCTGACACAGTCGTCGAAGGATTCTACTCGGGCTGGGTATCCAGATTCGGTGCACCAGTGACCATCACATCCGACAGGGGATCCCAGTTTGAGTCGATCCTGTTTAACGCGCTAGCTAGGCTCATTGGCAGTGACCGAACGAGAATGACAGCCTACCATCCCGCTGCTAACGGAATGATTGAACGATGGCACAGATCATTCGAGGCAGCCAGTAAGTGCCAGGATGTCGGACTGCGTGAGTGTTTTACCTACCGTTCTCCTAGGTCTAAGAACAAGCTATAAGGTAGACGCCAACGCTTCTGCCACCGAGCTAGTCTACGGAGCATCATTGAGCTTACCCGGAGAGTTCTTCATCGACGAGGAAGTTTCACCTGACCCACAAGTATTTGTCGAAAAATTCCGTGAGCAGATGCGACAAGTCCGATCGTCCCCATCAGCACATCACACGCAGTGCAAACCTTTTGCACATAAGACGCTTTTTTCGTGCACCCATGTCTTCGTCCGGCTAGATGCGGTACGAAAGCCCTGCGAACGTCCATACGAGGGACCGTTTGAAGTGCTTGAGAGGATATCGGATTGGGTTTTCAAAGCAAATCTGAACGGTGTTCCCATGACAATATCCACGGAAAGGCTGAAACCAGCTTTCTTCGAACACCTCGAGCAGCCCACCAAAATGCGCTCTCCGGGCGAACCTCCAGTGACGGCCAGGCAGATCCCTACTCACCACACTCCTGGAAGTCCAGAGGTTGATCCATTGCTAACACCTGCAAGTACAAGTCAACCGATTATCGGAACGTCGCTGAGACGGACAACTTCTCAGCAGGCACCGACAACAAAAACCTCTTCGAGACGTCCGACTGCAGCTACTTCGCCAACTCCATCACTGGCAGAGAGACTCGCGTCAACAAGAAGAGGTCCATCCGTCAAGCCGCATCAGGTTCCAGGTCCAATTTGTGCTCCTCAGGCGATCCGAACCTACCATGGCCCGAAAACAAAAAGAGTTCGTTTCGTACTACCGTAATGTGACTCCATTACTCGAGGGGGAGTACTGTGGCGGTTGACGTTTTGACGTTTGTCATCGACACGTTCGACTCGATAACACCCATACGTGTGGAACCTGCTCGGGTCATCTGAAGATCGCTTCAAAGAAGTATTCACCTAATAACCTAATACTTTCTTTCTCAGGGTGGCTAGTGCTGGGCATGTGCCGAGGAGGTGGAGACTGTTCTCCTCCTCCTCTTCATCTATGCAGCTTCTACAGAAATCGTTTGCTGGGACACCCACTCTAGTGGCGTGTCTGCCTAACAAGCAGTGTCCTGTGATTATTCCTACTGTGAGGCTTATATTCCTTCTATTTAATGAAAGGGGTTTTTTGGTTTTCTTTGCGTCTAGTAAAGGCCAAATCTTCCTGGTCGATACGCACGTAGCCAGATTACTCCATCTGTTGTTTGAAATAGCTTGCGCTTCGTAAAGCATAGGAAGTTTCATCAATTGTATTGGGGGTGCCGGTACCTCTCTTTTGACAGCTAGAGGTAGTACGGTGCCTTGTTTAGCTAGTTCATCCGCTTTACAATTGCCTGGAATATCTCTGTGTCCCGGGACCCAGCTCAGAGTAATATTGCATCTGTCCGCAATCTCGTTAAGAGATTCGCGGCAATGTTTGACCAACTTAGATCTTATTGTTGGCGTTTCCAGAGCTTTAATCGCTGACTGACTGTCTATGTAAAGGACGATAGACTTACCATCTTTCGGGTGCATAGAATCTGCGCGCTGCTTCACGAATAGCCGATATTTCCGCTTCAAAAATATTGCAGTCGTCCGGAAGTCGGAGAGCTAGGTTTATCAAAGGTACTTCGGAAAATACACCTCGATGTTTTGGAACCATCTGTATAGATTCCGATTGCGACGTCATTTAGAATGATACCTTCATCCCGTGCGGATCTGTCAGGGATGGTGGTGTTATATTTGATATTGAAATCGATAAATCGGGATATATAATCTGCTTCTCTGAGATTGGAGTTTTGTAAGATTTTCATGTGGTCGATTTGTGAGCTTGACCACTGGAGAGATTCTCTAAGTCTTAGGGCTGCTTTAGATGCTACCATTTTCCCAAAGATGTCATTAGGATATATATTAAGTAGGGTTTCTAAGGTGGCTGTGTGAGTGGACCTGGGAGCCCCTGTGATGCATCTGCGTGCTAATCGTTGTACTCTTTCGATAGAGTTTGTGTTGCACCTTGTTTCAAGTGCAGGCCACCAGACGAGAACGCCATAAAGCAGGATTGGTCTGACCACCGCCAGGTACAACCAGTGGACTATATTAGGTTGAAGACCCCATTTAGGACCTATAGCCCTTTTACAGGTGTAGACGGCGATTTCCGCTTTCTTGGTTCAGTCTAGAATGTTCTGTTTCCAGTTAAGAATATTATCATGGGTTAAGCTCAAGTATTTTGCTTTGTTTGTAAAGCTGGGTTCCCTGTTTCTAAGCTTAGGTAGAGCTAGGAACGGGATTTTGTATTTCCTGGTAAAAAGTAGCAGTTCAGTTTTGGACGGATTTGCGTTAAGCCCACCGCTGTCCGTCCATTTCGCTACTAAATTTAGCGCCGAGTTCATTAGATCTCTTAGGGTTTGGGGGAATTTACCTGAAATGGCTATGGCAATATCGTTAGCATATGCTACGACCTTGTAGCTTTATTTTCTAGTGAAGTGAATAGCTTATTCACTACTAATATCCAAAGTAGCGGAGAGAGAACACCTCCCTGTGTTGTACCTCTGTGTGCTAACCGTTTGGTTGAGCAGTACCCGAGCTCGGACAGAATTTGTCTGCAGTTTAGCATTCGCTCTATCCAGATGCATAGGCAGCAATCCACCTTCAGGTCAGCGAGCGCTCTTATGATGGATTCTGTATTGACGTTATTAAAGGCGCCTTCTATGTCAAGCAAAGACACCATAGTATATTCTTTAACGGCAAGAGATTTTTCACGCCTACTAACGAATGTAGAGCTGTTTCTATTGAAAAGCCTTTCCGGTGGGGAGGGAGCACTAAGAACCACTCAAATAATGACTCTAGACATTTTGTTTCACTTGCTACCTTTGGATATTTATAGCAAACAAGTGGCAGCTTGTGCAGCTACTCGCATGGTTGCCATTTTTTAGTGGTCTAGTCTCTAAGACACCGACTATGTACTTCTATAACTTCTATTCAGTAAAAACTTTAAGACCCTCATCCTTTCCAGACTTGACTGGAAGGAGCATCTGAGCTTAGAAGAGGGATCCATGTGCTTCTACACAGATAGATCCAAAACAGAATCGGGAGTGGGAGGGGGTGTATTCTTCAATTGTCTGAACATAAATATATCCTTCCGCATCCCCAATCACTGCAGCGTTTTCCAGGCGGATATTATGACGATAAGGGAACAATGCTTCCTAAGGTACAATCTGGTATCTAAGCGGGATATGTGGAATCTATTAGCATCAATTCAAAAACTGCCCTAAGCTGTCGCCTGTAGCTTAACAATTCAATATTCACCTCATTTAGATGTCAGGACACAGAGGCATTCCAGGGAATTGCATGACTGACGAACTCGCCAGGCAGGGTATTAGCCTATCGACTTCACCGAACAAGGTGAATCTCGGCATGCCCCTCACTACAGTTAAATTGATTCATAAGCTCAATGCTATCAACATAATCAATGACAGATAAGCAAACTGTCTCATTACTAGACAGATCTGGCATAAGCTAAATCAGAAACGTTCCAACTGCCTTATTAGACAGAAAATGTGGTTTTCTAGGCCAGTAAGATTCTACTTTCCTTGCCAGGAGAACTGCAGAAAACTCTGACCGACTACACCATAACCAATTTGAATTTTCAACAGAACTTCACAGTTGACTTTACGTCCAGAGCAGACTGGGAATGAGGTGAAATCATAAAGAATTTCAAAATAGCAGTTTATACCGATGCGATGGTTCAAAGAAGGACTGTGGGGTCGCTGGGGGGAACTATTCGGAAACACTGAAAATATCAGTACCCTTACGGCTTCCCGATTTATCCAGTTTTTTCCAGGCCGAAGTTCTGGCAATATGTGAGGATAATACAACAAAAGTCTACACCCATTGATAATACCGCCATTTTCGTTGATAATATTCCTGCTATCAATGCCCTGATTTCAATAACATTGTATTCCCAGCTAGTGGAACACTATAGGCACTCTTCTTACGGTGCCATGTCAACATAAAGGGGAACGAACGGACCGACGAGCTTTTTTTTTTTTTTTTGTAAGCGGAGGGAGAACCTTTCATTGGCACCGTGTTCCAAGTTACAGATTCTTAGAGACTAAACCTTAGCTCCGCTAGTTCGGATCGGACCTCTCTCCGTGTGACCACCGTCAGGCATTACTTCGCGGGGTGGGTTCTCCGCGTTTTGCGGCCATCAGTGTTTATGTTTATGTAGTAGTTATGTTTTTTTTTAGTCGCCGTGGCGTAAGTGGTTAGTGTGTCGGATCACTACGCATTCAAGTTCGAATCCCAGAAAACACCAAAAAGTTTTTTCACGGTCCTACCTCTCGCGAGCGTCTGACAAACATCCGAGAGTATTGTTGTTGTTTATGTTTGCACTCTTCTTTGGCTTTCCGTCGGTTTGAGTTCGATTTGTATCTGGGTTTCTAGTGCGCAGACTGCCTCCCAATTACCCACCGATTTTATCATCTCCCCTTTTATACTTTTAACATCAAGTATGGCATTTAATTCACTATCCATTCTTCGTTTTTTCTCGTGAAACCTTTTGGGCAACATGTTCCGAGTCTTTGTCGCATCCAGAACATACTAAGCATTCTGGTGAGTCGTCGAGTCTAAAGCGATGAAGGTATCGGCGATACACAGCCCCATCCTTATCGATGTTGGCCTTTCTCGTTTTCTTAATTCTGTAGAGTTCGGGTTTCCAATAATCCTATCCCGAATTCTCCTTGCTTCATCACCCAGGATATCAATGGGGATCATGCCCACGATGACGTACGCCGCTTCATCCGAGATAGTCCTATAAGCTGATATGACTCGTAGTGCGGTAAGTCTGTAAACACTATTTATCCGCAGCCGATTCTATTTAACCTTTAGTGGCTCCGACTAGATTGGAAATGCGTAGAGCATTGTTGAGCTGAGGACTCTAGACAGTAGTATTCTCCTGGTGCTTCTTGGGCTTCCAACATTTAGCAACATTCTTGTGTGCCAGAAGCACTCACCGCCTGAGACCGACTGGTCCGAAATGGCAGGATAAGCTCTTCGACAAAGATACATTCGTGGAAATGGTTGACACCTTCACGCTAGTCCAAGGATCGGCAGAAAATCCAGCTCGCCACCTCACCCAGTCCATCAATATGGCGTGCGATGTGTCAATGCCCATGAGGGCTCCAAGTAGAAGACGCATGCCTTGCCACTAGTGGAACGATGAGATCAGGGTACTTAGAGCAGAGTGTCTACGGGCAAAACGCAAAGTACAAAAATCTCGAAACCCACTGAACTTTCAGGAGTACCTATCGTCCTTTAAGTTGGCGCGATGACAGTTAAGCAGAGCTATCAAGGAGAGGAAAGCAAGATGTTTCAAACAGCTCTGCGATGAAGCTAACGTAGACCATTGGGGCACTTCGTATAGCATGGGCGTGCAAGGGCGGCAATTCCCGATAAAGGTGAAGTCAATAGTAGAACATTTTTGTTCCAAAGCGATCATCTACTATGTGCGCTATCACCAGAGTGAACTTCACAGAGGTAATTCTAGTGATTACAACAGAAGAATTGACAATCCCATCCAGAAAGGTAGGTGACAATAAGACGCCCGGACCTGACGGCATCCCTAACAAAGCAGTAAAAGCCACTGTTCAAAAAAGGCCAGACATTTTTATTGCAACGATGCAAAAGTGCCTAGAAGAAGGAATTTTCCCTAAACAATGGAAACCTCAACATCTTGTTCTATTACCAAAAGGAAACAAACCCCTAGTTGTATCGCCCAATATGCCTACTGGACACTATGGAAAAGATCCTGGAACAAATCATTTACAACAGATTGCTCACAATCGCTGAGGAGAAAGGTGCTTTTTCCAACCACCAGTTCGGATTCCGAAAGTCACCCTCAACAACTCACGTCATTTAAGTTAATATAGTTAATATAGCAGCGGAAGCAATTGAAGGAGAAAGATGGGGATACAGCGCCAAGGAATACTGCGCAATTGTGACGCTAGATGTTAAAAACGCGTTTTATTCGGCAGACTGGCCCACTATAAGAAGATCTCTTGCTAGGACAGATAGCTTTTTACTTATTGCAGATAGCAGCAACAGGAAACTGAGGTATAATACCGATGAAGGAGTGCGGTACTACGATGTCACAGCTGGGGTCCCGCAAGGATTGGTGCTGTGCCCTTTACTGTGGAACATAATGATGAAGTTTTACGACTACCAATGCCACCTAAAGCGAAGATAATTGGATTTACTGATGACATTGCTGTTGTTATTAGCTACAAATGTAGCAATCAGTCAACTCAAAAGTTGGCTAAGATCCGCCGGTCTAGAATTCTTCTTCTTCCTTTTAGAGGTTATGATCCGAAAATAAGGGATCACAACCCTCCCACTTCATTGCATTTCTGCTGATCCGCCTGTGGGGTTCGCCTATTCGACCTCAGAAAATATCGGCAGGGGTGCCGATTTTGGATCACTCGGTTACTGAGGACAATAAAATGCCAATGTCGCCACATTTGTCTGATCCAGGCGTTTATAGGCCTACTTTTCCTACATTGCGATCCGGTCCACATCCGCCGGTTTAGAATTAGCTGACCGCAAGACTGAAGCTGTTCTAATAACTAGTCGAAAATCTGTGGAATATATGAATGTCCAGTTTGGAACCCAAATCATCAGATCCAAAGAAGCCGTCAAATACCTAGGAGTAAGGCTCGCCAATAGAGTGCAGTTTAAACAAGATGTTGCACTCTCAAGGATAATGACCAACATTGGAGGACCTGGATATGCTAGGAGGATCCTACTATCTAGAGTTGTCAGCTCAGTTCTTCTTTATGCGGCTCCGGTTTGGGCAGGGGCTCTCGGTTTAAAACTGACATCAGCCTACAGATTCTGCGCCATAAGGACCATGAGTGGTTTTAGAACTATCTCTGACGAGGCAGCCTTCGTTATAGTAGGAATGGTTCCGATTGACATCCTCGCGAACGAGATGCAGAGAATCTTCAATAGAAGAGGCTCGAGCCATCAAAAGGCTAGAGAAAGAAGAAGGATTAAGGAAGAAGTAAAAGCAGCTTCAACAGCTGTGTGGCAAGCTCGATGGGATAATACGGATAAAGGCAGGTGGACCTATAAATTAATCCCCACTATCGATATTTGGATAAACTGAGCACATGGGAACTGCACCTACCACTTCACGCAATGCTTGTCTGGCCATGGAGGCTATCGCAAATATCTTCATCGGTTTGGACACGATAGCTCTCTTTCGTGTCCAGAATGTCCAGACTATGAGAAAAAAAAGGAGCATACAGTCATCTACTGTAGGCGATTTGAAAATAGGAGAAATGACCTTCCCAGTCCCCCATTCCTCATAGACCATATAATCTGAGGAAAAATGGATGGGAATTCGCGCTTTTATTACGCACGTGCTTCGAATTCAGGAAAGAATACGTCGAGAAGCAAAAAGTGCAGCATAAATTGCTAACCAGCCCCGCGAAGTAATACCTAACGACAGTCCCGCGGGGAGAGTGGTAGAAGTGTGCAGGGTGTGGATTAGTACGTAGGCGCATTCCTGGCATCGATTATTCGGGCTTGAGAATCGTGCATGCTAGTATCCCAGGTTTCTAGTATGATTTGAAGATTACCACATCCCTTGGCGCAAAAAAAAAAAAAACAAAAACAAAATACCTAATCGATGTGATCATACTTATAGCTGATCATACTCTGCTTAATTTTCGTATAGCTAGATGTGTGTCCAGTCTAGAAAAAAGTTGACAGCAAAGGGCCATAGAATGGGAAACAGAACCTCACCCTGAGTACAATCCGCGCTGCCTAAGTCTTGAAATTATCGCCAATACATGTGTGGCCCTGTTTCTCAACATAGTATCCACCCAACTGATACTAAGCAAGTTGATTTTACGTCTGATATCAGCTTTAAACATTAGGAAAGGTACCTATTTCCTCACCCATCTCCCAAGGGAAGACCTGCTTGCTACAAATAAGCAATTTCTATGCAATAAAGCTAAGGCTTCCTTAAATTGTCTCAATTTCCCACAGAAGAAGTAATCTCATTTCTCGTGTTCTTTTGTTAACAAACCTCAATATAATTCAAAACGTTGTCATGTTTTGTCACAAATTGATCCAATCATTGAAAATCCCTGCATCTACAAAATTAAATAACCTGTCAGTCCCATTGTATCTAAGTTTCTTCCTCTGTACCAGTCTTCCTGCCCAATAAAGCTTCAAATCAACTAAAAATAACATCATCATCATCTTCATCATGATGAGCTCACCTTAAACCCCTTAGACACACAAAACCATCATTGATATCCGTTTTTCTTTTCGAAATCATCAACCCATCGTCATCATCATCATCATCATCATCGTCACCATCATAGACGTTGTCATTGGTTCCCACAGACTTATTCTGAAGTGAAGCCCTCCATTGGAACTCCGCTCTAATCGATCACACTTAACAAAATGAAAAAAGAAAACCCATTCTGTCGTGCAAAAGAAAATCAATTTTCAATACAAACGGCACGGCAGACAGGTGAGGGAACATGGGAAAAACCTCAAAATAAACGGAAGAGGGATTCTAAAGAAGTGGATGGGCTGCCTGGCTATGTGGATTGAAGTCAATCACACTTCGATTGGCAGAGGAGGGCACCCTTAACATGAAAAAAAATGAGGTTACCCTCAAATACGAGTACACACACCAAACACGGCGGAGTATCTGTGTATCTGGACCGCTCGAAGAATGCCAACCCGAATACAAATGACGGATTAAAAATACATCAGATGTGAACTGCATTGGTTTCGGTTTACTCGATTGCAAGTGTCATTCTCAGGACTTTGTTACGGACACCGCTCTCACTCTGCAACGTGGCTAATTACGGATTGATTTTTGGCCACTTGCCAGTGTATACACGAAAATTACTTTCAACATGTAATTGAATACGATTGGGCCTCAATTAAGGGTGGATTCTAGTGTGCCCGAAACTAAGACGATTATTTTTGGATGACGAGTGCATTTTGTGTTTTGCTCCGTCGAAGGCAATGAACGGTGGAAGGTGGTATGATGTCGTTGTGATTCAGAGAATTATTGAACTATTGACCCAAGTGGCTTTGGGATGTTTGATCAACTTGGCGGTTCATTGCACTGAATAGCGTTATCATTAGTCAGCCTATAACTACACGAGTATGCCCAATACATTCAATCTTTTGTGTGTTATCAAAGTTGGGGTTTAGCTGATTCACAATCCGACTCTTCTATTCAGATTTCGCTTCAAGGGAAAGCAGATTGCGATAGTAGTTCTATGTTTGAGCTTTGCGCTCGGAGCATATACTCGTATTGTTTTGAAATCATAGCTACTCGTATCTATCGTCAATATTGCTATCGAAATACTCGCGATTGAGCGGCAGATTCAATGTAACCTCTTGAAGCTAAGATCGAGGTGAGGAAGATGTGGAACAGACCGACTTCTGTTGACGTCTAAATGAACGCGCGACCGCTAAGGCTTACTCTAACAATTTCATGCGTGTATCCCGAATTAGAATGAAAACATACGTAAACATACGGGAGGGACGCAACTATATATTTCATCCGAACACTTGTGATTAAAGTACCGATATACGAGGGCAAGGTTAAAAGTTCTCGGCCTGACGCAGAGGTAGCGTTCCAATCAGCAAAAATTTATGTTTCCTGCCTGGGTGCACTTCTTATTAGTTCGTATGACAAGTTTCAACTTGTAGTTTCTTTACACGAATTTTCGCAGTAGACGTCTTGCGCGTTTTTCGTTAAAATGGATAAACTTGAATACGAGTATCGTGCGGTCATAAAATTCTTTGTTTTGGATGCGTTAACCCTTAAGGAAATTCATCCAAAGTTGACAAAAGTTTACGGGGACTCTGCTCCTTCCATGTCAACCGTTAAAAAGTGGGGAGCTGAATTTAAATGTGGTCGCACGTCCCTCGAAGATGACCCACTTGAAGGACGGCCAAAACCCGCAACCACACCCGAAACCATCGAAAAAGTGCATGATATCGTATTGGACGATAGGCGAGCGAAGGTGAGTAATATAGCTGAGGCTGTGTGTATATCGGAAGATAGGGTGCGAAACATCTTGCACAAAAACTAAGGGATGCGAAAGCTCTGCGCATTTTCTGAATGCCGATCAATAGCAAATGCGCAAACGATGTTCGTGGCAATCTTTGGACCGATTCACCATGGATGAGACATGGGTCCACCACTACACGCCAGAAACGAAACAGCAGTCGAAGCAGTGGGTGGAAGCCGGTGGTTTAGCGCCAAAGAAAGCGAAGTCGATCGCATCTACCGGAAAGGTCATGGCCAGTGTGTTTTGGGATGCGAAAGGGATCCAGTTAATTGATTACCTTAAGAAAGGCAGAACAATTACAGGCAAATATTACTCCAACCTTCTTGACTAGCTGGATGCCAAAATTCGCGAGATTCGCCTGGCTTGAAGAAAAAAAAAAATCATCTTTCACCAGGACAATGCACCTGTACACAAGTGTGCGTTGGCGATCGGAAAACTGCGGGATTTGGTGTATGATTTGCTCGGTCATCCCCTCTATTCACCTGATTTGGCACCCTCAGACTTCCATCTGTTCCCAAACTTGAAGAAATTTGTTTCTGGGAAGCGCTTCGCATCCAATGCAGAAGTTGAGAGAGCCGTAGATGAATATTTTCACAGCCTTCCAGACTCTCACTTCCGAGAAGGAATACTGATGCTAGAGAAACGCTGGATTAAGTGTGTCGAAGTCAAGGGAGATTATGTAGAAAAATAAAATCATTTTTTAACTGAAAATCGCAGACTTTCATTTTCAGGCCGAGAACTTTTCACCTTGCCCTCGTAGGAGCGCATAGACAGGCCTAAAGATCACTCGAAGAACTTTTCTCTCAAAATAACCAAGGCCATCCTCATCTGATTTTGACAAGGTCCAAACCTTTGCACCATACAGCAGGACTGGGATGTCTCTTGTCTTATAAAAAAGAGTTACCTTAGTAATTCGAGAGGCGAACCCCACAGGCGGATTAGGAGAAATGCGGTGAAGTGTGAGGGTTATGATCCCTTGTTTTCAGATCATAACCTCGCTGATAAAAGGAAGAAGAAGAAGAAGACCTTGGTAGTTCGAGATAGGGCTTTGTTACTCAATTGCCTTCTTAGCCCATAGAAACAACGATTGGCAAGAGTAATTCTTCGTGTGATCTCCCTACTGATGTCATTTGCGGAGCTCACCATAGACCCTAGGTAGACAAAATCCTTTACTACCTCAAAATTATATCTGTCTATTGTGGCATTCTCTCCAAGACGCCGATGTTGGGTGTCCTTTTTTGTAGACAGCATACATTGACGGCCCGCTGAGTTCTTCCGATTATGTCAATGTCATCGGCGTAAGTGAGTAGTTGTACAGACTTTTAAAAGATTGTACCTCCGGGGTTGGCTTGTGAGTTTCGTACAATTCTCTCAAGTACTATGTTAAAGAGATCGCATGATAGCGCGTCGCCTTGTCTAAGACCTTTCCTGACATCGAACGGTTCGGTGATGTTCTTACCGACTTTGATGAAGCAGCGAGAGTTCTCCATCGTCATTCTGCACAAATGGACGAGCTTGGCAGGGATGCCAAGACTAGACATGGCTCTGTATAACTCGTCTCTGTATACGCTATCATAGGCAACTTTTAAATCGATGAAGAGGTGGTGTGTATCGATTTTACATCCATGGGTCTTTTCCAAGATCTGCCGTAGTGCGAATATTTTGTCAATGGTGGAGATTCCCGACCTGAAACCGCACTGATAAGAACCTATCAGGTTGTTGACGATCGGCTGTATTCGTTCATATAAGACGACAGACAAGATCTTATATGCGATGTGGAGGAGACTTATACCTCTGTAGTTGGCGCAGTTCAGTGGGTCTCCTTTCTTCAGGATCGGGCAAACGATGCTGAGGTTTCATTCATCGGGCATACTTTCGTCCGACCAGATTTTACAGATAAGCAAATGCATGCTCCTTACTAGCTTTTTCCTCCTGCCTTGAAAAGTTCAGCGGCAAGGCCGTCGGCTCCAGCAGCTTTGTTGGATTTAAGTTTAGATATCGCTATCCTCACTTCACTCTGATCGGGTTGACGCGAGTATTGACTGTCATCGTCACTGTTGAATGGGCCATTTCGCCTGACAGCGGAATATTGGTCATCATGGCCGTTCAACAGCCTGCAGAAGTGTTACTTCCATATCCTCAGCACCGACTGCGATTCTACTACTATGTTGCCATTTTCGTCCCTACAGGCTTCTGTTCTGACTTTGAAACTCTGGCAAGCTCGGGTAACCTTTTGGTAACATTTTCGAATATCCTTCACGCAATAAAGTCTTTCAATCTCCTCGATCGAGCCCTTCTCACGCTCCTTTTTCTTCTTTCTGAGAAGTCGATGTTTCTCTTTTCTCCTCCGCTCGTAGAACTCGCGAGCAGCTCTAGTCCTTCTATGCAACGCCGCTTTGTAACCCTCTTATTTTGCTGCATGTGCTTGCCGGCATTCCTCATCAAACCAGGGGTTTCGTTGTGGTGCCCGAAAGAAACCCAGTACATCAGAGGCGACATCTCTGATGGCTTGTTAGCAACGCTGCTACTGGTCTTCGGCATTTGCTGCTGGCAGCATAAGACTTAGATTAAAATTGAAAGAGACTCGATCGGCAAAGGCTCTGGCGGTCTCTTGCGATTGTGCCGCCCGACGTCAAATTTCTTCACAGTATTTCGTTGATTTCGTTCCGTTCTGGATATCCGCATCCGTACCTTGGCTACAGCTAGGTAGTGATCCGAGTCCACGTTTGTTCCTCGGAAAGTCCGGACACCCAGAATACTGGAAGAGTGTAATGTGATCGATTTGGTTGGAAGGAATTGGAGGACCAGATCCTTTTTTGCAACCCCTAGGACAAGGGGCCGGAGCGCTAAGCATCCTATGTTCCAACGGTGTTCTAGCGAAGGAATTTGGTTGCAGATATATTGATCACTGATCAGTCTATAGTCTAAGCTTGTGGCTGAACACGATTGAGTAAACTCAAGCACACGGCGGGAGCTTTCGCCCACACAAGTGAGTTATATTCAAGTTTCGGGGGAATGTGTGCTTTATAGATCGCCGCCAAACCAGTTGGAGTGGAAAAGCGTTTACATCTTCTGAGGAAACCAAGGCATCTAGCACCACCTTTTGCAGCATCAGTAATCTGCTGGTTCCAACGTAGGTCTGGGCTAATATGCATCCCGAGCATTGAAAAGCCATTCGATTCCCCTAGATCGACTGCATCTATTTTTAGTTTGGCCACGTTGATGTAACGCTTGAGAGACAGGAGACAACACTGAGTTTTTGCCGCGTTGAACTCAAATATTTGTTTAACACCCCAATTGACGATTGCATCAATATCAGAGTAAAGTTCGGTTGCCATTCGCTGTCGCTGGGACTCTACAACTTGGGGCCCTTGTCGTGAAGTCGTTAGAAAATAAGCGAAGTCAGGAGTGATGTCAGCCCCGAAGGAGTGGGTTGGGTTGCGAGAAGGAGGGAGAAGGTCGTTCATACATATTAGAAAGTGGGTCGGGGAGAGGACGGAGCAAGTATATGCTGTCAACAAGAAGGGAACACCGACGAATTGAACAGAACGTCACAGTGGGAAGCTATAAGTGTGAGGTAGTAAGGGACTTTGGCTACATTGGCTCTGCTATAAACTCTAAAAACAACATCAGCGCAGAAATCAAGCGAAGAATAACTCTTGCCAATCGCTGTTTTTTAAGCTTAAAAGGCAATTCAACAGCAAAGCCCTATGTCGAACAACTAAGTAGACTCTGTATAAGACTCTGATCATCCCAGTCCTGCTTTACAGCGTTGAAACATGGACTTTATTAAAAGAGGATGAAGATATCGTTGGTCGCTGTGGTCTAAGTGTGTCTTGACCCTATCAGGACAGCCACCTTACCTAACCTAACCATTCGTTGATCGCTTCAAGAAAAATTCTTCGCGAGATATTCGGTCTCATTCGCATTGACGGGTTTCGTAGGAAAAGATTCAATGCCGAACTATACGAGCTTTACAGCGACATCGACCCAGTCAAAAAACTGCGTATTGGAGGTATGAGATGGCTAGGACATGTAGAGCGAATGGACACCAATGCTCCAGCCCGCGGTCTTCGAATCCAACCCAGAGGGACGACGCTGTTGAGGTCCTTTTCACCGTAGGTGGCGCACAGAACTTCCAGGGGACCTCGACCAACTTGAAGTGCGCAACTGGAGGCAATTAGCTAAAGACCGAGTTAAATGGAGAGCCTTGTTGGGTGATGCCCAGCTTCTCTCCGTGTTGTGTACGCCGCTGTGTGGATTGGAATGGACCGATACTCGCGGTCAGTCGCTTCACATTATAATACTTTGGGTATTCTCATCTGGCTAGTCAAACGGTAGTGCATGCGATCATATGAAAACACAAGCGTTTTCACTCAGCTGAGGCCTACCAACTCCTACTCTCAACCTCCACGCGGTGACAGCCGGGTGCCTAGTACCTTAATCCAAGAAATGGGTAACCAACCCCGTTTGGCGGATTCTTGGTGGCAGCAGATGAGAAAGGGGGGGAAGAGTGCTTTTCTCACTAGAGCACTTCTTCCTGTTCCAGGCGGCAGCGGACGAATTCCCTAGACGGAATCAACGGTGGCGTCTATAGTTCCAGTTAGGTTGAACTTAGTGAATACCTTGCGCGAGCTGCTTCGACGTATTCGGATCACAGGTCGGTAAGGAATTTCCAATGTTGGTCAGGACATTGGAATAGAGATGGTGGCGGAGGAGCCCTTAATGGGCCAACGGCAGCGCTCATACTCCCGTAGTGGACTACTGGCACCGGTGTACCCGGCCCCTCGTCCTAGGGGAATAATTAAGGAACTGGCCCTCCAGGTTGGGGGTTGTGCCGTCGGGGTAACTTCCCTACCACGTAAAAAACGCATGGTTCCGAAACAACCAAAAGCCTCGGATAAGGATGACCCAACTAATGACGACCCCAGCAAACGAAATAAGGACAACGACCTTCGGATCTGTACGTGGAATGTTCTGTCCCTTTACAGACCACGTGCAGCCGAACAACTAGCAGAGGCCCTAGACTGCTATAAAGCAGATATTACCGCCATCCAGGAAGTGCGATGGGATGGGCCAGGCAAAAAGAGGATGAAAAACTGTGACATCTACTACGGTGATTGCTACAGAGGCAACAGGCAACGCTTATTCGAATGCGGATTTGTCATACGCGGCAGACTTAGGCAAGAAGTCTTAAGCTTCCGACACGTGAGCGAGCGTATTATGACTATCCGGATCAAGGCTAAATTCGCTAACATAAGCCTAATATGTGTTCATGCCCCCACAGAAGAAAAGGACCCTGCCTCCAAAGAGTGTTTCTACGAGCTCCTCGACAAAACATACGAGCAATGTCCTAAATACGACGTTAAAATCGTATTGGGCGATTTTAACGCCAAAATAGGAAAGGAGGACGTCTTTGGTAGGGCAGTCGGTAAGCATAGCCTACACGACACCACGTCTGATAACGGACTAAGGCTAATTGATTTCGCTGTGGAGCGAAATGTCACCATAGCAAGCACATGGTTTCCTCATCTCGATATTCATAAGCAGACATGGCGGTCCAATGATCATGTCACGATCAACCAAATTGATCATATTGCGATCGACGCAAGGCATGCCTCCAGTATTCTGGATGTCCGGACCTTCCGAGCGGCCAACATAGACTCGGATCATTACCTTGTTGTAGCCAAGGTACGAATGCGGATATCCCAATCTGAGCAACAAAGAAGAATTACTGTGAGAAAATTTAACGTCGAAAAGCTACAATCGCAAGAGACCGCCAGACTCTTCGCTGAACGCGTATCCCGAAATCTCTCAATCACCCCTATACCGCCAGCATCAAGTGCCGAAGACCAGTGGCAACGCTGCCAACATGCCATCAGAAACGCCGCGACTGATGTGCTGGGTCTCGCTCGCCCACCACCGCGAAACCCCTGGTTTGACGAAGAATGCCGGCGAGTGCATGCAGCAAAACAAGAGGCATACAAAGCGGCGCTGCAAAGGAAGACGAGAGCTGCTCGTGAGCTCTACGAGCAAAAGAGACGGGAAGAACATCGGCTTCTCCAAAAGAAGAAGAAAGAGCATGAGAAGCGCGCGTTTGAGAATATAGAGAGTTTATACTCCAGGAACAATGTACGGAAGTTTTACCAAAAGGTAAAAAGAACGTGTCAGAGAAGTAATACCCGTACAGAAACCTGTAGAGATGAGAATGGAAACCTCGTAGTAGAATCACAGTCGGTGCTGAGAATATGGAAAAACTACTTCTGCAGACTGTATAACGGCGACGAAGACCAACATCCCGCTGTCAGGCAGAATGAACCATTCAACATGGACGATGATAGTCAAAATTTCCGTCCACCTGACCAAAACGAAGTGAGGATAGCAATATCCAAGCTAAAATCGAACAAGGCTGCTGGACCTGACGGTTTACCGGCCGAACTTTTCAAGGCAGCTGGGGATGAATTGGTAGAGTGCATACACCAACTCATTTCTAATATTTGGTCAGAGGAGTGTATGCCTGATGAATGGAATCTCAGCATCGTTTGCCCGATCCACAAGAAAGGAGACCCCCTCAACTGCGCCAATTATAGAGGCATCAGTCTCCTCAACATCGCGTACAAGATCTTTTCTGCGATATTGTGTGAACGCCTGAAACCTTTTATCAACAGCCTGATTGGACCCTATCAGTGCGGTTTCAGGCCAGGAAAGTCCACCATCGATCAAATCTTCACACTTCGGCAGATCCTGGAGAAAACCCAAGAATTCCAAATCGATACTCACCACCTCTTTATCGATTTCAAGTCCGCCTATGACAGCATCTATAGAGAAGAGCTTTATAGAGCCATGTCTAGTTTTGACATCCCTGCCAAACTTGTCCGCCTGTGCAGGCTGACGATGGAGAACGCTCGCTGCTCCATCAAGGTCGGTAATGACCTCACCGAGACCTTTGATGTCAAAAAAGGCTTTAGACAAGGTGACGCGCTGTCATGTGACTTCTTCAATATTGTACTTGAACGGATTGTGCGGAACTCACAAGCCAACACCGGAGGCACAATCTATTACAAGTCTGTACAACTGCTTGCATACGCCGACGATATAGACATTATCGGAAGATCTCAGCGGGCTGTCACCGGTGCTTTTGCAAGCATTGAGGCGGAAGCGGCCAAAATGGGTTTGGCGATAAACGAGGGCAAAACCAGGTATATGCTGTCAACTAGAAGGGAAAACCAACATCGACGAATTGGACAAAACGTCACCGTGGGCAGCTATAACTTCGAGGTAGTAAGGGACTTTGTCTACCTTGGCTCTGCTATAAATTCAGCAAACAAAATCAGCGCAGAAATCAATCGAAGAATAACTCTTGCCAATCGCTGTTTTTTTGGGCTTATAAGGCAATTCAACAGTAAAGCCCTCTCTCGAACAACTAAGGAGACTCTATATAAGACCTTGATCATCCCAGTCCTGCTTTACGGCGCTGAAACATGGACTTTATTAAAAGAGGATGAAGATATCCTTGGTCGCTTCGAGAGAAAAATTCTTCGTAAGATTTTCGGTCCCGTTTGCGTTGACGGGTTTTGGAGGAGAAGATTCAATCACGAACTATACGAGCTGTACAGCGACATCGACCTAGTCAAAAAACTGCGTATTGGACGTCTGAGATGGCTAGGACATGTAGAGCGAATGGACACCAACGCTCCGGCCCGCAGAGTCTTCGAATCTAACCCCGAGGGACGACGCAGTAGAGGGAATTATCGCCGTAGGTGGCGCGCACAAGTTCAAGGGGACCTCGACCAACTAGGAGTGCGCAACTGGAGGCAATTAGCTAAAGACCGAGCTAAATGGAGGGGCTTGTTGGTTGAGGCCCAGGTTCACCCCGAACTGTAGCGCCACCTAAGTAAGTAAGTAAGTAAGTATTCTCATCTAACACAAGAAACGCCAAGCTGACATTTTTGAACTACGAAAAGACCCAGACGTTACTTGGTGTTACTTTGACAATCATCCATTTGGAAGTCGCAGTCAGTAATGAGGTGCTTAACTCAAACCTAGAATAACGTTTCGTCCGAGGTCTAGACGTAACTTTTTTGAAACACCTTCCAAACTCATCCATCAACTGCAAACTAGTTTGCAGTCCTCCTATTCAAACACTAATTAGTTTGACTTACTTGAATAGCTGGCGTCGGCGTCAGTTTCCGATTCAATTTGCTTACTCAATTCAAAAGTGCAATCCAATAAGGAAATCTTAAACTGAATACTTCCTACCTCCCCCTCGCACAATGTACCCAGCTGAATCCTAAGGCAAACGTCTTCAGTAAGTTCTTGTTCGAATTGAAATTGAATTTAACTGCGGACTACATATAAATTGCTGTTCCTCTTGTGGACGATACCGACAAGTACCAGCGTACACGTACTATCTGCATGCAGTGTATTTTCTCCTCTTGAATGTCTGAAATTCAATTTAATTTTCTTTTATGATGGCATAGTGCGACTGAGTTGATAAAAAACGAGTAAAAGAGCAAAACTGAGTCAAGGCAATGTACCAGTTATTTTCTTTTGTTCTGCCAGTTAAAATTTTCCTCAGGGAAGATGCGAAATCAAAGAAACTTTTGCCATCCCTTTCGCAAGATTCCCTACCTCGAGCTCTGCAACTTGGGTGACATTAAAAAAAAAAAAAAAATTTCTAAAACACAAATTGGCATTACATGTCTCGTTGTTTAACTTGTGTTGTACAAGGTTAGTCTTTGATGTGACAATGAGGGAATTGACTTCTTATGAATTCCCTCGACAAGATTTGGATTTGAAGTTACATCTGAGTGGCTTATGAACTCAAACAGAATGTTGTGAAAAGTTGCGCGTGGAGATAGTTGGGTGATATTTGGCACAATAATTCTTGGAGAAGTTTGAGAATATTGCAGCTGACGGCATTGCTGTGGAATGCTTAAAGCAGCGACTGAAGTTGTGGCACAAATCGTCAGCAAACTTATTTGCATGGACGTAATTGGCCTTCAAGAAACCCATTGTGCTGAGGAAACCCAATTGTTATCAAGTCGAAAGATTAATGCTTTGTCATTGATTGTCTCACACTACCACCGTTTATATGGCACAGCAACGTACGTGAAATCATCTATGGAGAATGCGCGACTGATCCAAATCGAAGAAGGTAATTTTTTTTCACCTGAGGGGTGGTGGAAAACGCTACTGCTCACGAGAAACAGGTCCGCTCTCTTTCAAGTAGTTTTGTGCTTGGTACTCAGTAAAAAGCACCTTTAACCCTTTCCTTTTTCCCGGGACAGCTTTTCCGTATCTGTTGCGGGTTTATTCTTTCTTGCCGTAGAGGCTTTCATCAGACTTACATAAATCTGACGAGGAAAGTAATTTGGTCGTCCTCTCTCTTTTTTTGTTGTTTTGAGTGCCTTTTCCATGAAGGAGTATACTCAATTCCAGTTCTGGAGACGTAAAGAGAGACGTAAAGATGTAAGCGCCTCTTTTCAAGACACTTACAGAGGATTCTAATTCTGTTCACTCGTTAACATTTTTCCCAGTATGTTGCCCGGGGTGATGACGCCGATCATCGATTCCAGCGCACTTCTTTTGGCTTCCCTTCTGCTGTGTGGTTTGCGTCGTCTACTTCTCAGTCGTCGTACTGGCAAGCCGAACACATTATTCTGCCCATTTTGTGGAGGTAGGCGTTGAAGTATCTGTGTCTGGTAAGAAACTGTGCGAAGTAATAATTTACTTCACCATGTTCCCTTCCTTCCATTAGGGGATAAATTCTTGATCAGCCTCGCGGTCCATCGTCCTCTGCTTTCTGAGCATCATCTCTCCTGCCACTGCTGTTTTATGAGCTCCTTCGCCTCCTTAGTTGCGGTCTTCACTCCAATTTCCGCCTTTTTGTCGTCGACGTGGTTCCTCTCTTCGTCGAGGAGATCGATAGGGGTCACTCTCGAAACTACGAGAATGGCTGGTTCCGATACCGTTCCATACAAATTTGCAACACGTAGTGCTGCGCGCCTCTGTACTGCAGCCATTTGCCTCCTATATTTCTCTTCTCGAAGTGCGTTGGCCCATATCTCGCATCCATAAAAGGACAATTGCGTTGGTGACTGTCATCAGGAGCTTTCGGTTGCTGGCCATAGTACCACCTACGTTTGCCATTAGTCTGCTCAGCGACGTTGTGACCTTTGCGGCTCGTTCGGATGCAAATCTTATGTTTTGCCAGAAAGTGAACTTCGTGTTAAGGGCCATCCCTAGGTACTTCACCGCTTCCTTGCTGGTTATCACCTCAGAACTAACTTGAAAATCGACAATAGTCAGAATCCTCTTCTTGGACTATCTCCGTCTTTTCTGTGGCCAAACTTAGACCATGTTCTTCCACCAGAAATGCACACGTCTCATCACCTGGTTAAGTTTTCTTTGTGCGTTGTCAGTGCCACTTGCCGATATCACCGCTGCGATATCATCTGCATACCCTATTAGGAAGGTGTCTCCATACGAAGGATGCCATCGTAGATGTTCCAGAGATGATGTGCTAAGATCGAGCCCTGCGCTGCTCGAGCAGTAATCTTCTTATTCCGAGGTCCTTCTGTGGTGTTGTATAGCAACTTCTGGTCCTTGAGGTAGTCTTTCACCATCCGCAAGAGATTTTCAGGAATATAGGTATTTTCGAGGGCATTTAGAATGTCGCACCACCTGGCTGAATTAAAGGCATTTCGCTCGTCCAGAGTTGCTAGCAATATAATCTTCCTTGAATAGTGATTGCCCTGTTGAGCCATTTGGGGGGTCCTTACTACTTTTTCGATTGCCCCGATCATAGAGTAGCTCTTCCTGAAACCGTGCTGTCTTGCGGACAAGTCTTCTGCTCTCTGCACCGCTGCTGTGAGCCTTGATTTCAGCATCTTCTCCAAAAGTTTCCCGGCAGTGTCCAGCATACACAAAGGCCTGTACGCTGATGAGAAATCCATGTCTCTTTTCCCTTTGGTGATCAGCAGCAAGCATTGTAACTTCCAGCTCATGAGAAAAACTCCTTCATGGAAGCAGCTATTGTATTGTACATGTACAGCAGGAGCTGGGGACATGTCTAAGCAATCGCCTTGAGCACTTCTGCTGGTATTCCATCAGGCCCAGGGCATGTTCTTAATTTTCATTTCATTGACATTTTCCCCTCAGGAAGGTGGCCACGAGGGTATAACCCTGATCTGCGCTTTGTAACGAGCAGCTCTGAATTCCAACCGTTGCAAACAGCTAGAAACGTCCTATCGAACTTTCCGCATAGCCAACATGGAACAATTATCATGGAATCGGGCATCTGTTCCCCGCGCTAGATGGAATTTCCGCAGAGCTTTTTGGAATGACTCCACCAAACTAGACGCTAATATTCGATGGATACCTCCGACAGCTGCATACTGTGAACGGTTTGTGGGTATTGTTCTTTCAGCTGCTAAGGAACATATCCCAAGGGGTTTCCGAAAGAAATACGTACCTGGTTGCAGTACTGAAATTTAACAACTATACCAAGAATTTGGTATTTATTATATATTATTATTATTATTATATTTATCCCTTTTAAATCGATTGGATAAATGGATGGAACGGTGGAAAATATTAATTTTACTCATTCAAGTAGGGAGGCTTGGAGACTGTTTCACAAGTTAGGAGGAGCAAATGCAATAACCCATAGAACACCGAAGATCTTACCTGAACTTGTGGCTAAACATTTTGAACAGACGTCGAAGGTTAATCCTGAAAAAAATAAACGCGTCTGAAGGCAATAACGCCAAATTCATCTGAATTCTCGAGAGAAGTCTCAGCTACAGAACTAGATGCAGCTATAAGGAAATTAGAACTGAGTAAGGCAACTGGAGCATTAACTGCAAACTTCTCGAGAAACTTATCTACAATAGGATAAAGCAAAGCGTAAACTTGATGGTCTCAGCAGCACAAGCTGGCTTTCGTCCAGGTCGAAATGGTGCCAGGTACTTTTGCCGACTACAAACATTGAGAACGGATTCGAAAAGAAACTAAAGATCAGCTGTGTTTGTTTTCAGCACTACTTGGCCGATAGGAGTTATCTATGTATACTTTCAATGGCCAGCTAGTCCTTCATGAAGGTCGCGGGGGTAGGATGCTCAGGTAGATCCTCCATCCTTCTCGATCCGACGCCATTGACTACAACTCATCAGGAGGAATACCCAGGCGGCTTCAGGAGAGATGTCTGAGTTGATCCAACCATCTATTTCTAGGCCTACCGCGGGGTCGCCTACCTGATGGCACGGCCACCATGGCACGTCTTGGAACCCGGTCTGGGGGCATACGCATTACGTGATCACATCTGCACATAAGCTACTAAAAATTATTCCTTACAAGAAGATATCTAACCTTATCAATCACATGCTAAGCAACCGAACATTCTTATTTTGTATAGATGACGAGGAAAGCATGATGAAAAAGCTGAATAATGGCTTACTACAAGGCTCAGTCTTATCCCCGCTTTTGTTTAACTTTTGCATGTCCGATATACCCGCAACAAGATCCAGAAAATTTCAGTCGGCCGATGTTGGCAAAATCGCATCATCACCTCCCCGTGGTGCCCTGCTGGATAGCTGTCTGATAGCGAACTAACGATGAGCGTATGCTGAGTCTGACGATATATGTGTAGCTGAACACTCAGAACTGCGTAAGCACATCTGGGTGAACTTCAGCGCGCATATGTTTAACTGGACGAGGCATCTCTTGTGGACCTGATCGGCTGAAATATGCGGCTCAGAAGTCTAGCAAGAGCTCCTCAGAAGGAGGACGTGCGGCGGATGAATTCTCCCGATGGAAACGGTGACGTCTACAGACCAGCGGATACCATACCGGAGCTACTTCGACATACTCGGAGCTGAGGTCTGTAAGAATTTTCAGTACTACGTCAGGGTATTGAAAAAGAGATGGTGGCGGATGAATCCTTAATGGGCCAATGGCAGCGCTCATATCCCCGAAGTGGGTTACTGACATCGGTGTATCCGGCCTCTTGTCCCAGGGGTACAAAAAAAAAGGATCTGGCCCTCCAGGTTGGGGGTTGTGTCGTCGGGTTAACTTCCCTACCACGTAAAAAACATTCGGTTACGAAGCAACCAACAGCCTCAGATACGGATGATTCTACTGTTGACGACCCAAGCAAACGTGAAAAGGACAACGATCTTCGTGTCTGCACGTGGAATGTTAGGTCCCTCTACAAACCACGTGCAGCCGAACAACTTGCGGAGGCCCTAGAGTGTCTCAAAGCAGACATTACCGCCATCCAAGAAGTGCGAAGGGATGGGCCGGGCAAAAGGAGTGTGAAAAACTGCGACATCTACTACGGCGATTGCTACAGACAACAAGGACAGCGTCTATTCGTGTGTGGACTTGTCATTAGAGGCAGACTTAGGCAAGAAGTCTTGAGTTTCCGGCATGTGAACGAGCGCCTTATGACTATCCGTATCAAGGCCAAATTTGCCAACATAAGCCTAATATGCGTTCAGGCCCCTCACGAGGAGAAGGACGACGCGACAAAGGATGACTTCTACCAGCTCTTGGACAAAACGTATGAGCAATGCCCTAGCCACGACGTTAAAATGATACTAGGTGATTTTAACGCAAAGCTAGGAAGAGAGGACGTCTTTAGTAGCATGGTCGGAAAGCACAGTCTGCACGACATCACATCCGGCAACGGACTCAGGCAAATTGACTTTGCGGCGGGTCGAAACTTTGTCGTAGCTAGTACGCGGTTCCCACGTCTCGACGTCTCCCAAATCGATCACATTGCGATCGACGCAAGGCACTCTTCTAGTATTCTGGGTCTCCGGACTATCCGAGGAGCCAACGTGGACTCGGATCACTACCTAGTTGTAGGCAAGTTACGAATGCGGATATCCAGAACGGAGCGAAATCAACGAAATACTATGAGGAAATTTGACGTCGAGCGGCTACAATCGCAAGAGACCGGCGGAGCATTTGCCGATCGAGTTTCTCTTAATCTACGTCCTATGCCGCAAGCAGCAAATGCGGAAGACCAGTGGCAGCGTTGCCAACAAGCCATCAAAGATACTGCCTCTGATGTACTGGGCTTCTCTCGGCCACCACAACGAAACCCCTGGTTTGACGAGGAATGCCGGCAAGCACATGCAGCAAAACAAGAGGCGTACAAAGCGGCGCTGCATAGAAGGACTAGAGCTGCTTACGAGCTCTACGAGCGCAGGAGAAAAGAGGAACATCGACTTCTCAGAAAGAAGAAAAAGGAGCATGAGAAGCGCTCGGTCAAGGAGATTGAGAGACTTTATTGCAGGAATGATGTTCGAAAAGTTTACCAAAAGGTAAAAAGAACATGCCAGGGTTTCAAAGTCAGAACAGTAGCATACAGGGACGAAAATAGCAACATAGTAGTAGAATCGCCGTCGGTGCTGAGGATATGGAAGGAACACTTCTGCAGACTATAAAACGGCGATGATGACCAATATTCTACTGTCAGGCAGAATGGGCCATTCAACAGTGACGATGGCAGTCAAGATTCCCGTCAACCCGATCAGAATGAAGTGAGGATAGCGATATCTAAACTTAAATCCAACAAAGCTGCTGGAGCCGACGGCCTTGCCGCTGAACTTTTCAAGGCAGGAGGAGATGAGTTGGTAAGGAGCATGCACCAGCTCATCTGTAAAATCTTGTTGGACGAAAGTATGCCCGATGAATGGAACCTCAGCATCGTTTGCCCGATCCTAAAGAAAGGAGACCCTCCAAACTGCGCCAATTACAGAGGTATACGTCTCCTCAACATCGCATATAAGATCATGTCTGCCGTATTATGTGAACGCCTAAAACTGATCGTCAACAACCTGATAGGTCCTTATAAGTGCGTTTTGAGGCCGGGAAAGTCCACCATTGACCAAATATTCATACTACGGCAGATCTTGGAAAAGACCTATGAATGTAAAATCGATACGCACCACCTCTTCATCGATTTCAAAGTTGCCTATGATAGCGTGCATAGAGACGAGGTATACAGAGCCATGTCTAGTCTTGGCATCCCTGCCACGCTCGTCCGTTTGTGCAGAATGACGATGGAGAACTCTCACTGCTCCATCAAAGTCGGTAAGAACATCGCCGAACCATTCCATGTCAGGAAAGGTCTTAGACAAGGCTACGCACTATCATGCGATCTCTTTAACATAGTACTTGAGAGAATTGTACGAAACTCACAAGTCAACCCCGGAGGTACAATCTTTTACAAGTCTGTACAACTACTCGCTTATGCCGATGACATTGACATAATCGGAAGAACTCAGCGGGCCGTCAATGGGGCATTTACGAGTATTGAGATCGAGGCAGCAAAGATGGGTCTAGCGGTCAATGAAAGCAAAACAAAATATAGTATATGCTGTCCACGGAAAAGGACACCCAACATCGGTGTCTTGGACAGAACGCCACAATAGACAGATATAATTTTGAGGTAGTAAAGGATTTTGTCTACCTAGGCTCTATGGTGAACTCCGGAAATGACATCAGTAGGGAGATCACACGAAGAATTACTCTTGCCAATCGTTGTTTCTATGGGCTAAGACGGCAATTGAGTAGCAAAGCCCTATCTCGAACTACTAAGGTAACTCTTTATAAGACACTAATCATCCATTCCATTTTTTTTAAAGGAAACCCAAGTCCCAGAGCACTCAGACTCTCCGGTCCATTGTACTACCAGGCAGGAACCTTTTCTTTGGTGCAGTGGTTGGAAAAACTTCGATGTAATTCGTTTTTCCTTTATACTCGGGTGGCCCATGATTGCTGTTCCCCGCTGGGGCTTGAACCTGCACACATCAGTTAACGAGCAAACACACTATCTATTGCACCATTGCCATCCCCATGAGGATGCCCTTGGTTATTTCGAGAGAAAAGTTCTTCGAGCGATCTTTGGTCCCGTCTGCATAGACGGTGAGTGGAGGAGAAGGTACAATGCCGAATTGTACGGCCTGTACAAGGACATAGCCAGAAGAGCTCACATACAGCAGCTAAGATGGCTGGGTCATTTGGAGCGGATGGAGCCCAACGTTCCCACTAAGAAAGTTTTCGAATCCACCCCGGATGGACGACGGAGTAGAGGACGACCTCGCAGTAGGTGGTGCAAACAAGTGGAGGGGGACCTCAACCAACTTGGCGTGCCCAACTAGAGGCAGCTGGCTCGTAACCGCGCTAGCTGGAGAGGTTTGTTGGTTGAGGCCCAGGTCCACCCCGGACTTTAAGTAAGTAAGAAGGAATACTTCAAGAAGACCTCAAAGCGCTGGGAGAATATTTAAAAATTCTCGGAAACTGAAGATTAATCTGAATAAAACCAGGACGGCTTGCTTCCACCTTAACAACAACTTAGCAAAAGTACCCCTGTAAGTTGAATTCAACAATACCTGGTGCATTACGCTTGACAGAACATTAAGGTTCAAAGAACATCTGTTAAACACTTGTGTAAAGTTGAGAACAGGGAACAATCTGATATAAAAACTTAAGTCAACATATTGGGGAGCCTACCCCTCATTGAGGCTTTAGGTTTGGTCTTCTCAACAGTGCACCTGTATGGGGTGCGTCCACGCTAAGAAAGTTGATAGCCAGCTATGAGAGTTATATTTGGAACAACCAAGTCAACGCCTACCCCACGGCTTCCCGTGCTGAGACACATCCCATAACTTGACCTGAGACGCTCAAATAAAAGTAATGTGAACGCAATTTATGTATTTTTCGATTTTTTTTTCCACTTCGGAGTTTTTGCTTTTAAGCATCCTCCATCGACATGGAGGATTTTTCTGGCCTGAAACCGCAATGATAGGGACCAATCAGGCTGTTGACGAAATGTTTCAGCCATTCACACAATATCATGGAAAAGATCTTGTGTGCAATGTTGAAGAGACTGATGCTTATGTAATTGGTGTAGTTGAGGGGGTCTCTTTTCTTGTGGATCGGGCAAACGATACTGAGATTCCATTCATTAGGCATACACTCGTCTTACCAAATCTTAGAGATGAGTTGGTGTATGCAATCTACCAATTCATCACAAGCTGCCTTGTTGGAATTTAGCTTGAATATGAACGGAATGCGGATACAAGCTGCCGAAATGAGGTTCCTTCGCGGTGTTGCTGGAATAACTCGTAGGGATCGAGTGCACAACACCAGAGTACGCGAGGTGCTCAATCTTGGGCAGCTACTTCTCCGAACGAAACGATCTATGCTTTGATGATTTGGTCACGTAGTGCGTATGCCCCCAGACCGGCTTCCAAGACGTGCCATGGTGGCCGTGCCATCAGGTAGGCGACCCCGCGGTAGGTAGGCCTAGAAATAGATGATTGGACCAAGTCCGACATCTCTCCTGGAGCCGTCTAGGGGTTCCTACTGATGAGTTGGAGTCAATGGCGAAGGATTGAGAAGGATGGAGAGTCCACCTGAGCATCCTACCCCCGCGACCTTATGAAGGATTAACGGGTCATTTGAAAATGTATGTATGTATGTATGTATCGTCTATGTCGAATGGTTCATTCTGTCTGACAACGTACTAGTAATGTTGGTCTTCGTCGCAGTTATACAGTCTGCAGAAGTGTTTTTTTTTAGTCTCAGCTCCAACTGTGATGATGAACCCCTTAAGCGCGATTTAAATCAAAAGACCGTGCAGCGACGTCGCCACTTGTGCGTAAATTAAACAACTTCCAATTATTTTGGGAAGCTTTCTACGCAAGTTTCGGTGTTTCAATGAAAATTTCAAATCTCATTTGTCTTCGTTTATTTGACAGATTGTCCCACACTTGTCATTATTTCGTTGACACGTTAATACACTCAGCCATGTTCTACACTTCCGACTGAAAATTATCATTCGACTTTCAGTAGAGAAGTTACTCCTACGTCGCCCCACCTTTTCCAGAAGACTGTGTCATCTCCAAGCAAAAATCATTCCCATTCTGTATTCATTAAGGATTCACATCAAATCTCGCAACGTAACGCCTATCGGTTTGCTAATTACCGATGCACATCACTCTTTGGAATGATTTTACACAGTTTACATCCGTAGTGGGAAATTGATTCCGTCATCTCTGTCAACTCTGTCATTAGGCGTTACATCCACCTAATGCGCTCAATTTTAGTGTAATTTTGATTTAATTTGACTTCCACATGCGATTCGCTCGTCAGCATACGTACATACAGACGTAAACTAATTAATTTATAGTGCACGAGAAATAATGGAATCAAAACTGTTATCAGTCGACACAAAAGCAATTCCGCTCTGACCTTCATCGACGACGACGCGACGGACGATCGTTACGAAATTCCATTCCTCACGAGCTGTAATTATACTAGAAGCCTTGTTCCGTGCCGTCGATAACAAGTCAAAAAGAAAATATTGTCACTGATAGAGGCAATGAATTATGTGGTTATAGATACTTGTTTTGAGTCAACTCATTTGGAAAATATTATCGTTTTGACCATGTTCTGTTTGGTGGACTTGAGTTTTTTGGTTCTCCATTTGTTCCGAGTTTAGTTCGGACACATATGTAATTGGGGTGCAATTAGTTACGGTTGGGTGACATAACGTGGGTCAAAGTAGTCCGAAAAAATAGATTATGTGAGGCTTTTGTTATAACGAGGGGTTAGGGGGTGGAGTAGTCGCAAATCATTTCAGTTTCAAGTACACAATGCACACGGTTCACGTGAAATAGATGCGTAACGACTGAACTTGACTTTGAAACTTTAGCAATTGGTGTTATAGGTGACAGGCATTAGAACACTGTCATTGCATATATCTTTTGATTGAGGTACTGATTCCCACTTTACTGTTTTTTTAGTGGTCAAATGATAGTTCTACTTGGATGGTAAACTACTGACAAAGGCCTCGTAGGGGCAGCATCTCCCGATAGGTGTGGGTCCGCTAAGTAACGCCACTGCCACTGCAGCCGAAAACCTAGCAGCTCTATTAGTTAGCCCTACTTCCACCTCCTCGTGGTGCCATCTGGGAATTTCTTCGGAAATTGCTAACGGGAGAGGACGAATGGCGAGCTTCCTGCGCCAAAAAAACAGGATTAGTGTCCGTTGGCCCAGCGTTGGTCCGCAGCCCAGCGAGCCACAACCGTAAAAAAACTAATTGCTCCGAAACGAAAACCAACGCCTCGAAAACGGACGGATAGTTTGATGACGAGCTTTGGCTATCGAACGTGGACAACGATCGGATTCTGGAACGTTAAGACCCTCCTGGACTCACTCAAGGAAGGGCCTTATAACGCCAGATTCTTCCAATTGGAGCGCGAATTCAAAAATACAAATATTTGGCGCAACAGCTCCTTAAAGTGCCGGGCCTAGCTTCTCGCAACCACTCATGTTGTGTGCGTTATATTTTTCACACGAATGGAAGGGACCTACAGTTTAATGCCGAGTCCGAACGGCGATTTGAGAAGCTTTTTCGTGACAGCAATACTCTCGGATGTTTGTCAGACGTTCGCGAGAGGTGGGACCGTGAAAAAACTTTTTGGTGTTTTCTGGGATTCGAACTTGGAACCTCATGCGTAGTGAAACGACACACTAACCACTTACGCCACGGCGCCCGAATTCGCGAATTCGCACGGTATAAAATAGACATCCTAGGGCTTAGCGAGATAAGATGGTTCGATGCTGGGGAATACATCTTTACAACAAAAGGCACTGTCATGCTCTACTCTGGTAAGCCAGCTGGAAGTGCACGGAGTTCCGGAGTAGGACTCATGCTAACTCCAGCAGCACGTAGTAGTCTCATATCCTGGAAATCCCATAGTGACCGGATATTGACAGCTAGGTTCCAGAGTAGATTTAGAAAAATTACCATCATACAGTGCTATGCTAGATGAGGATGAAAAGGATGATTTTTATAGCCACTTAGGGGCCGCCTACAACCAAACGCCTAATGCGGATATCGTAATGGTGATGGGAGATCTCAATGCCAAGGTGGGTAGCGGCAACACCATGCTTAAGCACGTGGTGGGAGTTCACGGCATGGGAAACCGTAATGACAACGGTGAGCGGTTTGTGGACTTCTGAAATACCAACCGCCTAGTCATCGGAGGTACGCTGTTTAAGCATAACACCTGCCATAAGATCAATTGGGTCTCTACTGATAGGCAACGAACATCATACCAGATCGACCACATTGCGATCAACCGCAGCTTTAAAAATTGTTTTCTGGTCGTCCGAAACAGACCAGGAGCTGACATCGGACTAGAACGAAATCAGCATCTTATGTTAGCTCATATACGCCTTCGTACTGCATCCGTCAATAGCAACAGCTCAAACTTAGTTAACATCACCAGGTTTTTTTTTCCTCTTGTACAACCAATGCCCGCGTGGCAACGACACTGCGACCTGAAAGATCTATTATATCGGAGGGTTGGAGTTAATCTAACAGACGTACTACCTTCCGGAGCGTTTCAGTTCCACTGAAGTAAGTATCTCCTTGTGGAGAATACGTTTCCTTAACCAGTGTAGTGCCGGGCAGAAGAATGTGTTCGGATGTTTCATCCTACTCTAAACAGAGCCGACAGTCCTTCTCTTGGCACAGGTTCATCTTGTTAAGGTGGTATCTCAAGCCGCAATGGACAGTAAGAAAGCTCACAAGCTTTTTAATGCTTTCCCTATCTAAGTTAAGGATTTACTTATAGAAGTAATGCTTGATTAATCGTTTAAATTGTCTTAGACATGGCCCACTAGTCCAGCGGTCTAGACGAAGTTTATTTTCCCATTCGTTAATCAGCGTTGTAGCTGCCGCCCAATTGACGCCACAATAAGGTTCAGGACCTATGAACACAGATTCTGAGCCAGCCCTAGCAAGCTCATCTGCAGATTCGTTGCCCACAATCCCTTGGTGTCCAGGTACCCATCCGAGTTTTACCCTGTTGTATTTGGCAAGGTCTTCTAATGCATCGTAGCAGCATTTCACGGTTCTGGAGTCCATTTGGTTGGACGACAGTGCCATAAGTGCTGCTTGGCTATCCGAGAAGATATGTATTCTAGCGCCTTTGATCCCCTTGCGGAGATTGTGTCTGGCGCAAATCTCAATGGCATGGATTTCAGTCTGAAACACAGTGGATGTCGTACCCATCGGTACCGAAATCTTTGTGTTGGGTCCAAAAACCCCAGCTCCAACTCCACAATCCATCTGCGAACCTTCGGTGAACCAGACCAGATTTCTAGGGTCCAGTGTTGGAGCACCATTGGACCAGTTTTCGCGGTCCAATATTTCAACCTCGAATAACCTACCGAAGCAGTGTTGCCTGACCATAATATCTGGTAAAGTGCAGAACATGTCTCTTTTAGGGATTGAGTGGAGTAGCTTTAAATGTTCCACAAGGTCACCTGATTTATACTCGTGATCTAGCTGCAGCCTGATGGCATATCTAGCAGCCATCTTCCTAATGAAGATTGGTAAGGGTGTAAGCCCAACAATAGCTTCCAGAGCTGTCGTAGGCCAGGTGCGCATCGCACAAGACAGGCCATTCTTTGCAACTTCTGCAACTTGTTTGCCGTTGTCTGCTGGAGATTTTTTTGGCCACCAGACGATGGTTGCGTATGTGATAATGGGTCTAACCATCATTATGTACAACCAATGTATCATCTTAGGAGAGAGACCCCAAGTTCTGCCGTATAGGCGTTTACTGGCCCACAGTACTCTAGTAGCGCGCTCAGTGGCGGACTTGATATGCGAATTCCAATTAAGTCGTTTGTCAAAAATTACAAAAAGATATTTGGCCTCGATTGTAATAGGTTCAAGGTTGATCTGTGTCTTCCTTGTAAACAGCACCAGAACGGTTTTACTAGGATTGATGGATAGTACTTCTTTGTTACACCATTCTACAACTTGAGATATTGCACTTTGCATGACGTTGGAAATTGTCGTGCTGTGTTTACCTCTGATAAAAACCGTCAAGTCATCAGCATAACCGACGGCCTGATCTGTGAAGATCTACTAACAAGTTGTCGATGACTATAGACCATAACAGGGGGGAAAGAACTCCTCCTTGAGGACAGCCTTTGGCTGCAGTTATGGACACCAACACTCCCCCAGAGGAGGAAGTAATGAATCGACTTACCAGCATGGCCCTGATCCATTGGTTGGTCGATTCTCCGATACCTCTGCTACTGATCGCCCTTACGATCGAGTCGTAACCAGTGTTATCGAACGCGCCCTCGATGTCAAGAAAAATACACAAGGGTTGAACTTGAGTGTTCTCCTATCTTTTTGACGAGATAGTGAAGCGCACCTACTGTAGATTTGCCTTTCCTGTATGCGTACTGATTTCAGTGCAGAGGGTTAGACAGATCTAACCGGTCTCTAATATGCATATCTATGAGTCTCTCCATTGTCTTAAGGACGAATGATGTTAGACTTATAGGTCTGTATGATTTCGGCAGCTCGCTAGGCCTATTGGCCGGCTTGGAGATGAAAACCACATTAACCTGCCTCCAGGTGGGTGCTATGTATCCCCAATTATAGCTGGCTCTAAATAAAGCTGTCAACCCCGGCAGGATGAGGTCAATTGACTTTTGGAGAAGTGCTGGAAACAGACCGTCACCGCCGGGGGCTTTAAAAGGTTTGAATGTGCCTACCGCCCATTCAACTTTCTCTGGACTGAATATTTTTCCCGATAAACTATTAACTCTCCTGTCCACATAAACCCTGTGGTTAACTGTGTTCGAGTACACATGAGATGTGTTAAGAGACGGGCCGGGGAAATGTACCTGAAGTAAGGTTCTAAGTGTATCCACACGGTCCGTCGTGTAGGTTCCGTCATTCTTCTTCAGTAACCCTACACAGTTGACATGATCGTTTGCGAGCGATTTATGGATTCGTGCCGCTGTAGGCATGTCAGCGATTGTTTCGCAGCATATCCTCCAAGCAGCTCGCTTAGATCGTCTCAATACTAGATTGTATTCTGTGAGAGCAAACCTGTATTCGTTCCACCTCTTCGTTCGCTTTGCAGAGTTGAAGAGTTTTCTGACTTTCTTCCTAAGTTCCGCCAGTTGGTCATTCCACTAAGGCACTTTGCGTTTGCTAACACGTGCCTTTGGGACACAGCTGTCGTGGTAGGATACGATAGCGATGCCAATCCGTAGATTTGGGATCGTATCTATTAGAGACATATGAGAGTTGGCCAGGTATGTCAAACCTGATCACCAGGTTTAATATCGACATGCTCAATATTCCCCAAGTGCGCCAACAGTTCAGGGGCCACCTTGCCTTAGAAGCAGAAGCAATCAGCAGCACAATGTAGGAGAACATGGATGACCACTGGAATGCTGTGAAAAATGCTTTTACGGCTGCGGCACGCACCTATGTCGGTAAAAGGCAGAAATATTATCGCACATGGCTATCTGCAGATACCGGAAGACGGATCGATAAGCGTATAGCAATCAAGGCTCTCAGCAGTCGAGAGAACCGAGCTAGAAGTATGTCTGTTAGCAAACCATCGAGTCGCGTCTACACATCAAGTAGCTGGGAGTGCAGCTGGACTACAGGCTAAACTCCAAAGAGTACCTGATGTACGCAGGCGAGAAAGTCTCCAGGGCAGTACCGGCACTTTCAAGATTTATACCAAACGTTGGAGAATCCAAGCAGGCAATTAAAAACCTGCTAGCAACGGTAAGCAAGTCGATCCTCATGTACGCGTCTCCCATATGGGCACAAGCCACGTACTGGATAACGTACATGAGACAGATGAACTCGGCCCACAGAATGGCATCGTTAAGAGTGTGCTGTGCCTTTTGGACGGTGTCCGCGGAGGCTATTAGCGTAATCTCCGGTCGAATGCCAATAGATTTTGAAAAAAAAAGGCCCGTAGCCAGCAGCGAGGCAGTACAAGCAGAATGACAAAACAGGTGGAATACCACATCCAAAGGAAGATGAACCCATAGAGGAATGGATCATGGAGAAGTAAACTTCTACATGACACAGTTTCTATCGCTTCAAAATTTATATTATTGTTTTCCACAGCACTGTATATGAATCATTGCGTCATGCTGTACACCCCACCCATTCGTATTACTTTCATGTGCCATTCCACAAAACCTATAAAAATACAAATAAAATCTATGAATCTTACATCACCCATAAATATCCGCTTAAACGAAACAAAATGAAATTCCATTTCGCACGCAGCTTGAATAAATAAAAATAAAGAATTTTTATTTGTAGATACATCTAACAGAAACAAAAAAAAAATTAGCAAAGCCTATGTGCTTCCCGTCGAAATGTACCCATTTTTGTTAGCCACCACCAACAATAACAAATCGGATTCATAAACGGATTGGTTTTCAATAAATATGCGAATATTTATTCGCACTTCCCTGTGTGTATCTATGAGATTAGTCGGCGTGTATGGGTACCTTCTCTCTCCTCGCAGCCAAAGTAAACAATATAAATTATCTCCCACGATTGGCATTTTACTGTCCAGTTTTATTGGAAGGCTTATAGCGTTTTTTTTCTCTTGGGTCTCATTTTAAAATCGAAAAAATATATTTCAATAAATAAAATTCGTTCCGCTGCCTCGGTAGCACTCCCCCTGCCCACTGAGTCATTGATTAAGTCACAACAACATCGAATAAAACGTAGAATTCATATTTCAATGCAAATGTAAATAAATTTTTCAAAAAAACGGGTTTCCAAGCACAATGGGGTTCTAGGTGAAGTATTTCAAGGTTATCCGAGAGCTGCCCGTGAAAGAAAGACTTCCTTTCTCTTTCTAGGAGTGTCTTGAGTGGAAGGGAATAGAAGACGAAAGGAGGTCCATGGCATGAATGATGTCAGTCTTGGTTATTTTTAAAATACCATTCACGTGCGCATTTCGAATTGAAAACAAGTTGTTTGTTGACAGATTTCGAAAGGTATGAGTTCATTGTGGATACAGTAAACATGTTTGAGGATTATAATGGAATAAGATACCCGTGTTGCGCAGTGTGTGACAATTAGTCGTCTAGACCATATCATGACACACCCTTCCGTACTAAGGCTACGTCACGAATTGTAACAAATTAAAGCTCTGGAATGGCGTCAGTTGAGCTCTGTCCTGCTATCTACATACTCGTCCATATCTCATTTAAATGACTTTATCTTCAGTATTCAAATGGCACAGAGGAGGACTATCTAAAGAATTCGAGATCCCAATTGGGTAAGACAAGGCTGCATTCTTCCACCAATACTATTCCTATTGGTGATTTGCGATGCGCTTCGAGCAGCTTTGACGGTAGGAAACGTTGAAAGTTAATGGACTCTCACATCCCAAGTGAATCATCTTGATTACGCTTACGATGTATGCTTACTTTATCACAGACTTATGGACCTCCACCAAATGACAGTAGATGTGGAGCGATGATAGTGTACATTTCGGTCCACCTGACCAAAGTAAGGAAATCTAACAAAGCTGCTGGACCTGACGTCTTACCGGCCGAACTTTTCAAGGCAGCTGGGGATGAATTGGTAGAGTGCATACACCAACCCATCTCTAGGATTTGGTCAGACGAGTGCATGCCTGATGAATGGAATCGCAGCATCGTTTGCCCGAGCCACAAGAAAGGAGACCCCCTCAACTGCGCCAACTATAGAGGCATCAGTCTCCTCAACATCGCATATAAGATCTTTCCTGCGATATTGTATGAACGCCTGAACCCTTTATCAACAGTCTGATTAGCCCCTTTCAGTGCGATTTCAGGCCAGGAAAGTCCACCATCGATCAAATCTTCACACTTCGGCAGATCCTGAAGAAAACCCAAGAATTACAAATCGATACTCACCACCTCTTTATCGATTTCAAGGCCGCCTATGACAGCATCTACCTGTATAGAGCCATGTCTAGTTTTGACATCCCTGCCAAACTTGTCCGTCTGTGCAGGATGACGATGGAGAACGCTCGCTGCTCCATCAAGGTCGGTAATGACCTCACCGAGACCTTTGATGTCACAAAAGATTTTATACAAGGTGACGCGCTGTCATGTGACTTCTTTAATATTGTACTTGAACGGATTGTGCGGAACTCACAAGCCAACACCAGAGACACAATCTATCACGGGTCTCTACAACTGCTTGCATACGCCAACAATATTGACATAACTGAAGGAACTCGGCGGGCTGTCACCGATGCATTTGCAAGTTGAAGCAGAAGCTTGGTGTCAACAAGAAGGGACAGTCAACACCGCCGAATTGGACAGAACGTCACAGTGGGCAGCTACAACTTCGAGGTAGTAAGGGACTTTGTATTAATTCTGAAAACGACAACAGCGGAGAAATCAAGCGACTTACCATTCGCCGTTTTTTAGGCTAATAAGGCAATTCAACTGCAAGGCCCTATCTTGAGCAACGAAGGAGACTCTATGTATGACCCTGATCATCCCAGTCCTGCTTTACGGGTCTGAAACATGAACTTTATTGCAAGCGGATGAAGATATCCTTGGTCGCTTCGAGAGAAAAATTCTTCATAAGATGCTCGGTCCTGTTTGCATTGACGGGTTTTGGAAAGGAAGATTTAATTACGAACTATACGAGCTGTACAGCAACATCGACCTAGTCAAAGAACTGTGTATTGGACATCTAGAGCGAATGGACACCAACGCTTCGGCCCGCATAGTCTTCGAATCTAATCCAGAGGGACCACGTAGTAGAGAGCCTCCTCGCCGTACGTGGGGCGTACAAGTTCAAGGGGACCTCGACCAACTTGGAGTGCGCAACTGGAGGCTATTAGCTAAAAATCGAACCACGTATAAATGAAGAGGCTTGTTAGCCAGGTTCAACCCGAACTATAGCGCCACCTAAGTATGTAAGTGGTTGCGAGAAGCTAGGCTCTGGCACTTAAAGAGCTGTTGCGTCAAATAATTTTTATTTTTTTTAAGTAAGTATGTTACAAGATCGCCAAAACGAAGCCCGCGTTCGGGATGTTGTCCAAAATATGGCAAAGCAATGCAATAACTCTGAACACCAATCTAAGACTGTTCCGCTGCAACGTTGAATTCATGCTGTTGCATGGATGCAGCACGTGGCGAGTGACCATTGCTAACACGAGAAAGCTGCAAACGTTCGTTAACAGGTGCCTGTAGCACATCTTAAGGATTTTCTGGCCCAACCGTATCTCTGACAAACACCTCTACCAGAGGCCGGTCGAGGAACCAATAGGCACAATCATCCGACAACGGAAGTGGCAGTGGATTAGTCACACGTTTAAAAAATGTAACTGTCCCATACCGTGCTATGCAATGGAACCCTTTAACTCAGGATGGCAAAATGCCTGGCGGTTCGAAGAGAACATGGCGAAGAATAGTCCAGAAGGAGGCATGGCAGTTGGGAAGAGCTCATACAGATTGCCAGAAAACGTCTACGATGACCCGTAGGCGTAGAAGAGGCCCTAGGACACATAAGTAAGTAAGTATGTAAATGACGGATCACAACCATGTAAGATTCGACTTAGAAGCCTCGCTAAACGACGGCGTACAAAATGCCTAAATTCACAAATTGGAAAACATATCGCCTTCTCCTCGGGGCAGATCTTAACTCCTCAACGGTCCCGATAAGCACTATTCCAGAATTGGAAACCGCGGCAGAGCATTTCAGAAAACCATTTCCACCGCTTATGAATGCAGCTGTGGCCAAATGAAGTAGACTCTGTTGAGATGTTCCCTGGCCGCATAACTGACTCCCTCTCTTTTACTAGGATATATGCCGACAGCTGGAGAGAGGTCAGGGTAGTCTTTGTACCAACGTCGGCGAAACATGTGGCTGCCACTAGAGGCTGTCCGCAGGGGGGAGTACTGTCTCATCTACTTTGAACCTTAGTTTTAGACGAACTCCTAGCGCTATTAACCAAACATAGGAAATAAAGACACGCAGATGATGTTGTCATCAGCATTCTGGGTATCACATCATGTCCGAAATGATGCAAGGTGCCCTCAACCTGATCTCAAAATGGTTGAACTTAACCATCAACCCTTGAAAAACTACGAGTATCTTTGTACCCTTATCGAAGAAGACGAAGATTGATTTGTATCAAATCTTACTGGAAAACACGTCGATCAACCCTTCAGGGGAAGCGCAATATCTTGGAATAATCCTGGACAAAACGCTTAACTGGAAATCTCACCTAAACAATGTTATTATCAAGGCGACTAGGGCAATGTTCATGTACTAATGCCTCTAAGGTAAAAAGTGGAGTCTAAGACCGAAGACGATCTACTGGATATACAGCACAATTGTCAGACCAATGATCGCCTATGCCAAAGCTAAGGAGTAGTTAAATCGACTACACCGGCTAGCCTGCGTGGGTATCACCGCGACAATGAAAACGTGCCCGACGGCAGCAATAGGTTCAATTTGTAATCTCACGCCGCCACACCTCACAGTGCAGAAAGAAGCTAGGCTGAGTGCTCCTAGGCTGAGCATTCTTGAAAGCATCCAAAACAACCCGATCTTCCAGACACGACGCTCAAGAGATTTTGGTTCTGCAAGAAATTCGAAGTGGTCACTAGTCACCACGAAGATTGGAGGAACAAAGGTCTCAACACTCCACCCAATGCACAAATCTGGGACATGGATTTGGATGGCTCCAAATTAGAAAATGGCAGTACCGGAGCTAGGGTCAATGGTTCCAGCGTGCAACGCTTGGTAAATGATCTAACATCTTCCAAGCAGAGGTTCATGCGATAGAACTTTACATTCGGGATTGCTTGCGGAGAAACACTACCGGAAACCGTATCTACCATATATCTATTCAGACAGTAAGGCAGTACTAAGGGTTTTTAATTCCTATATGGTAGGTCCAAGGCTCGTATGGGACTGTTTCGACCTTCTTGATAGCCTCGCGTCCAAAAAACTTGGGCACCACAACATGGGTCTCTGAAAACGAAGCGTTTGAGGGAAACAGCAGAACAAATTCTTTGTGAATATGGGACCGCAAGGAAGCGGTTACCCAATGTAATGCGGGTCTCGATGGTCCAGCGAAAACCTAGAACCTAGAACCCATGACATTATTGAGTCCAACACAAACGATCCTACAGGTCGCATTGTTTCGTATAGTAAGCCGATTACAGATTTCAATCAGTCCTACGTAGACATCAACCGCAAACAATGAAGACTAAATGAAAGCTTTGTCTCGGGGGATAAATATAAGAACTCTACGGTCCTTATTTCGGCACAATACCCTCATTATGCAATAAAAAAAGAAAGCTTCACCCAAATTGATGCCAAACGACAAATTTCCTAAGTACAATCCCATGTCACTCTATAGAAATTGCCAAGCCTTGTCGAAACGATAAAACAATATCCTCCCGAGCGAAAAAAAACCGCACACACAAAAAGAAGTCCTTGCCCGGTCTGTCTGCACCTTAATCAACCAAATTACATATACCCTCTCGCCTGCCAGACACATTCAATTCTCTAATGAATCGTCAAGGGAGTGCTTAGGACATTATGTCCTATCCCCTCAATTGATTACAGCACACAAGTGTCCTTCGTTTCCGCTTTGAACACGAACATAACAAAGCCTTACGACTGTATGACTGTGTGTGCTGGTTTATGCAAAATTCAATATGTCCTTTGGTCAGACAAAATCAATGCCGAACGGAGAACCCTACTATTATCTCCGGTCGTCATGCATAAAGGACGAGAGGTGTGTAAAAGGGCACAGCCGAACCACCAGGCATGTAAACGGATTACTGCACTTAACCCCTTGTTATATTCACCATCAAAAAGCCGGTCCGTGACGTGAGGACGATAACACTGTATCCTTGCAGTCATATGGATATATCCCCTCTAACAAGGCGGAATTAAATCGCTTTGAAGCCGGCTATGGGCGACAGTAATTTTCTTTTCTAGTTACGTGACACGCTAAGGGCGCAAGTCAATGACCGTTGTCGCATGCAATTCGTATCGCACAGGATACAGCCAGGACCACTAAACGATATCGGTTTCAGTTACATTTGCATAATCCGCTCTCGTTCTCTGTTTTTTTTTTCATAATTTAAGGGAGACTTTCAGGTTTTTGTGTCACCACACAATACAAAAGGACTCTCAAAGGATTCGATGCTACTCTGATTCTGCGGTTTGGCCTGGAATTCTGTATTCTACCTAAAAAAAAAAAGGAAAATGGAGCACGATACCAAAATTATGCATTCATTGCTTTTTCTTTCAACTCTGGGGACATTCTCTGTTCTGAGGACGTGAGGCGGTGCTGAAATACGAAGAGAATATCAAAATTGATTATGAATGTGTCCCGCAGGAGTATGAATATGAGAGGAAGTTTGAGAGATTTTTTTTTTTTATGATGGACGCCTAAAGACGTCGTCGTCCGTGAAAACGTCTACGGTTTTTCATTAACGTTATTACTTTTGTGAAAGATTTATGGTACCATAGGTTTAAGTGGACATTTTCATTATCTTAAGTATGTGGAGAATGTTGAGGTTATGTCCTTTGGGGTCAAGAGTATAAGATCCTTTTTTTTTTTTCGGTTTCACTTACTTGGAATATATGTGCAGGGAAATCTTAAAGAAATGTGTCAATACGTACCTGAAAGGAAAGAAAGAAAATTGAGGTTAGCAAAGGATATTTGTTATTTTTCTAAGATACACATTGTTTGATTTTTGTAACTTTTTCTATAAAATAAGGAATAGTGAGCTTAAGGGGACGCCTGTGAAAGAAAACACTACCTCAACCAGATACAGACACATTCAAAAAAATCTGTTTATTGGTTTATGTATCCTGTGTAGAAGTTTATATAGGTAAAATGGATGGTCACATACCCTGCCTTACATTTACAACAGTACCCCGGCCTCTCGTCCTAGGGGAATAATTAAGGAACTGGCACTTCAGGTTAGGGGTTGTGCCATCGGGGTAACTTCCCTACCACGAAAAAAAACTCATGGTTCCGAAACAACCAAAAGCCTCGGATAAGGATGACGCAACTGATGACGACCCCAGAAAAACGAAATAAGGACAATGACCTTCGGATCTGTACGTGGAATGTTCTGTCCCTTTACAGACCACGTGCAGCCAAACAACTAGCAGAGGCCATAGACTGCTATAAAGCAGATATTACCGCCATCCAGGAAGTGCGATGGGATGGGCCGGGCAAAAGGAGGATGAAAAACTGTGACATCTACTACGGTGACTGCTACAGAGGCAACAGGCAACGCTTATTCGGATGAGGATTTGTCATACGCGCAGACTTAGGCAAGAAGTCTTAAGCTTCCGACACGTGAGCGAGCGTATTATGGCTATCCGGACCAAGGCTAAATTCGCGAACACAAGCGTAATATGTGTTCATGCCCCCACGGAAGAAAAGGACCCTGCCACCAAAGAGTGTTTCTACGAGCTCCTCGACAAAACATACGAGCAATGTCCTAAATATGACGTAAAAATCGTATTGGGCGATTTTAACGCCAAAATGGGAAAGGAGGACGTCTTTGGTAGGGCAGTCGGTAAGCATAGCCTACACGACACCACGTCTGATAACGGACTAAGGCTAATTGATTTCGCTGTGGAGCGAAATGTCACCATAGCAAGCACATGGTTTCCTCATCTCGATATTCATAAGCAGACATGGCGGTCCAATGATCATGTCACGATCAACCAAATTGATCATATTGCGATCGACGCAAGGCATGCCTCCAGTATTCTGGATGTCCGGACCTTCCGAGCGGCCAACATAGACTCGGATCATTACCTTGTTGTAGCCAAGGTACGAATGCGGATATCCCAATCTGAGCAACAAAGAAGAATTACTGTGAGAAAATTTAACGTCGAAAAGCTACAATCGCAAGAGACCGCCAGACTCTACGCTGAACGCGTATCCCGAAATCTCTCAATCACCCCTATGCCGCCAGCATTAAGTGCCGAAGACCAGTGGCAACGCTGCCAACATGCCATCAGAAACGCCGCGACTGATGTGCTGGGTCTCGCTCGCCACCACCGCGAAACCCCTGGTTTGACGAAGAATGCCGGCGAGTGCATGCAGCAAAACAAGAGGCATACAAAGCGGCGCTGCAAGGGAAGACGAGAGCTGCTCGTGAGCTCTAAGAGCAAAAAAAAAAAAAACGGGAAGAACATATGCTTCTCCAAAAGAAGGAGAAAGAGCATGAGAAGGGCGCGTTCAAGAATATCGAGAGTTTATACTGCAGGAACAATGTACGGAAGTTTTACCAAAAGGTAAAAAGAACGTGTCAGAGGAGCAATACCCGTACAGAAACCTGTAGAGATGAGAATGGAAACCTCGTAGTAGAATCACAGTCGGTGCTGAGAATATGGAAGAACTTTTTCTGCAGACTGAATAACGGTGACGAAGACCAACATCCCGCTGTCAGGCAGAATGAACCATTCAACATGGACGATGATAGTCAAAATTTCCGTCTACCTGACCCAAACGAAGTAGGATAGCAATACTCAAGCTAAAATCCAACAAGGCTGCTGGACCTGACGGCTTACCGGCCGAACTTTTCAAGGCAGCTGGGGATGAATTGGTAGAGTGCATACACCAACTCATCTCTAAGATTTTGTCAGACGAAGGTATGCCTGATGAACGGAATCTCAGCATCGTTTGCCCGATTCACAAGAAAGGAGACCCCCTCAACTGCGACAATTATAGAGGCATCAGTCTCCTCAACATCGCATACAAGATCTTTTCTGTGATATTGTGTGAACGCCTGAAACCTTCTTTCAACAGCCTGATTAGCCCCTTTCAGTGCGGTTTCAGGTCAAGAAAGTCCGTCATCGATAAAATCTTTACACTTCGGCAGATCCTGGAGAAAACCAAAGAATTCCAAATCGGTACTCACCATCTCTTTATCGATTTCAAGGCCGCCTATGACAGCATTTATAGAGAAGAGCTTTGTAAAGCCATGTCTAGTTTTGACATCCCTGCCAAACTTGTCCGTCTGTGCAGGATGACGATGGAGAACGCTCGCTGCTCCATCAAGGTCGATAATGACCTCACTGATACTTCTAATGACAAAAATGTTTTAGACAAGGCATCGCGCCGTCATGTGACGTCATTAATATTGTACTTGAACGGATTATGCGGAACTCACAAGCCAACACCAGAGGCACAATCTATCAAAACTCCGTACAACTGCTTGCATACGCCAACAATATTGACATAACTGGAGGAACTCGGCGGGCTGTCACCGATGCGTTTGCAAGCATTGAAGCAGAAGCTTGCTGTCAACAAGAAGGGACAATCAACACCGAAGAATTGGACAGAACGTCACAGCGGGCAGCTATAACTTCGAGGCAGTAAAGGACTTTGTCTACCTTGGCTCTGCAATAAACTGTGAAAACGACATCAGCGCAGAAATCAAGCGAAGAGTAACTCTTGCCAATCGCTGTTTTTTTTAGGCTTGTAAGGCGAATGGACACCAATGCTCCGGGCCGCAGAGTCTTCGAATCTAAAGGGGGGTTCACATTCTCAAATATGCTTGACAAGCATGGTTTGTTTGACTCGAATTTGAAAATGTGAACGCTCCATCAAACAGTTTGACAAGTATGTTGGATGGATATCAAAATATTTTGATATTTTGCTTGCTTGACACACATGTTTGAGAATATGAACGCATTCTTGTCAAACCAGGAGGAAATTTCATTCTAAAAAAAGTTGTCAACCTGTGCGCATCAAAGAAAAGAAAAAAAAAAAAGAAAAATGGCTAAAGAGAACTGATGTTTGACAGTCTGTTTGACAAATGTGAACGGAAAATGGCTTGAATCCATCAAACATCATCAAGCCATGCTTGTCAAGCATATTTGAGAATGTGAACCTCCCTTAACACGGAGGGACGACGGAGTAGAGGGAATCGTCGCCGTAGGTGGCGCGCACAAGTTCACAGGACCTTGAGCAACTTGGAGTGCGCAACTGGAGACAATTATCTACAGACCGAGCTAAATAGAGAGGCTTGTTGGTTGAGGCCCAGGTTCACCCCGCACTTTAGCGCCACCTTAGTAAGTAAATAAGAATTAGGTGGCCATAAGTTTGATGTTATGTAATCATGGGATAAATCGCCATCCATTTCTGCTGCAACGCGTATAATCTTCCTTCCCTCACACTGTCTACCCAGGGCCTTACAGCTATCTAGCACCTCGGTGTATTCGGCAGCATTCACTTGAAGATCTTGCGGGCAACGGCAGGGAGGCATAACATGACCTTTGCTGCTCACTGCTTCAACGACCATTACACTGGCAGGAGACTTGGTATGCGTCACACGGGGGACATCTAAAGGCTATGCATTCGCCATCGGTCGTTCTTTCTATTCACATTCTGGGTTTGGTCATATTTTTGTTTTTATCGTGAAAGACCAAAGAACGTGCGGATCGGATGCTTCAGCTTGCTTCTCATGGCATAAAATTTACATCGGAGGTTTTTACGAACCATACCGCGAGCTGGTTTCTCAGACACTTGGCGGTCCCTTGCAATGGACCACATCGACGTTTCAGGTTTCCGGTGGATACGATGTTCCTCCATTTCAGCGCAATCCTTCTGAACGAACGATCGAGACTTTCAAGAAGTGCGATATTTCGAGATCACTGTAGTCTGTAGCTTTGAAAAACAATCACGCACGTCCTTTCTTTTCTAGTATTAGGTATTCATCTGACATTGTACTGTGAAGGTATTTTTGGTTGAAGACAGAGGTGGTTCCAGAGTTAACCGAGAGAAATACTCCAAACTCTGGGAAAGAGATAACATACAGGAAAGAGTCCGCAAGGCGTGTAATCCTCTTTTCATCTGTAAAAGGACTGCGGGGAAAACTGTGGTGGAAGGCAACGAATACGAAAAACATACGGGATATGTTGGCCATGGTACAAAATATAGGCTACATTGCCATCACGGGTGCTCTACGCACAATACCTACGGCTGTACTCGAGATATCTCTGTATCTTTTACCACTAGACCTACAAATCAAATTTCCATCGGGCAACAGTGCGCTTCGGCTCACTAATGTTGGTCTCTTCAAGACCAGTAATGTGGGACATGGATCCATTCGTAAACAATCATTTCCGGATATCCCTGACGAATCGGACAATATCATTGGCACATTAGACTTCTTCACACTATACCGACTTATGTATCCTGTTAGAGAGGTTTGGCAAAGGAAGACAGTCTCTGTACACAACAAGATTGCAATATAGACAGATGGTTCTAAGACAGGGCACAGGGTCAGGTATATATTCAAGAGATATTGACCTGCAGGTGGCCCTGAGACTTCCGGGCACATGCAGTGTATTCCAAGCAGAGGTCCTAGCTGTACTGTAAGTTGCGAAATTACTTGAGATGGGATCAATATCCGACAAGAATATTGCCATCTACATTGACAGTCAGACTGTGCTAAAGGCGCTAGAGTCATACGTCACTAAATCTGAGATCGTCAGGAATTGCCGCACAATGCTTAAGGCATTATGTACGCAGAATCGTGTCGGATTATGTTGGGTACCTAGACACTGCCATATAGAAGGCGCTGGCCAAAAAAGAATCAGAGCTCCCGCATAGGGACGTAATTGGTAGCATTAAGCCACCAAGGTGTGAGGCCAGGGGTATTATTCGTGATAGAATCATCCGCATGGCTAGTTTAAGATGATCCAACTTAGATGGTCATAAGGTGTCCAAGGCCTTGTGGCCTGTATTAGACCGAAGGAAATATGGGGAGATCATAAGACTAGAAAGATCAGGGCTAAGAACAGCGATAGGAATACTCTCTGACCATTTTCTTCTAACGAAGGTTTAGGTTGGATGCTTGTAGGTACTGCAATGACCTACATGTCTCAGAGACAAAACACATATACTCTGTGAATGCCAAGCATAGCCAGGACAAGGCTAAAGCATTATGGATGATACTTCTTTGATAACCCAGAAGAGGTACGGTCCCGGATACCAAAATAATGATATCTAAAAATTCTGTAAATCAAGTGTGTGGGTGAATTGATTTAGGTCTTTTTGCCGTGAAGGCTTCCTAGGGATCACGATGGGCCTACCTTGGTGCTTAGAATCTTATGATAACCTCATAACCCTACTGAACCTAACCTTTGTGGGCATACTAGCACGGTTCAAGTCCGGTTATGGTTAGGCTTGCAAGGTTCCAGTCCACTTTCTGAATAAAGTGAAAACAGTCTTTTTTGGCTTTATGGATGCATAAGGTACCCGGCTGCATGGGAGCTTTTCCAAGTACGCCTGGCTCTGCTCTAGACGCTTTGCTGAACTTACCTCCCCTTGATACTTATATCATGGGCTGCACTATCAAAGCCATTCATCGTCTTAAGCGGGGTGGTTTTTGGTATACTCCACACTGGAATTTCGATAAACTTGCGCGACACTTATCTTACGACTCCGGTCTTATGAATATTTGCCGTCTGACGTAATGACACCAGAACTTCAGCTGTTGCGCAAATTCAGAGTCGATTTTCCTTGTGTTCAGGACTGGCTTCGGCTAGAGTCTGAGTCAGGAATGGAATGCAGTCGTATTTTCACGGACGGTTCCAAAACCAATCAAGGGTCTGGTGCTGGTGTTTTCGTGGAAGTCGACAACAATTGACTTATCTTCTCGTTAGGCAAGGTCAGGTTGAAGTGGCTGCCAGCTGAGAATCGCCAACACACTTAGACGATTCTCAGATAATAGGTCCATTGTGATACCACATGGATCATGGGAGAATTTTCTCCTATCTGCTCGTTAAACCATTTTGAGCTTCTTATGAAGCGTAGGAGGCTAGTAATATCGATGTTTTTCAGGTCGCCTATGTCGTTGTAATAGGGGGCTCATAGGTGAAGCTTCCTTCTATGGGAGAGAGCTGGGCAGAAACAAAGAAGATGAGGAATAGTTTCCTCCTCATCTTCATCCATGCAGCTTCTACAAAAGTCGTTCGCAAAAACGCCTAGCCTTGTGGCATGCTTGCCTATTAGACAGCGTCCAGTGAAGACACCTGTTATAGCGCGGATATGCAATCTGTTGAGAGGAATCAAAAACTTGGAGCGTTTTAGATCTAGCTTCGGCCAAATTTGTTTTGTCGCTAGACATGTGGATCCACTTGTCCACCTAAGGTTCGTACTCTCGATAGCACCCAGCTTAAATTTAAGTTTGCAAGTAGGGATTAGTATACGTTAGGCAAATATGCGTCTGTTTTCCAAGCGAAAACTTATGCAATCCTAATGGTCATGAACTATGTTGTGAAGAACAGGTGGAAGGGCCATAGTATTTGCATTTGTAGTGATAGCCAGGCCTTGCTTAACCCTTTAATCACTTCCAAAATAGTTTGTGAAACTTCGAACTCGGTCGCAAGGCTGAATTCTCTGTCTCTTATCTGGGTTCCAGGTCACACTGGGAACTTGGGGAACGAGATCTCCGATGAGATTGCTAGAGGAGGTTTTCTCGGGTCCCGAACCCGCGTTGGGTCTCCCTGTGTCCTCGGTTAAGGCATCCATTGACGATTGGGTCTCTCACGAACACAAATGTATGTGGCATGACTCTCTAGGATGTCGATTGACTAAACGTATGCTCCCGGACGTCTGTAAGAAATCAGCGGCATTTTTGCTGTGTCTCAGCAGAAAAGACCGTAGACAACTTATTGGCGTCTTGACAGGCCACTTTTCCTTCGCCAAGCACCTTAACTTGCTGGGCTTAAGTGACACTACAATCTGGGACGCTTGTGGAGAGAGTGACGACACCGTGGAACATTATCTCTGTGAGTGTCCGGCCTTTGCTCGTATCAAGTGGCAGATTTTCGGTGCTAATGTGGTGAGTGCTGTTTCTGTAAGCTCCTCATCAATGGTTGCTTGGCTTTCTTAGAAAGACAAGGAAATTCCAATAAAATGGATAAATCAGGGTTTGTTCTCTGATAGTACAATGGACTAGTTGCGTCTGAGTGGTTCAGTCGAGCGTTTCCTATCCCGACAAAAAAAAGAAAAAAGTAGTAAAAAAGTTACGATTCTTCATAAAGGCTGTACATTTGTGCGACGCGTTTTACAGTTACACAACATTGTCCTTAAAAGTAAAATTGATTTAAAAAAATCTCTCTTCGGTGTCCTTGGTAATCGGGGAAACGCATGTGCTAGGTGTTATATGCAGCTCCAGCTGATTATGCGGGACGGTCTGGGGAATGGACCTACTTTTGGTTTAATCGTGTCTGTACTCGTCGTGCAAACAGTCACTTGCATGTAATTTAACCTGCGTCCCATTGTCTCCCCCAATCTTTTTTCAGGAGAACCCATTACGATGGAATAGAACGCTAAGATGTATAGTAACCACCAAGTGATAAGATTTGGTATTCTTCCTTGTAGACACAGGATTATGAAGGTTACCTACTTCTATGAATGTTATGATAATGTTAGTTAATCATTTAGCCCAATTTTAAAGAATCGATCAATCTCCCCTTAAGGGGTCATATACCCAGGAGACCTATATACAATTTCAATTCCCCTTACCTCCACAGTTCATCCGTATTTCGTCGGAAATGTCAAAATTTTCTTCACAATCTCAGCCGACCTAATTGAATCCAACCAATCCATCCATCATCTTCGATGTCAAAAGGCAACACTTACCCAGTTAAGGAATCCACATCACCATAATGTATATGAATCCGATCATAGTACCCCAATCCATCAATAGTCTGAGGGCAAATTGGCTCAACAAATCCCCCATCCATCCACCTCGTCATTAACATTCTCATCATTGCCAGATGTGTTTGGAATTTGACTTCTCTTTAGCCCCCATCTGGCATCCAACTTGTGGCGGCGGCGGCGGCATCATGCCACCGATACCATCATCATCAGTAGCACTCTACCACTACCAACGCTTGCTACTGTGCTTCTGTGCCTTCCTCCTAGTGTGACGCCTTTATGGCCTCTTGGGCGTCTTCCAGTCCCTGGGTTCTGTTTGCGCCTCTTTTATGAGTGTAATGATCCGTTTGTTGTAGTTTTGGGATAGTTTTCTCGTTTATGGCAGCGATGCTATCATTTCTCGGTGGAATAACAACTTTGGGAGTTTCTTCTTCTGCCGCTTCTGCTAAATGGGGCATTCGTCTGTACAGACTGCTTCATTCCGAATAAGTACACGAAAAGGGCGGTTATTGGATAATTGTGTCCATTTGCTGTGGAATTCCTCGATATAATCTCATTATGGAGTGCGTAGTCGGGTTTAGTGCCCTGCGTACGGGTGATGTAAATTTATTTTTATATTTCAAAAATTGCATTGTTTATGGGAATGGAATTCGCACTCGGTCATGTTGAGTACTCACTAATTAACAGACAAAGCCAATTGTCGTCATATTGTCGTCATCATCATCATCTGAACGTCCTCAGTAACAGTGTGATGCTGGAAACTATAAATACGACTTGGTATGGTATTCCCTATTGTGTTGTGTTACTTGTGACCTATAAATAGTTTTTCAATCTTCGTCCGTTGTTCGTGATTCATTTGCGGAGCAACCGACCGACGAGCAATGAGGCAGCACATTCTGTATTTTCGATTAGAGAAAATAATTTAAATTAAATCTTTGATGAGATGAAAGCGCTGAACGGACTGTGAAGCGTAATTTATCTTCTGGAACCATTTGTTTAAATTTGTCTCGAAGATAACTATTTTTGGATTCTTCCCTTTCAATTTGTAAGTACTCCTATAGCGGGTTAGCGAAAATAGAATTGTGCTTATGAGCTTTCCTACTCGTTCAATTGATTCTTAATGTTGGGGCCTAGACGAAACCTTTACCTTGACGATAACTATTCTAATCTTATTTGGAGAAGAGCAATGAGAAGGTGGGTAGTTGGCAAAGGTAATGAAGGACAGCGCTGAGTGTAGCTATCTTCGACAAGTACTGCATATGATAGGGTGAATGTAATGTCAGGTTTGAAGACCATAACGCGAATCATTCAGCCTACAGTTCAATCTGAATACAAAGCAGTTTCTAGAATAGCACTTTGCATAAACCCCTTCAACTTGATAGAGCATTTCAGTGTCGAGATGCTAACCTTCGAACATTTCAATCCTCTGCAAGTCCCAGTATTTATTTGTCGGGATGGAAAACGCCCAACATGACGCACTCACATGCAACTGGTCCATTGTACTACAAAAGAGCAAAATCCTGGTTTACCCATTTTATTGGAATTTCGTTGTTTTTCTAAGAAAGCCAAGTAAGCACTGCAGTGATGAGGAAATTCGAGTACCAGTACTCACCACCTAATACGACCAAAAGCAAGATACTCGCAGAAAAAATGTTCCGTAGTGTCGTCGCCCTCTCCACAAGCGTCGCAGACTGTAGCACATTGAGATGTTTAGCAAAAGCGAAGTGGCGAGTTAAGACGTCAACAAGTTGTCTGCAGTCTTTTCCTTCTTCTTACATTCCCTAATTGTGGACCGAGGTTGATGTCGTCTTCATTCCTAAGGCAGGTAAGAGCTCACATGTGGAACCAAAGAATCTCCCACCTATCAGTCTATCATCGTTTCTACTGAAAACGTTGGAAAGGCTGATTGATATACACCTGCGACAGAGCATAAGCATGTTTTTGCTCTCGCCGTCCCAACATGCGTACTGCAAAGGCACTACTCGCTTGTGCGCATCATTGAAAAATCGCTCGGAGTGTTGATCAATCAATTGCTAACATGCAGGATTATCAGCACCCTCCTATGATTAATGGCACCAGTCTCACTTTCACTGTTAACGCAAAATACCTTACTTACTTACTTACATAGGTGGCGCTACAGTTCGGGGTGAACCTGGGCCTTAACCAACAAGCCTCTCCATTTAGCTCGATCTTTAGCTAATTGCCTCTAATTGCGCACTCCAAGTTGGTCGAGGTCCCCTTGAACTTGTGCGCGCCACCTACGGCGATGATTCCCCCCACAGCGTCATCCCCCGGGGTTAGATTCGAAGACTTTGCGGGCTGGAGCGTTGGTGTCCTTTCGCTCTACATGTTCTAGCCATCTCAGACGTCCAATACGCAGTTTTTTGACTAGGTCGATGTCGCTGTAAAGCTCGTATATTTCGTGATTGTATCTTCTCCTCCAAAACCCGTCAACGCAAACGCGACCGATTATCTTACGAAGAATTTTTCTCTCGAAGCGACCAAGGATATCTTCATCCTCCTTTTCTGCGCTGATGTTGTTCTCAGAGTTTATAGCAGAGCCAAGGTAGACAAAGTCCCTTACTACCTCGAAGTTGTAGCTGCCCACTGTGACGTTCTGTTCAATTCGTCGGTGTCGATTGGTTGATACCTCGTTTATCGCTTAAAAACCATTTTGGTCGCTTCTGCTTCAATGCTTGCAAACGCACCGGTGACAGCCCGCTGACTTCTACCAATAATGTCTATATCGTCGGCGTATGCAAGCAGTTGTACGAACTTTTGATAGATTGTGCCTCTGGCGTTGGCTTGTGAGTTCCGCACAATCCGTTCAAGTACAATATTAAAGACGTCACATGACGGCGCGACGCCTTGTCTAAAAGATTTTTGTCATTAGAAGTCTCAGTGAGGTCATTACTGACCTTGATGGAGCAGCGAACGTTCTCCATCGTCAGCCTGCACAGACTGACAAGTTTGGCAGGGATGTTAAAACTAGACATGGCTTTATAAAGCTCTTCTCTATAAATGCTGTCATAGGCGGCCTTTAAATCGATAAAGAGGTGGTGAGTATCGATTTGGACTTCTTGGGTTTTCCCCAGAATCTGCCGAAGTGTGAAGATGTGAAAGGGGCTAATCAGGCTGTTGATAAAGGTTTCAGGCGTTGACACAATATCGCAGGAAAGATCTTATATGCGATGTTGAGGAGACTGATGCCTCTGTAATTGTCGCAGTTGAGGGGGTTTCCTTTCTTGTGGATCGGGCAAACGATGCTGAGATTCCATTCATCAGGCATACACTTGTCTGATCAAATCTTAGAGTTGAGTTGGTGTATGCTCTCTACTAGTTGATCACCAGCTGGCTTCAAATATTCGGCCGGTAGCCGTCAGGTCTAGCAGCCTAGTTCCTTGGACCTTAATCAGTTGCATTGCTTTATGTGGGGCGTAGTTTAACATAAAACCAACAAACATTCCCATCCAAGATCTAAAGGATGCTATTGCCCAAGTGATGGTCAACATCAATAAGAACCATTTAATTCGAGCATGCTCAGCTCACATTTGGACAAATCACCAACCCGAAGCCGTTCACGAAATGCTATTACGTCCACAAAACTTTACTGTCTGGTGGAGCGGTCATTGGCCCATACTTCTTCTTTAATTATGCTAGCAACGCAGTCACAGTCAATAGAGATCGCTACCGGACCATAACTTGGAGCAAATGTGATTTCAACAAGACGGCACCACATGCCATACAACTGGTCAAACAATCGAGTTATTGAAGTCGAAGTTCGGAGATTGTGTTATCTCCAGAAATGGACCAGTCAATTGGCCGCCTCGTTCGTGTGATTTAACGCTTTCGGACTTCTTTTTCTGGGGCTGTATCAAGTTCATGGTCTATGCCAATAAGCCGGAGACTTAGGCGACCTCAAGACTAACATCGAACGTGAAATTGTCGGCATGTCGTCCGATTTGTACGAAAGTCATCGCAAATCGGGTTCAGGGTATTCACTGGTGCAGGTGTTTCCGTAGAGGACATTTGAATGATGCTGTGTTTCATAATTAATGGCATGGATGGTACTTTAACAAGAAATAACTTTTTTATTTTTTTATGTAAAATAAAATGCGGCGCTCTTAATGAGGAATCCTACAGTAACCATGTGTATATGCACACTGCACAAGACAACCGTGATTTCAAAAACTAAATTAGGTTTAATAAAATTCTTTAAAATCAAATTTACCATTTCTTTGAGGTACCGTAACGAACGGACTGTTGTCACGAATCTCTTTCTCTATTTTCGAAGTTTTTTTCTACCAAACAGGTGGCACATATGTACGAGTAGTCCAAGACACATTCATGCATTTCAATATTTTCTAACAACAGACACAAATGCAATATTGCATAGAGCAACATGAAGCGTTACCATCTACATACCTATAGACTGGTTGGTGTAGTCTACACAACGAACACAAGCAGACAATCACCTGTCTAGTGAAAGATGACTTCCGATTTCCGGTCGCATGAATTCGCTTCATTAGATATTTCACAATTCCATAAACTATTTTCCAAACAAGGGTGCAGCATTATGTCAGAGGGTGCGCACCGGTACTATAGACGATATTTGTGTGCATGTACACAACACATTGATGCCAAGAATGAAGAAAAAATAAATACTTGCTCTCCAGGCAGCACACTGGGAATGCGAATAGAAATATCTTCAGATGGTGCCGCCTGTAAATGGTAAACATCTGGGAGAGTGGGAATCAAATTGAATTCTTGTTTGCTAGATGTTATTGGGAAATATGCGTTTTTGTTGGGGAGATGGTCTTCATATTGGATTTAGGCTTTCATATTAAATTTATTGGAGTGCAGTGAGGCACGGGTTCTTAACCCTTATTCATGGTGACATAAGTGCCAGACTTTTGCATATCAAGTTACATTTTGCATTTGTGGGTTAGGACCACAAAATTGGACAGATATTACATTTTTCATAAAAAAAGGACAATAGGCTTACTACGCGTTAATGTATAGGAAATGCACTCTACTTACTTACTTACTTAAATCCTCGCGCTCCTCGAGGGGAATAGGACGTCAACAACGGCTGCGCGCAATCCTGTTCGGAGTTCTGCAACGCGTTTGAGCTCCCTCCAACTCATCCCCAAAGAGCTTGATTCCTCCTCGATTGTCCCGCGCCACGTTTGCATAGGGCGTCCCACTGTTCTGCCTGCCTTGGTAAGCGGATTCCACTGCATGGCGTATTTCGCAATGGAGTTGTCTTCGCGCTGTAGAGGGCGTCCAATCCACTGCCATTTTCTCAATGTCTATAGGTTTTTGACCCGTTCTCAGATAAAGTTGTTCGTTGGACGTACGATTGGGCCAAAAGATCCTGAAGATGATTCTTAAACATAGGCTTACGCAGGTTTGCAGCTTGCGTGTGATAGTGGTATCCACCTTCCAAGTACTGCACCCATAACAGCACTGTTTCTACGTTGGAACGGAACAGTCGCAGCTCAGTTCTTAAGCTGATAACATTGTTTCTCCAGATTTTGGATAGCATTCCGAACGCAGCTTTCACCTTCCCGATTCCGCTGCACACATCCAGTGCGGTGCTACCGCGGTCAGCCGAGACCACACTTCCTAAGTACAGAAAGTTGTCAACTTTCTCGACTTCCTGTCTGGAAATGTTAAGTTGAGCGCGGGTATTAGATTTGCTCAGGGCTTTTGTTTAGGCTTTGTTTATCTAAAGCCCCACTTTGTTTGCCTCAGGTTCTAGATTGTGGCCCATCAGATGAAGGTCCTTTATCCGATGTGAAAGTAGACAAACATAGTCAGCGTAATCTAGATGTTTAGGGAAAGATGTCATAGTCCAACGAATTCCATAGCTTCCTTCCATCAGTGCTGCACGGAGTACATCACTGATGACCAGCAAGAGCAACAGCGATGTCAGTATGCACCCCTGACGTACTCCACTTTGGACTTTAAAATCCTTCGACACCTTACCATTGTGTAAGACGTGACACTTACTTCCCTCGTACTTGTATGTTGTCTTGATCATAGCTATGAGTTTTTCTGGGATGCCTCTCCCGCGCAAGGCCAACCAGATAGCATCGCGATTCAAGCTGTCGAAAGCTCGTTCGGATACGGCATTAAACTGTAGGTCCCTTCCATTCGTGTGAAAAATATAACGCACACAACATGAGTGGTTGCGAGAAGCTAGGCCCTGGCACTTTAAAGAGCTGTTGCGCCAAATATTTGTTTTGTAAGACTCATTAGGGTTCGAGGTCATATCACCATCGTCTAAGTGGTTAAGGACTGTAGCGAAACGATTCCTCATCCGAAATCAGAAGGTTACCATCTATACTCTTCACTGGATGTTGTTTGGAGTTGCGACCACCAATGAGCTCCTTGGTGATGTTCTACTGTCACACCTGCTTGCTGCTTCTTCAGGCCTCGAGGCAAGTGAATCGATGTACTGACGTTTGTCCCGTCTTACACTACGCTGCACTTCCTTCTTTTTCTCGCGATATTGGGCTTCTACCTCTGTCGTCTTTACTGCTGAGGCCGCTGCAATCTGAGCCTTGATTGGTTTAAGGTTATCGCTCCGTCTCCAGGTGTCTGCCGATAGCAATATGTGGTGGTTATTCTGTCTTTTACCGACAGTATTCTAGTGGTCATTTACGCTTTCCTGCATTGTGCTGCTGATTGTTTCTGTTTCTAAGGCAAGATGGTCCCTGAGTTGTTGCCACACTTGCGGATCCCTAAGCCTGTCAGTATTGAACCTAGTAATGTTGAGGAAATTTGAGCGATTGCTGTTGACGGATGCAGTACGAAGGCGTATAATAGCTATGTAACATATGTTCTTTAGCGCACCGACACCTATCGGGAGATGCTGCTCCTACGAGGTCTTTGTTGCTCGTTTACCATCCACATCCACGATAAGCTGGAAAGTTCTTCACTGTCAACTCTTCACAGTGGAAAAAGCTATTTACTACAAGGAATACACTCTTGCTACCTTTCTTGACATAGAAGGAGCCTTAAGCAACATCCTTACTGATTCTATTCAGGAATCTCTCACCGAGCTGGGTGTATAGAGCTTCCTTAGTCAATGGATAGTATCAACGCTAAGAACTCAAATTATTCAAGCAATAGCAGTACAACTACAACACAGAAACCCTACAATGTGGTGTTATCCCCCCCCCCCCTCTATGGTTAATAGTAATTAACAAAAAATTACGTCTTGATTGGTTTTAAGGTGGTTGCGTACGCGGATGATGTGGTTGTATTAGTGTCAGGAGAGTTCCTCTCCACGATAAGTCAACTCATGGAGAGGGCTCTGGATAAGGTACACTCATGGGCCACGAGCTGTCGCCTCGGAGTAAATTCGGAAAAGACAGAAATGATGCTGTTTACCACTAAACCCAAAGGCACCGGAATACACGAACGGTTTGAAGATGAAATGCTTAGTCGCCGCAGGCATCTTTTCGGATAGCCATGCTGCTATCAAGGTTATGAATGCGGTTACCACATCCTTAAGACTGCTAGAGGAATGCCGGTTTGAAATTAATCAACAAAGTATCGGCTCAAGTATCACTCTTATCTGGGTCCCAGGGAACAGTAATTATGAGGGTGATTTGTGATCCCTTATTTTCAGATCATAATCTCGCTGATAAAAGGAAGAAGAAGAAGACGAGCGTTCCAGGGCACTCAGCAGCCACGGAGACCTCCACGAGAGATTCATAACCGCACGGAGAACCCTAAAAACTGCAATTAAAGACCATGAAAAGAAAAGCTTCGTCGAACTGTATCAAATGGTTATGATGAAGCTGACGGGTGATCGAAAATCCTCGCTCACGTCTATAGTGTTTCCCGAAAACGTGCTCACGGTACTTCTCCCAAAACAACAAGGTATAGACAAACAAACAGAGAGGGGAAATTCGACGGAGGTATCACCAACTCCCCTCGTCACCGCGAAGATATCCTGCTAGTATGCGCAAAAATCAAGGCGCCTGGTGACGATGAAATCCCCAATATTCCCTTAAAAGCGGCAATCATTTGGCGCCCACACATCTCTCCAGAAGTTTACAATACCTGCCTCAAGGAAGGAATATTCCCCGACCAGTGGAAGAATCAAAGACTGGTCCTCCTACTAAAAGGTAATAAGCCACCGCAGGATCCTTCGTCGTATAGGCAGGCTTCTATGCATGTTAGATACCGTGGGGAAAATACTGGAGCGCATCATAAGTGACAGATTGGAGAGTGCAATCGATGAGACAGGTGGCATCGCTGATTGCCAGTATGGGTTCCGTAAGGCACGGTCTACAGTCGACGCCATAAATGAAGTCGTGAACACGGTGAAAAAAGCCATTAAAGGAAGGCTATGGAAAGGCGGAAGTAAACAGTAATGCGCGATCATAACGCTGGATGTGAAGAACGCCTTCAACACCGCAAACTGGAGAAATATCCTGCGAGCACCTACCGCAAAGAGAGTATCAGACTACCTGCAGAAGATAATGATGGACTATTTCAGAAATAGGATACTGCACTACGATACCGACGATGGAACGAGGCAGTATAACGTCACAGTCGGTGAGCTCCAAGGCTCCGTATTAGGAGCATGATACAAATAGACCTTCTGGCTATAAAATCCCAATGGAAATATCGTGCTAGCCGGACAGCGGCACTAACTGCATCGAATCGAAGTGTCACTGAGGCACCACCAAGGACGAGTATGGATGAATGGCAGGAGAGATGGGATCACTCTGATAAAGGCAGGTGGACGCAGAGATTGATCCCCAGCATAAACGTTTGGATCAATAGGAAGCTTGGGGAGCTGAATTTCTACTTGACCCAGATGACTACTGGCCATGGTTGCTTTAGAGTCTACCTCCACTGGTTTGGACTAGATGACGTGCCCAACGTGCACGGATGCAGTCGAGGATGCGAAACATATCACGTTCCATTGTCCACGATACCATGAAGAACGAAATCTGCTGGCGAACAAACTGGGTGGGGACCTAACCCCAAACAACATCACCAGACAGATGATGAGTAGGGAAGATGCCTGGGTAGCAGTTAGCGAAACTGTAGCAGCCTTTATGAAGGAGCAGCAAAGACAGGAGCGATAGCGAAACGCAGCGCAGGAGGCTGCCATCATGAACGAACCGAGTGCCTAAGGCCCCCCTCGCGATGAAATGCGTGACGGCTATGAGGTGGGTTAAGTGGGAGGAAATATCACACTGTCACTGAGTTCGGGCTCAGTTTCGTCTTTAGAAGATTCTCACCTTCCGACGTAAAAAACAGGACTTGCGATGCCTAGATGGTTAAAATTACGTGAAATGAGCGAACGATAGCGAACTGGTGGCGGCTGATCTACGTAAAATGGGCTACAACGCAATGAGGCTAACTGACTAGGCATACATACATATTTGGCGCAACAATGCCAACAGGACAGCGAAAAAAAGTTTCAAGGGACGAGAGCACCCCGCTTTCTGGCACAAGGTCGAAAAATCGTCATTCCCGCGCGGGAGATAAGAACATAACACCCGTAATCTCAATAGAGATGCTGAACGTATCCTAAAGGGTTCCAGCAAGACGCCTGAGCATAGCACATCGGACCAGCAATATGAGATTCGTAAGAACTTTCTCAACGCAAGAAAGGTTACCAAAACCATGGAAGAAGCGACCCAAGGAAGGGGATGGAGTTGATGCACTGGTTAGAGAGAAGAGAACCGTCTTCCGAAGGTGAGATTGAGGACTAAAATACCTCATATCTGGCGTTTCACAAGAGGCTGCGTTAGGGCACATCTTATGGAAACTAATGTGTGATCAAGACTTGCAATCTAAAACGTCAAAGTTATTGGTTTAGGCGACGGCATCACGATTGTAGTAGCCGTCTGCAACATGCTTTGAAGGTATGTTTTCAAGCCCTACAGGGTGGGTTAAAATAAAATCCGTAATGACGTACAACGTCAGCATTTTTGACAGACGTGGACCACAGTAATTGGAACTAATAATGGAGTAATGCACACCCAAAGAACGTGCAGTACAGTATGCAATAGCCATCCTAAGCCTCATCGAAGAAATTTCCAGCTCTGACGATAAACTCATAATAAGCGATGGAGTCCATCTTGAGGTCAATGGATTTATCAGCGAGAATACTTTTGGGGAGGTTTGTGGTATGGTATGTGGGCAGGTATAGTGTATAGAAATCCTCTACACCACACTCAGTTCAATACAGACCCCCAGAAATGAAATGAATAAAAGGCCTATGCATCCCCAAAGACTGTCTGTTTGGGGCGGATTCAGCGCGGGAATAGTGACTGGGGCCCCTATAGTTCACCTCATCACCGCAAGTGGAGGTGTTGAAGAACTACTTAGAGACAGGAAAGGAAAGAGGAGAACACCAGTACACACAGCTCTTGAACCAATCGATTCAACTATTAGCAAAAAATACAGACAAAGAAAAAAATCCATATCCCCCTAAAAGCAAATAAGTCCCAAGGATTTAAAGGATACGATATTCGAAAAACCCAGATGATAATCTTTCGAATCAATAGACATGAATTATTGAATCCCAAAAACCGTCCTTCACCCAAAGAAGGGAGACACTTTAGGAATCAAATTTCCTCGGGATTTAAGAAGCCAAAAAAAAAAAAATCCCTTCAAATGCCAATCCGATTGTCCTTCCCTAATCCTGATTAATATCATCAAAACTAATTGACATTCATTACAGGCACAGGCCCAGCCATCAAGGACTGAGAAAAGAAAAATCAATTTAGATTGGCTTCACTCAGTCACATGACAGGTCTCTGCTACTGCACTGCATATCTGTCACTGAAATAGATACATACTCCTAAATTGCAATTGTACACCAAAAAGGACAAGAAACACATCTAAAATGCGATAGATACTACCAAGGCCAGAGAGACACAGAGAATTAAAGATCCGTTTGATGGAGGGACGTAGAAGTCTACCCTAGCCGCCACCAAATGGATATAAAGCACAAGGATAAAGGATTGCCAACGGGCAGGGACACGAAGGACATATTTCTTCATTTTACTTGTATACATGCAGCAGCTTTGAAGGGAGTGTAATCCGAGATACGAGAGAGACTGTTTGTGGGTTTGGTTGCTATTTTTCGATTTGATAAGGGCTTTGACGGTCGAGCTAGGAACTTAAAGTACATAAAGAGTCCTGCAAAAGAGGAGGGATGTGCACTTTTGGATTTATTGTTATTACAGTGGTAACATAAAGTTGAGCAATTAATTAACAGGAATTTGTTCTCCAATGGCAGTTTATGTGTGTGGTTAAGTAGAGATGATGAGAGCTAAGGATTTTCGTGTCCCGTAGGAGATAACGAGATCTCGATACAAGCAATAGAAAATAATGAAGGCATCTAAAGGAATTGAAGCATGTGTATTGCGGGAAAGATGTGCACCTACCTCTGCAACGGTCAGACTTAAAAAGCAGGCGCGCCATACTCACTGAAAACAAAAGTAGATGAAGAGCAGAGGGTTTCTTTACTACGCGAAACACACTTTCCGAGTAGCTCAATCTACAGCAATACAGATGTATCGAAAAGGCATAAAATGCCCAGTAGAGAAGACTGGCCGAAGGCAAGAAACTGGGGCCCTTAACACCTTTCAGCCTTTCAAAGCACCTCAGCTCCTAGGACTTATAAGAAGCAGTATAGCACTTTGGCATATAATAAGAATTTGGAGAAGGGCAAAGGCATTATTCATCCCGAAAGTGAGGACAAGAGACACCACTTCACCCAGATCCTTTAGACCTACTATAGCTTGACTTCGTTCATACTGCAGACATTAGATAAGGTCATAGACAACCACATAAGATTGACTGTGTTGGAAAGACTACCTCTCCATCACATTCAATAATCCTATAGAGCTGGAGATACACAGAAACCGCGCTCTACCAGCTGACAAATTGGGTTCAGACGGCAGTATCCGCTTTTCCGGACATCAAAGGAACCTTCGACAACATCTCTCATGAAGCAATTAGGCGGGCGCCCCAAAATGAAAGGAGTTAGGTTAGGTTAGGTTGGCTGTCCACACAAGAGTGGACACACTTAGACCAGTGAAGATCCTTTGTGATACCATGGATCAACCATTAGGCCACTCAGGGACTAACAAAACCAATCGGAACTTTTGATAAAGCGATGGATGCTCATTACCTCTAAGGACGCCAGATCGCGGAGGTCGTCAAGGAAGGGAGACCTTAGATGGAGCATTATTTTATGCGACAGGGCTGGACAAGTGCATAGGAGGTGAAGGATGGTTTCCTTCTCCTCCTCGACCCTACAGCTTCTGCAGAAGTCGCTGGAAAAATGGCCAAGTCTTTTGGCGTTTTCGCCTATAACACAGTGTGCAGTGAAAACACCGACAACGCAGCTGATCTGAATTCGCTTCAGCTTGACCAACTCGGCACCACGTTTTTGGTCCAGCTTAGGCCAGATCTGTCTCGAAACATGACACGTTAAGCCGCTTTCCCATCTAAGGTTGGTCATGCTTATAGCGTTCAGCTTTAGTAGATGCTTACAAGTGAGGGGCCTGCCTATCAGGCCGAATCCTTAGAGTGGGTAGCCTGTCTGGCGAGCTCGTCAGCCCTGCAGTTTCCTGCAATTGAATGTCCCTGTGGCCTGGCACCCAACATAAGTGAATGTTGAACTGCTCTGTCATCTCCATAAGAGATAAACGACAGTTTAAAGCGGGCTTTGAAGTGAAGGTGCATGATTCCAGGGACTTGATTGCCGCTTGGCTGTCAGTGAAAATGCTAATATCGCTGACAGATAGTACATTACACTTCAGCTAGGACAGGGCTTCCTTAACCGCCATGAAAGGAGTTAACCACACCATAAGTAATTGGATGTGTGAGATGCTGAGAAATACTAGGACTGCTGAGGCAGAGCTGGAACCGGAAACTACCACAATAAGCACCACTAGAGGTTGTCAATAATCTGGAGCCTAGTAGTAGGCGAGCTATTGCAAAAATTCACAGATGCCAAGGATACGCCGACGGCTTAGTCATTATTGCAAGGAAATTAAAAAAAAAAAAAAAAAACGCTCTGCGAAATTATTCAAAGGGGTTTAGGAAACACACCGAAGGGGTGTGAAACCGTAGAGTTTAGAGTGAACCCAACCTAAACCTCAGTGGTACCCTTCAAAAAGAAAAGGCAGCCGAAACGTATGTAACCTATCCTACTGGAAGGGATGCGAGTCGACTCACAGAAACCGGTCATGTATCTAGGTATAACGCTAGTTAGAAGCTGTGGTAATCAAAGCCTGTAGAGCACTTATGGTGTGCAGGAACATCTCAATCAAAACCTGGGGGTGCAGACCAGTCTCACAGAGGTGCTTGGACATGATGGCAGTCAAACCCATCATTACATATCGTGCGGTGGCACGGATCAGCTGAATAGGGTTAGGGTAGGTAGGTAGAAGTGGTGGTTCTGTGAAACAGAGACTCAATTGCACAGTTGTGTCGTTTTGATACCACAATCATGTGACCTTGGATGATGATGTGTGTTGGTGAGGACAATCTAAAGCCAGCCTGTGGAGTTTAAGAAGAGAATTTATGTTTTTACTCGAGATCTCCTCAAGTGAGTTATAGAAGGGTTTGCCTAATGATATCGTGATATCTAGCCCTGGCTAGTGCTGGACAAGTGCACATGTAGTGGATGATTGTTTCCTTTTCGGTGGCTATGTTGCAACTTCGGCAGTGTGTATTATATGGGATACCTAACTTGGCTGCGTGCTCTCCTACCGGCCAGTGTCCCGTGATTATCGCGAGACATTGTCACTCCTTCTGGATATGACGCAGTTCGTTAACCTAGACCATTTAAGGTTAACTTTTCTAAGAAAGATTGAGGAGATGTTTGCCTTAATTGCTCCGAGCGGGGTGTGAACAAGTTCCGCAAGTGAGCAGTGGAGGGCTGAGCCTCGCCTGGCCAGTTCATCAGCATGTTCGTTGCCATCAACGTTGCTGTGACCTGGAACCCATACTAGGGTTACGATGCATTGGCCATCAAGCGAGGCCAGCTTCTTTCGGCATTCTAGTACTAGTTTCGACGAAATGGTTTTCGAGGCAATGGTTTTGATAGCAGCTTGGCTATCAATTAAAATAGCGATTCTTTGCCTTGGTAGTATATTTGTGTGTGACTTGATTTGGCGACAGGCTTCGTGAATGGCGAGTAATTCCGGTTGGAAGACGCTGGCAGCGTCCGGGAGTCTATACGATCTTGCGATGTTCAGGGACTCCGAAAAAAAACCCCCGCACCAACCCCACAGTCCATTTTTGACCCATCGGTGTAGACTGTTAGATCAAAACCACTGGTCACCTGTCCATCTTGCCAATCTTTTCTTATAGGGAATTGTACATCGGAACCGTTTGTGAAGTTCAATGTGGGGGTGATGTAGTCTGTTGGAGTCGATACGAGTTCTCCTAGCAGAGAATCTAGAATATTGCTGTGTCCATAGGGTTTCGCAGTCCAGCACTTAGACTCTCTGAATCTGATTGCGCTATGCGCTGAGATATTTGTGATGTTTAGATCTAGGGGTAAAAGGTGTAGCAGGACTGTTAGAGCGTCTGACGGAGTTGACCGTAGGCCGCCTGTGCTGGCTATGCACGTTGCTCTTTGCGCCTTACTTAGTTTGCTTACATTATACAGAATAGGGCTAAGCAAGACGAGAATATCCCTAAGCAAAGTACAAAGACTAGCATGTATCTGTATAACAGGAGTCAATAGAATCTGATCCACAGCAGCACTAGAGGTGATCGTAGGACTATCTCCACTACAAATAGTGCTAGAAAGGATAACAAAGGCGACCTTGTTAAGAATAATCAGAGGCTATCCTGAAAGATAATGCATGGCAACTAAGGAGCGAGAAACCCTATTCAAATCGACCTATTCACGATGGATTTACATTGCCACGAGACACAGCAGATGAAACGGAGGCAATATCACCAGTCACTACTGAGGCAACAAGACGGTAGGGATGGACGGGATCCCGAACCTCGTTCCAAAGGAGGCGATCAAAACCAGACCAGAAGTCTTCACACACTTATACACAGAATGCCTAACAAAAGGAAAATTCCCATCTCAGTGTAAACGGCAACGACTAGTCCTCATACCAAAGGGTGACAAACCACCTGAGCAATCATCGTATTACAGGCCGTTGCGCATGCTAGGTGTGCTGGGGAAATTATAAGAACAAGCCTAGAGCAATATACGGAAGGGGACTTGGGTCTTTGAAACCGAAAACTTTGATTTCGAAAAAAAAAAAACGAAGCACCAACCATGCTATAAAAGCTGTGTGTGATATAGCACGTGAGACAATTGCGGGAGAAAGATGACTCGGAGGAACAAAACAGTACTGTGCTGTCGTAACACTTGACGCCAAGAACGCGTTCAATTCAGCCGACTAGAGCTGTATACTAAAAGCACTGAGTAACCTCTTGGTATCAAACTACCTACTGCGGATAATTGTAAACCACTTCGAAGACCTCTACTATGACACGGGACCAAAGAGGTATAAGATAACGGGAGGAGTTCCACAAGGATCGGTCCTGGGACTAATTCTATGGAACATAATGTACGATGGCATTCTAAGAACACAAAGGCTGTATGGAGTAGATATCAACGGTTATGCCAACGATATTGCAATTATAATAGTGGCCAAAGCATTAGAGGAAGCTATGCGAAATTGCAATCAAACAATCGCAAACGTGAAGCTTTGGCTACAGACATCAGGTTTAGAACTAGCGGACCACAAAACCGAAGCCGTTCTCATAAACAGCCGCAAAAAAGTTGAGCACTTTACTATACACGTCGGTGAGCGAACTATCCAATCGAAGCCCGTACATCAAGTACCTGGGAGTGCTGCTGGACCACAGAGTCAGCTTTAGGGATTAGCTAATGTAGCGGTACTATGCAGACTAATGCCAAATGTTGGGGGACCAAGGCAGCCAATTCAAAATATCTTAACGACCATGAGTAATTCAAAAGTCCCGTAAGCGGCACCAATATGGGAACCAGCGACGCATCATAAGTCATACATTAGAAGAATGAACTCGGTGTATAGAATCGCATCTTTAAGGGCATGTTGCGCCTTTAGAACTGTGCCAGCAAAGAGTGTAGTATCAGGTCTAATGCCTACCGATCTAGACGCGATGAATACTGCGGCACTACGTGAAAACCAACACGTTGACAGAAAAACAACTGTAGAAGCTATAACAGCAGAATGGCAACATAGATGGAACATCACAACCAAAGGGCGATGGACATACAAATCGATCCCCGAAGTTGATGAATGGATTAGCGAAAAGAACGGGGAGGAAATGAAAATGAAGTAATCACGAGTATAATGCAGCAACTTTAGAGGAATGAGCAACGAGAAACGCGAGAAACGAGTATCCTAGCAGCTCTGGTAGCTAAAAAAGAAGACGAGATGTCAAACCTGTCCCTACGAAGGAATGCCTTGACTAGCGGTGCTGCAGGGAAACTACAGGATAGAAATAGGAGGGGATTTTTCGCCCGTACCCATCCATAATGGATTTTTACCCGCACATAAAAACAAAATTCACTACAGCCATTAACAGATATGTGTTCAATGTATCCTCGATAGAAGCTACTGCAATTCACGGTGAAATTGCTACTTGGCAATATACACAAAGTCACCCTGTATTAGCTGACAGGTAATATTGAAGTGATGAAGGATGAAGAAGCCGATTAAACAGCTAATGAAGAGACGACAAACTCTTCGTAGCAAATGACGACCATACGATTCATCCAAGGACTTGACTGAGAACAGAGCTATGTATGCCATAGAGCGAACTCAGAAAACTGAGATAAGTCGCCATTATTTTGGGAACGTTGGATGTGAATCTTTCTGACTAGGATTATGTCGCTGTATAATCCGTACAGTTCATCGAATTTTGTTCCCTTTCCGCCGTTGACGAAGCCCATTACTTCGCCGTAGAGCAGGTCAAAGATGATAAGCGTCCATCATTGTGAGTCGTATATGAGTGCTGGACGCACAAGTACGGTATACAACCTTCCTTTCAGCTTAGGAGACATTTTTCGGTCACAGAAGAGAAGCGGAGTTTTCTCCCCACTACATCCATTGTACGTTCTGGCGATGACTGATGCCGTCATCACATGTTGCTTCCTAGTAAGCATAAATCCCAGATATTTGTACTTTTTGCACTTGGGAAGCACTGTTCCATTCAAATAATTGTCTGGAATAGGCCTGATTTCACAACGGGTGCAATGAGGACATGTCCAACCGAAGCCTTGAACGTTATTCTCCACCTTTTACCACTCGATCTTCACATTATGCATCTATCATCATGTAGTGCGGTCAGGTTAAGGGAAACAGGATGCTGGTGCACCAATCCGTATGGTCACAACAGTATCCCGAATCTGCTACCGCAGGATCTGGTAACTAATCTGGCCGACTATATAACTCCCACAGTGAACTTTAGAAACTACGTCACGGTCAGATTCCCTACCAGGGCGGAATGGGAAACTGGCGTACTGACAAATGAGTTCGTAACAACAATCTTCACCGACGGTTCAAAAATGGACTGCGGGGTAGGACAGGGATATTCTCTGATTCCCTCAATATTTTCAGGTCTTACCGGCTTCCCGATTCGTGGAGTATCTTCCAGGCGGAAGTTTTCGCTGTACGAGAGGCCTGCCGCCTACTTAAGGAAACCTCCACAGCCCTAAATACCATTGCCATTCTCCTTGACAGCCAGGCGGCTATCAAGGCTATAGTATCTCCCATTACATCCTCAAGGCTAGTAGAACAGTGCAAAAAAGAACTCGCCTCGCTTGGTCACCGGCTAAGGATCTGTCTCTTTTGAGTTCCGGGTCACAGCAGCATTGATGGGAATGAGCGAGCTGATTAACTCGCGAGGCAAGGATCTGCCCTTAATGCTTCCCTAGCAAAGGAGGTGAACGTCCCGTTGGGGGTCCTTAAGGGAGGCATTTTCGCGCACAATCTGCTAAAGACTGAAAGCAGATGGCAGGCGGTGCGGAACTGTGTCATTTCCAAACAGATGTGGCCCAAATACGGCCGGAAAAGAACGCAAGATCTACTAAACAGAAACCGTGCAGATATCGCAAGAGTTCTGGCAGTTAGTACTGGCCATCGGGGTTCATGCGGCTAGAATAGGCATTACATTTAATGCACACTGTCGCAGCTGCAATTCTGCTGACGAGATAGAAACAATCTTACAATTCCTCTGCAAGTGTCCGGCTTTAGGCAAAGCCAGACAGCGCACCTTAGGTAAACCCTTTTTCGACAACGTAATAGAGCTAGCGGAGATTAGCTTTGGGGATATTATCAGTTTCCTCAATGTAACGGGGTGGATTTCAATAATCCTCACTCCTTTTTCCCTAGCAGTTAACGTCCTTTTTACAAGTGTCGCATGATTTTACTGACACAACCACTTCTACCTACCTACCTACCTAGGCCTCATTGGATTAGAGAACGGGCAGCACAAGTACTCGGTCTTTTTTGGACTAATGCGGTACCCATTACCCCACAAAACCATACGTCAAAAGCTCGACGTAGGATCCTCGCTAATGATGGACCTAGCTTCTCGCAACCACTTGTGTTGTGTACGTTATATTTTTTCCACACGAAAGGAAGGGACCTAGTTTAGTGCTGTATCCGAAGGGCAATTTTTTTTGGGAAGCTTTTTTCGTGACAACTTTACTCTCGGATGTTCGTCAGACGTTCGCGAGAGGTGGGACCGTGAAAAAACTTGTTGGTGGTTTTTGGGATTCGAACTTGGAACTTCACGCGTAGTAATCCGACACACTAACCACTTGCGCCACGGCGCTCAGATCCCCAAGGACTGCAATAAAGAGCAAAGGACCTAAGACGCTTCACTGGTGTACCCCAACTTTGATTGGGAACTCTTCGGTTGCTCCAGCGGGTCATCTTACTCTTGTCTTTGCTCCCTCGTACATGTCCATGGGATGTCTTTGCTCTGCTGATCCATGCGACTGCACCAAATGTAATGATTGGTCATCATGTACAAGTACAACCATCTCAGTGAGGCTGAGGTGGGCAGGTTCTGCCTCACTATCTTCTTCGATTGTATTGTCGGCTATTTGTTAACAATTAGGGGTGACTCTTGAAAGTATAGCCGGGAAAACTGTTCATTCAGAGTCCTTCACGTTATGTCGCCACCTATGTCGAATTTTGTCGTCATCCACAAGAAGCTGGCACTACTCGGTTTTGTTGAAGATAATTAAATAATTTGCGAGGAGTATCCTTCAAACTGTCCGTTTGCAGCAATTTCGATCTTTAAAGCTGTGAAAGGGCTGGATTGACTAAATTTTATTTAAGAAGCTTTCAAGCCGCTAAGACTCAAAGCAAGCCAAGGCGATACTCCAAACAAGTGATCTCAAGGCAGCTTAAATGATCTTGCAACTGGAAAATTGAATTCGTCCTACGTACATACATACTCGTACATACATTTTCAATGGCCCGCAAATCCTTCATGAGGGTCGCGGTGGTAGGATGCTTATGTGGACCCTCCATCTTTCTCGATCCTCCGCCATTGACTCCAACTCATCAGGAGGAATCCCTAGATGGCTCCAGAAGAGATGTCGGACTTCGTCCAACCATATATTTCTAGGCCTACCGGGGAGTCTCCTACCTGATAGCACGTCTTGGAAGCCGGTCTGTCTGAGAAGTAGCTGCTTAACATTGAGCGCCTCGCGTACTCTGGTGTTGCGCACTTGATCCCTACGAGTTATTCCAGCAACACCGCGAAGGAACCTTATTTCGGCAGCTTGTATCCGCGATCTTATTCTTTCGGTCACTACGTGAATTCGTCCTTACATACACAAATGTAGGCTGAGTGTGACTATTTTAGATTTTTATAGGGCCCTTTAAAATCTTGGAAGGGTAGAGAGCAGAACAATAGAAGAAGTGGTTTGGGTAAGATTTTTACGTACGCCCCAGACGATTCTTCAAAAATTTAAGACAAAAACTTCTGTTCACCACTGTCTGCTTCCAGTGGCTCTGTTCCGATGATGATTTGTAAATCCGCTTCCTTGTCGATGCACTTTCATCCAAGCGGAACTAAATGTAATTTGCTTTCTTTATATATCCTTTGTATGCAAACAGCAGGAGGAGAAGGGGAGATACCCCAATGGTTTAGGGTTTACTCACAGACACTTTGTCTGCACAGGAATGCGGAAGATGTTGTTTTTTTCTCTTTCCCTATTTGCCGAGGCAACCCATTTATCCTTCCGGGATCTCTGTATGTGTGCGCTAATTTCACTGCATCTCTGGCGAATTGTGATTGTGTTGACGAAGGAACAATGTTTGAGAAGATGATGATGGAAAATAAACGGAAGCAATAGATGAAAAGGAGGCGACACACAGAGGAGTTATGTCAAGTAGGGATATCTACTGACTGTATGTGGGACAACAAGGAAAATATCTCTTTATGCCACTTGCCACCATTTTTGCCGGTTCGTCTTCGGTAGTAGCTTTTACTTGGCGAAGTGAACAATGGAGTTCTGGCAAATTGCCAGAAATGCGGAAATCCATCATAAGGGAGGTTGTCTCGAAAAAGTCTGTTGGTGGGGATACAGGTTGGAGATAGGGCGTTTCCTTCTTGGCAGTTGTGGAGCAGCATTTTGTGTCTTTAACGAAGGAAATACCTTCCAACTCACACAAGACCTACGAGTATGTACCGCGAGGTTTCACTTCAAAAGGGATTTAGCATATTAGAGAATTTCGTCGATGACATTTGCCATTCAGTACATCGGCTCTGGAAAAGTGGTCCTTAAACCGGGAATCTGTATGGCCCGCCACATAGAGTATGGACGTGCAACTGAATATTTATTTCAGCTAGCAACATAATTCGTCCTCAAACATCCTCACAAAAATAAACCTTTAATACCATGTCACTGTCCTTGTCTTTATTTAGAAAATCTGTCTTCTCCAATTCTTAAGAAATAAGTACGCTTCCTTGAAAATTTATTACATTATATTCGCGCCCATTATCCTTCTTTGATCATCAAATCAGATTCTTCTCTTTGCCCGCGAAGCCAACATACCAACAGTATGTTTCCTCCATTCGATGGATGTATGCATGAGGACGTGCCTAACCATGTTAAACAGTCTTGAAAGCTGCTTTGATACTTTAATGTGCATATAAACTTTATCCAGGCGTTTTAATGTTGTTTCTCCTCTTTCAGATGGAGGAGGATGAAGGAAGAAATTGGCGGGTTGGAGGACGAAGTGCAGGGAAGACCACATTCCCTTAGCACATCAAACTAAGTTCAGCACTGCTACGAGTGATAATAGCGCATGAGTGTGTTCTGGTCTATGAAAAGCGGATTACGAGCGTAATTTTATTTTTAATGACAGTGGAGGATTTTTACGAGTAGAAAGTGGAGTGGAGTGGTTTTTTATAACTGAAGCAATCTACAGATACCAATCGATAACTTAATTGGATTAGATAGTCCCGGTACAGTTATTTTAAAGAATTGAGATTAAAAAATAGATACTGTCGTTATATTTCGATAGAATAGATGTCAAAATAGCACCTTACCATCTCAGCTAATAGACCGTTTTGCATGTCACGGGTGGGCCATCTAGTGATTTCTTTTTAAATCGTAGGTTATTTTGACACTGACAGCTGTTTCCCGCTCGAAATCTTGACAGAAAGTCAGTATCATACCTCCGCGGAACGAAATGAATCGCTTTACGCTTGAACAACATTGGGAAATATTGAAAACTTATTTCCAAAGTGAGTGCTGTGTAGCCCAAAGAGTGCGTTTTTTGAAAAGAAGTTTTGGCCGAAATGAAGCACCTACCGCGCCTGCTGTACGCAAGTTTGTGCAAAAAGTTCGTGAGACTGGTATGCTAGGTATGAGACACTCATGGCCCCCGTCGTCGTACGGTGCGCACAGACGAGAATGTGGCTGCTGTGGCCGAGAGTTGAGACTCAATTCACGAACATCAACTCGTTATCGATCTCAACATTTCACGCACTAGCCTGAGGAGAATTCTGCACAAAGATCTGGGATTATTCGCTTACAAGGTTCAATTGATTCAGCAATTGAAAGAGCACGACCATCCGCTTCGTTATCGCTTCGCAGTTTGGGCCTTAGAGCAGCTTGAATTGGACAACGATTTTGGGCGAAAAATCATCTTTTCTGACGAGGCACATTTCCATCTCGGCGGCTACGTTAACAAACAAAATTGCCGCATCTGGGGCTCGAAAAACCCGCACGTTATTGTCGAGAAGCCATCCACAGAGAGTGACAGTTTGGTGCGGATTGTGGAGTGGTGGCATCATTGGACCATTTTTCTTCGAAAATGAGGATGGGAACAACGTTTCGGTCATCGGTGAGCTTTACAGAGCCATGTTAAGGACTTTTTTTTTTACTGAAATTGAAGACATGGATTTGGACGACCTCTGGTTCATGCAGGATGACGCGCCATGCCACACAGCCCATGCCACAATCGGTCTTTTGCGCACCAATTTCCCAAATCGTGTTATCAGCCGTCTTGGCGATGTCAATTGGCCGCCTCGGAGCTGCGATTTGACCCCTTTGGACTTTTTTTTGTCGGGAACCGTGAAGGACCGATGTTATGCCAACAATCCGGAAACGATTCAAGCACTTAAGGCCAATATCATGCAATCCGTGAGCTACAGCCCGAAACCATCAACAAGGTCTTGGAAAATTGGAGTGATAGAATGCGCTACTGCGAGGCCAGCCGAGGCAGCCACTTGAACGACGTTGTATTCCATAATTAATGGGAATGTTTGCTCTTACTAATAAAGCCATAATACATGGAAAAAATTTCATTTTGTTCATTTTATTGCATTTTTAAAAAGAAACTTGTAGTTGGCCCACCCTGTATAAATACGATAATTAGGATTTGCAGTCAGATTATGAAGTAAGCTTGTGAAGGCCGGAATGTAAGCTAGTGCTTACCTTGATGGAAGTAATTCAGAATAAGGAACGTATTATATTTTAACATTTCGTTTTAGAAAAGGTACTTTTGAAGAGAAGTGTCTAGTTTTTGAACTGTTTGATACAGTGCTAACCTAGTGTACACACCAAGCGAGTTAGCAAACAAATAACACAATGTACGGTGAGGCAGTCGCAAACGATATCCTTTTAAAATAAGGACACAGCGGAGTAAAAGTTGTTGCATATGCAGATGACATTATGTTACTAAAGTTCCTCAAATTCCTCGACAAATTCACGGAACTTCTACAATCCGCCCTAGACACCACCTGAGCAACCGTCGTCGTACAGGCCGTTATGCATGCTTGATACACTGGGGAAAGTGTTAGAAAAAATAATACGTACAAGGCTAGAGCCATACACGGAAGGAGACTCAGGGCTTTCTACTCGGCAGCACGGCTTTAGAAAGAAACGAAGCACCATAGGGGCGATAAGGGCAGTGTGCGACACTGCATGCGATGGCTAGGAGGGAGCAAGCAGTCGTAACACTCGACGTCAAAAACGCATTCAACTCAGCCAGCTGGAGCTGTATAGTTAGAGCTCTAAGCAACCTGCGTATACCTAACTATCTGCTGAGAATAATAGGCAGCTACTTTAGTGAGAGAACTCTTCATTATGAGACGGAAGAGGGGCCTAAGAAGTACACAATTACGGGAGGAGTCCTCAAGTGTCAGTACTAGGCCCAGCCCTGTGGTATATAATGTATGATGGCATACTAAGAACGCCAAGGCCGAGCGGAGTAGAAATTATCGGCTACGCTGATGACATTGCAGTAATCGTCGTAGCAAAAACGGTAGAAGTGTCCGAAAACTGTAACCAAACAATAAGGAACGTGAGGGCATGGCTACAAGCATCAGGTCTGGAACTGGCAGATCACAAGACAGAAGCAGTGCTAATAAGTAGCAAATCAAAGGTGGAACACCTCACTATACAGGTCGGTGAACAAACCATCGAGTCACGTCCACACATCAAGTACCTGGGAGTGCTGCTGGACCACAGGCTAAATTTCAAAGAGCACCTAATATACGGAGGCGAGAGAGCCTCCAGGGCAGTAGCGGCATTGTTCAGATTAATGCCAAACTTTAAGGGACCCAGGCAGCCAATTAGAAGCCTGCTACTAAGGGTAAGCAAGTCGATCCTTATGTACGCGTCTCCCATATGGGCACAAGCGATGTACCGGATAACGTACATGAGACGGATGAACTCGGCCCATAGAATCGCATCATTAAGAGTGTGTTGTGCCTTTCGGACGGTGTTCGCGGAGGCTATTAGCGTAATCTCCGGTCGAATGCCAATCGATTTGGGAATACAAAAAGTCCGCGGCAACCATCGAGGTTATACAAGAAGAATGGCAAGAGAGATGGAACACCACACCAAAAGGAAGATGGACCCATATGCTGATCCCCAACGTAGAGGAATGGATTAGCAGAATACACGGAGAAGTAAACTTCAACATGACGCAGTTCCTATCAGGGCACGGATGCTTTCGGGAATGTCTCTACAAATACAAACAAGTAGATGACCCTTACTGCCTGCACTGTGAAGACAAAATCCAGAACGCGAAACATGTTTTCATGGAATGTCGGATGTATACGACGCGACGACCAAAAACATACTACAGAGAGAAATTGGCGGCCGAGTGACTCCGAGAGGACTTATAAAATTCATGCTGACGACGAATGAAGCCTGGAGCACAACGAATGAGATCATAACCAGCATGATGCAACAACTACGTCTGGAGAAACGAGCAGCAGCTAGAAATGAGGATCGTACAAACACTGGAAGATAGACAAAGCTACACAAAAAAGCTCACATATGCAATGTAACGCAAGTGACATGTTAAAGACACACAATGAGAAGTGAACTCACGCAGTAACAGAAATTTTAATGTTCAATTTGAGCTGCTGCAAAGCAGCAGAAGCATAAGAAACAGCAATGGCTCATGCGTGATGAATAGCATGACATGCTAACCAACCCGAAGTAATACCTAACGGCAGTCCCGCAGGGAGAGTGGTAGAAGTTTGCAGGGTGTGGATTAGTACTACGTAGGCGCATTCCTGACATCGATTATTCGGGTTTGTGAATCGTGCATGCCAGTAGCCCGGGCTACTAGTATCTTTAAAAGATTACCACGCCCCTTGGCCCAACAAAAAAAAAAAGGCGAAAAGATGTGGACTGAACGTTAACTCAGCAAAACAGAGGTGGCCCTCTTCACAGAAAAAATAAATATCCCAGCTTTCGGACCCCTACGACTCGATGACACGCCAATCCAAGTCTCAGACAAAGCACGGTATTTAGGGTGCATACTCGTACTTGACCGCAAACTGAGCTGGAGAGATAGGTTAGGTTAGGTTAGGTTGAAGTGGCTGCCAGCTGAGAAACGCCAACACACTCAGACCAATAATAGGTCCATTGTGATACCACATGGATAATGGGAGAAATTTCCTCCTACCTACTCGTTAAACCATTTTGAGCTTCTTATGAAGCGTAGGAGACTCTTGATATCTATATTTTTCAGGTCGCCTATGTCGTTGTAAAAGGAGGCTCCTAGGTGAACCTTCCTTCTATGGGAGAGAGCTGGGCAGGAACAAAGAAGGTGAGGAATAGTTTCCTCCTCTTCCTCATCCATGCAGCTTCTACAAAAGTCGTTCGCGAAAACGCCTAGCCTTGTGGCATGCTTGCCTATTAGACAGTGTCCAGTGATGACACCTATTATAGCGCCGATATGCAATCTGTTGAGAGAAATCAAAAACTTAGAGCGTTTTAGATCTAGCTTCGGCCAAATTTGTTTTGTCGCTAGACATGTGGATCCACTTGTCCACCTACGGTTCGTACTCTCGATAGCATCCAGCTTTAATTTAAGTTTACAAGTAGCGATTGGTATACCTAAGGAGCCTTTGTCCGGCAGGATGGGTATAGTTGTTCCTATTCTGTCGAGTTCATCGGCCTTACAATTCCCTGGAATGTTCCTATGCCCCGGCACCCAACACAGGTGAATATTGAAATGCTCAGCCATCTCCACGAGAGACGAGCGGCAGTCCAGAGCTACTAAGGAATTTATAGAGGTCGATTCCAAGGATTTGATTGCTGATTGGCTGTCTGAAAAGATGCGGATATTTTTAGCAGATATCACGTTTTTCTTAAGCCAAAATAAGACTTCTTTGATCGCCAAAATTTCCGCCTGGAACACGCTACAATGATTTGGAAGACGGAAGGAGAGCTTAAGATTAAGCCTGTCAGAGAAAATACCTCCACCAACTCCATCCTTGGATTTTGAGCCATCAGTGTAGAAGTGGATTCACCCATCTTCTAAGAATGTGTCATCATTCCCGAGTGATCTGGAGGGGATGGTGACGAGGAATTTCTTGTCAAAGCAGTGGAGAGATAACACAAATGAAAGAATAAAGAAAGCGTACATTGCGTTCTATGCTTGCAGTCGAATTTTTGGGAGAAAATGGGGAAGCAAACCTGCCATCATTCACTTAATGTACACTGCCATAGTCAAATCCATTCCAACATGTGGGTGCATCGTCTGGTGGCTAAAAGCAGAGAAAGTCACACATCTCAAGGAACTAACAAAATCCAGAGACTTGCTTGTACAGCACCAACTGGCGCCATCAGAACCACCCCGACTGCAGCCCTTGAAACAATTCTCGCACTGATTACACTAGACTCATACGTTAAGAAATCAGCAGCGATGAGTGCCCTGCGCCTAAAAGAATCCAAGCACCACTCCTGTGGGTCCCAAGACACATTCCAGGGAACGAGATGGCAGACGAACAGCAAGAAATGGATCAGAACAAGACCTGTCAATGGGCCAAAACTCAATTCTCCCTTCCCTAGAATTTGTTAAATCAAAAATAGCACTTGACTTCAAACGACAAGCAGACGAAAGATGGGGAGCACTTCCATCGTGCCGCGTCTCCAGACGCATCTGGACAAAACACGATAAGATGAAAACCAAGCTCATCCTCACCCAAAGAAGACAAAACTGGGCGCTTCTCATAGGAATCATTACCGGCCACAACCTATTGGCAGCCCACCGAAAAAGAATGCGGCTAAGTACAGATAAACTTCGCAGAGGCTGCGGCAACATAGACGCAGAAGAGAATGCGGACCACTTTCTATGCAAATGCTTTAGACTCTGCAATACCAGAAAAAACGGCTTTCAGAGAGTACTTCTTCAATCATCTGGGCAATCTGTCTGACAAGCCACCAACCACCATCCTGAAATTCATAACTTCTTCAGGATGGTTTAGAGGAGGCCGCTCCAATACCACAGAACTCTAGATACTTTGTTTCTTTTTTTTCTTGTCAACAACTGGCTAAACGCAATTCCAAGGTTGGTGAGGCTCCAGGTTTAGAAGCTCCCTCGATATCGAGAAACGCTACCAGTGTGTATTCTTTGCAATCGAGAGATTTTTCAATGAATGATGCGTACCAGCGTATGTACGGCGGTTTCTAACGATTTTCCTCTGATAAACGCATACTAGGAGGCTGACAGTAGGTTAAGATTGATGCTGCACCGAATATGGGCATCTCTCAGTTTCTCCAGAGTCTTGAGAAGAAATGTTGAAAACCTTTGTGTCTAGGATCTGTGGGGCCACTACGCGAGCTTTTACCTGCCTTCGGTATGAAAACCACGTTGACTTCCATCCAAAATTGGTGGGCAAAAATCCCCGTGGGCGCCCGCTGGAAATGGCTAATCCTAGTTCGCTAGGTTAGTGTCAGCTTAGACTAACACGCACGCATCAATCGTGAGCAGTGGTCATCGAGAATGAGGTAACAACAGATACTCAACTCCCTGGTGGTGTGAGCTTTAGAACCGTGCCGAGGGATGGAAGACTGGGGGTTAAACCAGTCCTAACGAGCTCCTGTGGGCGCCCTGGCAGGGCCCACAGTAAGTTGCGCCTTGTCTTAGCATGCCGGTAAACTAAGATCGACCAGTTGTTCCGTGCTTAATCGTGGGAACCGAAATGAATAATGGAAACTTAAACTTTAACAAGAAACAAGAAGAGAAGGAGCTTGAGGACGTTTTATTGGCTAGCGACAGCGAGGATGCGGACAGCACACTCACTGACGCTAGCGTAGTGGGAAGTGAGCAGGCTAGTACTCTCACTTCCGTAATTAAGGGCGATAGTGGGTTGGCGGGTACTCCCATTTTATTAGAGCTGGGCACATGTGAGTTGGCTGGTTCTCTCACGGAAGTTAAAAATGGTAGCAGTGAGTTGGCTGACACTCTCACTAAATGTGGTAAGGGATCAGTGACCAAAGGAATTAGTAGCGCAACTGGCGAGAGCTCTGCTGCTCCTAGTTTCTCTGAGGTCGTGCGGAAGGGTAGCAGGAAAAACGCACACCAGAGTTAGTAAGGAAACATCTTAAGGATGGGCCTATTCGCAACTCAGGATATAGATAAAGCGGTAGACAACTTAGGCAAAGTAATGAACATGGCATTCGAAAGGGCCTGCCCACTAAGAAAGAAGTCCAAGAGGTCTCAACCTCCTTGGTGGAGCAAGGCTAATAGCTACTCGTATACTGGTAGGTCAATAGGGGACGATGCAAAGAATCTCATTACATGGAAGAATCTGCGATGGGCTATTATGTCATTCGCACCATTCAAAGCACCAGGCCCTGATGGAATTTTGCCACCTATGCTGCAAAAAGCTCCAGCCAAGGTCAGAAACAGGCTTAGGGAAATTTTAAAACATTGTTTAAGGTCATGTTACGTTCCAGTGGCATGGAGGGAAGTGCGGGTTATATTTATACCTAAAGCAGGTAAACCAAGCCACACTTCAGTGAAAGACTACAGACCCATAAGTCTCTCGTCATTCCTCCTCAAGACACTTGAAAGACTTCTTGATATTCACATCAGAAGTAAGTGTTGCAACCGCATTCTATGCAAAGCTCAACATGCATATTTGAAGGGGAAATCGGTGGAGACAGCTTTACACGACGTAGTAGGGAAGATAGAAGCTAGCCTTCACTATAAGAAATTCGCACTAGCAGCCTTCCTAGACATAGAAGGTGCTTTCAATAATGTAGAAGGAAGGGCCATCAAACAGGCCCTAGAATCTATGAATGTCGAGCATAGCATTACCAACTGGCTCTGCAATATGCTCGGCACTAGAAACATTAACTCCATTATCGGAAACAGTTCAATAAGAAAAGCCGTTACCAGGGGGGACTCCCCAGGATGGCGTTATCTTACCCCTCCTCTGGGTTCTAGTCATTGATGGGATACTTAAAGAACTAAGCAATACAGGCATAAGCGTCACTGCTTACGCGGACGACGTGGTGATTTTAGTTCTGGGCAAGTTCCTTGATACATTAAGTGAAATGATGGAATCAGCTCTTAATAGTCTCGAAATATGGGCTAGAGGGTGTGGACTACACGTCAACCCGGATAAAACAGAATTGGTACTCATCAGCAGAAAATACAAGATACCACTCTTCAAACTGCCTTGGCACCTTAGACTTCGACACACCATACGAAGTTCTGTATCCTATTAGAGAGGACTGGCGAAGGAAGACAGTCTCTGTCCATAACGAGATTGCAATATACACAGATGGTTCTAAGACCAGTGAGTGCACGGGGTCAGGTATTTACTCGAGAGATATGAACCTACAGGTGGCCCTGAGACTTCCGGACACATGCAGTGTATTCCAAGCAGAGGTTCTAGGTGTACTTAAAGCTGCGGAATTACTTGAGATGGGATCAATATCCGATAAGAATATCGCCATCTACATTGACAAAACCAAACCACCAAATCTGAGATAATCAGTAATTGCCGCACAATGCTTAGGGCATTATGTAGGCAGAACCGAGTCAGATTATGTTGGATACCTGGACACTGCGATATCGAAGGTAACTAGCCAGCCGACGCGCTGGGTAAAAGAGGAGCGGGGCTCCCACGTAGCAATATAATTGGTAATATTAAACCACCAGGGTGCGTGGCTAAGGGAATTATTCGGGATAAAATCATTGACACGGCTAATTTAAGATGGTGAAACGTAGATGGTCACAGGGTGTCTAAGGTTTTGTGGCCTGTGCTAGACCGCAGAAAATCTGGGGAGATAATTAAATTAGATAGATCGAGGCTAAGAACAGCGATAGGAATACTCTCTGGCCACTGTCTCCTAAGGAAGCATGCCATGAGACTAGGGTTATCCAACACGAATGTTTGTAGGTACTGCGATGACCTACATGTCTCAGAGGATATAACTCACGTACTCTGTGAATGTCAAGGAATTGCCAGGACAAGGCTAAAGCACATTGGTAAATACTTCTTCGATAACCTTGAAGAGGTGAGGTCCTTGAACCATAACAAGGATCTCTTCAGATTCTGTAGGGAGAATAGGTTTAGGTCTTCTGCCGTGAAGGTTCCCTAGGGATCGCGATGGGCCCACTTTGGTGCCTAGTGTTTTATGATAACCTCATAACCATACATAACCTAACCTAACCTCCATCCAAAATTTGGGAATGTGAACCAGGCAACTTCTGAAGTGAGAATCTATTAGCAACTCAAGAGATTCGATACTAGAGGTGGTTCAGAAGCAGTCAGCTCTTTTTAGATGGGTAGGGGTTTTCGGGAAGGTAGCTAAAACCTTTCTAAGCCTTGATGCCTTAAAGGTCTCTTCTATTTGCCTTAACGAAATGCACTTAAAATTTAAATTGCTTCAATTCACTTCAATTCACTTCAAGGCAAGACGTTAAATTGCAGAAACAACGTGAAGACAATCCCATTAAAAATGATTTGCATTCAAAAGAAAAATCCAAATCGCATATTGTCGCAATCAGCAGGTGTGCTTGGTGTCACAACTGCTCACACCGCATAGGGTTTCTTCTTCTTTTTTTTTTTGTTTCCCCAACCCCTTTTCCACAAAAGACAGTCGCAGCACTGTGACAACCTTCAACCGAAAGGTGAGTTTTGTCTCAGCTCAAAGTCGTCCAATACGGTGCACCCCTAACAAGTGAATCTGTGTCAAATGGGAGTAAACCCACAGATGGCTTTAGCCATTATCATTGTCACTTTAATTACCAGAGACCTCTGCATTAGTAGTGACCTCTATAAATGAAGGGTTGTAGCCACCCGATTAAGTCCAATCGAATTCCAACATGGAAATGGAAAATCAATAGCTTGGTTGTTCCAATTATCCTATGCAAAAATAACAAGTGTAATTCATTTGAGGGAGGAATAAGGGTTGAAAGTGGGTGTGGTGGTGGTGTCGTCGTCGTCGTCGTCGGCGGCGACAGTGTAGCACAACACAGTCGCCTTCATGGTATATAGCGTTTGTCTCGTAATTAGGGCCAATTATTATGGCACAATGATTGCTTGAACGCTTGGGGTAGCTGAGCTGGCGTTTGAGAAAGGGGAGAGGTGATTCCAACACAATGGTAGGAAACCGGTTATGTCGTAAGGAAATGCTGTAACATAGCGCCTATACAAATGGCGGGTACTACAAAACAGGAAGAGAATATTTACTGTCCCATTACGCGATGCGAACGTGGCAACACGAGGGTGGTGGTGGTCGACGGAGAGCATACATATGCAATTATGAATGTCAGAGTTGAGCGAATAATGGAGGAGTTATGTAGTATATTAAAACGTTCTTTTGGTTTTTATGGCAGTTTTAGTGCTGCTAGATGGGAAGTTTTATAGCTTGCACTTGTTGTTCGATGAAATATTGTCTAGTGGATTGGAGAGTTCTTAAAATTCCGTCGCCGTCTTTGATGAGAGATGTAAATATTTCGGAAAGTGAGTGCTATGGTGACAAGCTAATGAATTTGTTGAGGCAATCGTTTTTATAGGCTTCTTTTGCTAAATGGTTGTAAAAAGCGATTTATAGTATCTATAAAGGGCGCTGGAAACACTTAGGAAGTATTGAGAGAAACATTAGGAATCACATCATGAAGGACGAGGAAGCTGGAAAATTGAAGACTGGTATAGAGAGCATGCAACTGATTTCTGGAAACTGGCAGCAAAAGTGAATGGGAGGAAATTTATCATACACCGTGATTTAAGCTTAGACATGCTTCGTACTCATTTTAAGAGACTACTGAACCCTTCAATTAATATCCTCATCAATATGCATCACCTGCTTTTGAAAATGAAATTTTGAATGTAACAATTTCTCAGTCTGAGATAAAAAAGGCTTTCATTAGGCTCAAAGATGGCCAGGCTCCAGGCTCAGATGGAATTCCAGTTGAGTTCTAAAAATATGGTTCTCCTGAACTCATAAAGCAGCTACAATGCATTTTTAATAATGTGCTGGAATATGGAGTTATCCCGAACCACTACAAAAAAGCACTGATTTTTCCGATACATAAGAAAGGTAGTACAGGGGACCCGTCAAATTATCGTGGCATTTCCTTCTTGAACGCATCATACAAAATTTTTACTTCGATTCTGCAATGCCGATTAAATACGTGGATAGACACAAATAAATTATTAGGAGAATTTCAAGCGGGGTTCCGGTTCAGATCATATTTTTGTCCTCAGGAGTATAGCAGATTCATTCATCAGGAAAGGAAAAAAGTTGTACGTCTTTTTTGTCGACTTTAAGGCAGCATTTGATTCAGTTGATCGCGAAGTTCTTACGTATAAGCTGTATGGCATGGGAATGTCTCTGAAATTTGGCAGAGTAATGCAGAACCTTTAGAGAGAAACAGAAGCAGCGGTATGGAATGGTGAGGCGCTATCTGAATGGTTCCACACAAAAACAGGGGTGAGGCAGGGATGCACATTAAGCCCGTCCTTATTTGTGCTGTTCATCGAAGACATAACAGATTGCCTGCCTGGAGGTATTGAGTTCGCGGGTCTCCTCATCAAGGCGTTACTCAGAAGCACTATACTATTTGCTGATGACTTAGTTTTGCTTGCATACACGCCAGAGTCGCTTCAACTTATGATAAATCGACTGCATCAGTATTGTAAAATGTGGAACTTAGTAGTTAATCTCGATAGATCTAAAATACTTATTTTCAAGAGAGGTGGTGGAAAGTATTGCGCTAATGAAAGGTGGTGTTATAATGGTGAGAGGATAGAAGTAGTTAACGAATACAAATATCTGGGCGTTATTTTTACCAAGAGTCTGAGTATGGAAATTCATCTAAAGGAAAAACTATCTAAAGCTAAGAGCGCAATCAGTGCCACATGGAAGAGATGCTTCGCTAATCGGAACATTGCGCACAGTTGTAAATTTACAGTCTTTGAAGCAGTATTTGAAGCCATCCTGTTTTATGCAGCACAAATTTGGGAATGCAAGCATTACGAAACGGTAGAGAAGTTGTTGAGATATTTCATCAAACGAATTTTTCACTTACCATCAAGCACACCAAATTACGTGATTATGCTGGAAACCGGCTTGTCCCCACTGTTTGTAAAAACACTCGAGCTGCAGGTAGATTATATATTAAAAGTTCTAAATATGAGTAATGACCGGCTACCGAAAAAAGCAGCTCTTCAAACTATTCAGAACGGGTCTAACCCTCTGCACTCGAATCAGTACGCATACAGGAAAGGCAAATCTACAGTAGGTGCCCTTCACTATCTCGTCAAAAAGATAGAGGGAACACTCAGTTCAAGGGAGATAGCCTTGTGTGCATTTCTTGACATCGAGGGCGCGTTTGATAACACTGGTTACGATTCGATCGCAAGGGTGATCAGTAGCAGAGGTATCGAAGAATCGACCAACCAATGGATCAGGGCCATGCTGGTAAGTCGATTCATTACTTCCTCCTCTGGGGGAGTGTCGGTGTCTATAACTGCAGCCAAAGGCTGTCCTCAAGGAGGAGTTCTTTCCCCCTGTTATGGTCTATAGTCATCGACAACTTGTTAGTAGATCTTCACAGATCAGGCTACACCACCGTCGGTTATGCTGATGACTTGGCGGTTTTTATCAGAGGTAAACACGGCACGACAATTTCCAACGTCTTGCAAAGTGCAATATCTCAAGTTGTAGAATGGTGTAACAAAGAAGGACTATCCATCAATCCTAGAAAAACCGTTCTGGTGCCGTTTACAAGGAAGACACAGGTCAACCTTGAACCTATTACAATCAAAGGCACCACACTAGTTTATTCCAGCGAGGTCAAATATCTTGGTGTAATTCTTGACTTCTTCTTCTTCCTTTTATCAGCGAGGCTATGATCCGAAAATAAGGGATCATAACCCCCCCACTTCACCGCATTTCTACTGATCCGCCCATGGGGTTCCAATAATTGACCTCAGAAAATATCGGCAGGCCTGCCGATTTTGGATCACTCGGTTACTGAGGCCAATAAAATGCCGATGTCGTCGCATTTGTCTAATCCAGGCGTTTATAGGCCTGCCTTTCCTAAATCGCGATGTAATTCTTGACAAGCGACTTAATGGGAATTCACATATCAAGTCCGCCACTGAGCGCGCTACTAGAGCACTATGGGCCAGTAAACGCCTATACGGCAGAACTTGGGGTCTCTCTCCTAAGATGATACATTGGTTGTACATAATGATGGTTATCACATACGCGGCCATCGTCTGGTGGCCAAAAACTCTCCAGCAGACAACGGCAAACAAGTTGCAGAACTTGCAAAGAATTGCCTGGCTTGGCATTACAGGTGCGATGCGCTGCTCTGGAAGCCATTGTCGGGCTAACACCACCACCAATCTTCATTAGGAAGATGGCTGCAAGATATGCCATCAAGCTGCAAATAGATTATGAGTATAAACCAGGTGACCTTGTGGGACATTTGAAGATACTCAACTCAATCCCTGAAAGAGACATGTTCTGCACTTTACCAGATATTATGGTCAGGCAACACTGCTTTGGTAGGTTATTCGAGGTTGAAATATTGGACCGCGAAAACTGGTCCAATGGTGCTCCAACACTGGATCCTAGAAGTCTGGTCTGGTTCACCGACGGTTCGAAGATGGATTCTGGAGTTGGAGTTCGGGTTTTTGGACCCAACACAAAGATTTCGGTACCTTTGGGTACGACTTCCACTGTGTTTCAGGCTGAAATCCATGCCATTGAGATTTGCGCCAGACACAATCTCCGCAAGGGGATCAAATGCGCTAGAATACATATCTTCTCAGATAGCCAAGCAGCACTTATGGTCCAACCAAATGGACTCCAGAACCGTGAAATGCTGCTACGATGCATTGCAAGACCTTGCCAAATACAACAGGGTAAAACTCGGTTGGGTACCTGGACACCAAGGGATTGTGGGCAACGAATCTGCAGATGAGCTTGCTAGGGCTGGCTCAGAATCTGTGTTCATAGTTCCTGAACCTTATCTGATAGATAGCTAATGGGTTTCTTGCAGTGATAAAAACCTGCTATCGTCAAGTTTATCAAGTGCATTCATAGGTGAGGCTGGGGAGAGAATTTTTCTTTAAATACTGTGGAATTTAAGAAAGTTCACCCCCGCAACTGGGCCAATTATAAAGGCATCGGTCTCCTCAACATCGCATACAAGATCTTTTCTGCGATATTGTGTGAATGCCTAAAACATTTCGGCGACAGCCCGAATGGCCGCTATCATGGAAGTTTCAGGACAGGAAAGTCGACTATCGATCAAATCTTCACACTTCGGCAGATCCTGGAGAAAACCCTAGAAGTTAAAATGGATACTCATCAGCTCAAGTTCGCCTATGACAGCATCTATGGAGAGGAGCTTTATAGAGCCATGTCTAGGTTTGACATCCCTGCCATAGTTGTCAGTCTGTACAGGATGATGACGGAGAATCAAGGTGCTCCATCAAGGTCGGTAATGACCACACCGAGACCTTTGATATCAAAAAATGTTTTAGACAAGGTGACGCGCTGTCACGTGTCTTCTTTAATATTGTATTTGAACGGATTGTGAGAACTCACAAGCTAACACCGGAAGCACAATCTATCAAAAGTACAACTGCTTGCATACGACAACGATATTGACATAATTGGAAAAACTCAGCGGGCTGTTACCGATGCGTTTGCAAGCATTGAGGCAGAAGCGGCCAAAATGTGTTTGGCGATAAACGAGGGCAAAACCAAGTATACGAGTATGCTGTCAACAAGAAGGGACAACCAACGCCGACGAATTCGACAGAACGTCACAGTGAGCAGCTATAACTTCGAGGTAGTAAGAGACTTTGTCTACCTTGGCTCTGCTATAAACTCTAACAGCAAGATCACCGCAGAAATCAAGCGAAGAATAACTCCTGTCAATCGCTGTTTTTTGGGCTTATAAGGCAATTCAAGAGTAAGGCCCTATCTCGAACAACTAGGGAGACTCTGTATAAGGCACTGATCATCCCAGTCCTGCTTTACGGCGCTGAAACAGGGACTTTATTGAAAGCGGATGAAGATATCCTTGGTCGCCTCGAGAGAATAATTCTTCGTAAGATATTCGGTCACGTTTGCGTTGACTTGTTTTGGATGAGAAGATTCAACGTTGAACTTAACGAGCTATGCAGCGACATCGATCTAGTCAAAAAGCTGCGTATTAGACGTTTGAGATGGTTAGGACATGTAGAACGAATGGACACCAACGCTCCGGCCCGCAGAGTCTTCGAATCTACCGCCGTGGGACGACGCAGTAGAGCGCGCACAATTTCATGGGGACCTCGACCAACTTGGAGTGCGCAACTGGAGGGAATTAGCTAAAGACCGAGCTAAATGGAGGGGCTTTTTGGTTGAGGCCTAGGTTCAAATGGAACTGTTGAGCCACCTAAGAAGTAAGTACTGTGGACCACGCATGCAAAGTCGCGGGCATCATCTATCTTATCTCAGCTGACGGCGGAACCGAAAAATATGTCTCCAACGTATAAGTAATTCATATAAGCAAGTTCATTTACGGAATGCTGTTCAAGATATGACTAAGTAATGCAAATGGACCTGCATTGTGCAGGCATGGAATTGCCTCCAGGCAAATTTATAAGTGTTGAAAGTAGACCCTGCTGCTTTTTTAAGTACATTTCGATTCTAGTCTTATTATCAACATTTTTTTCTGAGCCCCTCAACATTTTTGTCTAATACTCTCCCACACGTAGGCAAACAAAGTGCTTCCTTAAAATTTAAATAATTCAATTACGACGTCTAACCATATTAAGGAATGTCCTTCGCACTTTTTAACATAAAAGAAGTTTTGACAATTTTTCCCAAAGTTAATTAGAAAAGTTGTAGCACCCACAATTTTTGTGTCTTTTGTGTGAGTTTTCACACCCAAAGACCAGATCTAATTTGCAGAGGAGCCCAACGTCGTTCGAAAGCAATTTCCCCGGGTGATGACCCAAACTCAAAAGTCATTAATCTTTCTGTCTAAAAGCAGTCCATGCAGTCCAGACCAAGGGTGCTTGGCCTCTCTGTCACTAAGCGAATTCAATTAACGATGAAAAATTAGGAATCCAATCCAAACATTTAGTTGAATAGCCGCCCGCATTTGTTTTTCTTCTCTTTTTGTCGGACAATTTGATTCCAGTGAACTTATCTATGAATTGCATGAGACGTAGAGTGGCCAAGGCACGTACAATACCCATATGTGTAGTGTAGAGTCGACTTAAAGCTGTACACAGGATGCATTCATAAATCCATTATGGATGATAAAGGCGGGCGGGGGGGATTCAGACAGAAATAGCTTTGTTTCAATAATAACGGTCAGTTGGCACGCAACATTCCGGTACTTTGAGTATAGCTACACTGTGTAGCACTGTAACAGTAAGACAGTGAAGCCATTGAGGCAACACCCTCGCTTCGAGCAACTGGTAGAGAGGATTCTTTAATTGGAATTCGTTTGTTTTGAGTGCATGCATGAATAGAGGGGTGGCAGGGGGTGCTGAAACATATGGAATAGAGGCACCGACACAATGAAACGGGTGGTGAATAAATAATTGATCAGATAGAGTGCAAACAGTTTCATTGTGCTTGGGTTTCATTTATTTTATTATATTTCTAGTTCTACTGGATGAATTCTGCTTTGCTGGAGCAAGAGGTTGGTGGGATACAAATTTACAGAATACAAGTCAGATGAAGGCTAACCTTGTATTGTACAAATCCATTGATCGCCAATTTGGATCTTTAAATCACTGGATATAGCCAACACGATCGCCAAAGCAAAGTCCGCATTCGATATATTGTCCAAAATATGGCGAAGCAATGCAATCAGTTTGAACACCAAGATAAGACTGTTCCGCTCCAACGTTAAATCCGTGCTGTTATATGGTTGCAGCACGTGGAGAGTGACCACTACTATCACCAGAAAGCTGTAAACGTTCGTTAGTAAATGCTTACGCAACATCTTAGGTATTTTCTGACCCAATCTTATCTCTAACGAACACCTTTATGAGAGAACGGGTCAGGAACCAATAGGCACAACTATCCAATGACGGAAATGGCAGTGGATTGATCACACGTTCCGAAAGGGTAACAGTTCCATAGCGAACCATGCTATGCAATGGAACCCTTTAACTCAGGATGGCAGAAGACCTGGAGGTCCGAGGAGAACATGGCGCAGAACAGTCGAGATGGAGGCACGGCAGTTGGGGAAAAGTTGGGGAGAACTCAGACACATTGCCAGAAACCGTACATGATGGCGCGTAGGCGTAGTAGAGGCCCTAGGACCCACAAGGGGATACAGGACATAAGTAAAGTAAGTATGGGAGTAGTACGTGGAAGACGTGCTCCACTGTCATAAGTAAGCTGCTGTCTTTCGTGAATAAATATCTATGCAACATCCTTAGGATTTTCTGGTACAACCGCATCTCGGACCAACAGCTCTATATGAGAACGAACCAGGAACCTACTGACGTCACCATACGACGAAGAAAATGCCAGTGGATTGGTTACACCTTGCGGAGCGAAGAAAGTTCCATTGCCATAAAGGCCATGCAATGGAATCTGGTTACCCGATTAGGCAAAACAGCGGGTCATCGAAGAGACACATGGTGCACAATAGTTGAGAAGGAATCTCGGACTTTGGGGATGAGATAGAAAGAATTGAAATGCTTTGCAGAACTCTGAACACGATGGCGCGCAGGCGTTGTTGACGCCTTTTGCCCCTCAAGTGGTAACAGGACATAAGTAAGTAAGCATCCGAATGGTTCCAATCGTGGCTTGGGATAAGGTAAGGATGTACTTTCAGCCAGAGTCTACTTGCTCTCTCTTTATTGAAGATATAGTAGTAGATCTTTTGCCAGGAGGTGTAGAGTATGCGGGTCTGCTGATTACAGGCCTTGTTTTGCGGACGACGTAGTGCTTTTAGCGTACTCACCCGAATCTCTATAGCTTACTAGATAGATAGATTAGATTTTATTAAACATAATTCAAGGATTACAAAGTAAAAGTATTATGAAGGCTGGTGATAAAATCTGTTTCAGGACATGGCAGCGCCGTTAGCCTGAGTGGCAAATTTAATAATTCATTTAATTGTAGAAATTTATTCAATTCAATCGTAAAAAAAGAAAAAAAAAATTATATAAATAATAATAATATATAGAGAAATGAAGACTAAGTAGAGTAAAAGAGTTATTTAAAGAAAATTCAAATAAAAAGAGATTAACAAGGACACAAATCAGAAGGATTCATCAATAATTTGACTTCTATAAGCAGTTGCTTTTTTGCAGTACAGGAAAAGGTTTTTCCAGCCATAGCGCCCATTGAGTATGTCGATCAGCGTGTGCGGTTGCAACTCATTTGCGTTGAAAAAGGCTTTTCTCGTTTCTTTCAGGATAGGACATACGGCAATGAATTGAAGGATGTCTTCTCTGACTTGTAGGTTGCATAGAGAGCATACGATGGGAAGGTCGGGTCGATGTGGGAGGTAGGTTAGCTTTACCAGCTCTCCTCTAGCTTTAAATATAATAGAGATAAAGTCTGTTTCATGGTTGTCGTTGAAATAGTTTGAATCGCACAGGTTATATTCTAGCTGCTTGTAGTAGCTCCTATGGATTGATGATTTATTTGGCTTGCATTTCAAACTCGTTCCTGATCTTACAGTCAATGTCCTGTAGGAAATTATAGAGGATGATTTTCCACTCGCCAGAGTTATATGATTGAAGGACGAGGTTCACATTGTACTTCTGCGCAATTCTGTTCCATTCTCCAAAAAAAAGTGTATTGGAAGCCATTGCTCGAAAAGCAATTTGTTTTGGGATTCGATTATCTGGCAACGCCATGACCCTAAGGATGTAGTCGAAATGAATTCTTAGTGTTTTCAAAAACAGCGGTGACAAACCCGATTCCAGATAAAGCATGTAGTTCGGGGCGTTGAACGGCAGCCTGAATACTCTTTTCAAATAGTATCTTAACAGTTTTTCCACTATCTCGTATTCCTTAACTCCCCAGACTTGGGCGGCATAAAACATAACCGAACTTGCTGTGGCTGTAAACAATGTATATTTTACGGAGGAATTCAGGAGTTTGTTGTTTATACAGGAGCTCCATGTCGAGTTAAGGGCTATTTTCGCAGAAATTAGTCTGTCGTTGAGGTGATGTTGCATATTCAGGTTTGATCTTATTAATACACCCAGGTACTTGTATTCATTGACGATCTCGATGGGCTGACCTTCAAATGTCCATTTTTCAGTGCGAGAGTAGCGCCCAAAACCTCTTCTGAACAGCCTATGAATCATTTCCTGTAGTAGATTAGGAGAATCAGCGAGTAAAACTATATCGTCAGCATACATCGAGGTATTTATCTGTATACCGTTCCAAGAAACTCCTCCCTTTATAGAGGTCGGTAGATCATTGATGAATAGGATGAATTTTAAAGCGCTAAGAGTACAACCTTGTTTTACACCTGAGACTGTTGGAAACCAATCTGAGAGCAATTCACCGTTCCACACAGCTGAATCCGTACTTTCGTAGAGATCTTGTAATACGTGGCATATTTTTGATGATAATCCTAGCATAGACAGTTTGTAAAACAGCGCTCTTCTATCTACGGTATCGAATGCGGCCTTGAAGTCAACATAGAGAACATAGAGTTTTAATGCTCGATCAAGATAACTTTGCGCGATACTGGTAAGCGTGAAAATGTGGTCAACGGTGGAGTACTTTTTTCTAAATCCGGCTTGGAGCTCACTAAGCAGGTTTCTTTCTTCGACCCAGGAGGTCAGTCGCTTCAGTAGAACCAAAGAGAAGATTTTCATCGAAGCATTAAGGAATGTAATGCCTCTATAATTTTCGGGTTGATTAGGGTCGCCTTTTTTATAAAGTGGAAAGATTATTCCCTTACGAAAACTTTCGGGTACCTCACCACTTTGGAATATTTTGCTAAAGGCTCCAGTAAGATGAGTTATAAATTCAGTGGGGGCATACTTATATAGCTCATAGGGAATACGATTAAGTCCCGATGCTTTGTTGTTCTTGGTTTCCTTAATTACAGATGCAACCTCACTGACCGTGAACGGGACGTCAAGCAAATCATTTAAAAAAATAGGACGTGCGAATTGAAATTGTAGTAGGCTATCCATTCTTGGGTTAAGAAGAGTGTTGAAGTATTCTTTAAGGGTTTTCTTACAAATTGAACTTCCAATCGAGAATGTGCGATTATTTATTGCTTTTAACGTACTCCAAAATTCGGAGGATGTTCTCGCTGAGCCAACTTGGTTAATTAAAGCCTCATAGTACGCACGTTTCTTTTGCTTGCAGATAATTTTATATTTGACGTTGAATTCTACGTAACGATCCTTAAAAAGGGATTCATTGGATTTTCTAAAGAGATTCAGAAATTTGAAGACTTTTTTTCTTACGTTAAAACATTCACTGTCGAACCATTTATTTTTGGATGTAAATTTCCTTCTGGAGGGGTATTGGTTTGGGGCAGCATTTAAAATTAAAGCATCAAGTTGATCAACATCCGTTACGGAACTGGTATCCAACTGGGAAAGAGCGAGTAAAGGCCTTTGTTGGAAAGCATTGATTTGATATTCTTTGACTATAATTTTCGGAATTAATTGTATCTCACGAGTTCTTGAAGATTGAGAAGTGCTTAAAATCATGGACAATTCAAGCGGAAGATGGTCAGACAAAGTTATAGCTGCAACGTTGAAGTTGGAGATTTGTGATAGAAGAGAATTTGATGAGAAACAGTAATCGAATGTGGATGAACCTTGCCCCCCAATGAAGGTTAGTTCACCACACTCATCACCTTTGCTCCTTCTGTTGATTGCTGTAAGGTCATAATTATTGCAAAGTTCGAGTAGCTGTTTTCCTTTGCTATCTCGCTGTTTGTCTTTCGCGTTCCTGTTTATAAACAGGATTCTAGGAAGTTCTGCATCTTGTACCGCGCACACATTGATCAACACCGATCAACCTATAGCTTACTATAAACCGCTCTTCGAATACTACAAAATGTGGAATCTGGTGGTTAATTTGAATAAATCTCTACATTAGCACTGGATCAGGAGATGACACCATCTTTGCACGCCCCAATTAAGATAAAGAAAAACAAAAGCCAGGCCACGCTTAGTCACGCTGGTTGGGCTGCTAATTGGTTATTGTGCATTAGGCAGGCACGCCGCGAGGCTTGGAATTCCGTCCAATGACTTCTGTTTCAGCTGTATGGATGAAGAGGAGGAGGAATCACCATTTCAATTGATATGCGACTGCGAACCCCACAGGCGGATCAGTAGAAATGCGGTGAAGTGGGAGGGTTATGATCCCATATTTTCGGATCATAACCTCGCTGATAAAAGGAAGAAGAAGAAGATGCGACTGCCTAGCACTATCCTTAGCGAGAAAATAAAATCTTGGAGAATATTTCTATGACGAACTCACAGAAATTGCCGATTCAGATATCAACAGCATCTGGAAATTAATTCATCAAAATGGTTCCAAGATTAACAGAAATAACCTGCTCAGGTGGTAACACAATGGACCTCATTTAATATAAGTGAATCCTAACGACTACGGAGGATAATCACCTAACCTAACCGAATGTAGGGGCAAATGTTCAATTCAAACAATTCTTGAATAAATTCAAAACGTATCTACATCCAATCTAACGACTTATGCAAACATTCGTCTGGCTCTATTTGCTCTAAACAAAGCCCGCTAAGCCCACATTAGGTGCTAAGAAAACATCGGGTCTACCGCAGAAAATTAGTGTTTTTACTTAACACTCGACCCACCCAAAGCGTTAATCATCACCAGATCAGCTTAATTCATGGTCAAACTGTCCACGTTTCACTTATCGATGTTGTTATAGCTAAAATAAATCCCACTCAAATTGGCTGCCCAAACAATATACTATTTTCGCAAATATCAACAACCTTGCAGTCCAGCTTTCAAAAGAAAACAAAAAGTTGCTAGCATGTGCAAGAGACTCCAATGTCAAGAGTCTCAAATTCACCGAAAAATAAAAAACAAAATAAAATCAATTCAATTGAAAACTCGATACAAACATAAAAAGTATCTCAAAGGTCAGCAAGATACGAGTACAAACAGAAATCCAAATCCGCTGAGATCACCATCAAATGAAGCAATGAAACTTTGGACAACGGATACCATACTTTGTGCTGAGATTCGCGTATATACCCAGCCCAACCCAACCCATTCCACTCCTTCACCAAAGATATGGTAAACACCAGTCGAAGAAGAAAACGCTTGTGAGCCAACAGCCGCACACTCACCGGATGGTTTATCTCGATCTTTATGATTCTGGTGTCGCGCGCGCGATGGTAATTCGCATTCCAAAGCAGAGCGACTCCAAAAAAAAAAAATCAAAATCAGAGCAGTTCCATAAAAAAAACGGAACCAGTACGGCGGCATAACCTCTGCTTAGTGTGCTCCTTTGCAAGTGGGTGGCGGCAATGGTAGTGTTTTGAATTGCTGATTGCGCGCGTTGGAACTAAGAATTTTGCGAAAGACCGACCCGACCGCACTCTCAGTGCGTGTTGTTCTGTGAAAAATAAATCGAAATTGAGGAGGGTTTCCTTTTGCTTTTTGGAGGAATTTCATAAATTCTCCGATTTGAATGCGGATGAGGATGGGAATGTATCTGGGGATGGTCTCCCTCTCAATGTGGAGAGGAGCATGGTTTTAGAGTAGTTCGAGTGTTTTTCTTGTGGGATTTGCGGAATTTTAATGGCAGAATGAAATCTGATTTGATTAAACAGATACTCGTAGATACTTTCAAAGATACTTCAACTTTTTATACAAATTCACACTGGGTAGATCTTTGGAATCAATTAAGTGGAAATGTTTCTTTCGCATCTTGTTGACGATAGAAACCTAAAGTCAACGAGTTCCATTGTTGTTTTGTATCATCGAATAATAACCACAGGCTATTGTATCCTTATTATTCACTTTAAACATAAAAACATGGAAAAAACAATCTTAACACCAAAAGGTACGCAATGAAATCTGAAATTATTACATTCCGTGATATACTTTTAGGTGCTGGCAGTTGAATCCTGGCGTCAAAGCGGATGGTGTAAGAGCCTCATTTGACTAAAGTCGGTCATGTTGCTGGTGCAGTTCGAATAAAAAGAAAATATATTCAAACCTTAAGTAAAATCCATCGCCATTAGACATCGTCATGCGGAGAACAAGAGCAGGGTGATAACGATGGATACAGATGAGCTATTGTTAGGCAAGCATTCTCGGATTTTGGTAAACTTTCGCGAGAGGAGGGAAAGTAGAAAACGTGTTGGTGCTTTTTGAAATCGATGGATCTGAGAGTCGGACTCGAAACAAACATGCTCCCTAAGGACTAAAAGGACTGGAAATGAGGTCGTGAAATTTGTATCGCGCTGTAGTGCAGGACGAAGAGTGTTGATTCACTTCACTCTCGGAGGTAATAGAATAAGTTATCCATAGAATCTCCTCTTATAGAAGCGGGTTATAGCAATTGTGTATATAATTCGAAATTCGTATAAGATGACGGTAAGATATTTTGTACTTACAGTATGTAGAGAAGATATTAATAATTTTGTTGAACTTACCTGCAAAAGAGAAAGAGATTAACATTAACAAAATTTAAATAAAAAACTATTTATAGAATATTGAATATACGAGTATTGATATATGTAGCTGTGTAAGGAAGCTGAGAAAAGAAAAAGAGAGCCAATGAGCAGAGCATTGGGATGATATCCCCTAATTGAGACAGACCACATAGGTTGACCGCATGCCTTAATTGCGGGATCGATACAAGTGTAAACCGCCTAAAGCACGGTAAACAAAAATTAAGTGGCAACCAAAAAATGCTTACAAAACCAAAACGAAAGAAATTCTGGAGTGGAATCCTCTAAGGTGATAGTTGATAGTCACGCTTTTGACAGTCAAAATTGATGATCACACTTTGTTAGCTCTCCGTAAAATGATCGCAAAGCCACACAAAAACGAACGCAAAAAGGTGATGATGATCACGCTGATGGTCACCTTAGAGAGAGCAAAAGGGATGATTGTGATCATCAACAATCAACTATCACGTTAGAGGGTTCCACTCATGGGATGTTAAAACCAGAAAAGGAACAGAACTACCTAAGAGTTTGCGAGAATCGGCTTCGTATCTTGACAGCACGCTAACGGGTAACTGTAGACTTAAAGAGCACCTCAGGAAAGGGAATACAATGAAATGAACACTACATATTCTACAGGCGCTTCGCAGATACACCAGCATACCTTCTCATGGAATGCGAAGCACTAATCCACAAAGGAAGACATCATCTGGGAGCCTGTCTTCTTGCGGCGGATCGGCCTCCGCTGAATCCACTTCAGATACTCCAGTTGATCAAAGCAGTTGAAAGTGCTCTAAATCGATCAAGTCATCAACTAGAGCCTTAGTTTGATGGCACAATAGATCTACTAAAGGTCGGTGGGCGTGGATACGTAAGGAAGATCTTGCTATCTAGAGTGCTAAGCTCGGTCCTTCTATATGGTGCTTCAGTTTGGGCGGGGGCAGTCATAACGAAGAAAACAAGAAGAAAGCTCTCATCTGCGTACAAGCTCTGCGCAATTAGAACTATAAGCGGTTTCCAAACAATTTAGGACGAAGCGGATTGCGTTATAGCCGGTATGATCCACATCGACACTCTCGCCAACACGATCGAAATGGTTTACCTTAAGCGAACTGCGAACCGACAAGAAGAAGCCAGCGTTATCAGAAGGATAACAAAATAAGAACAGGTAACATCTGTAGTACTGTGGCAAGCCAGGTTGACTCACAAGCTGATCCCCCCTAGTGATAGGCGCATTCGAATGATATAATCAATTATAATCCATTCTTCCAATATCTCGAGACATCGTCTGAAATCATTCGAATGATCTACTATACGAGTACCTACTTCCTACGAAACAGCGGTAGTAGCAAAGAGAAATAGAACGAACAACCGGTTTTCTCTTGCATATGCACTCGATTCTGCTATGTTTCTGTTCTACGCGCCTTTAAAGTGAATCGAGTACCATGTTACTTGGATATACATCTCATATCTCGAATCGTGATATGAGTGGAATCGAGAACTTTTTTTTTGTGTATTCAACCACTTGGGGATGTTCGCATATGCATATAACACTCATATCTCGAATGATCATTCGAGAACCGAGGACTGAGACATGACAAATGAGACATGACTGGTGAGATATGAGGGTTTGAGATATGAGACACGAGTATTTGCGTTTGCTCTTTGCTTTCGTTCTTGGGTCTCGCTGCTTCGTAGGAAGTAGGTTAAGTATATCATTCGAATGATTTTAGACGAAGTCTCGATATATTTACCCTTCGCGCTCGTTCTCAGTTCTCGCTGCTTCGTAGAAAGTATGTATACGAAATCATTCGAATGATTTTAGACGATGTCTTGAGATAACACTCATATCTCGAATGACCATTCGATTATACAGATCACTCGAGTACTAATGTCTCGATTCTTTAAATCATTCGATTATGCCCATCACTAATCCCCACCATCGAGGTCTGGACGAAGAGACCATGCCGGAACTGCAAACTATCACTTTATACAGTTCCTCTCCGGGCATGGCGGCTATTGAAAAAATCTCCACAGATTTGGACACGATAGCCCGCCCTCCTGCTCAGGCGCTTTGCAGAGGAAAGAATGAACCTGCCGAGTGCAGAGCTTCTAATAAGTCATATGACGAGTTAGGGGGCGACTAGCTGGGATCTGTGAAATCAACGAAATACTGTGAGGAAGTTTGACGTCGGGCGGCTACAACCGCAATAGACCGCCAGAGTCTTTGCCCATCGAGTTTCTCCTAATCTTAATCTAAGTCCTATGTCACCAGCAGCAAATGCGGAAGACCAGTGGCAGCGTTGCCAACAAGCTATCAGAGATGCCGCCTCTGATGTACTGGGTTTCTTTCGGCCACCACAACGAAACCCCTGGTTTGATGAGGAATGCCGGCAAGCACATGCAGCTAAACAAGAGGCGTGCATATAAGGACCAGAGCTGCTTACGAGCTCTACGTGCGCTGGAGAAAAGAGGAACATCGACTTCTCAGAAAGAAGAAAAAGGAGCATGAGAAGCGCTCGATCAAGGAGATTGAGAGACTTTATTGCTGGAATGATGTTCGGAAATTTTACCAAAGGGTAAAAAGAACATGCCAGGGTTTCAAAGCCAGAACAGGAGCCTGCAGGGACGAAAATGGCAATATAGTAGTAGAATCGCAGTCGCTGCTGATGATATGGAAGGAACACTTCTGCAGACTGGTAAACGGCGATGATGACCGATATTCCGCTGTCAGGCAGAATGAGCCATTCAGCAGTGACGATGACAGTCAAGATTCCCGTCAACCCGATCAGAATGGAATGAAGATAGCGATATCTAAACTCAAATCCAACAAACCTGGTGCAGCCGACGGCCTTGCCGCTGAACTTTTTAAGGCAGGAGGAGATGAGTTGGTAAGGAGCATGCACCAGCTCATCCGTAAAATCTGGTCGGACGAAAGTATGCCAGGAAGTATGAATGGAACCTCGGCATCGGTTGCCCGATCCTGAAGAAAGGAGACCCCCTGAACTGTGCCAACTACAGAGGTATAAGTCTCATCAACATCGCATACAAGATCCTGTCTGCCGTATTATGTGAACGCCTAAAACCGATCGTCAACCATCTGATAGGTCCTTGTCAGTACTGTTTTAGGCCGGGAAAGTCCACCATTGACCAAATATTCACACTACGGCAAATCTTGGAAAAAACCCATGAATATAAAATCGATACGCACCACCTTTTCATCGATTTCAAAGTTGCCTATGATAGCGTGTATAGAGACGAGCTATACAGAGCCATGTCTAGTCTTGGCATCCCAGCCAAGCTCGTCCGTTTGTGCAGAATGACGATGAAGAACTCTCGCTGCTCCATCAAAGTCGGTAAGAACATCACCGAACCGTTCGATGTCGGGAAAGGTCTTAGACAAGGTGACGCGCTATCATGCGATCTCTTTAACATAGTACTTGAGAGAATTGTACGAAACTCACAAGCCAACCCCGGAGGTACAATCTTCTTCAAGTCTGTACAACTACTCGCTTATGCCGAAAGGTCTTAGACAAGGTGACGCGCTATCATGCGATCTCTTTAACATAGTACTTGAGAGAATTGTACGAAACTCACAAGCCAACCCCGGAGGTACAATCTTCTTCAAGTCTGTACAACTACTCGCTTATGCCGATGACATTGACATAATCGGAAGAACTCAGCGGGCAGTCAATGGGGCATTTACGAGTATTGAGATCGAGGCAGAAAAGATGCGTCTAGCGGTCAATGAAAGCAAAACAAAATATATGCTGTCTACAAAAAAGGACACCCAACATCGGCATCTTGGACAGAACGCCACAATAGACAGATACAATTTTGAGGTAGTAAAGGATTTTGTCTGCCTAGGCTCTATGGTCAGCTCCGCAAATGATATCAGTGGAGAGATCACACGGAGAATTACTCTTGCCAATCGTTGTTTTTATGGGCTAAAACGGCAATTGAGTAGCAAAGCCCTATCTCGAACTACTAAGGTAGGTAAGGTAAGGTTATAAGACATTAATCATCCCAGTCCTGCTGTATGGCGCAGAGGCATGGGCTTTGACAAAACCGGATGAGGATGCCCTTGGTTATTTCGAGAGAAAAGTTCTTCGAGCGATCTTTGGTCCCGTCTGCATAGACGGTGAGTGGAGGAGAAGGTACAATGCCGAACTATACGGCCTGTACAAGGACATCGACTTAGCCAGAAGAGTTCACATACAGCGACTAAGATGGCTGGGACATTTAGAGCGGATGGAGCCCAACCTTCCCGCTAAGAAAGTCTTCGAATCCACCCCGGACGGACGGCGCAGTAGAGGACGACCTCGCGGTAGGTGGCGCAAACAAGTGGAGGGGACCTCAACCAACTTGGCGTGCGCAACTGGAGGCAGCTGGCTCGTAACCGTGCTGGCTGGAGAGGTTTGTTGGTTGAGTCCCAGGTCCACCTCGGACTGTAGCGCCATCTAAGTAAGTAAGTAAGTAGTAGACAGAAGTTAGGTATATGTATTGTCTAGTCTCCAATCATCATCAAGTTGCAAGGAGCAGAATGTACTGAAATATAAGGGAAATCGGAACCGTCAATCCCACTAGTGGTAGGAGATTTGAAGCAGACATTTAGATGAGATTCAATTCTAGAATTCGCGATGGAGTTGGGTCCTAAAACGGATTATTCACATACAATGCATAGTTGGCTTCCTATACTGATGGACAGGTCTAGGTGTTAGCTGTTGCAAGATTTTATATGAGATTCACCCAAAATAAATTTGCTAACAACATCTCCCATAAATGTACAATCTAACACTCAACGCAAATTACTCGCCAGGATGACAAACCCTTGTCTGATTTCCCTCCAGAAATATTTGATGTCCTTCCAATTTACCGCATGAGATGTTTGTAAATTACTAGAGAGGCCAACGCTTTATTTTCTGATTAAAAAAACGAGGATGACTAACCGGAGATATTACCACTAAACAGAAAGACCGCAGAAAAAGAACATCCTTTTGCCATAATCCATCACCGTAAACATCCTTCCGCAAATATCCTGCGGCGGGGAGTATAAATAAAAAATAATAAAACTTGGCACGAGTGTGGAAATATCCTCCACAAATAGGTACTCCTAATTGAGTCTTTTTATCCTGTTAAGTCGCCGGGGGTTTCTTTTTTTTTTGTTCCTCTCAATGAGAGTGTTGATTTCGTTTTAATCAACAGCACTTAGCCTCGCGTGCTATATATATACGGCAGCACATATATTTCAGACAATTTGGGCGCAGCAACGCGTCGCAGAGACGAAAGGTATCCAATTTATATCCAGCGGATGTTAGATACATCGCACACGTACGAGTACCATACCACCGCACACCGAATGCGAAAATGGCTTTGCAAACTCCTATTTGGGGCAACGTAGGGTTCTTGTAATTCGATCCATGCGTCAATTGGAGACGCTGCCGTCGTCGTGTCGTCGCACACCCATAGAGAATGTTCTCGCGCTGCCTAATTTGGGATGTGGGGAGACATAAATGTATCTTTATTTATTTTTGCAATGGAAATTGTATTTGTATCTCTGCAATTGATGAGGCAACACATTCAGGCGTTCTTTGTGTGTCCACGAGTAATTTTTTCATTTCCGCCTTGGAATCATAGCGAAGCATTTATTAGTTAGCAGCAATGCTGGAGGCTACTCCATGAGGGTTGCATGCGGAAGAGACACAAACCACAATGTGTGCCGTGGTTAAGTGAATCACGGAATTGGGTCACAGAGTATCTGCTGGAGACTTGCAGCAACAAAAGAGTGGATGAATGGTGTCTGTAGAATAGGGGTGGGTAATTTGGTTAGAAATGTGGGGGTGTTTACTTGGAGCATGGATACTTGAGCATCCTTCTAACCAATGAAGGGTTCCTTTTTTTGCTATCTAATGTAACGAGTGTGTACATGCATATATGCTTTGCTGCCGAAGGGAGCTAAGAGGTATGACAAGGAGACACGAACGATGGCGTGCAGGCCAGAAGAATCAGGTCGCAAACTGTGGTTAGGTACAGATGAAGCATACATTGCCTTTCTAACTTATACAACAACCCCGATACAATAAATCTTAATTTTTTCATATCTGAGGGTAAGTCAGGTAGCCACTTGATAGGGATAAGAACTGCGGAAAATATCAAGCGATTTTAGCAGATAACTATGAGCAAAGATGAGAGCTTAAGGATGTACAAATAGTTTCAGGTGCTATCGATTGATGCCAGAAACTCGATAGACATGTCATCCAACAGGGACTCGCAGTGTCATGAAAATACATACGTTTTTCACATATGGATGTCGCCAAGAATGTGGGACTATAAAAGTGTGAGTAGCTGAGGGGTAGTACTCATGTAAGTGCTCAAGTTACTCAATCCTTTTTTATGACAGCAATGTACTCGTATTATGAAGTTTTCTGGATATTGAATTTCACGCGCGTATCTAATGTGATTTTTATGAACTGTGATATTGATCAATCGTCCTTGAGATACTTTTTATGTGGCAATAAAGATATGAGAGCAGATTGAATTGTTGACTTCAATAAAAAGCGATAAAAGGATATTGTCCTTCGGAATTTCTTATACGGCAAATGAAATGCAATATTTTTTACGCACTCGTAAAAGGAATGCCTAATGGTTGGATAAAAAGGCAGGGCAGGACTGCCATCCTGGAGCATATAATCGACCTTAGATTAATTAACAATGTGTCGCGAAGTATATCACACACCATGAAGATCGTTGAGCGAGTATAAGGTGGGTGACTGGGAAAAATATTACGACTATCTGATGATCAGTGCGGGTTGTCAACAGCAGATGCAATCCAAAGTATGAAGATCGTAATGGGAAAACATCGTGATTCCTTAAAGGATTTGCATATTGTATTGGTTGACTTTGAAAAGGCATTCGAGAGACAACCACGAGATCTGATATGGGTGGTTCCAGAAACCTATTTACAGATGATCATGGACATGTACAAAGGAGCAAAGACAAGAGTAAGATGCCCAGTTGGAGTAAGAGTTTGCAATCAAATTCGGGGTGCACCAGGGAAGCGTCCTAAGTCCTCTGCTCTTTGTTGCAGCCCTTGATTATCTGTTTGAAGGTAAAGTGATGGACCCCAAAGTACATCAATTATTCTTTACTGACGATGGAGTCATCATAAGTGAGAATTCTACGTCCCTGGAACGTGCACTTGATGTGTAGGTGGACGTTCTGGAGGGAAATAGGTATCGCATTAGTTCAAAAAAGACAGAGTACTTGTGCTGCCCGTTCTCTGATCCACTCAGGCCTATTCCAGACATTTATTTGAATGGAACAGTGCTTCCCAAGTGCGAAAAGTTCAAATATCTGGGATCTTGTGTGAACACTACTGCGAAGGCATAACACTGGCAGTAGCTTGGTCATATGGCTGAAAAAATGGTTCGCTCTGTTGATGATGATTTGCCTATGACATCGGTTATCGGGAAAAAAATACTGTGAATCAGAAGCAAAGACAAAAAAATAACAAAACTCTCCCCAGTCATTTGGACGCCACCCCCGGAGTTTCTCTGAAGCATAAATAACTGAGCTTCAACCCACTACACCAAAAATCGTTCTCTTTCTCTCTTTCTATCCTTTTCAACGCCCGCAACGTGTGATGACGACTACCATCATCGCTTAAGCGTAGGGTGGATGAAGTGGCGAGAAAACTCCGCTATCTTCTGTGACAGACAAATGCCACCTAAGTTGAAAGGAAGGCTCTACATCGCAGTTGTCCGTCCAGGGTTCACATACGGTTCACAAAGTTGGATGCTGTGCAAAAAGTATGAGAGTAAATTAACGGCAGTTGAGATGAAGATGCTTCGCATGACAGCACGATAGTTTCACTTATGTTACCAACAACAGCACGTAAGGGCCTAATTTCCTGGCAGGCTCATGGTAATAGGATTATGATGGCCAGGTTCTGGACTAGAGTAAGACGCGTCACCATCATACAGTGTTACGCCCCAACGAATAGTTCGTCTGAGGACGAAAAGGAGATCATCTACAATCTTTTAAGTGTCGTCTTCAACACAACACCAAATGGAGACATTGTCGTAGTGATGGGGGATTTGAATGCCAAGGTAGGCAACGACAACGAAGCGCTCAAACATGTAATCGAGAAGCATGGGCTAAGCAACCGCAATGACAACGGCGAAAGGTTTGTGGATTTCTGCAATGCCAACCGCCGTGTGATAGGTGGCACCATGTTTGAGCACAAGACCTACCACAAAGTCAGCTGGGTTTCCAATGACAGGCAAGCAACCTTCAATCAAATTGACCATTTTGTTGTCAGCCGCCGCTTTAGAAATAGTCTCCTGGACGTCCGAAACAGGCGGGGGGCAGATGTGGGGATAGTACGTGATCACCATCTTATGATATCTACTCTCCAGCGCCCACATCGGCTGAGCTTCTGCTTCCACTTATAGATAGAGCTTGGGAAGCTGAGAGCTTTCCTAACGAGTGGAAAAAGAGAATGATCGTCAAGCTTCCTAAGAAAGGAAATCTAATGGAGTGCGGAAACTGGAGGGGTATCTGCGTGCTGCCTGCAGTAGCTAAGATAATAGCTAAAGTCATCCTGGAGCGAATCAAACAACATCTCGAAGACATACTCGATGCCGAACAAGCTGGTTTCCGCTCTGGATCCTCCTGTGTCGACCACATCAACACCCTGCGGATTATCATCGAACAGTGCGTTGAATATCTATTTTTTATTTTTTGTGGGAATAGGAAACGCTCGACTGGAGCACTCAGACGCAACTGGTCCATTGTACTATTGAATATCGATCGCCACTCCACCTGCTGTTCATCGATTTTGAGAAGGCGTTCGATAGTGTCAACAGGAAGTTTTTTTGGGGTGCCTGTCGCAGGAGAGGTATCCCCGATAAACTAATAGCTATTATCAAAGCTACATATGAAGGGTCCAAGTGTCACGTTCTGCACAGAGGGAGGTTGTCTGTGAAATTCGAGATCAAAAGTGGGGTAAGACAAGGATGTATCCTTTCACCAATATTATTCCTATTGGTGATTAGCGATGTGCTTCGTCAACTGAAACATTGTGACTACGCTGACGATGTATGCTTACTCTCCCATAGAATTATGGACCTCCACTAAATGACAGCAGATGTGGAGAGGGAGGCAGGCGTCATCGGGCTGAAAATTATTACGGCAAAGACTAAAATTATCAGCTTGGAACTAACTCATCGGCTCAAGTATGCATTGCTGGACAACCGGTAGAGAGAGTAAAGGATTTCCAGTATCTTGGGAGTATTGTCTCCACCGATGGTGGAATCGAACTGGATATAGCCAACAGGATCGCCAAAGCAAAGTTGTCCAAAGTATGGGAAAGCAATGCAATCAGTTTGAACACCAAGTTAAGACTGTTCCACTCTAACGTTGAATCGGTGCTGTTATATGGTTGCAGCACGTGGAGAGTGACCACTACTATCACCAGAAAGCTGCAAACGTTTGTTAATAGGTGCCTGCGCAATATCTTAAGGATTTTCTGGCCCAATCTATCTCTAACGAACACCTTCACGCGAGACCGGGTCAGGAACCAATAGGCACAACCATCCAGCGACGGAAGTGTCAGTGGATTGGTCACACGTTCCGAAAGGGTAACAGTTCCATAGCGAGCCATGCTATGAAATGGAACACTTTAATTCAGGATGGCAGAAGACCTGGCGGTCCGAAGAGAACATGGCGCAGAACAGTCGAGAAGGAGGCACGGCAGTTGGGGAAAAGTTGGGGAGAACTCAGACACATTTCCAGAAACCGTACACGATAGCGCGTAGGCATAGTAGAGGCCCTAGAACCCACAAGGAGATACAGGACATAAGAAATAAGTAACGAGGAACAAAAAATCTGTCAACTCTGGCAGCTGAAAAAGAAGCTACAAAATGTCAAATCAGCTTCTGCGAAGAAATGCCTTGACTAGCGGTGCCGTAGGAGAACAACAGCGCAGAACAATAGAAGGTGTTTTTAAACACGTAACCTGGGAGAACCTGGGTACTCGCCCCTATAATAATACTATGGATGTATACGGCTATAGTTAGACCTATACTGACTTACGGCAATTTGGTATGGTGGCCAGCTGTCAACAAAACCAACAACTTAAGGGCTATCACCAAAGCGCGCATTGCCACTACCACTGCAATGAGGACAACCCCAACCGCAGGACTCGAGGCTATTCTCAACCTGCTACCGCTAGACATCTTTGTACGCACGTCAGCAGCCATTAATGTTGTGAGAATTAGCCAGTCAGCGAACTGGAAACCAAATAGAATAGGTCACTCGATGATCCTACTTGATTACTTTGGCCTCGTGCCCATAACGGAACACATGACGCCATATTAAGACTTTGTAAGGCCTTTTCCTACCACCTACCCTAGCAGGGAAGAATGGAAAAGTGGTCACATACCTAACGCTGAATCTATAGCCATCTATACACAAGGTTCAAAAATGAACACTGGTGTATGATCAGGCATTTTCTTCGACCCTATAGGTATGTCGAAATCCATACGACTTAGAGACCACAGCAGCGTCTTCCGAGCAGAGGTCTTAACAGTGGCAGCAGCCGCCCATGAGACCGCCAGAAGGTATCGAAGCTTGTGATGTGTTGTCGAGAAGAGCTCAGGGTTCTTGCAACACAGCACAAGGTATCGTTCTGCTGTGGTCGGAAAGACAGGAAATCTTTTTCCACCCTCGTGGACATTATCACGGGGCACAACACTCTGCGATACCACTTGAAGAAACTACGCCTGACGGAGGAGGAACTCTGTAGAGGCTGTGGTGACGAGGGAGTTTTTGATGACACTACACACTTCCTGTGCCACTGTCCGGGTATTCAACACTCCAGGAAAGAGTTCCTTGTTAAATATTTCTTCCAGGATCTCGAGGAGCTTTCCAGTGTTTCGATAGGAAAGATGCTGAACTTCACCAAATCATCAGGGCGGTTTGTATGCAGAAACGGAGTAAGCGATTGAGTTGGACAGTTTTTAGTTTCAATGGGTAAGGGATTACATTTTCCCCTATGGGTATCACAATGGGTCAAAACTGACCTGAGTGTGGCAGAGAGCTGACCTAACCTCAGCACGTAACCATACAGAAGCATGGGGTCGCACATGATTCGTAGCACGGGCTACAAGTATCCATACAAAATTTCACCCCTATCTGCGCATACAAAAAAAGAAATCGGTTGTGTACACTCGTTCATTGAGTCATCCACCAAATAAATCCACAAAAAATTATAAAAATAAAAATAGACAACGTCCGCGCCCAGACACGTTTAATGGAAAATTAAACTTTTTTTTTAAAGTAAACATTGTTGTGCGCTCCTGCGCTAATTTTGCCAATTTTGCTGCTCCTCTCCTTTGCATTTAATCCACAACCCACAGAGCAGGGTATTCCACTGAAAAACTACGATCGATGAAAACGGTGCCACGAGTGGGTGCATGATGAGATGCATCACACAAAACACACCCTTAACAGTGCATGAACACCCCCGCACAAAATGGGGTTGAGTGGGTGCTGTTGTACACTCTTATTTCCAAAAACAAAAAAAAAAAAAAAAGTATCCTGCACCAACGTAAACAGTCTCCCTCCATCCTTCGTTATTGTGCGGCGGCATTGTTCTTTCAGTAGTGTTGTGGGGGCAGGCCAACAACAACACATGCTTCGATGTTATGGCTATTATTACACCCTCACGGGGGTTACATGTAATCTGTCATAATAAACTTGTACCAAGGGTGGTTGGAGGTTGGTAAACACAACAAGACAGCGTTTCTCTCTCGTTGTCATTGACAGTGCGAAGCCATTCCATGACAAATTTCATTGCTGATTCGGAGAAAAATCCCCATACACGGTTTATGGTTCAGAAAACGAAGTCAAAAAAAAAAAGTTCATGTTTACGTAAGGGAATCGAAGCGCAGCGATGATTTGAATTGACAGGAAGACACAAAGAGACGAACTTGTCTTTTCATGGAGTGGAAATCCGAAAACTGTCAAGCGCCACCATCACGGAGGAATGCTGGCGTGAATAATAGCCTGGCATGCATCAAGAGTGTTCTTCTCTAAATGAACTCATGTAAGATGATGATTAAGTTGAGTCAAGTAGAGCAGGACAAAGTGGGTGGATTTAAGTCGCATATAAGCTTCAATAAATTGCTTGCAACGTGACGCATTTGGCGGTGATTTGGCCAACCACTTTCACTGAGTATTTTCATTTCATTTATGCAGCTGCGGTACCTAAGTACTGATGCTCCATAGATTTTTACTAACTTTGTAAATTCACAAGCTATGAATATAGACGGACAGTTAGGAAACCCAAGAAAAGCAAATTGGGAGGTATTCAAGGAAACCCTAGACAGTAATCTGGAGCATATCGATCATAGGAGGGCTCCAGCACACTATCTAGAGTTACAAAATGCGGTAGAGGGCATTAGTAACGCAATTACAAACGCGTTCGAAACGAGCTGTCCCATAAGCAACAGAAAGGGTGGGAAAGATGTGCCATGGTGGAGCAGCAATCTGAGAAAATTAAGTTCTGATGCACGCAAGTTGTTTAACAGAGCAAAGTGTAATGGAGATTGGCAAAGCTACAGGGTGGCACTTACAACAAACTACAATAAAAAGCTATGAAGGGCGAAAAAGGAAAGCTTCAGGAAATTCTGTGAAACAATCACCTGCACTCCTGCTGCAGCTAGACTACATAAAGCCTTAGCAAGGGTTGAGGGAATGCCAAAATCAATTAAACAACCAGATGGCCGTTTCACTGAAGATGAGGACCAAAGAGCACTATTGCTCTTAGAAACTCACTTCCCCGGAAGTTCGCTGAACATCTGTGAAGGGAGCAAGGCCAACATAACCAAACCTCGGAAAGAAGATTGGGAGCTCGCAGGGGTTATCTGTTCCAGAACGAGAATCAAGTGGGTAATCAGCTCCTTTCAGCCTTTTAAGTCACCAGCCTGGATAGTATTATACCAGCCCTATTGCAAGGAGGGCAACAGAAACTACTACCACACCCAGTTTGAATAACAAAAAAAGTAGTCTTGAATTGGGATATATTCTAAACCAGTGGAGACGAGCGGAAGTTGTGTTTATACCAAAAAATGGGAAAGAAAGACCCAACACAGCCGAAGCCATACAGACCGATCAGCCTAAAATCGTTTCTTCTCAATACAATGGAGAAAGCTATGGATAACCACCTAAGAGAGGATGTACTCTATACATCCCCACTTCATTACCTTACTTACTTACTTAGGTGGCGCTACAGTTCGGGGTGAACCTGGGCCTCAACCAACAAGCCTCTCCATTTAGCTCGGTCTTTAGCTAATTGCCTCCAGTTGCGCACTCCAAGTTGGTCGAGGTCCCCTTGAACTTGTGCGCGCCACCTACGGCGATGATTCCCTCTACTGCGTCGTCCCTCCGGGTTAGATTCGAAGACTCTGCGGGCCGGAGCGTTGGTGTCCATTCGCTCTACATGTCCTAGCCATCTCAGACGTCCAATACGCAGTTTTTTGACTAGGTCGATGTCGCTGTACAGCTCGTATAGTTCGTGATTGAATCTTCTCCTCCAAAACCCGTCAACACAAACGGGACCGAAAATCTTACGAAGAATTTTTCTCTCGAAGCGACCAAGGATATCTTCATCCTCTTTTAATAAAGTCCATGTTTCAGCGCCGTAAAGTAGGACTGGGATGATCGGGGTCCTATATAGAGTCTCCTTCGTAGTTCGAGACAGGGCTTTACTGTTGAATTGCCTTATAAGCCCAAAAAAACAGCAATTGGCAAGAGTTATTCTTCGATTGATTTCTGCGCTGATTTAGTTAGAAGAATTTATAGCAGAGCCAAGGTAGACAAAGTCCCTTACTACCTGGAAGTTATAGCTGCCCACGGTGACGTTTTGTCCAATTCGTCGGTGTTGGTTTTCCCTTCTAGTTGACAGCATATACTTGGTTTTGCCCTCGTTTATCGCCAAACCCATTTTGGCCGCTTCCGCCTCAATGCTTGCAAAAGCACCGGTGACAGCCCGCTGAGATCTTCCGATAATGTCTATATCGTCGGCGTATGCAAGCAGTTGTACAGACTTGTAATAGATTGTGCCTCCGGTGTTGGCTTGTGAGTTCCGCACAATCCGTTCAAGTACAATATTGAAGAAGTCACATGACAGCGCGTCACCTTATCTAAAACCTTTTTTGACATCAAAGGTCTCGGTGAGGTCATTACCGACCTTGATGGAGCAGCGAGCGTTCTCCATCGTCATCCTGCACATATGAACAAGTTTGGCAGGGATGTCAAAACCAGACATGGGTCTATAAAGCTCTTCTCTATAGATGCTGTCATAGGCGGCCTTGAAATCGATAAAGAGGTGGTGAGTATCGATTTGGAATTCTTGGGTTTTCTCCAGGATCTGCCGAAGTGTGAAGATTTGATCGATGGTGGACTTTCCTGGCCTGAAACCGCACTGATAGGGTCCAATCAGGCTGTTGATTAAGGGTTTCAGGCGTTCACACAATATCGCAGAAAAGATCTTGTATGCGATGTTGAGGAGACTGATGCCTCTATAATTGGCGCAGTTGAGGGGGTCTCCTTTCTTGTGGAGAATTACCGTCAGCATGCATATAGAGCGGGCAGATCCACTGAAACGGCTCTATACCAGGTGACGGAAACCACTCAAAGTGCTCTTGAAACAAAAGAGTTAGAACTCTGCGCCTTCCTAGACATCAAAGGGAGCCCTATTAAACGAGCCCTGCATAGAAAAGGAGCTAGCAGACGGATCCATCTAAGTGGATGTGCGAGTTGCTAATAACAAGATCAGTAGAAACTCAAACATCACGTAGAATTATCAAGGTCAACACAACAAGAGGGTGCCCACAAGGATGAGTGTTGTCTCCTCTAATGTGAAGTCTTGTTGTGGATGAACGACTTGATATGTTTAAAAATCTTGGAATTGATTGTCAAGTTTATGCTGATGACATTGTATTGATTGCCAGGGGGAATTTGAAGAAACCCTATGTGATATTATACAAAGGGGTCTAATAGTAACTCAAGAATGGTGGAACACGGATGGGCTCGATATAAACCCGGCTAAAACCGTAATAGTACCGTTCACGAGAAAAAGAAAACTTAAACTGAAGGCAATTCGACTGTCGGGCACGATACTGACACCGGTAAAGGAAGTGAAGTACCTGGGACTACACCTAGATAGTAAACTCACGTAGGAAAAGCACATGGAGAAGATATCCAAAAAGGCTACTTGAGCTCTAATGATATGCAGGAGCCTAGGGGGTAATTGTTGTGGATTTAGTCCAAACATTCTAAGATGGATGTGTATTGCCATTGTGAGGCCAATGATCACTTATGGAGCGATAGCATGGACAAAGGGAACTAGTCTAGTCACAACGAGGGAGACACTCACTAAAGTGCAAAGAGTTGCTTGCCTCTGCATCACAGGGACCATGAGAACATGTTCAACTGCAGCCATGGAAGAACTCCTAGAGCTAACACCGCTCCATCTCATAGTGGAGAAAAATGCAAAGCGGATGATCCTAAGGATGGCAAAAGAAGGCATTGGAAGGGAGAAATGCGTTGGTTCGAGGGAATACGATCCACTTCTCAAGAACTTCCCCCTCTGGCAGTTCCTAGGGACGACGATAGTATCAGAAAATTTAACTTTGGGAACCACTTTCGTATAAAGTTAAGTAACAAGAAAGAGTGGAGCAACGAATCTACGACATACGAACCTGGGAGCCACACATCAAACTTATTAACAAAGTGCAAAGAGCTTGTTACGGTAAATTTTTACCGCAACAAGAAACGCCCTGTGCATCTTTTACTCCCTCTTTTTACCCTGTTCCTGTAACATTCTGGGAAAGTGGAGGGCAGCCATGGGTCCATCAGCCATAGGCCCATTTCCCCAGCATCTTGCAAGAACAACCATTTAGGTATCTCCAGATGACCCGAAGAAACGGACGGTTCTTCTAGCGGGAAGGAGGCGAGTGACCAGCGTATGATCACCGGAAAGAGTGAGCGGACCGCCCGGACGAATTTCCCCCCCCCACACACACACACACACGTAAAGAGACGAACCGGTACGAGATGCAACACAAATACAATCATCGACCTAGACGGAGGTCACAAGATAGTCACATTACGAGCACAACATACTAAACACGAGATACAATACATCACAACCGCGATACACCTGCGAGAGGAGGGGACGTGGTGTCCCAGACTTAAACCCAACAACAGCGTGTACGCATTACACATCACCAACATGACCAAAACGCATTGAACACCAACAACGGATGAATCAACAACACGTATCATCGGAGAGGGCGAGGGGCCCAGATCATCAACAATTCTACACACATACAACACCAACACCATAACACCCAATGCGTACTGTAACACAACATCAACGACAACATCGACAACATGAACACATCAAACACATTAAAACAAGACAAGCGGCAGCCCACGAACAACGGATGGTTCGGATGGAACCCATCAATGGCCGAGAGCCCACCCTAACCGTCGACTTCTTGTGTGGAGTGGCACGTTAAGGGCTCGTCCCTAGTCCCCAAATCTGCGCGAAATTCTACCGGGTAGATTAGATTAATCGCGTATTTTAAATCGTACTCCTTGTTTTATTTTCTTCCAGTATGATAATTTTGTTGAGCGCAGAATGGCGTTTTAGGGCCTGTCCTGTAGCTAGTCAGGTCACTTCTTTCCTTCTTTTAGTATTGGTGGGAGGAAACCCACGGTAGTAAATTTTAATTGCTAATCTTCTTTCACTATGTCGATTTTCACAAATTGTTTAAAGAAACAGAGCGGATGGGGAAGAAAAGCCAAAGTCGGGCGAATTCGAGCCAGCGGAATGTGGATGAGATTTGAGAGCGGAATAGCGACGGTTCAAGAGCGGTTGCATACTTACGCAAATAAGCGGAGTAATGCACAGCAAGCTGCTCTTGAGACCAATAGCTGAATGTGCGGGGATTCATGTATGTGTACGTGAAAGGCTCGAAGCTCGACTAGGCCTAGTATTCAGCGGGAGACCACTTCTTGGTTGACCATCAAAGTTAGCAGAGGTTTTCTGAGAGACGATTTTTTGGGAAAGCGAACAAAGAGTGGAACTCGATATAGTGCTAGTTGGTGAAGTGATTAAAGTGATTAAGAGAAAAGGAACATTTAAAAACAAGGAGTGAAGGGAGTGAAGGAAGTGACCAGGAGGAACGGACGAGGACAAGAGGAATTATTTTTTTTCTGGAAGAAGGTCGGTAGCCAGAGCGGGGCACCGATTAGGAAGAGCCTAGAACAAGGAGGGACGCAGGATAAACAGATAAGTTTGAGTTTGATTTTAAATTTTTTTTTTCTCCGTTAAAATTTGCGCGCGTTTCGGTTAGGAAACATTTTGAATTTTGCGTAACCCGGTAGGATTCGGTCCCGTATAAATTTCCCGGTGAAAGCGGGACTCGCGACCCGTAACTTCTTTTCGGTTTGAGTTGTTCGGGACTTGCCGTAACGGGCCACTCCTACGGCGATAATTTTCTTTTTGCGTTGGGATCTTTTTTCCTCCCTGAGGTTTTTTTCTGATCCCAGTAATTTTATAATCCAATCCTTTGTTTCTTCCCTTTAATTTTTTCTTTCAATAAATCGCTCGCTCCGAAGGAGTGATTATAACGTAGTACGAAATTGCTTTTGTTTTTTTCTTTCATTTCTTGCAAACAAATATTTTCAGCACCCCCCCCATAGGTTTCGAAATCTCCCTCCGAAAAGATTTCGTGGCGCCCGTAGTACCGAAATCCTTTTCGGTACAACTATAACAATTTTTCTTTTACCTTTTTTTTTTACGCGCATCTCTAGATTTTTTAAATCGAACCACCCTAGCTGAGCAGCCGGTGAGCGACAGCATTGACGTGCTGTGTGTTGTTGCACTTTTTTTTTGTTCGCCCTTTTTGCCATTTCGTTTTCCGATCGCAAAAGCGATCGGTCGTGTCCCTTTTTGCGCTCGTTTTTTTTCTCTTCTTTAATTAAGTGTAGCAAGTCGGCTACTTTTGTTTCCATTGACCCGCGGTTTAATTCTCCCTCCCCCTGAAAAAAGTGCGCAATGGCGGCCATGAGAACATGTCCAACAGAAGCCTAGAACGTAATACTGAACCTTTTACCACTCGATCTTCATATCATGTATTTATCATCAGACTAAGAGAAACAGGATGCTGGTGCATCAATCCTGATGGTTACAACCTGAGTCTGTTACCACGGGATCTGGTAGCTAATCTAACCAATTACATAACTCCCAAAGCGAATTTCAGAAATGACGTCACGGTCAGATTCCCAACCAGGGCGGAGTGGGAATTAGGCGTAGCGACAAACGAGTTGGAAACAAACACCGACAGCTTAAAAATGAACTGTGGGGTAGGGGCGGGGCTATTCTCGGATTCCCTTAACTTTTCCATGTTTTACCGGCTTCCTGATTCGTGCAGCGTCTTCCAAGCGAAAGTTCTTGTTATACGTGAGGTTTGTCGCCTACTCAAGCAAACCTCTATACCCCTAAGCCCCATAGCCATCCTCATTGACAAACATGCCGCTATCAAGGCTATTGTATCTGCCACTACAACCTCCAAGCTAGTAGAACAGCGCAAAGATAAACTCGCATCGCTGGAGCTTCGGTTCAAGATCAGGCTCCTTTGGGTGCCGGGTCACAGCAATCTTGAGGGTACTGAGCGAACTGATGAACTAGCAAGGCGGGTATATGCCCTTGATAGTTCCCTTGCAGAGGCGGTGAACGTCCCGTTGGGCATCCTTAAGGGTAGAATCTTTGCGTGCTATCTATTTAAGGCTGATAGTAGATGGCAGGCGGTGCGGAACTGTGTCATATCCAAACAAACGTGGCGCAAATACTCCTGGGATAAAACACAAGAACTAGTAAACAGAAACCGTCTGGATATTGCAAGTGTTCTGACAATCAGCACTGGCCACTGGCCCATCGGGGCTCATGCGGCCAGAATAAGCATTGCGTTTAATGCACATTGTCGCAGCTGCAGGAATACTAACGAGAAAGAAACAATCCTTCACTTCTTTTGCAAGTGCCCGGCTCTTAGCAGGGCCAGACACCGCACACTAGGTAAACCCTAAGCATTGAGGACATTATCAGTTTCATCAATGTAACGGGGTGGATTTGAGCAATCCCCACTCCTTTTCCGATCCCATTTAGTTAACGCCCGTTTTTGCATCCGTTAGGTTACTTGAGTTGTGGTACTAAAGCGGTGCTTTTGCGCTAATTATGCTTAAGCTTGGTCGGCTGACACAACCACTTCTACCTACCTACCTTCGCATACGCCAAAATAAAAGGAATTCATTTCTTCAGCTGCTATGCACCACAAAGCCTGAGCATGGAGGAATACGAACAGATGCTGGAAAGCCTTGTAGCCGAGGTTAGAGGAAAAACACCAGCCGTTGTAGCCGGATACTTAAATGCATGGGCAGTCTAGTGGATTAGCACCATTACAAATAGAAGAAGCGAGGCACTGCTAGAAGCATTTGCTAGCCTCGATCTAGTGTTACTAAACCGAGGTAACAAGCACACTTTCGACAACGGCGGAGCGCGCTCCTTTATCGATTTGACGTTCGCCAGCAGAGCCATAGTAAAGATGATGGAATGGCAAGTCTCAGACCTGTACACAAACAGCGACCACCAGGCCATCATATTCGAAACAGAAGAACAACACCGATGGCAGCACCGCAAACCCCATCCAAAAGTACAAAAGCTGGGATGGAAAATAAAAGACGTACACACCAAAATGTTCGAGTACATGCTAAGCAACATGGACATAGCAAGAGGCACAGCAGAAGAACAGACTAAAGAAGTCACTAGGTCCTTATCCCGAGGATGCGACGCAGCCATGTCATGGAAGGGAAACGGAAATGGAAGAATACCTGTGTACCGGTGAAATGACGACATTGCCAATACGCGAGCAGAATGTCACAGAATGCGGAGATGTCAGCAGAGAGCCCGAGGTAGAGGCACACAGGACTATGAGGTACTGAGAAAACAGTTCTAGAGGAAGAGATCACAACTCCGTAAGCTGATAAAAAAAGAGCAAAGCCGAACTCAAAGAGGAGTTACAACACAATCCATGGGGAGGCGCGTATCAAATAGTCATGAAAGAATTAAAGAATGGCACGGCAGGTGCACCAACTTGTCCGAATATCATGCACTCACTTGTCTGCGCTCTTTTCCCGAGGAAAGATGGATTCACCCTACCACAAGGAGGAGCGAAAGAAACAGAGACAATACCAGCAGTCACCATAGAGGAAGTTTTAGAAGCCGCGGCAACAATAAAGAGCAACAAGACACCGGGAATGGATGGTATCCCGAATTTTGTGCCACGAGTAAAAGGAGCTATCAAAGCAAGACCAGAGATCTTCACACACCTCTATGCGACATGCCTAGCGAAAGGCAATTTTCCACTACAGTGGAAAAGACAACGGCTAGTCCTCATCCCAAAGGGAAACAAACCACCTGAACAACCGTCGTCATACAAGCCGTTGTGCATGCTTGACACACTGGGAAAAGTGCTAGAAAAAAAAAAATATGCACAAGGCTAGAGCCATACACGGAAAGAGACTCGGGGCTCTCTACTCGGCAGTACGGCTTAAGAAAGAAACGAAGCACCATAGGGGCGATAAAGGTAGTATGCGACATTGCGCGGGAAGCTATCGCAGGGCAAAGATAGCTAGGAGGAAGAAAGCAGTATTGCGCCGTCGTAACTCTCGACGTCAAAAACGCATTCAACTCAGACAGCTGGAGCTGCATAGTTAGAGCGCTAAGCAACCTGCATATACCTTACTATCTGCTGAGAATAATAGGCAGTTACTTCGGCGAGAGAACCCTTCATTATGACATGGAAGAGGGGCCTAGGCCGTACAAAATCACGGGACGACTTCCCCAAGGGTCAGTGCTAGGCTCAGTCCAGTGGAATACAATGTACGATGGCATACTAAGAACGCCAAGGCCGAGCGGAGTTGAAATCATCGGCTATGCTGATGACATTGCAGTAATCGTCGTAGCAAAAACGCTTGAGCAAGTGTCCGAAAACTGCAACCAAACAATAAGGGACTTGAAGGCATGGCTACAGGTCAGCCAGATTAAAAGACGGAAGCAGTGCTAATAAGTAGCAGAACAAAGGTAGAACATCTCACTGTACATGTCGGTGAGCAAACCATCGAGTCACGTCCACGCATCAAGTATCTGGGAGTGTTGCTGGACCACATGCTAAACTTCAAAGAGTACCTAACGTGAAGGCACTGTGAAGGCAAAATCCAGAACGCGGAACATGTTTTGATGGAATGTCGGATGTATACGACGACCAGAAGCACATTCGAGAGAGAAACCGGAGGGCTAATAACATTCATGCTGACGACGAATGAAGCCTGGAACACAGCAAACGAAATCATCACTAGCATGATGCAGCAACTACCCCTGGAGGAACGAGCAGCAGCGAGAAGTGAGGATCCCACAAATCTGGAAGTTGAAAAAAACAAAAGGATTGAATGTTTGCACAAATACTTAATAAAGTAGAAACAGAACGACATGCTAACCAGCCCCGCGAAGTAGTACCTAACGGTAGACCCGCGGGGAGAATGGTAGTAATGGTATTACAGGATGTGGATTAGTACGTAGGCGGCGCACTCCTGGCATCGATTATTTGGGCTTGCGAATCATGCGTGCTAGCAGCCCGAGCTTTTAGTATCTTTAAAAGATTACCGCATCCCTAGGCGCATCAAAAAAAAAAAAAAACCTACCTATACGAGCTGTACAGCGACATCGACATCGACCTAGTCAAAAAAAACTGCGTATTGTATGTTTGAGATGGCTAGGACATATAGAGCGAATGGACACCAACGCTCCGGATCGCAGTTTTCGAATGCAACGCAGAGGGACGACGCAGTAGAGGGCCTTCTTGCGGTAGGTGGCGTATACAAGTTCGAGGGGACTTCAGCCAATTTGGACTGCGCAACTGGAGGCAATTAGCTAAAGACCGAGCTAAATGGAGAGGCTTGTAGGTTGAGGCACAGGTGCACCCAAAACTGTAGCCTCACCTAAGTAAGTAAGTAAAGGCAGCACTGGGTTGACTTATGTAAATCGTTTAGTAAATATTTTTTCTGTGTAGCATCTAAGTTTACAAATTAAATGTTTAAAAACAAATCTATTTCTTCATAGGTTCCTTGCTCCGACCTCGAGACTATAACCAATTTCCTTTCACACCGTCTGTCTGCTTATTTATTTGGGTCGCCAGAGTGTTTAGTAGTAAAACTCGTTGCACGAAAACAATTTTCTTCATCCTCCCATTTGCAGACAGCTTATCTCAAAAACTGTGGGCTGCTGCTGGCGAATTTATTAGAAAATTGCTTTTCATTTTCTATTTTTATATAATTCCCATTTGCGCCGTGCACATACTCGCACTGTCGTCTGCGTGAGAAACTACACACAGACGACAGCCTCCAACAAACCGGAGAAGAATGCGCGACTCATTTACTTTGTGGAGGCGCAACAGGCCCCAAGCGCACATTGTAAACATTAATTGAGGCAAAAATTAAAGAAAATTTCAATAAAAAAAAAATATAAATGATGTCATCGTGAGATTATCATTGAAAATTGGTTGCCCGCTTTGTCGACACGACTTACAATCAAATTGGCGGCGTTGAGAAGAGACCATATGACGTGATTCGAGTTGACAATGCCTTTTGTAAGGCCAATAGTTCGGTTTTATTTTGATCGGGTTTACATAAAAATATGTCTCCTTTCCTTTTATCTACTCGTACATAAGTGTTAGATAATGTTTTCAACGATCGTCGCAAGGGCAGTAAATTAATTGAAAAATTGAACAAATTACTTCAACTGATTACGATTTTATTGCGCATTTCATTCGTAGAAGGTGACCAGTTTATTTCGCTGCATTTATGTACATATATGGGAGATATCTGTATATAGATGGCGATGTCCAAGGGAGGAAATAAAATTAAAAAAAAAAACTAAAACAATAAACAAGTTGATTAGGCAAATATTACATGAGAATAAAACATAGAAACACACGCAACAAACAATTTAAGAGAGAAATATCTGTTTTCTATGTTTTGTATTTCGCTCTGCCGCCAAACTAGAAGTTGAAAATACAAGGGAATAACACGAAAATATCAAGAGAAACCCAGCAAACCAGAAACTAAAGAGAAATCAGAAAGAAAAAAACTAAATCTCTCTTTATTTCTCATAATTTGTTGAATTTTTCTATGTTTTGACATTTCTCCTTGATGAATGAAAGAAATATCGACGATCATAAGCGCGATCATATGTTTACACGTTACACTTGTCGCTTTGATAAGATATTAAACGCAGAACGATACATAAACAAATTAAATTCTGTGTAGCTAATGGCAGATGACTTAATAATTTTTGATGATTTATTAATTTTTAATTTTGCGCGGCGTTGTGTGGCATCTTTGGAAATAGGAAAAATAAATAGAATTCTACTTTTAGATATTGCAGCCGTAAAATACGCCCCCGTGATGATGTGGTAGGTATTTGCATTTTGCTTTGATTGTTTGTTTATACTTTTTGTGGATCTGTGAATATCATGTTTTTTCGAAGTTTTGTGTTTTCTTTTGAACAAAATTTGATGACGGAAATATACCTAGCGTGGGATAAATAATTCCTTTATACATTTTCAGACTGTAAATTCCGTAAAAAGCAAACGTCGATTAGTAATTACAAATGTTTATTGTATCTGGACTTGTAGGTAGTGCCATATGTTGTTTTCCAATGAAGAATAGGCATATTTTTCGAGAGCTCGGGTCGCTTACCCACTAAACTGCGCCAGCTACAGATGTATAAGTCTTCTAAGATCGCTCTAGCTTCATAAATGCGATTCGCGAGGAGGTTTTTGACCTCACCCTCGCTAGTCCATTTATTTCTAATTTTATTGAAAATTGGCACGTATCAGATGAGGCCTCTCTGTCAGACCATCAGCACATCAGGTTTGACATACCTGGGTAACTCTCATATGTCTCTAATAGATACGATCCCAAATCTACGGATTGGTATCGCTATCGTGAACTAGTGTTCTCAAAAAAAGATATGCTTCTCACATCGATCCAGTCCATAGAAGACATGGATGAAGCTGCATACCAGTTTAACAATATACTGCTTGATTCCTACCACGACAGGTGTGTCCCAAAGACACATGTTTTCAAACGCAAAGTGCCTTGGTGGAATGACCAACTGGCGGAATTTAGGAAGAAAGTCAGAAAACTCTTCAACTCTGCAAAGCGAACGAAGAAGTCGGACGAATACAGGTTTGCTCTCACAGAATACAATCTAGTATTGAGACGATCTAAGCGAGCTGTTTGTAGGAAATGCTCATTGACATGCCTACAGCGGCACGAATCTATAAATACCTCGAAAACGATCATGTCAACTGTGTAGGGTTCCTGAAGAAGAATGACGGAAGCTACACGACGGACCCTGTGGATACAATTAGAACCTTACTTCAGGTACATTTCCCAGGCTAGTCTCTTAACACATCTCATGTGTACTCGAACACATTTAACCACAGGGTTTATGTGTACAGTAGAGTTAATAGTTTATCTGGAAAAATATTCAGTCCAGAAAAAGTTGAATGGGCGGTAGGCACATTCAAACCTTTTAAAGCCCCCGGCGGTGACGGTCTGTTTCCAGCACTTCTCCAAAAGTCAATTGACCTCATCCTGCCGGGGCTGACAGCTTTATTTAGAGCCAGATACAATTGGGGATATATACCACCCACCTGGAGGCAGGTTAATGTGGTTTTCAGCCCCAAACCGGGCAATAGGCCTAACGAGTTGCCTAAATCATACAGAACTATAAGTCTAACATCATTCGTCCTTAAGACAATGGAGAGACTCATAGATATCCATATTAGAGACCGGTTAGAGCTGTCTAACCCTCTGCACTCGAATCTGTACGCATACAGGAAAGGCAAATCTACAGTAGGTGCCCTTCACTATCTCGTCAAAAGACAGAGGGAACACTCAGTTCAAGGGAGATAGCCTTGTGTGGTTTTCTTGACATCGAGGACGCGTTCGATAACACTGGTTACGACTCGATCGCAAGGGCGATCAGTAGCAGAGGTATCGGAGAATCGACCAACCAATGGATCAGGGCCATGCTGGTAAGTCGATTCATTACTTCCTCCTCTGGGGGAGTGTCGGTGTCTATAACTGCAGCCAAAGGCTGTCTTCAAGGAGGAGATCTTTCCCCCCTGTTATGGTCTATAGTCATCGACAACTTGTTAGCAGATCTTCACAGATCAGGCTACACCACCGCCGGTTATGCTAATGACTTGGCGGTTTTTATCAGAGGTAAACACAGCACGACAATTTCCAACGTCATGCAAAGTGCAATACCTCAAGTTGTAGAATGGTGTAATGGTGAGCAGGTCAAATGGTAGTGCATGCGATCATATGAAAACACAAGCGTTTTCATTCAGCTGAGGCCTACCAACTCCTACTCTCAACCTCCACGCGGTGACAGCCGGGTGCCTAGTACCTTAATCCAAGAAGTGGGTAACCAACCCCGTTTGGCGGATTCTTGGTGGCAGCAGGTGAAAGAGGGGGGGAAGAGTGCTTTCCCACTAGAGCACTTCTTCCTGTTCCAGGCGGCAGCGGAAGAATTCTCTAGACGGAGTCAACGGTGGCGTCTATAGTTCCAGTTAGGTTGAATTTAGTGAATACCTTGCCCGAGCTGCTTCGACGTATTCGGATCACAGGTCGGTAAGGAATTTCCAATGTTGGTCAGGACCTTGGAATACAGATGGTGGCGGAGGAGCCCTTAATGGGCCAACGCCAGCGCTCATACTCCCGTAGTGGACTACTGACACCGGTGTACCCGACCCCTCGTCCTATGGGTATAACTAAAGGAACTGGCCCTCCAGGTTGTGGGTTGTGCCGTCGGGGTACCTTCCCTACCACGTAAAAAACCTACTGCCTCCGGAACAACCAAGAGCCTTGGATATGGATGATTTAACAGATGACGACCCCAGCAAACGAAATAAGGACAACGACCTTCGGATCTGTACGTGGAATGTTCTGTCTCTTAACAGACCAAGTGCAGCCGAACAACTAGCAGAGGCCCTAGAGTGCTATAAAGCAGATATTACCGCCATCCAGGAAGTGCGAGAAGGGCCGGGCAAAAAGAGAATGAAAAACTGTGACACCTACTACGCTGATGGACGTCTTTGGTAGAGCAGTCGGTAAGCATAGCCTACACGACACCACGTCTAATAACGGACTAAGGCTAATTGATTTCACTGTGGACCGAAACGTAACCATAGCAAGCACATGGTTTCCTCATCTTAATATTTATAAGCAGACATGGAGGTCCAATGATGATCTAACAATCAACTAAAATAATCATACTGTGATCGGCGCAAGACATGCCTCCAGTATTCTGGATGTCCGGACCCTCCGAGCGGCCAACACAGACTACGATCATTACCTCGTCGCAGCCAAGGTAAGAATGCGGATATCCCAAACTGAGCAACAAAGAAGAATCACTGCGAGCAGATTTAAGGTCGAAAAGCTAGAATCGCAAGAGACTGCCAGAGTCTTCGCTGAACGCGTATCCCGAAATCTCTCAATCAACCCTATGTCGCCAGCACCAAGTGCCGAAGATCAGTGGCATCGCTGCCAACATGCCACCAGAAACGCCGGGACTGATGTTCGTCCACCACCTGGTTTGACGAAGAATTACAGTCGGTGCTGAGAATATGATTATATAAGATCTTTTCTGCGATATTGTGTGAACGCCCGAAACCTTTTATCAACAGCCTGATTGGCCCCTATCAGTGCGGTTTAAGGCCAGGAAAATCTACCATCGATCAAATCTTCACACTTCGGCAGATCCTGGACAAAAACCCAAGAAGTCCAAATCGATACTCACCATCTCTTTATCGATTTCAAGGCCGCTTATGACAGTATCTATAGAGAAGAGCATGTCTAGTTTTGACATCCCTGCCGAACTTGTCAGTCTGCGTAGGATGACGATAGAGAATGCTCGCTGCTCCATCAAGGTCGGTAATCACCTCATCGAGACCTTCGATGTTAAAAAAGGTTTTAGACGAGGTGACGCGCTGTCATGTGACTTCTTTAATATATTACTTGAATGGATTGTGCGGAACTCACAAGCCGACACCAGAGGTACAATCTATCAAAAGTCCGTACAACTGCTTATATACGCCGACGATATTGACATAATTGGAAGAACTCAGCGAGCTGTCACCGATGAGTTTGCAAGCATTGAAGTAGAAGCGGCCAAAATGGGTTTAGCGACAAACGAAGGCAAAACCAAGTATATGCTGTCAGCATTAACACCGACGAATTGGACAAAACGTCACAGTGGTTAGCTATAACTTCCAAGTAGTAAAGGACTTTGTCTACCTTGGCTCTGCAATAAACTCTGAAAACGACATCAGCGCAGAAATCAGCGAATAACTCTTGCTGTTTTTTTTGAGCTTATAAGGCGAATGGACACCAATGCTCCGGCCCGCAGAATCTTCGAATCTAATCCGGAGGGACGACGCCGTAGAGGGCCTCCTCGCCGTAGGTGGCGCGCACAAGTTCAAGGGGACCTACACCAACTTGGAGTGCGCAACTGGAGGCAATTAGCTAAAGACCGAGCTAAATGGAGAGGCTTGTTGGTTGAGGCCCAGGTTTACCCCGAACTGTAGCGCTACCTAAGTAAGTAAGTAAGAACCTATAAACTTTACTATACGAAGGACAAAGTGGAAGTGGATTGGACGCACCCTACGTCGCGAAGACAAGTCCATTGGGAAATATGCCAATCACTGGAATCCGCTCATTCAGACAGGCAGGCACAATAGCCGTACGCCCTAGGCAATCGTGGCGCAGAACAGTTGAGGAGGAATCGAGCTCTTTAGGAATGAGTTGGAGGCAGCTCAAACGCGTTGCAGAAATCCAAACAAGATGGCGCGAAGCCGTGGTTGACGCCCTATGACCCCGAGGGGTTAAAGGATCTAAGCAAAAACAAACAAAACAACACGCAATACTTATGTTGCAACTGATATTTGTAAGCATAAAATATGTGAGCTTGCGGACATAAAATATCCATCGCAGCTAATCAAACCCGTATCCATTTATCTTCTATCTTTTATAGCTTTCCACATGACCTATTTATGAATAGAGTCTTTTTTATGTGCTATACAAAACATGTAATTAAATTTGACCCATTCACACAAAACCTATTTAAAAAAAAAGCCTAAAACAGTGCGAATATGTTTTTCTGGTTTTTATTCGTATCTATTACTACTATCGCGCTGAGCTCATCTTTCGTACTTTTTCAGTTTTTTTTTTTAATTGGAAGGCATTTTGATTTCGAGGCATTTTAATTGTTATTTTTTTTCTGTTTCTGTTCTTAAAAAAAAACATACAGACGTCATAAACGCAATGAATGGCTGCAAAGTTTCAGAGTTGAGGCTTTATTCTGGGAATGGGTTACACACAATAGTACATACGTTGCACGTTCACTACCATAACTTCAAAAGTGGTAACAGAACAGAAATGGGCCACAATAATTCAGCAAACAATCACATACTCGTACGAGTATAACTGAACTTTTTGCTTTTTAGAATTTTGCTCCATAAAGTACGAGTAGTTAAAAACTTTTTCTTTTTTTTTTTTCTGACGAAAAAGTTGCAAAGTGATAAATTTGTATAATGACGTTGTGTGGTTTGCACTTTGAGTGCTTTAGACCCCAACATTGTCATTTAAAGTGAATTCTGAACAACTTACTTTCAGGACAGATATAAACATTTGAATTGACTACGAGGTGAGTGCTGTAGATACGAGTGGTCGTGTGTTATAAGATTTTTATTGATTTTACCCAATTTTGAAAATGCCGGCTTAATAGTTGCAATACCTGCGGGTGAGGCGTTCTCTGGCGCCTTTTATGAGAAAATAAATAATAAAGCGAAATAGCTCAGGAAAGCCGGTACACCACCTAGTCAATTGTTAAGACATTCCTTTCTTTCTTTTGACGAGAACAATTATAGTTAATGTCCCGACCTAAGTGTGTAGTAAAATGAAATGACAGATTCGTTGTGGCAGACTTCGCACGCCATACGAGTACCTCTGATGATGTTACGACCTGCTCGTTTAAGAAGACTAATTAGCGACGCGACTACTGATTGTTGTCGACTATTATTGTCGATTGATAGATAGGGATTGTATTGAGTGAGAAATGTTGTAACCATAGACGTTATTGCGTAATTTTATTGCTGTCCGTCAACCGATACAGACGCTCGATAGCACACGACTTTTATTTGAGAATTACAACTCATTCAGGTGAACCCAACGGGTGGATCAGTAGAACTTCAGTGAAATGGTAGGGTCATGATCCCTTGTTTTCAGGTTATAACCTCGCCGAAATCGCATCATCACCTCCTCGCGGTGCCCGCTGGATAGCTATTTGATAGTGAACTAACGATGAGCGTATGCTGAGTCTGACGATATATGTGCAGCTGAAACTCAGACCTGCGTAAGCACATCTGGGTGAACTTCAGCGCGCATATGTTTAACTGGACGAGGCATCTCTTGTTGACCTGATTGGCTGAAATATGCGTCTCAGAAGTCTAGCAAGAGCTCCTCAGAAGGAGGACGTGTGGCGGATGAATTCTCTCGATGGAATCAACGGTGACGTCTACAGACCAGCGGATACTTTACCGGAGCTACTTCAACATATTTGGAGCTGAGGTCTGTAAGGATTTTCAATACTACGCCAGAGTATTGAAAAAGAGATGGTGGCGGATAAACCCTTAATGGGCCAACGGCAGCGCTTATATCCCCGAAGTGGGTTACTGACATCGGTGCATCTGGCCCCTCGTCCTAGGGGTTGCAAAAAACAAGGATCTGGTCCTCCAGGTTGGGGGTTGTGCCGCCGGGTTAACTTCCCTACAACGTAAAAAACCTGCGGTTACGAAGCAACGAACAGCCTCGGATACGGATGATTTGACTGCTGACGACCCAAGCAAACGTAAAAAGGACAACGATCTTCGTGTCTGCACATGGAATGTTAGGTCCCTCTACAACTCACGTGCAGCCGAACAACTTGCGGAGGCCCTAGTGTCTCAAAGCAGACATTACCGCCATTCAAGAAGTGCGATGGGATGGGCCGGGCAAAAGGAGTATGAAAAACTGCGATATCTACTATGGCGATTGCTACAGACAAAAAGGACAGCGTCTATTCGGGTGCGGATTTGTCATTGGAGGCAGACTTAGACAAGAAGTCTTGAGTTTCCGGCATGTGAACGAGCGCCTCATGACTATCCGTATCAAGGCTAAATTTGCAAACATAAGCCTAATATGCGTTCACGCCCCTCACGAGGAGAAGGACGACGCGTCAAAGGATGACTTCTACCAGCTCTTGGAAAAGACGTATGAGCAATGCCCCAGCCACGACGTTAAAATTATCCTAGGCGACTTTAACGCAAAGCTAGGAAGAGAGGAAGTCTTTAGTAGCGTGGTCGGAAAGCACAGCCTGCACGACATCACATCCGGCAACGGACTCAGGCTAATCGACTTTACGGCGAGGCGAAACTTTGTCGTAGCTAGTACGCGGTTCCCACGTCTCGATATTCACAAAGGAACATGGCTCTCCTTTGATCGAAAAATCGTCAACCGATCGATCACACTGCGACGTAAGGCACTCTTCCAATATTCTGGTTGTCCGGATTTTCCGGGGACTCGGATCACTATCTGGTTGTAGCCAAAGTACGGGTGCGGATATCCAAAACGGAGCGAAATACAAATATTTGGCGCAACGGCTCTTTAAAGTGCCAGGGCCTAGCTTCTCGCAACCACTCATGTTGTGTGCGTTATATTTTTCACACGAATGGAAGGGACCGACAGTTTAATGCCGACTCCGAACGGCGATTTGAGAAGCTTTTTCGTGACAACAATACTCTCGGATGGTTGTCAGACGCTCGCGAGAGAGAACGGAGCGAAATCAACGAAATATTGTGAGTGTGAGGAAGTTTGACGTCGGGCGGCTACAATCGCAAGAGACCGCCAGAATCTTTGCCGATCGAGTTTCTTTAAATCTTAATGTAAGTCCTATACCGCCAACAGCAAATGCGGAAGACCAGTGGCAGCGTTGCCAACAAGCCATCAGAGATGCCGTCTCTGATGTACTGGGTTTCTCCCGCCCACCACAACGAAACCCCTGGTTTGATGAGTAATGCCGGCAAGCACATGCAGTTAAACAACAGGCGTACAAAGCGGCGCTGCATAGAATGACTAGAGCTGTTTACGAGCTCTACGTGCGCAGGAGAAAAGAGTAACATCGACTTCTCAGAAAGAAGAAAAAGGAGCATGAGAAGCGCTCGATCGAGGAGATTGAGAGACTTTATTGCAGGAATAATGCTGGAAAATTTTACCAAAAGGTAAAAAGAACATGCCAGGGTTTCAAAGCCAGAACATAAGCCTGCAGGGACGAAAATGGCAACATAGTAGTAGAATAATAGTCGGTGCTGGGGATATGGAAGGAAGACTTCTGCAGACTGTTAAACGGCGATGATGACCAATATTCCGCTGTTAGGCGAAATGAGCCATTCAACAGTGACGATGACAGTCAAGATTCCCAGCAACCCGATCAGAATGAAGTGAAGATAGCGATATCAAAACTCAAATCCAACAAAGCTGCTGGAGCCGACGGCCTTGCCGCTGAACTTTTCAAGGCAGGAGGAGATGAGTTGGTAAGGAGCATGCACCAGGTCATCTGTAAAATCTGGTCGGACGAAAGTATGCCCGATGAATGGAACCTCGGCATCGTTTGACCGATCCTAAAGAAAGGAGACCCTCTGAACTGCGCCAACTACAGAGGTATAAGTCTCCTAAATATCGCATATAAGATCCTGTCTGCCGTACTATGTGAACGCCTAAAACCGATCGTCAACAACCTGATAGGTCCTTATCAGTGCGGTTTCAGGCCTGGAAAGTCCACCATTGACCAAATATTTACACTACGGCAGATCTTGGAAAAAACCCATGAATATAAAATCGATACGCACCACCTCTTCATCGATTTCAAAGTTGCCTACGATAGAGTGTACAGGGACGAGTTATACAGAGCCATGTCTAGTTTTGCATCCCTGCCAAGCTCGTCCGTTTGTGCAGAATGACGATGGAAAACTCTCGCTGCTTCATCAAAGTTGGTAAGAACAGCACCGAACCGTTCGATGTCAGGAAAGGTCTTAGACAAGGCGACGCGCTATTATGCGATCTCTTTAACATAGTACTTGAGAAAATTGTACGAAACTCTCAAGCCAACACCGGAGGTACAATCTTTTACAAGTCTGTACAACTACTCGCTTATGCCGATGACATTGACATAATCGGAAGAACTCAGCGGGCAGTCAATGGGGCATTTACGAGTATTGAGACCGAGGCAGCAAAGATGGGTCTAGCGTTCAAAGAAAGCAAAACAAAATATATGCTGTCTACAAAAAAGGACACCCAACATCGGCGTCTTGGACAGAACGCCACAATTTTGTCTACCTAGGCTCTATGCTGAACTCCGCAAATGACATCAGTAGGGAGATCGCACGAAGAACTTCTCTTGTCTATCGTTGGTTCTATGGGCTAAGACGGCAATTGAGTAGCAAAGCCCTATCTCAAACTACTAAGGTAACTCTTTATAAGACACTCATCATCCCAGTCCTGCTGTATGGCGCTGAGGCATGGGCTTTGACAAAACCGGATGAGGATGCCCTTGGTTATTTCGAGAGAAAAGTTCTTCGAGCAATCTTTGGTCCCGTCTGCATAGACGATGAGTGGAGGAGAAGGTACAATGCCCAACTATACGGCCTGCCATGCTTTACGCACAGGTATAAGCCTATTAAAGCCACTAAATGTATAACGGGTGGGCCATCTAATGATTTCTTTTTAAATCATAGGTTATTTTGACACTGACAGCTGTTTCCCGCTCGAAATCTTGACAGAAAGTCAGTATCATACCTCCGCGGAACGAAATGAATCGCTTTACGCTTGAACAACATTGGGAAATATTGAAAACTTATTTCCAAAGTGAGTGCTGTGTAGCCCAAAGAGTGCGTTTTTGAAAAGAAGTTTTGGCCGAAATGAAGCACCTACCGCGCCTGCTGTACGCAAGTTTGTGCAAAAAGTTCGTTAGACTGGTATGCTAGTGGACAACACTCATGGTCCCCGCCGTCGTACGGTGCGCACAGACGAGAATGTGGCTGCTGTAGCCGAGAGTGTGAGACTCAATTCACGAACATCAACTCGTCATCGATCTCAACAGCTCAACAGCTCAACATTTCACGCACTAGCCTGAGGAGAATTCTGCACAAAGATCTGAGATTATTCGCTTACAAGGTCCAATTGATTCAGCAATTGAAAGCGCACGACAATCCGCTTCGTTATCGCTTCGCAGTTTGGGCCTTAGAGCAGTTTGAATTGGACAACGATTTTGGGCGAAAAATCATCTTTTCTGACGAGGCACATTTTCATCTCGGCGGCTACGTTAACAAACAAAATTGCCGCATCTGGGGCTCGGAAAACCCGCACGTTATTGTCAAGAAGTCAATGCATCCACAGAGAGTGACAGTTTGGTGCGGATTGTGGAGTGGTGGCATCATTGGACCATTTTTCTTCGAAAATGAAGCTGGGAACAACGTTTCGGTCAACGGTAGGCGTTACAGAGCCATGTTCACGACTTTTTTTTACTAAAATTGAAGACATGGATTTGGACGACCTCTGGTTCATGCAGAATGGCGCGCCATGCCACATTCGGTCTTTTGCGCACCAAATTCCCAAATCGTGTTATCAGCCGTCTTGGCGATGTCAATTGGCCGTCTCGGAGCTGCGATTTGACATTTTTGGACTTTTTTTTTGTGGGGAACCGTGAAGGACCGATGTTATGCCAACAATCCGGAAACGATTCAAGCACTTAAGGCCAATATCTTCCAAGCAATTCGTGAGCTACAGCCCGAAACCATCAACAAGGTCTTGGAAAATTGGAGCGATAGAATGCGCTACTGCGGGGCCAGCCGAGGCAGCCACTTGAACGACGTTGTGCTCCATAATTAATGGGAATGTTTGTTCTTACTAGTAAGGCCATAATACATAAAAAAAAATTAATTTTGTTCATTTTATTGCATTTTTAAAAAGAAACTTGTAGTTGGCCCACCCTGTACATAAGAAATGTGATCGGCGATAACACTGATCAACACCATTTTTTGTCGTTAATTAAATTATACATTTTACTTATCTAAATAGAACGACAAAATGTATACTTGACATTGGTTACTGACAGTTTATCGCGTAGGGGTATTATAACTACCTTCACTAAAAAACTAACGATAACTATGTTTAAATATACGATGTACCTATAACTATATAAGGGAAGGGAAGTTGAAGGGAAGGCTCTACACCGCAGTTGTTCGTCCAGCGCTCACATACGGTTCACAATGTTGGACGATGTATAGAACGTATGAGAGTAAATTAACGGCAGCTGAGATGAAGATGCTTCGCATGACAGCAGGAGTGACAGAGCTTGATCAAATAAGAAGTTCGAAGATCCGTGGAAGCCTTTACTTCAAGAAAACCATCTTATGAAAGATAGAGCGCGACCGGCTCAGCTGGATTGCCACGTTCAAAGAAGAGATCATTTGAACTCTGTTAAAAAGGCAATATCAATGAACGTTCCAAGGACATCGCGATGTAGGAAAGGCAGGCCTATAAACGCTTGGATCACACAAATGCGATGACATCGGCATTTCAGTGGCCTCAGTAACCGAGTGATCCAAAATCGGTAGGCCTGCCGATATTCTCTGAGGTCAAATAGGCGAACCCCACAGGCGGATCAGTAGAAATGCGATGAAGTAGAAGGGGTTATGATCCCTTATTTTCGGATCATAACCTCGCCGATAAAAGGAAGAAGAAGAAGAAGAAGAATGGATGATTCGTATTAGCGAAATATTAGGATTAAAGTTGGTTTGGATCAGCGAGACATTACTGTACCTGGTGTTCACATGGAAGTCAGTTTTGTTGCATTTCAAGTTTTGAACAAATTTAGAAACTAAATGAAAAATCGTGCGAAACAAGATTATCATTTCAACATATTTTATATATTTTTTTTTTTCAGGAATAATCGCACAAATTCGCATGGAAAATCCACTAAACCAGAATAAACAATCGGCCAAACGTGTTTTCCAATTATTTTCCAAAAATAACTGAAAAATCTATGCGAAATTTGTTGATGCCAAAAAATCAAGGTCAGACGTACATATGTATAATGACTGACAAACTGTTTGTGGACTGTAATGATTATCGCCATCTCCCTGTATAAACTTTGTTTGAGTAAGATGGAATTTATCTCACTCTATAGGCACCGATTCAGGTGGCGAAAGTTAGAACGCGATCACAAACATACGACTTCTGTACCAGTACAAGTAGATCAGACATCATCTCGACAAACAATCAGCAACTCAGTGAGAATGGATGAATGCGAGCACTCGCACTTGCCAGTTTGAAGTAGAAACTCCACAGCAAATAGTTATTGGCAGAATTTACTTACTTAGGTGAAGAGCTTAGATTCAAAAAAGACATACGATGATGTCTTGCTTTAGAAGATGAGAACTAGATGTGAGTAGGAAAGTGAAAATTATGTGGGTGTGTAGCTAGATAGTGGACTAACTTGGAACTTTCATGTAGAAGATAAAATCCAGAAGGCAAAACGGGTGCTTCATCAATGCAAACGGGTAAATTCGATAACATTAGCCTAATATGTGCTCACACCCCTCACGAGAAAATGGACGACGCGACGAAGGATGACTTTTACCAGCACTTGGACAAGACGCATGAACATTGAACAAGGCACTAGCCATGACGTTAAATTTGTCATAGGTGATTTGAACGCAAAGCTAGGAAAAGAGGACGTCTTTAGTAGCGTGATTGGAAAGCACATCCGACAACGGATTGAGGCTAGTCGACCTTACGGCGGAACGAAACGTTGTCATAGCTAGTACGCGATTCCCACGTCTCGATATTCACAAGGGGACATGGCTATCTTCTGATCGAAAAACCGTCAACCAAATCGATCACACTGCGACGTAAGGCAATCTTCCAATATTCTGGGTGTCAGGATTTTCCGAGGACTCGGATCACTATCTGGTTGTAGCCAAGGTACGAGTACGGATATCTAGAACGGAGCGAAATCAACGAAATATTGTGAGTGTGAGGAAGTTTGACGTCGTATGGCTACAATCGCAAGGGACTGCCAGAGCCTTTGCCGATCGAGTTTCTTTTAATTTTAATCTAAGCCCTATGCCGGCAGCAGTAAATGCGGAAAAGAAGTCGTAGTATTGCCAACAAGCCATCAGAGATGCCGCCTCTGATGTACTGTGTTTCTCTCGACCACCACAGTGAAACTCCTGGTTTGATGAGGAATGCCGGTAAGCACATGCAGGAGAACAAGACGCTGCATAGAAAGACTAGAGTTGCTTGCGAGCTCTATGAACGGAGGAGAAAAGAGGAACATCGACTTCTCAGAAAGAAGATAACGGAGCATGAAAAGCGCTCCATCGAGGAGATTGAGAGGCTTTATTGCAGGAATGATGAATGTTTTACCAAAAGGTAAAAAGAACATGCCAGGGTTTCAAAGCCAGAACAGGAGCCTGTAGGGACGAAAATGGTTACATAGTAGTAGAATCGCAGACGGTGCTGAGGATATGGAAGGAATATTTCTGCAGACTTTTAAGCGGCGACGATGACCAATATTCCGCTGCCAGGCAGAATGAGCCATTCAACAGCGACGATGATAGTCAATACTCCCGTCAACCCGATCAGAATGAAGTGAGGATAGCGATATCTAAACTCAAATTCAAGAATGCTCGATAAGTGGAAGCTCAGCATCGTTTGTCCGATCCTGAAGAAAGGAGACCCTCTGAACTACGGCAACTACAGAGGTATAAGTCTTCTCAACATTGCACATAAGATCTTGTCTGCCGTACTATGTGAACGCCTAAAACAGATCTTCAACAACCCGATAGGTCCTTATCAGTGCGGTTTCAGGCCGGGAAACTCCACCATTGACCAAATATTCACACTACGGCAAATCTTGAAAAAGACTCATGATGTAAAATCGATACGCACCACCTCTTCATCGATTTCAAAGTTGCCTATGATAGCGTGTATAGAGACGAGCTATACAGAGCCATGTCTAGCCTGGGCATCCCTGCCAAGCTTGTCCGTGTGTGCAGGATGTCGATGGAGAACTATCGCTGCTACATCAAAGTCGAAAGGAACACCACTAAACCGTTCGACGCCAGAAAAGGTCTTAGACAAGGCGACGCGTTATCACGTGATCTCTTCAACATAATACTTGAAAGAGTTGTACGAAGCTCACAAGTCAACACCGGAGGTACTCGCCTACGCCAATGGCAATGATCGTCAGAATCGGACGTCGTGATCGTCAAAAATCGGATGAGGATGCCCTTGGTTACTACGAGAGAAAAGTTCTTCGAGTGATCTTTGGTCCCGTCTGCATAGACGGCGAGTGGAGAAGGTAAAATGCCGGAATATACAGCCTACACAAGGACATCGGCTTAGCCAGAAGATGTCCGTCTTTGAGTCTTTGTTTGAGTTTATAATTGAAAATAACCTTATTGTAGCGAATAGAGGTAACGAACCTACTTTTGTAGTAAAGAACAGGCAAGAAGTTATAGATGTAACTTTAGCCAGTAACTCGAGTACCCTAACTATTGACAAGTGGAACGTGATCCTACTCTAACCACAAAATGATCGAATTCCCCGTGGGAAACAACTATGACTCGCCCAAACCTTACAGGAACCCCAGGAAAACCAATTAAGATCTCTTAAACAACGAGGTGAGGAAAGGTGTCAGATCCCTGCAGGATAGTAACTGGCTCGGACCTGCCGACATCGACCGCAAGGCAGAGGATATTATATCCATCTTTAATGAAGCCTATGTCAAAGCATGTCCAGAAACCAAACGAAAAGATAAAAAATCACCACCATGGTGGTCGTCTCAACTAGCTAGAATTAGGACAGTAACTAAACACCTTCTAAATGTGGCAAAAAGTCCAATGCTAGAAGCGGACTGGGAACAATATAAGTCCAGTCAGAGAAATTTCAAAAACGAGACACAGAAGGCCAAACGCCACTCTTGGCAGCACTTCTGTAATAAAATCAAGGGTACGACAGAATCTGCGAGACTGAGGAAAATTCTATCCAGGGAATCAAAAACTCTTGGATCCCTCAAGGAACCCGACGGAAGGTGGACTGAATCCTGTGCAGAGTCACTTAGGTCCCTGCTAAAAGCGCACTTTCCGGGTTGTACGACCCATCCAGATAATAACATCATATCCAACAGTAGTTTTGTAACGGAAACTCCGACGGATCTTATCACAGAGGAAAGAATTGAGTGGGCAATCGGATCATTCTCTCCCTTTAAATCCCCAGGACCCGACGGGATTATCCCGATCATGCTACAGAAAACAATAACCACAATCATCCCTGTACTTAAAGAACTGCACCTCAACAGCCTCATTTGGGGGTATATACCTAGATCATGGAAAGGGGTCAAAGTGGTCTTCATACCCAAGGCCGGTAAGGCAAGCCACACTACTGCGAAGGACTTTAGGCCAACTCGCCTTACCTCCTTTGTCCTAAAGACCTTTGAAAGACTAGCTGACGTATACATCCGTAGTAAACTACGCCCAGGTGACATACCCCAGCGCAGCACGCATATACGAAAGGAAAAACCGTAGCGCTGCACTGTGTTGTCGGCTCAATAGAAAAATCACTGAAAAACAAAGAATATACACTAGCCGCTTTCCTGGACATTGAAGGAGCCTTCAACAATGTCAAAACGGACGCGGTCAATAGAAATCTAACGAACCTTAATATTAACAATTCCGTGATAAAATGGATCGTCAATATGTGAAAGGAAAGACATATCAAAGTTGAACTCGGAGGTACAAAGCTTGAAGTCTATGCCTCAAGAGGCACCCCTCAAGGAGGGGTTATATCCCCACTGCTGTGGGTAATTGTCCTGAACGAAGTCCTTCTTAAACTGAGAAACAGCGGCGTCAAGGCCCTAGCCTAGGCGGACGACGTTGTGCTGCTAGCAACAGGTAAATTTCTCCCGACCTTGAGCGAACAAATCGAAGGGGCGCTGGAAATCATTGACTCCTGGACGGAGATGTGGGCTAGCGGTTAATCCCCAGAAAACAGAGTTAGTACTATTCACTAACAAAAGAATAATTCCACAATTGGTAACACCTTCCGTAAGGCGTACTCCCCTGAGTATCTCCAGTAGTGCGAGATACCTTGGCCTGGTGCTCGATAGGAAACTGAACTGGAGACTAAACATCAACGAAAGAGTCAAAAAAGCCACGATAGCTTTTTACTCGTGCAATAGATTGGGAAGACTTGGGGACCGAGCCCTAAAATCATCCTATGGATGTATACAGCTATAGCAAGGCCAATACTAACGTATGGCAGCCTTGTATGGTGGCAGGCAGCCAGCAAAATAAATAACCTAGCTGCTATCACAAAAGTACAAAGACAAGCGTGCATCGCCACAACCAGTGCGATGAGAACGACAACTACAGCAGGAATCGAGGCCATTCTCAATATGCTTCCGCTAGACATCTTTATACAAGTATCGGCGGCTCTTAGTGCCGTAAGATTAAGCCAAACAGATAGCTGGAGACCAAATGCAATGGGTCACACCACGATCCTGCAGAGATATCTAGGCAGTGTATCTAATACAGACTACTTAACGCCTTACCTAGACTTCACAAGACCATTTTCTAGCACCTATCCGAGCAGGGAAGACTGGAAAAATGACAGAACGCCTAGCGAGCGATCCTTAGCTGTATACACCGATGGATCCAAAATGGAAATAGGTGTAGGCGCAGGCATCTTCTCTGAAACGCTTGGTCTCTCCATGTCAGCTCGGCTTCCGAACTACAGTAGCGTTTTCCAGGTGGAGGTCCTAGCAGTTACAAAAGCAGCTCGTGAGACTGCGATGAGGGCAATACCACGAGAGGATATCACCTTTTTCATCGACAGCCAGGCGGCGATAAAAGCAATATCTGCTATAGAAATATAATCGAAGCTTGTTAAGTGTTGTAGAGAAGAGCTCAAGGTTCTTGGAACACAGCACGCGGTAAAGCTCTGCTGGGTCCCTGGTCATGAAGGCATACCAGGGAATGAGAAAGCCGATGAACTGGCTAGAGGAAGCTCAGCACTAAACTCGGACCAATCCGACCCCTCGGTGTACATCCCGACTTGCGCTCTCATGCTCGAAGCAGGAAACAAAGCCCCAACGGAGGCTAACAACAGGTGGACCTCTTTAGATACTTGTGTCACCACGAGGAAGCTGTGGCCTGCATTTGACAGAGTAAGAACCAATAGACTCATACAGAGGCATAGAAAATCCCTCTCTACTCTAATAGGAGTCATTACGGGGCATAATACCATGCGGTACCACATGAAAAAACTACGTGTGACTAACGAAGACCTTTATAGAGGCTGCGGCGACGAGGAGGCTCAGGAGGACACCGCCCACTTTCTCTGTCATTGCCCAGGCCTCTCACTTGAGAAATAAGCTCCCTGGACAACACTTCTTTGAGGATCTAGAAGAGAGAACAGACCAATAAATGACATCGCAAACTTCATCAAATCCTCTGGATAGTTTGTATCTCGGACACAGTAAGTACTAAATGCTTTCTTTAGGATATGTACAAGGACGATATTTTTCCACGAAGAAGGAATTCTCTATTCTATCCCCTTTCCCCCCATGGGTATCACAATGGGTCTATATTGACCTGAGTGTGGTGTGGAGGTTTTCTATCTCCTACACCAGCCCACTTACCTAGCCTAACCTAGCCAGAAGATTTCACATACAGCAGATAAGATGGTTGGGTCATGTAGAGCGGAAGGAGCCCAATGATCCAGCCTGGAAAGTCTTCGAATCCACGCTGGTAGACCGCCGCAATAGAGGACGACCTCTACTTTGATGGTTCAAATCCTTACGTCAGCAAGCATTTATTTATTTCTCATGAAGTACCTATATAAAGTCAGTCTGATCAATTGCGAAAGCTTGTGTGAACACTGTTGTGAAGGCATAACACTGGCAGTAACTTGGCCATATGGCAAGAAAAATTGTTTGCCTTTTACGTCGGTAATCGCAAAAAAAAATACTGTGAATCAGAAGCAAAGCAAAAATTTCGTCAGTTATCTGGACACCACCCCCGGAGTTTCTCTGAAGCATAAACAACTTAGCTTCAAAGCACAACACGAAATATTTCTCTCTCTCTATAACTCACTTTGGAAAATGTTTCAAAAATATATGTCAACGCATTCACATCTCCACTTCACTGTTTTTATGGCTCGTGGAAAAAGAATTAAAAAAAAGAGTAGGACCTTTACTTATGATCGAAAATATCCAATTCGAGTGCGACTTTTTCTGATGCACTTTTACCCAGGAATATCACGACCGTAGCTTATATTTTACTCGACTTAACGTGAGATTACAACTGAAAATGAGTTTAAAGTTTCCCAAGAAAGACCGTACTGCGAGCACGCTCATGAAAGGATTTCTCTATGAACAAGAGAAGTATATAATAATTGATTCCATATTTCTGGCTGCCATCCTGCTTTTCTGAATAAATTTCAAGTTATTCCTCGAAAACTACCAACTTTCCACATGTTTATTAAGTAATACCATCGAGCAGAACCCCTCTTCATCTAATCCTTTAGACAACCACCCCCGCCCCCCACATGGCAAAAAAAAAAAAAAAACTTCTCAAAACTACGAGTGTGTACTCACCAAAACATTTTTCTGATTCTCTTTATCCAATAAAAATTCCATACTCTTGTGTGGCCGTCTAGCTGCTGCTGCTGCCTGTCCAACACCCGAAGATTTTTTAACACCAACCACCCCACTATCGTTACCATCCAAACCCGAACCATTCACATCGTCATCCTCATCCTCATCGTCGTCGTCGTCATCGTCGTCATCGTCGTCCTCATAGCCCGACGTATTCCGTTTGGACGACGAAAAATTATATTTCACTTGCGGCCCTAGTTCCATCAAACTTCGGGTCTTTCCCGAAATCTTTGTCTCGTGCGTATCCAGATTTGTCTCAATCAGACCGATTTTACAGTGATTCATGGTGTACCTGGCATCCGCAGCCGCACCACCAGAGGAGAGTATAGTATGCTGAAGCTGACTACTATTGTTCATAGCTGGACCGGGACCGGTTATTTCAGTCGATGTATTACAACCGTTGCCGTTCGTAACACCACCGTTCAACTGATTCTTGAAATCATAGTAACTCCGTTCATTGTCGAGGAATTCCTCATCGATCGATTGTGGTGGACCAGTGTCATGGGGCGCATGCTGCCTTGCGCTTTGTTGTGCTGGCTTCTCGCATACCCCTACTACACGGGGTGGCTTTTGGATGGGTGCTTGTTTTGTTGCATTCAACACGTGGTTACTACTACCATTGGAAGGCGATGGGGATGCTGACTTTCCATTGTTACAGGGTGATGTCGTCTTTGCTGGCATTGGTCCCTTCAGGGGGATGTAAATGAAATCGGGTGAGTTTTGCTGTTGATGTGGTTGTTTCTTGGACGAGGGTGCTATGGGGGGTAGCTGACTTTGCTGAGCTGCTGCATCCTTGAGCTCCTTCTGTTGTTGTTTTTTCTTATTGCGACGCAGAGAGAACCGAAAACCGTTTGCGAAACGTGACAAGAAGCTCTTATGCTGGGGATGCTTCTCGTCAGCTTTAAACTTTGACTTCATCAGTTCGTTGTTGTTGTTTAGCGAGTGTGAGTCACCACTGGCCGCGGAGCACTTAACCGGGTAGTTGGACATTTTGGTTGGATTCACACTGTCACTAGGATAGACTAAGATCTGCGGAACCGGAGTCGCTGGACGAGGATTGTCTAACTTGTCCGAGATGAGTTTATTGGATGCACTTAGAACGATTGGTCGCGGCGACGATTGAGTTTGTTTTACAAGAGAAGGTTTGACGGGAACATTATTACTTGGAAATTTATAACAATCAGTTCCACGCTGCACGGCTGGCGTTTTGATACTGTTATGTGTGGCCGCCAATGGTGGTGGGTTCGAGTTCGATGGTGCTGCGATGACAGAGCTAATAGTGATCGTGATTTTCTCTTTCACTGTATTCTCTTCCTCATTCGATGTTTTTTCGATGTTTTTCTCTTCGCCGCTCTCTTCGCAAGAAATCTCTCTTGACGCGCTCTCTTGATCTGTACTCTCTTTAGCTGCGCTCTCTTCACTACGATCGACAGTGGCGTCATTGACAGTTTCAGGAATCAACGTATCATTACACTCTTCTGAGCTCTGCTCTTGCCAGCTGTACTTTGAGACCACCGGACAGAAGCTAACACCTTTGCCAAATGATGTTCGTGATCCTGTGGGCAGGAGGATTCCCAATCGCTTCTCATTAGTCGGTAGCTGGTGCATGGATGTGTGAGCTGATGATACAAACATATCATCATCGGTGTCCTCATGGTTGAAGGTATTCAGATTGGGCGTTGATGACACTATGCCGGCGCGCTTCTTTGACGCTGATGTGTGGAACCGCCGCTTGGGAGGAATCCTAGTCAGATCGGTGTTTGAGAGCTCTTTAGGATCAAAGTTACACTTCTCCAGACTCTGGGCATAGCTGGTCTTCAATGAGGTTGGATCTTGATCGAAAGTCTTGCCGTTAGACTTTGATTTTGAACCGGTTCGCCGCGGTGGTTTGCGGATTGTTAGTTGAACATGGTGCACCTCGTCGTCAGGCTCCTCCATTTTGCGATCACTTGAGCTATCATCACCCATTTCGCATGAATTTCGCTTCAAATTACCGCCCTCCTCGGTGACCAAGGACAAACTATTCCGATTCGATCGCGGTTTTCCCGAATAATCTAATAGAGTTAGGTTACTGTAGCTGGCGTTCATATACCCCGAACCAGAACCGATCGATTGTAACGATCGAGATGAAGTTTCCAATCGTTCCGAGGACAGAGAGTTCCGATTCCGTTTCCAGCTGTTACTACGTACTACGATCGATGATTGTTCCGACTGATCCTCATCAAGATCAGATGACGACGAAGCACTTAGTGTGCGTCGCAGACGACGTTGCGCCGACGACCGGCGTTGACGATGATGCTGCTGCTGCTGGGAATTGCTGTTGTTCGCCTGATGGGAATGGGAAGATTGATGATTATGATGATGGTGATCGTGATCGTCAAGCCGATCGAGATCGTTTGGTACACTCGCAACGCGTTCCGTGCTGTTGGATAGAAATACAGATGATTCCAATCGAGGTTGCTGCTGCTGATGACGAAAATGACCGACAGCTGGTGGCGATAGCGCGAATGTTGTTTCCTCGCCACGAATGTCTGGCAAACTGGATGATCGGTTTGGCGATCGATGTAGTGGTGCTGCCTCTTCTGGTATAGTGCTGTTCTCTTTATTTGTGGACGACGCCGACGCTAGCGCTGGTCGCCATGTGAACGACGATGCAGATGCGCAAGACGACGACGATGTTGTTGTAGATGTAGTCGATGAAGATTCATCGGAGGAAATGGGCGATGAGGAGGACGGTGACCGTCGGCTATTTTTATCGCCATTATACCAACAGTCGCCATCGGCATCGACTTCTTCTTCCTCCTCGTCGACGTCGTCGTCATCATCATGCTTCTCTACCCTTGCCGTGGTTGCTACTCCGTCTATTTTTGGCGCATCTTCTAGTGGCGTTGTTTGGATTTTGGAATGTGTAGCCGCCGCTGCCGCTGGGTGATCGTAAAATTCATCTTCTTCGCAGAATTTTTCGAAATTCGGTATACTTTTGGATTTTGCTCGCAAAACCGAATGAATGTGTTCACAATAGCCACTGTCTTCGCTCAGATTCTCGGCGGAGCTTTTACCGCCTTTTAGGAAGCCTCTGGCATTAGCAGCACCCGTGGCACTTAGCACTTTGTGGGAGGCGACACTATTGTCACTCGATGACTCTGAATCACTTTTACTGGCCGCTGTCGAGGTGAAATGTAGGTTTTCCTCAAAATCGATCTTGTCTAGATCAAAGTAGGTCTGATGGAGTCGTCCATCGGAACTTTCGTACCTCTTGAGGCATCCCGTCGAGCCTCGATTCGAATTCGAACCACTTCCACTTCCCCCATCGATACATCCTCCCTCAAAGCTCAACAGCGATGGAGACGAGTTCCCCAGGGATGAACACAGACCCTGCTCGTTCAAGAGCTGCCTTTCCAGACTCTCAAACTGAATTAGCGACGAGGATCGACTCAGCGAGTTACACGACAGACTATCCATCTCCGAGTAAAATTCATCGAAACGCCTTCGTTGTTGTCCTATTGGCACACTATTCGTCGTCAAAGAGTTCGTTTCGTTAGAATTTATTTTATCGATTGCTGTACTTAATAGATCGTTTCGTTGATACTTTCGTAGGTGGTTGTTGCTAGAATCGTCAAGCATCGGTTGACATGTAAGCAGACCGCCAATGATGAATTCGTCACGTCGTGCACGTTTCGCTGGACAGGCGAAGTCACGTTCCGAAATTGAATCGGGATCTGGAAAAGGAATGCGAGATTAGAAGAGACTTATGGAAATTGGATAGTCTTGAGCTTACCTCTGTTTAGTTCGATTCGAATTACGGAACCGGTTTCTGATTCAGAACTCCATACACTGTTGTTCTCGTATTGCGACCAGCTGTTATGGTTGCTTTCCTCGTCTTCAGATGTTTCCTCTATAATGGGTTCGAGCATTTGGCGCGATGAGGATAAGTAAATGGCATCTGGAAGGGGTAGAAAGAAGGTTTATTACAACTTTGACGAGCATTCTCTATCACCAATAGTTTGTTTAAAAGCCGGCATTGAATATCAAACGCGGTTGCCTAACTAGAGAACCTAATGACCTAACGGCCATCACAAAAGTATAAAAAGACATTAGTATCACCAGTGCAATGGGTCATACTACGATCTTACACAGATATCTATATAGGAAATGTATCTAGTACGAGACCATTTTAAATACCCGAGCAGGGAAGAATGGAAATGCGGTAGAGCACCTAACGCGCGATCTTTCTGTCTACACCGATGGATCCAAAATGGAAATAGGTGAAGGCACAGTTATCTTTTCTGAACCACTGGGTATGTTCATGCCAGTTCGGCTTCCGAACCGCAGCAGCGTTTTCCAGGCAGAGGTCCTAGTCGTGACAATAGCAGCCTGTGAGAGTGCGATGAGGGTAATATCACCTTCTACATCGACAGCTAGACAGCAATAAAAGCAATATCTGCTACAGAAATAAAATCGAAGCTTTTGAAGTACTATTGAGAAGAGCTGAAGGTTATTGGAACGCAGCACAAGGTAAAACTCTGCAAAATCTGGACATGAGGGTATACCAGCGAACGCGAAAGCTGACGAACTGACAAAAAGATGCTCGGCACTAAGCTCGGATTAACCTAACCCCTATAACCTAAATAGCATTGTGTGCATTCCTTGTTATCGAGGGCGCGTTCGGTAACACTGGTTACGATTCGATCGCAAAGGCGATTAGTAGCAGAGGTATAGACTAACCAATGGATTAGGGCCATGCTGGTAAGTCGATCCATTACTTCCTCCTCCGGAAGAGTGCCGGTGTCTGTAACTACTGCAGCCGAAGGCAGCTCACAAAGTGGAGTTCTCTCCCCCATGTTATGGTCAATAGTCATCGACAACCTGCTAGCAGATCTTTACAGATTAAGCTACACCACCATCGGTTATGCTGATGACCTGCCGGTTTTTATTAGTGGTAAACACGGCACGGCACAATAGTGGTAAATCTCACTACTTCAAGTTTCTGAATGGTGTAATAAAGAAGGACTATCCATTAATCCTAGTAAAAACGTTCTAGTACCGTTCACAAGGAAGACACAGGTCAACCTTAGGCCTATTACAATTAAAGGCACCACACTAGTTTATTCCAGCGAAGTCAAAAATCTTGGAGTAATACTTGACAAACGACTTAACTGGAATGCACATATCAAGTCCGCCACAGAGCGTGCTACCAGAGCACTGTGGGCCAGCAAACGCCTATACGGCAGAACTTGGCGTCTCTCTCCCAAAATGATACAATGGTTGTACATAACGATGGCGATACCCATTATCACATATGCGGGAATCGTCCGGCCGACATTAGTCTGGCCAACGACGGTACAGCGGAAACGTTTCGAAAGGCAGACAGAGGGTCAATCATTGACATCACATTCATGAGCACCTCACCCCTGCGGAAAACCAAATGGCGGGTCAGCGAAGACTATACCCACAGTGACCATCAGGCAATTCTATTTAATGTCGGCGAAGAGAAACGCAGAGTGCGTCCCGCCCTAACAGGACCAAAGTGGAAAAACACACTCTTCGACAAAAACATGTTAAAAGAAATGTTAAACACCAGCGCCACAACGAATATCGGATCGGCTGAGGCCCTTTCGCATCAGCTGATCCAGGTCATTACCACAGCGTGCGACGCAGCAATGCCCAGAAGGTCTGTCAGTAAAAGAGGCGAGCCCTGCTACTGGTAGACCGACGAGATTAAACGGCTCAGAGCGAAGTGCCCACAAGCACGACGTAGATCAGAGGTCCAGAGGCAGACAAGATTTCCAAGAGCGGTTAACCACATTTAAATTGGCGAAGCGAGAACTGGAAAGGGCCATTAAGGAGAGTAAGTCAAGGAGCTTTAGGTGCCTCTGTGACAAGGCTGAATTAGACCCCTGGGGCATAGCGTATAGAGTGGTGATGAAGAAGCTTAAAAGCAGCAGGTTTCCACAACTAACATGCCCGGCAATGCTAAGGACCATAGTTGAGTACCTATTCCCCCATAGACTAACTACTATGGTCTCCATCACGAGGGAGATCAGCATGGAGCATATCCCGGCAATCACGTCGGAAGAACCCTTTGGGGCATGCAGAAAAATCAGAGACAGCAAAGCACCTGGACCGGATGACATCCCGAATAGAGCAATCAAGGCGACTGTTAAGACGAGACGGGACATCTTTCTAACAACGATGCAAAGGTACATAGAGGAGGGGGTATTCCCTACACCATGGAAATTGCAACATTTAGTGCTGCTTCCAAAGGGCAATAAGCCGCCCAGACAATCGTCATCGTAATCGCCCGATATGCCTGCTCGATACGATGGAAAAGATCCTAGAGCGTATCATCTATCTGCTTGCGGTGGCGGAGGAAAACGGAGCCCTGTCAGACTGTTAGTACGGTTTCAGAAAATCACGCTCTACCGTCGATGCCATAAAGGCGGTAGTAGATATAGCAACTGATGCAATACAAGGGAAGAGATGGAGATGGGGGGCGAAGAAATACTGCGCAGTAGTAACGCTCGACGTCAAAAATGCGTTCAACTCGGCAAGCTGGTCATTTATTAGGAGATCCCTGGCCAGGATGGATACACCATACTACCTGCTGAGGATAGTCACGGACTACTTCAACAATAGGAAGCTAAGATACCATACTGACGATGGCGTTCAGCACTACAGTGTTTCCGCGGGAGTCCTGCAAGGGTCGGTTCTGGGACCTCTGCTATGGAACATTATGTACGACGGAATTCTGCGACTAACACTGCCCGAGGGAGTTAAAGTAATTGGCTTCGCTGACGATATCGCAGTGGTTACAGTAGCCAAGCACGTACACGATGTGGAGTCTGCCAGGGATGAGGCAGTTTTAAGAATAAAGGAATGGCTGGAGTCTACCGGTCTGGAACTAGCTGCCCACAAGACTGAAGCTGTCCTAATAACCAGCCGCAAAAAGGTGGAATATGCAAGCTTCCGGGTCGGAAACCAGACAATCAGGTCCAAAGAATCCTTGAAGTACCTTGGAGTCATGCTCGACAACAAGCTGCGCTTCAAAGCCCACGTCGAGTATTCTAGTAAGAAAGCATCGCTGATGCAGGCAGCACTCTCCCGAATGCTCCCAAATATCGGCGGGCCTGGATACGCCCGCAGGATCCTGCTATCCAAACTGGTCATCTCGGTACTTCTATACGCTGCCTCGATATGGGCAGGTGCACTGGCGACAAATGAGTGCAGGAAGAAGCTATCATCAGCTGACAGGCCGCATGATCAGCGACTTCCGAACTATCTCCGACGATGCAGCCTGCGTTTTAGCTGGGATGGTCCCAATCGACATCCTCGCTGATGAGATGCAGAGGGTATACCTTAGACGTCCCTCGAACCGGCAGGAGGCAAAAAGGATTAAGGAGGAGGAAAGGGTAGCATCAGCAACGCTGTGGCAAACCAGGTGGGACAGCTCTGCAAAAGGCAGGTGGACCCACAAGCTCATTCCCACTATAAAATCATGGACAGAGAGAGCGAGGGGGAACTGTAACTACCACCTCACACAGTTGCTGTCCGGACACGGCGGCTACCGGAAATACCTCCATAGATTTGGACACGATAATTCGGCCCTGTGTCCAGAATGTCCAAACGAAGAGGAGGACGCGGAGCATTAAGTGTTCTACTGCAGACGCTTTGCAGAAGATAGAGCAAACCTGCCAAGTCCAGAAAATCTTGTAAGTCACATGACACGATCAGAGGGCGAGTGGATGGAGATCTGCTCATTCATAATATGTGTACAGAACGCGCTGCGAAGAGCAGAAGCCCTAAGAAGAGCGCAAGACTAGAGCATAATTGCTAACCAGCCCCGCGAAGAAATACCTAATGGCAGTATAGAAAGATCTCTCCACTTCGAGGAGTTCACACTTGGGACGTTTCTAGACATTGAAGGGGCGTTCAACAACGTAGGCTCTGACGCGATCCTGAGCAGCCTACACAGAGCTCATCTTAACACCGCCCTCTGCAACTGGATTGCACAGATGCTTCAATAGAGAATCTTATATTCAAGGATAGGAGATGCAACCATCCGGAGAGAAGTCTTGCAGAGCAACCTCCAAAGCGGAATTCTGTCTCCGCTAATGGTTCCTTGTAGTGGATAAGATCTTGGTAATACTAAAGAAGAACGGCTTCAACGTGATGACCTATGTCGACTACATGGTTATCCTGGTTTCGGGGAAACTAGTGGACAACTGGGTTAGCAGCAAAGGGCTGGGAGTGAACCCTTCAAAGACGGAGGTAGTTCTTTTCACTGAGAAGAGATCGGTCCCTAACTTCAAACTCCCCCTGCTTCATGGGATCAATGAGAACAACACCAAGAGCGGCAATAGAAGCCATGCTTGGTTTCATTCCGCTTGATATATGCTATAGCAGTCTGTCAGCCAAAACCGCTGTAAGACTGAGAGAAGACCGATTGTGGTTATTGAGCCTTTACGGCCATGCTTCTATTTTGTCCCGATGAGGAGCTACCAGTGGATTGACGGAAATTGATATCATAAGCCCGATGCTAGTACTTGAAACGAGATTCACTACAATATTTTCTGACCGACTATACTAGAAGAATCGAAGAACCATGAAGAAAAAGGAGTTGGCGTTCTATACCGACGATTCTAAAATAGACATAGAGCCGGAGTTTATTGTGAAGCCCTAGGAATAAACCACTCCTTTAGCATAAGCGGCGACTGCAGCGTGTTTCAGGCTGAAGTCACAACCATTATACATGCTGCTGAAATTATACGGGAGAGTAATATCGTTGGTAAGCCGATCACTGTCTATATAGACAGCCAGGCAGCCGTTAAGGCTCTGGGCTTAAGGTCGAGGCTTGTGAGGACCTGTAAATCACTTTTAAAAGAGATATCTAGAGCCAATGTGGTGACCCTCTGCTGGGAACCACGGCATATAGATATTGAAGGAAACAAAAGGGCTGACGAGCTTGCTAGGAAAGGGTCGGCGCTACACGTATCACGGGCTCTCCCTTTTGTAGTGACCCTAATTAGTTCCTTACGGAAGAAAATAGAAAATTAAGCCACGAGCAAACAGACACTGGTTTCATTCGGAAACATGTACGGCCAGGCCGCTATGGCCGGCCTTCAGCAAGAAGAGATCAACTTCTCTGGTGAATCTTAGTCGTTATAATGCGCGGGTCCATTCTGGCATAATTACTGGTCATTGTGGGATTGGCGTCCACGCGGAGCTACTCGTTGTGATGCATAACGACTACTGTAGAAGTTGTAGGGACGAAGAAGAAATCGAATCTATTCGTCACCTGCTGTGTGACTGTCCTGCCCTATCCGTCAGAAGAATGAGGACTCTTGGTAGTTACTTCTTCTCGGAGCTGGAGGACTTAGGTGATGTTGAGCTGATGGATCTTCGAGATTCATATCACTATCTGAGTGGTTCTAAGAGCGGACTATCTTTCAGCGTTAAACAAATTGGGCACAATGGACCCGAACTGTTGGTCTAAGTGAGCAGTGACTCTTTTCGCCACAAGGCACCCATCTACCTAACCTAACCTAACCTAACCCATGCTGAGCTTGATCTAAGTCAGACAAATCGGCACAGTTGGTATATTGCATCAAACATGGCAACAGATTCAAATACGTTGTCGCAACTTTTGATGGTTTTAATTCGCCTGGCACCGATGGAATATATCCAGCTATGCTGGAACAGGGTGTAGATCAGTTGCTGCCTACTCTGAAAATAATTTTTCTTGATGGCTTGGCATTAGCATATATTCAAAGTCCTTTTTGCTTGTGTTCAGGACTGGTTTCAGCCAGGAATGGAATGTAGTCTTTTTTTCCCGGATGCCTCCAAAACTAATCAAGGATCTGGTGCTAGTGTCTTGGAGGAAGACGACAACATAAGGCTTCACTTCTCGTTAGGCAAATATGAATCTGTTTTCCCAGTGGAAACTTATGCAATCATTATGACCAAGCACTGTGTTGCGAAAAACAGGACGAAGTATTTGCGTCTATAGTGATAGTCAGGCTGTCCTTAAGGCCTTGCTTAACCCTTTAACCACTTCTAAAATAGTTCGTGAATGTAAAAAAACTCTTTGAACTCGGTCGCAAGGCTGAATTCTCTGTCTCTCATCTGGATCTCAGGTCACATTGGGATCTTAGACAACGAGATCTCCGGTGAGATTGCTAGGCAAGCCTAAGAGAAAGTTTTCTCAAGACCCGAACATGCGTTGGGTCTCCTTCTATTCTCAGTTAGGAATTCCATTGACGATTGGGTTTCTTACGAATACAATTGTGTGTGGCATGATGTTCCAGGATGTAGGTTGACTAAACGAATGCTCCCGGACGTCTGTAAGAAATCAGCAGCATTCTTGCTGTCTCTCAGCAGAATAGACTGCAGACAATTTGTTGACAGGCCACTTAGCTTTCGCCAAGTATCGTTATGCACTCAACTTAAGTGAGGGCGACGACACTGCGGAACATTTTCTCTGTGAGTATCTTGCCTTTGTTCGTATCAGGTGGCAGATTTTCGGTACCGATGTGGTGAGTAAGCTCCTATCACTGAAGTGTTTGCTTGGCTTTCTTAGAAAGACAACGAAATTCCAATAAAATGTGGGTTATGCTCTCTGTTAGTGCAATGGACCAGTTGCGTCTGAGTGCTCCAATCGAGCGTTTCCCATCTCGACAAAAAAAAAAAAAAACTTCTGTGATGACATCAACCATCGCGTAAGCGTAGGGTGGATGAAGTGGCGGGAAAACTCCGCTGTTTTCAGTGACCGATTGTTACGGTAAATTTTTGCCGCAACAAGAAACGCCCTGTGCATCTTCCTTTACTCCCACTTTTGTCACCTTGTTCCTGCAACATTCTGGGAAAGTGGAGGGCAGCCATGGGTCAATCAGCCATAGGCCCATTTCCCCAGCATCTTGCAAGAACAACCATTTAGGTATCTCCAGATGACCCGAAGAAACCGACGGTTCTTCTAGAGGGAAGGAGGCGAGCGATCAGGGTATGATGACCGGAAAGAGTGGGCGGACCGGGCGGATGAATTTCTTCCCACACTAACATGGGCACACACACACACATACGTAAAGGGACGAACCGGCACGAGATACAACACAAATACAATCATCGACCTAGACGGAGGTCACAAGATAGTCACATTACAAACACAACATACTCAACACGAGAAACAAAACATCACAACTGCGATGCACCTGCGAGAGGAGGGGACGTGGTGTCCCAGATTTAAGCTTAACAACAGCGTGTACGCATCACACGTCACCAACATGACCAAAACGCATTGAACACCAACAACGGACGAATCAACAACACGTATCATCGGAGAGGGCGAGGGGCCCAGATAATCTACAATTCTACACACATACAACACCAACATCATAACACCCAATGCGTACTGTAACAACAACATCAACAACATCGACAACATGAACACATCAAACACACTAAAACATCGACAAGAGACGAGAAGCTGCCCATAGCCTAAGGAAGGTCCAGACCGGACCCATCAATGGCCGAGAGCCCACCCTAACCCTTGAGTCTATGCGTGGAGTGGCACGTTAAGGGCTTGTCCCTAGTCCCCAAATCTGCGCGGAATTCTACCGGGTAGATTAGATTAATCGCGTAGTTAAAATAGTACTCCTTGTTTTATCGCCTTCCAGTATTATAATTTTGTTGAGCGCAGAATGGCGTTTTAGGGCCTGTCCTGTAGCTAGTCAGGTCACTTCTTTCCTTCTTTTAGTATTGGTGGGAGGAAACCCACGGTAGTAAATTTTAAATCGCTATGTCGATTTTCACAAATTGTTTAAAGAAACAGAGCGGATGGGGAAGAAAAGCCAAGTCGGGCGAATTCGAGCCAGCGGAAAATGGGTGAGAGCTGAGAGAATAATAGCGGTGGTTCAAGAGCGGTTGCATACTTACGCAAATAAGCGGAGTAATGCACAGCAAGCTGCTCTTGAAACCAATAGCTGAATGTGCGGGGATTCGTGTATGTGTGCGTGAAAGGCTCGAAGCTCGACTAGGCCTAGTATTCAGCGGGAGACCACTTCTTGGTTGACCAGCTAAGGCAGCAGAAGTTATTTTTCGCGAGAGGAGATTGAGACAAGAGACAGTGAAAATAGACAAAGTGATAGTTGGTGAAGTGGATAGGAAAAAGAAAAGGTTTAAAAACAAGAAGAGAAGGAAGTGGAGGAAGTGACCAGGAGAAACACGACGAGGACAAGAGGAGTTATTTTTTGGAAGAAGATCGGTAGCCAGAGTGGGGCACCTATTAGGAAGAACATAAAACAAGGAGGAACTCAGGATAAACAGATAAGTTTGAGTTTTATTTCAAATTGTTTTTGATTAAAGATTAGTGCGCGTTTCGGTTAGCAAGTATTTTGAATTTTCGTAACCCGGTAGGATTCGCTTCCGTTTAAGATTTCCCGGTGAAAGCGGGACTCGCGACAATTCCAGAGGCGGATTAGTGGAAATGCGGGAAAGTGGGAGAGCTATGATCCCTTGAGTTCAGATCATAATCTCATCGAAATAGGAAGAAGAAGAATAAGAAGTTCTAATTTGGTACAAGTTACACAAAGGTTGTTAAGTTTTAAAGAAAAATCACCAAATGTGAATGGTTGCAGGAGTAGGCGGAGTGACCTACTCGTACCTACACAGCACAATTGACCTTTTCTGGTCTAAGTGTATCTTATCGAGGGCCACTCCAAACCAAGCAATCGTCTTATAAGATACATATTGTATTTAACTGTGCGTAAGCATTTCAATATGAATAAATAAATAGAAAAAAGTATGTGATGAGGTTCGCACGTTAATTAAAGTTCCCTAGGCAAACATAGGTATGTATGTAGGTAGAGGTGTCTGTAACCACAAACTATGCTGAACCCTATTTAGCGCTTTAGAACTATTTCAATACCAGTCACTTACGTGACTTTATCGGATATTAAACTCAGAGATAAGTGAAAACAGAGGAGAGAGACTCCGGAGCACCTTCTGGAATCTTGTGGAGCACTGATAGGTTGAAATACTTGGGCAAGTACCAAATATCAGACGAGGATAAGCCAACCATGGACCCACTTTTCATTCTCAGATTCGTTAAAGAAACTGGTTTGGAGAGAGAGCTCTAAGGTGAACTATTCTCGCCAAGACGACATAAGAGTGAATAACTTTCAAATACAATTCCGAAGGACTGCACTCTTCCAGTATTCTGGGTGTCCGGACTTTCCAAGCAGCCAACGTGGACTCGGATCACTAACTAGTTTTAGCCAGGGTACGGATACGGATATCCAGAATGGAGCAAAATCGGTCGGATGGCTACAATCGCAAGAGACCGCCAGAGCCTTTGCCGATCGAGTTTCTTTAAATCTTTAATCTAAGCCCTATGCCGGCAGCAGTAAATGCGGAAGACTAGTGGCAGTATTGCCAAAAAGCCATCAAAGATGCAGCCTCTGATGTACTGGCTTTCTCTCGGCGACCACAATGAAATCCCTGGTTTTATGAGGAATGCCGACAAGCACATGCAGCTAAATAGGAGGTGTACAAAGCGGCGCTGCATAAAAGGACTAGAGCTGCTCGCGAGCTCTACGAGCGGAGGAGAAAAGAGGAACATCGACTTCTCAGAAAGAAAAAAAAAGGAGCATGAGAAGCGCTCGATCGAGAAGATTGAGAGACTCTATTGCAGGAATAATGTTCGAAAATTTTACCAAAACGTAAAAATAACATGCCAGGGTTTCAAAGCCAGAACAGAAGCCTGCAGGGACGAAAATGGCAACAAAGTAGTAGAATCGCAATCGGTGCTGAGGATATGGAAGGAACACTTCTGCATACTGTTAAACGGCGATGATTACCAATATTCCGCTGTCAGGCAGAATGAACCATTCAACAGTGACGATGGCAGTCAAGATTCCCGTCAACTCGACCAGAATGAAGTGAGGATAGCGATATCTAAACTCAAATCCAACAAAGCTGCTGAAACCGACGGCCTTGCCTTTTCAAGCCAGGAGGAGATGAGTTGGTAAGGAGCATGCACCAGCTCATCTGTAAAATCTGGTCGGACGAAAGTATGCCCGATGAATGGAACCTCAGCATAGTTTGCCCGATCCTGAAGAAAGAAGACCCTCTGAACTGCGCCAGCTACAGAGGTATAAGTCTCCTCAACATCGCATATGAGATCCTGCCTGCCGTATTATGTGAACGCATACAACCGATCGTCAACCATCTGATAGGTCCTTATCAGTGCGGTTTCAGGCTGGGAAAGTCCACCATTGACCAAATATTTACACTACGGCAGATCTTGGAAAAGACCCATGAATATAAAATCGATACGCACCACCTCTTCATCGATTTCAAAGTTGCCCATGATAGCGTGTGTAGAGACAAGGTATACAGAGCCATGTCTAGTCTTGACATCCCTGCCAAACTCGTCCGTTTCTTCAGAATGACGATGGAGAACTCTCGCTGCTCCATCAAAGTCGGTAAGAACATCACCGAACCGTTCGAAGATAGGAAAGTCTTAAACAAGGTGACGCGCTATCATGCGATCTCTTTAACATAGTACTTGAGAGAATTGTACGAAACTCACAAGCCAACACCGGAGGTACAATCTTCTTCAAGTCTGTACTACTACTCGCTTATGCCGATGACATTGACATAATCGGAAGAACTCAGCGGGCAGTCAATGGGGCATTTACGAGTATTGAGACCGAGGCAGCAAAGATGGGTCTAGCGGTCAATGAAAGCAAAACAAAATATATGCTGTTAACAACAAAGGACAACCAACATCGGCGTCTTGGACAGAACGCCACAATAGACAGATATAGTTTTGAGGTAGTAAAGGATTTTGTCTACGTAGGCTCTATGGTGAACTCCGCAAATGTCATCAGTAGGGAGATCACACGAAGAATTACTATTGCCAATCGTTGTTTCTATGGGCTAAGACGGCAATTGAGTAGCAAAGCCCTATCTCGAACTACTAAGGTAAGTCTTTATAAGACATTAATCATCCCAATCCTGCTGTATGGCGCAGAGGCATGGGCTTTGACAAAACCGGATGAGGATGCTCTTGGTTATTTCGAGAGAAAAGTTCTTCGAGCGATCTTTGGTCCCGTCTGCATAGACGGTGAGTGGAGGAGAAGGTACAATGCCGAACTATACGGCCTGTACCAGGACATCGACTTAGCCAGAAGAGTTCACATACAGCGACTAAGATGGCTGGGTCATTTAGAGCGGATGGAGCCCAACGTTCCCGCTAAGAAAGTCTCCGAATCCACCCCGGATGGACAGCGCAGTAGAGGACGACCTCGCGGTAGGTGGCGCAAACAAGTGGAGGGGGACCTCAACCAACTTGACGTGCGCAACTGGAGGCAGCTGGCTCGTAACCGTGCTGGCTGGCGAGGTTTGTTGGTTGAGGCCCAGGTCCGCCCCAGACTGTAGCGCCATCTAAGTAAGTAAGTATCCTGGATTAAAATGACCGGTAAATAGTCCGCTTATAGGCTCACAAGGCTGTAATTTGTTTAAAACGTTCGACTAACTATCCACCCTGTTCTCTGTACTTCACCAACTCAAGGTTAACGTCGCACTTTCGAAACCCATCTCACGCATAACTGTGACAAGAATGTTATCTTACAACCCAAACAATGTGTATTATAAAACTTTAATCGTGAGTTGTTAAAATATTTCATAAGATTTCGTTTATCTTGACCGTTAAAACCAATTTGTTTGCGCTTTGTTCCACTGCACATACGAGTGTATGGGTGAATCACGAAATCATGATTCACGGACGCCACATAAAATGCAACATCTCACAAGAGGATTTCCCCCGTTCAGAGACTCTCTGACATCATAAATCGCGATCACACAATTAAAAGGCAAACAATGAACCCGTCACTGAGAAATAAATAAATAATTAACTAGATCAACACTCACCTTGTTGCTCAAACGGTGATGGCTCAAATGCCGGCAACTGCCAGTTCGTTAACGACGGGGTCGTTATAACTCCAGCCAAGTCCAAGTGTTCCATGTTTCGAAATTGTTCCTCCACCAGGAATGACATTTAACACTGGCAACTTTCTTTTTCGATAAATTTAACCGTCCACCGCGATCAGCATTCATTCAGTCAAAGAATGACGTTCGATTGTTTATAAAACAAAGTAAAACAAACCAAACACAGCACAACACTTTGTCCAATTTGAAGTTTGTTGCTTCTTCTTTTTTATTTTTTTTGTTTGTTTCTGTGGTCAAGTTCAAGGCAAGGCACAGACCAGCGATACAAGACAAGTTTGCTGGATGATAGCGCTGTAACCGGAAAGAGAAAGATACAAATTTTTATTTTTTTTGTTAAAATCGGTTAATCGCTTAATTTACACTTAAAATTTAAATATTTAATTTTTGATCTAAAAAAGATGTATCTATATCCATTTTTTAATGGATGCGCGCGATCGTTAAACCGATAATTTCGTATTCATCGAGAGGAGAAAACTATACTCGCACTCGTACTCGTATAATAAAGCCCATCCGACTGTCGATCGGGTCGATGTTAGGCAAAAAAATATCTTTTTTATAGTGGTGATCATTATTTTAGTCGTCACGTCGTCGTGGGGCGAGCGACCGATCGACTTAGCTCCACTCTAGGGCTGTTTTGACAAACCAGCAAGCATTCAGCTAGTGTGCGAGTGTTCTGAGTGAAGAACGTCAGAGGAAGAGTCAGCATCAGCGGTTTTGTTTTGGAATCATGGATACTATATATACTTATAGGAGAATTTATCTTTTTATTTTTGTTTTAGATTCAGAGATACTACTTGAAGAAAATGAGATACAGACGCTGCTGTTCTTGTTGTTGTTGTGAGTGCTCTTCGTACTGATTGACGTCGTTGCTTGGCCATTGCCACTGGAAAACATAGATTTTCAGCTGAAAGTTGGACTTTACTATCATCAAAGTGTGTTAATTCGAATTCGTTGAAAAACTCACACAAAATCCAAAACAGTTGTAACATAATAAATCGTAAATTAATACCGAGTATCTAACGAAGAAAGGCGGGAGGGAGCACGATGTGTTTGATGACTCAAGCGAGCACTAATATCAATTACTATGGCGTTTGATGAATCAATTTGTATTGCCTTTGCCTCTGCGTTTGGAATAATAATATAGAGGCTCGGCATAGAACAAAGAAACATAAATGACTTGGTTTCGAGGCCCACACGCATATGGCACATACATTCGAATGACCTTGGTAAATGTTTATTTCTTTCCATGGAAATCTAATAACTATCTTTCACGATCAAATGTCATGTCCTTCACTGAATTGATATACATTTTCAATGATCAGTCTTCAACAAACCACACCCATGCCATAGCACGCGGCATGTGGGAGAAAGCACACCACTGTAGTCATAGCAATCATTTTGCTACCGTTACGATAACTTAAGGAAAATCGTAGATCTTAGCCAACCATGTCGACCTTTCTTTCACTTCCCTTCATCTCAACTACTACAAGAGACTTCGTAACCTTTATTCGGGGTAAATAAAATTCGCAGAGAAAAAATACTAGAAATTCTACCCGAATGCAAAAAAAATCGTAACAATCTTCTCAGATTAGCTTGGACACCAACCAAAGAGTAGCAGTAACAAGGAAAACCTGAGCGACAATTGAAGGTTTTTTCTTTCTTTCTTATTGTTTCGTATTCGTATTGACACGCAATGTGTTCGCTTTGTGACGAATGTTATATTTTCGATACCATAGGACTAACATTAACTCTTTATCTAGCTTCTGGTTGACGTTGTCTTTCAACTCTGTGATGAATCTGAGTTCTTTTAGAATCAATGTCTGCTCAGCGACCTAGAATCAACTTGTCAAAGTTATTAACTTTTAGGATTGCGTCACACAAGTCGACGATTACCAATCTCCAGAAAGAAAAGATTGCAACATCTCTTAGTAGACGCTTTGTCATACAATGCTGATCTGGAACCTGCAGCAGGTTGGAAAATGATTTTCTAGGCCCTCGATCCTCCGCCATTGACGCCAACTCATCAGGAGGAATCCCTAGACGGCTCCAGGAGAGATGCCGGACTTGGTCCAACCATCTATTTCTAGGCCTACCGCGGGGTCGCCTACCTGATGCCACGGCCACCATAGCACGTCTTGAAAGCCGGTCTGGGGGCATACGCACTACGTGACCAAACCATCGAGGCATAGATCGCCCCGTTCGGAGAAGTAGCGGCTCGACATTGAGCGCCTCGCGTACTCTGGTGTTGCGCACTCGATCCTTATGGATTATTCTAGCAACACCGCGAAGGAACCTCATTTCGGCAGCTTGTATCCAGGATCTTATTCTTTCGGTCACTACCCAAATTTCATGACCATAGGTGAGTTGAAACATACACCGAGTTAAAAACCGATAGCTTAGCTTGAACACAAAGTTCGGCCTTCCTTACAACAGATTGGCCAAGCTCTCTCAAAATTGATCCAGCCTGACCAATTCTACAGGGTAGCTCGGCATTGCTCCTCCCATCACTCGTGAATAAGACTCCGAGGTACATAAACTTATCTACCTGCTTCAGTGAAACTCCACTAACACGCAGAGTATACTGAATTGGCGTTCTGGAAACGACCATTACTTCTGACTTATTCACGTTGATCTTCATTCCAGCATCATCATAAATGGCTACAAACCTTTCGAGTGTGCGCTGGAGTTCGGTTTGAGAGGACCCAAGGATGATCAAATCATCCGCAAATAGCAGATGACTAATCCTTAGGTCTCCCACTTTGAAACACTCCCCGCCACGGCTGCGCTGCAACATCCAATCCATATATACAATGAAGAGGAGAGGTGACAAAACGCACCCCTGGCGGAGTCCAACGCCCACAGTGAAAGGTATTGAACTAACACCGTTTATCCGAACACAGCTTCTTCAGCTTGTATCTAAAGATTGAATAGCCCTTAACAGGGAACCATCAATCCCATACTCCTGCAGAACACTCCAGAGTTTGCCTCGAGGAACTCTATCACATGCTTTCTCCAAATCTACAAAACAAGTGTAGACAGGTTTGGCATACTCCCAGGCCTTCTCAAGAACCATTCTGAGTGAATAACTGATCGGTTGTGCTTCTACCGGGACGAAAACGGCACTGCGTATCCCCCAAACTGCTCTCAACCACAGCTCTGGAACGCATTTCTAGCACCTTAGCGAAGACTTTTCCAGAGAGTCTTAAAAGGGATATACCCCTATAGTTGGCGCAATCTCTTTTGTCCCCTTTTTTAAAAAGAGGAACTATCACCCCCATTTGCCAATTATCAGGTGTTTCACCGCATTCCCAGGCTAGTTTCATGACACGCGAGAGCCATTGCACTCCCTCTTTACCTAAAGACTTGACCATTTCTGACCGAATATCATCCACACCCGCAGATTTGCCAACCTTTAGCGCTTTGATCGCCTAAGCTACTTCCTCTACCGTAGGACTACTTTCCGCCCAACTCTCGACAATAGGTCTGTCATCTTCGGTGTCCTGTTCGGGATTGAGCAATTCTGAAAAGTACTCGCTCCAACTGCGTAAGATGTCCTCCTCATTGGAAAGAAGTGTACCGTCTTTGGATTTGACTCCTTCAACGATATTCAACTTTTTTCCTCTGAGTCGGCGGACGGTCTGCCAGAACACCTTATTTGCAGATCTGTGGTCACGTTAAATGCTCTCTTCTTCTCTCTGATGGCTTCTTGAACTCTAGGCGTTTTAAACCAAGCAGTCCTTTTCGCACCACCAGCCGCCACACCAAGCCGCTTCACTCCACAAACATCTCCCGCAGAGGCAATAACCGCTGTTGAAAACAGTTGCCATTCTTCCTCTACATTTGATGAAACAGTTGGAATTCGTTCAAAGCTCTCAGATATTTGCCGCGCAAATGTCTCCCGTATCTCATCGTCCTGTAACCTCTCCCATCGTATGCGTGTAACCATCCTTGGTTTACGCTTTGGTAGGGGAGGCACTCTCTCGCTAAGATACAATTTGCACAGTTCGGCCCCTCTCAATACGTGAACATCACAAACCATTCTCTTCAGACACGATGGTAACACAAAGAAATCGATCAGCGACTTCTGCTAAAGACTCCGACGGTACCACGTGTATTTGTGAATGTCTTTGTGTGGAAAGATAGTGTTCGTGATGGATAAGCCATTTTCCAACCCAATATCTTGTTCTCCTCCAAGAGATGGATCCATAATTCGCCGAAAATTGTTTGTGAATAGGCAGAATCTGCTATTTTCGCTCAACAAGTTACCTAGCGGGTCTTTCGCAATAGTGAGAGTGAACTTTTTTTAATTAAATTTATCACTTTCGAAAGGTATCTAACAAGACTATCAAATTTACACAAACCAAGCTAGCTATGAGCACCTCTCCAATACACAACAAAGCGCACTTCTAAACCAACCACTTACTTCCACAAGTGTGTATATAGATAAAACCTCAAAAAGATTTAATTTACGTAAAAAAATTTTATTTGCGTAAGTGCACACGATAGGGCTGAATCACTGTTTGCAAATCAACACCTTTCAACGTTTTGGGCGGAGAGAAAGCATTGTACCCTCATTAAGGTGTCAAGCTTTACACTTTAATTTTGTTTCCCATTCACACTACACTCACTTGCTTTGGAGGACTTCAGTTCAAAACTTTTGCTCACTAATTCGCTCCCCTTTTGTTAGTCAAATTTGAAATTTAAGAATAAATTCCACACAGACTTAGCGAAATCCCACGACATAAACTTTCTTGCTAAAGGGTTTGATAAACTTCAGAAACGATTTACTTCAACGCGACTGCTTTGTTCTTTTGAAAAGTCACCGCGAACAACTAACTTCTGACAACTTCTAAAACGACCTTCACAGACACAAAAGTTTATAAAATTTATAAAAAAAAAAGAATTTTATCGCAGCTTTACTGCAGATGTAGGTGCGAGTATATCTAATCTTTTAATATAGAGGGTGGCTCGAAAAATATTTAGTTGATTTGCAAAAATTCGAAACTTCGCAACGAAGCAATATTTTAAAAAAAATTGTCTCTTGCGATTTTGAATAATGGTGTAGGTCGATTTCTTATTTTTTTTTTAGCGGTGTAGAGTGGGTGATAGGTGGGTTTTCTAGGAGCCCAAGGAAAGTACTCCAACCTACAAAGTGATCTTTGGAACTAACTGATGTATATGTACCCGTATATGTGTAAACGTCATTGCTGCATTGTAACTGTGTATAGTAAGAGTTAGTTGACTCGCTCACTTTGATTAAGAAGCACGCGCTTCCCGCGTCTACAAATAGTGTTGTTCTTACTTCTATATTCCTTTTAATCCCTTCTTCTTCTTCTTCCTTTTATCAGCGAGGTTATGCTCCGAAAATAAGGGATCATAACCCTCCTACTACACTGCATTTCTACTGATCCGCCTGTGGGGTTCCTTTTAATCTCTACATCTATAAAAGAGAACACATTTTTTCTGTTTGTCCGCGAATAGGGAATAGGTACGTAACGATACCTCAACAATATAGGTATATACTATATCAATCGATTGAGAAGAGGTATAGTTTAGGATTAATTTTACTATCCTCAATCCATTATCGGGCTTTTAAACCCCTTTTATATGTTTTCTTAACTGGCAAAAACCATTTTCCTATGCTTAACACACATATGTCTACAAAGCGGCTTAACCGATTTAAATGTGACTTGATTCCCGAAATATAACAATATGAAAACCAAACTCATCCTCAGTAAAAGTGGTCAAAACTTCGTGCTTTTCATACGAATCATTACCGGCCACAACTTATGGGCGGCCCACCGAATAAGAATGCGGCTAAATACAGATGAACTTGCAGATGCTGCGGCAAGACAAACGCAGTAGAGGATACGGATCACTTCCTATGCAAATGCCCTAGTCTCCAGAAAGACGGCCATCGAAGAGCTTTTCTTCAATCATCTGGGCGATCTGTCTGATAACCCATCAACCACCATTTTGAAATTCATAACTCTTTCAGAATGCTTTAGAGGTGGCCGCTCCAACACCACAGAGCTCTAGCTAATTTTTTTCTTTTTTCTAACTTGTCAGTGTTTCAGCCAGGAGTTCCCACGTCAGGATAGCACAATGGATCCTTTTGAGATCCGAGTGCAGGCTGCACCAATTCGAAGCACCTAACCCTTTTAACCTAACCTAAGGTGCGCCTTAAGTCTGCAGTGACTCGTTCGTATGCGAAGTCGATTATTGCTAACTCTTGGACAGATTCTGCTTCTTTTCTCCTTGTAGTTTCCCAGAAGTTATTTCGCCTGTCGCGGTTGGGGTATGTCATCCTATGTGCTCTCTTCTTATTTTCTCAGTTCTTTTCATATAGTCATATCCCTCAAAAATGTTTCAGTCCAAGCAACGGGGTGTCTGAGCCGTTTCTTGCTAGTGTATCAGGTGCTTCGTTCCCTCCATTCCTACATGTTCTGGTACCCAGTAGAGAGTTACTTAATTACCCTCTCGCGCCCTGTTAATCCTGGTGATGCACTTTCATATCAGTCTGGATTTGATCTCGTGTGAGCTTAGTGCCTTGATTACGGCTTGGCTATCTAACAGTATCGCGATATTTCCTATCGTGGTTGAATTGGGCACTTCTTTCAATCGCGTGAACTTCTGCTTTGGATACCATATACTAGGGAAAATGCCCAGAGATCTAGACTATCTGGTCCTGGACCCATAGATGCCTACCCCCGTGCCTGTAGATGTTTTCGATCCATCTGTATGTTGTTTTAATTGGTATTTATCAGACTCGCCGCTCCAATCTCTCTGTTGCTCAACTTTGAGTCAAGTTTTCTTTTAAAGAAGTATTTCTTGACCATATTGTCTCTGGGCCAGTCCAAAAGCCGCACCGATGTGGGTAGAGTTTGTTGCTCTTTGTTTGCGATGCTTTTTCCCTTCACGACGCCCTCTTTAATTACTCTTAATATACTTTCCTTTGCGATAGCGGGGTAGTTCTACGATCACAAATTATAATTTCGCAGAGCGTTTTTTCAAACCTTCTTGCAATAATGACCATGTCGTCGGCGTATCCTTGGCAGTTTATGCCAGCATCTGTACATTTTTGCAGTACTTACTTATTTAGGTGACAGTTCGGGGTGTACCTGGGCCACAACCAACAAGCCTCTCCATTTAGGTCTTTAGCTAATTGCTTCAAGGTGCGCGCTCCAAGTTGGTCGCGGTCCCCTTGAACTTGTGCGCGCCACCTACGGCGAGGAGGTCCACTACTGCGTCGTCCCTCGGGTTAGATTCGAAGACTCTACGAACCGGAGCGCTGGTTTACATTCGCTCTACATGTCCTAGCCATATCAAACGTCCAGTACGCAGTTCATTGACTAGGTCGATGTCACTGTACAGCTCGTATAGTTCGTTATTGAATCTTCTCCTCTTACGAAGAATCTTTCTCTCGAAGGGACCAAGGATATCTTCATCTTCTTTTAATAAAGTCCATGTTTCAGCGCCGTAAAGCAGGACTGGGATGATCAGGGTCTTATACAGAGTCTCCTTAGTTGTTCGAGATAGGGCCTTACTGTTGAATTGCCTTATAAGCTCAGAAAAACAGCGATTGGCAAGAGTTATTCTTCGCTTGATTTTTGCGCTGATGTCGTTTTTAGAGTTTATAGTAGAGCCGTGGTAGACAAAGTCCCTTACTACCTCGAAGGTATAGCAGCCCACTGTGACGTTCTGTCCAATTCGTCGGTTTTGGCTTTCCCTTCTTGTTGACAGCATATACTTGGTTTTGCCCTCGTTTAACGTCAAACCCATTTTGGCCGCTTCCGCCTCAATGCTTGCAAACGCACCGGTGACAGCCCGCTGAGTTCTCCCGATAATGTCTATATCGTCGGCGTATGCAAGCTGTTGTACAGACTTTTAATAGATTGTGCCTCCGGTGTTGGCTTGTGAGTTCCGCACAAGCAGTTCAAGTACAATATTAAAGAAATCACATGACAGCGCGTCACCTTGTCTAAAACCTTTTTTGACATCAAAGGTTTCGGTGAGGTCATTACCGACCTTGATGGAGCAGCGAGCGTTCTCCATCGTCAGCCTGCACAGACGGACAAGTTTGGCAGGTATGTCAAAACTAGACATGGCTCTATATAGCTCTTCTCTATAGATGCTGTCATAGGCGGCCTTGAAATTGACAAAGAGGTGGTGAGTATCGATTTGGAATTCTTGGGTTCTCTCCAGGATCTGCCGAAGTGTGAAGATTTGATCGATGGTGGACTTTCCTGACCTGAAACCGCACTAATAGGGTCCAATCAGGTTGTTGATAAAAGGTTTCAGGCGTTCACACAATATCGCAGAAAATATCTTGTATGCGATGTTGAGGAGACTGATGCCTCTATGGTATAGTTGGCGCAGTTGAGGGGGTCTCCTTTCTTGTGGATCGGGCAAACGATGCTGAGGTTCCATTCGTCAGGCATACACTCGTCTGACCAAATCTTAGAGATGAGTTGGTGTATGCACTCTACCAATTCCTCCCCAGCTGCCTTGAAAAGTTCGGCCGATAAGCCGTCAGGTCCAAATAAACTACTCGTATAAAACGAAGTCCCCAAAACGTGAATGACTGCGATAATCTCGGGAACCACTGAAAGGATTTGAATGCAGTTTTCACTGTTATGATCTGCATTTGCCGGGGAAGATTGTATTAAAAATTGCTCTACCAAGAACTGAGCATTCGAGGTCTAAGTGACAGAAAGGGGGTTCAAATTAAATTCACACGGTCCTGACTTAATAAAGACTTATTGGATCTAAAAACATAATAAACCGTTTTTAGTAAATTCGTTTTATATTCATTTGAGCTATATTTCCTTTAGTGGAGACCACTATTTGGCAATATATGCGACCATGTGTACATATAATACATATGTATGTACAGACAGAAAAATTGCGATATTTTTCCATTTTGTTAGAACACGTGACTGCACATCTGTGAATCAAATATTCTGGCAGAGTGTCCGCCGAATCAGAAGAAGAAAGCTGAATATCGTGAAAAGCGTCAAAACTAAAAACGGTACACTGCTTTCCAATGAGCAGTGGAGATGGAGTGAGCATTTTTCAGAATTGCTCATTCGCGAACAAGCCATATCATCAGGAAGATGACAGACCTATGCTCGAGACTTTGGCGATCAAATCGCTAAAAGTTGGCGAATCTACCGATGCCGATGAAATCGGGCCATAAATGCTAAATGCTTTTGGTAAAGAATGAGTGCAATGGCTATCACGTGTCATTAAAGTGGTATAGGAATGCGGTGAAACACCTGGTGATTGCCCCTCTTTGTAAAAGGGGGGACAAAAGAGATTGAATAAACTAAAGAGGATATCTCTTTTAAGTACCCGTGGAAACGTCTTGGCTAATGTGCTAGAAATGCGTTCCAAAGCTTTGGTCGAGGATAGTTCCGCGGATGAGCAATGGTTTCGGTTTTTGACCCGATAGTAGCACAAAAGACCAGTTATTCACTCTCAGAATGATTCTTGAGAAGGCCTGGGAGTGTGCTGAATCTGTATACACCTGTTTTGTGTATTTGGCGAAAGCATGTGTAACGCTATGTCCAGCGTAACGCTATGTTCAGCGTAAGCACGGGCAATGCGGTGCGTGCGTTGCGGTGCGTTTAATGCGGACAGATTTCAAAATCAAACTTATGTTGGGATATGAAGATGTCCAATGTAAACACGATATTGCGGCCAACACGTGCGTTGCAACTTCAAACTGGTTTGATTTTGCCCGCAGTAACGTGCGGAAAAGCAATAGAAATTGAGGTACTTATATCGGAAGTCCAAAAAAAGAAATGTGCTACGGAATAAAATAACTTCGCCGTGATGTAAGGATAACAAGTATCATGTATGCTTTTTAAAATATAGTCAAAGGCTTTTGTCGTCAATCTTGTATATTGTCGAAATGCAGTTCGCTTATCCGCTCGCGATTGCGGATTTTTTGATATATTGCATGAGGTTTTGCTCTATTTTGTTTTTTTCTACAATTTCTTTATATTTTTAGTTTTAAGAAACTGTCTTCCATTAGTAAAATCTTCCGCGCCGAAACCAAATCCATTTCACACTGAATTTGAACAGCAGCTGTCAACGCAACCCGCATAAGGCACGTATCGTGTTGTATTTGGACACCTCCGCATTCCCCGCGAACTAATGCGGTGCGCGCGGACACCGCATCGCACGCATAGCCCGTGCCCGTATTTACGCTGGACACACAGAGCGACACAGTATTTATATACAAACTGTAGAAGCTGTGTTCGGGTAAATGGCGGTAAATCAATACCCTTCACTGCTGGGGTTAGACTCTACCTTGCGTCACCTCGCCTCTTCATTGCATATATGGATGCTGCAGCGCAGCCGTAGCAGAGAATGTTGTAAAGTGCGGGACTTAAGCCTTGGTCATCCTCTCCTTGCGGATGATTTGGTTATCATTAGGTCCTCTTTAACCGAACTTCTACGCGCACTCGGAAGGTTTGCAGCCGTTTGTGATGATGCTGAAATGAAAGTAAACGTTAACAGATCGGAAGTATTGGTTGTTTCCAGAACGCCTATTCAGTACACTCTGCATGTTTGCAGAGTCCCACTGAAGCAGGTGGATAAGTTTAAGTATATCGGGTCTAATTCACGAGTGAAAGAGCAATGACGAATTCTTCTGTAGAGATGGTCAGGCTGGATTAATTTTAAGAGAGCTTGGTCAATCTGTTATAAGAATTGCCAAACTTAGTGTACAAGCTAAATTATCGGTTTTTAACTCGGTATATGTTCCAACTCGCTCCTATAGTCGCGGATACAAGCTGCTGAAAAATGTTCCTTCGCGGTGTTGCTAAAATCACTCGTAGCGTAGGGGTCAAATGCATATGACTAGAGTACGCGAGGCGCTCAATATTAAGCAGCTACTTCTTCGAACGGAAAGATTTATGCTTTGACGGTTTGGCCACGTAGTGCGTATGTCCCCAGACCGGCTTCCAAGACGTGTCATGATTGCCGTGCCATCAAGTTAGCGACCCCTCGGTAGGCCCAGAAATATATGGTTGGATCAAGTCCGATATCACTCCTGGAGCCGTCTAGGGGTTCCTCCTGACGAGTTCGAGTCAATGGCGGAGGATCGAGAAGGATGGATAGTCCACCTGAGCATCCTACTCCCGCGACCCTCATGAAGGATTAGCGGGCCATTGAAAATGTATATAGAAAAAAAAACTTACGATTGAGTTACACCAGAACGTCAGAAAGAATAGATTCTAAATTACTGTAATCAAATTGTAATAGCCAATGTTTAACACATTTCTCAAACTTTACAGGAAAAGTTAACGATCTGATTGATTGGTGTAGTTTATTAAAAAGCCGGCACGAAGAAACCAAATAAAAGTTACGAAAGGCGGTGGTACGGGAAAACGATATAGATACAACGTTTGAAAAATTTCTGCGTAGATTATAATCAGAAATTAGTCGAAAATTCCGATTTCCGGATCTGATAAAAAAAAGTTTTCAATACCTTAACAATACAAATGTCGGACTGGAAGAATTTTCATAACATGGAACAATGGAAAACTAGGATGTCCACGGTGTTTTCGGGAAATTTTGTTTAAACATTTTTTTGCAAAATTAAAAGAGGCTGCATTTAATTGCGATAAGCCCCACCCCAGCAAGCAATACCATATTGGAGCTTCGAGTGAAAAATTCCATAATAAATAATTCTTAAGAGTTTGTCAGAGCAAACACTTTTTAGATAGAAAAAATGTCGGAGTGTGCAGCGGAAATATTTTTTCAATGACTGCGTATGGTTGGCAAATGTCATTTTAGAGTCAAAAGTGAGTCCCAAGTATTTAAATTCCTCTACCATCTCAACTAAAAAGCACTCATCACTACAGTGTAGAGCGTTATTAAAAGTATTGTAGAACAACATGAAGCTGGGATTCATGAGCAGTCTACTAGTTTGAATTTTTAGCAATCTGTAGAATAAAAGTAAAAATCCGCACTAGCGGCGTCGGTTGTGGTCGATAGATTAAAAAACATTATTTTAGTTTTAGAGCTAATCTTCAATCTGTGTTCGGCGAACCAGATCCGTAATATGTTTAGATCCCAGTTGATATCAGAGACCAAGTTCAAAGCACTAGGAACAACCCAGATCATCTGCAAATGCAGTAATGGTACCTTTAAAATCAAGTCCAAAGAGTGAATTAATATATATAAGGAACAGAATAGGTCCCAACACAGAGCCTTGAGGTATTTCTAAATTTCCAAACTGTATATGGCTCCTGGTTGCACCGTTTTTAACTCTTTGAGATCTATTTGAAAGATAGGATCTGAACCAATCGAGCATGAATCCACGAAATCCAGCTTTTTCTAATTTTCTCAGTAAGATAGTGTGGTTAACCATACCGAAGGCTCTCGTTATATCCACAAATAAACATGCAGTGAACTTTTTTGCATCAAGGTTAGAGAAAACACCGGAACAAAAATTAAGTAGGGCATCTTCAGTTGATTTTCCCTGCTGAAAGCCATACTGCACAGGGCTGAAAAACTTATTCTTGTTTAAATACTTTACTAAAGACGGGAAGAAGTGAAATTGGTCTGTAATTACTTATGTCCTCTGCAGAACCTTTTCTAAATAGGGGCACTACATCCGCACATTTGTGAGCACTAGGAAAAACTCCAGAAAACTGAACAACACTGAAATAGAATATGTCGATAAAGCTAGGAACTCAGGAATTCGGTTCAACTCCACCCTTAGTTGGGGCTATTACGCCCAGTTGTCAATTGGCAAGATATATGGCTTTTTACGAAGCTTAGCCTTATCCAAATACTTCACACCACAACATATCAGACTAAAACTAGCAAAAAGTATAATTCTTCCGATTCTACTCTATGGATATGAAGTTTTTTATAGTCTCAATTACGAAACAAAGAGAAACCTTACCGAAGCCTTTAATAATGTTGTTAGATATGTCTACAACCTTAAGCGTTTTGATCATATATCGAAGTTTTCCACAACTATTTTAGGATGTAGCCTGCATATATTTATTAAATACTGCGCCCTTAAGACATTCAAGGTCGTGCTAATTACCAAAGAGCCGCGTTATCTGTATGAGAAAATTGAATTGTCAATGTCCAGTCGTTCCTTTATAACCATACAACCGAGGTTCACATGCAAAACCTCTGAACGCCAATTTTTTGTTTATATCATCAAGCAGAGGAACTCCGTACCCCTAGACGTAACAAAACTCTGTGGCACAAAGTCACGTACTTTTATGAAATCAAATCAAATTAAATAATTCTTCTTTGATATTCTCCTATAATATTGTACCTAAAGTTTTGTTAACTAAAGTAATACAGAAGATTGACGGAAATTCTAATCAAAAGATTAGAAAATCAAAATGGCGGCTACCTAAAGGACATTATTTTCCGTTTCCAACATAGCAAATATTCATTCATTCATTCAATCATTCATTTTCAATGGCCCGCTAATCCTTCATGAGGGTCGCGGGGGTAGGATGCTCAGGTGGACTCTCCATCGTTCTCGATCCTCCGCCATTGACTCCAATTCATCAGGGAGAATCCCTAAGCGGCTCCAAGAGAGATGTCGGACTTGATCCAACCATCTATTTCTGGGCCTTCCGCGAAGTCGTCTACCTGATGGTACGGCAACCATGGCGCGTCTTGGAAGCCGGTCTGGGGGCATACGCACTACGTGACCAAACCATCGAAGCATAGATCGTTCCGTTCGGAGAAGTAGCTGCTCAACGTTGAGCGCCTCGCGTACTCTGGTGTTGCGCACTCGATCCCTACGAGTTATTCCAACAACACCGCGAAGGAACCTCATTTCGGCAGCTTGTATCCGCGATCTTATTCTTTCGGTCACTACCCAAATTTCATGACCATAGGTGAGAGTTGGAACATACACCAAGTTAAAAACCGATAGCTTAGCTTGAATACTAAGTTCGGCCTTCCTTATAACAGATTGGCCAAGCTCTCTCAAAATTGATCCAGCCTGACCAAATCTACAGGATAACTCGGCATTGCTCCTCCCATCACTCGTGAATAAAACCCCGAGGTACTTAAACTTCTCCACCTGCTTCAGCGGGACTCCACTAACATGCAGAGTGCACTGAATGGGTTTTTTGGAAACGACCATTACTTCCGATTTGTTCACGTTGATCTTCATTCCAGCATCATCACAAACGGCTACAAACCTTTCGAGTGCGCGCTGAAGTTCGGTTTGAGAGGACCCAAGGATGACCAAATCATCCGCAAAGAGCAGATGACTAATCCTTAGGTCTCCCACTTTGAAACATTTCCCGCCACGGCTGCGCTGCAACATCCAATCCATATATACAATGAAGAGGAGAGGTGACAAAACGCACCCCTGGCGGAGTCCAACGCCCACAGTGAAAGGTATTGATTTAACACCGTTTATCCGAACACAGCTTTTACAGTTTGTATATAAAGACTGAATCGCCCTTAACAGGGAACCATCAATCCCATACTCCTGCAGAACCCTCCAGAGTTTGCCTCGAGGAACCCTGTCACATGCTTTTTCCAAATCCACAAAACAAGTGTAGATAGGTTTGGCATATTCCCAGGCCTTCTCAAGAACCATTCTGAGAGTGAACAACTGGTCGGTTGTGCTTCTACCGGGACGAAAACCGCACTGCTCATCCCCCAAACTGTCTTCAACCACAGCTCTGGAACGCTTTTCTAGCACCTTAGCGAAGACTTTTCCAGGGAGACTTAAAAGAGATATACCCCTATAGTTGGCGCAATCTCTTTTGTCCCCTTTTTTAAAAAGAGGAACTATCACCCCCATTTGCCAATCACCAGGTGTTTCACCGCATTCCCAGGCCACTTTAATGACACGCGAAAGCCATTGCACTCCCTCTTTACCTAAAGCCTTGAGCATTTCTGGCCGAATGTCGTCCACACCAGCAGATTTGCCAACTTTTAGCGCTTTGATCGCCAAAGTTACTTCCTCTACCGTAGGACTACTTTCCGCCCAACTCTCGACCATAGGTCTGTCATCTTCGGTGCCCTGTTCGGGATTGAGCAATTCTGAAAAGTGCTCGCTCCATCTGCGTAAGATGTCCTCCTCATTGGAAAGAAGTCTACCGTCTTTGGATTTGACTCCTTCAACGATATTCAACTTATTTCCTCTGAGTCGGCGGACGGTCTGCCAGAACATCTTATTTGCAGATCTGTGGTCACGTTCCAATTTCTCGCCAAACTCCTTCCAAGACTGTTCTTTCGCTGTTTTCACAGCTAATTTGCAAGTTCTTCGCGCCTCAGTGTACCGATTTCGAGAATCGGAGTTCCCCAAGTGAATCCACACCTTAAAGGCTCTCTTCTTCTCTCTGATGGCTTCTTGAACTCCAGGCGTTTTAAACCAAGCAGTTCTTTTCTCACCACCAGCCGCCACACCAAGCCGCTTCACTCCACAAACATCTCCCGCAGAGGCAATAACCGCTGTTGAAAACAGTTGCCATTCTTCCTCTACATTTGATGGAACAGTTGGAATTCGTTCAAACCTTTCAGATATTTGCCGTGCAAATGTCTCCCGTATCTCATCATCCTGTAACCTCTCCCATCGTATGCGTGTAACCATCCTTGGTTTACACTTTGGTAGGGGAGGCACTCTCTCGCTAAGATACAATTTGCACAGCACTAAGTGATGATCAGTTGACAGTTCGGCCCCTCTCAATACGCGAACATCACAAACCATTCTCTTCAGACACGATGGTACCACAAAGAAATCGATCAGCGACTTCTGCTGAAGACTCTGATGGTACCACGTGTATTTGTGAATGTCTTTGTGTGGAAAGATGGTGTTCATGATGGATAAGCCATTTTCACCACAAAAATCCAACAACCTCTCTCCGTTCGCGTTTTGATCAGGATCACCGTTCCTCCCAATCACACTCCCCCATGTCATAACATCTACACCCACATGAGCATTGAAGTCACCCATCAGGACAAAAGAATCCATATCTGCAACCTTTTCAAGGGCAACATCAACTTCATCTAAGAAAGCTGCGTACTCTGACAGAAGATTCGGTGCATACACCTGCACCAATGCCAGAGTTGATCTTTCAAGCTTGAGCTTTAAGATCGCAACTCTCCCTCCTAATGGTATCCACTCCAATACTCTGTCTGTCAACCTGGGACTTGTGAGTATCCCCACTCCCGCCCGAGCAGACATTGAGGGTGCGACTCCTGACAGGAAGAGCTTCCACCCACCCGAAAGGTCCACAGTTTTAGAACCTCTCTGCTTTGTTGAAGAGACGCCAACTATATCTAGCCGACTTTCAACAGCCTCCCCAACAAGCTCAAGATCCTTCCCTGTGAGCGATGAGACGTTCCATGTGCCTATCCTAAGTCGATGCCGTTGTCGAATCTCAGAAAGTCCATCTGTGCCCCTATCGGTGCACAGCGCGTTCACCCCTTGACCCCCGTAATGGTTCGCGAGACCATTGACAGGAAGCTCGTAGCCATTTCGATTTTGACCCGGCCGGCTGCCGAGCGGGACAAGCCGACCACCAGACGATCGCATCCTGACACCCTTCAGGCCTGGCTCCAAAGCATGCCCTGGCTTACCAGGCTTGGCAATATCCGAGGCCGGTCGTCTTCTTCGTGTCATCATGGGGTGTGCGCTTTATTAGCCGTGACTGGGTTGTATGGATGGGAATAACTATTTAAGATACCCCATCCGCACATCCCAGTCACGTTGCCCGCCCCCCACCACGAGGAGGTCAGCTGCCAGGGGGGCACATAGCAAATATTAAGCACCAATATTCGTCTGTTTTCCTTAAAATTCGTTAATAAAAAAAATATATATATACAAGTTCAAAAGCCACCCTGTATTTGCTAATCTTGAATTGTTTGTTTGCCTACAGGTTCATTGTGTACAAATGTGCATACGTAATGAATAGGTAATGCATTTGATAGATAAGACATCGTGATATTGTTTATTTTGAAGTACTTATGTACAAAACGGGGACAGTACTACAAGTGCTAAATAGAAAATAGAACGTTTATCAATAATGCAGTACGAGTCACATTGACAGAGGTGATAGAAATTGAAATATCATGACGGCAATTGTCTATGTGTCAATATTACTCAAGTTACAGAAAGCGATTAATCGCGTTCAGCGTCAAGCGTAATAAACGCTTAGTTTACTTTCAGTCAAATACCTCCGCTCAAATATCGCCGGGCATGAGTCTACTAAACATCGCTTACAAGATCTTATCCGCCGTGTTGTGCGAACGTCTAAAACCATTTGCTAAGAAGCTGATTGGTCCATATAAGTGCGGTTTTAGACCAGGAAAGTCCACCATTAACCAAATGTTCACACAACGACGACCAATGTCCTAAATACAACGTTAAAATCGTATTGGGCGATTTTAGCGCCAAAATAGAAAAGGAGGACGTCTTTGGTAGGGCAGTCGGTAAACATAGCCTACACGATACCACGTCTGATAACGGAATAAGGCTAATTGATTTCGCTGTGGAACGAAAAGCCACTATAGCAAGCACATGGTTTCCTCATCTCAATATTCACAAGCCGACATGGCGTTTCAATGTTCATGTAACGATCAACTAAATTGACCATACTGCGATCGACGCAAGATATGCCTCCAGTATTCTGAATGTCCGGACCTTCCGAGGGGCCAACATAGACTCGGACCATTACCTTGTTGTAACCAAGGTACGAATGCGGATATTCTAAACTGAGTCACAGCGGGAAAATTCAACGTAGAAAAGCTACAATCGCAAGAGACCGCCAGAGTCTTCGCTGAACGCATATCCCGAAATCCCTCAATCATCCGTATGCCGCCAACATCAAGTACCGAAGACCAGTGGCAACGCTGCCAACATGCCATCAGAAACACCGCGACTGATGTGCTGGGTCTTGCTCGCCCAACACCGCGAAACAGCTGGTTTGACGAAGAATGCCGGCGAATGCAAGCAGCAAAACAAGAGGCATATAAGGCGGAGCTGCAAAGGAAAACGAGAGCTGCCCGTGAACCCTACGAACAAGTGAAATGGGAAGAACATCGGCTTCTCCAAAAGAAGAAGAAAGAGCATGAGAAGCGCTTGATCGAGAATAATGAGAGCTTGCACTCTAGGAACAACGTACGGAAGTTTTACCAAAAATTAAAAGGAGTCTGTCAGAGAAGCAATACCCGTACAGAAACCTGTAGAGGTCAAAATGGAAACCTCGTAGTAGAATCACAGTCGGTGCTGAGAATATGGAAAAACTACTACTGCAGACTGTATAATGGCGACCAAGACCAACATCCCGCTGTCAGGCAGAATGAACCATTTAACATAGACGATGATAGCCAAAATTTCAGTCCACCTGACCAAAACGAAGTGAGGATAGCAATATTTAAGCTAAAATCCAACAAGGCTGCTGGACCTAACAGCTTACCGGCCGAACTTTTCAAGGCAGCTGGTGATGAATTGGTAGAGTGCATACACCAACTCATCTCTAAGATTTGGTCAGACTAATGTTTCCCAATGAATGGGATCTCAGCATCGTTTGCCCTATCCACAAAAATGGAAACCCCCTCAACTGCGACAATTATAGAGGCATCAGTCTCCTCCACATCGCATTCAAAATCTTTTCTGCGATATTGTGTGAATGTCTGTAACCTTGTCCTAACAGCTTCATTGGCTTCTATCAGTGCGGTTTCAGGCCAGGAAAGTCCACCATCGATCAAATCTTCACACTTCGGTAGATCCTGGAGAAAACCCAAGAATTCCAAATCGATACTCACACCTCTTTATCGATTTCAAGGCCGCCTATGACAGCATCTATAGAGAAGAGCTTTATAGAGCCATTTATAGTTTTGACATCCCTGCCAAACTTGTCCGTCTGTGCAGGTTGACGATGGGGAACGCTCGCTGCTCCATCAAGGTCTGTAATGACCTCACCGAGACTTTAGATGTCAAAAAAGGTTTTGGACAAGGTGACGCGCTGTCATGTGACTTCTTTAATATTGTACTTGAACGGATTGTGCGGAACTCACAAGCCATCACCAGAGTCACAATCTATCAAAAGTCCGTACAACTGCTTGCATACGCCGACGATATTGACATTATTGGAAGAACTCGCTGTTGGAAGAAGCGGGCTGTCACCGGTGCGTTTGCGAGCATTAAAGCAGAAGCGGCCAAAATGGGTTTAGCGATAAACGCGGGCAAAACCAAGTATATGCTGTCAACAAGAAGGTACAATCAACACCGACGAATTGGGAAGAACGTCACAGTGTCTTTGTCTACCTCGGCTCTGCTATAAACTCTGAAAACGACATCAGCGCAGAAATCAAGCGAAGAATAACTCTTGCGAATCGCTGTTTTTTGGGCTTATAAGGCAATTCAACAGTAAAGGTCTACGTCGAACAACTAAAGAGACTCTGTATAAGACCCTGATCATCCCTGTCCTGCTTTACGGCGCTGAAACATTGTCTTTATTAGAAGAGGATGAAGATGTCCTTGGTCGCTTCGAGGGTAAAATTCTTCGTAAGTTATTCGGTCCCGTTTGCGTTGACGGGTTTTGAAGGAAAAGATTCAATAACGAATTATACGAGTTGTACAGCGACATCAACCTAGTCAAAAAAACTACGTATTGAACGTTTGATATGGCTAGGACATGTAAAGCCGATGGACACCAACGGTTCGGCTCGCAGTCATCGAATCTAAATATGAGGGACGACGTAGTAGAGGACCTCCTCGCCATAGGTGGCGCGCACAAGTTCAAGGGGACCTCGACTAACGTGGAGTGCGTAACTGGAGGCAATTAGCTAAAGACCGAGCTAATTGATGGAGAGGCTTGTTGGTTGAGGCCCATGTTCACCCAGAACCGTAGCGCCACCTAAGTAAGTAAGTAACACATGTCTTGGAAAAAATCCGGAAACGCCAAATCGATACCCACCACCTCTTGCTCGATTTCAAAGCCGCCTATGACAGTATATATTGAGAAGAGCTATACATAGCTATGAACGCAAACGATACCATCGATTCTGTAAAGCAATGGCTAGAGTCAAAGAGCCTTGGTAGAACACAAAACGGAGGCAGTTCTTCTTAGTAACCGTAAAAAAGAGAGACCATCAAACTTAAGGTGGAAAGCTGCATCGTACACTCCAAAAGCTGCATTAAGTACATCGGCGTTACGTTAGACGACCGATTTAGCTTCGGTAAACATATGGTGTACGGGTATATATCGATGAAGGCATCAGATGTATACACGGAGCTTTCAAGAATGCTGCCAAATGTTGGGGGCCCTAGAAGCAGCGGGAGAATACTGCTGTCTAGTGTCGTGAGCTTAACAATGCTCTATGCATCTCCAATCTGGCCGGAGGCACTAAAGGTTAAATAGAATCGGCTGCGGATAATTAGTAACTACAGACTTACCGCATTACGAGTCATATCAGCTTATAGGACTATCTCGGATGAAGCGGCGTACGTCATCGCGGGCATAATCCCCATGGCTGATGAAGCAAGGAAAATTCGGGATAGGATTATTGGAAACCCGAACTATACTGAATTAAGAAAATAAGAAAGAACGACATCAGTAAAGATGCGGCAACAAAGATGGGACGCCTCACACAAGGGAAGGTGGACACATACAGACTTATTCCGAGGATAGAATCATGGATAAATAGAAACCATGGAGAGGTAAACTACCAACTGACTCAATTTTTATCAGGTCATGGTGGGTATCGCCGATACCTTCATAGCTTTAGTCTCGACGACTAACCAGAATGCCCAGTATGTTCTATATGCGAAGAAAATCCGGAACATGTTGCTTTTAACTGCCAACGGTTACACGAGAAAAAACGAATACTGCATAGTGAACTAAATACCACACTTGATGCTACAAATATAATAGCGGAGATGATAAAATCGGTGGGTAATTTGGAGGCAAATCCCAAATATAATACAAATCGAGCTCAGACAGGCTGAAAGCCAGAAGAGTGCAAACACAAACACTGACGGCCGCATAATGCGAAGAACCCTCTCCGCAAAGTAATACCTCACGGTGGTCCCGCGGAGCGAGGTCTGAGCTAGCGGAGGTAAGGTTTAGTCAGTATGAATAAGACACTGGCATGTAACTTGGAACACGGTGCCTATGAAAGGTTCCCCCTCCACTTACACAAAAAAAAAAGGAGCTACGAGTATGTTTCTGCCAAACTTATTCGCCTATGTAGGATGACAATGGAGAACTCACGCTGCTTCATCAAGGACGGTAATGACCAAACCCCTTTGATGTAAAAAAAAAAAGATTAAGGCCAGGTGACTCTCTGTCATCCGATTTCTTCAAAATCGTACTTAAAAGCATTGTGCGCAACTCACAAGCCAACATAAGAGATTTCAAAAGTCTGTACAATTACTCGCCTACGCAGACGACATGGACATAACGGGGAGGAGAGAGCGTGATGACAATGTCGCATTCGTGAGTGTTGAAGCAAAAGTGGCAAAAGTGGGTTTAACCGTGAACGAGGGCAAAACAAAATACATACTGTCAACAAAGGACAATCAACATCTACAGAATATCATGATAGGCACTCACAACTTTGAGGTAGTTAAAGACTTTGTCTACCTAAGCTTCGCTATAAACCCGAGCAATGACATCAGTGCGGAAATCAAACTGAGAATCAATCTTGCCAATCAGTGTTTCTTTGAGCTAAGAAGGCAATTGAGTAGTAAGCCCCCCCTCGAACGACTATGGTAGCCTTGTACAAGACTCTAATCATTCCACTCCTGTTATATGCCGCAGAGGAATGGGCCCTATCGAAATCGGATGAAGATGCTCTAGGCTGCTTTGAGAGATTTGTGGACCCGTTTGCATAGACGAAGAGTGGAGGACAAGATATAATCAAGAACTGTATGGGCTGTACGGATATATCGACTTAGCCAGAAGAGTACGCGATTCAGATGGCTAAGACATTTAGAGCCTATGGACATGAACTCCTCGACCCGAAAAGTATTCAAATCCATTCCCGAGGGACGACGCAATAGAGGCAGATCTTAGGTGGCGCGAAAAATTGGAAAGGGATCTCAACCAACTTGGCGCCTACAACTGGAGGCAGCTGGCTAATGATAGAACCGGTTGAAGAGGTTTTTTGGTTGAGGCCTAGGTAAAAATAAGTAAGTAAGTAACTAACACTTTTAGAAAAAACATAGGTATAACATAACACTTCACGTTTGGTCCATTTTCAACGTCGATAAGTGTAGCTAAAGAGGTGAAAAAATAGTAATCACTTTGTGAGGGTCTTTGTATTTTATATGTGATATTATGCAATCACATTGTAACAGCCAAAACAAACACAGAGCGTGGTTAAGTAACAAGCCAAACCAATTAAGACAAATTAAGAGCAACAATGCAATGCCACATGTCGTCAAAAGGGCTTTACATCAAATTATGAAATTTTTCTTGTAATCATGTATAATCTCTATTGAAGCTTCATAATATTAAAACACACATTAAGCAGACCATTTGACGAACAAAGAAGTTGTCTGGTAAATCATAAGCTATTGCTTTGTTATATTCCGAATCAAATGCGTGTATTAATTTCTGTGAATGTATTTATCAGCAAAATACGAATAGATACAGAGACGTATAGATACCAGAGAACATCGCACTTTGACGGCAATCACGTTGCTACTCAAAAGATAAAACAATTTATTTTAAGTAGCTATGAGCAATTGTCTAAAAAAAGTTTTCAAGCAGTTGCCTTAAGTAGTGCGCTTTCTGGAATCAGGCTAAGCTACACTACACTCTTTTACAGATCGAACTTATAGTTTACTTGAATGTCATACTACAATACATCATTGCCGTATGAACTAACGACCCATAAAATCGATCAAAGTACCTGAAAATCCATTATTTTTGCGGCGTAAACTTCGACAGGGACCCTTACCAGATTGCAAAGAAGCAGCATTTACAACTGACATTTTCAGATGCCTTGTCACTAGAGCACACTCGAACCTGCGCAAGCATATGCATCTGGGTGAGCTTGAGCACACATGTGTTAAAGCGGACGAGGCACCACGTGTTGACCTGGCTGGCTGAAATAAGCGTCGCAGAAGTTTAGCAAGAGCTTCTCAGAAGGAGGAGGAATTCCCACGTTGGAATCAATGGGGGCATCTTTACGTCAGCAAATAAATTATTTGAACTACCTCCGCATATTTGGAGCTAAAGTCAATAAGGATTTTTAATACTGGGTTAGATACCCACTTTCCAGGTTGTATATCCAATTGCGCTGTCTCCCCAGAACACCTGAGGAACGACGTTCTCATTACGTCTATACGAGACTATGGCCTATCTGGCAGAACCTTTACTACCAACCTCATTAGATGCGCTTTATCCACTTTTAGCCCATTTAAATCACTAGGTGTAGATGGCATATCTCCCTGCCTTCTTCAACGAGGATAAAATCAGTTAATCCTCATCCTCATAAGAATTTTCAGATCCAGCCTCACACTAGGCACACACTTAAAAGTTGAGAGGAGGTTAATGTGGTCTTCATCCCAAAGGGGACCTGCATTGCGATTGATCGGTAAACTACTCACTGTTCAAAACTTGGCTTGGGCCAGTAGTGCAACAATCAAGTTCGTGATAAAGTGCTTACTTTACCTCCTAGAGGTGGTCCCCCCGCAACTCATGCATAAACTCTTATACGTGTAGGCTAAAATGGCAAGTGCGGGTCGTCCAGGACCTCGATTCTATACTAGGTGAAGTGGGCCTGCAACCTGCGACACTATGCCTCGGATAAGGAATGATCACATGTTGAGGACTTTTGACTATTGTACCCGGACAAAAATAGGTTTCTGGAATGTAAGGACGCTCAGAAGCGCAGGTCCTTACAATGCCAGATTCTTTCACTTGGAAAACGAATTCATGCGGTATAGACTGCGCATTTTAGGATTAAGTGAAATCAGATGGTTAGAAGCGGGTGAGTACCAGCCCCCAACGCGTAACAGTGTGCTACTCTATTCTGGAAGACCAAATTAGGACCCTTGTAACAACAACAGCACGCAAGGGCCAAATTTCCTGTCAGCCTCATGGTGATAGGATTATGACGGCCAGATTCCGGACTAGAGTACGATGTGTCACCATCATACGTATACAGTGTTATGCCCCAACAAGTGGCTCGCCTGAGGATGAAAAGGAGAGCTTCTACAGTTTCTTAAGTTCTGTCTTCAACACAACAACAAATGGAGACATTGCCATAGCGATGGGGGATTTGAATGCCAAGTAGACAACGAACAAGATGGACTCAAACAAATAATCGGAAGCATGGACTAGGCAACCGCAAGGACAACGGCGAAAGGTATGTGGATTTCTGCAATGCCAACCGCCTTGTGATAGGTGGAACCATGTTTGAGCACAAGACTTGCCACAAAGTCAGCTGGGTTCCCAACAGCAGCCAAGCAACCTTCAGCCAAATTGACCATTGCCATCAGCCGCCGGTTTAGAAGAAGTCTCCCTGACGTCCGAAACAGGCGAGGGGCAGATGTGGGGATTGTACGTGATCACCATCTTATGATAGCTACTCTCCAACTACGCACTGCTGCAGTTCGAAGATCCCACGACAACACAAGAATGCCCTGGTTCAACATCGATAGACTAAGTGATCCCTTAGTGCGCCTGTCGCAAGGTGTGGAAGCAATCAGCAGCTCACTGCCCGCAACCATCCAAGACCATTGGTGTGCTGTGAAAAATGTTTTGACATCTGGTGCTCAAAGAATTGTCGGTCGATCGCAGGTAAGACTTAGGCTTTTCGAGATTACCTGGAGACGGATTGACAAACGAAAACAGATGAAAGCTCGCGTTGCAACTACTGCTGCAGCAGGGAGAAGCGACCTAGAGCCCCTACATTACATGAAGATAAGAGAAGTTCAGCGTAGCGTGCGAAGTGACAGGCACAACTACATTAATGCGCTGGCTACAGAAGCAGAAGAAGCTGCACGGAGGTGCCCCACCAGGACCGTCTACAGAATCACCAAAGAGCTGACAGGTGGTCGCAACTCCAGCTAACACACAGTGAAAAGCCTAGACGGCTCCTTGCTCATTTCGGATGAGGACCAGCTCAATAGATGGAAAGAGCATTTTACTACGGTTTTGAACCGCGTAGCATATAGCTGGCGAATCAAATCAGACTGAATCAGACTGAGGTGCCTGGGATGAGAAGTTCCCGAATACGCACCACGACTCTCAGTAGTGACGAGATCAGTACCGCGATCAAAGCACTCAAAACCAACAAGGCGGTAGGACTTGACGGTATTCCAGCAGAGCTCTCACGAGCAGCGCCAACAACATGGGCTGAGCTCTGCTTCCACTTATGGAGGGAGCTTGGGAAGCTGAGAGCTTTCCTAACGGGTGAAAAAAGGGAATGATCGTCAAGCTTCCTTAGAAAGGAAATTCAATGGGGTGCGGAAATTGGAGGGGTATCTGCATGCTACCTGCTGTAGCTAAGATAATAGCTAAAATCATCCTTGAACGAATCAAACCACACCTCGAAGACATCATCAAGCAGGTTTCCACTCTGAATCCTCCTGTGCCGACCACATCAGCACCCTGCGAATAGTGCGTTGAATATCGATCGCCACTCCACCTGCTGTTCATCGATTTTGAGAAGGCGTTCGATAGTGTCAACAGAGAGTTTATTTGGCGTGCCCTACGCAGGAGAGGTATCCCCGATAAACTAATTGCTATTATTAGAGCTACATATGAGAGCTCCAAATGTCACATTCTGCACAGAAGAAGATTGTCTGAAGAACTTGAGGTCCAAAGTGGGGTAAGACAAGGCTGTATCCTTTCACCAATATTATTCCTATTGGTGATTAGCGATGTGCTTCGTGCAGCTTTGTCGACGGGAAACGGAGGAATTCGATGGACTCTTACATCTCCTCAACTGAAACATCTTGACTACACTGACGATGTATGCTTACTCTCCCACAGAATTAGGGACCTCCACCAAATGACAGCAGATGTGGAGAGGGAGGCAGGCGTCGTCAGGCTGAAAATCAATACGGCAAAAACTAAAATTATCAGCCTTGGAACTAACTCATCGGCTCAAATACGCATAGCTGGACAACCGGTAGAGAGAGTAGAGGACTTCCAGTATCTTGGGAGTATTGTCTTGATCGATGGTGGAACCGAACTGGATATAGCCAACAGGATCGCCAAAGCAAAGTCCGCGTTCGGGATGTTGTCCAAAATATGGCGAAGCAATGCAATCAGTTTGAACACTAAGCTAAGGTTGTTCCGCTCCAATGTTGGATCCGTGCTGATATATGGATGCAGCACGTGGAGAGTGACCACTACTATCACCAGAGATCTGTAAACGTTCCTTAATAGGAGCCTGCGCAATATCTTAAGGATTTTCTGGCCCAATCGTATCTCTAATGAATACCTTTACGAGAGAACGGGTCAGGAACCAATAGCCACAACTATCCAACGACGGAAGTGGCAGTGAATTGGTCACATGTTCCGAAAGGGTGACAGTTCCATAGCGAACCATGCTATGCAATGGAACCCTTTGACTTAGGGTGCCAACAGACCTGGCGTTTCGAGGAGAACATGGCGCAGAACAGTCGAGAAGGAGGCACTGCAGTCGGGGAAAAGATGGGGAGAGCTGAGACACATTGCCAGAAGCCGTATACGATGGCGCGCAGCCGTAGTAGAGGCCCTAGGAGCCACAAGGAGATACAGGACATATGTTAAGTAAGTATATAAGGGAAAAGTTGCATGATCCACTGCATGTAAATCCATTTGCCTATCGTATGTCTACGGAAACAGCCATTCACAGCTTAACGCTATTAATAAACAAATCATTAGCTGTCAAAGAAAAAGCCATATGTGGCTTCATAGATGTACAGGGAGCCTTCGACACACGTCCCTGGTGCAGGACAAAGGGACTTACCATCAATTCCCGAAAAACTATACATGAACTCTTTTCGAGGAAAAGGAATCACACTCTTAAACAAATTGCACTGGAAAACGTCCCAATCGACATATCCAGGAAAGCGAAATACCTAGGTGTTATCTCTGACAAGACGCTCACATGTAATTCACACCTGAACAAGGTTACCGAGAAAGCGACAAGAGCAATGTTTATGTGCCAGCACCTACAGAGTAAAACTTGGGGACTAATATACTGGACGTATAGCGCCATTATCCAACCCCTGGTCACTTATGCATCGTTGACTTGGTGGTCAAAACCTCACAGGTCAACGATGCATAAACGGTTGAATAATATCTATCGTCTAGTCTGTCTGGGTATTACAGGGGCAATGGAAATGTGTCCCACGGCAGCAATGGGAGCAATGTTTAGCCTCACACCGCTACAGCTTGCTGTACAAAAAGAAGCTATGGTGAGTGCTCTTCTGCTGCTCAAGATTTCGGACTGAAGATTTTAGGGTACATCCAAAACGACCCTATTCTCAAGATCCCAGATACCATGCTCAAGAAATACCGGTTCTCCAGAAGATTCAATGTGGTCATAGGTGACCGCCACACATGGAAGAATCAAGGGCTTGTAGTCTTACAAAATTCTCAAACTTGGTACACAGATGGTTTCAAATTGGAAAACGGTAGCACTGGCTTGGGAAATCACCAACAGTATTTCGGGCGGAAGTCCATGGAATCGAACTCTGTGTAGGAGAATGTCTACAAAGAAGGGTCGAAGGCACCCGTATTTAAATCCTCTCGGATAGCCAGGTAGCACTTATGGCACTTATGGTGGGCTCTAAGTTTCCAAGAGGTTCCAAGTTGGAATCCCAACTGGATGGAGCAGCATGGTCTAAGTCTAGCTATTGCAAGGACGGAAATCGTCTTGCTCACTAAAAAAAGAATCCCTACCATAATACCGATGACGGTGGGTGCGGAAACAGTTAAGACAAGGATCCGCAAAATATCTAGGTGTAACTATAGATACGAAGCTAACTTTCTGGGAACCAAGCGAAAGTCGGAAAAACACTACATCGGTAACTGGTTTCCTTAGCAAACTAATGGGGAACACCAACGGACCTAGACCTAGCAAACGATAGCTCCTTATGTCGCTGATGGAATCCATAACTCTATACGGCGCGGAGATTTGGGCAGACACGCTTAGGAGGGAAAAGTATGACAAACGCATGGCAGCAGTGCAAAGTGAAGCTCTAAGAGTTGCTTGTGCATACCGCACCGTATTAGAGGCGGCTGTCCTTATCGTAGTAGGGTTTATTCCCAGAGACCTTCTCGCCAAAGAATGGAAAAGTATGGACGAGAGGAAAGGGGAAATAGGCAAGGCACAAGCAATCCTGAAGGAGCAAGCCCGAACGCTTGAGACATGGCAATGAATCTGGTGGATGGATCAAAGAGGGAGATGGACAAAGATTTTCATATGCAATGGGATCTTCGATGAAATTACTAAGCAAGGCTCAGAGTATAATTACTCAAAACCCGAAGCACCGTCAGACCTCTCTGTGTCCTCAGTGAGGGCTTCCATTGACAGTTGGAGTTTTTATGAACGTAATTGTTTGGGGGCAAGGTTCCAGGCAAAGCAACCAGAGGAATTGAGCTGCTTAGCAGCCTTTCCCTAAAACCGTCCATACGTGGCGAAGAGCAACATCCTACTCGAGGTGTCCCTGTTGTATACTGAATATGGGATAGTGGCTCTACGTGTCTCATTTCGAGGCAGATCTGGCCTAAGCTGGACCAGAAACGTAGTGCCGAGTTGGTTAAACTAAAGCGATCACAGATCAGCTGCGTTATCGGTGTTATCACCGGACACTGTCTAATCGGCCAACATGCCAAAAGACTTGGCCTCTTTTCCAATGACTTCTGCAGGAGCTATAGGGACGAGGAGGAGGAGGAAACTATTCTCCACTTCCTATGCACATGTCCTGCTCTATCACGCAAAAGAATGCTCCATCTAGGATCTCCCTTCCGTGACGACCTCAGCGATTTGGCGTCCTTAGACGTCACGAGCATCCATCGCTTCATCAAAAGCTCCGGTTGGTTTTATTAGTCCCTGAGTGGTCTACTGGTAGATCCTTGGCATCACAATGGACCTTTACTGGTCTAAGTGTGTCTGCATCGTGGTGCAGACAGCCAATCTAACCTAACCATACTGAATATGGCGGATCTAAAGAGGAAAACTTGATAAAACCCGTAATCCCAGGTGTATAACTACCGTGCCCATGGGATGAATGGAACTACGTTTATGTGTCTTCTAACGGTGAACTCCAGTTTATTGGGCACTTCTGGTTTTAGTATAAGTCCCCGCCGCTGGCATGCGGGGCTCTGTCTTCGGTGTATTTCGTTCCCTAGCTTCTCGTGGGAACAAAATTTCTAACTCTAATAAATAAAAACCCAAGAGCATTCTCTAAACGCATCCACACCAATGGACATTGGTCTTCCAGAGGACCTCTCCTCAATCGCTAGAGCGGAAGAGGACTATCTAACTATCGGTCCAATTGAAGAAGCGGCCCTTCTACTCGAAACCGCCCCACCTCTGTCTGCTGATCCTCAGCCCCCCACCTCAAAAATTGCACTAGAACGACTTAGCGGAGCGGGTCGCAAACGTTTGAAATGGCTCCTCTCCAAAGGCGTATCTCCTGAGGAAGCTAGAGAGAAAGCCAAAATCCCATGCGGCCGCAAAAGAGACCGCTCTAATTCTTCTTCTCTGGCTTCGGAGCCAAAAAAGACAAAAACTGCACGCCATGCAGGAGCAACAGATGTGGTTTCCACATCTATCAAGCCTGCTCCTATAGTGCCACTTACCACCTTTAAGCAAGCTCTGGAGGTTTTCAAGATAGGAATCATCGACTCAAACTTTCCAGAAACCCTGCTTAACAACGAGCAAATGACTTCCATCCAAGACTCCATCTTTGAGCGCATTATCAGCCTCACGGACGAGAAAGTGAAACCCAAATTCCGCGGTATATCTTTCCGTCCAGGATGGCTAGTCCTAAATTGCAAAGACCGGTCTACGGCAGAATGGAAAGCCCTTGATGAGGATAACATTCCTCGGAAACAAATTTGAGTGGGACACTTTCCAGCAAACCCTTCATTCGGAAACGAGAAGATCCTGAGGGATGTTTCTGCCCAAAATTCAGACCTTCTCGCTTCTGAATGGCGGGTCTTAAAACGTGAGAACAAGGGCAACTTTGCCATACTGACCCTCTCCATAGACCACAAATCCATGGCTTGCTTGAAAAGGCTACATTTAAAAATAGACTTTCGTTTCGGAGAAGATACTCTTCGAACAAAGCAATTCAGCGGCAATGACGCCCCCCTTAACTTCCTTATTGGCTTAAATATTGATATTTTAAATAGAGGAAATGAACCTACTTTTGTCAACTCCATCAGACAAGAGGTTCTGAATCTTACCCTATCCAGTTCCTCTATGTCCGATCTCATTACCAATTGGCATGTCCTAAGGAGCTCTCGTTGTCTGACCATATGCACATTAGGTTTGACATCGAAACTAATCGGGACCCAATCACCCCTAGCAGGTCTCCCAAACGCACCAATTGGAATCTCTTTGCAGAAATTCTTAGGGGCGAATTTATTCATTCCTGTTTAAATATAGACTCTTCTCATTCTCTTGAAGAAGAAGCCTCAAAATCACCACCTCAAGATCACCTCCGCATATGAAGCCAGCTGCTATCCCAAAAGCAGAACTAACTTCCGCGATGTACCATGGTGGAACAATGAGCTCGACACCCTCAAAAGAAAGATTAGAAGGCTATTCAATAAAGCCAAAGCCACCAACTCATGGAACGAATATAAGATAGCCCTCACAACTTACAACTCTGCTATTAGGAGATCAAAAAGACATACATTGAGATCTTTCTGTGAAAGCATAAATGATCTCCCTTCAGCTGTTAGGGCCCAGAAAACCCTATCCAAGAACCACAACGACGGTATTGGTCTTCTACAAAAACCTGACGGCAGTTTTACACTGGGATACTACGAAACATTAGGTCTTCTTCTGCAGACCCACTTCCCTGACTCACTAATTACTGACCCTCACACATCTCTTCTGCATGAAGACATGCCACTCCCTCCTAATCGACGCACTAGGACTCTGGCCAAGAAAATCTTCACCCTCGATTCCATAAGATGGGCCATCTCCACGCAAAAACCTTACAAAGCTCCCGGTGGAGATGGAATTTTCCCCGCCCTCTTACATCAGGGAATCGACACTCTCATTGAATCCTTAGTGCCCATCTTTAGATCCAGCTATGAACTCAGCTACATCCCATCAATATGGAGAAAAGTTAATGTAGTCTTTATTCCTAAAGCCGGCGCCAGATCACAATCAAACCCAAAGGCCTTTAGCCCAATCAGTCTCACCTCTGTGTTTCTTAAGGTAATGGAAAAAATCTTTGATCTTCATATAAGAAATTCCGCCCTTATAGAACACCCCCTAAATAATCTTCAATTTGCATATCAATCCGGTAAATCTATGGTCACAGCCCTTCATCATCTAGTCAGCACTATTGAAGAAACCTTGTCAAAGAAGGAAATAGCCTTATGCTCCTTCCTGGGCATCTCTGCCGCCTTCGATAACACATCCTTTCAATCAATTAAGTCTGCTGCTGATGTCAAATGCATTGATTCGCAAACTACCAAATGGATATGCTCCATGCTCAGAAGCAGACTTATCACTGCCAAGCTTGGACAAATCTCAATATTCGTTAGAACTACTAAGGGTTGTCTCCAAAGGGGCGTCCTATCTCCTCTTTTATGGTCCACTGTAGTGGACAGTATTATAAATGACCTCAATAGTTCTGGATTTCTCACTCAGGGCTACGCTGATGACGTAGTCATTATAGCTAAGGGCAAGGATGAATCCAGCATTTGCGAACAAATGCAACATGCTCTAAATAAAGTAAATAACTGGTGGCAGTCAGAAGGTCAAACGGTTAACCTAGCAAAAACCGTAATCATTCCTTTCACCAGGAGGAGAAACTTAAGCCTTAAAGCACTATCACTAAACAATACTCAAATTGAGTTCTCAAAAGAAATAAAATATCTTGGGATTACTCTAGACCACAAATTAAATTGGAAACATCATATAAACAGAACCACTGAGAAGGCGACTAAAGCCTTCTGGGCCTGCTCTAGGTTTTTCGGCAAAAAATGGGGATTAAATTCAAAAATGATCCACTGGACCTATACCACAATCATCGTTCCGATAATAACTTATGCTTCGCTAGTATGGTAGGAAACAGTTAATCAAACCATCACCCGCTCTGCACTCCAAAAGGTGCAAAGACTAGCCTGTGTAGGTATTACGGGCGCAATGCGCACTTGTCCAATAATTGCGCTGGAAGTTTCTTTAAAGCTTCCTTCCGTACACATAAATATTATGAAGACTGCGACTGCCAGTGCTCTAAAGCTTCACCTTTTATGCAACAATACAAATTCCGAATTAGTTGGCCACATAAAGATCCTTGAGAAAATTCCGCTACTTACTTGTCCAGCAGTATGTATCTCAGACTTCATGCCCAAAAGAATCCACCTCAATCACCCCTTCACAGTAAACATACCTGACCGCAGCTACTGGGACTATCCTCAAATCCCCCAATCAAGATCTCAAATCAATTGCTACACTGATGGTTCAAAAATGTCAAACGGGGTTGGAGCTGGTATCTTTGGCCCCAACTACAAACTTTTTACACCACTAGGTCAATCCACTACTATCTTCCAAGCAGAGGTCTATGCCATTGAGCTCTGTGCCAGAGAATGCATTAGACGAAACCGAAGATCACATATTAATATAATTTCAGATAGCAATGCAGGTCTCAAGGCTCTCACGTCCTTTGACTATAAGTGTAAGTTGGTTTGGAATTGTCTCCAGACGCTTTTGCAGCTTGCTGCACACAATATAATCACGTTATTGTGGGTCCCCGGACACAAAGGCATCCCTGGTAATGAAGCGGCTGACGAGCTTGCCAGACTAGGTGCCCAATCTCCTTACATTGGACTTCTGCGGTTTACCCACTAGCCGGATTAAAATAGATCTATTTCGCTGGGAACCCGAACAAATGCTCTCACACTGGAATGTACAGGCTTGCCTAAGGGATTCCAAGACATTTATTAATTTCTCAAAAAATAGAACTAAAGACATTCTATCAATGAGCAAACAAAATGCTAAGATCCTTATTGACTTCCTTACTGAACACTGCTCTCTCAACTACCATCTCAAGAAAATGGGCCGTGTTCAATCGGATACGTGCTGTCTCTGTCCTGAAGACACCGAAACAACCTATCACATACTCTGTGATTGTCCGGCCATAGCCAGACTTAGGCTAAAGCACTTTAACAAAGGCGTTACATCACCTTCTGACGTCACCTCTTCTTCAGCTCGAACTATTCGTAGCTTCATTAATGAACTTGATTTCAGCTAGTTGACAAATTCAAAATCAATCAACCAGGGGATAGCACAAAAGATCTTTTTAGGTCGCAGTGCTCCAGGGGTCAGTCTCTGACTTCCTCCCCTTCTACCTCAAAAAAAAAAAAAAAAAAGACTCAGAGGCTCATTTCTCAAAACCCGAAGCACCGTCAGACCTCTCTGTGTCCTCGGTGAGGGCTTCCATTGACAGTTGGAATTTTTATGAACGTAATTGTATGTGGCAAGACTCTTTAGAATGCATACCTACTACACGTATGCTCCCGGACGTCTGTAAGAAAACAACGGCGTTCTTGCTGTCTTTCAACAGAAAAGACTGCACACCACTTATAGATGTTCTGACTGGGCACGACGCTACTGCTATCTTAATATGTTGGGCTTAAGTGGTGCTAAACCCAGACGTTTATGAAAAGGGACACTCAATGAAAAAATTCCAGTAAAATGGGTAAAAAGGGGGTTTGCTTGCTGGTGGTATAATGGACCAGTCACAAAATTTACAAAAATCAATGAGAGCGTTCACACTTATCCTGCGTCAGATACGATTCTTTGACTGCCGGAGAGATCTCTCTGTTGCATGTCTTCTAGTGACTATATACATTTTTGTTCGTCGAAAGGGAACAGCATTCCTCAAAGAGAGATTCATGTTATACTCGTCATTAGTATCATTCAGCTTCAGTTCAAAATATTGGCCATAATGAAGTCATTCTAAATTAAATTTATTCTCGAATGACGAATGAATTAAGCGGAGCATTATCCATGTACATATCTGATTCTTTGTCACTTTATCAGGGGCAATGAATTAACATACGTATATATCTATTTGGGGATTCGTTACTGTAGCGTGTAGTGTCATTCAGAAAACACATACAGGGTCAATCACAGTGCGTATAGAAAGATATTATAAGAAAATAAAAAAATATACAAAACACAAATAACAAATATAGGACCAATATATCTTCCTTGGGGCTTTCCATTAACACAATCAATAAATTTGGATTCTGACTCACATTTTCACTTACTATCACCACTACACATTGCGAATTTCACAAGTATACAACGACAAAACAAATTAATATCCATAAATCAAATAAAAGAAGAAATACAAATACAATTTGGCATTCCCAGTGCGTTTGACCGATCTGCATGCCATTTACGTAGTCTCGTCTCCACGATGGCTCTTTGTTACTGAAATCTAACTAAAGGAATCCTCATCTCATTTCCATTTGCGAATTTTCTTTCACTCGCTAAACAGCCTACCAAGTACATAATTCTACAGAAAATCCCAAAAAAAAAAAAAAATATAATCATTAAGCCCACCCTAACCATTTTCGAAAAAGGTGCGTCATCGCACACCGGTTTGTCAAAACACAGATTTTGTTCGTCTCTTTTTTTTTTTTTTTTTTGTGAGTATCTACTTAGTTTCATAAACTAATTTCCGCTACAATCACAATCAGCCATATGATCAAAATACACCCTCTACCCCCACCCCCCAATCAGTAGAGACTAAGAAAAAAAAAAAACAGCAAACATGCCAACGAATTTGCCTTGGTTCACTTGTTGTACAAGACGACGTTAATTTTAGCATTCAAAATAAAAACAAACTTTTTCTCTGCCATAAGATCGAGGCTAAAGATACACGATGCTGCGCGCGCAGCGATCTTCCCAACAACAACAAGAAAAAAGAAAAAAACTATCTTTTGAGTGGAAAAACAACAACGCACCTGTGAAACGTCAACAAAAAATGAATGTTTTCCGGGGGGTTTTTCTCTCTTGTTTCACTTTTCAGGACATGAGTTCACTTTTTCATCGCGAAAATGTGAAAAAATATCTTTTTTTTCGGCGTGGATTTGGTGGACAATTCACAAACAAGGGAGAAATTAGGCACGATCGCGCACTCGCATTAAGTGAGATACTGCCTGACCATTTTTTTTTGAGGGCGTAATGAGTGGGTCTCGACGTTATCAATGACGGTTATAGCCCCCCACCTCCAGTAACAACCCCATCGTGCATCGGTGTGTATGTGTAGCGACTTTCGCATGAAAAGTTTAAAACATGCTCAAGTTGATAACAGGTTGTTTTGAGGGGTTCTTATCATCGGTGGTGTTTTTTTTTTTTTTTTTTCAGCAATGTCATACGGGGTTAAAAATGGATTTACAATAAATGATTTATTTTTATTTTTTTCCCCATCAACTATAAAATAATAATCAAGGAATTTACATCGAACGATCAGTCAGAGGGGTGCTTACAAGTTCATCTGTCAAAACTAATGTTGTCGAGTTAATACGTTAGCGAATCAGGCAAGTGGGGTGTCCAGAGTTCACCCTCCTCAGTCCGATTACAAATTACTTCATCTTAACAAGGTTCTGCTTGTCAGTATCTCAAAAGATACAACATTTCGAACATAGAAATTTATGAATGATAAAAAAAAAAACAAAATCGGGTTAAAGATAGAGAAAGAAAAAGTAAAATAAAAAAAAAAACATTTAGCGGAGGAGATAGTAAGCAGAAAAATGTATGGGTATATACATAGAACTGGTAGCGAAACGTACATATGTACGAGTAGGTGTGTTATCAAGCTGGCAGCGGTGCCAAATATTGCTTTGTCGTGGGAATAATGGGGTACTTGCAGCGGAAAAATTCAATAAAAATCTTGAGAGGAACATTTAAAGAAATAGACTACAGACAAACCTCTTTTATCCGGAGCTCCAATAATCGGCAACCACCGGCAAGGGGGAACACCACTATTTTTTTGTAACCAGATTATTTATTTTGAATTTGGGAAAAGGGTATGTTATTCAGCGGCTGGTTTAACGGTTTCAGTACGGGTCCATTGTGCCCAATCATTTAACCCTGGAAACGCTGTAAAGAAATTCCGCTGTTACTTAGGTGGCGCTACAGTTCGGGGTGAACCTGGGCCTCAACCAACAAGCCTCTCCATTTAGCTCGGTCTTTAGCTAATTGCCTCCAGTTGCACACTCCAAGTTGGTCGAGGTCCCCTTGAACTTGTGCGCGCCACCTACGGCGATGATTCCTTCTACTGCGTCGTCCCTCGGGATTAGATTCGAAGACTCTGTGGGCCGGAGCGTTGGTGTCCATTCGCTCTACATATCCTAGCCATCTCAGACGTCCAATACGCAGTTTTTTGACTAGGTCGGTTCCGCTGTGCTCCAGCTCCGAGAAGAAGTAACTACTAAGAGTCCCTATTCTTCTGCCGGCTAGGGCAGGACAGTCACACAACAGGTGACGAACAGATTCAATTTCTTCTTCGTCTCTGGAACTTCTGCAATAGTCGTAATGCAGCACACCGAGTCGCTCAGCGTGAACGCAAACGGCACAATGTCCAGTAATTATGCCAGAAATGACCCGAGCGTTATACCGACTAAGTTTTACCAGAGAGGTTGATCTCTTCTTGCTATAGGCCGGCCATAGCGCCCTAGCCATTGCGCATGTTTCCAGATGAATCCAGCGTCTGTTTTATCTTCGATATCCATATGCCCTGCTACCCAGCAGAGGGTCACTGCTTTCGCCCTAGATATCTCGTTTAAGAGTGATTTGCAGGTCCTCACAAGCCTCGACCTAATTACAGCAGAGTCCAGAGCCTTAACGGCTGCCTGGCTGTCCATATAGACAGTGATCGTTTTACCAACGATATTACTCTCGCGTATAATTTCAGCAGCCTGTATGATGGCTGTGACCTCGGCCTGGAAGACGCTGCAGTCGTCGTTTATTCTAAAAGAGTGGATTATTCCTAGGGCTTCACAATAAACTCCGGCTCCCGTGCAAACGTCCACCTTAGAACCGTCGGTATAAAACGCCAACGCCGTTTTTCTTCATGGTTCTTCGGTTCTTCCTGTAAATTATGTCAGGAATTCTTGTAGTGAATCTCCTTTCAAATGCTAGCATCGGGTTCATGTGATCAGTTTCCGTCAATCAACTGATAGTTGAGGGGGCTCGATGAGCGCAATCGGCCTTCTTTCAGTCTTACATCGGTTTTAGCCACCCGACTGCTACAGTATATATCAAGCGAAATGGAACTAAGCATAGTTTCCATTGCCGCTGTTGGTGTTGTTCTCATTGATCCCATGATTCCGACGCACACTGCCCTCTGGATTTTGGTGCGGTTTGAAAGCTGGTATTACTTCTCAAGTGCCGTCCACCATACTAATGAACCATATGTGAGAATGGGTCTTACGAACACCGTGTATATCCAGTACACCACAGCTGGTTTGAAGCCCCGCGTATTACTGAATGCCTTTTTGCAGGATTAGAAAGCTACGCTTGTTTTTTTGATGCATTCGGCAATAGTTCAGTGCCACCGACATTTGGGGGTCCGAAGGTAGGAATTCATCTCTTCTTAGTGAAAATAACTGCCTTCGTCTTTGCAGGGTTCACTCCCAGCCCCTTGCTGCTGACCCAGTTATCCACTAGTTGTAGTGCGAAGTTGAGCCTTTCACTTATGACTGGAGGAAATTTTCCCGAAACCAGGATAACGACATCGTCCGCATAGGCCGTCACGTTGAAGCCGTTTTTCTTCAGTATTACCAAGATCTCATCCACAAGGAGCCATATTAGCGGGGCCAGAACTCCACCTTGGGGTGTTAATAGTACATAGAATCATGTGGATCTCATGGGGAGCGACTTCCCCGAGCTAGACATGCTCAGTACGGTTTCCGACTTTACGCCCAAATCACTCTACTTTGTTAGAAGGTTTGAGATTGAGATCCCAAGCCATGATATATGGAATAATGGCGGCCCGTTGATTGATCCAAAAGGAATCGTGTGGTATACCGATGGATCGAAAATGAATTCAGAAGTTGGCACCGGTGTGTATGGACTCAATTATAAAATTTCGAAATCACTTGGAAAGAGTCCCAGTGTTTTCCAGGTCGAGCTTTACGCTATTGAGACTTGGGCTAACATAAACTTTCACTCAGGCATCAAAGAGGCCACTATCCACATACTCACTGACAGCCAAGCGGCGCTTAAAGCATTGGTCTCCCACTTAATCAGTTCAAAATCAGTTCTAAGCTTCTTCGATACTTTACAAAACTTGGCCCAATATAATAAAGTAAAATTGTGGTGGATACCGGGTCATGACGACGAAACTCCAGACCTGTTAGCTAGGAAAGGCTCTTCTGAGTTGTTCACTGGACCTGAACCTTTCTGCGGAATATCTGATACCGCCTTTAAACTGACTCTAAGCACTTGGGAACGCAACATGTGCATCTCCTACTGGAATAACTCTCAAGGTCTCAAACAAGCTAAAAGAGCTGTCCAAACCTTCCAAAAAGGGCAGTTTATATCCTTAAATATGGCAGAAACGACATAAGAAGGCTTGTGAGCTTCCTTACCGGTCACTGTCAATTACTTTACGGCCTTAGCAAAATGAGAATTACGGAGGACATCACCTGCCGCCTCTGCCTAGAAGAAGACGAAACAGCGGAGCGGAACACATACTATGTGAGTGCGTGGCTTTCTGTAGAATTAGAAGCTTTTCCCTAAAGAAATAGACTTAAGGAACTCCTCCGCAGCCGTAGTTATAGCTTTCATAAGGAAAGTAGAAGTGCTGCTGCTCAAAAAAGTAACCTCTGGCACAAAAGATCTCTTTGGTCGCAGTGCCTACACGCCATTTGGGCGTGACCACACACCTGTTAAAAAAAATCGTTCATGAGGGTCGCGGAAGTAGGATGCTCCGGTGGACTCTCCATCCTTTTCGACTCTCCGCCATTGATCCCAAGTCATCAGTAGGAACCCCTAGACGCCTCCAGGAGAGATGTCGGACTTGATCCAACCATCTATTTCTAGGCCTACTGAGGGTTCACCATAGATCGTTCTGTTCGGAGAAGTAGGTGCTCAACATTGAGCGCCTCGCGTTCTTTGATGTTGCGCACTCGATCCCTACGAATTATTCCAGTAACACCGCGAAGGAGCATCATTTCTTATTCTTTCGTGATCTTAATCCTTCGGTCATTACACAAATTTCATGAGCATAGGTGAGAGTTGGAACATACCCCGAGCTAAGTACCGATAGTTTAGCTTAAATACTAAGTTCAGCCTTTCTTGTATCCGTAACTTGTTTCAATCCAAATAAGAATAACGTACGCACTGTACGACTCAAGGAACACCTACGAGAACTAGATATATCAAAAAAATTACTTCTGCAACTAGACAAGTGAGACTCCGTGGCATATTCTGGAGTCTTGCGGCATTATTCAAAAACGAATGAAATAAATGGGCAAGTACCAAATATCGGATCAAAATACGAGTACACCAACCACAGGTCCGCTTTTCATTCTCAAATTCCTCAAAGAAGCTGGAATGTAGAGTGCGCTCTAAGGGTGATCTATTCCTGCAACAAGTAACGGCTGGTCAAACGGTAGTGCATGTGATCATATGAAAACACAAGCGTTTTCACTTAGCTGAGGCCTACCAACTCCTACTCTCAACCTCCACGCGGTGACAGCCGGGTGCCTAGTACCTTAATTCAAGAAATGGGTAACCAACCCCGTTTGGAGGATTTTTGGCGGCAGCAGATGAGAGAGAGACGAAGAGTGCTTCTAGAGCACTTCTTCTTGTTTCAGGCGGCAGCGGACGAATTCCCTAGATGGAGTCAACGGTGGCGTCTATAGTTCCAGTTAGGTTGAACTTAGTAAATACCTTGTGCGAGCTGCTTCAACGTATTCGGATCACAGGTCGATAAGGAATTTCCAATGTTGGTCAGGACATTGGAATAGAGATGGTGGCGGAGGAGCCCTTAATGGGCCAACGGCAGCGCTCATATTCCCGTAGTGGACTACTGGCACCGGTGTACCCGGTCCCTCGTCCTAGGGGAATAATTAAGGAACTGGCCCTCCAGGTTGGGGGTTGTGCCGTCGGGGTAACTTCCCTACCACGTAAGAAACGCATGGTTCCGAAACAACCAAAAGCCTCGGATAAGGATGACTCAACTAATGACGACCCCAGCAAACGAAATAAGGGCAACGACCTTCGGATCTGTACGTGGAATGTTTTCTCCCTTTACAGACCACGTGCAGCCGAACAACTAGCAGAGGCTCTAGACTGCTATAAAGCAGATATTACCGCCATCCAGGAAGTACGATGGGATGGGCTGGTCAAAAAGAGGATGAAAAGCCGTGACATCTACTACGGTGATTACTACAGAGGCAACAGGCAACGCTTATTCGGATGCGGATTTGTCATACGCGGCAGACTTAGGCAAGAAGTCTTAAGCTTCCGACGCATTAGCGAGCATATTATGTCTATCCGGATCAAGGCTAAATTCGCTAACATAAGCCTAATATGTGTTCATGTCCCCACGGAAGAAAAGGACCCTGCCACCAAAGAGTGTTTCTACGAGCTCCTCGAATAAACATACGAGCAATGTCCTAAATAACAAGTTTTAACGCCAAAATAGGAAAGGAGGACGTCTTTGGTAGTGCAGTGGGTAAGCATAGCCTACACGACACCACGTCTGATAACCGACTAAGGCTAATTGATTTCCATGTGGAGCGAAATGTCACCATAGCAAGCACATGGTTTCCTCATCTCAATATTCACAAGCAGACATGGCGGGCCAATGATCATGTAACGATCAACCAAATTGATCATATTGCGATCGACGGAAGACATGCCTCCAGTATTCTAGATGTCCGGATTTTCCGAGCGGCCAACATAGACTCGGATCATAACCTTGTTGTAGCCAAGGTACGAATGTGGATATCCCAAACTGAGCAACAAAGAAGAATTACTGTTAGAAAATTTAACATCGAAAAGCTACAATCGCAGGAGACCACCAGAGTCTTCGCTGAACGCGTATCCCGAAATCTCTCAATCACCCTTATGCCGCCAGCATCAAGTGTCGAAGACCAGTGACAACGCTGCCAACATGCCATCAGAAACGCCACAGCTAACGTGCTGGGTTTCGCAAGACCAACACCGCGAAACCCCTGGTTTGACGAAGAATGCTGACGATAGCAAGCAGCAGAACAAGAAGTGGATAAAGTGGCGCTGCAATGGAAGACGAGAGCTGCTCGTGAGCTCTACGAGCAAGAGAAATGGGAAGAACATCGGCTTCCCTAAAGAAGAAAACAGAGCATGAGAAGCGCGCGTTTGAGAATATCCAGAGTTTATACCCCAGGAACAATGTACGGAAGTTCTACCAAAAGGTTTTTTACCTGACGTGTCAGAGAAGCAATACCCGTACAGAATCACAGTCGGTGCTAAGAATATGAAAAAATTACTTCTGCAGACTGTATAACGGCGATGAAGACCAACATCCCGCTGTCAGGCAGAATGAACCATTCAACATAGACGATGATAGTCAATATTTCCTTCCACCTGACCAAAAGGAAGTGAGGATAGCAATATCCAAGTTGAGATCCAACAAGGCTGCTGGACCTGACGGCTTACCGACCGAACTTTTCAAGGCAGATGGTGATGAATTGGTGGAGAGCATACATCAACTCATCTCTAAGATTTGGTCAGACGATTGTATGCCTGATGAATGGAATCTCAGCATCGTTTGCCCGATCAAGGTTGTCGCGTATGCGGATGACGTGGTAATACTGGCATAGGGGATGTTTCCATACGTAATCAGTGAGATTATGGAAGGTGCCTTGGGCAAGATTAGCTCATGGGCCACTGGATGTGGACTCAGCGACAACCCAAGCAAAACTGAACTGATGCTCTTTACCACTAAAACCAAAATACCGACGTTTACGCTTCCACGCCTAAACAATCCTCTACTCTCCCTATCGTTCAGTGCCAAATACCTAGGTGTGGTATTTGATTCAAAACTAAGCTGGAAGCGTTATATTGAGTAACGGGTAAAGAAGGCCTGTGTGGCTTTCTATGCCTGCAGCAAGACCTTTGGCAAGACGTGGAGACTTCACCCGAAGATGGCCTTATGCATGTATACTGCCGTGGTGCGTCCCATTCTTTCCTATGGATCGCTAGTCTGGTGGCCTGCGCTAAGGAAAGCTTATAACATCAAACTTATCAACAGGGTACAAAGAACCGCGGCTATAGGCGCAACGGGTGCCATGAGGACATGTCCAACCGATGCCTTGAACATTATTCTGCATCTTTTACCACTTGATCTTCACATTATTCAGCTATCAGCATGTAGTGCGATCAGGCTAAGGGAAAAAGGATGCTAGTGCACCAATCCGTATGGTCACAGCAGTATCCTGAATTTGCTACCGCAGGATCTGGTAGCTAATCTGACCGACTATATAACTCCCACAGTGAACTTTAGAAATGACGTCACGGTCAGATTCCCAACCAGGGCGAAATGGGAAACTGCCGTACTCATAAATGAGTTCGAATCAACAATTTTCACCGACGGTCCAAAAATGAACTGCGGGGTGGGAGCGGGGATATTCTCTGATTCCCTCAACATTTCCAGGTCGTACCGGCCTCCTGATTCGTGCAGTGTCTTCCAGGCGGAAGTTCTTGCTGTACGTGAGGCCTGCCTCCTTCTTAGCAAACATCTTCATCCCTAAATACCATCCTTACTGACAGCCAGGCGGGTATCAAGGCTATAGTACCTGCCACTACAGCCTCAAGGCTATTAGAACAGTGCAAAAAAGAACCCACCTCGCTTAGTCACTGGCTAAGGATCTGTCTCCTTTGAGTTGCGGGTCACAGCAACATTGAGGGGAATGAGCGAGCTGATGAACTCGCGAGGCAAGGATCTGCCCTTGATGCTTCCCTAGCAAAGGAGGTGAACGTCCCGTTGGGGGTCCTTAAGGGAGGCATCTTCGCGCACTATCTGCTAAAGGCTGATGGCAGATGGCAGGGGATGCGGAACTGTGTCATCTCCAGGCAGATGTGGCCCAAATACTCCCAGAAAAGAAGGCAAAATCTACTAAACAGGAACCGTGCAGATATCGCAAGAGTTCTGGCAGTTAGTACTGGCCACTGGCCCATCGGGGTTCATGCGGCCAGAATATGCATTGCATTTTATGCACACTGTCGCAGCTGCTATACTGCTAACGAGATAGAAACAATCTTACACTTCCTCTGTGTCCGGCTTTAGGCAAGGCCAGACAGCGCACCTTTGGTAAACTCATTTTCGACATCCTTATAGAGCTAGCGGAGATTAGCATCATCAATGCAACGGGGTGGATTTGAATAAACCTTGCAACCGTTTTCTTCTTCTTTTCCCTAGTAGTTAACGTCCTTGTTACATCCGTAAGGGCACTTGCGTTGTGGTAATAAAACGGCGCTTCTGCGCTAATTAAGTGCCGGCATGGTTTGCTGACACAACCACTCCTACCTACCTACCATAGAGAAGAGCTATATAGAGCCATGTCTAGTTCTGACATCCCTGCCAAACTGTTCGTCTGTGCAGGATGATGATGGAGAACGCACGCTGCTCCATCAAGGTCGGTAATGACCTCACCAAGACCTTCGATGTCAAAAAAGGTTTTAGACAAGGTGACGCGCTATCATGTGACTTCTTTAATATTGTACTTGAATGGATTGCGCTGAACTCACAAGCCATCACCGGAGGCACAATCTATTATAGGTCTGTACAACTGCTTGCATACGCCGAGGATATAGACATTATCAGAAGAAATCAGCGGACTGTCACCGGTCCGTTTGCAAGCATTGAAGCAGAAGCGGCCAAAGTGGGTTTAGCAATAAACGAAGGCAAAACCAACTACATGCTGTCAACAAGAAGGGACAGCCAATACCGACGAATTGGACAGAACGTCACTGTGGGCAGCTATAACTTCGAGGTAGTAAGGGACTTTGTCTACCACGGCTCTACTATAAACTCTAAAAACTTGCCAATCGCTGTTTTTTTGAGCTTATAAGGCAATTCAACAGTAAAGCCCTATCTCGAACAACTAAGGAGACTCTGTATAAGACCCTGATCATCCCAGTCCTGCTTTACGGCGCCGAAACATGGACTTTATTAAAAGAGGATGAAGATATCCTCGGTCGCTTCGAGAGAAAAATTCTTCGTAAGATATTCGGTCCCGTTTGCTTTGACGTATTTTGGAGGAGAAGATTCAATCACGAACTATACGAGCTGTACAGCGACATCGACCTAGTCAAAGAACTGCGTGTTGGGCGTTTGAAATGGCTAGGACATGTAGAGCGGGTAGACACCAACGCTCCAGCCCACAGAGTCTTCGAATCTAACCCGGAGGGACGATGCAGTAGAGGAAATCCTCGCCGTAGGTAGCGCGCACAAGTTCAAGGGGACCTCGAGCAACTTGGAGTGTGCAACTGGAGGCAATTAGCTAAAGACCGAGCTAAATGGAGAGGCTTGTTTGTTGAGGGCCAGGTTCACCCCCAAACTGTAGCGCCACCTAAGTAAATAAGTAAACCGCTGCTACTTCGGTTTGGCAAAACAACTGGGTTTAAAACTCCTAACTCGACAGACCAAATTAATGTTCCATAGAACGCTCATCTTACCAGGCTTGCTTTATGGCACCGAGTGCCATATAGAAAGCAGAACAAATATTGGGCGCCTTTGAGCGAAGAATACTTCGTCGGATATTAGGTCCCATATGCGAGGAGAAGATACAACCGCGAACTCTATGAGTTGTACCAGAATGTGGATGTAGTCCAAAAAGTCAAGACATGCCGACTACATTGACTCGGCCACATCGAGCGAATGGACGACAACGCTCCAGTCAAGAGAATCTTTGAATCTCAGCACCCAGTTTGTAAATGAAAAAAAATAGGCCTAACCGCCGGTCTAAAGGCCAAGCTATCGCGGATGCCAGAAAACTTGGTCTTCACAACTGGAAGCAGAGGGCCCGGGACCGCAGAGGATGAAAGGCAGCCACGTCTCAGGCAGTGACTCTTCATGTGTCGGGAGCCCTATAAGTAAGTAAGTAAGATGATAGACTAACAGGTCTGAAATCTTTTCGATTAGTATGAGAGCATTTACCCGCTTTGAGTTTAATATATACCAGATCCAGACAACTTTTTCACTAGACCAAGCATCTGCACATTTTAACGAATCGACCCTAATTACTTTTTTCCATTTAGTAATGCCACAAACCCCTACTTAGAATTCTCCGTTTTATTATATCAATCTTCTGATCACTTCGAGCACACACAAAACGAGTCCCTTCATGGATCTATAAATATAAAAATAAATTTCAAAACATCTTGTAATGACATTTTATTACGAATAAACACGATTTTAATTGGCACTTATCAGTTAATTGCGGTTTCAATTATATTAGATTGGGTTCATTCGGTTGGCGTGTTCGTGTGTTTTTTTTTGCAATATACTCGTAATCTCTCATTTTAGCCTTTCTTGGAGAAATTAATAAAACTTTCTACCGTCGGTCGTCATTTCCTGTCTTTTGACATTTTACGTAGGTTAGGTGAGAAAACTTCACCCATTTTTATTGCCAAAGCAAAAGATATCTCCGCCTCGCAATCTTACAGATTATGCAAACGAAAAAAAAAGATACAACTCAACTAAGTGTGTCCTTAATTATTCCGAAGAAAAAAAAAAGATTTCCCTTCAGCAATTAATTGCGAGCGCAAAGAAAACAAAGTAAAACAAAGAAATTAGATAATTTCCACCCTGGGGCAGCTTCCTTTCTCTTGCTCCCCATACACACAGTCAGACAATCTTTGAGATCTTTTGCTTCTTGGGCAAATGAATCCAACAGGAAGGCGATAATTAGATACGCGTTCAGTTATGCATTTTCTGTTTTAATTCTGTGGTGGAAAAGTTTGCACACACCGTCTCCTCCTTTGTACAAATTACACCACCATCGTCGCTCGTAGAAGTGCCGACGCGTTTTGACCAACTTCTTGTGGTGGCTTTGATGGCTTGTAGGCTCCAATGCGTTTTTTTTTGCAAAACAATCGCACGGAACACAGCTTATTGTTTTGGTATTGCAACATTCCAAAAAAACGTGTTAATTGCAATGAAATGGCATATTATGTGTTAGGAATTTATAACTTTACTTTACCGCTTGAATGTATGAGTAATCCCATAAGCGTAAGCCTTTCTACCTCAGGTTCCGTATGTGACCCAAATTTGTTCCATACTTTGAATAAATGATACTGAAAGGCTGAAGGTGTACGCAAAATGAAACGAAAAACAAAATTAAAGACCACTATCGAGGGCAAACATTGGCAGCTTACTCGTAAATGACTCAGCTCGGTGGACACATTTGCAGTTGAAATCTGTTTCGACTACCGGTCAAGGCATTTAAGATTCTTTTTGTAGCCCAAGTGCAGCAGAGGCTCAGATGACTCAGACGATGGAAATAATAGGTCATCAGTCCCATCTTCCAGTTGGATTTTTGAACATTTTGGATTCGAGTTGAATTTTGCTGCAGAAGACACTGAGTGAGTGGACTAAGCTTGATACTAACACCGCCTCTACTTGCGGATTGTTATAAAGTGAATGTCTTTCTGTATATTAGACCGCAAGTAGACCATATGAATGGTCTAACAGGTTTGCAAATAATTATTTCAATATAAATCGACAGCCTTGGCATTTAAAAATTATGTATACTCGCAAGGTGGCAGTTATGATACAATCTCCAACACTCACGAGTGACTTGGCAAGCATAGTACATGTGGTTCCCTAGTATATGATGCGAAAGCAATAAGCCAGCCTAATGAATTCCACCAGGAGAAACTGGTGGCATAGTTTTCTTTGCGCAGATTTACAAGACAACGTGCTCCACCTTGAATTTTCGTAGTCAACCGACGCGTTTTGTGGAATAACATGTAGGTGTATGGTTGGTGAGGTGCATGTGCATGTGCATTGATCTATTGAGCCCCCCTCATACTAAGGCGGTAGTTGATGACATGGTCGATTTAGAGACCAGCTCCTTCGATGATCTGGAGTATCTGAAGTGGATCCAGCGAAGGTAGATCCGCTTCTGATAGGAGATAGGTACCTTCGTGATATCTTCTTTTGCGCATTAGTGCTTCGCATTCCATTAGAAGATATGCTGGTGTTTCTGCGGAGTCCCTGCAGAATCTGCAGTGTCCGTTCGCTTTTATTCTCCATTTTCTAAGGTACTCTTCGAGTCTGCAGATACAAAGTCGATTCTTGCTAGCTCTTAGGCAGGTTTTGCTACTTTTCTGGTTGGAGTTTCCCAGAAGTTCTTTTGCATGTCTCAGTCGGGGCATATCATCCCATTTGCCTTCTTCTCCGTTCCTGAGTTCTTCCCGTATTTTGTCTATTCCTTCTTCTTCCTATTTCGGCGAAGTTATGATCCGGAAACACGCTCCCACTTCACCGCATTTCTACTGATCCGCCTTTGGGGTTCGCCCATTTCTATCTTACAAAACGGTTCTGGTCCAAGGAAGGGGGTATCTGAGCCGTTTCTTCCCAATGCACCAGCTGCTTCGGTCCCCTCTACTTCCACATGTTTTGGTACCTAGCAGAGAGTTACTATACTTATTAGCCTATCCCAGTCTGTTGATCTCGGTGAGGCACTCCACAAAGCCAGTCTGGATCTGATGTCGTATGAGCTCAGTGCCTTGATTGCGGCTGGGTTATCTGACAGTATTTCTTCTAGGTTTTTCGGCAAAAAGTGGAGATTAAATCCAAAATGATCCACTGGACCTATACCACAATCATCGTCCCGATAATAACTTATACTTCTCTAGTATGGTTTGATAAAGTTAATCAAACCGTCACCCATTCTGCACTCCAGAAGGTGCAAAGACTAGCCTGTGTAGGTATTACGGGCGCAATGCGCAATTGCCCAATAGTTGCGCTAGAAGTTTTCTTAAAGCTTTCACTTACCTACGTGACTGCACACCTCGTCGTGGTGTAAGGGCCTAGTAGAGGTCAAAGAGTCTTAGGATTTATTCCCTAGATGAGAATCGAAACCAAGATGCAGTTGACCCGCAATCCTTCCTTTTCCATCCTTCCTTTCCCCTTCTTCCCTCCAGTGGGCTGGATCAAGGTGTCATACGACCCGTGCCGAGGATGAACTTGGCTGGGAGCCCATCCCAAAAATAGCTCAATCGCGAACGGAGCATTCGGATACCTGGCGACCTCCGGATTAGCTAACCTTACCTGTGTATTGCGGATCTCTGCGCAGACTGACATCCTTTCTCCGCTACTCGTGGGAACATTATGAATTCTAAAAAAACAATTGTCTACCTCGACTCTGCTATAAATTCTACAAACAAGATCAGCGCAGAAATCAAGCGAAGAATAACTCTTGCCAATCGCTGTTTTTTGGGCTTATACGGCAATTCAACAGTAAAGCCCTATCTCGAACAACTAAGGAGACTCTGTATAAGACCTTGATCATCCCAGTCCTGCTTTACGGTGCTGAAACATGGACTTTATTAGAAGAGGATGAAGATATCCTTGGTCGCTCCGAGAGAAAAATTCTTCGTAAGATATTCGGGCCCGTTTGCGTTGAGGAGAAGATTCAATCATGAACTATACGAACTGTATAGAACGAACTGTGTTCGACGTCTGAGATGGCTAGGACATGTAGAGCGAATGGACACCAACGCTCCGGCCCGCAGAGTCTTCGAATCTAACCCCGAGGGACGACGCAGTAGAGGGAATCGTCGCCGTAGGTGGTGCGCACAAGATCAAGGGGACCTCGACCAACTTGGAGTGTGCAACTGGAGGCAATTAGCTAAAGACCGAGCTAAATGGAGAGGCTTGTTGGTTGAGGCCCAGGTTCGCGCCGAACTGTAGCGCCACCTAAGCAAGCAAGTATATAAGAATATTCAGGGATAGCCAAGTGGCAATTAAGTCCCTGGTGTCATTCTCTTTTACTTCAAAGGTCGCTCTAAACTGCCTCTCGTCTCTCACCGAGGTACTGTTCCAGATTCATCTACGCTGGTTGCCAGGCCACAGAGAAATTCCAGGTAACTGCAAGGCTGACGAGCTCGCTAGACTTGGTACTTTCTTAAGTATCCTACCGAATTGTGGGTATACCTCTACCAGCAAGACAAATCGCAGAGGACGGCACGACGTACCAAATAGCTTGACAGACCTGGCTTAGGCTGGATCAGAAGCTGTCAAATAGTTTAATCTTTCTGAAGCGATCAGATATCAGCTTTACTAACAGTGTCCTCACAGAACACTGTAAAATAGACCTACACGCCAAGAGGTTAGGTCTCTGGTCAAATGATTTCTGTAGAAGTTGCAGGAACGAAGAGGAGAAAACCATCCTGGTAGCCTGTCTGGTAGGATCTCAAAATACAGCATTTCTAGGGATTATTTCTTTGAGTTCGTGGGAAAAATGACTATGATATTATCTGTAGAACAGGCGGCATAAGTCCGCCACATGGCTTCGATGGACAAACGATTGAACGTTGGGTATTAGTGCTCATCTTTTCAGTAGGGAAACTGCTGACTGCCCAAAACTTGGCTTGGGCCAGTAGCGCAGCAATCAAGTTCGTGATGAAGTGCTTACTTTACTTCCTAGTGGTGGTCCCCGGGCAACTATAGGTATAAACCCTTATACGTGTAGGCTAAAATTGTAAGTGCGGGTTGTCTAGGGCCTTGATCCTAGACTAGGTAACGTGGGCCAGCAACCTGCGTTACTGAAACCAGCTCGCTACAGAAACCGACACTATGCATCGGATAAGGACTGATCACAGGTTGACGACTTTTGGCTATTGTACCCGGACAAAGATAGGTTTCTGGAATTTAAAGACGCTCCTCGACTTGGGAAGCGAAGGTTCTTACAATGCCAGATTCCTTCAGCTGGAAAAAGAATTCATGCGATATCAATTGGACATTTCGGGGGTAAGTGAAATAGGATGGTTAGAAGCGGGCGAGTACCAGTCTTCAACGCGTAACACTGTACTACTCTATTCTGGAAGACCACCCGGAAGTCCGCGGCAGTATGGAGTCGAACTACTGCTAACACCAACAGCACGCAAGGGCCTAATTTCCTGCCAGCCTCATGGTGATAGAATTTTGACGGCCAGATTCCGGACTAGAGTACGACGCGTCACCATCATACAGTGTTACGCCCCAACGAAGTTGTTCGTGTTCGTGTTCGTCTGAGAACGAAAAGGAGAGCTTCTACAATCTCTTAAGCGCCGTCTTCAACACAACACCAAATGGAGACATTGTCATAGTAATGTGGGATTTGAATGCCAAGGTAAGCAACGACAAGGAAGGGCTCAAACATGTAATCGGGAAACCTGGACTGGGCAACCGCAATGACAACGGCGAAAGATTTCTGCAATGCCAACAGCCTTGTGATATGTGGCACCATGTTGGAGCATAAGACCTGCCACAAAGTTAGCTGGGTTTCCAATGACAGGCAAGCAACCTCCAACCAAATTGACCATTTTGCCATCAGCCGCCGCTTTAGAAGTAGTCTCCCGGACGTCGGAAACAGGCGAGGGGTAGATGTGGGGATAGTACGTGATCACCATCTTATGATATCTACTCTCCAACTACGCACTGCTGCAGTTCGAAGATCCCACGACAACACAAGAATGCCCAGGTTCAACATCGATAGACTTAGTGATCCCTCAGTGCGCCAACAATTAAGGGAGCACTTTTCGCAAGGTGTGGAAGCAATCAGCAGCTCACTGCCCGCAACCATCCATTATCATGTTTTTACATCAGGTGCTGAAAGAATTGTCGGTCGATCGCAGGGAAGACATAGGGCGTGGCTCTCCGAGGATACCTGGAGACGGATTGACGAACGAAAACAGCTGAAAGCTCGCGTTGCAGCTACTCCAGCAGCAGGGAGAAGCGAGCTAGAGTCCCTATATCGCATGAAGATGAGAGAAGTTCAGCGTAGCGTGCGACGTGACAAGCGCAACTACATCAAGGCGCTGGCTACAGATGCAGAAGAAGCTGCACGGAGGTGCGACAGCCGGACCGTCTACAGAATCACGAAAGAGCTGACAGGTGGTCGCAGCTTCAGCCAACACCCAGTGAAAAACCTAGACGGCTCCTTGCTCATTTCGGATGAGGACCAGCTCAAGAGATGGAAAGAGCATTTTGCTACGGTTTTGAACCGTGTATTCGCTAGCGATATGCTCCCAAATCAGACTGAGATGCCAGAGGTGAGAAGTTCCCGAATACGCACCACGACTCCCAGTAATGATGAGATCACTACCGCGATCAAGGCACTCAAAACCAACAAGGCGGTAGGACTTGGCGGTATTCCAGCAGAGCTTTTACGAGCAGCGCCCACAACATCGGCTGAACTTCTGCTTCCACTTATAGAGAGAGCTTGGGAAGCTGAGAGCTTTCCTAACGAGTGGAAAGAGGGAATGATCGTCAAGCTTCCTAAGAAAGGAAATTTAATGGAGTGCGGAAACTGGAGGGGCATCTGCATGCTGCCTGCTGTAGATAGTAGCTAAAATCATCCTGGAGCGAATCAAATAACATCTCGAAGACACACTCGATGCCGAACAAGCAGGTTTCCGCTCTGGATCCTCCTGTGTCGACCACATCAACACCCTGCGGATTATCATCGAACAGTGCGTTGAATAACTTTTTTTTTTTTGTCGGGATAGGAAACGCTCGACTGGAGCATTCAGACACAACTGGTCCATTGTACTATTGAATATCGATCGCCGCTCCACCTGCTGTTCATCGATTTTGAAAAGGGGTTCGATAGTGTCAACAGGGAGTTTATTTGGCGTGCCTTACGCAGGAGAGGTATTCCCGATAAACTAATTGCTATTATCAAAGCTACAAACAAGGCTCCAAATGTCACATTCTGCACAGGCGGAGGTTGTCTGTGGAATTTGAGATCCAAAGTGGGGTAAGACAAGGCTGTATCCTTTCACCAATATTATTCCTATTGGTGATTAGCGATGTGCTTCATGCAGTTTTGTCGACGGGAACGGAGGAATTCGATGGACTCTTACATCTCAACTGAAACATCTTGACTATGCTGATGCTGCTGTATGCTTACTCTCCCACAGAAGTATGGACCTCCATCAAATGACAGCAGATGTGGAGAGGGAGGTAGGCGTCATCGGGCTAAAAATTAATACGGCAAACACTAAAATGATCAGCCTTGGAACAAATTCATCAGCTCAAATATGCATTGCTCGACAACTGGTAGAGAGAGTAGAGGATTTCCAGTATCTTGGGAGTATTGTCTCGACCGAGGGGAAACCGAACTCGATATAGCCAACAGGAACGCCAAAACAAAGTCCGCGTTCGGGATGTTGTCCAAAATATGGCGAAGCAATGCAATCAATTTGAACACCAAAATAAGACTGTTCCGCTCCAACGTTGAATCCGTGCTGCTATATGGTTGCAGCACGTGGAGAGTGACCACTACTATCACCAGAAAGCTGCAAACGTTTGTTAATAGGTGTCTGCGCAATATCTTAAGGATTTTCTGACCCAATCGTATCTCTAACGAACACATTTACGAGAGGACGGGTCACAAACCAATAGGCACAACCATCCAACGACGGAAGTGTCAGTGGATTGGTCACACGTTCCGTAAGGGTGACAGTTCCATAGCGAACCATGCTGTGCAATGGAACCCTTTAACACAGGATGGCAGATGAACTGGCGGTCCGCGGAAAACATGGCACAGAACAGTCGAGAAGGAGGCACGGCAGTTGGGGAAACGTTGGAGAGAACTCAGACACATTACCAGAACCGTACACGATGGCGCATAGAGGCCCTAGGACCCACAAGGGGGTACAGGCCATTAGTTAGGCAATAAAAAATTAAAAATATATTAGTGCTCATCTTTTGGATAACACAGGCAAAAGAGTTTATTAACCTGAACATATATAATGCTAAGAAGGTACTTGAGCTCAGCACAGAAGACCTAAGGACCTTAACAGACTATCTGACTGGGCACTACGTACATAGGTACCATCTGCACAAAATAGGAGCATGCCGGCTTTGTGAAGAGCAAAACGAGACAGCAGAACATATTCTTTGCGAAGGCCCCGTGGTCGCTAGAAAAAGACTAATGGCCGTTACTGAACCCTGCAGACATTCAGAATATTGAACCTTGAGATATGTTGAGATTTATCCGTAGCCTTAATCTAGTTCTCGGCTAAACACAGGGCTGGCACGATGAATGTTATAGGTCACGGTGCGAACAAGGCCCTAGTATATTATAGTACTCCTGTCTTTGCTCCCTCGTACATGTCCATGATCATCTGTACATATGTTTCTGAGACTCCTCGATGTCTTAGTGTCACCCATATCAGATCTTGTGGTTATCTGTAGAATACCATTTCAAAGACAACCAATACCAAAGGCAAATCCTTTAAGGAATCACGATGTTTTTCCATTATAAGTCTTATACTTTGCGTTGCACCAGTGGTTGATTTACTCGCGACAAACCCGCCCCTAATACCCACTCAACAATCTTCATGGTATGCGGCATCAGCTTGATCGAACAGTAATTACCACAGTTTCGCGTTTCACTATTTCCTTGGAACCCAGGGAGAAGACAACTTTCCCTCCATTGGTTCGGAATTGGATCACCGTTCATAAGTTTGGAGATGAGAATCATGATCATGAGTCATCTGAACTCGATGTCTCCCATCTTTTCCCAGAACTGAAAGCGTATCTCGTCTGGTCTACTACCCATAACAATAAAATATTTATTCGTCCGAAACAATTTACGGAATTTGATTAAAGTTAGGAAAATAGTTTCTTGCAGGGATCACAAAAAAGATGTTATCAACGCTAGAAAATAATTTAGTATTTCCAGTTTTTACTTACTCTCCTTCCAGTATAGGTTGTAAAAAAAAGTAATTCCAACTCACCTGAAAAAGAAAAGAAAATTTATATTAAACAAATATAAAAAGATTAAGATTCGAATGTATCTATAAATATAAAAAAATCTACGTCTATGCTGTGGGACACTATTTTGACGGAGTTTAGGTTTACTAGAGAACAAGGTCTCAATTAAATTGTCCTTCCAGTCTCGTATATCTTGTTGGCTAAGCCTATGTATCAGCATGAGAATATGGATAAAATAGACTAGATCCGAAAACCTACAGAAATAGCAATTGGATATGGCTAGTGGTTGCTCTTCCCTGTTTGGGGCAGGCACACATCATAAACTACCCACTACACCATTACAACCGCCACCTTTTTTTTAAATTTTTTATTAAATAAATTAATTTATAAACTATTACATATTTTGACCTACGAATCCTTGTGGCTTATCTGAGGAAATTGTTACGATATCTTTCTTGCGGCAGAGCTACTTGGAAACGTCTTGAGCATTTCGAAGTCCAGCGACCGTTTGATGTCTCTCAAACTAGTAATACAAGGAGAGGTGTGGAATATTGTCAGTGCATATGCTCCCCAAAATGGGTGCAATCAGAGAGATAAAGATGCATTTTGGGTAGATTTCCACAATCGCCTTAAGAACATCCCAAAGGAAGAGTTTCTGTTTGTTGGAGGAGATTTGAATGTACATGTCGGGAAGTCAAACGAAGACTATGAAGACTGCCATGGAAGACTAGGATATGGCACCAGTAACCTTCCTTGTGAAGACATCCTAAGCATGTGCCAATCACACGGTCTTATCGTGTTAAATACCATGTTCATCAAACAAAGGCGACACCTGATCACTTACAGCAGTGGTGGAGATGAAACCCAGATTGACTACCATTTGGCAGCCAGTTTCATGAAGCCTCGGGTAAAAGATTGCAAAGTGATCCTGGGAGAGGCGATCGCTCAGCAACACCGTCTCCTGCTAACAGAAATTTTTATGAAGACACCAAAGAAAAGTAAACAACCATGGGTCTCTGAAAAAATCAAGTGATACAATCTGGACAAAGAAAAAGGCGAGGCTTTTGTTTTCTTGTTGAAGAATTACCTCTCTCACACCATCAACGGAGCTGAGGATGAAGAGTGCAGAGCGCCAAATATGTGGGATTCCGTACAGCGAACTTGCTTAAAGAAGGGTAAATCACTGCTGGGAGCTTCAAAAACCCACCACCAACACGCCAAAGAAACATGGTGGTGGAGTGATGAAGCTAAGTCAACGCTTGGTCAATGTACCCCTCTAATAATAGTGACGAGAAAGCTCGCCTCGAAATGGAATACAGATGTTGCAAGAAAAAAAGGGAAGACGAAGTGCGCTCAGCTTCAAGCAGAGAGTACGGAGGGCCTATATCGGGAGCTGGAGAAAATATTTTCCCCGGTTGCTGATGCAAACCAGGCTATCCAAGAGCTACGAAGACACAATATGAACAAGAGTGCCACTATCTTCAAAATAACCGCCCAAAGAAGGAGGAATGCTTAGGAGATTCGATCGCCAAAGTTCATTAACGATGCTCATGGCCAGCTTCTTGTGCATGACGACAAAATTCTGCAGAGGTGGCGGCAGTATTATGAAGAACTTTTAAATGAACAGTTTCCCCAGCTTTACTTTCCAAGAGCCACCCCTAACTGTGAAGAAATATCCGACATTACAGTCGAAGAAGTTAGTGAGGCGGTCAAGTACTCAAAAAAACGAAAAGCGGTTGGGCCAGCCGAGATGCCCTTTGAGTTCTGGAAAAAGATGGGAGACATCGAATTCAGATGGCTCAGAATTCTCATCTCCGAATTTGTGAGAGGTGATCCAATGCCGAATCAATGGAGGGACAGTTACCTTCTCCCTGTATACAAAGGGAGGGGTGATACGCGAAACTGTGATAGCTACCGTTCGGTCAAGCTGATGTCACGCACCATGAAGATCGCTGAGCGGGTATTAGGTGGCCGACTGCGAAAAATAATACGGCTATCTGATGATCAGTGCGGGTTAGGTTAGGTTAGGATCGGCCCTCGATGAGGATGTACTTAGACCAAGAAGTAGGTCCATTGTACTGCCGATGTGTAAGGCGGGTGGATCACCCTCTTACTCTAGGAACCATTTGCTTCGTTGAATGAAGTCGAGAATTTTAGCCGTGCAGGCGTTGCCGAGATCAATAAGATCATTGTAGAAGTATTCACCCAGAGTGGCCTTCCTGATGTTGGCGAGCGCAGGACCGGCGCACAGGAGATGACTGATGGTCTCTTCTTCCTCTTCATCTCTGCAGCTTCTGCAGAAGTCATTGTGAGGGATACCTAATCTCTGGGCATGTCTTCCTATGACGCAGTGTCCGGTGAGGACATTTGTTATTTTTGAGAGGGTTCCTCTCTTGTGCTTCAAGAGTCCGATGGACCTGGATTTATTGAGTATCGGCCAGAGCTGTCTGGCGGTATGACATTGGTCTAGATGTTGCCATCGATGATTGGCTACTTTCTCGGCATCGATTTGAATACGGTACTTAACATAAGACGCTGGCGCTTCGATGTCGGTGATGCTTATGCTATCTGTACCAGAGGAGCCTTGTCGTGCTAGTTCGTCGGCTGCACAATTCCCCGGTATGTCACAGTGACCTGGTACCCAGCAAAGGGTGAAGTTGTACTGACCAGCTATCTCGTTAAGAGATATGCGACAGTCTTTCACTGCCTTAGATCTCGTAGTGCTGGATGCGAGGGATTTGATGGCTGCCTGACTTCTTCTTCTTCTTCTTCTTCCTTTTATCAGCGAGGCTATGATCCGAAAACAAGGGATCACAGCCCTCCCACTTCACTGCATTTCTACTGATCCGCCTGTGGGGTTCGCCTAGGCTGCCTGACTGTCGACATAAATAACAATATCAGGTGTTGATAGTGTGCTAGCCGCCAGCCAGTCAGCAGCTTTGCGAACTGCGGTGATTTCGGCTTGGAAAACGCTGCAGTAGTCTGGAAGGTTAAAGGAGAGGTGTATGTCCAGATCTTCGGAGAAAATTCCGGCACCGACTCCGTCCTTGGTTTTGGACCCGTCCGTGAAGATTGACAGCGATTCGTTGTAAAGGACATTGCGTTGCGTCCACTCACTTTTGTCCGGTATCGAGTGCGTGTAGCCCTTGTCAAAATCATATTCAGTGGGCAGATGGTCAGTGGAATTGGGAAGATGACGGTGCATCGAAAGTATATTGGCATGTCCCGTGTGTTGCTCCTTCCACTGCCTGGAGCCTCTCAGTCTTATTGCCGAGCTGACAGCCAATTGCTTACTGACGATGTCAATCGGAAGCAGATGGAGCATGGTTTGGAGCGCCGCTGTGGGAGAAGTTCTCAGTGCACCGGTAATACTGAGACATGCAACTCGCTGAGTTTTTTCCATTATGGATAGGTTGGATTTCTTCTCCAAGGCGGGCCACCATACCAATACTCCATACATGAGAATCGGTTTAATGACCGACGTGTATAGCCAGTGCATGATGCTTGGTTTAAGGCCCCAGGTGGAGCCTACTGCTTTCTTGCAGATGTATAGAGCGGCCAGCGATTTCCTGGCCCGTTCGACGACATTCTCCTTCCAAATTAGCTTGCGGTCAAGCTTTAGGCCTAAATAGCTAGCACTATTTGAAAGCTTGAGGGTGGATCCACTTATCTTGGGCGGAGTGAAGTCAGGTAGCTTGTGTTTTCTTGTGAATAGAACTAGCTCGGTCTTCGTCGAGTTAACGGAGAGGCCGCATTTATCGGTCCATCTGAGCAGTTCATTGAGAGCAGACTGCATGACATCGGCCAGCGTCTGCGGGTATTTGTCTGTTGTTAGAATGGCGACATCATCTGCATAGGCAATAACATTGCATCCAGTTTTTTCGATCTTTAGAAGGGCCTCATTGAGCACCAAATTCCACAATAGTGGAGACAGTATACCCCCTTGAGGGGTGCCTCGATGTACATGTCGCTTGACAGTACTACTTCCGAAGGATGCTGTTATCACCCTGTTCTTTAGAATGTGTTCTACGAAACAACAGATGGGTTCGCAGATGTTGAGCCTACGTAAGGCACTGGTAATCGAATTTGTTTCAACGTGCGGGTTTGTCTCGGGTAAATCAACCACAGATGCAATCCAAAGTATAAGGATCATAATGGAAAAACATCGTGATTCCTTAAAGGATTTGCATATTGTATTGCTTGACTTTGAAAAGGCATTCGACAGACAACCGCGAGATCTGATACGGGTGGCGTTAAGACGTCAATGGGTTCCAGAAATCTATGTACAGATGATCATGCACATGTACGAGGGAGCAAAGACAAGAGTAAGATGCCCCGCTGGAGTAACCGAAGAGTTCCCAATCAAAGTCGGGGTGCACCAGGGAAGCGTCTCAAGTCCTTTGCTCTTTATTACAGTCCTTGATTATCTGCTTGAAGGTAAAGTGACGGACCCCAAGGTACATCAGTTATTCTTTGCTGATAATGGAGCCATCATAAGTAAGGATCCTACATCCCTGCAACGAGCATTTGATGTGCGGGTGGTAGATTTGGAGGGAAATGTGTATCGCATTAGTTTAAAAAAACAGAGTACTTGTGCTGCCCGTTCTCTGATCCACTCAGTCTGAATGGAACAATGCTCCCCAAGTGCGAAAAGTTCGAATACTTGGGATCTATGATCAATAGCAAAGCAACCTGTGATGACGACATCAATCATCGTGTAAGCGTAGGGTGGATGAATTGACGAGAAAACTCCGCTATCTTTTGTGACCGAAAAATGCCTCCTAAGTTGAAAGGAAGGCTCTACCCACGCCTGGATCACACAAATGCGACGATATTGGCTTTCATTGGTCTCGGTATCCGAGTGATCCGAAATCGGCAGGCCTGCCGATATTTTCTGAGGTCAAGTAGGCGAACCCCACAGGCGGATCAGTAGAAATGCGGTGAAGTGGGAGGGTTGTGATCCCTTATTTTCGGATCATAACCTCGCTGAAAAAAGGAAGAAGAAGAAGAAGGAGACTGGGACTCCGCCTACGTTTTTAAGCACTTTAAAAATGCATTTCGAATATGTGGTAAAAGTTATGGAGATGGATGAGCATAGGCTACCAAGAAAAGTTCTCACACACATCATCAGAACGAGAGGTGGCTTAGTACGTGAATGGGAGAGGTTAGCAAGCGATTGTGGCATAAATCTAAGCATTGTACCTAAGGAACGTCCTTCCACCCTAGGAGCACAATTGAATATTATTTAAAAAAAAATATTTAGATTAAAATATCATCCTAAGGAAAGCACGTACGTAATTCTTGAGCAGCTACTCAGCCGAAAAAATAAGCACCATCTTTAAGATTAGAGGTGAGCTTTTGGACCAAAACTTCATACCACACAGACCAGAGCTTCCAATTATGTGTAGTCTTTGTAGCACGAAAATAAGAGAAAATGTATTTCACTTTCTCGGTGTTTGCCCGATTTTAAAGGAGTTCCGTATAAGACACTTCGGAGTACACCCCCGTGGTATGTATATGATTAGTACATGAGTCTCCGCCTGGTAGCAAGATCGAATATTTATTCATAGAAATCGTTTGTAACGAGAACAAAATTTTGCTTGGCTCAACTTAAAGATCCAATAAGCACATCGACACTACCCCGTTGATTGCTATATTAGATGAGTTAACTTTCGTGTCGCCATTGGTTATTCTTGGTGAAGATTTTAATAGTGACATTCTTGTGGAATCTTCCTTCGTTGATTGAATGAGGACTCTAAGTCTACTCCCAGTAAATACATCAACCCCTACTCACTTTACCTCACCCTTCCTGATGTATTTTTTGTGACTCATCTGAACAAAGTTATTCACTACAATTAACTCTCCGCTTCTTGTTTTTCCCATCACGACCTTATTCATCTGACTTATAAGTGTGAACCAGCTATTTCAGATACAGGATGTAGTTTTAGAGATTTTAGAAATATAAATATGAATCAATTAGAAGAAGATTTCTGGTCAGTTGAGTGGTTTCGAATATATGCAATGGCGTCTGTTAATGATCAAGTGTCTTTTATTCAAGATAATATTAAACATATTTTTAACACTTATGTTCCTCTTAGAACATAATGAAACAGTTTGGATGCAATTTAAGGGTCGCGAGTTGGAACGTTGGAAGCATGACCGGTCGAAGTTACGAGCTGGAAGAGATGATGAATAGAAGGCGGGTGGACATCTTGTGTGTCCAAGAGACGAAATGGAAAAACACCGGGAATCGGGCGCGTTTCTTGGACGTTAGGACAAAAGATTACAAGATGTTCTACTACGGAACGGAAAAGGCTAGGAACGGAATCGGTATCATCCTTGCGGCAGAGCTACTTGGAAACGTCTTGAGCATTTCGAAGTCCAGCGACCGTTTGATGTCTCTCAAACTAGTAATACAAGGAGAGGTGTGGAATATTGTCAGTGCATATGCTCCCCACGATGGTTACAATCAGGGAGATAAAGATGCATTTTGGCTAGATTTCCACAATCTCCTTAAGAACATCCCAAAGGAAGAATTTCTGTTTGTTGGAGGAGATTTGAATGGACATGTCGGGAAATCAAACGAAGACTATGAAGACTGCCATGGAGGACTAGGATATGGCACCAGGAACCTTCCTGGTGAAGACATCCTAAGCATGTGCAAATCACACGGTCTTATCGTGTTAAATACCATGTTCATCAAACAAAGGCGACACCTGATCACTTACAGCAGTGGTGGAGATGAAACTCAGATTGACTACCATTTGGTAGCCAGTTTCATGAAGCCTCGGGTAAAAGATTGCAAAGTGATCCTGGGAGAGGCAATCGCTCGACAACACCGTCTCCTGCTAACAGAAATTTTTATGAAAACACCAAAGAAAAGCAAACAAACAAGGGTCTCTGAGAAAATCAAGTGGTACAATCTGGACAAAGAAAAAGGCGAGGCTTTTGTTTTCGTAATGAAAAATTACCTCTCTCACACCATCAACGGAGCTGAGGATGAAGAGTGCAGAGCACAAAATATGTGGGATTCCCTACAGCGAACTTGCTTAAAGAAGGCCAAATCAATGCTAGGAGCTTCAAAAGGCCACCATCAACACACCAAAGAAACATGGTGGTGGAGTGATGAAGCTAAGAAGGTGATAAATGAGAAAAAAGCGGCTTTCGAAGCTTGGTCAATGTGCCCGTCTAATAATAGTGACGAAAAAGCTAGCCTTGAAATGGAATACAGATGTTGCAAGAGAAAAGCGAAGAAGAAGTGCGCCCAGCTTCAAGCAGAGAGTACGGAGGGCCTGTATCGGGAGCTGGAGAAAATATTTTCCCCGGTTGCTGATGCAAACCAGGCTATCCAGGAGCTGCGAAGACACAATATGAACAAGAGTGCCACTATCTTCAAAATAGCCGCCCAAAGAAGGAAGAATGCTCAGGAGATTCGTTCGCCAAAGTTCATTAGCAATGCTCATGGCCAGCTTCTTGTGGATGACGACAAAATTCTGCAGAGGTGGCGACAGTATTGTGAAGAGCTTTTGAATGAACAGTTTCCCCGGCTATACTTTCCAAGAGCCACCCCTAACTGTGAAGAAATACCCGACATTACAGTCGAAGAAGTTAGTGAGGCGGTCAAATACTCCAAAAAACGAAAAGCGGTTGGGCCAGACTAGATGCCTTCAGAGTTCTGGAAAAAGATGGGAGACATCGGGTTCAGATGGCTCAGAATTCTCATCTCCATATTCGTGAGAGGTGATCCAATGCCGAATGAATGGAGGGAAAGTTACCTTCTCCCTGTATACAAAGGGAAGGGTGATACGCGAAACTGTGATAACTACCGTTCGATCAAGCTGATGTCACACACCATGAAGATCGTTGAGCGGGTATTAGGTGGCCGACTGCGAAAAATAATACGGCTATCTGATGATCAGTGCGGGTTTGTCTCGGGTAAATCAACCACAGATGCAATCCAAAGTATAAGGATCATAATGGAAAACATCGTGATTCCTTAAGGGATTTGCATATTGTATTGGTTGACTTTGAAAAGGCATTCGACAGACAACCACGAGATCTGATATGGGTGGCGCTAAGACATCGAGGGGTTCCAGAAACCTATGTACAGATGATAATGGACATGTACGAAGGAGCAAAGACAAAAGTAAGATGCCCCGCTGGAGTAACCGAAGAGTTCCCAATCAAAGTCGGGGTACACCAGGGAAGCGTTTTAAGTCCTTTGCTCTTTATTACAGTCCTTGATTATCTGCTTGAAGGTAAAGTGATGGACCCCAAGGTACATCAGTTATTCTTTGCTGACGATGGAGCCATCATAAGTGAGGATCCTACATCCCTGCAACGAGCACTTGATGTGTGGGTGGACGTTGTGGAGGGAAATGGGTATCGCATTAGTTCAAAAAAGACAGAGTACTTGTGCTGCCCGTTCTCTGATCCACTCAGGCCTATTCCAGACATTTATTTGAATGGAACAGTGCTTCCCAAGTGCGAAAAGTTCAAATATCTGGGATCTATGATCAATAGCAAAGCAACTTGTGATGACGACATCAATCATCGTGTAAGCGTAGGGTGGATGAATTGACGAGAAAATTCCGCTATCTTCTGTGACAGAAAAATGCCCCCTAAGTTGAAAGGAAGGCTCTACACCGCAGTTGTACGTCCAGCGCTCACATACGGTTCACAATGTTGGACGATGTACAAAAAGTATGAGAGTAAATTAACGGCAGCTGAGATGAAGATGCTTCGCATGACAGCAGGAGTGACAAAGCTTGATCGAATAAGAAGTTCGAAGATCCGTGGAAGCTTTCACATCAAGGAAACCATCGTACAAAAATTAGAGCGCGACCGGCTCAGCTGGTATTGCCACGTTCAAAGAAGAGATCATTTGAACCCTATTAAAAAGGCAATATCAATGCACGTTCCAAAGACATCGCGATGTAGGAAAGGCAGGCCTATAAACGCCTGGATCAGACAAATTCGACGACATCGGCATTTCATTGCCCTCAGTAACCGAGTGATCCAAAATCGGCAGGCCTGTCGATATTTTCTGAGGTCAAATAGGCGAACCCCACATGCGGATCAGTAGAAATGCGGTGAAGTGGGAGGGTTGTGATCACTTGTTTTCGGATCATGGCCTCGCTGATAAAAGGAAGAAGAAAGAAGTTCCTCTTAGAACAAAAACAGTGAGAGCCAAAAATCACCCCTGGTTCACAAGTGTTATTAAAACCTTAACCGCTAAGCGCAATCAGGCTTATATAAGGCTTGGAAGAAATTTAGCCCTGATGTGCTTCTTAACGTATACCATGTTTTGAGGAATAGGGTTACATTCGAGATACGCGAAGCTAAAAAACGCTGTTATGCCCCTAGACTAGATTCTTCTCTGAGCGGACGTAAGCTTTGGAAAAATCTCCTTAATATTGACTGCAATGAGTTGAAGCAGAATTTTACTTCTCTTCCCTTCTTAGAAGTATTGATAATAACTTGGCCCCTTCGTGTACTCAGCATTACATTACTGATGAGCGTTCCCCTACTGGTTTTAGTTTCTGTTGTTGACGAAGCAGATGTTTTGGAAAGTTGCATATCTGTTAAGTGAAATTCTGTGGAATTTGATTAAATCCATCCAGTTTTTGTGAAAGCTACTCTTCCTTATACCTTAAAGTACATAACTCATCTTTTCAATACGATTTTTATGACTGGCATTTTTCTGACAGCTTGGAAACTCACTAAAATCGTACCTATTCCCAAGAATAGTAATGAGTACAGGCCTATTGCTATTTTGCCATTTTTATCCAAGATGCTTGAAAGGATTATGAACCGTCAGATGCGTAATTTTCCGAACAACAATAATATGCTTTGCATCAACCAATCCGGTTTTCGTCCTAAGCATAGCTGTACCACGGCTTTGATTAATGTGGTGGAAGAAATAAGACAAGCTGTTGATGACGACAAAGTGGCCTTCCTCACTTTCTTAGATTTTTCCAAAGCTTTCGACACGGTCAACCACAATATTCTATGTAGTAAACTTAGAAACCAATTCCATTTTTCGTCACCTTCAAGGAACCTAATTTCCTCATATTTATATAGAAGATCTTACGCAGTTGTTGCTAATAACTCCGTATTTACCTTCCAACCTTTAAATAGAGGTGTCCCTCAGGAATCAATACTGGGTCCACTTCTCTTCGCGTTGTATATAAATGAGCTCCCTTTACTCTCACTACACTGTACTATTCATATTTATTTATTTATTTTAAGCTTAATACAAGCACTAACTTAAGGGTAACTTAAAACTAACAAATGGACACTTAACCTAACTTAATTTTATTTTTATTTAAAAAAAAAAAAATTAAATCTACAAACCTTACACTAGAACTTAAACACTAACAGTTTATGGGTCAGGTGGAGGATTAATAGAACGAAGTGCATTTCTTAGGGAGGCTTTGCTATTGTGAAAGTCAAAATCGCTTTGAATGAGATTGGCTCTGCGGAGCATTCTGGACATTGGTTCGTTATATCCATAATTGGTGCGGGGACCTGCATTGCGATTGATCGGGAAACTACTGACTGCCCAAAACTTGGCTTGGGCCAGTAGCCCAACAATCAAGTTCGTGATGAAGTGCTTGCTTTACCTCCTAGTGGTGGTCCCCGGGCAACTATACGTATAAACCCTTATACGTATAGGCCAAAATTGTAAGTGCAGGTTGTCTAGGGCCTTGATTCTAGGCTAGGTAACGTGGGCCAGCAACCTGCGTTACCGAATATTGCCCGCTACTGAAACCGACACTATGCCTCGGATAAGGACTGATCACATGTTGACGACTTTTGGCTATTGTACCCCGGACAAAGATAGGTTTCTGGAATGTAAAGACGCTCCTCGACTCGGGAAGAGAAGGTCCTTACAATGCCAGATTCCTCCAACTGGAAAAGGAATTCATGCGATATAAACTGGACATTTTGGGGGTAAGTGAAGTAAGATGGTTAGAAGCGGGCGAGTACCAGTCTCCAACGCGTAACACTGTACTACTCTATTCTGGAAGACCATCCGGAAGTCCGCGGGAATATGGAGTCGGACTACTGCTAACAACAACAGCACGCAAGGGCCTAATTTCCTGGCAGCCTCATGGTGATAGGATTTTGACGGCCAGATTCCGGACTAGAGTACGACGCGTCACCATCATACAGTGTTACGCCCCAACGAATAGTTCGTCTGAGGACGAAAAGGAGAGCTTCTACAATCTCTTAAGCGCCGTCTTCAACACAACACCAAATGGAGACATTGTCATAGTGATGGGGGATTTGAATGCCAAGGTAGGCAGCGACAACGAAGGGCTCAAGCATGTAATCGGGAAGCATGGACTAGGCAACCGCAATGACAACGGCGAAATGTTTGTAGATTTCTGCAATGCCAACCGCCTTGTGATAGGTGGCACCATGTTTGAGCTCAAGACCTGCCACAAAGTCAGCTGGGTTTCCAATGACAGGCAAGCAACCTCCAACCAAATTGACCATTTTGCTATCAGCCGTCGCTTTAGAAGCAGTCTCCCGGACGTCCGAAACAGACGAGGGGCAGATGTGGGGATAGTACGTGATCACCATCTTATGATAGCTACTCTCCAACTACGCACTGCTGCAGTTCGGAGATCCCACGACAACACAAGAATGCCCAGATTCAACATCGATAGACTTAGTGATCCCTCAGTGCGCCAACAATTAAGGGAGCACTTTTCGCAAGGTGTGGAAGCAATCAGCAGAGCAACCGCAACCATCCAAGACCATTGGTGTGCTGTGAAAAATGTTTTTACATCTGGTGCTGAAAGAATTGTCGGTCAATCGCAGGGAAGACATAGGGCGTGGCTTTCCGAGGATACCTGGAGACGGATTGACGAACGAAAACAGCTAAAAGCTCGCGTTGCAGCTACCCCAGCAGCAGGAAGAAGCGAGCTAGAGTCCCTATATCGCATGAAGATGAGAGAAGTTCAGCGTAGCGTGCGACGTGACAAGCGCAACTACATCAACGCGCTGGCTAGAGAAGCAGAAGAGGCTGCACGGAGGTGCGACAGCAGGACTGTCTACAGAATCACGAAAGAGCTGACAGGTGGTCGCAGCTCCAGCCAATACCCAGTGAAAAACCTAGACGGCTTCTTGCTCATTTCGGATGAGGACCAGCTCAAGAGATGGAAAGAGCATTTTGCTACGGTTTTGAACCGTGTATTCGCTAGCGATATGCTCCCAAATCAGACTGAGATGCCCGAGGTGAGAAGTTCCCGAATACGCACCACGACTCCCAGTAAAGATGAGATCATTACCGCGATCAAGGCACTCAAAACCAACAAGGCGGTAGGACTTGGCGGTATTCCAGCAGAGCTTTTACGAGCAGCACCCACAACATCGGCTGAACTTCTGCTTCCACTTATAGAGAGAGCTTGGGAAGCTGAGAGCTTTCCTAACGAGTGGAAAGAGGGAATGATCGTCAAGCTTCCTAAGAAAGGAAATTTAATGGAGTGCGGAAACTGGAGGGGCATCTGCATGCTGCCTGCTGTAGATAGTAGCTAAAATCATCCTGGAGCGAATCAAATAACATCTCGAAGACACACTCGATGCCGAACAAGCAGATTTCCGCTCTGGATCCTCCTGTGCCGACCACATCAACACCCTGCGGATTATCATCGAACAGTGTGTTGAATATCGATCGCCACTGCACCTGCTGTTCATCGATTTCGAGAAGGCGTTCGATAGTGTCAACAGGGAGTTTATTTGGCGTGCCTTACGCAGGAGAGGCATTCCCGATAAACTAATTGCTATTATCAAAGCTACATATGAAGGCTCCAAATGTCACGTTCTGCACAGGGGAAGGTTGTCTGAGGAATTTGAGATCCAAAGTGGGGTAAGACAAGGCTGTATCCTTTCACCAATATTATTCCTATTGGTGATTAGCGATGTGCTTCATGCAGCTTTGTCGACGGGAAACGGAGGAATTCGATGGACTCTTACATCTCAACTGAAACATCTTGACTACGCAGACGATGTATGCTTACTCTCCCACAGAATTATGGACCTCCGCCAAATGACAGCAGATGTGGAGAGGGAGGCAGATGTCGTCGGGCTGAAAATTAATACGACAAAAACTAAAATCATCAGCCTTGGAACTAACTCATCGGCTCAAATATGCATTGCTGGACAACCGGCAGAGAGAGTAGAGGATTTCCAGTATTTTGGGAGTATTGTCTCGACCGATGGTGGAACCGAACTGGATATAGCCAACAGGATCGCCAAAGCAAAGTCCGCGTTCGGGATGTTGTCCAAAATATGGCGAAGCAATGCAATCAGTTTGAGCACCAAAATAAGACTGTTCCGCTCCAACGTTGAATCCGTGCTGCTATATGGTTGCAGCACGTGGAGAGTGACCACTACTATCACTAGGAAGCTGCAAACGTTTGTTAATAGGTGTCTGCGCAATATCTTAAGGATTTTCTGGCCCAATCGTATCTCTAACGAACACCTTTACGAGAGGACGGGTCAGGAACCAATAGGCACAACTATCCAACGGCGGAAGTGGCAGTGGATTGGTCACACGTTCCGAAAGGGTGACAGCTCCATAGCGAACCATGCTATGCAATGGAACCCTCTAACTCAGGATGGCAGAAGACCTGGCGGTCCGCGGAAAACATGGCGCAGAACAGTCGAGAAGGAGGCACGGCAGTTAGGGAAAAGTTGGGGAGAACTCAGACACATTGCCAGAAACCGTACACGATGGCGCGAAGGCGTAGTAGAGGCCCTAGGACCCACAAGGGGATACAGGACATAAGTAAAGTAAGTAAGTATAATTGGTGCGGTGAGGAATAGGACGCAAGAGGGGTGAGAACCTGAGGTTACGTGGGTTGGTGTTAAAAGAGATCATATGCAGTAGCGCGGGGGAATCAATGTTGCCAGCTAATAGCTGATGAATAAACAAGATGTCAGCAACTTCGCGGCGTTTGTAGAGAGACTGTAAATTTATAAGTTTTAACCGGTCCGTGTATGGGGGTAAATTGTAGCAATCAGCCCAAGAAAGACCACGTAATGCAAAGCGGGTGAACCTTCTCTGAACAGCTTCGATTCGCAAGATATGGATTTCATAGTAGGGTGACCATACCTGGCAAGCATACTCAAGGAGGGGTCTGACGAAAGTGATGTATAAGGATTTTGTAACGTTAGGGTTTCAGCATTCCTTAGACCATCGCTTGACGAAACCGAGCGCAGAGTTAGCTTTATTGATTATATTATCGATATGAGAACGAAAGTTGAGTTCCCTGTCACAGATAACTCCCAAATCGCGCAGTGAAGAGACGGAGGGAATAGGCTCATCACAAATGGAGTACACTCTAGCAGATGGTCGGATACGCTTACGATAGAATGTGATAGCTTGATACTTGCTGACGTTGAGCTCTAAGAAATTACTATGGCACCAGACTGAAAATCGGTTCAAATCATCTTGCAGTGAGTGAGAGTCGGCAGGGGATGTGATATTGACCTGAAGATTTTCATATCATCAGCATATGTATGCTGATCATGTTCAGCTATGCAATAGTTGCCCATTAGGTCTGATTGAAAATGGGACATGTGAAGTGAATGAAGATCTTTACAAGATACTAAACTGGTTACAGTCAAATGGTCTCTGGCTAAATCCGGCCAAATCGAAATGCCTGGTAATCTCAAGGACCCGCATCGATACATCGTATTTTCCTCAGATACGTCTTAATAGTGCACCCATAGAGTTCGTCAATTCTGCAAAAAAAATCTCGGTATAACGTTCAACAAAACGCTTACGTGGAATGATCATATAAGATTGACTATAGGAAAGGTTTACGGAGGCCTTCGTATGCTATGGGCTGCTCAGCGTATAACTCCATTAAAAACAACGATGATACTTGCTAAAACCTTGCTTATTCCTGTTTTATTGTTCGGATCTGAAATCTTTTCCAACTGCGACTATGACCACATGCGAAGACTTAATGTTGTTAACAATAGTGTTGCACGGTATATTTACGGACGGCGGAGGTATGATCATATTTCCTCCTTTTCCAAATAAATTCATGGTCTCACTCTCGAGAACCTGTTTACTTTCAGATCGTTAACCCTGCTTCACAATATAATGCAAACACGTCAACCTTCCTACCTTTATAACTCTGAGGTCTACTAGAAGTTATGATCTTGTTACAGTACGTTTTTAATATCTGAGCGCCAATTTTTCGCTATGGAATTCCCTTCCCCGAGCTATCAGAATGATAAGCAGCTCAACCCAGTTTAAGATGGTTTTCTTGGTTTTATTAGGCGTCGAATTTAAATTAAATTGCAGTAACTTAAAAACTTAAATAACAATAATACCTGATTTCATATTATTATCTTTTTTGGTTCCTATTTTCTATATCTAGTACCTAGTTGTAATTTTATTTTATTGTTATTATTTTTCTTTTTACTAAGTAACAGAAATGGAAGTATTCTCTAATAGTCTTCTTCTTCCTTTTATCAGCGAGGCTATGATCCGAAAACAAGGGATCACAGCCCTCCCACTTCACCGCATTTCTACTGATCCGCCTGTGGGGTTCGAAGTATTCTCTAATAGTATTGTACGTAATACTGAAGCTTGTACTATTTTAAAAGATATTGTATCTTACAGTGTAAGACTAAACAAATAAATAAATAAATAAATAAATAAATAATGATATGGATTCAACCTTAAGTTTTTTAAAGGGCGAAAATGGATGGGATCAACTTTTTAGATATGCTACAAATGCATTGCGCTACAGGAAATATATGATTGAGGGTAGTTTCTAAGGAACACATTTTTTGAGAGTATCTCTTTTGTATATATTTTTTTCTTTTTAAATGTATCTATTTGTCAATCTGGTAGACGACCACTGGCCAAACCAAAACAGGTGATACGAATTTTTGTGCAATAAAAGTCTATTCAAACGAACTAACTAACTACAGGTCCTTCAACAAAGTCTTTAAGGATTATTTTGTCCCGGTTGCCGTTGACATAAATGACGCAGTGTTTGTTCTAAGACAGTAAACAATTTCATTCAAAAATTAAGAGAAAGCGCTCTTATGCTGCCTTTATTGAACCACCACCCTTCGTCTTCGTTTAACTAGAGATAACGAAGTATTAGCGTGACCAGAAACTCTAATGCACAAAGCTGTAAAACTAATAAAGTACATACTAACGCTAGGTACGCCTTGAGAATCCATGTTGAAGAAAGTTTAAAGGCGGTATTTAGGACTGTTTTCACTCCGAACTGTGAGAACATATGACAGACCATTTCGTTGTGGGGCAACGACATTGCCCTCCTCAAAATCGCTTCAGATACCCTTTCTATTTAAGCTATAACTACCTCAATTACTATTAGATTGATATCGCCGATAAAAAGTTTTACAACTTTCCCTAATCTGTCATTTCCCTTCAACCCATGTCAAGCTTAGAATATGGCTCATAAATTGTTTGCAGTTGAGTACGAGCACTTCCTTTCCCATCGTAACGTCCCTAATTGCTTCTGCACTAAATTAAGATTTCTTCACAAACATGCACCAAGTAGGTTTCAGTGAAAATAACTCAGAGGCGTAAAATAAACCACCCAACCAAACAAAAGTCATTCCCACCAATTCCATCTCCACACTCCAGGCCTTTCCACATTAAAAAATCGGTATAAGTGCATTTACCCTGCATTTGCACTATAATTAAAAATAATTCTAACAAACAATCCCACTTGAAATATGTATCTCTGCAAGTCTAAGCAGAGAGTTAACCTACAAAGTTGGAGATGGAATGACCGTTTATCTGCAGCTGAAGATCACTGAAAATTAACTGCAACTCCGGCATGTAATTACGATCGTATATCAGCGGTATTTCATAGTGCACCCCCCGACTCTCTTTCTCTTTCTTTGCCTAACAAATATGTGCGTAGAATGTATCTTAAGTATGCGCGCGCGCAAGCGCAGATACTGGATTCCAATTGACCTTGTTCTCACACACACAGTCGCTCACAGAGGCTTGGTTGCAAGCCTTTATACTAGAGGCTAAGAGATTTTTATCCGTACGTACAGTTTATTGCGGAACCTCTCATAGATACAAATTGCACCGAAACCGGAGTTAGGCATTGTTGCAGTGAAATTCTTGTTTGGTTAGTTAGCAAACCCGCCACGCCCACGGAGGCAGGTTTAGAATGAACAATGAGATACATATGAGCCGCGTATGGTCCCAGGTGAAAGAAAGGGACCCACCAGGTCTCTGGCTATGCCAACATATTAATGTCATCGAAGCCGGTTTTATGTGTGCAGACGAGAAACCTCCACGAGTGTGGGTGGGTTATTCAACTGAATGTGCTGACGGCACCTTAAGTAGGCTGTGCTGTACGGAGTGCGAATTAAATTGCGAAAAATTTATTGCGTCTAGATGACTGTCCCACCGAATGACAGTCACATATTAATAACTTGGAATTATAGCCGCAGAGTCACGGGCGTAAATATTAACGATCGCAATGTCCTTTCAGCGGTTGCGCTGTAATGTAGCAACATGTTGCTGCACATTGTATACATTTTCTTATGTTCCCTGGCTCGTTAATTAGACTTCACAACGAGATCAGATACTATTGCCCCATTAGACACATTTCTAATGAGCTTTTGCCATCTTTCTTGTCTTATGGGAAGATTACACCTTTTTTTTTTATTTTTTTGTTGGCAACATTTCGTGAGCAGGCATCTGGAATGTGGGTCAGATGGCTGGTCTTATGTTTTGTATTCAACCGACTTGATCGCGAGTCGTGATTAAGTGCGGTGCCTTTTTATTATGATCACCATATACATATGTATGTATGATGTGCTGGTCAGTTAATTTCGAAATCGAGATGATTGAGTAGTTTGTTGAGGAGGAGACTGCTAGCGAATGCCACTAGAGTGTGGGTCACGATAAATTTCGTGGAAGCGAATTCCTTTGCAATGGGCTTCGCTGGAAGTTGTAGAGAGAATGTATCTGATGTTGATTCATGAAAGGAATTTCAATGAACTTAGCGATTGTATCAGAGTTATTCAGAAAATAATTCTAAGGGCCTTAGCGCTTCCGGGAAATACTTCGAAAAGAAGATTTGTCGCTAGTTCACTTGAATTCATTGTTGAGATTGATTGCTACAGTGTTTGGCTATTTACAGACTACGGTGACAATAAAATATATAACTTTATACAATAACTGCAGTAATACAAGCGCCATGACATATCCCAATGACGTCGTCTTATTGGCATCACTAACCCACTACAGTCAGCTCTAAATACCTTGAGTAACCAGGGCAAAAGATGCAGATTGTAAGAAAACCCCCAAAAAGCCGAAGTGGTGCTTTTTGTAAGCAAGAGAATGGTACCCACACTCGGGTCCCTGAGCTTAATGGAGACCAACTCGGCGGCTACCAGAAATACCTCCATAGATTTGGACACGATAGTTCGCCTACTTACTTACTTAGGTGGCGCTACAGTTCGGGGTGAACCTGGGCCTCAACCAACAAGCTTCTCCATTTAGCTCGGTGTTTAGCTTATTACCTCCAGTTGCGCACTTCAGGTTGGTCGAGGTCCCCTTGAACCTGTGCGCGCCACCTACGTCAAAAATACAAATATTTGGCGCAACAGCTCTTTAAAGTGCCAGGGCCTAGCTTCTCGCAACCACTCATGTTGTGTGCGTTATATTTTTCACACGAATGGAAGGGACCTACAGTTCAATGCCGAATCCGAACGGCGATTTGAGAAGCTTTGTCGTGACAACAATACTCTCGGATATTTGTCAGACGCTCGCGAGAGGTGGGACCGGGAAAAAACTTTTTCGTATTTTCTGGGATTCGGTCTTGGAACCTCATGCGTAATGATCCGACACAGTAATCACTTACTCCACGGTGCCCACACCGTCAAGGAGGTCCTATACTGCGTCGTCCCTCCGGGTTAGATTCGAAGACTCTGCGGGCCAGAGCCGGTGTCCATTCGCTCTACATGTCCTAGCCACCTTAAACGTCCAATACGCAGTTTTTTGACTAGGTCGATGTCGCTGTACAGCTCGTATAGTTCGTGATTAAATCTTCTCCTCCAAAACCCGTCAACGCAAACGGGACCGAAAATCTTACGAAGAATTTTTCTCTCGAAGCGACCAAGGATATCTTCATCCTATTTTAATAAAGTCCATGTTTCAGCGCCGTAAAGCAGGACTGGGATGATCAGGGTCTTATATAGAGTCTCCTTAGTTGTTCGAGATAGGGCTTTACTGTTGAATTGCCTTATAAGCTCAAAAAACAGTAATTGGCAAGAGTTATTCTTCGCTTGATTTCTGCGCCGATGCCGTTTTTAGAGTTTATAGTAGAGCCGTGGTAGACAAAGTCCCCTACTACCTCGAAGTTATAGCTGCCCACTGTGACGTTCTGTCCAATTCATCGGTGTTGGTTGTCCGTTCTTGTTGACAGTATACACATGTTTTTGCCCCCGTTTATCGCCAAACCCATTTTGGACGCTTCCGCCTCAATGCTTGCAAACGCATCGGTGACAGCCCGCTGATTTCTTCCGATAATATCTATATCGTCGGCGTATGCAAGCAGTTGTATGGACTTTTAATAGATTGTGCCTCTGGTGATGGCTTGTGAGATGCGCACAACCTATTCAAGTACAATATTAAAGAAGCCACCTTGTTTTAAACCTTTTTCGACATCAAAGATCTCGGTGAGGTAATAACCGAGCGTTCTCCATCGTCATCCTGCACAGATGAACAAGTTTGGCATGGATGTCGAAACCAGACATGGGTCTATAAAGCTCTTCTCTATAGATGCTGTCATAGGCGGCCTTGAAATCGATAAAGAGGTGGTGAGTATCGATTTGGAATTCTTGGGTTTTCTCCAGGATCTGCCGAAGTGTGAAGATTTGATGGTGGACTTTCCTGGCCTGAAACCGCACTGATAGGGTCCAATCAGGCTGTTGATAAAAGGCTTCAGGCGTTCACATAATATCGCAGAAAGAAGAGGAGACTGATGCCTCTGTAATTGGCGCAGTTGAGGGGGTCGCCTTTCTTGTGGATCGGGCAAACGATGCTGAGATTCCATTCATCAGGCATACGCTCGTCTGACCAAATCTTAAAGATCAGTTGGTGTATGCATTCTACCAATTCATCACCAGCTGCCTTGAAAAGTTCGGCCGGTGAGCCGTCAGGTCCAGCAGCTTTGTTGGATTTCAGCTTGGATATTGCTATCCTCATTTCGTTTTGGTCAGGTGGACGGAAATATTGACTATCATCGTCTATGTTGAATGGTTCATTCTGCCAGACAGTGGGATGTTGGTCTTCGTCGCCGTTATACAGTCTGCAGAAGTAATTTTTTCATATTCTCAGCATCGACTGTGATTCTACTACAAGGTTTCCGTTTTCATCTCTACAGGTTTCTGTACGGGTATTGCTTCTCTGACACGTTCTTTTTACCTTTTGGTAAAACTTCCGTACATTGTTCCTGGAGTAGAAGCTTCTCATGCTCTTTCTTCTTCTTTTGGAGAAGCCGATATTCTTCCCAATTCTCTTGCTCGTAGAGCTCACGAGTAGCTCTCGTCTTCCTTTGCTTTGCGCTGCTTTGTATGCCTCTTGTAATGCTGCATGCACTCGCCGGCATTCTTCGTCGAATCAGTGGTTTCGTGGTGGTGGGTGAGCGAGACCCAGCACATCAGTCGCTGATGGCATGTTGGCAGCGTTGCCACTGGTCTTCGGCACTTGATGCTGGCGGCATAGGGGTGATTGAGAGATTTCGGGATACGCGTTCAGCGAAGAGTCTGGCGGTCTCTTGCGATTGTAGCTTTTCGACGTTCCGTTCTCACAGTGATTCTTCTTTGTTGCTCAGATTGGGATATCCGCATTCGTACCTTGGCTACAACAAGGTAATGATCCGAGTCTATGTTGGCCGCTCCGCTCGCAAGGTCCGGACATCCAGAATACCGGAGGCATGCCTTGCGTCGATCGCAATATGATCAATTTGGTTGATCGTCATATGATCATTGGACCGACATGTCTGCTTATGAATATCGAGATGAGGAAACCATGTGCTTGCTATGGTGACATTTCGCTCCACAGCGAAAGCCTTAGTCCGTTATCAGACGTGGTGTCGTGTAGTCTTTGCTTACCGACTGTCCTACCAAAGACGTCCTCCATTCCTATTGTGGCGTTAAAATCGTCCAATACGATTTTAACGTCGTATTTAGGGCATTGCTCGTATGTTTTGTCGAGGAGCTCGAAAAAAAACTGTTTGGTGGCAGGGTCTTTTCCTTCCGTGGTGGCATGAGCACATATTAGGCTTATAGCGAATTTGCCTTGATCTGGATAGTCGTAATACGCTCGCTAACGTGTCGCAAGCTTAAGACTTCTTGCCTAAGTCTGCCGCGTATGACAAATCCGCATCCGAATAAGCGTTGCCTGTTGCCTCTGTAGCAATCACCGTAGTAGATGTCACAGTTTTTCATCCTCTCTTTGCCCGGTCCATCCCATCGCACTTCCTGGATGGCCGTAATATCTGCTTTATAGCAGTCTAGGGTCTCTGCTAGTTGTTTGGCTGCACGTGGTCTGTAAAGGGACAGAACATTCCACGTACAGATCGGAAGGTCGTTGTCCTTATTTCGTTTGCTGGGGTCGTCATTAGTTGAGTCATCCTTATCCGAGGCTTTTGTTTGTTTCGGAACTATACATTTTTTCGTGGTAGGGAAGTTAACCCGACGGCACAACCCCCAACCTGGAGGGCCAGTTGCTTAACTATTCCCCTAGGACGAGGGGCCGGGTACACCGGTGCCAGTCTACTACGAGAGTATGAGCGCTGCCGTTGGTTGGCTCCTCCGCCACCATCTCTATTCCAATGTCCTGACCAACATTGGAAATTCCTTACCAACCTGTGCTCCGAATACGTCGAAGCAGCTCGTACAAGGTATTCACTAAGTTCAACCTAACTGGAACTATAGACGCCACCGTTGACTCCGTCTAGGAATTTCGTCCGGTGCCGCCTGGAGTAGGAAGGAGTACTCTAGTGAGAAAGCACTCTTCCCCCCGCTCTCATCTGCTGCCGCCAAGAATCCTCCAAACGGGGTTGGTTACCCATTTTTTAGATTAAGGTACTAGGCACCCGGCTGTCACCGCGTGGAGGTTGAGAGTAGGAGTTGGTAGGCCTCAGCTGAGTGAAAACGCTTGTGTTTTCATATGATCGCATGCACTACCGTTTGACCAGCCAACATTTTCAAACATCATTCCTGCAATAAAGTCTCTCAATCTCCTCGATCGAGCGCTTCTCATGCTCCTTTTTCTTCTTTCTGAGAAGTCCATGCTCCTCTTTTCTCCTCCGCTCGTAGAACTCGCGAGCAGCTCTAGTCCTTCTATGCAACGCCGCTCTGTACGCCTCTTGTTTTGCTGTATGTGCTTGCCGGCATTCCTCATCAAACCAGGGACTTTGTTGTGGTGGACGAGAGAAACCCAGTAGATCCGAGGCGGCATCTCTGATGGCTTGTTGGTAACGCTGCCACTATCACAATTACAACTGAGCTCTTTGACCCGAGCAGTTATACCATAGAGCAATTACGACTAGAATTGTAGCCTGTGTTTGGGTATTCACCTACCATGAGCAATCACATAGTGCAATACACAAGATCTAGCACATAAAGAGTATATACCATATATATGCATGATTTGACCAAAATGATTCGGTCGGTATACATATATCTGTTCGATCTTCTTCTTCTTCCTTTTTTTTTGCAGCGAGGCCGTGATCCGAAAACTAGGGATCACAACCCTCCCACTTCACCGCATTTCTGCTGATCCGCCTGTGGGGTTCGCCTATTTGAGCTCAGAAAATATCGGCAGGCCCGCCGATGTCGTCGCATTTGTGTGATCCAGGCATTTATAGGCCTGCCTTTCCTACATCGCGATGTCTTAGGTAGGTCTTAGGTCTTAGAATGGACCTACTTCTTGGTCTAAGTACATCCTCATCGAGGGCCGATCCTAACCTAACCTAGGTCTTAGAACATATAACTGTTCGATGTAATTGAAAAACCATTGAAGAAGCATTGTGTGTCTTATGTCGCCGAGCAGCAAATCACAGCTGAGCAGTTATACTAAAGAGCAATCACAACAGCGTCCTCAGTGGGAAGAACATAGGTATGATTAGCTGCGATTCCAACCGCAGTTTCATCTCCAAATAGGCAGTCTTATATGTGGTATGGTGTTGAAACTAGAACCTTAAAGCTCCGCTGTCGGTCTGTCGCTAGGAGGAGAGACATTTCTGTTATTCAGATCTGGTAACTCAAAATCTTTCGCAAAACTTTCCTTAATCTGGGATGGGTCGTATTAGCTTCAAACCGGAACGAATTCACTGTCACTATCACATCGGCAATCCTTAATTCATTCAAATACATTTATTGACATTTCAAAGCTATTATGCCAATAATCGATTTGCATTTCACACTTACATCATATCCAGACAGGTCAACCAATCTTCCTTTTTCTTTCCGGATGCCAATAACTCGTGATTTTATTTCAAAATTTATGAAACTAAAAATGCAAAGCATTTATCCGCCGCATCTAATGAGGAGAAAGTCTCCTCTGTTAATCTGACAAATGCATCGATCTCTACCAATTTATGTTTTAACTAAAGAAATAAATAAAAAAAATAAAAACATATTTCCTTTCAGATTTGTTACGCATATCAAGTCACATTAACTGCGGTCATTGGTTACGCGTTCTGTTTACAATATGTATACAATTCAAATATGGCCACTCAGTATCTTTTGCTGATTGTTTATGGTTAGCAATTTGCAGCCAATTTCAGATACAAATACAAATAGATTTTTATTTTTTATTTTTTTTTTTAAGATATTGCGGTCAATAATGAGAAACACTCTGAAGGGGGAAAGTATAAGATGTGTAACCATTCAAATGGATAGATACTTATGCATGTATCTTGACCTAAAAAAAGTGTGTCACAGTTCGATACAAAAGAAAACATTCTCAACGAGGTACTCTGTCAGAGCAGAGAATTTTGACAGTTCATCGAACCGCAGACAATGAGATGACCGTAAGGCACATTCGATTTGTGTCGGTCCAGAAGGTATCCAAAGACGACTTACTTGATTTTCTGATGATCACGGAACCGGACTTTGATTGCAATGAGTGATTTTTTTTTAATCGTACTATTCAGTTAAGTTTAGATGCACAAAAATGGGAAGTGAGTCAAGTTGTACGGCTGTTACATCACCTAATGATCGGCATTTAGTTGTAAGGTGTTGTCTATTGTATTGTATCTAGAAAGTGTTTGAATCGAAATATTATGGTAATTTTATAACCACGTATGTGCATATTTTAGTAATCATAGTTTGCTGACATATTTTTAGTAGTGTTTGGAAAGATACTCATATTTTATGGCGTCGCTGTTTTTGGTACTTTTCGATTTGAACTACATATGTAGCATTTTGAACTGCTATTCGACTTAAGGTACAAAATGGTGGGATCATGGGGTCTCCAAATACAGCAGCGATTAAGGTCACAGTATAAAGCTTCGAAGCCATTGCAACGTTTTTCAAGCCGAAGTTACCGCTGTTCGCTAAGCCGCTGACTACCTAGTGGTTAATACACTATCAACATCGGATATTGCTATCTATGTCGATATTCAAGCAGCAATCAAATCCCTTGGTTGGTTGGGTTGGGTGGCTGTTCCCTCTAAGCAGGGACACACTTAGAACAAAAGAAGGTCCATTGTGATACCACTATGGAGAAAAACCGGACTACCAGCACCTTGTACCTACATGGAGAATTCCCAAGAGAATGGAACAGGAGGCAGGGCAACCAGTTTTGGTGTGAACCCATGCCAAAGAAGTATGATTCTCCGTTAGGCACTAAACCAATTGGACCTGGAGACGAAGCCCTTTTATTTTCTTCGTAGAAGTATTCCCCTAGAGTTTTCCTTCTCAAGACCGATAGGGCAGGACAGGTGCACAGAAGCTGTGTCATGGTTTCCTCCTCTTCCTCGTCTCTGCAGCTTCTACAGAAATCGTTGACGGGAGCACCAAGTCTTCTGGCATGTTTCCTATTAGAAAATGCCCCGTAAGGGCTTCAATTATCTTTTTTAGATTTGTCCTATTAACGGAAATAAGTCGACTGGTTTTCCTACAATCCAGTCCTGGCCAGATTTGTTTAGAGGAGAGACATGTACTGATATTGTTCCACCTGCTGTTTGTCATTCTAATGGCTGCGATATCTTATTGGAATATTATCGATTTATTTGGTGCTGACGGTTCCCTCCTATTGTCAGGGGAGCTCCGGTCTGCACCTTCCTTAGCTAGCTCGTCCGCCTTGCAATTGCCTTGAATATCCCTGTGGCCTCGGGTGGCTAATGATTGCTGTTCCCCGCTGGGTCTTGAACCTGCACACGTCGATTAACGGCATTGCTTTACCAACTTGGATCAAATTATTGGCGATTCCAAGGCTTTTATCGCAGCTTGACTGTCTATGTAGAAAACAATAGCGCTGCACTCAATCGAGTTCATTGAAAGCCAGGTCGTGGCTTCACGGACTGCTGTGACTTCTGCTTGAAATACACTACAGTGGTCCGGCAGTCACGTGGAGATACAGATATCCAGTGCACTGAAGTAAACTCCCGCACATATTCCAGATGCTGTCTTGGATCCATCTGTGTAAGTCTCTATCGCACATTTGTTTAGAATTGCTCCCGATTCTCAAGAACTTCTGCTAGGAATCCTGGTATTATACTTTACGATGAAGTCCGAATAGGGGACAATTTAGTCCGAATTACTAGGAATAGTGTTATGGCCGTTTAGGAAGCTTGCGTGGCCCATATTTGCACGAGCAAGTTGCGAGGATTCCCTAAGCCGTAATGCTGCTTTGGCCGCCATTAGCTTCCCAAAGGTATCAACGGGAAAAAGATGGAGCATAATTTCTAGTGCAGCTGTCGGAGTAGTTCTAAGGGCGACCGATAGACGCAGGATAGCCTTTGAACCTTCTCAAGCATAGCAATGTTTTTTTCCTTGTCCAGTGCTGTCCACCAGACTAGTACTCCGTACATAAGATTGGGTCTAACGACTGCCGTATATATCTAGTGACCAATGCAGAGCTGAAGACCCTAGTTTGGGCATACAGCCTTCCTACATGAATAGAGGGCAGTCGAGGCCTTCCTAGCACGGTCTTGAATATTCAGTTTCCAACTGAGTTTTTTTTTATCGAAAATAACCCTCAAATATCTGGGGTGATTTGCAAATTGCAATTCAATACCCTTGAATTTTGGAGGAGAAATATATAGTATTTTGTACCGTCTTGTGAATAAAATTAGTTCAGTCTTGGATGGATTAATTCCAAGACCGACGCTATCTGTCCATTTCGCGAAGGAAGTAAGAAGTAACTTCCCTGATATCGCTATCGCAATATCGTCCGCAGACGCTGTGACACTGACGCCCTCTTTACCCAAGATAAGGAGTATCTCATTCACTACCATGAGCCAAAATAGTGATGATAAAACTCCCGCCAGGGGGTACCCCTGTGCACCAACCTTTGAGTTAGACAACACCCCAGCTTAGCATGGATGAACCTGCCTCCAGCACTACGAGATCTAAGGCAGTGAAAGACTGCCGCGCATCTCTTAACGAGATAGCTGGTCAGTACATCTTCACCCTTTGCTGGGTACCAGGTCACTGTGACATACCAGGCAATTGCGCAGCTGACGAACTAGCCCGACAAGACTCCTCTGGTGTAAACAACATAAGCATTACAGACATCGAAGCGCCAACGTCTTAGGTTAATTACCTTATTCAAACCGACGCGGAGAAAGTGGCCAATATCCGATGGCAACATCTAGGTCAACGTAAACCGCCAGGCAACTTTGGCCAACGCCTGACAAATCTAGGTCAATCGGACTCCTGAAACACAGGGGAAGAACCCTCTTCAAAATATGTTCAAATTTTCAATGCAGTGCAAATGTTCTTACCGAATACTGTGTCATAGGAAGACATGCCCAAAGACTAGGCATCCCCTATAACGACTTCTGCAAAAGCTGTAGGGATGAAAAGGAAGAAGAGGCCATTAGTCACCTCCTATGCGCTTATCCTGCGCTCGCCAATATTAGAAAGGCCACCCTGGGTGGATACTCTCTCAGTGATCTAAATGATCTCGTGCAACGCCTGCACGGCTAAAATCAACTCCTTCGTACAACGAAGCAAATGGTTCCTAGAGTAAGAGGGTGACCCACCCGCCTTACACATCGGCAGTACAATGGACCTATTTCTGGTCTGAGTGCATTCTCATCGATGGCCGATCCGAACCAACCAACCAAGGTCACCGTTTGCATCACAAACAAAGAACGAGAAACCCTATCCAAATCGGTGACGCTTTTGGGCTGGCCCAGAGACGATATGCTCAAGGAAGACTCCTTCAAAGAAAATTGAGGTCAAAGCTGAGCAATAAGAAGGATTGGAGCAGTGAGTCCGATAAGTGCCAATGCAAACAACATACAATGGTACACGGATGAATCGAAAATATCTACAGGCACTGGGGCATGCGTGTACAGGCATAAGACTAGATTTTCAGAATCTCTGGGAGTTTTCGCAGCATATTCCAAGCAGAAGCTTACACGATCTGAAGATATGCACAATTCAAGCTCGACACGAAATATCGCGCATATGATATCGCAATACTCTCAGATAGCCAAGCTACAATCAAGCTTACATGAGATCAGATCCAGATTGGTTTGGGAGTGCCTCGCCAAGATCAACAGACCGGGGCAGCCCAATAAAGTAACTTTCTACTGGGTACTAGGACATGTAGTGGAGGGGAATGAAACAGCTGATGCACTAGCAGGGAACGGCTCAGACACCCCGTTCCTTAGACCGTAACCTTTTTGTGGGGTTAGACCACACAAAATACGGAGAGAACTGAGAAAAGAAGAAGAGAGCAAATGGGTTGAATTGCCAGCTGAGACAGCTGGGAAACTAAAATCAGAAAAGAAGCAGAACCTGCCCAAGAGTTAGCAGAATCGACTTCGCATCAAGGAGCACGTTATGAAACCGAAAATATCATAGAAGGGAACGGATACTACAGGTTCCGCAGACCAGCACACCAATCACAAAAAGAGACATAACGTAGGTGCCTATCCACTTCAGGTACTCCGGTTTATCAAAGCAGCTGGACTAGAAGAAGTGCATATCATCGACTAGAGCCTTAGTTTCGGAACGCAATAGATCTACTAAAGGTCGCAGTACACATTGCGCCACGGATGTGTAATCCTCATAGATACTAATAGCCCCAATAATACTCGCATGCACGATTCGCAGACCTGAGAATTCGATTCCAAAAATACGCCTACGTACTAAACACGCACCCTACACACTTTAACCACTCTCCCCGCGGGACTGCCGTTAGGTATTTCTTCGCGGGGCTGGTTAGCAATTATGCTCTAGTCTCCGAGGCCGCCTCTTGGGCTCTTCTTAGGGCTTCTGATCTTCGCAGCGCGTTCTGCACGGACGCTATGAATGAGCAGATCTCCATCCACTCGCCCTCTGATCGCGTCATGTGACTTACGAGATTTTCTGGGCTGGTAGGTTTGCTCTATCTTCTGCAAATCGTCTGCAGTAGAACACTGCATGCTCCGCATCCTCCTCTTCATTTGGACATTCTGGACACAGGGGCGAACTAAAGTATTTCTCCGAGCCCCTCGACAAAACATACTAGCAATGTCCTAAATTTAACGATTTTAACGGGAAATAGGAAAGGGGGACGTCTTTGGTAGGGCAGTCGGTAAGCAAAGCCTACACGACACCACGTCTGATAACGGACTAAGGCTAATTGATTTCGCTGTGGAGCGAAAAGTTACCATAGCCAGCATATGGTTTTTTCATCTCAATATTCATAAGCAGACATGGCGGTACAATGATCACATAACGATCAACCAAATTGATCATATTGCGATCGACGCAAGGCGTGCCTCCAGTATTCCGGATGTCCGGATTTTCCGAGCGGCCAACATAGACTCGGATCATTACCTTGTTGTAGCCAAGGTACGAATGCGGAAATCCCAATCTGAGCAACAAAGAAGAATCAATGTGAGAAAATTTAACGTCGAAAAGCTACAATCGCGGGAGACCGCCAGACTCTTCACTGAACGCGTATCCCGAAATTTCTCAATCACCCCTATGCCGCCAGCATCAAGTGCCGAAGACCAGTGGCAACGCTGCCAATATGCCATCAGCGACTGATGTGCTGGGTCTCGTTCGCCCACCACCGCGAAACCCCTGGTTTGACGAATAATGCCGGCGAGTGCATGCGGCAGAGCAAGAGGCATACAAAGCAGCGCTGCAAGGAAGACAAGAGCTGCTCGTGAGCTCTACGAGCAAAAGAGATCGGAAGAATATCGGCTTCTCCAAAAGAAGAAGAAAGAGCATGAGAAGCTTCTACTCCAGGAACAATGTACGGACGTTTTACCAAAAGGTAAAAAGAGCGTGTCAGAGAAGCAATACCCGTACAGAAACCTGTAGAGATGAAAACGGAAACCTCGTAGTAGAATCACAGTCGGTGCTGAGAATATGGAAAAACTACTTCTGCAGACTGTATAACGGCGACGAAGACCAACATCCCGCTGTCAGGCAGAATGAGCCATTCAACATAGACGATGATAGTCAAGATTCCCGTCAACCCGATCAGAATGAAGTGAGGACAGCGATATCTAAACTCAAATCCAACAAAGCTGCTGGAGCCGACGGCCTTGCCGCTGAACTTTTCAAGGCAGGAGGAGATGAGTTGGTAAGGAGCATGCACCAGCTCATCTGTAAAATCTGGTTGGACGAGTGTATGCCCGATGAATGGAACCTCAGCATCGTTTGCCCCATCCTGAAGAAAGGAGACCCTCTGAACTGCGCAAACTGCAGAGATATAAGTCTTCTTAACATCGCATACAAGTTCCTGTCTGCCGTATTATGTGAACACCTAAAACCGATCGTCAACAACCTGATAGGTCCTTATCAGTGCGGTTTCAGGTCGGGAAAGTCCACCATTGACCAAATATTCACACTACGGCAGATCTTGGAAAAGACCCATGAATATAAAATCGATACGCACCACCTCTTCATCGATTTCAAAGTTGCCTATGATAGCGTGTATAGAGACGAGTTATACAGAGCCATGTCTAGTCTTGGCATCCCTGCCAAATTCGTCCGTTTGTGCAGAATGACGATGGAGAACTCTCGCTGCTCCATCGAAGTCGGGAAGAACATCACCGAATCATTCGATGTCAGGAAAGGTCTTAGACCAGGTGACGCGCTATCATGCGATCTCTTTAACATAGTACTTGAGAGAATTGTACGAAACTCACAAGCCAACACCGGAGGTACAATCTTCTTCAAGTCTGTACAACTACTCGCTTATGCCGATGACATTGACACTCAGCGGGCCGTCAGTGGTGCATTTGCGAGTATTGAGATCGAGGCAGCAAAAATGGGTTTAGCAGTCAATGAAAGCAAAACAAAATAAATGCTGTCTACAAAAAAGGACACCCAACAACGGCGTCTTGGACAGAATGCCGCAATAGACGGATATAATTTTAAGGTAGTAAGGGATTTTTTCTACCTAGGCTCTATGGTGAGCTCCGCAAATGACATCAGTGTTTCTATGGGCTAGAGAGTAAGAGTAACAAAGCCCTATCTCGAACTACTAAGGTAACTCTTTATAAGACACTAATCATCCCAGTCCTCCTGTATGGCGCAGAGGCATGGGCTTTGTCAAAACCGGATGAGGATGCCCTTTGTTATTTTGAGAGAAAAGTTATTCGAGCGATCTTTGGTCCATTCTGCATAGACGGTGAGTGGAAGAGAAGGTACAATGTCGAACTATACGGCCTGTACAAGGACATCGACTTAGCCAGAAGAGTTGACATACAGCGACTTAGATGGCTGGGTCATTAAGAGCGGATGGAGCCCAACGTTCCAGCCAAGAAAGTCTTCGAATCCACCCCGGATGGACGGCGCAGTAGAGGACGACCTCGCAGTAGGTGGCGCAAACAAGTAGAGGGGGGGACCTCAACCAACTTGCCGTGCGTAACTAGAGGCAGCTGGCTCGTAACCGTGCTGGCTGGCGAGGTTTGTTGGTTGAAGCGCAGGTCCACCCCGGACTGTAGCGCCATCTAAGTAAGTAAGTAAGTATTGTTATTGAAGAGTATCCCAAATCAACCCATTCATTGGCTACAAAGGACCTTCGCTGGCCTAATTGAGTCTGCACTCTCGTGTGGACAGCCAACCTAACCTAACCTAACCTAATCATGGCTCTTACTGGGGATGTTTTTATAATTGAGTAATTCCTAGCAATATGGGTTGGGTATCTGTCGACTATGGAAATGCTTTAGAAGAAAGTACTTTTTTCTTTTAAAAGTGGCAGGCGGACGAAGCAAGGCGACCATGGGCCAGCTAGTACTTAAATATACCTATAAATACTCCATTATCCTTCAACTCGCATGTCCTATACGAGGGTAGTCATGAAACCTCGTTGATAAAAAATGAATTTCTTCCTGTAGTGACAGCAGTACACGTACAGCTATAGCCTTCAATATCTTTGCAAACTGAATTGTTTAACTTTTTCACTCACAGTACTTAAAAAGCGTTAAACAATCGCCATTCTCCCAAGATCTTTGACTACCAACACACGGTGTACTCGTATGCAGCTTGGGAAATTCCGCCTGTGAACTGAAACCACTTTTGTTTTGTCATTCAACTCATGTATGTAAACAGGTGTTCCGACAATGGCCATTTTCCCACACACTAACGGCCAGGAACTGTTGTAATCGACTTCAAATCATAAAATAATATTCTCCCATGCTACCTCACGCCTATAAATAGGTTCAAACACCTTTACGGTTTTGTAGACCAAGTCAGCTAAACAAAAAAGTTCCAAACACCCATAGCACTGCTACGTACTTTCGTATCTATGTGTATAATTTCAAAGTATCTACCCATGCAATCCATCACATTCCATAGACAAAACAATTACCCGTGTGCGGTATGCGGTGTGCCAGAGAAGCGGCAGCAACTAATTAAAATGCAAGCTATAACGCTTGCATGGAAATGGAAGTGAATTCTTGATAAATTTGCAATAACGCGCTAGCTACGCTGTTGTTCGTAGAATGTGTGTGTTTTCATGGCCCGGCTATAAAGTTTTAGATACACCGTACGTGTGTTCATCGAGACATGCATCATCGATGGGGTAAATGAATTCGGGAAAATTGTTTTTCTATTAATAAAAGAGAAAATTATTAGTTTTCTTGGGGTGCAGATACTCGAGGGGTGAATGTCATTTCATTACATTCAGTTGGTTCGCACATGCGGTTTTCCATCTGTTTTTCTATGATAGATGCACGAATTCGCAGATAAGCGAATCACGACCAAGAGAAAGTAATTTGAAATCATTTTGATAGACTCCAAGACGCAGATTTGACGATAGAGAGATACATATTTCTTGGCGTTTTTATGGTTTCAGGGGAACCTGCAGAAAGCATTTCTGCGTATCAGTGTTAAATAACTCATGCATGGGCTCCATAAAAGTATCTCGAAAAGGCGAGGAGAGGACAAACGATGAGAAATTTGCAGAAGAATTAATTCGGACAACTTTATGGAGAGCTGGAAAATTAAAGTGAAATTTTTATGAAGTGTTATGTGGTGTTGTGATTTAGAGAGAAAAATATCCAGTTTTTGGTTGCGTAAAATTAGCTAGAGCTCTGGCGGCTATAAAAACGAAAAGTATTCACACCTAATGTGAGTCTATAGCGTTTTCAATGTGATACTCTCAGTTTTGAGTCATTAAAATGTAGACTATTTGGGAAGTAGTCGAACTAATAAGCAAAGTTGGAAATAGGGGTGGCAATGGTGTAGGGGAAGGTAGTGTACCTCGGAACGATTTTAACATATTCGTTTTTGACATTTTTATCTTTTGACTCACGATAAAAACTGGCTCGTATTTAGCAAGAGTGTGGTTTGGTGGGCAAAATCGCATCATCACCTCCTCGCGGTGCCCGCTGGATAGCTATCTGATAGTGAACTAACGATGAGCGTATGCTGAGTCCGACGATATATGTGCAGCTGAACACTCAGACCTGCCTAAGCACATCTGGGTGAACTTCAGCGCGCATATGTTTGACCGGACGAGGCATCTCTTGTTGACCTGATTGGCTGAAATATGCGTCTCAGAAGTCTAGTAAGAGCTCCTCAGAAGAAGGACGTGCGGCGGATGAATTCTCTCGATGGAATCAACGGTGACGTCTATAGACCAGCGGATACCTTACCGGAGGTACTTCAACATATTTGAAGCTGAGGTCTGTAAGGATTTTCAATACTACGTCACGGTATTGAAAAAGAGATGGTGGCGGATGAACCCTTAATGGACCAACGGCAGCGCTCATATCTCCGAAGTGGGTTACTGACATCGGTGTATCCGGCCTCTTGTCCCAGGGGTAAAACAAAAAGGATCTGGCCCTCCAGGTTGGGGGTTGTGCCGTCGGGTTAACTCCCCTACCACGAAAAAAACCTTCGGTTACGAAGCAACCATCAGCCTCGGATACGAATGACTTTACTGGTGACGACCCAAGCAAACGTAAAAACGACAACGATCTTCGTGTCCGCACATGGAATTTTAGGTCCCTCTACAAACCACGTGCAGCCGAACAAGTTGCGGAGGCTCTAGAGTGTCTCAAAGCAGACATTACCGCCATCCAAGAAGTGCGATGGGATGGGCCGGGCAAAAGGAGGATGAAAAACTGCGACATCTACTACGGCGACTGCTACAGATAACAAGGACAACGTCTATTCAGGTGCGGATTTGTCATTGGAGGCAGACTTAGGCAAGAAGTCTTGAGTTTCCGGCATGTGAACGAGCGCCTCATGACTATCCGTATCATGGCTAAATTTGCCAACATAAGCCTAATATGCATTCACGCCCCTCACGAGGAGAAGGACGACGCGTCAAAGGATGACTTCTACCAGCTCTTGGACAAGACGTATGAGCAATGCCATAGCCACGACGTTAAAATTATCCTAGGTGACTTTAACGCAAAGCTAGGAAGAGAGGAAGTCTTTGGTAGCGTGGTCGGAAAGCACAGCCTGCACGACATCACATCCGGCAACGGACACAGGCTAATCGACTTTGCGGCCGGCGAAACTTTGTCACAGCTAGTACGCGGTTCCCACGTCTCGACATTCACAAAGGAACATGGCTCTCCTTTGATCGAAAAACTGTCAACCAAATCGATCACATTACACTCTTCCAGTACTCTTCCGGACTTTCCAAGGAGCCAACGTGGACTCTGATCACTACCTAGTTGTAGCCAAGGTACGGATGAGGATATGCAGAACGGAACGAAATCATTCGGATGGCTACAATCGCAAGAGACCGCCAGAGCCTTTGCCCATCGAGTCTCTTTCAATTTTAATCTAAGTCCTATGCTGCCAGCAGTAAATGCCGAAGACCAGTGGCAGCATTGCCAACAAGCCATCAGAGATGCCGCCTCTGATGTACTCGGTTTCTCTCACGCACCACAACAAAACCCCTGGTTTGATGAGGAATGCCGGCAAGCACATGCAGCTAAACAAGAGGCGTACAAAGCGGCGCTGCATAGAAAGAATAGAGCTGCTAACGAGCTCCACATGAGCAGGAGAAAAGAGGAACATCGACTTCTCAGAAAGAAGAAAAAGGAGCATGAGAAGCGCTCGATCGAGGAGATTGAGAGACCTTATTGCAGGAATGACGTTCGAAAATTTTACCAAAAGGTTACCAGAACATGCCAGGGTTTCAAAGCCAGAACACAAGCCTGCAGGGACGAAAATCGGAACATAGTAGTAGAATCGCATTCGGTGCTGAGGATCTGGAAGAAACACTTCTGCAGACTGTTAAACGGCAATGATGACCAATATTCTGCTGTCAGGCAGAATGAGCCATTCAACAGTGACCATGACATCGATTCCCGTCAATCCGATCAGAATGAAGTGAAGATAGCGATATCTAAACTCAAATCCAACAAAGCTGCTGGAGCCGACGGCATTGCCGCTGAACTTTTCAAGGCAGTAGGAGATGAGTTGGTAAGGAGCATGTAGCTGCTCATCTGTAAAATCTGGTCGGACAAAAGTGTGCCCGATGAATGGAACCTCAGCATCGTTTGCCCGATCCTGAAGAAAGGAGACACTCTGAACTGCGCCAATTACAGATGTATAAGTCTCCTCAACATCGCATATAAGATCTTGTCAGCCGTATTATATGAACGCCTAAAACCGATCGTCAACAACCTGATAGGTCCTTAGCAGTGCGGTTTCAGGCCGGGAAAGTCCACCATTGACCAAATATTCACACTACGGCAGATCTTGGAAAAAACCGATGAATATAAAATCGATACGCACCACCTCTTTATCGATTTCAAAGTTGCCTATGATAGCGTGTATAGAGACGAGGTATACAGAGCCGTGTCTAGTCACGGCATCCGTGCCAAGCTAGATTGCTCCATCAAAGTCGGTAAGAACATCATCGAACCGTTCGATGTCAGGAAAGCTCTTAGACAAGGCGACGCGCTATCATGCGATCTCTTTAACATAGTACTTAAGAGAATTGTACGACACTCACAAACCAACACCGGAGGTACAATCTTTTACAAGTCTGTACAACTACTCGCTTATACCGATGACATTGACATAATCGGAAGAACTCAGCGGGCGTCAATGGGGAATATACGAGTATTGAGATCGAGGCAACAAAGATGGGTTTAGCGGTCAATGAAAGCAAAACAAAATATATGCTGTCTACAAAAAAGACACCCGGCATCGACGTTTTGGACAGAACGCCACATTAGACGGATATGATTTTGAGGAGTAAAGGGTTTTGTCTAAGTAGGGTCTATAGTGAACTCCGCAAATGACATCAGTAGGGAGATCACACGGAGAATTACTTTCGCCAATCGTTGTTTCTATGGGCTAAAACGGCAGTTGAGTAGCAAAGCTCTATCTCGAACTACCAAGGTAACTCTTTATAAGACACTTATCATCCCAGTCCTGCTGTATGGCGCAGAGGCATGGGCTTTGACAAAACTGGATGAGGATGCCCTTGGTTATTTCGAGAGAAAAGTTCTTCGAGCGATCTTTTGTCAACTCTGCATAGACAGTGAGTAGAGGAGAAAATACAATGCCGAACTATACGGCCTGTACAAGTACATCAACTTAGCTAGAAGAGTTCACATGCAGCGACTAAGATGGCTGGGTCATTTGGAGCAGATGGAGCCCAACGTTCCCGCTAAGAAAGTCTTCGAATTCACCCCGGATGGACGACGCAGTAGAGGATGAGGTAGGAGGCGCAAACAAGTGGAGGGGAACCTCAACCATCTTGGCGTGCGCAACTGGAGGCAGCTGGCTCGTAACCGCGCTGGCTGGAGAGGTTTGTTGGTTGAGGCCCAGGTCCAACCTGGACTGAAGCGCCATCTAAGTAAGTAAGTAAATCAGGGTTTTTACTCTCTGGTAGTGCAATGGACCAGTTGAGTCTGAGTGCGCCAGTCGATCGTTTCCTATCCCGAAAAAAAAAAAAAAAGTTTCAATAAGGCCACATGCACTACATCAAAAGGCAGTATCCCGTTCTTACAATGTATAGATTGCGGCAATATAAGACAACAAAATCGGTCTTAATTAAGTTCAATGTTTACGACACTGTCAACGAGCACCGGTTCTCAGTATCCTCAAAACAGCTATCCGCGCTTAAAAATAATTAAATACTCGCAACACTCCATTGCGCCACACCCCATCATTTGTTAACATCATTGCAGACACCAGAAGCAGAAATTCCTGTTCTAGATACAGTCCAACACCTGACCGATTTAATTTTCCCAGCTGACCACTACTACTACTCGTACCACTCGATGTCATCACTCTGGTTCAGTGGAAACTATTTTGCATTTCATTTCAGCTTTATGCAACCACCAACTCCGGCTAAACTACCGCTGAATAATAATGGGCGTCTCTAATGCCCATTATAGTTGCAAAAAAAAAAAAATTAAACAAACAAAAGCAAAAACGGAGTCAAAAATTGTGCTCTGCAGAATTACAATTACGTAAACGGTTCCAACTGGCCGAAGCAAGCAGTGGTTACCTGGTTCGCTAGTTTTGCCTAGGTACGAGTAAGTCATATATTTTTTTTTATTTATTGTGAAACTCCTTTCTAATCATGGACACATGGTGTTGAATAAGGTTTTTAGTTCAAATTTAATTAAACAAAGACTGACTGTGACTGTGACTCCAAATATACACTCGAGGTGGACCGGTATAAGGAAGCAATTTTTCGGAACGTTGAACTTGTTTAGGCGGAATGGCCGATGGAATACGTAACTGAACGCGATTCATAAGCGACATACGCCAGCGCAACTCCCATGTGCAGGCATTTCGGTTAATTTATTTTAACCGGCTGGCATAGAAAGGAGTATATAAACCGGTTGAGTCACCTATGGTAGTGGCAAAATGATGAACGGAAATGGTAAGTAACCCAAGAAGGAACACATACGTGTATGTATAACATATGAAGAACTTGAGGGTGCGATGTTTTTTTTTTTTAAGGAGAAGTTAATGGAGTCTAAGTGCAGGATTTCCCCTATATCCCTATGTCCTTCTCATATGCTAATATTTTGAGAGAATTTACCCCATCTATGTACACATAACTAATCACCCCTGTTAGGGCATAGGGCTGTTGAAAACGAATTTATAGGAACATGGTTTGATAAGGAGTGTAATAAGGCCAGGCCGATATCCTTCGCTTACTTACTTTGCTTACTTATGTCCTGTATCCCCTTGTGAGTCCTATGGCCTCTGAAGATGGACACGCGACAAGATCGGATGGGATTCCGTCCGAATTTTACAAGTATTGCACCAACAAGCTTAACATCAGACTGACCTACTTGTTCAACAACATCATGTATAATGGAATATAACCACACCGGTTTAAGGAAGCGCTTATCTTTTCGATCTATAAAACAGGTTGTAAGACGGACCCAGCAACTACAGAGGTATTTTATTTCTGAATGAATCGTAAAAAATTTGTACCGCAGTATTGCACAGTCGACTTTCACGCCACCCAAAGTACAAATCTGGTACACAGATGGCCCCAAATCGGAAAATGCCAGCGCTGCGCCGGAGATAGGGTCTATGGTGTCAAGTTTCAGCAAGCGACAGAGCTTGGTAAATCAGCTAACATCTTCCAAGCAGAGGTTCATGCGACAGAACTATGCATTCGGGAATGCCTGCGGAGAAACACTTACGGAACCCACATCGAAATCTATTCGGACAGTCAGGTATCACTAAGGGCACTTAGTTCCTATAGGGTAGGGTCAAAGCTAGTATAAGACTATCTCGAAGTCCTTGATAGCCTTGCGTCCACAAATCAAGTTACTATAGCATGAATCCCTAAACATGAAGTTGAGGGAAACGAACGAGCCTCCACTTCGGCCTGAACCCTACTTCAGGGTACCACCCAGTTGTATCCAGTATCTAGATGTCGGCAGATATACTTGAGCAGCTTAAAAAGTCCGAAAGATATGCGATCAAGCCCTCCCAATTTGAGGACTCTGATCGTGGCCGAAATTTTTGTGTTACTGGGGTGCGCTCAGCGCTTATTCGCGGGTTAAGCTTACAGTCATGACAACGTCGTTCAACCAGTCAAGTATTCGTACCGTATCGAAACTCTTCTTCCAATTTCTGAGCTGATCTTCGACAGCAGAGAATCATTTATAATTTTTACTGGGAGTTATTTGGAGGTCTAAAGATTTAGACTCTGAACCGTACATGGTTCTACAATCACACTTATTTTCTATTTCCACAGCCTGTTGCTTAAGGGGGTTGGTACAGTTTTAGTGAAGTCTATATGTGTACGTCTTTCACTTGAACTCGATTTGCTTTATTATTGAAGCAGTTGCAACTCGAGGTTTGATTGGGATACGCTCTTTGATCGCTCTTCAGGTGTACACAGACATTCGCTGTACTGTTCCTGCCCTAGTCCGATACAGATTTGTGCTGTCAGCCTTTGGTGTTGCAGGATGCCAATGAAGAGTCAGAGGGCTTCGTTCGGGCCAAAATCAACGGTATACACTTCTATAGTTGCTATGCTCGGCCCAGCTGGACTATAATTGAATATCAGGAGATGCTAGATAACCTCGTGGCCGATGCTCGGGAAAGAATTCCAGTGATTATTGGTGGAGATTTCAATGCATGGGCGACGGAATGGGGCAGTAGATTTACCAACGCAAGGGGTCATGCCCTCCTGGAAATATTTGCAATTCTCAACGTAGGCATCGCAAACGTAGGTAGGGCTAACACCTTCCGCCAAGCAGGCATAGGCTCAATAATTGACATCACGTTAGCGAGTAACTCCATCCTGCGGGGAATTAAATGGAGGGTCAGTGAAGATTATACCCACAGTGACCACCAAGCTGTTATAATTGACATCGGTAATGCCAGAAGCACTCACCGCCCGAGATCGACTGGTCCGAAATGGCAGGATGGCAGGCTCTTCGACAAAGATACATTCGCGGAAGTGGTTGACACCTTCACGCTAGTCGAAGGATCGGCAGAAAATTCAGGTCGCCACCTCACCCAGTCCATCAACATGGCGTGCGATGCATCAATGCCCAGGAGGGCCCCAAGCAAATAGAAGACGCCTGCCTTGCTACTAGTGGAACGACGAGATCAGGGTACTTACAGCAGAGTGTCTACGGGCAAGACGCAAAGTACAAAGATCGCGAAACACACCCAAATTTCAGGAGTACCTATCGTCCTTTAAGCTGGCGCGAAAACAGTTAAGCAAAGTTATCAAGGAGAGCAGAGCAAGATGTTTCAGACAGCTCTGCGATGAAGCCAACGTAGACCCTTGGGGCACGGCGTATAGGATGGTGATGACAAAGCTTAAGGGCAGCAACTCCCCGCAGATAACATGCCCGATAATGCTGTAGTCAATAGTAGAACACCTTTTTCCAAGGAGAGCATCTTCTATGTGCGTAATCTCCAGAGAAAACTTTACAGATGTAATTCCAGTGATTACAATAGAGGAATTGACAATCGCATCCACAAAGATAGGTGACAACAAGACGCCCGGACCTGACGGCATCCCTAACAAAGTAGTGAAAGCCGCTGTTCAAAAAAGGCCAGACATCTTTATTGCAACAATGCAAAATGCCTAGAAGAAGGAATTTTCCCTAATCAATGGAAACTGCAACATCTCGTTTTATTGTCAAAAGGAAACAAACCCCCAGGAGACCCATCGTCGTATCGCCCGATATGCCTACTGGACACAATGGGAAAGATCCTGGAGCGAATCATTTACAACAGATTGCTCACAATAGCGGAGAAGAAAGCTTTGCCCAACCACCAATTCGGATTCCGAAAGTCTCGCTCAACAATTAACGCCTTGACGTTTCTCAAGCCTTTGACAAGGTCTGCCACGAAGGCTTAAAGTTTAAATTACGACAAGTTCTGCCAGAGCACCTATATAATATTTTGAAGAACTACCTTACGAATAGGCTATTCCGCGTCAAATGTGGAAACGAATATTCAGATTTTAAGGAAATAATGGCTGCGGTGCCGCAAGGAAGCGTTCTTGGTCCAGTCTTATATCTATTATACACTCGTGATATACCGCAAGTAGAAGGCACTGAGCTAGCTACATTTGCCGACGACACTGCTATCTTGACAGTAGGTAAAACGGTCGAAGATACTACAGAAAAACTGCAAGAAGCTTTGAATAGAGTAAATGAATGGACAAAGATTTGGCGAATCGCACTCAACGAGACCAAATCTGTTCATGTAAATTTTACTTATAAAAAAATAAATAATTTGCCGATCTTTTCAAACTCGGTTCAAATCCCGTTTGCAAACGAGGCTAAGTATCTTGGAATGACACTTGATACAAAGCTGAAATGGAAAACGCACGTTAAGAAAAAACGCAAAGAACTAGATAACAAATATCGAGAAATGTATTGGTTACTTGGAAAATATTCCAAGCTTAATTTATATAACAAACTGCTTTTATATAAGCAAGTGCTAAAGCCTGTATGGACATATGGTATACAACTCTGGGGTTGTACCAAAATAAGTAATATTAAAATTTTACAAACTTTTGAAAACAAAGTGCTAAGAGGTATTGTAAATGCGCCATGGTATATCAGAAATAGCGATATCCACAGAGACCTTGGCATTAAAACAATCGAAGACGAAATTCAAACCTACGCGAGAAAGCATAGAAGCCGACTAGAAAGTCACGTAAATATTACAGTCCTCCAACTTTTGGAAGAAAGAAATTTACTGCGCCGTCTACAAAGAACCAAACCTTTAGACCTAGCGCGATAAGTAACCGCGTCTAAACTGCGGAGCTGACAGGAACTTCCAATGGGAAAGTACCTGCAAAACGTCATTATTTCGCGAAACGAAAACTACTTGATAAGTCGAATACTTAGTTGTAGTAAAAATAAAAACAAGTCTGTTTTGAAGGGGGGTTTTTTAGTGGGTAAGAATCCCACACTACTATGAGAATCCCACACTACTATGTCGATCCTCATAGTGTCTTGTTGAAGATTTTCACCTACCCTCGGAAAAAAAAAAAAAAAAAAAAAAAAAAAAATTAACGCCATTAAAGCTGTAGTTAATATACCAGCGGAAGCAATTGAAGGTGAAAGATGGCGATACGGCACCATGGAATACTGCGCAGTAGTGACGCTAGATGTCAAAAACGCATTTAATTCGGCAGACTGGCCCACTATAAGAAGATCTCTTGCTAGGATGGATACACCATCTTACTTGCTGCAGATAATGGCGAGCTACTTTACCAACAGGAAACTGAGGTATGATACCGACGAAGGAGTGAAGTACCACGATGTTACAGCTGGGGTCCCATTACTATGGAACATAATGTACGACGGAGTTTTACGACTACCACTGCCACCTAAAGTGAATATAATTGGATTTGCTGACGACATCGCTGTTGTTACAGTAGGAAAACAAATCAGTGAAGTAGAATCAGCTACAAATGTGGCAATCAGTCAAATCAAAAGCTGGGTAGGATCCGCCGGTTTAGAATTAGCTGACCACAAAACTGAAGCTGTTCTAATAACCAGTCGGAAATCTGTGGAATATATGAATGTCCAGGTTGGAACCCAAATCATCAGATCCAAAGAAGCAATCAAATACCTAGGAGTAACGCTCGACAATAGACTGCGGTTTAAACAGCATGTTGATTATTCGAGCAAAAAAGCGTCACGACTTCAGGCAGCACTCTCAAGGATAATGCCCAACATTTGAGGACCTGGATACGCTAGGAGGATCCTACTATCCAGAGTTGTCAGCTCAGTCCTTCTTTATGCGGCTCCGGTTTGGGCGGGGGCTCTCGCGACCAAAGAAACAGGGAGGAAACTTACATCAGCCTACAGACTCTGAGCTATAAGGGCCATCAGTGGTTTTAGAACTATCTCTGACGAAGCAGCCTTTGTCATAGCAGGAATGGTTCCTATCGACATCCTCGCGAACGAGATGCAGAGAATCTACAATCGGAGAGGCTCGAGCCATCAAGAGGCTAGCGAAAGAAGAAGGGTTATAGAAGAAGAAAAAGCAGCTTCAAGAGCTGTGTGGCAAGATCGATGGGATAATGCGGTTAAAGGCAGATGGACGTATAAATTAATCCCCACCATCGACATTTGGATAAACCGAGCACATGGGAACTGCACCTACCACCTCACGCAGTTCCTGTCTGGCCATGGAGGTTATCGCAAATATCTTTACCAGTTTGGACACGATAGCTCTCCGTTGTGTCCAGAATATCCAGACCAGGAGGAAGACACGGAGCATGCACTTCCCAGTCCTCCATTCCTCATAGATCATATGGTACAATCTGAGGAAAAATGGATGGAAATTTGCGCGTTTATTACGCACGTGCAAATGCAGCTTCGAATTCAAGAAAGAATACGTCGAGAAGCAGAAAGTACAGCATAATTTGCTAACCAGACCCGCGAAGAAATACCTAACGGCAGTCCCGCGGGGAGAGTGGTTAAAGTGTGTAGGGTGTGTGTTTAGTACGTAGGCGTATTCCTGGAATCGATTACTCAGGTTTGCGAATCGTGCATGCTAGTAGCACTCGGGCTATTAGTATCTATGACGATTATACAATACATCCCTGGCGCAACCTAAAAAAAGAAGCCTTTGGTGTTGTACAGGGCTCTGCCGGCTTGTTTAACATATCAACTCAGCTATACTTGCTATTCAATCATGGAAAACTACACGCTTCAACAACGTTTGGAAATTATCCAAATTTGTAATCAAAATTTATGTTCGGTTGCGACAACTTTACGTGCGGTAAGCCCATTTCTGGCTCAACGACTTTGTTAATAAGCAAAATTGTCGCATTTGGGTAAGTCAGCAACCCGAAACCATTCACGAAATGCAATTACACCCACAAAAATCGACTGTTTGGTGATGGTTTCATTCTGTAGATGTCATTGGCCTATACTTCTTCAATGATGCTGGCAACGCAGTGAAAGTCAATGGAGATCCCTACTGGACCATTTTAATTGACTATTTTTGAATAACTTGGAAGGGGATGACTTGAAGCATATGTAGTTTCAACTAGATGGACCGCCACATACCACATGGCTGGCCAAACAGTCGAATTTTGAAGTCGAAGTTCGGTGGCCGTGTTATCTCCATAAATGGACTTGTCAATTGACCACCTCGTTCGTGTGATTTGGCGCGTCGGGACCTTTTTCTTTGGGGCTATGTCAAGTCCATGGTCTATGCCAATAAGTCAGAGAATTGACGCGACCTCAGGATCAACCTCGAACGCGAAATATCCGGCATATCGCACGATTTGTGCGAAAGTCATGAAAAATCAGTTTTATTAAATGAAAAAACATATGGAGCGCTCATAATGGAAAACCGTATAATATAGACGACTCCCAACTGACTATAGAAATTATCCTTTTCATCCCCAGCCGGATTTGTGGTCGGGGAGCATCACTGAATGGTCAATATTCTTCTTATTATACTCTAAGATCTGGCTATGATGAGTTTTGTGCGTAGTTGGTGCTAGCAGCAGCCCCGCATTGTATTCTTGAATGCTTTCAGCAAGCTTTCTTGTCTGTGAATGGTACTCTCCAATATGTCGATATTATCCCGTCAATTTTGCGAAATTTATCAGCATTGTTAGCTACAGATTGAGATATAGATACTGTGCGATCATTTTGCTTGAGAGATGTCCTCATCGATTCGGATGGAGAATGTAAATTACGATTGCTTGCATCGTAAACACGAAAAATCGCGGCACACTTCATGACTAGACCTGAGCAAATGGTTGCTCTAATTCAGAGCAGCAATGAGATCAATCACTTTAATTGCCAGTCCACAGAAATCACTTCCGTCTTCTTTGCGGGGACCACCAGTGTGTGCACAAACCAATTAATTACCACACACCATGTCTGGTGCAAAATCAACAAAGAAGAGGAAAACCTCTATCTTACAGTCTATCTCAAGACTTGGTCAATTCGTCGGTAAAGGTTCGTTAATTCCTTCCTCACATCACCTTCACCAATAGAAAGAGAGACTGGCTCAACTCTGTTGCGTTGAACCGCGAAATTACAGCTTCATCGCAAATACCACTCGCGATTTTGTTGCCAGATACGTCAAGAGAATTCTTCACCTTTCGCTATTTTTTTCTATTTTTTTTTGTTTTTCTTTATTCGCGCGTTGTAACGGAGTATTCAGTCTTTCCAGCTAAAGGTGAGCTATTTCGTGTTTTTTCCTTGCCATTTAATTTCATTTCCATGGATGGATAGATACTCTTGTACAAGATACAAGAAAAAAAAACAAATGCCTGTATATATGCCGCTGGTAAGTATCGAATAGATACTTTATCTGAGAAACAAAATAGCGTACCACATGCAAATTGAACGTTTGCTGGAAGGCAATTTGTTCGTTGGTCAATTCTTTATTTGTCTATCTGTTGGATGATTGGGCATCGATTGGGGTCAAGAATTTTTCTTATTTCTTATTTCGCTGTGAATGTTAAGTTATAAAGGCGAACTTTGTCTTAAGGAGAATGTATCTACGTTGTAAACGATGTGTTTTGTTTATAGTGCTTGTTTACTTGTTGCATCAGTGGGGCATCTAGATATTTGGTTCGAGATTTTGACCCCATTTTTGTACCAGATGCATCGTTTTCAATTCGAATATGCTTTTCTTATTCCAAAAAAGAAAAAAAAAGGAAAATTGGATGGTAAGCGAGCACCAAGTGCTTTCGATAAGAAGCTTCACCTGATGGATGCGTCTCGCAAAGCAGCCAGTCAGAACCACAAAAGTGTAGCAAGTCATATCACTGTTAGTTAGCCCTGTTTCTAGTTAGTACTGTGCAGTACTATGTGAGAATCCCTTCGTTAGCTTTATCCAGACATCTGAAAACGGATCAAGGTTCGTACAGAACTGACTCGAAAATTAACCTTTACAGAAGAAGATCTCAGTGAGCAATACAGTGTGAGACAAGGAGGTGTAATCAGGCAGAATGAACCATTCAACGTAGGCGATGATAGTCAAAATTCCCGTCCACCTGACCAAAACGAAGTGAGGATAGCAGTATCCAAGCTAAAATCGAACAAGGCTGCTGGACCTCACGGCTTACCGGCCGAACTTTTCAAGGCAGCTGGGGATGAATTGGTAGAGTGCATACACTAAATCATCTCTAAGATTTGGTCAGACGAGTGTATGCCTGAAGAATGGAACCTCAGCATCGTTTGCCCGATCCACAAGAAAGGAGACCCCCTCAACTGGGTCAATTATACTGGGAACAGTCTCCTCAATATTGCATACAAGATCTTTTCTGCGATATTGTGTGAACGCCTGAAACCTTTTATGAACAGCCTGATTGGACCCTATCAGTGCGGTTTTAGGCCAGGAAAGTCCACCATCGATCAAATCTTCACCCTTCGGCAGATCCTGGAGAAAACCTAAGAAGTCCAAATCGATTCTCACCATCTCTTTATCGACTTTAAGCCCGCCTATGACAGCATCTATAGAGAAGAGCTTTATATGGGCATGTCTAGTTTTGCCATCCCTGCCAAACTTGTTCGTCTGTGCAGGATGATGATGGAGAACGCTCGCTGCTCCATCAAGTTCGGTAATGACTTCACCGAAACCTTCGATATCAAAAAAGGTTCTAGACAAGGTGACGCGCTGTCATGTGACTTCTTTAATATTGTACTTGAATGGATTGTGTGGAACTCACAAGCCAACACCAGAGGCATAATCTATTAAAAGTCCGCACAACTGCTTGCGTATGCTGACTACTATTGACATTATTGGAAGAACCCAGCGGAATTTCACCGATGCGTTTGCAAGCGTTGAAGCAGAAGCGGCCAAATTGGGTTTGGCGATAAACGAGGGCAAAACTTCTTGCTGTCAACAAGAAAGGACAATCAACACCGACGAATGGGACAGAACGTCAGAGTGGGCAGCTATAGCTTCGAGGTAGTAAGGGACTTTGTCTACTTTGACTCTGCTACAAATTCTGAGAACGACAACAGCCCAGAAAGCAAGCGAAACTCTTGCCAATTTTTAGACTAATAAGGCAATTCAATACTAAAACTCTATCTCGAATAACTACTCCTTAGTTGTCTCTATATAAGATCCTGATCATCCCAGTTCCAGAAGATTCAACGATGAACTATACGAGCCTACAGCGACATCGGTCTAGTAAACGAAACTGCATATCGGACGTTTGAGATCGCTAGAACATATAGAACGGATAAACACCAACGCTCCGGGCCGCAGAGTCTTCTAACCGGAGGGACGACGCACTAGAAGACCTCGTCGGTGGAGTTGGCGCGTACCAGTTCAAAGGGATCTCGACCAACTTGGAGTGTACAACTGGAGACAATTAGCTTAAGACCGAGCTAAATGGAGAGGATTGTTAGTTGAGGCCCGGGTTCACACCGAACTGTAGCGCCACCTAAGTAATTAAGTGAGTAAGTAAGGACTCGATAAATCAGACATTTTTGCAGATTAAGTACGTCCATGCTACTTGTTGGTATAAGATTCAATTCGGGTCTTGATAGATAGACGTATATTATTGTAAGGTGTAAGTGCACTGCGATCTATAAAAGATCTATTATGACCCCCATAAGTACTACAACTCTAGACAATGATATACTCGGTCTAGAGCACTTCTCCAGTCCAGCTGCTACAGCTAACCGGAGTATCTTCAGTGGATCCAGCGAATGTAAATCAGTTTCTGATAGGAGGTACGCACAGGTGATTCCTTCTTTTGTGGATCAATGCTTCGCATTCCATAAGAAGGTGCGTTGGTGTTTGTGCAAAGTCCCTGCAGAATATGCAGTGTTCGTCTCCCTCTATTCCCAGTTTCCTAAGGTCCCTATGGACCCGTTAACATGCCCGCCAAGATGCGAAGTCGATTCTAACTAACTCTTAGGCAGGCTCTGCTTCTTTTCTGGGGAATGCTCCCAGTGATTCTGGGTATCTAGCCCTGGGCCCGTACACTCCAGCCCCAGTGCCAGTGGATCGTTTCGATCCGTCTGTGTACCATTTAATTGTGTGTTGTTTGAGTTGGTATTTATCGGATTCGCTGCTCCAGTGTTTTTTGTTGCTCAGCAGTATTTCAGAGCAATATTTCTTGACCATATCATCGTTGGGCCAATCCAGAAGCGGCACTGATTTGGATAGGATTACTCGCTCTTTATTTGCGAAGCATGTTCCTTTCCCGATGCCTTCTTTGCTGATTCTCAATATGGCCTCCTTGGCGATTCGCTCTAGCACTATGTGTAGCGGAGGTATACCTACTATCGCTTCTAGTGCTGCTGTGGGCCAGGTTCGCATGGCTCCTGCTATGCATATGCAGGCTAATCTTTGCACTTTGTTGAGGGATGTCCTCGTGGTGGTTAGCCCAGTTCTGCTAACCCATGCCACTGCCCCGTAAGTGATGATGGGTCTTACTATCATCAGGTACATCCATCTCAGTGTGGCTGGGCTGCAACCCCAGGTCTTTCCTGAAATGTTCCTGCACACCATAAGTGCTCTGGTGGCTTTGGTTACCATAGTTTCAATATGTTCTCTCCAGAGGAGTTTGCTGTCTAGTGTAAGACCTAGATACTTGACCTGTTTTTGTCGGTCAACCCTGATTCCTTCTAACAGGATAGGTTGCATACGCTTTAGCTGTCTTTTCTTGGTGAAGGGTATCATAGTGTTTTGGTAGGGTTCACTCTAAGTCCTACCATTTTACACCACTTCTGTGTGATTCGTAGACCCCTTTGAATGATTTCGTACAGAGTTTCTTCAAATTTCCCTCTTGCGACAATGACGATATAGTTGTCGGCGTACCCCTGGCACGTAACGCCGGCATCTGTCAGTTTGTGCAGTAGTTCATCTGCTACTAGGCTCCACATCAATGGTGATAATACCCCTCCTTGTGGACAGCCTCTACTGGTGCTTATTGTGATAGTTTTTTCTCCCACCTCTATCTCAGCAGTCATTGTTCATTGCATCTCACACATCCAGTTACTTGTGGTGTGATTTACTCCTTTTATTTCGAGACCCCTCCTAATTGATTCATGGGAGGTGTTATTGAAGGCTCCTTGGATGTCAAGAAATGCGCATACTGCCGTTTTCTTGCTCTCCAGTGTATCCTGAACCCAGCTGGTAGAGCGCAGTTTCGGTGGATCTTCCTGCTCTGTAGGCATGCTGATTGTGGTGGAGAGGTATTATTTCCAGCACAGTCATTCTTAGCCGATGATCTATGACTTTTCGGGTTTTAATCTTCTGCATGCAATTTGACTTGACGAAGAGAAAACCGCTGCTCTAAACAGAAGAAAAACTTATTTAAATTCACCAGAGAATGCAGGCTTTATCAGATGATGGTAAGGAAGGTTTGACATACCTGGCCAACTCTCATATGTCTCTAATAGATACGATCCCAAATCTACGGATTGGCATCGCTATCGTGTGTTCTCAAAAAAAGATATGCTTCTCACATCTACCGAGTCCATAGAATATCTGGATGAAGCTGTATACCAGCTTAACAATAGACTGCTTGATTCCTACCACGACAGCTGTGTCCCAAAGACACATGTTAGCAAACGCAAAGTGCCTTGGTGGAATGACCAACTGCCGGAACTTAGGAAGAAAGTCAGAAAACTCTTCTTACCATCGCCCTGTCTACTCTTCTAATGCCCAGTATGCCTTTCCGATGCATCTGTACTACTGTAGGTTTAGCTACCCGGGAAAGTGTGCTTCGAGTAGTAAAAGAATCATTTGCCCTTCATCTTCAGTGTAGCTGTCATCATGCTTTTTCAGTGAGCATGGCGCGCCTACTCTTCCTTTAGACAGTGCCTTATGAAGTCTGGCCACTGAAGGGTGGACAGAATGCCCTGAAGCTGTTTCCTTTAGCTTTTCTAATTTCCATGCCGTATCTGGTTGGTTCTACGATGTTGGTTTGCCAGTCTCCGTCGCGTTTTGCTTTCTTAAAGACCTTGTGCATTTTCGACCTCATCTCGATCAACTGTTCGAGCAAAACTTAAACCCCTTTACTTACCAATTATTATTTATTCTCTTTCTTAATACGGCGACTTTCATGCCCTTCCTTTCACACACAGATACCCTTAGATAACTCGTCCAATACGCTTTTCTCTTGCTTTCTAAATGGGCGACGAGAAGTGGACTGGGAGCTAATTCCAACAAAACCGAACTGGTCATTTTTACTCTGAAATATCAAGTTCCTCTCATAGACCCTTCTACTGCAAACGGCACAAGTCTTGATAAGAAACTTTACTGGAAAGCTATTCTACTCGAAAGCTAGTATAGATCTCTACTCCTGCAGAAAGGCTGGTCTGAAAGCCCCTCCCAGAGATTTAGCCTACAAGCTAGCTACTCCTCGATCTTAGATCTACTGAACTTTACATCTGAAAACATCGACTACGCCGCACCGAAACTCAGGTTTGATAAGAACTTCCGTGCAACTATCTCTGCCCGGTGTTAGTGGAAAAACGTTCCTAGGATTGAAAGGAGTTCGATACACTTCTTAACAGATGGATGCCAAACCGGAAGTGGAGTGGATTTATTCTCCAAAATCCTCAACCTGATCATCTCCTTTCCAGATCAATGTAGCATTTTTCAGGCGAAAATTATGACGATTAAGAAGCCTCGTCCTAGCTGAAATATAACGTAATATCTGTCAGGGATATTAGAATATTCAGGGATAGCCAAGTGGCAATTAAGTCCCTGGAATCATTCTCTTTTACTTCAAAGGTCGCTCTAAACTGCCGCTCGTCTCTTATGGAGGTGCTGTTCAACATTCACCTACGCTGGTTGCCATGCCACGGAGACATTCCACGTAACTGCAAGACTGACGAGCTGGCTGGACTTCTACGGCTGGACTCTACTACGCATAACAATAAAATTTATTTACTCGTACGAAACAATTTACGGAATATGATCAAAGTTTGGAAAATAGTTTCTTGCAGGAATCACAAAAAAGATGTTATCAACGCTAGAAAACAATTTAGTATTTCCAGTTTTTACTTACTCTCCTTCTAGTATAGGTTGTAAGAAAAAGTAATTCCAACTCACCTGGAAAATAAAATAAAATGTATATTAAAAAATGTAAAAAGATTAAGATTCGAATGTATCTTTAAATATAAAAAAATGTAAGTCTATGATGTGGGACACTATTTTGACGGAGTTTAGGTTTACTAGAGAACAAGGACTCAATTAAATTTTCCTTCCAGTCTGGTATATCTTGTCGGATAAGCCTATGTATCAGCATGAGAATATGGATAAAAATAGACTAGATCCGAAAACCTACAGCAATATCAATTGTATATGGCTGGTGGTGGCTCTTCCCTGTTTGGGGCAGGCACACATCATAAACTACCCACTACACCATTACCACCGCCCCTTTTTTTTTTTTTAATTCCATGAATTTATAAACTATTACATATTTTGACCTGCGAAGCCTTGTGACTTATCTGAGGAAATTGTTACGGTATCATCCTTGCGGCAGAGCTACTTGGTAACGTCTTGAGCATTTCGAAGTCCAGCGACCGTTTGATGTCTCTCAAACTAGTAATACAAGGAGAGGTGTGGAATATTGTCAGTGCATCTGCTCCCCAAAATGGGTGCAATCAGAGAGATAAAGATGCATTTTGGGTAGATTTCCATCTCCTTAAGAACATCCCAAAGGAAGAGTTTCTGTTTGTTGGAGGAGATTTGAATGTACATGTCGGGAAGTCAAACGAAGACTATGAAGACTGCCATGGAAGACTAGGACACGGCACCAGGAACCTTCCTTGTGAAGACATCTTAAGGATGTGCAAATCACACGGTCTTATCGTGTTTAATACCAAAAGCCGACACCTGATCACTTTCAGCAATGGTGGGGATAAAACCCAGATTGACTACCATTTGGTAGCCAGTTTCATGAAGCCTCGGGCAAAAGATTGCAAAGTGATCCTGGGAGAGGCGATCGCGCCTAAATCATGCAGACCTATAAGTCCAACATCATTCGTCCTTAAGACAATGGAGAGACTCATAGATATCCATATTCGAGATCTGTCTAACCCTCTGCACTCGAATCAGTACGCATACAGGAAAGGCAAATCTACAGTAGGTGCCCTTCACTATCTCGTCAAAAAGATAGAGGGAACACTCAGTTCAAGGGAAATAGCCTTGTGTGCATTTCTTGACATCGAGGGCGCATTCGATAACACTGGTTACGACTCGATCGTAAGGGCGATCAGTAGCAGAGGTATCGAAGAATCGACCAACCAATTAATCAGGGCCATGCTGGTAAGTCGATTCATTACTTCCTCTACTGGGGGAGTGTCGGTGTTTATAACTGCAGCCAACGGCTGTCCTCTAGGAGGAGTTCTCTCCCTCCTGTTATGGTCTATAGTCATCGATAACTTGTTAGTAGATCTTCACAGATCAGGCTACACCACCGTCGGTTATGCTGATGACTTGGCGGTTTTTATCAGAGGTAAATACGACACGACAATTTCCAACGTCATGCAAAGTGCACTCTTACAAGTTGTAGAATGGTGTAACAAAGAAGGACTATCCATCAATCCTAGTAAAACCGTTCTGGTGCCGTTTACAAGGAAGACACAGGTCAACCTTGAACCTATTACAATCAAAGGCACCACACTAATTTATTCCAGCGAGGTCAAATATCTTGATGTAATTCTTGACAAAGGACTTAACTGTGTAAACAGATGATGCTAAGTGTCCAAGAAAATCAACACATGCACTCTACTACTAAGTACTTTATGTAGTGTGGATCTGTCAATGGCAGCTCGGGCATATGAGTAGTGTGGATGAAATTGTCCTAAGATTGGTTGTACATAATGATGGTTAGACCCATTATCACATACGCGGCCATCGTCTGGTGGCCAAAAACTCTCCAGCAGACAACGGCAAACAAGTTGTAGAAGTTGCAAAGAATTGCCTGTCTTGGCATTACAGGTCCCTGCCCTACGACAGCTCTGGAAGCCATTGTTGGGCTTACACCCTTACCAAACTTCATTAGGAAGATGGCTGTAGCTATATCACGAGTATAAACCAGGTGACCTTGTGGGACATTTAAAGATACTCAACTCAATCCCTAAAAGAGACATGTTCTGCACTTTACCAGATACTATGGTCAGGCAACACTGCTTTGGTAGAATATTTGAGGTTGAAATATTAGACCGCGAAAACTGGTCCAATGGTGCTCCTACACTGGACCCTAGAAGTCTGGTCTAGTTCACCGACGGTTCGAAGACGGATTCTGGAGTTGGAGCTGGGGTTTTTGGACCCAACACAAAGATTTCGGTACCTATGGGTACGACTCCCACTGCGTTTCAGGCTAAAATCCATGCCATTGAGATTTGCGCCAGACACAATCTCCGCAAGGGGATCGCGCTAGAATACATATCTTCTCAGATAGCCAAGTAGCACTTATGGCACTGTCGTCCAACCAAATGGACTCCAGAACCGTGAAATGCTGCTACGGTGCATTACAAGACCTTGCCAAATACAACAGGGTAAAACTCGGTTGGGTACCTGGATACCAGGGCATTGTGGGCAACGAATCTGCAGTTGAGCTTGCTAGGGCTGGCTCAGAATCTGTGTTCATAGGTCCTGAACCTTATTATGGCGTCAATTGGGCGACAGCTACTACAACGCTGATTAACAAATGGGAAAACAAACTTCATCTAGACCACTGGACTAGTGGGCCAGGTCTAAGACAATCCAAACGATTAATCAAGCCTTACTCCTATAAGGAAATCCTTAACTTAGATAGGGAAAGCATTAAGAAGCTTGTGAGTTTTCTTACTGGCCATTGCGGCCTGAGATACCACCTTAACAAGATGAACATGTGCCAAGAGAAGGACTGTCGGTTCTGTTTAGAGGAGGATGAAACTTCCGAACACATTCTTTGTGAATGCCCGGCAATACAGTGGTTAAGGAAACGTATTTTCCACAAGGAGATACTTACTTCAGTGGAACTGAAATGCTTCGCTACTAAAGACCTACTCACTTTCATAAGGGAAGTAGTACGTCTGTTAGATTAACTCCAACCCTCCGATACAATAGATCTTTCAGGTCGCACTGTCGTTGCCACACGGGCATGGGTTGTACAAGAGGAAAAAAAAATGGTAAGGAAGCCAAATATAGGGCTTCTGACAAGCGATTCTACATCTAAACCAGAAGAAACAAGTCGATTTGCATCAAAACAAAAATATAGAAAAAACAGCTAAGAGCTACATTGCATTCCTTTCTAAATTGGTATTCATTTCGAGTATCCAATATAAACTACCTCATAGTACATCCAAATTACCGGTTTATTTGCAGAGTATTTAAATTTTGCAATGAATATTCAATTGTTTAGAATTCTCACAAGCGTGCCGCGTAGATCTAAATAAAAATACAATCATTGGTGCATAAATTAAGCGCACGAGTTGTTCATAAAATAAAACTAAAATAGAAATCCATGCATCTAACAAGGATTTTGAGAGAATAGCACACTAGAATTCTTAAACAGTTCTGAAGTAGTTTTTCTTTGATATCATCTCTCCAAATGTGTTGATGATATTATGAAAGAAGCGAATGGATTTTAGAGGCAGGTAGAGATATAAAAATGTCCTTAGCTATTGAATCAAGTCGTTGTTGTATCTCAATGGACGTTAGTTGGGCATACGTTTTTAGAAAAAGTATAGCAGCAGCAATGATAACCTGTCGCACAGTAGCACTGGATGTGATCGTATGATTACCTCCGCTAGACACAGTGGTAGAAAGGATCGCAAAGGAAACTATATTAAGAATATTCAAAGAGGGCTTCGAGAAGTGAAAATGCATCACATATAAAGAGCGAGAAACTCTATCCAAATCAGTGCCACTTCTAGATCGCCCAGAGACAATATGGTCAAGAAATACTGCTTTGAAAGAAAATTTTACTTAAAGCTGAGCAATAAAAAGGATTGTAGCAGTGAGTCCGATAAGTGTGAATTCAAACAACAAACAGATGAATCGAAAACATCTACAGGCACTGGGGTAAGCGTGTACGGATCCAGGACCAGATATTCAGAATCTTTGGGAATTTTCCCCAGTATATTCCAAGCAAAGGTACACGCGATCGAAAGACGCGCCGAATTCAACCTCGATAGGAAATATCACAGAAAGAGCTTCGCAATTCTGTTGCATAGCCAAGGACGAACCCAGGCGCTGAGTTCATACCTCACCAAGATCAAAAGACTGGGACAGGCTAATAAAGGATCTCTCTCCTAGGTACCACAACATGTAGGAGTGGAGGGAAACGAAGCATCTTATCGTAAGAAACAGTTCATAGGACCATAAAAAATAAGGGAAGAACTGAAAAAAAAAAGAAAAGTGCAAATGGTTTAAGCATTGAGAAGATATCGCCTGATTGAAGCAGGCGAAAGAATATCTGGGAAGCAACAATCGAAAGGAAGCAGAACCTGTCTAAAGTTAGCAAGACTAGACTTCTCATCTTAACAGACATGCTAATGAGTCACAATATATTCAAGGAGCACGTGAGAAAACTGGGAATAGAAGGGAATGGACACTTCAGATTCTGCAGGGACCTAGCAGAAACACGAGCATACCTTTGTGAAGGTATTTTTCGTCGAAGGCTAAAGTGGGCTCGCCGGCCCCAGGCTCAACCCAAAGGAGTACCCTAAACTTTGGGAGAGAGGTACTTTATTGTTAGCTGTATTGTTTTACAATGTTGGTCTTGGGAACAATTCAATTGATTCTTAATGTACAATTTTTATACCTAACAATACGTGTCTTCTTCTTCCTTTTACCAGCGAGGTTATGATCCGAAAACAAGGGATCATAACCCTCCCACTTCGCCGCATTTCTACTGATCCGCCTGTGCGGTTCGCCTAACAATACGTGTATAACTAAATACTATTGTAGTCGTCCTGCGTCTGGTTCTGGTACGGGTCGGGGTTGCACGAGTTGTTGTTCGGCTCGGCTCGGTGCGTTGTATGTCGGCTCGAGGGGTTCCAGTCCGCACTAAGGGCAGGGTTAGGAATGATCCAGTCCGCACTTAGGGCAGGCTTGGAAAGTAGCAGTCTGCACTTAGAGCAGGCTTAGAAAGTAGCAGTCCGCACTATGGGCAGGCTTGCGATGACCCAGTCCGCAGTTAGGGCAGGCTTGGAAGGTGGCAGTCCGCACTTAGGGCAGTCTTGGAAGGTGGCAGTCCGCACTTAGGTCAGGCTCAGGAGGGACCCAGTCCGCACTTAGGGCAGGCTTGGAAAGTAGCAGTCCGCACTTAGGGCAGGCTTGCGTTGACCCAGTCTGTACTTAGGGCAGGCTTAGGAGGAACCCAATCTGCACTTAGGGCAGTCTTAGGAAGGATCCAGTCCGCACTTAGGGCAGGCTTGGAAAGTGGCGGCAAATCCGCTGTGTCTCAACCAAGTTGCTCCTTCCAGACGAGGAGAAACCTATCGGACGAGCCGGCAGTAGTACACTCGTGTATTGTTGCCCACTCACCAGGGTGAATGCAAAAAAAAAAACGGTGGAAAAGGTTTGCAAACAATTTCCGTGAGAGGCTGTCAAGAGTACGCTTGATTGGTACTAACACCACTTGAGCAGACTCTCCGGACTGCCTGTCATGCACTCTCCTTTATGTGCAAATCCTGCACGAGGAGAATGTGAATTAGGAGTCAATTCAAATTTTACTTCAGATTCTCGTGTGCGACCTTTGCATGTACTCCTGTCAAATCGAATCCTCCTCACTTTTCTCAGTCTCCCCTGAGGACTCGGAGTGTATTCGAGGTTCGCTACCTGCCAACAGATGTCGGCCTCCGCATTTAGTGTTTAGCGAGATCGAGGCCGCTGCGAGCGCCGTCTCACTAGCAAAAGTATGAAAGCAAATGGCAACGTACATGTTAATAAAACTGTTTTGTTTTTTTATTTAAGGAAACTGAAGAAGCTCTTGAAACGAAAGCAAACTGGAACACGAACAATACAATGGAAAAAAATTAAAACGTCATTTTGAATGGTCTTAATTGAGAATGTCGTGGAACAGGACCGCTTGAATTCCCTGGTAAAAAAGGTTTTTTTTCTCGGGAGCAGGATTACAAAAATTCCTGGGGTCAATTTTGTCAGGAGTCGAGGGTTCTTGAAAAAGGTCTTCTGGCTTGCCTGTGTCTCGGCAGCGCCTGGCAGACAACTGCGGTAAGAGTTCCAGGATCCCAGGAACCTCCTGAGCTTGTCCATCGTGTCTGGCTTTGGGTACTCGGCGATGACTGCGACTCGGTCAGCTGGAGGTTTAATCCCATCACAGCTAACAGTGTATCCGAGGTACCTTACTTCTGTTTGGCCGTAGAAGCACTTGGAGACGTTGATGGTCAAGCCGAACTTTCGCATTTGACTGAAGACGATGTGAAGATGTTGTCGATGTTCACTCTCGTTGGCTGATGCGATCAGAACATCATCGATGTTGCAGTGGCAGGAGTTGAACCCTTTCAGAACCGTGTCCATGAAACGTTGCATGGTTTGCGCAGCGTTGCACAAACCAAACGTCATAACGTTGAATTCGAAGAGGCCGAAAGGTGTTATGACGGCAGTCTTCGGTCGGTCTTCTACTGCTAGCGGATTCTGATGATACGCTCGGTTGAGATCGAGCGTCGAGAAGATCGTGCATCCTGCCAACTTGTGCGCGAAGTCTTGCAGATGGGATATCGGGTACCGGTCTGGAACTGTGATTCGATTGAGCCGACGGTAGTCACCGCATGGCCTCCAACCGCCAGTTTTCTTCTAGACCATGTGGAGTGGTGAGGCCCATTCGCTTTTTGACGGCTGGCAAATACCTCGCTGCATCATCAGCTGAAACTCGTCTCTGGCTATCGTAAGATTGTCGCCTGCCAGGCGGCGGGCGCATTCTGCTACTGGATGCCCTCGCACGATGATGTGGTGCTGCACACAATGCTCGGAGACCTTCTTGTTGGGGTCGCGAGTAACCTCGATGTACTTCTCCAAGATGTCGAAGTATGGGTTGCTGTTGTCGATTGTACGGACCGTGGGAATTTTGTGAGGAGTCGAGGGTTCTTGAAAAAGGTCTTCTGGCTTGAAAGATTCCTCTTGAGGGAATGTGTTGTCTTGGAAAAAAAAAACTTCTTGAAGATTCGATTGGTTTAAAATTCCTGAGTCGACTATTTTTAATTTTGAAAATTTTAGACTTTTCGAAAATTTTAAAAGCAACGACTGCTTAAAAAATAAACCGAGCAGGTTCCACACCTACAGGTGACAAACGTTACCAGATGTCAACCGCCACAAGCGTGTGGATGACTGAATGTTTGTATTTCGTTGGCGGTGAAATATTTCACTTCGTTACACCTTCTTATGCGAAGCACAAATCCATAAAAGAAGACATCATCTAGGAGCTTATCTCCTATCAGAGACGGATCTACCTTTGCTCCATTTCAAAGACGTCGGTTCATCAAAGCAGGTGGACTAGAGGGAGTGCTCTAAGTTGAGCATGTCGTCGACTAGAGCCCTAGTTTGGGGACACAATAGATCTACTAAAGGTCGTAGTGCACTTGCACCTCACCAACCAGACATCTACATCTACAACTCAACACGTATGTACGTCAAACCAAATACTAGGAATCATATTTGAATGCGAAAATCACAATGATTTCTCTTCGGCTAGAGTGGACACCACCCATGGAGTAAACGTGTATTGGAACCTAATATCACCACACAAAAAACGCTGACCTCTTATCTCTTCTCTTCATCTCCACCTTGCTTCGTGTGATTTCATTGGAAGATTTTAACTCTTAGTAATTCTGAAATAAGGCGAAGGAAGTTGCGGAGGAAAGCTTGGCGACTGAAAAACAAACTGCGGGTATATCAAACTGAGATATTTTTTTTGCAAGCTCAGTCTCAACATACACACTCGTAGATACGTAAAATTCTAAAAGTAGCCAGATCTAATATGGTGCTTCCATCACAATAGATCTCTTTAGGCTTGCGCTTGCCCAGACATTTACTTCCTACACCCATCCAAGAAATATATACGAGCAGTAAATCAGGTGTTATTTGGTTTTCTTTTAGAGCCGATGTGGTTTTATCTGCAATTTACGTTTAACTCAGGCTTAAAATAATTGCGACAGTGTTGGACGAAAAGTGGTCATGAAATATGGTAGCATTTACTGTGAGTGAACAAAGAGCACTACAATACAAGTTTATGCTATTTAAACTAAACAAATTGTGTTCATCGATTATATAAGCACTAAATGTGCCTGTGGTTCGGGCGTCAAATATGTTTAACACAATTGAGTCTAAAGGTATCTGGTAAAGCTTCTAAGTTAATTGAATAACTTTAAGATCGTCTACTGAATTTTAAATATTTACAACCACCAACATGACATTCAACAACGCTTTCAGCTCTAGCCAGCACATTTTAAATCACTTTACTCCCACTAGTGCCTCAAGACAATAGCATCCCATTCACATTGTGAACCCGCCCACGTAGCTCCGGTGGAATGTCGCCCAGTTGGCTCTCACAACCACCACAGATTATAGTACTACGAAGCAAAAAAAAATGACTCGATCCAAATGTCAAGCAACATCATCCAAATCACGCGAAACTTAAGCTGCCGATCACGGACTCCTCCACACCCACGATCAACTGACAAAGTCACCAGCCAGCCCCCTTCGGGGTGGTGCGCATATCGCATCACAAGAAATCCGATCTCAAATGTTGGCATTTAATTTTCTGCGAACGTAAACACAGCGCGGCGCGTATTAAGATGGATTATGATCCAATTGAGCCGTGAACGGCTTAGTTGGAATTACAACGTTAATTAGTCTGCAAGTTTCCATTTTCGGACTTCGACGAACGAGACTTTGGTAGTGATAGACGGCGTGATCTGCCATGTTTACGTCGTAGAATGGTTCCACCCACCATTTGCTGCAACTCTTCCGGGGGATGTGGATTCTCTTCTTTGTGTGATCTATGCTGACATGGACCTGCCTTACATGGAGATAGAGGTTATGGTTTAATCCGGCGCCAATTATCATAAATTGAGTTAATCATTTGAAATATGGTTCCTCACCGACAACTGTTAGACGAGGTCAAGTTTTGCATTTTCCCGTCGTAAAATTAAATTTCATTTCGAAACAGATGCAGGGGTATAGTAGACGTAAACTTTAAGTGCTGATTGTTTGGAGTTTCTTGTCGGAGTTTCACAAGAGCACTTTGGATTTATTGGCAATTTGTTTGATTTACTTTCGAAGTGTAAAGTTTCCGCTTTTGGATGCTCTGGGAGGTGGATTTCACGCTACGCTTCGGCGATTGCAAATTGTATATAGTATCTGTGGTTGATCTTTGAATAGCTGCGTAGAGTGTTGCAAGGCATCGTGATTCAGAGATCTGATTCCACCGGCCTAAGTGCTGACATAACTTCGGCATTTAAGCTCATTTTGATGGAGGCTTTAGAAATCACGATAACTATTTTTTTTTTTTTTTTGATAACAAGATTGTGATTATGAGGCATGAGGGAGGTTTTAGGTTTCAAACTGACCAGATCACAATGAAGCCCCACTAAGCTGCAGATTGGATTCTTTTTGTTGTTAGTTTGCTGGTTTGCCGATTTTTGATTCAATGTTGAAGCCTCTGGCCAAATTGTCCAAGTCGTTTTAAGCTATGGCAGGGAATTCACAGAGCATGTCCTCCACAGTTTCTTAGTCTACCACACAAAATTAAGAAGGGTGTAGTTATTTAAGTATGTATATTATTTCCTTACTTACTTAAAGGGCTCCCGACCCTTGAAGAGTCTTTGCCTATGACACGGCTGCCTTAAATCCTCTGTAGTCCCGGGCACGCTGCTTCCAGTTATAAAGACCAAGTTTTCTGGTCTTTATACCGAGGTTCGGTCTTTCTCGCTGTCTCGAACCAGTGGTCTCAGATTCAAAGATTCTATTGGCTGGAGAGTTGTTGTCCATTCGGTTTATGTGGCCGAGCCAATGTAGTCGACGTGTCTTGACTTTTGGACTATGTTAAAAATTATATACTAATACATACTCATGATCTCTCTTTATAATTTCTCTTTTTATCATCTACTTGTAATTTAACGTAGAGTAGCATACTGTTATAGTCAGTCAGTCACAATTCATCTTTTGTAGAGAGAGGTACTCAATAAAGATTTGCAATACCTTTTTAACCTTGTCTTGGTCTTTCTATTTTAACGTTTCGCCGGGTTTGATAAGGGGCTAAAGAACACAACCCCCCTTTTTTCCACATGGTGCCGAAACCCGGGAGAAGGGCGAACAAAGACATATAAAAACAATTGCAAAATAGGTACATTCTCTAATCCGTGGCTCTAAAGATTCGTGCTCGCGAGTGCAAAAAAAGGTAAAAGGTGCCGATGGAACTCTCTGCACGGTCAGCCTATAGAGGGCAAGTTACTAAAATAGTGAAAGCGGCGTCGGAGTTTCTAAAGGCGGAGGAATCCCAATTAAACGACCCAGCTAAGTACGATGATGTAGAAGAGGAGCTTATTTCCTACATTCAACGATTAACCGCAGCACATGAGAGCCTAATGACAACGAATCAGGAGGTGCTTGCCAAAAATCTCATCAAGGCGGATGGCGCTGATCTTGACAAAGAACTGGAAAAAATTACGGACTATCAAGATTCCGCCATAGGGATGCTTGCAAAATTAAACTCTCGTGTGACTAAAATACAAAGAAAGCAAGCTCCAGCTGCTGACCAGTTTCAATCTAATACACCATCAGCCTCGGTCGCAAACTGTTCGTTAAAGCTCCCCAAATTGCAGTTGAAAAAATTTGATGGTAACTTCCAAGACTGGCTGCCTTTTTGGGAACAGTTTCGTACCGCCGTGCATGAAAACAACCGTTTAACAACATCCGATAAATTCAGCTATCTTGAGTCGGTGTTAGTAGGTAATGCAAAAAAGGTAATTGCGGGTTTTACGGCTTCAGAGATGTGCTACGATGCAGCTGTCTCACTTCTGCAAGAGCAATTTGGAGATACTGAACGTCTAATAGATAGACACATGCAGCAGTTGATCTCTCTCCGCCCTATACATTTGAAGACAGACGTCGTAGGCTTACGTAATTTATATAATTGTATTACAGCTTGCAGTCGCACTCTAACTGCATTGCAGATTCCCTCGCACCAATACTACGTAATGCTGAAGTCCATATTGCTACGGTGCTTGCCAGTGGATCTTCGTGTTGATTATCACCGGCTGGCAGAACGAGACAACGATGTTGGAGATATTAAAGGTTCGGACTCAGGAAGCACTTCCACCCTTTCGCACATCGGCGACAAGCAAGTTCAAGGTCTCATGCGGTTTCTAAAACGAGAAGTAGAGTCGCTTGAAAGAAGTCGAGCTTTCTCTGTCGCGACAACTGCCAAACCATCTACTTCATTTTCAACCACCAACACTGCAGCTAGCTTGGTTTCATTCAGTGATAAGGACGAATGCTTATTTTGTTCTTCAGACAGACATGCAACAAAAGAGTGCGATAGTGAGCTGTCCCTCGCGGAAAAAAGAGATATATTGCGTAAAGAGAATCGGTGTTTTCGTTGTGCTAGACGCGGTCACTCCTCAAGAAAATGTCGAAATTCAAAGTTTATTTCGTGTAAAAAATGCAAAGGTAAACACTTTACATCCATGTGCGATCCATCCTTTGTAAAAACAAATGCTTTAACTGTACCAGCGGTCGCAACAACAGTAGACAATGAAATGGAGAATGTGTTAAACTTGTGTGCGTGTAATTCAATTCCACAAAATTCAATGGTCTTTTTAAAGACAGCTCGGGGCATTGTCGTAGCTCCGGGCAAGAAAAAAAATTTATTAATTCGCTTTATTATCGACGGCGGCAGTCAACATTCCTTCGTTCGCGAAAGCCTGGTTCGTAAATTAAATCTCGTTCCCATCGGTGTGGTAAACATTTCGATCATCCCCTTCGGATCCAAAAAGAAATTTCCATGCCAAAGCCTACAAAAGGTAAAAATCGTAATAAACAGCCAGTACAACAGCAAACGTGTGGAGATTGAAGCAGTTGTTGTTCCGGAAATCTGTATTGACGTGTTGCAAGTGCCTGACATTTCATGCCCATCGGTCGAAGGCCTACGCCTTGCAGATTGTAATCATTCTTCAATCGAAGCAGAAGATGGGCTGAGCGTTCTCGTTGGCTCGGACTACTATTGGGCGGCAGTAACTGGTAAACAACGCCGCATTACCCCAACGTTAAGAGCTGTTGAAACCATCTTTGGCTGGACACTACAGGGAAAACATGCCTCTGTCGGTAAGATTCTTGATTCGAACGTTCACTTATGCTCTTCTTCTATATGTAGCGCCAATTTTCTTCTGCCTGTCTTGAACGACAATGATCTAACATCATTTTGGTCATTGGAAGCCATCGGAATTCAAAGTGAGGATGCTGAAAACCACCTTCTAGCTGAAAATCTAATCGCCAAATGCATCAGCAAGAACGGTTCCCGCTATGAAGCAGCACTACCGTGGAAGAACCCGGCCGTTCAAGGGTTTTGTCCACTAAGCGCGTTAAGTGGAAGTTTATAGTGGAACGAGCTCCATGGCGAGGCGGATTCTGGGAACGCCTCATACGCACAATCATAAACGTCCTCAAGATGGTCATAGGTTTGGTAAACGCTCGGCCACTTACATACATGAGCAGTAATCCATTAGATTCCACTCCCTTGACTCCTGCTCATTTTTTGAGGGGTTATTGTGGATCATCCGTTCGTGAAGTTGTTTCTGATTCACACGAAATACAACATCTTTGGAAGCAGCGGATGAAGTATATTAGTATGCTGGAGAAGCGATGGCGTACTGAGTATCTGCAGCTACTACGATCGTTTCACCACAACAAATGCAGTTCATCAGTACAACTTAAAAAAAATGATGTTGTTCTCGTTTTCGATGCTGGTAAGCCAAGGATTAACTGGAGGTTGGCTGTCATAGAAAACACTTTTGCTGGTCGTGATGGTAAGGTTAGAGCGTGCGAGATACGCTATGCAGATAGAAGTCGAACCCGAAGGCCAGTCCAATTATTGTACCCGCTGGAGCTTACTTCATCTTCGCCGGCCGGAGGATGTTAAAAATTATATACTAATACATACTCATGATCTCTCTTTATAATTTCTATTTTTATCATCTACTTGTAATTTAACGTAGAGTAGCATACTGTTATAGTCAGTCAGTCACAATTCATCTTTTGTAGAGAAAGGTACTCAATAAAGATTTGCAATACCTTTTTAACCTTGTCTTGGTCTTTCTATTTTAACGTCTCGCCGGGTTTGATAAGGGGCTAAAGAACACAACCCTCCTTTTTTCCACAGACTACATCCACATCCTGGTACAACATATAGATTTCGCGATTGTATCTTGGGCGCCGTGGCGTACGTGGTTAGTGTGTCGGATCACTACGCATGTGGTTCCAAGTTCGAATCCCAGAAAATACCAAAAAGTTTTTTCACGGTCCCACCTCTCTCGAGCGTCTGACAAACATCCGAGAGTATTGTTGTCACGAAAAGGCTTCTCAAATCGCCGTTCGGATTCGGCATTAAACTGTAGGTCCCTTCCATTTGTGTGAAAAATATAACGCACACAACATTAGTGGTTGCGAGAAGCTAAGCCCTGGCACTTTAAAGAGCTGTTGCGCCAAATATTGTATTTGTATTGTAGCTTCTCCTCCATTCGACCTCCTCACATATGGACCTCATATCTAACGATGTATTTTTCGCTATAAGGTGCCCAATACTTGCTTTGCTTTCTTACTTACCGTCCAGTACTCGGCAGCATAAAGCAAGACTGGTAAGATGAGCGCTCTATAGAGCATTCATTTGCCCCGTCGAGTTAGGAGTTTTAAACACAGTTGTTTTGCCAAACCGACATTTTTTTTTTCCGAGAGCAGGTGAAAAATGTTCTAAAGACACCATAAGGCCCGACCGCGCGTGCTTATGGTAGTGTGAGATTTTTGCTCACGAAAAAAACACCTCTCTTCAAAATTAATACTACAACCAAACCGACGCTTATCCAGCAGTTTTATTTTCGATTACGAGACTCATGATTTTTGGAAAAAGAGGATCGTATGTAATTAAAAAGAAATGTACAACTTTAGACAGGTTAAATTCCAATGAAAGCCCCTGCGTTTTTCATGACCGGCATATACTATGACGCGAGGTCAAAAGGTTTTGTCCTTTGCAGACGACGAATTGAATTGTTCGCGTCAAGTAGTTGAGTGACGGTATGGTTACAATGGCCGTGAACACGATCTTTGTGTTTACGCGCAAATTTTGTTATCTCTTCGACGACGCTGGGAATTCCCAGATCTCGATGAATATCTTCGTTACGTACATACCACGGTGCATTGACGATCGTTCTAAGAACTTTATTTTCAAATGTTTGTATGATGTTTCTATTGCTTTTCTTGGTACAATCTCATAGTTGTATACCATACGTCCATACTGGCTTTAGCACTTGCTTATAGATAAGCAGTTTGTTATGTAGGCTCAACTTTGAATGTTTTCCGAGCAGCCAGTACATTTGTCGGTATTTGTTTTCGAGGTCATCGCGTTTCTTTTTTGCGTGCGATTTCCATTTATGCTTAACATCTAGAGTCATTCCTAGATATTTTGCTTCGTTCGCGAACAGTATTTGAGCCGAGTTTAGATACACAGGCAATCTATGTATCTGCTTTTTTGTAGGAAAAGTTGACGTGAGTAGATTTGCTTTCGTTCAGCACAATACGCCAATAATTCGTCCGAGCGTGGACTTCATTAATAGCATGTTGAAGCTTTTCAATTGCTGCTTCAATAGTATCGCCCGTTGTCAATGTCGCCGTATCGTCCGCAAACGTGGCGACGATGCAGTTTCTTTCCTGCGGGATATCACGCGTGTAGAGTACATATAGAAGTGGGCCAAGGACACTTCCTTGTGGAACTCCGGCCGAAATCTCCTTAAAGTCAGAGTAATCATTACCGTGCTTAACACGAAAGAGTCTTTCAGTGAGGTACGATCGCAAGATTCGAAAGGGTTGCAGTGGCAGTAGTAGTCGCAATTTATACTCCAAGCCTTCGTGCGAAACCATATCGAAAGCCTGTGAGACGTCAAGAAATACTCCACAACAAATCTTTTTTTTTCTTCTAGAGTTTCTCAATCACGTCAGTTATTTTGTGGACTTGGAATGTTTGATTCTAAATCCAAACTGATGGTCCAAAAGGCGACGTCTTACGTCGATTACGGGTTGTAGACTTTTTGAAAGTAGTTTTTCGAATATTTTTGAAATAACCGGCAATTGGGAAATAGCCCGATAGGATTTCAATTTCAGTTTCTATTTCAATCTATTTTATTTCTATTGGTTTTTACAAAAAAGACATTAGTCTTTTATAGTACAATTATAGGGTTATTACAAATAATGTTAATGTTAAATACTATATAATAATATTGCTGCTAATTAATTTTTAATAAATAGTTCTATAAAATAATAATAATAATAATAAAAAAAATAAAAATAAATATGATAGAAGGACATGTAAGAGTATGGGAAGCAAGAAACTAGATGAAACAGAGAGGGAGAGAGAAAGACATGAGAACTAGCGCTGACCAGAGAAATATTTCAATATATCATTTCTAAAACTTGTTAAACTTCTGATTTGTTTTATATTTGCTAGCAAGGAATTCCAAAGACGAATGCTATTAACATAGAAAAGGCGGGATGAGTTTAGATACTCAAACGAAGGAGCTTTTACATTAAGTGTTCTACGTGTTCTACGGATAATATGGTGACTTTGTATGAATTATCTTATGGAGAAAAATACAATTTCTTGCGCAAATATACTGCGAGAGAGTGCAACCTAAGATATTTGTTTGAAATGCTGATATGTGGTCATATATTCGTAAGCCATAAACATACGAGTCACATCGTTGAACGCCACATGTAGTTTTTGTTCAGAGGCAGAGTCCAATCTTGGATACACAACTTCCGAGTAAAATATTATGGGCAAAAGCAACGTTTTGGCTAAGCGAAGCCTAGTTTTAGTTGGAGTAAAGCTTCTGGACATATATAGTTTCCTCAGTGCTCCATAAATGCGCCCAACAATCAAACCAACGTGTTCATTACCGGACAGATTTGTGCTCACTTTGAAACCCAAGGTGGTCACGGACTTCATGAATGGTACATTGAAGCCATTAATACAAATTGAGAGAAAGTCGTTTGTATTACATTCCCTATTCGAAAGCAGTATTGCGTGCGCCGTACCTGGATTCAAAAAAGACCATTCATCTCTGACCAGTCATGGATTTCCGTGAGATCCTCATTAATCCTAGCAACGAGGTCTTCAATGAGTCCAACAGGCCTCGATAAATAAATCTGTACGTCGTCTGCATTTTTACAAACCTTGGGTAAGTCGTTTATAAAAATACAGAAAAGGATGGGGCCCAATATCGAACCCTGGGGTACTCCTGAAAGAAGATTTCTGGGCTCCGAAATTGTCTCTCCGATTACTACTGTCTGACTTGTGTTTGATAAATAATTTTTTATAAGACGTGCAGCCCTGCTACTGAACCCAAAATAATCAGCAAGTTTTTGGCATAAAATATCATGATTTACCCTGTCAAAAGCCTTGGAGAAATCAAGGAGACACAGAATCGTTAATCTGTCTTTATCAAGTTGAAATCTTATATCGTCAAGTACCTTTACCATCGCAGTGGACCAGCTATGATTAGCTCTGAAGCCAGATTGATTTTCAGATAGAAGATCATTTTCATCAAGATAAAGACAAATTTGCTTTGCAAGTATTTTCTCCAAGACTTTAGACAGGCATGGTAGTATACTTATTGGGCGGTAGTCGCTCGGCAGTGAGGGGGACGATTTCATAGGAACAGGAGTAATTCGGGCTTCTTTCCGCAACAGTGGGAGGGAGGACGTAATGCAAAAGTTAATTAGATGCGTAAGTAGACTCAACAGGAAAGGAAGAATAGATTTCATAAATCTAAGGGGTATGCCCTCAACACCAATTGCATTTGATTTAAGTGATTAAATAACTTCAACCACATCACTCTCCGTTACCACCTTAAGCTCGAATGGCTCTTCAGACTCTCTACGCAAGGCGTTAATTGGCAAATAATTGGGTGTACTTGAGGTGTTGGCCAGAAAGTGATCATTAAGTATATTGGGATCAAGTGCGCAATTTAACTTTTCATTTTTCCCTATACCGATATCCCCCAGATTGGACCAAAGCTGTTTCGAGGAGAGTTATCCATTTAACTTCGATGTGAACTAATTTCTTTTAGCTAACCGGGTTACTGAGGTAGACCGATTTAGCGCTTGGCAGTATATTAACCAATTTTCCGAGCTTTGGTTATTTCTCCACTTATGATACTGCTTATGACGTTGCCTTATTGATGCATGCACTTCAGAAGTAAATCAAGGATACTTCTTGTTGCGTATATGGACTGTCTGAAGAGGGGCCTGACTCTCGAACAGTCCGTTAATGCATGATTGAATACAACATAGTTTTTCGTCAACATTTGCAGCGCATTTGCAGTCGTCCCAGGGCAAGCAACTCGCGTCAAGACAGAGTGAACTGACATTTACAGACTTATAATCTCTGTACTGAAAAGTAAGAGGTACTGTCGAGTGGCAAAAGTCAATATCATATGTGCAGAAAATGAGGTCATGATCTGCGAGCCCATCAAGAGATATTTGATCTTGAAGGAGTACATTAGAAGGGTTCGATACAATTAAGAGGTCGAGCAGATTCGGAGGATCATTTGGGGCATAACGAGTAGGATATATGCTGTTCACTACTACTACTTGTGGAAACTGCATTAAGTAATTGAGATGACAATGAATTAGCTTTCAGAAAGTTGACGTTAAGATCTCCACAAACAATGATATGCTCATAAATAGGCGAGAACTGCGCGAATGTATCAAAAAAAGGAACAAGAGAAAAGCTCTTGCGCGGGTTATATACACATGACACAATACACTTTACACACCCATCGAATACTTAACAATTTCTTTTCATAAATTTTGTTAAATGTTCATACTTGTTCATTCACTATTCACAGTTCACCAAGTAGGTCCCCGACTTTAAAGGACTTCCAATGAATCAAGGTTTTTTTTTTTTATTTAAAACGCTTTAAGAACTCATTTTATGAGTATGAAGTCCTGACCACTATTACATTAATTTTGTATTGCCTCCTTACATCCTTTTTATACGTTCAACCCTTCTGTTTAATTCGTCGATCCCTAAAATTTAATTTGATTGTTTCTAATTTTCAGCTCATTTAACTGTTCTCTCTTAAGTTAATTACTCAATCTACACGCATTCGGTCAACAAATTGGTGACCATCAATCTTATTCAAATTAAGGAAGAACAACAGAGCTGTCTCGTATAACAAATGCCTCAACTCGAATTCATTTCATTTCCCCTAAAATGTCTGTGTTTTCGAAAGCTGTCTCATTGACTATTATTTATTTAATTTCTCCAACGGAGAACTCTTCACATTCCAGTTGTTAACTTTGTCATGAGAAAATTTGTTGAAAAACGCTTCGAAAAATTGGATCAAGTTCTATTGGTTTGCCACCTTCTGGTGTGGGGTGATTCAAAAATAGAAATTCCTTGCTCTGTTTGGATTAAAAATAAAAAAACATTTTTGGAATTTCACGCTATACATCTGGAGTACATATATTTGTAGGTCTGCATGAAACAACAAATGAAGTAAGAAGTGTAAAACAAAATGTGGGAATGCTACAAGTACTCATTCATAAAAGAAATTTCGAAAATTTTCATTTTTTTTTAATTACATTTTGATTTGTTGATTGTGATGTCATCATTTGGGACAGTCTGGCTGGGTGTGCTATGACTCAAGGGAAGATTTATGATCGTATGGCTATTTGGAGTTTGTTGAGCTTATTTTTTTCGGAGATTTATTGTATGTATTAAGAGAAGACGTTTAATTTATAAAGCAAGGTTACGCATGCACGATGTAGTCTGGGCTATGCTTGATCTATTAATAAAGACGAACTCGTATTGATATTGTTTTTTATTTGACTTTTCTTATTCTTCTTCACTGGTTTCCAGAGTGTTTTTGACAGCAGATGTTCTTAGAAGGTGCAGTTTTGAATAAACTTTGTTTGCTGAATTTTGGAAATGGATAGGTTGGGTTAGATTAAAGTGGCTGCCAGCTAAGAATCGTCGACACACTTAGCCCAACAAAAGTTTCATTGTTAAACCACGTGGATCATAGGGGGAAGTTTCTCGCTACCTACTCGTTAAATCATTTTGAACTCCTTATGAAGCGTAGGAGGCACTTAATATCGATGTTTTTCAGGTTGCCTAATCATTATAATAGGAGACTCATAGGTGGAGCTTCCTTCTATGGGAGAGAGCTGGGCAGAAACAAAGAAGGTGAGGAATAGTTTCTCCCTCTTCTTTATCCATGCAGCTTCTACAAAAGTCGTTCGTATAAAGGCCCAGCCTTGTAGCATGCTTTCCTATTAGACAGTGTCCAGTGATGATACCTATTGTAGTGCCGATATGCATTCTATTGAGGTAAGTCAAATTCTTAAAGCGTTTTAAATTCAGCTTTGGCCAAATCTGTTTTATCGCTAGACATGTTGATCCACTTGTCCACCTAAAAATTTGTACTTTCGACAGCATCCAGCTTAAATTCAAGCATGCGAGTAGCGATTGGTATATCTGAGGTGCCATTGTCCGGCAGGATGGGTATAGTTGTTCCTATTCTGGCGAGTTCATCGGCCTTACAATTCCCTGGAATGTCCATATGCCCCGGCACCACAGTGAATATTGAACTGCTCAGCCATCTCCGCAAGAGACAATCGACAGTCTAGATCTACTAAGCAATTTATAGAGGTCGATTCCAGGGATTTGATTGCTACTTGACTGTCTGAAAAGATGCTTATATCTCTAGGAGATATCTCGTTTTTCTCAAGCCTAGATAAGACATCTTTAATCGGCATTTATTCCGCCTGGAACACGCTACACTGATTTGGTAGACGGAAGAGCTTAAGATTAAGACTGTCAGTGAAAAAACCTCCGCCAACTCTGTCCTTCGTTTTTGAGCAATCAGTGTAGAAGTGGATCGATCCATCTTCTAAAAATGCATCCTCATTCCAGAGTGATCTGGAAGGGATGGTGACAAGGAAGTTCTTGTCAAAATTTAGACGTGGGATGGTGTAGTCCGCGTTTTCGGCAGAGATTTTGCATTTATTCAAAATGGAAGCGTGACCAAATTCTTTTCTTGACCACTGTTGGGTAGCTTCAAGGTGAACCACTGCATTCGCTGCCATTTGCTTGCTAAATATATCAAGGGGTATCAGATGAAGCATAATATCCAGTGCCGCAGAAGGAGTTGTGCGTAGCGCTCCGATTATGTACAAACAAGCTGTACGCTGGATCTTACTTAGATAATTGCGATTTATAGATTTTTCTAACGGTGTCCACAAGACAATCACCCCGTATGTAAGTATCGGTCTAACAACCGAGATGTAGAGCCAGTGAGTGACTCGGGGTTGTAAACCAAATCTATTCCCAATAGCTTTTTTGCAAGAGAAAAGTGCTACTGTAGCTTTCTTGACTCTTTCTTGAATATTAGGTTGGAAACGGATAGGAACATAGAAAATGAAGAAAGATCAAACTTTTTACCTCGAGGAAGACAGACTAACAGAAGACAGACGTTTAGTTCCCATAGTGGGCGCCGTGGCGTAAGTGGTTAGTGTGTCGGATCACTACGCATGAGGTTCCAAGTTCGAATCCCAGAAAACACCAAAAAGTTTTTTCACGGTCCCACCTCTCGCGAGCGTCTGACAAACAAACGATAGTATTGTTGTCACGAAAAAGCTTCTCAAATGGCCGTTCGGATACGGCACTAAGCTGTAGGTGGAAAATATGGAAAATCGTGTGGAAAATATAACGCACACAACATGAGTGGTTGTGAGAAGCTAGCCCCTGGCACTTAAAGAGCTGTTGCGCCAAATATTATTTTTTTTTTCCCACAGTTTAGATTGTTTGGAGGATAAAACTAGGATGGTGTAATCCTGATCATGTCTGCCGTATTATGCGAATGCCCAGGACGGATCGTTGCCGCTGAACTTTTAAAGGCAGGAGGAGATGAGTTGGTAAGGAGTATGCACCAGCTCATCTGTAATATCTGGTCGGACGAAAGTATGCTCGATGAGTGAAACCTCAGCAATCGTTTGCCCGATCCTGAAGGAAGGAGACCCTGTGAACTACAGAGGTATAGTATAAGTCTCCTCAACATCGCATATAAGTTCTTGTCTGCCGTATTATGTGAACGCCTAAAACCGACCGTCAACATCCTGATAGGTCCTTATCAGTGTGGTTTCAGGTCGAGAAAGTCTACCATTGACCAAATATATACACTACGACAGATCTTAGAAAAAACCCATGAATGTAAAATCAACACGCACCACCTCTACATCGATTTCAAAGTTGCCTATGATAGCGTGTATAGAGACGAGTTATACAGAGCTATGCCTGCCAAGCTCGTCCGTTTATGTAGAATGACGATGGAGAACTCTCGCTGTTCCATCGAAGTCGGGAAGAACATCACCGAACCGTTCGATATCAGGAAAGGTCTTAGACAAGTTGACGCGCTATCATGCAATCTCTTTAACATAATATAATACTTGAGAGAATTGTACGAAACTCACAAGCCAACACCGAAAATACAATCTTTTACAAATCTGTACAACTAATCGCTTACGCCGATGACATTGACATAATTGGAAGAACTCGGCGGCCCGTCAGTGGGGCGTTTGCGAGTATTGAAGTCAAGACAGCAAAGATGGGCTTAGCGGCCAATGAAAGCAAAACAAAATGTATGCTGTCTACAAGAAAGGACACCCAACATCGGCGTCTTGGACAGAACGCCACAATACACAGATATAATTTTGAGGCAGAAAATGACTTTGTCTACCTAGCCTCTATAGTGATCTCAGCAAATGACATCAGTAGGGAGATCACACAAAGAATTACTCTTGCCAATCGTTGTTTCTATGGGCTAAGACGGCAATTGAGTAGCAAAGCCCTATCTCGAACTACTAAGGTGACTCTTTATAAGACACTAATCATTCAAGTCCTGCTGTATGGCGCAGAGGCATGGGCTTTGACAAAACCGAATGAGGATGCCCTTGATTATTTTGTGAGAAAAGTTCTTCGAGCGATCTTTGGTCCCGTCTGCATAGACGGTGAATGAAGGAGGAGGTAAAATGCCGAACTATATGGCCTATATAAGGACATCGACTTAGCCAGAAGAGTTCACATACAGCGGCTAAGATGGCTGGGTCATTTAGAGCGGATGCAGCCCAACCTTCCCGCTAAGAAAGTCTTTGAATCCACCCCGGATGGACGACGCAGTAGAGAACGACCTCGCGGTAGGTAGCGCAATCAAGTGGCGGGGGACTTCAGCCAACTTGGCGTGCGCAACTGGAGGCAGCTGGCTGGAGAGGTTTCTTGGTTGAGGCCCAGGTCCATCGCGAACTGTAGCGCCACCTAAGTTAGCTTGTTTGCTGAAGTTTGGAAACGATTAACTTAAGGTTCGGTATATCGTCTGCCGGCTAAAACCAACTACTTTAAAAAAGACCCAATTCCCAGAGCACTCTCCGGTTTATTGTACTACGGTACTTTTCTTTGGTAAAGTGTTTGGAAAATATCCGATGTTATCTGTTTTTCTTTTTATACTCGGGTGGATCATGATTGCTGTTTGATTAAATCTGTTTTGTCGCTAAACATTGTACCACTTGCCCACCGAAGATTTGTCCTCTCCGTAGCATTCTGCTTTAATTTAAATTTGTTTGTAGCGATTGGTATACGCAAGACACCTTTTCCTGGTAAAACGGGTATTGTTGTTCCATGTCTGTTGAGTTCATCAGCCTTACTGTTATAAAGGAATCAAAAACTCGTTAAGAAACCTATACGGTTGTCGCACACTTCTAGAAGCAACTGAATATGACGGTTTGTACGCCCACTACACGACTGGGAGCAATAGGAGTCAAATACCGTCGAAGCAAGGAACTATACACTTATCTACTTCCTTCCAGATATGGGTACTTTTAGTTATTCTAAAAGCCGCAGGAAGGGCAAAGTGCATATATCGTGTGAACATCTACATAATTAAGAAGGTGTAGCGGACGAGTCCAATAAGGAACTCTCGCCTACAACAGCGCTGCACTTAACGAACGCACCACGCACCACCACCGTGAAACGCGACCCAGCTGTCATCCGTCAGACGACATCTTGGATTCAACTTCTCTTTTCCTAACCTGTCCTTCTTCTCTCATCGGCGTTCAACAGCAGCAGATCAGTAGCAGCGGGTCGCAGATTTTATATTGTAAATCGAGTAGTTTAGAGTAATGTAATTTCGTATAAGCGTAAACCTTTACACACACCTGGGTGACTGTAGTATCTTCCAAACCGAAGTCGTTGCCATTGAAAGAGCAGCACAGACTGTACATGCAACGAAACTAAACCCATCTAGCGTCACAATCTTCGTGGATAGTCCAGCTGCACTGAAGGCACTAGACACTGTAGTAATCACATCGACAACAGTCTCCACATGCCTACAAACTATAAAGAGAATATGCAACACCTATGGAGTCACTCTCTGCTGGGTTACCGGATATCGCAATATGGAAGGGAACGAACTAGTAGATGAACTAGCACGGAAAAGGTTAGCAGTGAATAAAGAATTAATTCCTTCATCTATTGAAAAGGAAAATAGACTTTACAGCAAGGGAAAATATCAACTACTTCTGGGCAGCCAGAGGCGGCTGTGTCATATGTCGCAGCTTATGTCCAGCTCTGAACTTAAACAGGAACAAAGGCATTTTCTCAATGAATAAAAAAGAAAACAGCGTCATGGTAGGTGTACTAACTAGATATTGCCCGAAAGGCGCAATGGCTGCTAGACTGGGCATCAACTCACCTGATTAAAACAAGAGCTGCCATGATATAAAAGAAATCGAAACTATCAAACACTTACTGTGCAACTGTCTTAATCTTCAAATTCGTCGACATCGCTACATGAGATACAGGCTTTTTGAAGAGCTAGAGGATCTGAAGCAAGTTCTACTCTGGAACATGATATGTTCGTCAGTACAGGTTGGTTTGATTCAAGACCAAATTAGAGAATGTACCACAATTTACGAGTATAGGGGATCACAATGGACCAACAGGCACCCTCTAATGAGCACTACCCTCGTACCATACCATAGGCACAGATATAGCGAATAGTATGTTTCGTGCACCACCTCGAGATATATTGATATTCCGCATAGAGCTTCCTTATAAATAAAACGCTTCATTTGCCACAGATATGCAAGTCAAATGATGTGAAACATTGCAATAACTTGTGCAACAAGTTCAAGGAAACGATGGTTAGTTTTCCCACTTGTATAATATGCAACTCATGATTCCCCAATTAGCATTCTATATTCAATTGCCAATTACAACAATTTGTAATACCACATCCAGTACCTACGCGAAAGGTGAATGCCATTTACAGACGAATGAAGACAAGCACAGAGTTTGATAGTAAAATTACCACAAGCCGCAGTCAACAGATTCAATAAAACTTTGTTTTATTGCATCATGCCATTTTCATTGCCATCTGTATCATGCCATCTGTATCTGTAATGTAATTTACTTTGTCGACATTTATGAAGCTGTAACAGTTTCACCTCAAGAAAATGTGACTATAAAACCCCACACGCATTCCTGACCTAGGTCAATGAACCAAACATCAACAATTAGTACTCATTATCAACAGAAACAAATACATGCATCCCTGTGGGCAACTTCCCAGAACAGTATTTCCAACGTCGCCATAACTATCCAGTTCACTGATATTTTCCAAAGAAGAATTTCAAGTATCCAAACGAACCATCGAACCCGAACTGAATTGATGCGAGTAGCTCCAAAATTGATGCTACCAACGCAATTCAAGTTCAACGACAGACCTCAGACTTGATCTGTACGAGTATCTTTGCCTTACGGATGGGACTCTCCCCTTTGTTGATGTTTTTATGATCTGTCAGCGTTTAATTTTGACTTTTTCGAGAGACAACCTTTCCGGTTTTGTTTTTCTCGTTTTTCTTTGGCCAGGTTAGTTCTAGAGAATCGTAAAGTAAACATTCAGAAACCCTTTTATAGGTGCATTGACTGTTGTTTTAGGTCATTTCATGGTAAAATAGTTTTTGTGAACATTTTCTTTGGTGACTCTTTCAGGCGGACAGCCTCATATACTCGTACATAAGTTTGGGGACATTTTCATAAACATAAGTAACCACTGAAGAGCAAGGATACGACAGTATGTGCCTTTCTGTACATCGAAGAAGCTTTCGACAACACCTCCCATGAAGCAATTAGGAGGCGCCTCCAAATGAAATGAGTAAACCACATCACAAGTAATTTAATGTATGAGATGCTGAGACAGAGGTGAGAAAAGAAACCATCACAATACGCGCAACTAGAGGCTGCCCACAAAGAGTAGTACTATTGGCATTAATGTCGACCTAACAGTAGACGAGCTACTGCTACATTTCGGCAGATCATGGAGAAAACTCAAGAAGTCCAAATCGATACTCACCATCTCTTAATCGATTTCAAGGCCTCCTATGATAGCATCTCAACAGGGCAACCACTATTCAAAGAAAATCGTATTGCTAGCAACTCTGGACGTGCGAAATGCCTTCAATTCAGCCAGATGGAGCGATATGCTGAACGCCCTCGAAAGCATTTTTGATATTCCCGAATATCTCTTGCGGATGGTGAAGGACTATCTCAAGGACCGGAAGCTGCTATACAATACCACGGAAGGACCACGAATAAAGGAAATTACTGCTGGAGCAGCTCAGGGATCAATCCTGGGACCCGATCTCTGGAACATCTCCTACGACGGCATTCTTCGTATGGAAATGCCCGAAGACACCTTCCTGGTAGGGTACGCAGATGATATCGCCGCGGTGATTACGGCAAGAGACACCGAGAGCGCGCAAAGAAAACTAACCCGGGTGATGAGGCGGGTGCACCTCTGGATGGAAGAACATGGCTTAGGTTTGGCCACAGAAAAGACGGAGATAGTCCTTTCAAAAAGGAAAAGGATCCCAACTATTGTCGACTTCCAAGTCGGGTCTGAGGTAATAACCAGCAAGGAAGCGGTGAAGTACCTAGTGATGGCCCTAAACACGAAGCTCACTTTCTGGCACTAAATAAGATCTGCTTCGGAACGAGCTACGAATGTCACAATGTCACTAAGCAGATTAATGGCAAACGTTGGAGGCCCAACAGCCAGCAAGAGAAAACTCCTGATGACAGTCACCCATGACATTCTCCTGTAGAAAGAGGAGAAATACAGGAAACAAATGGCCGCAGTACAAAGCCGCGCGGCACTACGGATTGCAAGTTCGTACCGAACGGTGCCGGAACTAGCCGTCCTCATAGTCGCGGGAGTGACCCATATTGACCTCCTTGCGGCAGAGAGGAAGTACGTCTACGACAAAAAGGCGGAAATTGGAGTGGAAGCGGCAACCGAGGAGGCGAAGGAGCTCACCAAACAGAAATGGCAGGAGAGATGGAGCTCAGAAAGCAGAGGACGATGGACCGCGAGGCTTATCAGCAACATCGCTGAATGGAAGGGACGGAAACACGGAGAAGTAAATTTTCACGTCACTCAATTTCTTACCCGACACGGTTATTTCAACGCCTATCTCCACAGAATGGGCAAAACAGGGAACTCAGCTTGCCAATATGGCGACTCAGAACTGGACGACGCAAACCACACGTTCTTCGAATGCAACAGATGGGAAGCTGAAAGCAGGGCGCTAGAATCTCTAATCGGCGTCATCATCCCGGAAAACATAGTGACAGAAATTTCAGTAAGTGATCAGAGCTGGAATCAAGTAAGCTCCTTTGTAGAAAAAGTTCTTAAATAAAAAAAGAGAGAGGAAGACCTAATAATCACCGTCATGAGATTTATGTAAGCCTGATGTAAGCCTGACCGGCAAGAAAGAATTAACCCGCAAGTAACAGACAAATATGAAATAGCCGGCCCGAAAAGGGAAAGAAAACGACACCACTCTGAAGTAATGCAAAGCGGTTCCGGAGTGGATGGTGTCAAGTTGAAAAAGGGTTTAAGGTGGTTTTTTAGTAAGTAGAAAGACCCACACTATTTGAAGCACAGCGGGTCTGTCTCTCGTGAGCAGTAGCGTTTTCCACCACCCCTTAGCCAAAAAAAAAAAAATGACAGCATCTATAGAGAAAAGCTTTATAGAGCCATGTCTAGTTTTGACATCCTTGCCAAATTTGTCCATCTGTGCAGGATGACGATGGAGAACGCTCGCTGCTCCATCAAGGTCGGTAATGACCTCACCGAGACCTTTGATGCTAAAAAAAAGGTTTAGAACAAGGTGAGGCGCTATCATGCGACTTTTATAATATTAAACTTGAACGGATTGTGCGGAACTCACAAGCCAACACCGGAGGCACGATCTATCGAAAGTCCGTACAACTGCTTGCATACGCCGACGATATTGGCATAATTGGAAGAACTCAGCAGAAGCAGAAGCGGCCAAAATAGGTTTAGCGATAAACGAGGGCAAAACCAAGTATATGCTGTCAATAAGAAGGTACAACCAACACCGACGAATTAGACAGAACTTCACAGTGGGCAGCTATAACTTCGTGGTAGTAAGAGACTTTTTCTACCTTGGCTCTGCTACAAGGTGGCGCAAAATTAATCATCCAATTTTGTTTTTCAATTACTTTAAAAAAAAAAAAAAAAAGATTTTGAGTGATGGAAATCTTTATTTGGACCTTTTTCTGTTAGGTGGAAAGGATGATATCCGCCAATTGGTTGCCGCCAGTGTTGATACACATTTGCACATGACTTTCCGCAAGATTTCCGGTGATAACTTTTCGCATTCCTGTCGAATATTCTCCTTAAGGGCTACGATTGTCTGAAGCTTGTTGGCATAAGCCCCCGACTTCAAGTAGCCCCAAAGAAAGAAGTCTGGGATGGTTGAATCGAGCGATCTTGCTGGCCATGCCAAATCGCCAAGACGGGAGATTACGCGACCAGGAAACGCTTCCTTTACAATATCCATTGTGGCTCGTGCTGTGTGTGCGGTTGCACCGTCTTGTTGAAACCACATGTTCACCAAGCCCCATTTAACGGTCTGTTTCCACCACTTCTCCAAAAGTCAATTGACCTCATCCTGACGGAGTTGACAGCTGTATTTAGAGCCAGCTACAATTGGGGATACATACCACCCACCTGGAGACAGGTTAATGCGGTTTTTATTCCCAAGCCGGGCAATAGGCCTAGCGAGCTGCCTAAATCATACAGACCTATAAGTCTAACATCATTCGTCCTTAAGACAATGGAGAGACTCATAGATATTCATATTAGAGACCGGTTAGATCTGTCTAACCCTCTGCAGTCGAATCAGTACGCATACAGGAAAGGCAAATCTATAGTAGGTGCCCTTCACTATCTCGTCAAAAAGATCGAGGGAAAACTCAGTTCAAGGGAGATAGCCTTGTGTGCATTTCTTGATATCGAGGGCGCATTCGATAACACTGGTTACGACTCGATCGCAAGGGCGATCAGTAGCAGAGGTATCGAAGAATCGACCAACAAATGGATCAGGGCCATGCTGGTAAGTCGATTCACTACTTCCTCCTCTGGTGGAGTGTCGGTGTCCATAACTGCAGCCAAAGGCTGTCCTCAAGGACGAGTTCTTTCCCCCCTGTTATGGTCTATAGTCATCGACAACTTGTTAGTAGATCTTCACAGATCAGGCTACACCACCATCGGTTATGCTGATGACTTGGCGGTTTTTATTAGAGGTAAACACAGCACGACAACTTCCAACGTCATGCAAAGTGCAATATCTCAAGTTGTAGAATGGTGTAACAAAGAAGGACTATCCATCAATCCTAGTAAAACCGTTCTGGTGCCTTTTACAAGAAAGACACAGGTCAACCTTGAACCTATCACAATCAAAGGCACCACACTATTTTATTCCAGCGAGGTCAAATATCTTGGTGTAATTCTTGACAAGCGACTTAATTGGAATTCACATATCAAGTCCGCCACGGAGCGCGCTACTAGAGCACAGTGGGCCAGTAAACGTCTATACGGCAGACCTTGGGGTCTCTCTCCTAGGATGATACATTGGTTGTAGATAATGGTGATTAGACCCATTATACGCGGCCATCGTCTGGTGGCCAAAATTCTCCAGCAGACAACGGCAAACAAGTTGCAGAAGTTGCAAAGAATTGCCTGTCTTGGCATTACAGGTGCGATGCGCACCTGGCCTACGACAGCACTGGAAGCTATTGTTGGGCTCTTCATTAGGAAGATGGCTGCTAGATGTGCCATCAGGCTGCAGCTAGATCACGAGTATAAACCAGGTGACCTTGTGGGACATTTAAAGATACTCAACTCAATCCCTAAAAGAGACATGTTTTGCACTTTACCAGATATTATGGTCAGGCAACACTGCTTTGGTAGGTTATTCGAGGTTGAAATATTGGACCGCGAAAACTGGTCCAATGGTGCTCCTACACTGGATCCTAGAAGTCTGGTCTGGTTCACCGACGGTTCGAAGATGGATTCTGGAGTTGGAGCTGGGGTTTTTGGACCCAACACAAAGATTTCGGTACCTATGGGTACGACTCCCACTGCGTTTCAGGCTAAAATCCATGCCATTGAGATTTGCGCCAGACACAATCTCCGCAAGGGGATCGCGCTAGAATACATATCTTCCCAGATAGCCAAGCAGCACTTATGGCACTGTCGTCCAACCAAATGGACTCCAGAACCGTGAAATGCTGCTACGGGGTAAAACTCGGTTGGGTACCGGGACACTAAGGGATTGTGGACAACGAATCTGCAGATGAGCTTGCTAGGGCTGGCTCAGAATCTGTGTTCATAGGTCCTGAACCTTATTGTTGCGTCAATTGGGCGACAGCTACAACGCTGATTAACGAATGGATAAACAAACTACGTCTAGACCACTGGACTAGCGAGCCAGGTCTAAGACAATCCAAACGATTAATCAAGCCTTACTCCTATAAGGAAATCCTTATCTTAGATAGGGAAAGCATTAAGAAGCTTATGAGCTTGCTTACTGGCCATTGCGGCCTGAGATACCACCTTAACAAGATGAACCTGTGCCAAGAGAAGGACTGTCGGTTCTGTTTAGAGGAGGATGAAACTTCCGAACACATTCTTTGTGAATGCCCGGCACTACACTGGTTAAGGAAACGTATTCTCCACAAGGAGATACTTACTTCAGTGGAACTGAAATGCTCCGCTACTAAAGACATACTCTCTTTCATAAGGGAGGTAGTACGTCTGTTAGATTAACTCCAACCCTCCGATACAATAGATCTTTCAGGTCGCAGTGTCGTTGCAACGCGGGCATGGGTTGTACAAGAGGAAAAAAAACCCCCGCTCATCCAATTTCGGCAGTAAGAAGTCGTTTATCATGGCCCTGTAGCGTTCGCCAGTAACAGTGACCGTATTGCCGATGGCGTCCTCAAAAAAATACGGCCCAATCACTCCTCCCGCGTAAACGCCGCACCACACAGTGGCGTTGAGTGGATGTAATGGCTCTTCGTGCATCACACGCGGATTTTCAGTGCCCCAGAAATGAAGATTTTGCTTATTGATGTAACCGCTTAAGTGGAAATGCGACTCGTCGCTCATGATGATTTTTGACACAAAATCGTCCTCTTCGTTGTTGAGATTCAGGATGGCTTGACAGTAATTCACACGCGACTGACGATCAGGAGGCATTAACCGATGCACTGTTTGCACTTTGTACGGGAACATGTGTAAGTCTTTCACTAAAATTCGCTGTAGGGTCCGTTTGGTGATGCCCACTTGCGTGGCCCGTCGTCTGGTTAATGTTTCTTCGTTCTCAGCGACATCGACAGCCACAGCCACGATATTCTCGGCCAAACGACCAGTCCGGTGGCGGCCACGCCCTGCATGGTCTCCTATGGTTCCAGTCTGATCGAATCGAGTAGCTAAGCGCCGGAATGTTTGCCCAGTTGGCGCGACACGACTAGGAAATCGACGTCGAAATCCACGCTGCGCTAACACCACCGACCGATTATTGGTCGAAAAAATCGACACAATTATTCCACACTTTTGCGGAGTATAGCGCTCCATTGCCTGTTTGTATACTGCAGCTGTCTAGTTCACAAATGTCAAATATGATTGACGTACGTACGACGCAGTAGAGGGAATCATCGCCGTAGGTGGCGCACACAAGTTCAAGGGGATCTCGACCAACTTGGAGTGCGCAACTGGAAGCAATTAGCTAAAGATCGAGCTAAATGGAGAGGCTTGTTGGTTGAAGCCCATGTACACCCTAAACTGTCACTTAAATAAGTAAGTACTGCAAATATGTACAGATGCTGGACTTAGCTCCCAAGGATACGCCTACGACATGGTCATTATTGCAAGAAGGTTTGAAGAAACGCTCTGCGAAATTATAATTTGTGAGCGCCAAAGGATTATTAACACCCTATACTGGATCTCCGATTACAGGCAGATGGGCTTAAGAATCACACAGAAGTGGTGTGAAACAGTAGGGCTTAGCCCCACCAAAAGCACTGCGGTGCGCTTTACCAAGTTTTGTTTTTCTTTTTAAGGTAGAGGGGCAGGAAGGGCAGAGAATGACCCCCGGAGCACTGCGACCTAAAAAGATATTTTGTGCTATTCCCTGGTTGGTTGTTTGAGTAGTAGTTGTCAACTAGCTGAAATCTAGTTCGTTAATGAAGCTAAGGTGGGCAAAATCGCATCATCACCTCCCCGTGGTGCCCGCTAGATAGCTATCTGATAGTGAACTAACGATGAGCGTATGCTGAGTCTGACGATGTATGGGTAGCTGAACACTCGGACCTGCGTAAGCACATCTGGGTGAACTTCAGCGCGCATATGTTTAACCGGACGAGGCATCTCTTGTTGACCTGATCGGCTGAAATATGCGGCTTAGAAGTCTAACAAGAGGTCCTCAGAAGGAGGACGTGCGGCGGATGAATTCTCCCGATGGAATCAACGGTGACATCTACAGGCCAGCGGAAACCTTACCGGAGCTACTTCGACATATTTGAAGCTGAGGTCTGTAAGGATTTTCAATACTACGTCAGGGTATTGAAAAAGAGATGGTGGCGGATGAACCCTTAATGGGCCAACGGCAGCGCTCATATCCCCGAAGTGGGTTACTGACATTGGTGTATCCGGCCCCTCGTCCTAGGGGTTGCTAAAAAAGGATCTGGTCCTCCAGGTTGGGGGTTGTGCCGTCGGGTTAACTTCCCTACCACGTAAGAAACCTTCGGTTACGAAGCAACCAACAGCCTCGGATACGTTGTCGATATTCAGAAAGGAACATGGCTCTCCTTTGATCGAAAAACTGTCAACCAAATCGATCACATTGCGATCGACGCAAGGCACTCTTCCAGTATTCTGGGTGTCCGGACTTTCCGAGGAGCCAACGTGGACTCGGATCACTACCTAGTTGTAGCCAAGGTACGGATGCGGATATCCACAACGGAGCGAAATCAACGAAATGCTGTGAGGAAATTTGACGTCGAAAAGCTACAATCGCAAGAGACCGCCAGAACCTTTGCCGATCGTGTTTCCTCTAATCTCAATCTAAGTCCTATGCCACCAGCAGCAAATGTGGAAGACCAGTGGCAGCTCTGCCAACAAGCCATCAGAGATGCCGCCTCTGATGTACTGGGCTTCTCTCGCCCACCACAACGAAACCCCTGGTTTGATTAGGAATGCCGGCAAGCACATGCAGCAAAACAAGAGGCGTACAAAGCGGCGCTGCATAGAAGGACTAGAGCTGCTTACGAGCTCTACGTGCGCAGGAGAAAAGAGGAACATCGACTTCTCAGAAAGAAGAAAAAGGAGCATGAGAAGCGCTCGATCGAGGAGTTTGAATGACTCTATTGCAGGAATAATGTTCGAAAATCTTACCAAAGGGTAAAAAGAACATGCCAGGGTTTCAAAGCCAGAACAGAAGCTTGCAGGGACGAAAATCGCAACATAGTAATGGAATCGCAGTCGGTGCTGAGGATATGGAAGGAACATTTCTGCAGACTGCTAAACGGCGATGATGACCAATATTCCGCTGTCAGGCAGAATGAGCCATTCAACAGTGACGATGGCAGTCAAGATTCCCGTCAACCCGACCAGAATGAAGTGAGGATAGCGATATCTAAACTCAAATCCAACAAAGCTGCTGGAGCCGACGGCCTTGCCGCTGAACTTTTCAAGGCAGGAGGAGATGAGTTGGTAAGGAGCATGCACCAGCTCATCTGTAAAATCTGGTCGGACGAAAGTATGCCCGATGAATGGAACCTCAGCATCGTTTGCCCGATCCTGAAGAAAGGAGACCCTCTGAACTGCGCCAACTACAGAGGTATAAGTCTCCTAAATATCGCATATAAGATCCTGTCTGCCGTACTATGTGAACGCCTAAAACCGATCGTCAACAACCTGATAGGTCCTTATCAGTGCGGTTTCAGGCCTGGAAAGTCCACCATTGACCAAATATTCACACTACGGCAGATCTTGGAAAAAACCCATGAATATAAAATCGATACGCACCACCTCTTCATCGATTTCAAAGTTGCCTATGATAGCGTGTATAGAGACGAGTTATACAGAGCCATGTCTAGTCTTGGCATCCCTGCCAAGCTCGTCCGTTTGTGCAGAATGACGATGGAGAACTCTCGCTGCTCCATCAAAGTCGGTAAGAACATCACCGAAGCGTTCGATGTCAGGAAAGGTCTTAGACAAGTTGACGCGCTATCATGCGATCTCTTTAATATAGTACTTGAGAGAATTGTACGAAACTCACAAGCCAACACCGGAGGTACAATCTTCTTCAAGTCTGTACAACTACTCGCTTATGCCGATGACATTGACATAATCGGAAGAACTCAGCGGGCCGTCAATGGGGCATTTACGAGTATTGAGATCGAGGCAGCAAAGATGGGTCTAGCGGTCAATGAAAGCAAAACAAAATATATGCTGTCTACAAAAAAGGACACCCAACATCGGCGTCTTGGACAGAACGCCACAATAGACAGATATAATTTTGAGGTAGTAAAGGATTTTGTCTACCTAGGCTCTATGGTGAACTCCGCAAATGACATCAGTAGGGAGATCACACGAAGAATTACTCTTGCCAATCGTTGTTTCTATGGGCTAGGACGGTAATTGAGTAACAAAGCCCTATCTCGAACTACTAAGGTAACTCTTTATAAGACACTAATCATCCCAGTCCTGCTGTATGGCGCAGAGGCATGGGCTTTGAGAAAACTGGATGAGGATGCCCTTGGTTATTTCGAAAGAAAAGTTCTTCGAGCGATCTTTGGTCCCGTCTGCATAGACGGTGAGTGGAGGAGAAGGTACAATGCCGAACTATACGGCCTGTACAAGGACATCGACTTAGCCAGAAGAGTTCACATACAGCGACGATGATGGCTGTGTCATTTAGAGCGGATGGAGCCCAACGTTCCCGCTAAGAAAGTTTTCGAATCCACCCCGGATGGACGACGCAGTAGAGGACGACCTCACGGTAGGTGGCGCAAACAAAAGAAGGGGTACCTCAACCAACTTGGCGTGCGCAACTGGAGGCAGCTGGCTCGTAATCGTGCTAGCTGGAGAGGTTTGTTGGTTGAGCCCCAGGTCCACCCCGGACCGTAGCGCCATCTAAGTAAGTAAGTATGAAGCTAAGGATAGTTCGAGCTTAGGAAGAGGTGATATCAGAAGGTGATGCGACGCCTTTGTTAAAGTGCTTTAGCCTCAGTCTGGCTATGGCCGGGCAATCACAGAGTCTGTGATGGGCTGTTTCGGTGTCTTCAAGACAGAGACGGCCTATTTCCGATTGAACATGGCCGATTTTCTTGAGATGGTAATTGAGAGAGCAGGGTCCAGTTAGGAAGTCAGTTAGGATCTTAGCATTCTGTTTCCTCATTGATAGAATGTCTCTAGTTCTGTTTTTTGAGAAATTAATAAATTTCTTGAAATGCCTTAGGCCAGGTTGTGCATTCTAATGTGAGAGCATTTGTTCGCGTTCCTAACGAAATAGCTCTATTTTAATCTGGCTAGTACTTAGGTAAACCACAGAAGGGTTCAGGTCCAATGTAAGGAGATTGGGCATCTAGTTTGGCAAGCTCATCAGCCGCTTCGGTATCAGGGATGCCTTTGTATGTAGGATGCAACTACTGGAAAGAATCAGAGTCGACCCACAAAAACAGGTTAAGTATCTAAGTAGACCCATCATTACATATGGGGCAGTGGCATGCATCAGCAGAGCTAGGCTAAGCACGACGAGGACATCCTTAGGCAAAGTGCAATGACTAGCCTGCATCTGTATAACAGGAACGATAAGAACCTGTTTCACAGCAGCACTAGACGTGATCGTAGGACTACTCCGCTTTCGCAAAGGAAACCATATTAGGAATAATCAAAGAGGACGTCTTGAAAGGAAAATGCATCGTAAATAAAGAACGGAAAACCCGATTTAAATCGGCACCGTTTCTGGACTGGCCCAGAGACAATATGTTCAAGAAATACTGCTTTGAGAGAAAATTTGGCTCAAAACTGGGCAATAAAAAGGATTGGAGCAGGTGGTCCGATAAATACCAATTGAAACAACATATGGTACAGATGGATCGAAAGCATCTACAGGCACTGGGGTAGGTATCTATGGGTCCAGGACCAAATATAATATTCTGAATCTGTGGGAATTTTCCCTAGTATATTCAAAGCAGAAGCTCACGCGATCGAAAGAAGTGCCCATTTCAACCTCGATAGGAAATATCGCGATACTGTTAGATAGCCAAGCCGTAATCAAGGCACTAAGCTCACACGAGATCAAATCCAGATTGGTATGGGAGTGCATCACCATGATCAACCGGCTGCGCCAGGCTAGTTAAGTAACCTCTACTGGGTACCAGAACATGTACGAGTAGGAGTGGAAGGAACGAAGCAGGTGATATACTAGCAAGAAACGGCTCTCACACCTCGTTCTTTGGACTGGAACCTTTTTGAGGGATAGGAACATAAGGAAAGAACTGAGAAAAGAAGAGAAGAGAGCAAATGGGATGATATATCTACTCGTACCCCAACTGAGATAGGCGAAAGAACTTCTGCGAAACTACAAAGAGAAAAGAAGCGGAACCTGCCCAAGAGTTAGCAATAATCGACTTCGCATACTAACGAGTCACTGCAGACTTAAGGCGCACCTTAGGTTAGGTTAAAAGGGTTAGGTGCTTCGAATTGGTGCAGCCTGCACTCGGATCTCAAAAGGATCCATTGTGCTCTCCTGACGTGGGAACTCCTGGCTGAAACACTGAAAAGTTAGAAAAAAAAAAACAAATTAGCTAGAGCTCTGTGGTGTTGGAGCGGCCCCCTCTAAACCATCCTGAAAGAGCTATGAATTTCAGGATGGTGGTTGATGGCTTATCAGACAGATTGCCCAGATGATTGAAGAAATGCTATTTGATGGCCGTCTTTCTGGTGCTGCAGGGACTAGGGCATTTGCATAGGAAGTGATCCATATCCTCCACTGGGTATGTGTTGCTAAGGCCTCTGCAAAGTTCATCTGTACTTAGCCGCATTCTCTTCCGGTGGACCGCCAATAGGTTGTGGCCGGTAATGATTCCTATGAAAGGCGCCAAGTTTTGTCTACTTTGAGTGAGGATGAGCTTGGTTTTCATATTGTCGTGTTTTGTCCAGATGTTTCTCAAGATGCGGCATGCTGGAAGTGCTCTCCATTTTTCGTCTGCTAGTCGTTTGAAGTCAAGTGCTATGTTTGATTTAACAAATTCTAGGGGACGAAGGACTGAGTTTTGGACCATGTCTGATCCCTTACTTGCTAGTTCGTCTGCCATTTCATTCCCTTGAATTCCTTTGTGTCCTGGGACCCACCAGAGTGTAATATGGCGTTTAAAGCTCCTCGCGACAGCGTTTTATTGGCTTTGATCAAGGAGCACCTTAGGAAACTGGGGATAGACATAAATAAAAATCCTAAGATAGAAATATTACTAATGCGGTTTTCAAAGTCATAAGAAATACATAATTTCTGAGCTGGCTTTGAAAGAGAGGCGATTGCCATGGTCTTCGCCAAGTATTCCCAACCATCCAAACGCATCGAATATTAAATCAGCTTTATCCATATTAAATAGAAGAAAGCCTATACTACCTCATCTGAAAGCTATTACGAGTATGATGCTATGTCTGATGTTCCAGAACCTCATATGTGCCATGAGTATGTCTTACTAAATCTTAAGTGGATGTCATGCTCATTCGTCGACATGAGTGTGATTTTAGTCTTGGAAACCAGAACCGAGAATGCTAAGTTGATAGCGATTACCTGCGTATCAAGGTCCAGACTATGAATAGATGTACCTACTCTGGGTAGTTGCTGAGTGCAATTAATGAGAGAAATAAAATAATTACTGATGATTCACATCACAAGGTAAGCTGCAGATGCATTTTACACTGAGCAAGTCATCATGTTTGTGGGTTTTGATGTGACAGAATGGTCAATACTCCAAAGGAAATTTGATTAAATACACTAATTCATTTTACGATGAATTACAAATTTATATAAAATATTTCTTATGAAAGATTCGAAGTATCGCTGACTAAAATCCCTGAGAATCAAGTGTATCTACTCATAGTGCTGATTGACTTCTGATGATCAAAGAGGAGGCATTTATATAACGTCATATGTACGTTGCTCTGTCTGCTAAACTTAGGGGGATGATCAATTCCTGGAGGTGAATACAATTAGAAAGCAGGCCGCAACAAACACAAAGTTAAAAGTCTGTCGACGCTTCAAGAGGCCTATTTGATAAGCAGAAAACCAGTGATTTATCCATTGCTCATCATACAGCACTGGATAGCCTGACTTTGATGAACATGTTAATATTCTTCTCAGGCAAAACCAGAGTAAGTCTGCATTCACTAGATGGACCTATACGTATATGGAGAAGAAATGAAGAGAGGTTTGCTGAAGTTTGGTGGCAATGTTCTGGGGAGGAATCTTTTAAGACGCTCGTATAGGGTTGGTGAGCAAACCTAGACCTGTTTTGAATGCCCAAAGACACTGAAGAGTATGTAGTGCCATTCGCTTCTTTCATCGGTTTAAATTCTATTCAGATGCAGGACAAGGTGACAGGGTACGTGGAAGAAGTCGGTATAGCCACAATGAATTGGCCTTTCACGAGTCCGGAATTAAAACCAATCGCAATCGCACTTCCGGACAACCTTGCTCACCTTGATACTGCTGTGGAAGAGGGGTGAAGAAGACCTTAAGCTTTGCAGGCCTTCACAGGAATGAATAGAAGAGCTATTATACGCGCTAGAGGAGGCAAGAAAAAATGGTGAAAAAATAAAATCTAAAGCTGCCTCCCTTTCCTTATTTCTCTTTTCTTAACTTTTACGTTTAAGCATATGATTTTCTTTTGTGTTGACTGTTTGACCTCGTGTTTTTCAATGCCAACTGCATTCATTTTTAGTTCGTCTACGGGAGTTTCCTACTTCAGAGACAGCACTAGGTCAAATCAATTGAAGTTAACATCAATATCAGAGTTCAATTCGGTTGACATTTACTGCCGTTGAGAGTCCATAATTTGGGGCACTTGCCATGGTGTAGTTAACGAATAAGCGAAGTCAAGTGTGCTGTCATTCGCTAAGGAAGAGATTGGATTGCGAGTAGCCTATTTCAGCGAGGTTATGATCTGAGCTCTATGGATCATAACCCTTCCACTTCTCTGCATTTTACTGATCCGCCTATGGGGTTCGTTTGTTTGATTTCAGAAAATATCGCCAGGCCTCCTGATTTTGAACCACATCGTTTCTGATCCACACCAAATGCTGGTGTTGTTTCATTTGTGTGATCTTTTGCGATATCAGTGATATTGCCTTTTAGACGGGGTTCAAATGATCTCTTCTTTGAACTTAGCAATACCAGCTGAGCCGGTCGCGATATATTTCGTGAGATAATTTCTTTGACGTAAAGGCTTCCATGGATCTTTGAACTTCTTATTTCATCAAGTAGTGTTGCTCCTGCTGTCATGCAAAGCATCTTCTTTCTGTTTGTACATTTTCCAACATTATGAGTCGTGTGTGAGGGCTTGATGCACAACTTAGCGGGTATTTTTCGGCCAAAGAAAATAGCGCAGTTTTCCCGCTACTTCGGCCACTCTACGTTTACGCAATGATTGGTGTCGTCATCACAGATCATCACAGATTGCTCTCCTATTGATCATATTTTCCCAGACATTTGAACTTTTTGCACTTGAGTAACACTGTTCCATTCGTATAAAATGTCCAGAATAGACGCGCAAACCAAACAAAAGCTTCAAAATTATTATGGAACCATCCACCAATGGTTTACTTAATTTCGGTGCGGTCATACCATCACAAGTGACGCCAAACGTTCTGGTCGCCCAATTGAGGTCACCACACCAGAAATGGCCGATTAAATCCACGGTATGATATTGGATGATCGGCTAGTGAAGGTGCGCGAACTTGAAGAGGCTACAGGCTTATCACATAGATCAGTCTTTTTAGTTTCACAAAAATATTTGGATATGGAAATGCTTTCCGCCAGATTGGTGCCGCGCTTGCTCACAATTGACAACAAACGCAATCATTTGATAACTTCAAAGGAGTGTTTGACGTCCACAGGGATCTCGGAATTCCGACAATCGAAACTGAAACTAGAAGCTTCCCGAGAACGCATAGAAACCGAATAATCGGACATGTCAACAATACAGTCCTACAAATTTTGGGTGAGAGCAATTTATTGCGCCGACTGCAAAGGACGAAACCTTTCGACTTGGCGAGATAATGATAAGCCGCGTCTAGATTGCGGAATATGCAGGATCCTTCAGTGGAAAGTAACCTGCCAAACGTTTTTATTTCGTGATAGAAAAATTGCTTGATAAGTTTATACTTAGTTGCGATATCTACCAAATTTATATCGAAGGGTGTTGTTTTTTTAGTCAGTAAGAATCTGACACTACTATGAACACGCGCTTGCTATTCTCATAGTGTCTATGGAAGATTTGTCACCTACCCTCGAAAAAAAAAAAAAAAATCACAATCCGAACGAGAGTTTGCGCGCCCCGTTTCGTAACCGTGAATGAAACATGGATTCATCACAATAAACCAGAAACGAAGGAACAGTCGAGATAGTGGACATCTCCTGGTGAATCAAAGCCGAAGAAAGCCAAGGTGCGTCTGTCGTCTAACAAGGTCGTGGCGACAGTTTTTTGGGATGCGCGCGGTGTCATTCACAACGATTACCTTAAAAAGGGTAAAAGGACCACCGGCGCCTCCAGCTGTTGGATCGATTCGTGGCATGGCGAAATCGCATCATCACCTCCTCGCGGTGCCCGCTGGATAGCTATCTGACAGTGAACTATCGACGAGCGTGTGCCAAGTCTGACGATATATGTTTAGTTAAGTACTCAGACCTGCATAAGCACATCTGGGTGAAATTTAGCGCGCATGTGTTTAACCGGACGAGGCTGACTTGACTGGCTGAAATATGCGTCTCAGAAGTCTAGCAAGAGCTCCTCAGAAGGAGGATGTGCGGCGGATGAATTCTCCCGATGGATTCAACGGTGACGTCTACAGGCCAGCGGATACCTTACGAGCGCCTCATAACTATCCGTATCAAGGCTTAATTTGCCGAAATAAGCCTAATATGTGCTCACGCCCCTCACGAGAAGATACACTAAATACTGTGAGGAAATTTGAAGCCGGGCGGCTACAATCAAAAGAGACCACCAGAGCCTTTGCCGATCGGGTTTCTCCTAATCTTAATCTAAGTCCCATGCAAATCCGGAAGACCAGTGGCAGCGTTGCCAACAAGCCATCAGAGATGCCGCCTCTGATGTACTGTGTACGGCCACCACAATGAAACTCCTGGTTTAATGAGGAATGCCGGCAAGCACATGCAGCAAAATAAGAGGCGTACAAAGCGGTGCTGCATAGAAGGACTAAAGCTGCTTACGAGCTCAACGTGCGCAGAAGAAAAGAGGAACATCGACTTCTCAGAAAGACGAATAAGGAGCATAAGAAGCGCTCGATCGAGGAGATTGAGAGACTTTATTGCAAGAATGATGTTCGAAAATTTTGCAAAAAGGTAAAAAGAACATGCCAGGATTACAGAAGCCTGCAGGGACGTAAATGGCAATATAGCAGTAGAAACGCAGTCGGTGCTGAGGATATACCATAGAAGGAACACTTCTGTAGACTGTTAAACGCCGATGATGACGAATATTCCGCTGTCAGGCAGAATGAGCCATTCAACAGTGACGATGACAGTCAAGATTCCCGGCAACCCGATCAGAATGAAGTGAGGATAGCGATATCTAAACTCAAATCCAATAAAGCTGCTGAAGCCGACGGCCTTGTCGCTGAACTTTTCAACGCAGGAGGAGATGAGTTGGTAACGAGTATGCACCAGCTCATCTGTAAAATCTGGTTGGACGAAAGTATGCCCGATGAATCGAACACCAGCATCGTTTCCCGATCCTGAAGAAAGGAGACCCTCTGAACTACAGAGGTGTGTACAAGTCTCCTCAACATCACATATAAGATCCCGTCTGCCGTATTATGTGACCGCTTAAAACCGACCGTCAACATCCTGATAGGTTTTATCAGTGCGGTTTCAGGCCGGGAAAGTCACCATTGAGCAGATATTCACACTACGGCAGATCTTGAAAAAACCCATAAATATAAAATCGATACGCACCACCTATTCATCGATTTCAAAGTTGCGCATGAGACGAGTTATGTAGAGCCATGTCTAGCCTTGCGCACGTCTGTCTGCGCTGAATGACGATGGAGAACTCTCGCTGCTCCATCAAAGTCGGTAAGAACATCACCGAACCCTTCGATGTCAAGAAAGGTATCAGACAAGGTGACGCGCTATCATGCGATTTCTTTAACATAGTGCTTGAGAGAATTGTACGAAATCCCATAAGCCAACACCGGAGGTACAATCTTTTACAAGTCTGTACAACTACTCGCGTGTGCCGATTGACATTAACATAATCGGAAGAACTCAGCGGGCCGTCAATGGGGCGGTTACGAGTATTGAGATCGAGGCAACAAAGATGGATTTAGCGGTCAATGAGAGCAAAACAAAATATATGCTGTCTACAAAAAAAAGGACACCCAGCATCGGCGTCTTGGACAGAACGCCACAATAGACGGATATGATTTTGAGGTAGTAAAGGATTTTGTCTACCTAGGCTCTATGGTGAATTCCGCAAATGACATCAGTAGGGAGATTACAGGAAGAACTACTCTAGCCAATCGTTGTTTCTATGGGCTAAGAATGCAATTGAGTAGCAAAGCCCTATCTCGAACTACTAAGGTAACTCTTTATAAGACTCTAATCATCCCAGTCCTGCTGTATGGCGCAGAGGCTTTGACAAAACCGGATGAGGATGCCCTTGGTTATTTCAAGAGAAAAGTTCTTCGAGCGACCTTTGGTCCCGTGAGTGGAGGAGAATGTACAATGCCGAACTATACGGCCTGTACAAGGACATCGACTTAGCTAGAAGAGTTCACATACAGCGACTAAGATGATTGGGGCATTTAGAGCGGATGGAGCCCAACGTTCCCGCTAAGAAAGTCTTCGAATCCACCCCGGATGGACAGCGCAGTAGAGGACGAACTCGCAGTAGGTGGCGCAAACAAGTGAAGGGGGACCTCAACCAACTTGGCGTGCGCAACTGGAGGCAGCTGGCTCGTAACCGTGCTGGCTGGAGAGGTTTGTTGGTTGAGGTCCAGGTCCACGCCGGACTGTAGGGCCATCGAAGTAAGTAAGTCTGACTTCAACACACAAAAACTACACATCAGACAACGAGGACGAGTATACGCTTTTTGTTGGCAAACTTTGACGTATATACAATACATACAGACTTCCCCTCGAATCCTTTTTCAAAGTCTGTCAACACAGTATGCAAATCCTTTAAGGAATCACGATGATCCTTGTACTTTGAATTGCGGTAAACCCGCACTGATCATCACATAGCCGTATTATTTATTCGTATTATTTTCCATGTGCTATGCATGCTCGTATATAGTGTATATGAACATAGGTCGCTAATACTCCGGTCCCAAGAGTATTCGAATTCGATGGCAGAGTAAATTTCTGATAATTCTTGTAGGATAGGGCCCAGACCTACGATTCAAAAGACAACCACACTGCATTGCCCATATGAACCCAACAATAATCCACTAAAATTTACCTGACCTCCCTTAAGTAGGTAATACAATATTTATCTTTAAGCCATTAGCGAACCACCGGATACCTCTCAAATAAATCAATGGCAACCGCTAATTGATGATCAATCGTCGAGGTTTATCTGACTTAAGCAACGATTTCACTGGCTTTGACATTTTGAGGTTAATGGATTGTCTTCACCCAGTGGTTAATCCCTATTTCAGCTCACTAACTATTCAAAATCATCCTCCATTCTCCCGCATTCCAGATAGTTCTCCAACAAAAAAGAGAAAGCGTTCAAATTATAGAACAAGAACTAAAAGTCGATTTTTTCCTGGTTTCGTTTCTATCAGCTCTTTCCACTAGTCTTGACAGAAGTCTCGTCATTTATGGGCTTGTTTGACGTTTATTTGGCTTTATGCAAATTAGTATTTATGTTAATTATGCTAAGCAATCAAAAACTAACAAGCAGATACTAGTTTTATCGTTTTTTCGTAATTCGCATGTGAAAAAGATTGTTTGTTGGCTTAAGTACGTCTTGAGGTAATTGCCGCCGCTGTCGCCATTCATGAAATAAACAAATGATTGTGTACTTTTATTTTTCAAATAAACTATCCACCATCAGTGGCAGCGGCTCAGGTTACAATCATAAATCAGATCGTAAAAATTTCGCTTAACAAAAGGCCGCAAACAGTAGTTTCGCGGATAGTTGTATCTTTAGATATAGTTGCTACTACTGCACACTAATGATGTGAGATAGTTGTGTAGGTATGGACAATTTTGTTCGCATTTTGGCCTCTAAGTAAGCAGAACTATCAAGGCAGAGAGAAAAGTGAATTTTCCTTAATACCAAGTACGTGTAGTTTATTTGGAGAAATATCTATACCTAGACCTACCGTTTGGGAAGGTAAAACAATGACAATGACTTAATGACTTTCACTTGAAGTCTGGGGAAAATGTTTGAATTATTTTATGACTTTACGAGTATAGTGAGTGCATCTACTCAAGCGTGGTGTTTTACTGCTTGAATTATATGAGTAACATTACGCTAATGACAGTCTGGTTAGTGATACTTGTAGAGATGGTAAAAGTAGTGTAATCCATGGTTAGCTGGGATGTTAAATTTGTTCCACATTGTGCTACATGTAGTTAAGTGCGCAAAAGTGCGCTGTTTTAGTGGCTTTCTTTCAACGGATCAAGTGGCAGTGTAACTGAGTTCATTTAATTTGCTACAGACCTTTGAATTACGAATCATAATCTATATGAGTTGAGGGAAATGCAAGAGAAACTTGTTCGGTGATAAATATAAGAGGAGTGTCTGACGTTGAGTGAATGGCAAATTCTGAAATGGACATTACTACATAAGAGTGCTCCACCTACAACTTAGCTTTATCAAACACATTGAGATCTCTTAGTTAGAATTGCTGAATAGTATTAGGGGTTCGAATACTCCTAATACCTTTGCGCATCATTCTACCCTCACGGTCCATCCAGACAATCAGGTTTTGATTGACTCAGTCACCCTACTTAGCTACATCAGACACATTGAGATCTCTCAGTCCACATCCAATCCGATATAATTTAAGGCTCCCATAAGTACACGGGACTCCCTTAAGTTGCGGACCTGCATTGCGATTGATCGGGAAACTACCGACTGCCCAAAACTTGGCTTGGGCCAGTAGCGCAACAATCAAGTTCGTGATGAAGTGCTTACTGTACCTCCTATTGGTGGTCCCCGGGCAACTATACGTATAAGCTCTTATACGTGTAGTCCAAAATTGTAAGTGCGGGTTGTCTAGGGTCTTGATTCTAGGCTAGGTAACGTGGGCCAGCAACCTGCGTTACCGAATATTGCCCGCTACAGAAACCGACACTATGCCTCGGATAAGGTATGATCACATGTTGACGACTATTGGCTATTCTACCCGGACAAAGATAGGTTTCTGGAATGTAAAGACGCTCCTCGACTCGAGAAGCGAAAGTCCTTACAATGCCAGATTCCTTCAATTGGAAAAATAATTCATGCGATATAAACTGGACATTTTGGGGGTAAGTGAAGTAAGATGGTTAGAAGCGGGCGAGTACCAGTCTCCAATGCGTAACACTGTACTTCTCTATTCTGGAAGACCATCCGGAAGTCCGTGGGAATATGGAGTCGGACTATTGCTAACAACAACAGCACGTATGGGCCTAATTTCCTGGCAGCCTCATGGTGATAGGATTTTGACGTCCAGATTCCGGACTAGAGTACGACGCGTCACCATCATACAGTGTTACGCCTCAACGAATAGTTCGTCTGAGGACGAGCTTCTACAATCTCTTAAGCGCCATCTTCAACACAACAACAAATGGAGACATTGTCATAGTGATGTGGGATTTGAATGCCAAGGTAGGCAACGACAACGAAGGGCTCAAACATGTAATCGGGAAGCATAGACTAGGGAACCACAATGACAACGGCGAAAGGTTTGTGGATTTCTGCAATGCCAACGGCCTTGTGATAGGTGCCACCATGTTTGAACACAAGACCTGCCACAAAGTCAGCTGGGTTTCCAATGACAGGAAAGCAACCTCCAATCAAATTAACGATTTTGCCATCAGCCGCCGCTTTAGAAGTAGTTTCCTGGGCGTCCAAAACAGGCGAGGGGCAGATGTGGGGATAGAACGTGATCACCATCTTATGATAGCTACTCTCCAACTACGCACTGCTGCAGTTAGAAGATCCCACGACAACACAAGAATGTCCAGGTTCAACATCGATAGACTTAGTGATCCCTCAGTGCGCCAACAATTAAGCGACCACTTTTCGCAAGGTGTGGAAGCAATCAGCAGCTCTATGCCCGCAACCATCCAAGATCATTGGTGTGCTGTGAAAAATGTTTTTACATCTGGTGCTGAAAGAATTGTCGGTCGATCGCAGGGAAGACATAGGGCGTGGCTTTCCGAGGATACCTGGAGACGGATTGACGAACGAAAACAGCTGAAAGCTCGCGTTGCAGCTACTCCAGCAGCAGGGAGAAGCGAGCTAGAGTTCCTATATCGCATAAAGATGAGAGAAGTTCAGCGCAGCGTGCGACGTGACAAGCGCAACTACATCAGCGCGCTGGCTACAGAAGCAGAAGAAGCTGCACGGAGGTGCGACAGCAGGACCGTCTACAGAATCACGAAAGAGCTGACAGGTGGTCGCAGCTCCAGCCAACACACAGTGAAAAGCCTAGACGGCTCCTTGTTCATTTCGGATGAGGACCAGCTCAAGAGATGGAAAGAGCATTTTGCTACAAAACCAAAAGAAAGAGCAAATCAAACTAAGTTGTCGAATACGCACCACGACTCCCGTTAAGGATGAGATCATTACCGCGATCAAGGCACTCAAAACCAATAAGGTGATATGACTTGACGGTATTCCAACAGAGCTCTTTCGAGCAGCGCCAACAACATCGGCTGAGCTTCTGCTTCCACTTATAGAGAGAGCTTGGGAAGCTGAGAACTTTCCTAACGAGTGGAAAAAGGGGATGATCGTCAAGCTTCCTAAGAAAGGAAATTCAATGGAGTGCGGAAACTGGAGGGTATCTACGTGCTGCCTGCTGCCTGCTAAGATAATATCTAAAATCATCCTGGAGTGAATCAAACAACATCTCGAAGATACACTCGATGCCGAACAACCAGGTTTCTGTTCTGGATCCTCCTGTGTCGAACACATCAACATCCTCGAACAGTGTGTTGAATATCGATCGCCACTCCACCTGTTGTTCATCGATTTTGAGAAGGCGTTCGATAGTGTCAACAGGGAGTTTATTTGGCGTGCCTTACGCAGGAGAGGTATTCCCGATAAAATAATTGCTATTATCAAAGCTACATATAAGGGCTTCAAATGTCACGTTCTGCACAGGGGAATGTTGTCTGAGGAATTTGAGATCCAAAGTGGGGTAAGACAAGGCTCTATCCTTTCACCAATACTATTCTTATTGGTGATTAGCGATGTGCTTTGTGCAGCTTTGTCAACAGGAAACGGAGAAATTCGATGGACTCTCACATTCCAACTGAAACATCTTGACTACGCTGACGATGTAAGCTTACTCTTCCACAGAATTATGGACCTCCACCAAATGACAGCAGATGTGGAGAGAGAGGCAGGCGTCGTCGGGCTGAAAATGAATACGGCAAAAACTAAATTTATCGGCCTTGGAACAAACTCATCAGTTTGAGAACCAAGATAAGACTGTTCCACTCCAACGTTGAATCCGTGCTGTTATATGGTTGCAGCACGTGGAAGGTGACCACTACTATCACCAGAAAGCTGCAAACGTTCGTTAATAGGTGCCTGCGCAATATCTTAAGGATTTTCTGGCCCAATCGTATCTCTAACGAACACCTTTACGAGAGAATGGTTCAGGAACCAATAGGCACAACCATGCAACGGCGGAAGTTGAAGTGGATTGGTCACACATTCCGTAAGGGTGACAGTTCCATAGCGAACCATGCTATGCAATGGAATCCTTTAACTCAGGATGGCAGAAGACCTGGCGGTCCAAGGAGAACATGGCGCAGAACAGACGAGAAGGAGGCACGGCAGTTAGGGAAAAGTTGGGGAGAACTCAGACACTTTGCCAGAAACCGTACACGATGGCGCGTAGGCGTAGTAGAGGCCCTAGGACCCACAAGGGGATAGGGGACATAATGTAAATGTAAGTACTCGGTGACCTGCGGCTCTTAAACATGTGCTATCAAAATGGACCTAACATTGGTCTAAGTGTGTCCTGACTCTGCGACGAAAGCACCTCAGCTAACGTAATCTAAGAGTGTATGTTTGTAATGAGAGCTACGAATTCTTCTTTATGCATGCATGGTACGATTTTCTCGCTAAAGGCATGGCCGCTTGTTGGCTTGGGTAAATAAGCTACGCAATCTCGAAGGTTCCTTAGTTCCCATTGTTTTCCATCCAAAAGCAGTTGGGACGATATCGCCCAAAGGAACTTCTGGGAAAATACAACCGGAAAAGAAGCGGAACCTGCCTAAAAGTGAGCAAGAATCGACTTCGCATCTTGACGGGCATGTTAACGGGTTACTGCAGACTGGAGGAGCACCTAAGGAAACTGGGAATAGAGAGAGGCGGACACTGCAGATTCTGCAGGAACTTTGCAGAAACACTAGCACACCTTATTATCGAATGCGATGCACTGATCCACAAAAGAGAAATCACCTAGGTGCCTATATCAGAAATGGATTTACGTATACCTTCGCTGGATCCACTCAGGATATTACGGTTCTTAGTAGCAGCTGGACTGGAGGAAGTGCTCTAAACCGAATATACCATCGACTGGAGTTCTAGTATGGGGGACACAATAGATCTGTTATACGTCGCAGAAACTTGCACCTCACTACATTCGAATTTATCTATCTAACGGTCAAGTCTGTCTGACTTATATTATAAAAACCAATTATGGCCTGGCTATATAGCTGGATATATCGATCAAGGTATTGTACAACGAGCAGCCTTTATTGCCATCACGGGTACTCCGCGCACTAAGCCCACGGCTGCATTCGAGATGTTTCTGTGTCTTTTACCATTACACCTACAAATACAATTAAAAGCGTAAAATAGTGCGCTTCGACTCACTTACGTAGGGTTCTTTAAGACCTGCAGAGGGAAGCATAGTTCCATTCTTTGGGAATCATTTCCCGATATCCCTGACAAATCAGACCAAATCCTTGGTACCTTAGACTTCAAGACACCATACTAAGTAATGTATCCTGTTAGGGAGGATTGGCAAAGGTAGCCAGCCTCTTTCCAAAATGAAATTGCAATTTACACAGACAGTTCCAAAACCAAAGAATCGGGTCAAGTATGTATATACTCGAGAGATATAAACCTATCAATGGCTCTGAGACTTCCAGACCCATGCAATGCGTTTCAAGCAGAAGTTCTAGTTGTACTTAAAGAAGCGGAATTACTTGAGATGGGATCAATATACGACAAGGATATCGCCATCTGCACCAACAGTTAGGCTGCGCTGAAGGCGCTAGAGTCATACGTCAGAAAATCTGAAATCGTTAGGAATTGGCCTATGTAGACAAAATCCTTTACTACCTCAAAATTGTATCTGTCTATTGTGGCGTTCTGTCCAAGACGCCGATGTTGGGTGTCCTTTTTTGTAGACACCATATATCTTGTTTTGCTTTGCTGACTCGATCTCAATACTGGCAAATGTCCCATTGACGGCCCGCTGAGTTCTTCCGATTATGTCAATGTCATCGGCGTAAGCGAGTAGTTGTACAGACTTGTAAAAGATTATATCTTCGGTGTTGGCTTGTGAGTTTACACAATTCTACTCAAGTACTATGTCAAAGAGATCGCATGATAACGCGTTATCTTGTCTAAAACCCTTTTTGACATCAAATGTCTCGGTGAGGTCATTACCGACCTTGATGGAGCAGCGAGCGTTCTCCATCGTCAGCCTGCACAGACGGACGAGTTTGGCAGGGATGTCAAAACTAGACATGGCTCCATAAAGCTCCTCTCTATAGATGCTGTCATAGGCGGCATTGAAATCGATAAAGAGATGGTGAGTATCGATTTGGAATTCTTGGGTTTTCTCCAGGATCTGCCGAAGTGTGAAGATTTGATCGATGGTGGACTTTCCTGGCCTGAAACCGAACTGAAATTGAAATTGGATGTGACGAAGTTTTCTTTGAAAACTGTTTGAATGAAAAAAGAGTTGTCCGTCAATATTTGATCCCCTTCAATTAATTATCAACTTCCTGATAAGTATTTTCTCCAATTTCAACCCCAAGACGTCGCTAGATCATTGAAAATGATGTCTCCCAATACCTTACATACACGACCTTGCTTGTAAATATTGACTTACTTGAACATGGGTGTGTCAACACTGAATTCTAAAAGCATGACACCCTCCGTTCCACTTCAGTGAAATTCTGATGAGAAATGATTCAAGTTGTGATCTTGAAATGGAAATGTCCCACAAAATGAACAATTTTGGAAACTATTTCCCAACTCCCCTACATAAGACTCACCGTTACTTTAACGACATTTCAAAATAAAAAGAAACCATGACGTGACTTGCAATAAATAAGATACTAGCCATCGCAGACTGCCTGAGAACCTTTCCGTTTCGAATGCTTCTTAATCTCGAAATCACTGAATAGAACTGTCCCAACCCATGGTAGAGAATTAGATCACACCGAGGCAACGATGTGAAAGGCTTATCAAGTCTGTATTAGAAGTTAATTAGTTGAAAATTAGTTGTCGCCGTCAACTCGAATTAGGGAATATAAGATTATTAAATACGTAAAGATTTTGAAGGCGATTACGTGTTCCTCTTCCGGATTATGTGCATCAGACAACCGTTGCCGACCTGTGAATTGGTCGGCATTTTTTGTGCACCATTCAAGCACACCTGCAGTGTGCATCATTCTCCATCCGATCAGGGTTGAAGGACGGCAAAGAAGATTACGCAACACAGACAGGTAGCCTTCGCCGATGGAAATTTTCTCATGCAAGCGTGTGCTAACAGATACAAATTGGAAACGAAATGGAGAAGGAGAATGGTATTTGTTAAATTTATCATTAACCTCGGTCGGCATTTTCCAAGAAACGTGGAAGTTTATGGTTTGATATGTGTGTATTGAGTTTGAGGACCGCTGTTGAGGGAATGTTCTATTTATGGCTTTTGAGGTAAATGGACATTTATCAGAGGTTTCTTGAATGGTATGTCCCCTCATTTCCATGAATACTTTGATAATGAATATAAATTCGAATGTGTCTACTATCGGACTGATAGTCCGATGATGATATTGTTATTCGAGTTACAGGTTGTAGTGGATGCTATTTAATCAATATGGCTACATATTTACGTGACTAGCTAGCCTAGCCTTTAGCACCATAGCAAAGAAGTACTTTACACTGCTGCAACTTCTTCTTTTATACATAGGACAAGTAAGACCGGGGCTTGAGTACTGCTCTCAGGTTTGGAGCTCTGCCCCAAAACGCTATATAAATCTACAGCATCCAGAGGCGAGCAGTTCGCTTAATAGAAGATCAAGCACTTTCGTCCAACCTTCAATCGTTGGTTCATGTAAGGCAGATGGGAGATTTATACCTGTAGTACAGATAGTACTCGACATTTCAACGTCCTACCAGACAGGCATCATTCTGTCAAGATTCCATTTTTTTACAGGGCAAGCAATCTTTGAAATTGGAACTCACTCCCAGGTGTAATATTTCCAGGACACTATAATCTGCAACAATTTAAGCGCACAAGAAACAGACATCTACAGGTATCTCGGGGCGCTGGCTCAGTGTTATAGGTTCGCCTTTCCCGAGAGAAGTTTAAAAAAAAAGAAAACTACCTCGGAATTAACCAGCCTTATCTATGTATTGCGAACCTCTGTATAGACAGACATTTTGTCCACTCGTGGGATTCCATTATCAAGCCAAACAAAAAAGAATAAAATTCAAAGTCCGGTCTTCTTAACCTACTGGCCAGATGTACTACCTTAGTACCGTGAGCGCCGCGCAGCCTCAAGACTTCTTGAGCGCTATGGCAATGCTTCGCAGGACAAGCTTTCGACGCAAAAAACAAAAAGCACTTACCTGGGCAACAAATATTATCTCAGAGATCCCCACTGATCGCTCTGACAAGGATTAAACGTCCAAACGCCAAAGATCGGTGGAGGAGTCCTCTACGGAACCAAAAAGAGTAAAAGTGAACTGCACGAGTTCCTTTCGTCGTAAGACCGAGCAAACGAAGACCTTCAGCGAAGTGCTCAAGGGAAGTCTGGTGCTGGCGGTCAAAGACAACAATGACACTGATGCCATCAGACACGGATGATGCCAACATTACTGTAATGGAGGCATCTGAACGTGATAACGATGGGTCTGTCATTCATTCAAATTAACCTCAGGGACCCCATTACGGCCCCGGCCGGCCTTCTTTTCGGCTAAACAAAATCGGGGAAGAAATTGTTTTGGTCCAAGAAGCTTGAATCGTTAATAACCTGGTGCGTGTGCTCAACTCTTCCTACAAACTAGATAAGCCGGGGTTTGCATTCTTGCGAAGAGCACACTAAGTATATTCTTACTCTCTACTTACAGCGATCGTGCTACGGCACTAGACAGACCTGGCCTAAGCTAGGTCAAAAACGCTCCCATTGCTTTATTAGATAGAAAAGAGGGCTCATTACAACAATAGTAGTGTCCTTACGGGGCACTGCATCCTTGGAAGGCGTGGCATCAGGCTAAGCCTCCTCTTAAATGACTTTTGTAGAAGTTGTATGGACGAGGAATAGAAGGAAACCATACTACACATCGTTTGTACATACCAGGCTTTCTCCGCTCGCAGAACATTGCACAAGTCGGTAAGGAATTTCCAATGTTGGCCAGGACATTAGAATAGAGATGGTGGCGGAGGAGCCCTTAAAGGGCCAACGGCAGCGCTCTTCGGATCTGTACGTGGAATGTTCTGTCCCTTAACAGACCACGTGCAGCCGAACAAATAGCAGAGGCCCTAGACCGCTATAAAGCAGATATTACTGCCATACAGGAAGTGCGATGGGATGGGCCGGGCACAAAGAGAATGAAAAACTGTGACATCTACTACGGTGATTGCTACAGAGGCAACAGGCAATGCTTATTCGGATGCGGATTTGTCATACGCTGCAGACTTAGGCGAGAAGTCTTAAGCTTCCGACACGTTAGCGAGCATATTATGACGATCCAGATCAAGGCTAAATTCGCTAACATAAGCCTAATATGTGTTCATGCCCCCACGGACGAAAAGGACCCTACTACCAAAGAGTGTTTCTACGAGCTCCTCGACAAAACATACGAGAAATGTCCTAAATACGACGTTAAAATCGTATTGGGCGATTTTAACGCCAAAATAGGAAAGGAGGACGTCTTTGGTAAGGCAGTCGGTAAGCATAGCCTACACGACACCACGTCTGATAACGGACTAAGGCTAATTGATTTCGCTGTGGAGCGAAACGTCACCATAGCAAGTACATGGTTTCCTCATCTCGATATTCATAAGCAGACATGGCGGTCCAATGATCATGTAACGACCAACCAAACTGATCATATTGCGATCGACGCAAGGCATGCCTCCAGTATTCTGGATATCCGGACCTTTCGAGCGGCCAATATAGACTCGGATCAAGCCAAGGTACGAATGTGGATATCCCAATCTGAGCAACAAAGAAGAATCACTGTGAGAAAATTTAACGTCGAAAAGCTACAATCGCAAAAGACCGCCAGACTCTTCGCTGAACGCGAATCCCGAAATCTCTCAATCACCCCTATGCCGCCAGCATCAAGTGCCGAAGACCAGTGGCAACGCTGCCAATATGCCATCAGAAACGCCGTGACTGATGTGCTGGGACTCGCTCGCCCACCACCGCGAAACCCTTGGTTTGACGAAGAATGCCGGCGAGTGCATGCAGCAAAACAAGAGGCATACAAAGCGGCGCTGCAAAGGAAAACGAGAGCTGTTCATGAACTCTACGAGCAAAAGAGACGGGAAGAACATCGGCTTCTCCAAAAGAAGAAGAAAGAGCATGAGAAGCGCGCGATTGAGAATATCGAGAATTTATACTCCAGGAACAATGTACGGAAGTTTTACCAAAAGTTAAAAAGAACGTGTCAGAGAAGCAATACCCATACTGAAACCTGTAGAGATGAAAATAGAAACCTCGTAGTAGAATCACAGTCGGTGCTGAGAATATGGAAAAACTACTTCTGCAGACTGTATAACGGCGACGAACACCAACATCCCGCTGTCAGCCAGAATGAACCATTCAATATAGACGATGATAGTCAAAATTTTCGTCCACCTGACCAAAACGAAGTGAGGGTAGCAATATGCAAGTTAAACTCCAACAAGGCTGCTGGACCTGACGGCTTACCGGCCGAACTTTTCAAGGCAGCTGGGGATGAATTGGTAGAGTGCAATACACTCCAACTTGTACACCAACTTTGCCAGATTTACAAGAAAGGAGACCCCCTCAACTGCGCCAATTATAAAGGCATCAGTCTCCTCAACATCGCATACAAGATCGTTTCTGCGATATTGTGTGAATGGCTGAAACCTTTTATCAACAGCCCGATTGGTCGCTATCAGTGCGGTTTCAGGCCAGGAAAGTCCACCATCGATCAAATCTTCACACTTCGGCAGATCCTGGAGAAAACCCAAGAATTCCAAATCGATACTCACCATCTCTTTATCGATTTCAATGCCGCCTATGACAGCATCCATAGAGAAGAGCTTTATAGAGCCATGTCTAGTTTTGACATCCCTGCCAAACTTGTCCGTCTGTGCAGGCTGACGATGGAGAACGCTCGCTGCTCCATCAAGGTCGGTAACGACCTCACCGAGACCTTTGATGTCAAAAAAGGTTTTAGACAAGGTGACGCGCTGTCATGTGACTTCTTTAATATTGTACTTGAACGGATTGTGTCAACACCAGATGCACAATCTAATACAAGTCTGTACAACTGCTTGCATACGCCGACGATATAGACATTATCGGAAGAACTCAGCGGGCCGTCACCGGTGCGATTGCAAGCATTAAGGCGGAAGCGGCCGAAATGGGTTTAGCGATAAACGAGGGCCAAACCAAGAATATGCTGTCAACAAGAAGGGAAAGCTAACACCGACGAATTCAATGGTAGTAAGTGACTTTGTCTACCTTGGCTCTGCTATAAACTTTTAAAACAAGATCAGCGCAGAAATCAAGCGAAGAATAACTCTTGCCAATCGCTGTTTTTTAGGGCTTATAAGTTAATTCAGCCGTGAAGCCCTATCTCGAACAACTAAGGAGACTCTGTACAAGATCTTGATCATTCCAGTCCTGCTTTACGGCGCTGAAACATGGACTTTATTAAAAGAGGATGAAGATAGAAAAATTCTTCGTAAGATTTTCGGTCCCGTTTGCGTTGACGGGTTTTGGAGAAGAAGATTCAATCACGAACTATACGAGCTGTACAACGACATCGAGCTAGTGGCCAACTTGGAGTGTGCAACTGGAGCAAATTAGCTAAAGACCGAGCTAGATGGAGAGGCTTGTTGGTTGAGGCCCAGATTCACCCCGAACTATAGCGCCACCTAAGTAAGTAAGTAAGAAGATTGCACTTATGAGGCCACTTCTATGACAGTTTAGGCGAATCGGCTTACACCATCATCGGTAGCCTACAGCGCTTTATAACAAGCTTCAACTGGTTCTAAGGGTGGCTCTTCTTGGGGATCATAGATCCACGTGGTACTACAATGGACATTCCATGGTATAAGCGTGTCTGCATCTAATGTAACCTGCCACGCTAACCCAACCTAACCTAGATTGGATCTGGTATCGTTGAGGACCGCAGTATCTTGAGCCTTAACTTCACTGTTGTAGGACAGTGGCAGATGAAGTGTTATATGTCTTCTTTTTCCTCCAAACAGTTGGCACAGATTGTCGTTTCTACCTTTTCGAGTCTGAGAGAATGCTTGTTGAGTTGATGTGCCCGGTCATTAGCACCACCATCAATCCTGCCATCAATCCTGTCATCAATCGAGCGGTTATTTCCCTCTTTTATTTAAGAACTGGAACTGTACGACTTTCTAACAAACAACAAAGGCTTTATATATGAAAACGCAATCTAAGGACGATCAGCTAACCCTAAGCCATATATGATAGCAAAAGCCCTGCCCGGCCTTACCCTAAAAGCACATCAGATAGCCCACCCGGACACTCGATTTGGGGCAGTAATTCTGAAAACATTAAAACATACTAATCGCAAAAATTATCACGTACGGTTGGTGATATGAAAAGCACTAGAGACTGAAGGAATACGCCTTGAACTCTCACTTAGTCGAAGGTTCACCTGAGTTGTACTGCGAAACGAGATCTTTTTTTTTTTTTTTTGGTTAACGACCACGTACTCCAGTAGCACATAACATATCATACTGGAACCGAGAGTTCCATGTAAAAAATATTAATAAGTACAGAAGGCTATGAATTGCATCAAAATCTTTACTTAGGAGCAACTCATCGACTTTTTAAAGTGATGGATTCCAACGAATCCATCTCCAGATGAGATAGCAAATGGAACTCCTTCCTTGATACCCTGTGGTAAGGTTAGGTTTGAAGCTGTCTGGCCACACAAGAGCTCAAATACGCTATTCTGACACCTCAAGCATATAGGGATTTCCCGTAGAATCAACCAGTGCTCGTATAAAGCGCTTAAAGTACCTGAAATCCGTGTTCCAGGTCACCAAGGAGGTGGTTGTGAGATGCGTCCTTCCTCTATGTTTACATACATACATATTTGGCACAACGGCCCATTGAGGACCTAGGCCTAGCTTCTCACAACCACTCGTGTTATGTGTTTTATATATTATTCGCACGAAGGAAGGGACCTACAGCTTTGTGCCGTACCCGAAGGGCAATTTTTATTTTGTTTTTGAGAAGCGATTTCGTGACAACAATACTCTCTGATGTTCGTTAAACGTTCGCGAGAGCTGGGACCGTGAAACCTCACGCGCATTGGCCCGATACACCACTGCGCCACGGTGCCCACTTTCTTCTATGTTTAAAAATACATAATTGCTTTCTTCAAGCTGAAATTCAAAGCATCACTAATGCAGATTGAAGTGGAAAGTGTTGCTGAGAGGCGATTGTTAATGTATAGGTACATCATTTAAAGTGGTTGAATCCCTATCAGTGTACCTTAGATTAGAACACTCAATACCATTAGTCATTTGCTTTAAGAACCTCCTTCAACTTCAACTTCAACGATGGCCCTGTAATCTTGCTCACAAACGAAACTGACATATCTTCAATTAATATCCGACTTTCTTTAATCGAGTATGTATCCCGCCCGCTCATAAGACAACAACACGCGACAATCAAAAATTGAACCTCATTATTCCAACTAAAGTGCCTAACGAGACACGAGCAAGAAAATATCTGACCAACTTCTTCAACTCCTTCTGCATTTAACTGCTCAACCGCAACCCCAACCGCTCAGAGCCAAGACCGATGAAAGGAAATAGTAGCATTCAGTCAGACAATACACGCAATCGCCACAGCTATGTAACAACAAGTAAAAGATACTTTGTGAAAACCAGGTAGCCGGTCGTAGATACATCAAGTCAGGCACGAAGCCAAGTCATAAAGCCGCCGCCGACAATACCACGTCAAATGAATCAACCAAACTATGATTGTGTATCTTCCAAGAAAACAAATACAACACATCAAACTACTCGTATCTATGTATAATAATTGCAAACCACTCACCTTCTCTTATAAGAAAATAAATGATTTAATTATTTTAATCCAATTTTCTGCCGAATGACAAAGATGGTATCCCAATCCAAACGTTTTTGGCAAGTTTACTTCTATTTGGAGCACTAATTGATTTCTTTGATACACTTCTAGCACTTTATTTGTGAAAGCACATATTTTCCTTAAGACCTAAGCAAACTAGCACTTTTATCTGATTTTGCACAGAATGAATTTATTTTTATATATTTTTTTAATTTGAAATATGATCTTGCACTCTCATTAATGACGAACAGGGCATAAGCCCATTCACACTTTTCGCGCGTCTACAGATACAATTAGCACTTGGGAGAGATGTAATTATTTGTAATGTGTCGCGGCACTATCCGAAAACTTATGCTAGAGGCAAGAATGACAAAAAAGATAGAAAAATTTGAAAAATTTATTTTAGGCACACATTAGCGCGCGTTCTATTCGCCGTAGTTCAACCTGCGCATATGAAAACCGCTCAATTCGAACTGTTTACCTGTGTAACGATCGTGATGTAGCTAACCCCAGCTTGAACGAAAAATATACTACAAAAGGTTTCACCAACTCAATGAAAAGATACATGTTTTGTGCTACTACTCTATAGAGATACTCTCTCCACAGATACAGGCAAAGGTTTGGAGAATGAGACAAAACAACTGCACCGAGGCTTGGAAAATGTATCTGGTTTTGGTTGGGGGATCGATTGGTAGTTGAAATAGTGTTGCCACTCTTGTTGGTTAATTTTTTTTTATTTTTTTTCCTTTTTTATAATTTGCGCGCACTCAAATTGGAATTGAATACGCTTAACATGTTTTTACATAGTGCGGGCGTTGGAAAGGATAGATAGAGTGAGAGAGTGAGTTGTTTATGCTTCAGATATAATAGATTCATCAAATAGAAAATCGACAAGAAAGGAGACCCCCCTCAACTGCGCCAATCATAGGGACATCAGTCTCCTCAACCTCGCATACAAGATCTTTTCTGCGATATTTTGGATGACGATGAAGAACGCTCGCTGCTCCATCAAGGTTGGTAGCACCCTCACCGAGACCTTCGATGTCAAAAAAATGTTTTAGACAAGTTGACGTGCTTGAACGGTTGCACGGAACTGATAAGCCAACACCACAGGCAAAATCTATCACAAGTCCGTACAACTGCTTGCATACGCCGACGATATTGACATTTACTTACTTACTTAATTACTTACTTAGGTGGCGCTTCTGTTCGGGGTAAACCTGGGCAGAAGACCTGGCGGTCCGAGGAGAACATGGCGCAGAACAGTCCAAAAAGAGGCACGGCAGTTAGGGAAAAGTTGGGGAGAACTCAGACACATTGCCAGAAACCGTACACGATGGCGCGTAAGCGTAGTAGAGGCCCTAGGACCCACAAGGGGATACAGGACATAAAGAAAAGAAAAAGAACCTGGGCCTCAAACAACAAGCCTCTCCATTTAGCTCGGCCTTTAGATATTTGCCTCCAGTTGCGCACTCCAAGTTGGTCGAGGTCCCCTTAAACTTGTGCGCGCCACCTACGGCGATGATTCTCTCTACTGCGTCGTCCCTCGGGGTTAGATTCGAAGACTCTGCGGGCCGGAGCGTTGGTGTCCATTCGCTCTACATGTCTTGGCCATCTCAGATGTCCAATACGCAGTTTTTTGACTAGCTCGATGTCGCTGTATAGCTCGTATAGTTCGTGATTGAATCTTCTCCTCCAAAACCCGTCAACGCAAACGGGACCGAAAATCTTACGAAGAATTTTTCTATCTTCATCCTCTTTTAATAAAGTCCATGTTTCAGCGCCGTAAAGCAGGACTGGGATGATCAGCGAGCGTTCTCCATCGTCAGCCTGCACAGAGGGACAAGTTTGGCAGGGATGTCAAAACTAGACATGGCTCTATAAAGCTCTTCTCTATGGATGCTTTCATAGGCGGCATTGAAATCGATAAAGAGATGGTGAGTATCGAGTTTGAATTCTTGGGTTTTCTCCAGAATCTGCCGAAGTGTGAAGATTTGATCGATGGTGGACTTTCCTGGTCTGAAACCGCACTGATAGGATCCAATCAGGCTGTTGATAAAAGGTTTCAGCCGTTCACACAATATCGCAGAAAAGATCTTGTATGCGATGTTGAGGAGACTGATGCCTCTATAATTGGCGCAGTTGAGGGGGTCTCCTTTCTTTTGGATAGGGCAAACGATGCTGAGGTTCCACTCATCACGCATGCACTCGTCTGACAAAATCTTAGAAATGAGTTGGTGTATGTACTCTAACAATTCATCACCAGCTGCCTTGAAAAGTTCGGCCGGTAAGCCGTCAAGTCCAGCAGCCTTGTTCGATTTTAGCTTGGATATTGCTATCCTCACTTCGTTTTGGTCAGGTGGACCGAAATTTTGACTATCATCGTCTATGTTGAATGGTTCATTCTGGCTGACAGCGGGATGTTGGTCTTCGTCGCCGTTATACAGTCTGCAGAAGTATTTTTTCCATATTCTCAGCACCGACTGTGATTCTACTACGAGGTTTCCATTTTCATCTCTACAGGTTTCTGTACGGGTATTACTTCTCTGACACGTCCTTTTTACGTTTAAGAAAAACTTCCGTACATTGTTCCTGGAGTATAAACTCTCGATATTCTCAAACGCGCTCTCATGCTCTTTCGTCTTCTTTTGGAGAAGCCGATGTTCTTCCCGTCTCTTTTGCTCGTAGAGCTCACGAGCAGCTCTCGTCTTCCTTTGCAGCGCCGCTTTATATTCCTCTTGTTTTGCTGCATGCACTCGCCGGCATTCTTCGTCAAACCAGTGGTTTCGCGGTGGTGGGCGAGCGAGACCCAGCACATCAGTCGCGGCGTTTCTGATGGCATGTTGGCAGCGTTGCCACTGGTCTTCGGTACTTGATGCTGGTGGCAAAGGGGTGATTGAGAGATTTCGGGATACACGTTCAGCGAAGAGTCTGGCGGTCTCTTGCGATTGTAGCTTTTCGACGTTGAATTTTCTCACAATAATTCTTCTTTGTTGCTCAGATTGGGATATCCGCATTCGTACCTTGGTTACAACAAGGTAATGATCCGAGCCTATGTTGGCCGCTCGAAAGTCCGGACATCCAGAATACTGGAGGCATGCCTTGCGTCGATCGCAATATGATCAATTTGGTTGATCGTTACACGATCATTGGACCGCCATGTCTGCTTATGAATATCGAGATGAGGAAACCATGTGGTTGCTATGGTGACGTTTCGCTCCACAGCGAAATGAATTAGCCTTAGTCCGTTATCATACGTGGTGTCGTGTAGGCTATGCTTACCGACTGCCCTACCAAAGACGTCCTCCTTTCCTATTTTGGCGTTAAAATCGCCCAATACGATTTTAACGTCGTATTTAGGACATTGCTCGTATGTTTTGTCGAGGAGCTCGTAGAAACACTCTTTGGTGGCAGGGTCCTTTTCTTCCGTGGGGGCATGAACACATATTAGGCTTATGTTAGCGAATTTAGCCTTGATCCGGATAGTCATAATACGCTCGCTCACGAGTCGGAAACTTAAGACGTCTTGCCTAAGTCTGCCGCGTATGACAAATCCGCATCCGAATAAGCATTGCCTGTTGCCTCTGTAGCAATCACAGTAGTAGATGTCAGTTTTTCATCCTCTCTTTGCCCGGCCCATCGCATCGCACTTCCTGGATGGTGTTCATATCTGCTTAATAGCAGTCTAGGGTCTCTGCTAGTTGTTCGGCTGCACGTGGTCTGTAAAGGGGCAGAACATTCCACATACAGATCCGAAGGTCGTTGTCCTTATTTCGTTTGCTGGGGTCGTCATTAGTTGAGTCATCCTTATCCGAGGCTTTTGGTTGTTTCGGAACAATAGATTTTTTACTTTTTTTTTGGTAGCGAAGTTAACCCGAAGGCACAACCCCCAACCTGGAGGGCCAGTTCCTTAATTATTCTCCTGGACGAGGGGCTGGGTACACCGGTGCCAGTAGTCCACTAGGGAGTATGAGCGCTGCCATTAGCCCATTAAAGGTTCCTCCGCCACCACCTCTATTCCAATGTCCTGACCAACATTGGAAATTTCTTACCGACCTGTGATCCGAATACGTCGAAGCAGCTCGCGCAAGGTATTCACTAAGTTCAACCTAACTGAAACTATAGACGCCACCGTTGACTCCGTCTAGGGAATTCTTTCTCTATCAGTGTCCTGCTTTTGCAAGAACAAGACTGCGCATCCTGCGTGTTGATATCCTGAGTATGAGTTCAATCCAATCTCATACCCTGATCGAAATTTGACGCATCATTAAGATTATGCAGAAATTTGACTAGACTAGGTTTGGACCGCTTTGTGTCTGAATGTCGTTTGCTTAGTTTGTACAATAAAGATATCATCAAACGCTTTATGGGGTAGTGGACAGGGACTTTAAACGTATTTGTTATGTAAAGAAGAAACGTTGGTATGGTAAACTTTTCAAGGTCCTCAGCAGAGTTTTGGAAGGCTCTACGATATATGTATAAGCGGGCAGAGAAACGTGATTGCCTCTTCTTTGCAAGCACCACTACTTCAGGGTTACTTTAGCTAACATCTGGACCAAATGCAGATCTCACCCTCGTTCCACTACAAAAATGCAAATATTTGGCGCAACAGCTCTTTAAAGTGCCAGGGCCTAGCTTCTCGCAACCACTCCTTTTGTGTGCGTTAATGCCGAATCCGAACGGCGATTTGAGAAGCTTTTTCGTGACAACAATACTCTTGGATGTTTGTCAGACGCTCGCGAGAGGTGGGACCGTGAAAAAACTTTTTGGTATTTTCTGGGATTCGAACTTGGAACCTCATGCGTAGTGATCCGACACACTAACCACTTACGCCACGGTGCCCACTACGTAGCCTCTCTATTTTCGATTAGTACCTGGGTAGCAAGTTTACTCCAGAAGATGTGCAAAATGTCATCAAAAATGACAAAACTAGGATACCCCCTGGCGATAGCCGCATTCTTTTTGAACAAGTCTAATCGTCTTGAGATAGGGTGACTGCTTGGCAAATTCTTCTTTCTTTATCTTCGAGACCAACTCTGCTGACTAGTTCAACTGCATAGCCAAGGTACTACTATCCGCAGTCTTGGATGTCGCCAGGGTCGGATCGTTTGTTACACTCTGCAACAATGTGATGGATAGTCTGTCGTTGGGCTTTGCAATCGCTGGTAGGAGATTCAGCAATTCCCCAGCGGAACAGCGAGTCTGCGCATATTCTGTTGTTGGTTCGGATCCTGTTGAGCGTCGATCGGAGGTTGCGCGATAAGTCAAACACAAAGGGTCGACATAATGGGTTGGTGATGGTGACATAATCAGCTTGCATTGATGCTGTCCAATCTGCTGACCAGATAGAGTTCAGATTGAAATCATCACGTTCAAGCTCTTCAGCAATTTGGTAGTGGTGTCGGGACTTTAGCGTCTGCTACCGTGACAGGAGCATGGCAATGTTATGATGGATGGGCAGTTCGGTGTTTGCCAACACTTTTGTGTGTTTCCTCAATGGCGTGCTTAAACGGCACAGATGAGGTGCGGCAATGCACAGTAAGGGAAGCCATCGTGTTGGCGTGGATCTTATGGTCCCGGATATAAGTCTCATGATGTTGTTGTGTTGAGTGTCCACCTTGCGTAGATGTGCATTATTCAGCCAGGCTAGGGCGCTGTATTCCACTGTGGAGTACATGAGAGTAAGTGCGGCAGTTTGAAGCGTGATCCACCTGACCCCCATGTTGATCCAGTGAGTTGGATGATGTTGTTGCGAGTTTTGAGTTTTCCAGCAATATTTGTTAGGTGTTGTTCATATGTAAGGGATCTGTCTAGGGTTACGCCTAGGTACTTCGGGTTTCGGTTGTTAAACTGCACTTTCAGTCTATAATTTTCTAGTTTGCTGTAAGGTGGAAGCAGCAAACTTCTGTTTTACCATACAGATGCTTGGGCACAGTCTCCATTGTCTAAAATATATATCGAGTTCCTCAAGGTCTAGGGTTAGAGTTCCTTCTCTGTTCGCTATGTCCTTATCCTGAGTGGCGATTGCTGGTCACCTGTATATCCAAATTTCCTCGATGCGGGCGTAGGTATGTCGCTGATGTAAAGGTTAAAGACAAGGGAGTGAGTACGGAACCCTAGGGCAAGCCGTTGTTGATCTTTCTTATTTTGCTTTTGTCATCATTGATGAAGACTTGGAATAGGCGGCTTGGAAGTAGGTGCTTGATAAGGCGCGAAATCCTCAGGCAAGGGATTACTTTCAGATACAGATACAGATATTTGGCGCAACTGCTCTTTAAAGTGCCAGGGCCTAGCTTCTCGCAACCATTCATGTTGTGTGCGTTATATTTTTCACACGAATGGAAGGGACCTACAGTTTAATGCCGACTCCGAACGGCGATTTGAGAAGCTTTTTCGTGACAACAATACTCTCGGATGTTTGTCAGATGCTCGCGAGAGATGGGATCGTGAATAAACTTTTTGGTGTTTTCTGGGATTCGAGCTTGGAACCTCATGCGTAGTGATCCGACACACTAACCACTTACGCCACTTACTTTCAGTAGATTAAAAATAAGGTAATCCTTTCAGATGGTGTCGTACGCTGCAGTTAAGTCGACAAATGCAACAGATGTTTTAAGCCTATCCGCAAATCCTGCCTCGATGTGTGTCGTCAATGATATTACCTGGTCCGCACGATTTCTACCTGCACGAAATCCGGCTTGTTCGACAGGTACGAGCTTGTTGATCGTAGGGTTTATTCGATTATAGATATGGCGTTCGAGTAGTTTATAGCAAGTGCTTAAGAGCGCTATAGGACGATTCTTTACGATGCGTCGCTAGGTTTACCGGGCTTGAGAACGTCTATGACCTTCGTTCGCCTATACGCCGTTGGGATTATGCCTGAATCAAGTATGTCGCTGTAGAACTTCGCTAGCTATCGCCTTGTATTCTTTCCACTACGTACAAGAAATTCCAGGAAGATGCCATCGAAGCCCGCTGCCTTTCCTGTTTTTACTTCCGCAAGAGCAGTGCTAACCTCTTTAGATGTAAAACTGCCCGAAAACTGTGATGTTTGCGGGGTATTAGTCTTGATGCTTCTCTAAGAATCGTTCTATGGTGACAGTGTGTTACTTGTCCACGGGCGCTCGAGAAACATCAGCGATACGGTTGCCCACTTTGTTAAGGTTCATGTAAGAGCTTGTGTTGTTGCTATCAGCCGCCGCTTTAGAAGCAGTCTCCTGGACGTCCGAAACAGACGAGGGGCAGATGTGGGGATAGTACGTGATCACCATCTTATGATAGCTACTCTCCAACTACGCACTGCTGCAGTTCGAAGATCCCACGACAACACAAGAATGCCCAGGTTCAACATCGATAGACTTAGTGATCCCTCAGTGCGCCAACAATTAAGGGAGCACTTTTCGCAAGGTGTGGAAGCAATCAGCAGCTCTATGCCCGCAACCATCCAAGACCATTGGTGTGCTGTGAAAAATGTTTTTACATCTGGTGCTGAAAGAATTGTTGGTCGATCGCAGGGAAGACATAGGGCGTGGCTTTCCGAAGATACCTGGAGACGGATTGACGAACGAAATCAGCTAAAAGCTCGCGTTGCAGCTACCCCAGCAGCAGGGAGAAGCGAGCTAGAGTCCCTATATCGCATGAAGATGAGAGAAGTTCAGCGTAGCGTACGACGTGACAAGCGCAACTACATCAACGCGCTGGCTACAGAAGCAGAAGAAGCAGCACGGAGGTGCGACAGCAGGACTGTCTACAGAATCACGAAAGAGCTGACAGGTGGTCGCAGCTCCAGCCAATACCCAGTGAAAAGCCTAGCCGTCTCCATGCTCATTTCGGATTAGGACCAGCTCAAGAGATGGAAAGAGCATTTTGCTACGGTTTTGAACCGTGTATTCGCTAGCGATATGCTCCCAAATCAGACTGAGATGCCCGAGGTGAGAAGTTCCCGAATACGCACCACGACTCCCAGTAAAGATGAGATCATTACCGCGATCAAGGCACTCAAAACCAACAAGGCGGTAGAACTTGACGGTATGCCAGCAGTGCTCTTACGTGCAGCACCAACAACATCGGCTGAGCTTCTGCTTCCACTTATAGGGAGAGCTTGGGAAGCTGAGAGGTTTCCTAACGAGTGGAAAAAGGGAATGATCGTCAAGCTTCCTAAGAAAGGAAATTTAATGGAGTGCGGAAACTGGAGGGTATCTGCGTCCTGCCTGCTGTAGCTAAGATAATAGCTAAAATCATCCTTGAGCGAATCAAACAACATCTCGAAGACACACTCGATGCCGAACAAGCAGGTTTCCGCTCTGGATCCTCCTGTGCCGACCACATCAACACCCTGCGGATTATCATCGAACAGTGTGTTGAATATCGATCGCCACTGCACCCGCTGTTCATCGATTTTGAGAAGGCGTTCGATAGTATCAACAGGGAGTTTATTTGGCGTGCCTTACGCAGGAGAGGCATTCCCGATAAACTAATTGCTATTATCAAAGCTACATATGAAGGCTCCAAATGTCACGTTCTGCACAGGGGGAGGTTGTCTGAGGAATTTGAGATCCAAAGTGGGGTAAGACAAGGCTGTATCCTTTCACCAATATTATTCCTATTGGTGATTAGCGATGTGCCTTATGCAGCTTTGTCGACGGGAAACGGAGGAATTCGATGGACTCTTACCTCTCAACTGAAACATCTTGACTACGCAGACGATGTATGCTTACTCTCCCACAGAATTATGGACCTCCGCCAAATGACAGCAGATGTGGAGAGGGAGGCAGGTGTCGTCGGGCTGAAAATTAATACGACAAAAACTAAAATCATCAGCCTTCGAACTAACTCATCGGCTCAAATATGCATTGCTGGACAACCGGTAGAGAGAGTAGAGGATTTCCAGTATCTTGGGAGTATTGTCTCGACCAATGGTGGAACCGAACTGGATATAGCCAACAGGATCGCCAAAGCAAAGTCCGCGTTCGGGATGTTGTCCAAAATATGGCGAAGCAATGCAATCAGTTTGAGCACCAAAATAAGGCTGTTCCGCTCCAACGTTGAATCCGTGCTGCTATATGGTTGCAGCACGTGGAGAGTGACCACTACTATCACCAGAAAGCTGCAAACGTTCGTTAATAGGTGTCTGCGCAATATCTTAAGGATTTTCTGGCCCAATCGTATCTCTAACGAACACCTTTACGAGAGAACCGGTCAGGAACCAATAGGCACAACTATCCAACGGCGGAAGTGTCAGTGGATTGGTCACACGTTCCGAAAGGGTGACAGCTCCATAGCGAACCATGCTATGCAATGGAACCCTCTAACTCAGGATGGCAGAAGACCTGGCGGTCCGCGGAAAACATGGCGCAGAACAGTCGAGAAGGAGGCACGGCAGTTAGGGAAAAGTTGGGGAGAACTCAGACACATTGCCAGAAACCGTACACGATGGCGCGTAGGCGTAGTAGAGGCCCTATGACCCACAAGGGGATACAGGACATAAGTAAGTAAGTTGTGGTGTTGTTTGCGTAGTAGGTTCCATGCTTTCCTGCTAGAGTGGGAGCAGTAGAGGCTGTTAAACATTGATATCCATTTATTTTTGCGTACCTCATTAGACATGAGATCCCAGCAGTTTTTTTTTTTTTTCGTATTTCAGGGTGTCCAGATATTTCGAAATTGTCGTAGTGTCGTTCACTTTCTTCGGTCCAACCAGGAATGTACTCCTTGCGAAAACCTTGGGGAATATGTTTTCTGACAGTTATCGCAACCATTCCTACAAACATATTGTAGTTCTGTGGCAGCGGCAGAATAAACCTTGAGCATGAGTCTAGCTCGTAAGAGAAGTTATTCCAATCAGCCTTGGTGAAGTTCCAACGCGGTTTTTGTATGGAAACAGTTAGAAGAATCTGGATTGCTAAATTGTTCAAGACTGGTTGGTGCTGACTATGCCGGAAATCTGATAGAACAGTGGTGCTCCGCGTTGCAGGTTACGAAGCACAGGTCTGGGTTGTAGCCTCTTCGTCATCTTCAAGAGTGAAAGGCTGCGCTATACTTTGCGTCGAATATCAGGTGGAGGTGAAGTTCCAACGCCTGTCCATTCCATTGGCGTGCCACCAATGCCTTCATAGTTTTCATATCTCTACATGTTATGGTCGCTATTGAAGTCGCCAATCAAAGCTGTGGGTTGATGTAAGATTTCGAGAACATTAGACGGCCACGGTGTTGCGGGAGGTTTGAATATGTTTATCAAACTCCCTCCAATTTGGATCGTTATTGTAAAAAAGCTGTTGCTGGACCCTACGTAAATTAATTTTACGTCCTCTATGCCATTTCTGAAGTACGTTGCTGTCTCATATGATTAGTGGGATGTGGATTCGATGCAAGATTAGCCGGCCGGAGCGATGACTATCCACCTTGTCGTGGTGCTGGGGCTTAAGTAGGGCCGAAGGTTTTTTGCGGAGATGTGTCGGGGAGTGCTGGACTCCTAGACTACTTGAGGTCCAAAAAACCAAGAGATAGTCTCCCTAATTCTACCGGTGGTGTGAGCATTTTAAAACCGTGCCGAAAGATGAAAGGTTGGGGGGATACACAAAACCAACCACTAACGAGCTCTCACAGATGCCCTGGCGAGGTCTGTGTATAGTGAATGCCTTACCCCGGCATGGCGGCTCTGGCGGGGCGAATTATACTTTCCGGCCATACTCGTGGGAACAAAAAACGATGAACAAAAAAGAAAGCAAACAAACAAACAAGAACAGACGACAACACCAGTCCGGAAGCTGACACGCTACCCGTGGTCGTACCGGTACTGGCCGAGCTGCAGCCACCATCGGCAGCTAGCTCGGATGAGGAGGAGATCTCTATGGACATGGAGGAGCGGCTTCTAGCAGATCCATCCGAGGGTCCCCGGAAACCGAAGGGAGGGAAGAAGGTCTCCCCAGGCCAGATGAGACGGCGGTTGTTCCGTAGAGCGACGCATGTCAAGTCGGTGCTGGACGCAAAAGATCCCTCTTCCCTCTCCGAAAAGGAAAAGAACTCCCTGGCCTGGGCTATTGATATAATAGCAAAGGACGCTCTGACGAGGACTGCGCCTAAACAGAGCGTTGCTGTAACCAAGGCTAGCCGTAAAGTCGCTGCCCCTAAGGCAAACCTTGGCGGAAAAGGAGCAGCCGTAAAGACGAAAACCAGTAAGACCGCTGCCGCTAAGGCAGGTCCTGCTGGGGTTCAGCCAGAAACCTCGAGGGCCGCTCAACATCGTCGTAGGATGGCCGAGACCAGACGGGAGGAGTTTGTGTCAAGGAGCCTTAGGTCTTCGGAGGACACAAAAAACTCCCCCAAAAGGTCGAAGGCTGATACGGGGATGCTCTTCAGCGGGGCGATTCGAAGTTCACTGCAGCTAGCTGTGGTGGACTTCGAAAAACCTAGTAGCCAGTATTCCCAAGAATGCGGTCAGATGATTGAGAAGGCCTTAGCTGGAGCAATCTTCGACCGTATTCGAAAGAATTCCGGCGGAACTGCACCCACATTCGGGAGAGCGAAGTGGCATCGTGGGGTCATTATGATAGACTGCAAGGATCAGTTATCGCTTGACTTCGCGAAGGCCACGGTTCGCGGTTTTAAACTCTGGGAGGAGGCTGCATTGCGAGCGGTACCTCCAGAGGAGATACCCACTATGACCAAGGGAAGGCTCTGTGTTCCTGACTGGGGTGTGTATAAAACGGAGATCGTCCGCTTCCTAAAAGCCCAGAACCCTTCTACTGATATGAATGGCTGGGAGGTCGTCGGGGAGGAAGAGGCGAAGAATGGGGCCCAGGGATTCATCATTCATTCTTATGATTGAACCCCCGGATTCACTTCCGGCAGACAAGCAGTTGAGATTGTGCTATGGAGCGGGAGAGGTAACTCTAAAGCTCCTAAAGCGGACTCAACGTGCGGAGAACGATGGGGCGACTGACGCTATGGAAGTTGAGATTGTGACAACCGATGCAGGTAGTGCAAATCAATCTTCATCATAGTGCAGTCGACTCCGACCTTCCTCAGACCCCCAAATATTGGTGGCATTAAACTAAGTATCTCAAGTTACGCTCGGTATCTGGGCGTAGTTCTAGATTCCAAACTTAACTGGAAGGAAAATATTGCCGAACGCGTTCAAAAATCAAGCGTAGCTTTCTACTCCTACAAAAAGGCTTTCAGTAATACGTGGGGCTTCAAACCGGCTGTGGTGTGCTGGATATACACGGCGGTTGTAAGACCCATTCTCACATATGGTTCACTAGTATGGTGGACGGCACTTGAGAAGCATTACCTGCTTTCAAGTCTCACCAAAATCCAGAGGGCGGCGTGCATCGGAGTCATGGGATTAATGAGAACAATACTAACAGCGGCAATGGAAACCATGGTTAGTTTCATTCCGCTTGACATATACTGCAGCAGTCTGGCGGCTAAAACCTCTGTAAGACTGAGAGAAGGCCGGTTGTGGTCATCAAGCTGCTAGGCCGCATCAGTCCCGATGTAGGATCACCAGCGGATTGACGGGAACTGATCACATGAACCCGATGCTAGCATTCGAAATGAGATTCACTACAAGATTTCCCGATAGAATATATTGGAAGAATCGAGGAACCATGAAGAAAAAGGAGTTGACTCTCTATACCGATGGTTCTATGATGGACGTTGGCACGGGAGCCGGAATTTATTGTGAAACCCTAGGAATAAACCACTCCTTTAGAATAAACGACGACTGCAGCGTCTTCCAGGCCGAGGTCGCAGCCATTATACAGGCTTCTGAAATTATACGCGAGAGTAATATCGTTGTTAAAACGATCACGGTCTATATAAACAGCCAGGCAGCCGTTAAGGCCCTGGACTCTGTCGTAATTAGGTGGAGGCTTGTGAGAAGCTGTAAATCACTCTTAATCTAGAGCCAATGCGGTGACCCTCTGCTGGGTACCACGGCATATGGATATCGAAGGTAACGAAAGGGCTGATGAGCTTGCTAGAAAAGGGTCGGCGCTGCACTTATCGCGGGCCCTAGCCTCTGTAGCAACCCCAATCAGTTCCTTGCGGAAAAAAATAGAAGATGAAGCCACCGGTCGAGCAAATAGGCGCTGGGTTCATCTGGAAACATGCGCAACGGCCAGGGCGCTATGGCCGGCCTACTTCAAGAAGAGATCAACCTCTTTGGTAAAACTTAGTCGTTATAACGTTTCTGGCATAATTACCGAACATTGTGTCATTGGCGTTCACGTGGAGCGACTTGGTGTGCTGCATAATGACTATTGTAGAAGTTGCAGGGACGAAGAAGAAATTGAATCTGTTCGTCACCTTTTGTGTGACTGTCCTGCCCTATCCGTCAGAAGAATGAGGACTCTGGGGGGTTACTTCTTTTCGGGGCTGGAGGACTTGGGTAGTGTTGAGCTAGCGGACCCCCTGAGATTCATATCACTTTCTGGGTGGTTCTAATGGCGGATTTTCTTTACAGCGTTTCCAGGTTTAAATGATTGGGGACAATGGACCCGTACTGTTGATCTGAGTGACCAGTGACTCTTTGTCACAAGACACCCATCTACCTAACCTAAGATTAGCCGGCGACTCGACTCTAACCCTTTGAGCAGCGTCCGATGCAGTATGGTACATCCATCTTACGTTGCATGTAACCCTAATTTCAATGTCGTTTCAAAAGCCTTCAAATATCGGACATCATCAGGAATTTATCTTTTCGTACTGTTTCACTAAGCAATTGGCAACACTTTTCCACCAAATACACAGATCTTTCTATTGATCTTTAAAAAAAAAAACTTAACATGTATTAGGTGAAGAGAACTTGGTTACTACTGTTTGACAGTATCTGTGGTTTGTCTTGAGGTACAGTATCTTATCTATCTTTCTCATGAAAAAAAAAATGCATATTCCGCTGCGGCTGCGCGTCTGACTGGAAAGATGAATACCTCACTGTTCGGCGTTTTCGTGTCTTCTTCGGACTTTGCCATGTAATAGATGCAGCACGAGAGAAAAGCACTCTGCCGCCACTGTTGCTGCTGCTCAAGACAAAAGGTGCAGCGTTTGGTTCGCACCTCGTTTTTTTTTTTTTTTTCGCTGCCTTGACTGAGAGAATGCATCACGTGAATGCATCTGTTCTGTATCTGTATAGCTAGTGTTTTCTTTTTGTCGGTTTACAGCATTTTTCGTTTTTTCTTAGCTGTTCTGCTGTATATGCCATTTGTCATCCGTATCCACAGTCAACAGGAGAATACACTCAGCTTCAAACTTCGAGCGATAATAATAGTACAGACAAGTTCTTCTTGCACTGTTACAAGACAACTGGATAAGAAACAAAAAAAAAAAAAGTATCTTCGCCTTAACACATGATTCTGTACAGCGGGCGGGTGAGGCGGCCAGTAGGAGGCGAAGTCTTCTGAATCCATTGAGCATTTGACACGCTCCAAGTGGCTTGTCTGGAGACGAACTATTATGCACAAAGAAGAACAAGTTTTGCTAGAAAATTTAATATAGCACTACTTTGGGAAAAAATGGAGTGTAATGCAAAACCATGAAGACGGGTTTTGAAAGGAAGTAGTTGAAGTTATATGGAAGAGGTTAGTTACTCTGGGAAGAGATACGAATTAATTATCTGCTTCAGTTAACTTTGGATGCGCACAGAATGGAGATGCCTTCAATTTCCTTGTGGTTATGTGAACATTGATTGATTGCCGTTGGGGTTTCGTTGTGTTTTGACAATGAGCATTGTTTGAGAACTAAGGTGGAAATGGATATGGAATTTGTAATGAATGTTGAATGTATGAAAGGGGAGGCAGTGGTGTCAGTGACATCGTTTTAGGGAAAATGTCTCTTAGACCCGTCTTGAAGGCTTTGCAGGTGTAAATGATTCAACTACTACAAAGTGGCGCAAAACCTCTCACTCGATTTCCTATGGCAGTCACTTTGTAAATAAAAAGAATTTATTCTGTTTGTAGATTATGTTTATTCAGGCGTTTACATTTCTATCCCTTAAGTCGCGAAGATAATATCGGTCAAGTGGCAGCCATCAGAGTTGGTGGACTTCGGGCTCATTTCACAGTATTTTCCATATCTTTTCTCAAAACTTCTGGGGATAAACTCTCCACATCTTGTCGGATGCTTTCCTTTAAGGCCGCCAAGGTCTATGGCTTGTTCGTATAGACCCGTGATTGCAAAAAAAATTCCACAGAAGGATGTCTGGAACGGTCAATCATGCGGGCGATCTTGTGGGCCAAAAAGAGAGATTAAGCGGCCGGGAAACGCTTGCTGTAAAACGTCCACTGTCGCTCGTGCTCTGTGTGTGGTTGCACCGTCCTACTGGAACTACATGTTCTTCAAACCCAATTCGTAAGTAAGAGGTCATTGATCACGTTCTGTAGCGGTCACGAGTCACAGTGCTGCTGCTCAGTGTTACCGACGCCGTTCTCGAAAAAATATAGACCAATCACATTTCATCTGTAAACGCCGCAGCAAACAGTGACTATAAGAGGACGTAATGACTCTTTGTGCAATACCCGCTGATTCTCAGTGCCCCAGAGGGGATTCATTTGCTTACTCACGTATCCGCATAGATGGAAATGCGCCTCGTAGCTCGTGAATATTTTCAATAGAAAATCATCCTCATCGCAGTTAAGGTTTAGGGGGGCTTGGTTGTAATTTACGCGCGATCGGTGGTCTACGGGCAATACCAGATGCACTGTTTGTACTTTGTACAAGTACATCGTCTTTCACCAAAATTCGCTGTAAAGACCATCCATTGTTGCCCAATCGCGTGTCCTGTCCTCTTGAACATCTGCAGCCACACAGTGATATTCCCGACCGAACGGCTGCTCTGGGGGCAATCACGTCTGCTACTTTTGGGGCAAGCAGCTAAACGCCGCAGTATTTGCCCAGTTGATGCCACGCGATCAAAGAGTAGAAGATGAAATTCACATTGAGCCATAACCACCGACCGATTATTTATTTAGAAACATTGACATAGTTACTTCCGTTCTTAAAGAGTATAGGAACCCGTGGTTTGTCTACGTGTATTCTACTTCTGTTTACTTCACAAATGTCCAGTTTATATCCTGTATCACCTTGTGGGTCCTAGGGCCTCTACTACACCTACGCGCCATCGTGTATGGTTTCTGGCAATGTGTCTCAGCTCTCTCCAACTGCCGTGCATCCTTCTCGACTGTTCTGCGCCATGTTCTCCTCGGACCGCCCGGTCTTCTGTCATCTTAAGTTAAAGGGTTCCATTGCATAGCATGGTTCGCTATTGAACTGTCACATTTTTAGAACGTATGACCAATCCACAGCCACTTCCGTCGTTGGATGAGTGCGCCTATCGGTTCTCTCGTAAAGGTGTTCGTTAGAGATACTATTGGAGCAGAAAATCGTTAAGATATTACGTAGGCATCTATAAACGAATGTTTGCAGCTTTCTAGTGATAGTAGTCGTTACTCTCCACCTGCTGCATCCATATAACAACACGGATTCAAAGTTGGGGCGGAACAGTCCTAGCTCGGTGTTCAAACTGATTGCATTGCTTCGCCATATTTTGGACAACATCCCGAACGCGGATTTTGCTTTGGCGATCGTCTTGACTATATCCAATTCGGATCCACCATAGGTTGAGACAATACTCCCAGGATACTGGAAATTATCTTCTCTCTCTACCGATTGTCCAGCGATTCATATTTGAGCAGATGAGTTGGTTCCAACGCTGATAATATTAGTTTTTGTCATATTAATTTTTAGCCCGACGACGCCTACCTCCCTCTCCACATCTGTTGTCATTTGGTGAAGGTCCATAATTCTGTGAGAGAGTAAGCATACATCGTTAGCGTAGTCAAGATACTTCAGTTGAGATTTAGAGTCCATCGAATTCCTACGTTTCCCGTCGACAAAGCTGCACGAAGCACATCGCTAATCACCAATAGGAATAGTATTGGTGACAGAATACCTTGCCATGTCTTACCCCACTTTGGATCTCAAATTCCTCAGACAACCTTCCTCTGTGCAGAACGTGACATTTGGACCCTTCATATGTAGCTTTGATAATAGCAATTAGTTAATCGGGAATACCTCTTCCGCGTAAGGCGCCCCAAACAAAGGACTTGTTGACACTTTCGAACGCCTTCTCAAAATCGGTGAACAGCAGGTGGAGTGGCGATCGATTTTCAACGTACTGTTCGATGATAATCTACGGGGTGTTGATGTGGTCGGCACAGGAGGATCCAGAGCAGAAAGCTGCTTGTTCGGCATCGAGTGTGTCTTCGAGATGTTGTTTGATTCGCTCCAGTATGATTTTAGTTATTATCTTAGCTACAGCTTGCAGCACGCAGATGCCCCTCCAGTTTCCGCACTTCATTAAATTTCCTTTCTTAGAATGCTTGACGATCATTCCCTTTTCCACTCGTCTAGAAAGCTCTCAGCTTCCCGAGCTCTCTCTATAAGCAGAAGCAAAAGTTCAGCCGATGTTGTTGGTGCTGCCCGTAAGAGCCCTGCGAGAATATCGGCAAGTCCTACCGACTTGTTGGTTTTAAGTCCTTTGATCACGGTAGTGATCTCATCCTTACTGGGAGTCGTGGTGCGTATTCGGTCATTTCTCACCTCGGCCACCTATGTCTAATTTCGGAGCATATTGGGAGCGAATACGCTGTTCAAAACCGTATCGAAATGCTCCTTCCATCTCTCGAGCTGATCCTCATCCGAAATAAGCAAGGAACCGTCTAGGCTTTTCACTGGGTATTGATTGGAGCTGCGACCACCTGTCAGCTCTTTGGTGATGCTGTAGACGGTGCTGGTGTCGCACCTTCGTGCAGCTTCTTCTGCTTCTGTAGCCAGTGCGTCGACGTAGTTGCGCTTATCACGCTGCACGCTACGCAGAGCTTCTCCCATCTTCATGCGATATAGGGACTCTAGCTCGCTTCTCCCTGCTGCTGGAGTAGCTGCAATGTGAGCTTTCAACTGTTTTCGTTCATCAATCCGTCTCGAAGGTATCCTCGGAAAGCCGCGCCCTATGTCTTCCCTGCGATCGACCGCGATAAGATCGTTTGGTAAGGTTCGGATGGAACACAGTCCACTTACCGTGCTCTTCAATTACCATATATAGTCATCTGGACTAATTAGCAGTTTTTCTTTGATCTCTATGATCGTTATTTTCGTTGCCAGAGTTATGCCCATCGACGTCTCTCGACAGATAATAGTATCTTCTTATGTATATAAGTAAGTGCATAGAACATAAGAGGGATTTAATCCACTAAAGACGTTGGGGGGACAGATTCACATCGCGCCCCGACGCTGTGTTGTTTTCTAAATTTAGGTGTTCTGATATACATATGTACCTAGGCCGGCGAGGCAAAATCGCATCATCACCTCCTCGCGGTGCCCGGTGGATGGCGATCTGATAGTGAATTAACGATGAGCGTATGCTGAGTCTGACGATATATGTGTAGCTGAACACTCAGACCTGCGTAAGCACATTTGGGTGAACCTCAGCACGCATATGTTTAACCGGACGAGGCATCTCTTGTTGACTTGATTGGCTGAAATATGCATCCCAGAAGTCTAGGATGAGTTCTCCCGATGGAATCAAAGGTGACGTCCACAGACCAGCGGATACCTTACTTGAGCTACTTCGACATATTTGGGGCTGAGGTCTGTAAGGATTTTCAATAATGCGTCGGGGTACTGAAAAAGAAATGGTGGCGATTGAACCCTTAATGGTCCAACGACAGCGCTCATATCCCCGCAGTGGGTTATTGGCATTGGTGTATCTGGCCTCTTGTCCTAGGGGTAAAAAAAAAGGATCTGGTTCTCCAGGTTGGGAGTTGTGCCTTCGGGTTAACTTCCCTACCATGTAAAGAACCTTCGGTTACGAAGCAACCAACAGCCTCGGATGCGGATGATTTTACTGTTGACGACCCAAGCAAACGTAAAAAGGGCAACGATCTTCGTGTTTGCACGTGGAATGTTAGGTCACGTACAGCCGAACAACTTGCGGAGACCCTAGGGTATTTCAAAGCAGATATTACCGCCATCCAAGAAGTGCGATGGGATGGGTCGGGCAAAAGGAGGATGAAAAACTGCGACATCTACTACGGCGATTGCTACAGACAACAAGGACAGCGCATATTCGGATCTGATTTGAAATTGGAGGCAGACTTAGGCAAGTAGTCTTGAATTTCTGGCATGTGAACGAGCGCCTTATGACTATCCGTATCAAGGCTAAATTTGCCAAAATTAGCCTAATATGCGCTCACGCCCCTCACGAGAAAATGGACGACGCGACCAAGGATGACTTCTACCAGCTCTTGGACAAGACGGATGAGTAATGCCCTAGCCACGACGTTAAAATTATTCTAGGTGATTTTAACGCAAAGCTAGGAAGAGAGGACGTCTGAGGTAGCGTGGTTGGAAAGCACAGCCTGCACGACATCACATCCGACAACGGACTCAGGCTAGTCGACTTGCGGCAGAACGAAACTTTGTCGTATCTAGTACGCGGTTCCCACGTCTCGACATTCAAAAGGGAATACGGCTCTCCCTTGATCGAAAAACTGTCGACCAAATCGAACACATTGCGATCGACGCAAGGCACTCTTCCAGTATTCTGGGTGTCCGGACTCTCCGAGGAGCCAACGTGGATTCGAAAGTAACGAAATACTGTGAGGAATTTTGACGTCGGGCGGCTACAATCGCAAGAGACCACCAGAGCCTTTGCCGATCGAGTTTCTTCTAATCTGAATCTAAGTCCCATGCCGCCAGCAGCAAATCCGGAAGACCAGTGGCAGCGTTGCTAACAAGCCATCAGAAATGCCGCCTCTGATGTACTGGGTTTCTCTCGGCCACCACAACGAAACCCCTGGTTTGATGAGGAATGCCGGCAAGCACATGCAGCAAAACAAGAGGCGTACAAAGCGGCGTTGCATAGAAGGACTAGAGCTGCTCGCGAGCTCTACGAGCGGAGGAGGAAAGAGGAACATCGACTTCTCAGTAACATCCCAGATTGAGGAGATTGAGAGACTTTATTGCAGGAATGATGTTCGAAAATATTACCAAAAGGTAAAAAAAACATGCCAGGGTTTCAAAGCCAAAACAAAAGCCTGCATGGATGAAAATGTAGTAGAATCGCAGTCGGTGCTGAGGATACGGAAGGAACACTTATGCAGACTGCTAACGATCAGAATGAAGTGAGGATAGCGATATCTAAACTCAAATCAAACAAAGCTGCTGGAGCCGACGGCCTTGCCGCTGAATGAAAAGTTCAGGCAGGAGGAGATGAGTTGGTAAGGAGCGTTTTTTTTTTTTTTTTTTTGGATTGCGCCAGGGATGTGTAATCTTCATAGATACTAATAGCCCGAGTGCTACTAGCATGCACGATTCGCAAACCTGAGTAATCGATTTCAGGAATACGCCTACGTACTAAACACACACCCTACACACTTCAACCACTCTCCCCGCGGGACTGCCGTTAGGTATTACTTCGCGGGGCTGGTTAGCAATTTATGCTATGCTTCTTGTGTCAGCTTCTTCCGCTGCTTCAGCTGCTCTTCTTAGCTCTTCTATTCTCCGCAGCTCTTTTTGTAGAGTTGTTACGAAGGAACATATTGCCATCCAATTCTCTTCCGACTGTAACATATGGTCGAGGAGTAGTGACGGACTTGGCAGAGTAATTCTCCATGCCGTGAAACGTGTGCAGTAAAACACTGCGTGCTCCGTATCTTCATCTTCACCTGGGCATTCCGGGCAGGATGGTGAGTTGTCATGTCCAAAACGGTGTAGATATTTGCGGTAGCCACCGTGGCCAGACAGGAACTGCGTTAGATGATAGTTGCAGTCTCCATGCTTTCGACTTATCCAGTCTTGGATTGTCGGTATAAGTTTATATGTCCATCTGCCTTTTGTTGTATTAGCCCAACGAGCTTGCCACATAGCTGCTGACGCTGCCCTTTCTTCGATTTTTATCACCTTGATACCAGTGGCGTCGTGATGACTCAATGCTCTTCTGTTATATATCCTCAGCATTTCATCTGCGAGAATATCGATGGGGATCATTCCAGCTATGACAAATGCAGCTTCGTCAGAGATGGTTCGAAAGCCGCTGATTGTCCGTAGCGCACAGAGTCTGTATGATGACGATAGTCTCCTTTTGGTCTCCTTCGTCCTCAGTGCCTCCGCCCAGACTGGGGCGGCATACAACAGAACTGAGGTGATAACTCTAGAGAGTAGAATCCTTCTAGCGTATCCAGGTCCACCGATGTTAGGCATGATACGCGAGAGAGCTCCCTGCATATGCGATGCTTTTTTGGCAACAAAATCAACATGCGTTTTAAACCGTAGCTTGTTGTCCAGCATTACTCCAAGGTATTTAACCGCCTCCTTCGACCTGATGGTTTGGTTACCAACCTGAAAGTTGGCAAATTCGACGGTTTTCCGGCTGGTTATAAGAACAGCTTCTGTCTTATGGTCAGCTAGTTCTAGTCCGGCGGATATTAGCCAATCTTTTATCCGGGCAATTGCTTCATTTGTAGCTGATTCTACTGCATGGATCTGTTTAGCTACTGTCACGACTGCAATGTCGTCGGCGAATCCAATTATCGTTACTCCGCCAGGTAGAGTTAATCGTAGGACTCCGTCGTACATGATGTTCCACAATAGTGGCCCTAAAACCGATCCCTGTGGAACTCCCGCAGTTACGTCGTAGTATTTTACCCCATCATCGGTGTTGTACCTCAGCTTCCTGTTGTTGAAGTAGTTCGTCACTATCCGTAGCAGGTAATATGGCGTATCCATCCTGGCAAGTGACCTTCTAATAAACGACCAGTCCGCAGAGTTAAATGCGTTTTTAACGTCCAGCGTTACTACTGCACAATACTCCTTTGTGCCATAGAGCCATCTTTCGCCTTCGATGGCACCTTTGGCGATATCAACTACCGCTCTTATGGCATCAACAGTAGATCGTTCTCTTCTGAAACCAAATTGGTGATCTGAGAGGGCTCCTTTCTCTTCTGCTACTGCGAGTTATCTATTATAGATTATCTTCTCGAGGATCTTTCCCATGGTGTCCAATAGGCATATTGGACGATAGGATGATGGTTCCCCTGGAGGCTTCTTTCCTTTTGGCAGTAGGACCAAATGCTGCGTCTTCCATTTTTCGGGAAAGGTTCCTTCTTCAAGGCATTTCTGCATTGTTGATATGAAGAGGTCTGGTCTTTTTTTTACAGCTGCCTTTACTGCCTTATTCGGGATGCCGTCAGGTCCCGGCGCCTTGTTGTCACCTATCTTGCTGCATGCCCTTTGCAGCTCCTCGTGAGTAATTAAAGGAATATCTTCTGGATTGACTTCTCGTATAATATTGCACATAGTAGCAGGCCTTTGAGGGAAGAGGTGCTCTACTATGGATCTCAGCATTATCGGACATGTTATTTGAGGAGTCTTATAGCCCTTCAATTTCGTCATCGCCATTCTGTATGCCGAGCCCCATGGGTTAATGTCGGCTTCTTGACAGAGACGTTTAAAACACGCAGTTTTACTTTCCTTGATGGCTCTATTTAAGTTACGTCTCGCCAGTCTAAGGGCGTCCAGGCATTGTTGGAAATCCGCCCTCCTTCTTGATCGTTGAACTTTGCGCCGGGCTTGTAGACATTTGGCCCGAAGTTCGCCTATTTCCTCGTTCCACCAGTAACACGGTGATGCCTTCCTGGTGTTTGTTCTCCTAGGCATTGATGCGTCGCACGCTGTGGTGATGGTGCCTGTGAGGTGGTGCGCGAGGGTCTCCGCTGTTCCGCTTGGAGTTTGATCACCGCTCAACATCTCTTCGAATGCATCCTTATCGAAAGATCGGTCGTTCCATTTTGGGCCAGTAAGTTTTGGGAGCTGGACTGGTTTTTTCCCTTTTATTTCCAGTATTATCACCTGATGGTCGCTGTGTGAATATTCCTCACTGACCCTCCACTTTATGTTTTTCAGGATGGAGTTGCTCGCAAAGGTAATGTCAATGATGGAGCCTACTCCAGCCTTCCGGTAAGTATTTGCCCGGCCCTTATTAGCAATGCCTATTGCTAGGGGAGCGAATGTTTCCAATAAGGCCTGCCCTCTGGTGTTTGTGAGCCTGCTACCCCATTCTGTGGCCCACGCGTTGAAGTCTCCTCCTATAACCACTGGGGCTCTCTGGAGCGCATCCGCGGTTAGATGGTCCAGCATTAGTTGATATTCGCTGGTCGTCAAGCTGGGTCTTGCATAGCAGCTATAGAAATGGATTCCATTTATTTTCGCACGCACGAAGCCTTCTGTTTGGTCGTTAGTTTCTTGGAAGGCATGGGGTCCACATATCCATATTGCCACCTGTTTTGCTTTATCACAGATCCAGTTATTGTTCTGTTCGGGACATTTATAGGGCTCGCTGATCATAACAACGTCGGCTCTTTCGTCCTTGGCCGTTTGTGCCAGGATGTCCTGGGCTATTCTACAGTGATTAAGCTTTATTTGTAGTATCTTCATGGTATTTTACTTGTAATAGCTCTCCTGAAGACCGGACATCTTCTGCTACCAGCTATATGATGCGCGTCGTCTGGGTGTTTTTTTTTGCAGAACATGCAGGATGGTTGCTTATCGCAATTTTTCGCTATGTGGCCCCCTTCACCACATCTCCTACATAGCTTCGAGCGATCTTCTTCGCTTCTGCATTGTGTGGCTAGATGACCATACTCCAGGCACTTGAAGCACGTTTTCAGCAGTGTCTTTTCACGAATTCGGCAGACTACCCACCCAATCTTAATTTTCCCGGCTTCTAACAGTTTTCTTACGTCTTCTACTGGAAGACTGATGGTTGGATGTAAGGAGCGTGCACCAGCTCATCTGTAAAATCTGGTCAGACGAAAGTATGCCCGATGAATGGAACCTCAGCATCGTTTGCCCGATCCTGAAGAAAGGAGACCATCTGAACTGCGCCAATTACAGGGGTATACGTCTCCTTAACATTGCATATAAGATCCTGTCTGCCGTATTATGTGAACGCCTAAAACCGATCGTCAACAACCTGATAGGTCCTTAACAGTGCGCTTTTAAGCCGGGAAAGTCCACCATTGACCAAATATTTACATTACGGCAGATCTTCGAAAAAACTCATAATTATAAAATCGATACGCACCACCTATTCATCGATTTCAAAGATACCTATGATAGCGTGTATATCAAAGTCGGAAAGAACATCACCGAACCGTTTGATGTCAGGAAAGGTCTTAGGCAAGGTGGCGCGTTGTCATGCGATCTCTTTAACTTACAAGCTAACACCGGAGGTACAATCTTTTACAAGTCTGTACAACTACTCGCTTATGCCGATGACATCGATATAATCGGAAGAACTCAGCGGGCCGTCAATGGGGCATTTGCGAGTATTGAGATCGAGGCAGCAAAGATGGGTTTAGCGGTCAATGAAAGCAAAACAAAATATATGCTGTCACCCAACATCGGCGTCTTGGACAGAATGCTACAATAGACAGATATAATTTTGGGGTAGTAAAGGATTTTGTCTTCGTGTCTGCACATGGAATGTTAGGTCCCTCTACAAACCACGTGCAGCCAAACAACTTGCGGAGGCCCTAGAGTGTCTCAAAGCAGACATTACCGCCATCCAAGAAGTGCGATGGAATGGGCCGGGCAAAAGGAGTATGAAAAACTGCGACATCTACTACGGCGATTGCTACAGACAAAAAAGACAGCGGGTGCGGATTTGTCATTGGAGGCAGACTTAGGCAAGAAGTCTTGAGTTTCCGGCATGTGAACGAGCGCCTTATGACTATCCGTATCAAGGCTAAATTTTCCAACATTAGCCTAATATGCGTTCACGCCCCTCACGAGGAGAAGGACGACGCGACAAAGGATGACTTCTACCAGCTCTTAGACAAGACGTATGAGCAATGCCCTAGCCACGACGTTAAAATTATCCTAGGCGACTTTAACGCAAAGCTAGGAAGAGATGACGTCTTTAGTAGCGTGGTCGAAAAGCACAGCCTGCACGACAACACATCCGGCAACGGACTCAGGCTAATCGACTTTGCGGCGGGACGAAACTTTGTTGTAGCTAGTACGCGGTTCCCACGTCTCAATATTCACAAAGGAACATGGCTCTCCTTTGATCGAAAAATCGTCAACCAAATCGATCACATTGCGATCGACGCAAGGCATTCTTCCAGTTTCCTGGGTGTCCGGACTTTCCAAGGAGCCAACGTGGACTCGGATCACTACCCAGTTGTAACCAAGGTACGGATGCGAATATCCACAACGGAGCAAAATCAACGAAATGCTGTGAGGAAATTTGACGTCGGGTGGCTACAATCGCAAGAGACCGCTAGAACCTTTACCGACCATGTTTCTTCTAATCTCAATCTTAGTCCTATGCCGCCGGCAGCAAATGCGGAAGACCAGTGGGAGCGTTGCCAAAAAGCCATCAGAGATGCCGCCTCTGATGTACTGGGTTTCTCTCGCCAACCACGACAAAACCCCTGGTTTGATGAGGAATGCCGGCAAGCACATGCAGCAAAACAAGAGGCGTACAAAGCGGCGCTGCATAGAAGGACTAGAGCTCCTTATGAGCTCTACGTGCGCAGGAGAAAAGAGGAACATCGACTTCTCAGAAAGAAGAAAAAAGAGCATGAGAAACGCTCGATCGAGGAAATTGAGAGACTTTATTGCAAGAATAATGTTCGAAAATTTTACCAAAAGGTAAAAAGAACATGCCAGGGTTTCAAAGCCAGAACAGAAGCCTGCAGGGACGAAAATGGCAACATAGTAGTAGAATCGCAGTCGGTGCTGAGGATATGGAAGGAACACTTCTGCAGACTGTTAAACGGCGATGATGATCAATATTCCGCTGTCAGGCAGAATGAGCCATTCAACAGTGACGATGGCAGTCAAAATTCCCGTCAACCCGATCAGAATGAAGTGAGGATAGCGATATCTAAACTCAAATCCAACAAAGCTGCTGGAGCCGACGGCATTGCCGCTGATCTTTTCAAGGCAGGAGGAGATGAGTTGGTAAGGAGCATGCACCAGCTCATCTGTAAAATCTGGTCACGAAAGTATGCCCGATGAATGGAACCTCAGCATCCTTTGCCCGATCCTGAAGAAAGGAGACCCTCTGAACTGCGCCAACTACAGAGGTATAAGTCTCCTAAATATCGCATATAAGATCCTGTCTGCCGTACTATGTGAACGCCTAAAACCGATCGTCAACAACCTGATAGGTCCTTATCAGTGCGGTTTCAGGCCTGGAAAGTCCACCATTGACCAAATATTCACACTACGGCAGATCTTGGAAAAAACCCATGAACCACCACCACCTTTTCATCGATTTCAAAGTTGCCTATGATAGCGTGTATAGAGACGAGTTGTACAGAGCCATGTCTAGTCTTGACATCCCTGCCAAGCTCGTCCGTTTTTGCAGAATGACGATGGAGATTTCTCGCTGCTCCATCAAAGTTGGTAAGAACATCACTGAACCGTTCGATGTCAGGAAAGGTCTTAGACAAGGCGACGCGCTATCATGAGATCTCTTTAACATAGTACTTGAGAGAATTGTACGAAACCCACAAGCCAACCCCGGAGGTACAATCTTTTACAAGTCTGTACAACTACTCGCTTATGCCGATGACATTGACATAATCGGAAGAACTCAGCGGGCAGTCAATGGGGCATTTACGAGTATTGAGATCGAGGCAGCAAAGATGGGTCTAGCGGTCAATGAAAGCAAAACAAATTATATGCCGTCTACAAAAAAGGACACCCAACATCGGCGTCTTGGACAGAACGCCACAATAGACAGATACAATTTTGAGGTAGTAAAGGATTTTGTCTACCTAGGCTCTATGGTCAGCTCCGCAAATGACATGAGTGGAGAGATCACACGGAGAATTACTCTTGCCAATCGTTGTTTCTATGGGCTAAAACGGCAATTGAGTAGCAAAGCCCTATCTCGAACTACTAAGGTAACTCTTTATAAGACATTAATCATCTCAGTCCTGCTGTATGGCGCAGAGGCATGGGCTTTGACAAAACCGAATGAGGATGCCCTTGGTTATTTCGAGAGAAAAGTTCTTCGAGCGATCTTTGGTCCCGTCTGCATAGACGGTGAGTGGAGGAGAAGGTACAATGCCGAACTATACGGCCTGTGCAAGGACATCGACTTAGCCAGAAGAGTTCACATACAGCGACTAAGATGGCTGTGTCATTTAGAGCGGATGGAGCCCAACCTTCCCACTAAGAAAGTCTTCGAATCCACCCCGGACGGACGGCGCAGTAGAGGACGACCTCGCGGTAGGTGGCGCAAACAAGTGGAGGAGGACCTCAACCAACTTGGCGTGCGCAACTGGAGGCAGCTGGCTCGTAACCGCGCTGGCTGGAGAGGTTTGTTGGTTGAGGCCCAGGTCCACCCCGGACTGTAGCGCCATCTAAGTAAGTAAGTAAGTAAGTTGCATTTTCTTAGCGTAATGGTCAGACTATATAATTCTATATACGAGGGCAAGGTCAAAAGTTATCGGGCTGACAATGAAAGACTGCGATTTTTCTACATAATCTCCCTTGACTTCAACCCACTTAGTCCAGCGTTTCTCCAACATCAGTACTCCTTTTCGGAAGTGGGAGTCTGGAAGGCTGTGAAAATATTCATCTACGACCCTCTCAACTTCTGCATTGAATGCGACGCGCTTCCCAGAAACAAATTTCTTCAAGTTTGGGAACAGATGGAAGTCTGAGGGTACCAAATCAGGTTAATAGGGGGGATGGCCGAGCAAATCGTACCCCTAATACCGCAGTTCTCCCATCGCCAACACACACTTGTGTACAGGTGCATTGTCCTGGCGAAAGATGATTTTTTCTTCTTCAAGCCAGGCCTCTTCCGCGAATTAAGGCATCCAGCTGTTCAAGAAGGTTGGAGTAATTGTTCTGCCTTTCTCAAGGTAATCAATTAACAGGATCCCTTTTGCATCCCAAAACACACTGGACATGACCTTTCCGGCAGATGCGATAGGCTTCGCTTCGCCCACCGACTTCCACCCACTGCTTCGACTGCTGTTTCGTTTCTGGCATGTAGTGGTGGACCCATGTCTCATCCATGGTGACAAATCGCCGCACAAAATCGGTCGGATCCCTATTCAATCGGTCCAAAGATTGCCGCGAAAATCGTTTGCGCATTTGCTTTTGATCGGCATTTAGCAAATGCGGCACCCATCTTGCACAGAGCTTTCGCATCCCTAAGTTTTTGTGCAAGATGTTTCGCACTCTCTCTTCTAATATACACACAACCTCAGCTATCTCACTCACCTTCACTCGCTTATCGTCCAACACGATATCATACACTTTTTCGGTGGTTTCGGGTGTGGTTGCGGTTTTTGGCCGTCCTTCACGTGGGTCATCTTCGAGGGACGTGCGACCACGTTTAAATTCAGCTGCCCACTTTTTAACGGTTGACATGGAAGGAGCAGAATTACCTTCATTGGTATTAGAATAAAAATGTTATCATTAATGCTTCGAATATTATTTCGGTATCAACAAAGAACCATTTTTCACTGGCAGTCCCACGACCACCATTTCGAAAGATAACAATTTCGGACTTCTTGAGGCTTACTGTGAGGTTCCACTCGCAGCAATTGTTGTAGAACTTATTGATCATCAGTTGTAAGGTGGTAGGACTATCGGACGGGAGCAGCACATCGTCTGCGTACAGCAATATAATCATTTTAATTGTCCTACGAAGACACCGCCCGGAAGGTAAAGGTGCAGGTCGTTCAAAAATATGACAAACAACAAGGCACTCAATACACAGCCTTGTTTCACACCCTTGTTGACATGGAAGAACTCGGTCGAAGTCTTTCCATTCCAAAAACTTGTAGTGGTGTTCGGTAGAGTGCTTTAATGGCAGAGAGCACCTTCGAAGAGATACCAAACGCGGCGAGCTTATAAAATAGGGCTTTTCTGTGGATATTATCGAAGGCCGCCTTAAGATCAAAGAAGATTGCGTAAGACTTTTTCCTTCAGTTTAGTTGTAGTTTGACCAGATATGAAAGATTATACACCTGATTCACGGTGGAGTACCCTCTCCGGTATGCAGCATTGATTAGATATGTTAGTTTACTTACAGCTTTCCTTGGCCATACGGTTGAAAATAATTGTTCGCTCTGTTGGATGTTTCATATGCCTATGACATCAGGTGATCGGAAAAAAATATTGTGAATCAGAAGCACAGACAAAAATAATAAAACAAATCTCCCCAGTTATCTGGACGCCACCCCCGGAGTTTTTCTGAAACATCTGAGTTTCAAACCACTAAACCAATCTTTGTCCCTCTATCTATCCTTGACAACGCCCACACTATGTAAAACCTTTTAAGGATATTCATAGCCCACTTGAGCGAACGTAAATTAAATCAAATTGCATCTATCCTGGAAACTACCAAACCTTTGACGGTATTTCACAAGAATTTTCTCTAATTGCACTACATCCTGCGTCAAGAGTTTGTCCCTCAAATGTCACAAAGTCCCAACAAAGCTTCCATCCACCACAACTCACAGATCCTATTCATTTAGAATTTCGGAATTCATTCACAGAGAAAAACGGAAAACCTCACTCAATGGCGCCCCTACTGGAATTTCATCCACCTCTTCTGGTGTGGATACAAATCGACCGCAAAAATAGTAATTAGATCGCGTTCGCCTCGGGTGAGCTCGCTATAGTTGTTCTGCCTTTTTAACGGGTTGTTGATTCCTGTGTGATGAGATCTAATACTACTGCCACTACCACTACCGCTCTCTGCTTCCAATTGTGGCAATCACATCACCAATTAGAGAAACTATCAACCGGGCTACCTACCGTACACCGTTGCACATACTCGTATCTTTGCCAACTCAGCGCAATCGGATACCCCGTAGTGGTGAAGTTTTTTGCTGCAGAAACACGACGATAGCGACAGTGACTGCTGCGAACGACATATTTGGTGTCCCATGCGGAAGAATGCTCGTGCGAATGCAATTCAACCTGTCCAGACCCCAGCTCGTCTGTTTCCAAGTCCAAGTTCAAGTGACCGCATTCACTGTAGAGTTACGAGTACATCCAACTGCATACAGCATTGGGAAGAGGTGCGTAATTTAACCGGCTCCCAAGTGGGCTGGTAATTAAAGTTTGTTGGCCATATTCAGCTCTTCATGGTTAGCTGTGTATGCTGCGCGTGATGCAGTTTGGCTGTAGTACCAATGGTACACTGGCTTGATGGAAGTTAATTCGGTGAATAGGTGCTAGTGTGCCAGTTGGCTTGTGGCCATGATCGAGGAGTCATAAAGGAAATGGACAACAGATTAGTAGGAAATTGGGTTAATGGGACTACAATGATGTGACAGAAATCCTGTGCATAACTTTGAGTAAAGACCTTTGATTTGCGATATTTAAAGGCGGCTTATGATAGCTCCTAGAAGATTATGATCGATTTTTTAAATCTAAATCGTAGAAGACCCAAGTAAGTCGGCAAAGGTTTGCTTGGAAAACTTCCCACTTCCCACAGACCGCTCTCCAGTTAAAAGATAGCCCATATCGGCGTGTGCCTTGGCAAAAATGTGGTACCTCTTTATATCTTTGAAAAAGACAGTAGGCCCTACTTTCTAGGATCGGATTTGGTAAAGTTGGAATATCAGGCAAATTTAGTAGACGATGGATCATTACTGAAAATACCGTGGACTGGACACACATACGGGAGGTGGAACTCCACTGTGGAACCTTGTATATCACAGGAAAAAAGAGAAAACTGTCTAACTTAGCAACCGTGGACTTGATAAGACTTGACAGAGACGAGGTCAAGGTTATCGGTTATGCGAATGACGAGGCAATGTTACACCCCTATTACGGCTAGCGAATCGAACGTTCGACTCAAGTCGAACTGCCAGGCGAATTACTTCTGTAGCTTTTGACACTTCACAGATGACATTTATTTATTTTTTCCTTTGCCAGCGCTGATTCTTTACTGGAATGAAAATGTTCGCTTACAGCAATACCACAACAGAAGCAGTTCGACTTGAGTCGAATGTTCGATTCGCTAACCATAATCGGGGTTAGTATCGGGAATGTGTCCTTCAGTGGTTGGGGAAATTATGGAAGGAACATTGGATAAGGTAAGCACTTAGGCCACTAGTTGTGGACTCAGTAGTAATAGTAGAAGTTCTTTATTACGTAATAAAAATAATTTTCTTTTACAATTTCACAATTTAAAATTTGAGAACATACGACTATGACATAAATGTCGTCTCTCGGAGGCTTGATTTAAAAAAGAAAGAAGAAAAAATTAGTTACAGTTTTAATTGTTTAGTTAATAAATTCGTCGATTAAAAACTTCCTGTACGCTTACTTACTTACTTAGGTGGCGCTACAGTTCGGGGTGAACCTGGGCCCCTTTGGGGGACCTGCACTGCGATTGATCGGGAAACTACTGACTGCCCAAAACTTGGTTTGGGCCAGTAGCCCAACAATGAAGTTCGTGATGAAGTGCTTACTTTACCTCCTAGTGGTGGTCTCCGGGCAACTATACGTATAAACCCTTATACGTATAGGCTCAAATTGTAAGTGCGGGTTGTCTAGGGCCTTGATTCTAGGCTAGGTAACGTGGGCCAGCAACCTGCGTTACCGAAAATTTCTTGCTACAGAAACCGACACTATGCCTCGGATAAGGAATGATCACATGTTGACGACTTTTGGCTATTGCACCCGGACAAAGATAGGTTTCTGGAATGTAAAGACGCTCCTCGACTCGGGAAGCGAAGGTCCTTAAAAAATAAATAAATAAATATTTGGCGCAACAGCTTTTTAAAGTGCCAGGGCCTAGCTTCTCGCAACCACTCATGTTGTGTGCGTTATATTTTTCACACGAATGGAAGGGACCTACAGTTTAGTGCCGAATCCGAACGGCGATTTGAGAAGCTTTTTCATGACAACAATACTTACTCTCGGATGTTTGTCAGACGCTCGCGAGAGGTGGGACCGTTAAAAAACTTTTTCGTATTTTCTGGGATTCGAACTTGGAACCTCATGCGTAGTGATCCGACACACTAACCACTTACGCCACGGCGCCCACGAAGCGAAGGTCCTTACAATTTCATATTCCTCCAACTGGAAAGGGAATTCATGCGATATAAACTGGACATTTTGGGGGTTAGTGAAGTAAGATGGTTAGAAGCGGGCGAGTACCAGTCCCCAACGCGTAACACTGTACTACTCTACTCTGGAAGGCAATCCGGAAGTCCGCGGGAATATGGAGTCGGAGTACTGCTAACAACAACAGCACGTAAGGGCCTAATTTCCTGGCAGCCCCATGGTGATAGGATTTTGACGGCCAGATTCCGGACTAGAGTACGACGCGTCACCATCATACAGTGTTACGCCCCAAAGAATAGTTCGTCTGAGGACGAAAAGGAGAGCTTCTACAACCTCTTAAGTGCCGTCTTCAACACAACACCAAATGGAGACATTGTCATAGTGATGGGGGATTTGAATGCCAAGATAGGCAACGACAACGAAGGGCTCAAACATGTAATCGGGAAGCATGGACTAGGCAACCGCAATGACAACGGCGAAAGGTTTGTGGATTTTTGCAATGCCAACCGCCTTGTGATAGGTGGCACCATGTTTGAGCACAAGACCTGCCACAAAGTCAGCTGGGTTTCCAATGACAGGCAAGCAACCTCCAACCAAATTGACAATTTTGCTATCACACGCCGCTTTAGAAGTAGTCTCCTGGACGTCCGAAACAGGCGAGAGGCAGATGTGGGGATAGTACGTCATCACCATCTTATGATAGCTACTCTCCAACTACGCACTGCTGCCGTTCGAAGATCCCACGACAACACAAGAATGCCCAGGTTCAACATCGATAGACTTAGTGATCCCTCAGTGCGCCAACAATTAAGGGAGCACTTTTCGCAAGGTGTGGAAGGAATCAGCAGCTCAATGCCCGCAACCATCCAAGACCATTGGTGTGCTATGAAAAATGTTTTTACATCTGGTGCTGAAAGAATTGTCGGTCGATCGCAGGGAAGACATAGGGCGTGGCTTTCCGAGGATACCTGGAGACGGATTGACGAACGAAAACAGCTGAAAGCTCTCGTTGCAGCTACCCCAGCAGTAGGGAGAAGCGAGCTAGAGTCCCTATATCGCATGAAGATGAAAGAAGTTCAGCGTAGCGTGCGACGTGACAAGCGCAACTACATCAACGCGCTGGCTACAGAAGCAGAAGAAGCAGCACGGAGGTGCGATAGCAGGACTGTCTACAGAATCACGAAAGAGCTGACAGGTGGTCGCAGCTCCAGCCAACACCCAGTGAAAAGCTTGGACGGTTCCTTGCTCATTTCGGATGAGGACCAACTCAAGAGATGGAAAGAGCATTTTGCTACGGTTTTAAACCGTGTATTCGCTAGCAATATGCGCGCAAATCAAACTGAAATGCCCGAGGTGAGAAGTTCCCGAATACGCACCACGACTCCCAGTGAAGATGAGGTCATTACCGCGATCAAGGCACTCAAAACCAACAAGGCGGTAAAACTTGACGGTATGCCAGCAGTGCTCTTACGTGCAACACCAACAACATAGGCTGAGCTTCTGCTTCCACTTATAGAGAGAGCTTGGGAAGCTGAGAGCTATCCTAACGAGTGGAAAAGGGGAATGATCGTCAAGCTTCCTAAGAAAGGAAATTTAATGGAGTGCGGAAACTGGAGGGGTATCTGCGTGCTGCCTGCTGTAGCTAAGATTATAGCTAAAATCATCCTGGAGCGAATCAAACAACATCTCGAAGACACACTCGATGCCGAACAAGCAGGTTTCCGCTCTGGATCCTCCTGTGCCGACCACATCAACACCCTGCGGATTACTATCGAACAGTGTGTTGAATATCGATCGCCACTGCACCTGCTGTTCATCGATTTTGAGAAGGCGTTCGATAGTGTCAACAGGGAGTTTATTTGGAGTGCCTTACGCAGGAGAGGTATTGCCGATAAACTAATTGCTATTATCAAAGCTACATATGAAGGCTCCAAAAGTCATGTTCTGCACAGGGGGAGGTTGTCTGAGGAATTTGAGATCCAAAGTGGGGTAAGACAAGGCTGTATCCTTTCACCAATATTATTCCTATTGGTGACTAGTGAGGTGCTTCATGCAGCTTTGTCGACGGGAAACGGAGGAATTCGATGGACTCTTACATCTCAACTGAAACATCTTGACTACGCTGACGATGTATACTTACTCTCCCACAGAATTATGGACCTCCACCAAATGACAGCAGATGTGGAGAGGGAGGCAGGTGTCGTCGGGCTGAAAATTAATACGGTCAAAACTAAAATAATCAGCCTTGGAACTAACTCATCGGCTCAAATATGCATTGCTGGACAACCGGTAGAGAGAGTAGAGAACTTCCAGTATCTTGGGAGTATTGTCTCGACCAATGGTGGAACCGAACTGGATATAGCCAACAGGATCGCCAAAGCAAAGTCCGCGTTCGGGATGTTGTCCAAAATATGGCGAAGCAATGCAATCAGTTTGAGCACCAAAATAACACTGTTCCGCTCCAACGTTGAATCCGTGCTGTTATATGGTTGCAGCACGTGAAGAGTGACCACTACTATCACCAGAAAGCTGCAAACGTTCGTTAATAGGTGCCTGCGCAATATCTTAAGGATTTTCTGGCCCAATCGTATCTCTAACGAACACCTTTACGAGAGAACCGATCAGGAACCAATAGGCACAACCATTCAACGGCGGAAGTGGCAGTGGATTGGTCACACGTTCCGTAAGGGTGACAGTTCCATAGCGAACCATGATATGCAATGGAACCCTTTCACTCAGGATGGCAGAAGACCTGGCGGTCCGAGAACATGGCGCAGAACAGTCGAGAAGGAGGCACGGCAGTTAGGGAAAAGTTGGGGAGAACTCAGACACATTGCCAGAAACCGTACACGATGGCGCGTAGGCGTAGTAGAGGCCCTAGGACCCACAAGGGGATACAGGACATAAAGAAAAGAAAAAGAACCTGGGCCTCAACCACCAAGCCTCTCCATTTAGCTCGGTCTTTAGCTAATTGCCTCCAGTTGCGCACTCGAAGTTGGTCGAGGTCCCCTTGAACTTGTGCACGCCACCTACGGCGATGATTCCCTCCCTGCGGGCCGGAGCGTTGGTGTCCATTCGCTCTACATGTCCTAGCCATCTCAGACGTACAATACGCAGTTTTTTGACTAGGTCGATGTCGCTGTACAGCTCGTATAGTTCCTGATTGAATCTTCTCCTCCAAAACCCGTCAACGCAAACCGGACCGAAAATCTTACGAAGAATTTTTCTCTCGGAGCGACCAAGGATATCTTCATCCTCTTTTAATAAAGTCCATGTTTCAGCGCCGTAAACCAGGACTGGGATGATCAGTGTCTTATACAGAGTCTCCTTAGTTGTTCGAGATAGGGCTTTACTGTTGAATTGCCTTATAAGCCCAAGAAACAGCGATTGGCAAGAGTTTTTCTTCGCTTGATTTCTGCGCTGATGTTGTTCTCAGGGTTTATAGCAGAGCCAAGGTAGACAAAGTCCCTTACTACCTCGAAGTTATAGCTGCCCACTGTGACGCTCTGTCCAATTTGTCGGTGTTGGCTGTTTCTTCTTGCTGACAGCATATACTTGGTTTTGCCCTCGTTTACCGCTAAACCCATTTTGGTCGCTTCCACCTCAATGCTTGCGACCGCACCGGTGACAGCCCACTGAGTTCTTCCGATAATGTCTATATCGTCGGCGTATGCGAACAGTTGTACAGCCTTGTAATAGATTGTGCCTCCGGTGTTGGCTTGTGAGTTCCGCACAATCCGTTCAAGTACAATATTAAAGAAGTCACATGAGAGCGCGTCACCTTGTCTAAAACCTTTTTCGATATCAGAGGTCTCGGTGAGATCATTACCGACCTTGGTGCAGCAGCGAGCGTTCACCATCGCCATCCTGTACAGACGGACAAGTCTGGCAGGGATGTCGAAACTAGACATGGCTCTATAAAGCTCTTCTCTATAAATGCTGTAGTAGGCGTCCTTGAAATCGATAGAGATGGTGAGTATCGATTTCGACTTCTTGGGTTTTATCCAGGATCTGCCGAAGTGTGAAGATTTGTTCGATGGTGAACTTTCCTGGCCTGAAACCACACTGATAGGTTCCAATCAGGCTGTTAATAAAAGGTTTCAGGCGTTCACACAATATCGCAGAAAAGATGTTGTATGCGATGTTGAGGAGACTGATGCCTCTATAATGGCCGCAGTTGAGGGGGTCTCCTTTCTTGTGAAGTTAAACAACGCTATTTGAAAAAATAAAAAAGTTTATTCCAAAAAATAATCTCCATTTACATCTGTGACATGTTTCCAACGTTCCACCAAAGCAAAAATGCATCTTTTGAAAAATTCCTTATCCTTTCGGACTAAGAAGTCCTTAAAGTCCTCTTTTATGGCATCTGGGCTTATGAATTGTTTATTTTGGAAGTGATTGCCCAAACTTCGGAAAAGGTGGTAATCGGTCGGGGATAAGTCTGTTGAGTAAGGCGGATGAGACAAAACTTCATAACCCAACTCCGCCAGCTTCAGAAACGTCGACTGTGCGGTATGTGGTCTTGCGTTGTCATTCAGCAGTATGGGACCATGCCTATTTACCAGTGACGGCTGTTTTTGGAGCAATTTGTTGTGCATTATGTCGATTTCTTTACAGTACGAATCGGCCGTGATTGTTTCTCCGCGTTTGAGAAATTAATAATGGACAACTCCCTCACTCGTCCACCATTACCTTTTTTGGGTGTAAGTCTGCTTTGCCAAGTCCACTGGGAAGCTCACCCACGTCTACCCATTCTCCCGACCTCTTCCGATTATCGTATAGGATCCACTTTTCGTCGTAGGTGACGATGCGATGCAAGGAAGGATCCATACGGTGTCTGTTGGTCAAAGATATTGCAAACTCCAAACGTCGTAGCATATTCGCTGGTATTAGGACGTGGGGCACCCATCTCTTTAGTTTTTATACCTTTCCGATGGCGGAAAGGTGGCGACTTATGGTTGCAGTTAACACTTTGAACCTTGCAGCAAGACTAAGAATAGTCGTAGCTGGATTTTCTTCAACAGCTGCTGTAAGTTCTTCATTATTAATGACATTCTCTGGTCCCTTAGCAAATTTTCGAGAGAAAAATCTCCCTTGCTAAACTTGGTAAACCAGTTTTGAACAGTTCTCTCACTACACGTGCCCAAACCAAAAGCATTGTGTTAATTTCTCTAGTCGCTGCGGCTGCGTTCATGTTTTTTTTAAATGAAAAAGGAAAATGGCCCTTAAATTTTTTGGTGAAAGCATTTACTATGTAGGAAAAAAGTCAACTCAATGAGCTAATAGCGTAAATTAATTTTTACCGTTGGAAGATTAAACTGCACTCTTTTACTAAAAAAAACTTTATTTTCAATTTCTCTGCACAACTTCACGCCACAACGATCACTTTAGGAATGATCGGTCGGTCGGCAATTTCATATGTAACGACCTAATATGTATAAGCCACCATCCAAACATTCATGCAAATCGTTTAAGTATAGAGAGCATAGAAGAGGTGATAGAAGACAACCTTGTTTTACTCCTGATAATGTATCGAAGTAGTTTGATAATTCTTCTCCTGTCCATACTGCTGATTTGGTGCTTTCATAAATATTCTCCAGTAACCTGATAATTTTGGTAGATACCCCCATTGCATGTAATTTGTATATTAATAGATTACGTGATACTTTATCGAACGCCGCTTTAAAATCCACGAGGAAGGTGTAAACCTTTTGCTTTTCCGAGAACTTGAAGTGTACGATAGCTGATAGGTTGTAGATGTTGTCAACCGTGGAATAGCCTTTTCTGAAACCAGCTTGATATTCTGTAAGAATACTATGTTTTTCAACCCAAGCCGATATTCGTTCATTTAGTATACCAATCATAGTTTTCGCAATGCAGTTCATAAATGATATCCCCCGATAGTTGCTTGATAAATTGCTGTCCCCGTTTTTGAAAATTGGGAATATAACACTTTTCATAAACGTTTCTTTAGTTTGTCCGCTTTAAAATATCCGATTTATATGTTTGCGTTAACTCGAACAAAAATACATCAGGGGCATTCTTAAGGAACTCATAAGGAATTCGGTCTTCATCTGGGGCTTTATTTAACTTTCCCTTTGCTAGAACCTTTTTTACCTATCCAATTGTTATAGCCGCGTCTAGATCTACATCCTCTCGAAACAAAGGAAGTGTTCCGAGTCCTCCTCTACATCTGTATTGCCGCATCCTCTGCAGAGTTCATCTGTACTTAGCCGCATTCTCTTCCGGTGGGCCGCCAATAGGTAGTGGCCGGTAATGATACCTATGAGAAGCGACAAGTTTTGTCTATTTTGAGTGAGGATGAGCTTGGTTTTCATCTTGTCATGTTTTGTCCCGATGCTTCTGGAGACACGACATGATAGAAGCGCTCTCCATCTTTCTTCTGCTTGTCGTTTGAAGTCAAGTACTATATTTGATTTAACAAGTATTAGGGGAGGTAGGACTAAGCTTTGGACCTTTGACAGGTCTTGTTCTGATCCCTTTCTTGCCAGTTCGTCCATCATCTTACTTACTTACTTAGGTGGCGCTACAGTTCGGGGTGAACCTGGGCCTCAACCAACAAGCCTCTCCATTTAGCTCGGTCTTTAGCTAATTGCCTCCAGTTGCGCACTCCAAGTTGGTCGAGGTCCCCTTGAACTTGTGCGCGCCACCTACGGCGATGATTCCCTCTACTCCGTCGTCCTTCGGGATTAGATTCGAAGACTCTGCGGGCCGGAGCGTTGGTGTCCATTCGCTCTACATGTCCAAGCCATCTCAGACGTCCAATACGCCGGTTTTTTGACTAGGTCGATGTCGCTGTACAGCTCGTATAGTTCGTGATTGAATCTTCTCCTCCAAAACCCGTCAACGCAAATGGGACCGAAAATCGTACGAAGAATTTTTCTCTCGAAGCGACCAAGGATATCTTCATCCTCTTTTAATAAAGTCCATGTTTCAGTGCCGTAAAGCAGGACTGGGATGATCAGGGTCTTATACAGAGTCTCATCACAATGGACCTTTACTGGCCTAAGTGTGTCTCCAATGCCAATCTAACCTATACAGAGTCTCCTTAGTTGTTCGAGATAGGACTTTACTGTTGAATTGTCTTATAAGCCCAAAAAAACAGCGATTGGCAAGAGTTATTCTTCGATTGATTTCTGCGCTGATGTTGTTCTTAGAATTTATAACAGAGCCAAGGTAGACAAAGTCCCTTACTTGGTTTTCCCTTCTAGTTGACAGCATATACTTGGTTTTGCCCTCGTTTATCGCCAAACCCATTTTGGCCGCTTCCGCCTCAATACTTGCAAACGCAGCGGTGACAGCCCGCTGAGATCTTCCGATAATGTCTATATCGTCGGCGTATACAAGCAGTTGTACAGACTTGTAACAGATTGTGTCTCCGGTGTTGGCTTGTGAGTTCCACACAATCTGTTCAAGTACAATAATTAAATAATTCGCATGAAAGCGCGTCACCTTGTCTAAAACCATTTTGACATCAAAGGCCTCGGTGACGTCATAACCGACCTTGATGGAGCAGCGAGCGTTCTCCATCGTCAGCCTGCACAGACGGACAAGTATGGCAGGGTTGTCAAAACTAGACATGGCTCTATATGGCTCTTCTCTATAGAAGCTGTCATATGCGGCCTTGAAATCGATAAAGAGATGGTGAGTATCGGTTTGGAATTCTTGGGTTTTCTCCTTTCTTGTGGATCAGGCAAACGATGCTGAGATTTCATTCATCAGGCATACATTCGTCTGACCAAATATTAGAAATGAGTTGGTGTATGCACTCTACCAATTCATCCCCAGTTGCCTTGAAAAGTTCGACCGGTAAGCCGTCAGGTCCAGCAGCCTTGTTGGATTTTAGCTGGGATATTGCTATCCTCACTTCGTTTTGGTCAGGTGGACGGAAATTTTGACTATCATCGTCCATGTTGAATGGTTCATTCTGCCTGACAGCGGGATGTTGGTCTTCGTCGCCGTTATACAGTCTGCAGAAGTATTTTTTCCATATTCTCAGCACCGACTGTGATTCTACTACGAGGTTTCCATTTTCATCTCTACAGGTTTCTGTACGGGTATTACTTCTCTGACACATCCTTTTTACGTTTAAGTAAAACTTCCGTACATTGTTCCTGGAGTATAAACTCTCGATATTCTCAAACGCGCTCTCATGCTCTTTCTTCTTCTTTTGAAGAAGCCGATGTTCTTCCCGTCTCTTTTGCTCGTAGAGCTCACGAGCAGCTCTCGTCTTCCTTTGCAGCGCCGCTTTGTATGCCTCTTGTTTTGCTGCATGCACTCGCCGGCAGCAGTGCAGTCGCGGCGTTTCTGATGGCATGTTGGCAGCGTTGCCACTGGTCTTCGGTACTTGATGCTGGTGGCAAAGGGGTGATTGAGAGATTTCGGGATACGCGTTCAGCGAAGAGTCTGGCGGTCTCTTGCGATTGTAGCTTTTCGACGTTAAATTTTCTCACAGTAATTCTTCTTTGTTGCTCAGATTGGGATATCCGCATTCGTACCTTGGCTACAACAAGGTAATGATCCGAGCCTATTTTGGCCGCTCGGAAAGTCCGGACATCCAGAATACTGGAGGCATGCCTTGCGTCGATCGCAATATGATCAATTTGGTTGATCGTTACACGATCATTGGACCGCCATGCCTGCTTATGAATATCGAGATGAGGAAACCATGTGCTTGCTATGGTGACGTGAAATGAATTAGCCTTAGTCCGTTATCATACGTGGTGTCGTGTAGGCTATGCTTACCGACTGCCCTACCAAAGACGTCCTCCTTTCCTATTTTGGCGTTAAAATCGCCCAATACGATTTTAACGTCGTATTTAGGACATTGCTCGTATGTTTTGTCGAGGAGCTCGTAGAAACACTCTTTGGTGGCAGGGTCCTTTTCTTCCGTGGGGGCATGAACACGTATTAGGCTTATGTTAGCGAATTTAGCCTTGATCCGGATCGTCATAATACGCTGGCTTACGTGTCGGAAGCTTAAGACTTCTTGCCTAAGTCTGCCGCGTATGAGAAATCCGCATCGGAATAAGCGTTGCCTGTTGCCTCTGTAGCAATCACCGTAGTAGATGTCACAGTTTTTCATCCTCTTTTTGCTCGGCCCATCCCACCGCACTTCCTGGATGGCGGTAATATCTGCTTTATAGCAATCTAGGGCCTCTGCTAGTTGTTCGGCTGCACGTGGTCTGTAAAGGGACAGAACATTTCTCGTACAGATCCGAAGGTCGTTGTCCTTATTTCGTTTGCTGGGGTCGTCATTAGTTAAGTCATCCTTTTCCGAGGCTTTTCGTTGTTTCGGAACCATGAGTTTTTTACGTGATAGGGAAGTTACCCCGACGGCACAACCACCAACCTGGAGGGCCAGTTCCTTAATTATTCCCCTAGGACGAGGGGCCGGGTACACCGGTGCCAGTAGTCCACTACGGGAGTATGAGCGCTGCCGTTGGCCCATTAAGGGCTCCTCCGCCACCATCTCTATTCCAATGTCCTGACCAACATTGAAAATTCCTTACCGACCTGTGATCCGAATACGTCGAAGCAGCTCGCGCAAGGTATTCACTAAGTTCAACCTAACTGGAACTATAGACGCCACCGTTGACTCCGTCTAGGGAATTCGTCAGCTGCCGCCTGGAACAGGAAGAAGTGCTCCCTCTCTCATCTGCTGCCACCAAGAATCCGCCAAACGGGGTTGGTTACCCATTTCTTGGATTAAGGTACTAGGCACCCGGCTGTCACCGCGTGGAGGTTGAGAGTAGGAGTTGGTAGGCCTCAGCTGAGTGAAAACGCTTGTGTTTTCATATGATCGCATGCACTACCGTTTGACCAGCCTCGTCTCGTTCCCTGGAATTCCTTCGTGTCCTGGGACCCACCAGAGTGTTACCTGGTGGCACTGGATAAGCATGTTAAATTCCTCGCGGCAGCGTTTTATTAGCTTTGATTTTATAACCGCGGATGAGATGGCCTTTGTAGCAGCTTGACTATCTATGTAAATATCAATCACTTTCCTAGTAATAAGTTTCGTGGATAGTATTCGTGCCGCCTCTGCTATCGCTAGGACTTCTGTCTGGAACACACAACTATGGTTCGGAAGTCTTAGTGATATAGCAATATCCGCTTCTAATGAGTAGATACCCGAACCCACTCCTTCGTTTGTTTTGGACCAGTCAGTGAAGACTGAAATACTATGCGGGTTAATGGCCCCACCGTCATCGCAGTAGTCCCTTGATGGGATGACCGTTTTGACGTTTAAGCTGAAGTCGGGGGATGGCGGCAAATAGTCTGTGGTGGTGTCTAGGTGAGCCCATCTTGAGATGCTACGGTGGCCCGTGTGGCCCTTTCTCCATAGGTTGGATTCTTTTAGGCGTAGGGCACTCATCGCGACTGATTTCTTAACAAATAATTTAACGCCTTGAACGACTTCCTTCTCACTACGGAGCACTTTACATTGAACCACTTGTTTTTTTGGAAAATGGAAATTCTGGAATTATGTGTCTCATGTAACATATTTGATGAAACCTTTATTATATCAGCTAAATCCTTAAGCTCTATGATATTTTTTTCCAGTTTACTTTCAATAATATTGTTATATATGTACGAGTATGTGTTGGTTATATATTTCTTTATTGTTTTCTCTCCACGTGAGCTTTGGTAAAAGGTTAGGTTTTTTCTGTGGGTTATATTGTCTCCTAGATATAGAGGGTGCTTTTAACAATGTCAATGCATCAGCGATTGCAGATGCACTCTCGGACCTGAAGGTAAGATAACTTACTATGCGAATTGATCAATTTACTGCTTAATGGTCGGATTATCAACTCAGAGCTAGGTGGGACGTCTTCTAGAAGATCTGTCAGTAGAGGCACTCCGCAAGGTGGTGTTCTATCTCCTCTCCTTTGGAATTTGATGGTTAATGAACTATTGACAATACTGGAGGGTGAGGGATGCACGGTGATTGCTTATGCAGATGATGTTGCTATAGCAGTCTCAGGAAAGTACCTTAATACTCTGAAAGAACTACTACAAACCGCTTTAAACAAGTTAACCAGATGGGTGGGTCGGTGTGGGTTGAGTGTAAACCCACATAGAACTGAACTGGTACTCTTCTCAAGGAAATATAAAATTCCGTTCATCGTTCCTCCCTCTCTTAATGATATCAGCTTAACTTTCTCTGATAAAGCGAAATATTTGGGTCTTATCCTGTATAGGAAACTAAGCTGGAAACCTAACATTCAAGAAAGAGTCAAGAAAGCTACAGTAGCACTTTTCTCTTGCAAAAAAGCTATTGGAAATAAATTGGGTTTACAGCCTCGAATAACTTACTGGCTATACATATCGGTCATTAGACCGATACTCACATACGGGGTGATTGTTTGATGGACAGCCTTAGAAAAAGCTATAGATCGCGACTATCTAACCAAAGTCCAGCGTATAGCTTGTCTGTGCATAAGCAGAGCACTACGTACAACTCCCTCTGCGGCACTGGACAGTATGCTTCATCTGTTACCACTTGATATATTTAGCAAGCAAATGGCAGCGAATGCAGCCGTTCGCCTTGAAGCTACCCAACAGTGGTCAAGGAAAGAATTTGGCCACGCCTCCATTTTGAATAAATTCACAATCTCTCCCGAAAACACGGACTGCACCATCCCTCGTCTAAACTTTGACAAGAACTTCCTTGTCACCATTCCTTCCAGATCACTTTGCAATGAAGATGCTTTCATAGAAGACGACTCGATCCACTTCTACACAGACGGCTCGAAAACGAAGGACGGAGTTGGTGAAGGTGTTTTCTATGACAGTCTTAATCTTAAGCTCTCCTTCCCTCTACCAGATTATTGTAGCGTGTTCCAGGTGGGACTAATGGCGATTAAGGAGATCTTATCTTGGCTAAAGAAAAACGTGATATCCGCCAAGGACATTCGTATCTTTTCAGATAGCCAAGCTGCAATCAAATCCTTGGAATCGATCTCTATAAATTCAGTATTAGCCCTAGACTGCCATTCGTCTCTTAACGAAATGTCGCAGCAGTTTAATATTCACCTCTGTTGGGTGCCGGGGCATAGGGATATTCCGGGGAATTGTAAGGCTGACGAACTCGACAAATTAGGAACAACTGTACCCATCCTTCCAGATAAGGATAATCTAGGTATACCAATCGCTACTTGTAAACTTAAATTCAAGCTAGATGCAATCGAAAGAACAAATCTTAGGTGGACAAGTGGTACAACATGTCTAGCGACTAGGCAGATTTGGCACAAGTTTGATCTGAAACGCTCTAAGAAATTGATCTCTCTAAATCGATTGCATATTGGCTCTATTATAGGTGTGATTACATGACACTGTCTAATAGGCAAGCATGCAACAAGGCTAGGCATATATTCAAATGATTTTTGCAGAAGCTGCATGGGCGAAGAAGAGGAAGGAACCATTCCTTACTTCCTTTGTGCATGTCCAGCTCTCTCCCCTAGAAGGAAGCTTCACCTAGGAGCTTTCTATTTTAAAGATTTAGGCGATCTGATAGATTTAGATATCAGGAGCCTTCTTCTCTCCATCAGAACCTCTAATTGGTTTTAACGAGTAGGCTGGGATTACATGATCCTAGTGGTACCACAACGGACCGTTCTTGGTCTATGTGTGTTGGCGTAAGCTGGCAGCCACTTCAACCAACCTAACCTATATTGTCTCCTAAAAGTTAACGATAACCGAATTGGCATATGGTCCGACCATATCTTTTCATCTACTGAGAAGGTTTCTATTATATGTGGGTAAGTAACTTTTGTGAGACTGCACATATATCGTTGACAGAATTTCCAACGCTTCCAACATACGAGTATGTGAAATTTCCAGCCTCATCTCCTTTTGTTTGTCCATTAGTTACTACTAATCCATATTCACTACAAAAATCCATAAATTGTTTGCCTTTTTTTATTAATGACCAAATCATTAGACTTCCTTATCCTTGAACCTGCTTCGAAAATATTTCGATGAATGTCTTCTATTACTTGCTGCATTTCCCCAATTCTGATATTTAAATCACCACTAAGTATAGGATTGACTATGTGTTCCATTTTAGCAAACCGTCTTACCACAGTAAACTGTGGACTCAGTGTTAACCCAAGCAATACCGACCTGATGTTTTTTACCTTTAAAACCAAAATACCGACCACAACTTCAAAGTCGACTTTCTGTCCAGATCAGACTGTTGGGAAAAAAGTGAAGTCATAAAGAATTTCAAAATTGCAATTGACAGCTCCTATCAAGGCCCTGATTTCAACAGCATCGTGTTCCCAGCTAGTGGAACAGTGTATGAAAGACCTGTTATCGCTAGGTTGTCGGATCAAATCAGTCCTCTTTGGGCACTAGGTCATAGTAGCATAGAGGGGAATGAACGAGTAGACGAACTGGCGTGGAGATCAGTCTTCGTTCCAATGGAAACTGTCAAGATTGTAATCTCTTCACACTTTTTACCAGTGCCAAACAAAAGGTGGAACAGTATACAGAGTTGCGTCAGTTGAGTCAGATCGGGCCGAACTACAACTGGGCCAGAATAAAAAAAACTTGAGAATGGACTCGATCAGACGCTGCAAAAACTGTAGGGATAAGCACATGTTACTGGCCAGTAGGGACGCATGCGTCTAAGCTGGTCATCCCTTTTCACACACACTACCGCTGTAGTAAAAATGTAAATGAGAATGAAACTATCTTCCATTTCTTCTGTGACTGTCCGGCTTTATGTAGAGCCCGACTTCGAACTATACGCAAACCGTTTTCGAAAACCTTAAAGGAATTTCAGAAAAAAGTATCACAGTGTTGATCAGTTTCTTGAATTTCACAGGATGGCTTTGAAACCGTTTCCTTTGACCGTCCTATTAACACTACGATTATCTAACAAACAAGGTTACGTGAGTTTGTGGTGTTCAAAATGGTGCTTAAGTGCTAATTAGGCGGCAGTGCAGGGCGCAGCAGCAACCACTTCTACCTATCTACGTAGCACCTTAAACTGCCCATTGTCTCTCAAGCGGATGACGGAGCAGGTTAACAAGGCTGATGAGCTCCTTTGGTTCTTGCAAACATCTACTAAAACTGGATGCTATTAGCACCAAACAACCACAGATGGAAAAATCGCTCAACATGTCATATTTCGAGGCAGATCTGGTCTACGCAGGATCAGAAACCTACGAGTAGTGCTGGATCAGCTACGTTATCCTATATCTTCCCTGTTCTTGACTGCAGTAGCGTGGTTGAACCCTGTTCCGCAGCCGTGCAGTGCAGTTGCGGTGCCGCTGAGGGGTTTGTGTAACTGCTGTGTTCAGACACAGAAAACAGGTTGCGTCGAAGAGATGTGTCGACATTGCGATAGTGGACAGGTTTGTGGGCTTAGCTGGGCAGTTGAATAAGTTTTGGGTGTTATGCGGGCTGTTCTACAGTCGCGATATGTGTCTTCTATGGTTGGATCTAGGCGAGCGAGGTAGTGGTTTAAGAGGCAGCACCATCCGGAGCAAGGAATGGTTCAGAATAGCTGTGTTTACTTCCGTGTGGTGTATTTCTTTAATTGCTTGCTTGTATCGCTGTTGATCGAGAACCGGGTGTTGTATGAGATGTTCAATGTATACACGGTAGGTACTGCATCGGATTTTTTCGAATGTGTCGCGGTGGTGATACTGATGTTGTTAGGTGGCATGTCAACAGGAATTGCTGGGAAAGCATGATGTTGTGTGCTTTAACTAGGTCTAGGGGTATCTTAGTCTCTGCGTGCAGATGGTCTTCGTCGGACATGATGTGGCCAAGTCGAACAGCTACGACTATTCTGTGGCATGGCTGCTTCTGGTCGAGGCCGTTGTTGATCTGAAAAGTTATGATGTTTAAGATTGTGATCGTGGAGTGGAGTTTAATAAATTCATGTTGGTGATGAGCTGGTTTTAGGTGTTCAATCAGCGTCAGCAAAAGGGGTACTTCAAGTATTTTGGCAATTGGCGAGAGAAGTAGATTAGGCTGGTACCATTTGCCTTGGCCCGTTGGCCAATATACCTGGGATTTGGGGTGAGATTGTTGATAAGTTCAGGATTTATGTGAGGTAATCCAAGCCAGGAATCCCTAAATTCTTTAGCATCAGTGTTGAGATCTGGTCCAAGGGCTTTGGATGGTTTGGCGTTACGGAGGTCTATGGTTACTTGAGCGGAAGTGTAGGTTTGCGCTTCATTTTTTCGAGTCAGGTTGTGAAGTTTCCTCATAGGTGCTCTTTTTTGGTGGCTGTCTTTGATTGGGTATTAGATGAACTGACGGTTGAAGGATTTAGCGCACTATTAAGTGTCTGCCGTATGCTGAATTGCCACTATATTTACTAGGGTTCGTTAGAGTTTTTTTACCCACGTACCCAGATTGCATTTATTGAGATGTTCTGACCATTTGCTGCGAGAGTGTTCGTCAATTAGACGTCGTATCTCAGAAATAAGTTCAGACATTCTGGGGTCTGCTGTTTTTATGGAGTCGCATTCGTCAGCGAGAGCAGTATAGATGTGGCAGGAAAATTTGGTCTAATTTTTGCTAACCTACCTTTGGTGATTGTCTTACAAAATAATTTTTCTCCACAATGGATGTCTGTTGGTAGTCGTGCGTCGTTAAAACAATTGTAGAGGTTTCTGTCTCCGGTGAACGATTACGCTTATTCCTGGACGATAGCACAATCGTTTCTGACGTTGAACGATTGTTCTACGGTGAATAGCTTCTCATTGAAGAACAGGACTGACTCTTATCTACCATCGGCATGCTAACAATTTATACAATGCACTTACTACCTACCGTAAAGCGTTGATCCTTATGCAGCTTATAAAATCGAAGGTGGAGATCGTCTTTCACCAAACGTCTGAGAGATCGATCGCTTATTGTTTGATAATTGTTTTAAAATTTTCCAAGAATTGTTGAATGAGGACGGTTTGCTTAGCAACCCTAGGTGCCCGAACGATGTCTCATTGCTGATATCCGGGCTTAAAAAGATTCTTCACAAGACATTCGAAATAAAATCAAAATAAAACCCACATCTCAGTTCTCAGATACTTTCTTTATTCGTCTCCTTACTCGTAAACCTAACTTCATGAACTCTCACCCCTGCCTACTCACCTACCTCCTCTTTGAAGAAACCATCATCAAAATCATCTTCGTCTTCATCTTCCGAGCTAGACTGTTCAGCAACATTGATCCCTTTATGTGCTGCACCACTTCCACCGCCAAGCTGAATCGAATTCTGGGTCCCTTTGCCCTCAAAGTCATTCAGCAGCGCCGGGTCTATAAGATTCAAATTCGCATAGACGTACTGAAAGTCAAATTGTGGCATTTCCAATTCGCCTGATTTGATGGACCTAAGTCCAATGTGTGGGCGTAAAAAACTATCCGCCAGCGGGAACCATCTCAACTGAATCTCCGGCTCTTGCCCCGTCTTCATAGCTTCCAACATCCGCTTACGATGTTGCATATACGTTATCCGGAAAATTTTAATCTTCTTCGAAACATACTCAAGGTCCAGCCCATGACCCATGGCAGCGGCTATATCCTCCATGGCTGCGTTGCGTAGATCCCGACTACGATAATCCGGATCATTTAAGTCCCACAGGCAACGGTGAGCACCGTACAGCCGTAGAAACTTCACTGAATGCTTCAGACTCCATTTACCTTCAAGAAGATCATCTTCCAATCCGTTCCATACGAGTTTTGTGGGCGGCTCATCCGACTCGGGTTTAGGAAAATCCTCTTCGGGTGGCTCTTCCGTTTTGATTGGCTGCATAAGTGGATGCGACCAGACTTCACCCTCGGATATCTTATCCACGTCATCTGCGAGTGACACAGCCTGTGGAGCGTGCTCCGGTGTGGGTAGAGGAAAAGATGGAGGCGATGATGGAAAAGGTTCAACAACTGGCAGAGGAAGTGAAAAAGAAGGCGGTGAAGGTGGTGTCGGCTGTTCAGCCACCAGTGAAGGAAGAGGAAAAGAAGGCGGTGACGGTAGTGCTGGCTGTGGCGGTTCAGCTGCTACTGGGGAATCTACTGCATCAGCGAAATGATCAGATGAATAATCTCTCGGAGAATCGGGTGCCTCCAGCTTGATCTTCTTGTCGTCATTGTCGTCATGGAACAGCGACGGAGCCGGTGACATCAGATCGGGATCGACGAAGCTCATAGGCGCCATGGCAGGTGGCACTTCCTCCTTCGGACTGAGGAATTCATCGGCTTGATGATACCAAACCAAATCGGTTTGATAAGCAACGTCCTTCTCGCGAGCCAAATCGATTTTTCTCCTCTCCGCCCGATAGGTTTTGAGGAGAATTTTAATTTTTTTACGAATCCTGCCCTCGGGCATGTCCATTCTATGGGCGATATCTTCAATGGCTACGGTACGTTCTGTACGCTTTTTGTAGTTTGGATGTTGTATGTCCCACAGGCAGCCATGGATTCGGAAAAGCTCAACAAATTGAATGGACTCGGCTTGCATCCAGGGGCGCTTAATTGGTTTTATACGGATTTTCGGGATCTTCTGCGGTGGAGGAAGTGTGGATTTCTTTTCATCATCACTACCCGACTCGGTTTTTATTTGGGCAACTGGTTCGCGTTTCAAATGGGCTATGGGCTCATCGTCCGAGTCGTAGCTATGAGTGTCGTTGAAGTCGTCATTATCGTTCTCGTTGTCTGAAAGGGGTCCATCGTTCTTGTTGTCCTGTGGTTCGTTGTTATCGTCCATAAATTCGCATTGTGGTGGTTCGCTGTCAAAGTTTGCCAGCCCAGACTGTGAAAGAGCACAAAACAAAAAAAATATAAACTTGAGATGGTGAGTTCTAGAGTTTGTGCGGCCCTTGATGTGTGAACTGATATAAGAAGAAACTTAGGTATACATGAGGAATGATCTTTCACTGATGCTTGGATTTGGATAGATAGGATTGTGAAATGAATGAGGACTTCTGTGTGTCAGAATGAATTCATTCATTTAATTGCTTTCAGTATCTACCAGAGGTAACTGAGAAGCTTTTGTAAGCTCTGATGTACAAGAAACTATAATCTGCAATAATGTAACCGCAGAATCATCAGACATCTGCAGACATCTCGGGGCGCTGGCTCAACGTTATAGGTTCGCCTGTACTAAAAATTCAGACATGGAAGGGCGCTTGCGAGACTCAGGGAAGTACGAAGCGCATCAAAAGCCCATCATCAACACCCCAAAAAAACATGGTGGTTGAGTGTTGAAGCTAAAGAAGTGATGAATGAGAAGAAAACGGCTTTCAAAGCTGAGTCAAAGCGCTCCTGTTGTAATAGAAACGAAAAAGCCCACCTCGAAGTGGAATAAAGACGTCGCAAGAGACAAGCGACGTCTCAAGAGACTTCTTACCACCGACCTCTGCAACTGGATTGCACAGATGCTTCAATCGAGAATTACATTTTCAACGCAAGGAGATGTAACCGGAGAAGGGTCTGCAGATGAACCCCCCAAGGCGGAGTTCTGTCTCCTCTAATTTGGCTCATCTGGACATTACGTTTCATCTGATACCTCTTGATATATTTAGCAAGCAAATGGCAGCGAATGCAGCCCTTCGTCACGAAGCTACCCAACAGTGGTCAAGAAAAGAATTTGGCCACGTCTCCATTCTGAAAAAATTCACATTCTCTCCCAAAAACACGGACTACCCCATCCCACGTCTAAATTTTGACAAGAACTTCTTTGTCACTATCCCTTCCAGATCACTCTGGAATGAAGAGGCTTTTTTAGAAGATAAGTCAATCCTCTTCTATACTGACGACTCAAAAACGAAAGACGGAGTTGGTGGAAGTGTTTTCTCTGACAGGCTTAATCCTAAGCTCTCCTTCCATCTACCAAATCATTGTAGCGTTTTCCAGGCGGAAATAATGGCGATTAAGGAGGTCTTAGGCTAGTCAAACGGTAGTGCATGCGATCATATGAAAACACAAGCGTTTTCACTCAGCTGAGGCCTACCAACTCCTACTCTCAACCTCCACGCGGTGACAGCCGGGTGCCTAGTACCTTAATCCAAGAAATGGGTAACCAACCCCGTTTGGCGGATTCTTGGTGGCAGCAGATGAGAGAGGGAGCACTTCTTCCTGTTCCAGGCGGCAGCGGACGAATTCCCTAGACGGAGTCAACGGTGGCGTCTATAGTTCCAGTTAGGTTGAACTTAGTGAATACCTTGCGCGAGCTGCTTCGACGTATTCGGATCACAGGTCGGTAAGGAATTTCTAATGTTGGTCAGGACATTGGAATAGAGATGGTGGCGGAGGAGCCCTTAATGGGCCAACGGCAGCGCTCATACTCCCGTAGTGGACTACTGGCACCGGTGTACCCGGCCCCTCGTCCTAGGGGAATAATTAAGGAACTGGCCCTCCAGGTTGGGAGTTGTGCCGTCGGGGTAACTTCCCTACCACGTAAAAAACGCATGGTTCCGAAACAACCAAAAGCCTCGGATAAGGATGACCCAACTAATGACGACCCCAGCAAACGAAATAAGGACAACGACCTTCGGATCTGTACGTGGAATGTTCTGTCCCTTTACAGACCACGTGCAGCCGAACAACTAGCAGAGGCCCTAGACTGCTATAAAGCAGATATTACCGCCATCCAGGAAGTGCGATGGGATGGGCCGGGCAAAAAGAGGATGAAAAACTGTGACATCTACTACGGTGATTGCTACAGAGGCAGCAGGCAACAGGCAACGCTTATTCCGATGCGGATTTGTCATACGCGGCAGACTTAGGCAAGAAGTCTTAAGCTTCCGACACGTAAGCCAGCGTATTATGACGATCCGGATCAAGGCTAAATTCGCTAACATAAGCCTAATATGTGTTCATGCCCCCACGGAAGAAAAGGACCCTGCCACCAAAGAGTGTTTCTACGAGCTCCTCGACAAAACATATGAGCAATGTCCTAAATACGACGTTAAAATCGTATTGGGCGATTTTAACGCCAAAATAGGAAAGGAGGACGTCTTCGGTAGAGCAGTCGGTAAGCATAGCCTACACGACACCACGTCTGATAACGGACTAAGGCTAATTGATTTCGCTGTGGAGCGAAATGTCACCATAGCAAGCACATGGTTTCCTCATCTCGATATTCATAAGCAGACATGGCGGTCCAATGATCATGTCACGATCAACCAAATTGATCATATTGCGATCGACGCAAGGCATGCCTCCAGTATTCTGGATGTCCGGACCTTCCGAGCGGCCAACATAGACTCGGATCATTACCTTATTGTAGCCAAGGTACGAATGCGGATATCCCAAACTGAGCAACAAGGAAGAATCACTGTGAGAAAATTTAACGTCGAAAAGCTACAATCGCAAGAGACCGCCAGACTCTTCGCTGAACGCGTATCCCGAAATCTCTCAATCACCCCTATACCGCCAGCATCAAGTGCCGAAGACCAGTGGCAACGCTGCCAACATGCCATCAGAAACGCCGCGACTGATGTGCTGGGTCTCGCTCGCCCACCACCGCGAAGCCCCTGGTTTGACGAAGAATGCCGGCGAGTGCATGCAGCAAAACAAGAGGCATACAAAGCGGCGCTGCAAAGGAAGACGAGAGCTGCTCGTGAGCTCTACGAGCAAAAGAGACGGGAAGAACATCGGCTTCTCCAAAAGAAGAAGAAAGAGCATGAGAAGCGCGCGTTTGAGAATATCGAGAGTCTATACTCCAGGAACAATGTACGGAAGTTTTACCAAAAGGTAAAAAGAACGTGTCAGAGAAGTAATACCCGTACAGAAACCTGTAGAGATGAGAATGGAAACCTCGTAGTAGAATCACAGTCGGTGCTGAGAATATGGAAAAACTACTTCTGCAGACTGTATAACGGCGACAAAGACCAATATCCCGCTGTCAGGCAGAATGAACCATTCAACATGGACGATGATAGTCAAAATTTCCGTCCACCTGACCAAAACGAAGTGAGGATAGCAATATCCAAGCTAAAATCGAACAAGGCTGCTGGACCTGACGGTTTACCGGCCGAACTTTTCAAGGCAGCTGGGGATGAATTGGTAGAGTGCACCAACTCATTTCTAATATTTGGTCAGACGAGTGTATGCCTGATGAATGGAATCTCAGCATCGTTTGCCCGATCCACAAGAAAGGAGACCCCCTCAACTGCGCCAATTATTGAGGCATCAGTCTCCTCAACATCGCGTACAAGACCTTTACTGCGATATTGTGTGAACGCCTGAAACCTTTTATCAACAGCCTGATTGGACCCTATCAGTGCGGTTTCAGGCCAGGAAAGTCCACCATCGATCAAATCTTCACACTTCGGCAGATCCTGGAGAAAACCCAAGAATTCCAAATCGATACTCACCACCTCTTTATCGATTTCAAGGCCGCCTATGACAGCATCTATAGAGAAGAGCTTTATAGAGCCATGTCTAGTTTTAACATCCCTGCCAAACTTGTCCGCCTGTGCAGGCTGACGATGGAGAACGCTTGCTGCTCCATCAAGGTCGGTAATGACCTCACCGAGACCTTTGATGTCAAAAAAGGCTTTAGACAAGGTGACGCGCTGTCATGTGACTTCTTCAATATTGTACTTGAACGGATTGTGCGGAACTCACAAGCCAACACTGGAGGCACAATCTATTACAAGTCTGTACAACTGCTTGCATACGCCGACGATATAGACATTATCGGAAGATCTCAGCGGGCTGTCACCGGTGCTTTTGCAAGCATTGAGGCGGAAGCGGCCAAAATGGGTTTGGCGATAAACGAGGGCAAAACCAAGTATATGCTGTCAACTAGAAGGGAAAACCAACATCGACGAATTGGACAAAACGTCACCGTGGGCAGCTATAACTTCGAGGTAGTAAGGGACTTTGTCTACCTTGGCTCTGCTATAAATTCAGCAAACAAAATCAGCGCAGAAATCAATCGAAGAATAACTCTTGCCAATCGCTGTTTTTTTGGGCTTATAAGGCAATTCAACAGTAAAGCCCTCTCTCGAACAACTAAGGAGACTCTATATAAGGCCTTGATCATCCCAGTTCTGCTTTACGGCGCTGAAACATGGACTTTATTAAAAGAGGATGAAGATATCCTTGGTCGCTTCGAGAGAAAAATTTTTCGTAAGATTTTCGGTCCCGTTTGCGTTGACGGGTTTTGGAGGAGAAGATTCAATCACGAACTATACGAGCTGTACAGCGACATCGACCTAGTCAAAAAACTGCGTATTGGACGTCTGAGATGGCTAGGACATGTAGAGCGAATGGACACCAACGCTCCGGCCCGCAGAGTCTTCGAATCTAACCCCGAGGGACGACGCAGTAGAGGGAATTATCACCGTAGGTGGCGCGCACAAGTTCAAGGGGACCTCGACCAACTTGGAGTGCGCAACTGGAGGCAATTAGCTAAAGACCGAGCTAAATGGAGAGGATTGTTGGTTGAGGCCCAGGTTCACCCCGAACTGTAGCGCCACCTAAGTAAAGTAAGTAAGGAGGTCTTATTTTGGCTAAAGAAAAACGTGATATCCGCCAAGGACATCCGTATCTTTTCAGGTAACCAAGCTGAAATCAGATCCTTGGAATCAATCTCTATAAATTCAGTAGTAGCCCTAGACTGCCATTCGTCTCTTAACGAGATGTCGGAGCAGTTTAATATTCACCTCTGTTGGATGCCGGGATATTCCGCGGAATTGTAAGGCTGATGAACTCGCCAGAATAGGAACAACTATACCCATCCTTCCAGACAAGGATAATCTAGGTATACCAATCGCTACTTGTAAATTTAAATTCAAGCTAGATGCAATCGAAAGAACAAATCTTACGTGGACAAGTGGTACAACATGTCTAGCGACTAAGCAGATTTGGCCCAAGTTTAATCTGAAACGCTCTAAGAAATTAATCTCTCTCAATCGATTGCATATTAGCCCTATTATAGGTGTAATTACATGACACTGTCTAATAGGTAAGCATGCAACAAGGCTTGGCATATATTCAAATGATTTTGGGAGAAGCTGCATGGGCGAAGAAGAGGAAGAAACCATTCCTTACTTCCTTTGTGCATGTCCAGCTCTCTCCCATAGAAGAAAGCTTCACCTAGGAGCTTTGTATTTTAACGATTTAGGCGATCTGATAGATTTAGACATCAGGAGCTTCCTTCGCTTCATCAGAAGCTCTAATTGGTTCTAACTAATAGGCTGGGCTGATTTCCGTCCACCTGACCAAAACGAAGTGAGAATAGCAATACCCAAGCTAAAATCAAACAAGGCTGCTGGACCTGACGGCTTACCGACCGAACTTTTCAAGGCAGCTGGGGATGAATTGGTAGAGTGCATACGCCAACTCGTCTCTAAGATTTGGTCAGACGAGTGTATGCCTGATAAATGGAACCTCAGCATCATTTGCCCGATCCACAAGAAAGGAGACCCCTCAACTGCGCCAATTATAGAGGCATCAGTCTCCTCAACATCGCATACAAGATCTTTTCTGCTGATTGGACCCTATCAGTGCGGTTTCAGGCCAGGAAAGTCCACCATCGATCAAATCTTCACACTTCGGCAGATCCTGGAGAAAACCCAAGAATTCCAAATCGATACTCACCACATCTTTATCGATTTCAAGGCCGCCTATGACAGCATCTATAGAGAGGATCTTTATAGAGCCACGTCTAGTTTTGACATCCCTGCCAAACTTGTCCGTCTGTGCAGGAGAACGCTCGCTGCTCCATCAAGGTCGGTAATGACCTCACCGAGACCTTTGATGTCAAAAAAGGCTTTAGACAAGGTGACGCGCTGTCATGTGACTTCTTCAATATTGTACTTGAACGGATTGTGCGGAACTCACAAGCCAACACCGGAGGCACAATCTATTACAAGTCCGTACAACTACTTGCATACGCCGACGATATAGACATTATCGGAAGAACTCAGCGGGCTGTCACCGGTGCGGTCGCAAGCATTGAGGTGGAAGCGACCAAAATGGGCTTAGCGATAAACGATGGCAAAACCAAGTATATGCTGTCAACAAGAAGAAACAGCCAACACCGACGAATTGGACAGAACGTCACAGTGGGCAGCTATAACTTCGAGGTAGTAAGGGACTTTGACTACCTTGGCTCTGCTATAAACTCTGAGAACAACATCAGCGCAGAAATCAAGCGAAGAATAACTCTTGCCAATCGCCGTTTCTTGGGCTTATAAGGCAATTCAACAGTAAAGTCCTATCTCGAACAACTAAGGAGACTCTGTATAGGTTAGATTGGCATTGGAGACACACTTAGGCCAGTAAAGGTCCATTGCGATGAGACTCTGTATAAGACCCTGATCATCCCAGTCCTGCTTTACGGCGCTGAAACATGGACTTTATTAAAAGAGGATGAAGATATCTTTGTTCGCTTCGAGAGAAAAATTCTTCGTAAGATTTTCGGTCCCGTTTGCGTTGACGGGTTTTGGAGGAGAAGATTCAATCACGAACTATACGAGCTGTACAGCGACATCGACCTAGTCAAAAAACTGCGTATTGGACGTCTGAGATGGCTAGGACATGTAGAGCGAATGGACACCAACGCTCCGGCCCGCAGAGTCTTCGAATCTAACCCCGAGGGACGACACAGTAGAGCACCTCCTCGCCGTAGGTGGCGCGCACAAGTTCAAGGGGACCTCGACCAACTTGGAGTGCACAACTGGAGGCAATTAGCTAAAATCGAGCTAAATAGAGAGGCTTGTTGGTTGATGCCCAGGTTTACCCCGAACTGTAGCGCCGCCTAAGTAAGTAAGTAAGTAAGTAAGTAATTCGACAGGAAATATCGCAATGCTGTCAGATAGCCAAACCGCCATCAAGACAAGTAAATCAGATCCAGACTGATATGGGAGTGCCTCACCAAGATCAACAGGCTGCGCCAGGCTAATAAAGTAACTCTCTACTGGGTGCCCGTACATGTAGGAGTGGAGAGAACGAAGCAGCTGATGCACTAGCAAGAAATGGCTCAGACACACCGTTCCTCGGACCAGAACCTTTTCGTGGGGTAGGACCACTCAAAATAAGGAAAGAACTGAGGAAAGAAGAATGAAGCAAATGGACTAAGCATTGTGATGATATCTCCCACCCGAGAGAGGAGTTTCTGGAAAACTACAACCAGAAAAGAAACAGAACTTGCCTAAGAGTTAGCATGTTCTTGACGGGCAGGTTAATAGGTCACTGCAGACTCAAGGAGTATCTTAGGAAACTGGGAATAGAAGGGAATGGACACTGCTGATTCTGCAGGGACCTCGAAGAAACACCAACTCACCTACTTATGGATTGCGAAGCACTATTCCACACAAAAGAAGAAATGCAATTTCGGCACGGGAACCAAACAGCTCTGGTCGACGGTAAAGGCATTGGGGAACCCAACCAAGCGGAATGCTAATATTGCTATCACGTTTAATTGGAAACCAGAAATCGACCCGAAGAAATGCTGCAAACTGTTCAACCAATAGTTTGTTGAACATCCTACCAGGGTAAGTCGTCTCAACAGAACAACAATAAGGAAGCTACACCAACTGGCATGGGACTTTGAATGCCGAACACTTAGCTCGGACCAAGTAGCAGCCGCTTTACTTAAAGCCAAACCATCCAAGGCTCTTGGGCCGGATGGGATATCAATGATGCTCAAAAAACTCGGCACACCAGGTCTGGAGTACCTAACATCAGTTCTAAATCTCTCCATACAATCCCTATTTATCCCAAGAGTATGGAAAGTCGGGCGGGTGATCCCACTACCCAAACCAGGAAAATCGACGGATCGGAGCCAATCTTACCGCCCAAATCTCGCTCCTGTCGCCGGTCGTCAAGACTCTGAAGGCACTCATTCTTCCAACACTCGTTGAACACTTAAATCTAGCACAACATGTGGTTTTCGTAAACGCCACAGCACCACCTAGGCTCTTAACATCATAGCGAATCAAGTCAGCATTGGCTTGAACCAAAGACAGCCATGCCACAGAACAGTCGCGGTTGCCCTGGACCTGTCAAAAGCATTTGCCACAGTGGAACACGCTACGATGCTCAACGACATTCAGGAGTCCACGCTGCCTAGCTCCTACAAACGATGGTTAACCAATTATTTATGCGACCGACAAACCTACGTGGAATTCCGGTACACGAGATCGCAGTATAGGAAAGTCAAACCAGGCGTACCACAGTGTGTTGTCCTGTCCCCCATTCTATTCAACTTCTACATTTCCAAGTTGCCCACTCCACCTTACGGCATAACCCTTGTGTCATATGGGCACGACTGTACGATCCTCGCTTCGGGTCCAAACGTACCTGAGCCTTGCATGACCATAAACAACTACTTAGCTGTTGTAGAACAGTTCTTTAGCAGCCTCAATCTACAGCTATCAGCGGAAAAATCCACAGCTACACTGTTCACGTCCTGGACAAAGGAAGTGAAGCTACAGCTCGATATAGTAGTCGCAGATCGACGCATACCCACAGTCACACAGCCAAAACTTTTGGGCGTCACCTATGACAGCATGCTAACTTTCTCCGCACTCCCATCAAACATCCGCAGCCGCCTCAGATCCCGCAACAATGTTCTAAAATCCCTTGCTGGCAGTTCCTGGCGCAAAGATAAAGAAACGTTGCTAGCCACCTATAAAGCGATCGGTCGATTCATCATGAATTACGCCGCTCCCATCAGGACCCAACAGCTGAGCAACTCAAACTGGCGGAATCTTCAAGCGTCCCAAAACGCAGCCATGCGTTGCCAGTTGATGGCACATTAGGACCACCTCCATGCGGAAACCAAAATGATGTCCATCAAAGAGCACAACACCAAGCTCTCGCAACAGTTCCTTCTGGTCTGCCACCTACAAGAGCATCCCAACCACTCTCTAACAACGCTTCATCACCCACCTCGGCAAATCCGCAAAAACCTGACAACGTTCCAAAGAGATATCGACACCTACACTCAATTCCCGGACCTCGACGCCCAGCGCTACAAGGATGACATTAAGAGCATTCACAGCGCGGCGGTAGCTAATGCAGTACGTAACCATCACCCGAATATTGTATTAGGTGGTCGCCTTCCACCCATAGCCAACGAGGAGCGTCACTTACTTCGCCAGACCAGGACAACCTTAGCCCAACTACGCTCGGGTTGGTGCCGACTACTTAATAGCTACCAATCACGTCTTGACCCCAGCATCGAAGACGAGATGTCCAGACTGTTCGAACGGTCCGCACAACACACAACACCTCTTACTTTACGACCGGAAGCGCTGTGGAACCGTCCCATCGACGTGACTCTTCTCCTGGGCCTAGAAACTACTGACCGGCAACCCAACAACACAAATATGTAACTGCTACAACAACAACAACAACAAAAGAAGACATCATCTAGAAGCGAATCTTCTGTCAGAGACGGATCTACCTTCGCTGGATTCACTTCAGATACTTCGCCTCATCAAAGCAATTGGACAAGAGTGACGAGCACGTCATTGACTAGAGCCCTAGTTTGGGACCACTATAGATCTACCATATGTCGCAGTACCAGTTGCACCTCATCAACCAAACACCTACAAGGCTTACGAATAGAACTCAAATGTAGTGGATGGCTGCTTACATTTTCACATATAGCCAGCCAGTACAGAGTTCATATCATTTTGATGCACAGCGGTGATGAAGGCAATCGAGAGCCTCACGAAATATCCAGAAGAACAGGTGCATTACCACTGAATGGGAAGTGACAAGCTTCCTCTACGTGTAAACTTTTGGTTTGGGTGCAATGGGTGAGGATCGCTGTTTACAATCACCAAGTGTAGGACTAAGGAATCTGCCCTGCTATCTAGAAATACTTATTTTTACTGCTCCTAGCTGAGGCGTAGTCGTGACTAATCAAGGACTGTCGTCAGATAGGGATGCAAGGGTGATATGGGATACAAGGATGATATGAGAAACAAGGATGTTACGGGAAACAAGAATGATACCATATGTCTACATGCTCCAGTATTCAAGTACTTACATTCTTTCGCAACTTCAGCTGGCAGAAGGGCCTCAGGAAGCTGTCCGCCAGCGGATACCACTTCAGTCGACTCTGCTGTTTCTCTCCCTTACAATATGCCTCGGCGAGCTTCCTCCTCTCCAGTCGATACGTCGACCTCAAAGCGTTTATCTTCCGCACCACTTGTTTCTCCGATATCCCGCCACCAATTCCTCGAGCAATCGCCTTTATCGCCCGACCTCGCTTATTCCGATCCTTGTACGAAGCACTATTGCTATCCCACAAGCACCTGTGCTCCCTGTAGATCTTGAGAAACTTGATTGACTGCTTCGACTTCCACTTCCATGGCTCATGTGCGTTCTGCAAGTCGTCCTCATTGTGATTCTCCAGCATTTGATGGATCTCATCCATTTGTTCATTGATTTCGATGATGTCCCGGTCCGGCTTCACCTGGGGCGGAATGGCATCTCCGATGGAGATGCAGTTCTGATTCCCTGAATTGTCCTCCTCGAGCGGAATAAGTATTTCTGGATCTATTGTGAATACTATGGTGTCCTCCAAGTCTGAATCCGAGTCGGGAGAGGCCTGCAAAGAGAAAATAATGAAAAGCGAACGATGCACGGAGGAACCATGACCCACGTCTGCCTTTTTGAACTTCTCCGCCCGCGGGATGTTCCTAAGAAACGAATCGGCCAAGGCGAACCATTTCAGCTTCGTTCGGGCCCCCACACCTTTACGAATTCTCTGCTTAATTCGTCGCTTCTCGTACCGATACGTCGACCGGATCACATTGATCTTCTGGGCCACCTGCTCCATGGTTACGTCGTCGCCCATCGCAGCGGTGATGTCAACCATCGCCGCTTTGCGCATCTTGCGGTTCTTGTTGAACGGATCCTTGTGGTCCCACAAGCAGCGATGGGATCCGTACAGCCGCAGGAGCTTGATCAGCTGTTTGGCGCTCCACTTCTCCACTTCGTACTCCTCGTTCTCTAGGTACACAGGCTTGAACTCCTCGGGCATAGTGATGCCCGTTTCCTAACGGGGGGCGAGGAATGGATTAAACTCATGGGAATGCCCAGTATACCTCTTACCTGCCGCATTGCGGAGAAAATTGCACGATTTTCCTCCTCATCGCGGGGCACCCAGACACGGGTTCTCCCCTGGAAGGAGTATGATGACATTATCTGTTAATATTTGGGTTTGTCCGATAGCCCCTAGTGTTGCAACAGCAGTTTCCTTATAAATTCACGAGATTCTCGATGTAATTTGCGTTATTTTACAGAAAAATCAAGCAAATTTCACGAAAGTAAATGCGAAACATGTAAACATGTCATATTTTGACAGATGAATTGTTGTGGAATGCATTCCACTATGGATGGGCGGTCGACAAGAGGAAGTTATCGATACAAATTTGAAACGGAGAGTACCCAAAAATAAATTGAAACGGGTATGAAATGAATAGAAAATTCTGTTTTCTACTGAATGTAAAAGTCGTGGGCGAATAATTTCCTTAAATAAGGAAGAAATAGGAGTGGATTCCATTGAGAAATGTTAAGGAAGTTTCGCGGACACACACCTTTGTGTCGATGTTATTCAAGCACATACCATTTGTTTAGAATTATGCTCAGAATACTTAGACGCAAACCAATTATATTCGTTGAAAATTTGAAAATTTAAATATTTAATCGTTTTATTTCTATTTTTCAACAATACAAGCTAGGGGTAACTTTATTAGACTATATCCAGAAAAGAATAAAAGATTAAAGAAGAGAAGCTCTTTCAGCTTCAGGCGAACTCCACAGGCGGATCAGTAGAAATGCGGTGAAGTGGAAGGGTTGTGATCCCTTGTTTTCGGATCATAGCCTCGCTGATAAAAGGAAGAAGAAAAAGAAGAAGAGAAGCTCTTTCAGCGTTGAGCTCAGGCAATCGAATAAGAAATCTAACGTTCTGATTTTTATTAAATAGAAAAATTATACAGAGTTTACGTAGGTGATATTTGTGGAATAATCAAAGAGGGGTGTTGCCAAGAAACAAAAACTATTTATTTATTTATTTATTATTCATCAATGAATATACAATCTGTTGACCACAGCTAATTACATGGTATTGACATTATTAAAAAAATTCAGTACAACTCGTTTAAATATATTTCTATTCATTTGAAGGTCGACTTCATGATGAGTTAAATTAAACAGTAATAAAGAACAGGTTACAAGTTAATTTAGCCCTAATTTGTTCTGTGATTAGAAATAAAAAAGAGAATATCCCTATTCCTTAAGTTTCTCTCAGGAACATAAAGAGACATAAGTGCAAGTAAATCTGGAGAATTAATGCTCCCATTGAGTATATCCTTAATAAAAAGATCAATTAATGCGCATCTAGACCTATAACTGGGCAAACCGTCAGACCACCTCAAGTTCCTTAAGGCAAGGCGCGTGAATCTTCTTTGAATATTTTCAATCCTTTCGGACGAGTTTTTGTAAAAAGGAGACCAAACAACGCTGCAGTATTCCAATCTGGATATAACCAAAGATAAATAAAGCGTTTTTAGAGTATAAATATCCTTAAATACTACCGCGTTGCGTTTTAGAAAGCCTAGCAGATTTAGATTAGATTTAGATTAGATTAGATTTATTGCTTTATCTTGAAATACATTTTACAAAAAAAATCGTTTACAAAAATCGTTAAAGCATGGCTGTGCCGTCTGCCCGATTGACATTTTTTGTTTTCTTTTTTTAACGGATAGTTTTTAATTGATATAAACAAAATTAAGGAATAGAAACGTAATAAACAGTATTAAAAAGCTTCGGCTAAGATTTGGCTTCTATAAGACATTGCAGTTCTGTAGAAATTATATAGAAGGTTTATATCTCCTCCGCAGTTAAGGATTTCAAATACTTCCGCCTCAGTTTTTGAATCACTGCCGAGAAAGGCTCTTCTAATCTCTTTTAGGATTGGACATTTCCCAATGAAATGAACGACATTTTCGCTCTCGGACAGATTACAAAGATTGCAATGAATACCCAAGTCCTGGCGATGTGGGATAAAGTTCAGTTGTATCAGCTCACCCCTCATTTTAAATATAGCAGAAATTACCTTTTGGCTATTATTGCTGTGGAAGTAGTTCCGTTCACATAAGTTGTATTGCAGATGGCTGTAAATTGCTCTGTGGACAGAGGACCTTGCTTCGTTAATACAGTCCAATCTATACATCTCATCAACTTCCAGGATAAGATTGTACAGCGCTTCTCTGACATACCCTCCATTATTCATTTCCAGGTTTAAGTCAAAATTAAAGCCACAATAGTCCGCAAGCTCCTTCAATTTTGCAAACCATAAATTCCTCTTCTCGATTGTATATTTTGCTATGATTTTCGGCAATCTTTCGTTTGGCATATCAAAGACCTTCAGTAAATAGTCCACGTGTAGCTTAAGGGTCTTAGTAAAAAGTGGTGATAATCCTGTTTCAATGGTGATCATGTAGTTAGGTGCGGTTTTAGGTAGTTGAAAACATCTTTTTATATAATACCTCAGCAGTTTTTCTACAGTTGCATACTTTTCATATCACCGCGTTTGCGCTGCGTACATCATCACCGATTCAGCCACTGATACGTAAACTTTGTATTTTACGCTGAGTAATACCAGTTTGTTTGAGAAGCACTTCTTCCAAGTTGCACTTATCGCACTTTTGGCTTTTATGAGTTTATCCCTAAGGTGGCTTTCCATATTCAGATTGCTGGTTATCGTGACACCAAGGTACTTATAACCTCTCACTATCTCGATCGGCTCTCTATCGAAATACCATTTCTCCCTTCTCGATGCTCTACCAGACCCTTTATTAAAGATCATTACTTTAGACTTGCTCAGATTCACCGTCAAATTCCACAACCGGCAGTACTGCTCAAGTCGATTGATCATAAGTTGCAATGTTTCGGGTGAATATGCAAAAATGATGACATCGTCAGCAAAAAGAAGGGCTTTAATCAAGGTTCCGGCAAATTCTATTCCGCCTGGTAAATAGTCTATCAGATCGTCGATAAAGAGGGCAAAAAGATATGGACTTAGTGGGCATCCTTGTTTTACCCCCATATTTGTATCAAACCATTCTGAAATTTCAGCTCCGTTCCATACGGCTGATCGATTGTCCTCATAGATATTCTCCAAAACCTTTCCAAATTTGGACGTCATTCCAGCGTTGTACAGTTTATAAAATAAAGTTCTTCTGTCAACTGTATCGAAGGCTGCCTTGAAATCGACAAAAAATACATACATATAGTTTCCTTTTATGATCAAGGAATGTCCCTGCTATACTCTGTTGGATAAAAATATTATCAATTGTTGAATATCCGCTTCGAAATCCGGCCTGGAATTCTTTGAGCTTCTTACTATAATTTATCCATCCGCACAGCCGATGACTTAATAGGGATGTAAACACCTTGTAGGAAGCATTGAGAAGAGATATCCCACGATAATTGTTTGGATCTGTGATATTTCCTTTTTTGTGGATCGGGTATATAATGGCTTCTTTGAATTGTTGTAGTATATCACCAGATTCCACAATTTTGGTCAATGCTGTTGTAAATTTCTCGATCATAACTCATCTGTAGCATATTTGAAGAATTCTATGCCAATTCTATCTGCGCCAGGTGCCTTCCCATCCTTAAGTTTGTTGATTATCCATCTAACTTCTTCTTGTGTAAAGGGAGTATCTAATATATTGTAATATTCTTGCTGGGGTTCGTTTAAATAAAACCGTCTTTTGTGTATTTTATTTGTTTATTTATTATCAAATACCAACTTTACTTTAACACAATAGTCAATCACTTTATTCATTATTTATTTCAAAATAAATGGTCGCTACAGATTTATTTTCACAATGTCGCTTGCTTTCACCACTGGTCGAATATCTCTTGTAATCGCTGTATTCACTTATAAACAACTGTGTCGACGTTGGTTGTGGTATGGGTATTTAGAGGAAATTGCAAGGGGTTCTAGAACATGCTAGATGTTTCTCCGGGTGAATTGAGGATCATGGAATATTGGGATATTGTGTGGAACAATTGTGGAACATAAGTACACCAGGTTGGAACGTAAGCACATCAGGTTGGAATATTTACTACTAGTAGGCAATAGATGTCGTTGCACAGTTTGAGATACAGTGTTTTAGTTTTTGGTACACAAACCATCCTGTAGTCAATGCTACACTGCCCCCCTCTTAAACTTGTTCGTCCCGAACAAGATCATCTGGGTTACTGCCATGGTAACGATGAAGACGATCCAGGTGGACAATTTTCATTTTGCTTCTTACTCCACACTGGATCTGGAAGACGACGTCATTGATGCGTGTGACCACTTTATAAGGGCCCTCCCAGTCTTGCTGCAGCTTGGGTGACCTCCCCTTTTGCCGGTGTGGGTTGTCCAGCCATACTAGGTCTCCCTCGTGGAAGCTGGACGTTGTTGCCTTTGTGTCGTACCTGGTTTTCATGCGGTCACTCGCTATCCTTATCCTCGTCCTGGTCCTCTGATGTATGTCTCGGATCCTTTCCCTGAGGTCTGCCACATAGTCCTCTTCACATTTGGGCTCATCGTTAGGGGATCCAAACTTCACCTCACTAGGTAGCCGAACTGCTCGACCAAACAAGACTTCGGATGGAGTATGTCCAGTAGTGCTGTGCACTGCATTTCGGTAGGCCATCAAGAAAAGAGGAATTTGTCGATCCCAATCGCGCTGGTGTTCTTCTACGACCTTGGAGAGATGTTCGTTTAAGGTTCTGTTGAAGCGCTCTACCATCCCGTCGGATTGTGGATGAAGCGGGGTAGTTCTCGTCTTTTTGATTCCTAGTTGTTGACATACCTCTTGGAATATCTTCGATTCAAAGTTTCGTCTCTGGTCGGAATGCAGTTCCATGGGCACGCCAAATCTGCTCACCCAGTTGTTGACGATCTGTTCCACGATGGTCTTCGCTTCCTGGTTAGGGATGGCGAATGCTTCCGGCCATTTGCTGAAGTAGTCCATGACGACTAGGATGTAACGGTTACCTTTGTCGGTTTCTGGAAATGGACCAGCGATGTCAGCGGCAATCCGTTCAAAGGGTGCGGCCACGTTGTACTGGTGCATCTTGCCTCGCGTTTTCGTTCTGGGTCCCTTGCTGGCGGCACACACGACGCATTTTCAGCACCAACTTTCTACGTCGTCCCTTGCGCTGAGCCAATAGAAACGTTCTCGCACTTTCTCCAGCGTCTTGTTTGCACCCAAATGACCTCCGGATGCTCCATCATGCATCTCCCGTAGCACCTCGTGTACTTTTGACCGCGGCAAGACAAGCTGCATTATGAAATCTTTCCCGTCTGGCCTTTCCCATTTCCTTTTCAGTACACCATCTTGCACATGAAGTGAGTCCCACTGAGCCCAGTATGCCTTGAGAGTGGGGCTCCTGTCCGAGATATCTTGTCCGTTTGGCTTTTCCATAAACTCCTTCCACGCTAATATCGGCTCGATGTCTGGGTCTTCTTTTTGAGCGTCGCGGATTTCCTCTGCACTCCAGCCGGCGATAGGCTCAGCTCTTACCCTTTGGATGGAAAGAAGGTTCTTCTCTTCCTGCCGCACACAATGCTTGCAGTCGATCTCGCATGGTTGCCGGGATAAGGCATCTGCATAAGAATGGAGTTTGGTTTGAGGAACCTGGATGGTGGTATTGGGGGCGTCGACTCCGACATCCGACTTCCGCCCCGCGAAACTGGTTCTTGAGCGGTCTCCCCACTCCTGGTTTCGGGAGGCCTGACCAACAGGATGGATGTTATACCTGTTGGATGGTATTTCATTACGTCGCCAATTACCATAGTGTGGATAGTTTCCGTGGCTGGGTAGAATTCTGCATTGCCGTTGTAGGTGCCCTCTTTTGTTGCAGTTCCAGCAACGAATTTGTCCTCGGCGAGCGCTGTTTCGGACTTCGACGTCCATCCTCTGGCAAGAGCATTCGATGGCGGCTACTTCGCTCACACGGTGGATTCCCTGACAGGCCTGGTCTGCGGCCTCCATTGTCAGAGCAAACGCCAAAGCTTCGGCGAGCGTTTTCTTTCCAGCCATTCTTACCGCCATTTGTAGTTTCGCATCAGCTATGGCATGGGTGAACGCTTCGGTTGCCATCTCGTTAATGATCTCCTCACGGGCGTTTGGATAGGACAAATGTGCCAGCCGCTCGATATCTGCTTGTAACTGCTGGAGCGTCTCACCCTTCATCTGGGACCTTCTGCGCAACTGGACCCTATATACTTGCTGCATGTGGTCGTCCCCAAATCGCATCTCAATGGCTTTCACCAGACTGTCGTAGTTGCGTTGTTTGTCCTCGGGAATAGTTTGTAGTAACTCTGCAGCTGATCCTCTAAGCGCAAGCGTTAGGGCAATGGACCTCTCTTCATCGTCCCAGTTGTTCGTCATTGCCGCAGCTTCGAACTGCCTCTTATATATTGGCCACGATGTCTGTCCATCGAAGACGGGAGGCTGCATCTCTTTCCTTCTCGGGCAGTCGGTTGAATACTCCCGAACTTTCTGTTTCTTCACGCATTCGAGTTCCTTTGCCAAATTCTCGAATCTTCCTTCAACAGCCTCGAATTTCGTTTTAACACTCTCGAATCTTCCTTCAATGGCTGTTTCAAATGTCTCAATTTTTGCCTCTACGTTTTCAAACTTCTCATCAATTGTTCCAAATCTTGTTTCCAAACTTTTATTTTGTTCATCGAATTTGCTTTCGAGAACACTCCTTTGATCGAATAGCTGATATTCCAGAGAGTTCTTTTGTTCGTCGAGCTTGGCGTCTAGAGAATTCTTTTGTTCAGTCAAGGAATTTTCTAGCTTCTCGAATTTTTCATTTTGAGAATTCTTTTGCTCATCGAAAGAATTATCTATCTTCTCGAATTTTTCAGATAACAATTTCATTAAAGCCGACATGTCACTCGTCGTACTTACTTGTTCTTCTTCGACGTCAAACAAAGCTGTTTCAGGATCTGTACCCTCGTCCGTCATTATTTTCCGCAACTTAATGATCAATTCTCTTTCGTACCAGCCGTAGGCTGATCCTGCTGGCTCAGTGCTTCCTTTAGTTGCACCAATGACAAATCTTCTAGCAATTTCCGAACCATTTTCTTTTTTCACTTACACAAAAAGCAATACACAAAATTTGTTTTATCCCACTTCTGACACCAATGTAATATTCTTGCTGGGGTTCGTTTAAATAAAACCGTCTTTTGTGTATTTTATTTGTTTATTTATTATCAAATACCAACTTTACTTTAACACAATAGTCAATCACTTTATTCTTTATTTATTTCAAAATAAATGGTCGCTACAGATTTATTTTCGCTTGCTTTCACCACTGGTCGAATATCTCTTGTAATCGCTGTATTCACTTATAAACAACTGTGTCGACGTTGGTTGTGGTATGGGTATTTATAGGAAATTGCAAGGGGTTCTAGAACATGCTAGATGTTTCTCCGGGTGAATAGAGGATCATGGAATATTGGGATATTGTGTGGAACAATTGTGGAACGTAAGCACACCAGGTTGGAACATAAGCACATCAGGTTGGAATATTTACTAGTAGTAGGCAATAGATGTCGTTGCACAGTTTGAGATACAGTGTTTTAGTTTTTGGTACACAAACCATCCTGTAGTCAATGCTACAATATCATTAGTGTACGACGGTACAGCATACTGCATAGGCGGCGTAGTATTAGCTGGATTCAAAAGTTTCTGAAAGTAAGCTTGTAATAAATCAGTCGTGAGCTCAACACCTATTTGAAGCTTCTTTCCGTTTAAGTTTTTTATCGCCACCCAAAATTTCTTCGAGTCTCTGCAATGCGTGAGTCTTAGTGCCTCTGTTTCGTAGAACTTATTTTTTTTTTCTTTGCACAGTTTTTTGTATAAGGTGTTTGTTTCGATGTATACATTTTTAAAAAATGAATTGTTGTACTTCCGAAAAACTTTAAGCCATCCAAAGCTTCTTTTCCGTGCTGCTTCACATGCCTCATCAAACCATTTCTCCTTATTTTTCCTGTTGGTTGTATGCAGATGTCTATATGTCGGATATGATGATTTGATTAAGTGTTCGATACCCCCAATACCCAGTTCTCTTGCTGTTTGCATATTGCGCTCTAGATTCATTCTGTATTCCATTCCCTTGGCATCCTTCCATAGCAGCTTTGGTGGTAGCTCAAGTTTCCTCGTTTCTTCTTGAGTTATTTGGGCTGAGCTTAATACAACCGTTATAGGAAAATGATCTGAGAACGGCTTGCTTAATACCTCAAAATCGGCTATTAAGGCAATCCATTCCCCTCTTGCTAGACAATAGTCGATAACTGAGCAACCCTGCTGACCCACGAAAGTATATTCTCCGGCTTTATCGGAATTGCACACCCCATTCATAATGCGTAAGCCATGGGCATCACATAGTTCCAATAGTTTCGTTCCTTTTGAGTTTAAGGTCCCATCTTTAGATACTCTCACTTTCCCAGCATATATATTTTCTCTGCCTTCTTCTTTCCCGATTCTGGCATTTAAATCACCAATTATCATTATATTATCAGTATTAGCTTTAGCATGCGTTTTCTTCGATTGCGCGAAGCTTCAGTGTAGTCTCTGTGAATAGTTACCTTGGTGTCTCTAAGTGTTGTTGTGTTGTTTAGTACGCGTACAACGTCATCCTTCTTTTGCAATTTTACAACGATATTTGCAATGTTGTTGTTTGGCCTCATGGCGCGAACGTCGGATATTAGTGATGAGTCGTCGCTTCCCAGCAGCTGCAAACACAGACTTTTCGCCCTCTCCTCCGAGTTGACTCCGGTCTCCTCAGGCATATGCACTACAAGATTGCTTTCTAACGCCTTTCTCTCCAACATCTCCACTTTGCGTTCCAATGAAGAATAAGAAGCTTCCATCACCTGCAGTTTGTGACGTAGTGTTGCGTTGTCTTTTTGTAGTGCTTGGATTTGGACGAATACTCCTTCTACATCAGCTTTAGTTGCAACGTTGCTGAGTTTATCGTCGAGTAAAGCTGTCATAGAACCCTCAATAAGGGACTTTAGATCCCAAATTGACATTTGACAATTGACATTTTCTCCGTTACCGCAATATGCAGCCCCTTTCTTCACAGACGAGCTCTTAGACTCACCATTTACTCTTTTGGAAGTGAAACGCGCAGTTGATTGCTCTAAAACGAGGAAAGCCCCAGGTGACGATCGGATCCCTTTCGAATTCTACAAGAACAGTTCCATAGAATTTTTCACTGCACTCACAAATGAATTCAATAAAATTTTTGAAACAGCCAATGTCCCAGAAAGCTTTAGAAGAGCGATAATTTTCCCATTGCACAAAAAAGGTGAACTAGATAATCCAGCTAACTACAGAGGCATTTCTTTTTTGAATACTTCGGCAAAACTATTTAGTGCTTTGATATTTAATAGGCTTACACAATGGATGGCAAACAATCGAATTTTAAATGAATACCAGGCGGGGTTCAGAAAGCATTATTCAACACTGGATCAAATTTTTACTCTCATCAACATTGCAGAGTTTTTTAAACAAAGTAGCAAAAAGCTATATGTCTTCTTCGTTGACTTTCGTGCAGCTTTTGACTCCATAGCGCGTGAAGCTCTTTTCTATAAGCTGTACAAAATTGGTTTATCAAGTAAAGTGATAAATGTGCTAAAAGCGATGTATGAGAGCAACGTGGCGTATGGAATGGAGAGAATGTATCGGAAGAATTTGAAACACAAATGGGAGTTAAGCAAGGATGCATCCTAAGCACGCTACTCTTCATCATATTTATCAACGACATAGTAGGAGAAGTAGGAGGAGGGATCGAGCTTGGTAGTGTGCGGATACCGGCGCTAAAATTTGCGGACGATATAGTGTTTTTATCGGAGACAGTTGAAGGGATGCAGCTTACTATGAACCGTCTTGAAAACTACTGTAAGCAATGGAATTTGACGGTGAATTTATCAAAATCAAAGATGATGATTTTTAGAAATGGCGGTGGAAGATACTCTCGCAACGAAAAGTGGTTCTATCGAGGTGAAAACGTTGAAATAGTGAAAGAGTATAAATATTTAGGTGTGCTAATTACATCCAACCTCAATATGAAAAAACACTTTGAATGTCAGCTAGCAGCAGCTAAAAGAGCTATTTCATCAGTTTGGGGACGTTGCGTCGACAATAAGTTTATCGATCACACAGCGAAGAATAAACTATTTCGTACAACTGCTGCCTCTATACTGCTGTACGGAGCCCAAATTTGGGGTTATTGCTTTTTTGAAGAAGTTGACAAATTTCTAAGGTACTTTTTGAAACGAATCTTTCGACTTCCAATATGTACACCGAACTATATGCTGCATCTAGAAACTGGAGTCCCTCCTCTCTTCTTAGATACCCTAAAGCTGCATATAGATTATATTGTTAAAGTAGTGGAGATGGATGATGGAAGACTGCCCAGGATTGTTCTGAAGCATATCTGGTAGACGGCCTTAAGCCAAACCATAAACGACTATGTATATACTGTTCGTGAAAATTATATGAAGTTAATAAAAAGTCTAACTCTAAAGTCTTATCAGTATTATTGCTTTCTAAAAAATCATTAAGTGTACCAAAATCTCTCTCCCAATGATTGTAGTTAATATATGAAGGTATGATTATATATTTGGTTGAATCAATGACGATTTTTAGTAAATTGACTTCGGCTTCCAAAACAAATTCGCAGGTTAAATCGCTCATAGATCTTTTGTACCCGAAAAAACATCCACCACTCGCTCTACCTCTCATACTCTGATTTACAGCTGGGATCCACATAAAATTAAAATTTTTCAAATGGCTGATATATAATTCATAATTTTCTTCAATAACAAACGTTTCATATAAAAAACTATATCATAATTATTAATTAAATCGTAAAAATTGCAATATAAAGACTTATTTTTTAGACCTGCTACATTATAACTTAATATTCTAATATTTATTGTTTTTTTATTTGGACAGACGGCGCCTATACCCTATGCTGATTTAGAATTTGAACACGACATTATGGAAGATGTCCTTGCTAAGCCGCTTACACTCCGACCACTAGGTGCCGATTTTCCCGCTTTGTTTACATCTATGCTTTGACAGGTCTGAGCTTCCACCAAGTTGAAACACAGCTGATTGCTTAAATCTGTCTGATAAAGATGATTTAGTTCTAAGATTCCATCCGCTGCATTGTTGAACAAAAGGCCCGTCGTTTGGCTCCAGCGAAAGATTTTTCCGTTGATAATCATTCTATCGTCTCTTACAAACACTTTTATCGCCGGATTAATTTCGATTAGCCGACTTTTTATCTTCAACAATCGATTTCGTTTCTGTCGTATCGTGCTAGGAAGATCTTTAAAAATTATGACTCCCGTATTCTTTAAAGCTTTCGATGATTTTAGCGCTGTGATGACTTGTTGCTTTGACTCGAGTTTGACTACGAAATTCTTTACATTTGCATTACCAGATCGTACCTCCTGGATTCGCAAGCTATCAATTGGCAGCGGTGGTTGAATAATACTTGCGCAGACGCTTTTCACCAGTTCCTTTTCATCTATTCCCTTTTGAGTTGTGACTTTCATCATTAGATTATTTTCGGTGTTTTTCCTCTGCAACTCCTCCATTTGACTTTCTAGGTACTCGTACATTTTCTCCAGTGCCGCTACTTTGGTTGATAGTTGGATATTCTGTTCCAAGATTTTTTGGTTAACAGTGATGATTGCTTCGACATCACTCTTTTTTGCTGTGTCTTGCAACTTTATATCGAGCAGTTTGCTTAGCATTTCTGTTAGGTCGACTTTAGTCATGGCACCAACTAAATCTTCAGCCATATCCTCACAGATTTGCAATTTTTTCTGTTCGCTGAACGATTTCGGAGATATTTATTTTAGTTTGCGCTTGTGCATATAGCTATATATATATAATATATATGTATTTGAAGTGAGGTTATGAGCTTTTGCACTTGCAAGCCGGACAAAAGGACCTTAAATTTATAAGACTCACTTGGATTTCATATAAGGCTATCTCTCTTGAATTTAAACAACACTTTAATGTAGCTTTCAACACTGTATAGGTATATGCGAACGAACTTTTCACTTTTTTATAGGAGCAAATTAAGAACACAACCTTCCAACTCTATTTGACAAACGTCAATCAGAAAGCCTAGCAAAGAATTGGCTTTAGATGTGATATAATCCATATGTGCTGAAAAAGAGAGCTTAGAGTCAAATATAACACCAAGGTCCTTAATTTCGCTGACTGATAAAAGGTTTTCATTCCCAAGGCTGTAATTAAACAAGGCCCGTGGTATTGAACGGAACGCACTAAAAATGTTGCATTTAGAGATATTTAGCTCTAGGCGATTATATGCACACCATTGGAAAAGCGCATTTATATCTCTTTGAAAATTCACGCAATCATTAATAACACGAATATGTGAAAACAGTTTCAACTCGTCTGCGAACATTAGACAATTTGAAAACTGTAAACAGTCCGGAATGTCATTGACGAAGAGATTAAAAAGGAGAGGGCCCAAATGACTGCCTTGAGGCAGGCCCGATTGAACCTCTATACAGAAAGATTGAACACCTTCAATTTTAATAATCTGCTTACGATTAGACAAATAGGATTTCAACAATTCAAGAAAACGGGATTTGAACCCCATTCTTCTAAGCTTATTAAGTAAAAGTCCATGGTGGACTCTATCAAATGCCTTCACGAAATCAGTGTACAGGAAATCGACCTGCATTTTTTTTTCCAAAGTAGAAACTCAGAAGTGAGTGAAAAGACATAAATTCGTTGTAGTGAAGCGACCACTAATAAATCCATGCTGACTTGAAGTCAAAATTTCTTTCACCGCAAAATTGAGTTTTTTGAAAACCAATTGTTCAAATACTTTAGGAATTGCTGAAAGTTTCGAGACTGGCCTATAATTCTTAACTAAGTGCTTGGGGCCACTTTTATAGATTGGACTTATGGATGATATTTTCCACCCCTCTAGAAAAACTCCAGTTAAGAGCGATTTATTAAAAATAATTGTTAGGGCTTTGAAAAGCGAAGCGGCGCATTTAGATAATAAAAGAAGGGGAATCGAATCAATCCCGGCCTTAATATTTATATCCAGCCGTGTTAAACCATAAAGGACTTCTTGATTTGAAAAAGAAAAAACGTCGAAGTCTATATTATAGTTTGATTGAACAAATTTTGCAAAAAGGTTGCATGTAGATTTGGTATCGTTAGAACTCTCTCCGTCAAGCTCCATAGAATTGGGAAAAATTAAGTTCTGACGTTTTGAATTTAAAAAGAAAACCCAAAAAGACTTAGCATTACAATTAATATTTCTTTCAACACTATTAATGTATTGAGAGTAAATAAATCTATTTAAAAAATCAAACTCTCTACGCAGTTGCATAAAGCGAGTTCTATCCTCAGATTCACCCGTTGCTTTACATCTATTTAAAGCCTTGTTTTTGACGTTTTCTAAATTCTTAAGTCTCTTATTAAACCAAGGAGATTTAAAGGACGATCCCTTTCGAGTTATAGGAACGAATTGTTGAACACCCTCAAATAAAAGTGTTTTGAAGATAGTCCATCTGTTCCAAAGTTTTGTCAAAAAATGCATGCTCCCAATTAATGCAGTTAAAGTAATTATTTAAAGACATAAAGTCGGCCTTCTTAAAGTTAAAATGATGAGAATTGTCTGTGCTAACTGATTAAAATTGATAAAATTCAAATATTACGTCAACAGCTTTGTGATGAAATTGTCAGGAAAGTCTGACTCGGATACCATATATTTAAGATCTCTAAGAATGAATATAAGATCAAGAACCCTATTCAAACAATTTTTTATATTACTAATTTGAATCAATCCTAACGATGGAAAACTATTAATCAATTCAATTTCCACAACCTTAGAAACGTTACTATAAAACTATTAGGAATCGTTAACATTAAATAAACATTTCTAACACATTCACTTTTACTTAATGTATAGTAAACTAAATTAATTATAAAACAACGCTTTGTCCTTTACGCCGATAAGCTCTCTTAAGAACTGGAAACGTTCACGTGGCAATCCTTTTGTGAATATGTCTGCTAGTTGTTCATTGCTCGGCACGTATTCAAGCTCATAAATACCATTATTGAGTTTCTCCCGGATGAAGTGATATCTGAGATCGATGTGCTTGGTACGTTTATGAAACTGGGGATTGCGAATTAATTTCACCGGGCTTGGGTTAACCACGAAAAGTTTTGGTACAATCTAGCTACTAGTGCGAGCATCCAGTCTAACTGTTTCACAGTATTACAAGCTGCAATATACTCTGCCTCGGTTGTGGACAGAGCTACAACTTGCTGCCTTTGTGAACACCAGGCTAAGGGTCCAAACCCACTCTGAAAAATGTAACCAGAAGTAGATTTTCTAGTGATAATATCACCTGCGTAATCAACATCGCTATAGACACTCATATGCGTGTTGTCACTTGTAGCTTAGAAAAACAGACCGTAGTGCACAACCCCTTTAAGGTATCTTAAAATTCGCTTTATTGCATTCCAGTGTACTCTAGTGTGTTTCTCAAGGGATCTGCTCACGTTTCCCACTGCAAACGAAATGTCTGGTCTCGTACCGATCGCTAAGTAGATCAAGCTCCTAACCGCTTCTCTATAGAGTACGTCATCTAAGAAAGTTCTGGCACTCTCTGAATGGTCAGCCATATTTAATGGTTACGTCGCATGGTGTAGATACAGGATTCGCATCCCCCATCTTGAACTTATCCAATATTCGTCGAGTGTGTGATGACTGGTAAACGAAAATTGACCCATCTCTGACTCGATGAACCTCCAGACCAAGGTAGCATCTAACATCTCCAAAAGTAATCAAAAAATGTGTTTTCAGATATTACAATAGTTCCTGTGCACACAATTCGTCAGTTGCAGCAATTAGGCTATCATCTACACATAGATAGCCAAGATAATTGTCCTGTTGTCCTTACTTCTTCTTCTTCCTTTTATCAGCGAGGTTATGATCCGAAAATAAGGGATCATAACCCTCCCACTTCACTGCATTTCTACAGATCCGCCTGTGGGGTTCGCCTATTTGACCTAAGAAAATATTGGCAGTCGTGCCGATTTTGGATCACTCCGTTACTGAGGCCAATGAAATGCCGATGTCGTCGCATTTGTCTGATCCAGGCGTTTATAGGCCTGCCTTTCCTACAACGCGATGTCTTTGGAACGTGCATTGATATTGGCTTTTTAGCAGGGTTCAAATGATCTCTTCTTTGAATGTGGCAATACCAGCTGAGCCGGTCGCGCTCTATTTTTTGTACGATGGTTTCCTTGATGTGAAAGCTTCCACGGATCTTCGAACTTCTTATTCGATCAAGCTTTGTCACTCCTGCTGTCATGCGAAGCATCTTTATCTCAGCTGCCGTTAATTTACTCTCATACGTTTTGTACATCGTCCAACATTGTGAACCGTATGTGAACGCTGGACGCACAACTGCGGTGTAGAGCCTTCCTTTCAACTTAGGTGGCATTTTTCTGTCACAGAAGATAGCGAAATTTTCTCGCCACTTCATCCACCCTACGCTTACGCGATGATTGATGTCGCCATCACAAGTTGCTTTGCTATTGATCATAGATCCCAGATATTTGAACTTTTCGCACTTAGGAAGCACTGTTTCATTCAAATAAATGTCTGGAATAGGCCTGAGTGGATCAGAGAACGGGCAGCACAAGTACACTGTCTTTTTTGAACTAATGCGATACCCATTTCCCTCCAGACCGTCCACCCACACATCAAGTGCTCGTTGCAGGGATGTAGGATCCTCACTTATGATGGCTCCATCGTCAGTAAAGAATAACTGATGTACCTTGGGGTCCGTCACTTTACCTTCAAGCAGATAATCAAGGACTGTAATAAAGAGCAAAGGACTTAAGACGCTGCGGGGCATCTTACTCTTGTCTTTGCTCCCTCGTACATGTCCATGATCATCTGTACATAGGTTTCTGGAACCCCTCGATGTCTCAGCGTCACCCATATCAGATCTCGTGGTTGTCTGTCGAATGCTTTTTCAAAATCCACCAATACAATATGCAAATCCCTTAAGGAATCACGATGTTTTTCCATTATGGTCCTTATGATTTGGATTGTATCTGTGGTTGATTTACCCGAGGCAAACCCGCACTGATCATCAGATAGGCGTATTATTTTTCGCAGTCGGCCACTTAATACCCGCTCAACGATCTTCATGGTGTGTGACATCAGCTTGATCGAACGGTAGTTATCACAGTTTCGCGTATCACCCTTCCCTTTGTATACAGGCAGAAGGTAACTTTCCCCCCATTGGTTCGGCATTGGGTCACCTCTCACAAATGTGGAGATGAGAATTCTGAGCCATCTGAACCCGATGTCTCCCATCTTTTTCCAAAACTCAGAGGGCATCTCGTCTGGCCCAACCGCTTTTCGTTTTTTGGAGTATTTGATCGCCTCACTAACTTCTTCGACTGTAATGTCGGGTATTTCTTCACAGATAGTGGTGGCTCTTGGAAAGTATAGCCGGGGAAACTGTTCATTTATAAGTTCTTCACAATACTGCCGCCACCTCTGCTGAATTTTGTCGTCATCCACAAGAAGGTGGTCATGGGCATTGTTAATGAACTTTGGCGAACGAATCTCCTGAGCATTCCTCCTTCTTTGGGCGGCTATTTTGAAGATGGTTGCGCTCTTGTTCATATTGTGTCTTCGCAGCTCCTGGATAGCCTGGTTTGCATCCGCAACCGGGGAAGATATTTTCTCCAGCTCCCGATACAGGTTTCTGTACTCTCTGCTTGCAGCTGGGCACACTTCTTCTTCGCTATTTTCTTGCAGCATCTGTATTCCATTTCGAGGCGAGCTTTTTCGTCACTATTATTAGAGGGGCACTTTGACCAAGCTTTGAAAGCCGCTTTCTTCTCATATATCACCCTCTTAGCTTCATCACTCCACCACCATGTTTCTTTGGCGTGTTGATGGTGGCCTTTTGAAGCTCCTAGCAGTGATTTGGCCTTCTTTAAGCAAATTCGCTGTGGGGAATCCCACATATTTTGTGGTCTGCACTCTTCATCCTCAGCTCCGTTGATTGTGTGAGAGAGGTAATTTTTCATTACGAAAACAAAAGCCTCGCATTTTTCTTTGTCCAGATTGTACCACTTGATTTTCTCAGAGACCCTTGTTTGTTTACTTTTCTTCGGTGTTTTCATAAAAATTTCTGTTAGCAGGAGACGGTGTTGCCGAGCGATTGCCTCTCATCACTTTGCAATCTTTTACCCGAGGCTTCATGAAACTGGCTACCAAATGGTAGTCAATCTGGGTTTCATCTCCACCACTGCTGTAAGTGATCAGGTGTCGGCTTTGTTTGATGAACATGGTATGGTGATTTGCACATGCTTAGGATGTCTTCACCAGGAAGGTTCCTGGTGCCATATCCTAGTCCTCCATAGTAGTCTTCATAGTCTTCGTTTGACCTCCCGACATGTCCATTCAAATCTCCTCCAACAAACAGAAACTCTTCCTTTGGGATGTTCTTAAGGTGATTGTGGAAATCTACACAAAATGCATCTTTATCTCTCTGATTGCACCCATTTTTGGGAGCATATGCACTGACAATATTCCACACCTCTCCTTGTATTACTAGTTTGAGAGACATAAAACGGTCGCTGGACTTCGAAATGCTCAAGAAGTTTCCAAGTAGCTCTGCCGCAAGGATGATACCGATTCCGTTCTTAGCCTTTTCCGTTCTGTAGTAGAACATCTTGTAATCTTTTGTTCTAACGTCCAAGAAACGTGCCCTATTTCCGGTGTTTTTCCATTTCGTGTCTTGGACACACAAGATATCCACCCGCCATCCATTCATCATCTCTTCCAGCTCGTAACTTCGACCGGTCATGCTTCCAACGTTCCAACTCGCGACTCTCAAATTTCTTCTAAACTGTTTCATTAATTTGCTAGCCCCCGGAATCCGTATAGCTCTGACCCGAACATTTCTGCTCGGTCCAGGATCAGTACTATGCACAGCAGTGGTAGTGCCTGGCGGGGTAGTGCCTTTCCTTTTAGCAAGTATTACCGTAATGATACAGTTTTGCAATATTACCATATTGCGATGGTGTTTGTTGTTTGACACGTGCATGCTCCTGTTTTAGTATTGTTTGATCTTTCTTCTATGACACCGGTGATCTCGAGTCGTGTCAACCCACGGACTTGCATGCACACTTGTGGGAGGGTCTTTAAGGTAGTATATGTGTCGCTAGGCTCACTTGGGTGTTATATAGCCTAAATCTGATTTGTCCCCTTAGACGCCTTTTACGACAAGCGCTAGTTGTTGGGGGGCGCTGCAGTGATATTCTTAACCCGTCCCTGCACGGGGATGTCCTGTTGTCCTTACGATTGGTGAAAACGCATGGATCTGCTATGTTGACTTCAAAACCATATAGCTTTAAAAAGCTCGAAAAATTCTGGTTCCAACAGCGAGATGCTTGCTTTAACCCATAAAGGCTTTTCTGTAGCTTGAACACCCTATTTGTACCGTCTTGATATCCCACCGGTTGCCGCATGTAGATTTCAGAATCCAAATCACCATATAAAAATGCTGTCTTCACATCAAACTGCTTTAGTACCAGGTTTTCTGCCACAGCTATAGAAAAAATTGTTCTAACAGAGTCGAACTTCACAGTTGGAATAAAAGTCTCATGATAATCGATTCCGTACCTCTGCGAGTACCCTCTAGTAACCAATCTTGCCTTGAACCTTTCGATCTGCCCACAAGTTTTATATTTAACTTTATAAACCCATCGATTATCAATTGATGAGTTATTCTTCGGTAGATCCAGCAGTGTCCAAGTCTTGTTATCGATTAGTGATTGCATTTCTTCATCCATTGCCTTGCGCCTATCCCTTAAGTATTGCGACCTTACCGCTTCTTCATACGTCTCCGATTCATAAGCCATGGCGACAAAAGCTTCTCCTTGCTCCTCAATCAATCTCTGTGGACTACGAGTCAAATCTCTATTTCGAAATTCATAATGCGATTTAGTATTTGTTGAGCTTTCAGTAGGACTTTCAACTTTTTCGTCTTCATGATGGCTATCACAACCTTTGTCGGCCATTGTTGTATCAACAAAATGTTCGTCATCGCTCTCAGTTATTCTATCTGCCTCCGCCTCTACTTGCTCTTCCATTCACATACCACCGTCATTGGTCTCGAAACTGTCTACAACGTCTGATTTTAAAGCTGTACAAAGCTTCTCTGTCGTGTTGACGTCTTCATTTCCCGCTTTCGTCGGTTTATCAAAATCTTCTTTTTCGTTGAATGTGACATCACGACTGATTTCCAGCATGTTCGTGTTTTCGATCCATACACAATACCCTTTCATGGGTTCAAAATATCCCGCGAAAATGCCTCGCTTCGACTTTTTCTCCCATTTTCGTCTCTTTTGCTTGGGAATGTGCACAAAAGCCTCTGAACCGAAGACCCTCAGATGATTCATTTTAGGTTTGACCTTGCACCACAATTCAAATGGACTTTTCTCTTGAATTACTTTACTGGTCCTGTTTAAAACATATACCGCCGTGTTAAGCGTTCCTCTCCAAGTTTTGAGTCCAAGTTTTTTGCATGCACCATAGTTCGTGCTGCTTCAACAATTGTCCACATTTCTCGTTCTGCATAACCGTTCTGCTCCGGGGTGTATGCCACGGAACGTTGATGCCGAATGTTGTGTTTCTTCAAAATTTCTGATACATCCTTGTTTACGTATTCAGTACCATTGTCCGTTTGAAAAATCTTCATATCACAACCAGTCTCCATCTTCACAGGTCTTATGAAATCGAGCAACTTCTCCTTCACTTCCGACTTTTGCTTTAAAAAATACACCTTCTTGTAATAAGAGTAATGATCTTTGAACAGTAAGAAGTAGCTGGCATTGTTAAGACTGTGTATCTCCATGGGTCCACACAAATCCGAATGGATTAATTCTCCCGGATGCTCCATCTTGGTTTCACTATATCCAAAAGGTTTACGATGTTGTTTTCCAAAAACGCATGCAGGACAAAAGAAATTCGATTTTGCATTAAGAATAGAAATATTCATCTCCTTCAAAGCTTTTAACACTTGAGCAATATTTTGGTGACTCAAATGCTCATGCCATAGTTTCAGACTATCCGTTGAAGCCACATTAGCAGTTGTTGCTAATTCAGGCATTCTTTTCTTTTCGATCTTAAATTGCATCTCGAAAATTTGTCCATGCCTTTCTCCCAGTGCAACTACAATGTCTCCCCTGAAAAAATGACAAACTGTATTTGTGGGCCTCAAAACATAATCTTTATCCAAAGCAGTACCTTGTGAAAAGAGATTCAGTCGCAAGTCCGGAACATATAAAACACATATCAAAACGCATGGAACCCATTTCTTACCGATACGGGCTACTATGTCAATGTAACATTTCCCTAGTGCGTTAAGGTCATGACCATCGCCCATCCGTACTGGAATAGGATTTTCCAGCTCATAATACGTGGTGAGCCATTCCTTGTGAATTGACATGTGGTCACTCGCACGAGAATCCAATAACCACCTTCTGTCGCCACTTACCCTAGTTTTCGTCAAAAAAGCTTTGCTGATGAAAGCAGAACGCTCATTGGATTCATTTGTCTTACCACCGGCATTCGAATTTGTTAGGTAATCCCTCTTAAAGTATCAACTAGTATTAGAATTTCTTGATGGGCAATCCCTCTCAAAATGCCCTGGTTTATGACACAAAAAACACTTATATACCTTCTTGCTTTTACATCCACCTCCTTCTTCCTTTTTCAGCGAGGCTATGATCCGAAAATAAGGGATCACAACCCTCCCACTTCACCGCATTTCTACTGATCCGCCTGTGGGGTTCGCCTATTTGACCTCAGAAAATATCGGCAGGCCTGCCGATTTTGGATCACTCGGTTACTGAGGCCAATGAAATGTCGATGTCGTCACACTTGTGTGATCCAGCCGTGTTTATAGGCCTCCCTCTCCTGCCACGCAATGTCCTTGGAACGTTAATTGATATTGCCTTTTTAACGGGGTTCAAATGATCTCTTCTTTGAACGTGGCAATACTAGCTGAGCCGGTCGCGCTCTATTTTTTGTACGATGGTTTCCTTGATGTGAAAGTTTCCACGAATCTTCGAACTTCTTATTCGATCAAGCTTGGTCACTCCTGCTGTCATGCGAAGCATCTTAATTTCAGCTGCCGTTAATTTACTGTCATACCTTTGTACATCATCCAACATTGTGAACCGTATGTGAGCGCTGGACGCTGGACACGCACAACTGCGGTATAGAGTCTTCCCTTCAACTTAGGTGACATTTTTCTGTCAAAGAAGATAGCGGAATTTTCTCGCCACTTCATCCACCCTACGCTTACGCGATGATTGATGTCGTCATCACAAGTTGCTTTGCTATTGATCATAGATCCCAGATATTTGAACTTTTCGCACTTGGGAAGCACTGTTCCATTCAAATAAATGTCTGGAATAGGCCTGAGTGGATCAGAGAACGGGCAGCACAAGTACTCTGTCTTTTTTGAACTAATGCGATACCCATTTCCCTCCAAAACGTCCACCCACACATCAAGTGCTCGTTGCAGGGATGTAGGATCCTCACTTATGATGGCTCCATCGTCAGCAAAGAATAACTGATGTACCTTGGGGTATATCACTTTAAGCAGATAATCAAGGACTGTAATAAAGAGCAAAGGACTTAAGACGCTTCCCTGGTGCACCCCGACTTTGATTGGGAACTCTTCGGTTACTCTAGCGGGGCATCTTACTCTTGTCTTTGCTCCCTCGTACATGTCCATGATCATCTGTACACAGGTTTCTGGAACCCATCGATGTCTTAGCGCCACCCATATCAGATCTCGTGGTTGTCTGTCGAATGCCTGTTCAAAGTCAACCAATACAACAATATGCAAATCCCTTAAGGAATCACGATGTTTTTCTATTATGCTCTTTATACTTTGGATTGCATCTGTGGTTGATTTACCCGAGACAAACCCGCACTGATCATCAGATAGCCGTATTATTTTTCGCAGTCAGCCAGCTAATACCCACTCAACGATCTTCATGGTGTGTGACATCAGCTTGATCGAACAGTAGTTATCACAGTTTCGCGTTTCACCCTTGTATACAGGGAGAAGATAACTTTCCCTCCATTGATTCGGCATTAGATCACCTCTCACAAGTTTGGAGATGAGAATTCTGAGCCATCTGAACCCGATGTCTCCCATCTTTTTCCAGAACTCAGAGGGCATCTCGTCTGGCCTAACCGTTTTTCGTTTTTTGGAGTATTTGACCGCCTCACTAACTTCTTCGACCGTAATGTCGGGTATTTCTTCACAGATAGGGGTGGCTCTTGGAAGTATAGCCGGGGAAACTGTTTATTTAAAAGTTCTTCATAATGCTGCCGGCACCTCTGCAGAATTTTGTCGTCATCCACAAGAAGCTGGTCATGGGCATTGTTAATTAACTTTGGCGAACGAATCTCCTGAGCATTCCTCCTTCTTTGGGCGGCTATTTTGAAGATCGTTGCGCTCTTGTTCATATAGTGTCTTCGCAGCTCCTGGATAGCCTGGTTTGCATCAGCAACCGGGGAAGATATTTTCTCTCGGAACAATCTCATCGGCTCAAATATGAATCGCTGGACAATCGGTAGAGACAGTAGAGGATTTCCAGTATCTTGGGAGTATTGTCTCGACCGATGGTGGAGCCGAATTGGATATAGCCAACAGGATCGCCAAAGCAAAGGCCGCGTTCAGTATGTTGTCCAAAATATGGCAAAGCAATGCAATCAGTTTAAACACCAAGCTTAGACTGTTCCGCTCCAATGTTGAATCCGCCCTGTTATATGGATGCAGCACGTGGAGAGTGACTACTTCTATCCGCAGAAAGCTGCAAACGTTTGTTAATAGGTGCCTGCGCAATATCTTAACGATTTTCTGCTCCAATCGTATCTCTAACGAACACATTTACGAGAGAACGGGTCAGGAACCAATAGGCACACCTATCCAACGACGGAAGTGGCAGTGGATTCGTGACAGTTTTCGATAGGGTGACAGTTCCATAGCAAACCATGCTATGCAATGCAACCCTTTAACTCAGGATGGCAGAAGACCTGGCGGTCCGAGGAGAACATGGCGCAGAACAGTCGAGAAGGAGGCACGGCAGTTGGGGAAAAGTTGGGGAGTGCTGGGACACATTGCCAGAAACCGTACACGATGGCGCGTAAGCGTAGTAGAGACCCTAGGACCTAAGTAAGTAAGTAAGAATTAAAGTTTCTTAAACTGACCGAGAGACCTTTCAACTTACCAGTCATACGCGCACTTATTATACACGTAGAAAAAATTTTCATTTCACGACAACTTACTCTGTATTCCTCGTATTTTCTGAAAAATACCGTTAATAAAATGAAAGTCATGCTATACTATACTAAATACAAGAAAAAAAAAGTAAAACTTTATTCACACTCTTAAAATTCTATTAGATCCGTACAAAAATCAGAAAATAAGTTGATATGTTAATCTATGCTTCGCATGGAGTTCCCTTAATGAGATCCGTATTTTTTCCGGTCAACACACGATAGTTGACGTCATCATAGTCCAACTCTTTGAAAATAAATACCGGCATACGATCAGACAACACCCAAATGTTACCATCAGCATCGAGTTTCAAGTCATTCGGGAAAATCAATGCATTGGAGTCGGAGTCAACTAAGCCTTGAGTATCAACTGTTAGCGGTTTCTTTGTATTCCAACATGCAATAGCATCCTTGTTCACTTGAGTGTAGAAAATAACTCCAGTATCTTTGTCAAAAACTTCAGCCGTAGATTGTCCATTAGCTCCACGATCACCGACCAATTTGTAGTCATAATAAGCGTCATTGCTCAAGGCATGCGTTTCATTTTGAAGTACACGATTGGAGACAACAAACTCCTTGGTGCTGGCCAGTGCATGGAAGTAAATATCACGAGAAGCATCTGGTTTAACATTTCCAACAGCCATTCCGAAGACACCATCAGTCCATTGGAAGTTTACACCGCCAACATTGAAATCACCATTCAGTGGATCGAAGTGGAAGAAATTGTGCTTAACGCGCCATGAGCGATCTTGATTCAGAGAATATACGATGACTCCATAGGCACCCAAGTCGGGAACATAGGCATAGGCATTGTCACAGTCATCACTTGTGGTGTCAACGATCTAGAAGGAATAAAGGGGTTGAGAAGTTCGATTTTTAAACATAATTGTTCGTCCCTACAATGTTGGCAAAGAAGGTACCCTCCTTGACCTGTTCCGCAGGAATGGCAAAACGACGCAAGAGTTGATCTGTTTTCAGATCAAAGACAACAATGGCATTCGGGGTGATCTGCTTGGGACTGCCGAGAATGTCAGACAGGCCGGTGTCGAAGACCCAAAGACGATCGCATACGTCGACTTGGATACGGAAAGTCGAGATAATTGTGGAGTTATCCTTAAGTCCATCGCCGACTACTTCTGCTTTGTCAGCATCCAATCGACCACCTGAGGAGTAACTGTCGGGATGAGTTTCTTTCGTAAAAATTGAGTGCGGGTGTAAGCATACCTGTGTTCCTGGTTCCATCAGTTGGAGTGACGTCAATTGGCAACTCGTTAGCTTCCCAGCTGGGATATGGGCGAAGCCTTGGCGACTTATCATAGGTGTTTAAGTCGATGTAGTTGAGGGAAGCTGCTACACCGGACCTCCATCTAAAAGCAAAGAAATTTTCGATAATGATTTGTTTTTAGGTATACTCAAAGCTTGGGCTAAAAGTGAGCGGCTCTGGTATTTGCTTGATATTCTTTGCACTTCACAAGGGTGACTTTTCTTTTTCCTACAAATTTCTAACCTAACTTGGAAAAGTACTAAGCGCGATTATTTGGCTGATAGGCAAACCACAAATTGGTTTCGGGCTTGTTCATTTGGATTGGGAGCCAGATATCGCTAGTTCACCAGGAATCGCATTGTGACCAGGGACCCAAGTGAGTGAGAGAAAGTTCCACACTACTTTTGACTCAAAGCTAAAATATTTGAGGGCCTTAAGAGGTGCTTGGCTATCTCATAGAATGTGACCAGGAACCCAATTGAATGACAGAGTGTTGTGTGCAGCAGGCTGCATGATCGTAAGGAGAGAGTTCCATACTACTTTTGTCTTAAAGCTAAAAAATTTGAGGGCTTTAAGAGATCTGATAGAATGATAATGTGTTATCTTCGGGGTTTTCTTCTGATGCATTCTCTGGCACATACATAACTCTATAACATAGACCTCTGCCTGGAAGATGCAGAGATTTTAGACGCTGTAAGCTGTGCATAGGATCGTCAATTTCCTAACTCGGGTAAAAGACTACTTTAAGCTTTAAAAACAACTCAGGAGGACTCGATATAATTTACATGTTCATATTTAGTACAAGGCCAAAGAATTTCTTTCTGACTGTGCATAAACCGAAGAAGAAATGACCGTTGATGTTTGAAATACCTTGAGAACTACTTGGCGAACAGGTATTTTCGTGTAAAGATTAAAGACGCTTATAACGATGATACACCAATCAAGCATGGAGTTCCACAGGGTTCAAAGCTAGGTCCAATTCTTTTCATATTATACACAAATGAGCTGCTTCGCGTGTTCGAAAGTAGTACACAGTATGCCTATGCTGATGACACGGTAATAGGCATCCGTCATAGATGTCTGGACGCAGCGACAAATACTATACAATTTGGCAAAGCGGTCAATTGGTGCCACGAACCCAGTCTAAAAAGAAATCCATCAAAAACCAAGCTTCCAGATGGAACAAGACATGGAGGAACCGCAATACTAGTCAATAAGCAAATTAAATACACCGAACTCAATGACTTTCAAACTGATTCCATTCAATCTACGTCTATTCTATTGGAAGATATACAAGGGCCTATGGTCATATCCTCAATCTACTGCCCACTAAAGCACCAAATTACCACTTTTCAATTTGACCACTATCTAAAATTTCTAGGCAACCGTTTTCTAGTGGCAGGCGATTTTAATGCGAAGCACACAGACTGGGCTCAAGACTAATCACTAAAAAGGGTAAAAGCCTACTAGACGCAATCAAAACAAATAAGTGCAAGCACATCAGAACGGGAGAATCCACCTACTGGCCCACAGACTTGACGAGGAAACCTGATCTTATTGACTTTTGCATTGTCAAGAACATCAACATTAATAATATAAAAATCAAGCCCTCTTTTGACCTCCCTTCAGACTATTCATCTATAAACATCGAATACTGCACGCATCCAATAAAGGCAACAGAACCAACCAAGCTCTACAACTCGAAAACCGACTGGGACACTTTTCGACAACATATAGATAACTCCTTATAACATTCCTCTCAAATCACAAAACGACATTGAAAGGGCGATAATACACTTGAACGACACAATCAACGAAGGGGCTCATAGAGCAACACCTAAATTGGAATATCAACCAAACAACTTTTCATCGGTTCCAGTTATTAAAGAACTCATACAGACCAAAAGAAAACTAAGGAAAAGATGGCAGATGACTCGAGCACCAAGTGACGAAACCAAGCTAAACAAGATTATCAAAGACCTCAAGCAGAAACTAAAGGAAATCCAGGACAATAACCTCTCCAATTACTTAAAAAATTTGACGCCAACATCCGAGACAAACTACTCCTTATCTCTCGCTTGGCAGACACCTTGACGCGGTGCGAGAGCTTAAGTTGCAAGGACTCACTCAACCGCGGGAGCTTCGCTCACCGCAACAGAAATGGCAAGTCGTCTGGAGAGAGACCTCCGAGACGAGGACTACGACAGGCCTAGCACGAGTCGTAGAAGAACGCCTCCAGCGCGCAGATTTAGCTCTAGGCGCAGAACACCTCCAGCGCGCAGAGTCAGCCCTAGGCGCAGGATGAGCACGGAGCACCACAGGCGCAGAGACACTGAAGCTCCAAGAAGACAGTGGCCTACAGGCACCCAAAGGCCAAGATCCCCGGTAAAGAAGTCATACACTTCCCGGGAGGCGAGAAGACCAGCAGAGAGTAGCAGACCCAGAGAGCGGCTGCATAAACCTCCCACGCTACCAGACAGGGGTAAGCCCGGTGGTCTGGATGACCCGTTGAGAAAAGGCCTCAGTGGAGCGGGTGCAAAGTGGTACTTGCGCTTCCTAGCCCAAGGTTTCGAACCTGAAGAAGCAAGAAAGCTAACCGTGGAAAGGAAGAAGGAGGCAACTGACACTCCAGTAGTACAGGGACACCTAAAAAGGGGAAGGGATACCATCACCCCCCCGGAGAAACCTGATAGCAAGCGACATAAAGCTACCAGTAGCGTCAGCTCGGCGGGCCCAACCACCGTCCCAGCAGAGAGGAGACGCAGAGTAGAGCCAGGCACCAGCTATGCAGGCATAGTGAGAAACCTGCAAGTGGCTGTGCTCCCAAAGGACTACCCGGTGGCAACGCTAAGCATCGAGGAGCAAACGGCGCTTGAGGACGCCATTATTGAAGAAGTAGCCCTAGGCTGGAAGAGCAAGCTTCAGTTTGAAGGTATACACTTCAGACTGGGCTTACTACTCGTTGACTGTTACAACGAGGACACAGCTCAATGGCTACTACAAGCAGCAGCAAGATTAACTGCGTGGAAGAGGGTCAAATTGACGGCGTGTTTGGGAGAAGATATCCCCAAAATCCACACCATCACCGTCTTCCTCCCAAGGAGCTCTGGGCATGACCAGAAGAAGTCGCTAGACCTCATAGAAGCGCAAAACGAGGGGCTTAACACCCATCTATGGAGAGCGACCAGTAGTCGAGAAGAAGGCAAGGGAAGAGTGGTAACCTTCCTCATTGACGACCAATCGGCAGAGACGATTGCCAAGCAGGACTACATGATCCGATATAGGTTCGGCAAAATAAATGTCTGCGGACTGCGGAAGCAGGCAGCCGAAACAGCTGAAACCCACGCGGGCGAGGACGGAGCACTCGCAGTAAACCATGGATCAGTAGCTCAAGAAGAGGGAACTGCAACTCCAGCTGACTCCATCACAGCAGCAACAGCACCAGCAAAGGCCGAGGAGATCCCCCTGAGTGAGGAAGACACTGAAAGTGTCGACATAGCTGGACTCAACATGGAGGATCTAGTCATTCCTCTAACAGAAGAGGAAGAAGAGATGGAGGTGGGCACCTGCCCCTCTCCGAATTTCCCCTAAAATGGAGCAAAAAGCTCTAACTCGCATCGCACAAGTTAACCTACACCACGCGAAGGCGGCCTCGGCCGTCATCTCAAGAAGTTTTATCAAACACCAACTTGGACTTGTGCTGATACAGGAACCCTATCATTTCAGGGGAAAGGTAAGAGGTCTCTCAAGCAAGAATGCACAGGTAATCTGGGATAATAGACAGGACCTCCCCAGGGCCTGCATACTAATCAGTAAAAACATAAAATTCTTATGTCTTTCAGAGTACATGACGCAGGATTTGACAGCTATCCAGGCCTTCATTAACGTAGGAGGCACCCACTGCGCCATTGTAATTGCTTCGGCCTACTTCGACGGAGGCGGGGAGGCACCGCCAGAAGAAGTTCAAAGGCTAGTGAGACACTGCAGAAGGCACAAACTGCCACTTCTGCTAGGATGCGATGCCAACGCCCATTGTCTGGAATGGGGCAGTAGCGACAACAACGCTAGAGGTGAGCGCCTTCTCGAATTCATTATTAATGAAAACCTAGATATTTTTAATGTGGGAACTACACCAGCTTTCGTAACTAGGGTAAGGGAAGAGGTTCTAGATATTACACTCGGCAGCCCGAGTATTAGTAACTGCATTACAGGTTGGAATGTTTCTGAAAAGCCGTCCATGTCGGACCACAGGATCATCACCTTTAACAAAGAAGGTCTCAGTAAGGAGGTTACCCCGAAAAGAAACCCCCGCAAAACTGACTGGGACAGATATAGGTCTACACTCGAGTGGAACCTATTAAATGTGAAAGGAAAGAAAACGGCGAGCCACTTCCTAGAACTGGAAAGCAACGTAGAAGTGGTTAACAGGGCGATCAAAGATGCATTTGAAAGCAGCTGCCCTATTAGCCGTAAGAAAGATCCGAAGGATATTCCCTGGTGGAACAAAACGCTAGTCGACCTAAGATCAAAGGTGCGCAAGCTCTTTAATAAAGCAAAGCGTGACGGAGACTGGCAAACATACACCGAGCAATTAACAAGATACAATTTGGAAATCAGAAAAGCTAAAAGAAATAGCTTCAGAGCATTCTGTGAGAAGATAGCGTCAACCCCTGCAGCGGCCAGGTTACATAAAGCACTGGCTAAGGAGAAAGCAGGCGCGCCTGGCTCACTGAAAAAGCAAGATGGCAGCTATACCGAAGATTAAGAGCAGAGGGCCCTTCTACTATTAGAGACACACTTCCCGGGTAGCTCAATCTACAGCAGCACAGATGTACTAGTAAGACATAAAAGGCCCAGGAGTCATTGATTGATATAGTCATTGTCGCAAGAGGAAAATTTGAAGAAGCGCTATGCGAAATCATTCAGAGGGGTCTACGAATCACACAGAAGTGGTGTAAAACGGTAGGACTCAGAGTGAACCCTACCAAAACCACTGTGATACCCTTCACCAAGAAAACACAGTTAAAGCGTATGCAACCCATCCTGTTGGAAGGAATCAGAGTTGACGCACAGAAACAGGTCAAGTATCTAGGTCTAACACTAGACAGCAAACTCCTCTGGAGAGAACATGTAGAAACTGTGGTAACCAAAGCCACCAGAGCACTTATGGTGTGCAAAAACATTTCAGGAAAGACCTGGGGTTGTAGCCCAGCCACACTGAGATGGATGTATCTGATGAGAGTAAGACCCATCATCACATACGGGGCAGCGGCATGGGTCAACAGATCTAGACTAACCACGACGAGGACATCCCTCAACAAAGTGCAAAGATTAGCCTGTATATGTATAACAGGCACCATGCGAACCTGTCCCACAGCAGCTCTAGAAGTGATCGTAGGGATATCTCCACTACACATAGTGCTAGAGCGAATCGCCAAGGAGACCATTTTAAGAATCAGCAAAGAGGGCATCGGGAAAGGAACATGCATCGCAAATAAAGAGCGAGTAACCCTATCCAAATCGGTGCCGCTTCTGGACTGGCCCAGAGATGATATGGTCAAGAAATACTGCTTTGAAAGGAAATTTGACTCAAAGCTGAGCAACAAAAGAGATTGGAGCAGCGAATCCGATAAATACCAACTCAAACAACACACAATTAAATGGTACACAGACGGATCGAAAACATCTACTGGCACTGGGGCAGGAGTGTACGGGCCCAGGACTAGATACTCAGAATCACTGGGAACATTCCCCAGCATATTTCAAGCAGAAGTTCACGCGATCGAAAGATGCGCGCAATTCAACTTAGACAGGAAATATCGCGGGCAGGACATCGCGATACTATCAGACAGCCAAGCCGCTATTAAAGCACTGACCTCGCATGTGATCAGATCCAAACTGGTATGGGAGTGTCTCACCAAGATCAACAAACTGGGAGAAACAAACAAAGTAACTCTCTACTGGGTACCAGGACATGTAGGAGTAGAGGGGGACGAAGCAGCTGATGAGCTAGCTAGAAACGGATCAGACACGCCATTCCTTGGACCAGAACCCTTCTGTGGGATAGGACCCCACAAAATAAGGGAAGACTTAAGGAAAGAAGAAGAAAACAAATGGGCCAAACATTGGGACGATATCCCCCAAATAAGACAGGCAAAGGAACTTCTGGGGAAATACAACCAGAAAAGAAGCAGAGCCTGCCTAAGAGTTAGTAAGAATCGGCTTCGCATCTTGGCGGGCATGTTAACAGGTCACTGCAGACTTAAGGAGCACCTTAGGAAACTGGGAATAGAGGGAGACGGACACTGCAGATTCTGCAGGGACTTCGCAGAAACACCAGCGCACCTTCTTATGGAATGCGAAGTACTGATCCACAAAAGAAGGAATCACCTTGGTGCCTACCTCCTATCAGAAACGGATTTGCCTTCGCTGGATCCACTGAAGATACTCCGGTTTGCTGTAGCAGCTGGACTGGAGGAAGTGCTCTAGACCGAGTATATTATCGGCTAGAACCTTAGTAAGGGGGGCGCAATAGATCTCTTATAGGTCGCAGTGCACTTGCACCTCTCAACAATATAAATCTATCTATCTATCTAACTACTCCTTATGGAAGGCCGCCAAACATATGACAAACAGGACTCAGCATCACCCACCTCTTAAAAAACCAGACAACACGTGGGCTAGTGACAACATGGACAAAGCGACACTCTTAGCCAAGTACTTCGAGACCACCTTTACAAACACCGATGGTGACGGGGATCCATCTTCACTTCACGACAACAACAATACGGACAATAAACGCATAAATAGAATGACAGTCAAAGAAATAGAGCTCTGCATCAAAAAGGGAATAAACATCAAGAAAGCGCCTCGCTACTAAAAGAACTACCGCGATTAGCCTTCCTCTTCCTACACAATCTCTTCAACAGCATAATTAAACAAAAGCACTTTCCAAGACTCTGGAAAGTCGCAGAGGTAATAGCTATTCCGAAGCCAGGAAAGGACGCTACAAAGCCAAACTCGTATAGACCTATCAGTTTGCTTCCTCTCATATCCAAGGTCTTCGAAAAACTCCTAATGAAAAGACTTCAACCAATATTGACACAATCCAACGCTGTTCCCAGTTCGAGTTCAGAAGACAACACTCAACTATTGAGCTAGTACACAGAGTGGCAAACATGATATCAACCACCATGGACGAAAAGCAATTCTGTGTTACAGTGTACCTGGATGTTGCGAAAGCCTTCGACTCGGTTTGGCACAAGGGACTACTACACAAACTTAGCAGCGTCGTTCCGAAGGACTTACTCCTAAAAAGTAATTTAGAAAATCGATGCTTTTATGTACGATTCAAAGACAGATGTTCCCAAATCCACCCCAGCCACTTGTATAAATTGCAAAGGAAAACATCCTGCGAACTATCGAGGTTGGGAAGTGGCGAAAGAGCTTTAAAAATGCCGAGATACGCTAAAAAATTCGATGCATCCAAATATGAAACCAATCAAGAACAGACCCAAAATAGCTACGAAAAAAGCAGCGAAAGTTAGAAAGTCCGTCAATATTAACTTAAGATCGGTTAATGATAAAAAATCCGAAAGTAATAGAGATAAAGTAACAGAAGCAAAATCTCCGAATATTGGCGTGCAGTCTTATGCTCAAGCGGCGAAGACAGTTAAGGGTACGTACACGACCGACAACTCACGGGAGATCAAAGCAAGAAACCGTCCAAACTTTAATGTAAAAACTCCTTCTCAAGTTGCGACATTGAAAAATAGTGATAGAGGTAGTTCAGAAGATCATGTATCCAATGTTTTTTCCCTAATTCTTGCGAAACTTGAAGAGCAATGCAAAACAAATGAACTAATTTTCGAGAGACTAGTTGCACAAGAAAACAACATTCATAACACGCGCACTTCAACCAGAATATGAAAGAAACGCTTAAAATTCTTACTTGGAACGCTAACGGGCTCATACAAAGACTCGACGAGTTAGAAATATTTATGCGAGAGAAAGATATTGATATATGCTTGGTCTGTGAAACTCATCTGAAAAAGCAATCGAATATTAAGATAAGGGGATATAGCGGATATCACGCCTTTCACCCATCGGAAAGACCCAGAGGCGGATCATCTTTGTTTATAAAAGAAAATATCGAACACTCAGCGGAAATAAAAATTGAATTAGAAGCAATGCAAGTAAGCACGGTACGCGTTAGAAATAGACATTTTGCTTTCAACATTTCGTCTATATATTGTCCACTGCCATGTAAACTTGAAGAAAGTGATTTCACAAACATCTTCAACTTCCTTAAACCAAATTTTATTATTGGTGGTGACTTCAACGCGAAACACCCCTTCTGGGGCTCAAGATACGCCTCTCAGAAAGGTAGAAAGCTTTATAATGCGGGTATGCAATTCAGTTGTGATTTTTACTCGACGGGTAAACCAACATATTGGCCAACTGATAGAAATAAGATACCAGATCTGATTGATTTCTTTGTTGTTAAAGGAATATCTGGCAACTGTATAAAAGTTGAAGAAAGCTTTGATCTCTCCTCTGATCATTCTTCAATCAGTATGACGATAAGCGAAGCTCTGATTAAAAAAGTAGGACCGGCCAGATTAACCGGCGCGAAAACTAATTGGGATGGCTTTAAAAAAGATATTGAAGCAAAAATTGAGCTGAACGTATCACTTAAAACGCCCTATGAACTTGAAGTTGAAGTAGATCGCTTCGTCGAAATCTTACAGGATGCCGCGTGGAAGAATACTCCCAAACTAAAGAGAACCCCGGCCAGTTACATTAAAATTTATCCGCAGGAAATAAAAGAGATGATTAAGGAGAAGAGAAAAGCACGTAAAAGATGGCAACAAACTCGGGCTCCGCAACATAAAGCACATCTTAACCGTTTGTGCAACTCACTAAAACGATCTATTAAAGACCTTAAGAATAATGAAATACAAACTTACCTAGAAAGCTTAACGGCAGAAAAAGATTCTAATTACTCGCTTTGGAAGGCTATAAAAGGTATTAAAAAACCTCAAATTCAAGCCGCGCCAATTAGGAAAAATCAAGACGAATGGGCCAGGCATGATAAAGAGAAAGCGCAAGTTTTCGCCGCCCACCTGGAAGAAACTTTCAAACCGTTTGATGGACAAGCTCTTATTGAAAATATAAATACGTCGTATATAGACAATAGCGTAATAAGAAATGCAACGCTTACCGAACTTAAGAAAGAAATAAAGAAACTTAAACCTAAGAAAGCTCCTGGATACGACCTAATTACGGGAGAGGTTCTTAAAGCACTACCAAGAAAAGCTCTAATTAAGCTTCTGTTCATTATAAACGCCGCGATTAGACTAGAATATGTTCCCAGTCAATGGAAAGTCGCCGAAGTTATAATGGTCCTTAAGCCTGGAAAACCGCCGAATGAAAAAACCTCTTATAGACCGATTTCGCTTCTTCCAATTATATCCAAAGTGTTCGAGAGAATATTGGTTAGGCGAATACAGCCGGTTATAGAAGAAGGGCATCTCATCCCTGATCATCAATTCGGATTTAGAAGTAAGCATTCTACAGTTGAACAAGTACATCGAATAACACATGTAATCGAAAAATCACTTGAAGAAAAAAAGATTTGTTCAAGCGTATTCCTTGACGTTCCTCAAGCCTTTGACAAGGTCTGGCACGAAGGCTTAAAGTTTAAATTACGACAAGTTCTGCCAGAGCACCTATATAATATTTTGAAGAACTACCTTACGAATAGGCTATTCCGCGTCAAATGTGGTAACGAATATTCAGATTTTAAGGAAATAATGGCTGGGGTGCCGCAAGGAAGCGTTCTTGGTCCAGTCTTATATCTATTATACACTCGTGACATACCGCAAGTAGAAGGCACTGAGCTAGCTACATTTGCCGACGACACTGCTATCTTGACAGTAGGTAAAACGGTCGAAGATACTACAGAAAAACTGCAAGAAGCTTTGAATAGAGTAAATGAATGGACAAAGATTTGGCGAATCGCACTCAACGAGACCAAATCTGTTCATGTAAATTTTACTTATAAGAAAATAAATAATTTGCCGATCTTTTCAAACTCGGTTCAAATCCCGTTTGCAAACGAGGCTAAGTATCTTGGAATGATACTTGATACAAAGCTGAAATGGAAAACGCACGTTAAGGAAAAACGCAAAGAACTAGATAACAAATATCGAGAAATGTATTGGTTACTTGGAAAATATTCCAAGCTTAATATATATAACAAACTGCTTTTATATAAGCAAGTGCTAAAGCCTGTATGGACATATGGTATACAACTCTGGGGTTGTACCAAAATAAGAAATATTAAAATTTTACAAACTTTTGAAAACAAAGTGCTAAGAGGTATTGTAAATGCGCCATGGTATATCAGAAATAGCGATATCCACAGAGACCTTGGCATTAAAACAATCGAAGACGAAATTCAAACCTACGCGAGAAAGCATAGAAGTCGACTAGAAAGTCACGTAAATATTACAGTCCTCGAACTTTTGGAAGAAAGAAATTTACTGCGCCGTCTACAAAGAACCAAACCTTTAGACCTAGCGCGATAAGTAACCGCGTCTAAACTGCGGAGCTGGCAGGAACTTCTAATGGGAAGGTACCTGCAAAACGTCATTATTTCGCGAAACGAAAACTACTTGATAAGTCGAATACTTAGTTGTAGTAAAAATAAAAACAAGTCTGTTTTGAAGGGAGGTTTTTTAGTGGGTAAGAATCCCACACTACTATGAGCACGCGCTGTCGATCCTCATAGTGTCTTGTTGAAGATTTTCACCTACCCTCGGAAAAAAAAAAAAAAAAAAAAAAAATGTACGATTCAAAGACAGATGTTCCCAAATCCACCCAATCAATGCTGGAGTACCCCAAGGCAGCATCTTAAGGCCGCTCCTTTATCTACTCTTCACAGCAGACATCCCCTCCCCTATCAGAGAAACGGCCATGATAGAGTTCTACTCAACTCCGGTAACCATCTCCAAACTGTAACTTGCCAACTACAAAAAATACTTGACAAAGCGATTGAGTGGTTCTCAAAGCGGCTCACAAAGATACACGAAGACATAACGATACAAGTTATCTACACTACCAAAACAAAACTCACACCCTTACCATTAACAATAAACAACACACAAGTGTCCATCCAACCAGTAGTAAAATACTTGGGGATTCATCTAAACAGCAAATTGACATGGAAGTACCACATTCAACAAAAACGCACAACTTTATTGGTTATTACGACCTCAATACAAACTTTCGGCAAACTACAAGTTACTCATCTATAAGAGTATAATAAAACCAATATGGACGTACGGCATTCAAATTTGGAGAACCACAAAGAAATCGAACCTCAACATCATACAAAGACAAAAATCAAAAATTTGAAGAACGATCATCAACGCTGAGTGGTATATCTGCAATGAAGATATCCATGGCGACCTACAAATTAACACAGTCGACCAAGAAATAAAAAGAATCAGCTTAAAACACCTTGAAAAAATTGTAACACACTGTAACAGCGACGTCAACACTCTACTCCACAGAAACCTCAAGAAGAAGAAGACTTAAACGAAGAAGACCCACCGACATAATTCAGAACTAAAACTATGTATTATATTAACATTTAAGATTGTATGTCTAAGTCTTAAGTATTGTCATTGATGTATGTAACGTTGTTAAATGTAACTTTAAATTGACTGCAATTATTATTGTACGCACCTGAAAGGCGACAACAACGAGCGACAAGGGGCGCTCGGTATGAATAAAACCCCCTACGCTTCGGGTGGATTGAAACCCACCTGTGCCATACCAACAACAAAGGTGACGAAATTTTAAGGACAAAGGTCCACGCTCACGCTTCATTCCGAAAATGTAACTTTTAAACAATTTCATTACTTAGACAGTTGTAAATCAAACAAGGTAAAAAAAAAAAATTAACCAAGCTGATGCATATACGATTACCACACCACAAAGCCACCCAACATAGTACATCTAAGGAACAACATAATATGTATGTAGATTGAAAGTGTTGACAGTTACAAGTAGCTGAGCGTTACCATCGATATTTGGGACAAACATGTTGATAAGCTATGCATGAACAGTTTCCCCGGCTATACTTTCCAAGAGCCACCTCTAACTGTGAAGAAATACCCGACATTGCAGTCGAAGAAGTCAGTGAGGCAGTCAAATACTCAAAAAAAAAAAACGGAAAACGGTTGGGCCAGACAAGTCACCTTTTGAGCTCTGGAAAAATATGGGAGGCGTCGAGTTTAGATGGGTCAGAATTCTCATCTCCAAATTTATGAGAGGTGATCCAATGCGCAATCATGGAGTGAAAGCTACCTTCTCCCTGTGTACAAAGGGAAGGGTGATACGCCAAACAGTGACAACTACCATTCTATCAAGCTGATATCACACACCATAAAGATTGTTGAGCGGGTATTAGGTGGCCGACTGCGAAAAATAATACGGCTATCTGATGATCAGTGCGGGTTTGTCGCGGGTAAATCAACCCCAAATGCAACCCAATGTATAACGATAGTAATGGAAAAACATCGTGATCCCTTAAAGGATTTGTGTATTGTATTGGTTGACTTTGAAAAGGCATTCGACAGACAACCATGAGATCTTATATGGGTGGCGCTAAGACATCGAGAGGTTCCAGAAACCTAAGTACAGATGATCATAGACATGTACGAAGGAGTAAAGACAAGAGTAAGATGCCCCGCTGCAAGTAACGAAAGAGTTCTCAATCAAAGTTGGGGTACACCATGGAAGCCTCTTAAGTCATAATCGAGTTAAGAACAAGAAAAATAATAGATATCCCATTCAACAAAGAATCCGGAGATATCATTTTTCTTGTTCTTCTTCCTTTAATCAGCGAGGTTATGATCCGAAAATAAGGGATCACAACCCTCCCACTTCATCACATTTCTACTGATCGGCCTGTGGGGTTCGCCTATTTGACCTCATGAAATATGGGCAGGCCCTCCGATTTTGGATCACTCGGTTACTGAGCCCAATGAAATGCCAATGTCGTCGCATTTGTGTGATCCAGGCGTTTATAGGCCAGCCTTTCCTACATCGCGATGTCTTTCGAACGTGCATTGATATTGCCTTTTTAACAGGGTTCAAATGATCTCTTCTTTGAACGTGGCAATACCATGGAAGCCTCTTAACTCATTTGCTCTTTATTACAGTACTTGACTATCTGTTTGAAGGTAAAGTGACGGACCCCAAGTAACATCAATTGGTCTTTGCTGACGATGGAGCCATCATAAGTGAGGATCCTTCGTCCCTGCAACGAGCACTTGATGTGTGGGTGGATGTTTTGGAGGGAAATGAGTATCGCATTAGTCCGGAAGAGACAGAGTACGTGTGTTGCCCGTTCACTAATCCACTCAGGCTTATTCCAGACATTTATTTGAACTAGTATCGCGTATGGTCGAAATTCGACTGAGGGAAATAAACAAACATGATTTTTCTTTTCTGCACATCTATGGCACAGTACCTTTCCAATGATATAAGTTTCATCCCCCTCCCTTTATAATAAATACTTAAAAAACGTACGATAAATTTCGTGTTCACGTATTAATATATAAGATGAATAGTACTTCCCAAGTGCGAAAAGTTCAAATATCTGGGAGCTATGATCAATAGTAAAGCAACCTGTGATAACGACATCAATCATCGCGTAAGCGTAGGGTGGATAAAGTGGCGAGAAAACTCCGCTATCTTCTGTGAACGAAAAATGCCACCTATGTTAAAAGGAAGGCTTTACACCGCAGTTATGCGTCCAGCGCTCACATACGGTTCACAATGTTGGACGATGTACAAAAGGTATGAGAGTAAATTAACGGCAGCTGAGATGAAGATGCTTCGCATGACAGCAGGAGTGACGAAGCTTGATCGCATAAAAAGTTCGAAGATCCATGGAAGCCTTCACGTCAAGGAAACCATTTTACGAAAAATAGAGCACGACCAGCTCAGCTGGTATTGCCATGTTCAAGGAAGAGATCATTTAAGCCCTGTTAAAAAGGCAATATCAAAGAACGTTCCAAAGACTTCGCAAGACAGGAGAAGCAGGCCTATAAACGCCTGAATCACACAAATGCAATGATACCAGCATCTGATTGGCCTCAATACCCAAGTGATCGAAAATCGGGAAGGCTGCAGATACTTTCAGAGGTCAAATAGAGGAACCTCACAGGCGAATCAGTAGAAATGCCGTGAAGTAAGAGGATTATGATCACTTGTTTTCGGATCATAACCTCGCCGAAATAGGGAAAAGAAGAAGGTATTGATAAGCTATGATCTCAAGAAAACACTGCCTGGAGTTATGCACCTCAAGAACTACTAAAGGTCGCGGATCTTAAGACAGATATACTACGCCCTAGTTGAATCTAAGCTAAGGTATGGTATACTTGCTTGTGATAAGGCATCAAGTAACCATTTAGACAAGTTGCAACGTCTTCAAAACACCATATTAAGAAAAATAAACGAAGAAAGGTACTTGGTGAAACCGTTCAAAGTGCTTGACATCTGAGAACTATTAAAGATGACTATAACGCTCGAGTTAGGACGTAACGGGCTCCAGAGGACAATAGACCATAAATTCAATACGAGAAGGCGTGCCGAAAGGATGTTTCAAACACAAAGGTTTTCCAATATTTATGGTAAGAGAGAATTAAAGTACAGCGGGAGTTGGACGAAATATCTGCCCGGTTGATGATACAAAACAGGTTATCCAGGAGCTGCGACGACAAAATTTGAACAAGGACGCAAACTTTCTTCAAAATAGCCGCCCAAAGAAGGAGGAATGCTCAGGAGATTCGCTCGTCAAAGTTCATTAAAAGGATTTCAGACTATAAGACATTTTTTGATTCATACACCGAATGGCCTTCGGCATCACATGCAGGTGCTCAGGACGGTGCTACGCGGTGTGTTGCTAAGCCTACGCGGGATATTTGTCGATGTTCCGCGCGCGGAATTCTGTGCTGAGAGATTTTGTGCTGAGAGATTCTTAAAATTGTTTGATTTTTCCATGCAGGATGTGCTGCATACGGGATTCAGAACGGCGGGAAAACGGGTGAAACCCTTTTTAGAAGTTACTTGTTTACTTCTAGAATTAACAATACAGCAATGTTAGACTATGCGCGAATGTATCATTGGGAAGAAATGGGTTAAAAATCTTGAATTGGTTTGATTGCACCCTGTGCCCGAGGAGGTAAGAAAATAGCGATCTCTTTATACACATCGCTTCGTTATTACTTCGACTAATCACTGCAAACTTGGCAAAAATAAACTTAAGCGGCGGCAGTGCGCTTTCCTTTCACAAACTTTAAACTGAAAAAAGAAAATCCGATTCAAGGACCCAAAAGGGATTGCTGCGAACGAAATGGGATTGTAGGTATTTTTCCAAGGAATTAATGCATTTTTTTTTTTTAACAAAAGGATTTTCTTAACCAAAATAATTGAGGGCACAGAGAGAGAGAGTGGAAGTAGCAAAAGTTCGTAAATTGCATCATTACAAATCAGTTTCAATGGTTTTTTTCTTTCTCTTGTAGTTCTTATAAATGGACGATTACACAGTTGCAAAAGTTTTAATGAAGCAAAGTGTAGTGTTCAATTGGAACCCGCTGTGGTATCCATCAATGCCATGCGGAATGGGTAGGTACGGGTAGTCTCCTACCCTCTGGATTGCGTCATTTCCTATAATTCGTTTTAAAGTCATAAGAATTGAAATTGAAAACGATTAAACGATTTATTTTCGGGGCACCAAACATACTCGTAGAATGTATGTCACAATTAGCACAGTTGCTCAGCCAAGCGTTGCTTTGAATGAGAAGGCGCCTCAAAAGGCGAACATAATTAGAGTTTATTGCATGGTGCAGTGGACACAATGACATTGGTTTTGAATGTTTTCTAATTACTATGCTGGCCATTAAATGTCAGTGAGTTGTTTTAGATTATGACATCTTGGTGGCTACAATGCTGCTAGTTGGACGGAAGAGTGGTACCGACCAAAGGTTGTGTGGGTTCATGTTAAGGGAAATTATTTTGAGTAGCGTGGGGCAATTTTTGTGCGCAGCTGATTGCCAAAGAGTATGGCAGCTACTTCTCGACGTTTTTCGAGTGATTGTACATTGATCAGTTTTAAACGATCCACATATGGGGGTAAGTTACATATGTCGTTCTAATGGACGCCCGCAGAGCGACACAGATGAATCGGCGTTGAACAGCTTCAGTTCGGAGAGAATGAATACCGCGGTAGGGAGACCACACTTGGATAGAATATTTAAGAATGGCCTGGTAAAGTGACGTAGAGGGATTTCATGACTTAGGGGTTTGAGAATTTCTTAGACCAACGTTTCACGAAACCGAGTATAGCGTTGGCTCTGCTAAATTTTATCGATATGGAAACACTGGACGTGCGAAATGCCTTCAATTCAGCCAGATGGAGCGATATGCTGAACGCCCTCGAAAGCACTTTGGATATTACCGAATATCTCTTGCGGATGGTGAAGGACTATCTCAACGACCGAAAGCTGTTATACAACACCGCAGAAGGACCACGAATAAAGGAGATTACTGCTGGTGCAGAGCAGGGATCAATCCTTGGACCCGATTTCTGGAACATCTCCTACGATGGAAGCAAATGGAAATTAAACGAACAGGAAGTCAAGAAAGAAGACAACTTTGTGGTGTCGACTAACCGCGGTAGCACCGAACTGGATGTGTGCAGCGGAATGGGAAGGCAAAAGCTCCGTTCGGAATGCTTTCCAAAGTCTGAAGAAGCAATGTTCTCAGCAGAAGAATCGAGTTGCGACTATTCCGTCTCAACGTAAAATCAGTACTGCGGTACTTGGGAGGTGAAAAGCACTAACAGACGCAAGCTGCAGACCTTCATAAATAGATGTCTAAGAATCATCTTAAGCATTTTTTGGCCTTATTGTATCTCCAACAAACAACTTTATCAGAGAATTGACCAAGAACCCTATAGACATTACTGTGCGAATGAGAAAGTGGACGTGGATTGGGTACAGCCTACGACATAAAGACAACTCCATTGCGAAATATGCCTTGCAGTGGAATTCGCTCACCCAGACAGGCAGAACTGCGGGATGCCCTAAGCAAACGTGGCGCAGGAAAGTCGAGGGGGAATCAAACTTTTTCGGAATAAGCTGGAGACAGCTCAAACGCGTTGCAGTACTCCACACAAGATGACGCACAGGCGTTGTTGAAGCTCTATGCCACCCGAGGGGTGAATGAGATAAGTATGTAAGTAAGTAGTTAACAATAAGAATCGCTTAGACTTAGTTTGGGAATAATACTTAAGGAAGATCCTCATCCATGTGTATCTCAAAGGTGGTTCTGGAGCAAATCTTCGTAGCTGCTCTATGTGCAAACAAATTGTAGACAGCGCATCCATTCGAATTTCAGAAAAATCCAAAACTACTCTAAAACTTTACATCACCCACATAACATTGACAGTACTCCATGCAGCTACTCCTATCAAGCCTTCTATGCCATCCAGGTATGTCTAAAATGAACATTCTTTAGGGTTTACGATGCCGCTAGCTATGCATATGGGTGAAATATTTTGGAATTTCGGATTTCGTGTGACACTGCACTAAAGCTGCATAGTCATCAATCGCACCCACATATCTAAAGATCAAAACATTTTGTCAAAATCTTCTTCCCACGAAAAATTCGCATCGTAACGAGCGCCGTTTCTGCTTCCCTAATGGATGTCACACGATACACCCTTATCCTACCTAATTGAAGAAATTATCCTCAATTGCTTTGTAATGCAACCGAAAAGCTGTTCAAAAAGTTCCCCCATAACGAAGAGCATAAAAGCAACAAACTTTTCAAACAACCTTTATACTCCACAAAGAATCCTTAAAACTTTCACATTTTCCCCGACTGTAATGCGATACATAAGAGTGTAGATACTTTTTCTTTCCATAACTCTGCTCCCAAGTGAGCGATTTCTTATCAATTTAAAAATAATAATAAATAATCTCCCCTTCAGTTGAGTTCGATTTTTGAAAAGAAAATTCGCAACCTACACACTTTGGATTACTTTATCCCGTAGATAGGTAGATACTTAATCAAGTAAAAATAAAAATAAAACTTTTATACATCTAACGGAAAATCTAGAAAACATGTTATTAACAAAGAAAAGGGAGAAGAAAAAGTTTAACTGCCGAATAGGAATCTTTTCTTTTTAAAGAAAAATAAAGTCCCTTACATTTACGGATACTATGTACGGATGTGTGGATTGTAGAAGAAGTTTTCTATTCGAAAGCTGTTGTCCTTTATGCAGGCGCCTCGCCCAATACCCCCAGATATCATTAGACATTGTTTTGGGAGTAAACCGCGAAATAAATGTTGCATTTGTTTTCAAGAAAAACAAGGACAAAGCGGGAACCAAAGAAGAATGTACCAGAACTTACAACGTCCGGAATCTGCTCTTCGTTTTCGTTTTGGTGCAAACAACCAGAAAGTTTGTCTTTCTGGTTTTCAAAGGATTTCTTTTTATATTGTTCGCTGCTAGCCATTCTACGAACTATGTACCTATACAAGAAGTAAGTAATGAATAATTAGAAAGAAAAGGGACTTCAAAGAATGGGGCTTTCGTTGGAATTCAATTAGGTTAACAATGAGCGGCAAGACAATGGGAGCAATTTTTAGATTAAAAATGCAACACTGTCGGGCAGTTTGTGTGGAAGTGGTCCATAGAAAATAAAAGAAAAACTTTTTAAAAGAACTGCCTAGTGATTCGTTTTTTTAAAAAAAAGAACTACTATCACTAACACAACCTGGGAAACATTTCATTGACTTGTCGGGAGGTTAATGTGGTGTTTATCCCTAAAGCTAGGTAACATTCCCAGTGAGCTACCCAAATCCTACCGTCCAATCAGCTTGACATCAATTTTCTTGAAAACTGTGGAAAGACTGCTAGACATGCATACTAAAGGCATTCTTGAAAAAAACAATACCTCTGCACTCTAGTCGATATGCGTACAAGAAAGTTCGATCCACTGAACGAGCCCTTCACTATATCGCCACTGAGGCAAAACCCGCCAATCGCTCTAAAGAAATCGCTCTTTGTACATTCCTTGACATAGAAGGTGCTTTTGATATAACTAGTTATGACTACATCTCTAGTGCCATGAGACGCAGGGGAATCGACTAACCTACAGCCAGATGGGTTAGGACCATGATCAATAGCCAGACGGCCTTCAACATTGTTTCGCAGACTCTTTTCTGCATTTTGACGGGGTGTCTCATGCTCGGAACAACGTCAACTTCCTGGACCGAGGTCAGAGTGGTTTCTATACCCGAAGCAGGTTAGACATCGCACACGCTTCCAAAAGACCTTAGACCAATCAGTCTAACGTCCCTTCTTCTCAAGATTCTGGAAAGAATCCTAAATCTACATATCAAGCCCAACATTGATAGCACCTTACTATCCACGTCACAACACGCCTTCCAAAAAGGCATATCTGTTAAAACGGCCTTACACTCCATTATTCACCCCAATGAAAAATCACTCTCAGTCAAAGAGTTACCCTAGTGTCATTTCTGGACATAGAGGGATCTTTGAAGAACGTTTAAACAAATTCGATTACCAATGCCCTACGCATCTACGAACCTGTATGTTGTTTCATAGAGCACATGCTAAAGAACAGGGTAATAACAGCATCTTTCGGAAGCAGCACTGTCAAACGACGTGCACATCGAGGCATCAATGGGATGTACTGTCTTCACTACTATGGAATCTAGTGCTCAACGAAGCCCTTCTGAAAATCAAAATAAAACTGGATGCAAGGTTATTGTCTACACCGATTACGTCACTATTCTTATAACAGGCAAATACCCGCAGACGCTAGCCGATATCATGCAGTCTGCTCTTAACGAACTGCTCAGATGGACCGACAAATGCGGCCTTCCCGTTAACTCGACAAAGACTGAGCTAGTTCTATTTACAAGGAAACATAAACTCCCTGACTTCACTTCACCCAAAATGAGAGGATCCACTGTCAAACTTTCAAACAGCGGTAGCTATTTAGGCTAAAAGCTTGACCGCAAGCTAATTTGGAAAGAGAATGTCATCGCCCTATATGGCTGCAAGAAGGCAGTAGGGTCCACTTGGGGCCTATAGTAATGTATCATGCATTGGCTATACACGTCAGTAATAAAACCGATTCGTATGTATGGAGTACTGGTATGGTGGCTCGCCCTGGAGAAGAAGTCCAACCTATCCATAATGGATAAAACCCAGCGAGTTGCATGTCTCAGCATTACCGCTGCACTGAGATCTTCTCCAACAGCGACGTTCCAAACCATGTTCCACCTACTTCCAATCGACATTGTCAGTAAACAATTGGCTATCAGCTCAGGAATAAGACTGAGAGACTCCAAGCAGCGGAAGGGGCAACACATGGGACATGTCAAAATACCGTCATCTCCCCACTTCCACTGACCACCCGCCTGCATATGAATATGACTTCAACAGGCGCTACATGCACTCAATACCGGACAGCGCTGAGTGGATGCAACGCGATGCTCTATACAACGAATCGCTGTTAATTTTCACGGGAGGGTCCAAAATCAAGGACGGAGTTGGTGCCAGAATCTTCTCAGAAGACCTGGATATACACCTCTCTTTAAACCGTTCAAACCATTGCAGCGTTTTTCAAGCCGAAGTTGCCGCTGTTCGTTAAGCCGCTGACTGGCTAGCGGCTAATATACTATCAACATCAGATATTGCTATTTACGTCGATAGTTAAGCAGCCATCAAATCCCTCGCATTCAGCACAACGAGATCTATGTACGGCAGTGAAAGACTGCCGCGCATCTCGTAACGAGAAAGCTGGTCAGTACAATCTCACCCGCTGCTGGGTATCAGGTCACTGTGACATAACGGGGAATTGTGCTGCTGACGAACTGACTGAGCAAGGCTCCTTTGATGCAAACAGTATAAGCACTATTGACACCGAGGCGCTAACGTCTTATATTAAGTACCTTATTCAAACCGATGCGGAGTGGCAACATCTAGGCCAATGCAATACTGCCAGACAATTTTGGCTAACACTCAACAAATTTAGGATCATAGGGCTCTTGATACACAAGAGAGGAACCCTCTCCAAAATAACAAACGTTCTCACCGGACACTGCGTCATACGAAGACATGCTCAAAGACTAGGCATCTCCTACAACGATTTCCGCAGAAGCTGTAGGGATGAAGTGGAGGAAGAGACTATTAGTCACTTCCTATGCGCTTGTCCTGCGCTTGCCAACATTAGGAAGGCGATCCTGGGTGAAAACTTTTTCCACGATCTAAGTGATCTCGGCAACACCTGCGCGGCTAAGATTAACGCATTTATACAACAGCCAATGGTTCCTAGAGTAAGGGAACCACCTTACACATTGGCAGTACAATGGACCTACTTCTTGTCTAAGTGCATCTTCTGGGCCGATTCTAACAAACCAACCATGATCGATAGCCGCATAATAACATTTTTGTCTTGAGAGGTTTCTGTGACGGTCTCCGCAGCTAAAGACTGCCCCCAAGGCGGCATACTCTCACCTCCCTTATGGTCTCTCGTGGTGGACGACTTACTGAATAGATTTAACACTTTAGGCTTGAGAGCTAAAGACTGGGCAGATGATCTAGTGATCGAGGGCAAATACCATATAAGGGGAAATGTGTGTCAAGTGATGCAAGATGCACTCTCTGTAGTCTCGGACTGACGTGCTGGTGAGGGCTTATCGACCAAGCGCAGCAAGGCATTCGTTGTACCATTCACAAGAAGAAGAACGCTAAGCCTTAGTTCATTGACTTTAAATGGTACAACCATTGGTTTTCCCTGCGGGGTAAATTATTTAGGAATTGTCTTAGACAAACAACTAGCTAGAACTCCTATAATAAATATAGATTTGCCAAGCGACCACTGCCATATGGGCCTGCCGCCTTATGTATAGCAAAACCTGGGGTCTGTCCCCAATGCACATTCTGGTTATATACTACGGTGGTTAGATTCATCCTAACGTCCATTTTCGATTAAAAACATCCTAAGTGACTAGGCGCATGTCCACCTATGCGGATAAGTGAATAAGAAAATTTATCCTTTTGGAGGACTGAAAGTCCGCGGGTATTGCACGAAAGCTCATTACATTCTCTCACTGTTTGATGCGGCGTTTACGGAGGAAATGTGATTGGTTCATATTTTTTGGAGGACGGCGTCGGCAACAATGTAACAATGTGACTGGTGAGCGCTACAGAACCATGATTAACGACTTCTCAAAGACATGTGGTTTCAGCAGGACGGTGAGTAGGTAGAATACGTCGGTTCTGGCACAGAGGGAGCAAGGATTCAATCCAAAGTTCAAAATAACACACGGCAAAGACTTAATTCACATACTGATAACAACCCAGAGCACGACGGCAGCTAAAAGACACAGACGAAAAATATTCGCAGACAAGGGCGCATGGGAAAATGTGTTTAGCGTTATCAGTGGTTTGGCGTGTGTCTGGCGGGTTGGGTATGGGAATGTTGTGAAATTGTTGTGATGAAATCTGTATCGGGTTTGCCAAGATTCAACTTCAGTCACAATTTCAAGGTTACATTCCCAGATCGCAATAACTGGGAACAGAACAAACTTACATTTGCCAATAACTCTCATGTAAGGTACACAGTCGGATCCAAGACAGATGAAGGAGTTGGGGCTGGAGTATATGGCGCTACTACAAAAACCTTTATTCACGCGTGCATGAAAAAAAGTAACTCCGTATTCCAAGCCGAAGTATTCGCTGTAGAACTATGCATCAGAGAAAATATAAACAGATCTATAACCAATAAGAACATTTATATTCTTTCAGATAGGAAGGCTGCTCTACTAGCAATCAGGGCTTATAAAATAACATCCAAACTAGTATGGAATTGCCTTCAACTACTCATATCACTAGCCAGCACAAACAGAGTTCATCTCATGTGGGTGCCAGGCCACAGCGGATATGAAGGAAATGAAAAAGCTGACCTGCTGGCCAGAACAGGAGCTGCGTCAAACTTTATGATGCCAAGACCATTTTGTGGATTACCAGTGAGTACGGCAAAAAGCTGTATCAAAAATTGGCTAAAAGAATCATTACTGGATGGAAACTGAAGGTAACAGACAAGCCAAGATCTTTCTGCCAAACACTTCCCTCAAAAGAACGAAACAACTCCTACAACTAACTAGGAGTCAGATTCGAATAGCCAAAGGTTTCCTTACGGGGCACTTTCGAGTGAAAAAACATCTCATGGCTATGGGAATAGCAGAAGACAGCACCTACAGAATGTACAAGGAAGACGAAGAATCAGTAGAACAGATCTACTGTAACCGTCTAATCAGAACACGTCATCGTTATTTAATTCTACCTTGAATAAAAATAAAAATAAATATTTGGCGCAACAGCTCTTTAAGTGCCAGGGCCTAGTTTCTCGCAACCACTCATGTTGTGTGCGTTATATTTTACACACAAATGTGTGAATGTGCTTCTACCTTGAAGCAGAAGACCTATCGGAAAGCTCACTTAAAAGCATAGTAGAGTTCATCACTAAATTGGGTAAATTGAGTGAGCTTCAAGATCAGAGGAAATCACAATAGGCCCAATGTGGCCGCAGTGAAAAGGTGACCTAATCCCACCTTTTCAACAATCTACAATCTATCTGCAATGTGTATCGGGGTATCGGGGTATCTCTCAAGCCTTCTTCTTCCTTTAATCAGCGAGGTTATGATCCGAAAATAAGGGATCACAACCCTCCCACTTCACCGCCTATTTGACCTCAGAAAATATCGGCAGGCCTGCCGATTTTGGATCACTCGGTTTCTGAGGCCAATAAAATGCCGTCATCGCATTCGTGTGATCCAGGCGTTTATAGGCCTGCCTTTCCTACATCGCGATGGGTATCTTTCAAGCCTTAAAGAACGTAAAAAAGTTAATCGTGTGGTGAGATTTAAACAATTGAATTGGTTTCAAAAGTATATTTCCCTGGGTATCGGGGAGCGGCCCGGGGTATAGGAATGTTGGGAAATTGTTATCATGAAATGTGTGTGGATTCAATAAATATATTTTAATGACCTTATCAGTTGGGGTAGGTTGTGGTTCAGTATTTCTCTAGCTAAGAATCTTTGTACAGAGGACTTTAAGATCACAAAGAAATCAAATAACAAATCCATTGATTCATATGATTCGAAATTGTGAAATTGTTATCGGATATTTTTTGTGGTTTGGCATACGCCGTGGCCTGGGTATATTTTTGATGTGTGGGTCTTTGAGCTGGCGTCTGGTCTGGTCACATCTTATCAGTATGTGAATTAAGTCTTTAGCGTGTGCTATTTAGTTTTAGGTTAATATTTTATATTCAACGTTCAAGGTTAATGTTTATTAATACATTTGTTTGTGGTTAAGGTAAATGGTGGGATAGGTTAATTGGGTGATACTTTCTGCTTTACGAATAAATATAAAAGAATATAGTTGAGTGAAGGGGTAGCACATAATGATCTACACAGACGGACATAATTATTCACTTATAGGCATACATTCGGCAAGGAAGAAATCTGTTATTAGCAAGGCAAATCAAAAGAAGAGGTTAGAAATCGCAAAAAAACACAAAGATAAGCCTATAGATCTCTAGGCTAATGTACTGTTCTTAGATAAAAGCAAGTTTAACATATTTAGATGAGATGGGAGAATAAGAGTATGGAGAAAGCCGAATACCGAGTTCGACAAAAATGAAGTAGTGCTCACGGCCAAGCACAGGGGTGGGGGGTTATGGTATGGGGCTGTATGGCGGCAAGTGGTGTTGGAAACTTTGTATTTATTGACAGGACTATGAACAAGATCGACACATCCACATTTTAAAAGAAAACCTTCACCAGAGTGTGCAAAAATTAAATCTTGCTAACAAATTCTCTTTTCAACAGGATAACGATCCTAAATACCTTGCTCATATAATGCGTGTGCGGATCGATAACCATGTGCCCCATATTCTTCTAATTCCTCCCCAATCTCCAGATATGAATCCTGCAGAACATCTGCGGGATGGGCTTAGTAGAAGGATAGAAAAAAAATACCATTTCAGGGAAAGATCGACTCAACCAACTTCTGCTGCAAGAATTGTAAAATATTGCAGATGAACTTACAAAAAAACTGGTCTATTCAATGCTAAAAAGATAAAAAGATTGAATGAAGTTTTTTTTTCATAATTTTCGCGCACTCAAAGGGTTATGAATACCTTGAACATGTTTACACACAGTGCGAGCGTTGGAAAGGATGGATAGAGAGAGAGAGAGAGAAAGATTTTGGTGTAGTGGTTCTTGAAGCTCAGTTATTTATGCTTCAGCTATTCTCCGGGGGGTGGCGTCCAGATAGCTGGGGAGATTTTTGTTATTATTGTCTTTGCTTCTGATTCACAGTACTTTTTTCCCGATAACCAATATCAGGGAAAATCACCATCAACAGAGACAATTTTTAATTTTTTATTTTTTTTCATTTAATCATTTATTTATTTCATCAAACAGAGATACAAGTTATACTCTAAATGACCAAGCTGCTGCCAGTGTTATGCCTTCGCAGTAGTATTCACAGAAGCTTTTGCAAATGATCGGACTGACTTTATATATTTCATGAGAAATAAATAAATGCTTGCTGACTTCAGGATTTCAACCACGAACCATTAGCGTTGCAATTGACGACGTTACCACTACACCATTGCCACCCCAAAGGTTTTAAAAAGAAACGGCTGGTCCACAAAGTACTAAGGAATTGATTAAAAAAAAATATTATTGGCTGTGTGAATAATTTTGTCCATGCTAAAAAAGCCATTTAGCCACATTTTTGTTTATTTATTTCTTTTAATTAAGGTAACAAATTTAAGTTTTTGTATTATTAATATAATAATTGAACAAGATTATAATGAATAAATAAAAAATACAAATATTATTATGTTTTAACCGACATAAAAATGTTTACTTTCATTCAAAAGTAAAGTAAGGCGTGGCAAAATCGCATCATCACCTCCACGCGGTGCCCGCTGAATAGCTATCTGATAGTGCTGATAGCTCGGGAAAGAACTCCAGTGATTATTGGCGGAGATTTCAATGCATGGGCGACGGAATGGGGCAGTAGATTTACCAACGCAAGGGGTCATGCCCTCCTGGAAACATTTGCAGCTCTCAACGTAGGCATCGCAAACGTAGGTAGGGCTAACACCTTCCGCAGAGCAGGCATGGGCTCAATAATTGATATCACGTTAGCGAGTAACTCCATCCTGCGGGGAATTAAATGGAGAGTCAGTGAATATTATACCCACAGTGACCACCAAGCTGTTATAATTGACATCGGTAACGCCAGAACACCGCCCGCGATCGACTGGTCCGAAATGGCAGGATAAGCTCTTCGACAAAGATACATTCGCGGAAGTGGTTGACACCTTCACGCTAGTCCGAGGATCGGCAGAAAATTCAGCTCGCCACCTCACCCAGTCCATCAACATGGCGTGCGATGCATCAATGCCCAGGAGGGCCTCAAGTAAAAGACGCCTGCCTTGCTACTGGTGGAACGATGAGATCAGGGTACTTAGAGCAGAGTGTCTACGGGCAAGGCGCAAAGTACAAAGATCGCGAAACACACCCAACTTTCAGGAGTACCTATCGTCCTTTAAGCTGGCGCGAAAACAGTTAAGCAGAGTTATCAAGGAGAGCAAAGCAAGATGTTTCAGACAGCTCTGCGATGAAGCTAACGTAGACCCTTGGGGCACGGCGTATAGGATGGTGATGAGAAAGCTTAAGGGCGGCAACTCCCCGCAGATAACATGCCCGTTAATGCTGAAGTCAATAGTAGAACATCTTTTTCCAAGGAGAGCATCTACTATGTGTGCAATCACCAGAGAAAACTTTACAGAGGTAATTCCAGTGATTACAATAGAGGAATTGACAATCGCATCCAGAAAGATAGGTGACAACAAGACGCCCGGACCTGACGGCATCCCTAACAAAGCAGTGAAAGCCGCTGTTCAAAAAAGGCCAGACATCTTTATTGCAACAATGCAAAAGTGCCTAGAAGAAGGAATTTTCCCTAAGCAATGGAAACTGCAACACCTCGTTTTATTGCCAAAAGGAAACAAACCCCCAGGAGACCCATCGTCATATCGCCCGATATGCCTACTGGACACAATGGGAAAGATCCTGGAGCGAATCATTTACAACAGATTGCTCACAATAGCGGAGGAGAAAGGGGCTTTGTCCAACCAGCAATTCGGATTCCGAAAGTCTCGCTCAACAATTGACGCCATTAAAGCTGTAGTTAATATAGCAGCGGAAGCAATTGAAGGTGAAAGATGGCGATACGGCACCAAGGAATACTGTGCAGTAGTGACGCTAGATGTCAAAAACGCATTTAATTCGGCAGACTGGCCCACTATAAGAAGATCTCTTGCTAGGATGGATACACCATCTTACTTGCTGCAGATAATGGCGAGCTACTTTACCAACAGGAAACTGAGGTATGATACCGACGAAGGAGTGAAGTACTACGATGTTACAGCTGGGGTCCCGCAAGGATCGGTGCTGGGCCCATTACTATGGAACATAATGTACGACGGAGTTTTACGACTACCACTGCCACCTAAAGTGAATATAATTGGATTTGCTGACGACATCGCTGTTGTTACAGTAGCAAAACAAATCAGTGAAGTAGAATCAGCTACAAATGTGGCAATCAGTCATATCAAAAGCTGGCTAGGATCCGCCGGTTTAGAACTAGCTGACCACAAAACTGAAGCTGTTCTAATAACCAGTCGGAAATCTGTGGAATATATGAATGTACAGGTTGGAACCCAAATCATCAGATCCAAAGAAGCAATCAAATACTTAGGAGTAATGCTCGACAATAGACTGCGGTTTAAACAGCATGTTGATTATTCGAGCAAAAAAGCGTCACGACTTCAGGCAGCACTCTCAAGGATAATGCCCAACATTGGAGGACCTGGATACGCTAGGAGGATCCTACTATCCAGAGTTGTCAGCTCAGTCCTTCTTTATGCGGCTCCGGTTTGGGCGGGGGCTCTCGCGACCAAAGAAACAAGGAGGAAACTTACATCAGCCTACAGACTCTGCGCTATAAGGACCATCAGTGGTTTTAGAACTATCTCTGACGAAGCAGCCTTTGTCATAGCAGGAATGGTTCCTATCGACATCCTCGCGAACGAGATGCAGAGAATCTACAATCGGAGAGGCTCGAGCCATCAAGAGGCTAGCGAAAGAAGAAGGGTTATAGAAGAAGAAAAAGCAGCTTCAAGAGCTGTGTGGCAAGATCGATGGGATAATGCGGTTAAAGGCAGATGGACCTATAAATTAATCCCCACCATCGACATTTGGATAAACCGAGCACATGGGAACTGCACCTACCACCTCACGCAGTTCCTGTCTGGCCATGGAGGTTATCGCAAATATCTTTACCGGTTTGGACACGATAGCTCTCCGTTGTGTCCAGAATGTCCAGACCAGGAGGAAGATACGGAGCATATAGTCTTCTACTGTAGGCGATTTGAAAACCGGAGAAACGAACTTCCCAGTCCCCCCATTCCTCATAGATCATATGGTACAATCTGAGGAAAAATGGATGGAAATTTGCGCGTTTATTACGCATGTGCAAATGCAGCTTCGAATTCAAGAACGAATACGTCGAGAAGCAGAAAGTACAGCATAAATTGCTAACCAGCCCCGCGAAGTAATACCTAACGGCAGTCCCGCGGGGAGAGTGGTAGAAGTGTGAAGGGTGTGTGTTTAGTACGTAGGCGTATTCCTGAAATCGATTACTCAGGTTTGCGAATCGTGCATGCTAGTAGCACTCGGGCTATTAGTATCTATGAAGATTACACATCCCTGGCGCAACCTAAAAAAAAAAAAAAAAACAAAAGCTATCTGATAGTGAACTAACGATGAGCGTATGCTGAGTCTGACGATATATGTGCAGCTGAACACTCAGACCTGCGTAAGCACATCTGGGTGAACTTCAGCGCGCATATGTTTAACCGGACGAGGCATCTCTTGTTGACCTGATTGGCTGAAATATGCGTCTCAGAAGTCTAACATGAGGTCCTCAGAAGGAGGACGTGACGTCTACAGGCCAGCGGAAACCTTACCGGAGCTACTTCGACATATTTGAAGCTGATGTCTGTAAGGATTTTCAATACTACGTCAGGGTATTGAAAAAGGGATGGTGGCGGATGAACCCTTAATGGGCCAACGGCAGCGCTCATATCCCCGAAGTGGGTTACTGACATCGGTGTATCCGGCCCCTCGTCCTAGGGGTTGCTAAAAAAGGATCTGGTCCTCCAGGTTGGGGGTTGTGCCGTCGGGTTAACTTCCCTACCATGTAAAAAACCTTCGGTTACGAAGCAACCAACAGCCTCGGATGCGGATGAATTTACTGTTGACGACCCAAGCAAACGTAAAAAGGACAACGATCTTCGTGTCTGCACGTGGAATGTTAGGTCCCTCTACAAACCACGTGCAGCTGAACAACTTGCGGAGGCCCTAGAGTGTTTCAAAGCAAACATCACCGCCATCCAAGGGGCACCTTGGTAGTAGTAGCCAAGGTACGGATGCGGATATCCAGAAGGGAGCGAAATCAACGAAATACTGTGAGAGAATTTGACGTCGGGCGGCTACAATCGCAAGAGACCACCAGAGCCTTTGCCGATCGAGTTTCTTCTAATCTTAATCTATGTCCTATGCCGTCAGCAGCAAATGCGGAAGACCAGTGGCAGCGTTGCCAGCAACAGGAATGATGCTCGAAAATATTACCAAAAGGTAAAAGAACATGCTAGGCTCTCAAAGCCAGAACAAGAGCCTGCATGGACGAAAATGGTAACATAGTAGTAGAATCGCAGTCGGTGCTGACGATATGGAAGGAACACTTCTTCATGTTTCATCGTTTATTAAGTTAGTTGTTTTTCTGCGTCAACTAGTAGGCATGTGGGGATAAAACAACTAAATTGGTGACCCCAGCGCAATTTTTTAAAATGAAAATTATCCGTACTATGTAGTTCGGTCCCTGCAGGTCGCTCGGTGCTTTTAGTATACAGATCCAGTCGGCTGAATTGAACGCGTTCTTGACGTCAACTGTCACGACAGCACAGTACTGTTTTGTTCCTCCGAGCCATCTTTTTCCCGGAATTGCCTCACGTGCTATATCGCACACAGCTTGTATTGCATGGTTGGTGCTTCGTTTCTTTTGGAATACAAACTGTAAGTTACAAAGCTTCTGTGTATTGCTCTAGTCTGGCACGTATAATTTTCTCGAGCACTTTCCCCAGTGTATCTAGCATGCACAACAGCCTGTACGACGATGATGGCTCAGGTGGTTTGTCGCCCTTTGGTACGAGGACTAGTCGTTGCCGTTTCCACTTAGACGAGAATTTTGCTTCTGTTAGGTATACGTATATTGTGTAGAGGTGGGTAAAAACATGTGGTCTGCTTTTGATCGCCTCCTTCAGAACAAAGTTTGAGGTACCGTCTATCCCTGGCGTCTTATTGCTTTTGATTACTGCTGAGGCTTCTTCAACTTCTTCAGTTGTAACTGGTCCGCCACCTTATACATATCTATTTTTGGAATTGGTAGTGACGATTATGATTACTCCGACCTGTAGGATGGCTTATCGAGGTAGTAGGCCCTTGATTCAGACAGTTTCTCATTATCTTGTATGAATGATTCAGCGGTGTTCAAGTGAGTCAAATGGTTTAGGGACTGACGACACAAGAAAAGGATGTCCTCCGTCGCAGTAGAACACTATGAATGTGATTCAACACGTCATAGCTCCTCAGAGTATTATTCAGTGGCCTAGGGCTTAGCTTTTACAGGCAATTGTGTTTTGCGTGTTATAAGTTTCGGACGAATGGAGACAGTCGAAAGAAAGAATCCACCTTCATCTTTCTGCGCAGAACTGGATTCAGGTTCTTAGATAATATGGTGTCTGACGAGCTATTTTTTTATGAAGCAGATATTGCAACAAATGAGCAAGTAAATGAATTTCAAAAACAAACATTGAAACCGGCACACAAATTGGTAATATAGTTGTTATATTTGTTTTTGAGACCGATACCGGATTTTTGCTCATCATTTCACTTATGGACTTTAAAAGTTTGTATTGTTTGCATATTTATAATTAAACTTTGCCTGAAGTGATTCCATGAAACCTGCTTTTGAAATGTGGCGAGATTATACAAGCCGCAAAATTCAAAAGCAAAACGCAACAGCGTATTGAAAGGAATTGTTAAAATTCTCGAGAAATATTTAATGAAGGTCAAGGCACTCACAAAAGTCGTATTTTTGGAACTAATTCAACTAATCAATGTCGACTTCTGGGCGAAAAGTTCAATAAAAACTGGACTGATTGTCATGGAGAGAGTTGGACGCTTTGACGACCAAATACTTGCATTGTGTGAATGTAAAGATAGCAGCATCTAAATACAAAGTAACAAATCGGAGGAATAAGAAAAGAACTTCGGGCGGTAAGTTTTCGCATTCTTGTCGGATATTCTCCTTGAGAGCTTCCAGAGTGGCTTATTCTCATGGACTCGAGACTTCAAAAAACACCAAAGAAAGAAGTCTAGAGCGGTCAAATCGGGTGATCTTGCCAGTCAATCGAAATCACCAAAATGAGACTTTTTTTTTAAGGCAAATGGGGAGAAAAGACAAAGAATGACCCCCGGAGCACTGCGACATCTCAAATCAGACATAAGGCGACCCGGAAATGGATTCTTCAAAATGTCCATCGTTGCGGTAGATTTCCACAATCTCCTTAAGAAGATCCCAAAAGAAGAGTTTCTGTTTGTTGGAGGAGATTTGAATGGACATGTCGGGAAATCAAACGAAGACTATGAAGACTGCCATGGAGGACTAGGATATGGCACCAGGAACCTTCCTGGTGAAGACATCCTAAGCATGTGCAAATCACACAGTCTTATCGTGTTAAATACCATGTTCATCAAACAAAGCCGACACCTGATCACCTACAGCAGTGGTGGAGATGAAACTCAGATTGACTACCATTTGGTAGGCTGTTTCATGAAGCCTCGGGTAAAAGCTTGCAAAGTGATCCTGGGAGAGGCAATCGCTCGGTAACACCGTCTCCTTCTAACAGAAATTTTTATGAAAACACCAAAGAAAAGCAAACAAACAAGGGTGTCTGAGAAAATCAAGTGGTACAATCTGGACAAAGAAAAAGGCGAGGCTTAGTTGACTCCGACTCCAATGCATAGATTTTCCCGAATGACTTGAAACTCGATGCTGATGGTAACATTTGGGTGTTGTCTGATCGTATGCCGGTATTTATTTTCAAAGAGTTGGACTATGATGACGTCAACTATCGTGTGTTGACCGGAAAAAATACGGATCTCATTAAGGGAACTCCATGCGAAGCATAGATTAACATATCAACTTATTTTCTGATTTTTGTACGGATCTAATAGAATTTTAAGAGTGTGAATAAAGTTTTACTTTTTTTTTCTTGTATTTAGTATAGTATAGCATGACTTTCATTTTATTAACGGTATTTTTCAGAAAATACGAGGAATACAGAGTAAGTTGTCGTGAAATGGAAATTTTTCCTACGTGTATAATAAGTGCGCGTATGACTGGTAAGTTGAAAGGTCTCTCGGTCAGTTTAAGAAACTTTAATTCTTACTTACTTACTTAGGTCCTGTATCCCCTTGTGGGTCCTAGGGCCTCTACTACGCTTACGCGCAATCGTGTATGGTTTCTGGCAATGTGTCCCAGCTCTCCCCAACTTTTCCTCAACTGCCGTGCCTCCTTCTCGACTGTTTTGCGCCATGTTCTCCTCGGACCGCCAGATCTTCTGCCATCCTGAGTTAAAGGGTTGCATTGTATAGCATGGTTGGCTATGGAACTGTCACCCTTACGGAAACTGTGACCAATCCACTGCCACTTCCGCCGTTGGATGGTTTTGCCTATTGGTTCCTGACCCGTTCTCTCGTAAATGTGTTCGTTAGAGATACGATTGGAGCAGAAAATCGTTAAGATATTGCACAGGCACCTATTAACGAACGTTTGCAGCTTCCTGGTGATAGAAGTAGTCACTCTCCACGTGCTGCATCCATATAACAGGACGGATTCAACATTGGAGCGGAACAGTCTAAGCTTGGTGTTTAAACTGATTGCATTGATTTGCCATATTTTGGACAACATCCTGAACGCGGTCTTTGCTTTGGCGGTCCTGTTGGCTATATCCAGTTCGGTTCCACCATCGGTCAAGACAATACTCCTCGAGGTACTGGAAATCCTCTACTGTCTCTACCGGTTGTCCAGCGATTCATATTTGAGCCGATGAGTTTGTTCCAAGAGAAAATATCTTCCCCGGTTACTGATGTAAACCAGGCTATCCAGGAGCTGCGAAGACACTATATGAACAAGAGCGCAACAATCTTCAAAATAGCCGCCCAAAGAAGGAGGAATGCTCAGGAGATTCGTTCGCCAAAGTTCATTAACATTGCCCATGGCCAGCTTCTTGTGGATGACGACAAAATTCTGCAGAGGTGGCGGCAGCATTGTGAAGAACTTTTAAATGAACAGTTTCCCCGGCTATACTTTCCAAGAACCACCCCTATCTGTGAAGAAATACCCGACATTACAGTCAAAGAAGTTAGTGAGGCGGTCAAATACTCCAAAAAACGAAAAGCGGTTGGGCCAGACGAGATGCCCTCAGAGTTCTGAAAAAAGATGGGAGACATCGGGTTCAGATGGCTCAGAATTCTCATCTCCAAATTTGTGAGAGGTGACCCAATACCGAATCAATGGAGGGAAAGTTACCTTCTCCCTGTATACAGAGGGAAGGGTGATACGCGAAACTGTGATAACTACCGTTCGATCAAGCTGATGTCACACACCATGAAGATCGTTGAGCGGGTATTAGGTGGCCGACTGCGAAAAATAATACGCCTATCTGATAATCAGTGCGGGTTTGTCTCGGGTAAATCAACCACAGATGCAATCCAAAGTATAAGGATCATAATGGAAAAACATCGCGATTCCTTAAGGGATTTGCATATGGTATTGGTTGACTTTGAAAAGCCATTCGACAGACAACCACGAGATCTGATATGGGTGGCGCTAAGACATCGAGGGGTTCCAGAAACCTATGTACAGATGATCATGGACATGTACGAGGGAGTAAAGACAAGAGTAAGATGCCCCGCTGGAGTAACCGAAGAGTTCCCAATCAAAGTCGGGGTGCACCAGGGAAGCGTCTTAAGCCCTTTGCTCTTTATTACAGTCCTTGATTATCTGCTTGAAGGTAAAGTGATGGACCACAAGGTACATCAGTTATTCTTTCCTGACGATGGAGCCATCATAAGTGAGGATCCTACATCCCTGCAACGAGCACTTGATGTGTGGGTGGACGCTCTGGAGGGAAATGGGTATCGCATTAGTTCAAAAAAGACAGAGTACTTGTGCTGCCCGTTCTCTGATCCATTCAGGCCTATTCCAGATATTTATTTAAATGGAACAGTGTTTCCCAAGTGCAAAAAGTTCAAATATCTGGGATCTATGATCAATAGCAAAGCGACTTGTGATGACGACATCAATCATCGCGTAAGCGTAGGATGGATGAAGTGGCGAGAAAATTCCGCTATCTTCTGTGACAGAAAAATGCCCCCTAAGTTGAAAGGAAGGCTGTACACCGCAGTTGTGCGTCCAGCGCTCACATACGGTTCACAATGTTGGACGATGTACAAAACGTATGAGAGTAAATTAACGGCAGTTGAGATGAAAATGCCTCGCATGACAGCAGGAGTGACAAGGTTTGATCGAATAAGAAGTTCAGAAATCCATGGAAGTCTTCATGTCAAAGAAACTATCTCATGAAAAATAGACCGCGACCGGCTCAGATGGTACTGTCATGTTCAAAGAAGAGATCACTCCGATACCGACAAAAAGGCAATATCAATGAACGTTCCACTGATATTGTGAAAGAGAGGTAGGCTTAAAACTCCTCGATCACAAAAATGCAACAACACCAGCATTTACTTTGCTTTAGCAACAAAGTGATCCAAAATCAGGAGGCCTGCCGATATTTTCTGAGGTCAAACAGGCGTACCCCACAGGCGGATCAGTAGAAATGCAGTGAAGTTGAAGGGTTATGATCCCTTGAAATAGGAAGAAGAAGAAGGTACGCATTTATGTGAGCAAATAATTCAATCCAGCAGAAGCATTTTGGAATGACAACTTCAAAGACAAAAGTGCTACAGTTCACTAGAAAAACGCATTCAAAGCTTCAGACGATAGACTGAAAAATTTGATTGAAAAAGTTTCACAAAAGACGATCCTAAATGGCAAATGTTAATTGCTTTATCAGAATTTATAAGTTCTATTAGATTGGTCTTAAGACCAATGGGTTCTATGTCACTTCACCGCCAGAAAACACCTGCAAGATATTGGAGATATGGTTTTATACCAGATGGATCGAAAGAAACACACCTTTCAGCAGTTTCCTGTAGCGTACAAGGTAGTAAACATGATTTGTAGAACATTGCAGTGCTTATAGTACAATTAGCGGCAGTAAAATTTTAACGACGCATTTAAATAAAAGAGAAACACCTGTAGAAGCAGAGAATTTCACAGTCGACTGATTACTATTTAATTCATGCCAAAAACTAATTCAATGACTTTAGATTTTATTGTCGCCTTAAACAACAGATTTTTTTTTGTAGTCCCGTATTAGGTCACCTATTTAGCTATGAGTCAGTGACCAGTTAACGTCGGAATTAATTTGTGCTAAACAGCTTACATTAGTCTCAAATGCTAATCAAATGCGATTCCGCAAAAGATATAGAAACTAGATACTTAAGATTGTTTGTCATTTCAGAAAGTATCTGCGTATGCAAATGGACTGGATCGAGAACACTTCCCCGACTGTAACAAATTCGTTAATCATGACAAATGATTCGAAACTATCTTAAACCGCTCACTTTTGAGAATCAAATTTTCAACAAAACCATCGAAAGGTCAAAAGTATCTTGTATAAGCTCAATCAAAGCAGCAGCGCGCCGCACCACTGATCGTAATCAACTTCTACTCACCTTGGCACTGTGACAAAGAGTTTATTTTGCCATTTTTCGACGCCCAGTGGTAGATTGTTCTGCGGGACGTATCTACCGGTTTGTATTGCCTCTTGTTCGGCCTCAGGTGTTGGCCAATCGAATAGTAATTGCTTCCATGCGAATTTCTCCTGCAGCTTCAGGGCACAACTAAGTGCGGTACATAGTGTCACCACAAGTAGAGCTTCACGTAAATAAGCCATAGTTCACCGAAAGTATCTATTTATCTGACACACAGAAATTCACTTTACAATCTTACTGGAAACCGCGTGGTTATAACTTTGAGAATACCTACTCACGTTTCGAAGACCCGTCGACGACTGTGGCGATTAGCATTGCCGATCGAACTTAAGTGGACGATTCGAGTTTGTTTTCACTGCCCCGGCAGAATGTTGAACAATGTATCGGCTGGCGGTTGTCAACATGTTGCGGATGAGTGGCTGGCATTCTCAGTACCTCTGGCCGAAAACGAGTTTTATTTGTTGTGACCAAAAGTTTTATTGTTTACCTTTGAAGTCTCCAGCGGTCCATGGAAAAAAAAAGAAAAAAAAAGCAGCTCTTGGGTTTTAATTTTTGCGATTCACGTGATGAGATGATTAGCAGGGAGTCGCTGATCGTGATACGATGTTGACGTTTGGAATTGAACAGTCCGGAGATTTGTAAATGATTCATGGGATATCTCCAGCCAGTTGGCAGTCCGATAGCCTAATTGCGAGTGTCGTTCAATTTGACAAAAGTACCAAAAAGGTTAGCTTTGTTCATTGATGCAGTGACGAATAATAGTGGCAGACGCTTTGTCCGATTTATTGCTTTGCTATTAGTTGAAGTTAAGTGATTGAGTCTTTAATCGATTTGTGTTTTGTTAGGTAAATCGGGTCTGCGACCGGAACGGTGTTGTCATTCAGTCATGGCCAGTCGGTGATTATTAGGTCAGAATTGTCAACACGAATGAAAAGTGATTAACCCTAAAGGTTGCATCAGAAATAATTGAAAGTTTATGGACATTATAACGTGATTTCAACATGATGTGGTTTTGCGGTGGAGCTGTTTAATCAATTTTAATTGTTTTGACTTTAAACGGAAGCTTCTAATGGCTTTATAACCGCAGTCACCACATACATTTTAAGCCTTTGCGCACCTCCATCGGATGGGGGGTCTAGTGAATTCACCAAAGACACGGAGTGACAATGGGTAGGTAGACAAAATCTTTGTATAAAGAGATTTTCAATAGGGACGGGTAGATGTTAAAATCGAATAAAACAAGATGTGCGTGAGATATCGACGAATTTTTTATTTCATTTGAAAGGCGCATCAACCACATTATGTGTGGAATATGACATCGTTCAAATGGCCGCCGACGCTTCACTGGGTGACGCGCATCCGAAGGTCCAATTTTCAGTGACTGTGGCGCATAGATCATCAGCAGAATTTGAGCGATGGGTTATGTTGACTTTGAGGGCACCGGTCGTTTGCGGCTTATTGGCATAGACCTGTGACTTAAGGGAACCCCACAAGAAAAAGTCAAATGGGGTCAAATCGCACGATCTCGTTCACTTCGCCTCTGCGTGAGATAACCATGCCCTCAAATCGCATGTGCAGAATGTCCATTGTGGCATCAACTGTGTGTCACGGAGCGCCTGCCGTACTGTTCGGACCACATGTCGTTGACATCCATATCATCCAATTTGGGCCAAAGGAAATTAGTTATCATCGATTGGTAGCGCTCGCCGTTGATGGTGATGGCAATGTCATTGTCGTTTTTGAAGAAGTACGCACCGATGATGCCGACGGCCCACAATTCACACCAAACAGTGACTTTCTGCGAATGCATTGCCAATTTTCTTGCCGACTATTTTGCTTGTGGACGTACCCGTTCATCCAAAAATGAGCCACGTCGCTGAAGATATTTTTTTTGTTGAATTCGGGGTCCGCTTTCAACTGCTCCAGAACCCAGTCAGCGAATATACGGCGTTGTCTATAGTAGTTTTTCATCAGCTCTTGGGTCAGTTGGATTTTGTATGGATGTAGGCCGTAGTCCCGATGTTCGCCAAGTTGATGTCTGCAAATGGCCGAGTTCTTGTGCGCGGCGCTGAATTGAATGCCTCGGGTTCTCCTGCACACTCTCTTGGACAGAGGCGATGTTTTCGACAGATCTTGCGTTTCGTTGACGTATTGTTGGCTGATTGTTCACTGAACTGGTCGACTCCAATTTTGCCACCAAACGTTGAATAGAATACTGCGAAGGACGACTATGTAAACCGTAAAATGGGCACCAGGCGCGCATCGTTGCCACAGCAGAACATCCAATTTGATAATAAAGCTTCATCATTTGTACGTGTTACTCGACGTTGTAACTTCCCATTACTTACTTACTTAGGTGGCGCTACAGTTCGGGGTGAACCTGGGCCTCAACTAACAAGCCTCTCCATTTAGCTCGGTCTTTAGCTAATTGCCTCCAGTTGCGCACTCCAAGTTGGTCGAGGTCCCCTTGAACCTGTGCGCGCCACCTACGGCGATGATTTCCTCTACTGCGTCGTCCCTCAGGGTTAAATCCGAAGACTCTGCGGGCCGGAGCGTTGGTGTCCATTCGCTCTACATATCCTAGTGTTTCGGACTTAAGGTGTTAGTCCAAACCAAAAGAAAGTGGACCTTGCAACCGTAAGTTGTAGTTGAAAGGGGACTTAAGATGTTAGTCCAAACCACGAATGAAGGTATCTTTACAACCGTAAGTTGTGGTTGAAAGAAATGCGAAAGGAAACTCTAGCACAGTATTTCTGATACGTTATAATGATCTTTATTTATTATTAATTGACTTTGCTCGTGACACTTGATACTTTACTCGTTAACTCAAAAGGAAAGAGTGACAAAATTAGTTAGAGCTAGGTTAAATGAAACCTCTGTTTCTATGTACAAGTTCCAGCTGATCTTATATACAATGTGTATCGAGTTCAATAAACTTTGCCATAACTTTCTGAACATGATCGCTTACATACAAAGAGATAATACATAGATAGACAATATGATCAATGCCCCCTATTGAAAGCCTTGTAGTTAGACTGTAAAGCATCTATTCATGTAGTGCATCCTTTCTCTTTCCTTAATTCGGCCATCATTAATTCAGCCGTAGTTGTTTTACATGTTGTAAGCAATAAGCTTTATGATGTATGGGAGAGAGATAGCATGCATTACAAGTGGCCTAGCCTTATAACTTCACATATTTGACATTAGTTTTCCGACATGTTTACATCGTGTATGGTTAAGTTTCACGTGTGCTTAGTTAGAATATATTTCAATTTTGTATAAATCAAATTGGCTAATGTTCATTGAACCACCAAGTTTGCAATATGTTAGTTGCAAGTGCAACTTACTATTACTCCATATTGTACTTGGTAATTCAATGCACACAGCCTATTAATTGCATCTACGAGTAAGGTGTCAAAGGTGTGAAGTGTTTTGGTTTTCGTTTTACAAGTTTGTTGTGCAGCAACATGCTCCCCGCCTCAGGATGTCAAGTTAGTGATGTTCAGTGTGGAGGAGTTACAGCTGCGGTCATCGATGATTATTGAGGTGTTCTTGTGGACATCTAAATGTGCAGTTCTAATGTGTTGAGCGGTCATTTTGCGCAATGATGTTTGGTTCAGATGCCTTTCTTGGATTGTGTACATATCGATGCTAGATCGTGAGGTTTCTCACCCAAAGAAATGATAAAAAAACGGTTGCATTAGAGTTTGTTTAACAGATTGCTGGTAAATTTAATGTGAATATTTAGCTGGTGTTGTGCCTTCACTTCACCCGGAGGTGGATATGCTTTTAGGTGAGTTGGGTGCGTTGACCTTGCTTATTGGGGTTGCTTATATATACGGGGAAAGTTTTATGGGGTTTATAATTCATGTATTTATAAGTTCAAACACGTTTATTTCACGGCTGGTTATATTTCAAAAGTTCAATAGTCCAATGTTTATGTTTGCGATTCGTTCGACGAATTGGATACCGGCAAGGGGGATAATTTTGCGATCGGACGTTTTAATACCGACTTTTCTGTTTTTATGATCACCTCTCGCGTAAGACCATCTGCTCCAGAATGTAGTTCTATTACCCGCGTGAGTAACCACGACGTTGGAGGCAGATTGTCTTCCTTGACGAGGACAATGTCTCCCACGTTGGTTTTTGGCCTTTGCTGATGCCATTTTGGACAATGTTGTAGAAGATGGAGGTACGTTGAACTCCATTGCTTCCAGAACTCTTGCGTTAAACGTTGAAGGTATCTCCATCGATCCAAGCTATTGAGATTTTTCTCGTTGAGATTTCTGTCGAGAACTGTGCGAAGTGGAATGAGAAAATGTCCCGGTGTCAATACTGACAGATCATCAGGGTCGGACGTCATTGGACACAACGGCCTTGAGTTGAGGCATGCTTCAATGCGCCGATGGTTCGCTTAAGGTGAAATTTTATTGACTTAACTCCTGCCTCCCAAAGTCCTCCAAAATGTGGTGATGAGGGAGGGTTAAAGTGCCACATGGTATTCTGAGAAGCAAGACTTTCAGCGACTTCAGTTGACCATTCCGAGGAAATAAATCGACTATCCTTCCGAAGTTCGTTGTTCGCTCCTTTGAAGTTTGTGCCGCAGTCGCTAAACAAATTAGCACAACTTCCTCGTCTGGCCACAAATCTTCTATATGCTGCTATAAAGGCTGCTGCGCTGAGATCGCTGACTAATTCTATGTGGATGGCTTTAGTGGACAGGCAGAGAAAGATTGCAATATATCCCTTGGTAGATTTGTTGCACCTACCCTTCCAACTCTACAAAAAAATACAAATATTTGGCGCAACAGCTCTTTAAAGTGCCATGCCTAGCTTCTCGCAACCGCTCATGTTGTGCGCGTTATATTTTTCACACGAATGGAAGGGACCTACAGTTTAATGCCGAATCCGAACGGCGATTTGAGAAGCTTTTTCGTGACAACAATACTCTCGGATGTTTGTCAGACGCTCGCGAGAGGTGGGACCGTGAAAAAACTTTTTGGTGTTTTGTAGGATTTGAACTTGAAACCTCATGCGTAGTGATCCGACACACTAACCACTTACGCCACGGCGCCCACTTTAACTCTACGGGGCCAGCATAATCAACACCCGTGTTGCTAAATGGTCTTGAGACAACAATCCGCTCTGGAAGGCTGCCCATAAGCTGCTGTTGCATTTTTGAGTTGTAGCGAATGGCATCGGACGCAGTTATGAATCGTTGATTTTACCAGCCTTTTCAGATTCGTTATCCAGTAGATGCTTCGGATTTCAGCCATCATTAGTTGTTGGCCACCATGAAGGGTACGTTGGTGCACATCGCGAACAACTAATTTTGAAAAGTGATGTGATTCCTTAAGTATTAGGGGATGTTTTTGGTTGAAGGGGAGTGGTGAATTCGTTAAACGACCTCCTACGCGTAATATTTCCTTGGAATCGAGAAACGGATTTAAGTTTCGAATACTACTATTTTTTGTGATGGGCTTGTTAAGCTGTAACGCTTTAATTTCTTCTGGAAACAGCTCTCTTTGAACCATATTGATAAGCTTATCATGAGTTGAGCTCAATTCCTCACAAGTGATTGGATGCGTGTCCAATAGCCTCCCCTTTACCTTATGTCTTAGATTGCAGACATACCGTCGCCAGATAGCTATATAGCGAACAAGTCGTTTCAAAGTGGAAAATTTTGTAATTATGGATTCGTTTATGATGCCGCAATGTGATGTCACGTTGAAGAGATTGGTGAGTGTATTTGTTTGTTTGTCGTCGTGAAAGAATGCTGTTGTTTCTACTGTTTTATTTCGTCCTCTTGTCTCCAAGTCGATTTTAAACGGTGTTGCTGCTGAGAAGTTGGTTTCAAGGATCCCTTGAAGGAAAGAGGGGCCATTCCACCACATTTGGTTACCAATGAGCTCTTCCGGGGATAATCCTCTGGATCCGAAATCTGCAGGATTGTCCTTACTACCCACATGTCGCCAAGTAGTAGAGCTCACAAGTGCTGGGATTTCGGCTACCCGATTAGCTACGAATGTTGTGCGAATTGACGGATTTCCCTTGATCCAGGCTAAAGTTATCATCGAGTCGGACCATGCGAATAGTTCCACCTCATTGAAATGCATAGCCTTCTCTGTTTTACGTAGCCGAGCCAATAGCAATGCTGCGCAGAGCTCTAAGCGTGGTTATGATATACATTTTACTGGAGCGACTCTAGTTTTAGAAGTTATCAAACAGATGTGCTCCTGACCATTTTTTACAACTCTTGTGTACACCACTGCTGCATACGCTTTCTCAGACGCATCGCTGAAGCCATGCAGTTGGACCTTGGCAGACTTTTCGTACTCAATCCAGCGCGGTATTTGGATGTCTTGTAATTTGGAAAGACTACTGCGAAGGTCTCTACAAGATTCTTCTATATCTCGAGGTATCGGACCATCCCAAGGCGAATCCTTCAGCCAAAGCTGTTGTAATATTAGCTTGGCCTTAACAATGCAAGGCGAGATCCATCCTAGAGGGTCGAAAAGTCTAGTAATATCCCCCAACACGGAAGGTTTGGTGTGTTTTTCTACCTTGGGTAAGTTGAATGTGTAATTGAAAACATCCTTTCCCGGATGCCATTGGATACCCAGGGTTTTGATAGCATCCGGAGAATCAAAAGTTAACGGAAGGTTGACTTCTCTTTCCGTTTCAGGTATTTGCTCCAGAACCGCTGAGAAATTACTGGCCCATTTGCGCAGAGGAAATCCCGCTTCTCTTAAAGTCGATAGAACATCTCCTTGTCATCTCAGACGTCCAATACGCAGTATTTTGACTAGGTCGATGTCGCTGTACAGCTCGTATAGTTCGTGATTGAATCTTCTCCTCCAAAACCCGCCAACGCAAACGGGACCGAACATTTTACGAAGAATTTTTCTCTCGAAGCGACCAAGGATATCTTCATCCTCTTTTAATAAAGTCCATGTTTCAGCGCCGTAAAGCAGGACTGGGATGATCAAGGTCTTATACAGAGTCTCATTAGTTGTTCGAGATAGGGCTTTACTGTTGAATTGCCTTATAAGCCCAAAAAAAAACAGAGATTGGCAAGAGTTATTCTTCGCTTGATTTCTGCGCTGATCTTGTTTGTAGAACTTATAGCAGAGCCAAGGTAGACAAAATCCCTTACTATCTCGAAGTAATAGCTGCCCACTGTGACGTTCTGTCCAATTCATCGGTGTTGGCTGTCCCTTCTTGTTGACAGCATATACTTTGTTTTGCCCTCGTTTATCGCTAAACCCATTTTGGCCGCTTCCGCCTCAATGCTTGCAAACGCACCGGTGACAGCCCGCTGATTATTCCGATAATGTCTATATCGTCGGCGTATGCAAGCAGTTCTACAAACTTGTAATAGATTGTGCCTCCGGTGTTGGCTTGTGAGTTCCGCACAATCCGTTCAAGTACAATATTAAAGTAGTCACATGACATTGTCTAAAACCTTTTTTGACATCAAAGGTCTCGGTGAGGTCATTACCGACCTTGATGGAGCAGCGAGCGTTCTCCATCGTCAGCCTGCACAGGCGGACAAGTTTGGCAGGGATGTCAAAACTAGACATGGCTCTATAAAGCTCTTCTCTATAGATGCTGTCATAGGCGGCCTTGAAATCGATAAAGAGGTGGTGAGTATCGATTTGGAATTCTTGGGTTTTCTCCAGGATCTGCCGAAGTGTGAAGATTTGATCGATGGTGGACTTTCCTGGCCTGAAACCGCACTGATAGGGTCCAATCAGGCTGTTGATGAAAGGTGTCAGGCGCTTACACAATATCGCAGAAAAGATCTTTTATGCGATGTTGAGGATACGGATGCCTCTATAATTGGCGCAGTTGAGGGGGTCTCCTTTCTTGTGGATCGGGCAAACGATGCTGAGGTTCCATTTATCAGGCATACACTCGTCTGACTAAATCTTAGAGATGAGTTGGTGTATGCACTCGACCAATTCATCCCCAGCTGCCTTGAAAAGTTCGGCCGGTAAGTCGTCAGGTCCAGCAGCCTTGTTGGATTTTAGCTTGGATATTGCTATCCTCACTTCGTTTTGGTCAGGTGGACGGAAATTTTGACTATCATCGTCTATGTTGAATGGTTCATTCTGCCTGACAGCGGGATGTTGGTCTTCGTCGCCGTTATACAGTCTGCAAAAGTAGTTTTTCCATGTTCTCAGCACCGACTGTGATTCTACTACGAGGTTTCCATTTTCATCTCTACAGGTTTCTGTACGGGTATTACTTCTCTGACACGTTCTTTTTACCTTTTGGTAAAACTTCCGTACATTGTTCCTGGAGCATAGACTCTCGATATTCTCAAACGCGCGCTTCTCATGCTCTTTCTTCTTCTTTTGGAGAAGCCGATGATCTTCCCGTCTCCTTTGCTCGTAGAGCTCACGAGCAGCTCTCGTCCTCCCTGGCAGCGTCGCTTTGTATGCCTCTTATTTTGCTGCATGCACTCACCGGCATTCTTCGTCAAACCAGGGGTTTCGCGGTGGTGGGCGAGCGAGACCCAGCACATCAGTCGCGGCGTTTCTGATGGCATGTTAGCAGCGTTGCCACTGGTCTTCGGCACTTGATGCTGGTGGCATAGGGGTGATTGAGAGATTTCGGGATACGCGTTCAGCGAAGAGTCTGGCGGTCTCTTGCGATTGTAGCTTTTCGACGTTAAATTTTCTCACAGTGATTCTTGTGTTGGCCGCTCGGAAGGTCCGGACATCCAGAATACTGGAGGCATGCCTTGCGTCGATCGCAATATTATAAATTTGGTTGATCGTTACATGATCATTGGACCGCCATGTTTGCTTATGAATATCGAGATGAGGAAACCATATGCTTGCTATGGTGACATTTCCCTCCACAGCGAAATCAATTAGCCTTAGTCCGCTTACATGAGCCAGCGGGCATTGACCGAAAAGCCGAGGAAATCACTGCTGTTTTCAAAGAGGCTTTCCAGAAGGCATGTGCCGTATCTAGACCTAAGACAAAAGTCTCCCCCATGGTGGACCAAAGAACTAGCCAGAATAAGAAGAGAAACAAGGAAACTCTTGAACCTGGCGAAATCAACGGGAGCTGACTCGGACTGGGAGCTATACAAAACCAGTCAGAGGAACTTCAAGAGCGCAACGCAAAAAGCCAGAAAACAGTCGTGGCAACGCTTCTGCGATGAGATTAACGGTACAACAGAAACGGTCAGATTGAGGGAAATCCTCTCCAGAGAATCGAAGACTCTAGGTTCCCTAAAGAACACTGAAGGAAACTGGACCGAGTCCTGTTTGGAATTCCTTGAATTGCTTATTAAAACGCACTTCCCGGGGTGTACTACCGTACCATGTGGCAGTACAAATAACAACAATCACAGCGAGTCGGAACCCCCTGCGGATTTAGTAACAGAGGACAGAATAAAGTGGGCAATAAGATCGTTCTCCGCCTTTAAATCCGCAGGACTTGATGGGATTATACCGATCATGCTGCAAAAAACTGCACCAATCATTACCCCAGTTCTCAAAAGCTATTTGCCAGTAGTCTTAAACAATGTCACATACCAAGAACATGGAGGGAGGTAAAGGTGGTTTTTATACCCAAGGCGGGCAAGGCTAGTCACACCACCGCGAAGGACTTCAGACCAATAAGCCTTACCTCTTTCATCCTGAAAACTTTTGAAAGATTGCTCGACATCTACATACGTAGTAGAATACGCCCGGGGGACTTATCCCCAGCCCAACACGCATACACGAAGGGTAAATGTGTGCAAACTGCCCTACATCATGTTGTCGGCTCTATAGAAAAATCACTTAAGGATAAAGAGTTCACACTAGCTGCTTTTTTGGACATTGAGGGAGCCATCAATAATGTAAATACCGAAGCGGTTAAAAGAACCCTAAGAAACCTAGACATCGACATCAGTCTAATTAACTGGATTGTTAGCATGCTCGAGGAACGACATATAACCACCGAACTTAAGGGTTCAAAGCTAGAAGCATACGCCTCGAGGGGTACCCCTCAAGGCGGGGTAATCTCCCCACTGCTCTGGGTTATTGTTCTTAATGAGGTACTACAACAACTAAGGTACAGTGGGGTCAGAGCTATAGCGTACGCGGATGACGTCGTGCTGCTTGCAACGGGTAAATTCCTGCCTACCTTTAGCGAACAACTTGACGGAGCCCTGAATATTCTTAGCATATGGGCCAGGAGCTGCGGTCTAAAGGTTAATCCCCAAAAAACCGAACTCGTACTTTTTAGGAACAAGAGGAAAATACCGGAGTTTAGTACACCTTCTGTTGATGGTATCCCACTCAGATTGTCTGATAGCGCAAAATACCTGGGCCTTGTACTTGACAAAAAGCTCAACTGCAGATTAAGTATAGAGAAAAGAATTAAGCAAGCAACAATAGCCTTTTACTCATGTAGTAGAATTTTTGGTAGAACCTGGGGACCCTCCCCCAAAATCATACTGTGGATGTAAACGGCTATAGTTAGACCCATACTGACTTACGGCAATCTAGTATGGTGGCCAGCTGTCAACAAATCCACCAACTTAAAGGCAATCACCAAAGTTCAAAGACTAGCGTGTATTGGCATCACCAGTGCAATGAGGACAACCCCAACCGCAGGACTCGAGGCTATCCTCAACCTGCTACCGCTAGACAACTTTATAGGAACATCAGCAGCCATTAATGCTATGAGAATAAGTCAGTCAGCGAACTGGAAACCAAGCAGAACAGGTCACTCGATGATCCTACTTGATTACTTTGGCCTCATGCCCGTAACGGATTACATGACGCCATATTTAGAGTTTACAAGGCCTTTCTCTACCGCCTACCCTAACAGGGAAGATTGGAAAAGCGGTCATATACCTAATGCCGAATCTATAGCCATCTACACAGATGGTTCAAAAATGGTGTAAGATCAGGTATCTTCTCCGACCCTCTAGGTGTATCAAAATCCATACGACTTCCAGACCACAGCAGTGTTTTCCAAGCAGATGTCTTAGCAGTGGCAACAGCCGCCCGTGAGTCTGCGATAAGGGCAATACCACCAGAAGGTATCACCATCTTTATCGACAGCCAGGCAGCTATAAAAGCGATTACTGCCATAGAAATTAAATCGAAGCTTGTGAAGTGTTGTCGAGAAGAGCTCAGGGTTCTTGGAACACAGCACAAGGTATCGCTCTGTTGGGTCCCTGGACACGAAGGTATCCCAGGCAATGAGAAGGCCGACGAGCTGGTGAGAATCAGCTCAGCAGCCCCAACAGAACAAGTTGACCCCCCTGTGTGTATCCCGCCTTGCACACTCAAGCTCGCTGCAGGAAATAAAGCCACTGAGGAGGCGAACACAAGATGGAACTCAATGGAAACTTGCGCCATCACTAGGAAGCTATGGCCATCTTTCGACAAAGCAAAGACCGAGAAAATCATCCGTAAAGATAGGAAATCCCTTTCCACCCTCGTGGGCATCATCACGGGGCACAACACTCTGCGGTACCACTTGAAGAAACTACGCCTGACGGAGGAGGAACTCTGCGGAGGCTGTGGTGACGAGGAAGTTTTTGAGGACACAACCCACTTCCTGTGCCACTGCCCGAGTCTTCAACACTCCAGGAAAAAGTTCCTTGGTAAATTTTTCTTCCAGGATCTCGAGGAACTCTTTGGCGTTTCAACGGAAACGTCCCCGTGCAGGGACGGGTTAAGAATATCACTGCAGCGCCCCCCCAACAACCAGCGCTTGTCGTAAAAGGCGGCTAAGGGGACAAATCAGATCTAGGCAATATAACACCCAAGTGAGCCTAGCGACACATATACTACCTTAAAAACCCTCCCACAAGTGTGCATGCGAGTCCGTGGGTTGACACGACTGGAGATCACCGGTGTCATAAAAGAAAGATCAAACAATACTAAAACAGGAGCATGCACGTGTCAAACAACAAACACCATCGCAATATGGTGCAAAATATCGTATTGCAAAACTGTATCATTATGGTAATACTTGCAAAAAGGAAAGGCACTACCCCGCCAGGCACTACCACTGCTGTGCATGGTACTGATCCTGGACCGAGCAGAAATGTTCGGGTCAGAGCTATACGGATTCCGGGGGCTAGCAAAATAATGAAACAGTTTAGACGCAATTTGAGGGTCGCGAGTTGGAACATTGGAAGCATGACCGGTCGAAGTTACGAGCTGGAAGAGATGATGAATAGAAGGCGGGTGGACATCTTGTGAAAGAGACGAAATGGAAAAACACCGGGAATCGGGCGCGTTTCTTGGACGTTAGGACAAAAGATTACAAGATGTTCTACTACGGAACGGAAAAGTCTAAGAACGGAATCGGTATCATCCTTGCGGCAGAGCTACTTGGTAGCGTCTTGAGCATTTCGAAGTCCAGCGACCGTTTGATGTCTCTCAAACTAGTAATACAAGGAGAGGTGTGGAATATTGTCAGTGCATATGCTCCCCACGATGGGTACAATCAGAGAGATAAAGATGCATTTTGGCTAGATTTCCACAATCTCCTTAAGGACATCCCAAAGGAAGAATTTCTGTTTGTTGGAGGAGATTTGAATGGACATGTCGGGAAATCAAACGAAGACTATGAAGACTGCCATGGAGGACTAGGATATGGCACCAGGAACCTTCCTGGTGAAGACATCCTAAGCATGTGCAAATCACACGGTCTTATCGTGTTAAATACCATGTTCATCAAACTAAGCCGACACCTGATCACTTACAGCAGTGGTGGAGATGAAACTCAGATTGACTACCATTTGGTAGCCAGTTTCATGAAGCTCCGGGTAAAAGATTACAAAGTGATCCTGGGAGAGGCAATCGCTCGGCAACACCGTCTCCTGCTAACAGAAATTTTTATGAAAACACCGAAGAAAAGCAAACAAACAAGGGTCTCTGAGAAAATCAAGTGGTACAATCTGGACAAAGAAAAAGGCGAAGCTTTTGTTTTCGTAATGAAAAATTACCTCTCTCACACCATCAACGGAGCTGAGGATGAAGAGTGCAGAGCACAAAATATGTGGGATTCCCTACAGCGAACTTGCTTAAATAAGGCCAAATCACTGCTAGGAGCTTCAAAAGGCCACCATCAACACGCCAAAGAAACATGGTGGTGGAGTGATGAAGCTGAGAAGCTGATAAATGAGAAGAAAGCGGCTTTCAAAGCTTGGTCAAAGTGCCCCTCTAATAATAATGACGAAAAAGCTCGCCTCGAAATGGAATACAGATGCTGCAAGAAAAAAGCGAAGAAGAAGTGCGCCCAGCTTCAAGCAGAGAGTACGGAGGGCCTGTATCGGGAGCTGGAGAAAATATTTTCCCCGGTTGCTGATGCAAACCAGGCTATCCAGGAGCTGCGAAGACACAGTATGAACAAGAGTGCCACTATCTTCAAAATAGCCGCCCAAAGAAGGAACATTGCTCAGGAGATTCGTTCGCCAAAGTTCATTAGCAATGCTCATGGCCAGCTTCTTGTGGATGACGACAAAATTCTGCATAGGTGGCGACAGTATTGTGAAGAGCTTTTAAATGAACAGTTTCCTCGGCTATACTTTCCAAGAGCCACCCCTAACTGTGAAGAAATAGCCGACATTACAGTCGAAGAAGTTAGTGAGGCGGTCAAATACTCCAAAAAACGAAAAGCGGTTGGGCCAGACGAAATACCCTCTGAGTTCTGGAAAAAGATGGGAGACATCGGGTTCAGATGGCTCAGAATTCTCATCTCCAAATTTGTGAGAGGTGATCCAATGCCGAATCAATGGAGGGAAAGTTACCTCCTCCCTGTATACAAAGGGAAGGGTGATACGCGAAACTGTGATAACTACCGTTCGATCAAGCTGATGTCACACACCATGAAGATCGTTGAGCGGGTATTAGGTGGCCGACTGCGAAAAATAATACGGCTATCTGATGATCAGTGCGGGTTTGTCTCGGGTAAATCAACCACAGATGCAATCCAAAGTATAAGGATCATAATGGAAAAACATCGTGATTCCTTAAGGGATTTGCATATTGTATTGGTGGACTTTGAAAAGGCAATCGACAGACAACCACGAGATCTGATATGGGTGGCGCTAAGACATCGAGGGGTTCCAGAAACCTATGTACAGATGATCATGGACATGTACGAGGGAGTAAAGACAAGAGTAAGATGCCCCGCTGGAGTAACCGAAGAGTTCCCAATCAAAGTCGGGGTGCACCAGGGAAGTGTTTTAAGTCCTTTGCTCTTTATTACAGTCCTTGATTATCTGCTTGAAGGTAAAATGATGGACCCCAAGGTACATCAGTTATTCTTTGCTGACGATGGAGCCATCATAAGTGAGGATCCTACATCCCTGCAACGAGCACTTGATGTGTGGGTGGCCGCTCTGGAGGGAAATGGGTATCGCATTAGTTCAAAAAAGACAGAGCGCTGCAGCTGTGCTGCCCGTTCTCTGATCCACTCAGGCCTATTCCAGACATTCATTTGAATGGAACAGTGCTTCCCAAGTGCGAAGAGTTCAAATATCTGGGATCTATGATCAACAGCAAAGCAACTTGTGATGACGACATCAATCATCGTGTAAGCGTAAGGTGGATGAAGTGGCGAGAAAATTCCGCTATCTTCTTTGACAGAAAAATGCCCACTAAGTTAAAAGGAAGGCTCTACACCGCAGTTGTACGTCCAGCGCTCACATACTTATGTCCTGTATCCCCTTGTGGGTCCTAGGGCCTCTACTACGCCTACGCGCCATCGTGTACGGTTTCTGGCAATGTGTCTGAGTTCTCCCCAACTTTTCCCTAACTGCCGTGCCTCCTACTCGACTGTTCTGCGCCATGTTCTCCTCGGACAGCCAGGTCTTCTGCCATCCTGAGTTAAAGGGTTGCATTGCATAGCATGGTTTGCTATGGAACTGTCACCCTATCGAAACGCGTGACCAATCCACTGCCACTTCCGTCGTTGGATGGTTGTGCCTGTTGGTTCCTGACCCGTTCTCTCCTAAAGGTGTTCGTTAGAGATACGATTGGGCCAGAAAATCCTTAAGATATTGCGCAGGCACCTACCAACAAACGTTTGCAGGTTTCTGGTGATAGTAGAAGTCACTCTCCACGTGCTGCAACCATACAGCACGGATTCAACGTTGGAGCGGAACAGTCTTATCTTGGTGTTCAAACTGATTGCATTGCTTCGCCACATTTTCGACAACATACCGAACGCGGACTTTGGTTTGGCGATCCTGTTGGCTATATCCACTTCGGTTCCACCATCTGTCGAGACAATACTCCCAAGATACTGGAAATCCTCTACTCTCTCTACCGATTGTCCAGCGATTCATATTTGAACCGATGAGTTAGTTCCAAGGCTGATGATTTTAGTTTTTGTCGTATTGATTTTCAGCCCGACGACACCTGCCTCCCTCTCCACATCTGCTGTCATTTGGTGGAGGTCCATAATTCTGTGGGAGAGTAAGCATACATCGTCTGCGTAGTCAAGATGTTTCAGTTGAGATGTAAGAGTCCATCGAATTCCTCCGTTTCCCGTCGACAAAGCTGCATGAAGCACATCGCTAATCACCAATAGGAATAATATTGGTGAAAGGATACAGCATTGTCTTACCCCACTTTGGATCTCAAATTCCTCAGACAACCTCCCCCTGTGCAGAGCGTGACATTTGGAGCCTTCATATGTAGCTTTGATAATAGCAATTAGTTTATCGGGAATACCTCTCCTGCGTAAGGCACGCCAAATAAACTCCCTGTTGACACTATCGAACGCCTTCTCAAAATCGATGAACAGCAGGTGCAGTGGCGATCGATATTCAACACACTGTTCGATGATAATCCGCAGGGTGTTGATGTGGTCGGCTTAGGAGGATCCAGAGCGGAAACCTGCTTGTTCGGCATCGAGTGTGTCTTCGAGATGTTGTTTGATTCGCTCAAAGATGATTTTAGCTATTATCTTAGCTACAGCAGGCAGCACGCAGATACCCCTCCAGTTTCCGCACTCCAATAAATTTCCTTTCTTAGGAAGCTTGACGATCATTCCCTTTTTCCACTCGTTAGGAAAGCTCTCAGCTTCCCAAGCTCTATCTATAAGTGGAAGCAGAAGCTCAGCCGATGTTGTTGGCGCTGCTCGTAAGAGCTCTGCTGGAATACCGTCAAGTCCTACCGCCTTGTTGGTTTTGAGTGCCTTGATCGCGGTAATGATCTCATCTTTACTGGGAGTCGTGGTGCGTATTCGGGAACTTCTCACCTCGGGCATCTCAGTCTGATTTGGGAGCATATCGCTAGCGAATACACGGTTCAAAACCGTAGCAAAATGCTCTTTCCATCTCTTGAGCTGGTCCTCATCCGAAATGAGCAAGGAGCCGTCTAGGCTTTTCACTGGGTATTGGCTGGAGCTGCGACCACCTGTCAGCTCTTTCGTGATTCTGTAGACAGTCCTGCTGTCGCACCTCCGTGCAGTTTCTTCTGCTTCTGTAGCCAGCGCGTTGATGTAGTTGCACTTGTCACGTCGTACGCTACGATGAACTTCTCTCATCTTCATGCGATATAGGGACTCTAGCTCGCTTCTCCCTGCTGCTGGGGTAGCTGCAACGCGAGCTTTCAGCTGTTTTCGTTCGTCAATCCATCTCCAGGTATCCTCGGAAAGCCACGCCCTATGTCCTCCCTGCGATCGACCGACAATTCTTTCAGCACCAGATGTAAAAACATTTTTCACAGCACACCAATGGTCTTGGATGGTTGCGGGTATTGAGCTGCTGATTGCTTCCACACCTTGCGAAAGGTGCTCCCTTAATTGTTGGCGCACTGAGGGATCACTAAGTCTATCGATGTTGAACCTGGGCATTCTTGTGTTGTCGTGGGATCTTCGAACTGCAGCAGTACGTAGTTGGAGAGTAGCTATCATAAGATGGTGATCACGTACCATACCCACATCTGCCCCTCGCCTGTTTCGGACGTCCAGGAGACTACTTCTAAAGCGGCGGCTGATAGCAAAATGGTCAATTTGGTTGGAGGTTGCTTGCCTGTCGTTGGAAACCCAGCTGACTTTGTGGCAGGTCTTGTGCTTAAACATGGTGCCACCTATCACAAGGCGGTTGGCATTGCAGAAATCCACAAACCTTTCGCCGTTGTCATTGCGGTTGCCTAGACCATGTTTCCCGATTACATGCTTGAGCCCTTCGTTGTCGCTGCCTACCTTGGCATTCAAATCCCCCATCACTATGACAAAGTCTCCATTTGGTGTTGTGTTGAAGACGGCGCTTAAGAGATTGTAGAAGCTCTCCTTTTCGTCCTCAGACGAACTATTCGTTGGGGCGTAACACTGTATGATGGTGACACGTCGTACTCTAGTCCGGAATCTGGCCGTCAAAATCCTATCACCATGAGGCTGCCAGGAAATCAGGCCCTTGCGTGCTGTTGTTGTTAGCAGTAGTCCGACTCCATATTCTCGCGGACTTCCGGATGGTCTTCCAGAATAGAGTAGTACAGTGTTACGCGTTGGAGACTGGTACTCGCCCGCTTCTAACCATCTTACTTCACTTACCCCCAAAATGTCCAGTTTATATCGCATGAATTCCTTTTCCAGTTGGAGGAATCTGGCATTGTAAGGACCTTCTCTTCCCGAGTCGAGGAGCGTCTTTACATTCCAGAAACCTATCTTTGTCCGGGTACAATAGCCAAAAGTCGTCAACATGTGATCATTCCTTATCCGAGGCATAGTGTCGGTTTCAGTAGCGAGCTGGTTTCAGTAACGCAGGTTGCTGGCCCACGTTACCTAGCCTAGAATCAAGGCCCTAGACAACCCGCACTTACAATTTTGGCCTATACGTATAGGGGTTTATACGTATAGTTGCCCGGGGACCACCACTAGGAGGTAAAGTAAGCACTTCATCACGAACTTGATTGTTGCGCTACTGGCCCAAGCCAAGTTTTGGGCAGTCAGTAGTTTCCCGATCAATCGCAATGCAGGTCCCGCAATGCTCACATACGGTTTACAATGTTGGACGATGTACAAAAAGTATGAGAGTAAATTAACGGCAGCTGAGATGAAGATGCTTCGCATGACAGCAGGAGTGACCAAGCTTGATCGAATAAGAAGTTCGAAGATCCGTGGAAGCTTTCACATCAAGGAAACCATCGTACAAAAATTAGAGCGCGACCGGCTCAGCTGGTATTGCCACGTTCAAAGAAGAGATCATTTGAACCCTGTAAAAAAGGCAATATCTATGCACGTTCCAAAGACATCGCGATGTAGGAAAGGCAGGCCTATAAACGCCTGGATCAGACAAATGCGACGACATCGGCATTTCATTGGCCTCAGTAACCGAGTGATCCAAAATCGGCAGGCCTGCCGATATTTTCTGAGCTCAAATAGGCGAACCCCACAGGCGGATCAGTAGAAATGCAGTGAAGTGGGAGGGCTGTGATCCCTTGTTTTCGGATCATAGCCTCGCTGATAAAAGGAAGAAGAAGAAGAACGGAAAATATGTTGAACTTCATCAAATCATCAGGGTGGTTTGTGTGCAGAAATGAAGTAAGTGACTGAGTTAGTAGTTTTTAGTTTCATTGGGTAAGGGATTACTTTTTCCCCATGGGGGCCAGCCCACATACCTAACCTAACCTAACCTAGTCCGTTATCAGACGTGGTGTCGTGTAGGCTCTGCTTACCGACTGCCCTACCAAAGACGTCCTCCTTTCCTATTTGGCGTTAAAATCGCCCTATACGATTTTGACGTCGTATTTAGGACATTGCTCATATGTTTTGTCGAGGAGTTCGTAGAAACACTCTTTGGTGGCAGGGTCCTTTTCATCCGTGGGGGCATGAACACTTATTAGGCTTATGTTAGCGAATTTAGCCTTGATCCGGATAGTCATAATACGCTTGCTTACGTGTCGGAAGCTTAAGACTTCTTGCGTAAGTCTGTCGCGTATGACAAATCCGCATTCGAATAAGCGTTGCCTGTTGCCTCTGTAGCAATCACTTACCCCGTTTATATGCAGAGTCGAGTAGTCGAGTCAGGTTGGAGTCCAGATTTTGACCTAGGTATTTCTACACACCGAGTCGAATGGTCCAAAAGTCCAAATGTGGTCCAACTGACAGATGGGTATAGCAGCCATTCTGCTTTTGATTGTGTTAGTGCTCGGTTGTGTTAGATTTGTTGTCTGAAAATTGTTTCGAAAATGAAAATTAATCGCGAAAAATTATTTTATCGGCCTGTGTAAATTATGTATTATATATTTGGTGCAAAAACAATTTATGTCGCGATTGCAGTTTAAACAATTACAAATAAAACGAATGAGACAGCGTTTTTTGAAGCAGCAACTGCGTCATTTAGAAGTGAATTGTGAAATACACAAAAACAATGTGGCAGCAATGGTGGAAAATTATATTTCCCATATTCCGAAAAAAAAATCGCAAAATTTGGATGAAGGCAAGGAGCAGGCACTGGCGGAATAAGATAGTTAATAGTGACAATTTTAATGACCAAATGGTAGAGAATTTTCGGATGGACAAAAGCACATTTGAATGTATTTGTGGAAAACTTTCGGCTGCACTTGCACCTCATCCATCTGTTGTCCGACCAGGAATTCCTGTACATATGCAAATTGCAATTGCAATTTATAAATTAGCATCATGTGCCGAAGATAGGGTAGTGGGTAACCAGTTTGGAGTACACAAATCCACTGTTAAAAAATGTTTGTATAACTTCTGTCGAGCGACGGTAGAAATATTGCTAGTAGATGAGATAAAGCTACCAAGTGAGACTGAAGCTGGTATTATAACAAATGGGTTCGAGGAAAAAAGCGGCATTCCCCAGATACTAGGAGCAATTGATGGTACACACATTCCTATAAAACCTCCTGCAGATGGAAGTGCAGATTATATTAATCGCAAAGGATGGCCGTCAGTTGTTTTGCAAGCAGTTGTGGACTGCAATTACTTGTAAGTTAAATCACATTTCCTGGATTTTTTAATTTTATTTCAAACAATTGATAATTCTACAGATTTCTGGATATTACGTGGTAACACCCAGGTTGTGCCCATGATGCAACAGTCTTAAAGGACTCTTTCCTGTGCAAGAGCATTGACAGCGTGAAATTGGTAAGAGCATACGTACAAATTAAAATTCTTGTAATAATTTTACTTTCATTGTAGCCAAAAAGGAAGTTGCTGGTTTAGAACTGAATGCATTTTTTATCGGTGATCCTGCTTACCCGCTACTGCCTTGGTTGTTAAAGGGATACTCTGGTGTCCTGACACCAGAGCAAGACTCATTCAATGCCTACCTAAGTAAAGCCAGAATAGTTGTGGAAAATGTGGCGATGGGACGATGGAGGATTCTCCAGAAAAGGATAGATATAGATGTGAATTTCGTTCCACATATAGTCGCTACTTGCGGTACTTTGCACAACATTCTGGAACGAAGGAAATCGCCATACAGGGAGTCATGGAGTGAGTCGATGGATGTGTCAAACGGTGTCTTAAAGCAGCCTACATCTTTTCGCGATGTATCTTCTTTTGAAGGAGATGAAGTTAGAAACCACTTAATGCAGTATATGGCTGAAAATTACCCCATAATTGAGAGCATTAAACGCAATAGACCGTTCCCATTCTTCAGCTGCCTTGACGTGGCGGAACGGCTTAAGAGTCAATGACCCTAAGGGTCCGAAAGGACCCCAGGTGAGACATCGAACTAAAGGCTGATGACGTCTCGACTGTGAAGCAAAACCTGTTGACAGTATGATGGAGGAGACTTGTACGGTATCTACTCCAGGTGGTACTCGTGAAAACGATAATCCACCCGTGGTCTTTTTGACTACGGCCGGGACGGGGATTCTGGAGGTCCCAACCACCATACTTTTACCCCCCGCCTCTGGCGTTGAATCAGAAGTAGTAGCGACGCTTGCTTCAGAAGACTCCTGCAGCTCTGTCTGACTCGTTTGGTAGACTGGGCTGGAAAGGCTTCAGCTGGAACGTCTAATGTCTCAATAGAAGGGTAGCTGGTCGAAGTTGTGTCGGTGACGGTTTGACTCGGGAAACCAATAAGGCTGAACGAGCTCCTGAAGCGGCGCACTCCGATGAGCTCCTGACTAAGAGTCAACTGAAAAGGAGAAGAAGGCAGGCGGCGATGGCGCGGTGCAAAGAGGCTGCAGAGTCAGTTGAAGGCGCAAGCGTCGAAAGCATTCATCCTTCAGTAGCGACAGGAAAGAAGCCTAGGTCGGCAGAAAGTACTCCAACTGGAGCCGATCGATCCCTCAGACCTAACGCTGGCTCCTTTTCGGTCGGCTCGAACAGGTCCAATCTGACGGAGCAAGTTTCGCCTGCTCTTCTTGGTGGAAGCGTGTGCGCATCTGATGCGCGCTCTTCTGCCGGGCACACTCTTACCGCTGGTGTTATCTGCGCACAAAATCTGGTGGAAACTGGTGCTGTTACCCCTAAAGGTCCCAGCACTAGCGGACAGAAAATGACTGACGCAGGCAAAGCCACGGGTAGGGGCGCTCGCCTCGCCGGAACCATGTGCGCACCTGGTGCGCGCCCTCCTGCTAATAAAACTCCGACTATATCTTTGATATTTTCGCAGATAAACCTCCACCACTCAAAGGCTGCTACCGCTCTCTTAAGTAGCAAACTTTCCGTGGTGCGTACAAAACCCCACATTACATCTATCCAGGAGCCATACGTGCGGAACAAGCGCATGTGTGGTTTTGGGGGTGTTCGTGGAGTAACGGTGCTATGTGACGAGCGATCTGAAAGACCGAGAGCTTGTCTAATTGTGCCGAATTTCCTCTCAGTAACCAAGCTTGGAGAATTCTGTGGGCAGGACCTGGTTGCTGCAGCTGTAAGCTACGAAACGACCGGAAGTTGGAAAACCTTCGTCGTTGAGTCGGCTTACTTCCCTTATGATTCGGTAATGCCTCCACCACCGAAGGCGGTTGCCGAACTCATAAAGTACTGTGACACTCGGGAGATGGGACTAGTCATGTGTTGCGACGCGAATGCTCAGAATACAGTCTGGGGCAGCAGCAAATGTAACATACGAGGAAACCATCTCCTAGACTTTATACTATCGTCTGGCATGGTAATTAACAATGTTGGCTCCCAGCCAACGTTTGTTACGGCAAGGAGGAAGGAGGTAATTGATTTGACTTTATCTAATAGGTATTTCAAGTCAATTACTAACTGGAGGGTACTGCAGGAGGTGTCCTTGTCAGACCATAGATACATCGCTTTCCAAATCGAATGCGAGGCCATAACTTTGCAGGAGAGGAGGAATCCGAGGAAAACCAACTGGGTGCGGTTTAGGGAAGAGCTAGACAGATCTGTCAAAACTCCAACTAAACTCAGAACGAAACGAAAGGTTGAGGATGCTGTTCAAAACTTTACTAGTGTCCATACCAGCTGTTTTGAACTGACGTGCCCATTGACAAAAACCCCCCGCAGAACTCCGGTTCCCTGGTGGACCCCAGAACTGCAGCGACTTAGGAAAGAATCCAGAAAACTTCTAAACAGGTCACTCAAGACAAATTTATGAGGTGACTGGAATCTTTTTAGATCGGTGCAAAAAGACTAAAAGAAGTTAATTCGGTTGTCGAAAAGTGCTTTTTATAGAGGTTTTTGTGAAAAGATCGAGGCACTCGATGAACCAGCAGGTTGGTTAAGGTTCTCAAAAGGGGCAAGCCGACTAAACCGGAGTCACTGTGAAAGTCTGATGGCAAGTTTACTGAGACGAAAGCGGAAACTTTTAGTCTTCTGCTGGAGACTTACTTTCCTGGTAATCGGATAATCACTAGGTCGCAGCTTGGCCCGCTTACCCAGGCTGAGCTGGATCTAAGTCAGAAAACTCGGCGCAGTTGGTATATTGCATCAGCCGTGGTAACAGATGAGACCATCAAATATGCTGTGGCATCTTTTGATGGTTTCAAATCGCCTGGCACCGATGGAATATATCCAGCAATGCTGCAACAGGGTATAGATCAGCTATTGCCAACTCTGAAAAGAATTTTCACCGCTGGCTTGGCGCTGGCATATATTCCTACACCTTGGCGGACAGTCAGAGCAGCTTTCATACCGAAAATTGGTAAGGAAGACTATTCGCTCCCCAAGAGTTTCAGACCTATAAGTTTGACATCCTTCTTACTGAAAAGTATGGAGAGACTGGTAGAATTTCACGTGCGCAAAGTTGCTTTGAAACTGCATCCACTATCGGAGATGCAGCATGCCTATCAGCGTGGGAAATCCTGTGAGACCGCACTTCAAAATCTAGTGGCCAGAATTGAATTTGCGCTTGATAGGAGAGAATACGCGATGGGTATCTTCATCGACATTGAGGGTGCCTTTGACAATGCGAGTTTTGACTGCATGTGCGACTCTGCCAGACAACATGGGGTAGATGAAACATTAGTGTTGTGTATTAAAGCAATGCTAATAAATAGAACTTTAGTAGTGGATGCGGATTGTGGCCAATATGTTATGACAGGGGTAAACAGGGGCTGTCCGCAAGGTGGCGTTCTGTCTCCATTGTTATGGTGCATGGTGGTCGACTCTCTGTTGAACACTCTAAATAGTTCTAACGTCTACGCTCAGGCATATGCGGATGATGTCGCCGTACTTTCTGTCGGGCCACGCCTGGCGACGGTCTGTGCCAACGCGCAGGCGGCGCTGGACATGATCGATGAATGGTGTACTGGGAGTGGGCTTTCGGTGAATCCTCTTAAGACTGAGGTTGTTCTTTTTACGAGAAGGAGGATTTTGACCGGTCTGACTCAGCCAGTACTAAAAGGCGTCACCATTCGCATTTCCAATGAAGCCAAATATCTGGGAGTGATTTTAGATAAGAAACTCCATTGGTCCAAACACGTCGAGTCGAAAACATCCAAGGCGCTCTCAGTCTTTGGCAGTGTAAGGGTGCTTTTGGCAAGACTTGGGGCTTATCACCGTATAAGGTTCTCTGGATCTACACGGCTATGATAAGACCATTTCTCGCATATGCGTCGGTTGTTTGATGAAAGGGGCTCTCACGTAAATATGTGGTTGCCTTTTGCGCGAAACTCCAAAGAGCGGCTTGTCTCGGCTGCACGGGAGCTTTCCCGAGTACGCCTGGCTCTGCTCTAGACGCTTTGCTGAACTTACCTCCCCTTGATACTTATATCATGGGTTGCACTATCAAAGCCATCCATCGTCTTAGGCGGGGCGGTTTTTGGTATACTCCACACTGGAACTTTGATGAACTTGCGCGACACTTATATTACGACTCCTGTCTTATGGATATGCTGTCTGATGCAATGACACCAGAACCCCAACTGATGTGCAAATTCAGAGTCGACTTTCCTTGTGTCCAGGACTGGCTTCGGTCAGAGTCTGAGCCTGGAATGGAATGTAGTCGTATTTTCACGGAGGGTTCCAAAAGTCAAGGGTCTGGCGCTGGTTTCTTCGTGGAAGTCGACAACATTAGACTTCACTTCTCGTTAGGTAAATATGCGTCTGTTTTCCAAGCGGAAACTTACGCAATCCTAATGGCCATGAACTATGTTGTGAAGAACAGGTGGAAGGGACGTAGCATTTGTTTCTGTAGTGACAGTCAGGCTGCGCTTAAGGCATTGTTTAACCCTTTAACCACTTCCAAAATAGTTCGTGAAACCAAAAACTCTTTGAACTCGGTCGCAAGGCTGAATTCTCTGTCTCTTACCTGGGTCCCAGGTCACACTGGGATCTTGGGGAACGAGATCTCCGATGAGATTGCTAGACAAGGCTCAGAGGAGGCTTTCTCAGGTCCAGAACCCGCGTTGGGTTTTCCAGCGTCCTCGGTTAGGGCTTCCATTGACGATTGGGTCTCTCACGAGCACAATTGTGTGTGGCATGACTCTCCAGGTTGCAGGTTGACTAAACGCATGCTCCCGGACGTCGGTAAGAAATCAGCGGCATTCTTGCTGTCTCTCAGCAGAAAAGACTTTAGACAACTTATCGGCGTCTTGACAGGCCACTTCGCTTTTGCCAAGCACCTTAACGTGTTAGGCTTAAGTGACACTACAATCTGCGACGCTTGTGGAGAGAGCGACGACACCACGGAACATTATCTCTGTGAGTGTCCGGCCTTTGCTCGTATCAGGTGGCAGATGTGGTGCGGATGTGGTGAGTGCTGGTACTGTAAGCTCCTCATCACTGAAGTGCTTGCTTGGCTTTCTTCGAAAGTCAAGGAAATTCCAATAAAATGGGTAAATCAGGGTTTGCTCTCTGGCAGTACAATGGACCAGTTGTGTCTGAGTGCTCCAGTCGAGTGTTTCCTATCCCGACAAAAAAAAAAAACGCAATAGACAATAATATTTTCTTTATACTTCTTATTTTTATTAAATAAAATGAAATAATATCACAATAGTTCGTTTTTATATCACTTCACATATTTGTTCAAAAATTATTAATTCAGTCTCATATGTACATACATACATGGTACGTGTAAAAAAAAAATTAAAATAGGTACATAATAAAAAAGTTATAAAAAAAGGAAATACGTATTAAATAAACAAAGGAAAAAAAGGCACACAATAAAAATATAAGTATTGAACATTTTTAGACGTCATCTTCGTCCACAGAAAAAGTGGTAAAAAACTCGTTTACGGTTTGTGTTGAGGAAGTGCTGGGTACATCCTCGTTGTTCATCACGGAATTTAGGCCAGCTAAAAACCGGTTTGTGCTCTCTTCCAGCATCTTCTTCACATTTTCCTGGAATTTTCCTTCGATTTCGTCCTCCCTTTTCGAATATAAATTGAACTCGTAGTCGATCAATTCTTTTTATGCTTTAAAAAAGTCTTTATTTATGCCCCTTGCAAAGCCCTTATGTTGGTCCCAAGCTTGTCGATGCACTTTTCGTAGCTCGTTCTACCAGCCTTTTTTTTTGTCGGCGCTGTGAATTATAATGCATACAATGATTTTAAAATATATGAATATATTAACGCTCTGGAATAAATTACTTACTAGGAGCCACAAATTCTGGTGGTTGTGTTTCGTCGAAGGAATTCGATGGAGTACTTTCCAAAGAAGATGATCCATCAACCGAGGAACTACGGGCTACTTCCCGTTCTTCTTGCGTTGCTGGTAAGGCACTCTGATCTAAATATAAGAAAAATATGCTATTAGTAGATGGATAAAAAAATATTCAGGTACTCACTTCGATTCCTCCGTGAATTGCGTTTACCGATGGACGGCAGCCAAGCATTTTATCTAGCTGTTCAAAAAAAACCACATATCTCGCGCTTTTTTCCACTTCTTTTGTTTGTATGTATCTGTTTTTTAAATTCTTCCAACGCGTTTCTATTTGTTTTTCATCTTTCAATGAAAATCCTTTTTTGACAAGTTCCCCATGTATTTTTTTGTAAATCTCAGCATTTCTAAATACTTTTCTATCAAAATACTTTAGCGCTCCAATGTTCTCCATAACACTGAGCAGCGCTAAAGTTTCTTCATGTTCCCACATATTTCTCTTTGCCATATCACTATTACTATTTTCCATCAATAAATTTTAAATTAATTCACCGCAACACTTTACACACAAACAATAGCAAACGCAGGTCAAAACGAATTGAACAACACACAAAAAAAAAAAAAAAAAAAACGAAAAACAAAGAAACAGATCACACACACAGCAACACACAACATGTCAGTTCAGCCACTCGACCCAGGTATACATTTGGACTCGAAAGGCGTTTATATGCATTTGGAACCCGTTTGGAACCAGTTCCGACTCTGCATATAAACGGGGTAACTGTAGTAGATGTCACAGTTTTTCATCCTCGTTTTGCCCGGCCCATTCTAAGGCCTCTGCTAGTTGTTCGGCTGCACGTGGTCTGTAAAGAGACAGAACATTTCACGTACAAATCCGAAGGTCGTTGTCCTTATTTCGTTTGCTGGAGTCGTCATCAGTTGAGTCATCCTTATCCGAGGCGTTTGGTTGTTACGGAACCATATGCGTTTTACGTGGTAGGGAAGTTACCCCGAGGACACAACCCCAACCTGGAGAGCCGGTTCCTTAATTATTCCCCTAGGACGAGGGCCCGGTACCGGTACACCGGTGCCCGTAGTCCACTACGGGAGTATGAGCGCTGCCGTTGGCCAATTAATTGCTCCTCCGCCACCATCTCTATTCCAAGGTGCTGACCAACATTGGAAATTCCTTACCGACCTGTGATCCGAAAACGTCGAAGCAGCTCGCGCAAGGTATTCACTAAGTTCAACCTAGCTGGAACTATAGACGCCACCGTTGACTCCGTCTAGGGAATCCGTCCGCTGCCACCTGGAACAGGAAGAAGTGCTCTAGTAAGAAAGCACTCCCCCCCCCCCCCCCCCCATCCCCTCTCATCTTCTGCCGCCAGGAATCCTCCAAGCGGGATTGGTTACCCATTTCTTCAATTAAGGTAGTAGGCACTGAGCTGTCACCGCGCGGAGGTTGAGTGTAGGAGTTGGTGGGACTCAGCTGAGTGAAAACGCTTGTTTTTTCATATGATCGCATGCACTACCGTTTGACGTACCCGTTCATCCAAAAATGAGCCACGTCGCTGAAGATATTCTTTTTTGTTGAAATCGGGGTCCACTTTCAGCTGCTCCAGAACCCAGCCAGCGAACACACGGCGTTGTCTATAGTAGTTTTCCATCAGGAATAAAAATATATAAAAAACAGGAAACTTGATAACATAAACTGTCCAAATCTACCCGCTCCTATTGGAAACCTCTTTATATAAGAAAACTCTACCCGTAGAAAATAATAAATGATTATTATTTGTGAGGATTTATTAAACTGGAACCTAATGGCCCATTTTTTATTAATTTTTTTTTCTTTTTGGGATAGAAAACGCTCGACTGGAGCACTCAGACGCAACTGGTCCATTGTATTACCAGAGAGTAAACCCTGATTTACCCATTTCATTGGAATTTCCTTGCCTTTCTTAGAAAGCCAAGCAATCACTTCAGTGATGAGAAGCTTACAGTACCAGCACTCACCAAAGCAGCACCGAGGATCTGCCACCTGATACGAGCAATTGCCGGACACTCACAGAGATAATATTCAGCAAGAATGCCGCTCATTTCTTACAGTCGTCCGGGAGCATACATCCTGGACATCATGCATATATCCATGCCACACACAATTGTGTTCGTGAGAGACCCAATCATCAATGGCAACACTAACCGAGGCCGCAGGCAGACCCAACGCCTCCTCTGAGCCTTGTCTAGCAATCTCATACTTACTTTACCCCCTTGTGGGTCATAGGGCCTCTACTAGGCCTACGCTCCATTGTGTACGGTTTCTGGCAATGTGTCTGAGTTCTCCCAAACTTTTCCCAACTGCCGTGCATCCTTCTCGACTGTTCGGCACCATGTTCTCCTCGGTCGATAATTTTAGTTTTTGCCGTATTAATCTTCAGCCCGACGACACCTGCCTCCCTCTCCAAGTCTGCTGTCATTTGGTGGAGGTCCATAATTCTGTGGGAGAGTAAGCATACATCGTCAGCGTAGTCAAGATGTTTCAATTGAGATGTAAGAGTCCATCGAATTCCTCCGTTTCCCGTCGACAAAGCCGCATGATATCGCTAATCACCAATAGGAATAATATTGGTGAAAGGATACAGCCTTGTCTTACCCCACTTTTGATCTCAAATTCCTCAGACAACCTTCCCCCGTCGAGAACGTGACATTTGGAGCCTTCATATGTAGCTTCGATAATAGCAATTAGTTTACCGGGAATACCTCTCCTGCGTAAGGCACGCCAGAAGCTCAGCCGATGTTGTGGGCGCTGCTCATAAGAGCTCTGCTGGAATACCGTCATACTAGCCCCACAGCTGCCCCTCGCCTGTTTCGGACGTCCAGAAGACTACTTCTAAAGCGGCGGCTGATGGCAAAATGGTCAATTTGGTTGGAGGTTGCTTGCCTGTTGTTGGAAACCCAGCTGACTTTGTGGCAGGTCTTGTGCTCAAACATGGTGCCACCTATCACAAGGCGGTTGGCATTGCAGAAATCCACAAACCTTTCGCCGTTTTCACTGCGGTTGCCTAGTTCATGCTTGCCGATTACATGTTTGAGCCCTTCGTTCTCGTTGCCTACCTTGGCAATCAAATCCCCCATCACTATGACAATGTCTCCATTTGGTGTTGTGTTGAAGACGGCACTTAAAGGATTGTAGAAGCTCTCCCTTCCGTCCTCAGATGAACTATTCGTTGGGGCGTAATACTGTATGATGGTGACGCGTCGTACTCTAGTCCGGAATCTGGCCGTCATAATCCTATCACCATGAGGTTGCCAGGAAATTAGGCCCTTGCATGCTGTTGTTGTTAGCAGTAGTCCGACTCCATATTTCCGCGGACTTCCGGATGGTCTTCCAGAATAGAGTAGTACAGTGTTACGCGTAGGGGACTGGTACTCGCCCGCTTCTAACTACCTTACTTCACTTACCCCCAAAATGTCCAGTTTACATCGCATGAATTCCTTTTCCAGTTGGAGGAATCTGGCACTGTAAGGACTTTCGCTTCCCGAGTCGAGGAGCGTCTGCATTCCAGAAACCTATCTTTGTCCGGGTACAATAGCCAAAAGTCGTCAACATGTGATCATTCCTTATCCGAGGCATAGTATCGGTTTCTGTAGCGGCCAATATTCGGTAACGCAGGTTGTTGGCCCACGTTACCTATCCTAGAATCAAGGCCCTAGATAACCCGCACTTACAGTTTTAGCATATACGTACAAGGGTTTATACATATAGTTGCCCGGGGACCACCACCAGGAGGTAAAGTCACTTCATCACGAACTTGATTGTTGCGCTACTGGCCCAAGCCAAGTTTTGGGCAGTCAGTAGTTTCCCGATCAATCGCAATGCAGGTCCCCAATTAACCAGAACGGAAACCCACAAATTTGAGTGCTTTGAACTGAAAGTGAGTTGAACGTTTCTGTCTTGCTTATCGAAGCAGAATTTGGGTTCATTACAGCTCAAGAAAATAAACTTAGAACTGAGTTCAACATTTGTTCCAGAATTTTGGTTCATGCCAGTTCAAGGTTATAGCTACCCTCCTTTAAATAGAGCTGTTCTTAGCTTTTTGAAGATCTCGAATGAACGTCTCTTTGTCGATTTCCATAAGTTTAATGGTAGTTCTGTCGCTGCTGCTGTGATTACTCGCGTTATGGCGTTATGATTCCTTCGTAACTTTACGATGAGCACATTATACGAGTATCTATCACAAGGGAGAATAGAGTAAGCCACTGGAGACTACTTGTTTTGACTTCTGCTTTCAAAGTAGCAATGTGTTCCAGATTCAGGTGCAGGTGTTCTGAAATGTTTATCATCTGCACTCTAGGAGGTTCGGGGTTCACTTGACTAGTTTGATGCTCGCTTGCTCTTATCAACATTATATCAAGAAGTGTCATTGATTGAAATTGGTTGATTGATTCCTTCCTGAACTTTGGCGATTTATTTATTGACAAATATGGGACCGTCTTCCACAACATTGACAAGATCAATCTGGAAAGCTAAGGATGTCTTACAAAAGGACGGCCCAATATTGGGCTTATTGTGATTTTCTCTAATCTTAAAGCTCATTCAAGATGCCGGAGCTGGTGATGAATTCGACTATGTTTTCGAGTGAGCTAGCAGATATGTTTTCTACTTCAAGGTAGAATTTACCTAAGCACCGATGACGTGTTCTGGTTATACAGTCACAGTGACATCATTTATGTTCTGCTGATTCTTCATCTTCGTTGCACATTCTGCGATATGTTATCTTGTCGTGTGATACCCTCTGACTCGAGAGTGGCCTGTAAGGAATCCTGTGGCTCTTCGAATCTGACTCCTAGTTAGCTGTAGGAGTTGTTTCTTTATTTTTAGGGAAGTTTTTGGCAGAAAGGTTTTAGATTGTCGGTTACCTTCAGTTTTCATCCAGCAATAAGGCGCTTTTCCTTTGCCGTACTGACTGGCAATCCACAGAATGGTCTTGGCACCATAAAGCTTGATGCAGCTCTTCTTCTAGCTAGAAGGCCAGCATTTTCATTTCGTTTATGTCCACTGATGATGAACTCTGTCTGTGCTGGATAGCATTATGAGTAATTGAAGGTAGTCCCATACAAATTTGAATATTATTTCGTTATCCCGGTGCCGTGGCGTAGTGATAAGTGTGTCGAACCACTGGCGTGAGGTTCCATGTTCGAATCCCAGAAAACTCCAACAAGTTTTTTCACGGTCCCACCTCTTGCGAACGTTTGACAAACATCCGAGAGTATATGTTGTAACGAAAAAAAATAATTAATTCCCTTCAGGTACGGCTCAGAACTGTATGTCCCTTCCATTCGTGCGAAAAATATAACGCACACAACACGAGTGGTTGCGAGAAGCTAGGCTTAGGCTAGGCTTATGACGCCGTTGCGTCATATTATGAATTACATTTTTGATATATAGTACAAACGGATTTACAATATTCAATTGGTACCTCGATTAAACATTAAGGATTACTACTACATATATTGTATTATTTAATATTTGTTACTAACTTTATTTGGTTGGTTAAATCCCTTCATCTCTTGAGGGGCATAGGGCATTAACAAACGCGTTTGAGCTGCCTTCAAGTCATTTCCAAAAAGCTTGATTCCTATTCGATTGTCTTGCGTCACGTTTACCTAGGGCGTCCCGCTGTTCTACCTGCTTGGGTGAGCGGATTCCACTGCATGGCGTATGCCGCAGTTGTCGTCGCACCGTAACTTTCTCGATCCACTGCAGCTTTCTCCTTTGCACAGTAATGTCTATAGGTTCCTGGGCCGTTCTCGGAGAAAGTTGTTCTTTGGAGATACGGCAGGGGGGAAATATTCTCAAGACATTTCTAAGTAGGAAGGTTTGCAGCTTGCGTACGTAAGTTGTATCCACCTTCCAAGTACTTCACTCATATAGCAGTACTGATTCTACGTCGAAGCGGAACAGTCTCAGTTTGGTTTTTGTGCTAAGAACATTGGTTCTCCAGACTTTGGATAACAGCTTTTGCCTTTCCGATTCTGCTGCACGTATCCAGCCCGGTGCCAAAGCAGTCAGCCGAGACCACATTTCCTATAGTGAATATAGTATAGAATAGTGTCTACTTTCTCGATTTCCTGTCCAGCTATGTTGATATGTTGAGTTGAGCGCTAGTATTAGAGATACTCAGGGCTTTTGTCTTGGCTGTGTTTATCTTAAGTTCCAATTTGTTTGCCTCTGATTCTAGATTTTGTGCAATCAGAATGTCATTTAGTTAAAAAAATCTCCAACGTAGCAGGATTAAAAGAGGGATTTGTAGGAATATATGTTGGTTCAGTCGGTGACAGCAGAGAAATATATCCTCTGGATGCAACAATATCATGAAGGATATTACCCCAATAATTTGCTCGACGGCATCCCCACGCTTGATGCCTACAATTTAAGTCACCTCCAATAACAAACTTATTATTGAGTCTTAGAAGTTTCGACAGATCACTTTTGAATTGAGCTTTTCTTTCGGTTCCGCTATTTCGTCCGGGGAAATAGGTAGAAACAATGTTCAAATCTGAAGTATCGCTAAGAGTTACCTTTATTCCAAGCGCTTCGATAACATCAAGCCGAAAAGAAGGTAATACAGCATGTTTGGTATCTTTTTTAACTACTATAGTAACACCTCTTCCATGTGATTGTCTATCAAGCCTGTAGCATAAATAATTTGGGTGAGAAAATCTTTTGTCGGGCTTAAGCAAAGGCTCTGTGATGGTCGCAACGTCAATTCTATTTCTATACAAAAAGTTAAATAATTCTACTGCTTTATGTTGAACGTCTCTTGCATTCCAAGTTACGATTTTGAAAATATTAATCAGCATGATTATGTACATATTTAATAGCCAAAGAGGTTATAATATTCAATTGATCAGCTTTTGATCGACAGTAACTAAGTTTACCCATGACTTCAGTCAAGAGAGAATTAATTTCCTCGAAAGAGAATTAGTTGCTCCTCTCTTTGGGAGTATTATTTAAAATAAGCGTATCTGAACGTTGGAAGGTTTTGAGAACAGGAGAAGGCGGCGAATGTTTCTGCTGCTCTACTGTTATGTTGCTGTTATATGTTGGAGTTTGACGGCGATTGTTTGACCTCTGTAATTGGGGGAAGTCATCAACAGAGAGATGGTTAAACTGACGAGTTGGTGCTGTGGGATGATTTCCTCTTGGTTTGGAAGTTCGATTTCGCGATGCAACTCTATGACGAATTTCAATATACTGATTCCGACTTATACACTGGGGATCGGTGGATTTATACGGCCCATTGCAATTGGCACATTTAATGATTTCGGGCGAAGTACAATCCCCTGTTTTGTGGTTAGATGAGCAGTTTGCACAAAAACTTTTAACTTGGCAATGTATGGAACCGTGACCAAACAATTGGCAATTTTGGATTTTGATAAGTTTGTAAGGAACACAACTTTTTTGTATGATAGATTTTTACTGGGGAGGATCTATTCCTCATCTTCCCCCAAATCATTTCTATTGCGCTTCAGAGAAATTTTTACTAACCGATTTTACGCTTGCCGATTTCAAAGACGTGCATACTGCCGAAACGAGTATGACCGAATCCATACACAATTATGATCGTGAAAAACCTAGTCATCCAAGGAAGCCCTAACCGAGGACGCAGGAGACTTAGCACGTCTTACACGAAGACACCAGCGCCAGACTCCTGACTGGTTTTGGATCTATCCCTGAAAATACGACTACATTCCATTTCTATCTCAGAGTTTGGGCGAAGCCAGTACGGAAGTCGACTTTGAATTTGCGCATCAGCTGGAGTTCTGGTGTCATTGCATCAGACGGCATAACCATAAGACAGGAGTCGTAAGATAAGTGTCGCGCAAGGTCATGGTCCCGTGCAGCCGCGACAAGCCGTTTTTGGAGTTTGGGGTAAAAGGCAGTCACATACATATTTATGCGAGGAAGTGCCTCTTCAAAGACATATAGATCTAGATGACCATATACGGTGAGAAGCCCTTTGCACCTTTATATTGACAGGAAACTGGTTTCAACTCGACATGTTCATCTTAACTACGATAGTTTCTATAAAAATTACACCCAAGAGCCATTATAGCAAAGAAAGACATTCGAAAACTACAAGGACATATCTCCCGTAGTCCATTGTTCAAAATTATAAATTAATTTAATACCACCTACCTATGCAAACTGGTGGTGTAACGATAGTTCGCCTCCACGTGGTGCACCCTGGGTAACGCTAAATGAACTATCAGCAATAAGGTAGCCAAACTTTCATGAATAACATCTTCGTCAACTTCTGCCTGATACAGGCAAAAGAAGAAGAAGAAGAAGAACATAGACAAATATAGATAAAAGTACAGCACGAGAAATAATGAACAAAAATAGTCCACACCTTACTGCACCAACTCGTACTTCTCAGCAGCACCTGACACGAGATGTCGGCCCTTCAATCCGAATCTGCCAGTTAAACATTGAAGACATAAGTAGAGCCTACTGCGAACACCTCTCGAGGATTCTAACCGAAAACAAAATCAACGTAGCACTTTTGCAAGAAACCCGTACCGAAAATGACATCCAATTCTCACAGAGAAGCAAGATCGCTGGCTACACAGCAATTGGATTTAACCACCACAAACATTACGGGGTATCAACTTATGTTAGATCCAACATCTCTAACGCCACTCTATTGTCAGTAGATACTGAATTTGAAATCTATTCAGTCTCCATAACTATTGCAGACATCAAAATAATAAATATATACAAGCCGCCCAATGCAAATTGGCCAAGAAATACTCTCCCCATCCACACCCAACCCGGTGTATACTGTGGAGATTTTAATAGACATCATTCCAATGTGCGACCAAAATGGATTGCAACTTATGGAATGGGCTGATATAAAACTATTACATTTACTGTTTGACGCCAAATATAGATCTACTTTTTGGTCAGCGGCAATAACAGCACACCTTTGCATTCCTCTAGGCATGTACTCCAAGACTTCCCACACAGCCAACACCGCCCTGTACTGATTGAAGTCGGCATAAAAATCCCACTTGTGAATACCGTCCCGAAGTCGAGATGGAATTTCAATAAAGCTAAGTGGTCATCCTTTGCCACACAACTGGACGCTAACGTCCGCTGGATTTCGCCATTAGTTAAAAACTATGACCGATTCGCATCAGTTGTAATTAGTACCGCCAAGAAATACTCGTAGCTGTGTTGAAACGTTTTCTCACCCTTTTCCACAGTATCTCTAGCTGGCCATTCCACCATGGTACGCTCCGTTTACGAGTACGGAGTTAATTATATACTTTAGAAGCATATTTATTCATCTATTCATTTCTTTGTCACATTCGTTTATTTATTTTCTAGGCCCTCCTCTCGATCCTGGACATCCACACAAAATCTGTCTAGCAATGGAAATGGTAACGACGTCGGTAAGTTACACAATTTTTTTTCTACTTTAACAATTTTTTGTATCTTACGTATCTTAGTACTGTTTCAGTATTTTTTTCTGTATTTTAACTTATAAACATTTTTCTTATACAAATTAATAAAATCTATTACATTTGTAGCAAATTAATTTTGACTGTGAGTTGTTGTGTTTTTTTTTTTTTAGGTGGCGCTACAGTTCGGGGTGAACCTGGGCCTCAACCAACAAGCCTCTCCATTTAGCTCGGTCTTTAGCTAATTGCCTCCAGTTGCGCACTCCAAGTTGGTCGAGGTCCCCTTGAACTTGTGCGCGCCACCTACGGCGATAATTCCCTCTACTGCGTCGTCCCTCGGGGTTAGATTCGAAGACTCTGCGGGCCGGAGCGTTGGTGTCCATTCGCTCTACATGTCCTAGCCATCTCAGACGTCCAATACGCAGTTTTTTGACTAGGTCGATGTCGCTGTACAGCTCGTATAGTTCGTGATTGAATCTTCTCCTCCAAAACCCGTCAACGCAAACGGGACCGAAAATCTTACGAAGAATTTTTCTCTCGAAGCGACCAAGGATATCTTCATCCTCTTTTAATAAAGTCCATGTTTCAGCGCCGTAAAGCAGGACTGGGATGATCAAGGTCTTATATAGAGTCTCCTTAGTTGTTCGAGATAGGGCTTTACTGTTGAATTGCCTTATAAGCCCAAAAAAACAGCGATTGGCAAGAGTTATTCTTCGATTGATTTCTGCGCTGATTTTGTTTGCTGAATTTATAGCAGAGCCAAGGTAGACAAAGTCCCTTACTACCTCGAAGTTATAACTGCCCACGGTGACGTTTTGTCCAATTCGTCGATGTTGGTTTTCCCTTCTAGTTGACAGCATATACTTGGTTTTGCCCTCGTTTATCGCCAAACTCATTTTGGCCGCTTCCGCCTCAATGCTTGCAAAAGCACCGGTGACAGCCCGCAGAGATCTTCCGATAATGTCTATATCGTCGGCGTATGCAAGCAGTTGTACAGACTTGTAATAGATTGTGCCTCCGGTGTTGGCTTGTGAGTTCCGCACAATCCGTTCAAGTACAATATTGAAGAAGTCACATGACAGCGCGTCACCTTGTCTAAAGCCTTTTTTGACATCAAAGGTCTCGGTGAGGTCATTACCGAGCTTGATGGAGCAGCGAGCGTTCTCCATCGTCAGCCTGCACAGGCGGACAAGTTTGGCAGGGATGTCAAAACTCGACATGGCTCTATAAAGCTCTTCTCTATAGATGCTGTCATAGGCGGCCTTGAAATCGATAAAGAGGTGGTGAGTATCGATTTGGAATTCTTGGGTTTTCTCCAGGATCTGCCGAAGTGTGACGATTTGATCGATGGTGGACTTTCCTGGCCTGAAACCGCACTGATAGGGTCCAATCAGGCTGTTGATAAAAGGTTTCAGGCGTTCACACAATATCGCAGAAAAGAACTTGTATGCGATGTTGAGGAGACTGATGCCTCTATAATTGGCGCAGTTGAGGGGGTCTCCTTTCTTGTGGATCGGGCAAACGATGCTGAGATTCCATTCATCAGGCATACACTCCTCTGACCAAATATTAGAAATGAGTTGGTGTATGCACTCTACCAATTCATCCCCCGCTGCCTTGAAAAGTTCGGCCGGTAAGCCGTCAGGTCCAGCAGCCTTGTTCGATTTTAGCTTGGATATTGCTATCCTCACTTCGTTTTGGTCAGGTGGACGGAAATTTTGACTATCATCGTCCATGTTGAATGGTTCATTCTGCCTGACAGCGGGATGTTGGTCTTCGTCGCCGTTATACAGTCTGCAGAAGTAGTTTTTCCATATTCTCAGCACCGACTGTGATTCTACTACGAGGTTTCCATTCTCATCTCTACAGGTTTCTGTACGGGTATTACTTCTCTGACACGTTCTTTTTACCTTTTGGTAAAACTTCCGTACATTGTTCCTGGAGTATAGACTCTCGATATTCTCAAACGCGCGCTCTCATGCTCTTTCTTCTTCTTTTGGAGAAGCCGATGATCTTCCCGTTTCCTTTGCTCGTAGAGCTCACGAGCAGCTCTCGTCCTCCCTGGCAGCGTCGCTTTGTATGCCTCTTATTTTGCTGCATGCACTCACCGGCATTCTTCGTCAAACCAGGGGTTTCGCGGTGGTGGGCGAGCGAGACCCAGCACATCAGTCGCGGCGTTTCTGATGGCATGTTGGCAGCGTTGCCACTGGTCTTCGGCACTTGATGCTGGCGGTATAGGGGTGATTGAGAGATTTCGGGATACGCGTTCAGCGAAGAGTCTGGCGGTCTCTTGCGATTGTAGCTTTTCGACGTTGAATTTTCTCACAGTAATTCTTCTTTGTTGCTCAGATTGGGATATCCGCATTCGTACCTTGGCTACAACAAGGTAATGATCCGAGTCTATGTTGGCCGCTCGGAAGGTCCGGACATCCAGAATACTGGAGGCATGCCTTGCGTCGATCGCAATATGATCAATTTGGTTGATCGTTACATGATCATTGGACCGCCATGTCTGCTTATGAATATCGAGATGAGGAAACCATGTGCTTGCTATGGTGACATTTCGCTCCACAGCGAAATCAATTAGCCTTAGTCCGTTATCAGACGTGGTGTCGTGTAGGCTATGCTTACCGACTGCTCTACCGAAGACGTCCTCCTTTCCTATTTTGGCGTTAAAATCGCCCAATACGATCTTAACGTCGTATTTAGGACATTGCTCGTATGTTTTGTCGAGGAGCTCGTAGAAACACTCTTTGGAGGCAGGGTCCTTTTCTTCTGTGGGGGCATGATCACATGTTAGGCTTATGTTAGCGAATTTAGCCTTGATCCGGATAGTCATAATACGCTCGCTCACGTGTCGGAAGCTTAAGACTTCTTGCCTAAGTCTGCCGCGTATGACAAATCCGCATCCGAATAAGCGTTGCCTGTTGCCTCTGTAGCAATCACCGTAGTAGATGTCACAGTTTTTCATCCTCTTTTTGCCTGGCCCATCCCATCGCACTTCCTGGATGGCGGTAATATCTGCTTTATAGCAGTCTAGGGCCTCTGCTAGTTGTTCGGCTGCACGTGGTCTGTAAAGGGACAGACCATTCCACGTACCGTGGTCTGTAAAGGGACAGACCATTCCACGTACAGATCCGAAGTCCGTTGTCCTTATTTCGTTTGCTGGGGTCGTCATTAGTTGGGTCATCCTTATCCGAGGCTTTTGGTTGTTTCGGAACCATGCGTTGTTGTGTGTTCGAACGATTTGTAGCACAATGCACCATACATAGCCTGCCAGATCGATAAGTGGAAGGAAATGGATTGCAGACACCAATCACAGTCATCTATTATTTCTTACTAAAAACACACAATTTTCTACTTTTATTAAAATAAATAAAAAATAAAACAAATTCATAAATATTAATTTATTAACATTAATTGTGTTTTTATTCTATTTTTTTCTTCAACACAAATACAACTAAATAAAAAAATATAAAAATAAAAATAACTCAAAAACAAAATGGCCATCTAATCTACATATAAACGCACGTTCGCTCGCACGCTTTATTCGTTCTCGTTTATTCGTTCGCTCGTCTGGCGTTGGATATTGCATCACATGCACATCTAACCACAAAAATCAAATCACCAAATCTTCTTAAATCAAACAAATTTGAATTGAAGTTGTTCAATATAATATAGAGCTTAAAAAACGCCCACAATCATGGACCTCTACACCGGATTTGCTTGAAGCTGACGGTAATTCGACTGGCATGGTTATACGGCCAGTTGAAAATAATGTTGATGTATCATTGAGTGTACAAATACCACAAAGGAGGCATACAACGGCGTTGGATTTGAAGGAGGTAAGAATAGAATCCTAAGGATTTTCCAGCATAGAGGTTAAGGGAAGGATCTTCAAATAATTTTTTTTTTTTTGTCTCAACAGCTGGAGGAAACTTTCGCAATGCTACGACCATCATCAACAGCATCGTCATCACCTTCAAACAATATTCCAGATGATCTAGTCATCCACTACAATGACAGCCTCGCTGAACGAATGCGCAAAATGAATCTGTTGAGGAAATAAAAAAAAAAAAAAACAAATATTTGGCGCAATAGCTCTTTAAAGTGCCAGGGCCTAGCTTCTCGCAACCACTCATGTTGTGTGCGTTATATTTTTCACACGAATGGAAGGGACCTACAGTTTAATGCCGAATCCGAACGGCGATTTGAGAAGCTTTTTCGAGATAACAATACTCTCGGATGTTTGTCAGACGCTCGCAAGAGGTGGGACCGTGGAAAAACTTTTTTTGGTATTTTCTGGGATTCGAACTTGGAACCTCATGCGTAGTGATCCGGCACACTAACCACTTACGCCACGGCGCCAAAGGAGCCAAAATTCGCGTGAATCGAGCCGAGAGCAATCAGTTCCAAGGAAGGATGAGTAAGATTCACTTAATCCCCATCACCGCTTTGGTGAGATTTGGTCTTGTCGAGCATAGGTTGGGTTGGGTAAGTGGGTTGATCTTCATCACACTCAGGTCTATGCAGATCCATTGTGTTGGTTTTGGCCTGGAGTCTGTTTCTCTTTCTTCTTCTTGTGGATTTCTGTTAGGTGCTTTTTTCCAACCCAATGTCCTTGAAAAACTGCAAGGCTTGGAAAAAGAAGGTTAGGCTAGGTTGAAGTGGCTGCCAGTTTAGAAACGCCAACACACTTAGACCAACAATAAGTCCATTGTGATACCACGTGGATCATAGGAGAAAGCTTCTCTCTACCAGCTCCTTAAACCATTTTGAACTTCTGATGAAGCGTAACTTACTTACTTACTTATATCCGATGTGAAAGTAGGCAAACATCGTCGGCGTAGTTGAAGTGCTTAAGGTCGATGGGCCCAGCGGATACCTGGGACATGGAGCCAAATAAACAAATCCTCAATTTTAATTCTGGTTAACTATTGGGCCAGCACAATCGATTTTATACGTCATAGTGCACTTGGGCCCCAAATATCGCATCGTATCGTAAGGTAAATTGTCATAGTCCACCGAATTTTATTGTTAAATTCTGTCAATGCTGCACAAGTACATCCTTGATAACCACCAATAACAACAGTGGTGACAGTATGCACCCCTGACGTTCTCCACTTTGGATTTCAAGATCCTCCGACACCTTACCATTGTGTAAAACGTAACACTTACTACCCTCATATGCAGCCTTGATAACTTTATTTGTTTGTATAATAGGGAGAATTAGAGATATGATAAATTGGTCCTTTGGCCAGCTGTTTATATCGACTGTCAAAGGCATTTGCCAGCGCACCGGGCATATCGGTGGGTTTCTCAGAAAATAACATGCTACACATTGGTCTGTTTAGACCAGAAATAATAGCTCTGAGAGCATCCTGCTTATACTTCTGGCTCAGTGAATTATATGTGAAACCAATGCGCGATAAGAGCTTTAAAACTCAGGGCGGTCTTGAACGAGGACAACATAAGGTCAGCAGAAAAAAGGATCTTATTCCTTATTATAGCAACCGCTTGGTAATGTCTAGAACTGCTATCGTACGTCTTCAACAATCTGTAAGCGACGAAAGCGGTCTGTCTCCAAAAGACATAACGTGCATGGTTTCCGTCAAACCTTGGCAGGAACTTCACTAAATCCAGGGATTTCTCATATACATTACAGACCTATAGTTGCAGATTTATATTCTTCTACAGTGAAGGGGGTTTCCAATGCATTAACTTTTCTATCAAAGATTTGACTGCGATATTTTATAGCCACTTGCACGGCGGCAGTAGCAGGTATTTTTTCGGAAACAAACATTTCGACGTCTAAAAGTAGGTGAGATTCTAGTCACACAATGCAGCCCAAACGCCAAGAGTATTCGACATGTCACAGGAGGATGTCTAGATAGATAGAAGATAGAAATCTTTATTTACTAGCTTTATATAGCTAATTACATCATCACTGTACATAGTTGAAGAACAATTATTTAATACTTTAATATGGCCAACATTTTTGTCTAGCAAACTTAATAGCTTTTTTTCTAAAACAGTAAAAATTTGATTTATTCTTAGCCTCATTATCCGTTTCGTAAAATAATTTAAATCCTTTATAAACTAGAGAGTCTTACTAGTCCTTAAGTAAGGCAATCTAAAATGATTACTATTTCTAGGGTAATATGGTTGAACATCACCTACATATTGCACATAATTTAACAAACAATAAGTCATCAAGTTATTTTTAATTTTATACACAAAAATCACAACATTCATTACTAATCTCTGTTTTACAGAGAGCCAATTCAATGCACTTAACAAACAATTTATTGACACATATGTAATGCATTTTAAAATACTTCGCATAGCCTTATTTTGTAATAATTGCAGTCTATGAATCAAACTATCATTACACAAAAACAAAATCGATGAACAATACTCAAATATTTATTGCACTTAAAGTAGATATTTCATTTCTTATTCTTTTTAGGAAACCTGTTTTTTTTGCTAATTTTTTTACAAATATAATCTACATGATTAGAGAAATTAAGCTTGTTATTAATTACAACCCCTAGGTATTTAATTTCATCAATTTGTTCAATGATCTCACCATCAATTGATATTCTTAAATTATAGTCTTGTCTATTGTTGATCACCATTTGCTTCGTTTTGGATACGTTGAGTTTCAATCTGTTTTGTTTCAGCCACATGGTTACTCGCTCCAAGTCATCCTGCAGTAATCTATGACTTTTATCTATGCTTCTTTCAGTCACATATATTACCGCATCGTCGGCAACAAGGGCTAGGTTCGCATTCAGTAAAACCGTTTGCATGTCGTTAATGAATATTATAAAGAGTAATGTACCTAACATAGTTCCTTGTGGTACACCAATGTTTACTTTAATAGAGTCCGATTCGATTTCATTTAATTTTACTATTTGGATTCCATTTGAGAGATATGAAGAGAACCACTTTAACTTTTTGTTTTTTATACCATATCGTTTAAGCTTTAACAATAAAATAATTTTGTCAATTGTTTCAAAGGCTCTTTTGAAGTCCAAAAACACAGGGCGAATTCGTAAACGCAAGACTTGCAAAGCAAAACATCTGCAAAGCAAATGCTATAAAGCAGTCGAAACGTCAAAATCATATGTTTGCATTGCAAGTGTTGAACGTTTATGAACGAACAACTTGCACATTTTTTATTTATTCCTTTTTTTTTTTTTATAATACAAAGGAAGCATGTTTGTTAAACCAATTTGCGTACTTGTTTTAAACGCCTTACTTAATGGTTGCCAATCTACCAAGTATACTAAAAAGAAGAAAAACGCCTTTTATATGCAAATATGTCGAAACAACGCTATGTCCCAAACAATTTAGGATTTTTTAAACTAATCCAAGGATTTCCGAACGATGTATTTGCAAGTCATTTCAGGATGAGTAAAAACAACGTACAGGGTAATCAAAATTAGATTTTTAAAAAAATTTCACTTTAAATTTCGCTTCATTCGCAGCAACTCCTATTAAAGTTGAACCCTTTTGGACTACAGAAAAAACCGGTAGACCTGGAATAAGTATGAACCATGCTTTACTAATAACTATTTGGAAATTAGCAAATGGATGCTGTTATCGAGACTTATCGGATAGACTTTGTGGGGGACGACGAGCTTGCCATAAAATTGTTTTGAAAACGATCAAATTAATAGGCAAACATCAAATAATGTTCATAAAGTGGCCATTAACTCATGTGGAACTTACCCGAAAAATTGAAGTGTTTCAAGCACTAAGGAGCTACCCATTTCCACATGTAATTGGGTGTGTGGACGCTACTCATGTTCGAATCCCCACGCCATCACCAAATAAAGAGAGCTGTTACAATAGACATGGTACTCATTCCATGATACTCCAAGTAAGGTTGCGAAAGACCTCATATTATCAAACCATCATTAATACATTTTTGTCTTACATTATATTCTAGGCGGTATGTGACGCCGATTGCATTTTCACCGATGCTTATTTTGGCTGGCCAGGTAGAACACACAACGCTACAGTATGGCGAAATAGGCCTTTGGGTAAGGGTCTACAAAATGGGTCTATTCGTATTCCACAAGGAACCCATCTCTTGGGGGATTCAGCATAGCCGCTGTCACAGCACATGATGGTTCCATTTCGGAACAATGGTCACCTCAATAATCAGCAAACGAAGTTTAATATGTCCTTAAGTTGTACAAGTGTCTGCATTGAACAAGCTTTTGGGATTTTTAAGCAAAGGTTCCGTATTCTTAAGTTCCTCGAAATATACATATAAGCTAAAAGACGCAAAGCATTACGTATTATCCTGTGTAGCCTTGCATAATCACATTACACAGTGCCAAGGCCTAGCTGAAGACTATGACGAAGTTCTGGAAAATGATAGCAATCGAGGAATCCAAGAAGTCCCTCAAAGAAGCGCAAGATAAAAGAAACGCAGTCATGACCCTTATTTCAGCATAAAGATTTTTTTTTATTAAAAACAAACTGTATTAAACACTAAAACAATAAATAATTTCATTCATTAAACAAAAATTAATAAAAAGAAACTGAGGAACATCGAAATCAAGTCTATTGGTTCTGGTAATACCTACATCATTATCATTTATGTAGATACGTATCTACATTTCATTACATACCTAAACACCTAACATGCCGGCCAGTAAATCCTTATTACCACTTAATATTTTGAGGCGTTCTGCTTCCACCTCCATATGCTGCGCATGCTGAATTTTTTCCTCTTCTGCATCCTTTTTCAAAAATTCCAAAAGCTCATTTCGCGATGTCTTCTTCCTCTTAGGTGATGGTTCTTCGGCTGCGTCGGGTTCCGATTCATCTGACGTCTTTTCTTCCTCGAACGTTGACATCATATTGACTAGCGGGAGCTCAATAAAATGTCTTGTTCCATAGGCTTCATGGAACAAATCATAATACACCCATCTTGTTGCACCGCGTCCAAACTTTTACTCCACTTTCTTATTAAATCTTCTTTATTAAATTCGAAGTCTGGACGCGTTGCAACAATATGGGAATATATTTTTCCCCATATTGTGGCCTTCTTTTTTTTTCTGCACGGAACTCCAACTCGTGCTCGAGGCGCAAAGTGACCAGCAGTTTGATTTCGTAGTGTGTCCAGTTCCTCAACGTTCTGAAAACAATTTTGGTTTTAATAAGTTAAGTTAATTAATTCCAACTTACTTTTCTCCACTCGCTTCCGCCATTTCATCTCTTAATTTGCGCCAAACATGAATGCAAAGTGAAGTGAGCAACATGTCTTTGACAGTTGCACAGATGCTCTTGCTTTTACGCAAAAGAATCGAGTCTACTATGTTTTAGAACCGATTGCTTTGCAGTCATTTTTCGTTGTGCGTTTGCGAATCTCCTGCTTTGCATATTTTGCGCAACATATGCGTTTACGAATTCGCCCACACAGTTCACTATCTTTTTTCTAGAAAATTCTTCTTTCCAACTCGTAACCACTAAATTAATCGCACTTTCACAGGAATGATTTTTTCTAAATCCCGATTGAATATCAGTTATTAAATTATTGTCTTCAAAATAGTTATTAAGCCGTTTAAATATTATTTCCTCGCGTTGACCGGTCTAAATTCGTCGCACAAACGTGTATTAGCTACTTTTTCAGCGTAACCACTGACTTTTTCCACGAATCAGGAAAAATGCCGGATTCAATAGAACGACTGATAATTTTTTGCAACGATAGTCCTATAATTTCGAAATTGTCTAGGTATCTTCGAGTGCACATGAAGTATAAGTCTTTTTTATTATTCATCTCTTTAAGGGTTAATCGGATTTTTTCAAGTGAAATTAACATTAGCTTCGTTAACATAATTAGTGCAAGGCACATGTTGAATAGAGTTAGTAATTTCTGTGACACTGTCAATAAAATAATAGTTAAATTTATTAGCAATTGATTTTTTATCACTGTAAGTGTGGTTGTCGAATCGAATTTCCATGATTTCACTTGATTTTTGATTTTTAAGGATATATTTTTTTTAGATTTATCCACATTGATTTTTGGTCCACCGAATTTTCGATTTTACTTTTTAAAAATTTACGTTTAGATTTCTTCAGTTCAGCTTTATATTTGTTCCTTGCATTTCTGTAGGCTGCCCAATCTCCCTCCGTGTTTGCAGCCACTGCAGTACCGTATTTTTTAATTTTTTCTTTTCTTAGTTTTATGTGAAAATTATTAAACCGCTCTTTCCGATTATCGATATCACACTTTTTCCTCAAAAATTTTGATACTGTTTCTTTGGTCCCTTCATTAAAAAGGTTTCCCATATGATTAACGTTGTTCTGAGCATTAATACACTTAATCTTACTATTTTTTAGGGTATTCAAAAATAAGTTTTTATTATAAACTATCTGATTTACCCGTTTACACGGTTTTGGTGTTTCATTCCTTTCTTTATTTTTTATAGTTACCAATAAAGATTGGTGATCACTGATCACTAATTCGCTCACCGTAGTAGCTTCGACGTATTTACTATTGGTAATAACCAAGTCAACCAAAGTTCTTGTTGTTCGCGTTATCCTTGTTGCTTATTTCATTATTTCATAATTTTATCGAGACACTTTCTATATGTATCATTAAAACGAAACCAATCAATATTAAAATCTCCCGAGACTATTAAATCATCTTTTGATCCACAGATTTCTTCCATAAATATTGTAAATTCGTCACAAAATATTGCTTCAGGTGAGCTAGGCGATCTATGGTATAAACACCCGCCACTAGACATGAGTAATTATTTACATTAACTCGATTAATTAACCACCAAAAGTTCATACCATTAGCATAAGTTTTAATATTTTTAACATTAATTTCTTGTTTTGTGTACACCGCCTGTACTGTTATACCTAGATATGTTGTAATTTACTATTTGAATTTCTTGGTCATATACATTTTCGGTAATATGTGTTTCTGTTACGATTACAATATCATAGTTCTTGTCTATCAATAATGTTTCGAGCTCATTAAAATTGTTGACTAGACCTTGAATGTTCAAGCATCTCCATTTACGCTGATAACCAAGCAGCCATTAACGCCCAGGTAACCATTAAAATACTATCGAAAATCTTCAGACTGCTGGAATGAAAATCAACGTGAACAAATCGGAAGTAATGGTCGTTTCCAAAAAACCCATTCAGTGCACTCTGCATGTTAGTGGAGTCCCACTGAAGCAGGTGGAGAAGTTTAAGTACCTCGGGGTTTCATTCACGAGTGATGGGAGGAGCAATGCCGAGTTATCCTGTAGAATTGGTCAGGCTGGATCAATTTTGAGAGAGCTTGACCAATCTGTTATAAGGAAGGCCGAACTTAGTGTTCAAGCTAAGCTATCGGTTTTAAACTCTGTGTATGTTCCAACTCTCACCTATGGTCATGAAATTTGAGTAGTGACCGAAAGAATAAGATCGCGGATACAAGCTGCCGAAATGAGGTTCCTCCGCGGTGTTGTTGGAATAACTCGTAGGGATCGAGTGCGCAACATCAGAGTACGCGAGGTGCTCAACGTTGAGCAGCTACTTCTCGGAACGGAACGATCCATGCTTCGATGGTTTGGTCACGTAGTGCGTATGCCCCCAGACCGGCTTCCAAGACGCGCCATGGTTGCCGTGCCATCAGGTAGGCGACTTCGCGGAAGGCCTAGAAATAGATGGTTGGATCAAGTCCGACATCTCTCCTGGAGCCGCTTAGGGATTCTTCCTGATGAATTGGAGTCAATGGCGGAGGATCGAGAAGGATGGAGAGTCCATCTGAGCATCCTACCCCCGAGGCCCTCATGAAGGATTAGCGGGGCATTGAAAATGAATGAATGAATGAAAATCTTCAGGCTCTGTCATTCAGAACTTCAGGCTCGATGCAGGCAGAAAAATTTCCACATTATTTGGACACCCAATACAATTAGCGGATCAGACTCAGTGTACTTCCGACCGATCTTGTTAAAATACATAGTGATCCGGAAGTCGCAATAACAAATCGAAAAGAAAAAGTGGATTAGGGAATCTAATACCTAAGGTGAGTTAAGGGAGTGAAAACAAATTACGAATACTATACTTATGTGGAGCTCTGTCGATATTCGTGGACTAGTGGTTCCAAGTTTCAGTGCAGACTTACTCCTTGGGTAATGTCCGAACTAGTCTAAGACAATTTACTGCTTTCGATTTTGATTTCTAGTATTTGTTTCGAGTAGGTGTTGGCTGGTGTGCGATGCAGATTCATTAAATTTCATTACTGAAACATTACGTGGAATATATACTGCACATGTTATTAATCCTCTATCTCTATCTGCAAGTCTATATCTATCTTCTTCTTCCTATCCCGGCGAGGTTATGACCCGAAAACAAGTGATCATAACTCTCCCATTTCAGCAAAACAACTTGCTTTCGGAGTTTTAAGCTGGATTTAGAACGGAATACTCAACTGTGGGCAACATATTCTCATTAACAAGTGTCGTAAAATCATATCTGTCTAGGTGACAGAAGTTAAATGCATTCTTCGCGGCTTTCGACTCTATCGATAGGAATGCCCTCTTCTACAAGCTGAGCAACCTGGGAATGTCAACAAAGATGCTCAAAGTAATCCAAAGCCTTTATGATGAAAACAAGACCTCAGTCTGGGATGGAAATGAAGGATCGGCGTGGTTTCAGACGAAAATGGCAGTAAAGCAAGGCTGCCTACTAATTCCTCTACTTTTCTTGCTCTTTTTAGATGACCTTACAATATACTTACCAGGTGGGACGATCAGAACTCGGTCGACTTCATCGCCGCTGCCATTAGCAGCATAGGTGAAATCTGGCCAGGAGCCAAGCTCAAGGCGGTGGAACGGAGCCAAATTCCCCACAGGCCGAAAGCGAGGATCTGGGTTCCACTCGAACCGCCCGAGCCAGCAAAAGTTCTTAGCCTGATTGCCTACCAAAATCCGGACCTACCAGTCAAAGACTGGAAGGCATTTGAGGAGCCACCGAGCTCTAAAAAAACGGATAACGACGCCAAGAGATCTGGCCGCTCGCTAGTCATCTCTCTAACTGCCGAATCAATACCCCTACTCCGCGCGAAGGAGTTTAAGATCCGTTGTGGTCTGAAGGTAATTGATGTAAGGCTTTTCACGGCGGACCGTAATAGCATCGCAGGTCCCTCTTACTCGGCGACTCCCGCCCTCCCCCGCGTTGTAATCCATGATGATGAACCATCATCCCCCGATGACCTAAACGCTACCGTCGTGGAGAGGTCCGTATCAGCTCATAATGATGCTAAAACTGATACAGATTAATCTCCACCATTCTTCCTTAGCATCCGCTAACCTGTTACTTCGCCTCAGTGAACGAGGCTTTGACATCGCCCTGATCCAAGAACCTTGGATAAGAGATGACACCGTCATAGGATTAAGGGCCCCAGGATATACGCTATACCACGCGAAGAATGTAGGTAGAACCCGAGCTTGCATTCTTGCTAAAACCTCCTTAAACCTAACTTTTCTTCCCCACCATAGCACAAGAGACCTAGCAGTAACGCTGCTTAAATCAAAAAACACCACCATCTGGCTGGCGTCAGGATACCTACCCTATGAAGACCCCGAGTCTGCTCCATCCAAGGAAGTGGAAGAAGTGGTAAATGAAGCAAGGAGGAGAAGAGAAGCCATCTTATTGGGGTGCGACACCAACGCGCACCATGATCTATGGGGAAGTACCGACACTTACCCTCGAGGTAGGTCTATTTTCGAGTATTTAGTAGGCACCGACCTAGTAGTTTGTAACAGAGGAAATAGTCCTACTTTTATTACCAAGACCCGGCAAGAGGTGCTTGACGTCACCTTTGCTTCCCAAAATATCTATCCTGCAATTTCCAACTGGACTGTATCTGACAGTCATTCGTTTTCCGATCACCGCTATCTGGAGTACAAACTGGAAATCTGTCACAGTACCGCACCCTTGGTCTTCCGCAATCGACGGAAAACCGACTGGTGCTTACACAATAAATCCCTCTCTGCTAAACTATCCAATCAAGTGTACACTACACCAACTACACCAACTACACAACTGGAATTAGACAAGCTAAACACCGTTCTAACTTCTGCACTTAATACAGCTTTCATCGAATCCTGTCCGACCACAAGAAGAAAGGTGGGCAATCGTCCCCCATGGTGGAATTCAGAACTCAACAGCCTTCGCTGCACAAGCAGGAAGCAATTCAATAAAGCCAAACGAACAAGGCTACCACTGGACTGGGAGATCTACAAAGAAAGTCTGAAGAACTTCAAAATAGAGGTTCGGAAAGCTAGACGCAGATCCTGGCGCGGTTTTTGTCAGAGTATTGACAACACGTCTCAATCCTCTAGACTGCGAAAAGTCCTCTCCAAAACACCAACTATACCTAGTGTCCTCATGAATCCCAATGGATCCTGGGCTGAATCGGACGAAGCATCGCTCAACCTGCTCATGGACACTCACTTCCCCGGCTGCACGCCTACCCCCAACGATGCACGCCCACAGGCACCTCCTCATCTTATCAGCGAAGATAAGCTGAAATGGGCAGTAAACAGTTTCGAACCATTCAAATCCCCGGGACCGGATGGTGTTTTTCCGGCCCAGATTCAGACGGCTTTCAATATAGTATGGCAGTATCTTTCCTGCATTCTGAAGGCTTGTCTTGAGCTCGGAACAACACCAACTGCCTGGACCGAGGTAAGAGTGGTCTTTATACCCAAAGCAGGCAAGACATCGCACACCCTCCCAAAGGACCTAAGACCTATTAGTCTAACGTCCTTCCTTCTCAAGATTCTGGAAAGAATCCTGGACCTACACATCAAGGCCATTATTGATAGCACCCTACTATCCATGTCACAGCACGCCTACCAAAAAGGTAAGTCTGTGGAAACGGCTTTGCACTCCATCATCCACCCTATCGAAAAATCACTCTCAACCAAAGAGTTCACCCTAGTGTCATTTCTAGACATAGAGGGAGCCTTCAACAACGTTGAAACAAATTCGATTACCAGTGCCTTACGTAGGCTCAACATCTGCGAACCCATCTGTTGTTTCGTAGAACACATTCTAAAGAACAGGGTGATAACAACATCCTTCGGAAGTAGTACTGTCAAGCGACATGTACATCGAGGCACCCCTCAAGGGGGTGTACTGTCTCCACTATTGTGGAATTTGGTGCTCAACGAGGCCCTTCTAAAGATCGAAAAAACTGGATGCAATGTTATTGCCTATGCAGATGATGTCGCCATTCTAACAACAGGCAAATACCCGCAGACGCTGGCCGATGTCATGCAGTCTGATCTCAATGAACTGCTCAGATGGACCGATAAATTCGGCCTCTCCGTTAACTCGACGAAGACCGAGCTAGTTCTATTCACAAGAAAACACAGGCTACCTGACTTCACTCCGCCCAAGATAAGGGGATCCACCCTCAAGCTTTCAAATAGTGCTAGCTATTTAGGCCTAAAGCTTGACCGCAAGCTAATTTGGAAGGAGAATGTCGTCGAACGGGCCAGGAAATCGCTGGCCGCTCTATACATCTGCAAGAAAGCAGTAGGCTCCACCTGGGGCCTTAAACCAACCATCATGCACTGGCTATACACGTCGGTCATTAAACCGATTCTCATGTATGGAGTATTGGTATGGTGGCCCGCCTTGGAGAAGAAATCCAACCTATCCATAATGGAAAAAACTCAGCGAGTTGCATGTCTCAGTATTACCGGTGCACTGAGAACTTCTCCCACAGCGGCGCTCCAAACCATGCTCCATCTGCTTCCGATTGACATCGTCAGTAAACAATTGGGTGTCAGCTCGGCAATAAGACTGAGAGGCTCCAGGCAGTGGAAGGAGCAACACACGGGACATGCTAATATACTTTCGATGCACCGTCATCTTCCCAATTCCACTGACCATCTGCCCAGTGAATACGATTTTGACAAGGGCTACACGCACTCGATACCGGACAGAAGTGAGTGGACGCATCGCAATGTCCTTTACAACGAATCGCTGTCAATCTTCACGGACGGGTCCAAAACCAAGGACGGAGTCGGTGCCGGAATTTTCTCCGAAGATCTGGACATACACCTCTCCTTTAACCTTCCAGACTACTGCAGCGTTTTTCAAGCCGAAATCACCACAGTTCGCAAAGCCGCTGACTGGCTGGCGGCTAGCACACTATCACCACCTGATATTGTTATTTATGTCGACAGTCAGGCAGCCATCAAATCCCTCGCATCCAGCACTACGAGATCTAAGGCAGTGAAAGACTGTCGCATATCTCTTAACGAGATAGCTGGTCAGTACAACCTCACCGGGTACCAGGTCACTGTGACATACCGGGGAATTGTGCAGCCGACGAACTAGCACGACAAGGCTCCTCTGGTACAGATAGCATAAGCATCACCGACATCGAAGCGCCAGCGTCTTATGTTAAGTACCTTATTCAAATTGATGCCGAGAAAGTAGCCAATCATCGATGGCAACATCTAGACCAATGTCATACCGCCAGACAGCTCTGGCCGATACTCAATAAATCCAGGTCCATCGGACTCTTGAAGCACAAGAGAGGAACCCTCTCAAAAATAACAAATGTCCTCACCGGACACTGCGTCATAGGAAGACATGCCCAGAGATTAGGTATCCCTCACAACGACTTCTGCAGAAGCTGCAGAGATGAAGAGGAAGAAGAGACCATCAGTCATCTCCTGTGCGCCTGTCCTGCGGTCGCCAACATCAGGAAGGCCACTCTGGGTGAATACTTCTACAATGATCTTAATGATCTCGGCAACGCCTGCACGGCTAAAATTCTCGACTTCATTCAACGAAGCAAATGGTTCCAAGAGTAAGAGGGTGATCCACCCGCCTTACACATCGGCAGTACAATGGACCTACTTCTTGGTCTAAGTACATCCTCATCGAGGGCCGATCCTAACCTAACCTAACCTACCAGGTGGGATCATGTTCGTCGGGCTGATCATCAAAATGCTCCTGTATGCGAATGATATCGTTATACTGGCGGAGACCCCGCACATATTTCGAATGATGATAAACAGTTTGCAGCGGTATTGCTGTTTGTGGAATCTTAAAGTAAATACGAGCAAATCCAAAATAATAGTTTTTCGAAACGGGAAAGGGAGGTATGCAAGAGAGGAAAAGTGGACCTGAGAAAGCGAGGAACTGGAGATAGCAAAGGAATATAGGTACCTTGGAGTCATCATCACGCCAAAGCTATCGTTCCGAAAACATCTTCCAGAGAAACTGAAGGAAGCCAAAACGGCCATCAACTGCAATTGGAGAGGAACCTTGGGGAAGAAGTAGCACATAGTGCAAAATATAAACTTTTTGATATCTGTAAAGAAAAGAAGGAGAAACATTTTGAAGAAGAAGCCTCGAGGATGGCAGCCTGTAGAAACTCAACCCAATTTTGGAAGCTAGCGAAAAAGTTCAATGGAACGGTGACGGTCATCAACAGGAATCTTAGCCCGGAAATTCTTCGCAGATATTTTGATGGCTTGCTCAACCCCATTAAATCAATCGTATCCTTCCAGTACGCAACACCGGGTGTGCCAAATGATACGCTTGACGCTGTTATTACGCAGAAGGAAATAACGGAGGTTCCTAATGAGCTTAAAGACGGAAAAGCGCCAGGATCCGACTCTATAGCTACAGAGTTCTACAAGTACGGAACTAATGTATTGGTGGATAAGCTCAATTTTTCAACGGAATTTTAGAATCCGGGATCATACCGCAGAGCTTTAAAGAAGCCTTAATTTTCCCGATCCACAAAAAAGGAAGCTTAGCCAACTCGGAAAATTATTGAGGCATCTCTTTTTTGAACGCTTCCTAGAAAATTTTTACGACAGTGCTTAAGAAACGATTAACGGTGTGGATAAATCAAGAGAATCGCCTCAAGGAATACTAGGCTGGCTTTAGGCCAGAATACTCAACCGTGGATCAAGTGTTTGTACTTAAAAGCATTGCAGAGTCATTTCAGACGCGAAATAAAATCTTTACACATTTTTGTAGATCTTAGGGCAGCATTTGATTCAATAGACCGAGATTCATTGTTTTACAAACTTTACGAAAAGGGAATGTCGCTAAAGTTCGGAAGAGTTTTCCAAAACTTGTTTATAGATACTCGAGCAGCAGTGTGGAATGGAGAAGAATTATCGGAGTGGTTCGCGACTAAGTCAGGAGTAAAACAGGGATGCGTCTTTAGCCCAGATCTTTTTGCCCTATTCCTAGATGATTTGCTGGACGGGTTACCTGGAGGTGTGGAGTACGGGAGCACTAGTATTAAAGGTCTTCTGTTTGTGGACGATGTTGTTTTGCTATCCAATTCTCCGGAATCCTTACAATTAATGATAAATCGCCTGCATGATTACTGTAAGCTCTGGAATCTTGTCGTGAATTTAGAGAAATCCAAAGTAATGGTTTTTAAGAAATGTGGCGGGAGGCGTAGCAAAAAGGAAAAGTGGCATTACAATGGTGCAGAATTGGAAGTGGTGAGTGAATTTAAGTACTTTGGTGTGCTCTTAACAAAAAACCTTAGTATAAATAAACACCTACAGGAGAAATTATCAAAGGCAAAGACGTCAATCAACACAACTTGGAAGGTATGCCTTGCCAATCGGGATATGGGGATATAAACAGTATGAAATGGTTGAAAAACTTCTGAGATTTTATATCAAGCTTATTTTTCATCTCCCTTCTAATGCGCCAAACTACCTGCTATTGGTTGAAACTGGTCTTTCTCCCTTGTTCATCAAAACCTTAAGACTCCAGGTCGACTATATTCTTAAAGTGAAGAATATGCCAGACGCATGACTTCCAAAGAAAGCAGCTCTAAAGACGGTTGCCAGTAAAACAAGCTGGTAATCGGAATGGCTGGATCTTGCGAGCCAATGAAAGATAGTTGGAATTGAGTATTGATAACGTGGCAAACTGGAAGCCAGTCTTATATAGATTAATCGAAAGCATGGATGATCTTAACGCAGCGAAATACAGAGAGGAAGCCGAGTCGTCAATGCATAGAGCCATTTACAGCCGCTTGAACCACAACTTACCAGAGAATAATTATTTCCATGATACAAATAGTGCACAGGAAATATCAATGATGATGAAGTTGCGAGGAGAACTTTTGAGGCTGAACTACATATCACATAGGGAGGACCTGTCGTGCTTGTGTGAATTATGCAACCTAGGTGAACGAGAAGACGTCTTACACTTCATTGGAAAATGCCCGGTACTTCGTGAAACGAGACAGCATGTGTTTGGCAAAAACTATCTTTCGGATGAAGAAAGTATAAGTGCATTAAATGAACTAGATATTTGCAAACTGTACAGTTTTTCTAAAACTGCTCTAGCGAATAGGGAAAGAATTATGAGCGGAAGCTTTTAGAATATTATTCAGTTCATATATGTATGTTTTTCTTTCTTTTCTTTCTCACATGTAAATTTAAATTTGTTTCAATTATAAAAAAATCACAGAAATAATATTTATTGAATTATAATTTTCAATCTGGCAGACGGCAAAAAGCCAAACTAATTTGTTTTGTAAAATTTATATGAAAATATTACCGAACAAATAAAACTAAACTAACTATAAACTTTTTGAGGCGATAATGAGGCCAATAATGTGTTATGCGGCTCAGATATGGGGATTTCTTCAATATGAAGAGGTTGAGAAGTTGCCGAAGTACTTCGTCAAAAAAATATTCAGATTACCAGAAAACACCCCTACCTATATGTTACACCTACAGCTACATGGAAAAAATAATGTCACTCCCAAGTCACCGACTTCCGCATATGATTACAAAGTACCTTCTTCAGCGAAACAACACAATGTACTATTCAGGCTCGAGGAAGGAGGCGTATAGTCTTGGAAAAATTATTTTCAAACTCTTCTGGGCGAAATCGAAAAGACTAGCTTCCAAAAGTTTACAGACAGAGCGCAGCAAAGTGAGTCTAGAAACATGTATCGTATACTCCAACATGACCTCGGAGTAAAAAACTACTTCAGTGACCGTTACACTTTAGATATTATCTCTTGGATTTTGAAAGCCAGGGGAGAGCTTTTGCATCTTAACTATGTCCTACATGGCCCCGAGCGAAACACAGAGTGTAGTTTATGCAATCTCAGGGAGATAGAAAATATGCAGCATTTTGTTGGGATCTGTCCCATTTTGGATGAGACAAGGAGAGTTCATTGGGGTAAATTCACTCTATCTACAAGCGAAACCATAGACGCACTAAATGGCCAGGACTGGGCGGTTCTGTATAGCTATGTAAAGTCCGCTCTGCGATATCGTCAAGAAATTATTAATGAAGCATTTTAGATTCGATTGAAATTAAATAACTACTAGTTGGTCAACTCATAGAGTAGATACACTATAAAGATCTAAAACATTTTAAGCTATATGTATATAGATATATACTTTCTTTTTTTTTAATTTTTTATTTTATTACTACGAGTACTTATGTATTTAACTGGTAGTAAACTCTTTCTTTCTATGGCTGACGGCAAAAGCCAATGCTATAATTTGTGAAATTGTAAATCTAGTAAAATGATGTATTAATAAAATCACATTAGTCATGAAAAATCTACTACATGAAGTTGAACGGGTTTTGGCAGTGGTATTTCTTGGAGTCTACCTTTTAGGTTGGGTCAGGGTAGGAAGATTGGTGCCTTGTGACAAAAAAAGTCACTGCTCACTTACACCAACAGTTCGGGTCCATTGTGCTCAAATTATTTAATCATGGAAACGCAGTAAAGATAGTCCGCTCTTAGAACCACCCAGATAGTGATATGAATGTCAGGAGGTCTGTTAGATATACATTACCTAAGTCCTCCAGCTCCGAGAAGAAGTAACTACCAAGAGTCCTCATTCTGCTAACGAGATTCGATTTCTTCTTCGTCCCTGCAACTTCTACAATAGTCGTTATGCAGCACACCGAGTCGCTCCGTGTGGACGCCAATGGAACGATGACCAGTAATTGTGCCAGAAACGAATCATGCGTTATAACGACTAAGTTTCATCTGAGAAGTTGATCTCTTCTCGCTGATGATCGGCCATAACACCCTGGCCGTTGCACATGTTTCCAGATGAACCCAGCGTCTGTTTGTTCGACCGGTGGCTTCATCTTCTATTTTGTTCCGTAAGAAACTGATTGGAATTACTACAAAAGGAAGGGCGCACGATAAGTGCAGCGCCGGTCCTCTCCTAGCAAGCTAGTCAGCCTTTTCATTTCCTTCGATATCCATATGCCCTGGTACCGAGCAGAGGGTCACTTCTAGATATCTCGTTTAAAAGTGATTTGCAGGCCCTCACAAGCCTCAACCTAATTACAGCAGAGTCCAGACCCTTAACGGCTGCCTGGCTGTCTATATAGACATTGATCGTTTTACCAACGATATTACTCTCGCGTATAATTTCAGGAGTCTAGTTTTGAAATGGTATTTGTTCTATCGTGCTCCGCCATCCAAAACTTGATATCTAAGCAAAAATATCTTTTGCAAAATTTAGAATTTAATTAATTCTTTTCTGATCATTATCTCGAATCTACACTCGGTGGATGTAACCATTTTTTTCTTCTTTTGCTGTCTCTTCACAGTCTTTAAGAGCAGAGCCGACTGGCTGATGGAAGGGGGATGGTATTCGTCGTTCTATCTTATTCTTCAGTATCCTTTTCTATTATACCTGCTTAACGGGTTGTGTGTGGGGATGCCCACTGGGGAAATTATAATTGAGTTTCAATATTGCATTCAGTTCATAATTCAACAAGTAAATGGGCGTCAACTAAAATGCGAGCGCGGTTCAGTTATGGAATATCTGTTTATTCAAAACTAAATTCTTAAAAAAAAAAAAAAAAATACTAATCCAACAGGTATTACCAACTTTGTGCGGTAAACACAAAATGTTGTTATTCATACGTTGTCGCACCGTATTGTACGAATAATAATTTATTTGTTTTCAACTAAATAATTCGCTGCACACCCCAGGTCAGTTCATTTGTATAAATCTAACTTGAACAAGTTATCGAAATTGAAATCCCCGCTGATAAAATTAGCAATCGGTCAACTCATCTTAATGACGTAATCATAAAAATCAAGTTTATTGTTTAACTACCTGTGCTGTTGCATAACAGATGAACCCATCAATTAGAATATTTAGGTATTTCCGTCGTAAAATATTCAAATATGCGCTTTAATCGTATTGCCATTTCCATATTGGAAAACATACGGATATAAGGGAAACAAAAAAAAAAGTACAGGTATTGTACATTTCCTTGCATATACGTATAGTATGTAGAACGCAGCATTGTTTGCTGTTAATTAAACGAAAGATGTTTGACCCATTACATAAATAAATAATTATTATTTAATTGCATTTGGAATTTTATTTAATCCTCAAACAAAAGATGTGATAATACCCCGTCGTTCATGTCGTCCAGTTTTCAATTAAATCTTATATAAGAACCAGTCTTCGAAGATTTTAAGCAGTTGGACCAGGAAGTGTGGTACGGTGGCTAAACCTCAGAAAACTGTGCTGATATCCGAGACTTGTGCTTGAAAAAATAAACCTGAATTGACGACTGGAGGACACGACATGGTTTTTATGTGTCAACCTACGCTAATGATGCTGCCATCCTTGTATCAGGGAAATTCAATCCGATCCTTAGCGATAGACTAAGGTTTCGATTGAACCACTTCCCCTAACACCTCGCAATGGAGATTCCTCAATCACTTTCGAGATGGTTTATGCAGAGATTATCTCAATAAAAAAAGTTCAAAAGACACAAATTGATGCGCTTCTTACAAAAAACAAAGAGTGTGAACAAAAAATCAATACACTTGAGGAGAAGGTCAACAACCTGGAATAACAATTACTTGGTAACACCATTGACATCCTTAACATCCCAAACAACACTTCTATGTCAAACACCGACCTTGCACGCAAAGTATTTCGCTATGGTCTAAAAATAAACGTCAGCGAAGGGGACATTGACCATTGCTACATAAAAAGAATTAAATTGTCTAGACTTCCAGCTGTCGATAATTCAGCACAACCTTTAGCGGCTAAAGAGACTAGAGATGTTTTGCATGTAAAGTTCACTTCGCGTAACCTAAAAGGGAAGATCATGAGAGCGAGCTATCAGACTAAAGGCAAATTAAAAACAATCAACACTGAAGCAGCAGCAGAGAACATGTACATCAATGAGAGCTTAACATACAAATCTCGACAATTACTTAAGGCGGCAACGATAGTAAGAGATTCAAGAAAATACAAATTTCAATGGGTAAGGGACGGGCTTGTTTACATCCGGAAGAAAGAGGGTGATTATTTCATTAAAATAACTTGTATTGCAGATCTAAATAAATTATGAGTACATTTAATAATATAAACAATCCTTCCTCCCATAATAATTTTACTCTATGTGATAATGTAATTAATGTTCCTATTGTAGAAGAATCTTTTTGTATTCATCAAAACATCCGCAGCTTAAGAAAAAATTTTGATAATTTGTTGATACATTAATGGTTATTCCTTGTATGGAAATTGTAATGAAACATATTCTGCCGCTGGAGTAGCAGTGTATGTCAGGAGTGATCTTGTGTGTGATTGTTCCATTATTGATTCAACCAGTGCTGATATTCTGCGCTTAAACATTTTATTTAAAAATTATTGGCACACTTTTTTATGTATTTATCGTTTGCAGTATGTAAGCACAAATGTCTTCATCGATGAGTTGCAGAATTTATTACATTTCGCTTCGCGAAAAATTAAGCTATGAGTTTTGGGAAGAAGTCTATTTTGAAAGCGATCATTCTGAGGCATATAAACTATTTATTTTAATTTTCAATAACTACATCAAAAACTCTTGCAATGTATTGTCAAATGATAGGTAGAGAAAGCAGTTTTTGAAACCTTGGATGACACCTTGTTTATTAAGACAATTAAATCGGAAGAAAATCGTTGCAAAAAAATGTAAAAAATTTCCAGAAAATAGGGCTTTACAAAAAATTTAAATAAAATTATTCAAAAGATAAAAAAAAATGGTAAGTGATGCGCGCAACACTTACTATACCAACCGTTTGGATCGATTCAGGGGAAATATAAAGAAGGAATGGGAAGTGGTAAATGACATACTAGGAAAGCATATAAGCAGGCAAATTCAAAATATACTTATAAACAATTCTATTACATCTGATCCCTATACCATATGGAATAATTTCAATGATTTTTTTGTGAACATTTCGGATACCTTAAAACCTTCAGATCCAACTCACGGTTGTTGCAACTGCAACCTATCTTTAAGTTTAAAAGAAGAAACAATGCTAGTAGATAGTTTTTGCTTTGAACCTCCCTAAAGTGTGCTCAAATGCAAGCGTTTATTTTTATGCAGATGATGCACAAATATACCTGTCCAGACCAATAGGCCTAATTGAGGATCTAGTATGCAGGATGAACGAAGATCTATGTGCTATCTATCAATGGTCGTTGAGTAACGGGCTCTCTCTCAACCCAACAAAATGTCAACTCATTTTAATCTCTAAAAGTCCCCACAGTACAGAAGTTATACCTCCAATTCGCTTAAACGACATGCAACTGCGATTTGTAGAGACTGTAACTAACTTGGGTTTTAGGATTGATCGCTCACTTTCTCCTTCAGTTCACATTAACTTTACTATTCAGCGAATTTACGGTGGGCTTCGTAAACTCTGGTTATTTGCTAGCTTCACCCCAGTAAATACACGACTGAGGCTTATTAAAACATTACTCGTTCCGTGTATCGACTATGCTTCAGCTGTGTACTGTAAATTGGATTCTCTATCTCAGCACAAATTGACAGTAGCATTTAATGATATGGTTAGGTATGTATACGGCCTCCGCAGATACGATCATATATCTAACTACCATAAAAATATCCTTGGTTGCACTCTTCAACAGTTCATGAATGTTAGATGTTGTCTTTTTATGCACAAAATAATAAACAACAGATCGCCACCTTACCTGCGTGAAAAGATACAATTTGTACGCTCCGCTAGAACCCTCAATCTAATAACTCCCACTTCGAAATATTTAAACACTTCGCGCCATTTCTTTGTTTATGCCACCAAACTTTGGAACTCGCTGCCTATAGCAGCAAAACACATAATTGGAGCTTCTAAATTCAAAAAAGGCGTTTTCGAATATTTTTCTTAAAATCGCAACAACTTCTCTATTTTACTTCTTTTACTATAGTATTCCTTTTCTTCACACTTTTTTCCCCTTCCTTTCTCCATCCCTAATGTTTTTATTATTTTATATTTTAAATTATAAATTACTGTAGCAAAAATCGCCGATTATGCCGAGAACCTCCAATGTGTGGGCGAAAGCAGGAGGAAAAAAAAAACGCAATTACTCTAGTTCTCGAGAGGGTGAACTTTTTCTTTATTTGAAAGTTATTGTACAAGAGAAAAAAATCTAGTACAATTATTTAATTTTATTTAATAACTGCGCGTCTCTGGTGCCAACAAAGAACTCAAACCTTGGTTTCTGCCTACCTCCTTTTATATTTGGCTCCGGCTATCCAGGCGAATTTCCAGATTTCCACTTCGCCGCTGGAACTTTGTTGTCAAAAGTCTGGCAATTTTTAGTGTCGTTGCGTTAAATGATTCTGGATTGTTCGCGATGTTTCTCTTCGCTAATGTGTTTCTGTCGTTAGTTTCTTTAATCGGTAGTTGATTCCACCTGCGCAACATTGCCCCCACCTTAAGACTCAAAGCTCCTGCTGAGTCCCAGTATGCCTTATGAAAGGGGCTAGACGGTCGACATGCACCACCTTCAACTTTCTACTGCCAGTGACTTGGATGCGGTAAACCGAATCCGATAGGCGCGCACTTATCTGAACCGGGCCTTCCCAATCGCTTTGTAGTTTCGGGGAGAAACCTTTCCGACGCTTGGGGTTATAAAACCATGCCGCGTCACCTGGGTTGAACGTCACGGAGTGTTTCTTGAGGTCATATCGGCTTTTCATGGCATCCGCTGTTAGGTGCAGGTTCATCCGGGCGAGTTGGTGTATCTGCTGTAGGCTTTGCTTAAGCTTCAAAGCATATTGGGGGGTTGAAAGTTCTCCGGGTGACGGCGCTCCGAAAGCCAAGTCCGAGGGTAGCTTCACTTCCCAGCCTAGGTTTAAAAGCGAGGGGGAAAAACCAGTAGCTTCATGTTCGGCTGAGCGGTAAGCCAACAGGGCTGGCTGGAGGTGGCGGTCCCAGTCTGTTTGATGACGATCGATATATTTCGCTAGGTAGTCCAGCAGTGTCCGATTAAATCGTTCCACCATGCCGTCAGACTGCGGGTGTAAGGGTGTGGTTCTTGTCTTCTCGATTCCTAAAACTTTCATGGCTGCCTGAAAGACTTCGGATTCAAAGTTGCGACCTTGATCTGAGTGAATGATCTGGGGGACCCCAAACCGGCAAAATACTTGGTCCACCAGGGGTTGTAACACGACTTCGGCTGTCTGGTTGGGGATGGCAAAGCACTCGGGTCACTTTGTGAAGTAGTCCATAACCACTGCTATGTACCGATTTCCGTCCCATGTGCGTGGCAAAGGTCCAAGGATGTCGATAGCTATTCTCTCGAACGGACATCCGGGACGACTTGGCTGCAACCCACCTCGAGTTCGCTGGCTGGGACCTCGCCGGGCGGCGCATGTTTGACAAGCAAGACACCACATCTTTACGTCCGCGGTGCGTCCGATCCAGAAGTAGCGAGTTTTGATTTTTGACAGCGTTTTCTTTTGGCCCAAATGGCCACCACTAGGACTGTCGTGTAGGGAGGTCAGTATCTCTGGTACGCATGCTCTCGGAACTACGGGTAGGAGTTTAATTAGATCTGGTTTCTCTTCCCACATCCGTACCAAAATTCCATTCTCCACCCTAAGTTGGTCGTATAGGGCCCAATACGCTTTTAGCTCTTCGCATTCACTTGTAATCTCTGCCTTTCTAGGACGCCCGTCCGTTTTTTTCCATTGGATAATCCTAGCGAGCACTGGGTCCTTTTTCTGCTCCTCTTCTAGGGTACCAGCTACTGACGTCACGTGGGCGTGCTTCAAGGCCTCCGCCTCGAGTTGTTCGGCTCTGGTGCAATGCTTACAATCGTCGCAAGGCGGCCTGGAGAGTGCATCCGCATTGCCATGCCGAGGGCCCGGACGATGTTGGATGTCGAAGCTGTACTGCTGAAGGCGTTCCAACCATCTCGCCATTTGTCCCTTAGGATGTTTGAAATTGCACAACCACCGCAACGATGCATGATCTGTCCGCAGTTTAAATCGGCGACCGAACAGATAGTGGTGGAAGTGGTGCGTAGCGAGTACGGCGGCTAGAAGTTCTCTCCTCGTGACGCAGTAGTTTCTCTCTGCGTTGTTTAGAGTCTTGCTGAAGTATTCAATAACAACTTCTGCGTCACCTTGGCGTTGACTCAATACAGCTCCAATACCAACATTGGATGCGTCGGTGTCCAGGATGAATTCGTCGGTGGGCGTAGGAAAAGCGAGTATGGGGGCGGTGGTCAACTTTCTTTTGAGCTCTTTAAACGCAGCTTCGCAGGAGTCACTCCAAGTAAAGCGCCGACGCTCTTCCGTCAACTCGGACAGGGGCTTGGCCATAGTAGAAAATCCTTCTATGAATCGGCGGTAATACGAGCAAAAACCCAAGAAGCTTCGGACTTGCTTCTTATTCTCTTGTATCGGCCATTGCTGGACAGCTTGCACCTTCTCAGGATCAATAACCAGGCCATCTTCAGAGACGATGTGGCCTAAATAGCGGACGCTCCGTCGAAGAAAATGGCACTTACCGGGGCTCAGCTTAAGATTGGCTGCTCGTAGTCGCTGAAAGACCGCTTCTAGATTTAGCAGATGGTCGTCGAAGATGCCGGCGTATACGATGATGTCGTCTAAGTAAATCAAGGCCGTTTGCCAAGACATCCCTTGGAATACTTCATCCATCAGGCGTTCAAAAGTCGCAGGGGCATTGCAGAGTCCAAACGGCATCACGTTGAACTGCCATAAGCCTGTACCGGTTGAAAAGGCCGTTTTCTCCTTATCCTTTGGGTCCATTTTCACCTGCCAGTATCCGCTTTGAAGGTCCAGCGTAGAAAACCATTTTGCAGCTGCTAAATTTGAGAAGATGTCGTCGATTCTTGGGAGGGGATACGAATCCTTTTTTGTGACCTCATTAAGCCGCCTGTAGTCGACGCAAAATCGGGCAGAACCATCCTTTTTCCGTACTAGACAATCGGAGCAGCCCAAGGACTGTTGGAAGGCTCTATGACGTCTCTGTTTCTCATATCCTGAGTATGAGTTCGGCTACTTCTTCCCGTTTCGCCAGAGGAACTCTTCGGGCTTGGAGCTTAACGGGCTTTGACGTTCCCGTCTCAATGGTGTATTTAGCCAAACTGGTCCGCCCGTAATCTGTGGGTCGCTTCGAAAACACGTCCTGGTAACGAGCAAGGAGGTCCTTAAACCGGGATGCCTCCTCTTCAACCAGGTCTTCGGGAATTTCCTTCAATAGTTCCTGAAGGTGATTAGCGGCAGGTTCCGTCATCGGCTTGGACTCGCATATCGTGGCCGTGCACACTCGTCCAACCACTAAATCCTTCGGCAAAGTTACGGCCTTTGTAGACACATTTGCCATTCTTACCATCAGATGACTTTGGGTTGAACTTACAAAGCTTCGGGCTAAAAGCACTCCCTCTGGAAGCTCGCTCTTCTCACAGGGCTCGACGAGGGCAGTGACTCCGTCCAATTCGGTGACCATCGCCATCGGCAAAACTACCTCAGAATGGGCTGGTAAGGTTTGAGAGGCAGTCGTTCGCAGTAGGCTTGTGTCGGTTTTGGTCGGCAGTTGAAGAGGATGCCTCTTACCTCGAATCTCTAGACTCAACTCCACAAAATCAAGGCTGCACATATTCTCCATTAGGAAGTCCATACCCAGGATGGCTGGTACACTTTGGCTGGTGACGGCGAAAAATTGGCAGTACTGGTGGCGATTTAGCACCAGTTGCACTTGAGCGGTCCCTCTAGTCCAGATTGTTCCTCCAGAGATACCCTCTATGCGAATCGGGGGTCCTGTGATAGGCGTGTTCGGGGGGAGATGTTGCTTGCTGATGATGGATATGTCGGCTCCAGAGTCGATAAGGAAGTTGTGCTTTCTACCTCCGATATAGCTGCCCAGTGAAAGCCCAACGCCGGCTGTTGCTCCTACAAAGCTTCGTCTGGTTTCTGTTGTGGTGTGTGGTTTGGTTGAAGCAATTTTCTTAGTTGCTGCAGATGGTTGCTTCGGTACATCGGCAGCATCTAGTTTTCCGCCTGATTTGACGGGGTTGGATTGAAGCACGTCGGCATCTGGCTCGGTCTGTTTCCGCTTCGCTGTCTGCTAGACGTAGCTGAGGCCGAAAACACATTGCGATGGCCTCTGCGCTCCAATCTGGATGTCATATCTTGAGCAATGCGCAGCGCTTCTTGGAGGTCGCGCGGACGTCCGACAGCGACCAGATTCTGAATTTGCTCATCCTTGATTCCGTCAATGAATTGGCTAAGCACGATCTCTTCCACTACTTTCTCCGCGCCTTCTGGAAACGCCGCCATCGCTAATCGTTGTAACTGAATTGCAAACTCTGCCAAAGATTCCTTAGGGCGCTGAAAATGGCTACGGAGTAGGGTGTAACTGGCGTGGTCGTCTAAGCTATACCTTTGTCGAAGTAACCCTCGCAGCACTTCATAGGCAAGGGGCTTTCCTCGAGGCATGGCGCTCAGTACCGATAATGCCCCTCCTCGTAGCTGCATGGCTAGTCCGTGTGCCTTTTCTGTCTCGGTCCATCCGTGAAAATTGGCTATTAGCTCGAACTGCGTCTCGTAATCCGTCCAGGAGGCGGTCCCATCGTACGGTTGGACCACGCCGGGGTTGAAGCTCCTGGATGGGACTGCTGTCGAAAGTAGCTCGGGTAACGGCCGGGGTTGGGGAGCTGGGTTTTGACGTACAGTTATCGGTGGGTGTTCGGCATTGTAGCTATTTGTGCCTACGGTGAGAACGTAATCTGTCCGGGCCTGCTGACCGTCGTCTAATCCTGTTCTCCGCGTTGCTGGCGGTGTTTCTTGCGGTAGCAAATAAGCAACCGGGTTGGTCACTACCGGGCGAATCTCTACCTGACTTCGCTGACGATGATCCAGCTCTTCCGCTTGGTAACGGTTTTCCGAGGGCGATAGAGATGTTGCGCCTTGGCCGACGTAGCTGCTTATCTGGGTTTTGTTGATGATCGTTTCCCGTAACTGTTAACCAGTTGATCGGGCTTCGGTTGAAAACTCTCTTCTCTACTTCGCTGGCGGGGGTCCCGTTCTTCCATCTGCCTCCCTATCCGCGTTTCTCCAGACGCTGACGCTCCTGCTGGGTACGGCCGAAGCATTAGGCCTCCGGTGTCCAAGGTCCTTCGTGGTAGCATGCGTGTTAAAGGTTCTCACTTGTGAGACGGGAGCCGGGCGTTCGGGCTGATTCTCAGAGTTGCTGTCACTCTGAGTAGAAAGGCGCGGACCCGAAGCCTGGTTTTCCACTAACGTTGCTCGGGGTGATGAGTGTGAAGGTACCGCCGAAGCGAAAGCCGCTTTGTTCACGGTTTTCTCTAGCTCCTCGAATTTCCTTTGAAGATTGGTTTGGCGATCATTCATTTCGCTCTGCCATTCTGTCATTTTCCTTTCCCAGAACTCGGTTTGGTTCAGGGTGTACTCCTGGAGTATAGTTCTAAGTTCGTCGGCGTTCATGTCTATATTCGTGGTGAGATTATGCCTAATTCTGTCCGCACAAACCCCACATCTGACACCAATGTAGCAAAAATCGCCGATTATGCCGAGAACTTCCAATGTGTGGGCGAAAGCAGGAGGAAAAAAAAACGCAATTACTCTAGTTCTCGAGAGGGTGAACTTTTTCTTTATTTGAAAGTTATTGTACAAGAGAAAAAAATCTAGTACAATTATTTAATTTTATTTAATAACTGCGCGTCTCTGGTGATCGCCGTCACTGCTGCCAACAAAGAACTCAAACCTTGGTTTCTGCCTACCTCCTTTTATATTTGGCTCCGGCTTTCCAGGCGAATTTCCAGATTTCCACTTCGCCGCTGGAACTTTGTTGTCAAAAGTCTGGCAATTTCTAGTGTCGTCGCGTTAAATGATTCTGGATTGTTCGCGATGTTTCTCTTCGCTAATGTGTTTCTGTCGTTATTTTCTTTAATCCGTCTTTAATCTTTAAACCTGCGCAACATTACTATCTATTATATAATATTACAATTGAATTTATATAAATTATCCATATTTTCAGTACTATAAAAGACTAAGTCTTACTTGTACATTACCTTTAAATAAATAAATTGAATTGAATTAAATTGAATTGAACCAATCATTCCTGGGGAAATTTTTAAAATAATTATGGCTTTAAAAAATAGTAATTCTTCCACCAGTGATGGCATTTTTGTGACTCTTTTGAAAAAAATAGCATGGGAAATCGTAGATGTTTTGAGTTTCCTTTTTAATTTGAGTATAAGTAGCGGAAAGTTTCCAAAACAATTAAAGTGTTCAGAAGCTATCCCTCTTTTCCAAAAAGTTAATGGACAAAATATAAATGATTACAGACCTATCTGTAAAGAGCTGTTGCGCCAAATATTTGTATTTTTTGTACTTCAGTTAAATTAAATAATGAAGTTCCACAAGGATCTGTGCTGGGTCCAACTTTGTTTCTTATATATATTAATTCTCTATTCTGCCAAAATTTCCACGGTAAGCGCACGCTGATGATATAGCATTTACATATACTGGGCTAACATCTTTTGATTTCATAGATAAAATAAATGAGGACTTACAATTGCTTAGGATTTGGTTTGCACTCCACAAATTAATCATCAGCGAAAAAATAAAAATGATGCATTTTATGCTATCGGGAAACATTCAAGATGATTTCGATGTTTTTTATCACTCATATGATTGTACAACATTTAGCTTACCACTGCATATATGTGGTAAGAACAATTTCGAAGGGAATAAGGTTTGCTCGAGTAACTGCTTTAAAATTGAGTCAGTCAATTCGTTTAAATATTTAGGGATCTATATTGATAATAAGCTGAATTGGAGGGTTCATATTCAATCGCTTAAATCCTAGATGGTGCTCATAATCGTATCTTCTAAAGCCATATTGTTCCCGTAGTGTCCTTTCAATGATATATTATGGCCTTGTTAATTCTAAACTGCAATATGGTATAGTGAGTTGGGGAGGTTCTTACATGAACACTTTTGGTTCGCTCCTAATTGGTTAGAAGCATATACTCCGCATCATGTGTAACAAGAATCGCTTAACAAATAGTTGGCATCTTTTTCGCAATTTACGTATCCTACCACTGAGGCATCTTTACATCTTTAAAGTTTAAGGCAATTTTTAAAAAAAAGTGGTAATGTTTCATCATGTGGGCGCCGTGGCGTAAGTGGTTAGTGTGTCGGATCACTACGCATGAGGTTCCAAGTTCGAATCCCAGAAAATACCAAAACATTTTTTCACGGTCCCACCTCTCGCGAACGTCTGACAAACGTCCGAGAGTATTGTTGTCACGAAAAAGCTTCTCAAATCGCCGTTCGGATTCGGCATTAAACTGTAGGTCCCTTCCATTCGTGTGAAAAATATAACGCACACAACATGAGTGGTTGCGAGAAGCTAGGCCCTGGCACTTTAAAGAGCTGTTGCGCCAAATATTTGTATTTGTATTTGTAATGTTTCATCTCGAAACTTTGCAATGTACAATTTACGGGTAAATAATTTGGCACTGTTGATATACCAATTGCACATAGATCACACTTTATAAACTTTTATCTTGTAACCTCACCCAGGCTTTTTAACAACCTTCCGATATCTATAAGAACAAACCACAACTTTTACTCATTCATTCAAAATGTCAGAACCCTGCTCCTTACTGTAGACCTTTGTGAAATTGAATTGTTATTTAAAGTTTTAACTTAATAATTATTGAAAAATGATTTAAATTTAAAAAACAAGAAGTACATAAACTAACATAGAAAGAATGATAGTACCCCATTTCAGTTATTTTTAGTAGCCTAATATAGGCTACAAAAACAGAGATCGTTCTTTTCATCAGCAAAATGTGGTTGTGCGACCAATTCTAACTTGTGTTTCATTAGTCTGGTGGAAGGCACTAGATGCAGATATCCTTGGTCGCTTAGAGAGAAAAATTCTTCGTAAGATATTCGATCCCGTTTACCTTGACGGGTTTCGGAGGAGAAGATTCAATGACGAACTATAAGAGCTGTTCAGCAAGATCGAGCTAGTCAAAAACTGCATATTGGACGTTTGAGATGGCTAGGACATGTAGAGGGAATGGGCTGCAATGCTCCTGCACCTGCAGAGTCTCCAAATCCGCCCAGAGGGACGACGCAATAGAGCTCTTCGCCGTAGGTCGCGCGCAGAAGTTCAAGTGGACCTCAACCAGCTTCGAGTTCACAACTGGAGACTAAGGATCGAACTTAATGGAGAGGCCCAGGTTTGCCCCGAACTGTAGTGCCACCTAAGTAAGTAACCAATCAGATTTAACATCTCGGGTGGGGTTAAATATAATAATCAAACGCATTACGTACCGAAACGAACTAATTGTGCACTTTTTCGCGAAAATCTCGCCGTCAAGGATGACATGCTGCTCACATTTTTAAGATCTAAATGTGATGTTGATGTGGCTGCCTGCCAAATAAACGACTTCCTAATCTCTTCCTTCAGGAGTAGCTGTGTCCCGAAAAATGACAATACAGGTAAACGGAGCGTACCATGTTGGAATGACTAGCTAGAGATACTCTACAAAATGGTGAGAAAACTTTTCAACACCGCAAAACGCAATAAAAATTGGGACGAATATAGTTCCGCTTTGACTAAATTCAACATAGAGTTGAGGAAATACAAGAGAACAGCATAGAGAAAGAACTGCGAAAATATCGAGTCCCTTCCAGTAGCAGCCCGTCTCCAAAAGGCTCTCTCAAAGGATCATTCCAATGGGGTGGGATTGCTCATCAAACCGATAGCACCTACACCGCCAGTCGAAGGGAAACCCTGGAAACTCTGCTCGAGGTTCAGTTCCCTGGCTCAACAATTCTAAGCGACCACGTACTTGTTGCTCCTGAAGGCTCCACATGTGGCACCTCCAGAAGAGTCAACAGCTTGTCTGGAAATCTGTTCAGTCAAGAAAAAATTAAATGGGCAATCGGTTCATTTAAACCCTTTAAGGCACTTGGCAGTGATGGTATTTTTCCAGCTCTCATACAGAAAGGTCTGGATTACATCTTGCCTGCCTTGGTAGCTCTATTTAGAACAAGCTTCAACCTGGGATACATTCCACTAACTTGGCGGGAGGTAAATGGGGTGTTTATCCCTAAACTAGGTAACAAACCCAGCGAGCTACCCAAATCCTACCGTCCAATCAGCTTGACATCATTTTTCTCGAAAACCATGGAAAGACTGCTAGACTTACACATTAGAGGCATTCTTGAAAAGACTATACCTCTGCGCTCTAGTCAATTTGCATATAAAAAAGGTCGATCTATGGAAGGTGCCCTTCACTATCTCGTTACAGAGATCAAAGCTGCCTACCGCTCCAAAGAAATTCCCCTTTGTGCATTCCTTGACATAGAAGGTGCTTTTGATAACACTGGTTATGAATCCATCACTAGTGCTATGAGACGCAGGGGAATAGACGAACCTACTACCAGATGGGTTAGGAACATGTTCGATAGCCGCGTAATAACATCTTCGTCTGGAGAGGTCTCTGTGACGGTCTCCGCGATCAAGGGCTGCCCCCAAGGCGGCGTCCTCTCGCTTCTCTTATGCTCACTCGTGGTGGATGACTTATTGAACACACATAATAGTTCAGGTTTCACAAACATAGGCGATGCAGATTTTTTTTTTTCCGAGGGTCGGTGAAAATCTTCAACAAGACGACACTATGAGGCGCGTGCTCATAGTAGTGTGGGATTCTTACCCACTAAAAAACCTCCCTTCAAAACAGACTTGTTTTTATTTTTACTACAACTAAGTATTCGACTTATCAAGTAGTTTTCGTTTCGCGAAATAATGACGTTTTGCAGGTACCTTCCCATTAGAAGTTCCTGCTAGCTCCGCAGTTTAGACGCGGTTACTTAACGCGCTAAGTCTAAAGGTTTGATTCTTTGTAGACGGCGAAGTAAATTTCTTTCATCCAAAACTTGGAGGACTGTTATATTAGCGTGACTTTCTAGTCGACTTTTATGCTTTCTCGCGTAGTTTTTGATTTCGTCTTCGATTGTTTTAATGCCAAGATCTCGGTGGATACCGCTATTTCGGATATACCATGGCGCATTAACAATACCCCTTAGCACTTTGATCTCAAAAGTTTGTAAAATTTTAATGTTACTTATTTTGGTACAACCCCAGAGTTGTATACCATATGTCCATACAGGCTTTAGCACCTGCTTATATAAAAGCAGTTTGTTATATATATTAAGCTTGGAATATTTTCCAAGTAACCAATACATTTCTCGATATTTATTATCTAATTCTTTGCGTTTTTTCTTTACATGCGTTTTCCATTTCAGCTTTGTATCAAGTGTCATTCCAAGATACTTAGCCTCGTTTGCAAACGGGATTTGAACAGAGTTTGAGAAGATCGGCAAATTATTTATTTTCTTATAAGTAAAATTTACATGAACAGATTTGGTCTCGTTGAGTGCGATTCGCCAAATCTTTGTCCATTCATTTACTATATCCAAAGCTTCTTGCATTTTTTCTGTAGTATCTTCGACCGTTTTACCTACTGTCAAGATAGCAGTGTCGTCGGCAAATGTAGCTAGCTCAATGCCTTCTACTTGCGGTATATCACGAGTGTATAAAAGATATAAGACTGGATCAAGAACGCTTCCTTGCTGCACCCCAGCCATTATTTCCTTAAAATCAGAATATTCGCTTCCGCATTTGACGAGGAATAGCCTATTCGTACGGTAGTTCTTCAAAATATTATATAGGTGCTCTGGCAGAACTTGTCGTAATTTAAACTTTAAGACTTCGTGCCAGACCTTATCAAAGGCTTGAGAAACGTCAAGGAATACGGTTGAACAAATCTTGTTTTCTTCAAGTGATTTTTCGATTACATGTGTTATTCGATGTACTTGTTCAACTGTAGAATGCTTACTTCTGAATCCGAATTGATGATCAGAGATGAGATGCCCTTCTTCTATTACCGGCTGTATTTGCCTAACCAATATTCTCTCGAACAATTTCAATATAATTGGAAGAAGCGAAATCGGTCTATAAGACGTTTTTTCACTGGGCGGTTTTCCAGGCTTAAGGACCATTATAACTTCGGCGACTTTCCATTGACTGGGAACATATTCTAGTCTAATCGCGGCGTTTATAATGAACAGAAGCTTAATTAGAGCTTTTCTTGTTAGTGCTTTAAGAACCTCTCCCGTAATTAGGTCGTATCCAGGAGCCTTCTTAGGTTTAAGTTTCTTTATTTCTTCCTTAAGTTCGGTAAGTGTTGCATTTCTTATTACGCTATTGTCTATATACGACGTATTTATATTTTCAATAAGAGCTTGTCCATCAAACGATTTGAAAGTTTCTTCCAGGTGGGCGGCAAAAACTTGCGCTTTTTCTTTATCATGCCTGGCCCATTCGTCTTGATTTTTCCTAATTGGCGCGGCTTGAATTTGAGGTTTTTTAATACCTTTTATAGCCTTCCAAAGCGAATAGTTAGAATCTTTTTCTGCCGTTAAGCTTTCTAGGTAAGTTTGTATTTCATTATTCTTAAGGTCTTTAATAGATCTTTTTAGTGAGTTGCGCAAACGGTTAAAATGTGCTTTATGTTGCGGAGCCCGAGTTTGTTGCCATTTTTTGCGTGCTTTTCTCTTCTCCTTAATCATCTCTTTTATTTCCTGCGGATAAGTTTGAATGTAACTGGCCGGGGTTCTCTTTGGTTTGGGAGTATTCTTCCACGCGGCATCCTGTAAGATTTCGACGAAGCGATCTACTTCAACTTCAAGTTCATAGGGCTTTTTAAGTGATACGCTCAGCTCAATATTTGCTTCAATATCTTTTTTAAAGCCATCCCAATTAGTTTTCGCGCCGGTTAATCTGGCCGGTCCTACTTTTTTAATCAGAATGATCAGAGGAGAGATCAAAGCTTTCTTCAACTTTTATACAGTTGCCAGATATTCCTTTAACAACAAAGAAGTCAATCAGATCTGGTATCTTATTTCTATCAGTTGGCCAATATGTTGGTTTACCCGTCGAGTAAAAATCACAACTGAATTGCATACCCGCATTATAAAGCTTTCTACCTTTCTGAGAGGCGTACCTTGAGCCCCAGAAGGGGTGTTTCACGTTAAAGTCACCACTAATAATAAAATTTGGTTTAAGGAAGTTGAAGATGTTTGTGAAATCACTTTCTTCAAGTTTACATCGCAGAGGACAATATATAGACGAAATGTTGAAAGCAAAATGTCTATTTCTAACGCGTACCGTGCTTACTTGCATTGCTTCTAATTCAATCTTTATTTCCGCTGAGTGTTCGATATTTTCTTTTATAAACAAAGATGATCCGCCTCTGGATCTTTCCGATGGGTGAAAGGCGTAATACCCGCTATATCCCCTTATCTTAATATTCGATTGCTTTGTCAGATGAGTTTCACAGACCAAGCATATATCAATATCTTTCTCTCGCATAAATATTTCTAACTCGTCGAGTCTTTGTATGAGCCCGTTAACGTTCCAAGTAAGAATTTTAAGCGTTTCTTGCATATTCTGGTTGAAGTGCGCGTGTTATAAATGTTGTTTTCTAGTGCAACTAGTCTCTCGAAAATTAGTTTATTTGTTTTGCATTGCTCTTCAAGTTTCGCAAACATTGGATACATGATCTTCTGAACTACCTCTATCTCCATTTTTCAATGTCGCAACTTGAGAAGGAGTCTTTACCTTAAAGTTTGGACGGTTTCTTGCTTTGATCTCCCGTGAGTTGTCGGCCGTGTACGTACCCTTAACTGTCTTCGCCGCTTGAGCATAAGACTGCACGCCAATATTCGGAGATTTTGCTTCTGTTACCTTATCTCTATTACTTTCGGATTTTTTATCATTAACCGATCTAATAATGAAAATAATTCACAGAAAACGCGCACTTCAACTAGAACATGAATGACAAACGAATGTTGAAAATATGTACTTGGAATGCAAACGGACTTTTGCAAAAACTTGACGAATTGGAAATATTTATGCGCCAAAAAGATATTGATATTTGCTTGATTTCTGAAACCCACATCAAAAAGGAATCGCATTTAAAAATAAAAGGCTATAATGATTACCACGCTTGTCACCCTTCGGGAAAAGCGAGAGGCGGATCTTCCTTGCTTATTAAAGACTGTATCGAGCAATCGGAAGACCTAAAGATAGAGCTTGAAACTTTGCAACTGTGCACGATTCGAGTTAATAATAGTCAGCGTACTCTTAAAATTTCGTCTATCTACTGTCCACCGCGTTCCGCGCTTAAAAAAAGTGATTTTACTAACATGTTTGAATCGCTTAAACCTAATTTCATTATTGGCGGCGATTTTAATGCGAAACACATGTTCTGGGGCTCAAGATACAGTTCGAAAAAAGGTAGAATGCTCTATGGGGCAGGTATGGAGTACAATTGCGATTTCCATTCGACGGGTAAGCCGACTTACTGGCCAACTGATACTTCAAAAATACCTGATCTGATAGATTTTTCCGTTGTGAAAGGAATATCTACCAACCACATAAAAGTAAAAGAGAGTTTTGATCTGTCGTCTGATCATTCCCCAATTATTTTGACATTGAGCGAAAAACTAGTCTATAACCTAGAGCCAGCGAGATTAACTGGTCGAACAACTAACTGGGAAGGTTTTAGGTACGAAATTGAAGACAATGTTGAACTGAGCGTTCCACTTACGACACCCTATGAACTTGAGGCTGAAGTTGATCGTTTCGTCGAGATCGTACAGCTCGCCTCTTGGAATAATACTCCCATTCCACGGAAAACGCCGGACAAATACGGCTTACGATATCCTCCGGAAATAAAGGAATTGGTCAAGGAAAAACGAAAAGCGCGTAAAAAATGGCAACAGAGTCGTGCTCCGCAGCATAAAACACACTTGAATCGTCTGTGCAATTCGTTGAAGAAAACTATTAAGGATTTTAAGAATCGTGCAATAGGCTCTTACCTTGAAAGTTTAACAGCGAAAAAATATTCGAATTATTCACTTTGGAAAGCCATAAAAGGCACCAAAAGGCCCAAAGTCCCCGCGCCGTCAATTAAATTGAATCAAAATGAATGGGCAAGGGAAGATAAAGAAAAAGCGGACGTCTTTGCGGCCCACCTAGAAGAAACCTTTAAACCGTACGATAGTCAAGTGGTTTACGATAACGTCAATAGGCCGGATTTACCATCTGGCAATTTAACACTCACAAGTGCAACACTTAGGGAACTCAAAAATGAGATCGAGATTCTAAAACCTAAGAAAGCTCCTGGCTATGATTTAATCACCGGAGAAATTCTCAAAGTTTTACCTAGTAAAGCTTTGATTAAGCTTCTCTATATTGTAAACGCTGCGCTCAGATTAAAACACGTTCCGAGCCAATGGAAAGTTGCGGAAGTAATAATGGTCTTAAAACCAGGAAAACCGCCAAATGAGGTAAAATCGTATAGACCAATTTCGCTTCTTCCAGTCATATCCAAAATTTTCGAGAGGATATTACTAAGGCGTCTCCAACCGGTTATAGACGAAAATAATTTTATCCCTGACCACCAGTTTGGGTTCAGAAGTAAGCATTCGACGATTGACCAGGTGCATAGAATTACTGACGTAATCGAGAAAGCATTTGAAGAAAAAAAGATTTGCTCAAGCGTATTTCTTGACGTCTCGCAGGCCTTTGATAAGGTGTGGCATGATGGCTTGAAATCCAAACTACGACAAGTTCTCCCTGTGTGCTTATACGATATTCTAGTATCATATCTGGGGAATAGACTCTTCTGTGTTAGACATGGAAACGAATACTCGCAGCTCAAAGAAATTTCGGCCGGCGTACCACAAGGAAGCGTTCTTGGACCGCTTCTCTATCTGTTATATACTTGAGATATACCGAAAGAAGATGGCACTATCCTAGCTACGTTTGCCGATGACACCGCTATCCTAGCAGTAGGTAAAACAATCGAAGAAACGACTGAAAAACTGCAAAACGCGCTAAATAAAGTAAATGAATGGACGAGGGACTGGCGGATTGCCCTCAACGAATCTAAATCTGTTCACGTGAATATCACTTACAAGAAAACTAATAACTTGCCAATTTTCCTAAACTCGGCCCGAATACCTTTTGCAAACGAGGCCAAATACCTGGGAATGACACTCGACGCAAGACTGAAATGGAATTCGCACGTGAAAATGAAACGTAAAGAACTCGAAATCAAATATAGCGAAATGTACTGGTTACTCGGAAAGCATTCCCAGCTCAGTACTGAGAACAAACTGCTTTTATACAAGCAAGTGCTAAAGCCGGTGTGGACCTACGGTATACAACTTTGGGGTTGTACCAAGAAAACAAATGCAAATATTTTACAAACTTTTCAAAATAAAGTGCTAAGAGAGATTGTCCAAGCACCGTGGTATATTAGAAACGACGATATCCACAGGGATCTCGGAATTCCGACAATCGAAGCTGAAACTAGAAGCTTCGCGAGAAAGCATAGAAACCGACTAATCGGACATGTCAACAATACAGTCCTACAAATATTGGATGAGAGCAATTTATTGCGCCGACTACAAAGGACGAAACCCTTCGACTTGGCGTGATAATGATAAACCGCGTTTAGATTGCGGAACATGCAGGATCTTTCAGTGGAAAGTAACCTGCCAAACGTTTTTATTTCGTGAAAGAAAAATTGCTTGATAAGTTAATACTTAGTTGCGATATCTAACAAATTTATATCGAAGGGTGGTGTTTTTTTAGTCAGTAAGAATCTGACACTACTATGAGCACGCGCTTGCTATTCCCATAGTGTCTATGGAAGATTTTTCACCAACCCTCGGAAAAAAAAAAAAAAAAAAAAAAAAAAATTAACCGATCTTAAGTTAATATTGACGGACTTTCTAACTTTCGCTGCTTTTTTCGTAGCTATTTTGGGTCTGTTCTTAATTGGTTTTATATTCGGACGCATTGAATTTTTTAGCGTATCTCGGCATTTTTGAAGCTCTTTCGCCACTTCGCAACCTCGATAGTTCGCAGGATGTTTTCCTTTGCAATTTATACAAGTGACTGGGGTTTGCTTGTTTAGGTGACACTCTTCCGAGAGATGCTTACCTGCGCATTTGACGCATCGCGGCTCTTTCTAGCAGTAAGTCTGCGTATGATTGAAGCCTTGACAGCGCTTACACTGCGGGATAGATCTGGAGGTCTTACGCATGGGTTCGATTTTGACCACGATTTTTAGAATAGTCTTGATACCATATAAAATATCTTTATTTTCGTCTTTATCAAAACTAAGCATGAATAGTGGAAGTCCGACATTACCAATTTTTCATGATCTCCCTCCGACTGTTGCTTCTCCTTCTTGATAATATTGACGGCATCAAGAATTTTAAAGCCTTTGCCTTGAAGGTCGTGCATTACATCTTCTTTATTGCACGAGGGGTGGAGTCCCCTTGCTACAACACGCAGTGGTCTTTCTAACTTATTTTCATAAGTATACCACTGAATCTTTTCGGCATTCAATTTTTTAGATACTGATCGGTAGCCGTCGGCATCATCGACATTGATTTTCCACGTATTGTTTCACAGAGATGTCACCTTAAACTTCGATGCCAGAGTTCCTTTAAGGAGGCAATGCAACTTATTATAGTCCGTAATTCCAACGACGTTTATCGGTGGCGGAGGACGTAATTTTGGTTGTTGTTGCTTTTTTTGTATCTCCTTGCGCTTTTCATCTTTTTGTGGCTCGACTTCCGGTGTGGAACCAGCTTTGCGTTTTTTGCTAGGTCGTTTCTTTTCGACCCAATTCGTTTCCCGTGTTAGCTCTTCTTCATCCGTCTGGTATTCGCGACTAGGTGAGCGATGTGGGCTAACTGTATTTTCTTTTTGTAGGTACATGTTTTTTAGGACATTATTTTCTTGCCTGAGTAAATCTACCTCTTTCTTGAGCTCACGATAGAGTAGCTCCATTTCGCTAAGCTTGGTATGGAGTACGTCGTTTTCCTCCTCAACGCTTTTAGATTTCGCTGAGTCCCGTTTTTCACGCGTTTGCGCTTCCGGCGGACTTCTTTTTCCGGAGACGTTCGATCTTGTTGGTGGAGATCGAGATACCCTTGTACTTTTTGAGAAGGGATTTATAAGGTGCAATAAATGGCTCTCCCCAGAATCCGTAGAGCCGACCTCCGAAGAGGGTGGATTTTCCAGTTTACCTGGACTGCCACCTGGGGTATTCAAATCTTTTGTTTTGTTCATTGCATGTTTTTTGTATACGCCATACTCGGTATACGGAGGGTGGATTTTAGTCGCCTCTTACGACAGGCATGCCTACCTCGGGTATATTCTAACCCCTACCCGAAGGGGGTAGGGTAGGTAGGGTAGGATATGCAGATGATCTGGTGATCATCATTAAAGGCAAACATGAAGACTCATGCAAAATGCCTTGTAGTCTCGGACTGGTGTGCTGGGGAGGGCCTATCGATTAACCCCAGCAAGGCAGTCGTTGTACCGTTTACAAGAAGAAGAACGCTGAATATTGGCTCAGTGACTCTAAACGGCACAACCATACATTTTTCCGATGAGGTCAAATATCTAGGAATTGTCCTGGATAAGAAGATTAACTGGAACTCCCATATTAAGCATGAAATTGCCAAGGCGACTACTGCCTTGTGGGCCTGTCGGCGTATGTACGGCAAGACCTAGGGCCTGTCTCCAAAGGTAATTTTCTGGTTATATACCACGGTTGTAAGACCCGTTCTGACATACGCGTCCGTAGTCTGGTGGACGAAAACCAAAGACTAGCTTGTCTCGGTATCACAGGTACTATGCACACTTGTCCCACAACAGCCATTGAAGCCATAATCGGACTTACTTCGTTACATATATTTATATAAAAAGTGGCAATCCGCAGTGCAGTTAGAAAATCAGATGCTAATAGTACACGGGATCACGTGGATCTCATGGAGCTATTGTCCGACTTCCCCGAGCTAGACATGCTCTGCACGGTCTCCGACTTTACACACAAAACACTCTACTTTGGTAGAAGGTTTGAGATTGTGATCCCAAGCCGTGATATATGGAATAATGGCGGACCGTCGCTTGATCCAAAAGGTATATTGTGGTACACCGATGGATCAAAAATGGATTCAGGAGTTGACGCCGGTGTGTATAGACCCAACCAGAAAATTTCGAAATCACTCGGAAAGAGTCCTAGTGTTTTCCAGGCCGAGCTTTACGCCATTGAAACTTGTGCTAACATTATCCTGCACTCAGGCATCAAAGGTGCCTCAATCCATATACTCACCGATAGCCAAGTGGCGCTCAAAGCACTGATCTCCCATTTGATCAGTTCAAAATCAGTTCTAAGCTGCTTCGACAGTTTACAAAACTTGGCCCGACACGCAATAAAGTAAAATTGTGGTGGGTACCGAGTTATGTAGGCGTTGACGGCAATGAAACTGCAGACCTGCTAGCTAGGAAGGGCTCCTCTGCGTTGTTCACTGGACCTGAACCCTTCTGCGGGATACCCGATTCCGCCTTCAAACTTACCCTAAACATTTGGGAACGCAACATGTGCATCTCCCACTGGAATAACTCCCAAGGTCTCAGGCAGGCTAAAAGAGCTGTCCAACCCTTCCAAAAACAGGCGGTTGATATCCTAAAATACGGCAGAAATGACATAAGAATGCTTGTGAGCTTCCTTACCGGTCACTGTCAACTTCTTTACCACCTTAACAGAATGAGAATTTCGAAGGATATCACCTGCTGCCTCTGCCTAGAAGAGGACGAAACCGCAGAACACATACTATGTGAGTGTGTAGCTCTGTGTAGTTCTAGGAGAAGCTCACAAAGTGCAGAGGTCAGCCTGCATCGGGATCACGCGATCGTTACCTACAACACCCACGGAGGCATTGAAGGCCATGCTAAGTCTTATCCCGCTAGATTTATTCTGCAGAAATACGATGGCCAAATCGGCACTCAGACTAAGGGGAGTAGGACTCTTGTCATCTGCACCATATGATTACGCCTCCATCGTATCCAGATCGATAGTTATGTCCTGTATCTTCTTGTGGGTCTTAGGGCCTCTACTAATCCTACGCGCCATCTTGTCGGGTTCTGGGAATGTGTCTCAGCTCTCCCCAACTTTTCCTCAACTGCCGTGCCTTCTTCTCGACTGCGCCATTTTCTCTCGTGTCCAGATCGGAGGTCACAACTGGGTAGGTAGCAACCGATTACTTAATTCCGTTGCTGATATTCGACAGAAAATTCAATATCAGAATTCCTGACAGAAATGCCTGGAAAAATGAGCAAGTCACAAGTAATGATGGATGTCAGTTCAGGATCTGGGGTTTACTGCAAAACACTAGGGGCCAACCACTCGTTCAGAATTAACAACAAATGCAGCGACTTTCAAGCTGAAATCACAGCCATCATCTAAGCTGCGAGAATCATCACAAAAGGTATTATTATTATTATTAGTGTAGGGTTATTTTGCACTGCGACCTAATGGTCTATTGTGCCCCCTGCTAAAACCTTGGGGAGGTTTGTTCCCTCGTTAGAGTCCCCTTCGTAACTGCAATTCCTGAGGAATTGTGTTTGAAGGTCATATGCTCTTACTTTGCCTTGGCGAGAATAGTTCACCTTAGAGCTCTTTCTCCAGACCAGTTTCTTTTAAGAATCTGAGAATGAGAAGTGGGTCCATGGTTGGTATATCCTCTTCTGATACTTGGTATTTGCCCAAGTATTTCAATCTTTTGTGGGTCAGTGCCCCACAAGACTCCAGAAGGTGTTCCGGAGTCTCACATGACTCGTTTCAGAATCTGCAAGGGCCTTCATTTGTTATACCTAGTTTCCGTAGATGCTCCCTGAGTTTGCAGTGCCCCGTTAGGAAGCCTGTTAGGATCCGTAGGTTATTCTTGCTACGGCAGATGCAGGCTTCGAATCTTTTCCGGTTGTAGCATCCCAGTAGTTTCTTAGCTTGCCTTAGGCCTGTGGTGTTGTTCCAGGTTCTTGCCCTGTCTTCTCCCTCCATTTTCCTGAATTTCTCGCGTATGGTGTGTTCCCCCATTCCACAGAATGATTCAGGTCCAATGAAGGGTTCTGCGGCCCCTTGTCTTGCCAATGCGTCTGCTGCTTCGTTACCTTTTATCCCGACGTGACCGGGTATCCAGTAAAGTGTAACATTATTGTTTCTGCCCAATTCATTAAGTTTGCATAGGCATTCCCACACAAGTTTTGACTTAATGACATAGGAGTCAAGTGCTTTGATAGCTGCTTGGCTGTCTGACAGTATTGCTATGTCGCAGTTGCTGTATCCCTTTTCGAGATTGAGTTTGATGCATCTGTTAATAGCACATATTTCAGCTTAAAAGATGCTGGTGTACTTGCGCATAGGTTCTGAGTGCTTGGTCCTTGGCCCAAATACGACCGCCCCTGTTCCCTCTCCAGTTCTCGAACCGTCTGTATACCACTTTATCGTGTGGCTGCCCAGTCCGTACATCGTGGATTCGTTGCTCCACTCTTTCTTGTTACTTAACTTTGTACTAAAGTTTTTCCCAAAGTTAAATTTCCTGATACTGTCGTCCCTGGGTACGGCCAGAAGGGGAAGTTTTTTGAGAAGTGCATCGTATTGTCTCATACTAACATATTTCTCCCTTCCGATACCTTCTTTTGCCATCCTTAGGATCGTTCGCTGCGCATTTTGCCCCACTACAAGATGGAGCAGTGTTAGCTCCAGCAGTACTTCCATGGCTGCAGTTGGACACATTCGCATGGCTCCAGTGATGCAGAGGCACGCAAGTCTTTGCACTTTAGTGAGTGTCTCCCTCTGAGTGACTAGACTAGTTCGCTTTGTCCATGCTATTGCTCCATAAGTGATCATTGGTCTCACAATGGCAATGTACATCCATCTTAGAATATTTGGACTAAATCCCCAAGACTTACCCGCTAGGCTCCTGCATATCATTAGAGCACGGGTAGCTTTTTTGGATATCTCCTCTATGTGTTTCTTCCACAAGAGTTTGGTATCTAGGTGTAATCCTAGATATTTCACTTCCTTTACCGGAGTCAGTATCGTGCCCGACAGTCGGGCTGGCTTCAGTTCAAGTTTTCTCTTCCTCGTGAACGGTACTATTGTGGTTTTGGCCGGGTTCATATTAAGCCCAGCTGTGCTGCACTTGAGTTACTGTTAGGCACCTTTGTATAATATCACATAGGGTTTCCTCGAATTTCCCCCTGGCAATCAATACAATGTCATCAGCGTAGACTTGACAGTTAATTCCAAGGCTTGTTAATTTTTCAAGAAGCTCATGCACAACAAGACTCCACATTAGGGGAGATAACACTCCTCCTTGTGGGCATCCTCTTGTTGTGTTGACCTTGATAATTCCATGTGAAGTTTGAGTTTCTGCTGATCTTGTTCTCAGCAATTCATACATCCACTTAGATATTGTTCTGCTAACTCCCTTTCTGTCAAGAGCTCGTTTAATAGCTTCATGTGAAGTGTTATCAAATGCCCCTTCAATGTCTAGGAAGGCGCAGATTACTATCTCTTTTGTTTCAAGAGCACTTTGGATTGTTTCAGGCAGCTGATACAGAGGAGTCTCGGTGGACCTGATCACTAAAGGTAACATCGTGGGTAAATCAATTTTTGTGTATATTTACACAAAGCCATTCGTTAGGGCAATCCACAGTAATAATATGTAAGCTCGTTAGAATCTGCAAACGGCACATCTTAAAAAGGTATCAAAAGCCAACAAGGTGACCTTATGCTGTATATCGGGGAATATATCCACACCTGGTAAAAAAAAGAGCAGAAGAACTCAGTAGCAGTGCCCTGCGTGAAGGCTCCCATTAGCTCATTAAATAAACTCATCAGAGACGAAGCCACTAGCTAAGCCAACAGACGATGGATCTGTCTGCATATGAGCGTCACTGCCAGAACGCTGTGGTCGGCTTATGATTTAAGGAGAATATGCTCTCTGATTAAGCTTAGTCGTAACAATCGAACACCTGGTCATCTCTCGCACAATCACGGGGTACTGTGCCACTGGGATTCTTGCAGAGTGTATTGGCGCATCTCACAACGACTACTGTACGAGCTGCAGGGAGAAGGAAGAAATTGAATCTCCCCGACACCTGTTGTACGAATGCCATGCCCTCGCCGACAGAAGAATGACGACTCTCGGTAGCTACTTCCTCACTGAGTTGGAGGACCTACGTCAGATCGAGCTGAAAGACCTCTTGAGATTCATGTAAGTCCAGAAGTTTTTCTTTACAATTTCCCAGGGTAATTATAAAATGGGCATAATAGACTCTTGTTGGTTTAAGTGAGCAGTAACTTGGTCACAAGGCACCCATCTTTACGTAACCTAACCTTTATTTTTCTTTAGACAAATCAATTAGCCTAATCTAACTAAAGAACATCCCTTCTGACGAAGGACTCCAAAGTTCACAATCCAAAATGTCGATAGAATCGAAAAAATAACAGAAGCACACCCATCGCCCAGCCAAAGTTCAAATTTATTTCAGCAATTGTTGGGATATTTTTAATTTTTTTTTTGTTTACCACTTTGTCTCATTTTTATTGACCACCACCACCGGGTTTTATTTTTATTTCCGACCATTGATCCGGTGTCTTTGTGTATTCATGACGCTTCCAGGTAAAAGCCTCAAATATATATTTTTAAAATAAAAGTTTAATAAACATTAAGCCGATCAAGGCTCTGCGTCTGCACTGACACTGCAAGGGAGGATTCATGCCGCAAGTACTTGTATAATACAATTTTTTTTTTTGTCATGATACATATTGGTGATGGGGGAACGGTGCAGGTGGTGTTAACTTTGTGGACGTATGGTACCCGCTAATTGAATTCGCAATTGCCCTGGCTGGCGATGATGATCAAAAACTGTTTCTTTTTGTCCCCGTCAGTGGAATATTTTGTTATTAGTTTACGTTTACACTTTCACCTGATTCGGTGATTCTTGTTTGTTTGCGGTTTGGAATCGAATTATAATTAAATCATTTTATTGACAGGAAATATTGCTTTTGAGGCCTGTAAACGAATTCGGATTATTAGTCCAATAGTAAAGAAATATACACCATTCACAGTTATGAGAACATTTTATTGAATTATAAACAAAAATGCATACCTGCGGTGTAACCAGATATACTCGTAGACGGAGCTTTTAATAACGTTGAAACAAATTCGATTACCAATGCCCTACGCAGGCTTAACATATGCGAACCCATCTGTTGTTTCATAGCGAACATGCTAAAGATGTTTCGGAAGTAGCAGTCTCAAAGGACGTGCACATCGAGGCACCCCTCAATGGGATGTACTGTCTGCACTACTATGGAAGCCCTTCTTAAAATCGAAAAAAACTAGATGCAAGGTTATTACATATGCAAATTATGGAGCTATTCTAATAACAGGCAAATATCTGCAGACGCTAGTCGAGCATCATGCACTGACTATACATGTCGGTAATAAAATCAATTCTTATATATGGAGTACTGGTATGGTTACCCGCCTTGGAGAAGAAGTCCAACCTATCCATAATGGGAAAACCTCTACGAGTTGCTTGTCATAGCATTACCGGCGCACTGAGATCTTCTTCCACAGCGGTGCTACAAACCATGTTCCACCTACTTGCCATCGACATCGTCAGTAAACAATTGGCTATCAGCTCAGCAATAATACGGAGAGGCTCCAACCAGTGGAAGGTGCAACATATGGGGCATGTCAAAATACTTTCGATTTACCGTCATCTCCCCACTTCCACCGACCACCTGCCCATTGAATATAAGTTTAGCAGGGGCTACATGCACTCAACACCGGAAAGAGCTGAGTGGAAGCAACGCGATGTCCTATACAGCGAATTGCTGCCAATTTTCACGGACGGGTCCAAAGCCAAGGACGGAGTTGGTGCCAGAATCTTCTCAGAAAACCTGGATATACATACACCTCTCTTTTAATCTTCCAAACCATTGCAGTGTTTTTTAAGACGAAGTTACTGCTGTTCGTCAAGCCGCTGACTGGTTGTTTCTATTGGCTAAGACGGCATTTGAGTAGCAAAGCCCTATCTCGAACTACTAAGGTAACTCTCTAGAAGACACTAATTATCCCAGTCCTGCTGTATGGCGTAGTGGCATGGGCTTTGACAAAACCGGATGAGGATGCCCTTGGTTATTTCGAAAGAAAAGTTCTTTGAGCGATCTTTGGTCCCATCTGCATAGACGGTGAGTGGAGGAGAAGGTACAATGCCGAATTATACGGCCTGTACAAAGACATCAACTTAGCCAGAAGAGTTCACATACAGCGACTAAGATGGCTGGGTCATTTAGAGCGGTTGGAGCCCAACTTTCCCGCTAAGAAAGTCTTCGAATCCACCCCGGATGGACGACCTCGCGGTAGGTGGCGCACACAAGTGGAGGGGACCTCAACCAACTTGGCGTGCGCAACTGGAGGCAGCTGCTTCGTAACCGCGCTGGCGGAGAGGTTTGTTGGTTGAGGCCCAGGTACACTGTGGCGTTTGTGTGGCATTTGGCAAAACTCAGCATTCCACGAATTTTGATCTGGCAAACAAATTAAACTTTTAAATTAGTCGTCTAAAGTTTTCCACTCAAGCAAGCCGCGTTTTAAAAATTAAAAATTTCTTCTTTCGTATTTTTTTTAAATAAATTTATTGTTTTTCCAAATTGTGTGTGCACTGGCATTTCTGTAATTGATAGTGAGACGGCGAACAGAGCGCCGTCGACCCGCTACATTTTGGTGACCCCGACGTCAGTACGCTGGAGTTAGCAGACATGCAACGAGAAGACGACGAACTGCAGCAACTCATCGCTGCGCCAACAACGACATCGCTCCAGCTCCAAACTTCTGCGCAGAAGGGTGTTCGACCACTGCCACAATCTGTCACACCCAAGTGCACGATCCACTCGACGCCTAATCAGCAGAAGCTACGTCTGGCCAAGCATGAACAAGGACATCCACACCTGGGCTTAGTCGTGTTTAGCCTGTCAGAGGAGTAAGATCGGTCGCCACGTCAACAACAAGCCGCAACACATTCCAATGCCAAGTGATCGTTTTCGACATGTTCACATCGACATTATTGTCATGCCATTGTGTAAGGGCCGATACTTGCTGACAATGATAGACCGATTTACCACGCGGCCAGAAGCTATTCCGCTCCAAGATGTTACAGCTGACACAGTCGTCGAACGATTCTACTCGGGCTGGGTATCCAGATTCGGTGCACCAGCGACCATCACATCCGACAGGGGATCCCAGTTTGAGTCGATCCTGTTCAACGCGAAGCTCATTGGCAGTGGCCGAACGAGAACGACCGCCTAGATCATTCAATGCAGCCATCAAGTGCCAGGATGCGTCGGACTGGGTGAGTGCTTTACCTACCGTTCTCCTAGGTCTAAGAACGAGCTACAAGGAAGACGTCAAAGCTTCTGCTTCCGAGTCTACGGACCATCATTGAGGCTACCCGAAGAGTTCTTCATCGACGAGGAAGTTTTACCTGATCCGCAAGTATTTGTCGAAAAATTCCGTGAGCAGATGCGACAAGTCCGATCGCCCTCATCAGCACATCACACGCAATGTTGCAAACCTTTTGTTTAAAGATACAAGGTTTAATTAAAACAAGCAACGTGAAAAACAAACTACTTTGAAAACAAAGTGAAAATTTAAATGAAGAAGACCGAACGCTTCAAAAGTAGATGCACAACTATATTTTATTTTTACAATTTTCAGATAACCTGCGAAATACGAATCTTAATCTAAGCGTGAGAATGACAATTTTGAAATGCAATATGAATCTTAATCTAAGCGCGAGAATAACAATTTGAAATAGAATATGTATAAATATTAATCTAAGCGTGCGAACAGAGACAATGCTTTATGGAACACGAGATGCGTGAACTGCTAATTTATCGTCTGGTCTTACGCTTGGAAGAATATGTTTTGAACAATATCGAATTTTGGCTATGAAAAAATGAAACTTAAACATACTCCCCCCTTTTGAGGGTTCGTAACTCTCTAAACTTAAATTAACTCCTACACGTTGACTTCGAAACGTGAAGCTGATGTTCTAGGCTTAGGGGTGGGCCTTTTTGTACGATATCGAAGTATGATAAAAAACCCAATCATGCCAGCAAACAGAAAAGTACTAATGCCATAGTGGTGGTAATCATGTGAGTTGAGATCAGTGGGGGCTGGTAAGTCTTTTGATTGAGCAATAACATCCTCAATCTTCCCTTTCATGTTATCAAACTCAGATGGGTCAATGTGAACTTCAATAGGTAGTTTTGGCGTCGTCATGATTGCATCTTGCTTATTAATCCAGCTGCTTACGTTTGCGCTGGGAATAAATGATGACGTTATTTTAATTTCGAATTCTATCCTACCTTTGATGACGATTTCAGGCAATTGTAGCACACAAGCTTTATTAAATTTCAGCAGTCCGTTTCCGGATAATGTTATGGCGTTACTTTTACCACTGCAAATCAGATGTCCAGAAACCTTTGATGTTATGGAGAAGATCCAACTGTTAGAAGCCTTAAGTCTTTTCCATTGATTTTGAATCGGTGTTGTCTTCAATGTGCACTCATTTAAGCTGCCTTGATTATGGTTCAATAGTGCCATTTCGCAGTTATCTGGATTTCCTTGTTGAATGAGAGTTGGATGAACCTGGCTGCACATGTACTTAGTCGGCATGAAAGGTTTGCATGAAACCATCTCTAGTTCGTTCATTAAAAAGTATCGATCCCTCGCCAATGACACAGCTAAGTACGGATCGGATTTTTCTACAATGTACGTCTTGTTTCTGTGAATTATAGGAACAGTTATGAGGTTGAAAAATTGAAATTCTTCCGTATTTGTTAGTGGTAATAGCATTTCAAACACAATGGAGTGGTTCAAGCTACGCCCTCTTACGGATGACATTTTATACATGTCTATAACTGTCCCCTCAGGCAATGATAAATATGAAGGCAGATTGTTCCTTACCAACCGAAGCTGCTGACTGAGTTGCTTCGGGGTTATAAGTTGTGGATTTATCTTTGCATGGTTTAAATCCAGTAGGACATCTAACAAGATTTCTTGCACATGTTCGAAGTTGGTAAGAACTAGAATCAAGTACGATGTCATTGATGACAGATTCTGTATTGCCTCGTTTGCCTTTTGTTTTTCATTAATGATTTCGATTGTCTTTGAGAGGTAATCATTAAGAGTTTTAAACTGATCTTGAATTTGAGTGTGATTCCGCTTCAAAATGTTTAAAGTTGCATCTGTAATGGAACTTTGTTTTCTTATAAGTTCACTCAAACGTTTTTCATTTTTATAAGCATTATCAATTTGATGTTGTATTTTATTCGCATTTTCTTGATCAAGGATACCAAACAAGCTATGCGCTAATGTCCCAACAATATCGAATGGAGATCTTGCTGCTCTGGTTTTTTCAAATTTTGGGGCGTGGTAATTGTGAAGTAATTCATTATTATGGTGGATCACTGCAATCCTATTTCGTAATGTTTCTATAATACGGACATAGTAATTTTGCTGGGATAGATTTTGCTGGGATAGATTTTGTGTGCACATTTCTTCCATACGGTTAATATATGATTTCAGCCCGCCGAAGTCTTGCCAATACGTGGACATATTGTAGTATATAAAGATCTTCCAATAAGTGTTTACTGTTCGAACCCTACCAATATCTTCAAAGTAAATGCCAACACCGTCATCAAGTTCTTTCACGTTTACTTCCTTGTGTGTTTGACATAGAGAAGCTGGTAACAATAGGAGTACTAGAAGCGCCGCTGAGAGCAATGACACCTTTTTGGGTTTTTTAGGTCTTAGATTGCTCCTGTTCCTTTGTACGATGGAGGTTGGAACTTCCTTTTGTTTATCAGGTTCATCTATTGGAAGCGGACAAAGATTGTGAATCGCTCGTTGGTATGTTCCATTTTGTGTTTTGATATTAGCTACGCGTACTTTATTATCGCTGCCCTTAAAGATCTCGACAACACGTCCCAATTTCCAACGCATTGGAGGAGTATTGGCATCCTTGATGAGAACCAGTGTGTCCGGCTTAAGGTTCTCAGACTCAGTTTTCCACTTGTTTCTTTGCTGCAAGAGATGCAAATATTCCGTCGACCATCTTTTCCAAAAGTGCTGTTGAATTTGTTGTATCTGCCGGAACTTGTTGAGGCTGCTCATTTTGCATTCTGTAACATCTGGTTCGGCTAAGGCTGTTAACGGACTTCCAATTAAAAAATGACCAGGTGTTAATGCCTCCAAATCATTTGGATCGGATGATATGGGAGTCAAAGGGCGGGAATTCAGAATTTCTTCTATTTGTATGACTACAGTAAGCAATTGTTCATACGTCAATGATGCTTCTCCGAGGTGACGGACGAGGAGTATTTTTGCTGATTTAACAGCCGCTTCCCAGAGCCCTCCAAAATGAGGCGATCGAGGTGGTATGTTTTTCCACTTGATTCCATTTTCAAGGCATGTCGAATGAATCGTTGACTGTAGTCTCTCTGAATTGAAAATCTTCGTTAGCTCTAATAATTCATTTTTTGCGCCAACAAAATTCGTGGCATTATCACAAAATATCGTATGGCAAAGGCCTCGCCTGCCTATAAACCTTTTTAAAGCATAAATGAATGCTTCGGATGACAAATCACCTACTACCTCTATATGTACGGCTTTAGTAGAGAAGCAAAGAAATACTGCTAAATATGACTTAGTAGGAGCCTTACCTCTAACCTTGAAATGAGTTTTTATAGGTCCGCAAAAGTCTACTCCTGAATGATAGAAAGGTCGCGCTGGAGTTACCCTTTCCGGGGGCATGTTTCCCATCAGCTGATCAATAGATGTTGGCCTTGATCTAAAGCATTTGATGCATTTGATGATTACTTGTCGGGCTGCGTTTCCAACACCCAAGATCCAATATTGCTGTCTGGAAAGTGAAACTAGCGCCCTATGCGACGCGTGCATGTATTTTTGATGTAGATACGTTAAAATCATTTTAGTTATAATATTATTTTTTGGAATTAAGATTTGATGCTTGGCATCTGGCAAAATTGTTGCGTTTGCCAACCTCCCTCCAACCCGAATAAGTTTTGTTCTGACATCAAAATATGGAGAAAGAGATGATATATTTGATTTTCTGCTTACGGATTTATTCTCTTCCAAAGCACGATAGTCCTCTGGAAACGACACCTTTTGTGTGTACACAAGTAACCAACGGGTTCCTTCTTTTAGTTCTTCAAGAGTTAACTGACCTGTGTTTCTCAGTACCCTTGGTTTTCTTGAATTGTTAACGAATCTAAAGCAAAATGAGAATATTTTTGCTAACGTAAAAAATGAATTCCTATGTTTGATATTTCCGAAAAAATTGGGATCGCCTTTTATGGATGTTGTTGGAACCGATTTCTTTTTACGACGTTCTGGAATCGAATCTGGTAGAGTGTAATTTTTAGCCCAAATATTTTCACCATCTCTAAGAAATTTAGGACCCTCGAACCATATTGATGATGCTAAAAGTGCTTCTAGGCTTGATCCTCTGGATACTAAATCGGCAGGATTGAGGTCGCCTTTGATATATTGCCACTGATGGAACTCTGAAGCTGATTGGATTTTTGCTACTCTATTCGCAACATACGTTTCCCATGTATAAGAAGGTGATTTTAGCCAGGCTAATACTGTTGTTGAGTCTGTGTAAAAACATACTTTATCAATTTTCTTTGCCAGTATTTGGATAATCCTTTCTACTAATTCCACCATTAGTACTGCTGCTTGTAATTCTAGGCGAGCAATACTCACAGTTTTTGATGGTGCAACTCGTGATTTAGAACAGAGAAGCTGGCAAAGGTTTCATCAGTTGACTTTAAGTACACCCATGATCCATATGCGCCTAAACTGCTGTCGGAAAAAGCATGAAGTTCAATTATCCTAGCCGATGGACGCAGCACGTATCGTGGAATGCTTGTCTTCTTCATGTTTGAAAATTGATCAAGGTTATTAATCCATTTTTGAGCTTGTTCGATTGGAAGAGTTTCATCCCAAGCCAACTTGGTTTTCCACAACTCTTGTAGGAAAAGTTTGCCAAGAAGAATCACTGGCCCGACTAGACCTAGAGGGTCAAAAAGTCGTGCAAGATCAGCCAGCACCGTCCGCTTCGATATTTGAGTGTTCAGCTTAATTGCTTTTTCTTCATTGAAGCTAAATTTAAAGACATCTTGCGAGGGATCCCATATTAATCCCAATGTTTTTATCACCTCGGAATGACGAAAGGTAACTAACTTTTCTCTATCTTCGGGCGAGGTTCCTTCTAAAATCATTGAACTATTTGAGCAGAACTTTTTCAATTCAAAATTACCTGCCTTGAGTAAGCAAATTGTCTCATTTAGCAATGCTTGAGCATCCTCAATAGTCTCTGATCCAGCTAAACAATCATCCACGTACACATTATTTTTAATGACTTCAGCTGATCTGTGAAAGACTTCTTTATTGTCTTCTGCTAGCTTCACAAGACATCTAGTTGCTAGGTAAGAAGCAGACGCTGTTCCATAAGTGACGGTGTTCAACTGGTACAACTGCAATGGGGTGTCAGGATTAGATCACCAGAAGATAAGTTGAAAGGGTCGATCTTCCTGGCTTACTAAGACCTGACGATACATCTTAGATATGTCTTCCGTAAAGACATATTTATGTGTCCTGAACTTCAAAACTATTGAAAATAAGTCTGGTTGTACAGTTGGACCGACCATGAGTATATCATTGAGTGAATGGCCAGATGTTGTCTTTGCTGACGCATCGAAAACCACCCGCAGCTTTGTTGATGAACTTTCGGCCTTCATGACGCAATGATGAGGTATGACGTAATGTGTTTCTGGAATTTCGTCTTTAGAAATGAGTGTCATGTGACCCAATGCATTATACTCCTCCATGAAACTAATGTATGATTCTTTAAGGTTGTCGTCTTTGCTTAATTTGTTTTCTAATGAAAGAAACCTTCTTCTTGCCATATGGAGGGAGTCTCCTAACATTATCCTTGGATCCTCCTTAAACGGTAATTTTACGACGAATTTACCTTTGGAATTTAGTGTCGTATTTCCTTTGAAATGCTTCTCACACTGGTGTTCTTCATCGCACACGGTGTTAATGGGAGTTTCATGGCTTTCGGTTTCCCAAAATGAACGCACAAGTTTGTCCAACGATGACAAGGAAGGCTTCGTCGCTATGTGACAATGCGCAGTGGTGTTTGGAGCTGGAGCGCTTCCTGCTACGATCCATCCTAACTTTGTGTTCCGCAGAATTGGCAAATCGTTTGACAACCTGTACTCTCCCGGTTGCAACAAGTCAAAGAACAGTTCAGCTCCTAAGAGCATGTCGATTTGATGCTTGGATCTGAAGAACGAAGGATCTGCTAACTGAATTTTAGTTGGAAGCTCCCACTGAGACAAGTCGATTTCTCCGCTGAACTGGTAATCACTTATACGAGACATTACATTTGCCTCTATCGTTGGTTTGAATGATGATGCTCTGCACTCAAATGATATTGAGGACACAAACTCCGACTTGCACTCCTGCGCACCTAATCCACTGATTGGAGTATCCATGCGACGTTTCTTGATTCCCAATTGATGTAAAAATGATGTCGCCACAAAGTGGAGCTGGGAACCAGAGTCAAGAAGAGCTCTGCATGGGATTCGAGTACCGTATGAAGAAATCACATTGACCACAGCCGTAGCCAGATGAACATGACGTTTTTTAGTTCTTATTTCTGTTGCTGCATTGTTTACTGATGGATTTTGGGGCTGTGGGACTTTATTTGCTTTACCTTTCTCACCCCACTGATGTGTAGATGAGTTGTCGAAGCTCTGCTGTGGTGGAGGAAGTTCTTGCTGTCGTCTCTGCTGGTGAAGCAATGTATTGTGGCTCATGTTGCATTTTTGGCATCTTCGGGACTGGCATGATTGGGAAAAGTGGCCCTTCTTCAGACAGTTTCTGCATAACATCAGTCTTTGAACAGCCTTCCCTCGGTCCACATCTGAAAGAGACAAAAATTGAGTGCAATTATAAATAGCATGCTTACTTGAACTGCAATAATTGCAAGTAGGTGATGGGTCCTGGCCAAACTTGGAGGCGACGCCGCGCGTGGGCTTCTTTCCATCGTCATGGCTGCTGATGGCCTCTAAACTCTGGAACTTCCTCCTGTCATCACGGCTACTGATGGCTTCTAGAGTTTGGAACCTTGATTCGACAAACTTCAGGAACTCTTCAATGGTGAAGCTGCTTCTCGGGTCGCTCATGGAGAATTCAAATTGTTCCCTGCTCTCTCTATCCAGTTTTTGCAAGAGAAGATGGACCACGATTGGATCCCAACTTGCAGTGTCAACGTTAAGATTTGTGATCACCTGCAGGCACTCCTTTGTATTGTCGTGGAGCTTTCTGAGGCTCGAACTTGTTGCTGTGGTAACTGACTGCACTAAGAGCTTGTTTAGTTGAGCTGTCAGCAGCAATCTTTTGTTACTAAAACGTTTAACAAGCACGTTCCATGCTACTTCATAATTACTATCCGTTGGTTTGAAGTTTTGAATTAGTTCCAAAGCCTTTCCAGTTACTTTGGCTCGCAGGAAATAAAGTTTTTGTGCTGCCGGAATTGGCTGGTCATGAATCATCTGCTTGAATAAGTCATGGAACTGCAACCAGTTCAAGTATTCACCATCAAACTTGGGAAGCTCTATTTTTGGTAGCTTCATCATTATGTTCAACGACTTTGTCTCACTGTTCTTTTCCTGAAGTTTGGAAGTGTCGGCGTACAAGTTCAGCAATGTCACCTCCACTCTTTCCTGCAAATCAAAGTACTCTTCCACGTCGTCAGCAGTGGTTTCGTCCTCTAGTTTGCGATACAAGCACGTGATTTCTTCCCAATTCTGTTCAATACTTCTTGCCCTTATTTGACAGAATTGGTCACTTCTTTGTCGTGATGCTTCTTCTATCGACTTGTTGAGTGACCTCTTTAATATATTGACTAAGAGGCCAAACCTTTGCTTGTTGCTCATGTACGCTTTAGGCGTGGTAGGCTGTTGTTGTCCTAGTGCTCTGGGCTCTGTACAAAATCCCATCTTAAATTTCGGAATTGCACCTTGCTCTTGTGTCTTTCCTATGGGCTTAAGGGGTACTTCCGATCTTGTTGAATCATCTACTCCAGTACTGCTTTCGGTAGACTCTTTATCCTCCTTTTGAGTTTCGCCTTATACCGAAAACCTAGCTGGAACAAATTTCTTATGGGAATCATGTTTCTCTTTGATTTCCTGAATTCGGCGAACCACATCGATTCGCATGCGTTCTGCTGCCTTTCGCACCGACTCGTAATAATCCCTCCTAAAATAAGGCTGATGAAGTTGGTCGGAACATTTGTCACGGATTTCAGTATCCCTCCTGTCAAAGTTTTCCCATTGACATTCTAGCTTTTCTTTTATCTTGTTGAGATAATCTAGAGTCTTCCTGTTGGGACTATCTTTATTGTAATTTCTGACAATTGTGCAAATTACTTCCCCCAACTCTTCCTGTTGGCTAGCGAGGAATTCGATGTCACCATCTTGACCAATACTTTCACTTTCTGCCATATTTAACACTTCACTTGACTTTAATTATTGTAAACTTTACACTTTTTTATAATTGATTTTATGTTGATTAACTTATTTATAGGCCAACAAACTTTTTTGATGTGTGTCCTGTCACGGTCGCCAATGTTTGAAGATACAAGGTTTAATTAAAACAAGCAACGTGAAAAACAAACTACTTTGAAAACAAAGTGAAAATTTAAATGAAGAAGACCGAACGCTTCAAAAGTAGATGCACAACTATATTTTATTTTTACAATTTTCAGATAACCTGCGAAATACGAATCTTAATCTAAGCGTGAGAATGACAATTTTGAAATGCAATATGAATCTTAATCTAAGCGCGAGAATAACAATTTGAAATAGAATATGTATGAATATTAATCTAAGCGTGCGAACAGAGACAATGCTTTATGGAACACGAGATGCGTGAACTGCTAATTTATCGTCTGGTCACACGCTTGGAAGAATATGTTTTGAACAATATCGAATTTTGGCTATGAAAAAATGAAACTTAAACACCTTTTGCACATAACACACTTTTTTCGTGCACCCATGTCTTCGTCCGAGTATATGCGGTACGAAAACCCAGCGAACGACCATACGAGGGACCGTTTGAAGTGCTCGAGAGGATATCGTACTGGGTTCTCGAAATAAATCTGAACGGTGTTCCACGACAATGTCGACGGAAAGACTGAAGCCAGCTTTCATCGAACACTTCGAGCAGCCCATAAACATGCGCTCTCCGGGCGAACCTCCAACATCTTCCAGGCAGATCCCTACTCACTACACTCCTGGAAGTCCAGAGGTTGATCCATTGCTAACACCTGCAAGTACAAGTCAACCGAATCTCGGAACGTCGCTGAGCCGGACAACTTCTCAGCAGGCACCGACAACAAAAACCTCTTCGAGACGTCCGACTGCAGCTACTTCGCCAACTCCATCACTGCCAGAGAGATTGACGTCAACAAGGAGAGATCCATCCGTCAAGCCACATCAAGTTCCAGCTACAGCTTGTGCTCCACAAGCGATTAGAACTTACCCTGGCCCAAAAACAAAAAGAGTTTCGCTCTGCCGTAATTGACTCCATTACTCGAGGGGGAGTACTGTGGCGGTTGACGTCTTTGCCGTTTGCCATCGAGACGTTCGACTCGAGGGGGGTTATTTTTCGATCACATCGAGTTATCTTGGTTTTTTTTAATTTCAAAAAGTCAACATTTTTCAAATTAAAAAATAGTCTACATTGAAAATTCTTGCCAAGGGTTCTTCAAGAGAACATTCATTACTTCACCAAACCCGCTGACGAGATCTATGAAGGCGAGCGATTTTTTCAACTCACACTGCTGAATCAATCGCTGCATCAAGCGTTCCTGTTCCCGAGCTCCTACTGCTGAATCAATCGCTGCATCAAGCGTTCCTGTTCCCGAGCTCTTACTGCGGAAACAACCGCCGCATCAAGAGTTCCTGCTCCAGAGGTCTTTCCGCGGAACCAATCGCCGCATCAAGTGTTCCAGTTCCGAAAGGAAGCTGTAGACACGAAATTTCAGCACAACGCTGAGACTTAATTCCCAACAACCGCAACCCAAAATTCATCCTCAATTTCAAGATTCATCTTCCTCAAGAAGACGTGTTTCATTTTTTCAAGCAGTTTGCCGAAACTAGTTTCTGTTCTCATTCAAAACTCATTTGGTTATTTATTGTGGAATAAATCACTGAAGGTTTTTTGAAAGTCTTTTGCATTTTATTTCCACTATCATAGTGAGACGCCGCTCGCAGCAGCATCATCTCGCTAAACCACCCTGGACTGTAGCGCCATCTAAGTAAGTAAGTAAGTAAGTAAATAACAACGCAGCAGATGGCCTCCTCGCCGTAGGTAGTACGCAGAAGTTCAAGGGGATCTCAACCAACTTTGAGAGTGCAACTGGAGGCAATTAGTTAAGGACCGAGCTTAATGGAGAGGCTATTCCTTGTGGAATAGCGTGTGTTTTGGTATTACTATAGTTTGCCATTAAACTAAAACCGCCTATTTTCTCCCAGTCAGGTAAGAGTTTATTAACTTTGCAGCTCCCTCAGAGAATTTGAACACATTTTTCATTTTTTTTCTATGAGAGGACAATGGTCGCAATGAGATTCCTTCGCGGTGTTGCTGGAATTATTCGTAGGGGTCGAAAGCGCAACACCAGAGTACGCGAGGCGCTCAATGTTGAGCAGCTACTTCTCCGAATGGTACGATCTATGCTTCGATGGTTTGGTCGCGTAGTGCATATGCCTCCAGACCGGCTTCCAAGACGTGCCATGATTGCCGTGCCATCAGGTGGGCGATCCCTAGAAATAGATGGTTTTGTCAAGTCCGACGTTTCTCCTGGAGCCGTCTAGGGATTCCTCCTGATGAGTTGGAGTCAATGGCGGAGGATCGAGAAGGATGGATTAACAGTGTCAAAAGCCTTCTAAGAGCGTTAAGAATGAAATCATGTCATTATCTGCAGCCATTTTCGAATCGTCACTAATTTACAATGTATCGAGAAAATAAGTAAGAATATGAAGAGAATGCCCTGGCAACTTTGAACCCGATCTGCCGTTCACAAACAAGTAGAAAAAGATACATAGTTTCGTTGATATTTTAAAGTGTAGTGAAGTGTATGGCTTAATATTACTCACAGCAAGTTTCCAAGATTCATGTAACCTGAAAAACAATAAGAAAGGGGATACTAGTTTGAGATTGTAATATGTTCAAAATAATTCATTAAAAATATGTTTCCTTCAAGTCCTTCACAAGTCTTGGGTATATACTCTTCAATATGCAGTTCAATGGTACTTTAGCAAATAGGGTAAGCTTCTGTGCTCTTATATTCAAGCGTGAAACTACCTTAAAGTGGTTATATTGATTGAATTACAAAGTGAAAATGCCTCAAGTTTATTAAAAATGTAGCTTCACCCTATGCCCTTAACCGCCAATCAACAGTCCTTACGTTAGTCAATAACTGATTTTCAAAATCATGGTACATGCACACATGTAAGAAACTGCTAATTGCATTATAAACTTAAGTGCAAATATCCTTTCTCCTCACACACATGTACATAGAACCACCCTCAAACCAAACGAAAGTCTCTTCAATCTGCAGTCCTGGAAGCCTGCCAAGCGGGGATGGCGTGTGTATTTCATGATTTCAAACTTCCTTCACATGTGCATTGCTTTGAATTGAATTGAAGTCAACGGCTCATTAAGTTTTGGTTTTACCCAATTAACAATGCTAATTATGTGCACAATAGGAGGGTTGAATCCACCCACTGAATTCAAACGAACAAAACCAAAGGTACACACATACTCGTACATACCGGCTAACCGAGTACAACTATCTTTGGAAATTAATTTCATTTTGATAAGGTGCACAGCTACGTGTGATGTGGTTTGCACAAGTTAGGGTTGTCTTGCCTGAAAGGCGATGATGCCTTCCAAGGTAACTGCAAGTGGTAATACAAATGTGATAATAATCAGATCATTAGCCTGTGTAATCCTTGGTAGGAGCATTTGAAACTTATGTAACTACAAAGCTTAGGAAGTTGGTAAGCCGATTTGGAGCGATGTTGTGTGCAGTGTTTAATGCTTAATGCGAGTGGGAAAGATTTATGGATTTTTGCGAATTCAAATAGAAAATGGAAACTGTATATACGATACTGGGACATGATGGAGAATAAGGGAAGTTGCCAAATGCAAAACCGTACCCGAAATTGTATCCTTTCAACCATTTGGGTCAATACGATGGAGACTATATTACATTTTAGAATAACCTCTACTGATAGGTTAGGTTATGGAAGGTGGCTGTCCCGGTCAGAGTTAGATCAAGGTTAGATCCATTGTGATATCACATATTTTAGCCGGATACATAGGGGAATCTTTAATTATCTCAGGGGAATGTGGACTGAGAGATATCAATATGCCTGATGTGGCTGAGTAGGGTGACGAATTCAATTGAACCCTAATTGTCTAGGTGGTTCATGAAGGTAGTATGGTATGTAAGAGTATTAGGGGTGTCTGATGCAATCGAACTCCTGGTACTGTTATGCAATTACATACATATATATAGCAACACCTTATACAAAAAACTGTGTAAAGGAAACAAAAAATAAGTTCTACGAAACAGAGGCACTAAAACTCACGCATTGCAGAGACTCGAAGGAATTTTGGGTGGCGATAAAAAACTTAAACTTCAAATTAGTGTTGAGCTCACTACTGATTTATTACAAGCTCACTTTCAGAAACTTTTGAATCCAGCTAATATTACGCCGCCTATGCAGTATGCTGTACCGTCGTACACTAATGATATATTAGATACTCCCTTTACGCAAGAAGAAGTTAGATGGATAATCAACAAACTTAAAGATGGGAAGGCACCTGGCGCAGATAGAATTGGCATAGAATTCTTCAAATATGCTACAGATGAGTTAATCGAGAAACTTACAACAGCATTGAAGAAAATTGTGGAATCTGGTGATATACCACAACAATTCAAAGAAGCCGTTATATACCCGATCCACAAAAAAGGAAATATCACAGATCCAAACAATTACCGTGGGATATCTCTTCTCAATGCTTCCTACAAGGTGTTTACATCCCTATTAAGTCATCGGCTGTGCGGATGGATAAATTATAGTAAGAAGCTCAAAGAATTCCAGGCCGGATTTCGAAGCGGATATTCAACAATTGATAATATTTTTATCCTACAGAGTATAGCTGGGACATTCCTTGATCATAAAAGGAAACTATATGTATTTTTTGTCGACTTCAAGGCAGCCTTCGATACAGTTGACAGAAGAGCTTTATTTTATAAACTGTACAACGCTGGAATGACGTCCAAATTTGGAAAGGTTTTGGAGAATATCTATGAGGACAATCGATCAGCCGTATGGAACGGAGCTGAAATTTCAGAATGGTTTGAGACAAATATGGGAGTAAAACCCTCTTTATCGACGATCTGATAGACTATCTACCAGGCGGAATAGAATTTGCCGGAACCTTGATTAAAGCCCTACTTTTTGCTGACGATGTCATCATTTTTGCATATTTACCCGAAACATTGCAACTTATGATCAATCGACTTGAGGAGTACTGCCGGTTGTGGAATTTGACGGTGAATCTGAGCAAGTCTAAAGTAATGATCTTTAATAAAGGGTCTGGTAGAGCATCGAGAAGGGAGAAATGGTATTTCGATAGAGAGCCGATCGAGATAGTGAGAGCTTATAAGTACCTTGGTGTCACGATAACCAGCAATCTGAATATGGAAAGCCACCTTAGGGATACACTCATAAAAGCCAAAAGTGCGATTAGTGCAACTTGGAAGAAGTGATTCTCAAACAAACTAGTATCACACAGCGTAAAATACAAAGTTTTCGTATCAGTGGCTGAATCGGTGATGATGTACGCAGCGCAAACGTGAGGATATGAAAAGTATGCAACTGTAGAAAAACTGCTGAGGTATTATATAAAAAGATGTTTTCAGCTACCTAAAACCGCACCTAACTACATGATCACCATTGAAACAGGATTATCACCACTTTTTACTAAGACCCTTAAGCTACACGTGGACTATTTACTGAAAGTCTTTGATATGCCAAACGAAAGATTGCCGAAAATCATAGCAAAATATACAATCGAGAAGAGGAATTTATGGTGTGCAAAATTGAAGGATCTTGAGCTTGTTGGGGAGGCTGTTAAAAGTCGACTAGATATAGTTGGCGTCTCTTCAACAAAGCAGAGAGGTTCTAAAACTGTGGACCTTTCGGGTGGGTGGAAGCTCTTCCTGTCAGGAGTCGCACCCTCAATGTCTGCTCGGGCGGGAGTGGGGATACTCACAAGTCCCAGGTTGACAGACAGAGTATTGGAGTGGATACCATTAGGAGGGAGAGTTGCGATCTTAAAGCTCAAGCTTGATAGATCAACTCTGGCATTGGTGCAGGTGTATGCACCGAACCTTCTGTCAGAGTACGCAGCTTTCTTAGATGAAGTTGATGTTGCCCTTGAAAAGGTTGCAGATATGGATTCTTTTGTCCTGATGGGTGACTTCAATGCTCATGTGGGTGTAGATGTTATGACATGGGGGAGTGTGATTGGGAGGAACGGTGATCCTGATCAAAACGCGAACGGAGAGAGGTTGTTGGATTTTTGTTGTGAAAATGGCTTATCCATCATGAATACCATCTTTCCACACAAAGACGTTCACAAATACACGTGGTACCGTCAGAGTCTTCAGCAGAAGTCGCTGATCGATTTCTTTGTGGTACCATCGTGTCTGAAGAGAATGGTTTGTGATGTTCGCGTATTGAGAGGGGCCGAACTGTCAACTGATCATCACTTAGTGCTGTGCAAATTGTATCTTAGCGAGAGAGTGCCTCCCCTACCAAAGCGTAAACCAAGGATGGTTACACGCATACGATGGGAGAGGTTACAGGATGATGAGATACGGGAGACATTTGCACGGCAAATATCTGAAAGGTTTGAACGAATTCCAACTGTTCCATCAAATGTAGAGGAAGAATGGCAACTGTTTTCAACGGCGGTTATTGCCTCTGTGGGAGATGTTTGTGGAGTGAAGCGGCTTGGTGTGGCGGCTGGTGGTGAGAAAAGAAGTGCTTGGTTTAAAACGCCCGGAGTTCAAGAAGCCATCAGAGAGAAGAAGAGAGCCTTTAAGGTGTGGATTCACTTGGGGAACTCCGATTCTCCAAATCGGTACACTGAGGCGCGAAGAACTTGCAAATTAGCTGTGAAAACAGCGAAAGAACAGTCTTGGAAGGAGTTTGGCGAGAAATTGGAACGTGACCACAGATCTGCAAGTAAGATGTTCTGGCAGTCCGCCGACTCAGAGGAAGACGGTACACTTCTTTCCAATGAGGAGGACATCTTACGCAGATGAAGCGAGCACTTTTCAGAATTGCTCAATCCCGAACAGGGCACCGAAGATGACAGACCTATGGTCGAGAGCTGGGCGGAAAGTAGTCCTACGGTAGAGGAAGTAACTTTGGCGATCAAAGCGTTAAAAGTTGGCAAATCTGCTGGTGTGGACGAAATTCGGCCAGAAATGCTCAAGGCTTTAGGTAAAGAGGGAGTGCAATGGCTCTGGCGTGTCATTAAAGTGGCCTGGGAATGCGGTGAAACACCTGGTGACTGGCAAATGGGGGTGATAATTCATCTTTTTAAAAAAGGGGACAAAAGAGATTGCGCCAACTACAGGGGTATATCTCTTTTAAGTCTCCCTGGAAAAGTCTTCGCTAAGGTGCTAGAAAAGCGTTCCAGAGCTGTGGTTGAGGACAGTTTGGGGGATGAGCAGTGCGGTTTTCGTCCCGGTAGAAGCACAACCGACCAGTTGTTCACTCTCAGAATGGTTCTTGAGAAGGCCTGGGAATATGCCAAACCGGTCTACACTTGTTTTGTGGATTTGGAAAAAGCATATGATAGGGTTCCTCGAGGCAAACTCTGGAGTGTTTTGCAGGAGTATGGGATTGATGGTTCCCTGTTAAGGGCGATTCAGTCTTTATATACAAACTGTAAAAGCTGTGTTCGGATAAACGGTGTTAAATCAATACCTTTCACTGTGGGCGTTGGACTCCGCCAGGGGTGTGTTTTGTCACCTCTCCTCTTCATTGTATATATGGATTGGATGTTGCAGCGCAGCCGTGGCGGGGAATGTTTCAAAGTGGGAGACCTAAGGATTAGTCATCTGCTCTTTGCGGATGATTTGATCATCCTTGGGTCCTCTCAAACCGAACTTCAGCGCGCACTCGAAAGGTTTGTAGCCGTTTGTGATGATGCTGGAATGAAGATCAACGTGAACAAATCGGAAGTAATGGTCGTTTCCAAAAAACCCATTCAGTGCACTCTGCATGTTAGTGGAGTCCCACTGAAGCAGGTGGAGAAGTTTAAGTACCTCGGGGTTTTATTCACGAGTGATGGGAGGAGCAATGCCGAGTTATCCTGTAGAATTGGTCAGGCTGGATCAATTTTGAGAGAGCTTGGCCAATCTGTTATAAGGAAAGCCGAACTTAGTATTCAAGCTAAGCTATCGGTTTTTAACTTGGTGTATGTTCCAACTCTCACCTATGGTCATGAAATTTGGGTAGTGACCGAAAGAATAAGATCGCGGATACAAGCTGCCGAAATGAGGTTCCTTCGCGGTGTTGTTGGAATAACTCGTAGGGATCGAGTGCGCAACACCAGAGTACGCGAGGCGCTCAACGTTGAGCAGCTACTTCTCCGAACGGAACGATCTATGCTTCGATGGTTTGGTCACGTAGTGCGTATGCCCCCAGACCGGCTTCCAAGATGCGCCATGGTTGCCGTGCCATCAGGTAGACGACTTCGCGGAAGGCCCAGAAATAGATGGTTGGATCAAGTCCGACATCTCTCTTGGAGCCGCTTAGGGATTCTCCCTGATGAATTGGAGTCAATGGCGGAGGATCGAGAAGGATGGAGAGTCCACCTGAGCATCCTAACCCCGCGACCCTCATGAAGGATTAGCGGGCTATTGGAAAATGAATGAATGAATGAAAAATTGAAGGAGCTTGCGGACTATTGTGGCCTTAATTTTGACTCAAACCTGGAAGTGAATAATGGAGGGTATGTCAGAGAGGCGCTGTACAATCTTATCTTGGAAGTTGATGAGAGGTATAGATTGGACTGTATTAACGAAGCAAGGTCCTCTGTCCACAGAGCAAATTACAGCCATCTGCAACACAACTTATGTGAACGGACCTACTTCCACAGCAATAATAGCCAAAAGGTAATTTCTGCTATATTTAAAATGAGGGGTGAGCTGATACAACTGAACTTTATCCCACATCGCGAGGACTTGGGTATTCATTGCAATCTTTGTAATCTGTCCGAGAGCGAAAATGTCGTTCATTTCATTGGGAAATGTCCAATCCTAAAAGAGATTAGAAGAGCCTTTCTCGGCAGTGATTCAAAAACTGAGGCGGAAGTATTTGAAATCCTTAACTGCGGAGGAGATATAAACCTTCTATATAATTTCTACAGAACTGCAATGTCTTATAGAAGCAAAATCTTAGCCGAAGCTTTTTAATACTGTTTATTACGTTTCTCTTCCTATTAATTGTTTATTAATTATCCCTCTTTTTTTTTTTTATTGTTTTGTTTATATCAAATAAAAACTATCCGTTAAAAAAAGAAAACAAAAAATGTCAATCGGGCAGACGGCACAGCCATGCTTTAACGATTTTTTTTGTAAAATGTATTTCAAGATAAAGCAATAAATCTAATCTAATCTAAATCTAATCTACATATATATAGCTGTAAATATGGAAAATACAAGGAAATTAGCTGGTACAAAAGTATCTGTTGAAAAAGACTTAAGCCGGGAGTGACAACGAGACAAAAGAACTATGCTGCAACTAAAAAGGGACACTCTAACACTGGATAAAAAATATAAAATTCAGTTAGAAGCAATATCATCAAAATAGGAGACAGTTGGATGGCATGGAACAAAAACAAGGCCCTAATCTTTAGTCAGCAGAAAGCAGAAGAGTTGTAGAACAATATGCACATAAAACGATAAAATGGTTTTTTAAGATCAATGTATTAATAAAACTTGAATTTTCAAGGTATTTAAAATAAAACAGGACACTGCATGATATGGAAAATGGCTGCTAGATTAGGCATCAACTCACCCGCGCACTGCAGGACCTGTCAAGATATAGAGAAGATAGAAACCATCAAACACTTGTTACGTGATTGCTCAAATCTTCAAAACTGCCACCTCCGCCATATGGGAAATAGTCTTTTTTTACCGAACTAAGTGATCTCGTATAAGTTTCAATTAGGAGCATGATAGGCTTCATAAAGAGCGCAGGCTGGTTTGCAACAGAACCGACCGTAAGACAAATGTTTGAAATACAAATTTCATACAACAAAAGGGAAACACAATGGACCGTATGGCCCCCGTGATAAGTACTTGGGTGCTCTTCCCTCCAACCTAACCTACCCTAATATAAATTTAAAATTAAAGCACACAATTTCAAATAAATCTGAAAATAAACATTTTAGTCTTAGCCCTTCTGTCAATGGATGTTATAAAGCTTCCCATCAATGGAATAGGTCTGACTGGATCTCTTTACATTTTTATGGAAATTATTTTCTTCTTCTTCCTTTTTATCAGCGAGGTTATGATCCGAAAACAAGGGATCACAACCCTCCCACTTCACCGCATTTCTACTGATCCGCCTGTGGGGTTGACCTTAGAAAATATCGGCAGGCCCGCTGATTTTGGATCACTCGGTTACTGAGGCCAATGAAATGCCGATGTCGTCGCATTTTTCTGATCCAGGCGTTTATAGGCCTGCCTTTCCTACATCGCAATGTCTTTGGAACGTGCATTGATATTGCCTTTTCAACAGGGTTCAAATGTCTTCTTTGAACGTGGCAATACCAGCTGAGTCGGTCGCGCTCTATTTTTTGTATGATGGTTTCCTTGATGTGAAAGCTTCCACGGATCTTCGAACTTCTTATTTGATCAAGCTTTGTCACTCCTGCTGTCATGCGAAGCATCTTCATCTCAGCTGCCGTTAATTTACTCTTATACGTTTTGTACATCATCCAACATTGTGAACCGTATGTGAGCGCTGGACGCACAACTGAGGTGTAGAGCCTTCCCTTCAACTTAGGTGACTTTTTTCTGTCACAGAAGATAGTGGAATTTTCTCGCCACTTCATCCACCCTACGCTTACGCGATGATTGATGTCGTCATCACAAGTTGCTTTGCTATTGATCATACATCCCAGATATTTGAACTTCTCACACTTGAGAAACACTTTTCCATTCAAATAAATGTCTGGAATAGGCCTGAGTGGATCAGAGAACGGGCAGCGTACTCTGTCTTTTTTGAACTAATGCGATACCCATTTCCCTACAGAGCGGCCACACACACATCAAGTGATCGTTGCAGGGATGTAGGATCCTCACTTATGATGGCTCCATTGTCAGCAAAGAATAACTGATGTACCTTGGGGTCCATCACTTTACCTTCAAGCAGATAATCAAGGACTGTAATAAAGAGCAAAGGGCTTAAGACGCTTCCCTGGTGTACCCCGACTTTGATTGGGAACTCTTCGGTTACTCCAGCGGGGCATCTTACTCTTGTCTTTGCTCCTTCGTATATGTCCATGATCATCTGTACATAGGTTTCAGGAACCCCTCGATGCTTAGCGCCACCCATATCAGATTTCGTGGTTGTCTGTCGAATGCTTTCTCAAAGTCCACCAATACAATATGCAATTCCCTTAAGGAATCACGATGTTTTTCCATTATGATCCTTATACTTTGGATTGCATCTGTGGTTGATTTACCGGAGACAAACCCGCACTGATCATCAGATAGCCGTATTATTTTTCGCAGTCGGCCACCTAATACCCGCTCAACGATCTTCATGGTGTGTGACATCAGCTTGATCGAACAGTAGTTATCACAGTTTCGCGTATCACCCTTCCCTTTGTATACAGGGAGAAGGTAACTTTCCCTCCATTGATTCGGCATTGGGTCACCTCTCACAAATGTGGAGATGAGAATTCTGAGCCATCTGAACCCGATGTCTCCCATCTTTTTCCAGAACTCAGAGGGCATCTCGTCTGGCCCAACCGCTTTTCGTTTTTGGAAGTATTTGACCGCCTCACTAACTTCTTCGACTGTGATGTCGGGTATTTCTTCACAGTTAGGGGTGGCTCTTAAAAAGTATAGCCGGAAACTTTTCGTTTAAAAGTTCTTCAGAATAATGCCGCCACCTCTGCAGAATTTTGTCATCATCCACAAGAAGCTGGCCATGAGCATTGTTAATGATCTTCGGCGAACGAATCTCCTGAGCATTCCTCCTTCTTTGGGCGGCTGTTTTGAAGATGGTTGCGCTCTTGTTCATATTGTGTCTTCGTAACTTCTGAATAGCCTGGTTTGCATCAACAACCGGAGAAGATATTTTCTCCAGCTGCCGATACAGGCCCTCCGTACTCTCTGCTTGAAGCTGGACGCACTTTTTCTTTGCTTTTTTCGTGCAACATCTGTATTCCATTTCGAGGCGAACTTTTTCGTCACTATTATAAGAGGGACACTTTGACCAAGCTTTGAAAGCCGCTTTCTTCTCATTTATCACCTTCTTAGCTTCATCACTCCACCACCATGTTTCCTTGGCGTGTTGATGGTGGCATTTTGAAGCCCCTAGCAGTGATTTTGCCTTATTTAAGCAAGTTCGCTGTAGGGAATCCCACATATTTTGTGCTCTGCACTCTTCATCCTCAGCTCCGTTGATAGTGTGAGAGAGGTAGTTTTTCAATACGAAAACAAAAGCCTCGCCTTTTTCTTTGTCCAGATTGCACCACTTGATTTTCTCAGAGACCCTTGTTTGTTTGCTTTTCTTCGGTGTTTTCATAAAAATTTCTGTTAGCAGGAAACGGTGTTGCCGAACGATTGCCTCTCCCAGGATCACTTTGCAATCTTTTACCCGAGACTTCATGAAACTGCCTACCAAATGGTAGTCAATCTGAGTTTCATCTCCACCACTGCTGTAAGTGATTAGGTGTCGGCTTTGATTGATGAACATGGTACTTAACACGATAAGAGCGTGTGATTTGCACATGCTTAGGATGTCTTCACCAGGAAGGTTCCTGGTGCCATATCCCAGTCCTCCATGGCAGTCTTCATAGTCTTCGATTGACTTCCCAACATGTCCATTCAAATCTCCACCAACAAACAGAAACTCTTTCTTCGGGATGTTCTTAAGGAGATTGTGGAAATCTACCCAAAATGCATCTTTATCTCTCTGATCGCACCCATTTTGGGGAGCATATGCACTGACAATATTCCACACCTCTCCTTGTATTATTAGTTTGAGAGACATCAAACGGTCGCTGAAGTAGCTCTGCCTCAAGGATGATATCGATTCCGTTCTTAGCCTTTTCCGTTCCGTAGTAGAACATCTTGTAATCATTTGTCCTAACGTCCAAGAAACGCGCCCGATTTTCAGTGTTTTTCCATTTCGTCTCCTGGACACAAGATATCCACCCGCCTTCTATCATCATCTCTTCCAGCTCGTAACTTCGACCGGTTATGCTTCCAACGTTCCAACTCGCGACCCTCAAATTTCTTCCAAACTGTTTCATTATTTTGCTAGCCCCCGGAATCCGTACAGCTCTGACCCGAACATTTCTGCTCGGTCCAGGATCAGTACCATGCACAGCAGTGGTAGTGCCTGGCGGGGTAGTGCCTTTCCGTTTAGCAAGTATTATGTAGGTATTATGTTTACAGTTTTGCAATATTACCATATTGCGATGGTGTTTGTTGTTTGACACGTGCATGCTCCTGTTTTAGTATTGTTTGATCTGTCTTCTATGACACCGGTAATCTCCAGTCGTGTCAACCCACGGACTCGCACGCCCACTTGTCGGAGGGTTTTTAAGGTAGTATGTGTGTCGATAGGCTCAGTTGGGTGTTATATTGCTCAGATCTGATTTGTCCCCTTAGACGCCTTTTACGACAAGCGCTAGTTGTTGTGATATTCTTAACCCGTCCCTGCACGGGGGTTTTTATGGAAATTATTTGTACATTTTATTATTTTTGTATTTTGCTGCAAAGGAAGTCGAGAGCTGCTCGTGAGCTCTACGAGCAAAAGAGACGGGTAGAACATCCCAGTACCTGTAGAGCTGAAGATGGAAAACTTATAGCAAAATCACAGTCGGTGCTGGGAATATGGAAAACTACCTCTGCAAATTGTATAGCGGCGACGAAGACCAACATTCCGATGTCCGGCAGAACGAACCATTCTACATAGACGATGATAGTCAAAATTTCCGTCCACCTGACCAAAGCGAAGTGAGTATAGCAGTATCCAACAAGGCTGCCGGGCCTGACGGCTTGCCGGCCGAACTTTTCAAGGTAGGTGGTGATGAATTGGTGAACCGCATACACCAATTCATCTCTAAGATTTGGTTAAATGAGTGTATGCCTCATGAATAGAATCACAGCATCGTCTGCCCAATTCACAAGAAAGGAGACCCCTTCAACTGATCCTAAGCATTACCTACAAGGCCTTTTCTGCGACATTCTGTGAACGCCTGAAATCCTGGAGAAAACTCAAGAGGTCCAAATCGATACTCACCATCTCTTTATTGATTTCAAAGCCGCCTATGACAGCACCTATAAAGAAGAACTATATAGAACCATATCTACTTTTCACATCCCTGCCAAACTTGTTCGCCTGTGCAGGATGACGATGGAGAACACTCGCTGCTTCATCAAGGTTGGTAATGATCTCACCGAGGCCTTTGATGTCAAACAAATTTAAGACAAGGTGACGCGCTTTCATGTGAATTCTTTAATATTGTACTTGAACGGATTGTGCGGAATTCACAAGCCAACATCAGAGGCATAATCTATCAAAAGTCCGTACAACTGCTTGCATACGCCGACGATATTGAGATTATTGGAATCGGGCCGTTAGCAGAGCGTTTGCAAGCAGAAGCGGCCAAAATGGGTTTAGCGATAAACGAGGGCAAAACGAAGTATATGCTGTCAACGAGAAGGTAAAGCCATTATCGACGAATTGGACAGAACGTCACAGTAGGCAGCTATAACTTCGAGGTAGTAAGGGGCTTTGTCTACCTTGGCTCTGCTATAAACTCGAAAAACGACATCAGCGCAGAAACCAAGCGAAGAATAACTGTTGCCAATCGTTGTTTTTTGGGCCTATAAGGCAATTCAACAGTAAAGCCCTATTTAGAATAACTAAGGTGACTCTGTATAAGACCCTGATCATCTCAATGCCTACTATACGGCGCTGAAACATGGACTTTATTAAAAGAGGATGAAGATATCCCTGGTCGCTTCGAGAGAAAAAATTCTTCGTAATATATTTGGTCCCGTTTGCGTTGACGGGTTTTGGAGGAGAAGATTCAATAACGAACTACTTGTATATGACCTGTACAGCGACATCGATCTAGCCAAAAGACTGCGTATTGTACGTCTGAAATGGCTAGGACATGCAGAGCGAATGGACACCAACGCTCCGGCCCGCAGAGTCTTCGAATCTAATCCCGAGGGACGACGCAGTAGAGGGATTCATCGCCGTAGGTGGCGCGCGCAAGTTCAAGGGGACCTCAACCAACTTTGAGTGGACAACTGGAGGGAATTAGCTAAAGACCGAGCTAAATGGGGAGGCTTGTTGTTTGAGGCCCAGGTTCACTCCGAACTGTAGCGCCACCTAAGTAAGTATTGTATATACATCCGTCGATGCTGCCGTTTTCTTAATAAATAAGTCCAACGGCAGAATACCTAGGAACACATGCATTGCGCATGTACTCGTAGGTTTCGTCCGTATTGCACCAATGATCCCTAAGCCAAGTGTTGGACCCTATCCAGATGCATCTTTCCAATTTTCTGGAAGACTTTTTGCCACCATACAACTGACGCATATAAGATACTTGGTCTTACCATCATCGTTACATCCAGTATGCTGACCTCGATAAGATTCCCCACCTTTGTCCACATACTCGTTTTCATTGATGAAGCACCCTTTTCGCCCTTCGGATTTTCTTTTCTACATAAAAGTTCCAAGTTAGTCCACTATCTAGGTAAACACTTGGATACTTAACTTTCCTTTGCACTTTTAGCTTCGATCCGAAAAGTTTCGAAGGCTTAAGCTGCAGATCTTTGCCCTTCCTTGTGAAAAAGATAAGTCCATGTTACTGACACCACCACTCCACCACTCGGGGAGCATTCCTCATGGTGTTTGCTGTGACATTCACAAATTTGTCTCACGCCATTATTGCTGTATCATTGGTATAGCCCACAATGTGCACGCCAGTCTCCTCAGGAGAGCCTCTTTAGGAGGGATCCCGCAGAGTAGGTGATAAAACTCATCCCTAGGGGCAGCCTCTGGTAAAAATAAATAAATAAATATTATACTTGGCGCAACAGCTCTTTAAGTGCCAGGGCCTAGCTTCTCGCAACCACTCATGTTGTGTGCGTTATATTTTTCACACGAATGTGGAAGAGACCTACTGTTTAGTACCGTATCCGAAGGGCAATTTGTTTTGAGAAGGTTTCTCGAGACAACAATACTCTCGGATGTTTGTCAGACGTTCGCGAGAGGTGGGACCATGACAAAAACTTGTTGGTGTTTTCTGAGATTCGAACTTGGAACCTCACGCGAAGTGGTCCGACACACTAACCACTTACGCCACGGCGCCTCTGGTAACCCTTCCTCTAAGTCTTGAAGTTCTCGTCTGAATATTTATCACCCTATTTTTCAGCATATTGTCTATCCATCTCATCTCCAATGGGTTAATCCTGCATTTTTCTAAGACTAATCTCAGATTTTCGAAGCATAGTTTATGGATGGCACCTTCAATGTCCATTATTGTGGCCATTGCACAACGTTTTCTTCCGCAACGCGGACAAGCTAGTGTAGGGCTGTTTGCGTAGGCCTACCAGTTCTTAACGCATGTTGTCCACTATTCAAAGGATCCACTTTCAGCGCAGTTCTCTCTGCATGGTTCACCAGAATTCTTTCCATTGTTTTCAGCACAAATGATGTTCGGCTGATCGGTCTGAAGGACTTCGCTTAAGTGTAGTCCTTCTTTCCCGGTGTTGGATGAAACACCACATTTGTTTCTCTCCATGTTACCTAGCAACATAGCAGTATTCCCTGTAGTGTCCGAAGCATATGTGTTTTCATTCATATCCTTGTAGGGGTCGCTAAGGATAACAACGTCCACTTTATGTTCACGTACAGACTGTATGAGAAGGTCGTTCGCAGTAATTTAGACTGAGTTGTTTTATCTTCGTAATTGGTTTTTCAACTCTCTCAGTGCTTTTTGGAAAGCTGTACATTTGTCACTTCCTATGACATTGCTGCTGCTGGTAGGTTTCTTTTTTGTGACAGTACCATAGGCGTTTTGGCAAGGAGATCTGTTTCTGATAGTAGATAGGCACCCAGGTGATGTCTTCTATGGATTAGTGCTTCGCATTCCAAAAGAAGGTGTGCTGGTGTTTCTGCGAAATCCTTGCAGATTCTGCAGTGTCCGTTCACTTCTATTCCTAAGTCTCCTAAGGTGCTCCTTATGTTCAGTGAAGAAGAGTTGATACTCGCGTCGAAAACACTACAAATCCGAAAGGCCCTTGGACCCGACGGAATACCAGCAGAGGTGCTCAAGACCAGACATGTCCTCAGCTGCTGCTGAAGATGTACAATAGCTGTCTCCAGGAAGGGGTTTTCCCAAGGAGCTGGAAGTTACAGCGCTTGGTACTGATCAGCAAACGAAAAGAAGATCCGGATTCCCCATCAACGTACAGCCCTCTGTGTATGCTGGACACCGCAGGGAAACTCCTAGAAAAGTTGCTAAGACCAAGGCTTACAGCAGCCATGCAGGGAGCAGGAGATTTGTCCGAAAGACAGCACGGATTCAGAAAGGACCACTCTACGATTGGAGCAATTGAAGAAGTGGTAAGGACCATCCAATTGGCTCAACAGGGCAACCACTATTTAAGAAAAATCGTATTGCTAGCAACTCTGGACGTGTGAAATGCCTTCAATTCAGCCAGATGGAGCGATATGCCGAACGCCCTCGAAAGCACTTTTGATATTCCCGAATATCTCTTGCGGATGGTGAAGGACTATCTCAAGAACCAGAAGCTGTTATACAACACCGCAGAGGGACCACGAATAAAGGAGATTACTGCTGGAGCAGCGCAGGGATCAATCCTGGGACCCGATCTATGGAACATTTCCTAAGATGGCATCCTTCCTATGGAAATGCCCGAATACACCTTTCTGGTAGGGTATGCAGATGATATCGCCGCGGTGATTACGGCAAGAGACACCGAGAGCGCGCAAAGAAAACTCAACCAGGTGATGAGGCGGGTGCACCTCTGGATGGAAGAACATGGCTTAGGTTTGGCCACAGAAAAGACGGAGATAGTCCTTTTGACAAAGAAGAGTATTCCAACTATTGTCGACTTCCCAGTCGGGTCTGAGGTAATAACCAGCAAGGAACCGGTGAAGTACATAGGGATGGCCCTAAACACGAAGCTCACTTTCTGGCACCAAATAAGATCTGCCTCGGAACAAGCCACGAAGGTCACAATGTCACTGAGCAGATTAATGGCAAACGTTGGAGGCCCAACAGCTAGCAAGAGAAGCTCCTGTTGATAGTCACCCATGCCATTCTCCTGTATGCGTGCGAGATATGGGCCGAAGCACTACGACAGGAGAAATACAGGAAACAAATGGCCACAGTACAAAGGCGCGCAGCGCTAAGGGTTGCAAGTTCGTACCGAACGGTGTTGGAACCAGCCGTCCTCATAGTCGCGGGAGTGACCCCTATTGATCTCCTTGCGGCAGAGAGGAAATACGTCTACGACAAAAAGGCGGACATTGGAGTGGAAGCGGCAACTGAGGAGGTGAAGGAGCTTACCAAACAGAAATGGCAGGAGAGATGGAGCTCAGAAAGCAGAGGACGATGGACCGCGAGGCTGATCAGCTACATCGCTGAATGGAAGGAACGGAAACATGGGGAAGTAAATTATTACGTCACCCAATTTCTTACCGGACACGGTTATTTGAACGCCTTACAGGGAGCTCAGGCTGCCAATATGGCGACTCAGAACTGGACGACGCAAACCACACATTCTTCGAGTGCAACAGATGGGAAGCTGAAAGAGGGGGGCTAGAATTTCTAATCGGCGTCATCACCACGGAAAACATGGTGACAAAAATGTCAATGAGTGACCAGAGCTGGAATCAAGTACGTTCCTTTATAGAAAAAGTGCTTAAAAAAAAAAGAGAGCGGAAGACATAATAATCACCATCATGAGATTTATGTAAGCCTGATGTAAGCCTGACCGGCAAGAAAAAATTAACCCGCAAGCAAGAGACAAATATGAAAAAGCCGGCCCCGACAAGGGAAAGAAAACGACACCACTCTGAAGTAATGCAAAAGCGGTTCCGGAGTGGATGGTGTGAAGTTGAAAGAGGGTTAAGGTGGTTTTTTAGTGAGTAGAAAGTCCCACACTACTTGAAACAGAGCGGGCCTGTTTCTCGTGAGCAGTAGCGTTTTCCACCATCCCTTAGGCAAAAAAAAGGTTCTGCAGTGACCCGATAGCATGTATGTCAAGATGCGGAATCGATTCTTGCTAACTCTTAGGCAGGTTCTGCTTGTTTTGTGATTATAGTTCCCAAAAAGTTATTTCGCCTGTCTCAGTTGAGGGATATCATCCCATTGCTTGACCCATTTGCTCTCTTTATTTTTATCAGCTCTTCCAATATACGTGCCCAACCTAACCTAGTGCCAACATCCCTCATGACAAATTGTGACAACACTCATCTATACAGCAAAGTCCATGTTTGCATAATATACTTAGGTATTGCACTAATAATCTGCAATTAAAAGTACTTTGATTTACAAATCAGCTTTCGCCACAATGGAATACCGCTGAAAGCCTCAAACAAATTTGAAATCCAATTTTGCACATATTGCCACAAAATATACAATCATCTGGCCATGATTGCAACACATTTGCGTAAATTGTTATGACACGTGCGTTGGGGATTCTTTAAACACCTGCCGGACATGCGAGTTCCACAACAAACCTAAATGTTGTTATAGCAGGATATCCGGTTGATTAGTAGTACGCATTGCTATTACCGTAACTTAGATTTGCGAATGGTGCTCTGCGCTGTGTAGTCATAATTATTCATCGTATCGTTCCCAACAGACGACAATTATTAAATCAATAGAACGGTCTGCATAGGCCTACGTATCTAAGTGAGAAATTGCTTCCAGCTTTTACCTAATCCTCTCGTCCTGCCAATATTCAACAAAGGACTTGACCCGCCATCGGAAAAATAACATTCGTGACATTTTGATTCTCTCTTTACAAATGGCATGCAAATTTCAACACATTACCCCGAGGGAGCGGGGACTGAACCGAGGATGATGAGTTGGACTGTTAAATTTTTTTGTGATATGGGTCAATGTGATGGACGACGGATAGATCGTGGGGTGGGTGTCAGGTTCATGGGTGGATGAGGGTCAGTGATGAATGAATAAATGAATTTCAATAGGCAACAGATGGACCTTAACTCTTGGGATATTCATAACTATCCAGCAATCATTGTATTTACCAGGGGAGATGGCATTTGGATCGAAATTTTGCAGTTTATTGGCGGCTAGGGTTGGCGTGTTAGTATATGGAATTTCGGTTAATTTTTGGATTTATAATATTATGCAGATTGCAATATCTGCATATTTGTGTTGAGGGATTTATTTCGATGTAAGCTGCTTTAGGCTCTAATAGTCTAATGGAAAGCTATCTGAATTCATAACGAGTTGTGGAGTAGAGACTTGCACTAAAACGGTAGTTATTGGCAAAAGGTTTTTTTCTAATGCATGCTTGGTCGAGGAATTGTATATATGTTGTAAGTATGGCGCAAGGCTTGCTTATAAGTTCAAGCTACGACATGTGTTACAGCTGCCATAAAAGGCTAGTGGTATTGGGAGGCAAACGAGAGTGCGACTGGGACCCATTTAGATCAAAAGGTAAGTTAATGGTGATACCATTTGTCAAAATCGGATTGTCCAGCACTCGTACCCTAAGCATACGTGTATTTAAGTATGAACAACTTACCTACTTACGTCGATGGCGCTACAGTCCGAGGTGAACCTGGGTCTGAAAGTACAAGCTTCTCCAGCCGGTTCGGTCATTAGCCAGCTGTTTGCAGTCGCACCAAGTTGCCAGATGTCCCTTTCCAATCGTTGGCGCCACCTAGGGTGAGGCCTTCCTCTACTGAGTCGTCTCTCGCGAATAGATTTTAAGACTTTTCGAGCCAGGGCGTTGATGTTCATCCGCTTCACAGTCAGTCGCTGTATGCGGTCTCTTTTGGCAAGGCCGATATCCCTGTACAGCCCGTACAGTTCTTGATTGTATCTTCTTCCCCACTCTTCGTCTATACTGAAGGGTCCATAAATCATCCGATTCCGATAGAGTCCATACCTCTGCGTCATATAATAGGACTGAGTTGACTAGAGTCTTGTGCGGGTCTACTTTAGTCATCTACATACATTCCTGCATTTTATCATCTGTACCTCCTCGATCGAACGATTCTTATGCTCCTTCTTTTTCCTTCTGATGGCTCGATGCTCTTCCTTTATCCTTTGCTCGTAGAGCTCGCGAACAGTTCTGGTCCTTCTGTGCAACGCCACTTTATATGCCTCTTGTTTAGTTGTACATGTGCTCGTCGGCATTCTTAATCATACCAGGAATTTTTTTTTTGCGGTGGTCTGGACAAACCTAATACATCTAAAGCATCATCTCTAATCGCTTTCTGGGAACGTTACCATTGCTTATCTGTACTTGCTGCTGGCGGCATATGACATGCATGTGCTAGGATCAGAACAAATACACAAAAGGTGCATTTTCTTCTTATCCCTGGATACTCCCAGTCTTGAGGCATGCCTGTCAACACTCTTTTATCAACCTTTTGAGATAAATACGCCTTTCTAAGGTTCAGGTTTGGCCTTATTGGCCTAGCAGAGATTCAGGTATCGATGTTACACCATCTGAAATTTTTGTCATTGCAGCCTTAAGGTAGCATTGCTATTGCTTGGAAGACCGCTTGACTTCATTTAGGATCTTAGGAGTTATCCCGTCTTACCTGCACACAATGTGTGTATTATCAAAAAGTGCATCGACAACAAGAGCCAGAAACCTAGTCCGAGCCGATCAAGCTTCCCAGGACTGACCTTCTGGGGAATTATACTCGGAAGTCAAGTAAAACTCGCGCAGCGGTAAGAACCGATCTCGTATTCTGACAGGCATTTTAACAGACCACTGTGGTTTTAAGGACCATATCCCTGGATACTACACATTCTGCACGAATGTTGACGAAATGCCAGCAACCAGTTCCTTTTCAATGAACATGGAGCACTGATTCAAAATAAAAGGCACTGTAGGACGATCAGCTTTCATAGACAAAGCTACCGTCCCTAGATTTAGTTTATATACTCTAGATCATCAAGTTAAAAGAACTGGAGGATGTGCTCCAACTCGCGTGCCATATCGACTAGAGCTTTAGGTAAGTGCACGGGCACTAACTTTGGGTGGTCAAAAGGTGATGCACGCGATTGCACGAAAACATAAAGTTCTCACTTAGCTAAGGCCTACCGACTCGAACTCTCAATCTCCACGTTGGTGACCGCTGGGTGCCTACTACCTTGATCGAAGATTGGCTAACCAACCCCTTTGGAAGGTCTTGGTAGTAGCAGCCGAGAGAGGGGGAAAGTGCTTTCTCACTAGAGCGCTTAGTCTTGTTTCAGATGGCAGCAGACTAATTCCCTAGATCGAATCAATGGCGGCGCGCGTCTACAGCTTCGACATATTCCGATCACAGCTCGGTAAGGAATTTTTAAGATCTACTAGGACCTTGGAATAGAAATTGTGGCGGGGGAGCTCTTAATGAGTCAACGGCAGAGCTCACACTCCCGTAGTGGACTACTGACACCGGTGTACCTGGCCCGCGTCCTAGAGATGTAACAAGAAGAACTTGTGCCATCGGGGTAACTTCCCTACCATGTGAAAACGTTATGGTTCAGAATGAACCAAAAGCATCCGACAAGGAAGATTCAACTGTTGAAGACCCCAGCAAACGAAATAAAGCCAACGAACTTCGGATCAGCACGTGGAATATTCGGACCACATGCAGCCGAACAATTAGCTAAGGACTGCTGTAAAGCAGATATAACCGCCATCCAGGAAGTGCGATGGAGTGGTGCGGGCAAAAAGAGGATGAAATAAAAATAGAAGGATGAACATCTGTGGCATTTACCAGTGTACTATGGTGATTGCTACCGAGACAAGAAGCAACGCTTATTTGGATGCTGATTTGCTAAACGCGACAGATGTAGGCAAGGAGTCTTAAGATTTCAACACATGGAAGAGGGTATTATGACAATTCAGATCAAAGCTAAATTCGCTAGCATAATCCTAATATGTGCTCATGTCCCAAGGAACACAAGGACTCTGCCACCAACGATTGTTTCTACAAGCTCTTAGGGACCTGCATTGCGATTGATCGGGAAACTACTGACTGCCCAAAACTTGGCTTGGGCCAGTAGCGCAACAATCAAGTTCGTGATGAATTGCAGGGCCTTGATTCTAGGCTAGGTAACGTGGGCCAGCAACCTGCGTTACCGAATATTGCCCGCTACAGAAACCGACACTATGCCTCGGATAAGGAATGATCACATGTTGACGACTTTTGGCAATTGTACCCGGACAAAGATAGGTTTCTGGAATGTAAGGACGCTCCTCGACTCGAGAAGAGAAGGTCCTTACAATGCCAGATTCCTCCAACTGGAAAAGGAATTCATGCGATATAAACTGGACATTTTGGGGGTAAGTGAAGTAAGATGGTTAGAAGCGGGCGAGTACCAGTCCCCAACGCGTAACACTGTACTTCTCTATTCTGGCAGACCGGAAGTCCGCGGGAATATGGAGTCGGACTAACAACACTGCACGCAAGGGCCTAGTTTCCTGGCAGCCCCATGGTGATAGGATTTTGACGGCCAGGTTCCGGACTAGAGTACGACGCGTCACCATCATACAGTATAACGCCCCAAAGAATAGTTCGTCTGAGGACGAAAAGGAGAGCTTCTACAATCTCTTAAGCGCCGTCTTCAACACAACACAAAATGGAGACATTGTCATAGTGATGGGGGACTTGAATGCTAAGGTAAGCAACGACAACGAAGGGCTCAAACATGTAATCGGGAAGCATGGACTAGGCAACCGCAATGACAACGGCGAAAGGTTTGTGGATTTCTGCAATGCCAACCGCCTTGTGATAGGTGGCACCATGTTTGAGCACAAGACCTGCCACAAAGTCAGCTGGGTTTCCAATGACAGGCAAGCAACCTCCAACCAAATTGACCATTTTGCTATCAGCCGCCGCTTTATAAGTAGTCTCCTGGACGTCCGAAACAGGCGAGGGGCAGATGTGGGTATAGTACGTGATCACCATCTTATGATAGCTTCTCTCCAACTACGCACTGCTGCAGTTCGAAGATCCCACGACAACACAAGAATGCCAAGGTTCAACATCGATAGACTAAGTGATCCCTCAGTGCGCCAACAATTAAGGGAGCACTTTTCGCAAGGTGTGGAAGCAATCAGCAGCTCAATGCCCGCAACCATCCAAGACCATTGGTGTGCTGTGAAAAATGTTTTTACATCTGTTGCTGAAAGAATTGTCGGTCAATCGCAGGGAAGACATAGGGCGTGGCTTTCCGAGGATACCTGGAGACGGATTGACGAACGAAAACAGCTGAAAGCTCGCGTTGCAGCTACCCCAGCAGCAGGGAGAAGCAAGCTAGAGTCCCTATATCGCATGAAGATGAGAGAAGTTCAGCGTAGCGTACGACGTGACAAGCGCAACTACATCAACGCGCTGGCTACAGAAGCAGAAGAAGCTGCACGGAGGTGCGACAGCAGGACCGTCTACAGAATCACGAAAGAGCTGACAGGTGGTCGCAGCTCCAGCCAACACCCAGTGAAAAGCCTAGACGGCTCCATGCTCATGTCGGATAAGGACCAGCTCAAGAGATGGAAAGAGCATTTTGCTGCGGTTTTGAACCGTGTATTCGCTAGCGATATGCTCCCAAATTAGACTGAGATGCCCGAGGTGAGAAGTACCTGAATACGCACCACGACTCCCAGTAAAGATGAGATCATTACCGCGATCAAGGCACTCAAAACCAACAAGGCGGTAGAACTTGACGGTATTCCAGCAGAGCTCTTACGAGCAGCGCCAACAACATCGGCTGAGCTTCTGCTTCCACTTATAGAGAGAGCTTGGGAAGCTGAGAGCTTTCCTAACGAGTGGAAAAAGGGAATGATCGTCAAGCTTCCTAAGAAAGGAAATTTAATGGAGTGCGGAAACTGGAGGGGTATCTGCGTGTTGCCTGCTGTAGCTGAGGTAATAGCTAAAATCATCCTGGAGCGAATCAAACAAAATCTCGAAGACACACTCGATGCCGAACAAGCAGGTTTCCGCTCTGGATCCTCCTGTGCCGACCACATCAACACCCTGCGGATTATCATCGAACAGTGTGTTGAATATCGATCGCCACTGCACCTGCTGTTCATCGATTTTGAGAAGGCGTTCGATAGTGTCAACAGAGAGTTTATTTGGCGTGCCTTACGCAGGAGAGGTATTCCCGATAAACTAATTGCTATTATCAAAGCTATATATGAAGGCTCCAAATGTCACGTTTGCACAGGGGGAGGTTGTCTGAGGAATTTGAGATCCAAAGTGGGGTAAGACAAGGCTGTATCCTTTCACCGATATTATTCCTATTGGTGATTAGTGATGTGCTTCATGCAGCTTTGTCGACGGGAAACGGAGGAATTCGATGGACTCTTACATCTCAACTGAAATATCTTGACTACGCTGACGATGTATGCTTACTCTCCCACAGAACTATGGACCTCCACCAAATGAAAGCAGATGTGGAGAGGGATGCAGGTGTCGTCGGGCTGAAAACTAATACGACAAAAACTAAAATTATCAGCCTTGGAACTAACTCATCATCTCAAATATGCATTGCTGGACAACCGGTAGAGAGAGTAGAGGACTTCCAGTATCTTGGGAGTATTGTCTCGACCGATGGTAGAACCGAACTGCATATAGATAACAGGATCGCCAAAGCAAAGTCCGCGTTCGGGATGTTGTCCAAAATATGGCGAAGCAACGCAATCAGTTTGAGCACCAAAATAAGACTGTTCCGCTCCAACGTTGAATCCGTGCTGTTATATGGTTGCAGCACGTGGAGAGTGATAACTACTATCACCAGAAAGCTGCAAACGTTTGTTAATAGGTGCCTGCGCAATATCTTAAGGATTTTCTGACCCAATCGTATCTCTAACGAACACCTTTACGAGAGAACGGGTCAGAAACCAATAGGCACAACCATCTAACCAGTTCCATAGCGAACTATGCTATGCAATGGAACCCTTTCACTCAGGATGGCAGAAGACCTGGCGGTCCAAGGAGAACATGGCGCAGAACAGTCGAGAAGGATGCACGGCAGTTAGGGAAAAGTTGGGGAGAACTCAGACACATTGCCAGAAACCGTACACGATGGCGCGTAGGCGTAGTAGAGGCCCTTGGACCCATAAGGGGATACAGGACATAAAAAAGTAAGTTCGACGAAACATACGAACAATGTCCTAAATGGACGAAAGTTGTGTTTATACCAAAAATTGGTAAGAAGCACCCAACACAGCTTAAGTCATACAGACCGATCAGCCTAACATCGTTTCTTCTCAAAACAATGGAGAAAGCTGTGGACAACCATTTAAGGGAGGATGTGTGCACTATCGTCAGCATGCATACAGAGCGGGCAGATCCACTGATACTTCTCTTTATCAGCTGACGGAAACCATCCAAAGTGCTCTTGAAACAAAAGAGATAGTAATCTGCGCCTTCCTAGACATCGAAGGGGCATTTGATAACACTTCACATGAAGCTATTAGAGCCCTTGACAGAAAGGGAGTTAGCAGAACAGTATCTAAGTGGATGTATGAGTTGCTGAGAACAAGATCAGTAGAAACTCAAACCTCACATGGAATTATCTCGATCAACACAACAATAGGATGCCCACAAGGAGGAGTGTTATCTCCCCTAATGTGGAGTCTTGTTGTGGATAAGCTTCTTGAAAAACTAACAAGCCTTGGAATTAATTGTCAAGCCTACGCTGACGATATTGTACTGATTGCCAGGGGGAAATTCGAGGAAACCCTATGTGATATTATACAAAGGGGCCTAACAGTAACTCAAGAATGGTGTAGCAGGGCTGGGCTCAATATAAACCCGGCCAAAACCACGAGGAAGAGAAAACTTGAACTGAAACCAATCCGACTGTCGGGCACAATACTGGCACCGGTAAAGGAAGTGAAATATCTAGGACTACACCTAGATAGCGAACTCTTGTGGAAGAAGCACATAGAGGAGATATCCAAAAAAGCTACCCATGCTCTAATAATATGCAGGAGCCTAGCTGGTAAGTCTTGGGGATTTAGTCCAAATATTCTAAGATGGATGTACATTGCCATTGTGAGACCAATGATCACTTATGGAGCAATAGCATGGACAAAGCGAACTAGTCTAGTCACTACGAGGGAGACACTCACTAAAGTGCCAAGACTCGCGTGCCTTTGCATCACTGGGGCCATGCGAACGTGTCCAACTGCAGCAATTGAAGTACTCCTGGAGTTAGGTTAGGTTAGGTTAGGTTAGGTAGGGTTATGAGGTTGTCATAAAACACTAGGCACCAAAGTGGGCCCATCGCGATCACTAGGAAACCTTCACGGCAAAAGACTTAAACCCAATCCTCCAGGCAATTAATCTCCCTACAAAATCTGAAGAGATCCTTGTTATGGTTCAAGGACCTCACTTCCTCCAAGTTATCGAAGTATCTACCCGGATAATTTAGCCTTATCCTGGCAAATCCTTGACATTCACAGAGTATATGAGTTATATCCTCGGAGACATGTAGGTCATCGCAGTACCTACAAACGTCCGTATCGGATAACCCTAGTCTCATGGCATGTCTCCTTAGGAGACAGTGGCCAGAGAGTATTCCTATCGTTGTTCTTAGCCTCGATCTATCTAACTTAATTATCTCCCCAGATTTTCTGCGATCTAACACAGGCCACAATGCCTTAGACACCCTATGACCATCTAAATTTGACCATCTTAGATTAGCCGTGACAATGATTTTATCCCGGATAATTCCCTTAGCCACGCACCCTGGTGGTTTAATACTACCAATTATATCGCTACGTGGGAGCCCCGCTCCTCTTTTAGCCAGCGCGTCGGCTTGCTCGTTGCCTTCGATATCTCAGTGTCCAGGTACCCAACATAATCTGGCTCGGGTCTGCGTATATAATGCCCTAAGCATTGTGCGGCAGTTCCTGATTAACTCAGATTTGGTGTCGTAAGACTCTAGCGCCTTTAGCGCAGCCTGACTGTCAATGTAGATGGCGATATTCTTATCGGATATTGATCCCATATCAAGTAATTCCGCAGCTTTAAGTACAGCTAGAACCTCTGCTTGGAACACACTGCATGTGTACGGAAGTCTCAGGGCCACCTGCAGGTTCGTATCTCTCGAGTAAATACCTGACCCCGTGTCCTCACTGAACCCCGTGCCCTCGTCTTAGAACCATCTGTGTATATTGCAATCTCGTTATGGACAGAGACTGTCTTCCTTTGCCAGTCCTCTCTAATAGGATACAGTACTTCGTATGGTGTGTCGAAGTCTAACGTGCCGAGTATATCGTCCGATTCCTCAGGGACTCCGGGAAAAGATTCCTTGAGAATGGAGCTGTGTCCTATGTTATTAGCCCTGAAGAGACCAACGTTAGTGAGCCGAAGCTCACTGTTGCCCGCTTGAAATTTGATTTGTAGGTCTAATGATAAGAGATACAGGAAGATCTCGAGTGCAGCCGTAGATGTTGTGCGTAGAGCACCTGTGATGGCAATGCAGGCTGATCTTTGTACCATGGCCAACATATCCGAAGGACTTCAGTACCAAAATTGGTAAGGAAAGTAATTTTCGGTGGAATTAATAAAAAAGCTAGGGTTTCGCGGTGAATTGAATTGACCTGGCATTCTTCGGATGAACCATTATTCTGAATGTACCTACGGGGAACAATTAAGTGAGGAACTCTGCATAATATATTAACCAGACGTCAACGTCAAAAACTGTCACAATTCTCTGCCAAATAATTGTGTGCGAAGGTGATGACCTCCTCATTTGATGAAAATCTCTGTCCTACGAGCGTAACTTTTAGCTTAGAAAACAAAAATATCTTACTTACTTACTTAGGTGGCGCTACAGTTCGGGGTGAACCTGGGCCTCAACCAACAAGCCTCTCCATTTAGCTCGGTCTTTAGCTAATTGCCTCCAGTTGCGCACTCCAAGTTGGTCGAGGTCCCCTTGAACTTGTGCGCGCCACCTACGGCGATAATTCCCTCTACTGCGTCGTCCCTCGGGGTTAGATTCGAAGACTCTGCGGGCCGGAGCGTTGGTGTCCATTCGCTCTACATGTCCTAGCCATCTCAGACGTCCAATACGCAGTTTTTTGACAAGGTCGATGTCGCTGTACAGCTCGTATAGTTCGTGATTGAATCTTCTCCTCCAAAACCCGTCAACGCAAACGGGACCGAAAATCTAACGAAGAGTTTTTCTCTCGAAGCGACCAAGGATATCTTCATCCTCTTTTAATAAAGTCCATGTTTCAGCGCCGTAAAGCAGGACTGGGATGATCAAGGTCTTATATAGAGTCTCCTTAGTTGTTCGAGAGAGGGCTTTACTGTTGAATTGCCTTATAAGCCCAAAAAAACAGCGATTGGCAAGAGTTATTCTTCGATTGATTTCTGCGCTGATTTTGTTTGCTGAATTTATAGCAGAGCCAAGGTAGACAAAGTCCCTTACTACCTCGAAGTTATAGCTGCCCACGGTGACGTTTTGTCCAATTCGTCGATGTTGGTTTTCCCTTCTAGTTGACAGCATATACTTGGTTTTGCCCTCGTTTATCGCCAAACCCATTTTGGCCGCTTCCGCCTCAATGCTTGCAAAAGCACCGGTGACAGCCCGCTGAGATCTTCCGATAATGTCTATATCGTCGGCGTATGCAAGCAGTTGTACAGACTTATAATAGATTGTGCCTCCGGTGTTGGCTTCTGAGTTCCGCACAATCCGTTCAAGTACAATATTGAAGAAGTCACATGACAGCGCGTCACCTTGTCTAAAGCCTTTTTTGACATCAAAGGTCTCGGTGAGGTCATTACCGACCTTGATGGAGCAGCGAGCGTTCTCCATCGTCAGCCTGCACAGGCGGACAAGTTTGGCAGGGATGTCAAAACTAGACATGGCTCTATAAAGCTCTTCTCTATAGATGCTGTCATAGGCGGCCTTGAAATCGATAAAGAGGTGGTGAGTATCGATTTGGAATTCATGGGTTTTCTCCAGGATCTGCCGAAGTGTGAAGATTTGATCGATGGTGGACTTTCCTGGCCTGAAACCGCACTGATAGGGTCCAATCAGGTTATTGATAAAAGGTTTCAGGCGTTCACACAATATCGCAGAAAAGATCTTGTAGGCGATGTTGAGGAGACTGATGCCTCTATAATTGGCGCAGTTGAGGGGGTCTCCTTTCTTGTGGATCGGGCAAACGATGCTGAGATTCCATTCATCAGGCATACACTCCTCTGACCAAATATTAGAAATGAGTTGGTGTATGCACTCTACCAATTCATCCCCAGCTGCCTTGAAAAGTTCGGCCGGTAAACCGTCAGGTCCAGCAGCCTTGTTCGATTTTAGCTTGGATATTGCTATCCTCACTTCGTTTTGGTCAGGTGGACGGAAATTTTGACTATCATCGTCCATGTTGAATGGTTCATTCTGCCTGACAGCGGGATGTTGGTCTTCGTCGCCGTTATACAGTCTGCAGAAGTAGTTTTTCCATATTCTCAGCACCGACTGTGATTCTACTACGAGGTTTCCATTCTCATCTCTACAGGTTTCTGTACGGGTATTACTTCTCTGACACGTTCTTTTTACCTTTTGGTAAAACTTCCGTACATTGTTCCTGGAGTATAGACTCTCGATATTCTCAAACGCGCGCTTCTCATGCTCTTTCTTCTTCTTTTGGAGAAGCCGATGTTCTTCCCGTCTCTTTTGCTCGTAGAGCTCACGAGCAGCTCTCGTCTTCCTTTGCAGCGCCGCTTTGTATGCCTCTTGTTTTGCTGCATGCACTCGCCGGCATTCTTCGTCAAACCAGGGGTTTCGCGGTGGTGGGCGAGCGAGACCCAGCACATCAGTCGCGGCGTTTCTGATGGCATGTTGGCAGCGTTGCCACTGGTCTTCGGCACTTGATGCTGGCGGTATAGGGGTGATTGAGAGATTTCGGGATACGCGTTCAGCGAAGAGTCTGGCGGTCTCTTGCGATTGTAGCTTTTCGACGTTAAATTTTCTCACAGTAATTCTTCTTTGTTGCTCAGATTGGGATATCCGCATTCGTACCTTGGCTACAACAAGGTAATGATCCGAGTCTATGTTGGCCGCTCGGAAGGTCCGGACATCCAGAATACTGGAGGCATGCCTTGCGTCGATCGCAATATGATCAATTTGGTTGATCGTGACATAATCATTGGACCGCCATGTCTGCTTATGAATATCGAGATGAGGAAACCATGTGCTTGCTATGGTGACATTTCGCTCCACAGCGAAATCAATTAGCCTTAGTCCGTTATCAGACGTGGTGTCGTGTAGGCTATGCTTACCGACTGCTCTACCGAAGACGTCCTCCTTTCCTATTTTGGCGTTAAAATCGCCCAATACGATCTTAACGTCGTATTTAGGACATTGCTCGTATGTTTTGTCGAGGAGCTCGTAGAAACACTCTTTGGAGGCAGGGTCCTTTTCTTCTGTGGGGGCATGAACACATATTAGGCTTATGTTAGCGAATTTAGCCTTGATCCGGATCGTCATAATACCCTCGCTCACGTGTCGGAAGCTTAAGACTTCTTGCCTAAGTCTGCCGCGTATGACAAATCCGCATCCGAATAAGCGTTGCCTGTTGCCTCTGTAGCAATCACCGTAGTAGATGTCACAGTTTTTCATCCTCTTTTTGCCTGGCCCATCCCATCGCACTTCCTGGATGGCGGTAATATCTGCTTTATAGCAGTCTAGGGCCTCTGCTAGTTGTTCGGCTGCACGTGGTCTGTAAAGGGACAGAACATTCCACGTACAGATCCGAAGGTCGTTGTCCTTATTTCGTTTGCTGGGGTCGTCATTAGTTGGGTCATCCTTATCCGAGGCTTTTGGTTGTTTCGGAACCATGCGTTTTTTACGTGGTAGGGAAGTTACCCCGACGGCACAACCCCCAACCTGGAGGGCCAGTTCCTTAATTATTCCCCTAGGACGAGGGGCCGGGTACACCGGTGCCAGTAGTCCACTACGGGAGTATGAGCGCTGCCGTTGGCCCATTAAGGGCTCCTCCGCCACCATCTCTATTCCAATGTCCTGACCAACATTGGAAATTCCTTACCGACCTGTGATCCGAATACGTCGAAGCAGCTCGCGCAAGGTATTCACTAAGTTCAACAAAAAAATATCGCCTGGGGCTATATTTGGTGAGTAAAGAGTGGTCTTCTTCTTCTTCTTCCTTTTATGAGCGAGGTTATGATCTGAAAATAAGGGATCACAACCCCCCCACTTCAACGCATTTCTACTGATCCGCCTGTGGGGTTCGCCTATTTGACCTCAGAAAATATCGGCAGGCCTGCCGATTTTGGATCACTCGGTTACTGAGGTAAATGAAATGCCGATGTCATCGCATTTGTGTGATCCAGGCGTTTATAGGCCTGCCTTTCCTACATCGCAATGTCTTTGGAACGTGCATTGATATCGCCTTTTTAACAGGCCTGCCGATTTTGCATCACTCGGTTACTGAGGCAAATGAAATGCCGATGTCATCGCATTTGTGTGATCCAGGCGTTTATAGGCCTGCCTTTCCTACATCGCAATGTCTTTGGAACGTGCATTGATATCGCCTTTTTAACAGGGTTCAAATGATCTCTTCTTTGAACGTGGCAATACCAGCTGAGCCGGTCGCGCTCTATTTTTTGTACGATGGTTTCCTTAATGTGAAAGCTTCCACGGATCTTCGAACTTCTTATTCGATCAAGCTTTGTCACTCCTGCTATCATGCGAAGCATCTTCATCTCAGCTGCCGTCAATTTACTCTCATATGTTTAGTACATCGTCCAACATTGTGAACCGTATGTGAGCGCTGGACACACAACTGCGATGTAGAGCCTTCCCTTCTACTTAGGTGGCATTTTTCTGTCACAGAAGATAGCGGAGTTTTCTGGCTACTTCATCCACCCTACGCTTACAAGATGATTGATGTCGTCATCACAGGTTGCTTTGCTATTGATCATAGATCCCAAATATTTGAACTTTTCGCATTTGGGAAGCACTGTTCCATTCAAATAAATGTCTTTAACAGGACTTAGTGGATCAGAGAACGGGCAGCGTACTCTGTCTTTTTTGAACTAATGCGATACCCATTTCGCTCCAGAGCGTCCACCCACACATCAAGTGCTCGTTGCAGAGATGTAGGATCCTCAGTTATGATGGCTCCATCGTTAGCAAAGAATAACTGACGTACTTGTACCTTGGCATCCATCAGTTTACCCTCAAGCAGACAATCAAGGACTGTAATAAAGAGCAAAGGACTTAAAACGCTTCCCTGGTGCACCCCGACTTTGATTGGGAACTCTTCAGTTACTCCAGCGGGGCTTCTTACTCTTGTCTTTGCTCCTTCGTACATGTCCATGATCATCTGTACATAGGTTTCTGGAACCACCCATATCAGATCTCGTGGTTGTCTGTCGAATGCCTTTTCAAAGTCAACCAATACAATATGCAAATCCTTTAAGGAATCATGTTGTGGCGTTTGACAGAGCACCTCAAAAATTCAATGTGAAACAACTTCTAAAGTTGAATTCAGTTATCTGAGAAACTCATCGGAGCAAGCCGCTCTTTTAATTTCCAAAATTTATTGTTTTCCATTTTTTCGAGTTTAAAAATTAAAATTTAATTTTGAAATATTTAAAATTGTGCACTAGCATTTAGTTAATTTGATAGCAAGACGGCTATCAAATTCAGACGGTTTGACTGAAGTAATCACCCTACCTAGCCAAACCATTTCCTAAAGTTTAACTGCATACTACTTTACTTACTTATGTCCTGTATCCCCTTGTGGGTCCTAGGGCCTCTACTACGCCTACGCGCCATCGTGTACGGTTTCTGGCAATGTGTCTGAGTTCTCCCCAACTTTCCCTAACTGCCGTGCCTCCTTCTCGACTGTTCTGCGCAATGTTTTCCTCGGACCGCCAGGTCTTCTGCCATCCTGAGTTAGAGGGTTCCATTGCATAGCATGGTTCGCTATGGAGCTGTCACCCTTTCGTAACGTGTGACCAATCCACTGCCACTTCCGCCGTTGGATAGTTGTGCCTATTGGTTCCTGACCCGTTCTCTCGTAAAGGTGTTCGTTAGAGATACGATTGGGCCAGAAAATCCTTAAGATATTGCGCAGACATCTATTAACAAAGATTGGCAGCTTTCTGGTGATAGTAGTGGTCACTCTCCACGTGCTGCAACCATATACCAGCACGGATTCAACGTTGGAGCGGAACAGTCTTAGCTTGGTGCTCAAACTGATTGCATTGCTTCGCCATATTTTGGACAACATCCCGAACGCGGACTTTGCTTTGGCGATCCTGTTGGCTATATCCAGTTCGGTTCCACCATCGGTCGAGACAATACTCCCAAGATACTGGAAATCCTCTACTCTCTCTACCGGTTGTCCAGCAATGCATATTTGAGCAGATGAGTTTGTTCCAAGGCTGATAATTTTAGTTTTTGCCGTATTCATTTTCAGCCCGACGACACCTGCCTCCCTCTCCACATCTGCTGTCATTTGGTGGAGGTCCATAGTTCTGTGGGAGAGTAAGCATACATAGTCAGCGTAGTCAAGATGTTTCAGTTGAGATGTAAGAGTCCATCGAATTCCTCCGTTTCCTGTCGACAAAGCTGCATGAAGCACATCACTAATCACCAATAGGAATAATATTGGTGAAAGGATACAGCCTTGTCTTACCCCACTTTGGATCTCAAATTCCACAGACAACCTTCCCCTGTGCAGAACGTGACATTTGGAGCCTTCATATGTAGCTTTGATAATAGCAATTAGTTTATCGGGAATACCTCTCCTGCGTAAGGCACGCCAAATAAACTCCCTGTTGACACTATCGAACGCCTTCTCAAAATCGATGAACAGCAGGTGCAGTGGCGATCGATATTCAACACACTGCTCTATGATAATCTGCAGGGTGTTGATGTGGTCGGCACAGGAGGATCCAGAGCGGAAACCTGCTTGTTCGGCATCGAGTGTGTCTTCGAGATTTTGTTTGATTCGCTCAAGGATGATTTTAGCTATTATCTTAGCTACAGCAGGCAGGACGCAGATACCCTCCAGTTTCCGCACTCCATTAAATTTCCTTTCTTAGGAAGCTTGACGATCATTCCCTTTTTCCACTCGTTAGGAAAGCTCTCAGCTTCCCAAGCTCTATCTATAAGTGGAAGCAGAAGCTCAGCCGATGTTGTTGGCGCTGCTCGTAAGAGCTCTGCTGGAATACCGTCAAGTCCTACCGCCTTGTTGGTTTTGAGTGCCTTGATCGCGGTAATGATCTCATCTTTACTGTGAGTCGTGGTGCGTATTCAGGTACTTCTCACCTCGGGCATCTCAGTCTGATTTGGGAGCATATCGCTAGCGAATACACGGTTCAAAACCGCAGCAAAATGCTCTTTCCATCTCTTGAGCTGGTCCTTATCCGAAATGAGCATGGAGCCGTCTAGGCGTTTCACTGGGTGTTGGCTGGAGCTGCGACCACCTGTTAGCTTTTTGGTGGATTCCATTGACGTTCCTGCTGTCGCACCTCCGTGCAGCTTCTTCTGCTTCTGTAGCCAACGCGTTGATGTAGTTGCGCTTGTCACGTCGTACGCTACGCTGAACTTCTCTCATCTTCATGCGATATAGGGACTCTAGCTTGCTTCTCGCTGCTGCTGGGGTAGCTGCAACGCGAGCTTTCAGCTGTTTTCGTTCGTCAATCCGTCTCCAGGTATCCTCGGAAAGCCACGCCCTATGTCTTCCCTGCGATCGACCGACAATTCTTTCAGCACCAGATGTAAAAACATTTTTCACAGCACACCAATGGTCTTGGATGGTTGCGGGCATTGAGCTGCTGATTGCTGCCACACCTTGCGAAAAGTGCTCCCTTAATTGTTGGCGCACTGAGGGATCACTTAGTCTATCGCTGTTGAACCTTGGCATTCTTGTGTTGTCGTGGGATCTTCGAACTGCAGCAGTGCGTAGTTGGAGAGTAGCTATCATAAGATGGTGATCACGTACTATCCCCACATCTGCCCCTCGTCTGTTTCGGACGTCCAGGAGACTGCTTCTAAGGCGGCGGCTGATAGCAAAATGGTAAATTTGGTTGGAGGTTGCTTGCCTGTCATTGGAAACCCAACTGACTTTGTGGCAGGTCTTGTGCTCAAACATGGTGCCACCTATCACAAGGCGGTTGGCATTGCAGAAATCCACAAACCTTTCGCCGTTGTCATTGCGGTTGCCTAGTCCATGCTTCCCGATTACATGTTTGAGCCCTTCGTTGTCGTTGCTTACCTTGGCATTCAAGTCCCCCATCACTATGACAATGTCTCCATTTGGTGTTGTGTTGAAGACGGCGCTTAAGAGATTGTAGAAGATCTCCTTTTCGTCCTCAGACGAACTATTCTTTGGGGCGTTATACTGTATGATGGTGACGCGTCGTACTCTAGTCCGGAATCTGGCCGTCAAAATCCTATCACCATGAGGCTGCCAGGAAACTAGGCCCTTGCGTGCAGTGTTGTTAGTCCGACTCCATATTCCCGCGGACCTCCGGTCTGCCAGAATAGAGTAGTACAGTGTTACGCGTTGGGGACTGGTACTCGCCCGCTTCTAACCATCTTACTTCACTTACCCCCAAAATGTCCAGTTTATATCGCATGAATTCCTTTTCCAGTTGGAGGAATCTGGCATTGTAAGGACCTTCTCTTCTCGAGTCGAGGAGCGTCTTTACATTCCAGAAACCTATCTTTGTCCGGGTACAATAGCCAAAAGTCGTCAACATGTGATCATTCCTTATCCGAGGCATAGTGTCGGTTTCTGCAGCGGGCAATATTCGGTAACGCAGGTTGCTGGCCCACGTTACCTAGCCTAGAATCAAGGCCCTAGACAACCCGCACTTACAATTTTGGCCTACCCGTATAAGGGTTTATACGTATAGTTGCCCGGGGACCACCATTAGGAGGTAAAGTAAGCACTTCATCACGAACTTGATTGTTGCGCTACTGGCCCAAGCCAAGTTTTGGGCAGTCAGTAGTTTCCCGATCAATCGCAATGCAGGTCCCCAAAGATTCACTGCATCAGTCATTTCGCTCTACTTTGCATTCCCCACTATTTCCACGGTCCACCTAGGCGTCTGTTCGATTGAAAAAATCACCCTACCTAGTCCACACTTTATGCATAGCAGTACTTAGAGTTCAATTGAATCAGTCACTCTATGTACGCTTATGCTCCTCTACACCTACACGGTCCACCTAGGTATGTAGTTTTTGACTTAATCAGTCACCCCATCTAGTCAATACCATGCATAACAGCAATTAGAGTCAGACTGAATCAGTCACTCTACTATACTTATGCACCTCTACGCCTACACGGTTTATGGGATGTGCCAATATAACTTGCACACACAGTATAGGGGGTTCGATTGAATCAATCACTCCCGATCACTTGTTGCACACTATACCTTCTCGGTACAGTTTGACTCCAGGGTTGACTGAGTCAGTCACCCTCTCTACCCTTTTCAGTCAGCATTCGCAGTCAACACCCTCATGAGAAAGGTTAAGGTTCCCCAGGTAACCGGTGACTCGACCGGTCACTACTCATGTGGTATCACAATGGACCCAAGCGGTCTAAGTGTGTTCTGACCCTGTCAGGACAGCCATCTTTACCTAGCTTAACCTAACCTAACCTAGTGTAAGGTACGACTTAGTACCGGGTCCTATTGTACAGATTGTTTCCTAACTAGGCAGGGCACGAATGCCATAGGTATTTGCCAGAGAGAATGTTGTTCGTAGGGCAGGGCACGAATGCCATAGGTATTTGCCAGAGAGAATGTTGTTCGTAGGGCAGGGCACGAATGCCATAGGTAGTCTGCCAAAAATGAGAAACATGTTTGTCTTTGAAAGTCAAAATGAATCTGAATTTATTCGTCAAGAATCGCTCTATTTATACTGCTTCCCCCATCAGCATTTCCAATGCATATCGATACAGAGTGGGTCATATGCCATCATATTTCGGCTCGCTAATCATGACCCGAAAGATATCTTCCTATACCCAAACACTTAATACACACTGCATTGATCATACCCAAAGAGTCACTTCTCAGCTGGCACGTTAATAGGTTAGTATTATGCACTGCGACACAGTGCCCTACTAATGAATCGCGCTCAGAGGGTAGCACAAGACACTATGACATTGTATACAATTTATGACACACATCTATGGAGACATTTGGGCAGCGAACATTATAAAGTTTATGTTCAAATTCTTTCTGCCTGTCTTCTTATGGTGTCAGCACTTTGGCGTGTGCCGTCAAGTGTTTTGTTTTGTGACTGTTGACTTTGATGTCATATGATATTATAATGCAATGTATGTGATACAATGTAGGAAGTGCTTTATTGGGTTCTTTCGTGGGTACACTACACTAGCAAGACGGCGAACAGAGCGCCGTCGATCCGCTACATTTTTGGTGACCGCGACGTGATGTCAGTGCACGACAAATTTTTGGTGCTGTGACGAACCACTACAGAACCAGCAACTGCCGGACCAACATCAACACTTGCAGACTCAATCACGACTGGACCAACGCCCGGTGGAGTCGGCGACCGATGAAGCTACCTGTCAGACCAACACCAACAGCTGCAGAGCTAGCAAGAGCTGAAACTGACTGAGTCTGGACCGACGCCTGCAAGCCCAGCAACCGCTGAGCCGACCACGTCAACCACCAACCGCTGGAACCGACCGATGCTGGATCAACGCCTGCAAGCCCAGCAACATCTGAGCCGACTACGTCTGGACGGACACGGGGTCAGCAACCACTGAAACTGGCTACGCCTGGACCGACGCCTTCAGGGCCTGCAATCGCTGGAAACGGCGCCTGTAGAGCCAGCATGGCCAACAAGGCCAAGCACGCTCACAGGGCAGGGCTCAACATGCTACAGAACGGCCAACTAAGCCCAATACGCTACAGCACGGCCAACTAGGCCCAGAGCTTCTCATCATGTTGCAGAACTGCCAACTAGACCCAACACGCTCCAGCATGACGCAGAGCGCTTCAGCTTCAGCCCGGCCAACAAAGGCAGACACGCTAACGCTACAGCAGGGCTCAACATGCTGCAGCACGGCCAACTGGGCCCAACATGCTCCAGCATAGCTCAAATATGCTTTAGCGTAGCGAACGAGGTCAAGCACGCTTACGCTATAGGACAGCCAACGATACCCAGCACGCTCCTGCTCCCAGCACAGTCAACGTGGCTCACCACGCTCTGACACGGTCCAGCCAGGCTCAGCACGTTCCGATATGGCCAACTAAGCCCAGCAGCATCCAGCACGACAAACCAGGTCCCGCACTGCCGCTCTAACATAACCAACGCCGCCTAGCACGCCTCTAACATGCTCAACACGGCTCAGCCCGCATCCAGCATACTCAATGCGGCCAACGTGGCCCAAATACACATCAAGTATGCCCACAGCACGTCAGTAAACGCCATCCGCCTCGCATTCGCTCAGTACAACCGTAATTGCAACTGCATTACTGAACAGGGAGTACTGGGGCGTTTACAGAACATCTCAAAATTTCAATGTGAAACAACTTCTAAAGTTGAATTCAGTCGTCTGAGAAATTCATCGGAGCAGCCCGCTCTTTTAATTTCCAAAATTTGTAAATAATATTTCTTTGTATCTTTAAAATAAATTAATTTTACATTTTCTTAATCTGTGCACTGACATTACCTTTGTTGATAGCAAGGCGGCGTTCAGAGCGCCGTCGACCCGCTACACTTTGGTTGACGCGTGCTGCCATCTTCATGTTGAGGTTGGAAACTTTTCAGACCACCCTCGTGTATGTGAATACAAAAAGAAGGACAAAGAATAGAATAACCTAGAATGTTACATTGGAGTATTTATAAACTGCCCACCTCTATCGCATTCACTAACGACTAATGTTCTTCATCCTTGTCCTTAATGCATCTAACTATATATTCTACCCTGATTGGCATGAGAATTGCGCCACATGTTGCTCACAGTTGAAACGGCAGGGACTTTCATGCTCAGTCCTTGTGCTGTCATCCAACTTTGAAAGTCTTCATCGAGCGAAAACAAAAAAAAAACAGCAATGCACATTCATCCAAAAGGGCGACCTCGAAAGGGTTATGGTCTACTGTATAAGAGAGAGTATATGGTAAACAACCATAAACCTAAAGGACATGCGACAACAGTCAATTGTTGCCTGTCGGCCTACTACTGTAGGGCGCCACAAATGTCCCATCCACCCACTGGTATAAATACTCGTACAATGCATGTCAATGAAAAATTCAGTAACCTTCTTTCCCCGACCATCGAGCTGCTAATGCTACCACTGCTACAGCAGCTTTGCCATTTTGTTATCTTAATCTGGTTTGGAGTGACATAGGCTCAGGGTTGTTTCGAGGACTAGGACAAATGTGGTATAACTTATACTTGTACCAGCAAATTGGACGGAACATTTTCACTGGGTCAACAGCTAATAAAGTATTTAAAAGGACTCTTAACATACATTAGAAGCAGAGACTCCCTATGCTCCTGTATCTAAATCACATCGTTCAGATGGGCATTGTCGACTCACTTTGATAGTTTGCAGTTGTAAAATGCGTCAGCATAGGAATCGAATAACGCCCGAGAGCCTTCATTGCACTCAAGGACATGCAGTCATTGCACCACAACTTCTCGCAACAAAAAAGGAAAAAACAAACGACAACGGCGACGTTACAACGTTGAAGTTGCCGAGGAGTACCTTTTAACCGCCGAAGTGGCGGTACAAGTGGGATAGAAATTTGCATGTCGACCAATATCAAGGCCATCGATTGGAGGTTATTTTCTTGGTTCACACCGCAACTGCTTTGATTATTCTGCATTTGTGGTCACGATTTTGAAGGAGACGCAGAGCTGTTGCTGACATTTTCAAGTATTCAGGTGTGCACTGCATGTTGCCAGACTTGTTCTGATTACAGATTAACTCGGAGGATTGCTTTAGTTTTACTTTGAGGTAACGTTGACGTGAATTGAGACAATAAATCTTTAGCTTTGACTCAATCAGAACTAATTGTATTCAAAGTGAGAAACGTGACTCCTTTATACTTGCGTCGGTGATTGGTAATAAATTATGGTTTGGTGACAAGTCGACTTCATAAATGGTGTTTAGTAAGCCAGTGATGTGAGCAGCTTATGAGAGATTTATGACTTTTGTAATCGAGACGGAGTTTAGTTTTTTTTTTTTCATTTCGAAATGGTGTTCTTCTATGCAGGTTGAGGTATTGGTTCAAGGTTGTTAAATTCTACTTGCTTCAGTGCCTGAAGATTTGCTGTTTTTAACCGCAATTTAGCAAACTTTAATAAACAATGTCGATTGATAGCTATGCTAGGTTGTACTTCTTTGTTTCCATGACAGATTTAGTTTATTGACTCACTTTCCAAGTACTTCACCTATATGGAAATACTGATTTTAAGTTGGAGCGGAACAGACTCAGCTTGGTTCTTGTGCTGTGAACATTGCTTCTCCATACCTTGGATATCATTCCGATCGCATCTTTTGTCTTCCCGATTCTAATGCACACATCCAGTTCGGCGCCACCACGGTTAGCAGAGACCACACTTCCTAGATATAGAAAGTTGTCTACTTTCTCAACTTGCTGTCCGGTAATGTTGATTTGAGCGCTGGAGATTGAAGTGCTCAGGGCTTTTGTTGTTTTATTTGACTCAGTTTCTAGAATGTGGGCCATCAGACGCCGTCAGCGTAGTCGAAATGTCATAATTCATTGACTTCTATGATTTGCTTCAGACAATTCCGTACGTAGAACATCCCTGATGAATACAAGGAACAACAGCGGTGACAGAATGTAGCTTTGTCGTATTCCTCTTTGAAATTCAAAATTCTCTGATACCTTACCATTATGTAGGACGTTGTACTTTTACCCCCGTATGGAGCCTTTATAATGCCTCTCCTGCATAAGCCCAACCAGTGTGGTGGACAGTTAACCGTTACCATTCTTCAGCTGCCTTGACGCGGCGAAACGGCTTAAGAGTCAATGACCTTGAGGGTCTGAAAGGACCCCAGGTGAGACATGGAACTAAAGGTTAAAGACGTCTTGATTGTGACGTAAAACTTGTTATACATCACGATGGAGAAAACAAATGAGATATCCACTCCAGGTGGTACTCGTGAAAACGATAATCCACCCGTGGTCTTTTCGACTACAGGGTGACTTTCGAGGTTACAACCAACGTACTCTTAACCCCGGCCTCTGGCGTTGGCCCGGAAGTAGTGGCGATGCTTGCTTCCAAAGACTCCTGCAGCTCTGTTTCCGATTCGTTTGGTAGACTGTGCTAGAATGACAAAGAAAGTGGCGGAAAGGCTTCAGCTGGAACGTCTAATCTCTGTCTTAATAGACGGGCAGCTGATTGAAGTTGTGTCGGTGATGGTTTCACTCAGGAAACCAACGAGCTCCTGAAGCAGCGTACTCCGATAAGCTTCTGACTAAGAGTAAACTGAAAAGGAGAAGAAGGAAGGCACCGATGGCGCGGTGCAAAGAGGCTGCAGAGTCAGCTGAAGGCGCAAGCGCCGATAGCAGTCATCCTTCAGTAGCAACAGAAAATAGGCCTAGGTCAGCGGAAAGTACTCCAACTGGAGACGATCAATCCCTTAGACCTAACGCTTGCTCGTGGGCGCCGTGGCGTAAGTGGTTATTGTGTCGAATCACTACGCGTAAGGTTCCAAGTTCGAAACCTACAAAACACCAAAAAGTTTTTTTCACGGTCCCACGTCTCGCGAGGCTCTGACAAACGTCCGAGAGTATTGTTGTCTCGAAAAAAAAAGCTTCTCAAATCGCGGTTCAGATATGGCACAAAACTGTAGGTCTCTTCCATTCGTGTGAAAAATATGACACACACAACATGAGTGGTTGCGAGAAGCTAGGCCCTTGCACTTAATGAGCTGTTGCGAAAAATATTTATTTTTAACGCTGGCTCCTCTTCGGTAGGCTCGAACAGGTGTAAGCGTGTGCGTATCTGATGCGCGCTTTTCTTCTGGGCACACTCTTACCGGTGACGTTATCTGCGCACAAAATCTGGTGGATACTGGTGCTGTTAGGTTAGGTTAGGTTAGGATCGGCCCTCGATGAGGATGTACTTAGACCAAGAAGTAGGTCCATTGTACTGCCGATGTGTAAGGCGGGTGGATCACCCTCTTACTCTTGGAACCATTTGCTTCGTCGAATGAAGTCGAGAATTTTAGCCGTGCAGGCGTTGCCGAGATCATTAAGATCATTGTAGAAGTATTCACCCAGAGTGGCCTTCCTGATGTTGGCGAGCGCAGGACAGGCGCACAGGAGATGACTGATGGTCTCTTCTTCCTCTTCATCTCTGCAGCTTCTGCAGAAGTCGTTATGAGGGATACCCTATCTCTGGGCATGTCTTCCTATGACGCAGTGTCCGGTGAGGACATTTGTTATTTTTGAGAGGGTTCCTCTCTTGTGCTTCAGGAGTCCGATGGACCTGGATTTATTGAGTATCGGCCAGAGCTGTCTGGCGGTATGACATTGGTCTAGATGTTGCCATCGATGATTGGCTACTTTCTCGGCATCAATTTGAATAAGGTACTTAACATAAGACGCTGGCGCTTCGATGTCGGTGATGCTTATGCTATCTGTACCAGAGGAGCCTTGTCCTGCAAGTTCGTCGGCTGCACAATTCCCCGGTATGTCACAGTGACCTGGTACCCAGCAAAGGGTAAGGTTGTACTGACCAGCTATCTCGTTAAGAGATATGCGACAGTCTTTCACTGCCTTAGATCTCGTAGTGCTGGATGCGAGGGATTTGATGGCTGCCTGACTGTCGACATAAATAACAATATCAGGTGTTGATAGTGTGCTAGCCGCCAGGCAGTCAGCGGCTTTGCGAACTGCGGTGATTTCGGCTTGAAAAACGCTGCAGTAGTCTGGAAGGTTAAAGGAGAGGTGTATGTCCAGATCTTCGGAGAAAATTCCGGCACCGACTCCGTCCTTGGTTTTGGACCCGTCCGTGAAGATTGACAGCGATTCGTTGTAAAGGACATTGCGTTGCGTCCACTCACTTCTGTCCGGTATCGAGTGCGTGTAGCCCTTGTCAAAATCATATTCAGTGGGCAGATGGTCAGTGGAATTGGGAAGATGACGGTGCATCGAAAGTATATTGGCATGTCCCGTGTGTTGCTCCTTCCACTGCCTGGAGCCTCTCAGTCTTATTGCCGAGCTGACAGCCAATTGCTTACTGACGATGTCAATCGGAAGCAGATGGAGCATGGTTTGGAGCGCCGCTGTGGGAGAAGTTCTCAGTGCACCGGTAATACTGAGACATGCAACTCGCTGAGTTTTTTCCATTATGGATAGGTTGGATTTCTTCTCCAAGGCGGGCCACCATACCAATACTCCATACATGAGAATCGGTTTAATGACCGACGTGTATAGCCAGTGCATGATGCCTGGTTTAAGGCTCCAGGTGGAGCCTACTGCTTTCTTGCAGATGTATAGAGCGGCCAGCGATTTCCTGGCCCGTTCGACGACATTCTCCTTCCAAATTAGCTTGCGGTCAAGCTTTAGGCCTAAATAGCTAGCACTATTTGAAAGCTTGAGGGTGGATCCCTCTTGGGCGGAGTGAAGTCAGGTAGCTTGTGTTTTCTTGTGAATAGAACTAGCTCGGTCTTCGTCGAGTTAACGAAGAGGCCGCATTTATCGGTCCATCTGAGCAGTTCATTGAGAGCAGACTGCATGACATCGGCCAGCGTCTGCGGGTATTTGCCTGTTGTTAGAATGGCGACATCATCTGCATAGGCAATAACATTGCATCCAGTTTTTTCGATCTTTAGAAGGGCCTCGTTGAGCACCAAATTCCACAATAGTGGAGACAGTACACCCCCTTGAGGGGTGCCTCGATGTACATGTCGCTTGACAGTACTACTTCCGAAGGATGTTGTTATCACCCTGTTCTTTAGAATGTGTTCTACGAAACAACAGATGGGTTCGCAGATGTTGAGCCTACGTAAGGCACTGGTAATCGAATTTGTTTCAACGTTGTTGAAAGCTCCCTCTATGTCTAGAAATGACACTAGGGTGAACTCTTTGGTTGAGAGTGATTTTTCGATAGGGTGGATGATGGAGTGCAAAGCCGTTTCCACAGACTTGCCTTTTTGGTAGGCGTGCTGTGACATGGATAGTAGGGTGCTATCAATAGTGGCCTTGATGTGTAGGTCCAGGATTCTTTCCAGAATCTTGAGAAGGAAGGACGTTAGACTAATAGGTCTAAGGTCCTTTGGGAGGGTGTGCGATGTCTTGCCTGCTTTGGGTATAAAGACCACTCTTACCTCGGTCCAGGCAGTTGGTGTTGTTCCGAGCTCAAGACAAGCCTTCAGAATGCAGGAGAGATACTGCCATACTATATTGAAGGCCGTCTGAATCTGGGCCGGAAAAACACCATCCGGTCCCGGGGATTTGAATGGTTCGAAACTGTTTACTGCCCATTTCAGCTTTTCTTCGCTGATAAGATGAGGATGTGCCTGTGGGCGTGCAGCAATTACCAGGGCGCGATCATCGTTGGGGGTAGGCGTGCAGCCGGGGAAGTGAGTGTCCAAGAGCAGGTTGAGCGATGCTTCGTCCGATTCAGCCCAGGATCCATTGGGATTCATGAGGACACTAGGTATAGTTGGTGTTTTGGAGAGGACTTTTCGCAGTCTAGAGGATTGAGACGTGTTGTCAATACTCTGACAAAAACCGCGCCAGGATCTGCGTCTAGCTTTCCGAACCTCTATTTTGAAGTTCCTCAGACTTTCTTTGTAGATCTCCCAGTCCAGTGGTAGCCTTGTTCGTTTGGCTTTATTGAACTGCTTCCTGCTTGTGCAGCGAAGGCTGTTGAGTTCTGCATTCCACCATGGGGGACGATTGCCCACCTTTCTTCTTGTGGTCGGACAGGATTCGATGAAAGCTGTATTAAGTGCAGAAGTTAGAACGGTGTTTAGCTTGTCTAATTCCAATTGTGTAGTTGGTGTAATGTACACTTGATTGGATAGTTTAGCAGAGAGGGATTTATGGTGTAAGCACCAGTCGGTTTTCCGTCGATTGCGGAAGACCAAGGGTGCGGTACTGTGACAGATTTCCAGCTTGTACTCCAGATAGCGGTGATCGGAAAACGAATGACTGTCAGATACAGTCCAGTTGGAAATTGCAGGATAGATATTTTGGGAAGCAAAGGTGACGTCAAGCACCTCTTGCCGGGTCTTGGTAATAAAAGTAGGACTATTTCCTCTGTTACAAACTACTAGGTCGGTGCCTACTAAATACTCGAAAATAGACCTACCTCGAGGGTTAGTGTCGGTACTTCCCCATAGATCATGGTGCGCGTTGGTGTCGCACCCCAATAAGATGGCTTCTCTTCTCCTCCTTGCTTCATCTACCACTTCTTCCACTTCCTTGGATGGAGCAGACTCGGGGTCTTCATAGGGTAGGTATCCTGACGCCAGCCAGATGATGGTGTTTTTTGATTTAAGCAGCGTTACTGCTAGGTCTCTTGTGCTATGGTGGGGAAGAAAAGTTAGGTTTAAGGAGGTTTTAGCAAGAATGCAAGCTCGGGTTCTACCTACATTCTTCGCGTGGTATAGCGTATATCCTGGGGCCCTTAATCCTATGACGGTGTCATTTCTTATCCAAGGTTCTTGGATCAGGGCGATGTCAAAGCCTCGTTCACTGAGGCGAAGTAACAGGTTAGCGGATGCTAAGGAAGAATGGTGGAGATTAATCTGTATCAGTTTTAGCATCATTATGAGCTGATACGGACCTCTCCACGACGGTAGCGTTTAGGTCATCGGGGGATGATGGTTCATCATCATGGATTACAACGCGGGGGAGGGCGGGAGTCGCCGAGTTAGAGGGACCTGCGATGCTATTACGGTCCGCCGTGAAAAGCCTTACATCAATTACCTTCAGACCGCAACGGATCTTAAACTCCTTCGCGCGGAGTAGAGGTATTGATTCGGCAGTTAGAGAGATGACTAGCGAGCGGCCAGATCTCTTGGCGTCGTTATCCGTTTTTTTTAGAGCTCGGTGGCTCCTCAAATGCCTTCCAGTCTTTGACTGGTAGGTCCGGATTTTGGTAGGCAATCAGGCTAAGAACTTTTGCTGGCTCGGGCGGTTCGAGTGGAACCCAGATCCTTGCTTTCGGCCTGTGGGGGATTTGGCTCCGTTCCACCGCCTTGAGCTTGGCTCCTGGCCAGATTTCACCTATGCTGCTAATGGCAGCGGCGATGAAGTCGACCGAGTTCTCATCGTCGCATGCGATCAGCTTGACGAAGCCTTGATGCCAGCCAGCGTCTTGAAAGGTGGGTGGAGAGTTGGGATGAGTTATTATACGCTCGTAAAGGCAGTTCATCACTCTGCCTTCAATGAGCCTCCACTTATCGTAGGAGATCCTCCCCTCTTCGTCAGACAGGTCCACTATTGCGACGACGAGGCTGTCCTTGACCGTCTCGGAGAAGGGTTTGGAGCTCACTGAGCTCTTTGTCTTCTTCGAGGCGTTGGACTCCTCGTCTACGGACCTGCGTCTCTTGGGCGCAGAGTCTATCGCGACTACGGACTGGCCCCCAGCTTGGTTTGGTAAACCAGATCGACTCGGTGTGTCGTTAGCGTGGGAGCGATACTTTCGAGGAGAGGGATTCACTCTCTGATTCGTGGGTTGGCGAGTGCCCCGGGTGGAGGACTGGCTTGAGCCGCGGGTGGAAGGGTGGCGTGTGCCACGGGTGGTTGGGTGGCGTTGCCCACGGGTAGCGAAGTGCCGCAGAGGCTTTAGCTTCATTAGCTCGCTGAACTGTCTGGCAATGTCAGTTGCCCAGACGTGGGATTCCCGCTCCTGCTGACTCCACTCCTTTTCCGTCTTTTTGCCTAGTCGGTCAAGGATGCGGAAAGCCGCTTTAGTCTCACGACTTAGCGATTTCCTTTCTTGGTCAGTGAGCTTGGGAAGAGGTGGAGGAGCTGAACTGCACGTGGGTGTAGCGCTATTCAGCTCGTCCGACAGCACGGAGCACTCGCTGACGGAATCGTCAATGCAGAGATTCTGCAGATGCTCTTCCACACGTGTAGTGCTTTTAGAGCTGCCGACGATGTCGGCTGTTTCCGGGTTTTTTTTGTTGAGGTCCGGCCTCAAGGTCTGGTTTTTTGTATGTGTTAGAAATTTTGGTCCCACGAGTAGCTAGGGAAAGGGTGGTCAGTCTGCACAGAGCCCCGCATTATGCAGATAAGGCAGTTGATACCAGAGCGTGCCCGCTGTCTCTGGATACACCGTTTACGACTGAGCTATTTTTGGTTGTCCTGGGCCCTCAGCCAGGCTGATCCTCGGCACGGTACGGTTGACACCTTGATCCAGCCCAGGGGGAAGAGTTGGGGGAGGGGTGGGGAAGAAAAGAAGGATAGGAGAGACTAGGTAGGATGATCATCTTTTAGTTTTACTTCGAGCCTCTTCAAGTGAATCGCTCATCGTTGCGGCGATACCGCTTGGGACGTGATACGTCCCCGATGTCGATTCCAAGCGTCTTGAGCTCTAGTATAAGCCATCACACCGCGACAAGGTAGATAATCAAGTGATGGTACTGGTGCTGTTACTTATGTCCTTTTTTTTTTTTTTTATGGTTGCGCCAAAGGGTGTGTATTCTTCTAAAGACACCAGTAGCCCGAGCTACTGGCATGCACGATTCGCAAACCTGAATACTCGATGCCAGGAATACGCCTACATACTAAACCACACCCTGCACACTTCAACCACTCTCCCCGCGGGACTACCGTTAGGTATTACTTCGCGGGGCTGGTTAGCTATTTATGCTCTTCTTTCGCTGTCTTCCGCTCCTTGTTCCAAAAGTGTTACCGGTTGGACTTGGTTGCTCTCTCTGACTCTTTCCAGCCGCCTAAGTTCCTGCACGATTATCGCTGCAACTTGTTTCACGGCGTCCCATATTGCATTCGATGCTATCATATGGTGCACAATGTTTTCGGGGGTTGGTATTTCTCCAATTGTTTCCTCCAGTTCTCTGTGCTCTATATGAAAACGTGGGCACTGAAAAAATACGTGCTGAGCGTCTTCTGAGGCATCTTCGCAATTTGGACAGTTGGGAGATTCATCGAGCCCAAACCTGTTGAGATACGCTCGAAAGCAGCCATGTCCGGTTAGGAACTGGCTAAGATAGAAATCTCCCTCTCCATCTTTTTCATCATAGCTTTGGCCCATATGGCTGCCGCATTCATAAGGATGGACTGCACCACCCTTGATAGAATAAGTCTCCTTTGTTGCCTAGGTCCTCCAATATTTATCATTATTCTTGATAAGGCACCGCTCACGCGAGCCGCTTTGTCACACGTTCTTTCAAGGTGCTCCTTGTAAGTGAGCCTCGCGTCGATCATCACACCTAGGTATTTGATAACTGATTTTGAAGTCGTATTATGATCTCCTACTCTGATGGTGATTTCTGCTCTTTTCTTGCGGCTGCTTACTTATGTTACTTATGTCCTGTATCCCCTTGTGGGTCCTAGGGCCCCTGCTACGCCTACGCGCCATCGTGTACGGTTTCTGGCAATGTGTCTGAGTTCTCCCCAACTTTTCCCTAACTGCCGTGCCTCCTTCTCGACTGTTCTGCGCCATGTTCTCCTCGGACCGCCAGGTCTTCTGCCATCCTGAGTTAGAGGGTTCCATTGCATAGCATGGTTCGCTATGGAGCTGTCACCCTTTCGAAATTTGTGACCAATCCACTGCCACTTCCGCCGTTTGATGGGTGTGCCTATTGGTTCCTGACCCGTTCTCTCGTAAAGGTGTTCGTTAGAGATACGATTTGGCCAGAAAATCCTTAAGATATTGCGCAGGCATCTATTAACAAACGTTTGCACCTCCCTGGTGATAGTAGTAGTCACTCCCCATGTGCTGCATCCATACAACAGCACAGATTCCACTTTGGAGCGGAACAGTCTTATCTTGGTGCTCAAAATGATTGCATTGATTCGCCATATTTTGGACAACATACCGAACGCGGACTTTGCTTTGGCGATCCTGTTATCTATATCCAGTTCGGTTGGAAATCCTCTACTCTGTCTACCGGTCGAGCCGATGAGTTAGTTCCAAGGCTGATAATTTTAGTTGTTGCCGTTTCAGCCCGACGATGCCTGCCTCCCTTTCCACATCTGCTGTCATTTGGTGGAGGTCCATAATTCTGTGGAAGAGTAAGCATACATCGTCAGCGTAGTCAAGATGTTTCAGTTGAGATGTAAGAGTCCATCGAATTCCTCCGATTCCCGTCGACAAAGCTGCATGAAGCACATCGCTAATCACCAATAGGAATAATATTGGTGAAAGGATGCAGCCTTGTCTTACACCACTTTCGATTTCAAATTCCTCAGACAACCTCCCCCTGTGTAGAACGTGACATTTGGAGCCTTCATATGTAGCTTTGATAATAGCAATTAGTTTATCGGGAATGCCTCTCCTGTGTAAGGCACACCAAATAAACTCCCTGTTGACACTATCGAACGTCTTCTCAAAGTCGATGAACAGCAGGTGGGGTGGCGATCGATATTCAACACACTGTTCGATGATAATCCGCAGGGTGTTGATGTGGTCGGCATCGAGTGTGTCTTCAAGACGTTGTTTGATTCGCTCCAGGGTGATTTTAGCTATTATCTTAGCTACAGCGGCAGCACGCAGATATCCGTCCAGTTTCCGCACTCCATTAAATTTCCTTTCTTACGAAGCTTGACGACCATTCCCTTTTTCCGGTCGCTAAGAAAGCTCTCAGCTTTCCAAGCTCTCCCTATAAGTGGAAGCAGAAGATCAGCTGATGTTGTTGGCGCTGCTCGTAAGAGCTCTGCTGAAATACCGTCAAGTCCTACCGCCTTGTTGGTTTTGAGTGTCTTGATCGCGGTAATGATCTCATCATTACTGGGAGTCGTGGTGCGTATTCGGGAACTTCTCACCTTGGGCATCTCAGTCTGATTCGGGATCATATCGCTGGCGAATACACGGTTCAAAACCGTAGCAAAATGCTCTTTCCATCTCTTGAGCTGGTCCTCATCCGAAATGAGCAAGGAGCCGTCTAGGCTTTTCACTGGGTGTTGGCTGGATCTGCGACCACCTGTCAGCTCTTTCGTGATTCTGTAGACGGTCCTGCTGTCGCACCTCCGTGCAGCTTCTTCTGCTTCTGTAGCCAGCGCGTTGATGTAGTTGCGCTTATCACGTCTCTCATCTTCATGCGATATAGGGACTCTAGCTCGCTTCTCCCTGCTGCTGGGGTAGCTGCAACGCGAGCTTTCAGCTGTTTTCGTTCGTCAATCCGTCTCCAGGTATCCTCGGAAAGCCACGCCCTATGTCTTCCCTGCGATCGACCGACAATTCTTTCAGCACCAGATGTAAAAACATTTTTCACAGCACACCAATGGTCTTGGATGGTTGCGGGCATTGAGCTGCTGATTGCTGCCACACCTTGCGAAAAGTGCTCACTTAATTGTTGGCGCACTGAGAGATTACTAAGTCTATCGATGTTCAACCTGGGCATTTTTGTGTTGTCATCGGATCTTCGAACTGCAGCAGTGCGTAGTTGGAGAGTAGCTATCATAATATGGTGATCACGTTCTATCCCCACATCTGCCCCTCGCCTGTTTCGGACGCCCAGGAGACTACTTTTAAAGGGTCGGCAGATGGCAAAATGGTCAATTTGGTTGGAGGTTGCTTGCCTGTTATTGGAAACCCAGCTGACTTTGTGGCATGTCTTGTTTTCAAACATGGTGCCACCTATCACAAGGCGGATGGCATTGCAGAAATCCACAAACCTTTCGCCGTTGGCATTGCGGTTGCCTAGTCCATGCTTCCCGATTACATGTTTGAGCCCTTCGTTCTCGTTGCCTACCTTGGCATTCAAATCCCCCATCACTATGACAATGTCTCCATTTGGTGTTGTGTTGAAGGCGGCGCTTAAGAGATTGTAGAAGCTCTCTGCTATCACCATGGGGCTGCCAGGAAATTAGGCCCTTGCGTGCTGTTGTTGTTAGCATTAGTCCGACTCCATATTCCCGCGTACTTCCGGATGGTTTTCCAGAATAGAGTAGTACAGCGTTACGCGTTTGGGACTGGTACTCGCCCGCTTCTAACCATCTTACTTCATTTACCCCCAAAATGTCCAGTTTATATCGCATGAATTCCTTTTCCAGTTGAAGGAATCTGGCATTGTAAGGACCTTCGCTTCCCGACTCGAGGAGCGTCTTTGCATTCCAGAAACCTATCTTTGTCCGGGTACAATAGCCAAAAGTCGTCAACATGTGATCATTCCTTATCCGAGGCATAGTGTCGGTTTCTGTAGCGGGAAATATTCGGTAACGCAGGTTGCTGGCCCACACTACCTAGCCTAGAATCAAGGCCCCAGACAACCCGCACTTACAATTTTGGCCTACACGTATAAGGGTTTATACGTATAGTTGCCCGGGGCCACCACCAGGAGGTAAAGTAAGCACTTCATCACGAACTTGATTGTTGCGCTACTGGCCCAAGCCAAGTTTTGGGCAGTCAGTACTTTCCCAATCAATCGCTATGCAGCGATGTGACCCCTAAAGGTCACAGCAATAGCGGATAGAAAATGGCTGACGCAGGCAAAGCTACGGGTAACGGCACTCCTCTCGGCCGAGGCGTGTGTGCACCTGGTTCGCGCATTTCTACCTATAAAACACCGACTATATCTTTGATATTTTCCGCAGATTAATCTCCATCACTCAAAGGCCACTAAAGCTCTCTTAAGTAGTAGACATTCTTTGGCGCATACAAAACCCCACATAACATCTATTCAGGAGCCATACGTGTGGAACAAGCGCATATATGGCTTTGGAGGTTCGTAGAGGAACGGTGCTATGGGACGACCGATCTGAAAGACCGAGAGCCCGTCTAATTGTGCCGAACCTCTTAGTAACCAAGCTTGGACAATTCTGTGGACAGGACCTGGTTGCTGCAGCTGTAAGCTACGAAACGACGGGAAGTTGGAAGACCTTCGCCGTCGCGTTGGCTTACTTCCCTTATGATTCGGTAATGCCTCCACCACCGAATCGGTTGCCGAACTCATAAAGTACTGTGACACTCGGGAGATGGAACTAGTCATATGGTGCGATACTAATGCTCAGAATATAGTCTGGGGCAGCAGCAAGTGTACCATATGAGGAAACCATCTCCTAGTCTTTATACTATCATCTAGCATAGTAATTAACAATGTTGGCTCCCAGCCAACGTTTGTTACGGCAAGGAGGCAGGAGGTAATTGATTTGACTCTATCTAATAGGTATTTCAAATTAATTACTAGCTAGAGGGTATTGCCGGAGGTGTCCTTGTCAGACCATGGATACATTCCCTTCCAAATCGAATGCGAGGCTATAACTTTGCAGGAGAGGAGGAATCCGAGGAAAACCAACTGGGTGCGGCTTAGGGAAGAGCAAGATTAGGAAAAGCAGATCTATTAAAACTCCAACTGAACTCAGAACAAAACGAAAGGTTGAAGATGCTGTTCAAAACCTGACTAGCGTGTTTACCAGCTGCTTTGAGCTGACGGCCCATTGACATAAAACCCCTGCAGAACGCCGGTTCTCTGGTGGAGCCCAGAACTGCAGCGACTTAGGAAAGCATCCAAAAAAACTTCTAAATAGGTCACTCAAGACAAATTTAGAAGGTGACTGGAATATTTTTAGATCGAAGCAAAAAGATTACAAGAAGTTAATTCAGTTGTCGAAAAGTGCTTCTTATAGAGATTTCTGTGAAAAGATCGAGCCACTCGGTGAACCCAGCAGGTTGGTTTAAGTCCTCAAAAGGGGCAAGCCGACCAAACCGGAGTCACTCAGAAGGTTTGATGGCAAGTTAACTAAGACCAAAGTGGAAACTTTTAGTCTTCTGCTGGAGTCTCACTTTCCTGGCAGTCAGATAACCACTAGGTCGCAGCTTGGCCCGCTTACCCAGGCTGAGCTTGATCTAAGTCAGAAAACCCGGCGCAGCTGGTATACTACATCAGCCGTGGTAATAGTTAAGGCCATCAAATATGCGGTGGCATCTTTTGATGGTTCCAAATCGCCTGGCACCGATGGAATATATCCAGCTAAGCTGCAACAGGGTATAGATCAGCTTTTGCCAACTCTGAAAAGAATTTTCAGCGCTGGCTGGCTTGGCGCTGGAATATATTCCTACACCTTGGTGGACAGTCAGAGTAGCTTTCATACCGAAAATTGGTAAGGAGGATTATTCGCTCCCCAAAAGTTTCAGACCTATAAGTTTGACATGCTTCTTACTGAAAAGTATGGAGAGACTGGTAGAACTTCACATGCGCAAAGTTGCTTCGAGGCTGCTTCCACTATCGGAGATGCAGCATGCCTATCAGCGTGGGAAATCCTGCGACACCGCACTTCAAAATTTAGTGGCCAAAATTGAATACGTGCTTGATAGGAAAGAATACGCGATGGGTATCTTCATCGACATTGAGCGTGCTTTTGACAATGCGACTTTTGACTGCATGTGCGACTCTGCCAGACAACACGGGGTAGATGAAACATTAGTGTTGTGGATTAAAGCAATGCTAATGAATAGAACTTTGGTAGTGGATGCGGATTGTGGCCAATATGTTATGACAGGGGTAAAAAGGGGCTGTCCGCAGGGTGGCGTGTTATGGTGCATGGTGGTCGACTCTCTGTTGAACACTCTAAATAGTTCCAACGTCTACGCTCAGGCATATGCGGATGATGTCGCCGTACTTTCTGTCGGGCCATGCCTGACGACGGTCTGTGCTAACGCGCAGGCGACGCTGGACATGATCGATGAATGGTGTAATAGGAGTGGGCTTTCGGTGAATCCTCTTAAAACCGAGGTTGTTCTTTTTACGAGAAGGAGGATTTTGACCGGTCTGACTCAGCCAGTGCTAAGGGCGTCACCATTCGCAATTCCAATGAAGCCAAATATCTGGGAGTGATTTTTGATAAGAAACGTCATTGTTCTAAGCACGTCGAGTCGAAAACATCCAAGGTGCTCTCAGTTTTCTGCCAGTGTAAGGGTGCTTTTGGCAAGACATGAGGCTTGTCATCGAATAAGGTTCCTTGGATCTACACGGCTATGATAAGACCATTCCTCGCATATGCTTCGGTTGTTTGATGGAAGGGGCTCTCGCGTAAATATGTGGTTGTCTTTTGCGCGAAACTCCAAAGAACGGCTTTTCTCGGCTGCATTGGAGCTTTTCCGAGTACGCCTAGCTCTGCTCTAGATGCTTTGCTGAACTTACCTCCCCTTGATACTTATATCATGGGTTGCACTACCAAAGCCATTCACCGTCTTAGGCGGAATGGTTTTTCGTATACTCCACACTGGAATTTTGATGAACTTGTGCGACACTTATCTAATGACAGCGGTGTTAGGGATATGTCGACTGACGCAATGATACCAGAACTTCAGCTGATGCCCAAATTGAGAGTCGACTTTCCTTTTGTTCAGGACTGGCTTCGACTAGAGTCTGGGTCCCAGGTCACATTGGGGTCTTGGGGAACGAGATCTCCGATGAGATTGCTAGACAAGGCTCAGATTAAGCTTTCTCGGGTCCTGGTCCCGCGTTGGGTTTCCCTGCGTCCTCGGTTAGGGCTTCAATTGACGAGTGGGTTTCTCATGAACACAATTGTGTGTGGCATGACTTTTCATAATGCAGGTTGACTAAACGCATGCTACCTGACGTCGGTAATAAATCAGCGGCATTCTTGCTGTCTCTCAACAGAAAAGACTGTAGACAATTTATTGGCATCTTGACAGGCCACTTTGCTTTCGCCAAGCACCTTAACGTGCTGGGCTTGAGTGACACTACAATCTGCGAACGCTAGTGGAGAGAGCGACGACACTGCGGAACATTATCTCTGTGAGTGTCCGGCCTTTGCTCATCAGGCGGCAGATCCTCGGTGCTGATGTTGTGAGTGCTGGTGCTGTTAGCTCCTCATCACTTGGCTTTCTTAGAAAGACAAGGAAATTCCAATAAAATGGGTAAATAAGGGCTTGCTCTCTGGTAGTACAATGGACCAGTTGCATCTGAGCGCTCCAGCCGAGCGTTTCCTATCCTGACAAAATAAAAAAAAATAAATAAAAAAAAAAAAAAAATAAAAATGCTGCTTCCATCTGACTAACCAGCTAGCGAGCTATAAATCGAACGTGTTTTCCAACAACATGCTACTGAACCACAAGTATCTTGGAATGACTCTTACTTATTTACTTAGGTGACGCTACAGTTCAGGGTGAACCTGGGCCTCAACCAACAAGCCTCTCCATTTAGCTCGGTCTATAGCTAATTGCCTCTAGTTGCGCACTCCAAGTTGGTCGAGGTCCCCTTGAACTTTTGCGCGCCACCTACGATGAGGAGGTCCTTTGCTGCGGCGTCCTTCGGGGTTAGAATCGAAGACTCTGCGGGCCGGAGCGTTGGTGTCGATTCGCTCTACATGTCCTAGCCATCTCAGACGTCCAATACGCAGTTTTTGACTAGGTCGATGTCACTGTACAGCTCGTATAGTTGGTAATTGAATCTATTCCTCCAAAACCCGTTAACGTAAACGGGACCGAATATGTTACGAAGAATTTTTCTCTCGAAGCGAACCAAGGATATCTTCATCCTCTTTTAATAAAGTCCATGTTTCAACGGCGTAAAGCAGGACTGGGATGATCAGAGTCTCATACAGAAACTCCTTAATTGTTCGAGATAAGGCTTTACTGTTGAATTGCCTTATAAGCCCAAGAAAATAGCGATTGGGAAGAGTTATTCTTCGCTTGACTTCTGCGCTGATCTAGTTTTTGAAGTTTATAGCAGGGCCAAGGTAAATAAAGTCCTTTACTGCCTCGAAATTATAGCTGCCCACTGTAATGTTCTGTCCAAATGGGCGGAACGGAATGACGCTTGATCTAACCTAATTTTTAAACAACTTCTGAAAACTAGGAGTGCTCAATAATATCATACAAAAACTTGCTGACTCCACCGGAGGTGCGAATGCAGTTTAGGATCGTACTGCTGCCCTTGGACTGGTGTACCCTTCTGCTGAATACTGCGCCCTTGTTCCGATGAATAGTAAACATACGCAGAAAATTTATATAGTTTTGTACACCACAATGAGGCGCATATCAACACCATCAAGTCAACGCTAACGCGCAGGCTACCTGTGCTTAGTAATCTATCACCGCCAAACCTACGTCGCTCAAATGCCTTAAAGCGTGAGTGCCACTGAATTATGTCCAACTCCAACTTACCAGTTCACGAGGATGTCCCAGTCATAATCCAAACGAGCCAGTCTTGTTGCCCACCCTTAAGAACAGCGTTCGAGCATTCAACATCAATAAGGAATGCTAAACAATATGGTTAACAGGTGCGCATTCTGACGAAATAACAATTGGGTACCCAACTAATGCCATCTCAGGCTCTAACCTCCCGCAGCACCTATGGTCAGAACTAAGCCGAATCAGGACGAATCACGGCGTATGTGCAGATTCATTACACCGATGGGGAGTTATAACTTCTCCTGATTGTGATTGAAGTACTCGTCGGCAGACCATCAAACACATCATCAAAGACTGCAACCTGCGCGCAAGTCAGGGTAGTATTAATAATTTCGACAAAATCACACCAGCAGCCCTAGACTGGCTGAGCAACCTAGACATCAATATATGAAGTTTGTTATGTAAATTTGTAGTAACACTATTAAATTGTAATTTTATTGTAAACATAAATTTTAATATTGTGAATTCCATACGACAAGAAAAATATTCAAAATGAAAAGTGACCTGGTAGGATTGACGTTTATCCCACGAGGACTTGTGTGCCTATTGCAGTCCTTGTAACCTATCTGGGCACGGGAACAGGTATATACTCGAGAGATATTAACCTACAGGTGGCCCTGAGACTTCCGGACACAATATGCCGTGTGTTACAAGCAGAGGTTCTAGCTGTACTCAAAGCTGCGGAATTACTTGATATGGGATCAATATCTGACAAGAATATCGCCATCTTGATTGGCAGTCAGGCTGCGCTAAAGGCACTAGAGCCTTGTGTCACTAAATCTAACTGAAAACTAAGCCAAAGCGTAAGATCGCACAGGAGAAAGTAGGCAAACTAAAACTACCGGGTCCAGAGCGCAAAAAGGTGAGGGAAACAGTGTTAACAGAAAAGTCATCGACCTCTGTTCTAACAAAGAAACGGCACTGAAACATTGAAAAAGCCACCGGGTAATGACCTTCGGACAGCAGGAGTGCAGACTTACGCTCAGGCCGCGGCATCCGCCAAAAAGCCAAAAAACGTTCAAATTTCGACGGACCCTGTCTCTCATATTTTCTCAGTTATTCTCGAGAAATTTGAAGAACAAAGCAAAATAAATAAAATTATTCTCGATAGACTGGTTAAGCTTGCAAATAGTTCACGGAAAACACGTACTTCATCTAGAATATGAATGGAAAACGAATGTTAAATATATGTACTTGGAATGCAAACGGACTTTTGTAAAAACTTGACGAATTGGAAATCTTCATGCGTGAAAATGATATTGATATTTGCTTGATTTCTGAAACCCAATTAAAAAAAAGTCGCATTTAAAAATAAAAGGCTATAATGATTACCACGCTTCTCACCCTTCGGGAAAAGCGAGAGGCGGATCATACTAGCCAACTGATACTTAGAAAATACCTGACCTGATCGATTTTTTCGTTGTGAAAGGAATATCTACCAACTACATAAAAGTTAAAGAGAGCTTTGATCTGTCGTGTGATCATTCCCTGGTTATTTTAACAATCAGCGAAAAACTAGTCTATAACGTAGAGCCCGCGAGATTAACTGGTCGAACAACTAACTGGGAAGGCTTTAGGAACGAAATTGAAGATAATATAGAACTGAGCGTTCCACTTACGACACCCTATGAACTTGAGGTTGAAGTTGATCGCTTCGTTGAGATCGTACAACTCGGCTCTTGGAATAACACGCCCAGTCTCGGTGAGGTCATTACCGACCTTGATGGAACAGCGAGCGTTTTCCATCGTCAGCCTGCACAGAGGGACAAGTTTAGCAGGGATGTCGAAACTAGACATCCTCTTCTCTATAGATGCTGTCAAAAGTGGCCTTGAAATCAATAAAGAGGCGGTGAGTATCGATTTGGAATTCTTGGGTTTTCTCCAGGATCTGCCGAAGTGTGAAGATTTGATCGATGGTGAACTTTCCTGGTCTGAAACCGCACTGATAGGGTCCAATCAGGTTATTGATAAAAGGTTTCAGGCGTTCACACAATATTGCAGAAAAGATCTTGTATGCGATGTTGAGGAGACTGATGCCTCTATAATTGGCGCAGTTGAGGGTGTCTCCTTTCTTGTGGATCGGGCAAACGATGCTGAGATTCCATTCATCAGGCATACACTCGTCTGACCAAATATTAGAAATGAGTTGGTGTATGCACTCTATCAATTCATCCCCTGCTGCCTTGAAAAGTTCGGCCGGTAAGCCGTCAGGTCCAGCAGCCTTGTTCGATTTTAGCTTGGATATTGCCATCCTCACTTCGTTTTGGTCAGGTGGACGGAAATTTTGACTATCATCGTCTATGTTGAATGGTTCATTCTGCCTGACAGCGGGATGTTGATCTTCGTCGCCGTTATACAGTCTGCAGAAGTATTTTTTCCATATTCTCAGCACCGACTGTGATTCTACTACGAGGTTTCCATTTTCATCTCTACATGTTTCTGTACGGGTATTGCTTCTCTGACACGTCCTTTTTACCTTTTATTAAAATTTCCGTACATTATTCCTGGAGTATAAACTCTCGATATTCTCAAACGCGCGCTTCTAATGCTCTTTCTTCTTCTTTTGGAGAAGCCGATGTTCTTTCCGTCTCTTTTGCTCATAGAGCTCACGAGCAGCTCTCGTCTTCCGCTGCAGCGCCGCTTTGAATGTCTCTTGTATTGCTGCATGCACTCGCCAGCATTCTTCGTCAAACCGGGGGTTTCGCGGTGGTGGGCGAGCGAGACCCAGCACATCAGTCGCGGCGTTTCTGATGGCATGTTGGCAGCGTTGCCACTGGTCTTCGGCACTTGATGCTGGCGGTATAGGGGTGATTGAGAGATTTCGGGATACGCGTTCAGCGAAGACGCTGGCGGTCTCTTACGATTGTAGCTTTTCGGCGTTAAATTTTCTCACAGTGATTCTTCTTTGTTGCTCAGATTGAGATATCCGCATTCGTACCTTGGCTACAACAAGGTAATGATCTGAGTCTATGTTGTCCGCTCGGAAGGTCCGGACAACCAGAATACTGGAAGCATGCCTTGCGTCGATCGCAATATGATCAATTTGGTTGATCGTGACATGATCATTGGACCGCCATGTCTGCTTATGAATATCGAGATGAGGAAACCATGTGCTTGCTATGGTGACATTTCGCTCCACTGCGAAACCAATTAGCCTAAGTCCGTTATCAGACATGGTGGCGTGTAGGCTATGCTCACCGACTGCTCTACCAAAGACGTCCTCCTTTCCTAGTTTGGCGCTAAAATCGCCCAATACGATTTTAAAGTCGTATTTAGGACATTGCTCATATGTTTTGTCGAGGAGCTTGTAGAAACACTCTTTGGTGGCAGAGTCGTTTTCGTCCGTGGGGGCATGAACACATATTAGACTTATGTTAGCGAATTTAGCCTTGATCCGGATAGTCATAATACGTTCGCTAACGTGTCGGAAGCTTAAGACTTCTTGCCTAAGTCTGCAGCGTAGACAAATCCGCATCCGAATAAGCGTTGGCTGTTGCCTCTGTAGCAAGCACCATAGTAGATGTCACAGTTTTTCATCCTCTTTTTGCCCGGCCCATCCCATCGCACTTCCTGGATGGCGGTAATATCTGCTTTATAGCAGTCTAGGGCCTCTGCTAGTTGTTGTAAGGGGAGAGAACTTTCCACGTACAGATCCGAAGGTCGTTATCCTTATTTCGTTTGCTGGGGTCGTCATCAGTTGAGTCATCCTTATCCGAGGCTTTTGGTTGTTTCGGAACCATCGATTTTTTACGTGGTAAGGAAGTTACCCCGACGGCACAACCCCCAACCTGGAGGGCCAGTTCCTTAATTATTCCCCTAGGACGGGGGGGTGGATACATCGGTGCCAGTGGTCCATACGGGAGTATCGAAGGGTGGTGTTTTTTTAGTCAGTAAGAATCTGACACTACTATGAGCACGCGCTCGCTATTCTCATAGTGTCTATGGAACATTTTTTCACCTACTTACTTACTTAGATGGCGACAAACCTCTCCAGCCTCCAGTGCCGCACGACAAGTTCGTTGAGGTCCCCCTCCACTTGTTTGCGCCACCTACCGCGAGGTCGTCCTCTGCTGCGCCGTCCATCCGAGGTGGATTCGAAGACTTTCTTAGCGGGAACGTTTGGCTCCATCCGCTCTAAACGACCCAGCCATCTTAGTCTCTGTATGTGAACTCTTCTGGCTAAGTCGATGTCCTTGTACAGGCCGTATAGTTCGGCATTGTACCTTCTCCTCCAATCACCATCTATGCAGACGGGACCAAAGATCGCTCGAAGAACTTTTCTCTCGAAATAACCAAGGGCATCCTCATCCGGTTTTGTCAAAGCCAATGCCTCTGCGCCATACAACAGGACTGGGATGATTAGTGTCTTATAAAGAGTTACCTTAGCAGTTCGAGATAGGGCTTTGCTACTCAATTGCCGTTTTAGCCCATAGAAACAACGATTGGCAAGAGTAATTCTTCATGTGATCTCCCTTCTGATGTCGTTTGTGGAGTTCACCATAGAGCCTAGGTAGACAAAATCCTTTACTACCTCAAAATTACATAAATTACAAAATTACATAGATTACATAAAAATTCTTTACACAAGATATCTAGTGAGGTATTAGACTGCAAAATCACTGATCATTGTATGATAAATTTGAGCACGGAGCGCTTAAACTTAAACAAAAATGGTAAGTGCATACCCTTTCCTATTAAACAAAAAATAGACTATGAAAAACTAAATGAAAGTCTTAAATATGAGTTCTGAGAACAGGTCTATGCAAAAAATAATCCTTCGCTAGCTTACGACACCTTTTTGAGAATCTTACAAAGCTACATCAAAAGTTCTACAATGACTCTGAGTGATACACGAAATGGTTCCAAATTAAAGCGGCTTAGACCGTGGCTACAATCGCAAGAGACCGCCAGAACCTTTGCCGATCGTGTTTCTTCTAATCTCAATCTTAGTCCTATGCCGCCAGCAGCAAATGCGGAAGACCAGTGGCAGCGTTGCCAAAAAGCCATCAGAGATGCCGCCTCTGATGTACTGGGTTTCTCTCGCCCACCACAACGAAACCCCTGGTTTGATGAGGAATGCCGGCAAGCACATGCAGCTAAACAAGAGGCGTACAAAGCGGCGCTGCATAGAAGGACTAGAGCTGCGTACGAACTCTACGTGCGCAGGAGAAAAGAGGAACATCGACTTCTCAGAAAGAAGAAGAAAGAGCATGAGAAGCGCTCGATCGAGGAGATTGAGAGACTTTATTGCAAGAATAATGTTCGAAAATTTTACCAAAGGGTAAAAAGAACATGCCAGGGTTTCAAAGCCAGAACAGAAGCCTGCAGGGACGAAAATGGCAACATAGTAGTAGAATCGCAGTCGGTGCTGAGGATATGGAAGGAAGACTTCTGCAGACTGTTAAACGGCGATGATGATCAATATTCCGCTGTCAGGCAGAATGAGCCATTCAACAGTGACGATGGCAGTCAAAATTCCCGTCAACCCGATCATAATGAAGTGAGGATAGCGATATCTAAACTCAAATCCAACAAAGCTGCTGGAGCCGACGGCCTTGCCGCTGAACTCTTCAAGGCAGGAGGAGATGAGTTGGTAAGGAGCATGCACCAGCTCATCTGTAAAATCTGGTCGGACGAAAGTATGCCCGATGAATGGAACCTCAGCATCGTTTGCCCGATCCTGAAGAAAGGAGACCCTCTGAACTGCGCCAACTACAGAGGTATAAGTCTCCTAAATATCGCATATAAGATCCTGTCTGCCGTACTATGTGAACGCCTAAAACCGATCGTCAACAACCTGATAGGTCCTTATCAGTGCGGTTTCAGGCCTGGAAAGTCCACCATTGACCAAATATTCACACTACGGTAGATCTTGGAAAAAACCCATGAATATAAAATCGATACGCACCACCTTTTCATCGATTTCAAAGTTGCCTATGATAGCGTGTATAGAGACGAGTTATACAGAGCCATGTCTAGTCTTGGCATCCCTGCCAAGCTCGTCCGTTTGTGCAGAATGACGATGGAGAACTCTCGCTGCTCCATCAAAGTCGGTAAGAACATCACCGAACCGCTCGATGTCAGGAAAGGTCTTAGACAAGGCGACGCGCTATCATGCGATCTCTTTAACATAATACTTGAGAGAATTGTACGAAACTCACAAGCCAACCCCGGAGGTACAATCTTCTTCAAGTCTGTACAACTACTCGCTTATGCCGATGACATTGACATAATCGGAAGAACTCAGCGGGCCGTCAATGGGGCATTTACGAGTATTGAGATCGAGGCAGCAAAGATGGGTCTAGCGATCAATGAAAGCAAAACAAAATATATGCTGTCTACAAAAAAGGACACCCAACATCGGCGTCTTGGGCAGAACGCCACAATAGACAGATACAATTTTGAGGTAGTAAAGGATTTTGTCTACCTAGGCTCTATGGTCAGCTCCGCAAATGACATGAGTGGAGAGATCACACGGAGAATTACTCTTGCCAATCGTTGTTTCTATGGGCTAAGACGGCAATTGAGTAGCAAAGCCCTATCTCGAACTACTAAGGTAACTCTTTATAAGACATTAATCATCCCAGTCCTGCTTTATGGCGCAGAGGCATGGGCTTTGAAAAAACCGGATGAGGATGCCCTTGGTTATTTCGAGAGAAAAGTTCTTCGAGCGATCTTTGGTCCCGTCTGCATAGACGGTGAGTGGAGGAGAAGGTACAATGCCGAACTATACGGCCTGTACAAGGACATCGACTTAGCCAGAAGACTTCACATACAGCGACTAAGATGGCTGTGTCATTTAGAGCGGATGGAGCCCAAACTTCCCGCTAAGAAAGTCTTCGAATCCACCCGGACGGACGGCGCAGTAGAGGACGACCTCGCGGTAGGTGGCGCAAACAAGTGGAGGGGGACCTCAACCAACTTGGCGTACGCAACTGGAGGCAGCTGGCTCGTAACCGTGCTGGCTGGAGAGGTTTGTTGGTTGAGGCCCAGGTCCACCCCGGACTGTAGCGCTATCTAAGTAAGTAAGTAAGACCGTTGATTAGTGTGGGCCTGCTCAAATTAATATAACAGAAGAATCTTTTACGGAAGAATTGTAAACGTCACCCTCATGACATGAGGATGAAACAAAAATGTATGAAATTATGTAAAAAGGTGAAAAAACAAGTAGAGGAACGTCGAGATAAATTTTATTCTTATAAGTTTGAAAAGTGTAAAGGCAACATCAAAAAGGAGTGGAGTATTGTAAACAGTATCCTTAATAGAGAAAAGAGTAGAGATGGTGTCTTCGAAATCGAAGTTGAAAATACTATAGTTTCGAACACGAAAGATATAGTCAACAATTTCAACAATTATTTTGTTTCTGTTGCTGCAAATTTGAAACCATGTGCGACCTATATCCGGACTTAATTGTTGACGCCTCCCAAAAAAATAGTTTTGCTTTTGAGCCTATAACCGCACTTGAAATATATAAACGAATAAACAGTCTCGACAATAAATGTACCTGTATATCTGATGGTGTCACAAATCATCTTCTAAAGGGAATTGCTCCATACACTGTTGACATTTTAGCATATATTATGAATTTGAGTGTAAATTGAGGCTCTGCGTTAAAAATTGCTGAAGTTATACCTGTATTCAAAAAAGGTAACCATAAACTCATGAGCCAATACAGGCCCATTTCCTTACTTTCAACATTTTCGAAACTTTTTGAAAAAGTTATGAAGGATCGATTTACATCTTTTCTAAACAGAAACAAGTATTTTAGCAGCGAACAGTTTGGTTTTCGTGAGGGCCGATCTACTGAGGATGCCATATTAAAATTGTGTAGCGTAACATATGATGCTTTTAATAATGGCAATAGCGCAATATCCTTATTCATAGATATGACCAAAGCTTTTGATATGGTCAATCATAACATTTTGTTGGATAAACTGTACAAAGCTGGTTTTAGGGGTTCGGTACACGATTGGCTTGCGTCATACTTAAGAGGGAGATCACAAAAGGTTAAGCTTGATGGTGTTCTTAGTGAAGAGATGGAAATAACCACCGGGGTACCTCAGGGCTCTGTTTTGGGCCCACTCTTGTTCCTCATCTATGTGAATTCCATATTTAAGCAACCATATATCAGCAGCATTACAGCTTTTGCAGATAATATGGCGTTGACATTTGTTAATAAGTCTTTATTCAAATCAGTAATAAATATCCATCATGACTTGCAAATCTTAAGACAATGGTTCGCAAAACATGAACTTTCAATTAGCGAAAAAACGAAGCTTATGATCTGCAATTTAAAAGGTGATGATTTGATTGACTGTGATGTTCTCTTTCACTCAACTGGGTGTGCTAAATATAGTTTTTCTAATCACTTCTGTGGCAAAGTTAACTTTGATGAAAATGCTTCTTGCACTGAAAATTGTTTTAAAATAGAAACTGTTGATAACTTTAAGTATCTAGGGGTTTTAATGGATAAGAACATTAATTGGAAGGCTCACACAGCAGAGTTAAAAAAGTACATGATGGCTGTTACTCGCAATATGTTTATGTTAAAACCGTACTGCTCAGAAAAGGTATTGTTTATGATCTACTATGGACTCGTGAATGCAAAGCTACAATATGGTATCTCAAGTTGGGGAGGAGCCTATTCCAATACTCTTGAACCATTGGTGGTAGGTCAAAAACATATAGCTAGAATTATCTGCAGGAAAAATAGGACAGCGAGCAGCTGGCCTTTGTTTTATAGACTTCGTATTTTGCCTCTGAAGTATCTATATGTCTATAAAGCGCTTAAAGTGTTCTTCTTGCGAAGTGGCTATAGCATAACTCTTAGAAACTCGAGCATCTTTAATTTGAGAGTTAATACTCAGGCATTAGTAAATGTTCCGGCTTCAAAGAAAACTATTTTTTCGAATTTTTATACTGTTACAGCACCTAAGCTCTTCAATCAGTTGCCATATGGGATACGTATTTTAAAAGAAACCCATCAATTTTTGAAAGAAACAAAAAATGGCTTTTTTACCGTGGATTGCTCTGAGCTCAAAAATATGTTCCTTAATATTGTTTAATAAAGTTTGTATTATAGATAATCATTCAGCTTGTTGTAAATCTTCTCGTTACTACCCCACACTAAAAAGAATTATTATTTTGTATGCGGGGTCGTTCGCCTCTAGCACTTAATGCTACAGAATTGACTCCTTATTGTTCTTTATCTTTCCATTTTGTATTTATAATAAAAAGAAGTTATTGAATTTTTAATAAAAAAAAAAAAAAAACCTTAAAGGAGTAAGGTCCCTGAACCACAATAATGATATGTTCACATTTTGTAGGGAAATTAAGTGAATAGGAGAATTGGTCTAGGTCTTTTTGACGTGAAGGTTCCCTAGGGATCGCGATGGACCCACCTTTGTGCCTAGTGTTTTATGATAACCTCATAACCCTACTCAACCTAACCTAACCTAGCCTATCTGAGAGCGAAAATTTCGTTCATTTTATCGGAAAATGTCCGATCCCAAAGGAGATAAAAAGAGCCTTTCTCATTAGCGACTCGTAAACTGAGACGTAAGTATTGAAGATCATCTCCCTCATTGATGCGTTGATATATTGAGTTTTGCGTACTTTCCGGCCTACCGAAATCTCTATCTTATATATTAATAACACGAAATTTATAGTACGTTTTTTTTAGTATTTATTATGAAGGGAGGGGGATGAATCTTATATCATTCGGAAGGTACTGTGCCATAGATGTGCAGAAAAAGAAAATCAAGTGCGTATGTTACCGTTAAGTCAGGTAAAATAAAGTGAACATACACACATGATTTCCCCATGCAAAACGCTTTAACCAATTAAATGAAAGCATTTCGATCACGTTCATGGCTGTATGAGCTTGGATCCCTTTGCCTTCACTGCACGGGAGGTCGAATTTCGACCACAAGCGATACTAGTTATAATTATTTGCTCAAGATTATTCTTCACACATTCTACACATCTACATAAGTAAGTTACTTAGATAGATAGATAGATAGATTAGATTTTATTAAACATAATTCAAGGATTACAAGGTAAAAGTATTATGAAGGCTGGTGATAAAATCTGTTTCAGGACATGGCAGCGCCGTTAGCCTGAGTGGCAAATTTAATAATTCATTTAATTGTAGAAATTTATTCAATTCAATCGTAAAAAAAAAGAAAAAAAAAAAAAAGTTATATAAATAATAATAATATATAGAGAAATGAAGACTACGTAGAGTGAAAGAGTTATTTAAAGAAAATTCAAATAAAAAGAGATTAACAAGGATACAAATCAGAAGGATTCATCAATAATTTGACTTCTATAAGCAGTTGCTTTTTTGCAGTACAGGAAAAGGTTTTTCCAGCCATAGCGCCCATTGAGTATGTCGATCAGCGTGTGCGGTTGCAACTCATTTGCGTTGAAAAAGGCTTTTCTCGTTTCTTTCAGGATAGGACATACGGCAATGAAATGAAGGATGTCTTCTCTGACTTGTAGGTTGCATAGAGAGCATAAGATGGGAAGGTCGGGTCGGTGTGGGAGGTAGTTTAGCTTTACCAGCTCTCCTCTAGCTTTAAATATAATAGAGATAAAGTCTATTTCATGGTTGTCATTGAAATAGTTTGAATCGCACAGGTTATATTCTAGCTGCTTGTAGTAGCTCCTATGAATTGATGATTTGGCTTGCATTTCAAACTCGTTCCTGATCTTACAGTCAATGTCCTGTAGGAAATTATAGAGGATGATTTTCCACTCGCCAGAGTTATATGATTGAAGGACGAGGTTCACATTGTACTTCTGCGCAATTCTGTTCCATTCTCCGAAAAAAAGTGTATTGGAAGCCATTGCTCGAAGAGCAATTTGCTTTGGGATTCGATTATCAGGCAACGCCATGACCCTAAGGATGTAGTCGAAATGAATTCTTAGTGTTTTCAAAAACAGCGGTGACAAACCCGATTCCAGATAAAGCATGTAGTTCGGGGCGTTGAACGGCAGCCTGAATACTCTTTTCAAATAGTATCTTAACAGTTTTTCCACTATCTCGTATTCCTTAACTCCCCAGACTTGGGCGGCATAAAACATAACCGAACTTGCTGTGGCTGTAAACAATGTATATTTTACGGAGGAATTCAGGAGTTTGTTGTTTATACAGGAGCTCCATGTCGAGTTAAGGGCTATTTTCGCAGAAATTAGTCTGTCGTTGAGGTGATGTTGCATATTCAGGTTTGATCTTATTAATACACCCAGGTACTTGTATTCCTTGACGATCTCGATGGGCTGACCTTCAAATGTCCATTTTTCAGTGCGGGAGTAGCGCCCAAAACCTCTTCTGAACACCATGGCCTTTGATTTATTTAGGTTCACCGAGAGATTCCAAGTCCTGCAATATACTTCAAGCCTATGAATCATTTGCTGTAGTAGATTAGGAGAATCAGCGAGTAAAACTATATCGTCAGCATACATCAAGGTATTTATCTGTATACCGTTCCAAGAAACTCCTCCCTTTATAGAGGTCGGTAGATCATTGATGAATAGGATGAATTTTAAAGCGCTAAGAGTACAACCTTGTTTTACACCTGAGACTGTTGGAAACCAATCTGAGAGCAATTCACCGTTCCACACAGCTGAATCCGTACTTTCGTAGAGATGTTGTAATACGTGGCATATTTTTGATGATAATCCTAGCATAGACAGTTTGTAAAACAGCGCTCTTCTATCTACGGTATCGAATGCGGCCTTGAAGTCAACATAGAGAACATAGAGTTTTAATGCTCGATCAAGATAACTTTGCGCGATACTGGTAAGCGTGAAAATGTGGTCAACGGTGGAGTACTTGTTTCTAAATCCGGCTTGGAGCTCACTAAGCAGGTTTCTTTCTTCGACCCAGGAGGTCAGCCGCTTCAGTAGAACCAAAGAGAAGATTTTCATCGAAGCGTTAAGGAATGTAATGCCCCTATAATTTTCGGGTTGATTAGGGTCGCCTTTTTTATAAAGTGGAAAGATTATTCCCTTACGAAAACTTAAGTTACTTTTAAAGACAATCATATTTCAAAGTCACTCATTTACGAACAAATTTTCCCTTCGCAATTTAAAATAGTCAGAAAGTTACATACACACACTGAAATAGGCCATGAATGGCATCTGTCGTGGATTTTATAAAGAAGACGATATATGTACTCGTACATGCATTCGCTCATTACATTAAGTAATGCCTCTCACGGGTTTTCTTGTTTTCAGACGAATAGAGGACATCCCCCTGCGCTCCATTCAACTTCAGACAACAATTCGTGTTACACTGTTCTGTGGCAAAAACAAGAAAAGCACTGCTTTCTCTTGCGAACCTACACCACAGAATCTTTCATCAAAATAAAGTCTAAGATCGAAACAAAAGGACTTCTCTTGTTAACCACCTTAAGCAAAGCATACCACCGCACACATTACACCATTTCAAAAGAATATACTTCTCCGAAATAAATAGAAAACAAAAAAGAAACACACTCACACGTACGTATAAACGACTAAGAAAAAGAAAAAAGAAAATATGTCTCATATCTCCATCTTGTCAACATCCTTTTGAGACATTTAATTCGTCCTCCAGCCCCACGCCCAAAAGGAGAATAGACGCCGCTGGTGTTGCTACTGTTCAAAGTTCTTTCATCTACCTTGACACCTATGCATGAGGATAATTTTGTCACAGCAGTGTGTGACAACGAATAAAAATGGAGACAGAGACGAGTATATTCCTTTTCTGTGTGAATTCATCTAGGACCTTGAGGCAACATGAGTAGATGAATGCGGTTTTGGTGACAAAAAAATATTGAGGAGCAGCTGTACGTTTTGATCCTTTTGATACTCTATCTATAAATAGCTACCAATTAATTTAAATTCAATTATTACTGCACATGCTGAGGTATTGTATGATATAATGTATTTAGTTATCTGAGAGCGATGTTCGAATGTATGACAATTGATTGAAACGACGAATTTGACCACAAGAGTCATTCTACACCATATCCGGCATCTAAGTTTATACTTGCGCCTAAGAGTATATACTTTTTAGTGCAAAATATGAAGAAAAGTATACTTTTTGGCGCAGTGGCGGATGTCCGAGCTAATTGGGGAGAATTGGATGTAATTCTTATACTTTTTTCGGGCACGCATTGGCTTATTTTAGGTAGCGTACATCAGTTGTAGCAGAGTATGGGCATTCTGCGTCAAAATTAAAAAAAAAATTTTAATGTTGGGGACCTGTATTGCGATTAATCGGGAAACTACTGACTGTTCAAAGCGTGACTTAGGCCAGTAGCAATTAAGTTCGATATGAAATGCTTGCGTTACCTCCTAGTTATGGTCCACGGGAATTATACGTTAAACCCTTATATGAGTTAGTGTGAAATTGCACGTATGGGTTCTCTAAGGCGTTAATTATAGATTAGGGAACGTGGGCTAGTAACCTGCGCTACCAAAAATTGCCCGCTACAGGCAAAATCCTTAGAGTGGTACCCAATCTGGCGAGGTCGTCAGCCCTGCAGTTACCTGGAATGTCCCTGTGGCCCGGCACCCAGCATGGGTGAATGTTGAACTGCCCTGTCATCTCCATAAGAGATAGACGACAGTTTAAGTCGGCCTTTGAAGTGAAGGAGAACGATTCCAGGGACTTGATTGCCGCTTGGCTGTCAGTGAAAATGCTAATATCCCTGACAGATAATACATTACATTTCAGCCATGACAGGGCTTCCTTAATCGCCATGATTTCCGCCTGGAAAACGCTACAATGATCAGGGAGGCGGAAGAGATGTTCAGATTGAACTGTTCGGAGAAAACACCACACCACAACCCACCCCACCCTCCGTCTTAGATCCATCTGTAAAGAAGTGAACCGAACTACCATCGACAGTGGGGGAAGTGTCCCATACATCCCGGTTAGGGATGCTCGTACGGAATTTACGGTCAAATCTTAGTTTCGGCGGGGTGTAGTCCATGTTTTCGTGTTTGAAGTTGAGAAGATCTAGGATCGAGGACTGGCCAAAGCGATAGCTAGAGAACTGAGAGGATGCTTTCAGGCGGATGGCCACCCAGGCAGCCATCTGTTTGCCGAAAATATCTAAAGGTAGCAGGTTGAACAAGATTTCCAGTACCACGGAGGGAGTAGTTCTCAGTGCACCACACGTAACACTGTACTACTACTATTCCGACCGCTAACACCAAAAGGACACAAGAGCCTAATTTCCTGGCAGCCTCATGGTGATAGGATTATGACAGCCAGATTTCGGACTAGAGCACGACGCGTCCATTACACAGTGCTATGCCGCAAGGAATGGTTCATCTGTGGACGAGAAGGAGAGCTCCTCCAATCAACTATGCGCCATTTTCAACACAACACCAAATAGAAACATTGTCATCGTGGCGGGAGATTTGAATGCCAGGCAGCCAACGAAGGTCTCAAATATGTTATTTGGAAGCATAGAGTAGGCAACCGCAATGACAACATTGAAAGGTTTGTGGATTTCTGCAATGCAAATCGCCTTGTGATAGGTGGCACCATGTTTGAGCATAAAACCTGCCACAAAGTCAGCTGGGTTTCCAACGACAGGCAAGCAACCTCCAATCAAATTGACCATTTTGCTATCCCCCCACTTTATGAGCAGCCTTCTGGTCGTCCCAAATAGGCGAGGGGCAGATGTGAAGATAGTACCATCTTATGATAGCTACTCCCAAACTACGCACTGCTGCAGTTTTAAGATCCCACGACAACACAAGAATGTCCAGGTTTAACATCGAGACAGGCATAGTGATTCCTCAGTGCGCCAACAATTAAGGAAGCATCTTTCGCAAGGTGTGGAAGCAATCAGCAGCTCACTGCCCGCAACCATCCAAGACCATTGGTGTGCTGTGAAAAATGTTTTCACATCTGGTGCTGGAAGAACTATCGGTCGATTGCAGGGAAAGCTCGCATTACTCCACTCTGCAGGAGAAGCTTGCTAGGGTCCCCATATCAAAGAAGTTCAGTAAAGCGTGCGATGTGACAAGCGTAATCACATCAATACGTTGGCTACAGAAGCAGAAGAAGCTGAAAGGTGGTGCGACAGCAGGGCCTTCTACACAATCACCAAGAGCTGACAGGTGGTCGCAGCTCTAGCTAACACCCGGTGAAAAGCCTAGACGGCTCTTTGTTCATTTCGGATGAGGGCCAGATGGAAAGAGCATTTTTGTGAATCGTGTATTCACTAGCAATATGCTCCTTAATCAGGTTGAGGTGCCCGAGCTAAGAAATGCCCGAATATGCACCACGACCTCCCGTAAGGATGAGACCACTATCGCTAGCACAGCACTGAAATGCAGCAAGGCGGTAGGACTTGACGGTATTTCCGTGGAGCTTATACGAGCGGTACCAACAACATCGGTTAAGCCACTGCTGCCACTCATAAGGGTGGATGCTGTCACAAACGAGTGGAAGAAGGAGATGATGGTCCAGCTTTCTAGGAAAAAAAATTAAATGGAGTGTAAAAGTTGAAGCGATATCTGCCTGCTGCCTGCTGCAGTTAAGATAATAGCTAAAATCATCCATCAAGGAGGTTTCCGCTCTGAATCCTCCTGTGTCGGCCACATCAACACCCTGCGAATCATCATCGAACAGTGTATTGGATATCGATCTTCACTTCACCTGCTGTTCATCGACTTTGAGAAGGCGTTCGATAGTGTCGACAGGAAGATTCTGTGGACTGTCTTACGCAGTAGAGGCATTCCCGATACTCGTAATATAATTAATAATACTTACGATGGGTCCAAGTGTCATGTTATGCATAGACGTAGGTTGTGAGAGGAATTCGAGATCCAAAGTGGGGTAAGACAAAGCAATATTCTTTCAGAAATACTATTCCTATTGGTAATAAGACATGTGCTTGGTTCAGCTTTGTCGATGGGAAACGAAGGAATTCAATGCACTTTTACAACTTACTCTCTCACGGAATTACGGACCTCCACCAAATGACAGCAGATATTGATACGGCAAAACCTAAAATTATCAGCCTTGAAACAAACTCATCGGCTTAAATATGCGTTGCTGGACAACCGGTAGAGAGAGTAGAGGATTTCCAGCATCTTTGAAGTATTGTCTCGACCGATGGTGGAACCGAACTGGATATAGATAACAGGATCACCAAAGCAAAGTCAGCATTCGGGATGTTGTCCAAAATATGCCGAAGCAATGCAATCAGTTTGAACAACAAGCTAAGACTGTTCCGCTCCAACGTGGAATCTGTGCTGTTGTATGGATGCAGCACATGGGGAGTGACTACTACTATCACCAGGGAGGTGCAAACATTCGTGCCTGTGCAATATTTTAAGGATTTTCTGACTCAATCGACACAAGTGAGTAGTATTGTTATTGCTGGGTCCAAGACTGCAACCGTTTTTAATCAGGAAAATAGGTATGTATTCAAAATTAAAGAATGAAATAATTCTTCGACGTTGTGAAAATCTAAAATTGAATTAACGTACTTAAATGCAAATGTAGACGGTTCGAGAAATTTGTGTAACAGCTGCTATAATCATTCTGTTCCGCCATGCTTTTATCGTCACATTCTAAAGCCGTCAACTTGACAGGAGTACACGGGTCAAACACTACATATTTAAATTTATTGCTACAAAAATGTAATGTTTAACGTTGGGACTTGAGCCAACTACCTGCCACTTAAAAACTGAATACATTATCACTGTGGCCACCAAGAGTCCTTAAAAGTGCCATGAAACTTAAATTTAACTGCTCATATAGTCCCATACAGCACATCAGAAACTGATACGAGTACCACTTATCCCTTACAAAGTTGTGAATATTTTGATTGAAATGTAGTTAAACTTGGAACTTTAATTTTGTTTTTGAGATTTTATTAATATTAGTTGATTTTTAGTGCGTGTAGGCACATATGTATAACCTCTCAGGGGAACCCGCAGAGATCGCATTTTTAGGTGGCGGATAACACATCTGGCTGGTCAAACGGTAGTGCAGGCGATCATATGAAAACACAAGCGTTTTCCTACTCTCAACCTCCACGCGTTGACAGCCGGGTGCCTAGTACCTTAATCCAAGAAATGGCTAACCTACCCCGTTTGAAGGATTCATGGTGGCAGCAGATGAGAGAGGGGGAAGAGTGCTTTCTCACTAAAGCTCTTTTTCTTATTCCAGGCGGCAGCGGACGAATTCCCTAGACGGAGTCAACGCTGGCATCTATAGCTCTTGAAGGTTTGAAGGTTTAGTGAATACCTTGCACGAGCTGCTTCGACATATTCGGATCACAGGGCGGTAAGGAATGTCCAATGTTAGTCAGGACCTTGGAATAGAGATGGTGGCAGAGGAGCCCTTAATGGGCCAACGGCAGCGCTCATACTCCCGTAGTGGACTACTGGCACCGGTGTACCCAGCCCCTCGTCCTAGGGGAATAACTAAGGAACTGGCCCTCCAGGTTGAGGGTTGTGCCGTCGGGGTAACTTCCCTACCACGTAAAAAATCGATGGTTCCGAAACAACCAAAAGCCTCGGATAAGGATGACTCAACTAAGGACAACGACCTTCGGATCTGGACGTGGAATTTTCTGCCCCTTTATAGACCACGTGCAGCCGAACAACTAGCAGAGGCCCTAGACTGCTATAAAACAGATATTACCGCCATCCAGGAAGTGCGATGGGATGGGCCGGGCAAAAAGAAGATGAAAAACCGTGACCTCTACTACGGTGATTGCTACAGAGGCAATAGGCAACGATTATTCGGATGTGGAATTGTCATACGCTGCAGACTTAGGCGAGAAGTCGTAAGCTTCCGACGAGTGAGCGAGGGTATTATGACTATCCGGATTAAGGCTAAATTCGCTAACATAAGCCTAATATGTGTTCATGCCCCTACGGACGAAAAGAACCCAGAAACCAAAGAGTGTTTCTACGAGCTCCTCGACAAAACATACGAGCAATGTCCTAAATACGACGTTAAAATCGTATTGGGCGATTTTAACGCCAAACTAGGAAAGGAGGACGTCTTTGGTAGGCAGTCAGTAAGCATAGCCTACACGACACCACGTCTGATAACGGACTAAGGCTAATTGATTTCGCTGTGGAGCGAAATGTCACCATAGCAAGAACATGGTCTCCTTATCTCGATATTCATAAGCAGACATGCCGGTCCAATGATCATGTAACGATCAACCAAGTTGATCATATTGCGATCGACGCAAGGCATGCCTCCAGTATTCTGGATGTCCGGACCTTCCGAGCGGCCAACATAGACTCAGATCATAACCTTCTTGTAGGCAAGGTACGAATGCGGATATCCCAATATGAGCAACAAAGAAGAATTACTGTGAGAAAATTTAACGTCGAAAAGCTGCAATCGCAAGCTTCGGCCTTGCCATCAGAAACGCCGCGACTGATGTGCTGGGTCTCGCTCGCCCACCACCGCGAAACCCCTGGTTTGACGAAGAATGCCAGCGAGTGCATACAGCAATACAAGAGTCATTCAAAGCGGCGCTGCAGCGGAAGACGAAAGCTGCTCGCAAGCTCTACGAGCAAAAGAGACGGGAAGAACATCGTCTTCCCCAAAAGAACAAGAAAGAGCATGAGAAGCGCGCGTTTGAGAATATCGAGAGTACATACTCCAGGAACAATGTACCAAACGGTAAAAAGAACGTGTGAGAGAAGATGCCCGTACAGAAACCTGTAGAGATGAAAATGGAAACCTCGTAGTAGAATCACAGTCGGTGCTGAGAATATGGAAAAACTACTTCTGCAGACTGTATAACGGCGACGAAAACCAACATCCCGCTGTCTGGCAGAATGAACCATTCAACATGGGCGATGATAGTCAACATTTCCGTTCCCCTGACCAAAACGAAGTGAGGATAGCAATATCCAAGCTAAAATCCAACAAGGCTGCTGGACCTGACGGCTTACCGGCCGAACTTTTCAAGGCAGCTGGTGATGAATTGGTAGAGTGCATACACCAACTCATCTCTAATATTTGGTTAGACGAGTGTATGCCTGATGCATGGAACTTCAGCATCATTTGCCCGATCAACAAGAAAGGAGACCTCCTCAACTGCGCCAATTATAGAGGCATCAGTCTCCTCAACATCGCATACAAGATCTTTTCTGCGATATTGTGTGAACGCCTGAAACCTTTTATCAACAGCCTGATTGGACCCTTTCAGTGCGGTTTCAGGCCAGGAAAGTCCACTATCGATCAAATCTTCACACTTCGGCAGATCCTGGAGAAAATCCAAGGATCCCAAGTCGATACTCATCATCTCTTAGTCGATTTAAAGGCCGCATATGACAGCATCTATAGAGAAGAGCTTATAGAGCCATGTCTAGTTTCGACATCCGCGCCAAACTTGTTCGTCTGTGCAGAATGACGATGGAGAACGCTGCTCCATCAAGGTCGGTAATAACCTCACCGAGACCTTTGATGTCAAAAAAGGTTTTAGACAAGGTGACGCGCTTTCATGTGAATTATTTAATATTGTACGTGAATGGATTGCGCTGAACGCACAAGCCAACACCGGAGGCACAATCTATCACAAGTCCATACAACTGCTTGCATACGCCGACGATATTGACATTATTGGAAGAATTCAGCGGGCTGTCACCGGTGCGTTTGCAAGCGTTGAAGCGGCCAAAATGGGTTTGGCGGTAAACGAGGGCAAAACCAAGTATATGCTGTCAACAAGAAGGGACAGCCAACACCGTCGAATTGGAAAAAACGCCACAGTGGGCAGCTATAACTTCGAGGTAGTAAGGGACTTTGTCTACCTTGGCTCTGCTATAAATTCTACTAACAAAATCAGTGCAGAAATCAATCGAAGAATAACTCTTGCCAATCGCTGTTTTTTTTGGGTTTATAAGGCAATTCAACAGTAAAGCCCTATCTCGAACAACTAAGGAGACTCTATATAAGACCTTGATCATCCCAGTCCTGCTTTACGGCGCTGAAACATGGATTTTATTAAAAGAGGATGAAGATATCCTTGGTCGCTTCGAGAGAAAAATTCTTCGTAAGATTTTCGGTCCCGTTTGCAATGACGGGTTTTGGAGGAGAAGATTCAATCACGAATTATACGAGCTGTACAGCGACATTGACCTTGTCAAAAACTGCGTATTGGACGTCCGAGATGGCTAGGATATGTAGAGCGAATGGACACCAACGCTCCGGCCCCCAGAGTCTTCGAATCCAACCCCGATGGACGTCGCAGTAGAGGGAATCATCGCCGTAGGTGGCGCGCACAAATTCAAGGGGACCTCGATCAACTTGGAGTGCGCAACTGGAGGCCATTAGCTAAAGACCGAGCTAAATGGAGAGGCTTGTTGGTTGAGGCCCTGGTTCACCCCGAACTGTAGCGCCAAATCTAAGTAAATAACCACATCTGAAAGCTTCTTCAAAACTTGCGAGTTGAAGGTTGCTATGCAGTGGGCGTGATTGTATATAATAGATGGCGGAGGATGAACTACTGACTAGTCAACGACGGTACTCAAAATGCTCTCCAGGAGGGCTGCTGTCTTGATATCAGTTGGCAACCGGTCGTAAAAATACTTCAGCCAAAACATAACTCCCCAGTAGAAAATATAAAAGCGGAACAAAGAAAAGGAAGTTAAAAGCTAGGATGTACCTTCCAAGCGACGAAAATTTTAAATAAAAATAAAGAATATAATTGGATTGGCAACTAAGATTCCCTTACCGGACAAGGGCTGATTTAAATGCCATTCTAAAAGAAAAATTTCAGAAAACCAGTATGACCAAGCCTGGAATAACACTCAAGGTCTGAGGCAAGCAAAGAAACTATCTCCGGACTATAAACGAAAAAGATTCGAAGTATGTAACAATTTAAATTGGAGGCATGCTGTTAAAGCACAACATCTGCCAAAAGATCAGCTTGGTTTCAACTAACAGGCAGCAAACAGCCAACCAGTTCGATCACATTTCTGTCGTTTCAGAAACTGTCTCCCAGACGTAAATACCTTACGGATCATAATAGAGCAATGCATCGAGTAGAGGTACCCACTATATCTACTGTTTATCGATTTCGAGAAGTCTTACGAAAGCTTGAATCGAGATGCTATCTGGTTGGCCTTACGCAGGAAAGGTGTCCCAGAAAAACTCATAGCTATATACTACATACGAGAGTAGTAAGCGTCATGCCTTACACAATGGTAAGTTGTTGGAGTATTTCAAGGGTGCATACTGTCACCTCTGTTGTTCTTGGTGGTCATAAGCGATGTACTCTGTGCAGCATTGTCGGAAGATGACTATGGAATTCGATGGACCATGACATCTTACCTTAAACACCTTGACTGCGCAGACGATGTTTGCCTACTTCACCTTCACCTGAAGACCCACAATCTAGAAGCTGGGACAAATAAAGTGGGCCCGCAAATAAATACAGCCAAAAGAAAATACATGAGCACTTCTAACACCCCCGCTCAACTCAACATTGCCGGACAGGAAGTCGAGAAAGCAGAGAACTTTGTACACTTAGAAAGTGTGGTTTCGGGAAACCAACTGGATGTGTGCAGCAGAATCGAGAGGGTAAAAGCTGCATTCAGAATGCTATCCAAAGTTTGAAGAAGCAATGTTCTCAGCATAAAAACCAAGCTAGGACTATTTCGTTCCAATATAGAACCAGTACTGTTTTATGAGTGTACTGCTTGGAAGGTCAATGCCTCTGTCACGTGCAAGCCGCAAACCTTTTTAAACAGATGTCTAAGAATCATCTTGAGAATGTTTGGCCCAATGGTATCTTCAAAGAACAACTTTACCAGAAAACGGGCCAAGAACCTATAGAGATTGCTATACATAGAGGAAAGTGGCATTGGATTGGATACACCCTATGGCGTGATGAAAATTTCGTTGTGAAATATGCAATGCAGTGGAATCTGCTCACCCAGGCAGGCAGAACAGCGGGATGCCCTAAGCAAACTTAGCGCAGGACAGTCGCTGGTGATGGATTTCTTTTCCAAAGAAATACAGATGCCGTTTCCACGGTGCATACTGTATGTCAACGATGTTGTACGAACCGTGGAATCTGGAATCCAATTGTAACAAAGCCTAGATAGACTGATAACAGCATTAGAGAAAAATGAGTTTCGCATCAGCCGAAGCAAAACAAAATCTGAACGAACTCTACAAAGTGCAAAGGCTAGCAGGACTTAACACCGAGGAAGTTATGAGAAGCGCACCGCAAGCAGGTTTGGACATAATACTTCAACTTCTGACACTGGACTTGTTCGCTAAAGGCAGTGCTACGAAAACAACTAACAAACCTCTCCAATTAGCCCTGCTAAGAATCAGCTGCCTCCAGTTGAGGCCCCCACCCTATAATCCTTTCTCTTTAAGTGACCAAGGGCATCCTCATCAGATTTGGACAAAGTCCATGCCTCTGCGCCATGGTAGGTAGGTAGGTAGGAGTGGTTGTGTCAGCAAACCATGCCGACACTTAATTAGCGCAGAAGCGCCGTTTTATTACCACAACTCAAGTGACCTGACGGATGTTAACTACTAGGGGAAAGCAGAAGAAAAAGGGGGAAGGATTATTCAAATCCACCCCGTTACATTGAGGAAGCTGATAATATCCCCAATGCTAATCTCCGCTAGCTCTATAAGCTTGTTGAAAAAGAATTTACCTAAGGGGCGCTGTCTGGCCTTGCCTAAAGCCGGACACTTGCAGAGGAAGTGTAAGATTGTTTCTATCTCATCAGCAGTATTGCAGCTGCGACAGTGTGCATTAAATGTAATGCCTATTCTGGCCGCATGAACCCCGATGGGCCAGTGACCAGTACTAACTGCCAGAATTCTTGCTATATCTGCACGGTTTCTTTTTAGTAGATCTTGCGTTCTTTTCCGGCAGTATTTGGGCCGCATCTGCCTGGAGATGACACAGTTCCGCACCCCCTGCCATCTACTATCCGCCTTTAGCAGATAGTGCGCGAAGATGCCTCCCTTAAGGACCCCCAACGGGACGTTCACCTCCTTTGCTACGGAAGCACCAAGGGAAGATCCTTGCCGCGCGAGTTCATCAGCCCGCTCATTCCCCTTAATGTTGCGGTGACCCGGAACCCAAAGGAAACAGATCCTTAGCCGGTGACCAAGCGAGGTGAGTTCTTTTTTGCACTGTTCTACTAGCCTTGAGGATGTAGTGGCAGATACTATAGTCTTGATAGCCGCCTGGCTGTCAAGGAGGATGGCAATGGTATTTAGGGGTGTAGAGGTTTGCTTGAGTATGCAACAGGCCTCACGTACAGCAAAAACTTCCGCCTGGAAGACACTGCACGAATCAGGAACCCGGTACGACCTGGAAATATTGAGGGAATCAGAGAATATCCCCGCCCCTACCCCGCAGTCCATTTTTGAACCGCCGGTGAAAATTATTGATTCGAACTCATTTATCAGTACGCCAGTTTCCCATTCCGCCCTGGTTGGGAATCTGACCGTGACGTCATTTCTAAATTTCACTGTGGGAGTTATATAGTCGGTCAGATTAGCTACCAGATCTTGCGGTAGCAAATTCAGGATACTGCTGTGACCATACAGATTGGTGCACCAGCATCCCGTTTCCCTTAGCTTGACGTATTACAAGATGATAGCTGCATAATGTGAAGATTGAGTGGTAAAGGGTGGAGAATAACGTTCAAGGCATCGGTTGGACATGTCCTCATGGCATCCGTTGCGCCTATAGCCGCAGTTCTTTGCACCCTGTTGATAAGTTTGATGTTATAAGCTTTTCTTAGCGCAGGCCACCAGACTAGCGATCCTTAGGAAAGAATAGGGTGCAGCACGACAGTGTACATCCATAAGACCATCTTCGGGCGAAGTCCCCACTTCTTGCCAAAGGTCTTGCTGCAGGCATAGAAAGCTACACAGGCCTTCTTTACCCGTTGCTCAATATTAAGCTTCCAGCTTAGTTTTGGACCAAGTACCACACCTAGGTACTTGGCACTGGAGGATAGGGAGAGTAGATGATTATTTACCCGTGGAAGCGTAAACGTCGGTATTTTGGTTTTAGTGGTAAAGAGCATCAGTTCAGTTTTGCTTGGGTTGACGCTGACTCCACATCCAGTGGCCCATGAGCTAATCTTGCCCAAAGCACCTTCCATAATCTCACTGATTACGGATGGAAACATCCCCGATACCAGTATTACCACGTCATCCGCATACGCGACAACCTTAACTGCATCCCTATCATGTCTACACAAAAGAAGAGGAGGCAAGACCCCACCTTGAGGAGTTCCTCTAACAACAGATATGGTGGAGCTGCTGTTGCCGAGATTGGATTGAATGATTCTGGTTTTTAGCATTGTCAATATCCATTTGCTAATAAACTCTTCCACACCCAGTTGGATCAGAGCTTCCTGAATCGATTCCGTACTGACGTTATTGAAGGCACCTTCAATGTCTAAGAAGGTAGCAAGGGTATATGAAATGGATTTTCTTTTCTTTCGTTCGCAGAACTTCGTGGAGCGCCGTCTCTGTCGATCGTCCTTTAGTGTACGCATGTTGAGATTTGGATAGAAGGGATTTATCTAGGGTATTTCGGATATGTATATCTAAGATGCGTTCTAGTGTCTTTAAAAGAAAAGAGGATAAGCTAATGGGTCTGAAATCCTTTGCGGATCCATGACTCCGCTTCCCAGCTTTCGGGATAAACACGATACAAACACGCCTCCAGCTCAGGGGAACGTGGTTTAGGAGAATACAGCTTCTGTAGATCGGAACTAGCCACGGCACCACCTGGTCTAGTGTTTTTTGCAGCATAATAGGGAGAATGCCGTCAAGGCCGGCCGATTTATAGGGAGAGAAACTGTTAATAGCCCAGGAGGTGTTAACGGCTGAAATTGTTGTCTTAATGTCATTCCAGGAAGAAGATTGCGCGACCTGAGCTACTGGTGGGAGGGCAATCTCATTACTACAACCTGGAAAGTGTGTTTGCATTAAAAGTTCCAGTGACTCCCTAGAGGAGTCCGTCCAAGTCCCATTCGGCCGTTTAATAAAGGACGGGCTAGAATGCTCCTTGGACAGAATTTTATTCAGCCTGGCAGAGTCTTTTATGGTCTCAATGGACTGACAGTAGTCTTTCCAAGCAAGAGACTTGGCACTTTTAATGGATTTCTTGTATTCCTTCAGACAATCCTTATACGGTTGCCAGAACTTGTGTTTAAAGCAGACATTGAGTATCTCTCTTGTTATCTTCCTCAGATAAGATAGATCTTCGTTCCACCAAGGGAGGCATTTTTTCTTGCTATATTTGATAGGACACGAAACCTTAAAAGTCACACCCATGGCTGTTTCGAAGGTCCTGATTTTGACGTCTAGTTCCTCGACTGATTCAATTTTCAAGTCGGGTATTCTATGAAGTTTTGATTTAATGATCTGACCAAACTTCTTCTAGTCAAATCTATTAGGGTTTCGAAATGGCTTGGGAGCCTCAACCTCGAGGCACACATTGTAGAGAATCCATCTGTGGCCGGAGAAGGACAATTGATTGGATACACGCCAGTTAACTACTCTAAGGGTATTATTGTTGGTTTTGAGAGTGATTCTAAAACTTCCTCCCACCTTCTGAAATTTTCCGTACTCGGAAAAACGAAAGTTGGAGTGTTACCCACGTTACAAACAGAGAGGTTGGACATCAATAGAAAATCATACAAGGACTCACCGCGTTCATTGATTTCGGAGCTGCCCCATAATGTATGCCTGGCATTTGCGTCGCAGCCCAGAAGCAGATTGTCCTTTCTTGCTGTTGTCATCGATGTTAAGTGCCGTACCTCCTCTGGTGGTGATGGCTTATCACGATCCATCTAAGCTGAGGATATAAAAAGAGTGTTATTTGCAACCCCCAATTTAACTACCGTTAAATCAGCGGAGCTAAACTCAGGACATAGAAATACATTCAAATGTTTTTTAGCTAGGATGCAAGTCCTAGGTTTGTTACTAACCTGTTTTGTGGTCTTGTAGAAGATGTTGTAGCGGTTGTCTTTGAGCCCTTTTATGGATGAACCCTTCACCCAGGGTTCCTGCACAATGCCAATATCTATATCCTCCTCGCCGAGGAAGAAAGCAAATTATCTGACGCACTCTTCGAGTGGTGCAGATTAATCTGTACGATGTTCAGCATTGGTGGTAGGTGGAATAATAACATCCCCCATGTCCTCCGACATCCTGTCGGAACCGTCGATTGTGGGGACCTGCATTGCGATTGATCGGGAAACTACTGACTGCCCAAAACTTGGCTTGGGCCAGTAGCGCAACAATCAAGTTCGTGATGAAGTGCTTACTTTACCTCCTAGTGGTGGTCCCCGGGCAACTATACGTATAAACCCTTATACGTATAGGCCAAAATTGTAAGTGCGGGTTGTCTTGATTCTAGGCCTTGATTCTAGGCTAGGTAACGTGGGCCAGCAACCTGCGTTACCGAAAATCTCTCGCTACAGAAACCGACACTATGCCTCGGATAAGGAATGATCACATATTGATGTTTTTTGGCTATTGTACCCGGACAAAGATAGATTTCTGGAATGTAAAGACGCTCCTTGACTCGGGAAGAGAACGTCCTTACAATGCCAGATTCCTCCAATTGGAAAACGAATTCATGCGATATAAACTGGACATTTTGTGGGTAAGTGGAGTAAGATGGTTAGAAGCGGGCGAGTACCAGTCTCCAACGCGTAACACTGTACTACTCTATTCTGGAAGACCATCCGGAAGTCCGCGGGAATATGGAGTCGGACTACTGCTAACAACAACAGCACGCAAGGGCCTAATTTCCTGGCAGCCTCATGGTGGTAGGATTTTGACGGCCAGATTCCGGACTGGAGTACGACGCGTCACCATCATACAGTGCTACGCCCCAAGGAATAGTTCGTCTGAGGGCGAAAAGGAGAGCTTCTACAATCTCTTAAGCGCCGCCTTCAACACAACACCAAATGGAGACATTGTCATAGTGATGGGGTATTTGAATGCCAAGGTGGGCAACGACAACGAAGGGCTCAAACATGTAATCGGGAAGCATGGACTAGGCAACCGCAATGACAACGGCGAATGGTTTGTGGATTTCTGCAATGCCAACCGCCTTGTGATAGGTGGCACCATGTTTGAGCACAAGACCTGCCACAAAGTCAGTTGGGTTTCCAATGACAGGCAAGCAACCGCCAACCAAATTGACCATTTTGCTATCACACGCCGCTTTAGAAGTAGTCTCCTGGACGTCCGAAACAGGCGAGAGGCAGATGTGGGGATAGTGCGTCATCACCATCTTATGATAGCTACTCTCCAACTACGCACTGCTGCCGTTCGAAGATCCCAGGACAACACAAGAATGCCCAGGTTCAACATCGATAGACTTAGTGATCCCTCAGTGCGCCAACAATTAAGGGAGCACTTTTCGCAAGGTGTGGAAGCAATCAGCATCTCAATGCCCGCAACCATCCAAGACCATTGGTGTGCTGTGAAAAATGTTTTTACAACTGGTTCTGAAAGAATTGTCGGTCGATCGCAGGGAAGACATAGGGCGTGGCTTTCCGAGAATACCTGGAGACGGATTGACGAACGAAAACAGCTGAAAGCTCGCGTTGCAGCTACTCCAGCAGTAGGGAGAAGCGAGCTAGAGTCCTTATATCGCATGAAGATGAGAGAAGTTCAACGTAGCGTACGACGTGACAGGCGCAACTACATCAACGCGCTGGCTACAGAAGCAGAAGAAGCTGCACGGAGGTGCGACAGCAGGACCGTCTACAGAATCACGAAAGAGCTGACAGGTGGCCGCAGCTCCAGCCAACACCCACTGAAAAGCCTAGACGGCTCCTTGCTCATTTCGGATGAGGACCAGCTCAAGAGATGGAGATGCTACGGTTTTGAACCGCGTATTCGCTAGCGATATGCTCCCAAATCAGACTGAGATGCCCGAGGTGAGAAGCACCCGAATACGCACCACGACTCCCAGTAAAGATGAGATCATTACCGCGATCAAGGCACCCAAAACCAACAAGCCGGTAGGACTTGACGGTATTCCAGCAGAGCTCGTACGAGCAGGGCCCACAACATCGGCCGAGCTTCTGCTTCCACTTATAGAGAGAGCTTGGGAAGCTGAGAGCTTTCCTAACGAGTGGAAAAAGGGAATGATCGCAATCTTCCTAAGAAAGGAAATTTAATGGTGTGCGGAAACTGGAGGGGTATCTGCGTGCTGCCTGCTGTAGTTAAGATAATAGCTAAAATCATCTTTGAGCGAATCAAACAACATCTCGAAGACACACTCGATGCCGAACAAGCAGGTTTCCGCTCTGGATCCTCCTGTGCCGACCACATCAACACCCTGCGGATTATTATCGAACAGTGTGTTGAATATCGATCGCCACTGCACCTGCTGTTCATCGATTTTGAGAAGGCGTTCGATAGTGTCAACAGGGAGTTTATTTGGTGTGCCGTACGCAGGAGAGGCATTCCCGATAAACTAATTGCTATTATCAAAGCTACATATGAAGGCTCCAAATGTCACGTTCTGCACAGGGGAAGGTTGTCTGAGGAATTTGAGATCCAAAGTGGGGTAAGACAAGGCTGTATCCTTTCACCAATATTATTCCTATTGGTGATTAGCGATGTGCTTCATGCAGCTTTGTCGACGGGAAACGGAGGAATTCGATGGACTCTTACATCTCAACTGAAGCATCTTGACTACGCAGACGATGCATGCTTACTCTCCCAAAGAATTATGGACCTCCACCAAATGACCGCAGATTTGGAGAGGGAGGCAGGTGTCGTCGGGCTGAAAATGAATACGGCAAAAACTAAAATTATCAGCCTTGGAACTAACTCATCGGCTCAAATATGCATTGCTGGACAACCGGTAGAGAGAGTAGAGGATTTTCAGTATCTCGGGAGTATTGTCTTGACCGATGGTGGAACCGAACTGGATATAGCCAACAGGATCGCCAAAGCAAAGGCCGCGTTCAGGATGTTGTCCAAAATATGGCGAAGCAATGCAATCAGTTTGAGCACCAAAATAAGACTGTTCCGCTCCAACGTTGAATCCGTGCTGCTATATGGTTGCAGCACGTGGAGAGTAACCACTACTATCACCAGAAAGCTGCAAACGTTCGTTAACAGGTGTCTGTGCAATATCTTAAGGATTTTCTGGCCCAATCGTATCTCTAACGAATACGTTTACGAGAGAACGGGTCAGGAACCAATAGGCACAACTATCCAACGGCGGAAGTGGCAGTGGATTGGTCGCACGTTCCGAAAGGGTGACAGCTCCATAGCGAACCATGCTATGCAATGGAACCCTCTAACTCAGAATGGCAGAAGACCTGGCGGTCCGAGGAGAACATGGCGCAGAACAGTCGAGAAGGAGGCACGGCAGTTAGGGAAAAGTTGGGGAGAACTCAGACCCATTGCCAGAAACCGTACACGATGGCGCATAGGCGTAGTAGTCTTCATCAGGACCAGAGGGGCGGAAAATCTTAAGTTTAGCATACCTTATTCCGAAACGCAGCTTGTGATCAGATCTTTCGAGAGCCACCAGGCTAGCCTCTTTGATCAGCAGCAGGAAAGAGGAGCTATTTTTCTGTGGTTCCTCCGCCTTGATGACTGCCCAGTCATCTATCGGAACCGCCGGATTGTGCAGTTTCAGACATTGGAGAAGCCTTCCCCCGTCAATCTGTATATTGGGCAGCCAGATGCGGGCCCTTGGTCTCCTGGGGATATCATTAGCGGGGATAAGCTTGAGCTTCAAGCCCTCCCAGGCGTCACTAACCTTAGTGACACACTCGCTAAAGAAATCCTTGGAGAACTGGTCTTCGCATCTGATGACCCGATAACCCCTGACCAACTCGACGGAATCGAAGCATGGCAGAGGCCCCCCAGGATTTCCCAATAGGTAGTCCATGACCATACCCGATAGTCTGTCCTCAATGCTACTGGCTTCTGCGCCATACAACAGGACTGGGATGATTAGTGTCTTATAAAGAGTTACCTTAGTAGTTCGAGATAGGGCTTTGTTACTCAATTACCTTCTTAGTCTATAGAAACAGTAATTGGTAAGAATAATTCTTCATTTGATCTCCCCACTGATGTTATTTGCAGAGTTCACAATAAAGCCTAGGTAGAAAAAATCCTTTACTACCTCAAAATTTGTCAACTGTGGCGTTCTGTCCAAGACGCCGATGTTGGGTTTCCTTTCCTGTACAACATACATTTTACTTAGGTTTGATTGATGGCTAAACCCATCTTTGCTGCCTCTGCCTCAATACTCGGAAACGCCACACTGACAGTGTTGGCTTGTGAGTTTCGTACAAGTCTTTCAAGTATTATGTTCAAGAGATCACATAATAGTGCGATACCTTGTCTAAGACTTTTCCTGACGTCGAAGGGTTCGGTGTTATTCTCTCCGACTTTGATGGAGCAGCAAGAGTTCTCTATCGTCATCCTGCACAGACGAATGAGCTTGGCAGGGATGCTAAGACTAGATATGGCTTTACATAAATCATCTCTATACACGCTATCATGGGCAACTTTGAAATCGATGAACATGTGGTGCGTATCGATTTTATATTCATGGGTCTTTTCCAAGATCTGCCGTAGTGTGAATATTTGGTCAATGGTGAATTTTCTCGGACTGAACCTCCACTGATAAGGACCTGTTAGGTTGTTGACGATCGGTTCTAGGCGTTCACATAGTACGGCAGACAGGATTTTATATGCGATATAGAGAAGACTTATACCTCTGTAGTTGGCGCAGTTCTGAGGGACTCCTTTCGTCAGAATCGGGCAAACGCTGCTGAGGTTCCATTCGTCGGACATACTTTCGTCCGACCGGATTTTATAGATAAGCTGGTGCATGCTCCTTACTAAATCATCCCCTGCTGCTTTGAAAAGTTCAGCGGCAAAGCCGTCGGCTCCAATAGCTTTGTTGGATGTGCATAAGTTTTATTATTTTTTTATTTTATTTATTTGGCGCAACAGCTCTTTAAAGTGCCAGGGCCTAGCTTCTCGCAACCACTCATGTTGTGTGCGTTATATTTTTCACACGAATGGAAGTGACCTACAGTTTAATGCCGAGTCCGAACGGCGATTTGAGAAGCTTTTTCGTGACAACAATACTCTCGGATGTTTTTCAGACGTTCGCGATAGGTGGGACCGTGGAAAAACTTTTTGGTGTTTTCTGGGATCCGAACTTGGAACCTCATGCGTAATGATCCGACGCACTAACCACTTACGCCACGGCGCCCCCTGTACATAAGTTTATATACTCGTATATCGCTATCCTCACTTCTTTCGGATCGGGTTGACAAGAATATTGACTATTGTTGAATGGCTCATTAAGACTGATAGCGGACCTTCCATATCCTCAGCGATTCTACGCTATATTACAATTCTCGTCCCTGCAGGCTGGTTTTGAAATTTTCGTGAAATTTTCGAACCTCATTACTGCAATAGAGTCTCTCAATCTCGTCGATCGAGTGCTTCTCATGCTCTTTTATCTTCTTTCTAAGAAGTCGATGTTACTCTTTTCTCCTCCGCCCGTAGAGCTCGTGAGCAGCTCTAGCCCTTCTATTCAGGGCCACTTTGTACGCCTCTTGTTTTACTGTATGTGTTTGCTGGTATTCTTCATCAAACCAGGGGTTTCGTTGTGGTGGCCGAGATAAACTCGGTACATTAGAATTGGCATCTCTGATGGCTTGTTGGCATCGCAGCCACTGGTCTTCCGCATTTGCTGCTGTTGGCGTAAGAGTGAGATTGAGGTTAAGGGCGACTCAATCGACAAAGGCTCTGGCGGTCTCTCGCGATTGTAGCCGTCCGACGTTAAATTTCCTCATAGTATTTCGTTGATTTCGCTCCGTTCTGGATATCCGCATTCGTACCTTGGCTACATATACGTAGTGATCCGAGTCCACGTTGGCTCCTCGGAAGTTCGGGACACCCAGAATACTGGAAGAGTACCTTGAGTCGATTGTAACGTGATTGCTTCTATTGACGATCAAAAGAGAGTCATGTCCCCTTGTGAATATCACGACGGGGGAACAGTATACTAGCTATGACAACGTTTCATCCCACCACAAAGTCGGCTAGCCTGAGTCCGTTGTCGGATGTGATGTCATGCAGGCTGTGCTTTCCCACCATGCTACTGAAGACTTCCTCTTGTCCTAGCTCAGCGTTAAAATCACTCAGGACAATTTTAACGTCTTGGCTGTGGCATTGCTCATACGTCTTGTCTAAGAGCTGCTAGATGTCATCTTTCGTCGTGTAGTCCATCTTCTCATGAGAGGTGTGAGTGCGTGTTAAGCTAGTGCTGGCGAATTTGTAATTGATACGGATGGCCATGAGGCGCTTGTTTACATGCCGGAGACTCAAGACTGCTTGCCTAAGTCTGCCTCCAATGACAAATCCGCACCTGAATAGATGCTGTCGTTGTTGTCTATAGCAATCGCCGTAGTAGATGTCACATCCCATTGCACTTCTTGGATGGCAGTAATGTCTAGTTTGTAGCAGTCTAGGGCCTACGCAAGTGGTTTGGCTGCACGTGGTGTGGAGAGGGATCTAACATCCCACGTGAAGACACGAAGATCACTGTCTTGTTTTGCATTTGCAAGGGTGGTCAACAATTAAACCATTCGTATCCGGAACTGTTTGTTGCTTCGTAACGGAAGATTTGTTACGTAGTAGAGAATTTAACCGGACGGTACAATCCTCAACATGGAGACCCAGTTCCTTATGTTATACCCCAAATACGCGGGGCAGGTTACACCGATGTCAGTTGTCCACTACGGGAGTATGAGCGCTGCCGTTGCCCCATTAAGGGCTCCTCCACCACCATCTCTTTTCCAAGTTCTTGACGAATCCGAACATGTCGAAGCAGCTCTTGCAAGGTGTTCACTAAGTTTAACCTAGCTGAAACTGTAGACGCAATCGTTATTGGCTCGATCTAGCGAATACGTCCGCTGCCATCTGGAACAAGAAGAAATGCTCTACTGAAAGAGTACTTTCCCCCTCTCTCACCTGCTGCCACTAAAAATCTTTCTAGGGGGTTGGTTACCCTATCTCCGGCCAAGGTAGTATGCACTCAGCGGTCACCAACGTGAAGGTTGAGAGTAGGAGTTATTAGTGCTGGCTAAGTGAAAACGCTTGTGTTTTCATGTAATCGCTTCCACTACTGTTTGACCGTTTGATATTGAACATAGTTAAGACTATTTGCAAAATATATAATTAGCAAAGCTTCACAGCCACAACGGCCTATATAGTTCCCTACAGTGATTTTAACATAGACATACCTACTCTATACCCAGGCAGAGAGGACTGGGAGTCAAAAACAGTAATCAATGATCATGAGATCACAATCTGTATTGATGGCTCAAGAATGGATATACATAGGTACTAGAGCTGGATACTATTCAGAAGCACTACAGAACTAGAATCTTTCAGATTAGCAGAAGCTTGCAGTGTTTTCCACGGTGAAGTCTTGACAATGGGAAAAGCTGTTCTATTTATAAAAGATAGTCACATCACTCTGTCAGATATAATGATCTTCGTAGATGGCCAAGCCAAGCAGCACTGATAGGTAACATTTTTTGGTATTAAAAATAAAAACAAATATTTGGCTCTTGAAAGTGCCAGGGCCTAGCTTCTCGCAACCACTCATGGTGTGTGCGTTATATTTTCACACGAATGGAAGGGACCTACAGTTTAAAGCCGAATCCGAACGGCGATTTGAGAAGCTTTTTGTGACAACAATACTCTCGGATGTTTGTCAGACGCTCGCGAGAGGTGGGACCGTGAAAAAACTTTTTGGTGTTTTTCTGGGATTCGAACTTGGAACCACATGCGTAGTGATCCGACACACTAACCACTTACGCCACGGCGCCCACTATCGGTTTTTGGTATTAAAGATAATATAAAAGAGGTCGAGGTCAACGCCTCCTGGTTATCTACTGGGCTATTCTCACGCTTTGTGCCAAAAACTGAGCAAAATAAAAACAAAGCCACTGCTGGATCTGGATCGATCCTCTATTCGCACACTAACTGCAGTAATTCAACAATTTAGGCAGAAGTTGAAGGGACGAGGAGGAGGTAGAATCAATCCAACACCTGCCACAAGAACGACGCCTATGTATACTAGGCTCTAGGCTCTTTGTTAGCAATGCAGAGGTAGCCGAGTCACGGATAAATGACGTATTCAGATTCGTAAAACGTTTAACTGCTTTAAGAACAAACCGATACTAGGATAGGTTTCACCTCCATTATTTCACCTAACATAAATTTATTTTTAATCACTCCACCATCAGGAGTAAAGGCAGCGGATCTTTAGGTCTCCCAGTGTACGTGAGGCGTCGTTTTTCCACCAGTAAGACCACCTATGTTGTACCGCGTGTGTTGGACGAAGCACAAATGAAATGAGAATGTACAGATGGGCCAGTACAACAAGTTTGGGCCAAATGAGAGATGGACATATCAGTGGCAGTTAGAGATTGAGAATGAGAAACTTAAAGAAGTCCGACTCAGGTAGTGTGGCCACGTCAGAGGAGACTGGAAGAATATATTGTCCAAAGGTACTTCAAAATCCAACACATCCAACACATTTTGATGGAAGAACATCAAGAATTAACTTCGAAAATACCGAATAGAACAATGGTCAACCCAGAATAGAAGAGTTTAGAGATTACGTACAGGGATACCCGAAGAAGAAGAACAAGTCATATGTATGACGCACGGGTAGGATAGGTTAGGTTAAGTTGACTGTCCGCACGAAAGTGCAGACACACTTAGACTATTGAAGATCCTTTGTGTCACCATGGATCAACCATTAGGTTACTCAGGGACTAACAAAACCAGCGGAACTTTTGATAAGTCCATGGATGCACATTACGTCTAAGGACGTTAGATCGCCGAGGTCTTCAAGGAAAGGGGACCCTAGTTGGAGCAATCTTTTATGCGACAGAGCTGAACAAGTGTATAGGAGGTGAAGGATGGTTTCCTCCTCGTCCTCGTCCCTACAGCTTCCACTGAAGTCGTTGGAGAAGAGGCCAAGTCTTTTGAGCTGTTGTCCTATAAGAACAGTGTCCAGTGAGAACACCGACAACGCAGCTGATCTATGATCGCTTTAGCTTAACCAAGTCGGCACTACGATTTTGGCCCAGCCTAGGCCAGATATGTCACGAAATGTGACACGCTGCGCTGTTTTCCCGTCTGAGGTTAGTCTTGGTAATAGCGTTCAGCTTTTGTAGATGCTTACATGTAGCGAGAGGTATACCCGGGGCTTAGAGTAGTATCCTGTCTGGCGAGCTGATCGTCCGCCCTGCAGTTTCCTGGAATGTCCCTGTGGTCTGGCACGCAGTATAGGTTAATGTTTAGCTGCTCTGTCATCTCCATAAGAGATAAATGGCAGTTTAAGGCGCCCTTCGAAGTGAAGGTGGATGCCGTGGTGCAAGTGGTTAGTGTGTCGGACCACTGCGCGTCAGGTTCCAAGTTCGAATCTCAGAAAACACCAAAAAGTCTTTTTCACGGTCGCACCTCTTGTTGACGTCTGAAAAACATCCGAGAGTATTGTTGTCACGAGAAAGCTTATTAAAACAATTTGCCCTTCGGATACAGCACTAAACAGTAGGTCCCTTCCATTCGTGTGAAAATATAACGCGCACAACACGAGTGGTTGCGAGAAGCTAGGCCCATGCACTTAAAAAGCTGTTGCGCCAAATATTTTGTTTTTTGGAAGTGAAGGATCACGATTGCAGGGACTTGATTGCCGCAAGACTGTCAGTGAAACAGTGGATTGCTAATATCGCTGACAGAGACCTAGTACATTACAATTCAGCCAGGAGAGGGTGTTTGCGTCACTGTGCAGAGAAACGATCGCGGATTTCCAAAACTGGGGAATTGTGTGCTTGGTCGCTGTAGGAAAAACTAAAAACGCCATACAGCTGTTGACAATAAAAGAAACCACCGATTCCATCAACGTTATAAAACAGTGTCTTTTATTTCATGTTAGAAAATTACTTTATGTACAATTTGATCGTTTGTTATATATATGTAAGCAATGTAAAGTGTAAATTGATTTTGTGTGATTGACATTTGTGGGGGTGTTGATATTCAGGGTATGTTTAATAGGACAAGCCTTCATGTGTGGTGACGTCACCGTGACCCAAACAGAGGGCTTCCTTTATCGCCATGTTTTTCACCTGCAAAACTCTACAATGATCAGGGAGGCGGAACGAGATGCTCAGATTGAGCTTTTCGGAGAAAATACCACAACACCAGTCTTAGAGCCATCCGCCACATATCGAGATATCCGACCAATAACCGATCCATGTAATTTCCACGCCATTAGAAGCGCACATGTGTGCAGATTTCAAATCTGTAAATATGCGGTGCATAGTTTTCGAGGAAATAAGATTTTTGTGGCTCAGCTTTAATTGGCGGAAACGGCCATGCCGGGGTCGCCAGATATCGAATTTTCCGACCAATCACTGATCCGTGTAACTTTTACGTCATTAGAAGCGCACATGTGTGCAGATTTCAAATCTGTATCTGGATTTCCCATGCGGTGCACAATTTTCGAGAAAATCATATTTTTGCTGACTAGTTTGGATTGGCCGAAACGGCCATGCCGGGGTCGCCAGGTATCGAATTTTCCGACCAATCACCGATCCGTGTAATTTGTTCGTCACTAGAAGTGCACATGTGTGCAGATTTCAAATCTGCAACTGGATTTCCTATGCGGTGCGTAGTTTTCGAGGAAATAAAATTTTGGTGGCTTAGCTTGGATTGGCGGAAACGACCATGCCGGGGTCGCCAGATATCGAATTTTCCGGCCAATCACTGATCCGTGTAATTTTTACGTCATTAGGAGCACGCATGTGTGCAGATTTGAAATGTGTAACTGGATTTCCTATGCGGTGCGTAGTTTTCGAGGAAATAAGATTTTTGTGGCTTAGCTTGGATTGGCCGAAACGGCCATGCCGGAGTCGCCAGATATCGAATTTTCCGACCAATCACTGATCCGTGTAACTTTTACGTCATTAGAAGCGCACATGTGTGCAGATTTCAAATCTGTATCTGGATTTCCCATGCGGTGCACAATTTTCGAGAAAATCATATTTTTGCTGACTAGTTTGGATTGGCCGAAACGGCCATGCCGGGGTCGCCAGGTATCGAATTTTCCGACCAATCACCGATCCGTGTAATTTGTTCGTCACTAGAAGTGCACATGTGTGCAGATTTCAAATCTGCAACTGGATTTCCTATGCGGTGCGTAGTTTTCGAGGAAATAAAATTTTGGTGGCTTAGCTTGGATTGGCGGAAACGACCATGCCGGGGTCGCCAGATATCGAATTTTCCGGCCAATCACTGATCCGTGTAATTTTTACGTCATTAGGAGCACGCATGTGTGCAGATTTGAAATGTGTAACTGGATTTCCTATGTGGTGCGTAGTTTTCGAGGAAATAAAATTTTGGTGGCTTAGCTTGGATTGGCGGAAACGGCCATGCCGGGGTCGCCAGACATCGAATTTTCCGACCAATCACCGATCCGTGTAATTTTTACGTCATTGGACGCGCACATGTGTGCAGATTTCAAATGTGTAACTGGATTTCCCCAGCGGTGCGTAGTTTTCGAGGAAATACGATTTTGGTGGCTGAGCTTGGATTGGCCGAAACGGCCATGCCGGGGTCGCCAGATGTTGAATTTTCCGACCAATCACCGATCCGTGTAATTTTTAACTCATTAGAAGTGCACATGTGTGCAGATGTCAAATGAGTAACTGGATTTCCTATGCGGTGCGTAGTTTTCGAGGAAATAAGATTTTTGTGGCTTAGCTTGGATTGGCCGAAACGGCCATGCCGGGGTCGCCAGATATCGAATTTTCCGAATAATCACCGATCCGTGTAATTTTTACGTCATTGGAAGTGCACATGTGTGCAGATTTCAAATCCGTATCTGGATTTCCCATGCGGTGCACAATTTTCGAGAAAATCATATTTTTGTTGACTAGTTTGGATTTTCCGAAACGGCCATGCCGGGGTCGCCAGACATCGAATTTTCCGACCAATCACTGATCCGTGCAATTTTTACGTCATTGGAAGCGCACATGTGTGCAGATTTCAAATCTGTAACTGGATTTCCTATGCGGTGCGTAGTATTCGAGAAAATCATATTTTTGTTGACTAGTTTGGAATGGCCGAAACGACCATGCCGGGGTCGCCATATATCGAATTTTTCGAACAATCACTGATCCGTGTAACTTTTACGTCATTAAAAGCGCACATGTGTGCAGATTTCAAATCTGTAACTGGATTTCCTATGCGGTGCGTAGTTTTCGAGGAAATAAGATTTTGGTGGCTTAGCATGGATTGGCCGAAACGGCCATGCCGAGGTCGCCAGATATCGAATTTTCCGACCAATCACCAATCCGTGTAATTTTTACGTCATTAGAAGCGCACATGTGTGCAGATTTGAAATCTGTAACTGGATTTCCTATGCGCTGCGTAGTATTCGAGGAAATAAGATGTTTGTTGACTAGTTTGGATTGGCCGAAACGGCCATGCCGGGGTCGCCAGATATCGAATTTTCCGACCAATCACTGATTCGTGTGATTTTTACGTCATTAGAAGCGCACATGTGTGCAGATTTCAAATCTGTAACTGGATTTCCTATGCGGTGCGTAGTTTTCGAGGAAATAAGATTTTGGTGGCTTAGCATGGATTGGCCGAAACGGCCATGCCGGGGTCGCCAGATATCGAATTTTCCGACCAATCACCAATCCGTGTAATTTTTACGTCATTAGAAGCGCACATGTGTGCAGATTTGAAATCTGTAACTGGATTTCCTATGCGCTGCGTAGTATTCGAGGAAATAAGATGTTTGTTGACTAGTTTGGATTGGCCGAAACGGCCATGCCGGGGTCGCCAGATATCGAATTTTCCGACCAATCACTGATTCGTGTGATTTTTACGTCATTAGAAGCGCACATGTGTGCAGATTTCAAATCTGTAACTGGATTTCCTATGCGGTGCGTGGTTTTCGAGGAAATAAGATTTTGGTGGCTTAGCATGGATTGGCCGAAACGGCCATGCCGGGGTCGCCAGATATCGAATTTTCCGACCAATCACTGATTCGTGTGATTTTTACGTCATTAGAAGCGCACATGTGTGCAGATTTCAAATCTGTAACTGGATTTCCTATGCGGTGCGTGGTTTTCGAGGAAATAAGATTTTGGTGGCTTAGCATGGATTGGCCGAAACGGCCATGCCGGGGTCGCCAGATATCGAATTTTCCGACCAATCACCAATCCGTGTAATTTTTACGTCATTAGAAGCGCACATGTGTGCAGATTTGAAATCTGTAACTGGATTTCCTATGCGGTGCGTAGTTTTCGAGGAAATAAGATTTTTGTGGCTTAGCTTGGATTTTCGGAAACAGCCATGCCGGGGTCGCCAGATATCGAATTTTCCGACCAATCACCAATCCGTGTAATTTTTACGTCATTAGAAGCGCACATGTGTGCAGATTTGAAATCTGTAACTGGATTTCCTATGCGGTGCGTAGTATTCCAGGAAATAAGATGTTTGTTGACTAGTTTGGATTGGCCGAAACGGCCATGCCGGGGTCGCCAGATATCGAATTTTCCGACCAATCACTGATTCGTGTGATTTTTACGTCATTAGAAGCGCACATGTGTGCAGATTTCAAATCTGTAACTGGATTTCCTATGCGGTGCGTGGTTTTCGAGGAAATAAGATTTTGGTGGCTTAGCATGGATTGGCCGAAACGGCCATGCCGGGGTCGCCAGATATCGAATTTCCCGACCAATCACCGATCCGTGTAATTTTTACGTCATTGGAAGTGCACATGTGTGCGGATTTCAAATCCGTAACTGGATTTCCTATGCGGTGCGTAGTTTTCGAGGAAATAAGATTTTTGTGGCTTAGCTTGGATTGGCCCAAACGGCCATGCCGGGGTCGCCAGATATCGAATTTTCCGACCAATCACTGATCCGTGTAATTTTTACGTCATTAGAAGCGCACATGTGTGCAGATTTCAAATCTGTATCTGGATTTCCCATGCGCTGCACAATTTTCGAGAAAATCATATTTTTGTTGACTAGTTTGGATTGGCCGAAACGGTCATGCCGGGGTCGCCAGATATTGAATTTTCCGACCAGTCACCGATCCGTGTAATTTTTACGTCATTAGAAGTGCACATGTGTGCAGATTTCAAATCTGTAACTGGATTTCCTATGCGGTGCGTAGTTTTCGAGGAAATAAGATTTTTGTGGCTTAGCTTGGATTTTCGGAAACAGCCATGCCGGGGTCGCCAGATATCGAATTTTCCGACCAATCACCAATCCGTGTAATTTTTACGTCATTAGAAGCGCACATGTGTGCAGATTTGAAATCTGTAACTGGATTTCCTATGCGGTGCGTAGTATTCGAGGAAATAAGATTTTTGTTGACTAGTTTGGAATGGCCGAAACGACCATGCCGGGGTCGCCAGATATCGAATTTTTCGAACAATCACTGATCCGTGTAATTTTCACGTCATTAGAAGCGCACATGTGTGCAGATTTCAAATGTGTAACTGGATTTCCTATGCGGTGCGTAGTTTTCGAGGAAATAAGATTTTTGTGGCTTAGCTTGGATTGGCCCAAACGGCCATGCCGGGGTCGCCAGATATCGAATTTTCCGACCAATCACTGATCCGTGTAATTTTTACGTCATTAGATGCGCACATGTGTGCAGATTTCAAATCTGTATCTGGATTTCCCATGCGGTGCACAATTTTCGAGAAAATCATATTTTTGTTGACTAGTTTGGATTGGCGGAAACGGCCATGCCGGGGTCGCCAGATATCGAATTTTCCGACCAATCACCAATCCGTGTAATTTTTACGTCATTCGAAGCGCACATGTGTGCAGATTTGAAATCTGTAACTGGATTTCCTATGCGCTGCGTAGTATTCGAGGAAATAAGATTTTTGTTGACTAGTTTGGATTGGCCGAAACGGCCATGCCGGGGTCGCCAGATATCGAATTTTCCGACCAATCACTGATTCGTGTGATTTTTACGTCATTAGAAGCGCACATGTGTGCAGATTTCAAATCTGTAACTGGATTTCCTATGCGGTGCGTGGTTTTCGAGGAAATAAGATTTTGGTGTCTTAGCATGGATTGGCCGAACCGGCCATGCCGGGGTCGCCAGATATCGAATTTTCCGACCAATCACTGATCCGTGTAACTTTTACGTCATTAAAAGCGCACATGTGTGCAGATTGCAAATCTGTATCTGGATTTCCAATGCGGTGCGTAGTTTTCGAGGAAATAAGATTTTTGTGGCTTAGCTTGGATTGGCCGAAAAAGCCATGCCGGGGTCGCCAGATATCGAATTTTCCGACCAATCACTGATCCGTGTAAATTTTACGACATTAGAAGCGCACATGTGTGCAGATTGCAAATCTGTATCTGGACTTCCAATGCGGTGCACAATTTTCGAGAAAATCATATTTTTGTTGACTAGTTTGGATTGGCGGAAACGGCCATGCCGGGGTCGCCAGATATCGAATTTTCCGACCAATCACCAATCCGTGTAATTTTTACGTCATTAGAAGCGCACATGTGTGCAGATTTCAAATCTGTAACTGGATTTCCTATGCGGTGCGTAGTTTTCGAGGAAATAAGATTTTTGTTGACTAGTTTGGATTGGCGGAAGCAGCCATACCGGGGTCGCCAGATATCGAATTTTCCGACCAATCACCGATCCGTGTAATTTTTACGACATTAGAAGCGCACATGTGTGCAGATTTCAAATCCGTATCTGGATTTCCAATGCGGTGCACAATTTTCGAGAAAATCATATTTTTGTTGACTAGTTTGGATTTTCCGAAACGGCCATGCCGGGGTCGCCAGATATCGAATTTTATGACCAATCACCGATCCGTGTAATTTGGACGCCATTAGAAGCGCACATGTGTGCAGATTTCAAATCTGTAACTGGATTTCCTATGCGGTGCGTAGTTTTCGAGGAAATAAGATTTTTGTTGACTAGTTTGGAATGGCCGAAACGACCATGCCGGGGTCGTCAGATATCGAATTTTCCGACCAATCACCGATCCGTGTAATTTGTACGTCATTAGAAGCGCACATGTGTGCAGATTTCAAATCTGTATCTGGATTTCCAATGCGGTGCACAATTTTCGAGAAAATCATATTTTTGTTGACTAGTTTGGATTGGCCGAAACAGCCATGCCGGGGTCGCCAGATATCGAATTTTATGACCAATCACCGATCCGTGTAATTTGTACGCCATTAGAAGCGCACATGTGTGCAGATTTCAAATCTGTATCTGGATTTCCTATGCGGTGCGTAGTTTTCGAGGAAATAAGATGTTTGTGGCTTAGTTTGGATTGGCGGAAACGGCCATGCCGGGGTCGCCAGATATCAAATTTTCCGACCAATCACCGATCCGTGTAATTTTTACGTCACTGGAAGCGCACATATGTGCAGATTTCAAATGTGTAACTGGATTTCCTATGCGGTGCGTAGTTTTCGAGGAAATGAGATTTATGTTGACTAGTTTGGAATGGCCGAAACGACCATGCCGGGGTCGCCAGATATCAAATTTTCCGACCAATCACTGATCCGTGTAATTTTTACGTCATTAGAAGCGCACATATGTGCAGATTTCAAATCTGTAACTAGATTTCCTATGCGGTGCGTAGTTTTCGAGGAAATAAGATTTTTGTTGACTGGTTTGGAATGGCCGAAACGACCATGCCGGGGTCGCCAGATATCGAATTTTCCGACCAATCACTGATCCGTGTAATTTTGAGGTCAATAGAAGCGCACATGTGTGCAGATTTCAAATCTGTATCTGGATTTCCAATGCGGTGCACAATTTTCGAGAAAATCATATTTTTGTTGACTAGTTTGGATTGGCCGAAACGGCCATGCCGGGGTCGCCAGATATCGAATTTTCCGACCAATCACCGATCCGTGTAATTTGTACTTCATTAGAAGCGCACATGTGTGCAGATTTCAAATCTGTATCTGGATTTCCTATGCGGTGCAGAATTTTCGAGAAAATCATATTTTTGTTGACTAGTTTGGATTGGCCGAAACGGCCATGCCGGGGTCGCCAGATATCGAATTTTATGACCAATCACCGATCCGTGTAATTTGTCCGCCAATAGAAGCGCATATGTGTGCAGATTTCAAATCTGTAACTGGATTTCCTATGCGGTGCGTAGTTTTCGAGGAAATACGATTTTTGTTGACTAGTTTGGAATGGCCGAAACGACCATGCCGGGGTCGCCAGATATCGAATTTTCCGACCAATCACTGATCCGTGTAATTTTGAGGTCACTAGAAGCGCACATGTGTGCAGATTTCAAATCTGTATCTGGATTTCCAATGCGGTGCACAATTTTCGAGAAAATCATATTTTTGTTGACTAGTTTGGATTGGCCGAAACGGCCATGCCGGGGTCGCCAGATATCGAATTTTCCGACCAATCACTGATCCGTGTAATTTGTACGTCATTAGAAGCGCACATGTGTGCAGATTTCAAATCTGTATCTGGATTTCCAATGCGGTGCACAATTTTCGAGAAAATCATATTTTTGTTGACTAGTTTGGATTGGCCGAAACGGCCATGCCGGGGTCGCCAGATATCGAATTTTATGACCAATCACCGATCCGTGTAATTTGTCCGCCAATAGAAGCGCATATGTGTGCAGATTTCAAATCTGTAACTGGATTTCCTATGCGGTGCGTAGTTTTCGAGGAAATACGATTTTTGTTGACTAGTTTGGAATGGCCGAAACGACCATGCCGGGGTCGCCAGATATCGAATTTTCCGACCAATCACTGATCCGTGTAATTTTGAGGTCACTAGAAGCGCACATGTGTGCAGATTTCAAATCTGTATCTGGATTTCCAATGCGGTGCACAATTTTCGAGAAAATCATATTTTTGTTGACTAGTTTGGATTGGCCGAAACGGCCATGCCGGGGTCGCCAGATATCGAATTTTCCGACCAATCACTGATCCGTGTAATTTGTACGTCATTAGAAGCGCACATGTGTGCAGATTTCAAATCTGTATCTGGATTTCCAATGCGGTGCACAATTTTCGAGAAAATCATATTTTTGTTGACTAGTTTGGATTGGCCGAAACGGCCATGCCGGGGTCGCCAGATATCGAATTTTATGACCAATCACCGACCCGTGTAATTTGTACGCCAATAGAAGCGCACATGTGTGCAGATTTCAAATCTGTAACTGGATTTCCTATGCGGTGCGTAGTTTTTGAGGAAATAAGATTTTTGTGGCTTAGCTTGGATTGGCGGAAACGGCCATGCCGGGGTCGCCAGATATCGAATTTTCCGACCAATTACCGATCCGCGTAATTTTTACGTCATTAGAAGCGCACATGTGTGCAGATTTCAAATCTGCATCTGGATTTCCTATGCGGTGCGTGGTTTTCGAGGAAATAAGATTTTTGTTGACTAGTTCGGAATGGCCGAAACGACCATGCCGGGGTCGCCAGATATCGAATTTTCCGACCAATCACTGATCCGTGTAATTTGTACGTCATTAGAAGCGCACATGTGTGCAGATTTTAAATCTGTAACTGGATTTCCTATGCGGTGCGTGGTTTTCGAGGAAATAAGATTTTTGTTGACTAGTTCGGAATGGCCGAAACGACCATGCCGGGGTCGCCAGATATCGAATTTTCCGACCAATCACTGATCCGTGTAATTTGTACGTCATTAGAAGCGCACATGTGTGCAGATTTCAAATCTGTATCTGGATTTCCAATGCGGTGCACAATTTTGGAGAAAATCATATTTTTGTTGACTAGTTTGGATTGGCCGAAACGGCCATGCCGGGGTCGCCAGATATCGAATTTTATGACCAATCACCAATCCGTGTAATTTGGACGCCATTAGAAGCGCACATGTGTGCAGATTTCAAATCTGTAACTGGATTTCCTATGCGGTGCGTAGTTTTCGAGGAAATAAGATTTTTGTGGCTTAGCTTGGATTGGCGGAAACGGCCATGCCGGGGTCGCCAGATATCGAATTTTCCGACTAGTCACCGATCTGTGTAATTTTTACGTCATTAGAAGCGCACATGTATGCAGATTTCAAATCTGTAACTGGATTTCCTATGCGGTGCGTAGTTTTCGAGGAAATAAGATTTTTATTGACTAGTTTGGAATGGCCGAAACGAGCATGCCGGGGTCGCCAGATATCGAATTTTCCGCCCAATCACTGATCCGTGTAATTTGTACGTCATTAGAAGCGCACATGTGGGCAGATTTCAAATCTGTATCTGGATTTCCAATGCGGTGCACAATTTTCGAGAAAATCATATTTTTGTTGACTAGTTTGGATTGGCCGAAACGGCCATGCCGGGGTCGCCAGATATCGAATTTTCCGACCAATCACCGATCCGCGTAATTTTTACGTCACTAGAAGCGCACATGTGTGCAGATTTCAAATGTGTAACTGGATTTTCTATGCGGTGCGTAGTTTTCGAGGAAATAAGATTTTTGTTGACTGGTTTGGAATGGCCGAAACGACCATGCCGGGGTCGCCAGATATCGAATTTTCCGACCAATCACTGATCCGTGTAATTTGTACGTCATTAGAAGCGCACATGTGTGCAGATTTCAAATCTGTATCTGGATTTCCAATGCGGTGCACAATTTTGGAGAAAATCATATTTTTGTTGACTAGTTTGGATTGGCCGAAACGGCCATGCCGGGGTCGCCAGATATCGAATTTTATGACCAATCGCCGATCCGTGTAATTTGGACGCCATTAGAAGCGCACATGTGTGCAGATTTCAAAACTGTATCTGGATTTCCTATGCGGTGCGTAGTTTTCGAGGAAATAAGATTTTTGTGGCTTAGCTTGGATTGGCGGAAACGGCCATGCCGGGGTCGCCAGATATCAAATTTTCCGACCAATCACCGATCCGTGTAATTTTTACGTCATTGGAAGCGCACATGTGTGCAGATTTCAAATGTGTAACTGGATTTCCTATGCGGTGCGTAGTTTTCGAGGAAAGACGATTTTTGTGGCTTAGCTTGGATTGGCGGAAACGGCCATGCCGGGGTCGCCAGATATCGAATTTTCCGACCAATCACCGATCCGTGTAATTTTTACGTCACTAGAAGCGCACATGTGTGCAGATTTCAAATGTGTAACTGGATTTTCTATGCGGTGCGTAGTTTTCGAAAAAATGAGATTTATGTTGACTAGTTTGGAATGGCCGAAACGACCATGCCGGGGTCGCCAGATATCGAATTTTCCGACCAATCACTGATCCGTGTAATTTGTACGTCATTAGAAGCGCACATGTGTGCAGATTTCAAATCTGTATCTGGATTTCCAATGCGGTGCACAATTTTCGAGAAAATCATATTTTTGTTGACTAGTTTGGATTTTCCGAAACGGCCATGCCGGGGTCGCCAGATATCGAATTTTATGACCAATCGCCGATCCGTGTAATTTGGACGCCATTAGAAGCGCACATGTGTGCAGATTTCAAATCTGTATCTGGATTTCCTATGCGGTGCGTAGTTTTCGAGGAAATAAGATTTTTGTGGCTTAGCTTGGATTGGCGGAAACGGCCATGCCGGGGTCGCCAGACATCAAATTTTCCGACCAATCACCGATCCGTGTAATTTTTACGTCATTGGAAGCGCACATGTGTGCAGATTTCAAATGTGTAACTGGATTTCCTATGCGGTGCGTAGTTTTCGAGGAAAGACGATTTTTGTGGCTTAGCTTGGATTGGCGGAAACGGCCATGCCGGGGTCGCCAGATATCGAATTTTCCAACCAATCACCGATCCGTGTAATTTTTACGTCACTAGAAGCGCACATGTGTGCAGATTTCAAATGTGTAACTAGATTTTCTATGCGGTGCGTAGTTTTCGAAAAAATGAGATTTATGTTGACTAGTTTGGAATGGCCGAAACGACCATGCCGGGGTCGCCAGATATCGAATTTTCCGACCAATCACCGATCCGTGTAATTTTTACGTCACTAGAAGCGCACATGTGTGCAGATTTCAAATGTGTAACTGGATTTTCTATGCGGTGCGTAGTTTTCGAAAAAATGAGATTTATGTTGACTAGTTTGGATTGGCCGAAACGGCCATGCCGGGGTCGCCAGATATCGAATTTTATGACCAATCACCGACCCGTGTAATTTGTACGCCAATAGAAGTGCACATGTGTGCAGATTTCAAATCTGTAACTCGATTTCCTATGCGGTGCGTAGTTTTCGAGGAAATAAGATTTTTGTTGACTAGTTTGGAATGGCCGAAACGACCATGCCGGGGTCGCCAGATATCGAATTTTCCGACCAATCACTGATCCGTGTAATTTTTACGTCATTAGAAGCGCACATCTGTGCAGATTTTAAATCTGTAACTGGATTTCCTATGCGGTGCGTAGTTTTCGAGGAAATAAGATTTTTGTGGCTTAGCTTGGATTGGCGGAAGCAGCCATGCCGGGGTCGTCAGATATCGAATTTTCCGACCAATCACTGATCCGTGTTATTTGTACGTCATTAGAAGTGCACATGTGTGCAGATTTCAAATCTGTATCTGGATTTCCAATGCGGTGCACAATTTTCGAGAAAATCATATTTTTGTTGACTAGTTTGGATTGGCCGAAACGGCCATGCCGGGGTCGCCAGATATCGAATTTTATGACCAATCACCGATCCGTGTAATTTGTACGCCAATAGAAGCGCACATGTGCGCAGATTTCAAATCTGTAAATGGATTTCCTATGCGGTGCGTAGTTTTCGAGGAAATAAGATTTTTGTTGACTGGTTTGGAATGGCCGAAACGACCATGCCGGGGTCGCCAGATATCGAATTTTCCGACCAATCACTGATCCGTGTAATTTTTACGTCATTAGAAGCGCACATGTGTGCAGATTTCAAATCTGTAACTAGATTTCCTATGCGGTGCGTAGTTTTCGAGGAAATAAGATTTTTGTTGACTGGTTTGGAATGGCCGAAACGACCATGCCGGGGTCGCCAGATATCGAATTTTCCGACCAATCACTGATCCGTGTAATTTGTACGTCATTAGAAGTGCACATGTGTGCAGATTTCAAATCTGTAACTAGATTTCCTATGCGGTGCGTAGTTTTCGAGGAAATAAGATTTTTGTTGACTGGTTTGGAATGGCCGAAACGACCATGCCGGGGTCGCCAGATATCGAATTTTCCGACCAATCACTGATCCGTGTAATTTTTACGTCATTAGAAGCGCACATGTGTGCAGATTTCAAATCTGTAACTAGATTTCCTATGCGGTGCGTAGTTTTCGAGGAAATAAGATTTTTGTTGACTGGTTTGGAATGGCCGAAACGACCATGCCGGGGTCGCCAGATATCGAATTTTCCGACCAATCACTGATCCGTGTAATTTGTACGTCATTAGAAGTGCACATGTGTGCAGATTTCAAATCTGTATCTGGATTTCCAATGCGGTGCACAATTTTCGAGAAAATCATATTTTTGTTGACTAGTTTGGATTGGCCGAAACGGCCATGCCGGGGTCGCCAGATATCGAATTTTATGACCAATCACCGATCCGTGTAATTTGTACGCCAATAGAAGCGCACATGTGCGCAGATTTCAAATCTGTAAATGGATTTCCTATGCGGTGCGTAGTTTTCGAGGAAATAAGATTTTTGTTGACTGGTTTGGAATGGCCGAAACGACCATGCCGGGGTCGCCAGATATCGAATTTTCCGACCAATCACTGATCCGTGTTATTTGTACGTCATTAGAAGCGCACATCTGTGCAGATTTTAAATCTGTAACTGGATTTCCTATGCGGTGCGTAGTTTTCGAGGAAATAAGATTTTTGTTGACTGGTTTGGAATGGCCGAAACGACCATGCCGGGGTCGCCAGATATCGAATTTTCCGACCAATCACCGATCCGTGTAATTTTTACGCCAATAGAAGCGCACATGTGTGCAGATTTCAAATCTGTAACTGGATTTCCTATGCGGTGCGTAGTTTTCGAGGAAATAAGATTTTTGTTGACTAGTTTGGAATGGCCGAAACGACCATGCCGGGGTCGCCAGATATCGAATTTTCCGACCAATCACTGATCCGTGTAATTTTTACGTCATTAGAAGTGCACATGTATGCAGATTTGAAATCTGTAACTGGATTTCCTATGCGGTGCGTAGTTTTCGAGGAAATAAGATTTTTGTGGCTTAGCTTGGATTGGCGGAAGCAGCCATGCCGGGGTCGTCAGATATCGAATTTTCCGACCAATTACCGATCCGCGTAATTTTTACGTCATTAGAAGCGCACATGTGTGCAGATTTCAAATCTGTATCTGGATTTCCAATGCGGTGCACAATTTTCGAGAAAATCATATTTTTGTTGACTAGTTTGGATTGGCCGAAACGGCCATGCCGGGGTCGCCAGATATCGAATTTTATGACCAATCACCGATCCGTGTAATTTGTACGATAATAGAAGCGCACATGTGTGCAGATTTGAAATCTGTAACTGGATTTCCTATGCGGTGCGTAGTTTTCGAGGAAATAAGATTTTTGTGGCTTAGCTTGGATTGGCGGAAGCAGCCATGCCGGGGTCGTCAGATATCGAATTTTCCGACCAATTACCGATCCGCGTAATTTTTACGTCATTAGAAGCGCACATGTGTGCAGATTTCAAATCTGTATCTGGATTTCCTATGCGGTGCAGAATTTTCGAGAAAATCATATTTTTGTTGACTAGTTTGGATTGGCCGAAACGGCCATGCCGGGGTCGCCAGATATCGAATTTTATGACCAATCACCGATCCGTGTAATTTGTACGATAATAGAAGCGCACATGTGCGCAGATTTCAAATCTGTAACTGGATTTCCTATGCGGTGCGTAGTTTTCGAGGAAATAAGATTTTTGTGGCTTAGCTTGGATTGGCGGAAACGGCCATGCCGGGGTCGCCAGATATCGAATTTTCCGACCAATCACCGATCCGTGTAATTTTTACGTCATTAGAAGCGCACATGTATGCAGATTTGAAATCTGTAACTGGATTTCCTATGCGGTGCGTAGTTTTCGAGGAAATAAGATTTTTGTGGCTTAGCTTGGATTGGCGGAAGCAGCCATGCCGGGGTCGTCAGATATCGAATTTTCCGACCAATTACCGATCCGCGTAATTTTTACGTCATTAGAAGCGCACATGTGTGCAGATTTCAAATCTGTATCTGGATTTCCTATGCGGTGCAGAATTTTCGAGAAAATCATATTTTTGTTGACTAGTTTGGATTGGCCGAAACGGCCATGCCGGGGTCGCCAGATATCGAATTTTATGACCAATCACCGATCCGTGTAATTTGTACGATAATAGAAGCGCACATGTGCGCAGATTTCAAATCTGTAACTGGATTTCCTATGCGGTGCGTAGTTTTCGAGGAAATAAGATTTTTGTGGCTTAGCTTGGATTGGCGGAAACGGCCATGCCGGGGTCGCCAGATATCGAATTTTCCGACCAATCACCGATCCGTGTAATTTTTACGTCATTAGAAGCGCACATGTATGCAGATTTCAAATCTGTAACTGGATTTCCTATGCGGTGCGTAGTTTTCGAGGAAATAAGATTTTTGTTGACTAGTTTGGAATGGCCGAAACGACCATGCCGGGGTCGCCAGATATCGAATTTTCCGACCAATCACTGATCCGTGTAATTTTTACGTCATTAGAAGTGCACATGTATGCAGATTTGAAATCTGTAACTGGATTTCCTATGCGGTGCGTAGTTTTCGAGGAAATAAGATTTTTGTGGCTTAGCTTGGATTGGCGGAAGCAGCCATGCCGGGGTCGTCAGATATCGAATTTTCCGACCAATTACCGATCCGCGTAATTTTTACGTCATTAGAAGCGCACATGTGTGCAGATTTCAAATCTGTATCTGGATTTCCTATGCGGTGCAGAATTTTCGAGAAAATCATATTTTTGTTGACTAGTTTGGATTGGCCGAAACGGCCATGCCGGGGTCGTCAGATATCGAATTTTATGACCAATCACCGATCCGTGTAATTTGTACGCCAATAGAAGCGCACATGTATGCAGATTTCAAATCTGTAACTGGATTTCCTATGCGGTGCGTAGTTTTCGAGGAAATAAGATTTTTGTTGACTAGTTTGGAATGGCCGAAACGACCATGCCGGGGTCGCCAGATATCGAATTTTCCGACCAGTCACTGATCCGTGTAATTTTTACGTCATTAGAAGTGCACATCTGTGCAGATTTGAAATCTGTAACTGGATTTCCTATGCGGTGCGTAGTTTTCGAGGAAATAAGATTTTTGTGGCTTAGCTTGGATTGGCGGAAGCAGCCATGCCGGGGTCGTCAGATATCGAATTTTCCGACCAATCACTGATCCGTGTTATTTGTACGTCATTAGACGCGCACATCTGTGCAGATTTTAAATCTGTAACTGGATTTCCTATGCGGTGCGTAGTTTTCGAGGAAATAAGATTTTTGTTGACTGGTTTGGAATGGCCGAAACGACCATGCCGGGGTCGCCAGATATCGAATTTTATGACCAATCACTGATCCGTGTAATTTTTACGCCAATAAAAGCGCACATGTGTGCAGATTTCAAATCTGTAACTGGATTTCCTATGCGGTGCGTAGTTTTCGAGGAAATAAGATTTTTGTGGCTTAGCTTGGATTGGCGGAAACGGCCATGCCGGGGTCGCCAGATATCGAATTTTCCAACCAATCACCGATCCGTGTAATTTGTACGTCATTAGAAGCGCACATGTATGCAGATTTCAAATCTGTAACTGGATTTCCTATGCGGTGCGTAGTTTTCGAGGAAATAAGATTTTTGTGGCTTAGCTTGGATTGGCGGAAGCAGCCATGCCGGGGTCGTCAGATATCGAATTTTCCGACCAATTACCGATCCGCGTAATTTTTACGTCATTAGAAGCGCACATGTGTGCAGATTTCAAATCTGTATCTGGATTTCCTATGCGGTGCAGAATTTTCGAGAAAATCATATTTTTGTTGACTAGTTTGGATTGGCCGAAACGGCCATGCCGGTGTCGCCAGATATCGAATTTTATGACCAATCACCGATCCGTGTAATTTGTACGATAATAGAAGCGCACATGTGCGCAGATTTCAAATCTGTAACTGGATTTCCTATGCGGTGCGTAGTTTTCGAGGAAATAAGATTTTTGTGGCTTAGCTTGGATTGGCGGAAACGGCCATGCCGGGGTCGCCAGATATCAAATTTTCCGACCAATCACCGATCCGTGTAATTTTTACGTCATTAGAAGCGCACATGTATGCAGATTTCAAATCTGTAACTGGATTTCCTATGCGGTGCGTAGTTTTCGAGGAAATAAGATTTTTGTTGACTAGTTTGGAATGGCCGAAACGACCATGACGGGGTCGCCAGATATCGAATTTTCCGACCAATCACTGATCCGTGTAATTCTTACGTCATTAGCAGTGCACATCTGTGCAGATTTTAAATCTGTAACTGGATTTCCTATGCGGTGCGTAGTTTTCGAGGAAATAAGATTTTTGTTGACTGGTTTGGAATGGCCGAAACGACCATGCCGGGGTCGCCAGATATCGAATTTTCCGACCAATCACCGATCCGTGTAATTTGTACGTCATTAGAAGCGCACATGTATGCAGATTTCAAATCTGTAACTGGATTTCCTATGCGGTGCCCAGTTTTCGAGGAAATAAGATTTTTGTTGACTAGTTTGGAATGGCCGAAACGACCATGCCGGGGTCGCCAGATATCGAATTTTCCGACCAATCACTGATCCGTGTAATTCTTACGTCATTAGAAGTGCACATCTGTGCAGATTTTAAATCTGTAACTGGATTTCCTATGCGGTGCGTAGTTTTCGAGGAAATAAGATTTTTGTTGACTGGTTTGGAATGGCCGAAACGACCATGCCGGGGTCGCCAGATATCGAATTTTCCGACCAATCACTGATCCGTGTAATTTTTACGTCATTAGAAGTGCACATCTGTGCAGATTTTAAATCTGTAACTGGATGTCCTATGCGGTGCGTAGTTTTCGAGAAAATAAGATTTTTGTGGCTTAGCTTGGATTGGCGGAAGCAGCCATGCCGGGGTCGTCAGATATCGAATTTTCCGACCAATCACTGATCCGTGTAATTTGCACGTCATTAGAAGCGCACATCTGTGCAGATTTTAAATCTGTAACTGGATTTCCTATGCGGTGCGTAGTTTTCGAGGAAATAAGATTTTTGTTGACTGGTTTGGAATGGCCGAAACGACCATGCCGGGGTCGCCAGATATCGAATTTTCCGACCAATCACCGATTCGTGTAATTTGTACGTCATTAGAAGCGCACATGTATGCAGATTTCAAATCTGTAACTGGATTTCCTATGCGGTGCGTAGTTTTCGAGGAAATAAGATTTTTGTTGACTAGTTTGGAATGGCCGAAACGACCATGCCGGGGTCGCCAGATATCGAATTTTCCGACCAATCACTGATCCGTGTAATTTTTACGTCATTAGAAGTGCACATCTGTGCAGATTTGAAATCTGTAACTGGATTTCCTATGCGGTGCGTAGTTTTCGAGGAAATAAGATTTTTGTGGCTTAGCTTGGATTGGCGGAAGCAGCCATGCCGGGGTCGTCAGATATCGAATTTTCCGACCAATCACTGATCCGTGTAATTTGTACGTCATTAGAAGCGCACATCTGTGCAGATCTTAAATCTGTAACTGGATTTCCTATGCGGTGCGTAGTTTTCGAGGAAATAAGATTTTTGTTGACTGGTTTGGAATGGCCGAAACGACCATGCCGGGGTCGCCAGATATCGAATTTTCCGACCAATCACCGATCCGTGTAATTTGTACGTCATTAGAAGCGCACATGTATGCAGATTTCAAATCTGTAACTGGATTTCCTATGCGGTGCGTAGTTTTCGAGGAAATAAGATTTTTGTTGACTAGTTTGGAATGGCCGAAACGACCATGCCGGGGTCGCCAGATATCGAATTTTCCGACCAATCACTGATCCGTGTAATTTTTACGTCATTAGAAGTGCACATCTGTGCAGATTTGAAATCTGTAACTGGATTTCCTATGCGGTGCGTATTTTTCGAGGAAATAAGATTTTTGTGGCTTAGCTTGGATTGGCGGAAGCAGCCATGCCGGGGTCGTCAGATATCGAATTTTCCGACCAATCACTGATCCGTGTTATTTGTACGTCATTAGAAGCGCACATCTGTGCAGATTTCAAATCTGTATCTGGATTTCCTATGCGGTGCAGAATTTTCGAGAAAATCATATTTTTGTTGACTAGTTTGGATTGGCCGAAACGGCCATGCCGGGGTCGCCAGATATCGAATTTTATGACCAATCACCGATCCGTGTAATTTGTACGATAATAGAAGCGCACATGTGCGCAGATTTCAAATCTGTAACTGGAGTTCCTATGCGGTGCGTAGTTTTCGAGGAAATAAGATTTTTGTGGCTTAGCTTGGATTGGCGGAAACGGCCATGCCGGGGTCGCCAGATATCGAATTTTCCGACCAATCACCGATCCGTGTAATTTTTACGTCATTAGAAGCGCACATGTATGCAGATTTCAAATCTGTAACTGGATTTCCTATGCGGTGCCCAGTTTTCGAGGAAATAAGATTTTTGTTGACTAGTTTGGAATGGCCGAAACGACCATGCCGGGGTCGCCAGATATCGAATTTTCCGACCAATCACTGATCCGTGTAATTTTTACGTCATTAGAAGTGCACATCTGTGCAGATTTGAAATCTGTAACTGGATTTCCTATGCGGTGCGTAGTTTTCGAGGAAATAAGATTTTTGTGGCTTAGCTTGGATTGGCGGAAGCAGCCATGCCGGGGTCGTCAGATATCGAATTTTCCGACCAATCACTGATCCGTGTAATTTGTACGTCATTAGAAGCGCACATCTGTGCAGATTTTAAATCTGTAACTGGATTTCCTATGCGGTGCGTAGTTTTCGAGGAAATAAGATTTTTGTTGACTGGTTTGGAATGGCCGAAACGACCATGCCGGGGTCGCCAGATATCGAATTTTCCGACCAATCACCGATCCGTGTAATTTGTACGTCATTAGAAGCGCACATGTATGCAGATTTCAAATCTCTAACTGGATTTCCTATGCGGTGCGTAGTTTTCGAGGAAATAAGATTTTTGTTGACTAGTTTGGAATGGCCGAAACGACCATGCCGGGGTCGCCAGATATCGAATTTTCCGACCAATCACTGATCCGTGTAATTTTTACGTCATTAGAAGTGCACATCTGTGCAGATTTGAAATCTGTAACTGGATTTCCTATGCGGTGCGTAGTTTTCGAGGAAATAAGATTTTTGTGGCTTAGCTTGGATTGGCGGAAGCAGCCATGCCGGGGTCGTCAGATATCGAATTTTCCGACCAATCACTGATCCGTGTAATTTGTACGTCATTAGAAGCGCACATCTGTGCAGATTTTAAATCTGTAACTGGATTTCCTATGCGGTGCCCAGTTTTCGAGGAAATAAGATTTTTGTTGACTAGTTTGGAATGGCCGAAACGACCATGCCGGGGTCGCCAGATATCGAATTTTCCGACCAATCACTGATCCGTGTAATTTTTACGTCATTAGAAGTGCACATCTGTGCAGATTTGAAATCTGTAACTGGATTTCCTATGCGGTGCGTAGTTTTCGAGGAAATAAGATTTTTGTGGCTTAGCTTGGATTGGCGGAAGCAGCCATGCCGGGGTCGTCAGATATCGAATTTTCCGACCAATCACTGATCCGTGTAATTTGTACGTCATTAGAAGCGCACATCTGTGCAGATTTTAAATCTGTAACTGGATTTCCTATGCGGTGCGTAGTTTTCGAGGAAATAAGATTTTTGTTGACTGGTTTGGAATGGCCGAAACGACCATGCCGGGGTCGCCAGATATCGAATTTTCCGACCAATCACCGATCCGTGTAATTTGTACGTCATTAGAAGCGCACATGTATGCAGATTTCAAATCTGTAACTGGATTTCCTATGCGGTGCGTAGTTTTCGAGGAAATAAGATTTTTGTTGACTAGTTTGGAATGGCCGAAACGACCATGCCGGGGTCGCCAGATATCGAATTTTCCGACCAATCACTGATCCGTGTAATTTTTACGTCATTAGAAGTGCACATCTGTGCAGATTTGAAATCTGTAACTGGATTTCCTATGCGGTGCGTAGTTTTCGAGGAAATAAGATTTTTGTGGCTTAGCTTGGATTGGCGGAAGCAGCCATGCCGGGGTCGTCAGGTATCGAATTTTCCGACCAGTCACTGATCCGTGTTATTTGTACGTCATTAGAAGCGCACATCTGTGCAGATTTTAAATCTGTAACTAGATTTCCTATGCGGTGCGTAGTTTTCGAGGAAATAAGATTTTTGTTGACTGGTTTGGAATGGCCGAAACGACCATGCCGGGGTCGCCAGATATCGAATTTTATGACCAATCACCGATCCGTGTAATTTTTACGCCAATAGAAGCGCACATGTGTGCAGATTTCAAATCTGTAACTGGATTTCCTATGCGGTGCGTAGTTTTCGAGGAAATAAGATTTTTGTGGCTTAGCTTGGATTGGCGGAAACGGCCATGCCGGGGTCGCCAGATATCGAATTTTCCGACCAATCACCGATCCGTGTAATTTGTACGTCATTAGAAGCGCACATGTATGCAGATTTCAAATCTGTAACTGGATTTCCTATGCGGTGCGTAGTTTTCGAGGAAATAAGATTTTTGTTGACTAGTTTGGAATGGCCGAAACGACCATGCCGGGGTCGCCAGATATCGAATTTTCCGACCAATCACTGATCCGTGTAATTTTTACGTCATTAGAAGTGCACATCTGTGCAGATTTGAAATCTGTAACTGGATTTCCTATGCGGTGCGTAGTTTTCGAGGAAATAAGATTTTTGTGGCTTAGCTTGGATTGGCGGAAGCAGCCATGCCGGGGTCGTCAGATATCGAATTTTCCGACCAATCACTGATCCGTGTAATTTGTACGTCATTAGAAGCGCACATCTGTGCAGATTTTAAATCTGTAACTGGATTTCCTATGCGGTGCGTAGTTTTCGAGGAAATAAGATTTTTGTTGACTGGTTTGGAATGGCCGAAACGACCATGCCGGGGTCGCCAGATATCGAATTTTCCGACCAATCACCGATCCGTGTAATTTGTACGTCATTAGAAGCGCACATGTATGCAGATTTCAAATCTCTAACTGGATTTCCTATGCGGTGCGTAGTTTTCGAGGAAATAAGATTTTTGTTGACTAGTTTGGAATGGCCGAAACGACCATGCCGGGGTCGCCAGATATCGAATTTTCCGACCAATCACTGATCCGTGTAATTTTTACGTCATTAGAAGTGCACATCTGTGCAGATTTGAAATCTGTAACTGGATTTCCTATGCGGTGCGTAGTTTTCGAGGAAATAAGATTTTTGTGGCTTAGCTTGGATTGGCGGAAGCAGCCATGCCGGGGTCGTCAGATATCGAATTTTCCGACCAATCACTGATCCGTGTTATTTGTACGTCATTAGAAGCGCACATCTGTGCAGATTTCAAATCTGTATCTGGATTTCCTATGCGGTGCAGAATTTTCGAGAAAATCATATTTTTGTTGACTAGTTTGGATTGGCCGAAACGGCCATGCCGGGGTCGCCAGATATCGAATTTTATGACCAATCACCGATCCGTGTAATTTGTACGATAATAGAAGCGCACATGTGCGCAGATTTCAAATCTGTAACTGGATTTCCTATGCGGTGCGTAGTTTTCGAGGAAATAAGATTTTTGTGGCTTAGCTTGGATTGGCGGAAACGGCCATGCCGGGGACGCCAGATATCGAATTTTCCGACCAATCACCGATCCGTGTAATTTTTACGTCATTAGAAGCGCACATGTATGCAGATTTCAAATCTGTAACTGGATTTCCTATGCGGTGCCCAGTTTTCGAGGAAATAAGATTTTTGTTGACTAGTTTGGAATGGCCGAAACGACCATGCCGGGGTCGCCAGATATCGAATTTTCCGACCAATCACTGATCCGTGTAATTTTTACGTCATTAGAAGTGCACATCTGTGCAGATTTGAAATCTGTAACTGGATTTCCTATGCGGTGCGTAGTTTTCGAGGAAATAAGATTTTTGTGGCTTAGCTTGGATTGGCGGAAGCAGCCATGCCGGGGTCGTCAGATATCGAATTTTCCGACCAATCACTGATCCGTGTAATTTGTACGTCATTAGAAGCGCACATCTGTGCAGATCTTAAATCTGTAACTGGATTTCCTATGCGGTGCGTAGTTTTCGAGGAAATAAGATTTTTGTTGACTGGTTTGGAATGGCCGAAACGACCATGCCGGGGTCGCCAGATATCGAATTTTCCGACCAATCACCGATCCGTGTAATTTGTACGTCATTAGAAGCGCACATGTATGCAGATTTCAAATCTGTAACTGGATTTCCTATGCGGTGCGTAGTTTTCGAGGAAATAAGATTTTTGTTGACTAGTTTGGAATGGCCGAAACGACCATGCCGGGGTCGCCAGATATCGAATTTTCCGACCAATCACTGATCCGTGTAATTTTTACGTCATTAGAAGTGCACATCTGTGCAGATTTGAAATCTGTAACTGGATTTCCTATGCGGTGCGTAGTTTTCGAGGAAATAAGATTTTTGTGGCTTAGCTTGGATTGGCGGAAGCAGCCATGCCGGGGTCGTCAGATATCGAATTTTCCGACCAATCACTGATCCGTGTTATTTGTACGTCATTAGAAGCGCACATCTGTGCAGATTTCAAATCTGTATCTGGATTTCCTATGCGGTGCAGAATTTTCGAGAAAATCATATTTTTGTTGACTAGTTTGGATTGGCCGAAACGGCCATGCCGGGGTCGCCAGATATCGAATTTTATGACCAATCACCGATCCGTGTAATTTGTACGATAATAGAAGCGCACATGTGCGCAGATTTCAAATCTGTAACTGGATTTCCTATGCGGTGCGTAGTTTTCGAGGAAATAAGATTTTTGTGGCTTAGCTTGGATTGGCGGAAACGGCCATGCCGGGGTCGCCAGATATCGAATTTTCCGACCAATCACCGATCCGTGTAATTTTTACGTCATTAGAAGCGCACATGTATGCAGATTTCAAATCTGTAACTGGATTTCCTATGCGGTGCGTAGTTTTCGAGGAAATAAGATTTTTGTTGACTAGTTTGGAATGGCCGAAACGACCATGCCGGGGTCGCCAGATATCGAATTTTCCGACCCATCACTGATCCGCGTAATTTTTACGTCATTAGAAGCACACATGTGTGCAGATTTCAAATGTGTAACTGGATTTCCTATGCGGTGCGTAGTTTTCGAGGAAATAAGATTTTTGTTGACTAGTTTGAAATGGCCGAAGCGACCATGCTGGGGTCGCCAGATATCGAATTTTCCGACCAATCACTGATCCGTGTAATTTTTACGTCATTAGAAGTGCACATCTGTGCAGATTTGAAATCTGTAACTGGATTTCCTATGCGGTGCGTAGTTTTCGAGGAAATAAGATTTTTGTGGCTTAGCTTGGATTGGCGGAAGCAGCCATGCCGGGGTCGCCAGATATCGAATTTTCCGACCAATCACTGATCCGTGTAATTTGTACGTCATTAGAAGCGCACATGTATACAGATTTTAAATCTGTAACTGGATTTCCTATGCGGTGCGTAGTTTTCGAGGAAATAAGATTTTTGTTGACTGGTTTGGAATGGCCGAAACGACCATGCCGGGGTCGCCAGATATCGAATTTTCCGACCAATCACCGATCCGTGTAATTTGTACGTCATTAGAAGCGCACATGTATGCAGATTTCAAATCTGTAACTGGATTTCCTATGCGGTGCGTAGTTTTCGAGGAAATAAGATTTTTGTTGACTAGTTTGGAATGGCCGAAACGACCATGCCGGGGTCGCCAGATATCGAATTTTCCGACCAATCACTGATCCGTGTAATTTGTACGTCATTAGAAGCGCACATCTGTGCAGATCTTAAATCTGTAACTGGATTTCCTATGCGGTGCGTAGTTTTCGAGGAAATAAGATTTTTGTTGACTGGTTTGGAATGGCCGAAACGACCATGCCGGGGTCGCCAGATATCGAATTTTCCGACCAATCACCGATCCGTGTAATTTGTACGTCATTAGAAGCGCACATGTATGCAGATTTCAAATCTGTAACTGGATTTCCTATGCGGTGCGTAGTTTTCGAGGAAATAAGATTTTTGTTGACTAGTTTGGAATGGCCGAAACGACCATGCCGGGGTCGCCAGATATCGAATTTTCCGACCAATCACTGATCCGTGTAATTTTTACGTCATTAGAAGTGCACATCTGTGCAGATTTGAAATCTGTAACTGGATTTCCTATGCGGTGCGTAGTTTTCGAGGAAATAAGATTTTTGTGGCTTAGCTTGGATTGGCGGAAGCAGCCATGCCGGGGTCGTCAGATATCGAATTTTCCGACCAATCACTGATCCGTGTTATTTGTACGTCATTAGAAGCGCACATCTGTGCAGATTTCAAATCTGTATCTGGATTTCCTATGCGGTGCAGAATTTTCGAGAAAATCATATTTTTGTTGACTAGTTTGGATTGGCCGAAACGGCCATGCCGGGGTCGCCAGATATCGAATTTTATGACCAATCACCGATCCGTGTAATTTGTACGATAATAGAAGCGCACATGTGCGCAGATTTCAAATCTGTAACTGGATTTCCTATGCGGTGCGTAGTTTTCGAGGAAATAAGATTTTTGTGGCTTAGCTTGGATTGGCGGAAACGGCCATGCCGGGGTCGCCAGATATCGAATTTTCCGACCAATCACCGATCCGTGTAATTTTTACGTCATTAGAAGCGCACATGTATGCAGATTTCAAATCTGTAACTGGATTTCCTATGCGGTGCGTAGTTTTCGAGGAAATAAGATTTTTGTTGACTAGTTTGGAATGGCCGAAACGACCATGCCGGGGTCGCCAGATATCGAATTTTCCGACCCATCACTGATCCGCGTAATTTTTACGTCATTAGAAGCACACATGTGTGCAGATTTCAAATGTGTAACTGGATTTCCTATGCGGTGCGTAGTTTTCGAGGAAATAAGATTTTTGTTGACTAGTTTGAAATGGCCGAAGCGACCATGCTGGGGTCGCCAGATATCGAATTTTCCGACCAATCACTGATCCGTGTAATTTTTACGTCATTAGAAGTGCACATCTGTGCAGATTTGAAATCTGTAACTGGATTTCCTATGCGGTGCGTAGTTTTCGAGGAAATAAGATTTTTGTGGCTTAGCTTGGATTGGCGGAAGCAGCCATGCCGGGGTCGCCAGATATCGAATTTTCCGACCAATCACTGATCCGTGTAATTTGTACGTCATTAGAAGCGCACATGTATGCAGATTTTAAATCTGTAACTGGATTTCCTATGCGGTGCGTAGTTTTCGAGGAAATAAGATTTTTGTTGACTGGTTTGGAATGGCCGAAACGACCATGCCGGGGTCGCCAGATATCGAATTTTCCGACCAATCACCGATCCGTGTAATTTGTACGTCATTAGAAGCGCACATGTATGCAGATTTCAAATCTGTAACTGGATTTCCTATGCGGTGCGTAGTTTTCGAGGAAATAAGATTTTTGTTGACTAGTTTGGAATGGCCGAAACGACCATGCCGGGGTCGCCAGATATCGAATTTTCCGACCAATCACTGATCCGTGTAATTTTTACGTCATTAGAAGTGCACATCTGTGCAGATTTGAAATCTGTAACTGGATTTCCTATGCGGTGCGTAGTTTTCGAGGAAATAAGATTTTTGTGGCTTAGCTTGGATTGGCGGAAGCAGCCATGCCGGGGTCGTCAGGTATCGAATTTTCCGACCAGTCACTGATCCGTGTTATTTGTACGTCATTAGAAGCGCACATCTGTGCAGATTTTAAATCTGTAACTAGATTTCCTATGCGGTGCGTAGTTTTCGAGGAAATAAGATTTTTGTTGACTGGTTTGGAATGGCCGAAACGACCATGCCGGGGTCGCCAGATATCGAATTTTATGACCAATCACCGATCCGTGTAATTTTTACGCCAATAGAAGCGCACATGTGTGCAGATTTCAAATCTGTAACTGGATTTCCTATGCGGTGCGTAGTTTTCGAGGAAATAAGATTTTTGTGGCTTAGCTTGGATTGGCGGAAACGGCCATGCCGGGGTCGCCAGATATCGAATTTTCCGACCAATCACCGATCCGTGTAATTTGTACGTCATTAGAAGCGCACATGTATGCAGATTTCAAATCTGTAACTGGATTTCCTATGCGGTGCGTAGTTTTCGAGGAAATAAGATTTTTGTGGCTTAGCTTGGATTGGCGGAAGCAGCCATGCCGGGGTCGTCAGATATCGAATTTTCCGACCAATTACCGATCCGCGTAATTTTTACGTCATTAGAAGCGCACATGTGTGCAGATTTCAAATCTGTATCTGGATTTCCTATGCGGTGCAGAATTTTCGAGAAAATCATATTTTTGTTGACTAGTTTGGATTGGCCGAAACGGCCATGCCGGGGTCGCCAAATATCGAATTTTATGACCAATCACCGATCCGTGTAATTTGTACGCCAATAGAAGCGCACATGTGCGCAGATTTCAAATCTGTAACTGGATTTCCTATGCGGTGCGTAGTTTTCGAGGAAATAAGATTTTTGTGGCTTAGCTTGGATTGGCGGAAACGGCCATGCCGGGGTCGCCAGATATCGAATTTTCCGACCAATCACTGATCCGTGTAATTTGTACGTCATTAGAAGCGCACATCTGTGCAGATTTCAAATCTGTAACTGGATTTCCTATGCGGTGCGTAGTTTTCGAGGAAATAAGATTTTTGTTGACTAGTTTGGAATGGCCGAAACGACCATGCCGGGGTCGCCAGATATCGAATTTTCCGACCAATCACTGATCCGTGTAATTTTTACGTCATTAGAAGTGCACATCTGTGCAGATTTGAAATCTGTAAGTGGATTTCCTATGCGGTGCGTAGTTTTCGAGGAAATAAGATTTTTGTGGCTTAGCTTGGATTGGCGGAAGCAGCCATGCCGGGGTCGTCAGATATCGAATTTTCCGACCAATCACTGATCCGTGTTATTTGTACGTCATTAGAAGCGCACATCTGTGCAGATTTTAAATCTGTAACTGGATTTCCTATGCGGTGCGTAGTTTTCGAGGAAATAAGATTTTTGTGGCTTAGCTTGGATTGGCGGAAACGGCCATGCCGGGGTCGCCAGATATCGAATTTTCCGACCAATCACCGATCCGTGTAATTTGTACGTCATTAGAAGCGCACATGTATGCAGATTTCAAATCTGTAACTGGATTTCCTATGCGGTGCGTAGTTTTCGAGGAAATAAGATTTTTGTTGACTAGTTTGGAATGGCCGAAACGACCATGCCGGGGTCGCCAGATATCGAATTTTCCGACCAATCACTGATCCGTGTAATTTTTACGTCATTAGAAGTGCACATCTGTGCAGATTTGAAATCTGTAACTGGATTTCCTATGCGGTGCGTAGTTTTCGAGGAAATAAGATTTTTGTGGCTTAGCTTGGATTGGCGGAAGCAGCCATGCCGGGGTCGTCAGATATCGAATTTTCCGACCAATCACTGATCCGTGTTATTTGTACGTCATTAGAAGCGCACATCTGTGCAGATTTTAAATCTGTAACTGGATTTCCTATGCGGTGCGTAGTTTTCGAGGAAATAAGATTTTTGTGGCTTAGCTTGGATTGGCGGAAACGGCCATGCCGGGGTCGCCAGATATCGAATTTTCCGACCAATCACCGATCCGTGTAATTTGTACGTCATTAGAAGCGCACATGTATGCAGATTTCAAATCTGTAACTGGATTTCCTATGCGGTGCGTAGTTTTCGAGGAAATAAGATTTGTGTGGCTTAGCTTGGATTGGCGGAAGCAGCCATGCCGGGGTCGTCAGATATCGAATTTTCCGACCAATTACCGATCCGCGTAATTTTTACGTCATTAGAAGCGCACATGTGTGCAGATTTCAAATCTGTATCTGGATTTCCTATGCGGTGCAGAATTTTCGAGAAAATCATATTTTTGTTGACTAGTTTGGATTGGCCGAAACGGCCATGCCGGGGTCGCCAAATATCGAATTTTATGACCAATCACCGATCCGTGTAATTTGTACGCCAATAGAAGCGCACATGTGCGCAGATTTCAAATCTGTAACTGGATTTCCTATGCGGTGCGTAGTTTTCGAGGAAATAAGATTTTTGTGGCTTAGCTTGGATTGGCGGAAACGGCCATGCCGGGGTCGCCAGATATCGAATTTTCCGACCAATCACCGATCCGTGTAATTTGTACGTCATTAGAAGCGCACATGTATGCAGATTTCAAATCTGTAACTGGATTTCCTATGCGGTGCGTAGTTTTCGAGGAAATAAGATTTGTGTGGCTTAGCTTGGATTGGCGGAAGCAGCCATGCCGGGGTCGTCAGATATCGAATTTTCCGACCAATTACCGATCCGCGTAATTTTTACGTCATTAGAAGCGCACATGTGTGCAGATTTCAAATCTGTATCTGGATTTCCTATGCGGTGCAGAATTTTCGAGAAAATCATATTTTTGTTGACTAGTTTGGATTGGCCGAAACGGCCATGCCGGGGTCGCCAAATATCGAATTTTATGACCAATCACCGATCCGTGTAATTTGTACGCCAATAGAAGCGCACATGTGCGCAGATTTCAAATCTGTAACTGGATTTCCTATGCGGTGCGTAGTTTTCGAGGAAATAAGATTTTTGTGGCTTAGCTTGGATTGGCGGAAACGGCCATGCCGGGGTCGCCAGATATCGAATTTTCCGACCAATCACCGATCCGTGTAATTTGTACGTCATTAGAAGCGCACATGTATGCAGATTTCAAATCTGTAACTGGATTTCCTATGCGGTGCGTAGTTTTCGAGGAAATAAGATTTTTGTTGACTAGTTTGGAATGGCCGAAACGACCATGCCGGGGTCGCCAGATATCGAATTTTCCGACCAATCACTGATCCGTGTAATTTTTACGTCATTAGAAGTGCACATCTGTGCAGATTTGAAATCTGTAACTGGATTTCCTATGCGGTGCGTAGTTTTCGAGGAAATAAGATTTTTGTGGCTTAGCTTGGATTGGCGGAAGCAGCCATGCCGGGGTCGTCAGATATCGAATTTTCCGACCAATCACTGATCCGTGTTATTTGTACGTCATTAGAAGCGCACATCTGTGCAGATTTTAAATCTGTAACTGGATTTCCTATGCGGTGCGTAGTTTTCGAGGAAATAAGATTTTTGTGGCTTAGCTTGGATTGGCGGAAACGGCCATGCCGGGGTCGCCAGATATCGAATTTTCCGACCAATCACCGATCCGTGTAATTTGTACGTCATTAGAAGCGCACATGTATGCAGATTTCAAATCTGTAACTGGATTTCCTATGCGGTGCGTAGTTTTCGAGGAAATAAGATTTGTGTGGCTTAGCTTGGATTGGCGGAAGCAGCCATGCCGGGGTCGTCAGATATCGAATTTTCCGACCAATTACCGATCCGCGTAATTTTTACGTCATTAGAAGCGCACATGTGTGCAGATTTCAAATCTGTATCTGGATTTCCTATGCGGTGCAGAATTTTCGAGAAAATCATATTTTTGTTGACTAGTTTGGATTGGCCGAAACGGCCATGCCGGGGTCGCCAAATATCGAATTTTATGACCAATCACCGATCCGTGTAATTTGTACGCCAATAGAAGCGCACATGTGTGCAGATTTCAAATCTGTAACTGGATTTCCTATGCGGTGCGTAGTTTTCGAGGAAATAAGATTTTTGTGGCTTAGCTTGGATTGGCGGAAACGGCCATGCCGGGGTCGCCAGATATCGAATTTTCCGACCAATCACCGATCCGTGTAATTTTTACGTCATTAGAAGCGCACATGTATGCAGATTTCAAATCTGTAACTGGATTTCCTATGCGGTGCGTAGTTTTCGAGGAAATAAGATTTTTGTTGACTAGTTTGGAATGGCCGAAACGACCATGCCGGGGTCGCCAGATATCGAATTTTCCGACCAATCACTGATCCGTGTAATTTTTACGTCATTAGAAGCGCACATCTGTGCAGATTTGAAATCTGTAACTGGATTTCCTATGCGGTGCGTAGTTTTCGAGGAAATAAGATTTTTGTGGCTTAGCTTGGATTGGCGGAAGCAGCCATGCCGGGGTCGTCAGATATCGAATTTTCCGACCAATCACTGATCCGTGTTATTTGTACGTCATTAGAAGCGCACATCTGTGCAGATTTTAAATCTGTAACTGGATTTCCTATGCGGTGCGTAGTTTTCGAGGAAATAAGATTTTTATTGACTGGTTTGGAATGGCCGAAACGACCATGCCGGGGTCGCCAGATATCGAATTTTATGACCAATCACCGATCCGTGTAATTTTTACGCCAATAGAAGCGCACATGTGTGCAGATTTCAAATCTGTAACTGGATTTCCTATGCGGTGCGTAGTTTTCGAGGAAATAAGATTTTTGTTGACTGGTTTGGAATGGCCGAAACGACCATGCCGGGGTCGCCAGATATCGAATTTTCCGACCAATCATCGATCCGTGTAATTTTTACGTCATTAGAAGCGCACATGTGTGCAGATTTCAAATCTGTAACTGGATTTCCTATGCGGTGCGTGGTTTTCGAGGAAATACGATTTTTGTTGACTAGTTTGGAATGGCCGAAACGACCATGCCGGGGTCGCCAGATATCGAATTTTCCGACCAATCATCGATCCGTGTAATTTTTACGTCATTAGAAGCGCACATGTGTGCAGATTTCAAATCTGTAACTGGATTTCCTATGCGGTGCGTGGTTTTCGAGGAAATACGATTTTTGTTGACTAGTTTGGAATGGCCGAAACGACCATGCCGGGGTCGCCAGATATCGAATTTTCCGACCAATCACTGATCCGTGTAATTTGTACGTCATTAGAAGCGCACATGTGTGCAGATTTCAAATCCGTATCTGGATTTCCAATGCGGTGCACAATTTTCGAGAAAATCATATTTTTGTTGACTAGTTTGGATTGGCCGAAACGGCCATGCCGGGGTCGCCAGATATCGAATTTTATGACCAATCACCGATCCGTGTAATTTGGACGCCATTAGAAGCGCACATGTGTGCAGATTTCAAATCTGTAACTGGATTTCCTATGCGGTGCGTAGTTTTCGAGGAAATACGATTTTTGTTGACTAGTTTGGAATGGCCGAAACGACCATGCCGGGGTCGCCAGATATCGAATTTTCCGACCAATCATCGATCCGTGTAGTTTTTACGTCATTAGAAGCGCACATGTGTTTAGATTTCAAATCTGTAACTGGATTTCCTATGCGGTGCGTGGTTTTCGAGGAAATACGATTTTTGTTGACTAGTTTGGAATGGCCGAAACGACCATGCCGGGGTCGCCAGATATCGAATTTTCCGACCAATCATCGATCCGTGTAATTTTTACGTCATTAGAAGCGCACATGTGTGCAGATTTCAAATCTGTAACTGGATTTCCTATGCGGTGCGTGGTTTTCGAGGACATACGATTTTTGTTGACTAGTTTGGAATGGCCGAAACGACCATGCCGGGGTCGCCAGATATCGAATTTTCCGACCAATCACTGATCCGTGTAATTTGTACGTCATTAGAAGCGCACATGTGTGCAGATTTCAAATCCGTATCTGGATTTCCAATGCGGTGCACAATTTTCGAGAAAATCATATTTTTGTTGACTAGTTTGGATTGGCCGAAACGGCCATGCCGGGGTCGCCAGATATCGAATTTTATGACCAATCACCGATCCGTGTAATTTGGACGCCATTAGAAGCGCACATGTGTGCAGATTTCAAATCTGTAACTGGATTTCCTATGCGGTGCGTAGTTTTCGAGGAAATAAGATTTTTGTGGCTTAGCTTGGATTGGCGGAAACGGCCATGCCGGGGTCGCCAGATATCGAATTTTCCGACCAATCACCGATCCGTGTAATTTGTACGTCATTAGAAGCGCACATGTATGCAGATTTCAAATCTGTAACTGGATTTCCTATGCGGTGCGTAGTTTTCGAGGAAATAAGATTTGTGTGGCTTAGCTTGGATTGGCGGAAGCAGCCATGCCGGGGTCGTCAGATATCGAATTTTCCGACCAATCACTGATCCGTGTAATTTTTACGTCATTAGAAGCGCACATGTGTGCAGATTTCAAATCTGTAACTGGATTTCCTATGCGGTGCGTGGTTTTCGAGGAAATACGATTTTTGTTGACTAGTTTGGAATGGCCGAAACGACCATGCCGGGGTCGCCAGATATCGAATTTTCCGACCAATCACTGATCCGTGTAATTTGTACGTCATTAGAAGCGCACATGTGTGCAGATTTCAAATCCGTATCTGGATTTCCAATGCGGTGCACAATTTTCGAGAAAATCATATTTTTGTTGACTAGTTTGGATTGGCCGAAACGGCCATGCCGGGGTCGCCAGATATCGAATTTTATGACCAATCACCGATCCGTGTAATTTGGACGCCATTAGAAGCGCACATGTGTGCAGATTTCAAATCTGTAACTGGATTTCCTATGCGGTGCGTGGTTTTCGAGGAAATACGATTTTTGTTGACTAGTTTGGAATGGCCGAAACGACCATGCCGGGGTCGCCAGATATCGAATTTTCCGACCAATCACTGATCCGTGTAATTTGTACGTCATTAGAAGCGCACATGTGTGCAGATTTCAAATCCGTATCTGGATTTCCAATGCGGTGCACAATTTTCGAGAAAATCATATTTTTGTTGACTAGTTTGGATTGGCCGAAACGGCCATGCCGGGGTCGCCAGATATCGAATTTTATGACCAATCACCGATCCGTGTAATTTGGACGCCATTAGAAGCGCACATGTGTGCAGATTTCAAATCTGTAACTGGATTTCCTATGCGGTGCGTGGTTTTCGAGGAAATACGATTTTTGTTGACTAGTTTGGAATGGCCGAAACGACCATGCCGGGGTCGCCAGATATCGAATTTTCCGACCAATCACTGATCCGTGTAATTTGTACGTCATTAGAAGCGCACATGTGTGCAGATTTCAAATCCGTATCTGGATTTCCAATGCGGTGCACAATTTTCGAGAAAATCATATTTTTGTTGACTAGTTTGGATTGGCCGAAACGGCCATGCCGGGGTCGCCAGATATCGAATTTTATGACCAATCACCGATCCGTGTAATTTGGACGCCATTAGAAGCGCACATGTGTGCAGATTTCAAATCTGTAACTGGATTTCCTATGCGGTGCGTAGTTTTCGAGGAAATACGATTTTTGTTGACTAGTTTGGAATGGCCGAAACGACCATGCCGGGGTCGCCAGATATCGAATTTTCCGACCAATCATCGATCCGTGTAGTTTTTACGTCATTAGAAGCGCACATGTGTTTAGATTTCAAATCTGTAACTGGATTTCCTATGCGGTGCGTGGTTTTCGAGGAAATACGATTTTTGTTGACTAGTTTGGAATGGCCGAAACGACCATGCCGGGGTCGCCAGATATCGAATTTTCCGACCAATCATCGATCCGTGTAATTTTTACGTCATTAGAAGCGCACATGTGTGCAGATTTCAAATCTGTAACTGGATTTCCTATGCGGTGCGTGGTTTTCGAGGACATACGATTTTTGTTGACTAGTTTGGAATGGCCGAAACGACCATGCCGGGGTCGCCAGATATCGAATTTTCCGACCAATCACTGATCCGTGTAATTTGTACGTCATTAGAAGCGCACATGTGTGCAGATTTCAAATCCGTATCTGGATTTCCAATGCGGTGCACAATTTTCGAGAAAATCATATTTTTGTTGACTAGTTTGGATTGGCCGAAACGGCCATGCCGGGGTCGCCAGATATCGAATTTTATGACCAATCACCGATCCGTGTAATTTGGACGCCATTAGAAGCGCACATGTGTGCAGATTTCAAATCTGTAACTGGATTTCCTATGCGGTGCGTAGTTTTCGAGGAAATACGATTTTTGTTGACTAGTTTGGAATGGCCGAAACGACCATGCCGGGGTCGCCAGATATCGAATTTTCCGACCAATCATCGATCCGTGTAGTTTTTACGTCATTAGAAGCGCACATGTGTTTAGATTTCAAATCTGTAACTGGATTTCCTATGCGGTGCGTGGTTTTCGAGGAAATACGATTTTTGTTGACTAGTTTGGAATGGCCGAAACGACCATGCCGGGGTCGCCAGATATCGAATTTTCCGACCAATCATCGATCCGTGTAATTTTTACGTCATTAGAAGCGCACATGTGTGCAGATTTCAAATCTGTAACTGGATTTCCTATGCGGTGCGTGGTTTTCGAGGACATACGATTTTTGTTGACTAGTTTGGAATGGCCGAAACGACCATGCCGGGGTCGCCAGATATCGAATTTTCCGACCAATCACTGATCCGTGTAATTTGTACGTCATTAGAAGCGCACATGTGTGCAGATTTCAAATCCGTATCTGGATTTCCAATGCGGTGCACAATTTTCGAGAAAATCATATTTTTGTTGACTAGTTTGGATTGGCCGAAACGGCCATGCCGGGGTCGCCAGATATCGAATTTTATGACCAATCACCGATCCGTGTAATTTGGACGCCATTAGAAGCGCACATGTGTGCAGATTTCAAATCTGTAACTGGATTTCCTATGCGGTGCGTAGTTTTCGAGGAAATAAGATTTTTGTGGCTTAGCTTGGATTGGCGGAAACGGCCATGCCGGGGTCGCCAGATATCGAATTTTCCGACCAATCACCGATCCGTGTAATTTGTACGTCATTAGAAGCGCACATGTATGCAGATTTCAAATCTGTAACTGGATTTCCTATGCGGTGCGTAGTTTTCGAGGAAATAAGATTTGTGTGGCTTAGCTTGGATTGGCGGAAGCAGCCATGCCGGGGTCGTCAGATATCGAATTTTCCGACCAATTACCGATCCGCGTAATTTTTACGCCATTAGAAGCGCACATGTGTGCAGATTTCAAATCTGTAACTGGATTTCCTATGCGGTGCGTAGTTTTCGAGGAAATAAGATTTTTGTGGCTTAGCTTGGATTGGCGGAAACGGCCATGCCGGGGTCGCCAGATATCGAATTTTCCGACCAATCACCGATCCGTGTAATTTTTACGTCATTAGAAGCGCACATGTATGCAGATTTCAAATCTGTAACTGGATTTCCTATGCGGTGCGTAGTTTTCGAGGAAATAAGATTTTTGTTGACTAGTTTGGAATGGCCGAAACGACCATGCCGGGGTCGCCAGATATCGAATTTTCCGACCAATCACTGATCCGTGTAATTTTTACGTCATTAGAAGCGCACATCTGTGCAGATTTGAAATCTGTAACTGGATTTCCTATGCGGTGCGTAGTTTTCGAGGAAATAAGATTTTTGTGGCTTAGCTTGGATTGGCGGAAGCAGCCATGCCGGGGTCGTCAGATATCGAATTTTCCGACCAATCACTGATCCGTGTTATTTGTACGTCATTAGAAGCGCACATCTGTGCAGATTTTAAATCTGTAACTGGATTTCCTATGCGGTGCGTAGTTTTCGAGGAAATAAGATTTTTGTTGACTGGTTTGGAATGGCCGAAACGACCATGCCGGGGTCGCCAGATATCGAATTTTCCGACCAATTACTGATCCGTGTTATTTGTACGTCATTAGAAGCGCACATCTGTGCAGATTTTAAATCTGTAACTGGATTTCCTATGCGGTGCGTAGTTTTCGAGGAAATAAGATTTTTATTGACTGGTTTGGAATGGCCGAAACGACCATGCCGGGGTCGCCAGATATCGAATTTTATGACCAATCACCGATCCGTGTAATTTTTACGCCAATAGAAGCGCACATGTGTGCAGATTTCAAATCTGTAACTGGATTTCCTATGCGGTGCGTAGTTTTCGAGGAAATAAGATTTTTGTTGACTGGTTTGGAATGGCCGAAACGACCATGCCGGGGTCGCCAGATATCGAATTTTCCGACCAATCATCGATCCGTGAATTTTTACGTCATTAGAAGCGCACATGTGTGCAGATTTCAAATCTGTAACTGGATTTCCTATGCGGTGCGTGGTTTTCGAGGAAATACGATTTTTGTTGACTAGTTTGGAATGGCCGAAACGACCATGCCGGGGTCGCCAGATATCGAATTTTCCGACCAATCATCGATCCGTGTAATTTTTACGTCATTAGAAGCGCACATGTGTGCAGATTTCAAATCTGTAACTGGATTTCCTATGCGGTGCGTGGTTTTCGAGGAAATACGATTTTTGTTGACTAGTTTGGAATGGCCGAAACGACCATGCCGGGGTCGCCAGATATCGAATTTTCCGACCAATCACTGATCCGTGTAATTTGTACGTCATTAGAAGCGCACATGTGTGCAGATTTCAAATCCGTATCTGGATTTCCAATGCGGTGCACAATTTTCGAGAAAATCATATTTTTGTTGACTAGTTTGGATTGGCCGAAACGGCCATGCCGGGGTCGCCAGATATAGAATTTTATGACCAATCACCGATCCGTGTAATTTGGACGCCATTAGAAGCGCACATGTGTGCAGATTTCAAATCTGTAACTGGATTTCCTATGCGGTGCGTAGTTTTCGAGGAAATACGATTTTTGTTGACTAGTTTGGAATGGCCGAAACGACCATGCCGGGGTCGCCAGATATCGAATTTTCCGACCAATCATCGATCCGTGTAATTTTTACGTCATTAGAAGCGCACATGTGTGCAGATTTCAAATCTGTAACTGGATTTAGTATGCGGTGCGTAGTTTTCGAGGAAATACGATTTTTGTTGACTAGTTTGGAATGGCCGAAACGACCATGCCGGGGTCGCCAGATATCGAATTTTCCGACCAATCATCGATCCGTGTAATTTTTACGTCATTAGAAGCGCACATGTGTGCAGATTTCAAATCTGTAACTGGATTTCCTATGCGGTGCGTGGTTTTCGAGGACATACGATTTTTGTTGACTAGTTTGGAATGGCCGAAACGACCATGCCGGGGTCGCCAGATATCGAATTTTCCGACCAATCACTGATCCGTGTAATTTGTACGTCATTAGAAGCGCACATGTGTGCAGATTTCAAATCCGTATCTGGATTTCCAATGCGGTGCACAATTTTCGAGAAAATCATATTTTTGTTGACTAGTTTGGATTGGCCGAAACGGCCATGCCGGGGTCGCCAGATATCGAATTTTATGACCAATCACCGATCCGTGTAATTTGGACGCCATTAGAAGCGCACATGTGTGCAGATTTCAAATCTGTAACTGGATTTCCTATGCGGTGCGTAGTTTTCGAGGAAATAAGATTTTTGTGGCTTAGCTCGGATTGGCGGAAACGGCCATGCCGGGGTCGCCAGATATCGAATTTTCCGACCAATCACCGATCCGTGTAATTTTTACGTCACTAGAAGCGCACAAGTGTGCAGATTTCAAATGTGTAACTGGATTTTCTATGCGGTGCGTAGTTTTCGAGGAAATAAGATTTTTGTTGACTGGTTTGGAATGGCCGAAACGACCATGCCGGGGTCGCCAGATATCGAATTCTCCGACCAATCACTGATCCGTGTAATTTTTACGTCATTAGAAGCGCACATGTATGCAGATTTCAAATCTGTAACTGGATTTCCTATGCGGTGCGTAGTTTTCGAGGAAATAAGATTTTTGTTGACTAGTTTGGAATGGCCGAAACGACCATGCCGGGGTCGCCAGATATCGAATTTTCCGACCAATCACCGATCCGTGTAATTTGTACGTCATTAGAAGCGCACATGTGTGCAGATTTCAAATCTGTATCTGGATTTCCAATGCGGTGCACAATTTTCGAGAAAATCATATTTTTGTTGACTAGTTTGGATTGGCCGAAACGGCCATGCCGGGGTCGCCAGATATCGAATTTTATGACCAATCACCGATCCGTGTAATTTTTACGCCAATAGAAGCGCACATGTGTGCAGATTTCAAATCTGTAACTGGATTTCCTATGCGGTGCGTAGTTTTCGAGGAAATAAGATTTTTGTGGCTTAGCTTGGATTGGCGGAAACGGCCATGCCGGGGTCGCCAGATATCGAATTTTCCGACCAATCACCGATCCGTGTAATTTTTACGTCATTAGAAGCGCACATGTATGCAGATTTCAAATCTGTAACTGGATTTCCTATGCGGTGCGTAGTTTTCGAGGAAATAAGATTTTTGTTGACTAGTTTGGAATGGCCGAAACGACCATGCCGGGGTCGCCAGATATCGAATTTTCCGACCAATCACCGATCCGTGTAATTTTTACGTCATTAGAAGCGCACATGTGTGCAGATTTCAAATCTGTAACTGGATTTCCTATGCGGTGCGTGGTTTTCGAGGAAATACGATTTTTGTTGACTAGTTTGGAATGGCCGAAACGACCATGCCGGGGTCGCCAGATATCGAATTTTCCGACCAATCACTGATCCGTGTAATTTGTACGTCATTAGAAGCGCACATGTGTGCAGATTTCAAATCCGTATCTGGATTTCCAATGCGGTGCACAATTTTCGAGAAAATCATATTTTTGTTGACTAGTTTGGATTGGCCGAAACGGCCATGCCGGGGTCGCCAGATATCGAATTTTATGACCAATCACCGATCCGTGTAATTTGGACGCCATTAGAAGCGCACATGTGTGCAGATTTCAAATCTGTAACTGGATTTCCTATGCGGTGCGTAGTTTTCGAGGAAATAAGATTTTTGTGGCTTAGCTCGGATTGGCGGAAACGGCCATGCCGGGGTCGCCAGATATCGAATTTTCCGACCAATCACCGATCCGTGTAATTTTTACGTCATTAGAAGCGCACATGTATGCAGATTTCAAATCTGTAACTGGATTTCCTATGCGGTGCGTAGTTTTCGAGGAAATAAGATTTTTGTTGACTAGTTTGGAATGGCCGAAACGACCATGCCGGGGTCGCCAGATATCGAATTTCCCGACCAATCACCGATCCGTGTAATTTGTACGTCATTAGAAGCGCACATGTGTGCAGATTTCAAATCTGTATCTGGATTTCCAATGCGGTGTACAATTTTCGAGAAAATCATATTTTTGTTGACTAGTTTGGATTGGCCGAAACGGCCATGCCGGGGTCGCCAGATATCGAATTTTCCGACCAATCACCGATCCGCGTAATTTTTACGTCACTAGAAGCGCACAAGTGTGCAGATTTCAAATGTGTAACTGGATTTTCTATGCGGTGCGTAGTTTTCGAGGAAATAAGATTTTTGTTGACTGGTTTGGAATGGCCGAAACGACCATGCCGGGGTCGCCAGATATCGAATTCTCCGACCAATCACTGATCCGTGTAATTTTTACGTCATTAGAAGCGCACATGTATGCAGATTTCAAATCTGTAACTGGATTTCCTTTGCGGTGCGTAGGTTTCGAGGAAATAAGATTTTTGTTGACTAGTTTGGAATGGCCGAAACGACCATGCCGGGGTCGCCAGATATCGAATTTTCCGACCAATCACCGATCCGTGTAATTTGTACGTCATTAGAAGCGCACATGTGTGCAGATTTCAAATCTGTATCTGGATTTCCAATGCGGTGCACAATTTTCGAGAAAATCATATTTTTGTTGACTAGTTTGGATTGGCCGAAACGGCCATGCCGGGGTCGCCAGATATCGAATTTTATGACCAATCACCGATCCGTGTAATTTTTACGCCAATAGAAGCGCACATGTGTGCAGATTTCAAATCTGTAACTGGATTTCCTATGCGGTGCGTAGTTTTCGAGGAAATACGATTTTTGTTGACTAGTTTGGAATGGCCGAAACGACCATGCCGGGGTCGCCAGATATCGAATTTTCCGACCAATCATCGATCCGTGTAGTTTTTACGTCATTAGAAGCGCACATGTGTGCAGATTTCAAATCTGTATCTGGATTTCCAATACGGTGCACAATTTTCGAGAAAATCATATTTTTGTTGACTAGTTTGGATTGGCCGAAACGGCCATGCCGGGGTCGCCAGATATCGAATTTTATGACCAATCACCGATCCGTGTAATTTTTACGCCAATAGAAGCGCACAAGTGTGCAGATTTCAAATGTGTAACTGGATTTTCTATGCGGTGCGTAGTTTTCGAGGAAATAAGATTTTTGTTGACTGGTTTGGAATGGCCGAAACGACCATGCCGGGGTCGCCAGATATCGAATTCTCCGACCAATCACTGATCCGTGTAATTTTTACGTCATTAGAAGCGCACATGTATGCAGATTTCAAATCTGTAACTGGATTTCCTATGCGGTGCGTAGTTTTCGAGGAAATAAGATTTTTGTTGACTAGTTTGGAATGGCCGAAACGACCATGCCGGGGTCGCCAGATATCGAATTTTCCGACCAATCACCGATCCGTGTAATTTGTACGTCATTAGAAGCGCACATGTGTGCAGATTTCAAATCTGTATCTGGATTTCCAATGCGGTGCACAATTTTCGAGAAAATCATATTTTTGTTGACTAGTTTGGATTGGCCGAAACGGCCATGCCGGGGTCGCCAGATATCGAATTTTATGACCAATCACCGATCCGTGTAATTTTTACGCCAATAGAAGCGCACATGTGTGCAGATTTCAAATCTGTAACTGGATTTCCTATGCGGTGCGTAGTTTTCGAGGAAATAAGATTTTTGTGGCTTAGCTTGGATTGGCGGAAACGGCCATGCCGGGGTCGCCAGATATCGAATTTTCCGACCAATCACCGATCCGTGTAATTTTTACGTCATTAGAAGCGCACATGTATGCAGATTTCAAATCTGTAACTGGATTTCCTATGCGGTGCGTAGTTTTCGAGGAAATAAGATTTTTGTTGACTAGTTTGGAATGGCCGAAACGACCATGCCGGGGTCGCCAGATATCGAATTTTCCGACCAATCACCGATCCGTGTAATTTTTACGTCATTAGAAGCGCACATGTGTGCAGATTTCAAATCTGTAACTGGATTTCCTATGCGGTGCGTGGTTTTCGAGGAAATACGATTTTTGTTGACTAGTTTGGAATGGCCGAAACGACCATGCCGGGGTCGCCAGATATCGAATTTTCCGACCAATCACCGATCCGTGTAATTTGTACGTCATTAGAAGCGCACATGTGTGCAGATTTCAAATCCGTATCTGGATTTCCAATGCGGTGCACAATTTTCGAGAAAATCATATTTTTGTTGACTAGTTTGGATTGGCCGAAACGGCCATGCCGGGGTCGCCAGATATCGAATTTTATGACCAATCACCGATCCGTGTAATTTGGACGCCATTAGAAGCGCACATGTGTGCAGATTTCAAATCTGTAACTGGATTTCCTATGCGGTGCGTAGTTTTCGAGGAAATAAGATTTTTGTGGCTTAGCTCGGATTGGCGGAAACGGCCATGCCGGGGTCGCCAGATATCGAATTTTCCGACCAATCACCGATCCGTGTAATTTTTACGTCATTAGAAGCGCACATGTATGCAGATTTCAAATCTGTAACTGGATTTCCTATGCGGTGCGTAGTTTTCGAGGAAATAAGATTTTTGTTGACTAGTTTGGAATGGCCGAAACGACCATGCCGGGGTCGCCAGATATCGAATTTCCCGACCAATCACCGATCCGTGTAATTTGTACGTCATTAGAAGCGCACATGTGTGCAGATTTCAAATCTGTATCTGGATTTCCAATGCGGTGTACAATTTTCGAGAAAATCATATTTTTGTTGACTAGTTTGGATTGGCCGAAACGGCCATGCCGGGGTCGCCAGATATCGAATTTTCCGACCAATCACCGATCCGCGTAATTTGTACGTCACTAGAAGCGCACAAGTGTGCAGATTTCAAATGTGTAACTGGATTTTCTATGCGGTGCGTAGTTTTCGAGGAAATAAGATTTTTGTTGACTGGTTTGGAATGGCCGAAACGACCATGCCGGGGTCGCCAGATATCGAATTCTCCGACCAATCACTGATCCGTGTAATTTTTACGTCATTAGAAGCGCACATGTATGCAGATTTCAAATCTGTAACTGGATTTCCTATGCGGTGCGTAGTTTTCGAGGAAATAAGATTTTTGTTGACTAGTTTGGAATGGCCGAAACGACCATGCCAGGGTCGCCAGATATCGAATTTTCCGACCAATCACCGATCCGTGTAATTTGTACGTCATTAGAAGCGCACATGTGTGCAGATTTCAAATCTGTATCTGGATTTCCAATGCGGTGCACAATTTTCGAGAAAATCATATTTTTGTTGACTAGTTTGGATTGGCCGAAACGGCCATGCCGGGGTCGCCAGATATCGAATTTTCCGACCAATCACCGATCCGTGTAATTTTTACGTCACTAGAAGCGCACATGTGTGCAGATTTCAAATGCGTAACTGGATTTTCTATGCGGTGCGTAGTTTTCGAGGAAATGAGATTTATGTTGACTAGTTTGGAATGGCCGAAACGACCATGCCGGGGTCGCCAGATATCGAATTTTCCGACCAATCACTGATCCGTGTAATTTTTACGTCACTAGAAGCGCACATGTGTGCAGATTTCAAATCTGTAACTGGATTTCCTATGCGGTGCGTAGTTTTCGAGGAAATAAGATTTTTGTGGCTTAGCTTGGATTGGCGGAAACGGCCATGCCGGGGTCGCCAGATATCGAATTTTCCGACCAATCACCGATCCGTGTAATTTTTACGTCATTAGAAGCGCACATGTATGCAGATTTCAAATCTGTAACTGGATTTCCTATGCGGTGCGCAGTTTTCGAGGAAATAAGATTTTTGTTGACTAGTTTGGAATGGCCGAAACGACCATGCCGGGGTCGCCAGATATCGAATTTTCCGACCAATCACTGATCCGTGTAATTTTTACGTCATTAGAAGCGCACATCTGTGCAGATTTGAAATCTGTAACTGGATTTCCTATGCGGTGCGTAGTTTTCGAGGAAATAAGATTTTTGTGGCTTAGCTTGGATTGGCGGAAGCAGCCATGCCGGGGTCGTCAGATATCGAATTTTCCGACCAATCACTGATCCGTGTTATTTGTACGTCATTAGAAGCGCACATCTGTGCAGATTTTAAATCTGTAACTGGATTTCCTATGCGGTGCGTAGTTTTCGAGGAAATAAGATTTATGTTGACTGGTTTGGAATGGCCGAAACGACCATGCCGGGGTCGCTAGATATCGAATTTTCCGACCAATCACTGATCCGTGTTATTTGTACGTCATTAGAAGCGCACATCTGTGCAGATTTTAAATCTGTAACTGGATTTCCTATGCGGTGCGTAGTTTTCGAGGAAATAAGATTTTTGTTGACTGGTTTGGAATGGCCGAAACGACCATGCCGGGGTCGCCAGATATCGAATTTTATGACCAATCACCGATCCGTGTAATTTTTACGCCAATAGAAGCGCACATGTGTGCAGATTTCAAATCTGTAACTGGATTTCCTATGCGGTGCGTAGTTTTCGAGGAAATAAGATTTTTGTGGCTTAGCTTGGATTGGCGGAAACGGCCATGCCGGGGTCGCCAGATATCGAATTTTCCGACCAATCACCGATCCGTGTAATTTGTACGTCATTAGAAGAGCACATGTATGCAGATTTCAAATCTGTAACTGGATTTCCTATGCGGTGCGTAGTTTTCGAGGAAATAAGATTTTTGTTGACTAGTTTGGAATGGCCGAAGCGACCATGCCGGGGTCGCCAGATATCGAATTTTCCGACCAATCACTGATCCGTGTAATTTGTACGTCATTAGAAGCGCACATGTGTGCAGATTTCAAATCTGTATCTGGATTTCCAATGCGGTGCACAATTTTCGAGAAAATCATATTTTTGTTGACTAGTTTGGATTGGCCGAAACGGCCATGCCGGGGTCGCCAGATATCGAATTTTCCGACCAATCACTGATCCGTGTAATTTGTACGTCATTAGAAGCGCACATGTGTGCAGATTTCAAATCTGTATCTGGATTTCCAATGCGGTGCACAGTTTTCGAGAAAATCATATTTTTGTTGACTAGTTTGGATTGGAAGAAACGACCATGCCGGGGTCGCCAGATATCGAATTTTCCGACCAATCACCGATCCGTGTAATTTTCACGTCATTAGAAGTGCACATGTGTGCAGATTTCAAATCTGTATCTGGATTTCCTATGCGGTGCACAATTTTCGAGAAAATCATATTTTTGTTGACTAGTTTGGATTGGCCGAAACGGCCATGCCGGGGTCGCCAGATATCGAATTTTAGGACCAATCACCGATCCGTGTAATTTTTACGCCATTAGAAGCGCACATGTGTGCAGATTTTAAATCTGTAACTGGATTTCCTATGCGGTGCGTAGTTTTCGAGGAAATAAAATTTTTGTGGCTTAGCTTGGATTGGCGGAAACGGCCATGCCGGGGTCGCCAGATATCGAATTTTCCGACCAGTCACTGATCCGTGTAATTTGTACGTCATTAGAAGCGCACATGTGTGCAGATTTCAAATCTGTATCTGGATTTCCAATGCGGTGCACAATTTTCGAGAAAATCATAATTTTGTTGACTAGTTTGGATTGGCCGAAACGGCCATGCCGGCGTCGCCAGATATCGAATTTTCCGACCAATCACCGATCCGTGTAATTTTTACGTCATTAGAAGCGCACATGTATGCAGATTTCAAATCTGTAACTGGATTTCCTATGCGGTGCGTAGTTTTCGAGGAAATAAGATTTTTGTGGCTTAGCTTGGATTGGCGGAAGCAGCCATGCCGGGGTCGTCAGATATCGAATTTTCCGACCAATCACCGATCCGTGTAATTTTTACGTCATTAGAAGCGAACATGTGTGCAGATTTCAAATCTGTAACTGGATTTCCTATGCGGTGCGTAGTTTTCGAGGAAATAAGATTTTTGTTGACTAGTTTGGAATGGCCGAAACGACCATCCCGGGGTCGCCAGATATCGAATTTTCCGACCAGTCACTGATCCGTGTAATTTGTACGTCATTAGAAGCGCACATGTGTGCAGATTTCAAATCTGTATCTGGATTTCCAATGCGGTGCACAATTTTCGAGAAAATCATAATTTTGTTGACTAGTTTGGATTGGCCGAAACGGCCATGCCGGGGTCGTCAGATATCGAATTTTCCGACCAATCACTGATCCGTGTAATTTTTACGTCATTAGAAGCGCACATCTGTGCAGATTTGAAATCTGTAACTGGATTTCCTATGCGGTGCGTAGTTTTCGAGGAAATAAGATTTTTGTGGCTTAGCTTGGATTGGCGGAAGCAGCCATGCCGGGGTCGTCAGATATCGAATTTTCCGACCAATCACCGATCCGTGTAATTTTTACGTCATTAGAAGCGAACATGTGTGCAGATTTCAAATCTGTAACTGGATTTCCTATGCGGTGCGTAGTTTTCGAGGAAATAAGATTTTTGTTGACTAGTTTGGAATGGCCGAAACGACCATCCCGGGGTCGCCAGATATCGAATTTTCCGACCAGTCACTGATCCGTGTAATTTGTACGTCATTAGAAGCGCACATGTGTGCAGATTTCAAATCTGTATCTGGATTTCCAATGCGGTGCACAATTTTCGAGAAAATCATAATTTTGTTGACTAGTTTGGATTGGCCGAAACGGCCATGCCGGGGTCGCCAGATATCGAATTTTCCGACCAATCACCGATCCGTGTAATTTTTACGTCATTAGAAGCGCACATGTATGCAGATTTCAAATCTGTAACTGGATTTAGTATGCGGTGCGTACTTTTCGAGGAAATAAGATTTTTGTGGCTTAGCTTGGATTGGCGGAAACGGCCATGCCGGGGTCGCCAGATATCGAATTTTCCGACCAATCACCGATCCGTGTAATTTTTACGTCATTAGAAGCGCACATGTGTGCAGATTTCAAATCTGTAACTGGATTTCCTATGCGGTGCGTAGTTTTCGAGGAAATAAGATTTTTGTTGACTAGTTTGGAATGGCCGAAACGACCATGCCGGGGTCGTCAGATATCGAATTTTCCGACCAATCACCGATCCGTGTAATTTTTACGTCATTAGAAGCGCACATGTGTGCAGATTTCAAATCTGTAACTGGATTTCCTATGCGGTGCGTAGTTTTCGAGGAAATAAGATTTTTGTGGCTTAGCTTGGATTGGCGGAAACGGCCATGCCGGGGTCGCCAGATATCGAATTTTCCGACCAATCACCGATCCGTGTAATTTGCACGTCATTAAAAGCGCACATGTATGCAGATTTCAAATCTGTAACTGGATTTCCTATGCGGTGCGTAGTTTTCGAGGAAATAAGATTTTTGTTGACTAGTTTGGAATGGCCGAAGCGACCATGCCGGGGTCGCCAGATATCGAATTTTATGACCAATCACTGATCCGTGTAATTTGTACGTCATTAGAAGCGCACATGTGTGCAGATTTCAAATCTGTAACTGGATTTCCTATGCGGTGCGTGGTTTTCGAGGAAATAAGATTTTTGTTGACTAGTTTGGAATGGCCGAAACGACCATGCCGGGGTCGCCAGATATCGAATTTTCCGACCAATCACCGATCCGTGTAATTTTTACGTCATTAGAAGCGCACATGTGTGCAGATTTCAAATCTGTAACTGGATTTCCTATGCGGTGCGTAGTTTTCGAGGAAATAAGATTTTTGTTGACTAGTTTGGATTGGCGGAAGCAGCCATACCGGGGTCGCCAGATATCGAATTTTCCGACCAATCACCGATCCGTGTAATTTTTACGTCATTAGAAGCGCACATGTGTGCAGATTTCAAATCTGTAACTGGATTTCCTATGCGGTGCGTAGTTTTCGAGGAAATAAGATTTTTGTTGACTAGTTTGGATTGGCGGAAGCAGCCATACCGGGGTCGCCAGATATCGAATTTTCCGACCAATCACCGATCCGTGTAATTTTTACGTCATTAGAAGCGCACATGTGTGCAGATTTCAAATCTGTAACTGGATTTCCTATGCGGTGCGTAGTTTTCGAGGAAATAAGATTTTTGTTGACTAGTTTGGAATGGCCGAAACGACCATGCCGGGGTCGCCAGATATCGAATTTTCCGACCAATCACTGATCCGTGTAATTTGTACGTCATTAGAAGTGCACATGTGTGCAGATTTCAAATCTGTATCTGGATTTCCAATGCGGTGCACAATTTTCGAGAAAATCATATTTTTGTTGACTAGTTTGGATTGGCCGAAACGGCCATGCCGGGGTCGCCAGATATCGAATTTTATGACTAATCACCGATCCGTGTAATTTGGACGCCATTAGAAGCGCACATGTGTGCAGATTTCAAATCTGTAACTGGATTTCCTATGCGGTGCACAATTTTCGAGAAAATCATATTTTTGTTGACTAGTTTGGATTGGCCGAAACGGCCATGCCGGGGTCGCCAGATATCGAATTTTCCGACCAATCACCGATCCGTGTAATTTTTACGTCATTAGAAACGCACATGTGTGCAGATTTCAAATCTGTAACTGGATTTCCTATGCGGTGCGTAGTTTTCGAGGAAATAAGATTTTTGTTGACTAGTTTGGAATGGCCGAAACGACCATGCCGGGGTCGCCAGATATCAAATTTTCCGACCAATCACTGATCCGTGTAATTTTTACGTCATTAGAAGCGCACATCTGTGCAGATTTGAAATCTGTAACTGGATTTCCTATGCGGTGCGTAGTTTTCGAGGAAATAAGATTTTTGTGGCTTAGCTTGGATTGGCGGAAGCAGCCATGCCGGGGTCGCCAGATATCGAATTTTCCGACCAGTCACTGATCCGTGTAATTTTTACGTCATTAGAAGCGCACATCTGTGCAGATTTGAAATCTGTAACTGGATTTCCTATGCGGTGCGTAGTTTTCGAGGAAATAAGATTTTTGTTGACTAGTTTGGAATGGCCGAAACGACCACGCCGGGGTCGCCAGATATCGAATTTTCCGACCAATCACTGATCCGTGTAATTTTTACGTCATTAGAAGCGCACATCTGCGCAGATTTGAAATCTGTAACTGGATTTCCTATGCGGTGCGTAGCTTTCGAGGAAATAAGATTTTTGTTGACTGGTTTGGAATGGCCGAAACGACCATGCCGGGGTCGCCAGATATCGAATTTTCCGACCAATCACCGATCCGTGTAATTTTTACGTCATTAGAAGCGCACATGTGTGCAGATTTCAAATCTGTATCTGGATTTCCTATGCGGTGCGTGGTTTTCGAGGAAATAAGATTTTTGTTGACTAGTTTGGATTGGCGGAAGCAGCCATGCCGGGGTCGCCAGATATCGAATTTTCCGACCAATCACCGATCCGTGTAATTTTTACGTCATTAGAAGCGCACATGTGTGCAGATTTCAAATCTGTAACTGGATTTCCTATGCGGTGCGTAGTTTTCGAGGAAATAAGATTTTTGTTGACTAGTTTCGAATGGCCGAAACGACCATCCCGGGGTCGCCAGATATCGAGTTTTCCGACCAGTCACTGATCCGTGTAATTTGTACGTCATTAGAAGCGCACATGTGTGCAGATTTCAAGTCTGTATCTGGATTTCCTATGCGGTGCACAATTTTCGAGAAAATCATAATTTTGTTGACTAGTTTGGATTGGCCGAAACGGCCATGCCGGGGTCGGCAGATATCGAATTTTATGACCAATCACCGATCCGTGTAATTTGGACGCCATTAGAAGCGCACATGTGCGCAGATTTCAAATCTGTATCTGGATTTCCAATGCGGTGCACAATTTTCGAGAAAATCATATTTTTGTTGACTAGTTTGGATTGGCCGAAACAGCCATGCCGGGGTCGCCAGATATCGAATTTTTCGACCAATCACCGATCCGCGTAATTTTTACGTCATTAGAAGCGCACATGTGTGCAGATTTCAAATCTGTAACTGGATTTCCTATGCGGTGCGTAGTTTTCGAGGAAATAAGATTTTTGTTGACTAGTATTAAATGGCCGAAGCGACCATGCCGGGGTCGCCAGATATCGAATTTTCCGACCAATCACTGATCCGTGTAATTTGTACGTCATTAGAAGCACACATGTGTGCAGATTTCAAATCTGTAACTGGATTTCCTATGCGGTGCGTAGTTTTCGAGGAAATAAGATTTTTGTGGCTTAGCTTGGATTGGCGGAAGCAGCCATGCCGGGGTCGCCAGATATCGAATTTTCCGACCAATCACTGATCCGTGTAATTTTTACGTCATTGGAAGCGCACATCTATGCAGATTTTAAATCTGTAACTGGATTTCCTATGCGGTGCGTAGTTCTCGAGGAAATAAGATTTTTGTTGACTAGTTTGGAATGGCCGAAACGACCATGCCGGGGTCGCCAGATATCGGATTTTCCGACCAATCACTGATCCGTGTAATTTGTACGTCACTAGAAGTGCACATGTGTGCAGATTTCAAATCTGTATCTGGATTTCCAATGCGGTGCACAATTTTCGAGAAAATCATATTTTTGTTGACTAGTTTGGATTGGCCGAAACGGCCATGCCGGGGTCGCCAGATATCGAATTTTATGACCAATCACCGATCCGTGTAATTTGGACGCCATTAGAGGCGCACATGTGTGCAGATTTCAAATCTGTATCTGGATTTCCAATGCGGTGCACAATTTTCGAGAAAATCATATTTTTGTTGACTAGTTTGGATTGGCCGAAACGGCCATGCCGGGGTCGCCAGATATCGAATTTTCCGACCAATCACCGATCCGCGTAATTTTTACGTCATTAGAAGCGCACATGTGTGCAGATTTCAAATCTGTAACTGGATTTCCTATGCGGTGCGTAGTTTTCGAGGAAATAAGATTTTTGTTGACTAGTTTGGAATGGCCGAAACGACCATGACGGGGTCGCCAGATATCGAATTTTCCGACCAATCACTGATCCGTGTAATTTGTACGTCATTAGAAGCGCACATGTGTGCAGATTTCAAATCTGTAAGTGGATTTCCTATGCGGTGCGTAGTTTTCGAGGAAATAAAATTTCTGTGGCCTAGCTTGGATTGGCGGAAGCAGCCATGCCGGGGTCGCCAGATATCGAATTTTCCGACCAATTACCGATCCGCGTAATTTTTACGTCATTAGAAGCGCACATCTGTGCAGATTTCAAATCTGTAACTGGATTTCCTATGCGGTGCGTTGTTTTCGAGGAAATAAGATTTTTGTTGACTAGTTTGGAATGGCCGAAACGACCATGCCGGGGTCGCCAGATATCGAATTTTCCGACCAATCACCGATCCGTGTAATTTTTACGTCATTAGAAGCGCACATGTGTGCAGATTTCAAATCTGTAACTGGATTTCCTATGCGGTGCGTAGTTTTCGAGGAAATAAGGTTTATGTTGACTGGTTTGGAATGGCCGAAACGACCATGCCGGGGTCGCCAGATATCGAATTTTCCGACCAATCACCGATCCGTGTAATTTTTACGTCATTAGAAGCGCACATGTGTGCAGATTTCAAATCTGTAACTGGATTTCCTATGCGGTGCGTAGTTTTCGAGGAAATAAGATTTATGTTGACTGGTTTGGAATGGCCGAAACGACCATGCCGGGGTCGCCAGATATCGAATTTTCCGACCAATCACCGATTCGCGTAATTTGTACGTCATTAGAAGCGCACGTGTGTGCAGATTTCAAATCTGTAACTGGATTTCCTATGCGGTGCGCAGTTTTCGAGGAAATAAGATTTTTGTTGACTGGTTTGGAATGGTCGAAACGACCATGCCGGGGTCGCCAGATATCGAATTTTCCGACCAATCACTGATCCGTGTAATATGTACGTCATTAGAAGCGCACATCTGTGCAGATTTTAAATCTGTAACTGGATTTCCTATGCGGCGCGTAGTTTTCGAGGAAATAAGATTTTTGTGGCTTAGCTTGGATTGGCGGAAATGGCCATGCCGGGGTCGCCAGATATCGAATTTTCCGACCAATCACCGATCCGTGTAATTTGTACGTCATTAGAAGCGCACATGTATGCAGATTTCAAATCTGTAACTGGATTTCCTATGCGGCGCGTAGTTTTCGAGGAAATAAGATTTTTGTTGACTAGTTTGGAATGGCCGAAACGACCATGCCGGGGTCGCCAGATATCGGATTTTCCGACCAATCACTGATCCGTGTAATTTGTACGTCACTAGAAGCGCACATGTGTGCAGATTTCAAATCTGTAACTGGATTTCCTATGCGGTGCGTAGTTTTCGAGGAAATAAGATTTTTGTTGACTAGTATGGAATGGCCGAAGCGACCATGCCGGGGTCGCCAGATATCGAATTTTCCGACCAATCACTGATCCGTGTAATTTGTAAGTCATTAGAAGCGCACATGTGTGCAGATTTCAAATCTGTAAGTGGATTTCCTATGCGGTGCGTAGTTTTCGAGGAAATAAGATTTCTGTGGCCTAGCTTGGATTGGCGGAAGCAGCCATGCCGGGGTCGCCAGATATCGAATTTTCCGACCAATTACCGATCCGCGTAATTTTTACGTCATTAGAAGCGCACATGTGTGCAGATTTCAAATCTGTAACTGGATTTCCTATGCGGTGCGTGGTTTTCGAGGAAATAAGATTTTTGTTGACTAGTTTGGAATGGCCGAAACGACCATGCCGGGGTCGCCAGATATCGAATTTTCCGACCAATCACCGATCCGTGTAATTTTTACGTCATTAGAAGCGCACATGTGTGCAGATTTCAAATCTGTAACTGGATTTCCTATGCGGTGCGTAGTTTTCGAGGAAATAAGATTTATGTTGACTGGTTTGGAATGGCCGAAACGACCATGCCGGGGTCGCCAGATATCGAATTTTCCGACCAATCACCGATCCGTGTAATTTTTACGTCATTAGAAGCGCACATGTGTGCAGATTTCAAATCTGTAACTGGATTTCCTATGCGGTGCGTAGTTTTCGAGGAAATAAGATTTATGTTGACTGGTTTGGAATGGCCGAAACGACCATGCCGGGGTCGCCAGATATCGAATTTTCCGACCAATCACCGATCCGTGTAATTTTTACGTCATTAGAAGCGCACATGTGTGCAGATTTCAAATCTGTAACTGGATTTCCTATGCGGTGCGTAGCTTTCGAGGAAATAAGATTTATGTTGACTGGTTTGGAATGGCCGAAACGACCATGCCGGGGTCGCCAGATATCGAATTTTCCGACCAATCACCGATTCGCGTAATTTGTACGTCATTAGAAGCGCACGTGTGTGCAGATTTCAAATCTGTAACTGGATTTCCTATGCGGTGCGCAGTTTTCGAGGAAATAAGATTTTTGTTGACTGGTTTGGAATGGTCGAAACGACCATGCCGGGGTCGCCAGATATCGAATTTTCCGACCAATCACTGATCCGTGTAATATGTACGTCATTAGAAGCGCACATCTGTGCAGATTTTAAATCTGTAACTGGATTTCCTATGCGGCGCGTAGTTTTCGAGGAAATAAGATTTTTGTGGCTTAGCTTGGATTGGCGGAAATGGCCATGCCGGGGTCGCCAGATATCGAATTTTCCGACCAATCACCGATCCGTGTAATTTGTACGTCATTAGAAGCGCACATGTATGCAGATTTCAAATCTGTAACTGGATTTCCTATGCGGCGCGTAGTTTTCGAGGAAATAAGATTTTTGTTGACTAGTTTGGAATGGCCGAAACGACCATGCCGGGGTCGCCAGATATCGGATTTTCCGACCAATCACTGATCCGTGTAATTTGTACGTCACTAGAAGCGCACATGTGTGCAGATTTCAAATCTGTAACTGGATTTCCTATGCGGTGCGTAGTTTTCGAGGAAATAAGATTTTTGTTGACTAGTATGGAATGGCCGGAGCGACCATGCCGGGGTCGCCAGATATCGAATTTTCCGACCAATCACTGATCCGTGTAATTTTTACGTCATTAGAAGCGCACATGTGTGCAGATTTCAAATCTGTAAGTGGATTTCCTATGCGGTGCGTAGTTTTCGAGGAAATAAGATTTCTGTGGCCTAGCTTGGATTGGCGGAAGCAGCCATGCCGGGGTCGCCAGATATCGAATTTTCCGACCAATTACCGATCCGCGTAATTTTTACGTCATTAGAAGCGCACATGTGTGCAGATTTCAAATCTGTAACTGGATTTCCTATGCGGTGCGTGGTTTTCGAGGAAATAAGATTTTTGTTGACTAGTTTGGAATGGCCGAAACGACCATGCCGGGGTCGCCAGATATCGAATTTTCCGACCAATCACCGATCCGTGTAATTTTTACGTCATTAGAAGCGCACATGTGTGCAGATTTCAAATCTGTAACTGGATTTCCTATGCGGTGCGTAGTTTTCGAGGAAATAAGATTTATGTTGACTGGTTTGGAATGGCCGAAACGACCATGCCGGGGTCGCCAGATATTGAATTTTCCGACCAATCACCGATCCGTGTAATTTTTACGTCATTAGAAGCGCACATGTGTGCAGATTTCAAATCTGTAACTGGATTTCCTATGCGGTGCGTAGTTTTCGAGGAAATAAGATTTATGTTGACTGGTTTGGAATGGCCGAAACGACCATGCCGGGGTCGCCAGATATCGAATTTTCCGACCAATCACCGATCCGTGTAATTTTTACGTCATTAGAAGCGCACATGTGTGCAGATTTCAAATCTGTAACTGGATTTCCTATGCGGTGCGTGGTTTTCGAGGAAATAAGGTTTTTGTTGACTGGTTTGGAATCTTATTTAAATAAGATTTTTGTTGACTAGTTTGGAATGGCCGAAACGACCATGCCGGGGTCACCAGATATCGAATTTTCCGACCAATCACTGATCCGTGTAATTTTTACGTCATTGGAAGCGCACATCTGTGCAGATTTTAAATCTGTAACTGGATTTCCTATGCGGTGCGTAGCCTTCGAGGAAATAAGATTTTTGTTGACTGGTTTGGAATGGCCGAAACGACCATGTCGGGGTCGCCAGATATCGAATTTTCCGACCAATCACCGATCCGTGTAATTTTTACGTCATTAGAAGCGCACATGTGTGCAGATTTCAAATCTGTAACTGGATTTCCTATGCGGTGCGTAGTTTTCGAGGAAATAAGATTTTTGTTGACTAGTTTGGATTGGCGGAAGCAGCCATACCGGGGTCGCCAGATATCGAATTTTCCGACCAATCACCGATCCGTGTAATTTTTACGTCATTAGAAGCGCACATGTGTGCAGATTTCAAATCTGTAACTGGATTTCCTATGCGGTGCGTGGTTTTCGAGGAAATAAGGTTTTTGTTGACTAGTTTGGAATGGCCGAAACGACCATGCCGGGGTCGCCAGATATCGAATTTTCCGACCAATCACCGATCCGTGTAATTTTTACGTCATTAGAAGCGCACATGTGTGCAGATTTCAAATCTGTAACTGGATTTCCTATGCGGTGCACAGTTTTGGAGGAAATCATATTTTTGTGGCTTAGCTTGGATTGGCGGAAGCAGCCATGCCGGGGTCGCCAGATATCGAATTTTCCGACCAATCACTGATCCGTGTAATTTTTACGTCATTGGAAGCGCACATCTGTGCAGATTTTAAATCTGTAACTGGATTTCCTATGCGGTGCGTAGCCTTCGAGGAAATAAGATTTTTGTTGACTGGTTTGGAATGGCCGAAACGACCATGCCGGGGTCGCCAGATATCGAATTTTCCGACCAATCACCGATCCGCGTAATTTTTACGTCATTAGAAGCGCACATGTGTGCAGATTTCAAATCTGTAACTGGATTTCCTATGCGGTGCGTGGTTTTCGAGGAAATAAGATTTTTGTTGACTAGTATGGAATGGCCGAAGCGACCATGCCCGGGTCGCCAGATATCGAATTTTCCGACTAATCACTGATCCGTGTAATTTTAACGTCATTGGAAGCGCACATCTATGCAGATTTTAAATCTGTTACAGGATTTCCTATGCGGTGCGTAGTTTTCGAGGAAATAAGATTTATGTTGACTGGTTTGGAATGGCCGAAACGACCATGCCGGGGTCGCCAGATATCAAATTTTCCGACCAATCACTGATCCGTTTAATTTGTACGTCATTAGAAGCGCACATGTGTGCAGATTTCAAATCTGTAACTGGATTTCCTATGCGGTGCGTAGTTTTCGAGGAAATAAGATTTTTGTTGACTGGTTTGGAATGGCCGAAACGACCATGCCGGGGTCGCCAGATATCGAATTTTCCGAAAAATCACTGATCCATGTAATTTGTACGTCACTAGAAGTGCACATGTGTGCAGATTTCAAATCTGTAACTGGATTTCCTATGCGGTGCGTGGTTTTCGAGGAAATAAGATTTTTGTGGCTTAGCTTGGATTGGCGGAAGCAGCCATGCCGGGGTCGCCAGATATCGAATTTTCCGACCAATCACTGATCCGTGTAATTTGTACGTCATTAGAAGCGCACATGTGTGCAGATTTCAAATCTGTAACTGGATTTCCTATGCGGTGCACAGTTTTGGAGGAAATCATATTTTTGTGGCTTAGCTTGGATTGGCGGAAGCAGCCATGCCGGGGTCGCCAGATATCGAATTTTCCGACCAATCACCGATCCGCGTAATTTTTACGTCATTAGAAGCGCACAAGTGTGCAGATTTCAAATCTGTATCTGGATTTCCAATGCGGTGCACAATTTTCGAGAAAATCATATTTTTGTTGACTAGTTTGGATTGGCCGAAACGGCCATGCCGGGGTCGCCAGATATCGAATTTTCCGACCAATCACCGATCCGTGTAATTTGTACGTCATTAGAAGGGCACATGTGTGCAGATTTCAAATCTGTAACTGGATTTAGTATGCGGTGCGTACTTTTCGAGGAAATAAGATTTTTGTGGCTTAGCTTGGATTGGCGGAAACGGCCATGCCGGGGTCGACAGATATCGAATTTTCCGACCAATCACTGATCCGTGTAATTTTTACGTCATTAGAAGCGCACATCTGTGCAGATTTCAAATCTGTAACTGGATTTCCTATGCGGTGCGTAGTTTTCGAGGAAATAAGATTTTTGTTGACTGGTTTGGAATGGCCGAAACGACCATGCCGGGGTCGCCAGATATCGAATTTTCCGACCAATCACCGATCCGTGTAATTTGTACGTCATTAGAAGCGCACATGTGTGCAGATTTCAAATCTGTAACTGGATTTAGTATGCGGTGCGTACTTTTCGAGGAAATAAGATTTTTGTGGCTTAGCTTGGATTGGCGGAAACGGCCATGCCGGGGTCGACAGATATCGAATTTTCCGACCAATCACTGATCCGTGTAATTTTTACGTCATTAGAAGCGCACATCTGTGCAGATTTCAAATCTGTAACTGGATTTCCTATGCGGTGCGTAGTTTTCGAGGAAATAAGATTTTTGTTGACTGGTTTGGAATGGCCGAAACGACCATGCCGGGGTCGCCAGATATCGGATTTTCCGACCAATCACTGATCCGTGTAATTTGTACGTCATTAGAAGCGCACATGTGTGCAGATTTCAAATCTGTATCTGGATTTCCTATGCGGTGCGTAGTTTTCGAGGAAATAAGATTTTTGTGGCTTAGCTTGGATTGGCGGAAACGGCCATGCCGGGGTCGCCAGATATCGAATTTTCCGACCAATCACCAATCCGTGTAATTTTTACGTCATTGGAAGCGCACATGTGTGCAGATTTCAAATCTGTAACTGGATTTAGTATGCGGTGCGTACTTTTCGAGGAAATAAGATTTTTGTGGCTTAGCTTGGATTGGCGGAAACGGCCATGCCGGGGTCGCCAGATATCGAATTTTCCGACCAATCACCGATCCGTGTAATTTTTACGTCATTAGAAGCGCACATGTGTGCAGATTTCAAATCTGTAACTGGATTTCCTATGCGGTGCGTAGTTTTCGAGGAAATAAGATTTTTGTTGACTGGTTTGGAATGGCCGAAACGACCATGCCGGGGTCGCCAGATATCGAATTTTCCGACCAATCACCGATCCGTGTAATTTTTACGTCATTAGAAGCGCACATGTGTGCAGATTTCAAATCTGTAACTGGATTTCCTATGCGGTGCACAATTTTCGAGAAAATCATATTTTTGTTGACTAGTTTGGATTGGCCGAAACGGCCATGCCGGGGTCGCCAGATATCGAAGTTTCCGACCAATCACCGATCCGTGTAATTTTAACGTCGTTGGAAGCGCACATGTGTGCAGATTTCAAATCTGTAACTGGATTTAGTATGCGGTGCGTACTTTTCGAGGAAATAAGATTTTTGTGGCTTAGCTTGGATTGGCCGAAACGGCCATGCCGGGGTCGCCAGATATCGAATTTTATGACCAATCACCGATCCGTGTAATTTGTACGCCATTAGAAGCGCACATGTGTGCAGATTTCAAATCTGTATCTGGATTTCCTATGCGGTGCGTAGTTTTCGAGGAAATAAGATTTTTTTGGCTTAGCTTGGATTGGCGGAAACGGCCATGCCGGGGTCGCCAGATATCGAATTTTCCGACCAATCACCGATCCGTGTAATTTTTACGTCATTAGAAGCGCACATGTGTGCAGATTTCAAATCTGTAACTGGATTTAGTATGCGGTGCGTACTTTTCGAGGAAATAAGATTTTTGTGGCTTAGCTTGGATTGGCCGAAACGGCCATGCCGGGGTCGCCAGATATCGAATTTTATGACCAATCACCGATCCGTGTAATTTGTACGCCATTAGAAGCGCACATGTGTGCAGATTTCAAATCTGTAACTGGATTTCCTATGCGGTGCGTAGTTTTCGAGGAAATAAGATTTTTTTGGCTTAGCTTGGATTGGCGGAAACGGCCATGCCGGGGTCGCCAGATATCGAATTTTCCGACCAATCACCGATCCGTGTAATTTTTACGTCATTAGAAGCGCACACGTATGCAGATTTCAAATCTGTAACTGGATTTCCTATGCGGTGCGTAGTTTTCGAGGAAATAAGATTTTTGTTGACTAGTTTGGAATGGCCGAAACGACCATGCCGGGGTCGCCAGATATCGAATTTTCCGACCAATCACTGATCCGTGTAATTTTTACGTCATTAGAAGCGCACATCTGTGCAGATTTCAAATCAAATGCGGTGCACAATTTTCGAGAAAATCATATTTTTGTTGACTAGTTTGGATTGGCCGAAACGGCCATGCCGGGGTCGCCAGATATCGAATTTTCCGACCAATCACCGATCCGCGTAATTTTTACGTCATTAGAAGCGCACATGTGTGCAGATTTCAAATCTGTAACTGGAGTTCCTATGCGGTGCGTAGTTTTCGAGGAAATAAGATTTTTGTTGACTAGTTTGGAATGGCCGAAGCGACCATGCCGGGGTCGCCAGATATCGAATTTTATGACCAATCACCGATCCGTGTAATTTGTACGTCATTAGAAGGGCACATGTGTGCAGATTTCAAATCTGTAACTGGATTTAGTATGCGGTGCGTACTTTTCGAGGAAATAAGATTTTTGTGGCTTAGCTTGGATTGGCGGAAACGGCCATGCCGGGGTCGACAGATATCGAATTTTCCGACCAATCACTGATCCGTGTAATTTTTACGTCATTAGAAGCGCACATCTGTGCAGATTTCAAATCTGTAACTGGATTTCCTATGCGGTGCGTAGTTTTCGAGGAAATAAGATTTTTGTTGACTGGTTTGGAATGGCCGAAACGACCATGCCGGGGTCGCCAGATATCGAATTTTCCGACCAATCACCGATCCGTGTAATTTGTACGTCATTAGAAGCGCACATGTGTGCAGATTTCAAATCTGTAACTGGATTTAGTATGCGGTGCGTACTTTTCGAGGAAATAAGATTTTTGTGGCTTAGCTTGGATTGGCGGAAACGGCCATGCCGGGGTCGACAGATATCGAATTTTCCGACCAATCACTGATCCGTGTAATTTTTACGTCATTAGAAGCGCACATCTGTGCAGATTTCAAATCTGTAACTGGATTTCCTATGCGGTGCGTAGTTTTCGAGGAAATAAGATTTTTGTTGACTGGTTTGGAATGGCCGAAACGACCATGCCGGGGTCGCCAGATATCGGATTTTCCGACCAATCACTGATCCGTGTAATTTGTACGTCATTAGAAGCGCACATGTGTGCAGATTTCAAATCTGTATCTGGATTTCCTATGCGGTGCGTAGTTTTCGAGGAAATAAGATTTTTGTGGCTTAGCTTGGATTGGCGGAAACGGCCATGCCGGGGTCGCCAGATATCGAATTTTCCGACCAATCACCAATCCGTGTAATTTTTACGTCATTGGAAGCGCACATGTGTGCAGATTTCAAATCTGTAACTGGATTTAGTATGCGGTGCGTACTTTTCGAGGAAATAAGATTTTTGTGGCTTAGCTTGGATTGGCGGAAACGGCCATGCCGGGGTCGCCAGATATCGAATTTTCCGACCAATCACCGATCCGTGTAATTTTTACGTCATTAGAAGCGCACATGTGTGCAGATTTCAAATCTGTAACTGGATTTCCTATGCGGTGCGTAGTTTTCGAGGAAATAAGATTTTTGTTGACTGGTTTGGAATGGCCGAAACGACCATGCCGGGGTCGCCAGATATCGAATTTTCCGACCAATCACCGATCCGTGTAATTTTTACGTCATTAGAAGCGCACATGTGTGCAGATTTCAAATCAAATGCGGTGCACAATTTTCGAGAAAATCATATTTTTGTTGACTAGTTTGGATTGGCCGAAACGGCCATGCCGGGGTCGCCAGATATCGAATTTTCCGACCAATCACTGATCCGTGTAATTTGTACGTCATTAGAAGCGCACATGTGTGCAGATTTCAAATCTGTAACTGGATTTCCTATGCGGTGCACAGTTTTGGAGGAAATCATATTTTTGTGGCTTAGCTTGGATTGGCGGAAGCAGCCATGCCGGGGTCGCCAGATATCGAATTTTCCGACCAATCACCGATCCGCGTAATTTTTACGTCATTAGAAGCGCACATGTGTGCAGATTTCAAATCTGTATCTGGATTTCCAATGCGGTGCACAATTTTCGAGGAAATCATATTTTTGTTGACTAGTTTGGATTGGCCGAAACGGCCATGCCGGGGTCGACAGATATCGAATTTTCCGACCAATCACTGATCCGTGTAATTTGGACGTCATTGGAAGCACACATGTGTGCAGATTTCAAAACTGTAACTGGATTTCCTATGCGGTGCGCAGTTTTCGAGGAAATAAGATTTTTGTTGACTAGTTTGGAATGGCCGAAACGACCATGCCGGGGTCGCCAGATATCGAATTTTCCGACCAATCACTGATCCGTGTAATTTTTGCGTCATTAGAAGCGCACATCTGTGCAGATTTCAAATCTATAACTGGATTTCCTATGCGGTGCGTAGTTTTCGAGGAAATAAGATTTTTGTGGCTTAGCTTGGATTGGCCGAAACAGCCATGCCGGGGTCGCCAGATATCGAATTTTCCGACCAATTACCGATCCGTGTAATTTTTACGTCATTAGAAGCGCACATGTGTGCAGATTTCAAATCTGTAACTGGATTTCCTTTGCGGTGCGTGGTTTTCGAGGAAATAAGATTTTTGTGGCTTAGCTTGGATTGGCGGAAACGGCCATGCCGGGGTCGCCAGATATCGAATTTTCCGACCAATTACCGATCCGTGTAATTTTTACGTCATTAGAAGCGCACATGTGTGCAGATTTCAAATCTGTAACTGGATTTCCTTTGCGGTGCGTGGTTTTCGAGGAAATAAGATTTTTGTGGCTTAGCTTGGATTGGCGGAAGCAGCCATGCCGGGGTCGCCAGATATCGAATTTTCCGACCAATAACCGATCCGCGTAATTTTTACGTTATTAGAAGCGCACATGTGTGCAGATTTCAAATCTGTAACTGGATTTCCTATGCGGTGCGTAGTTTTCGAGGAAATAAGATTTTTGTGGCTTAGCTTGGATTGGCCGAAACAGCCATGCCGGGGTCGCCAGATATCGAATTTTCCGACCAATTACCGATCCGTGTAATTTTTACGTCATTAGAAGCGCACATGTGTGCAGATTTCAAATCTGTAACTGGATTTCCTTTGCGGTGCGTGGTTTTCGAGGAAATAAGATTTTTGTGGCTTAGCTTGGATTGGCCGAAACAGCCATGCCGGGGTCGCCAGATATCGAATTTTCCGACCAATTACCGATCCGTGTAATTTTTACGTCATTAGAAGCGCACATGTGTGCAGATTTCAAATCTGTAACTGGATTTCCTTTGCGGTGCGTGGTTTTCGAGGAAATAAGATTTTTGTGGCTTAGCTTGGATTGGCGGAAACGGCCATGCCGGGGTCGCCAGATATCGAATTTTCCGACCAATTACCGATCCGTGTAATTTTTACGTCATTAGAAGCGCACATGTGTGCAGATTTCAAATCTGTAACTGGATTTCCTTTGCGGTGCGTGGTTTTCGAGGAAATAAGATTTTTGTGGCTTAGCTTGGATTGGCGGAAGCAGCCATGCCGGGGTCGCCAGATATCGAATTTTCCGACCAATAACCGATCCGCGTAATTTTTACGTTATTAGAAGCGCACATGTGTGCAGATTTCAAATCTGTAACTGGATTTCCTATGCGGTGCGTAGTTTTCGAGGAAATAAGATTTTTGTGGCTTAGCTTGGATTGGCCGAAACAGCCATGCCGGGGTCGCCAGATATCGAATTTTCCGACCAATTACCGATCCGTGTAATTTTTACGTCATTAGAAGCGCACATGTGTGCAGATTTCAAATCTGTAACTGGATTTCCTTTGCGGTGCGTGGTTTTCGAGGAAATAAGATTTTTGTGGCTTAGCTTTCATTGGCCGAAACAGCCATGCCGGGGTCGCCAGATATCGAATTTTCCGACCAATTACCGATCCGTGTAATTTTTACGTCATTAGAAGCGCACATGTGTGCAGATTTCAAATCTGTAACTGGATTTCCTTTGCGGTGCGTGGTTTTCGAGGAAATAAGATTTTTGTGGCTTAGCTTGGATTGGCGGAAACGGCCATGCCGGGGTCGCCAGATATCGAATTTTCCGACCAATTACCGATCCGTGTAATTTTTACGTCATTAGAAGCGCACATGTGTGCAGATTTCAAATCTGTAACTGGATTTCCTTTGCGGTGCGTGGTTTTCGAGGAAATAAGATTTTTGTGGCTTAGCTTGGATTGGCGGAAGCAGCCATGCCGGGGTCGCCAGATATCGAATTTTCCGACCAATAACCGATCCGCGTAATTTTTACGTCATTAGAAGCGCACATGTGTGCAGATTTCAAATCTGTAACTGGATTTCCTATGCGGTGCGTAGTTTTTGAGGAAATAAGATTTTTGTGGCTTAGCTTGGATTGGCCGAAACAGCCATGCCGGGGTCGCCAGATATCGAATTTTCCGGCCAATCACCGATCCGTGTAATTTGTACGTCATTAGAAGCGCACGTGTGTGCAGATTTCAAATCTGTAACTGGATTTCCTATGCGGTGCGTAGTTTTCGAGGAAATAAGATTTTTGTGGCTTAGCTTGGATTGGCGAAACAGCCATGCCGGGGTCGCCAGATATCGAATTTTCCGACCAATCACTGATCCGTGTAATTTGTACGTCATTAGAAGCGCACATGTGTGCAGATTTCAAATCTGTAACTGGATTTCCTATGCGGTGCGTAGTTTTCGAGGAAATAAGATTTTTGTTGACTAGTTTGGAATGGCCGAAACGACCATGCCGGGGTCGCCAGATATCGAATTTTCTGACCAATCACTGATCCGTGTAATTTTTACGTCATTAGAAGCGCACATGTGTGCAGATTTCAATTCTGTAACTGGATTTCCTATGCGGTGCGTAGTTTTCGAGGAAATAAGATTTTTGTTGACTGGTTTGGAATGGCCGAAACGACCATGCCGGGGTCGCCAGATATCGAATTTTCCGACCAATCACTGATCCGTATAATTTGTACGTCATTAGAAGCGCACATGTGTGCAGATTTCAAATCTGTAACTGGATTTCCTATGCGGTGCGCAGTTTTCGAGGAAATAAGATTTTTGTTGACTAGTTTGGAATGGCCGAAACGACCATGCCGGGGTCGCCAGATATCGAATTTTCCGACCAATCACTGATCCGTGTAATTTTTACGTCATTAGAAGCGCACATGTATGCAGATTTCAATTCTGTATCTGGATTTCCTATGCGGTGCACAATTTTCGAGAAAATCATATTTTTGTTGACTAGTTTGGATTGGCCGAAACGGCCATGCCGGGGTCGCCAGATATCGAATTTTCCGACCAATCACCGATCCGTGTAATTTGTACGTCATTTGAAGCGCACATGTGTGCCTATTTCAAATCTGTATCTGGATTTCCTATGCGGTGCGTAGTTTTCGAGGAAATAAGATTTTTGTTGACTAGTTTGGAATGGCCGAAACGACCATGCCGGGGTCGCCAGATATCGAATTTTCCGACCAATCACTGATCCGTGTAATTTTTACGTCATTAGAAGCGCACATGTATGCAGATTTCAATTCTGTATCTGGATTTCCTATGCGGTGCACAATTTTCGAGAAAATCATATTTTTGTTGACTAGTTTGGATTGGCCGAAACGGCCATGCCGGGGTCGCCAGATATCGAATTTTCCGACCAATCACCGATCCGTGTAATTTGTACGTCATTTGAAGCGCACATGTGTGCCTATTTCAAATCTGTAACTGGATTTCCTATGCGGTGCGTAGTTTTCGAGGAAATAAGATTTTTGTTGACTAGTTTGGAATGGCCGAAACGACCATGCCGGGGTCGCCAGATATCGAATTTTCCGACCAATCACTGATCCGTGTAATTTTTACGTCATTAGAAGCGCACATGTATGCAGATTTCAATTCTGTATCTGGATTTCCTATGCGGTGCACAATTTTCGAGAAAATCATATTTTTGTTGACTAGTTTGGATTGGCCGAAACGGCCATGCCGGGGTCGCCAGATATCGAATTTTCCGACCAATCACCGATCCGTGTAATTTGTACGTCATTTGAAGCGCACATGTGTGCCTATTTCAAATCTGTAACTGGATTTAATATGCGGTGCGTAGTTTTCGAGGAAATAAGATTTTTGTTGACTAGTTTGGAATGGCCGAAACGACCATGCCGGGGTCGCCAGATATCGAATTTTCCGACCAATCACTGATCCGCGTATTTTTTACGTCATCAGAAGCGCACATGTGTGCAGATTTCAAATCTGTAACTGGATTTCCTATGCGGTGCGTAGTTTTCGAGGAAATAAGATTTTTGTTGACTAGTTTGGAATGGCCGAAACGACCATGCCGGGGTCGCCAGATATCGAATTTTCCGACCAATCACTGATCGGTGTAATTTTTACGTCATTAGAAGCGCACGTGTGTGCAGATTTCAAATCTGTAACTGGATTTCCTATGCGGTGCGTAGTTTTCGAGGAAATACGATTTTTGTTGACTAGTTTGGAATGGCCGAAACGACCATGCTGGGGTCGCCAGATATCGAATTTTCGACCAATCACTGATCGGTGTAATTTTTACGTCATTAGAAGCGCACGTGTGTGCAGATTTCAAATCTGTAACTGGATTTCCTATGCGGTGCGTAGTTTTTGAGGAAATAAGATTTTTGTGGCTTAGCTTGGATTGGCCGAAACAGCCATGTCGGGGTCGCCAGATATCGAATTTTCCGACCAATCACTGATCCGTGTAACTTGTGCGTCATTAGAAGCGCACGCGTGTTGCAGATTTGAAATCTGTAACTGGATTTCCTATGCGGTGCGTAGTTTTTGAGGAAATAAGATTTATGTGGCTTAGCTTGGATTGGCGAAACAGCCATGCCGGGGTCGCCAGATATCGAATTTTCCGACCAATCACCGATCCATGTTATTTCTGCGTGATTTGAAGCGCACATGTGTGCAGATTTCAAATCTGTATCTGGATTTCCCATGCGGTGAACAGTTTTGGAGGAAATCATATTTTTGTTGACTAGTTTGGAATGGCCGAAACGGCCATGCCGGAGTCGTCAGATATCGAATTTTCCGACCAATCACCGATCCGTGTAATTTTTACGTCATTAGAAGCGCACATGTGTGCAGATTTCAAATCTGTAACTGGATTTCCTATGCGGTGCGTAGTTTTCGAGGAAATAAGATTTTTGTTGACTAGTTTGGAATGGCCGATGCGACCATGCCAGGGTAGCCAGATATCGAATTTTCGGACCAATCACCGATCCGTGTAATTTTACGTCATTAGAAGCGCACATGTGTGCAGATTTCAAATCTGTAACTGGATTTCCTATGCGGTGCGTAGTTTTCGAGGAAATAAGATTTTTGTTGACTAGTTTGGAATGGCCGAAGCGACCATGCCAGGGTCGCCAGATATCGAATTTTCCGACCAATCACTGATCCGTGTAACTTGTGCGCCATTAGAAGCGCACATGTGTGCAGATTTCAAATCTGTAACTGGATTTCCTATGCGGTGCGTAGTTTTTGAGGAAATAAGATTTTTGTGGCTTAGCTTGGATTGGCGGAAGCAGCCATGCCGGGGTCGCCAGATATGGAATTTTCCGACCAATCACAGATCCGTGTAATTTTTACGTCATTAGAAGCGCACATGTGTGCAGATTTCAAATCTGTAACTGGATTTCCTATGCGGTGCGTAGTTTTCGAGGAAATAAGATTTTTGTGGCTTAGCTTGGATTGGCGGAAACGGCCATGCCGGGGTCGCCAGATATCGAATTTTCCGACCAATCACCGATCCGTGTAATTTTTACGTCATTGGAAGCGCACATGTGTGCAGATTTCAAATCTGTAACTGGATTTAGTATGCGGTGCGTACTTTTCGAGGAAATAAGATTTTTGTGGCTTAGCTTGGATTGGCGGAAACGGCCATGCCGGGGTCGCCAGATATCGAATTTTCCGACCAATCACCGATCCGTGTAACTTTTACGTCATTAGAAGCGCACATGTGTGCAGATTTCAAATCTGTATCTGGATTTCCTATGCGGTGCACAATTTTCGAGAAAATCATATTTTTGTTGACTAGTTTGGATTGGCCGAAACGGCCATGCCGGGGTCGTCAGATATCGAATTTTCCGACCAATCACCGATCCGTGTAATTTTACGTCATTAGAAGCGCACATGTGTACAGATTTCAAATCTGTATCTGGATTTCCTATGCGGTGCACAATTTTCGAGAAAATCATATTTTTGTTGACTAGCTTGGATTGGCCGAAACGGCCATGCCGGGGTCGCCAGATATCGAATTTTATGACCAATCACAGATCCGTGTAATTTGTACGCCAATAGAAGCGCACATGGTGCAGATTTCAAATCTGTAACTGGATTTCCTATGCGGTGCGTAGTTTTCGAGGAAATAAGATTTTTTTGGCTTAGCTTGGATTGGCGGAAACGGCCATGCCGGGGTCGCCAGATATCGAATTTTCCGACCAATCACCGATCCGTGTAATTTTTACGTCATTAGAAGCGCACACGTATGCAGATTTCAAATCTGTAACTGGATTTCCTATGCGGTGCGTAGTTTTCGAGGAAATAAGATTTTTGTGGCTTAGCTTGGATTGGCGGAAGCAGCCACGCCGGCATCGAGAGATATCGAATTTTCCGACCAATCACCGATCCGTGTGATTTTTACGTCATTGGAAGTGCACATTTGTGCAGATTTCAAATCTGTAACTGGATTTCCTATGCGGTGCGTAGTTTTCGAGGAAATGAGATTTTTGTGGCTTAGCTTGGATTGGCGGAAACGGCCATGCCGGGGTCGTCAGATATCGAATTTTCCGACCAATCACCGAACCGTGTTATTTCTGCGTGATTATAAGCGCACATGTGTGCAGATTTCAAATCTGTAACTGGATTTTATATGCGGTGCATAGTTTTTGAGGAAATAAGATTTTTGTGGCTTAGCTTGGATTGGCGGAAGCAGCCACGCCGGCATCGCCAGATATCGAATTTTCCGACCAATCACCGATCCGTGTAATTTTTACGTCATTAGAAGCGCACATGTGTGCAGATTTCAAATCTGTAACTGGATTTCCTATGCGGTGCGTAGTTTTCGAGGAAATAAGATTTTTGTGGCTTAGCTTGGATTGGCGGAAGCAGCCACGCCGGCATCGCCAGATATCGAATTTTCCGACCAATCACCGATCCGTGTTATGTCTACGTCATTAGAAGCGCACATGTGTACAGATTTCAAATCTGTATCTGGATTTCCTATGCGGTGCACAATTTTCGAGAAAATCATATTTTTGTTGACTAGTTTGGATTGGCCGAAACGGCCATGCCGGGGTCGCCAGATATCGAATTTTCCGACCAATCACTGATCCGTGTAATTTTTAAGTCATTAGAAGCGCACATGTGTGCAGATTTCAAATCTGTATCTGGATTTCCTATGCGGTGCGTAGTTTTTGAGGAAATAAGATTTTTGTGGCTTAGCTTGGATTGGCCGAAACAGCCATGCCGGGGTCGCCAGATATCGAGTTTTCCGGCCAATCAATGATCCGCGTAATTTTTACGTCATTAGAAGCGCACATGTGTGCAGATTTCAAATCTGTAACTGGATTTCCTATGCGGTGCGTAGTTTTCGAGGAAATAAGATTTTTGTTGACTAGTTTGGAATGGCCGAAACGACCATGCCGGGGTCGCCAGATATCGAATTTTCCGACCAATCACTGATCCGTGTAATTTTTACGTCATTAGAAGCGCACATGTGTGCAGATTTCAAATCTGTATCTGGATTTCCTATGCGGTGCACAATTTTCGAGAAAATCATATTTTTGTTGACTAGTTTGGATTGGCCGAAACGGCCATGCCGGGGTCGCCAGATACCGAATTTTCCGACCAATCACCGATCCGTGTAATTTGTACGTCATTAGAAGCGCACATGTGTGCAGATTTCATGTCTGTAACTGGATTTCCTATGCGGTGCGTAGTTTTTGAGGAAATAAGATTTTTGCGGCTTAGCTTGGATTGGCCGAAACAGCCATGCCGGGGTCGCCAGATATCGAATTTTCCGGCCAATCAATGATCCGTGTAAATTTTACGTCATTAGAAGCGCACATGTGTGCAGATTTCAAATCTGTAACTGGATTTCCTATGCGGTGCGTAGTTTTCGAGGAAATAAGATTTTTGTTGACTAGTTTGGAATGGCCGAAACGACCATGCCGGGGTCGCCAGATATCAATTTTCCGACCAATCACTGATCCGTGTAATTTTTACGTCATTAGAAGCGCACATGTGTGCAGATTTCAAATCTGTATCTGGATTTCCTATGCGGTGCACAATTTTCGAGAAAATCATATTTTTGTTGACTAGTTTGGATTGGCCGAAACGACCATTCCGGGGTCGCCAGATATTGAATTTTCCGACCAATCACCGATCCGTGTAATTTGTACGTCATTAGAAGCGCACATGTGTGGAGATTTCAAATCTGTATCTGGATTTCCTATGCGGTGCACAATTTTCGAGAAAATCATATTTTTGTTGACTAGTTTCTATTGGCCGAAACGACCATGCCGGGGTCGCCAGATATCGAATTTTCCGACCAATCACTGATCCGTGTAATTTTTACGTCATTAGAAGCGCACATGTGTGCAGATTTCAAATCTGTATCTGGATTTCCTATGCGGTGCGTAGTTTTTGAGGAAATAAGATTTTTGTGGCTTAGCTTGGATTGGCCGAAACAGCCATGCCGGGGTCGCCAGATATCGAATTTTCCGGCCAATCAATGATCCGCGTAATTTTTACGTCATTAGAAGCGCACATGTGTGCAGATTTCAAATCTGTAACTGGATTTCCTATGCGGTGCGTAGTTTTCGAGGAAATAAGATTTTTGTTGACTAGTTTGGAATGGCCGAAACGACCATGCCGGGGTCGCCAGATATCGAATTTTCCGACCAATCACTGATCCGTGTAATTTTTACGTCATTAGAAGCGCACATGTGTGCAGATTTCAAATCTGTATCTGGATTTCCTATGCGGTGCACAATTTTCGAGAAAATCATATTTTTGTTGACTAGTTTGGATTGGCCGAAACGGCCATGCCGGGGTCGCCAGATACCGAATTTTTCGACCAATCACCGATCCGTGTAATTTGTACGTCATTAGAAGCGCACATGTGTGCAGATTTCATGTCTGTAACTGGATTTCCTATGCGGTGCGTAGTTTTTGAGGAAATAAGATTTTTGTGGCTTAGCTTGGATTGGCCGAAACAGCCATGCCGGGGTCGCCAGATATCGAATTTTCCGGCCAATCAATGATCCGTGTAAATTTTACGTCATTAGAAGCGCACATGTGTGCAGATTTCAAATCTGTAACTGGATTTCCTATGCGGTGCGTAGTTTTCGAGGAAATAAGATTTTTGTTGACTAGTTTGGATTGGCCGAAACGGCCATGCCGGGGTCGCCAGATATCGAATTTTCCGACCAATCACCGATCCGCGTAGTTTTTACGTCATTAGAAGCACGCATGTGTGCAGATTTCAAATCTGTGACTGGATTTCCTATGCGGTGCGTAGTTTTCGAGGAAATAAGATTTTTGTTGACTAGTTTGGAATGGCCGAAACGACCATGCCGGGGTCGCCAGATATCGAATTTTCCGACCAATCACTGATCCGTGTAATTTTTACGTCATTAGAAGCGCACATGTGTGCAGATTTCAAATCTGTATCTGGATTTCCTATGCGGTGCACAATTTTCGAGAAAATCATATTTTTGTTGACTAGTTTGGATTGGCCGAAACGACCATTCCGGAGTCGCCAGATATTGAATTTTCCGACCAATCACCGATCCGTGTAATTTGTACGTCATTAGAAGCGCACATGTGTGCAGATTTCAAATCTGTATCTGGATTTCCTATGCGGTGCACAATTTTCGAGAAAATCATATTTTTGTTGACTAGTTTCTATTGGCCGAAACGACCATGCCGGGGTCGCCAGATATCGAATTTTCCGACCAATCACTGATCCATGTAATTTTTACGTCATTAGAAGCGCACACGTGTGCAGATTTCAAATCTGTATCTGGATTTCCTATGCGGTGCGTAGTTTTCGAGGAAATAAGATTTTTGTTGACTAGTTTGGAATGGCCGAAACGACCATGCCGGGGTCGCCAGATATCGAATTTTCCGACCAATCACTGATCCATGTAATTTTTACGTCATTAGAAGCGCACACGTGTGCAGATTTCAAATCTGTATCTGGATTTCCTATGCGGTGCGTAGTTTTTGAGGAAATAAGATTTTTGTGGCTTAGCTTGGATTGGCCGAAACAGCCATGCCGGGGTCGCCAGATATCGAATTTTCCGACCAATCACCGATCCGCGTAGTTTTTACGTCATTAGAAGCACGCATGTGTGCAGATTTCAAATCTGTGACTGGATTTCCTATGCGGTGCGTAGTTTTCGAGGAAATAAGATTTTTGTTGACTAGTTTGGAATGGCCGAAACGACCATGCCGGGGTCGCCAGATATCGAATTTTCCGACCAATCACTGATCCGTGTAATTTTTACGTCATTAGAAGCGCACATGTGTGCAGATTTCAAATCTGTATCTGGATTTCCTATGCGGTGCACAATTTTCGAGAAAATCATATTTTTGTTGACTAGTTTGGATTGGCCGAAACGACCATTCCGGAGTCGCCAGATATTGAATTTTCCGACCAATCACCGATCCGTGTAATTTGTACGTCATTAGAAGCGCACATGTGTGCAGATTTCAAATCTGTATCTGGATTTCCTATGCGGTGCACAATTTTCGAGAAAATCATATTTTTGTTGACTAGTTTCTATTGGCCGAAACGACCATGCCGGGGTCGCCAGATATCGAATTTTCCGACCAATCACTGATCCATGTAATTTTTACGTCATTAGAAGCGCACACGTGTGCAGATTTCAAATCTGTATCTGGATTTCCTATGCGGTGCGTAGTTTTCGAGGAAATAAGATTTTTGTTGACTAGTTTGGAATGGCCGAAACGACCATGCCGGGGTCGCCAGATATCGAATTTTCCGACCAATCACTGATCCATGTAATTTTTACGTCATTAGAAGCGCACACGTGTGCAGATTTCAAATCTGTATCTGGATTTCCTATGCGGTGCGTAGTTTTTGAGGAAATAAGATTTTTGTGGCTTAGCTTGGATTGGCCGAAACAGCCATGCCGGGGTCGCCAGATATCGAATTTTCCGGCCAATCAATGATCCGCGTAATTTTTACGTCACTAGAAGCGCACATGTGTGCAGATTTCAAATCTGTAACTGGATTTCCTATGCGGTGCGTAGTTTTCGAGGAAATAAGATTTTTGTTGACTAGTTTGGAATGGCCGAAACGACCATGCCGGGGTCGCCAGATATCGAATTTTCCGACCAATCACTGATCCACGTAATTTTTACGTCATTAGAAGCGCACATGTGTGCAGATTTCAAATCTGTAACTGGATTTCCTATGCGGTGCGTAGTTTTCGAGGAAATAAGATTTTTGTTGACTAGTTTGGAATGGCCGAAACGACCATGCCGGGGTCGCCAGATATCGAATTTTCCGACCAATCACTGATCCGTGTAATTTTTACGTCATTAGAAGCGCACATGTGTGCAGATTTCAAATCTGTATCTGGATTTCCTATGCGGTGCGTAGTTTTTGAGGAAATAAGATTTTTGTGGCTTAGCTTGGATTGGCCGAAACAGCCATGCCGGGGTCGCCAGATATCGAATTTTCCGGCCAATCAATGATCCGCGTAATTTTTACTTCATTAGAAGCGCACATGTGTGCAGATTTCAAATCTGTAACTGGATTTCCTATGCGGTGCGTAGTTTTCGAGGAAATAAGATTTTTGTTGACTAGTTTGGAATGGCCGAAACGACCATGCCGGGGTCGCCAGATATCGAATTTTCCGACCAATCACTGATCCGTGTAATTTTTACGTCATTAGAAGCGCACATGTGTGCAGATTTCAAATCTGTATCTGGATTTCCTATGCGGTGCGTAGTTTTCGAGGAAATAAGATTTTTGTTGACTAGTTTGGAATGGCCGAAACGACCATGCCGGGGTCGCCAGATATCGAATTTTCCGACCAATCACTGATCCGTGTAATTTTTACGTCATTAGAAGCGCACATGTGTGCAGATTTCAAATCTGTATCTGGATTTCCTATGCGGTGCACAATTTTCGAGAAAATCATATTTTTGTTGACTAGTTTGGATTGGCCGAAACGGCCATGCCGGGGTCGCCAGATATCGAATTTTCCGACCAATCACTGATCCGTGTAATTTTTACGTCATTAGAAGCGCACATGTGTGCAGATTTCAAATCTGTATCTGGATTTCCTATGCGGTGCGTAGTTTTTGAGGAAATAAGATTTTTGTGGCTTAGCTTGGATTGGCCGAAACAGCCATGCCGGGGTCGCCAGATATCGAATTTTCCGGCCAATCAATGATCCGCGTAATTTTTACTTCATTAGAAGCGCACATGTGTGCAGATTTCAAATCTGTAACTGGATTTCCTATGCGGTGCGTAGTTTTCGAGGAAATAAGATTTTTGTTGACTAGTTTGGAATGGCCGAAACGACCATGCCGGGGTCGCCAGATATCGAATTTTCCGACCAATCACTGATCCGTGTAATTTTTACGTCATTAGAAGCGCACATGTGTGCAGATTTCAAATCTGTATCTGGATTTCCTATGCGGTGCGTAGTTTTTGAGGAAATAAGATTTTTGTGGCTTAGCTTGGATTGGCCGAAACAGCCATGCCGGGGTCGCCAGATATCGAATTTTCCGGCCAATCAATGATCCGCGTAATTTTTACGTCATTAGAAGCGCACATGTGTGCAGATTTCAAATCTGTAACTGGATTTCCTATGCGGTGCGTAGTTTTCGAGGAAATAAGATTTTTGTTGACTAGTTTGGAATGGCCGAAACGACCATGCCGGGGTCGCCAGATATCGAATTTTCCGACCAATCACTGATCCGTGTAATTTTTACGTCATTAGAAGCGCACATGTGTGCAGATTTCAAATCTGTATCTGGATTTCCTATGCGGTGCACAATTTTCGAGAAAATCATATTTTTGTTGACTAGTTTGGATTGGCCGAAACGGCCATGCCGGGGTCGCCAGATACCGAATTTTTCGACCAATCACCGATCCGTGTAATTTGTACGTCATTAGAAGCGCACATGTGTGCAGATTTCATGTCTGTAACTGGATTTCCTATGCGGTGCGTAGTTTTTGAGGAAATAAGATTTTTGTGGCTTAGCTTGGATTGGCCGAAACAGCCATGCCGGGGTCGCCAGATATCGAATTTTCCGGCCAATCAATGATCCGTGTAAATTTTACGTCATTAGAAGCGCACATGTGTGCAGATTTCAAATCTGTAACTGGATTTCCTATGCGGTGCGTAGTTTTCGAGGAAATAAGATTTTTGTTGACTAGTTTGGATTGGCCGAAACGGCCATGCCGGGGTCGCCAGATATCGAATTTTCCGACCAATCACCGATCCGCGTAGTTTTTACGTCATTAGAAGCACGCATGTGTGCAGATTTCAAATCTGTGACTGGATTTCCTATGCGGTGCGTAGTTTTCGAGGAAATAAGATTTTTGTTGACTAGTTTGGAATGGCCGAAACGAAAATGCCGGGGTCGCCAGATATCGAATTTTCCGACCAATCACTGATCCGTGTAATTTTTACGTCATTAGAAGCGCACATGTGTGCAGATTTCAAATCTGTATCTGGATTTCCTATGCGGTGCACAATTTTCGAGAAAATCATATTTTTGTTGACTAGTTTGGATTGGCCGAAACGACCATTCCGGGGTCGCCAGATATTGAATTTTCCGACCAATCACCGATCCGTGTAATTTGTACGTCATTAGAAGCGCACATGTGTGCAGATTTCAAATCTGTATCTGGATTTCCTATGCGGTGCACAATTTTCGAGAAAATCATATTTTTGTTGACTAGTTTCTATTGGCCGAAACGACCATGCCGGGGTCGCCAGATATCGAATTTTTCGACCAATCACTGATCCATGTAATTTTTACGTCATTAGAAGCGCACACGTGTGCAGATTTCAAATCTGTATCTGGATTTCCTATGCGGTGCGTAGTTTTCGAGGAAATAAGATTTTTGTTGACTAGTTTGGAATGGCCGAAACGACCATGCCGGGGTGGCCAGATATCGAATTTTCCGACCAATCACCGATCCGTGTAATTTGTACGTCATTAGAAGCGCACATGTGTGCAGATTTCAAATCTGTATCTGGATTTCCTATGCGGTGCACAATTTTCGAGAAAATCATATTTTTGTTCACTAGTTTCTATTGGCCGAAACGACCATGCCGGGGTCGCCAGATATCGAATTTTCCGACCAATCACTGATCCATGTAATTTTTACGTCATTAGAAGCGCACACGTGTGCAGATTTCAAATCTGTATCTGGATTTCCTATGCGGTGCGTAGTTTTTGAGGAAATAAGATTTTTGTGGCTTAGCTTGGATTGGCCGAAACAGCCATGCCGGGGTCGCCAGATATCGAATTTTCCGGCCAATCAATGATCCGCGTAATTTTTACGTCATTAGAAGCGCACATGTGTGCAGATTTCAAATCTGTAACTGGATTTCCTATGCGGTGCGTAGTTTTCGAGGAAATAAGATTTTTGTTGACTAGTTTGGAATGGCCGAAACGACCATGCCGGGGTCGCCAGATATCGAATTTTCCGACCAATCACTGATCCACGTAATTTTTACGTCATTAGAAGCGCACATGTGTGCAGATTTCAAATCTGTAACTGGATTTCCTATGCGGTGCGTAGTTTTCGAGGAAATAAGATTTTTGTTGACTAGTTTGGAATGGCCGAAACGACCATGCCGGGGTCGCCAGATATCGAATTTTCCGACCAATCACTGATCCGTGTAATTTTTACGTCATTAGAAGCGCACATGTGTGCAGATTTCAAATCTGTATCTGGATTTCCTATGCGGTGCGTAGTTTTTGAGGAAATAAGATTTTTGTGGCTTAGCTTGGATTGGCCGAAACAGCCATGCCGGGGTCGCCAGATATCGAATTTTCTGGCCAATCAATGATCCGCGTAATTTTTACGTCATTAGAAGCGCACATGTGTGCAGATTTCAAATCTGTAACTGGATTTCCTATGCGGTGCGTAGTTTTCGAGGAAATAAGATTTTTGTTGACTAGTTTGGAATGGCCGAAACGACCATGCCGGGGTCGCCAGATATCGAATTTTCCGACCAATCACTGATCCGTGTAATTTTTACGTCATTAGAAGCGCACATGTGAGCAGATTTCAAATCTGTATCTGGATTTCCTATGCGGTGCGTAGTTTTTGAGGAAATAAGATTTTTGTGGCTTAGCTTGGATTGGCCGAAACAGCCATGCCGGGGTCGCCAGATATCGAATTTTCCGTCCAATCAATGATCCGCGTAATTTTTACGTCATTAGAAGTGCACATGTGTGCAGATTTCAAATCTGTAACTGGATTTCCTATGCGGTGCGTAGTTTTCGAGGAAATAAGATTTTTGTTGACTAGTTTGGAATGGCCGAAACGACCATGCCGGGGTCGTCAGATATCGAATTTTCCGACCAATCACTGATCCGTGTAATTTTTACGTCATTAGAAGCGCACATGTGTGCAGATTTCAAATCTGTATCTGGATTTCCTATGCGGTGCACAATTTTCGAGAAAATCATATTTTTGTTGACTAGTTTGGATTGGGCGAAACGGCCATGCCGGGGTCGCCAGATATTGAATTTTCCGACCAATCACTGATCCGTGTAATTTTTACGTCATTAGAAGCGCACATCAGTGCAGATTTCAAATCTGTAACTGGATTCCCTATGCGGTGCGTAGTTTTTGAGGAAATAAGATTTTTGTGGCTTAGCTTGGATTGGCCGAAACAGCCATGCCGGGGTCGCCAGATATCGAATTTTCCGGCCAATCAATGATCCGTGTAAATTTTACGTCATTAGAAGCACACATGTGTGCAGATTTCAAATCTGTAACTGGATTTCCTATGCGGTGCGTAGTTTTCGAGGAAATAAGATTTTTGTTGACTAGTTTGGAATGGCCGGAACGACCATGCCGGGGTCGCCAGATATCGAATTTTCCGACCAATCACTGATCCGTGTAATTTTTACGTCATTAGAAGCGCACATGTGTGCAGATTTCAAATCTGTATCTGGATTTCCTATGCGGTGCACAATTTTCGAGAAAATCATATTTTTGTTGACTAGTTTGGATTGGCCGAAACGGCCATGCCGGGGTCGCCAGATATCGAATTTTCCGACCAATCACCGATTCGCGTAGTTTTTACGTCATTAGAAGCACACATGTGTGCAGATTTCAAATCTGTGACTGGATTTCCTATGCGGTGCGTAGTTTTCAAGGAAATAAGATTTTTGTTGACTAGTTTGGAATGGCCGAAACGACCATGCCGGGGTCGCCAGATATCGAATTTTCCGACCAATCACTGATCCGTGTAATTTTTACGTCATTAGAAGCGCACATGTGTGCAGATTTCAAATCTGTATCTGGATTTCCTATGCGGTGCACAATTTTCGAGAAAATCATATTTTTGTTGACTAGTTTCTATTGGCCGAAACGACCATGCCGGGGTCGCCAGATATCGAATTTTCCGACCAATCACTGATCCGTGTAATTTTTACGTCATTAGAAGCGCACATTTTTGCAGATTTCAAATCTGTATCTGGATTTCCTATGCGGTGCGTAGTTTTCGAGGAAATAAGATTTTTGTTGACTAGTTTGGAATGGCCGAAACGACCATGCCGGGGTCGCCAGATATCGAATTTTCCGACCAATCACTGATCCGTGTAATTTTTACGTCATTAGAAGCGCACACGTGTGCAGATTTCAAATCTGTATCTGGATTTCCTATGCGGTGCGTAGTTTTCGAGGAAATAAGATTTTTGTTGACTAGTTTGGAATGGCCGAAACGACTATACCGGGGTCGCCAGATATCGAATTTTCCGACCAATCACCGATCCGTGTAATTTTTACGTCATTAGAAGCGCACGTGTGTGCAGATTTCAAATCTGTATCTGGATTTCCTATGCGGTGCGTAGTTTTTGAGGAAATAAGATTTTTGTGGCTTAGCTTGGATTGGCCGAAACAGCCATGCCGGGGTCGCCAGATATCGAATTTTCCGGCCAATCAATGATCCGCGTAATTTTTACGTCATTAGAAGCGCACATGTGTGCAGATTTCAAATCTGTAACTGGATTTCCTATGCGGTGCGTAGTTTTCGAGGAAATAAGATTTTTGTTGACTAGTTTGGAATGGCCGAAACGACCATGCCGGGGTCGCCAGATATCGAATTTTCCGACCAATCACTGATCCGTGTAATTTTTACGTCATTAGAAGCGCACACGTGTGCAGATTTCAAATCTGTATCTGGATTTCCTATGCGGTGCGTAGTTTTCGAGGAAATAAGATTTTTGTTGACTAGTTTGGAATGGCCGAAACGACTATACCGGGGTCGCCAGATATCGAATTTTCCGACCAATCACCGATCCGTGTAATTTTTACGTCATTAGAAGCGCACGTGTGTGCAGATTTCAAATCTGTATCTGGATTTCCTATGCGGTGCGTAGTTTTTTGAGGAAATAAGATTTTTGTGGCTTAGCTTGGATTGGCCGAAACAGCCATGCCGGGGTCGCCAGATATCGAATTTTCCGGCCAATCAATGATCCGCGTAATTTTTACGTCATTAGAAGCGCACATGTGTGCAGATTTCAAATCTGTAACTGGATTTCCTATGCGGTGCGTAGTTTTCGAGGAAATAAGATTTTTGTTGACTAGTTTGGAATGGATGAAACGACCATGCCGGGGTCGCCAGATATCGAATTTTCCGACCAATCACTGATTCGTGTAATTTTTACGTCATTAGAAGCGCACATGTGTGCAGATACCCCCTTCGGGTAGGGGTTAGAATATACCCGAGGTAGGCATGCCTGTCGTAAGAGGCGACTAAAATCCACCCTCCGTATACCGAGTATGGCGTATACAAAAAACATGCAATGAACAAAACAAAAGATTTAAATACCCCAGGTGGCAGTCCAGGTAAACTGGAAAATCCACCCTCTTCGGAGGTCGGCTCTACGGATTCTGGGGAGAGCCATTTATTGCACCTTATAAATCCCTTCTCAAAAAGTACAAGGGTATCTCGATCTCCACCAACAAGATCGAACGTCTCCGGAAAAAGAAGTCCGCCGGAAGCGCAAACGCGTGAAAAACGGGACTCAGCGAAATCTAAAAGCATTGAGGAGGAAAACGACGTACTCCGTACCAAGCTTAGCGAAATGGAGCTACTCTATCGTGAGCTCAAGAAAGAGGTAGATTTACTCAGGCAAGAAAATAATGCCCTAAAAAACACGTACCTACAAAAAGAAAATACAGTTAGCTCACATCGCTCACCTAGTCGCGAATACCAGACGGATGAAGAAGAGCTAACACGCGAAACGAATTGGGTCGAAAAGAAACGACCTAGCAAAAAACGAAAAGCTGGTTCCTCACCGGAAGTCGAGCCACAAAAAGATGAAAAGCGCAAGGAGATGCAAGAAAAGCAACAACAACCAAAATTACGTCCTCCGCCACCGATAAACGTCGTTGGAATTACGGACTATAATAAGTTGCATTGCCTCCTTAAAGGAACTCTGGCTTCGAAGTTTAAGGTGACATCTCTGCGAAACAATACGTGGAAAATCAATGTCGATGATGCCGACGGTTACCGATCAGTATCTAAAAAATTGAATGCCGAAAAGATTCAGTGGTATACTTATGAAAATAAGTTAGAAAGACCACTGCGTGTTGTAGCAAGGGGACTCCACCCCTCGTGCACTAAAGAAGATGTAATGCACGACCTTCAAGACAAAGGCTTTAAAATTCTTGATGCCGTCAATATTATCAAGAAGGAGAAGCAACAGTCGGAGGGAGATCATGAAAAATTGGTAAAGCGCGGTCTTCCACTATTCATGCTTAGTTTTGATAAAGACGAAAATAAAGACATTATATATGGTATCAAGGCTATTCTAAACATCGTGGTCAAAATCGAACCCATGCGTAAGACCTCCAGATCGATCCCGCAGTGTAAGCGCTGTCAAGGCTTCAATCACACGCAGACTTACTGCCAGAAAGAGCCGCGATGCGTCAAATGCGCAGGTAAACATCTCTCGGAAGAGTGTCACCTAAACAAGCAAACCCCAGCCACTTGTATAAATTGCAAGGGAAAACATCCTGCGAACTATCGAGGTTGCGAAGTGGCGAAAGAGCTTCAAAAACGCCGCGATACGCTAAAAAATTCGACGCGTCCGAATATGAAACCAATCAAGAACAGACCCAAAATAGCTACGAAAAAAGCAGCGAAAGATAGAAAGTCCGTCAATATTAACTTAAGATCGGTTAATGATAAAAAATCCGAAAGTAATAGAGATAAGGTAACAGAAGCAAAATCTCCGAATATTGGCGTGCAGTCTTATGCTCAAGCGGCGAAGACAGTTAAGGGTACGTACACGACCGACAACTCACGGGAGATCAAAGCAAGAAACCGTCCAAACTTTAATGTAAAAACTCCTTCTCAAGTTGCGACATTGAAAACTAGTGATAGAGGTAGTTCTGAAGATCATGTATCCAATGTTTTTTCCCTAATTCTTGCGAAACTTGAAGAGCAATGCAAAACAAATAAACTAATTTTCGAGAGACTAGTTGCACTAGAAAACAACATTTATAACACGCGCACTTCAACCAGAATATGCAAGAAACGCTTAAAATTCTTACTTGGAACGTTAACGGGCTCATACAAAGACTCGACGAGTTAGAAATATTTATGCGAGAGAAAGATATTGATATATGCTTGGTCTGTGAAACTCATCTGAAAAAGCAATCGAATATTAAGATAAGGGGATATAGCGGATATCACGCCTTTCACCCATCGGAAAGAGCCAGAGGCGGATCATCTTTGTTTATAAAAGAAAATATCGAACACTCAGCGGAAATAAAAATTGAATTAGAAGCAATGCAAGTAAGCACGGTACGCGTTAGAAATAGACATTTTGCTTTCAACATTTCGTCTATATATTGTCCACTGCGATGTAAACTTGATGAAAGTGATTTCACAAACATCTTCAACTTCCTTAAACCAAATTTTATTATTGGTGGTGACTTCAACGCGAAACACCCCTTCTGGGGCTCAAGGTACGCCTCTCAGAAAGGTAGAAAGCTTTATAATGCGGGTATGCAATTCAGTTGTGATTTTTACTCGACGGGTAAACCAACATATTGGCCAACTGATAGAAATAAGATACCAGATCTGATTGATTTCTTTGTTGTTAAAGGAATATCTAGCAACTGTATAAAAGTTGAAGAAAGCTTTGATCTCTCCTCTGATCATTCTCCAATCATTATGACGATAAGCGAAGCTTTGATTAAAAAAGTAGGACCGGCCAGATTAACTGGCGCGAAAACTAATTGGGACGGCTTTAAAAAAGATATTGAAGCAAATATTGAGCTGAGCGTATCACTTAAAACGCCCTATGAACTTGAAGTTGAAGTAGATCGCTTCGTCGAAATCTTACAGGATGCCGCGTGGAAGAATACTCCCAACCTAAGGAGAACCCCGGCCAGTTACATTAAAATTTATCCGCTGGAAATAAAAGAGATGATTAAGGAGAAGAGAAAAGCGCGTAAAAGATGGCAACAAACTCGGGCTCCGCAACATAAAGCACATCTTAACCGTTTGTGCAACTCACTAAAAAGATCTATTAAAGACCTTAAGAATAATGAAATACAAACTTACCTAGAAAGCTTAACGGCAGAAAAAGATTCTAACTATTCGCTTTGGAAGGCTATAAAAGGTATTAAAAAACCTCAAATTCAAGCCGCGCCAATTAGGAAAAATCAAGACGAATGGGCCAGGCATGATAAAGAGAAAGCGCAAGTTTTTGCCGCCCACCTGGAAGAAACTTTCAAACCGTTTGATGGGCAAGCTATTATTGAAAATATAAATACGTCGTATATAGACAATAGTGTAATAAGAAATGCAACGCTTACCGAACTTAAGGAAGAAATAAAGAAACTTAAACCTAAGAAAGCTCCTGGATACGACCTAATTACGGGAGAGGTTCTTAAAGCACTACCAAGAAAAGCTCTAATTAAGCTTCTGTTCATTATAAACGCCGCGATTAGACTAGAATATGTTCCCAGTCAATGGAAAGTCGCCGAAGTTATAATGGTCCTTAAGCCTGGAAAACCGCCGAATGAAAAAACCTCTTATAGACCGATTTCGCTTCTTCCAATTATATCCAAAGTGTTCGAGAGAATATTGGTTAGGCGAATACAGCCGGTTATAGAAGAAAGGCATCTCATCCCTGATCATCAATTCGGATTTAGAAGTAAGCATTCTACAGTTGAACAAGTACATCGAATAACACATGTAATCGAAAAATCACTTGAAGAAAAAAAGATTTGTTCAAGCGTATTCCTTGACGTTTCTCAAGCCTTTGACAAGGTCTGGCACGAAGGCTTAAAGTTTAAATTACGACAAGTTCTGCCAGAGCACCTATATAATATTTTGAAGAACTACCTTACGAATAGGCTATTCCGCGTCAAATGTGGTAACGAATATTCAGATTTTAAGGAAATAATGGCTGGGGTGCCGCAAGGAAGCGTTCTTGGTCCAGTCTTATATCTATTATACACTCGTGACATACCGCAAGTAGAAGGCACTGAGCTAGCTACATTTGCCGACGACACTGCTATCTTGACAGTAGGTAAAACGGTCGAAGATACTACAGAAAAACTGCAAGAAGCTTTGAATAGAGTAAATGAATGGACAAAGATTTGGCGAATCGCACTCAACGAGACCAAATCTGTTCATGTAAATTTTACTTATAAAAAAATAAATAATTTGCCGATCTTTTCAAACTCGGTTCAAATCCCGTTTGCAAACGAGGCTAAGTATCTTGGAATGACACTTGATACAAAGCTGAAATGGAAAACGCACGTTAAGAAAAAACGCAAAGAACTAGATAACAAATATCGAGAAATGTATTGGTTACTTGGAAAATATTCCAAGCTTAATATATATAACAAACTGCTTTTATATAAGCAAGTGCTAAAGCCTGTATGGACATATGGTATACAACTCTGGGGTTGTACCAAAATAAGTAATATTAAAATTTTACAAACTTTTGAAAACAAAGTGCTAAGAGGTATTGTAAATGCGCCATGGTATATCAGAAATAGCGATATCCACAGAGACCTTGGCATTAAAACAATCGAAGACGAAATTCAAACCTACGCGAGAAAGCATAGAAGTCGACTAGAAAGTCACGTAAATATTACAGTCCTCCAACTTTTGGAAGAAAGAAATTTACTGCGCCGTCTACAAAGAACCAAACCTTTAGACCTAGCGCGATAAGTAACCGCGTCTAAACTGCGGAGCTGGCAGGAACTTCCAATGGGAAGGTACCTGCAAAACGTCATTATTTCGCGAAACGAAAACTACTTGATAAGTCGAATACTTAGTTGTAGTAAAAATAAAAACAAGTCTGTTTTGAAGGGAGGTTTTTTAGTGGGTAAGAATCCCACACTACTATGAGCACGCGCTGTCGATCCTCATAGTGTCTTGTTGAAGATTTTCACCTACCCTCGGAAAAAAAAAAAAAAAAAAAAGAAAATGTGTGCAGATTTCAAATCTGTATCTGGATTTCCTATGCGGTGCACAATTTTCGAGAAAATCATATTTTTGTTGACTAGTTTGGATTGGCCGAAACGGCCATGCCGGGGTCGCCAGATATTGAATTTTCCGACCAATCACTGATCCGTGTAATTTTTACGTCATTAGAAGCGCACATCTGTGCAGATTTCAAATCTGCCAATGGATTCCCTATGCGGTGCGTAGTTTTTGAGGAAATAAGATTTTTGTTGACTAGTTTGGAATGGCCGAAACGACTATACCGGGGTCGCCAGATATCGAATTTTCCGACCAATCACTGATCCGTGTAATTTTTACGTCATTAGAAGCGCACACGTGTGCAGATTTCAAATCTGTATCTGGATTTCCTATGCGGTGCGTAGTTTTCGAGGAAATAAGATTTTTGTTGACTAGTTTGGAATGGCCGAAACGACTATACCGGGGTCGCCAGATATCGAATTTTCCGACCAATCACCGATCCGTGTAATTTTTACGTCATTAGAAGCGCACGTGTGTGCAGATTTCAAATCTGTATCTGGATTTCCTATGCGGTGCGTAGCTTTTGAGGAAATAAGATTTTTGTGGCTTAGCTTGGATTGGCCGAAACAGCCATGCCGGGGTCGCCAGATATCGAATTTTCCGGCCAATCAATGATCCGCGTAATTTTTACGTCATTAGAAGCGCACATGTGTGCAGATTTCAAATCTGTAACTGGATTTCCTATGCGGTGCGTAGTTTTCGAGGAAATAAGATTTTTGTTGACTAGTTTGGAATGGCCGAAACGACCATGCCGGGGTCGCCAGATATCGAATTTTCCGACCAATCACTGATCCGTGTAATTTTTACGTCATTAGAAGCGCACATGTGTGCAGATTTCAAATCTGTATCTGGATTTCCTATGCGGTGCACAATTTTCGAGAAAATCATATTTTTGTTGACTAGTTTGGATTGGCCGAAACGGCCATGCCGGGGTCGCCAGATATTGAATTTTCCGACCAATCACTGATCCGTGTAATTTTTACGTCATTAGAAGCGCACATCAGTGCAGATTTCAAATCTGTAACTGGATTCCCTATGCGGTGCGTAGTTTTTGAGGAAATAAGATTTTTGTAGCTTAGCTTGGATTGGCCGAAACAGCCATGCCGGGGTCGCCAGATATCGAATTTTCCGGCCAATCAATGATCCGTGTAAATTTTGCGTCATTAGAAGCGCACATGTGTGCAGATTTCAAATCTGTAACTGGATTTCCTATGCGGTGCGTAGTTTTCGAGGAAATAAGATTTTTGTTGACTAGTTTGGAATGGCCGGAACGACCATGCCGGGGTCGCCAGATATCGAATTTTCCGACCAATCACTGATCCGTGTAATTTTTACGTCATTAGAAGCGCACATGTGTGCAGATTTCAAATCTGTATCTGGATTTCCTATGCGGTGCACAATTTTCGAGAAAATCATATTTTTGTTGACTAGTTTGGATTGGCCGAAACGGCCATGCCGGGGTCGCCAGATATCGAATTTTCCGACCAATCACCGATTCGCGTAGTTTTTACGTCATTAGAAGCACACATGTGTGCAGATTTCAAATCTGTGACTGGATTTCCTATGCGGTGCGTAGTTTTCGAGGAAATAAGATTTTTGTTGACTAGTTTGGAATGGCCGAAACGACCATGCCGGGGTCGCCAGATATCGAATTTTCCGACCAATCACTGATCCGTGTAATTTTTACGTCATTAGAAGCGCACATGTGTGCAGATTTCAAATCTGTATCTGGATTTCCTATGCGGTGCACAATTTTCGAGAAAATCATATTTTTGTTGACTAGTTTGGATTGGCCGAAACGACCATGCCGGGGTCGCCAGATATCGAATTTTCCGACCAATCACCGATCCGTGTAATTTTTACGTCATTAGAAGCGCACATGTGTGCAGATTTCAAATCTGTATCTGGATTTCCTATGCGGTGCACAATTTTCGAGAAAATCATATTTTTGTTGACTAGTTTCTATTGGCCGAAACGACCATGCCGGGGTCGCCAGATATCGAATTTTCCGACCAATCACTGATCCGTGTAATTTTTACGTCATTAGAAGCGCACACGTGTGCAGATTTCAAATCTGTATCTAGATTTCCTATGCGGTGCGTAGTTTTCGAGGAAATAAGATTTTTGTTGACTAGTTTGGAATGGCCGAAACGACTATACCGGGGTCGCCAGATATCGAATTTTCCGACCAATCACCGATCCGTGTAATTTTTACGTCATTAGAAGCGCACATGTGTGCAGATTTCAAATCTGCCACTGGATTTCCTATGCGGTGCACAATTTTCGAGAAAATCATATTTTTGTTGACTAGTTTCTATTGGCCGAAACGACCATGCCGGGGTCGCCAGATATCGAATTTTCCGACCAATCACTGATCCGTGTAATTTTTACGTCATTAGAAGCGCACACGTGTGCAGATTTCAAATCTGTATCTGGATTTCCTATGCGGTGCGTAGTTTTCGAGGAAATAAGATTTTTGTTGACTAGTTTGGAATGGCCGAAACGACTATACCGGGGTCGCCAGATATCGAATTTTCCGACCAATCACCGATCCGTGTAATTTTTACGTCATTAGAAGCGCACGTGTGTGCAGATTTCAAATCTGTATCTGGATTTCCTATGCGGTGCGTAGTTTTTGAGGAAATAAGATTTTTGTGGCTTAGCTTGGATTGGCCGAAACAGCCATGCCGGGGTCGCCAGATATCAAATTTTCCGGCCAATCAATGATCCGCGTAATTTTTACGTCATTAGAAGCGCACATGTGTGCAGATTTCAAATCTGTAACTGGATTTCCTATGCGGTGCGTAGTTTTCGAGGAAATAAGATTTTTGTTGACTAGTTTGGAATGGCCGAAACGACCATGCCGGGGTCGCCAGATATCGAATTTTCCGACCAATCACTGATCCGTGTAATTTTTACGTCATTAGAAGCGCACACGTGTGCAGATTTCAAATCTGTATCTGGATTTCCTATGCGGTGCGTAGTTTTCGAGGAAATAAGATTTTTGTTGACTAGTGTGGAATGGCCGAAACGACTATACCGGGGTCGCCAGATATCGAATTTTCCGACCAATCACCGATCCGTGTAATTTTTACGTCATTAGAAGCGCACGTGTGTGCAGATTTCAAATCTGTATCTGGATTTCCTATGCGGTGCGTAGTTTTTGAGGAAATAAGATTTTTGTGGCTTAGCTTGGATTGGCCGAAACAGCCATGCCGGGGTCGCCAGATATCGAATTTTCCGGCCAATCAATGATCCGCGTAATTTTTACGTCATTAGAAGCGCACATGTGTGCAGATTTCAAATCTGTAACTGGATTTCCTATGCGGTGCGTAGTTTTCGAGGAAATAAGATTTTTGTTGACTAGTTTGGAATGGCCGAAACGACCATGCCGGGGTCGCCAGATATCGAATTTTCCGACCAATCACTGATCCGTGTAATTTTTACGTCATTAGAAGCGCACATGTGTGCAGATTTCAAATCTGTATCTGGATTTCCTATGCGGTGCACAATTTTCGAGAAAATCATATTTTTGTTGACTAGTTTGGATTGGCCGAAACGGCCATGCCGGGGTCGCAAGATATTGAATTTTCCGACCAATCACTGATCCGTGTAATTTTTACGTCATTAGAAGCGCACATCAGTGCAGATTTCAAATCTGTAACTGGATTCCCTATGCGGTGCGTAGTTTTTGAGGAAATAAGATTTTTGTGGCTTAGCTTGGATTGGCCGAAACAGCCATGCCGGGGTCGCCAGATATCGAATTTTCCGGCCAATCGATGATCCGTGTAAATTTTGCGTCATTAGAAGCGCACATGTGTGCAGATTTCAAATCTGTAACTGGATTTCCTATGCGGTGCGTAGTTTTCGAGGAAATAAGATTTTTGTTGACTAGTTTGGAATGGCCGGAACGACCATGCCGGGGTCGCCAGATATCGAATTTTCCGACCAATCACTGATCCGTGTAATTTTTACGTCATTAGAAGCGCACATGTGTGCAGATTTCAAATCTGTATCTGGATTTCCTATGCGGTGCACAATTTTCGAGAAAATCATATTTTTGTTGACTAGTTTGGATTGGCCGAAACGACCATGCCGGGGTCGCCAGATATCGAATTTTCCGACCAATCACTGATCCGTGTAATTTTTACGTCATTAGAAGCGCACACGTGTGCAGATTTCAAATCTGTATCTGGATTTCCTATGCGGTGCGTAGTTTTCGAGGAAATAAGATTTTTGTTGACTAGTTTGGAATGGCCGAAACGACTATACCGGGGTCGCCAGATATCGAATTTTCCGACCAATCACCGATCCGTGTAATTTTTACGTCATTAGAAGCGCACATGTGTGCAGATTTCAAATCTGTATCTGGATTTCCTATGCGGTGCACAATTTTCGAGAAAATCATATTTTTGTTGACTAGTTTCTATTGGCCGAAACGACCATGCCGGGGTCGCCAGATATCGAATTTTCCGACCAATCACTGATCCGTGTAATTTTTACGTCATTAGAAGCGCACACGTGTGCAGATTTCAAATCTGTATCTGGATTTCCTATGCGGTGCGTAGTTTTCGAGGAAATAAGATTTTTGTTGACTAGTTTGGAATGGCCGAAACGACTATACCGGGGTCGCCAGATATCGAATTTTCCGACCAATCACCGATCCGCGTAGTTTTTACGTCATTAGAAGCACACATGTGTGCAGATTTCAAATCTGTGGCTGGATTTCCTATGCGGTGCGTAGTTTTCGAGGAAATAAGATTTTTGTTGACTAGTTTGGAATGGCCAAAACGACCATGCCGGGGTCGCCAGATATCGAATTTTCCGACCAATCACCGATCCGTGTAATTTTTACGTCATTAGAAGCGCACATGTGTGCAGATTTCAAGTCTGTATCTGGATTTCCTATGCGGTGCGTAGTTTTCGAGGAAATACGATTTTTGTTGACTAGTTTGGAATGGCCGAAACGACCATGCCGGGGTCGCCAGATATCGAATTTTCCGATCAATCACTGATCCGTGTAATTTTTACGTCATTAGAAGCGCACACGTGTGCAGATTTCAAATCTGTATCTGGATTTCCTATGCGGTGCACAATTTTCGAGAAAATCATATTTTTGTTGACTAGTTTGGATTGGCCGAAACGGCCATGCCGGGGTCGCCAGATATCGAATTTTCCGACCAATCACCGATCCGTGTAATTTGTACGTCATTAGAAGCGCACATGTGTGCAGATTTCAAATCTGTATCTGGATTTCCTATGCGGTGCGTAGTTTTCGAGGAAATAAGATTTTTGTTGACTAGTTTGGAATGGCCGAAACGACCATGCCGGGGTCGCCAGATATCGAATTTTCCGACCAATCACCGATCCGTGTAATTTTTACGTCATAAGAAGCGCACATGTGTGCAGACTTCAAATCTGTATCTGGATTTCCTATGCGGTGCACAATTTTCGAGAAAATCATATTTTTGTTGACTAGTTTGGATTGGCCGAAACGGCCATGCCGGGGTCGCCAGATATCGAATTTTCCGACCAATCACTGATCCGTGTAATTTTTACGTCATTAGAAGCGCACACGTGTGCAGATTTCAAATCTGTATCTGGATTTCCTATGCGGTGCACAATTTTCGAGAAAATCATATTTTTGTTGACTAGTTTGGATTGGCCGAAACGGCCATGCCGGGGTCGCCAGATATCGAATTTTCCGACCAATCACCGATCCGTGTAATTTGTACGTCATTAGAAGCGCACATGTGTGCAGATTTCAAATCTGTATCTGGATTTCCTATGCGGTGCACAATTTTCGAGAAAATCATATTTTTGTTGACTAGTTTGGATTGGCCGAAACGGCCATGCCGGGGTCGCCAGATATCGAATTTTCCGACCAATCACCGATCCGTGTAATTTTTACGTCATTAGAAGCGCACATGTGTGCAGATTTCAAGTCTGTATCTGGATTTCCTATGCGGTGCGTAGTTTTCGAGGAAATAAGATTTTTGTTGACTAGTTTGGAATGGCCGAAACGACCATGCCGGGGTCGCCAGATATCGAATTTTCCGACCAATCACCGATCCGCGTAGTTTTTACGTCATTAGAAGCACACATGTGTGCAGATTTCAAATCTGTGGCTGGATTTCCTATGCGGTGCGTAGTTTTCGAGGAAATACGATTTTTGTGGCTTAGCTTGGATTGGGCGAAACAGCCATGCCGGGGTCGCCAGATATCGAATTTTCCGGCCAATCACCGATCCGTGTAATTTTCACGTCATTAGAAGCGCACATGTGTGCAGATTTCAAATCTGTATCTGGATTTCCTATGCGGTGCGTAGTTTTTGAGGAAATAAGATTTTTGTGGCTTAGCTTGGATTGGCCGAAACGACCATGCCGGGGTCGCCAGATATCGAATTTTCCGGCCAATCAATGATCCGTGTAATTTTTACGTCATTAGAAGCGCACATGTGTGCAGATTTCAAATCTGTATCTGGATTTCCTATGCGGTGCGTAGTTTTCGAGGAAATAAGATTTTTGTTGACTAGTTTGGAATGGCCGAAACGACCATGCCGGGGTCGCCAGATATCGAATTTTCCGACCAATCACCGATCCGTGTAATTTTTACGTCATAAGAAGCGCACATGTGTGCAGACTTCAAATCTGTATCTGGATTTCCTATGCGGTGCACAATTTTCGAGAAAATCATATTTTTGTTGACTAGTTTGGATTGGCCGAAACGGCCATGCCGGGGTCGCCAGATATCGAATTTTCCGACCAATCACCGATCCGTGTAATTTGTACGTCATTAGAAGCGCACATGTGTGCAGATTTCAAATCTGTATCTGGATTTCCTATGCGGTGCGTAGTTTTCGAGGAAATAAGATTTTTGTTGACTAGTTTGGAATGGCCGAAACGACCATGCCGGGGTCGCCAGATATCGAATTTTCCGACCAATCACCGATCCGTGTAATTTTTACGTCATAAGAAGCGCACATGTGTGCAGACTTCAAATCTGTATCTGGATTTCCTATGCGGTGCACAATTTTCGAGAAAATCATATTTTTGTTGACTAGTTTGGATTGGCCGAAACGGCCATGCCGGGGTCGCCAGATATCGAATTTTCCGACCAATCACTGATCCGTGTAATTTTTACGTCATTAGAAGCGCACACGTGTGCAGATTTCAAATCTGTGTCTGGATTTCCTATGCGGTGCACAATTTTCGAGAAAATCATATTTTTGTTGACTAGTTTGGATTGGCCGAAACGGCCATGCCGGGGTCGCCAGATATCGAATTTTCCGACCAATCACCGATCCGTGTAATTTGTACGTCATTAGAAGCGCACATGTGTGCAGATTTCAAATCTGTATCTGGATTTCCTATGCGGTGCACAATTTTCGAGAAAATCATATTTTTGTTGACTAGTTTGGATTGGCCGAAACGGCCATGCCGGGGTCGCCAGATATCGAATTTTCCGACCAATCACCGATCCGTGTAATTTTTACGTCATTAGAAGCGCACATGTGTGCAGATTTCAAGTCTGTATCTGGATTTCCTATGCGGTGCGTAGTTTTCGAGGAAATAAGATTTTTGTTGACTAGTTTGGAATGGCCGAAACGACCATGCCGGGGTCGCCAGATATCGAATTTTCCGACCAATCACCGATCCGCGTAGTTTTTACGTCATTAGAAGCACACATGTGTGCAGATTTCAAATCTGTGGCTGGATTTCCTATGCGGTGCGTAGTTTTCGAGGAAATACGATTTTTGTGGCTTAGCTTGGATTGGGCGAAACAGCCATGCCGGGGTCGCCAGATATCGAATTTTCCGGCCAATCACCGATCCGTGTAATTTTCACGTCATTAGAAGCGCACATGTGTGCAGATTTCAAATCTGTATCTGGATTTCCTATGCGGTGCGTAGTTTTTGAGGAAATAAGATTTTTGTGGCTTAGCTTGGATTGGCCGAAACGACCATGCCGGGGTCGCCAGATATCGAATTTTCCGGCCAATCAATGATCCGTGTAATTTTTACGTCATTAGAAGCGCACATGTGTGCAGATTTCAAATCTGTATCTGGATTTCCTATGCGGTGCACAATTTTCGAGAAAATCATATTTTTGTTGACTAGTTTGGATTGGCCGAAACGGCCATGCCGGGGTCGCCAGATATCGAATTTTCCGACCAATCACCGATCCGTGTAATTTTTACGTCATTAGAAGCGCACATGTGTGCAGATTTCAAGTCTGTATCTGGATTTCCTATGCGGTGCGTAGTTTTCGAGGAAATAAGATTTTTGTTGACTAGTTTGGAATGGCCGAAACGACCATGCCGGGGTCGCCAGATATCGAATTTTCCGACCAATCACCGATCCGCGTAGTTTTTACGTCATTAGAAGCACACATGTGTGCAGATTTCAAATCTGTATCTGGATTTCCTATGCGGTGCACAATTTTCGAGAAAATCATATTTTTGTTGACTAGTTTGGATTGGCCGAAACGGCCATGCCGGGGTCGCCAGATATCGAATTTTCCGACCAATCACCGATCCGTGTAATTTTTACGTCATAAGAAGCGCACATGTGTGCAGATTTCAAGTCTGTATCTGGATTTCCTATGCGGTGCGTAGTTTTCGAGGAAATAAGATTTTTGTTGACTAGTTTGAAATGGCCGAAACGACCTGCCGGTGTCGCCAGATATCGAATTTTCCGACCAATCACTGGTCCGTGTAATTTGTACGTCATTAGGAGCGCACATCTGTTCAGATTTCAAATCTGTAACTGGATTTCCTATGCGGTGCGTAGTTTTCGAGGAAATAAGATTTTTGTTGACTAGTTTGGAATGGCCGAAACGACCATGCCGGGGTCGCCAGATATCGAATTTCCCGACCAATCACTGATCCGTGTAATTTTTACGTCATTAGAAGCGCCTATGTGTGCAGATTTCAAATCTGTAACTGGATTTCCTATGCGGTGCGTAGTTTTCGAGGAAATAAGGTTTTTGTTGACTGGTTTGGAATGGCCGAAACGACCATGCCGGGGTCGCCAGATACCGAATTTCCCGACCAATCACTGATCCGTGTCATTTTTACGTCATTAGAAGCGCACATGTGTGCAGATTTCAAATCTATAACTGGATTTCCTATGCGGTGCGTAGTTTTCGAGGAAATAAGATTTTTGTTGACTAGTTTGGAATGGCCGGAACGACCATGCCCGGGTCGCCAGATATCGAATTTTCCGACCAATCACTGATCCGTGTAATTTTTACGTCATTAGAAGCGCACATCTGTGCAGATTTCAAATCTGCCACTGGATTCCCTATGCGGTGCGTAGTTTTTGAGGAAATAAGATTTTTGTGGCTTAGCTTGGATTGGCCGAAACGACCATGCCGGGGTCGCCAGATATCGAATTTTCCGGCCAATCGATGATCCGTGTAAATTTTGCGTCATTAGAAGCGCACATGTGTGCAGATTTCAAATCTGTAACTGGATTTCCTATGCGGTGCGTAGTTTTCGAGGAAATAAGATTTTTGTTGACTAGTTTGGAATGGCCGGAACGACCATGCCGGGGTCGCCAGATATCGAATTTTCCGACCAATCACTGATCCGTGTAATTTTTACGTTATTAGAAGCGCACATGTGTGCAGATTTCAAATCTGTATCTGGATTTCCTATGCGGTGCACAATTTTCGAGAAATTCATATTTTTGTTGACTAGTTTGGATTGGCCGAAACGGCCATGCCGGGGTCGCCAGATATCGAATTTTCCGGCCAATCACCGATCCGTGTAATTTTTACGTCATTAGAAGCGCACATGTGTGCAGATTTCAAATCTGTATCTGGATTTCCTATGCGGTGCGTAGTTTTCGAGGAAATAAGATTTTTGTTGAGTAGTTTGGAATGGCCGAAACGACCATGCCGGGGTCGCCAGATATCGAATTTTCCGACCAATCACTGATCCGTGTAATTTTTACGTCATAAGAAGCGCACACGTGTGCAGATTTCAAATCTGTATCTGGATTTCCTATGCGGTGCGTAGTTTTCGAGGAAATAAGATTTTTGTTGACTAGTTTGGAATGGCCGAAACGACCATGCCGGGGTCGCCAGATATCGAATTTTCCGACCAATCACCGATCCGTGTAATTTTTACGTCATTAGAAGCGCACATCTGTGCAGATTTCAAATCTGCCACTGGATTCCCTATGCGGTGCGTAGTTTTTGAGGAAATAAGATTTTTGTGGCTTAGCTTGGATTGGCCGAAACAGCCATGCCGGGGTCGCCAGATATCGAATTTTCCGGCCAATCAATGATCCGCGTAATTTTTACGTCATTAGAAGCGCACATGTGTGCAGATTTCAAATCTGTAACTGGATTTCCTATGCGGTGCGTAGTTTTCGAGGAAATAAGATTTTTGTTGACTAGTTTGGAATGGCCGGAACGACCATGCCGGGGTCGCCAGATATCGAATTTTCCGACCAATCACTGATCCGTGTAATTTTTACGTCATTAGAAGCGCACATGTGTGCAGATTTCAAATCTGTATCTGGATTTCCTATGCGGTGCACAATTTTCGAGAAAATCATATTTTTGTTGACTAGTTTGGATTGGCCGAAACGGCCATGCCGGGGTCGCCAGATATCGAATTTTCCGGCCAATCACCGATCCGTGTAATTTTTACGTCATTAGAAGCGCACATGTGTGCAGATTTCAAATCTGTATCTGGATTTCCTATGCGGTGCGTAGTTTTCGAGGAAATAAGATTTTTGTTGACTAGTTTGGAATGGCCGAAACGACCATGCCGGGGTCGCCAGATATCGAATTTTCCGACCAATCACTGATCCGTGTAATTTTTACGTCATTAGAAGCGCACATCTGTGCAGGTTTCAAATCTGCCACTGGATTTCCTATGCGGTGCGTAGTTTTTGAGGAAATAAGATTTTTGTGGCTTAGCTTGGATTGGCCGAAACAGCCATGCCGGGGTCGCCAGATATCGAATTTTCCGACCAATCACCGATCCGTGTAATTTTTACGTCATTAGAAGTGCACATGTGTGCAGATTTCAAATCTGTAACTGGATTTCCTATGCGGTGCGTAGTTTTCGAGGAAATAAGATTTTTGTGGCTTAGCTTGGATTGGCGGAAACGGCCATGCCGGGGACGCCAGATATCGAATTTTCCGACCAATCACCGATCCGTGTAATTTGTACGTCCTTAGAAGCGCACATCTGTGCAGATTTCAAATCTGTAACTGGATTTCCTATGCGGTGCGTAGTTTTCGAGGAAATAAGATTTTTGTTGACTGGTTTGGAATGGCCGAAACGACCATGCCGGGGTCGCCAGATATCGAATTTTCCGACCAATCACTGATCCGTGTAATTTGTACGTCATTACAAGCGCACATCTGTGCAGATTTCAAATCTGTAACTGGATTTCCTATGCGGTGCGTAGTTTTCGAGGAAATAAGATTTTTGTTGACTAGTTTGGAATGGCCGAAACGACCATGCCGGGGTCGCAAGATATCGAATTTTCCGACCAATCACTGATCCGTGTAATTTTTACGTCATTAGAAGCGCACATGTGTGCAAATTTCAAATCTGTAACTGGATTTCCTATGCGGTGCGTAGTTTTCGAGGAAATAAGATTTTTGTTGACTGGTTTGGAATGGCCGAAACGACCATGCCGGGGTCGCCAGATATCGAATTTTCCGACCAATCACTGATCCGTGTAATATTTACGTCATTAGAAGCGCACATCTGTACAGATTTCAAATCTGTAACTGGATTTCCTATGCGGTGCGTAGTTTTCGAGGAAATAAGATTTTTGTTGACTAGTTTGGAATGGCCGAAACGACCATGCCGGGGTCGCCAGATATCGAATTTTCCGACCAATCACTGATCCGTGTAATTTTTACGTCATTAGAAGCGCACATGTGTGCAGATTTCAAATCTGTAACTGGATTTCCTATGCGGTGCGTAGATTTCGAGGAAATAAGATTTTTGTTGACTGGTTTGGAATGGCCGAAACGACCATGCCGGGGTCGCCAGATATCGAATTTTCCGACCAATCACTGATCCGTGTAATTTTTACGTCATTAGAAGCGCACATGTGTGCAGATTTCAAATCTGTAACTGGATTTCCTATGCGGTGCGTAGTTTTCGAGGAAATAAGATTTTTGTTGACTGGTTTGGAATGGCCGAAACGACCATGCCGGGGTCGCCAGATATCGAATTTTCCGACCAATCACTGATCCGTGTAATTTGTACGTCATTAGAAGCGCACATCTGTGCAGATTTCAAATCTGTAACTGGATTTCCTATGCGGTGCGTAGTTTTCGAGGAAATAAGATTTTTGTTGACTGGTTTGGAATGGCCGAAACGACCATGCCGGGGTCGCCAGATATCGAATTTTCCGACCAATCACTGATCCGTGTAATATTTACGTCATTAGAAGCGCACATCTGTGCAGATTTCAAATCTGTATCTGGATTTCCTATGCGGTGCGTAGTTTTCGAGGAAATAAGATTTTTGTTGACTAGTTTGGAATGGCCGAAACGACCATGCCGGGGTCGCCAGATATCGAATTTTCCGACCAATCACCGATCCGTGTAATTTTTACGTCATTAGAAGCGCACATCTGTGCAGATTTCAAATCTGCCACTGGATTCCCTATGCGGTGCGTAGTTTTTGAGGAAATAAGATTTTTGTGGCTTAGCTTGGATTGGCCGAAACAGCCATGCCGGGGTCGCCAGATATCGAATTTTCCGGCCAATCAATGATCCGCGTAATTTTTACGTCATTAGAAGCGCACATGTGTGCAGATTTCAAATCTGTAACTGGATTTCCTATGCGGTGCGTAGTTTTCGAGGAAATAAGATTTTTGTTGACTAGTTTGGAATGGCCGGAACGACCATGCCGGGGTCGCCAGATATCGAATTTTCCGACCAATCACTGATCCGTGTAATTTTTACGTCATTAGAAGCGCACATGTGTGCAGATTTCAAATCTGTATCTGGATTTCCTATGCGGTGCACAATTTTCGAGAAAATCATATTTTTGTTGACTAGTTTGGATTGGCCGAAACGGCCATGCCGGGGTCGCCAGATATCGAATTTTCCGGCCAATCACCGATCCGTGTAATTTTTACGTCATTAGAAGCGCACATGTGTGCAGATTTCAAATCTGTATCTGGATTTCCTATGCGGTGCGTAGTTTTCGAGGAAATAAGATTTTTGTTGACTAGTTTGGAATGGCCGAAACGACCATGCCGGGGTCGCCAGATATCGAATTTTCCGACCAATCACTGGTCCGTGTAATTTGTACGTCATTAGGAGCGCACATCTGTTCAGATTTCAAATCTGCAACTGGATTTCCTATGCGGTGCGTAGTTTTCGAGGAAATAAGATTTTTGTTGACTAGTTTGGAATGGCCGAAACGACCATGCCGGGGTCGCCAGATATCGAATTTTCCGACCAATCACTGATCCGTGTAATTTTTACGTCATTAGAAGCGCACATCTGTGCAGGTTTCAAATCTGCCACTGGATTTCCTATGCGGTGCGTAGTTTTTGAGGAAATAAGATTTTTGTGGCTTAGCTTGGATTGGCCGAAACAGCCATGCCGGGGTCGCCAGATATCGAATTTTCCGACCAATCACCGATCCGTGTAATTTTTACGTCATTAGAAGTGCACATGTGTGCAGATTTCAAATCTGTAACTACATTTCCTATGCGGTGCGTAGTTTTCGAGGAAATAAGATTTTTGTGGCTTAGCTTGGATTGGCGGAAACGGCCATGCCGGGGACGCCAGATATCGAATTTTCCGACCAATCACCGATCCGTGTAATTTGTACGTCCTTAGAAGCGCACATCTGTGCAGATTTCAAATCTGTAACTGGATTTCCTATGCGGTGCGTAGTTTTCGAGGAAATAAGATTTTTGTTGACTGGTTTGGAATGGCCGAAACGACCATGCCGGGGTCGCCAGATATCGAATTTTCCGACCAATCTTTGATCCGTGTAATTTGTACGTCATTAGAAGCGCACATCTGTGCAGATTTCAAATCTGTAACTGGATTTCCTATGCGGTGCGTAGTTTTCGAGGAAATAAGATTTTTGTTGACTGGTTTGGAATGGCCGAAACGACCATGCCGGGGTCGCCAGATATCGAATTTTCCGACCAATCACTGATCCGTGTAATTTGTACGTCATTACAAGCGCACATCTGTGCAGATTTCAAATCTGTAACTGGATTTCCTATGCGGTGCGTAGTTTTCGAGGAAATAAGATTTTTGTTGACTAGTTTGGAATGGCCGAAACGACCATGCCGGGGTCGCCAGATATCGAATTTTCCGACCAATCACTGATCCATGTAATTTTTACGTCATTAGAAGCGCACATGTGTGCAAATTTCAAATCTGTAACTGGATTTCCTATGCGGTGCGTAGTTTTCGAGGAAATAAGATTTTTGTTGACTGGTTTGGAATGGCCGAAACGACCATGCCGGGGTCGCCAGATATCGAATTTTCCGACCAATCACTGATCCGTGTAATTTGTACGTCATTAGAAGCGCACATCTGTGCAGATTTCAAATCTGTAACTGGATTTCCTATGCGGTGCGTAGTTTTCGAGGAAATAAGATTTTTGTTGACTGGTTTGGAATGGCCGAAACGACCATGCCGGGGTCGCCAGATATCGAATTTTCCGACCAATCACTGATCCGTGTAATATTTACGTCATTAGAAGCGCACATCTGTACAGATTTCAAATCTGTAACTGGATTTCCTATGCGGTGCGTAGTTTTCGAGGAAATAAGATTTTTGTTGACTAGTTTGGAATGGCCGAAACGACCATGCCGGGGTCGCCAGATATCGAATTTTCCGACCAATCACTGATCCGTGTAATTTTTACGTCATTAGAAGCGCACATGTGTGCAGATTTCAAATCTGTAACTGGAGTTCCTATGCGGTGCGTAGTTTTCGAGGAAATAAGATTTTTGTTGACTGGTTTGGAATGGCCGAAACGACCATGCCGGGGTCGCCAGATATCGAATTTTCCGACCAATCACTGATCCGTGTAATTTTTACGTCATTAGAAGCGCCTATGTGTGCAGATTTCAAATCTGTAACTGGATTTCCTATGCGGTGCGTAGTTTTCGAGGAAATAAGGTTTTTGTTGACTGGTTTGGAATGGCCGAAACGACCATGCCGGGGTCGCCAGATACCGAATTTCCCGACCAATCACTGATCCGTGTCATTTTTACGTCATTAGAAGCGCACATGTGTGCAGATTTCAAATCTATAACTGGATTTCCTATGCGGTGCGTAGTTTTCGAGGAAATAAGATTTTTGTTGACTAGTTTGGAATGGCCGGAACGACCATGCCCGGGTCGCCAGATATCGAATTTTCCGACCAATCACTGATCCGTGTAATTTTTACGTCATTAGAAGCGCACATCTGTGCAGATTTCAAATCTGCCACTGGATTCCCTATGCGGTGCGTAGTTTTTGAGGAAATAAGATTTTTGTGGCTTAGCTTGGATTGGCCGAAACGACCATGCCGGGGTCGCCAGATATCGAATTTTCCGGCCAATCGATGATCCGTGTAAATTCTGCGTCATTAGAAGCGCACATGTGTGCAGATTTCAAATCTGTAACTGGATTTCCTATGCGGTGCGTAGTTTTCGAGGAAATAAGATTTTTGTTGACTAGTTTGGAATGGCCGGAACGACCATGCCGGGGTCGCCAGATATCGAATTTTCCGACCAATCACTGATCCGTGTAATTTTTACGTTATTAGAAGCGCACATGTGTGCAGATTTCAAATCTGTATCTGGATTTCCTATGCGGTGCACAATTTTCGAGAAATTCATATTTTTGTTGACTAGTTTGGATTGGCCGAAACGGCCATGCCGGGGTCGCCAGATATCGAATTTTCCGGCCAATCACCGATCCGTGTAATTTTTACGTCATTAGAAGCGCACATGTGTGCAGATTTCAAATCTGTATCTGGATTTCCTATGCGGTGCGTAGTTTTCGAGGAAATAAGATTTTTGTTGAGTAGTTTGGAATGGCCGAAACGACCATGCCGGGGTCGCCAGATATCGAATTTTCCGACCAATCACTGATCCGTGTAATTTTTACGTCATAAGAAGCGCACACGTGTGCAGATTTCAAATCTGTATCTGGATTTCCTATGCGGTGCGTAGTTTTCGAGGAAATAAGATTTTTGTTGACTAGTTTGGAATGGCCGAAACGACCATGCCGGGGTCGCCAGATATCGAATTTTCCGACCAATCACCGATCCGTGTAATTTTTACGTCATTAGAAGCGCACATCTGTGCAGATTTCAAATCTGCCACTGGATTCCCTATGCGGTGCGTAGTTTTTGAGGAAATAAGATTTTTGTGGCTTAGCTTGGATTGGCCGAAACAGCCATGCCGGGGTCGCCAGATATCGAATTTTCCGGCCAATCAATGATCCGCGTAATTTTTACGTCATTAGAAGCGCACATGTGTGCAGATTTCAAATCTGTAACTGGATTTCCTATGCGGTGCGTAGTTTTCGAGGAAATAAGATTTTTGTTGACTAGTTTGGAATGGCCGGAACGACCATGCCGGGGTCGCCAGATATCGAATTTTCCGACCAATCACTGATCCGTGTAATTTTTACGTCATTAGAAGCGCACATGTGTGCAGATTTCAAATCTGTATCTGGATTTCCTATGCGGTGCACAATTTTCGAGAAAATCATATTTTTGTTGACTAGTTTGGATTGGCCGAAACGGCCATGCCGGGGTCGCCAGATATCGAATTTTCCGGCCAATCACCGATCCGTGTAATTTTTACGTCATTAGAAGCGCACATGTGTGCAGATTTCAAATCTGTATCTGGATTTCCTATGCGGTGCGTAGTTTTCGAGGAAATAAGATTTTTGTTGACTAGTTTGGAATGGCCGAAACGACCATGCCGGGGTCGCCAGATATCGAATTTTCCGACCAATCACTGATCCGTGTAATTTTTACGTCATTAGAAGCGCACATCTGTGCAGGTTTCAAATCTGCCACTGGATTTCCTATGCGGTGCGTAGTTTTTGAGGAAATAAGATTTTTGTGGCTTAGCTTGGATTGGCCGAAACAGCCATGCCGGGGTCGCCAGATATCGAATTTTCCGACCAATCACCGATCCGTGTAATTTTTACGTCATTAGAAGTGCACATGTGTGCAGATTTCAAATCTGTAACTGGATTTCCTATGCGGTGCGTAGTTTTCGAGGAAATAAGATTTTTGTGGCTTAGCTTGGATTGGCGGAAACGGCCATGCCGGGGACGCCAGATATCGAATTTTCCGACCAATCACCGATCCGTGTAATTTGTACGTCCTTAGAAGCGCACATCTGTGCAGATTTCAAATCTGTAACTGGATTTCCTATGCGGTGCGTAGTTTTCGAGGAAATAAGATTTTTGTTGACTGGTTTGGAATGGCCGAAACGACCATGCCGGGGTCGCCAGATATCGAATTTTCCGACCAATCACTGATCCGTGTAATTTGTACGTCATTACAAGCGCACATCTGTGCAGATTTCAAATCTGTAACTGGATTTCCTATGCGGTGCGTAGTTTTCGAGGAAATAAGATTTTTGTTGACTAGTTTGGAATGGCCGAAACGACCATGCCGGGGTCGCAAGATATCGAATTTTCCGACCAATCACTGATCCGTGTAATTTTTACGTCATTAGAAGCGCACATGTGTGCAAATTTCAAATCTGTAACTGGATTTCCTATGCGGTGCGTAGTTTTCGAGGAAATAAGATTTTTGTTGACTGGTTTGGAATGGCCGAAACGACCATGCCGGGGTCGCCAGATATCGAATTTTCCGACCAATCACTGATCCGTGTAATATTTACGTCATTAGAAGCGCACATCTGTACAGATTTCAAATCTGTAACTGGATTTCCTATGCGGTGCGTAGTTTTCGAGGAAATAAGATTTTTGTTGACTAGTTTGGAATGGCCGAAACGACCATGCCGGGGTCGCCAGATATCGAATTTTCCGACCAATCACTGATCCGTGTAATTTTTACGTCATTAGAAGCGCACATGTGTGCAGATTTCAAATCTGTAACTGGATTTCCTATGCGGTGCGTAGATTTCGAGGAAATAAGATTTTTGTTGACTGGTTTGGAATGGCCGAAACGACCATGCCGGGGTCGCCAGATATCGAATTTTCCGACCAATCACTGATCCGTGTAATTTTTACGTCATTAGAAGCGCACATGTGTGCAGATTTCAAATCTGTAACTGGATTTCCTATGCGGTGCGTAGTTTTCGAGGAAATAAGATTTTTGTTGACTGGTTTGGAATGGCCGAAACGACCATGCCGGGGTCGCCAGATATCGAATTTTCCGACCAATCACTGATCCGTGTAATTTGTACGTCATTAGAAGCGCACATCTGTGCAGATTTCAAATCTGTAACTGGATTTCCTATGCGGTGCGTAGTTTTCGAGGAAATAAGATTTTTGTTGACTGGTTTGGAATGGCCGAAACGACCATGCCGGGGTCGCCAGATATCGAATTTTCCGACCAATCACTGATCCGTGTAATATTTACGTCATTAGAAGCGCACATCTGTGCAGATTTCAAATCTGTATCTGGATTTCCTATGCGGTGCGTAGTTTTCGAGGAAATAAGATTTTTGTTGACTAGTTTGGAATGGCCGAAACGACCATGCCGGGGTCGCCAGATATCGAATTTTCCGACCAATCACCGATCCGTGTAATTTTTACGTCATTAGAAGCGCACATCTGTGCAGATTTCAAATCTGCCACTGGATTCCCTATGCGGTGCGTAGTTTTTGAGGAAATAAGATTTTTGTGGCTTAGCTTGGATTGGCCGAAACAGCCATGCCGGGGTCGCCAGATATCGAATTTTCCGGCCAATCAATGATCCGCGTAATTTTTACGTCATTAGAAGCGCACATGTGTGCAGATTTCAAATCTGTAACTGGATTTCCTATGCGGTGCGTAGTTTTCGAGGAAATAAGATTTTTGTTGACTAGTTTGGAATGGCCGGAACGACCATGCCGGGGTCGCCAGATATCGAATTTTCCGACCAATCACTGATCCGTGTAATTTTTACGTCATTAGAAGCGCACATGTGTGCAGATTTCAAATCTGTATCTGGATTTCCTATGCGGTGCACAATTTTCGAGAAAATCATATTTTTGTTGACTAGTTTGGATTGGCCGAAACGGCCATGCCGGGGTCGCCAGATATCGAATTTTCCGGCCAATCACCGATCCGTGTAATTTTTACGTCATTAGAAGCGCACATGTGTGCAGATTTCAAATCTGTATCTGGATTTCCTATGCGGTGCGTAGTTTTCGAGGAAATCATATTTTTGTTGACTAGTTTGGAATGGCCGAAACGACCATGCCGGGGTCGCCAGATATCGAATTTTCCGACCAATCACTGGTCCGTGTAATTTGTACGTCATTAGGAGCGCACATCTGTTCAGATTTCAAATCTGCAACTGGATTTCCTATGCGGTGCGTAGTTTTCGAGGAAATAAGATTTTTGTTGACTAGTTTGGAATGGCCGAAACGACCATGCCGGGGTCGCCAGATATCGAATTTTCCGACCAATCACTGATCCGTGTAATTTTTACGTCATTAGAAGCGCACATCTGTGCAGGTTTCAAATCTGCCACTGGATTTCCTATGCGGTGCGTAGTTTTTGAGGAAATAAGATTTTTGTGGCTTAGCTTGGATTGGCCGAAACAGCCATGCCGGGGTCGCCAGATATCGAATTTTCCGACCAATCACCGATCCGTGTAATTTTTACGTCATTAGAAGTGCACATGTGTGCAGATTTCAAATCTGTAACTACATTTCCTATGCGGTGCGTAGTTTTCGAGGAAATAAGATTTTTGTGGCTTAGCTTGGATTGGCGGAAACGGCCATGCCGGGGACGCCAGATATCGAATTTTCCGACCAATCACCGATCCGTGTAATTTGTACGTCCTTAGAAGCGCACATCTGTGCAGATTTCAAATCTGTAACTGGATTTCCTATGCGGTGCGTAGTTTTCGAGGAAATAAGATTTTTGTTGACTGGTTTGGAATGGCCGAAACGACCATGCCGGGGTCGCCAGATATCGAATTTTCCGACCAATCTTTGATCCGTGTAATTTGTACGTCATTAGAAGCGCACATCTGTGCAGATTTCAAATCTGTAACTGGATTTCCTATGCGGTGCGTAGTTTTCGAGGAAATAAGATTTTTGTTCACTGGTTTGGAATGGCCGAAACGACCATGCCGGGGTCGCCAGATATCGAATTTTCCGACCAATCACTGATCCGTGTAATTTGTACGTCATTACAAGCGCACATCTGTGCAGATTTCAAATCTGTAACTGGATTTCCTATGCGGTGCGTAGTTTTCGAGGAAATAAGATTTTTGTTGACTAGTTTGGAATGGCCGAAACGACCATGCCGGGGTCGCCAGATATCGAATTTTCCGACCAATCACTGATCCATGTAATTTTTACGTCATTAGAAGCGCACATGTGTGCAAATTTCAAATCTGTAACTGGATTTCCTATGCGGTGCGTAGTTTTCGAGGAAATAAGATTTTTGTTGACTGGTTTGGAATGGCCGAAACGACCATGCCGGGGTCGCCAGATATCGAATTTTCCGACCAATCACTGATCCGTGTAATTTGTACGTCATTAGAAGCGCACATCTGTGCAGATTTCAAATCTGTAACTGGATTTCCTATGCGGTGCGTAGTTTTCGAGGAAATAAGATTTTTGTTGACTGGTTTGGAATGGCCGAAACGACCATGCCGGGGTCGCCAGATATCGAATTTTCCGACCAATCACTGATCCGTGTAATATTTACGTCATTAGAAGCGCACATCTGTACAGATTTCAAATCTGTAACTGGATTTCCTATGCGGTGCGTAGTTTTCGAGGAAATAAGATTTTTGTTGACTAGTTTGGAATGGCCGAAACGACCATGCCGGGGTCGCCAGATATCGAATTTTCCGACCAATCACTGATCCGTGTAATTTTTACGTCATTAGAAGCGCACATGTGTGCAGATTTCAAATCTGTAACTGGAGTTCCTATGCGGTGCGTAGTTTTCGAGGAAATAAGATTTTTGTTGACTGGTTTGGAATGGCCGAAACGACCATGCCGGGGTCGCCAGATATCGAATTTTCCGACCAATCACTGATCCGTGTAATTTTTACGTCATTAGAAGCGCACATGTGTGCAGATTTCAAATCTGTAACTGGATTTCCTATGCGGTGCGTAGTTTTCGAGGAAATAAGATTTTTGTTGACTGGTTTGGAATGGCCGAAACGACCATGCCGGGGTCGCCAGATATCGAATTTTCCGACCAATCACTGATCCGTGTAATTTGTACGTCATTAGAAGCGCACATCTGTGCAGATTTCAAATCTGTAACTGGATTTCCTATGCGGTGCGTAGTTTTCGAGGAAATAAGATTTTTGTTGACTGGTTTGGAATGGCCGAAACGACCATGCCGGGGTCGCCAGATATCGAATTTTCCGACCAATCACTGATCCGTGTAATATTTACGTCATTGGAAGCGCACATCTGTGCAGATTTCAAATCTGTATCTGGATTTCCTATGCGGTGCGTAGTTTTCGAGGAAATAAGATTTTTGTTGACTGGTTTGGAATGGCCGAAACGACCATGCCGGGGTCGCCAGATATCGAATTTTCCGACCAATCACTGATCCGTGTAATTTTTACGTCATTAGGAGCGCACATGTGTGCAGATTTCAAATCTGTATCTGGATTTCCTATGCGGTGCACAATTTTCGAGAAAATCATATTTTTGTTGACTAGTTTGGAATGGCCGAAACGACCATGCCGGGGTCGCCAGATATCGAATTTTCCGACCAATCACTGGTCCGTGTAATTTGTACGTCATTAGGAGCGCACATCTGTTCAGATTTCAAATCTGTAACTGGATTTCCTATGCGGTGCGTAGTTTTCGAGGAAATAAGATTTTTGTTGACTAGTTTGGAATGGCCGAAACGACCATGCCGGGGTCGCCAGATATCGAATTTTCCGACCAATCACTGATCCGTGTAATTTTTACGTCATTAGAAGCGCACATCTGTGCAGATTTCAAATCTGCCACTGGATTTCCTATGCGGTGCGTAGTTTTTGAGGAAATAAGATTTTTGTGGCTTAGCTTGGATTGGCCGAAACAGCCATGCCGGGGTCGCCAGATATCGAATTTTCCGGCCAATCAATGATCCGCGTAATTTTTACATCATTAGAAGCGCACATGTGTGCAGATTTCAAATCTGTAACTGGATTTCCTATGCGGTGCGTAGTTTTCGATTAAATAAGATTTTTGTTGACTAGTTTGGAATGGCCGGAACGACCATGCCGGGGTCGCCAGATATCGAATTTTTCGACCAATCACTGATCCGTGTAATTTTTACGCCATTAGAAGCGCACATGTGTGCAGATTTCAAATCTGTATCTGGATTTCCTATGCGGTGCACAACTTTTGAGAAAATCGTATTTTTGTTGACTAGTTTGGATTGGCCGAAACGGCCATGCCGGGGTCGCCAGATATCGAATTTTCCGACCAATCACTGATCCGTGTAATTTTTACGTCATTAGAAGCGCACATCTGTGCAGATTTCAAATCTGCCACTGGATTCCCTATGCGGTGCGTAGTTTTTGAGGAAATAAGATTTTTGTGGCTTAGCTTGGATTGGCCGAAACGACCATGCCGGGGTCGCCAGATATCGAATTTTCCGGCCAATCAATGATCCGTGTAATTTTTACGTCATTAGAAGCGCACATGTGTGCAGATTTCAAATCTGTAACTGGATTTCCTATGCGGTGCGTAGTTTTCGAGGAAATAAGATTTTTGTTGACTAGTTTGGAATGGCCGGAACGACCATGCCGGGGTCGCCAGATATCGAATTTTCCGACCAATCACTGATCCGTGTAATTTTTACGTCATTAGAAGCGCACATGTGTGCAGATTTCAAATCTGTATCTGGATTTCCTATGCGGTGCGTAGTTTTCGAGGAAATAAGATTTTTCTTGACTAGTTTGGATTGGCCGAAACGGCCATGCCGGGGTCGCCAGATATCGAATTTTCCGACCAATCACCGATCCGCGTAGTTTTTACGTCATTAGAAGCACACATGTGTGCAGATTTCAAATCTGTGACTGGATTTCCTATGCGGTGCGTAGTTTTCGAGGAAATAAGATTTTTGTTGAGTAGTTTGGAATGGCCGAAACGACCATGCCGGGGTCGCCAGATATCGAATTTTCCGACCAATCACTGATCCGTGTAATTTTTACGTCATTAGAAGCGCACACGTGTGCAGATTTCAAATCTGTATCTGGATTTCCTATGCGGTGCGTAGTTTTCGAGGAAATAAGATTTTTGTTGACTAGTTTGGAATGGCCGAAACGACCATGCCGGGGTCGCCAGATATCGAATTTTCCGACCAATCACCGATCCGTGTAATTTTTACGTCATTAGAAGCGCACATCTGTGCAGATTTCAAATCTGCCACTGGATTCCCTATGCGGTGCGTAGTTTTTGAGGAAATAAGATTTTTGTGGCTTAGCTTGGATTGGCCGAAACAGCCATGCCGGGGTCGCCAGATATCGAATTTTCCGGCCAATCAATGATCCGCGTAATTTTTACGTCATTAGAAGCGCACATGTGTGCAGATTTCAAATCTGCAACTGGATTTCCTATGCGGTGCGTAGTTTTCGAGGAAATAAGATTTTTGTTGACTAGTTTGGAATGGCCGAAACGACCATGCCGGGGTCGCCAGATATCGAATTTTCCGACCAATCACTGATCCGTGTAATTTTTACGTCATTAGAAGCGCACATCTGTGCAGGTTTCAAATCTGCCACTGGATTTCCTATGCGGTGCGTAGTTTTTGAGGAAATAAGATTTTTGTGGCTTAGCTTGGATTGGCGGAAACGGCCATGCCGGGGACGCCAGATATCGAATTTTCCGACCAATCACCGATCCGTTTAATTTGTACGTCCTTAGAAGCGCACATCTGTGCAGATTTCAAATCTGCCACTGGATTTCCTATGCGGTGCGTAGTTTTCGAGGAAATAAGATTTTTGTTGACTGGTTTGGAATGGCCGAAACGACCATGCCGGGGTCGCCAGATATCGAATTTTCCGACCAATCACTGATCCGTGTAATTTGTACGTCATTAGAAGCGCACATCTGTGCAGATTTCAAATCTGTAACTGGATTTCCTATGCGGTGCGTAGTTTTCGAGGAAATAAGATTTTTGTTGACTGGTTTGGAATGGCCGAAACGACCATGCCGGGGTCGCCAGATATCGAATTTTCCGACCAATCACTGATCCGTGTAGTTTGTACGTCATTAGAAGCGCACATCTGTGCAGATTTCAAATCTGTAACTGGATTTCCTATGCGGTGCGTAGTTTTCGAGGAAATAAGATTTTTGTTGACTGGTTTGGAATGGCCGAAACGACCATGCCGGGGTCGCCAGATATCGAATTTTCCGACCAATCACTGATCCGTGTAATTTGTACGTCATTAGAAGCGCACATCTGTGCAGATTTCAAATCTGTAACTGGATTTCCTATGCGGTGCGTAGTTTTCGAGGAAATAAGATTTTTGTTGACTGGTTTGGAATGGCCGAAACGACCATGCCGGGGTCGCCAGATATCGAATTTTCCGACCAATCACTGATCCGTGTAATTTGTACGTCATTAGAAGCGCACATCTGTGCAGATTTCAAATCTGTAACTGGTTTTCCTATGCGGTGCGTAGTTTTCGAGGAAATAAGATTTTTGTTGACTGGTTTGGAATGGCCGAAACGACCATGCCGGGGTCGCCAGATATCGAATTTTCCGACCAATCACTGATCCGTGTAATTTGTACGTCATTAGAAGCGCACATCTGTGCAGATTTCAAATCTGTAACTGGATTTCCTATGCGGTGCGTAGTTTTCGAGGAAATAAGATTTTTGTTGACTAGTTTGGAATGGCCGAAACGACCATGCCGGGGTCGCCAGATATCGAATTTTCCGACCAATCACTGGTCCGTGTAATTTGTACGTCATTAGGAGCGCACATCTGTTCAGATTTCAAATCTGTAACTGGATTTCCTATGCGGTGCGTAGTTTTCGAGGAAAAAAGATTTTTGTTGACTAGTTTGGAATGGCCGAAACGACCATGCCGGGGTCGCCAGATATCGAATTTTCCGACCAATCACTGATCCGTGTAATTTGTACGTCATTAGAAGCGCACATCTGTGCAGATTTCAAATCTGCCACTGGATTTCCTATGCGGTGCGTAGTTTTTGAGGAAATAAGATTTTTGTGGCTTAGCTTGGATTGGCCGAAACAGCCATGCCGGGGTCGCCAGATATCGAATTTTCCGGCCAATCAATGATCCATGTAATTTTTACGTCATTAGAAGCGCACATGTGTGCAAATTTCAAATCTGTAACTGGATTTCCTATGCGGTGCGTAGTTTTCGAGGAAATAAGATTTTTGTTGACTGGTTTGGAATGGCCGAAACGACCATGCCGGGGTCGCCAGATATCGAATTTTCCGACCAATCACTGATCCGTGTAATTTGTACGTCATTAGAAGCGCACATCTGTGCAGATTTCAAATCTGTAACTGGATTTCCTATGCGGTGCGTAGTTTTCGAGGAAATAAGATTTTTGTTGACTGGTTTGGAATGGCCGAAACGACCATGCCGGGGTCGCCAGATATCGAATTTTCCGACCAATCACTGATCCGTGTAATATTTACGTCATTAGAAGCGCACATCTGTACAGATTTCAAATCTGTAACTGGATTTCCTATGCGGTGCGTAGTTTTCGAGGAAATAAGATTTTTGTGGCTTAGCTTGGATTGGCGGAAACGGCCATGCCGGGGACGCCAGATATCGAATTTTCCGACCAATCACCGATCCGTGTAATTTGTACGTCCTTAGAAGCGCACATCTGTGCAGATTTCAAATCTGTAACTGGATTTCCTATGCGGTGCGTAGTTTTCGAGGAAATAAGATTTTTGTTGACTGGTTTGGAATGGCCGAAACGACCATGCCGGGGTCGCCAGATATCGAATTTTCCGACCAATCTTTGATCCGTGTAATTTGTACGTCATTAGAAGCGCACATCTGTGCAGATTTCAAATCTGTAACTGGATTTCCTATGCGGTGCGTAGTTTTCGAGGAAATAAGATTTTTGTTGACTGGTTTGGAATGGCCGAAACGACCATGCCGGGGTCGCCAGATATCGAATTTTCCGACCAATCACTGATCCGTGTAATTTGTACGTCATTACAAGCGCACATCTGTGCAGATTTCAAATCTGTAACTGGATTTCCTATGCGGTGCGTAGTTTTCGAGGAAATAAGATTTTTGTTGACTAGTTTGGAATGGCCGAAACGACCATGCCGGGGTCGCCAGATATCGAATTTTCCGACCAATCACTGATCCATGTAATTTTTACGTCATTAGAAGCGCACATGTGTGCAAATTTCAAATCTGTAACTGGATTTCCTATGCGGTGCGTAGTTTTCGAGGAAATAAGATTTTTGTTGACTGGTTTGGAATGGCCGAAACGACCATGCCGGGGTCGCCAGATATCGAATTTTCCGACCAATCACTGATCCGTGTAATTTGTACGTCATTAGAAGCGCACATCTGTGCAGATTTCAAATCTGTAACTGGATTTCCTATGCGGTGCGTAGTTTTCGAGGAAATAAGATTTTTGTTGACTGGTTTGGAATGGCCGAAACGACCATGCCGGGGTCGCCAGATATCGAATTTTCCGACCAATCACTGATCCGTGTAATATTTACGTCATTAGAAGCGCACATCTGTACAGATTTCAAATCTGTAACTGGATTTCCTATGCGGTGCGTAGTTTTCGAGGAAATAAGATTTTTGTTGACTAGTTTGGAATGGCCGAAACGACCATGCCGGGGTCGCCAGATATCGAATTTTCCGACCAATCACTGATCCGTGTAATTTTTACGTCATTAGAAGCGCACATGTGTGCAGATTTCAAATCTGTAACTGGAGTTCCTATGCGGTGCGTAGTTTTCGAGGAAATAAGATTTTTGTTGACTGGTTTGGAATGGCCGAAACGACCATGCCGGGGTCGCCAGATATCGAATTTTCCGACCAATCACTGATCCGTGTAATTTTTACGTCATTAGAAGCGCACATGTGTGCAGATTTCAAATCTGTAACTGGATTTCCTATGCGGTGCGTAGTTTTCGAGGAAATAAGATTTTTGTTGACTGGTTTGGAATGGCCGAAACGACCATGCCGGGGTCGCCAGATATCGAATTTTCCGACCAATCACTGATCCGTGTAATTTGTACGTCATTAGAAGCGCACATCTGTGCAGATTTCAAATCTGTAACTGGATTTCCTATGCGGTGCGTAGTTTTCGAGGAAATAAGATTTTTGTTGACTGGTTTGGAATGGCCGAAACGACCATGCCGGGGTCGCCAGATATCGAATTTTCCGACCAATCACTGATCCGTGTAATTTGTACGTCATTAGAAGCGCACATCTGTGCAGATTTCAAATCTGCCACTGGATTTCCTATGCGGTGCGTAGTTTTTGAGGAAATAAGATTTTTGTGGCTTAGCTTGGATTGGCCGAAACAGCCATGCCGGGTCGCCAGATATCGAATTTTCCGGCCAATCAATGATCCATGTAATTTTTACGTCATTAGAAGCGCACATGTGTGCAAATTTCAAATCTGTAACTGGATTTCCTATGCGGTGCGTAGTTTTCGAGGAAATAAGATTTTTGTTGACTGGTTTGGAATGGCCGAAACGACCATGCCGGGGTCGCCAGATATCGAATTTTCCGACCAATCACTGATCCGTGTAATTTGTACGTCATTAGAAGCGCACATCTGTGCAGATTTCAAATCTGTAACTGGATTTCCTATGCGGTGCGTAGTTTTCGAGGAAATAAGATTTTTGTTGACTGGTTTGGAATGGCCGAAACGACCATGCCGGGGTCGCCAGATATCGAATTTTCCGACCAATCACTGATCCGTGTAATATTTACGTCATTAGAAGCGCACATCTGTACAGATTTCAAATCTGTAACTGGATTTCCTATGCGGTGCGTAGTTTTCGAGGAAATAAGATTTTTGTGGCTTAGCTTGGATTGGCGGAAACGGCCATGCCGGGGACGCCAGATATCGAATTTTCCGACCAATCACCGATCCGTGTAATTTGTACGTCCTTAGAAGCGCACATCTGTGCAGATTTCAAATCTGTAACTGGATTTCCTATGCGGTGCGTAGTTTTCGAGGAAATAAGATTTTTGTTGACTGGTTTGGAATGGCCGAAACGACCATGCCGGGGTCGCCAGATATCGAATTTTCCGACCAATCTTTGATCCGTGTAATTTGTACGTCATTAGAAGCGCACATCTGTGCAGATTTCAAATCTGTAACTGGATTTCCTATGCGGTGCGTAGTTTTCGAGGAAATAAGATTTTTGTTGACTGGTTTGGAATGGCCGAAACGACCATGCCGGGGTCGCCAGATATCGAATTTTCCGACCAATCACTGATCCGTGTAATTTGTACGTCATTACAAGCGCACATCTGTGCAGATTTCAAATCTGTAACTGGATTTCCTATGCGGTGCGTAGTTTTCGAGGAAATAAGATTTTTGTTGACTAGTTTGGAATGGCCGAAACGACCATGCCGGGGTCGCCAGATATCGAATTTTCCGACCAATCACTGATCCATGTAATTTTTACGTCATTAGAAGCGCACATGTGTGCAAATTTCAAATCTGTAACTGGATTTCCTATGCGGTGCGTAGTTTTCGAGGAAATAAGATTTTTGTTGACTGGTTTGGAATGGCCGAAACGACCATGCCGGGGTCGCCAGATATCGAATTTTCCGACCAATCACTGATCCGTGTAATTTGTACGTCATTAGAAGCGCACATCTGTGCAGATTTCAAATCTGTAACTGGATTTCCTATGCGGTGCGTAGTTTTCGAGGAAATAAGATTTTTGTTGACTGGTTTGGAATGGCCGAAACGACCATGCCGGGGTCGCCAGATATCGAATTTTCCGACCAATCACTGATCCGTGTAATATTTACGTCATTAGAAGCGCACATCTGTACAGATTTCAAATCTGTAACTGGATTTCCTATGCGGTGCGTAGTTTTCGAGGAAATAAGATTTTTGTTGACTAGTTTGGAATGGCCGAAACGACCATGCCGGGGTCGCCAGATATCGAATTTTCCGACCAATCACTGATCCGTGTAATTTTTACGTCATTAGAAGCGCACATGTGTGCAGATTTCAAATCTGTAACTGGAGTTCCTATGCGGTGCGTAGTTTTCGAGGAAATAAGATTTTTGTTGACTGGTTTGGAATGGCCGAAACGACCATGCCGGGGTCGCCAGATATCGAATTTTCCGACCAATCACTGATCCGTGTAATTTTTACGTCATTAGAAGCGCACATGTGTGCAGATTTCAAATCTGTAACTGGATTTCCTATGCGGTGCGTAGTTTTCGAGGAAATAAGATTTTTGTTGACTGGTTTGGAATGGCCGAAACGACCATGCCGGGGTCGCCAGATATCGAATTTTCCGACCAATCACTGATCCGTGTAATTTGTACGTCATTAGAAGCGCACATCTGTGCAGATTTCAAATCTGTAACTGGATTTCCTATGCGGTGCGTAGTTTTCGAGGAAATAAGATTTTTGTTGACTGGTTTGGAATGGCCGAAACGACCATGCCGGGGTCGCCAGATATCGAATTTTCCGACCAATCACTGATCCGTGTAATATTTACGTCATTAGAAGCGCACATCTGTGCAGATTTCAAATCTGTATCTGGATTTCCTATGCGGTGCGTAGTTTTCGAGGAAATAAGATTTTTGTTGACTGGTTTGGAATGGCCGAAACGACCATGCCGGGGTCGCCAGATATCGAATTTTCCGACCAATCACTGATCCGTGTAATTTTTACGTCATTAGGAGCGCACATGTGTGCAGATTTCAAATCTGTATCTGGATTTCCTATGCGGTGCACAATTTTCGAGAAAATCATATTTTTGTTGACTAGTTTGGAATGGCCGAAACGACCATGCCGGGGTCGCCAGATATCGAATTTTCCGACCAATCACTGGTCCGTGTAATTTGTACGTCATTAGGAGCGCACATCTGTTCAGATTTCAAATCTGTAACTGGATTTCCTATGCGGTGCGTAGTTTTCGAGGAAATAAGATTTTTGTTGACTAGTTTGGAATGGCCGAAACGACCATGCCGGGGTCGCCAGATATCGAATTTTCCGACCAATCACTGATCCGTGTAATTTTTACGTCATTAGAAGCGCACATCTGTGCAGATTTCAAATCTGCCACTGGATTTCCTATGCGGTGCGTAGTTTTTGAGGAAATAAGATTTTTGTGGCTTAGCTTGGATTGGCCGAAACAGCCATGCCGGGGTCGCCAGATATCGAATTTTCCGGCCAATCAATGATCCGCGTAATTTTTACATCATTAGAAGCGCACATGTGTGCAGATTTCAAATCTGTAACTGGATTTCCTATGCGGTGCGTAGTTTTCGATTAAATAAGATTTTTGTTGACTAGTTTGGAATGGCCGGAACGACCATGCCGGGGTCGCCAGATATCGAATTTTTCGACCAATCACTGATCCGTGTAATTTTTACGCCATTAGAAGCGCACATGTGTGCAGATTTCAAATCTGTATCTGGATTTCCTATGCGGTGCACAACTTTTGAGAAAATCGTATTTTTGTTGACTAGTTTGGATTGGCCGAAACGGCCATGCCGGGGTCGCCAGATATCGAATTTTCCGACCAATCACTGATCCGTGTAATTTTTACGTCATTAGAAGCGCACATCTGTGCAGATTTCAAATCTGCCACTGGATTCCCTATGCGGTGCGTAGTTTTTGAGGAAATAAGATTTTTGTGGCTTAGCTTGGATTGGCCGAAACGACCATGCCGGGGTCGCCAGATATCGAATTTTCCGGCCAATCAATGATCCGTGTAATTTTTACGTCATTAGAAGCGCACATGTGTGCAGATTTCAAATCTGTAACTGGATTTCCTATGCGGTGCGTAGTTTTCGAGGAAATAAGATTTTTGTTGACTAGTTTGGAATGGCCGGAACGACCATGCCGGGGTCGCCAGATATCGAATTTTCCGACCAATCACTGATCCGTGTAATTTTTACGTCATTAGAAGCGCACATGTGTGCAGATTTCAAATCTGTATCTGGATTTCCTATGCGGTGCGTAGTTTTCGAGGAAATAAGATTTTTCTTGACTAGTTTGGATTGGCCGAAACGGCCATGCCGGGGTCGCCAGATATCGAATTTTCCGACCAATCACCGATCCGCGTAGTTTTTACGTCATTAGAAGCACACATGTGTGCAGATTTCAAATCTGTGACTGGATTTCCTATGCGGTGCGTAGTTTTCGAGGAAATAAGATTTTTGTTGAGTAGTTTGGAATGGCCGAAACGACCATGCCGGGGTCGCCAGATATCGAATTTTCCGACCAATCACTGATCCGTGTAATTTTTACGTCATTAGAAGCGCACACGTGTGCAGATTTCAAATCTGTATCTGGATTTCCTATGCGGTGCGTAGTTTTCGAGGAAATAAGATTTTTGTTGACTAGTTTGGAATGGCCGAAACGACCATGCCGGGGTCGCCAGATATCGAATTTTCCGACCAATCACCGATCCGTGTAATTTTTACGTCATTAGAAGCGCACATCTGTGCAGATTTCAAATCTGCCACTGGATTCCCTATGCGGTGCGTAGTTTTTGAGGAAATAAGATTTTTGTGGCTTAGCTTGGATTGGCCGAAACAGCCATGCCGGGGTCGCCAGATATCGAATTTTCCGGCCAATCAATGATCCGCGTAATTTTTACGTCATTAGAAGCGCACATGTGTGCAGATTTCAAATCTGCAACTGGATTTCCTATGCGGTGCGTAGTTTTCGAGGAAATAAGATTTTTGTTGACTAGTTTGGAATGGCCGAAACGACCATGCCGGGGTCGCCAGATATCGAATTTTCCGACCAATCACTGATCCGTGTAATTTTTACGTCATTAGAAGCGCACATCTGTGCAGGTTTCAAATCTGCCACTGGATTTCCTATGCGGTGCGTAGTTTTTGAGGAAATAAGATTTTTGTGGCTTAGCTTGGATTGGCGGAAACGGCCATGCCGGGGACGCCAGATATCGAATTTTCCGACCAATCACCGATCCGTTTAATTTGTACGTCCTTAGAAGCGCACATCTGTGCAGATTTCAAATCTGCCACTGGATTTCCTATGCGGTGCGTAGTTTTCGAGGAAATAAGATTTTTGTTGACTGGTTTGGAATGGCCGAAACGACCATGCCGGGGTCGCCAGATATCGAATTTTCCGACCAATCACTGATCCGTGTAATTTGTACGTCATTAGAAGCGCACATCTGTGCAGATTTCAAATCTGTAACTGGATTTCCTATGCGGTGCGTAGTTTTCGAGGAAATAAGATTTTTGTTGACTGGTTTGGAATGGCCGAAACGACCATGCCGGGGTCGCCAGATATCGAATTTTCCGACCAATCACTGATCCGTGTAGTTTGTACGTCATTAGAAGCGCACATCTGTGCAGATTTCAAATCTGTAACTGGATTTCCTATGCGGTGCGTAGTTTTCGAGGAAATAAGATTTTTGTTGACTGGTTTGGAATGGCCGAAACGACCATGCCGGGGTCGCCAGATATCGAATTTTCCGACCAATCACTGATCCGTGTAATTTGTACGTCATTAGAAGCGCACATCTGTGCAGATTTCAAATCTGTAACTGGATTTCCTATGCGGTGCGTAGTTTTCGAGGAAATAAGATTTTTGTTGACTGGTTTGGAATGGCCGAAACGACCATGCCGGGGTCGCCAGATATCGAATTTTCCGACCAATCACTGATCCGTGTAATTTGTACGTCATTAGAAGCGCACATCTGTGCAGATTTCAAATCTGTAACTGGTTTTCCTATGCGGTGCGTAGTTTTCGAGGAAATAAGATTTTTGTTGACTGGTTTGGAATGGCCGAAACGACCATGCCGGGGTCGCCAGATATCGAATTTTCCGACCAATCACTGATCCGTGTAATTTGTACGTCATTAGAAGCGCACATCTGTGCAGATTTCAAATCTGTAACTGGATTTCCTATGCGGTGCGTAGTTTTCGAGGAAATAAGATTTTTGTTGACTAGTTTGGAATGGCCGAAACGACCATGCCGGGGTCGCCAGATATCGAATTTTCCGACCAATCACTGGTCCGTGTAATTTGTACGTCATTAGGAGCGCACATCTGTTCAGATTTCAAATCTGTAACTGGATTTCCTATGCGGTGCGTAGTTTTCGAGGAAAAAAGATTTTTGTTGACTAGTTTGGAATGGCCGAAACGACCATGCCGGGGTCGCCAGATATCGAATTTTCCGACCAATCACTGATCCGTGTAATTTGTACGTCATTAGAAGCGCACATCTGTGCAGATTTCAAATCTGCCACTGGATTTCCTATGCGGTGCGTAGTTTTTGAGGAAATAAGATTTTTGTGGCTTAGCTTGGATTGGCCGAAACAGCCATGCCGGGGTCGCCAGATATCGAATTTTCCGGCCAATCAATGATCCGCGTAATTTTTACGTCATTAGAAGCGCACATGTGTGCAGATTTCAAATCTGTAACTGGATTTCCTATGCGGTGCGTAGTTTTCGAGGAAATAAGATTTTTGTTGACTGGTTTGGAATGGCCGAAACGACCATGCCGGGGTCGCCAGATATCGAATTTTCCGACCAATCACTGATCCGTGTAATTTTTACGTCATTAGAAGCGCACATGTGTGCAGATTTCAAATCTGTATCTGGATTTCCTATGCGGTGCACAATTTTCGAGAAAATCATATTTTTGTTGACTAGTTTGGATTGGCCGAAACGGCCATGCCGGGGTCGCCAGATATCGAATTTTCCGGCCAATCACCGATCCGTGTAATTTGTACGTCATTAGAAGCGCACATCTGTGCAGATTTCAAATCTGTATCTGGATTTCCTATGCGGTGCACAATTTTCGAGAAAATCATATTTTTGTTGACTAGTTTGGATTGGCCGAAACGGCCATGCCGGGGTCGCCAGATATCGAATTTTCCGACCAATCACTGATCCATGTAATTTTTACGTCATTAGAAGCGCACATCTGTGCAGATTTCAAATCTGCCACTGGATTTCCTATGCGGTGCGTAGTTTTCGAGGAAATAAGATTTTTGTTGACTAGTTTGGAATGGCCGAAACGACCATGCCGGGGTCGCCAGATATCGAATTTTCCGACCAATCACTGGTCCGTGTAATTTGTACGTCATTAGGAGCGCACATCTGTTCAGATTTCAAATCTGTAACTGGATTTCCTATGCGGTGCGTAGTTTTCGAGGAAAAAAGATTTTTGTTGACTAGTTTGGAATGGCCGAAACGACCATGCCGGGGTCGCCAGATATCGAATTTTCCGACCAATCACTGATCCGTGTAATTTGTACGTCATTAGAAGCGCACATCTGTGCAGATTTCAAATCTGCCACTGGATTTCCTATGCGGTGCGTAGTTTTTGAGGAAATAAGATTTTTGTGGCTTAGCTTGGATTGGCCGAAACAGCCATGCCGGGGTCGCCAGATATCGAATTTTCCGGCCAATCAATGATCCGCGTAATTTCTACGTCATTAGAAGCGCACATGTGTGCAGATTTCAAATCTGTAACTGGATTTCCTATGCGGTGCGTAGTTTTCGAGGAAATAGGATTTTTGTTGACTGGTTTGGAATGGCCGAAACGACCATGCCGGGGTCGCCAGATATCGAATTTTCCGACCAATCACTGATCCGTGTAATTTTTACGTCATTAGAAGCGCACATGTGTGCAGATTTCAAATCTGTATCTGGATTTCCTATGCGGTGCACAATTTTCGAGAAAATCATATTTTTGTTGACTAGTTTGGATTGGCCGAAACGGCCATGCCGGGGTCGCCAGATATCGAATTTTCCGACCAATCACCGATCCGTGTAATTTGTACGTCATTAGAAGCGCACATGTGTGCAGATTTCAAGTCTGTAACTGGATTTCCTATGCGGTGCGTAGTTTTCGAGGAAATAAGATTTTTGTTGACTAGTTTGGAATGGCCGAAACGACCATGCCGGGGTCGCCAGATATCGAATTTTCCGACCAATCACCGATCCGTGTAATTTGTACGTTATTAGAAGCGCACATCTGTGCAGATTTCAAATCTGTATCTGGATTTCCTATGCGGTGGACAATTTTCGAGAAAATCATATTTTTGTTGACTAGTTTGGATTGACCGAAACGGCCATGCCGGGGTCGCCAGATATCGAATTTTCCGACCAATCACTGGTCCGTGTAATTTGTACGTCATTAGGAGCGCACATCTGTTCAGATTTCAAATCTGTAACTGGATTTCCTATGCGGTGCGTAGTTTTCGAGGAAACAAGATTTTTGTTGACTAGTTTGGAATGGCCGAAACGACCATGCCGGGGTCGCCAGATATCGAATTTTCCGACCAATCACTGATCCGTGTAATTTTTACGTCATTAGAAGCGCACATCTGTGCAGATTTCAAATCTGCCACTGGATTTCCTATGCGGTGCGTAGTTTTCGAGGAAATAAGATTTTTGTTGACTAGTTTGGAATGGCCGAAACGACCATGCCGGGGTCGCCAGATATCGAATTTTCCGACCAATCACTGGTCCGTGTAATTTGTACGTCATTAGGAGCGCACATCTGTTCAGATTTCAAATCTGTAACTGGATTTCCTATGCGGTGCGTAGTTTTCGAGGAAAAAAGATTTTTGTTGACTAGTTTGGAATGGCCGAAACGACCATGCCGGGGTCGCCAGATATCGAATTTTCCGACCAATCACTGATCCGTGTAATTTGTACGTCATTAGAAGCGCACATCTGTGCAGATTTCAAATCTGCCACTGGATTTCCTATGCGGTGCGTAGTTTTTGAGGAAATAAGATTTTTGTGGCTTAGCTTGGATTGGCCGAAACAGCCATGCCGGGGTCGCCAGATATCGAATTTTCCGGCCAATCAATGATCCGCGTAATTTCTACGTCATTAGAAGCGCACATGTGTGCAGATTTCAAATCTGTAACTGGATTTCCTATGCGGTGCGTAGTTTTCGAGGAAATAGGATTTTTGTTGACTGGTTTGGAATGGCCGAAACGACCATGCCGGGGTCGCCAGATATCGAATTTTCCGACCAATCACTGATCCGTGTAATTTTTACGTCATTAGAAGCGCACATGTGTGCAGATTTCAAATCTGTATCTGGATTTCCTATGCGGTGCACAATTTTCGAGAAAATCATATTTTTGTTGACTAGTTTGGATTGGCCGAAACGGCCATGCCGGGGTCGCCAGATATCGAATTTTCCGACCAATCACCGATCCGTGTAATTTGTACGTCATTAGAAGCGCACATGTGTGCAGATTTCAAGTCTGTAACTGGATTTCCTATGCGGTGCGTAGTTTTCGAGGAAATAAGATTTTTGTTGACTAGTTTGGAATGGCCGAAACGACCATGCCGGGGTCGCCAGATATCGAATTTTCCGACCAATCACCGATCCGTGTAATTTGTACGTTATTAGAAGCGCACATCTGCGCAGATTTCAAATCTGTATCTGGATTTCCTATGCGGTGGACAATTTTCGAGAAAATCATATTTTTGTTGACTAGTTTGGATTGACCGAAACGGCCATGCCGGGGTCGCCAGATATCGAATTTTCCGACCAATCACTGGTCCGTGTAATTTGTACGTCATTAGGAGCGCACATCTGTTCAGATTTCAAATCTGTAACTGGATTTCCTAGGCGGTGCGTAGTTTTCGAGGAAACAAGATTTTTGTTGACTAGTTTGGAATGGCCGAAACGACCATGCCGGGGTCGCCAGATATCGAATTTTCCGACCAATCACTGATCTGTGTAATTTTTACGTCATTAGAAGCGCACATGTGTGCAGATTTCAAGTCTGTAACTGGATTTCCTATGCGGTGCGTAGTTTTCGAGGAAATAAGATTTTTGTTGACTAGTTTGGAATGGCCGAAACGACCATGCCGGGGTCGCCAGATATCGAATTTTCCGACCAATCACCGATCCGTGTAATTTGTACGTCACTAGAAGCGCACATGTGTGCAGATTTCAAGTCTGTAACTGGATTTCCTATGCGGTGCGTAGTTTTCGAGGAAATAAGATTTTTGTTGACTAGTTTGGAATGGCCGAAACGACCATGCCGGGGTCGCCAGATATCGAATTTTCCGACCAATCACTGATCCATGTAATTTTTACGTCATTAGAAGCGCACATGTGTGCAGATTTCAAGTCTGTAACTGGATTTCCTATGCGGTGCGTAGTTTTCGAGGAAATAAGATTTTTGTTGACTAGTTTGGAATGGCCGAAACGACCATGCCGGGGTCGCCAGATATCGAATTTTCCGACCAATCACCGATCCGTGTAATTTGTACGTCATTAGAAGCGCACATCTGTGCAGATTTCAAATCTGTATCTGGATTTCCTATGCGGTGGACAATTTTCGAGAAAATCATATTTTTGTTGACTAGTTTGGATTGACCGAAACGGCCATGCCGGGGTCGCCAGATATCGAATTTTCCGACCAATCACTGGTCCGTGTAATTTGTACGTCATTAGGAGCGCACATCTGTTCAGATTTCAAATCTGTAACTGGATTTCCTATGCGGTGCGTAGTTTTCGAGGAAACAAGATTTTTGTTGACTAGTTTGGAATGGCCGAAACGACCATGCCGGTGTCGCCAGATATCGAATTTTCCGACCAATCACTGATCTGTGTAATTTTTACGTCATTAGAAGCGCACATGTGTGCAGATTTCAAATCTGTAACTGGATTTCCTATGCGGTGCGTAGTTTTCGAGGAAATAAGATTTTTGTTGACTAGTTTCGAATGGCCGAAACGACCATGCCGGGGTCGCCAGATATCGAATTTTCCGACCAATCACTGATCCGTGTAATTTTTACGTCATTAGAAGCGCACATGTGTGCAGATTTCAAATCTGTGACTGGATTTCCTATGCGGTGCGTAGTTTTCGAGGAAATAAAATTTTTGTTGACTAGCTTGGAATGGCCGAAACGACCATGCCGGGGTCGCCAGATATCGAATTTTCCGACCAATCACTGATCCGTGTAATTTTTACGTCATTAAAAGCGCACATGTGTGCAGATTTCAAATCTGTATCTGGATTTCCTATGCGGTGCACAATTTTCGAGAAAATCATATTTTTGTTGACTAGTTTGGATTGGCCGAAACGGCCATGCCGGGGTCGCCAGATATCGAATTTTCCGACCAATCACCGATCCGTGTAATTTGTACGTCATTAGAAGCGCACATCTGTGCAGATTTCAAATCTGCCACTGGATTTCCTATGCGGTGCGTAGTTTTCGAGGAAATAAGATTTTTGTTGACTAGTTTGGAATGGCCGAAACGACCATGCCGGGGTCGCCAGATATCGAATTTTCCGACCAATCACTGGTCCGTGTAATTTGTACGTCATTAGGAGCGCACATCTGTTCAGATTTCAAATCTGTAACTGGGTTTTCTATGCGGTGCGTAGTTTTCGAGGAAAAAAGATTTTTGTTGACTAGTTTGGAATGGCCGAAACGACCATGCCGGGGTCGCCAGATATCGAATTTTCCGACCAATCACTGATCCGTGTAATTTGTACGTCATTAGAAGCGCACATCTGTGCAGATTTCAAATCTGCCACTGGATTTCCTATGCGGTGCGTAGTTTTTGAGGAAATAAGATTTTTGTGGCTTAGCTTGGATTGGCCGAAACAGCCATGCCGGGGTCGCCAGATATCGAATTTTCCGGCCAATCAATGATCCGCGTAATTTCTACGTCATTAGAAGCGCACATGTGTGCAGATTTCAAATCTGTAACTGGATTTCCTATGCGGTGCGTAGTTTTCGAGGAAATAAGATTTTTGTTGACTGGTTTGGAATGGCCGAAACGACCATGCCGGGGTCGCCAGATATCGAATTTTCCGACCAATCACTGATCCGTGTAATTTTTACGTCATTAGAAGCGCACATGTGTGCAGATTTCAAATCTGTATCTGGATTTCCTATGCGGTGCACAATTTTCGAGAAAATCATATTTTTGTTGACTAGTTTGGATTGGCCGAAACGGCCATGCCGGGGTCGCCAGATATCGAATTTTCCGACCAATCACCGATCCGTGTAATTTGTAAGTCATTAGAAGCGCACATGTGTGCAGATTTCAAGTCTGTAACTGGATTTCCTATGCGGTGCGTAGTTTTCGAGGAAATAAGATTTTTGTTGACTAGTTTGGAATGGCCGAAACGACCATGCCGGGGTCGCCAGATATCGAATTTTCCGACCAATCACCGATCCGTGTAATTTGTACGTTATTAGAAGCGCACATCTGTGCAGATTTCAAATCTGTATCTGGATTTCCTATGCGGTGGACAATTTTCGAGAAAATCATATTTTTGTTGACTAGTTTGGATTGACCGAAACGGCCATGCCGGGGTCGCCAGATATCGAATTTTCCGACCAATCACCGATCCGTGTAATTTGTACGTCACTAGAAGCGCACATGTGTGCAGATTTCAAGTCTGTAACTGGATTTCCTATGCGGTGCGTAGTTTTCGAGGAAATAAGATTTTTGTTGACTAGTTTGGAATGGCCGAAACGACCATGCCGGGGTCGCCAGATATCGAATTTTCCGACCAATCACTGATCCATGTAATTTTTACGTCATTAGAAGCGCACATGTGTGCAGATTTCAAGTCTGTAACTGGATTTCCTATGCGGTGCGTAGTTTTCGAGGAAATAAGATTTTTGTTGACTAGTTTGGAATGGCCGAAACGACCATGCCGGGGTCGCCAGATATCGAATTTTCCGACCAATCACCGATCCGTGTAATTTGTACGTCATTAGAAGCGCACATCTGTGCAGATTTCAAATCTGTATCTGGATTTCCTATGCGGTGGACAATTTTCGAGAAAATCATATTTTTGTTGACTAGTTTGGATTGACCGAAACGGCCATGCCGGGGTCGCCAGATATCGAATTTTCCGACCAATCACTGGTCCGTGTAATTTGTACGTCATTAGGAGCGCACATCTGTTCAGATTTCAAATCTGTAACTGGATTTCCTATGCGGTGCGTAGTTTTCGAGGAAACAAGATTTTTGTTGACTAGTTTGGAATGGCCGAAACGACCATGCCGGGGTCGCCAGATATCGAATTTTCCGACCAATCACTGATCCGTGTAATTTTTACGTCATTAGAAGCGCACATGTGTGCAGATTTCAAATCTGTGACTGGATTTCCTATGCGGTGCGTAGTTTTCGAGGAAATAAGATTTTTGTTGACTAGTTTGGAATGGCCGAAACGACCATGCCGGGGTCGCCAGATATCGAATTTTCCGACCAATCACTGATCCGTGTAATTTTTACGTCATTAGAAGCGCACATGTGTGCAGATTTCAAATCTGTGACTGGATTTCCTATGCGGTGCGTAGTTTTCGAGGAAATAAGATTTTTGTTGACTAGTTTGGAATGGCCGAAACGACCATGCCGGGGTCGCCAGATATCGAATTTTCCGACCAATCACTGATCCGTGTAATTTTTACGTCATTAGAAGCGCGCATGTGTGCAGATTTCAAATCTGTAACTGGATTTCCTATGTGGTGCGTAGTTTTCGAGGAAATAAGATTTTTGTTGACTGGTTTGGAATGGCCGAAACGACCATGCCGGGGTCGCCAGATATCGAATTTTCCGACCAATCACTGATCCGTGTAATTTTTACGTCATTAAAAGCGCACATGTGTGCAGATTTCAAATCTGTAACTGGATTTCCTATGCGGTGCGTAGTTTTCGAGGAAATAAGATTTTTGTTGACTAGTTTGGAATGGCCGAAACGACCATGCCGGGGTCGCCAGATATCGAATTTCCCGACCAATCACTGATCCGTGTAATTTTTACGTCATTAGAAGCGCACATGTGTGCAGATTTCAAATCTGTAAGTGGATTTCCTATGCGGTGCGTAGTTTTCGAGGAAATAAGGTTTTTGTTGACTGGTTTGGAATGGCCGAAACGGCCATGCCGGGGTCGCCAGATATCGAATTTTCCGACCAATCACCGATCCGTGTAATTTTTACGTCATTAGAAGCGCACATCTGTGCAGATTTCAAATCTGTATCTGGATTTCCTATGCGGTGGACAATTTTCGAGAAAATCATATTTTTGTTGACTAGTTTGGATTGACCGAAACGGCCATGCCGGGGTCGCCAGATATCGAATTTTCCGACCAATCACCGATCCGTGTAATTTGTACGTCATTAGAAGCGCACATCTGTGCAGATTTCAAATCTGTATCTGGATTTCCTATGCGGTGGACAATTTTCGAGAAAATCATATTTTTGTTGACTAGTTTGGATTGACCGAAACGGCCATGCCGGGGTCGCCAGATATCGAATTTTCCGACCAATCACCGATCCGTGTAATTTGTACGTTATTAGAAGCGCACATCTGTGCAGATTTCAAATCTGTATCTGGATTTCCTATGCGGTGGACAATTTTCGAGAAAATCATATTTTTGTTGACTAGTTTGGATTGACCGAAACGGCCATGCCGGGGTCGCCAGATATCGAATTTTCCGACCAATCACCGATCCGTGTAATTTGTACGTCACTAGAAGCGCACATGTGTGCAGATTTCAAGTCTGTAACTGGATTTCCTATGCGGTGCGTAGTTTTCGAGGAAATAAGATTTTTGTTGACTAGTTTGGAATGGCCGAAACGACCATGCCGGGGTCGCCAGATATCGAATTTTCCGACCAATCACTGATCCATGTAATTTTTACGTCATTAGAAGCGCACATGTGTGCAGATTTCAAGTCTGTAACTGGATTTCCTATGCGGTGCGTAGTTTTCGAGGAAATAAGATTTTTGTTGACTAGTTTGGAATGGCCGAAACGACCATGCCGGGGTCGCCAGATATCGAATTTTCCGACCAATCACCGATCCGTGTAATTTGTACGTCATTAGAAGCGCACATCTGTGCAGATTTCAAATCTGTATCTGGATTTCCTATGCGGTGGACAATTTTCGAGAAAATCATATTTTTGTTGACTAGTTTGGATTGACCGAAACGGCCATGCCGGGGTCGCCAGATATCGAATTTTCCGACCAATCACTGGTCCGTGTAATTTGTACGTCATTAGGAGCGCACATCTGTTCAGATTTCAAATCTGTAACTGGATTTCCTATGCGGTGCGTAGTTTTCGAGGAAACAAGATTTTTGTTGACTAGTTTGGAATGGCCGAAACGACCATGCCGGGGTCGCCAGATATCGAATTTTCCGACCAATCACTGATCCGTGTAATTTTTACGTCATTAGAAGCGCACATGTGTGCAGATTTCAAATCTGTGACTGGATTTCCTATGCGGTGCGTAGTTTTCGAGGAAATAAGATTTTTGTTGACTAGTTTGGAATGGCCGAAACGACCATGCCGGGGTCGCCAGATATCGAATTTTCCGACCAATCACCGATCCGTGTAATTTTTACGTCATTAGAAGCGCACATGTGTGCAGATTTCAAATCTGTGACTGGATTTCCTATGCGGTGCGTAGTTTTCGAGGAAATAAGATTTTTGTTGACTAGTTTGGAATGGCCGAAACGACCATGCCGGGGTCGCCAGATATCGAATTTTCCGACCAATCACTGATCCGTGTAATTTTTACGTCATTAGAAGCGCACATGTGTGCAGATTTCAAATCTGTAACTGGATTTCCTATGTGGTGCGTAGTTTTCGAGGAAATAAGATTTTTGTTGACTGGTTTGGAATGGCCGAAACGACCATGCCGGGGTCGCCAGATATCGAATTTTCCGACCAATCACTGATCCGTGTAATTTTTACGTCATTAAAAGCGCACATGTGTGCAGATTTCAAATCTGTAACTGGATTTCCTATGCGGTGCGTAGTTTTCGAGGAAATAAGATTTTTGTTGACTAGTTTGGAATGGCCGAAACGACCATGCCGGGGTCGCCAGATATCGAATTTCCCGACCAATCACTGATCCGTGTAATTTTTACGTCATTAGAAGCGCACATGTGTGCAGATTTCAAATCTGTAAGTGGATTTCCTATGCGGTGCGTAGTTTTCGAGGAAATAAGGTTTTTGTTGACTGGTTTGGAATGGCCGAAACGGCCATGCCGGGGTCGCCAGATATCGAATTTTCCGACCAATCACCGATCCGTGTAATTTTTACGTCATTAGAAGCGCACATCTGTGCAGATTTCAAATCTGTATCTGGATTTCCTATGCGGTGGACAATTTTCGAGAAAATCATATTTTTGTTGACTAGTTTGGATTGACCGAAACGGCCATGCCGGGGTCGCCAGATATCGAATTTTCCGACCAATCACCGATCCGTGTAATTTGTACGTCATTAGAAGCGCACATCTGTGCAGATTTCAAATCTGTATCTGGATTTCCTATGCGGTGGACAATTTTCGAGAAAATCATATTTTTGTTGACTAGTTTGGATTGACCGAAACGGCCATGCCGGGGTCGCCAGATATCGAATTTTCCGACCAATCACCGATCCGTGTAATTTGTACGTCACTAGAAGCGCACATGTGTGCAGATTTCAAATCTGTATCTGGATTTCCTATGCGGTGCGTAGTTTTCGAGGAAATAAGATTTTTGTTGACTAGTTTGGAATGGCCGAAACGACCATGCCGGGGTCGCCAGATATCGAATTTTCCGACCAATCACTGATCCATGTAATTTTTACGTCATTAGAAGCGCACATGTGTGCAGATTTCAAATCTGTAACTGGATTTCCTATGCGGTGCGTAGTTTTCGAGAAAATAAGATTTTTGTTGACTGGTTTGGAATAGCCGAAACGACCATGCCGGGGTCGCCAGATATCGAATTTTCCGACCAATCACTGATCCGTGTAATTTTTACGTCATTAGAAGCGCACATGTGTGCAGATTTCAAATCTGTATCTGGATTTCCTATGCGGTGCACAATTTTCGAGAAAATCATATTTTTGTTGACTAGTTTGGATTGGCCGAAACGGCCATGCCGGGGTCGCCAGATATCGAATTTTCCGACCAATCACCGATCCGTGTAATTTTTACGTCATTAGAAGTGCACATGTGTGCAGATTTCATGTCTGTAACTGGATTTCCTATGCGGTGCGTAGTTTTCGAGGAAATAAGATTTTTGTTGACTAGTTTGGAATGGCCGAAACGACCATGCCGGTGTCGCCAGATATCGAATTTTCCGACCAATCACTGATCCGTGTAATTTGTACGTCATTAGAAGCGCACATCTGTGCAGATTTCAAATCTGTATCTGGATTTCCTATGCGGTGGACAATTTTCGAGAAAATCATATTTTTGTTTACTAGTTTGGATTGACCGAAACGGCCATGCCGGGGTCGCCAGATATCGAATTTTCCGGCCAATCACCGATCCGTGTAATTTGTACGTCACTAGAAGCGCACATGTGTGCAGATTTCAAGTCTGTAACTGGATTTCCTATGCGGTGCGTAGTTTTCGAGGAAATACGATTTTTGTGGCTTAGCTTGGATTGGGCGAAACAGCCATGCCGGGGTCGCCAGATATCGAATTTTCCGGCCAATCACCGATCCGTGTAATTTTCTCGTCATTAGAAGCGCACATGTGTGCAGATTTCAAATCTGTAACTGGATTTCCTATGCGGTGCGTAGTTTTCGAGGAAATAAGATTTTTGTTGACTAGTTTTGAATGGCCGAAACGACCATGCCGGGGTCGCCAGATATCGAATTTTCCGACCAATCACCGATCCGTGTAACTTTTACGTCATTAGAAGCGCACATGTGTGCAGATTTCAAATCTGTATCTGGATTTCCTATGCGGTGCACAATTTTCGAGAAAATCATATTTTTGTTGACTAGTTTCTATTGGCCGAAACGACCATGCCGGGGTCGCCAGATATCGAATTTTCCGACCAATCACTGATCCGTGTAATTTTTACGTCATTAGAAGCGCACACGTGTGCAGATTTCAAATCTGTATCTGGATTTCCTATGCGGTGCGTAGTTTTCGAGGAAATAAGATTTTTGTTGACTAGTTTGGAATGGCCGAAACGACCATGCCGGGGTCGCCAGATATCGAATTTTCCGACCAATCACCGATCCGCGTAGTTTTTACGTCATTAGAAGCACACATGTGTGCAGATTTCAAATCTGTGGCTGGATTTCCTATGCGGTGCGTAGTTTTCGAGGAAATAAGATTTTTGTTGACTAGTTTGGAATGGCCGAAACGACCATGCCGGGGTCGCCAGATATCGAATTTTCCGACCAATCACCGATCCGTGTAATTTTTACGTCATTAGAAGCGCACATGTGTGCAGATTTCAAGTCTGTATCTGGATTTCCTATGCGGTGCGTAGTTTTCGAGGAAATACGATTTTTGTTGACTAGTTTGGAATGGCCGAAACGACCATGCCGGGGTCGCCAGATATCGAATTTTCCGACCAATCACTGATCCGTGTAATTTTTACGTCATTAGAAGCGCACACGTGTGCAGATTTCAAATCTGTATCTGGATTTCCTATGCGGTGCACAATTTTCGAGAAAATCATATTTTTGTTGACTAGTTTGGATTGGCCGAAACGACCATGCCGGGGTCGCCAGATATCGAGTTTTCCGACCAATCACCGATCCGTGTAATTTGTACGTCATTAGAAGCGCACATGTGTGCAGATTTCAAATCTGTATCTGGATTTCCTATGCGGTGCGTAGTTTTCGAGGAAATAAGATTTTTGTTGACTAGTTTGGAATGGCCGAAACGACCATGCCGGGGTCGCCAGATATCGAATTTTCCGACCAATCACCGATCCGTGTAATTTTTACGTCATTAGAAGCGCACATGTGTGCAGATTTCAAATCTGTATCTGGATTTCCTATGCGGTGCACAATTTTCGAGAAAATCATATTTTTGTTGACTAGTTTGGATTGGCCGAAACGGCCATGCCGGGGTCGCCAGATATCGAATTTTCCGACCAATCACTGATCCGTGTAATTTTTACGTCATTAGAAGCGCACACGTGTGCAGATTTCAAATCTGTATCTGGATTTCCTATGCGGTGCACAATTTTCGAGAAAATCATATTTTTGTTGACTAGTTTGGATTGGCCGAAACGGCCATGCCGGGGTCGCCAGATATCGAATTTTCCGACCAATCACCGATCCGTGTAATTTGTACGTCATTAGAAGCGCACATGTGTGCAGATTTCAAATCTGTATCTGGATTTCCTATGCGGTGCACAATTTTCGAGAAAATCATATTTTTGTTGACTAGTTTCTATTGGCCGAAACGGCCATGCCGGGGTCGCCAGATATCGAATTTTCCGACCAATCACTGGTCCGTGTAATTTGTACGTCATTAGGAGCGCACATCTGTTCAGATTTCAAATCTGTAACTGGATTTCCTATGCGGTGCGTAGTTTTCGAGGAAGTAAGATTTTTGTTGACTAGTTTGGAATGGCCGAAACGACCATGCCGGGGTCGCCAGATATCGAATTTCCCGACCAATCACTGATTCGTGTAATTTTTACGTCATTAGAAGCGCACATCTGTGCAGATTTCAAATCTGTATCTGGATTTCCTATGCGGTGCACAATTTTCGAGAAAATCATATTTTTGTTGACTAGTTTGGATTGGCCGAAACGACCATGCCGGGGTCGCCAGATATCGAATTTTCCGACCAATCACCGATCCGTGTAATTTTTACGTCATTAGAAGCGCACATGTGTGCAGATTTCAAATCTGTATCTGGATTTCCTATGCGGTGCACAATTTTCGAGAAAATCATATTTTTGTTGACTAGTTTGGATTGGCCGAAACGACCATGCCGGGGTCGCCAGATATCGAATTTTCCGACCAATCACCGATCCGCGTAGTTTTTACGTCATTAGAAGCACACATGTGTGCAGATTTCAAATCTGTGGCTGGATTTCCTATGCGGTGCGTAGTTTTCGAGGAAATACGATTTTTGTGGCTTAGCTTGGATTGGGCGAAACAGCCATGCCGGGGTCGCCAGATATCGAATTTTCCGGCCAATCACCGATCCGTGTAATTTTTACGTCATTAGAAGCGCACATGTGTGCAGATTTCAAATCTGTATCTGGATTTCCTATGCGGTGCACAATTTTCGAGAAAATCATATTTTTGTTGACTAGTTTGGATTGGCCGAAACGGCCATGCCGGGGTCGCCAGATATCGAATTTTCCGACCAATCACCGATCCGTGTAATTTTTACGTCATAAGAAGCGCACATGTGTGCAGATTTCAAGTCTGTATCTGGATTTCCTATGCGGTGCGTAGTTTTCGAGGAAATAAGATTTTTGTTGACTAGTTTGGATTGGCCGAAACGACCATGCCGGGGTCGCCAGATATCGAATTTTCCGGCCAATCAATGATCCGTGTAATTTGTACGTCATTAGAAGCGCACATGTGTGCAGATTTCAAATCTGTATCTGGATTTCCTATGCGGTGCACAATTTTCGAGAAAATCATATTTTTGTTGACTAGTTTGGATTGGCCGAAACGACCATGCCGGGGTCGCCAGATATCGAATTTTCCGACCAATCACCGATCCGTGTAATTTTTACGTCATTAGAAGCGCACATGTGTGCAGATTTCAAATCTGTAACTGGATTTCCTATGCGGTGCGTAGTTTTCGAGGAAATAAGGTTTTTGTTGACTGGTTTGGAATGGCCGAAACGACCATGCCGGGGTCGCCAGATATCGAATTTTCCGACCAATCACTGATCCGTGTAATTTTTACGTCATTAGAAGCGCACACGTGTGCAGATTTCAAATCTGTATCTGGATTTCCTATGCGGTGCACAATTTTCGAGAAAATCATATTTTTGTTGACTAGTTTGGATTGGCCGAAACGACCATGCCGGGGTCGCCAGATATCGAATTTTCCGACCAATCACCGATCCGTGTAATTTGTACGTCATTAGAAGCGCACATGTGTGCAGATTTCAAATCTGTATCTGGATTTCCTATGCGGTGCGTAGTTTTTGAGGAAATAAGATTTTTGTGGCTTAGCTTGGATTGGCCGAAACGACCATGCCGGGGTCGCCAGATATCGAATTTTCCGACCAATCACTGATCCATGTAATTTTTACGTCATTAGAAGCGCACATGTGTGCAGATTTCAAATCTGTAACTGGATTTCCTATGCGGTGCGTAGTTTTCGAGAAAATAAGATTTTTGTTGACTGGTTTGGAATAGCCGAAACGACCATGCCGGGGTCGCCAGATATCGAATTTTCCGACCAATCACTGATCCGTGTAATTTTTACGTCATTAGAAGCGCACATGTGTGCAGATTTCAAATCTGTATCTGGATTTCCTATGCGGTGCACAATTTTCGAGAAAATCATATTTTTGTTGACTAGTTTGGATTGGCCGAAACGGCCATGCCGGGGTCGCCAGATATCGAATTTTCCGACCAATCACCGATCCGTGTAATTTTTACGTCATTAGAAGTGCACATGTGTGCAGATTTCATGTCTGTAACTGGATTTCCTATGCGGTGCGTAGTTTTCGAGGAAATAAGATTTTTGTTGACTAGTTTGGAATGGCCGAAACGACCATGCCGGTGTCGCCAGATATCGAATTTTCCGACCAATCACTGATCCGTGTAATTTGTACGTCATTAGAAGCGCACATCTGTGCAGATTTCAAATCTGTATCTGGATTTCCTATGCGGTGGACAATTTTCGAGAAAATCATATTTTTGTTTACTAGTTTGGATTGACCGAAACGGCCATGCCGGGGTCGCCAGATATCGAATTTTCCGGCCAATCACCGATCCGTGTAATTTGTACGTCACTAGAAGCGCACATGTGTGCAGATTTCAAGTCTGTAACTGGATTTCCTATGCGGTGCGTAGTTTTCGAGGAAATACGATTTTTGTGGCTTAGCTTGGATTGGGCGAAACAGCCATGCCGGGGTCGCCAGATATCGAATTTTCCGGCCAATCACCGATCCGTGTAATTTTCTCGTCATTAGAAGCGCACATGTGTGCAGATTTCAAATCTGTAACTGGATTTCCTATGCGGTGCGTAGTTTTCGAGGAAATAAGATTTTTGTTGACTAGTTTTGAATGGCCGAAACGACTATGCCGGGGTCGCCAGATATCGAATTTTCCGACCAATCACCGATCCGTGTAACTTTTACGTCATTAGAAGCGCACATGTGTGCAGATTTCAAATCTGTATCTGGATTTCCTATGCGGTGCACAATTTTCGAGAAAATCATATTTTTGTTGACTAGTTTCTATTGGCCGAAACGACCATGCCGGGGTCGCCAGATATCGAATTTTCCGACCAATCACTGATCCGTGTAATTTTTACGTCATTAGAAGCGCACACGTGTGCAGATTTCAAATCTGTATCTGGATTTCCTATGCGGTGCGTAGTTTTCGAGGAAATAAGATTTTTGTTGACTAGTTTGGAATGGCCGAAACGACCATGCCGGGGTCGCCAGATATCGAATTTTCCGACCAATCACCGATCCGCGTAGTTTTTACGTCATTAGAAGCACACATGTGTGCAGATTTCAAATCTGTGGCTGGATTTCCTATGCGGTGCGTAGTTTTCGAGGAAATAAGATTTTTGTTGACTAGTTTGGAATGGCCGAAACGACCATGCCGGGGTCGCCAGATATCGAATTTTCCGACCAATCACCGATCCGTGTAATTTTTACGTCATTAGAAGCGCACATGTGTGCAGATTTCAAGTCTGTATCTGGATTTCCTATGCGGTGCGTAGTTTTCGAGGAAATACGATTTTTGTTGACTAGTTTGGAATGGCCGAAACGACCATGCCGGGGTCGCCAGATATCGAATTTTCCGACCAATCACTGATCCGTGTAATTTTTACGTCATTAGAAGCGCACACGTGTGCAGATTTCAAATCTGTATCTGGATTTCCTATGCGGTGCACAATTTTCGAGAAAATCATATTTTTGTTGACTAGTTTGGATTGGCCGAAACGACCATGCCGGGGTCGCCAGATATCGAATTTTCCGACCAATCACCGATCCGTGTAATTTGTACGTCATTAGAAGCGCACATGTGTGCAGATTTCAAATCTGTATCTGGATTTCCTATGCGGTGCGTAGTTTTCGAGGAAATAAGATTTTTGTTGACTAGTTTGGAATGGCCGAAACGACCATGCCGGGGTCGCCAGATATCGAATTTTCCGACCAATCACCGATCCGTGTAATTTTTACGTCATTAGAAGCGCACATGTGTGCAGATTTCAAATCTGTATCTGGATTTCCTATGCGGTGCACAATTTTCGAGAAAATCATATTTTTGTTGACTAGTTTGGATTGGCCGAAACGGCCATGCCGGGGTCGCCAGATATCGAATTTTCCGACCAATCACTGATCCGTGTAATTTTTACGTCATTAGAAGCGCACACGTGTGCAGATTTCAAATCTGTATCTGGATTTCCTATGCGGTGCACAATTTTCGAGAAAATCATATTTTTGTTGACTAGTTTGGATTGGCCGAAACGGCCATGCCGGGGTCGCCAGATATCGAATTTTCCGACCAATCACCGATCCGTGTAATTTGTACGTCATTAGAAGCGCACATGTGTGCAGATTTCAAATCTTAATCTGGATTTCCTATGCGGTGCACAATTTTCGAGAAAATCATATTTTTGTTGACTAGTTTCTATTGGCCGAAACGGCCATGCCGGGGTCGCCAGATATCGAATTTTCCGACCAATCACTGGTCCGTGTAATTTGTACGTCATTAGGAGCGCACATCTGTTCAGATTTCAAATCTGTAACTGGATTTCCTATGCGGTGCGTAGTTTTCGAGGAAGTAAGATTTTTGTTGACTAGTTTGGAATGGCCGAAACGACCATGCCGGGGTCGCCAGATATCGAATTTCCCGACCAATCACTGATTCGTGTAATTTTTACGTCATTAGAAGCGCACATCTGTGCAGATTTCAAATCTGTATCTGGATTTCCTATGCGGTGCACAATTTTCGAGAAAATCATATTTTTGTTGACTAGTTTGGATTGGCCGAAACGACCATGCCGGGGTCGCCAGATATCGAATTTTCCGACCAATCACCGATCCGTGTAATTTTTACGTCATTAGAAGCGCACATGTGTGCAGATTTCAAATCTGTATCTGGATTTCCTATGCGGTGCACAATTTTCGAGAAAATCATATTTTTGTTGACTAGTTTGGATTGGCCGAAACGACCATGCCGGGGTCGCCAGATATCGAATTTTCCGACCAATCACCGATCCGCGTAGTTTTTACGCACATGTGTGCAGATTTCAAATCTGTAACTGGATTTCCTATGCGGTGCGTAGTTTTCGAGGAAATAAGGTTTTTGTTGACTGGTTTGGAATGGCCGAAACGACCATGCCGGGGTCGCCAGATATCGAATTTTCCGACCAATCACTGATCCGTGTAATTTTTACGTCATTAGAAGCGCACATGTGTGCAGATTTCAAATCTGTATCTGGATTTCCTATGCGGTGCGTAGTTTTTGAGGAAATAAGATTTTTGTGGCTTAGCTTGGATTGGCCGAAACGACCATGCCGGGGTCGCCAGATATCGAATTTTCCGGCCAATCAATGATCCGTGTAATTTTTACGTCATTAGAAGCGCACATGTGTGCAGATTTCAAATCTGTATCTGGATTTCCTATGCGGTGCACAATTTTCGAGAAAATCATATTTTTGTTGACTAGTTTGGATTGGCCGAAACGGCCATGCCGGGGTCGCCAGATATCGAATTTTCCGACCAATCACCGATCCGTGTAATTTTTACGTCATAAGAAGCGCACATGTGTGCAGATTTCAAGTCTGTATCTGGATTTCCTATGCGGTGCGTAGTTTTCGAGGAAATAAGATTTTTGTTGACTAGTTTGGATTGGCCGAAACGACCATGCCGGGGTCGCCAGATATCGAATTTTCCGGCCAATCAATGATCCGTGTAATTTGTACGTCATTAGAAGCGCACATGTGTGCAGATTTCAAATCTGTATCTGGATTTCCTATGCGGTGCACAATTTTCGAGAAAATCATATTTTTGTTGACTAGTTTGGATTGGCCGAAACGACCATGCCGGGGTCGCCAGATATCGAATTTTCCGACCAATCACCGATCCGTGTAATTTTTACGTCATTAGAAGCGCACATGTGTGCAGATTTCAAATCTGTAACTGGATTTCCTATGCGGTGCGTAGTTTTCGAGGAAATAAGGTTTTTGTTGACTGGTTTGGAATGGCCGAAACGACCATGCCGGGGTCGCCAGATATCGAATTTTCCGACCAATCACTGATCCGTGTAATTTTTACGTCATTAGAAGCGCACATGTGTGCAGATTTCAAATCTGTATCTGGATTTCCTATGCGGTGCGTAGTTTTTGAGGAAATAAGATTTTTGTGGCTTAGCTTGGATTGGCCGAAACGACCATGCCGGGGTCGCCAGATATCGAATTTTCCGGCCAATCAATGATCCGTGTAATTTTTACGTCATTAGAAGCGCACATGTGTGCAGATTTCAAATCTGTATCTGGATTTCCTATGCGGTGCACAATTTTCGAGAAAATCATATTTTTGTTGACTAGTTTGGATTGGCCGAAACGGCCATGCCGGGGTCGCCAGATATCGAATTTTCCGACCAATCACCGATCCGTGTAATTTTTACGTCATAAGAAGCGCACATGTGTGCAGATTTCAAGTCTGTATCTGGATTTCCTATGCGGTGCGTAGTTTTCGAGGAAATAAGATTTTTGTTGACTAGTTTGGAATGGCCGAAACGACCATGCCGGGGTCGCCAGATATCGAATTTTCCGACCAATCACTGGTCCGTGTAATTTGTACGTCATTAGGAGCGCACATCTGTTCAGATTTCAAATCTGTAACAGGATTTCCTATGCGGTGCGTAGTTTTCGAGGAAATAAGGTTTTTGTTGACTGGTTTGGAATGGCCGAAACGACCATGCCGGGGTCGCCAGATATCGAATTTTTCGACCAATCACTGATCCGTGTAATTTTTACGCCATTAGAAGCGCACATGTGTGCAGATTTCAAATCTGTAACTGGATTTCCTATGCGGTGCGTAGTTTTCGAGGAAATAAGATTTTTGTTGACTAGTTTGGAATGGCCGGAACGACCATGCCGGGGTCGCCAGATATCGAATTTTTCGACCAATCACTGATCCGCGTAATTTTTACGCCATTAGAAGCGCACATGTGTGCAGATTTCAAATCTGTATCTGGATTTCCTATGCGGTGCACAACTTTTGAGAAAATCGTATTTTTGTTGACTAGTTTGGATTGGCCGAAACGGCCATGCCGGGGTCGCCAGATATCGAATTTTCCGACCAATCACTGATCCATGTAATTTTTACGTCATTAGAAGCGCACATCTGTGCAGATTTCAAATCTGCCACTGGATTCCCTATGCGGTGCGTAGTTTTTGAGGAAATAAGATTTTTGTGGCTTAGCTTGGATTGGCCGAAACGACCATGCCGGGGTCGCCAGATATCGAATTTTCCGGCCAATCAATGATCCGTGTAATTTTTACGTCATTAGAAGCCCACATGTGTGCAGATTTCAAATCTGTAACTGGATTTCCTATGCGGTGCGTAGTTTTCGAGGAAATAAGATTTTTGTTGACTAGTTTGGAATGGCCGGAACGACCATGCCGGGGTCGCCAGATATCGAATTTTCCGACCAATCACTGATCCGTGCAATTTTTACGTCATTAGAAGCGCACATGTGTGCAGATTTCAAATCTGTATCTGGATTTCCTATGCGGTGCACAATTTTCGAGAAATTCATATTTTTGTTGACTAGTTTGGATTGGCCGAAACGGCCATGCCGGGGTCGCCAGATATCGAATTTTCCGACCAATCACCGATCCGCGTAGTTTTTACGTCATTAGAAGCACACATGTGTGCAGATTTCAAATCTGTGACTGGATTTCCTATGCGGTGCGTAGTTTTCGAGAAAATAAGATTTTTGTTGAGTAGTTTGGAATGGCCGAAACGACCATGCCGGGGTCGCCAGATATCGAATTTTCCGACCAATCACTGATCCGTGTAATTTTTACGTCATTAGAAGCGCACACGTGTGCAGATTTCAAATCTGTAACTGGATTTCCTATGCGGTGCGTAGTTTTCGAGGAAATAAGATTTTTGTTGACTAGTTTGGAATGGCCGAAACGACCATGCCGGGGTCGCCAGATATCGAATTTTCCGACCAATCACCGATCCGTGTAATTTTTACGTCATTAGAAGCGCACATGTGTGCAGATTTCAAATCTGTATCTGGATTTCCTATGCGGTGCACAATTTTCGAGAAAATCATATTTTTGTTGACTAGTTTGGATTGGCCGAAACGGCCATGCCGGGGTCGCCAGATATCGAATTTTCCGGCCAATCACCGATCCGTGTAATTTTTACGTCATTAGAAGCGCACATGTGTGCAGATTTCAAATCTGTATCTGGATTTCCTATGCGGTGCGTAGTTTTCGAGGAAATAAGATTTTTGTTGACTAGTTTGGAATGGCCGAAACGACCATGCCGGGGTCGCCAGATATCGAATTTTCCGACCAATCACCGATCCGTGTAATTTTTACGTCATTAGAAGCGCACATGTGTGCAGATTTCAAATCTGTAACTGGATTTCCTATGCGGTGCGTAGTTTTCGAGAAAATAAGATTTTTGTTGACTAGTTTGGAATGGCCGGAACGACCATGCCGGGGTCGCCAGATATCGAATTTTCCGACCAATCACTGATCCGTGCAATTTTTACGTCATCAGAAGCGCACATGTGTGCAGATTTCAAATCTGTATCTGGATTTCCTATGCGGTGCACAATTTTCGAGAAATTCATATTTTTGTTGACTAGTTTGGATTGGCCGAAACGGCCATGCCGGGGTCGCCAGATATCGAATTTTCCGACCAATCACCGATCCGCGTAGTTTTTACGTCATTAGAAGCACACATGTGTGCAGATTTCAAATCTGTATCTGGATTTCCTATGCGGTGCACAATTTTCGAGAAAATCATATTTTTGTTGACTAGTTTGGATTGGCCGAAACGGCCATGCCGGGGTCGCCAGATATCGAATTTTCCGGCCAATCACCGATCCGTGTAATTTTTACGTCATTAGAAGCGCACATGTGTGCAGATTTCAAATCTGTATCTGGATTTCCTATGCGGTGCGTAGTTTTCGAGGAAATAAGATTTTTGTTGACTAGTTTGGAATGGCCGAAACGACCATGCCGGGGTCGCCAGATATCGAATTTTCCGACCAATCACTGGTCCGTGTAATTTTTACGTCATTAGGAGCGCACATCTGTTCAGATTTCAAATCTGCAACTGGATTTCCTATGCGGTGCGTAGTTTTCGAGGAAATAAGATTTTTGTTGACTAGTTTGGAATGGCCGAAACGACCATGCCGGGGTCGCCAGATATCGAATTTTCCGACCAATCACTGATCCGTGTAATTTTTACGTCATTAGAAGCGCACATCTGTGCAGGTTTCAAATCTGCCACTGGATTTCCTATGCGGTGCGTAGTTTTTGAGGAAATAAGATTTTTGTGGCTTAGCTTGGATTGGCCGAAACAGCCATGCCGGGGTCGCCAGATATCGAATTTTCCGACCAATCACCGATCCGTGTAATTTTTACGTCATTAGAAGTGCACATGTGTGCAGATTTCAAATCTGTAACAGGATTTCCTATGCGGTGCGTAGTTTTCGAGGAAATAAGATTTTTGTGGCTTAGCTTGGATTGGCGGAAACGGCCATGCCGGGGACGCCAGATATCGAATTTTCCGACCAATCACCGATCCGTGTAATTTGTACGTCCTTAGAAGCGCACATCTGTGCAGATTTCAAATCTGCCACTGGATTCACTATGCGGTGCGTAGTTTTCGAGGAAATAAGATTTTTGTTGACTGGTTTGGAATGGCCGAAACGACCATGCCGGGGTCGCCAGATATCGAATTTTCCGACCAATCACTGATCCGTGTAATTTGTACGTCATTAGAAGCGCACATGTGTGCAGATTTCAAATCTGTAACTTGATTTCCTATGCGGTGCGTAGTTTTCGAGGAAATAAGATTTTTGTTGACTGGTTTGGAATGGCCGAAACGACCATGCCGGGGTCGCCAGATATCGAATTTTCCGACCAATCACTGATCCGTGTAATTTTTACGTCATTAGAAGCGCACATGTGTGCAGATTTCAAATCTGTAACTGGATTTCCTATGCGGTGCGTAGTTTTCGAGGAAATAAGATTTTTGTTGACTAGTTTGGAATGGCCGAAACGACCATGCCGGGGTCGCCAGATATCGAATTTTCCGACCAATCACTGATCCGTGTAATTTTTACGTCATTAGAAGCGCACATGTGTGCAGATTTCAAATCTGTAACTGGATTTCCTATGCGGTGCGTAGTTTTCGAGGAAATAAGATTTTTGTTGACTAGTTTGGAATGGCCGGAACGACCATGCCGGGGTCGCCAGATATCGAATTTTCCGACCAATCACTGATCCGTGCAATTTTTACGTCATTAGAAGCGCACATGTGTGCAGATTTCAAATCTGTATCTGGATTTCCTATGCGGTGCACAATTTTCGAGAAATTCATATTTTTGTTGACTAGTTTGGATTGGCCGAAACGGCCATGCCGGGGTCGCCAGATATCGAATTTTCCGACCAATCACCGATCCGCGTAGTTTTTACGTCATTAGAAGCACACATGTGTGCAGATTTCAAATCTGTATCTGGATTTCCTATGCGGTGCACAATTTTCGAGAAAATCATATTTTTGTTGACTAGTTTGGATTGGCCGAAACGGCCATGCCGGGGTCGCCAGATATCGAATTTTCCGGCCAATCACCGATCCGTGTAATTTTTACGTCATTAGAAGCGCACATGTGTGCAGATTTCAAATCTGTATCTGGATTTCCTATGCGGTGCGTAGTTTTCGAGGAAATAAGATTTTTGTTGACTAGTTTGGAATGGCCGAAACGACCATGCCGGGGTCGCCAGATATCGAATTTTCCGACCAATCACTGGTCCGTGTAATTTTTACGTCATTAGGAGCGCACATCTGTTCAGATTTCAAATCTGCAACTGGATTTCCTATGCGGTGCGTAGTTTTCGAGGAAATAAGATTTTTGTTGACTAGTTTGGAATGGCCGAAACGACCATGCCGGGGTCGCCAGATATCGAATTTTCCGACCAATCACTGATCCGTGTAATTTTTACGTCATTAGAAGCGCACATCTGTGCAGGTTTCAAATCTGCCACTGGATTTCCTATGCGGTGCGTAGTTTTTGAGGAAATAAGATTTTTGTGGCTTAGCTTGGATTGGCCGAAACAGCCATGCCGGGGTCGCCAGATATCGAATTTTCCGACCAATCACCGATCCGTGTAATTTTTACGTCATTAGAAGTGCACATGTGTGCAGATTTCAAATCTGTAACAGGATTTCCTATGCGGTGCGTAGTTTTCGAGGAAATAAGATTTTTGTGGCTTTGCTTGGATTGGCGGAAACGGCCATGCCGGGGACGCCAGATATCGAATTTTCCGACCAATCACCGATCCGTGTAATTTGTACGTCCTTAGAAGCGCACATCTGTGCAGATTTCAAATCTGCCACTGGATTCACTATGCGGTGCGTAGTTTTCGAGGAAATAAGATTTTTGTTGACTGGTTTGGAATGGCCGAAACGACCATGCCGGGGTCGCCAGATATCGAATTTTCCGACCAATCACTGATCCGTGTAATTTGTACGTCATTAGAAGCGCACATGTGTGCAGATTTCAAATCTGTAACTGGATTTCCTATGCGGTGCGTAGTTTTCGAGGAAATAAGATTTTTGTTGACTGGTTTGGAATGGCCGAAACGACCATGCCGGGGTCGCCAGATATCGAATTTTCCGACCAATCACTGATCCGTGTAATTTGTACGTCATTAGAAGCGCACATCTGTGCAGATTTCAAATCTGTAACTGGATTTCCTATGCGGTGCGTAGTTTTCGAGGAAATAAGATTTTTGTTGACTGGTTTGGAATGGCCGAAACGACCATGCCGGGGTCGCCATATATCGAATTTTCCGACCAATCACTGATCCGTGTAATTTGTACGTCATTAGAAGCGCACATCTGTGCAGATTTCAAATCTGTAACTGGATTTCCTATGCGGTGCGTAGTTTTCGAGGAAATAAGATTTTTGTTGACTGGTTTGGAATGGCCGAAACGACCATGCCGGGGTCGCCAGATATCGAATTTTCCGACCAATCACTGATCCGTGTAATTTGTACGTCATTAGAAGCGCACATGTGTGCAGATTTCAAATCTGTAACTGGATTTCCTATGCGGTGCGTAGTTTTCGAGGAAATAAGATTTTTGTTGACTGGTTTGGAATGGCCGAAACGACCATGCCGGGGTCGCCAGATATCGAATTTTCCGACCAATCACTGATCCGTGTAATTTTTACGTCATTAGAAGCGCACATGTGTGCAGATTTCAAATCTGTAACTGGATTTCCTATGCGGTGCGTAGTTTTCGAGGAAATAAGATTTTTGTTGACTAGTTTGGAATGGCCGAAACGACCATGCCGGGGTCGCCAGATATCGAATTTTCCGACCAATCACCGATCCGTGTAATTTTTACGTCATTAGAAGCGCACATGTGTGCAGATTTCAAATCTGTAACTGGATTTCCTATGCGGTGCGTGGTTTTCGAGGAAATACGATTTTTGTTGACTAGTTTGGAATGGCCGAAACGACCATGCCGGGGTCGCCAGATATCGAATTTTATGACCAATCACCGATCCGTGTAATTTGGACGCCATTAGAAGCGCACATGTGTGCAGATTTCAAATCTGTAACTGGATTTCCTATGCGGTGCGTAGTTTTCGAGGAAATACGATTTTTGTTGACTAGTTTGGAATGGCCGAAACGACCATGCCGGGGTCGCCAGATATCGAATTTTCCGACCAATCATCGATCCGTGTAGTTTTTACGTCATTAGAAGCGCACATGTGTTTAGATTTCAAATCTGTAACTGGATTTCCTATGCGGTGCGTGGTTTTCGAGGAAATACGATTTTTGTTGACTAGTTTGGAATGGCCGAAACGACCATGCCGGGGTCGCCAGATATCGAATTTTCCGACCAATCATCGATCCGTGTAATTTTTACGTCATTAGAAGCGCACATGTGTGCAGATTTCAAATCTGTAACTGGATTTCCTATGCGGTGCGTAGTTTTCGAGGAAATAAGATTTTTGTTGACTGGTTTGGAATGGCCGAAACGACCATGCCGGGGTCGCCAGATATCGAATTTTCCGACCAATCACTGATCCGTGTAATTTGTACGTCATTAGAAGCGCACATGTGTGCAGATTTCAAATCTGTAACTGGATTTCCTATGCGGTGCGTAGTTTTCGAGGAAATAAGATTTTTGTTGACTGGTTTGGAATGGCCGAAACGACCATGCCGGGGTCGCCAGATATCGAATTTTCCGACCAATCACTGATCCGTGTAATTTTTACGTCATTAGAAGCGCACATGTGTGCAGATTTCAAATCTGTAACTGGATTTCCTATGCGGTGCGTAGTTTTCGAGGAAATAAGATTTTTGTTGACTAGTTTGGAATGGCCGAAACGACCATGCCGGGGTCGCCAGATATCGAATTTTCCGACCAATCACCGATCCGTGTAATTTGTACGTCATTAGAAGCGCACATGTGTGCAGATTTCAAATCTGTATCTGGATTTCCAATGCGGTGCACAATTTTCGAGAAAATCATATTTTTGTTGACTAGTTTGGATTGGCCGAAACGACCATGCCGGGGTCGCCAGATATCGAATTTTCCGACCAATCACTGATCTGTGTAATTTTTACGTCATTAGAAGCGCACATGTGTGCAGATTTCAAATCTGTAACTGGATTTCCTATGCGGTGCGTAGTTTTCGAGGAAATAAGATTTTTGTTGACTAGTTTCGAATGGCCGAAACGACCATGCCGGGGTCGCCAGATATCGAATTTTCCGACCAATCACTGATCCGTGTAATTTTTACGTCATTAGAAGCGCACATGTGTGCAGATTTCAAATCTGTGACTGGATTTCCTATGCGGTGCGTAGTTTTCGAGGAAATAAGATTTTTGTTGACTAGTTTGGAATGGCCGAAACGACCATGCCGGGGTCGCCAGATATCGAATTTTCCGACCAATCACCGATCCGTGTAATTTGTACGTCATTAGAAGCGCACATGTGTGCAGATTTCAAATCTGTAACTGGATTTCCTATGCGGTGCGTAGTTTTCGAGGAAATAAGATTTTTGTTGACTGGTTTGGAATGGCCGAAACGACCATGCCGGGGTCGCCAGATATCGAATTTTCCGACCAATCACTGATCCGTGTAATTTGTACGTCATTAGAAGCGCACATGTGTGCAGATTTCAAATCTGTAACTGGATTTCCTATGCGGTGCGTAGTTTTCGAGGAAATAAGATTTTTGTTGACTGGTTTGGAATGGCCGAAACGACCATGCCGGGGTCGCCAGATATCGAATTTTCCGACCAATCACTGATCCGTGTAATTTGTACGTCATTAGAAGCGCACATGTGTGCAGATTTCAAATCTGTAACTGGATTTCCTATGCGGTGCGTAGTATTCGAGGAAATAAGATTTTTGTTGACTGGTTTGGAATGGCCGAAACGACCATGCCGGGGTCGCCAGATATCGAATTTTCCGACCAATCACTGATCCGTGTAATTTTTACGTCATTAGAAGCGCACATGTGTGCAGATTTCAAATCTGTAACTGGATTTCCTATGCGGTGCGTAGTTTTCGAGGAAATAAGATTTTTGTTGACTAGTTTGGAATGGCCGAAACGACCATGCCGGGGTCGCCAGATATCGAATTTTCCGACCAATCACTGATCCGTGTAATTTGTACGTCATTAGAAGCGCACATCTATGCAGATTTCAAATCTGCCACTGGATTTCCTATGCGGTGCGTAGTTTTTGAGGAAATAAGATTTTTGTGGCTTAGCTTGGATTGGCCGAAACAGCCATGCCGGGGTCGCCAGATATCGAATTTTCCGGCCAATCAATGATCCGCGTAATTTTTACGTCATTAGAAGCGCACATGTGTGCAGATTTCAAATCTGTAACTGGATTTCCTATGCGGTGCGTAGTTTTCGAGGAAATAAGATTTTTGTTGACTGGTTTGGAATGGCCGAAACGACCATGCCGGGGTCGCCAGATATCGAATTTTCCGACCAATCACCGATCCGTGTAATTTGTACGTCATTAGAAGCGCACATTTGTGCAGATTTCAAATCTGCCACTGGATTTCCTATGCGGTGCGTAGTTTTCGAGGAAATAAGATTTTTGTTGACTAGTTTGGAATGGCCGAAACGACCATGCCGGGGTCGCCAGATATCGAATTTTCCGACCAATCACTGAGCCGTGTAATTTTTACGTCATTAGAAGCGCACATGTGTGCAGATTTCAAATCTGTATCTGGATTTCCTATGCGGTGCACAATTTTCGAGAAAATCATATTTTTGTTGACTAGTTTGGATTGGCCGAAACGGCCATGCCGGGGTCGCCAGATATCGAATTTTCCGACCAATCACTGATCCGTGTAATTTGTACGTCATTAGAAGCGCACATTTGTGCAGATTTCAAATCTGCCACTGGATTTTCTATGCGGTGCGTAGTTTTCGAGGAAATAAGATTTTTGTTGACTAGTTTGGAATGGCCGAAACGACCATGCCGGGGTCGCCAGATATCGAATTTTCCGACCAATCATCGATCCGTGTAGTTTTTACGTCATTAGAAGCGCACATGTGTGCAGATTTCAAATCTGTAACTGGATTTCCTATGCGGTGCGTAGTTTTTGAGGAAATAAGATTTTTGTGGCTTAGCTTGGATTGGCCGAAACAGCCATGCCGGGGTCGCCAGATATCGAATTTTCCGACCAATCACCGATCCGTGTAATTTGTACGTCACTAGAAGCGCACATGTGTGCAGATTTCAAGTCTGTAACTGGATTTCCTATGCGGTGCGTAGTTTTCGAGGAAATAAGATTTTTGTTGACTAGTTTGGAATGGCCGAAACGACCATGCCGGGGTCGCCAGATATCGAATTTTCCGACCAATCACCGATCCGTGTAATTTGTACGTCACTAGAAGCGCACATGTGTGCAGATTTCAAATCTGTAACTGGATTTCCTATGCGGTGCGTAGTTTTCGAGAAAATAAGATTTTTGTTGACTGGTTTGGAATAGCCGAAACGACCATGCCGGGGTCGCCAGATATCGAATTTTCCGACCAATCACTGATCCGTGTAATTTTTACGTCATTAGAAGCGCACATGTGTGCAGATTTCAAATCTGTATCTGGATTTCCTATGCGGTGCACAATTTTCGAGAAAATCATATTTTTGTTGACTAGTTTGGATTGGCCGAAACGACCATGCCGGGGTCGCCAGATATCGAATTTTCCGACCAATCACTGATCTGTGTAATTTTTACGTCATTAGAAGCGCACATGTGTGCAGATTTCAAATCTGTAACTGGATTTCCTATGCGGTGCGTAGTTTTCGAGGAAATAAGATTTTTGTTGACTAGTTTGGAATGGCCGAAACGACCATGCCGGGGTCGCCAGATATCGAATTTTCCGACCAATCACTGATCCGTGTAATTTTTACGTCATTAGAAGCGCACATCTGTGCAGGTTTCAAATCTGCCACTGGATTTCCTATGCGGTGCGTAGTTTTTGAGGAAATAAGATTTTTGTGGCTTAGCTTGGATTGGCCGAAACAGCCATGCCGGGGTCGCCAGATATCGAATTTTCCGACCAATCACCGATCCGTGTAATTTTTACGTCATTAGAAGTGCACATGTGTGCAGATTTCAAATCTGTAACAGGATTTCCTATGCGGTGCGTAGTTTTCGAGGAAATAAGATTTTTGTGGCTTAGCTTGGATTGGCGGAAACGGCCATGCCGGGGACGCCAGATATCGAATTTTCCGACCAATCACCGATCCGTGTAATTTGTACGTCCTTAGAAGCGCACATCTGTGCAGATTTCAAATCTGCCACTGGATTCACTATGCGGTGCGTAGTTTTCGAGGAAATAAGATTTTTGTTGACTGGTTTGGAATGGCCGAAACGACCATGCCGGGGTCGCCAGATATCGAATTTTCCGACCAATCACTGATCCGTGTAATTTTTACGTCATTAGAAGCGCACATGTGTGCAGATTTCAAATGTGTAACTGGATTTCCTATGCGGTGCGTAGTTTTCGAGGAAATAAGATTTTTGTTGACTAGTTTGGATTGGCCGAAACGGCCATGCCGGGGTCGCCAGATATCGAATTTTCCGACCAATCACTGATCCGTGTAATTTTTACGTCATTAGAAGCGCACATGTGTGCAGATTTCAAATCTGTAACTGGATTTCCTATGCGGTGCGTAGTTTTCGAGGAAATAAGATTTTTGTTGACTGGTTTGGAATGGCCGAAACGACCATGCCGGGGTCGCCAGATATCGAATTTTCCGACCAATCACTGATCCGTGTAATTTGTACGTCATTAGAAGCGCACATCTGTGCAGATTTCAAATCTGTAACTGGATTTCCTATGCGGTGCGTAGTTTTCGAGGAAATAAGATTTTTGTTGACTGGTTTGGAATGGCCGAAACGACCATGCCGGGGTCGCCAGATATCGAATTTTCCGACCAATCACTGATCCGTGTAATTTGTACGTCATTAGAAGCGCACATGTGTGCAGATTTCAAATCTGTAACTGGATTTCCTATGCGGTGCGTAGTTTTCGAGGAAATAAGATTTTTGTTGACTGGTTTGGAATGGCCGAAACGACCATGCCGGGGTCGCCAGATATCGAATTTTCCGACCAATCACTGATCCGTGTAATTTTTACGTCATTAGAAGCGCACATGTGTGCAGATTTCAAATCTGTAACTGGATTTCCTATGCGGTGCGTAGTTTTCGAGGAAATAAGATTTTTGTTGACTAGTTTGGAATGGCCGAAACGACCATGCCGGGGTCGCCAGATATCGAATTTTCCGACCAATCACTGATCCGTGTAATTTGTACGTCATTAGAAGCGCACATCTGTGCAGATTTCAAATCTGCCACTGGATTTCCTATGCGGTGCGTAGTTTTTGAGGAAATAAGATTTTTGTGGCTTAGCTTGGATTGGCCGAAACAGCCATGCCGGGGTCGCCAGATATCGAATTTTCCGGCCAATCAATGATCCGCGTAATTTTTACGTCATTAGAAGCGCACATGTGTGCAGATTTCAAATCTGTAACTGGATTTCCTATGCGGTGCGTAGTTTTCGAGGAAATAAGATTTTTGTTGACTGGTTTGGAATGGCCGAAACGACCATGCCGGGGTCGCCAGATATCGAATTTTCCGACCAATCACCGATCCGTGTAATTTGTACGTCATTAGAAGCGCACATTTGTGCAGATTTCAAATCTGCCACTGGATTTCCTATGCGGTGCGTAGTTTTCGAGGAAATAAGATTTTTGTTGACTGGTTTGGAATGGCCGAAACGACCATGCCGGGGTCGCCAGATATCGAATTTTCCGACCAATCACCGATCCGTGTAATTTGTACGTCATTAGAAGCGCACATTTGTGCAGATTTCAAATCTGCCACTGGATTTCCTATGCGGTGCGTAGTTTTCGAGGAAATAAGATTTTTGTTGACTAGTTTGGAATGGCCGAAACGACCATGCCGGGGTCGCCAGATATCGAATTTTCCGACCAATCACTGATCCGTGTAATTTTTACGTCATTAGAAGCGCACATCTGTGCAGATTTGAAATCTGTAACTGGATTTCCTATGCGGTGCGTAGTTTTCGAGGAAATAAGATTTTTGTGGCTTAGCTTGGATTGGCGGAAGCAGCCATGCCGGGGTCGTCAGATATCGAATTTTCCGACCAATCACTGATCCGTGTTATTTGTACGTCATTAGAAGCGCACATCTGTGCAGATTTTAAATCTGTAACTGGATTTCCTATGCGGTGCGTAGTTTTCGAGGAAATAAGATTTTTGTTGACTGGTTTGGAATGGCCGAAACGACCATGCCGGGGTCGCCAGATATCGAATTTTCCGACCAATTACTGATCCGTGTTATTTGTACGTCATTAGAAGCGCACATCTGTGCAGATTTTAAATCTGTAACTGGATTTCCTATGCGGTGCGTAGTTTTCGAGGAAATAAGATTTTTATTGACTGGTTTGGAATGGCCGAAACGACCATGCCGGGGTCGCCAGATATCGAATTTTATGACCAATCACCGATCCGTGTAATTTTTACGCCAATAGAAGCGCACATGTGTGCAGATTTCAAATCTGTAACTGGATTTCCTATGCGGTGCGTAGTTTTCGAGGAAATAAGATTTTTGTTGACTGGTTTGGAATGGCCGAAACGACCATGCCGGGGTCGCCAGATATCGAATTTTCCGACCAATCATCGATCCGTGTAATTTTTACGTCATTAGAAGCGCACATGTGTGCAGATTTCAAATCTGTAACTGGATTTCCTATGCGGTGCGTGGTTTTCGAGGAAATACGATTTTTGTTGACTAGTTTGGAATGGCCGAAACGACCATGCCGGGGTCGCCAGATATCGAATTTTCCGACCAATCATCGATCCGTGTAATTTTTACGTCGTTAGAAGCGCACATGTGTGCAGATTTCAAATCTGTAACTGGATTTCCTATGCGGTGCGTGGTTTTCGAGGAAATACGATTTTTGTTGACTAGTTTGGAATGGCCGAAACGACCATGCCGGGGTCGCCAGATATCGAATTTTCCGACCAATCACTGATCCGTGTAATTTGTACGTCATTAGAAGCGCACATGTGTGCAGATTTCAAATCCGTATCTGGATTTCCAATGCGGTGCACAATTTTCGAGAAAATCATATTTTTGTTGACTAGTTTGGATTGGCCGAAACGGCCATGCCGGGGTCGCCAGATATCGAATTTTATGACCAATCACCGATCCGTGTAATTTGGACGCCATTAGAAGCGCACATGTGTGCAGATTTCAAATCTGTAACTGGATTTCCTATGCGGTGCGTAGTTTTCGAGGAAATACGATTTTTGTTGACTAGTTTGGAATGGCCGAAACGACCATGCCGGGGTCGCCAGATATCGAATTTTCCGACCAATCATCGATCCGTGTAGTTTTTACGTCATTAGAAGCGCACATGTGTTTAGATTTCAAATCTGTAACTGGATTTCCTATGCGGTGCGTGGTTTTCGAGGAAATACGATTTTTGTTGACTAGTTTGGAATGGCCGAAACGACCATGCCGGGGTCGCCAGATATCGAATTTTCCGACCAATCATCGATCCGTGTAATTTTTACGTCATTAGAAGCGCACATGTGTGCAGATTTCAAATCTGTAACTGGATTTCCTATGCGGTGCGTAGTTTTCGAGGAAATAAGATTTTTGTTGACTGGTTTGGAATGGCCGAAACGACCATGCCGGGGTCGCCAGATATCGAATTTTCCGACCAATCACTGATCCGTGTAATTTGTACGTCATTAGAAGCGCACATGTGTGCAGATTTCAAATCTGTAACTGGATTTCCTATGCGGTGCGTAGTTTTCGAGGAAATAAGATTTTTGTTGACTGGTTTGGAATGGCCGAAACGACCATGCCGGGGTCGCCAGATATCGAATTTTCCGACCAATCACCGATCCGTGTAATTTGTACGTCATTAGAAGCGCACATTTGTGCAGATTTCAAATCTGCCACTGGATTTCCTATGCGGTGCGTAGTTTTCGAGGAAATAAGATTTTTGTTGACTGGTTTGGAATGGCCGAAACGACCATGCCGGGGTCGCCAGATATCGAATTTTCCGACCAATCACCGATCCGTGTAATTTGTACGTCATTAGAAGCGCACATCTGTGCAGATTTCAAATCTGCCACTGGATTTCCTATGCGGTGCGTAGTTTTCGAGGAAATAAGATTTTTGTTGACTGGTTTGGAATGGCCGAAACGACCATGCCGGGGTCGCCAGATATCGAATTTTCCGACCAATCACTGATCCGTGTAATTTGTACGTCATTAGAAGCGCACATCTGTGCAGATTTCAAATCTGCCACTGGATTTCCTATGCGGTGCGTAGTTTTTGAGGAAATAAGATTTTTGTGGCTTAGCTTGGATTGGCCGAAACAGCCATGCCGGGGTCGCCAGATATCGAATTTTCCGGCCAATCAATGATCCGCGTAATTTTTACGTCATTAGAAGCGCACATGTGTGCAGATTTCAAGTCTGTAACTGGATTTCCTATGCGGTGCGTAGTTTTCGAGGAAATAAGATTTTTGTGGCTTAGCTTGGATTGGCCGAAACAGCCATGCCGGGGTCGCCAGATATCGAATTTTCCGGCCAATCAATGATCCGCGTAATTTTTACGTCATTAGAAGCGCACATTTGTGCAGATTTCAAATCTGCCACTGGATTTCCTATGCGGTGCGTAGTTTTCGAGGAAATAAGATTTTTGTTGACTGGTTTGGAATGGCCGAAACGACCATGCCGGGGTCGCCAGATATCGAATTTTCCGAATAATCACTGATCCGTGTAATTTTTACGTCATTAGAAGCGCACATGTGTGCAGATTTCAAATCTGTATCTGGATTTCCTATGCGGTGCACAATTTTCGAGAAAATCATATTTTTGTTGACTAGTTTGGATTGGCCGAAACGACCATGCCGGGGTCGCCAGATATCGAATTTTCCGACCAATCACTGATCCGTGTAATTTTTACGTCATTAGAAGCGCACATGTGTGCAGATTTCAAATCTGTAACTGGATTTCCTATGCGGTGCGTAGTTTTCGAGGAAATAAGATTTTTGTTGACTAGTTTGGAATGGCCGAAACGACCATGCCGGGGTCGCCAGATATCGAATTTTCCGACCAATCACTGATCCGTGTAATTTGTACGTCATTAGAAGCGCACATCTGTGCAGATTTCAAATCTGCCACTGGATTTCCTATGCGGTGCGTAGTTTTTGAGGAAATAAGATTTTTGTGGCTTAGCTTGGATTGGCCGAAACAGCCATGCCGGGGTCGCCAGATATCGAATTTTCCGGCCAATCAATGATCCGCGTAATTTTTACGTCATTAGAAGCGCACATGTGTGCAGATTTCAAATCTGTAACTGGATTTCCTATGCGGTGCGTAGTTTTCGAGGAAATAAGATTTTTGTTGACTGGTTTGGAATGGCCGAAACGACCATGCCGGGGTCGCCAGATATCGAATTTTCCGACCAATCACCGATCCGTGTAATTTGTACGTCATTAGAAGCGCACATTTGTGCAGATTTCAAATCTGCCACTGGATTTCCTATGCGGTGCGTAGTTTTTGAGGAAATAAGATTTTTGTGGCTTAGCTTGGATTGGCCGAAACAGCCATGCCGGGGTCGCCAGATATCGAATTTTCCGACCAATCACTGATCCGTGTAATTTGTACGTCATTAGAAGCGCACATGTGTGCAGATTTCAAATCTGTAACTGGATTTCCTATGCGGTGCGTAGTTTTCGAGGAAATAAGATTTTTGTTGACTGGTTTGGAATGGCCGAAACGACCATGCCGGGGTCGCCAGATATCGAATTTTCCGACCAATCACTGATCCGTGTAATTTGTACGTCATTAGAAGCGCACATGTGTGCAGATTTCAAATCTGTAACTGGATTTCCTATGCGGTGCGTAGTTTTCGAGGAAATAAGATTTTTGTATATCGAATTTTCCGACCAATCACCGATCCGTGTAATTTGTACGTCATTAGAAGCGCACATTTGTGCAGATTTCAAATCTGCCACTGGATTTCCTATGCGGTGCGTAGTTTTTGAGGAAATAAGATTTTTGTGGCTTAGCTTGGATTGGCCGAAACAGCCATGCCGGGGTCGCCAGATATCGAATTTTCCGACCAATCACTGATCCGTGTAATTTGTACGTCATTAGAAGCGCACATGTGTGCAGATTTCAAATCTGTAACTGGATTTCCTATGCGGTGCGTAGTTTTCGAGGAAATAAGATTTTTGTTGACTGGTTTGGAATGGCCGAAACGACCATGCCGGGGTCGCCAGATATCGAATTTTCCGACCAATCACTGATCCGTGTAATTTGTACGTCATTAGAAGCGCACATGTGTGCAGATTTCAAATCTGCCACTGGATTTCCTATGCGGTGCGTAGTTTTTGAGGAAATAAGATTTTTGTGGCTTAGCTTGGATTGGCCGAAACAGCCATGCCGGGGTCGCCAGATATCGAATTTTCCGACCAATCACTGATCCGTGTAATTTGTACGTCATTAGAAGCGCACATCTGTGCAGATTTCAAATCTGCCACTGGATTTCCTATGCGGTGCGTAGTTTTTGAGGAAATAAGATTTTTGTGGCTTAGCTTGGATTGGCCGAAACAGCCATGCCGGGGTCGCCAGATATCGAATTTTCCGGCCAATCAATGATCCGCGTAATTTTTACGTCATTAGAAGCGCACATGTGTGCAGATTTCAAATCTGTAACTGGATTTCCTATGCGGTGCGTAGTTTTCGAGGAAATAAGATTTTTGTTGACTGGTTTGGAATGGCCGAAACAGCCATGCCGGGGTCGCCAGATATCGAATTTTCCGGCCAATCAATGATCCGTGTAATTTGTACGTCATTAGAAGCGCACATGTGTGCAGATTTCAAATCTGTATCTGGATTTCCTATGCGGTGCACAATTTTCGAGAAAATCATATTTTTGTTGACTAGTTTGGATTGGCCGAAACGACCATGCCGGGGTCGCCAGATATCGAATTTTCCGACCAATCACTGATCTGTGTAATTTTTACGTCATTAGAAGCGCACATGTGTGCAGATTTCAAATCTGTAACTGGATTTCCTATGCGGTGCGTAGTTTTCGAGGAAATAAGATTTTTGTTGACTAGTTTCGAATGGCCGAAACGACCATGCCGGGGTCGCCAGATATCGAATTTTCCGACCAATCACTGATCCGTGTAATTTTTACGTCATTAGAAGCGCACATCTGTGCAGATTTCAAATCTGCCACTGGATTTCCTATGCGGTGCGTAGTTTTTGAGGAAATAAGATTTTTGTGGCTTAGCTTGGATTGGCCGAAACAGCCATGCCGGGGTCGCCAGATATCGAATTTTCCGACCAATCACCGATCCGTGTAATTTTTACGTCATTAGAAGTGCACATGTGTGCAGATTTCAAATCTGTAACAGGATTTCCTATGCGGTGCGTAGTTTTCGAGGAAATAAGATTTTTGTGGCTTAGCTTGGATTGGCGGAAACGGCCATGCCGGGGACGCCAGATATCGAATTTTCCGACCAATCACCGATCCGTGTAATTTGTACGTCCTTAGAAGCGCACATCTGTGCAGATTTCAAATCTGCCACTGGATTCACTATGCGGTGCGTAGTTTTCGAGGAAATAAGATTTTTGTTGACTGGTTTGGAATGGCCGAAACGACCATGCCGGGGTCGCCAGATATCGAATTTTCCGACCAATCACTGATCCGTGTAATTTTTACGTCATTAGAAGCGCACATGTGTGCAGATTTCAAATGTGTAACTGGATTTCCTATGCGGTGCGTAGTTTTCGAGGAAATAAGATTTTTGTTGACTAGTTTGGATTGGCCGAAACGGCCATGCCGGGGTCGCCAGATATCGAATTTTCCGACCAATCACCGATCCGTGTAATTTTTACGTCATTAGAAGTGCACATGTGTGCAGATTTCAAATCTGTAACAGGATTTCCTATGCGGTGCGTAGTTTTCGAGGAAATAAGATTTTTGTGGCTTAGCTTGGATTGGCGGAAACGGCCATGCCGGGGACGCCAGATATCGAATTTTCCGACCAATCACCGATCCGTGTAATTTGTACGTCCTTAGAAGCGCACATCTGTGCAGATTTCAAATCTGCCACTGGATTCACTATGCGGTGCGTAGTTTTCGAGGAAATAAGATTTTTGTTGACTGGTTTGGAATGGCCGAAACGACCATGCCGGGGTCGCCAGATATCGAATTTTCCGACCAATCACCGATCCGTGTAATTTGTACGTCATTAGAAGCGCACATGTGTGCAGATTTCAAATCTGTAACTGGATTTCCTATGCGGTGCGTAGTTTTCGAGGAAATAAGATTTTTGTTGACTGGTTTGGAATGGCCGAAACGACCATGCCGGGGTCGCCAGATATCGAATTTTCCGACCAATCACTGATCCGTGTAATTTGTACGTCATTAGAAGCGCACATGTGTGCAGATTTCAAATCTGTAACTGGATTTCCTATGCGGTGCGTAGTTTTCGAGGAAATAAGATTTTTGTTGACTGGTTTGGAATGGCCGAAACGACCATGCCGGGGTCGCCAGATATCGAATTTTCCGACCAATCACTGATCCGTGTAATTTGTACGTCATTAGAAGCGCACATGTGTGCAGATTTCAAATCTGTAACTGGATTTCCTATGCGGTGCGTAGTTTTCGAGGAAATAAGATTTTTGTTGACTGGTTTGGAATGGCCGAAACGACCATGCCGGGGTCGCCAGATATCGAATTTTCCGACCAATCACTGATCCGTGTAATTTTTACGTCATTAGAAGCGCACATGTGTGCAGATTTCAAATCTGTAACTGGATTTCCTATGCGGTGCGTAGTTTTCGAGGAAATAAGATTTTTGTTGACTGGTTTGGAATGGCCGAAACGACCATGCCGGGGTCGCCAGATATCGAATTTTCCGACCAATCACTGATCCGTGTAATTTGTACGTCATTAGAAGCGCACATGTGTGCAGATTTCAAATCTGTAACTGGATTTCCTATGCGGTGCGTAGTTTTCGAGGAAATAAGATTTTTGTTGACTGGTTTGGAATGGCCGAAACGACCATGCCGGGGTCGCCAGATATCGAATTTTCCGACCAATCACTGATCCGTGTAATTTGTACGTCATTAGAAGCGCACATGTGTGCAGATTTCAAATCTGTAACTGGATTTCCTATGCGGTGCGTAGTTTTCGAGGAAATAAGATTTTTGTTGACTAGTTTGGAATGGCCGAAACGACCATGCCGGGGTCGCCAGATATCGAATTTTCCGACCAATCACCGATCCGTGTAATTTGTACGTCACTAGAAGCGCACATGTGTGCAGATTTCAAATCTGTAACTGGATTTCCTATGCGGTGCGTAGTTTTCGAGAAAATAAGATTTTTGTTGACTGGTTTGGAATAGCCGAAACGACCATGCCGGGGTCGCCAGATATCGAATTTTCCGACCAATCACTGATCCGTGTAATTTTTACGTCATTAGAAGCGCACATGTGTGCAGATTTCAAATCTGTATCTGGATTTCCTATGCGGTGCGTAGTTTTCGAGGAAATACGATTTTTGTTGACTAGTTTGGAATGGCCGAAACGACCATGCCGGGGTCGCTAGATATCGAATTTTCCGACCAATCACCGATCCGTGTAATTTGTACGTCATTAGAAGCGCACATCTGTGCAGATTTCAAATCTGTATCTGGATTTCCTATGCGGTGGACAATTTTCGAGAAAATCATATTTTTGTTGACTAGTTTGGATTGACCGAAACGGCCATGCCGGGGTCGCCAGATATCGAATTTTCCGACCAATCACCGATCCGTGTAATTTGTACGTCACTAGAAGCGCACATGTGTGCAGATTTCAAGTCTGTAACTGGATTTCCTATGCGGTGCGTAGTTTTCGAGGAAATAAGATTTTTGTTGACTAGTTTGGAATGGCCGAAACGACCATGCCGGGGTCGCCAGATATCGAATTTTCCGACCAATCACCGATCCGTGTAATTTGTACGTCACTAGAAGCGCACATGTGTGCAGATTTCAAATCTGTAACTGGATTTCCTATGCGGTGCGTAGTTTTCGAGAAAATAAGATTTTTGTTGACTGGTTTGGAATAGCCGAAACGACCATGCCGGGGTCGCCAGATATCGAATTTTCCGACCAATCACTGATCCGTGTAATTTTTACGTCATTAGAAGCGCACATGTGTGCAGATTTCAAATCTGTATCTGGATTTCCTATGCGGTGCACAATTTTCGAGAAAATCATATTTTTGTTGACTAGTTTGGATTGGCCGAAACGACCATGCCGGGGTCGCCAGATATCGAATTTTCCGACCAATCACTGATCCGTGTAATTTTTACGTCATTAGAAGCGCACATGTGTGCAGATTTCAAATCTGTAACTGGATTTCCTATGCGGTGCGTAGTTTTCGAGGAAATAAGATTTTTGTTGACTAGTTTCGAATGGCCGAAACGACCATGCCGGGGTCGCCAGATATCGAATTTTCCGACCAATCACTGAGCCGTGTAATTTTTACGTCATTAGAAGCGCACATGTGTGCAGATTTCAAATCTGTATCTGGATTTCCTATGCGGTGCACAATTTTCGAGAAAATCATATTTTTGTTGACTAGTTTGGATTGGCCGAAACGGCCATGCCGGGGTCGCCAGATATCGAATTTTCCGACCAATCACCGATCCGTGTAATTTGTACGTCATTAGAAGCGCACATGTGTGCAGATTTCAAGTCTGTAACTGGATTTCCTATGCGGTGCGTAGTTTTCGAGGAAATAAGATTTTTGTTGACTAGTTTCGAATGGCCGAAACAGCCATGCCGGGGTCGCCAGATATCGAATTTTCCGGCCAATCAATGATCCGCGTAATTTTTACGTCATTAGAAGCGCACATGTGTGCAGATTTCAAATCTGTAACTGGATTTCCTATGCGGTGCGTAGTTTTCGAGGAAATAAGATTTTTGTTGACTGGTTTGGAATGGCCGAAACGACCATGCCGGGGTCGCCAGATATCGAATTTTCCGACCAATCACCGATCCGTGTAATTTGTACGTCATTAGAAGCGCACATGTGTGCAGATTTCAAGTCTGTATCTGGATTTCCTATGCGGTGCGTAGTTTTCGAGGAAATAAGATTTTTGTTGACTGGTTTGGAATGGCCGAAACGACCATGCCGGGGTCGCCAGATATCGAATTTTCCGACCAATCACTGAGCCGTGTAATTTTTACGTCATTAGAAGCGCACATGTGTGCAGATTTCAAATCTGTATCTGGATTTCCTATGCGGTGCACAATTTTCGAGAAAATCATATTTTTGTTGACTAGTTTGGATTGGCCGAAACGGCCATGCCGGGGTCGCCAGATATCGAATTTTCCGACCAATCACCGATCCGTGTAATTTGTACGTCATTAGAAGCGCACATGTGTTTAGATTTCAAATCTGTAACTGGATTTCCTATGCGGTGCGTGGTTTTCGAGGAAATACGATTTTTGTTGACTAGTTTGGAATGGCCGAAACGACCATGCCGGGGTCGCCAGATATCGAATTTTCCGACCAATCACTGATCCGTGTAATTTTTACGTCATTAGAAGCGCACATGTGTGCAGATTTCAAATCTGTAACTGGATTTCCTATGCGGTGCGTAGTTTTCGAGGAAATAAGATTTTTGTTGACTAGTTTGGAATGGCCGAAACGACCATGCCGGGGTCGCCAGATATCGAATTTTCCGACCAATCACTGAGCCGTGTAATTTTTACGTCATTAGAAGCGCACATGTGTTTAGATTTCAAATCTGTAACTGGATTTCCTATGCGGTGCGTAGTTTTCGAGGAAATAAGATTTTTGTTGACTGGTTTGGAATGGCCGAAACGACCATGCCGGGGTCGCCAGATATCGAATTTTCCGACCAATCACTGATCCGTGTAATTTTTACGTCATTAGAAGCGCACATGTGTGCAGATTTCAAATCTGTAACTGGATTTCCTATGCGGTGCGTAGTTTTCGAGGAAATAAGATTTTTGTTGACTAGTTTGGAATGGCCGAAACGACCATGCCGGGGTCGCCAGATATCGAATTTTCCGACCAATCACTGATCCGTGTAATTTGTACGTCATTAGAAGCGCACATCTGTGCAGATTTCAAATCTGCCACTGGATTTCCTATGCGGTGCGTAGTTTTTGAGGAAATAAGATTTTTGTGGCTTAGCTTGGATTGGCCGAAACAGCCATGCCGGGGTCGCCAGATATCGAATTTTCCGGCCAATCAATGATCCGCGTAATTTTTACGTCATTAGAAGCGCACATGTGTGCAGATTTCAAATCTGTAACTGGATTTCCTATGCGGTGCGTAGTTTTCGAGGAAATAAGATTTTTGTTGACTGGTTTGGAATGGCCGAAACGACCATGCCGGGGTCGCCAGATATCGAATTTTCCGACCAATCACCGATCCGTGTAATTTGTACGTCATTAGAAGCGCACATTTGTGCAGATTTCAAATCTGCCACTGGATTTCCTATGCGGTGCGTAGTTTTCGAGGAAATAAGATTTTTGTTGACTGGTTTGGAATGGCCGAAACGACCATGCCGGGGTCGCCAGATATCGAATTTTCCGACCAATCACTGAGCCGTGTAATTTTTACGTCATTAGAAGCGCACATGTGTGCAGATTTCAAATCTGTATCTGGATTTCCTATGCGGTGCACAATTTTCGAGAAAATCATATTTTTGTTGACTAGTTTGGATTGGCCGAAACGGCCATGCCGGGGTCGCCAGATATCGAATTTTCCGACCAATCACCGATCCGTGTAATTTTTACGTCATTAGAAGCGCACATGTGTGCAGATTTCAAGTCTGTAACTGGATTTCCTATGCGGTGCGTAGTTTTCGAGGAAATAAGATTTTTGTTGACTAGTTTGGAATGGCCGAAACGACCATGCCGGGGTCGCCAGATATCGAATTTTCCGACCAATCACCGATCCGTGTAATTTGTACGTCATTAGAAGCGCACATCTGTGCAGATTTCAAATCTGTATCTGGATTTCCTATGCGGTGGACAATTTTCGAGAAAATCATATTTTTGTTGACTAGTTTGGATTGACCGAAACGGCCATGCCGGGGTCGCCAGATATCGAATTTTCCGACCAATCACCGATCCGTGTAATTTGTACGTCACTAGAAGCGCACATGTGTGCAGATTTCAAGTCTGTAACTGGATTTCCTATGCGGTGCGTAGTTTTCGAGGAAATAAGATTTTTGTTGACTGGTTTGGAATGGCCGAAACGACCATGCCGGGGTCGCCAGATATCGAATTTTCCGACCAATCACCGATCCGTGTAATTTGTACGTCATTAGAAGCGCACATCTGTGCAGATTTCAAATCTGCCACTGGATTTCCTATGCGGTGCGTAGTTTTCGAGGAAATAAGATTTTTGTTGACTAGTTTGGAATGGCCGAAACGACCATGCCGGGGTCGCCAGATATCGAATTTTCCGACCAATCACTGAGCCGTGTAATTTTTACGTCATTAGAAGCGCACATGTGTGCAGATTTCAAATCTGTATCTGGATTTCCTATGCGGTGCACAATTTTCGAGAAAATCATATTTTTGTTGACTAGTTTGGATTGGCCGAAACGGCCATGCCGGGGTCGCCAGATATCGAATTTTCCGACCAATCACCGATCCGTGTAATTTGTACGTCATTAGAAGCGCACATGTGTGCAGATTTCAAGTCTGTAACTGGATTTCCTATGCGGTGCGTAGTTTTCGAGGAAATACGATTTTTGTTGACTAGTTTGGAATGGCCGAAACGACCATGCCGGGGTCGCCAGATATCGAATTTTCCGACCAATCATCGATCCGTGTAATTTTTACGTCATTAGAAGCGCACATGTGTGCAGATTTCAAATCTGTAACTGGATTTCCTATGCGGTGCGTGGTTTTCGAGGAAATACGATTTTTGTTGACTAGTTTGGAATGGCCGAAACGACCATGCCGGGGTCGCCAGATATCGAATTTTCCGACCAATCACTGATCCGTGTAATTTGTACGTCATTAGAAGCGCACATGTGTGCAGATTTCAAATCCGTATCTGGATTTCCAATGCGGTGCACAATTTTCGAGAAAATCATATTTTTGTTGACTAGTTTGGATTGGCCGAAACGGCCATGCCGGGGTCGCCAGATATCGAATTTTATGACCAATCACCGATCCGTGTAATTTGGACGCCATTAGAAGCGCACATGTGTGCAGATTTCAAATCTGTAACTGGATTTCCTATGCGGTGCGTAGTTTTCGAGGAAATACGATTTTTGTTGACTAGTTTGGAATGGCCGAAACGACCATGCCGGGGTCGCCAGATATCGAATTTTCCGACCAATCATCGATCCGTGTATTTTTTACGTCATTAGAAGCGCACATGTGTTTAGATTTCAAATCTGTAACTGGATTTCCTATGCGGTGCGTGGTTTTCGAGGAAATACGATTTTTGTTGACTAGTTTGGAATGGCCGAAACGACCATGCCGGGGTCGCCAGATATCGAATTTTCCGACCAATCATCGATCCGTGTAATTTTTACGTCATTAGAAGCGCACATGTGTGCAGATTTCAAATCTGTAACTGGATTTCCTATGCGGTGCGTAGTTTTCGAGGAAATAAGATTTTTGTTGACTGGTTTGGAATGGCCGAAACGACCATGCCGGGGTCGCCAGATATCGAATTTTCCGACCAATCACTGATCCGTGTAATTTGTACGTCATTAGAAGCGCACATGTGTGCAGATTTCAAATCTGTAACTGGATTTCCTATGCGGTGCGTAGTTTTCGAGGAAATAAGATTTTTGTTGACTGGTTTGGAATGGCCGAAACGACCATGCCGGGGTCGCCAGATATCGAATTTTCCGACCAATCACTGATCCGTGTAATTTTTACGTCATTAGAAGCGCACATGTGTGCAGATTTCAAATCTGTAACTGGATTTCCTATGCGGTGCGTAGTTTTCGAGGAAATAAGATTTTTGTTGACTAGTTTGGAATGGCCGAAACGACCATGCCGGGGTCGCCAGATATCGAATTTTCCGACCAATCACTGATCCGTGTAATTTGTACGTCATTAGAAGCGCACATCTGTGCAGATTTCAAATCTGCCACTGGATTTCCTATGCGGTGCGTAGTTTTTGAGGAAATAAGATTTTTGTGGCTTAGCTTGGATTGGCCGAAACAGCCATGCCGGGGTCGCCAGATATCGAATTTTCCGGCCAATCAATGATCCGCGTAATTTTTACGTCATTAGAAGCGCACATGTGTGCAGATTTCAAATCTGTAACTGGATTTCCTATGCGGTGCGTAGTTTTCGAGGAAATAAGATTTTTGTGGCTTAGCTTGGATTGGCCGAAACAGCCATGCCGGGGTCGCCAGATATCGAATTTTCCGACCAATCACTGATCCGTGTAATTTGTACGTCATTAGAAGCGCACATGTGTGCAGATTTCAAATCTGTAACTGGATTTCCTATGCGGTGCGTAGTTTTCGAGGAAATAAGATTTTTGTTGACTGGTTTGGAATGGCCGAAACGACCATGCCGGGGTCGCCAGATATCGAATTTTCCGACCAATCACTGATCCGTGTAATTTGTACGTCATTAGAAGCGCACATGTGTGCAGATTTCAAATCTGTAACTGGATTTCCTATGCGGTGCGTAGTTTTCGAGGAAATAAGATTTTTGTTGACTGGTTTGGAATGGCCGAAACGACCATGCCGGGGTCGCCAGATATCGAATTTTCCGACCAATCACTGATCCGTGTAATTTTTACGTCATTAGAAGCGCACATGTGTGCAGATTTCAAATCTGTAACTGGATTTCCTATGCGGTGCGTAGTTTTCGAGGAAATAAGATTTTTGTTGACTAGTTTGGAATGGCCGAAACGACCATGCCGGGGTCGCCAGATATCGAATTTTCCGACCAATCACTGATCCGTGTAATTTGTACGTCATTAGAAGCGCACATCTGTGCAGATTTCAAATCTGCCACTGGATTTCCTATGCGGTGCGTAGTTTTTGAGGAAATAAGATTTTTGTGGCTTAGCTTGGATTGGCCGAAACAGCCATGCCGGGGTCGCCAGATATCGAATTTTCCGGCCAATCAATGATCCGCGTAATTTTTACGTCATTAGAAGCGCACATGTGTGCAGATTTCAAATCTGTAACTGGATTTCCTATGCGGTGCGTAGTTTTCGAGGAAATAAGATTTTTGTTGACTGGTTTGGAATGGCCGAAACGACCATGCCGGGGTCGCCAGATATCGAATTTTCCGACCAATCACCGATCCGTGTAATTTGTACGTCATTAGAAGCGCACATTTGTGCAGATTTCAAATCTGCCACTGGATTTCCTATGCGGTGCGTAGTTTTCGAGGAAATAAGATTTTTGTTGACTGGTTTGGAATGGCCGAAACGACCATGCCGGGGTCGCCAGATATCGAATTTTCCGACCAATCACCGATCCGTGTAATTTGTACGTCATTAGAAGCGCACATCTGTGCAGATTTCAAATCTGCCACTGGATTTCCTATGCGGTGCGTAGTTTTCGAGGAAATAAGATTTTTGTTGACTAGTTTGGAATGGCCGAAACGACCATGCCGGGGTCGCCAGATATCGAATTTTCCGACCAATCACTGAGCCGTGTAATTTTTACGTCATTAGAAGCGCACATGTGTGCAGATTTCAAATCTGTGACTGGATTTCCTATGCGGTGCGTAGTTTTCGAGGAAATACGATTTTTGTTGACTAGTTTGGAATGGCCGAAACGACCATGCCGGGGTCGCCAGATATCGAATTTTCCGACCAATCATCGATCCGTGTAGTTTTTACGTCATTAGAAGCGCACATGTGTTTAGATTTCAAATCTGTAACTGGATTTCCTATGCGGTGCGTGGTTTTCGAGGAAATACGATTTTTGTTGACTAGTTTGGAATGGCCGAAACGACCATGCCGGGGTCGCCAGATATCGAATTTTCCGACCAATCACTGATCCGTGTAATTTTTACGTCATTAGAAGCGCACATGTGTGCAGATTTCAAATCTGTAACTGGATTTCCTATGCGGTGCGTAGTTTTCGAGGAAATAAGATTTTTGTTGACTAGTTTGGAATGGCCGAAACGACCATGCCGGGGTCGCCAGATATCGAATTTTCCGACCAATCACTGATCCGTGTAATTTGTACGTCATTAGAAGCGCACATCTGTGCAGATTTCAAATCTGCCACTGGATTTCCTATGCGGTGCGTAGTTTTTGAGGAAATAAGATTTTTGTGGCTTAGCTTGGATTGGCCGAAACAGCCATGCCGGGGTCGCCAGATATCGAATTTTCCGGCCAATCAATGATCCGCGTAATTTTTACGTCATTAGAAGCGCACATGTGTGCAGATTTCAAATCTGTAACTGGATTTCCTATGCGGTGCGTAGTTTTCGAGGAAATAAGATTTTTGTTGACTGGTTTGGAATGGCCGAAACGACCATGCCGGGGTCGCCAGATATCGAATTTTCCGACCAATCACCGATCCGTGTAATTTGTACGTCATTAGAAGCGCACATTTGTGCAGATTTCAAATCTGCCACTGGATTTCCTATGCGGTGCGTAGTTTTCGAGGAAATAAGATTTTTTTTGACTGGTTTGGAATGGCCGAAACGACCATGCCGGGGTCGCCAGATATCGAATTTTCCGGCCAATCACCGATCCGTGTAATTTGTACGTCATTAGAAGCGCACATCTGTGCAGATTTCAAATCTGCCACTGGATTTCCTATGCGGTGCGTAGTTTTCGAGGAAATAAGATTTTTGTTGACTAGTTTGGAATGGCCGAAACGACCATGCCGGGGTCGCCAGATATCGAATTTTCCGACCAATCACTGAGCCGTGTAATTTTTACGTCATTAGAAGCGCACATGTGTGCAGATTTCAAATCTGTGACTGGATTTCCTATGCGGTGCGTAGTTTTCGAGGAAATAAGATTTTTGTTGACTAGTTTGGAATGGCCGAAACGACCATGCCGGGGTCGCCAGATATCGAATTTTCCGACCAATCACTGGTCCGTGTAATTTGTACGTCATTAGGAGCGCACATCTGTTCAGATTTCAAATCTGTAACAGGATTTCCTATGCGGTGCGTAGTTTTCGAGGAAATAAGATTTTTGTTGACTAGTTTGGAATGGCCGAAACGACCATGCCGGGGTCGCCAGATATCGAATTTTCCGACCAATCACTGATCCGTGTAATTTGTACGTCATTAGAAGCGCACATCTGTGCAGATTTCAAATCTGCCACTGGATTTCCTATGCGGTGCGTAGTTTTTGAGGAAATAAGATTTTTGTGGCTTAGCTTGGATTGGCCGAAACAGCCATGCCGGGGTCGCCAGATATCGAATTTTCCGGCCAATCAATGATCCGCGTAATTTTTACGTCATTAGAAGCGCACATGTGTGCAGATTTCAAATCTGTAACTGGATTTCCTATGCGGTGCGTAGTTTTCGAGGAAATAAGATTTTTGTTGACTGGTTTGGAATGGCCGAAACGACCATGCCGGGGTCGCCAGATATCGAATTTTCCGACCAATCACCGATCCGTGTAATTTGTACGTCATTAGAAGCGCACATCTGTGCAGATTTCAAATCTGCCACTGGATTTCCTATGCGGTGCGTAGTTTTCGAGGAAATAAGATTTTTGTTGACTAGTTTGGAATGGCCGAAACGACCATGCCGGGGTCGCCAGATATCGAATTTTCCGACCAATCACTGAGCCGTGTAATTTTTACGTCATTAGAAGCGCACATGTGTGCAGATTTCAAATCTGTGACTGGATTTCCTATGCGGTGCGTAGTTTTCGAGGAAATAAGATTTTTGTTGACTAGTTTGGAATGGCCGAAACGACCATGCCGGGGTCGCCAGATATCGAATTTTCCGACCAATCACTGGTCCGTGTAATTTGTACGTCATTAGAAGCGCACATGTGTGCAGATTTCAAATCTGTAACTGGATTTCCTATGCGGTGCGTAGTTTTCGAGGAAATAAGATTTTTGTTGACTGGTTTGGAATGGCCGAAACGGCCATGCCGGGGTCGCCAGATATCGAATTTTCCGACCAATCACCGATCCGTGTAATTTGTACGTCACTAGAAGCGCACATGTGTGCAGATTTCAAGTCTGTAACTGGATTTCCTATGCGGTGCGTAGATTTCGAGGAAATAAGATTTTTGTTGACTGGTTTGGAATGGCCGAAACGACCATGCCGGGGTCGCCAGATATCGAATTTTCCGACCAATCACCGATCCGTGTAATTTGTACGTCATTAGAAGCGCACATCTGTGCAGATTTCAAATCTGCCACTGGATTTCCTATGCGGTGCGTAGTTTTCGAGGAAATAAGATTTTTGTTGACTAGTTTGGAATGGCCGAAACGACCATGCCGGGGTCGCCAGATATCGAATTTTCCGACCAATCACTGATCCGTGTAATTTGTACGTCATTAGAAGCGCACATCTGTGCAGATTTCAAATCTGCCACTGGATTTCCTATGCGGTGCGTAGTTTTTGAGGAAATAAGATTTTTGTGGCTTAGCTTGGATTGGCCGAAACAGCCATGCCGGGGTCGCCAGATATCGAATTTTCCGGCCAATCAATGATCCGCGTAATTTTTACGTCATTAGAAGCGCACATGTGTGCAGATTTCAAGTCTGTAACTGGATTTCCTATGCGGTGCGTAGTTTTCGAGGAAATAAGATTTTTGTTGACTGGTTTGGAATGGCCGAAACGACCATGCCGGGGTCGCCAGACATCGAATTTTCCGACCAATCACCGATCCGTGTAATTTGTACGTCATTAGAAGCGCACATTTGTGCAGATTTCAAATCTGCCACTGGATTTCCTATGCGGTGCGTAGTTTTCGAGGAAATAAGATTTTTGTTGACTGGTTTGGAATGGCCGAAACGACCATGCCGGGGTCGCCAGATATCGAATTTTCCGACCAATCACCGATCCGTGTAATTTGTACGTCATTAGAAGCGCACATCTGTGCAGATTTCAAATCTGCCACTGGATTTCCTATGCGGTGCGTAGTTTTCGAGGAAATAAGATTTTTGTTGACTAGTTTGGAATGGCCGAAACGACCATGCCGGGGTCGCCAGATATCGAATTTTCCGACCAATCACTGATCCGTGTAATTTGTACGTCATTAGAAGCGCACATCTGTGCAGATTTCAAATCTGCCACTGGATTTCCTATGCGGTGCGTAGTTTTTGAGGAAATAAGATTTTTGTGGCTTAGCTTGGATTGGCCGAAACAGCCATGCCGGGGTCGCCAGATATCGAATTTTCCGGCCAATCAATGATCCGCGTAATTTTTACGTCATTAGAAGCGCACATGTGTGCAGATTTCAAGTCTGTAACTGGATTTCCTATGCGGTGCGTAGTTTTCGAGGAAATAAGATTTTTGTGGCTTAGCTTGGATTGGCCGAAACAGCCATGCCGGGGTCGCCAGATATCGAATTTTCCGGCCAATCAATGATCCGCGTAATTTTTACGTCATTAGAAGCGCACATTTGTGCAGATTTCAAATCTGCCACTGGATTTCCTATGCGGTGCGTAGTTTTCGAGGAAATAAGATTTTTGTTGACTGGTTTGGAATGGCCGAAACGACCATGCCGGGGTCGCCAGATATCGAATTTTCCGAATAATCACTGATCCGTGTAATTTTTACGTCATTAGAAGCGCACATGTGTGCAGATTTCAAATCTGTATCTGGATTTCCTATGCGGTGCACAATTTTCGAGAAAATCATATTTTTGTTGACTAGTTTGGATTGGCCGAAACGACCATGCCGGGGTCGCCAGATATCGAATTTTCCGACCAATCACTGATCCGTGTAATTTTTACGTCATTAGAAGCGCACATGTGTGCAGATTTCAAATCTGTAACTGGATTTCCTATGCGGTGCGTAGTTTTCGAGGAAATAAGATTTTTGTTGACTGGTTTGGAATGGCCGAAACGACCATGCCGGGGTCGCCAGATATCGAATTTTCCGACCAATCACTGATCCGTGTAATTTTTACGTCATTAGAAGCGCACATGTGTGCAGATTTCAAATCTGTAACTGGATTTCCTATGCGGTGCGTAGTTTTCGAGGAAATAAGATTTTTGTTGACTAGTTTGGAATGGCCGAAACGACCATGCCGGGGTCGCCAGATATCGAATTTTCCGACCAATCACTGATCCGTGTAATTTGTACGTCATTAGAAGCGCACATCTGTGCAGATTTCAAATCTGCCACTGGATTTCCTATGCGGTGCGTAGTTTTTGAGGAAATAAGATTTTTGTGGCTTAGCTTGGATTGGCCGAAACAGCCATGCCGGGGTCGCCAGATATCAAATTTTCCGGCCAATCAATGATCCGCGTAATTTTTACGTCATTAGAAGCGCACATGTGTGCAGATTTCAAGTCTGTAACTGGATTTCCTATGCGGTGCGTAGTTTTCGAGGAAATAAGATTTTTGTTGACTGGTTTGGAATGGCCGAAACGACCATGCCGGGGTCGCCAGATATCGAATTTTCCGACCAATCACCGATCCGTGTAATTTGTACGTCATTAGAAGCGCACATTTGTGCAGATTTCAAATCTGCCACTGGATTTCCTATGCGGTGCGTAGTTTTCGAGGAAATAAGATTTTTGTTGACTGGTTTGGAATGGCCGAAACGACCATGCCGGGGTCGCCAGATATCGAATTTTCCGACCAATCACCGATCCGTGTAATTTGTACGTCATTAGAAGCGCACATCTGTGCAGATTTCAAATCTGCCACTGGATTTCCTATGCGGTGCGTAGTTTTCGAGGAAATAAGATTTTTGTTGACTAGTTTGGAATGGCCGAAACGACCATGCCGGGGTCGCCAGATATCGAATTTTCCGACCAATCACTGAGCCGTGTAATTTTTACGTCATTAGAAGCGCACATGTGTGCAGATTTCAAATCTGTGACTGGATTTCCTATGCGGTGCGTAGTTTTCGAGGAAATACGATTTTTGTTGACTAGTTTGGAATGGCCGAAACGACCATGCCGGGGTCGCCAGATATCGAATTTTCCGACCAATCATCGATCCGTGTAGTTTTTACGTCATTAGAAGCGCACATGTGTTTAGATTTCAAATCTGTAACTGGATTTCCTATGCGGTGCGTGGTTTTCGAGGAAATACGATTTTTGTTGACTAGTTTGGAATGGCCGAAACGACCATGCCGGGGTCGCCAGATATCGAATTTTCCGACCAATCACTGATCCGTGTAATTTTTACGTCATTAGAAGCGCACATGTGTGCAGATTTCAAATCTGTAACTGGATTTCCTATGCGGTGCGTAGTTTTCGAGGAAATAAGATTTTTGTTGACTAGTTTGGAATGGCCGAAACGACCATGCCGGGGTCGCCAGATATCGAATTTTCCGACCAATCACTGATCCGTGTAATTTGTACGTCATTAGAAGCGCACATCTGTGCAGATTTCAAATCTGCCACTGGATTTCCTATGCGGTGCGTAGTTTTTGAGGAAATAAGATTTTTGTGGCTTAGCTTGGATTGGCCGAAACAGCCATGCCGGGGTCGCCAGATATCGAATTTTCCGGCCAATCAATGATCCGCGTAATTTTTACGTCATTAGAAGCGCACATGTGTGCAGATTTCAAATCTGTAACTGGATTTCCTATGCGGTGCGTAGTTTTCGAGGAAATAAGATTTTTGTTGACTGGTTTGGAATGGCCGAAACGACCATGCCGGGGTCGCCAGATATCGAATTTTCCGACCAATCACTGGTCCGTGTAATTTGTACGTCATTAGGAGCGCACATCTGTTCAGATTTCAAATCTGTAACAGGATTTCCTATGCGGTGCGTAGTTTTCGAGGAAATAAGATTTTTGTTGACTAGTTTGGAATGGCCGAAACGACCATGCCGGGGTCGCCAGATATCGAATTTTCCGACCAATCATCGATCCGTGTAATTTTTACGTCATTAGAAGCGCACATGTGTGCAGATTTCAAATCTGTAACTGGATTTCCTATGCGGTGCGTAGTTTTTGAGGAAATAAGATTTTTGTGGCTTAGCTTGGATTGGCCGAAACAGCCATGCCGGGGTCGCCAGATATCGAATTTTCCGGCCAATCAATGATCCGCGTAATTTTTACGTCATTAGAAGCGCACATGTGTGCAGATTTCAAATCTGTAACTGGATTTCCTATGCGGTGCGTAGTTTTCGAGGAAATAAGATTTTTGTTGACTGGTTTGGAATGGCCGAAACGACCATGCCGGGGTCGCCAGATATCGAATTTTCCGACCAATCACTGATCCGTGTAATTTGTACGTCATTAGAAGCGCACATGTGTGCAGATTTCAAATCTGTAACTGGATTTCCTATGCGGTGCGTAGTTTTCGAGGAAATAAGATTTTTGTTGACTGGTTTGGAATGGCCGAAACGGCCATGCCGGGGTCGCCAGATATCGAATTTTCCGACCAATCACCGATCCGTGTAATTTGTACGTCACTAGAAGCGCACATGTGTGCAGATTTCAAGTCTGTAACTGGATTTCCTATGCGGTGCGTAGTTTTCGAGGAAATAAGATTTTTGTTGACTGGTTTGGAATGGCCGAAACGACCATGCCGGGGTCGCCAGATATCGAATTTTCCGACCAATCACCGATCCGTGTAATTTGTACGTCATTAGAAGCGCACATCTGTGCAGATTTCAAATCTGCCACTGGATTTCCTATGCGGTGCGTAGTTTTCGAGGAAATAAGATTTTTGTTGACTAGTTTGGAATGGCCGAAACGACCATGCCGGGATCGCCAGATATCGAATTTTCCGACCAATCACTGAGCCGTGTAATTTTTACGTCATTAGAAGCGCACATGTGTGCAGATTTCAAATCTGTATCTGGATTTCCTATGCGGTGCACAATTTTCGAGAAAATCATATTTTTGTTGACTAGTTTGGATTGGCCGAAACGGCCATGCCGGGGTCGCCAGATATCGAATTTTCCGACCAATCACCGATCCGTGTAATTTGTACGTCATTAGAAGCGCACATGTGTGCAGATTTCAAGTCTGTAACTGGATTTCCTATGCGGTGCGTAGTTTTCGAGGAAATAAGATTTTTGTTGACTAGTTTGGAATGGCCGAAACGACCATGCCGGGGTCGCCAGATATCGAATTTTCCGACCAATCACCGATCCGTGTAATTTGTACGTCACTGGAAGCGCACATGTGTGCAGATTTCAAATCTGTAACTGGATTTCCTATGCGGTGCGTAGTTTTCGAGAAAATAAGATTTTTGTTGACTGGTTTGGAATAGCCGAAACGACCATGCCGGGGTCGCCAGATATCGAATTTTCCGACCAATCACTGATCCGTGTAATTTTTACGTCATTAGAAGCGCACATGTGTGCAGATTTCAAATCTGTATCTGGATTTCCTATGCGGTGCACAATTTTCGAGAAAATCATATTTTTGTTGACTAGTTTGGATTGGCCGAAACGACCATGCCGGGGTCGCCAGATATCGAATTTTCCGACCAATCACTGATCTGTGTAATTTTTACGTCATTAGAAGCGCACATTTGTGCAGATTTCAAATCTGCCACTGGATTTCCTATGCGGTGCGTAGTTTTCGAGGAAATAAGATTTTTGTTGACTGGTTTGGAATGGCCGAAACGACCATGCCGGGGTCGCCAGATATCGAATTTTCCGACCAATCACCGATCCGTGTAATTTGTACGTCATTAGAAGCGCACATCTGTGCAGATTTCAAATCTGCCACTGGATTTCCTATGCGGTGCGTAGTTTTCGAGGAAATAAGATTTTTGTTGACTGGTTTGGAATGGCCGAAACGACCATGCCGGGGTCGCCAGATATCGAATTTTCCGACCAATCACCGATCCGTGTAATTTGTACGTCATTAGAAGCGCACATCTGTGCAGATTTCAAATCTGCCACTGGATTTCCTATGCGGTGCGTAGTTTTCGAGGAAATAAGATTTTTGTTGACTGGTTTGGAATGGCCGAAACGACCATGCCGGGGTCGCCAGATATCGAATTTTCCGACCAATCACTGATCCGTGTAATTTTTACGTCATTAGAAGCGCACATGTGTGCAGATTTCAAATCTGTAACTGGATTTCCTATGCGGTGCGTAGTTTTCGAGGAAATAAGATTTTTGTTGACTAGTTTGGAATGGCCGAAACGACCATGCCGGGGTCGCCAGATATCGAATTTTCCGACCAATCATCGATCCGTGTAATTTTTACGTCATTAGAAGCGCACATGTGTGCAGATTTCAAATCTGTAACTGGATTTCCTATGCGGTGCGTAGTTTTCGAGGAAATAAGATTTTTGTTGACTAGTTTGGAATGGCCGAAACGACCATGCCGGGGTCGCCAGATATCGAATTTTCCGACCAATCACTGATCCGTGTAATTTGTACGTCATTAGAAGCGCACATCTGTGCAGATTTCAAATCTGCCACTGGATTTCCTATGCGGTGCGTAGTTTTTGAGGAAATAAGATTTTTGTGGCTTAGCTTGGATTGGCCGAAACAGCCATGCCGGGGTCGCCAGATATCGAATTTTCCGGCCAATCAATGATCCGCGTAATTTTTACGTCATTAGAAGCGCACATGTGTGCAGATTTCAAATCTGTAACTGGATTTCCTATGCGGTGCGTAGTTTTCGAGGAAATAAGATTTTTGTTGACTGGTTTGGAATGGCCGAAACGACCATGCCGGGGTCGCCAGATATCGAATTTTCCGACCAATCACCGATCCGTGTAATTTGTACGTCATTAGAAGCGCACATTTGTGCAGATTTCAAATCTGCCACTGGATTTCCTATGCGGTGCGTAGTTTTCGAGGAAATAAGATTTTTGTTGACTGGTTTGGAATGGCCGAAACGACCATGCCGGGGTCGCCAGATATCGAATTTTCCGACCAATCACCGATCCGTGTAATTTGTACGTCATTAGAAGCGCACATCTGTGCAGATTTCAAATCTGCCACTGGATTTCCTATGCGGTGCGTAGTTTTCGAGGAAATAAGATTTTTGTTGACTAGTTTGGAATGGCCGAAACGACCATGCCGGGGTCGCCAGATATCGAATTTTCCGACCAATCACTGAGCCGTGTAATTTTTACGTCATTAGAAGCGCACATGTGTGCAGATTTCAAATCTGTGACTGGATTTCCTATGCGGTGCGTAGTTTTCGAGGAAATACGATTTTTGTTGACTAGTTTGGAATGGCCGAAACGACCATGCCGGGGTCGCCAGATATCGAATTTTCCGACCAATCATCGATCCGTGTAGTTTTTACGTCATTAGAAGCGCACATGTGTTTAGATTTCAAATCTGTAACTGGATTTCCTATGCGGTGCGTGGTTTTCGAGGAAATACGATTTTTGTTGACTAGTTTGGAATGGCCGAAACGACCATGCCGGGGTCGCCAGATATCGAATTTTCCGACCAATCACTGATCCGTGTAATTTTTACGTCATTAGAAGCGCACATGTGTGCAGATTTCAAATCTGTAACTGGATTTCCTATGCGGTGCGTAGTTTTCGAGGAAATAAGATTTTTGTTGACTAGTTTGGAATGGCCGAAACGACCATGCCGGGGTCGCCAGATATCGAATTTTCCGACCAATCACTGATCCGTGTAATTTGTACGTCATTAGAAGCGCACATCTGTGCAGATTTCAAATCTGCCACTGGATTTCCTATGCGGTGCGTAGTTTTTGAGGAAATAAGATTTTTGTGGCTTAGCTTGGATTGGCCGAAACAGCCATGCCGGGGTCGCCAGATATCGAATTTTCCGGCCAATCAATGATCCGCGTAATTTTTACGTCATTAGAAGCGCACATGTGTGCAGATTTCAAATCTGTAACTGGATTTCCTATGCGGTGCGTAGTTTTCGAGGAAATAAGATTTTTGTTGACTGGTTTGGAATGGCCGAAACGACCATGCCGGGGTCGCCAGATATCGAATTTTCCGACCAATCACCGATCCGTGTAATTTGTACGTCATTAGAAGCGCACATTTGTGCAGATTTCAAATCTGCCACTGGATTTCCTATGCGGTGCGTAGTTTTCGAGGAAATAAGATTTTTGTTGACTGGTTTGGAATGGCCGAAACGACCATGCCGGGGTCGCCAGATATCGAATTTTCCGACCAATCACCGATCCGTGTAATTTGTACGTCATTAGAAGCGCACATCTGTGCAGATTTCAAATCTGCCACTGGATTTCCTATGCGGTGCGTAGTTTTCGAGGAAATAAGATTTTTGTTGACTAGTTTGGAATGGCCGAAACGACCATGCCGGGGTCGCCAGATATCGAATTTTCCGACCAATCACTGAGCCGTGTAATTTTTACGTCATTAGAAGCGCACATCTGTGCAGATTTCAAATCTGTGACTGGATTTCCTATGCGGTGCGTAGTTTTCGAGGAAATAAGATTTTTGTTGACTAGTTTGGAATGGCCGAAACGACCATGCCGGGGTCGCCAGATATCGAATTTTCCGACCAATCACTGGTCCGTGTAATTTGTACGTCATTAGGAGCGCACATCTGTTCAGATTTCAAATCTGTAACAGGATTTCCTATGCGGTGCGTAGTTTTCGAGGAAATAAGATTTTTGTTGACTGGTTTGGAATGGCCGAAACGACCATGCCGGGGTCGCCAGATATCGAATTTTCCGACCAATCACTGATCCGTGTAATTTGTACGTCATTAGAAGCGCACATCTGTGCAGATTTCAAATCTGCCACTGGATTTCCTATGCGGTGCGTAGTTTTTGAGGAAATAAGATTTTTGTGGCTTAGCTTGGATTGGCCGAAACAGCCATGCCGGGGTCGCCAGATATCGAATTTTCCGGCCAATCAATGATCCGCGTAATTTTTACGTCATTAGAAGCGCACATGTGTGCAGATTTCAAATCTGTAACTGGATTTCCTATGCGGTGCGTAGTTTTCGAGGAAATAAGATTTTTGTTGACTGGTTTGGAATGGCCGAAACGACCATGCCGGGGTCGCCAGATATCGAATTTTCCGACCAATCACTGATCCGTGTAATTTGTACGTCATTAGAAGCGCACATGTGTGCAGATTTCAAATCTGTAACTGGATTTCCTATGCGGTGCGTAGTTTTCGAGGAAATAAGATTTTTGTTGACTGGTTTGGAATGGCCGAAACGGCCATGCCGGGGTCGCCAGATATCGAATTTTCCGACCAATCACCGATCCGTGTAATTTGTACGTCACTAGAAGCGCACATGTGTGCAGATTTCAAGTCTGTAACTGGATTTCCTATGCGGTGCGTAGTTTTCGAGGAAATAAGATTTTTGTTGACTGGTTTGGAATGGCCGAAACGACCATGCCGGGGTCGCCAGATATCGAATTTTCCGACCAATCACCGATCCGTGTAATTTGTACGTCATTAGAAGCGCACATCTGTGCAGATTTCAAATCTGCCACTGGATTTCCTATGCGGTGCGTAGTTTTCGAGGAAATAAGATTTTTGTTGACTAGTTTGGAATGGCCGAAACGACCATGCCGGGGTCGCCAGATATCGAATTTTCCGACCAATCACTGATCCGTGTAATTTGTACGTCATTAGAAGCGCACATGTGTGCAGATTTCAAATCTGTATCTGGATTTCCTATGCGGTGCACAATTTTCGAGAAAATCATATTTTTGTTGACTAGTTTGGATTGGCCGAAACGGCCATGCCGGGGTCGCCAGATATCGAATTTTCCGACCAATCACCGATCCGTGTAATTTGTACGTCATTAGAAGCGCACATGTGTGCAGATTTCAAGTCTGTAACTGGATTTCCTATGCGGTGCGTAGTTTTCGAGGAAATAAGATTTTTGTTGACTAGTTTGGAATGGCCGAAACGACCATGCCGGGGTCGCCAGATATCGAATTTTCCGACCAATCACCGATCCGTGTAATTTGTACGTCATTAGAAGCGCACATGTGTGCAGATTTCAAATCTGTAACTGGATTTCCTATGCGGTGCGTAGTTTTCGAGGAAATAAGATTTTTGTTGACTGGTTTGGAATGGCCGAAACGGCCATGCCGGGGTCGCCAGATATCGAATTTTCCGACCAATCACCGATCCGTGTAATTTGTACGTCATTAGAAGCGCACATGTGTGCAGATTTCAAGTCTGTAACTGGATTTCCTATGCGGTGCGTAGTTTTCGAGGAAATAAGATTTTTGTTGACTAGTTTGGAATGGCCGAAACGACCATGCCGGGGTCGCCAGATATCGAATTTTCCGACCAATCACTGAGCCGTGTAATTTTTACGTCATTAGAAGCGCACATCTGTGCAGATTTCAAATCTGTGACTGGATTTCCTATGCGGTGCGTAGTTTTCGAGGAAATAAGATTTTTGTTGACTAGTTTGGAATGGCCGAAACGACCATGCCGGGGTCGCCAGATATCGAATTTTCCGACCAATCACTGGTCCGTGTAATTTGTACGTCATTAGGAGCGCACATCTGTTCAGATTTCAAATCTGTAACAGGATTTCCTATGCGGTGCGTAGTTTTCGAGGAAATAAGATTTTTGTTGACTAGTTTGGAATGGCCGAAACGACCATGCCGGGGTCGCCAGATATCGAATTTTCCGACCAATCACTGATCCGTGTAATTTGTACGTCATTAGAAGCGCACATCTGTGCAGATTTCAAATCTGCCACTGGATTTCCTATGCGGTGCGTAGTTTTTGAGGAAATAAGATTTTTGTGGCTTAGCTTGGATTGGCCGAAACAGCCATGCCGGGGTCGCCAGATATCGAATTTTCCGGCCAATCAATGATCCGCGTAATTTTTACGTCATTAGAAGCGCACATGTGTGCAGATTTCAAATCTGTAACTGGATTTCCTATGCGGTGCGTAGTTTTCGAGGAAATAAGATTTTTGTTGACTGGTTTGGAATGGCCGAAACGACCATGCCGGGGTCGCCAGATATCGAATTTTCCGACCAATCACTGATCCGTGTAATTTGTACGTCATTAGAAGCGCACATGTGTGCAGATTTCAAATCTGTAACTGGATTTCCTATGCGGTGCGTAGTTTTCGAGGAAATAAGATTTTTGTTGACTGGTTTGGAATGGCCGAAACGGCCATGCCGGGGTCGCCAGATATCGAATTTTCCGACCAATCACCGATCCGTGTAATTTGTACGTCACTAGAAGCGCACATGTGTGCAGATTTCAAGTCTGTAACTGGATTTCCTATGCGGTGCGTAGTTTTCGAGGAAATAAGATTTTTGTTGACTGGTTTGGAATGGCCGAAACGACCATGCCGGGGTCGCCAGATATCGAATTTTCCGACCAATCACCGATCCGTGTAATTTGTACGTCATTAGAAGCGCACATCTGTGCAGATTTCAAATCTGCCACTGGATTTCCTATGCGGTGCGTAGTTTTCGAGGAAATAAGATTTTTGTTGACTAGTTTGGAATGGCCGAAACGACCATGCCGGGGTCGCCAGATATCGAATTTTCCGACCAATCACTGATCCGTGTAATTTGTACGTCATTAGAAGCGCACATGTGTGCAGATTTCAAATCTGTATCTGGATTTCCTATGCGGTGCACAATTTTCGAGAAAATCATATTTTTGTTGACTAGTTTGGATTGGCCGAAACGGCCATGCCGGGGTCGCCAGATATCGAATTTTCCGACCAATCACCGATCCGTGTAATTTGTACGTCATTAGAAGCGCACATGTGTGCAGATTTCAAGTCTGTAACTGGATTTCCTATGCGGTGCGTAGTTTTCGAGGAAATAAGATTTTTGTTGACTAGTTTGGAATGGCCGAAACGACCATGCCGGGGTCGCCAGATATCGAATTTTCCGACCAATCACCGATCCGTGTAATTTGTACGTCATTAGAAGCGCACATCTGTGCAGATTTCAAATCTGTATCTGGATTTCCTATGCGGTGGACAATTTTCGAGAAAATCATATTTTTGTTGACTAGTTTGGATTGACCGAAACGGCCATGCCGGGGTCGCCAGATATCGAATTTTCCGACCAATCACCGATCCGTGTAATTTGTACGTCATTAGAAGCGCACATGTGTGCAGATTTCAAGTCTGTAACTGGATTTCCTATGCGGTGCGTAGTTTTCGAGGAAATAAGATTTTTGTTGACTAGTTTGGAATGGCCGAAACGACCATGCCGGGGTCGCCAGATATCGAATTTTCCGACCAATCACCGATCCGTGTAATTTGTACGTCACTAGAAGCGCACATGTGTGCAGATTTCAAATCTGTAACTGGATTTCCTATGCGGTGCGTAGTTTTCGAGAAAATAAGATTTTTGTTGACTGGTTTGGAATAGCCGAAACGACCATGCCAGGGTCGCCAGATATCGAATTTTCCGACCAATCACTGATCTGTGTAATTTTTACGTCATTAGAAGCGCACATGTGTGCAGATTTCAAATCTGTAACTGGATTTCCTATGCGGTGCGTAGTTTTCGAGGAAATACGATTTTTGTTGACTAGTTTGGAATGGCCGAAACGACCATGCCGGGGTCGCCAGATATCGAATTTTCCGACCAATCATCGATCCGTGCAGTTTTTACGTCATTAGAAGCGCACATGTGTTTAGATTTCAAATCTGTAACTGGATTTCCTATGCGGTGCGTGGTTTTCGAGGAAATACGATTTTTGTTGACTAGTTTGGAATGGCCGAAACGACCATGCCGGGGTCGCCAGATATCGAATTTTCCGACCAATCATCGATCCGTGTAATTTTTACGTCATTAGAAGCGCACATGTGTGCAGATTTCAAATCTGTAACTGGATTTCCTATGCGGTGCGTAGTTTTCGAGGAAATAAGATTTTTGTTGACTGGTTTGGAATGGCCGAAACGACCATGCCGGGGTCGCCAGATATCGAATTTTCCGACCAATCACTGATCCGTGTAATTTGTACGTCATTAGAAGCGCACATGTGTGCAGATTTCAAATCTGTATCTGGATTTCCTATGCGGTGCGTAGTTTTCGAGGAAATAAGATTTTTGTTGACTGGTTTGGAATGGCCGAAACGACCATGCCGGGGTCGCCAGATATCGAATTTTCCGACCAATCACTGATCCGTGTAATTTTTACGTCATTAGAAGCGCACATGTGTGCAGATTTCAAATCTGTAACTGGATTTCCTATGCGGTGCGTAGTTTTCGAGGAAATAAGATTTTTGTTGACTAGTTTGGAATGGCCGAAACGACCATGCCGGGGTCGCCAGATATCGAATTTTCCGACCAATCACTGATCCGTGTAATTTGTACGTCATTAGAAGCGCACATCTGTGCAGATTTCAAATCTGCCACTGGATTTCCTATGCGGTGCGTAGTTTTTGAGGAAATAAGATTTTTGTGGCTTAGCTTGGATTGGCCGAAACAGCCATGCCGGGGTCGCCAGATATCGAATTTTCCGGCCAATCAATGATCCGCGTAATTTTTACGTCATTAGAAGCGCACATGTGTGCAGATTTCAAATCTGTAACTGGATTTCCTATGCGGTGCGTAGTTTTCGAGGAAATAAGATTTTTGTTGACTGGTTTGGAATGGCCGAAACGACCATGCCGGGGTCGCCAGATATCGAATTTTCCGACCAATCACCGATCCGTGTAATTTGTACGTCATTAGAAGCGCACATTTGTGCAGATTTCAAATCTGCCACTGGATTTCCTATGCGGTGCGTAGTTTTCGAGGAAATAAGATTTTTGTTGACTGGTTTGGAATGGCCGAAACGACCATGCCGGGGTCGCCAGATATCGAATTTTCCGACCAATCACCGATCCGTGTAATTTGTACGTCATTAGAAGCGCACATCTGTGCAGATTTCAAATCTGCCACTGGATTTCCTATGCGGTGCGTAGTTTTCGAGGAAATAAGATTTTTGTTGACTAGTTTGGAATGGCCGAAACGACCATGCCGGGGTCGCCAGATATCGAATTTTCCGACCAATCACTGAGCCGTGTAATTTTTACGTCATTAGAAGCGCACATGTGTGCAGATTTCAAATCTGTGACTGGATTTCCTATGCGGTGCGTAGTTTTCGAGGAAATACGATTTTTGTTGACTAGTTTGGAATGGCCGAAACGACCATGCCGGGGTCGCCAGATATCGAATTTTCCGACCAATCATCGATCCGTGTAGTTTTTACGTCATTAGAAGCGCACATGTGTTTAGATTTCAAATCTGTAACTGGATTTCCTATGCGGTGCGTGGTTTTCGAGGAAATACGATTTTTGTTGACTAGTTTGGAATGGCCGAAACGACCATGCCGGGGTCGCCAGATATCGAATTTTCCGACCAATCACTGATCCGTGTAATTTTTACGTCATTAGAAGCGCACATGTGTGCAGATTTCAAATCTGTAACTGGATTTCCTATGCGGTGCGTAGTTTTCGAGGAAATAAGATTTTTGTTGACTAGTTTGGAATGGCCGAAACGACCATGCCGGGGTCGCCAGATATCGAATTTTCCGACCAATCACTGATCCGTGTAATTTGTACGTCATTAGAAGCGCACATCTGTGCAGATTTCAAATCTGCCACTGGATTTCCTATGCGGTGCGTAGTTTTTGAGGAAATAAGATTTTTGTGGCTTAGCTTGGATTGGCCGAAACAGCCATGCCGGGGTCGCCAGATATCGAATTTTCCGGCCAATCAATGATCCGCGTAATTTTTACGTCATTAGAAGCGCACATGTGTGCAGATTTCAAATCTGTAACTGGATTTCCTATGCGGTGCGTAGTTTTCGAGGAAATAAGATTTTTGTTGACTGGTTTGGAATGGCCGAAACGACCATGCCGGGGTCGCCAGATATCGAATTTTCCGACCAATCACCGATCCGTGTAATTTGTACGTCATTAGAAGCGCACATTTGTGCAGATTTCAAATCTGCCACTGGATTTCCTATGCGGTGCGTAGTTTTCGAGGAAATAAGATTTTTGTTGACTGGTTTGGAATGGCCGAAACGACCATGCCGGGGTCGCCAGATATCGAATTTTCCGACCAATCACCGATCCGTGTAATTTGTACGTCATTAGAAGCGCACATCTGTGCAGATTTCAAATCTGCCACTGGATTTCCTATGCGGTGCGTAGTTTTCGAGGAAATAAGATTTTTGTTGACTAGTTTGGAATGGCCGAAACGACCATGCCGGGGTCGCCAGATATCGAATTTTCCGACCAATCACTGAGCCGTGTAATTTTTACGTCATTAGAAGCGCACATGTGTGCAGATTTCAAATCTGTGACTGGATTTCCTATGCGGTGCGAAGTTTTCGAGGAAATAAGATTTTTGTTGACTAGTTTGGAATGGCCGAAACGACCATGCCGGGGTCGCCAGATATCGAATTTTCCGACCAATCACTGGTCCGTGTAATTTGTACGTCATTAGGAGCGCACATCTGTTCAGATTTCAAATCTGTAACAGGATTTCCTATGCGGTGCGTAGTTTTCGAGGAAATAAGATTTTTGTTGACTAGTTTGGAATGGCCGAAACGACCATGCCGGGGTCGCCAGATATCGAATTTTCCGACCAATCACTGATCCGTGTAATTTGTACGTCATTAGAAGCGCACATCTGTGCAGATTTCAAATCTGCCACTGGATTTCCTATGCGGTGCGTAGTTTTTGAGGAAATAAGATTTTTGTGGCTTAGCTTGGATTGGCCGAAACAGCCATGCCGGGGTCGCCAGATATCGAATTTTCCGGCCAATCAATGATCCGCGTAATTTTTACGTCATTAGAAGCGCACATGTGTGCAGATTTCAAATCTGTAACTGGATTTCCTATGCGGTGCGTAGTTTTCGAGGAAATAAGATTTTTGTTGACTGGTTTGGAATGGCCGAAACGACCATGCCGGGGTCGCCAGATATCGAATTTTCCGACCAATCACTGATCCGTGTAATTTGTACGTCATTAGAAGCGCACATGTGTGCAGATTTCAAATCTGTAACTGGATTTCCTATGCGGTGCGTAGTTTTCGAGGAAATAAGATTTTTGTTGACTGGTTTGGAATGGCCGAAACGGCCATGCCGGGGTCGCCAGATATCGAATTTTCCGACCAATCACCGATCCGTGTAATTTGTACGTCACTAGAAGCGCACATGTGTGCAGATTTCAAGTCTGTAACTGGATTTCCTATGCGGTGCGTAGTTTTCGAGGAAATAAGATTTTTGTTGACTGGTTTGGAATGGCCGAAACGACCATGCCGGGGTCGCCAGATATCGAATTTTCCGACCAATCACCGATCCGTGTAATTTGTACGTCATTAGAAGCGCACATCTGTGCAGATTTCAAATCTGCCACTGGATTTCCTATGCGGTGCGTAGTTTTCGAGGAAATAAGATTTTTGTTGACTAGTTTGGAATGGCCGAAACGACCATGCCGGGGTCGCCAGATATCGAATTTTCCGACCAATCACCGATCCGTGTAATTTGTACGTCATTAGAAGCGCACATCTGTGCAGATTTCAAATCTGTATCTGGATTTCCTATGCGGTGGACAATTTTCGAGAAAATCATATTTTTGTTGACTAGTTTGGATTGACCGAAACGGCCATGCCGGGGTCGCCAGATATCGAATTTTCCGACCAATCACCGATCCGTGTAATTTTTACGTCACTAGAAGCGCACATGTGTGCAGATTTCAAGTCTGTAACTGGATTTCCTATGCGGTGCGTAGTTTTCGAGGAAATAAGATTTTTGTTGACTAGTTTGGAATGGCCGAAACGACCATGCCGGGGTCGCCAGATATCGAATTTTCCGACCAATCACCGATCCGTGTAATTTGTACGTCACTAGAAGCGCACATGTGTGCAGATTTCAAATCTGTAACTGGATTTCCTATGCGGTGCGTAGTTTTCGAGAAAATAAAATTTTTGTTGACTGGTTTGGAATAGCCGAAACGACCATGCCGGGGTCGCCAGATATCGAATTTTCCGACCAATCACTGATCCGTGTAATTTTTACGTCATTAGAAGCGCACATGTGTGCAGATTTCAAGTCTGTAACTGGATTTCCTATGCGGTGCGTAGTTTTCGAGGAAATAAGATTTTTGTTGACTAGTTTGGAATGGCCGAAACGACCATGCCGGGGTCGCCAGATATCGAATTTTCCGACCAATCACCGATCCGTGTAATTTGTACGTCATTAGAAGCGCACATCTGTGCAGATTTCAAATCTGTATCTGGATTTCCTATGCGGTGGACAATTTTCGAGAAAATCATATTTTTGTTGACTAGTTTGGATTGACCGAAACGGCCATGCCGGGGTCGCCAGATATCGAATTTTCCGACCAATCACCGATCCGTGTAATTTTTACGTCACTAGAAGCGCACATGTGTGCAGATTTCAAGTCTGTAACTGGATTTCCTATGCGGTGCGTAGTTTTCGAGGAAATAAGATTTTTGTTGACTAGTTTGGAATGGCCGAAACGACCATGCCGGGGTCGCCAGATATCGAATTTTCCGACCAATCACCGATCCGTGTAATTTGTACGTCACTAGAAGCGCACATGTGTGCAGATTTCAAATCTGTAACTGGATTTCCTATGCGGTGCGTAGTTTTCGAGAAAATAAAATTTTTGTTGACTGGTTTGGAATAGCCGAAACGACCATGCCGGGGTCGCCAGATATCGAATTTTCCGACCAATCACTGATCCGTGTAATTTTTACGTCATTAGAAGCGCACATGTGTGCAGATTTCAAATCTGTATCTGGATTTCCTATGCGGTGCACAATTTTCGAGAAAATCATATTTTTGTTGACTAGTTTGGATTGGCCGAAACGACCATGCCGGGGTCGCCAGATATCGAATTTTCCGACCAATCACTGATCTGTGTAATTTTTACGTCATTAGAAGCGCACATGTGTGCAGATTTCAAATCTGTAACTGGATTTCCTATGCGGTGCGTAGTTTTCGAGGAAATACGATTTTTGTTGACTAGTTTGGAATGGCCGAAACGACCATGCCGGGGTCGCCAGATATCGAATTTTCCGACCAATCATCGATCCGTGTAGTTTTTACGTCATTAGAAGCGCACATGTGTGCAGATTTCAAATCTGTAACTGGATTTCCTATGCGGTGCGTGGTTTTCGAGGAAATACGATTTTTGTTGACTAGTTTGGAATGGCCGAAACGACCATGCCGGGGTCGCCAGATATCGAATTTTCCGACCAATCATCGATCCGTGTAATTTTTACGTCATTAGAAGCGCACATGTGTGCAGATTTCAAATCTGTAACTGGATTTCCTATGCGGTGCGTAGTTTTCGAGGAAATAAGATTTTTGTTGACTGGTTTGGAATGGCCGAAACGACCATGCCGGGGTCGCCAGATATCGAATTTTCCGACCAATCACTGATCCGTGTAATTTGTACGTCATTAGAAGCGCACATGTGTGCAGATTTCAAATCTGTAACTGGATTTCCTATGCGGTGCGTAGTTTTCGAGGAAATAAGATTTTTGTTGACTGGTTTGGAATGGCCGAAACGACCATGCCGGGGTCGCCAGATATCGAATTTTCCGACCAATCACTGATCCGTGTAATTTTTACGTCATTAGAAGCGCACATGTGTGCAGATTTCAAATCTGTAACTGGATTTCCTATGCGGTGCGTAGTTTTCGAGGAAATAAGATTTTTGTTGACTAGTTTGGAATGGCCGAAACGACCATGCCGGGGTCGCCAGATATCGAATTTTCCGACCAATCACTGATCCGTGTAATTTGTACGTCATTAGAAGCGCACATCTGTGCAGATTTCAAATCTGCCACTGGATTTCCTATGCGGTGCGTAGTTTTTGAGGAAATAAGATTTTTGTGGCTTAGCTTGGATTGGCCGAAACAGCCATGCCGGGGTCGCCAGATATCGAATTTTCCGGCCAATCAATGATCCGCGTAATTTTTACGTCATTAGAAGCGCACATGTGTGCAGATTTCAAATCTGTAACTGGATTTCCTATGCGGTGCGTAGTTTTCGAGGAAATAAGATTTTTGTTGACTGGTTTGGAATGGCCGAAACGACCATGCCGGGGTCGCCAGATATCGAATTTTCCGACCAATCACCGATCCGTGTAATTTGTACGTCATTAGAAGCGCACATTTGTGCAGATTTCAAATCTGCCACTGGATTTCCTATGCGGTGCGTAGTTTTCGAGGAAATAAGATTTTTGTTGACTGGTTTGGAATGGCCGAAACGACCATGCCGGGGTCGCCAGATATCGAATTTTCCGACCAATCACCGATCCGTGTAATTTGTACGTCATTAGAAGCGCACATCTGTGCAGATTTCAAATCTGCCACTGGATTTCCTATGCGGTGCGTAGTTTTCGAGGAAATAAGATTTTTGTTGACTAGTTTGGAATGGCCGAAACGACCATGCCGGGGTCGCCAGATATCGAATTTTCCGACCAATCACTGAGCCGTGTAATTTTTACGTCATTAGAAGCGCACATGTGTGCGGATTTCAAATCTGTGACTGGATTTCCTATGCGGTGCGTAGTTTTCGAGGAAATACGATTTTTGTTGACTAGTTTGGAATGGCCGAAACGACCATGCCGGGGTCGCCAGATATCGAATTTTCCGACCAATCATCGATCCGTGTAGTTTTTACGTCATTAGAAGCGCACATGTGTTTAGATTTCAAATCTGTAACTGGATTTCCTATGCGGTGCGTGGTTTTCGAGGAAATACGATTTTTGTTGACTAGTTTGGAATGGCCGAAACGACCATGCCGGGGTCGCCAGATATCGAATTTTCCGACCAATCACTGATCCGTGTAATTTGTACGTCATTAGAAGCGCACATCTGTGCAGATTTCAAATCTGCCACTGGATTTCCTATGCGGTGCGTAGTTTTTGAGGAAATAAGATTTTTGTGGCTTAGCTTGGATTGGCCGAAACAGCCATGCCGGGGTCGCCAGATATCGAATTTTCCGGCCAATCAATGATCCGCGTAATTTTTACGTCATTAGAAGCGCACATGTGTGCAGATTTCAAATCTGTAACTGGATTTCCTATGCGGTGCGTAGTTTTCGAGGAAATAAGATTTTTGTTGACTAGTTTGGAATGGCCGAAACGACCATGCCGGGGTCGCCAGATATCGAATTTTCCGACCAATCACTGATCCGTGTAATTTTTACGTCATTAGAAGCGCACATGTGTGCAGATTTCAAATCTGTAACTGGATTTCCTATGCGGTGCGTAGTTTTCGAGGAAATAAGATTTTTGTTGACTAGTTTGGAATGGCCGAAACGACCATGCCGGGGTCGCCAGATATCGAATTTTCCGACCAATCACTGATCCGTGTAATTTGTACGTCATTAGAAGCGCACATCTGTGCAGATTTCAAATCTGCCACTGGATTTCCTATGCGGTGCGTAGTTTTTGAGGAAATAAGATTTTTGTGGCTTAGCTTGGATTGGCCGAAACAGCCATGCCGGGGTCGCCAGATATCGAATTTTCCGGCCAATCAATGATCCGCGTAATTTTTACGTCATTAGAAGCGCACATGTGTGCAGATTTCAAATCTGTAACTGGATTTCCTATGCGGTGCGTAGTTTTCGAGGAAATAAGATTTTTGTTGACTGGTTTGGAATGGCCGAAACGACCATGCCGGGGTCGCCAGATATCGAATTTTCCGACCAATCACCGATCCGTGTAATTTGTACGTCATTAGAAGCGCACATCTGTGCAGATTTCAAATCTGCCACTGGATTTCCTATGCGGTGCGTAGTTTTCGAGGAAATAAGATTTTTGTTGACTAGTTTGGAATGGCCGAAACGACCATGCCGGGGTCGCCAGATATCGAATTTTCCGACCAATCACTGAGCCGTGTAATTTTTACGTCATTAGAAGCGCACATGTGTGCAGATTTCAAATCTGTGACTGGATTTCCTATGCGGTGCGTAGTTTTCGAGGAAATAAGATTTTTGTTGACTAGTTTGGAATGGCCGAAACGACCATGCCGGGGTCGCCAGATATCGAATTTTCCGACCAATCACTGGTCCGTGTAATTTGTACGTCATTAGGAGCGCACATCTGTTCAGATTTCAAATCTGTAACAGGATTTCCTATGCGGTGCGTAGTTTTCGAGGAAATAAGATTTTTGTTGACTAGTTTGGAATGGCCGAAACGACCATGCCGGGGTCGCCAGATATCGAATTTTCCGACCAATCACTGATCCGTGTAATTTGTACGTCATTAGAAGCGCACATCTGTGCAGATTTCAAATCTGCCACTGGATTTCCTATGCGGTGCGTAGTTTTTGAGGAAATAAGATTTTTGTGGCTTAGCTTGGATTGGCCGAAACAGCCATGCCGGGGTCGCCAGATATCGAATTTTCCGGCCAATCAATGATCCGCGTAATTTTTACGTCATTAGAAGCGCACATGTGTGCAGATTTCAAATCTGTAACTGGATTTCCTATGCGGTGCGTAGTTTTCGAGGAAATAAGATTTTTGTTGACTGGTTTGGAATGGCCGAAACGACCATGCCGGGGTCGCCAGATATCGAATTTTCCGACCAATCACTGATCCGTGTAATTTGTACGTCATTAGAAGCGCACATCTGTGCAGATTTCAAATCTGCCACTGGATTTCCTATGCGGTGCGTAGTTTTTGAGGAAATAAGATTTTTGTGGCTTAGCTTGGATTGGCCGAAACAGCCATGCCGGGGTCGCCAGATATCGAATTTTCCGGCCAATCAATGATCCGCGTAATTTTTACGTCATTAGAAGCGCACATGTGTGCAGATTTCAAATCTGTAACTGGATTTCCTATGCGGTGCGTAGTTTTCGAGGAAATAAGATTTTTGTTGACTGGTTTGGAATGGCCGAAACGACCATGCCGGGGTCGCCAGATATCGAATTTTCCGACCAATCACCGATCCGTGTAATTTGTACGTCATTAGAAGCGCACATCTGTGCAGATTTCAAATCTGCCACTGGATTTCCTATGCGGTGCGTAGTTTTCGAGGAAATAAGATTTTTGTTGACTAGTTTGGAATGGCCGAAACGACCATGCCGGGGTCGCCAGATATCGAATTTTCCGACCAATCACTGAGCCGTGTAATTTTTACGTCATTAGAAGCGCACATGTGTGCAGATTTCAAATCTGTATCTGGATTTCCTATGCGGTGCACAATTTTCGAGAAAATCATATTTTTGTTGACTAGTTTGGATTGGCCGAAACGGCCATGCCGGGGTCGCCAGATATCGAATTTTCCGACCAATCACCGATCCGTGTAATTTGTACGTCATTAGAAGCGCACATGTGTGCAGATTTCAAGTCTGTAACTGGATTTCCTATGCGGTGCGTAGTTTTCGAGGAAATAAGATTTTTGTTGACTAGTTTGGAATGGCCGAAACGACCATGCCGGGGTCGCCAGATATCGAATTTTCCGACCAATCACCGATCCGTGTAATTTGTACGTCATTAGAAGCGCACATCTGTGCAGATTTCAAATCTGTATCTGGATTTCCTATGCGGTGCGTAGTTTTCGAGGAAATAAGATTTTTGTTGACTAGTTTGGAATGGCCGAAACGACCATGCCGGGGTCGCCAGATATCGAATTTTCCGACCAATCACCGATCCGTGTAATTTGTACGTCACTAGAAGCGCACATGTGTGCAGATTTCAAATCTGTAACTGGATTTCCTATGCGGTGCGTAGTTTTCGAGAAAATAAGATTTTTGTTGACTGGTTTGGAATAGCCGAAACGACCATGCCGGGGTCGCCAGATATCGAATTTTCCGACCAATCACCGATCCGTGTAATTTGTACGTCATTAGAAGCGCACATCTGTGCAGATTTCAAATCTGCCACTGGATTTCCTATGCGGTGCGTAGTTTTTGAGGAAATAAGATTTTTGTGGCTTAGCTTGGATTGGCCGAAACAGCCATGCCGGGGTCGCCAGATATCGAATTTTCCGGCCAATCAATGATCCGCGTAATTTTTACGTCATTAGAAGCGCACATGTGTGCAGATTTCAAATCTGTAACTGGATTTCCTATGCGGTGCGTAGTTTTCGAGGAAATAAGATTTTTGTTGACTGGTTTGGAATGGCCGAAACGACCATGCCGGGGTCGCCAGATATCGAATTTTCCGACCAATCACTGATCCGTGTAATTTGTACGTCATTAGAAGCGCACATCTGTGCAGATTTCAAATCTGCCACTGGATTTCCTATGCGGTGCGTAGTTTTTGAGGAAATAAGATTTTTGTGGCTTAGCTTGGATTGGCCGAAACAGCCATGCCGGGGTCGCCAGATATCGAATTTTCCGGCCAATCAATGATCCGCGTAATTTTTACGTCATTAGAAGCGCACATGTGTGCAGATTTCAAATCTGTAACTGGATTTCCTATGCGGTGCGTAGTTTTCGAGGAAATAAGATTTTTGTTGACTGGTTTGGAATGGCCGAAACGACCATGCCGGGGTCGCCAGATATCGAATTTTCCGACCAATCACCGATCCGTGTAATTTGTACGTCATTAGAAGCGCACATGTGTGCAGATTTCAAGTCTGTAACTGGATTTCCTATGCGGTGCGTAGTTTTCGAGGAAATAAGATTTTTGTTGACTAGTTTGGAATGGCCGAAACGACCATGCCGGGGTCGCCAGATATCGAATTTTCCGACCAATCACTGAGCCGTGTAATTTTTACGTCATTAGAAGCGCACATGTGTGCAGATTTCAAATCTGTATCTGGATTTCCTATGCGGTGCACAATTTTCGAGAAAATCATATTTTTGTTGACTAGTTTGGATTGGCCGAAACGGCCATGCCGGGGTCGCCAGATATCGAATTTTCCGACCAATCACCGATCCGTGTAATTTGTACGTCATTAGAAGCGCACATGTGTGCAGATTTCAAGTCTGTAACTGGATTTCCTATGCGGTGCGTAGTTTTCGAGGAAATAAGATTTTTGTTGACTAGTTTGGAATGGCCGAAACGACCATGCCGGGGTCGCCAGATATCGAATTTTCCGACCAATCACCGATCCGTGTAATTTGTACGTCATTAGAAGCGCACATCTGTGCAGATTTCAAATCTGTATCTGGATTTCCTATGCGGTGGACAATTTTCGAGAAAATCATATTTTTGTTGACTAGTTTGGATTGACCGAAACGGCCATGCCGGGGTCGCCAGATATCGAATTTTCCGACCAATCACCGATCCGTGTAATTTGTACGTCACTAGAAGCGCACATGTGTGCAGATTTCAAGTCTGTAACTGGATTTCCTATGCGGTGCGTAGTTTTCGAGGAAATAAGATTTTTGTTGACTAGTTTGGAATGGCCGAAACGACCATGCCGGGGTCGCCAGATATCGAATTTTCCGACCAATCACCGATCCGTGTAATTTGTACGTCACTAGAAGCGCACATGTGTGCAGATTTCAAATCTGTAACTGGATTTCCTATGCGGTGCGTAGTTTTCGAGAAAATAAGATTTTTGTTGACTGGTTTGGAATAGCCGAAACGACCATGCCGGGGTCGCCAGATATCGAATTTTCCGACCAATCACTGATCCGTGTAATTTTTACGTCATTAGAAGCGCACATGTGTGCAGATTTCAAATCTGTATCTGGATTTCCTATGCGGTGCACAATTTTCGAGAAAATCATATTTTTGTTGACTAGTTTGGATTGGCCGAAACGACCATGCCGGGGTCGCCAGATATCGAATTTTCCGACCAATCACTGATCTGTGTAATTTTTACGTCATTAGAAGCGCACATGTGTGCAGATTTCAAATCTGTAACTGGATTTCCTATGCGGTGCGTAGTTTTCGAGGAAATACGATTTTTGTTGACTAGTTTGGAATGGCCGAAACGACCATGCCGGGGTCGCCAGATATCGAATTTTCCGACCAATCATCGATCCGTGTAGTTTTTACGTCATTAGAAGCGCACATGTGTTTAGATTTCAAATCTGTAACTGGATTTCCTATGCGGTGCGTGGTTTTCGAGGAAATACGATTTTTGTTGACTAGTTTGGAATGGCCGAAACGACCATGCCGGGGTCGCCAGATATCGAATTTTCCGACCAATCATCGATCCGTGTAATTTTTACGTCATTAGAAGCGCACATGTGTGCAGATTTCAAATCTGTAACTGGATTTCCTATGCGGTGCGTAGTTTTCGAGGAAATAAGATTTTTGTTGACTGGTTTGGAATGGCCGAAACGACCATGCCGGGGTCGCCAGATATCGAATTTTCTGACCAATCACTGATCCGTGTAATTTGTACGTCATTAGAAGCGCACATGTGTGCAGATTTCAAATCTGTAACTGGATTTCCTATGCGGTGCGTAGTTTTCGAGGAAATAAGATTTTTGTTGACTGGTTTGGAATGGCCGAAACGACCATGCCGGGGTCGCCAGATATCGAATTTTCCGACCAATCACTGATCCGTGTAATTTTTACGTCATTAGAAGCGCACATGTGTGCAGATTTCAAATCTGTAACTGGATTTCCTATGCGGTGCGTAGTTTTCGAGGAAATAAGATTTTTGTTGACTAGTTTGGAATGGCCGAAACGACCATGCCGGGGTCGCCAGATATCGAATTTTCCGACCAATCACTGATCCGTGTAATTTGTACGTCATTAGAAGCGCACATCTGTGCAGATTTCAAATCTGCCACTGGATTTCCTATGCGGTGCGTAGTTTTTGAGGAAATAAGATTTTTGTGGCTTAGCTTGGATTGGCCGAAACAGCCATGCCGGGGTCGCCAGATATCGAATTTTCCGGCCAATCAATGATCCGCGTTATTTTTACGTCATTAGAAGCGCACATGTGTGCAGATTTCAAATCTGTAACTGGATTTATTATGCGGTGCGTAGTTTTCGAGGAAATAAGATTTTTGTTGACTGGTTTGGAATGGCCGAAACGACCATGCCGGGGTCGCCAGATATCGAATTTTCCGACCAATCACCGATCCGTGTAATTTGTACGTCATTAGAAGCGCACATCTGTGCAGATTTCAAATCTGCCACTGGATTTCCTATGCGGTGCGTAGTTTTCGAGGAAATAAGATTTTTGTTGACTAGTTTGGAATGGCCGAAACGACCATGCCGGGGTCGCCAGATATCGAATTTTCCGACCAATCACTGATCCGTGTAATTTTTACGTCATTAGAAGCGCACATGTGTGCAGATTTCAAATCTGTGACTGGATTTCCTATGCGGTGCGTAGTTTTCGAGGAAATACGATTTTTGTTGACTAGTTTGGAATGGCCGAAACGACCATGCCGGGGTCGCCAGATATCGAATTTTCCGACCAATCATCGATCCGTGTAGTTTTTACGTCATTAGAAGCGCACATGTGTTTAGATTTCAAATCTGTAACTGGATTTCCTATGCGGTGCGTGGTTTTCGAGGAAATACGATTTTTGTTGACTAGTTTGGAATGGCCGAAACGACCATGCCGGGGTCGCCAGATATCGAATTTTCCGACCAATCACTGATCCGTGTAATTTTTACGTCATTAGAAGCGCACATGTGTGCAGATTTCAAATCTGTAACTGGATTTCCTATGCGGTGCGTAGTTTTCGAGGAAATAAGATTTTTGTTGACTAGTTTGGAATGGCCGAAACGACCATGCCGGGGTCGCCAGATATCGAATTTTCCGACCAATCACTGATCCGTGTAATTTGTACGTCATTAGAAGCGCACATCTGTGCAGATTTCAAATCTGCCACTGGATTTCCTATGCGGTGCGTAGTTTTTGAGGAAATAAGATTTTTGTGGCCTAGCTTGGATTGACCGAAACAGCCATGCCGGGGTCGCCAGATATCGAATTTTCCGGCCAATCAATGATCCGCGTAATTTTTACGTCATTAGAAGCGCACATGTGTGCAGATTTCAAATCTGTAACTGGATTTCCTATGCGGTGCGTAGTTTTCGAGGAAATAAGATTTTTGTTGACTGGTTTGGAATGGCCGAAACGACCATGCCGGGGTCGCCAGATATCGAATTTTCCGACCAATCACCGATCCGTGTAATTTGTACGTCATTAGAAGCGCACATGTGTTTAGATTTCAAATCTGTAACTGGATTTCCTATGCGGTGCGTGGTTTTCGAGGAAATACGATTTTTGTTGACTAGTTTGGAATGGCCGAAACGACCATGCCGGGGTCGCCAGATATCGAATTTTCCGACCAATCACTGATCCGTGTAATTTTTACGTCATTAGAAGCGCACATGTGTGCAGATTTCAAATCTGTAACTGGATTTCCTATGCGGTGCGTAGTTTTCGAGGAAATAAGATTTTTGTTGACTAGTTTGGAATGGCCGAAACGACCATGCCGGGGTCGCCAGATATCGAATTTTCCGACCAATCACTGAGCCGTGTAATTTTTACGTCATTAGAAGCGCACATGTGTGCAGATTTCAAATCTGTATCTGGATTTCCTATGCGGTGCACAATTTTCGAGAAAATCATATTTTTGTTGACTAGTTTGGATTGGCCGAAACGGCCATGCCGGGGTCGCCAGATATCGAATTTTCCGACCAATCACCGATCCGTGTAATTTGTACGTCATTAGAAGCGCACATGTGTGCAGATTTCAAGTCTGTAACTGGATTTCCTATGCGGTGCGTAGTTTTCGAGGAAATAAGATTTTTGTTGACTAGTTTGGAATGGCCGAAACGACCATGCCGGGGTCGCCAGATATCGAATTTTCCGACCAATCACCGATCCGTGTAATTTGTACGTCATTAGAAGCGCACATCTGTGCAGATTTCAAATCTGTATCTGGATTTCCTATGCGGTGGACAATTTTCGAGAAAATCATATTTTTGTTGACTAGTTTGGATTGACCGAAACGGCCATGCCGGGGTCGCCAGATATCGAATTTTCCGACCAATCACCGATCCGTGTAATTTGTACGTCACTAGAAGCGCACATGTGTGCAGATTTCAAGCCTGTAACTGGATTTCCTATGCGGTGCGTAGTTTTCGAGGAAATAAGATTTTTGTTGACTAGTTTGGAATGGCCGAAACGACCATGCCGGGGTCGCCAGATATCGAATTTTCCGACCAATCACCGATCCGTGTAATTTGTACGTCACTAGAAGCGCACATGTGTGCAGATTTCAAATCTGTAACTGGATTTCCTATGCGGTGCGTAGTTTTCGAGAAAATAAGATTTTTGTTGACTGGTTTGGAATAGCCGAAACGACCATGCCGGGGTCGCCAGATATCGAATTTTCCGACCAATCACTGACCCGTGTAATTTTTACGTCATTAGAAGCGCACATGTGTGCAGATTTCAAATCTGTATCTGGATTTCCTATGCGGTGCACAATTTTCGAGAAAATCATATTTTTGTTGACTAGTTTGGATTGGCCGAAACGACCATGCCGGGGTCGCCAGATATCGAATTTTCCGACCAATCACTGATCTGTGTAATTTTTATGTCATTAGAAGCGCACATGTGTGCAGATTTCAAATCTGTAACTGGATTTCCTATGCGGTGCGTAGTTTTCGAGGAAATAAGATTTTTGTTGACTAGTTTCGAATGGCCGAAACGACCATGCCGGGGTCGCCAGATATCGAATTTTCCGACCAATCACTGATCCGTGTAATTTTTACGTCATTAGAAGCGCACATGTGTGCAGATTTCAAATCTGTGACTGGATTTCCTATGCGGTGCGTAGTTTTCGAGGAAATAAGATTTTTGTTGACTAGTTTGGAATGGCCGAAACGACCATGCCGGGGTCGCCAGATATCGAATTTTCCGACCAATCACTGGTCCGTGTAATTTGTACGTCATTAGGAGCGCACATCTGTTCAGATTTCAAATCTGTAACAGGATTTCCTATGCGGTGCGTAGTTTTCGAGGAAATAAGGTTTTTGTTGACTGGTTTGGAATGGCCGAAACGACCATGCCGGGGTCGCCAGATATCGAATTTTCCGACCAATCACCGATCCGTGTAATTTGTACGTCATTAGAAGCGCACATCTGTGCAGATTTCAAATCTGCCACTGGATTTCCTATGCGGTGCGTAGTTTTCGAGGAAATAAGATTTTTGTTGACTAGTTTGGAATGGCCGAAACGACCATGCCGGGGTCGCCAGATATCGAATTTTCCGACCAATCACTGAGCCGTGTAATTTTTACGTCATTAGAAGCGCACATGTGTGCAGATTTCAAATCTGTATCTGGATTTCCTATGCGGTGCACAATTTTCGAGAAAATCATATTTTTGTTGACTAGTTTGGATTGGCCGAAACGGCCATGCCGGGGTCGCCAGATATCGAATTTTCCGACCAATCACCGATCCGTGTAATTTGTACGTCATTAGAAGCGCACATGTGTGCAGATTTCAAGTCTGTAACTGGATTTCCTATGCGGTGCGTAGTTTTCGAGGAAATAAGATTTTTGTTGACTAGTTTGGAATGGCCGAAACGACCATGCCGGGGTCGCCAGATATCGAATTTTCCGACCAATCACCGATCCGTGTAATTTGTACGTCATTAGAAGCGCACATCTGTGCAGATTTCAAATCTGTATCTGGATTTCCTATGCGGTGGACAATTTTCGAGAAAATCATATTTTTGTTGACTAGTTTGGATTGACCGAAACGGCCATGCCGGGGTCGCCAGATATCGAATTTTCCGACCAATCACCGATCCGTGTAATTTGTACGTCACTAGAAGCGCACATGTGTGCAGATTTCAAGTCTGTAACTGGATTTCCTATGCGGTGCGTAGTTTTCGAGGAAATAAGATTTTTGTTGACTAGTTTGGAATGGCCGAAACGACCATGCCGGGGTCGCCAGATATCGAATTTTCCGACCAATCACCGATCCGTGTAATTTGTACGTCATTAGAAGCGCACATCTGTGCAGATTTCAAATCTGTATCTGGATTTCCTATGCGGTGGACAATTTTCGAGAAAATCATATTTTTGTTGACTAGTTTGGATTGACCGAAACGGCCATGCCGGGGTCGCCAGATATCGAATTTTCCGACCAATCACCGATCCGTGTAATTTGTACGTCACTAGAAGCGCACATGTGTGCAGATTTCAAGCCTGTAACTGGATTTCCTATGCGGTGCGTAGTTTTCGAGGAAATAAGATTTTTGTTGACTAGTTTGGAATGGCCGAAACGACCATGCCGGGGTCGCCAGATATCGAATTTTCCGACCAATCACCGATCCGTGTAATTTGTACGTCACTAGAAGCGCACATGTGTGCAGATTTCAAATCTGTAACTGGATTTCCTATGCGGTGCGTAGTTTTCGAGAAAATAAGATTTTTGTTGACTGGTTTGGAATGGCCGAAACGACCATGCCGGGGTCGCCAGATATCGAATTTTCCGACCAATCACTGATCCGTGTAATTTTTACGTCATTAGAAGCGCACATGTGTGCAGATTTCAAATCTGTATCTGGATTTCCTATGCGGTGCACAATTTTCGAGAAAATCATATTTTTGTTGACTAGTTTGGATTGGCCGAAACGACCATGCCGGGGTCGCCAGATATCGAATTTTCCGACCAATCACTGATCTGTGTAATTTTTACGTCATTAGAAGCGCACATGTGTGCAGATTTCAAATCTGTAACTGGATTTCCTATGCGGTGCGTAGTTTTCGAGGAAATAAGATTTTTGTTGACTAGTTTCGAATGGCCGAAACGACCATGCCGGGGTCGCCAGATATCGAATTTTCCGACCAATCACTGATCCGTGTAATTTTTACGTCATTAGAAGCGCACATGTGTGCAGATTTCAAATCTGTGACTGGATTTCCTATGCGGTGCGTAGTTTTCGAGGAAATAAGATTTTTGTTGACTAGTTTGGAATGGCCGAAACGACCATGCCGGGGTCGCCAGATATCGAATTTTCCGACCAATCACTGGTCCGTGTAATTTGTACGTCATTAGGAGCGCACATCTGTTCAGATTTCAAATCTGTAACAGGATTTCCTATGCGGTGCGTAGTTTTCGAGGAAATAAGGTTTTTGTTGACTGGTTTGGAATGGCCGAAACGACCATGCCGGGGTCGCCAGATATCGAATTTTCCGACCAATCACCGATCCGTGTAATTTGTACGTCATTAGAAGCGCACATCTGTGCAGATTTCAAATCTGCCACTGGATTTCCTATGCGGTGCGTAGTTTTCGAGGAAATAAGATTTTTGTTGACTAGTTTGGAATGGCCGAAACGACCATGCCGGGGTCGCCAGATATCGAATTTTCCGACCAATCACTGAGCCGTGTAATTTTTACGTCATTAGAAGCGCACATGTGTGCAGATTTCAAATCTGTATCTGGATTTCCTATGCGGTGCACAATTTTCGAGAAAATCATATTTTTGTTGACTAGTTTGGATTGGCCGAAACGGCCATGCCGGGGTCGCCAGATATCGAATTTTCCGACCAATCACCGATCCGTGTAATTTGTACGTCATTAGAAGCGCACATGTGTGCAGATTTCAAGTCTGTAACTGGATTTCCTATGCGGTGCGTAGTTTTCGAGGAAATAAGATTTTTGTTGACTAGTTTGGAATGGCCGAAACGACCATGCCGGGGTCGCCAGATATCGAATTTTCCGACCAATCACCGATCCGTGTAATTTGTACGTCATTAGAAGCGCACATCTGTGCAGATTTCAAATCTGTATCTGGATTTCCTATGCGGTGGACAATTTTCGAGAAAATCATATTTTTGTTGACTAGTTTGGATTGACCGAAACGGCCATGCCGGGGTCGCCAGATATCGAATTTTCCGACCAATCACCGATCCGTGTAATTTGTACGTCACTAGAAGCGCACATGTGTGCAGATTTCAAGTCTGTAACTGGATTTCCTATGCGGTGCGTAGTTTTCGAGGAAATAAGATTTTTGTTGACTAGTTTGGAATGGCCGAAACGACCATGCCGGGGTCGCCAGATATCGAATTTTCCGACCAATCACCGATCCGTGTAATTTGTACGTCACTAGAAGCGCACATGTGTGCAGATTTCAAATCTGTAACTGGATTTCCTATGCGGTGCGTAGTTTTCGAGAAAATAAGATTTTTGTTGACTGGTTTGGAATAGCCGAAACGACCATGCCGGGGTCGCCAGATATCGAATTTTCCGACCAATCACTGATCCGTGTAATTTTTACGTCATTAGAAGCGCACATGTGTGCAGATTTCAAATCTGTATCTGGATTTCCTATGCGGTGCACAATTTTCGAGAAAATCATATTTTTGTTGACTAGTTTGGATTGGCCGAAACGACCATGCCGGGGTCGCCAGATATCGAATTTTCCGACCAATCACTGATCTGTGTAATTTTTACGTCATTAGAAGCGCACATGTGTGCAGATTTCAAATCTGTAACTGGATTTCCTATGCGGTGCGTAGTTTTCGAGGAAATACGATTTTTGTTGACTAGTTTGGAATGGCCGAAACGACCATGCCGGGGTCGCCAGATATCGAATTTTCCGACCAATCATCGATCCGTGTAGTTTTTACGTCATTAGAAGCGCACATGTGTTTAGATTTCAAATCTGTAACTGGATTTCCTATGCGGTGCGTGGTTTTCGAGGAAATACGATTTTTGTTGACTAGTTTGGAATGGCCGAAACGACCATGCCGGGGTCGCCAGATATCGAATTTTCCGACCAATCATCGATCCGTGTAATTTTTACGTCATTAGAAGCGCACATGTGTGCAGATTTCAAATCTGTAACTGGATTTCCTATGCGGTGCGTAGTTTTCGAGGAAATAAGATTTTTGTTGACTGGTTTGGAATGGCCGAAACGACCATGCCGGGGTCGCCAGATATCGAATTTTCCGACCAATCACCGATCCGTGTAATTTGTACGTCATTAGAAGCGCACATCTGTGCAGATTTCAAATCTGCCACTGGATTTCCTATGCGGTGCGTGGTTTTCGAGGAAATACGATTTTTGTTGACTAGTTTGGAATGGCCGAAACGACCATGCCGGGGTCGCCAGATATCGAATTTTCCGACCAATCACCGATCCGTGTAATTTGTACGTCACTAGAAGCGCACATGTGTGCAGATTTCAAATCTGTAACTGGATTTCCTATGCGGTGCGTAGTTTTCGAGAAAATAAGATTTTTGTTGACTGGTTTGGAATAGCCGAAACGACCATGCCGGGGTCGCCAGATATCGAATTTTCCGACCAATCACTGATCCGTGTAATTTTTACGTCATTAGAAGCGCACATGTGTGCAGATTTCAAATCTGTATCTGGATTTCCTATGCGGTGCACAATTTTCGAGAAAATCATATTTTTGTTGACTAGTTTGGATTGGCCGAAACGACCATGCCGGGGTCGCCAGATATCGAATTTTCCGACCAATCACTGATCTGTGTAATTTTTACGTCATTAGAAGCGCACATGTGTGCAGATTTCAAATCTGTAACTGGATTTCCTATGCGGTGCGTAGTTTTCGAGGAAATACGATTTTTGTTGACTAGTTTGGAATGGCCGAAACGACCATGCCGGGGTCGCCAGATATCGAATTTTCCGACCAATCATCGATCCGTGTAGTTTTTACGTCATTAGAAGCGCACATGTGTGCAGATTTCAAATCTGTAACTGGATTTCCTATGCGGTGCGTGGTTTTCGAGGAAATACGATTTTTGTTGACTAGTTTGGAATGGCCGAAACGACCATGCCGGGGTCGCCAGATATCGAATTTTCCGACCAATCATCGATCCGTGTAATTTTTACGTCATTAGAAGCGCACATGTGTGCAGATTTCAAATCTGTAACTGGATTTCCTATGCGGTGCGTAGTTTTCGAGGAAATAAGATTTTTGTTGACTGGTTTGGAATGGCCGAAACGACCATGCCGGGGTCGCCAGATATCGAATTTTCCGACCAATCACCGATCCGTGTAATTTGTACGTCATTAGAAGCGCACATCTGTGCAGATTTCAAATCTGCCACTGGATTTCCTATGCGGTGCGTAGTTTTCGAGGAAATAAGATTTTTGTTGACTAGTTTGGAATGGCCGAAACGACCATGCCGGGGTCGCCAGATATCGAATTTTCCGACCAATCACTGAGCCGTGTAATTTTTACGTCATTAGAAGCGCACATGTGTGCAGATTTCAAATCTGTGACTGGATTTCCTATGCGGTGCGTAGTTTTCGAGGAAATACGATTTTTGTTGACTAGTTTGGAATGGCCGAAACGACCATGCCGGGGTCGCCAGAAATCGAATTTTCCGACCAATCATCGATCCGTGTAGTTTTTACGTCATTAGAAGCGCACATGTGTTTAGATTTCAAATCTGTAACTGGATTTCCTATGCGGTGCGTGGTTTTCGAGGAAATACGATTTTTGTTGACTAGTTTGGAATGGCCGAAACGACCATGCCGGGGTCGCCAGATATCGAATTTTCCTACCAATCACTGATCCGTGTAATTTGTACGTCATTAGAAGCGCACATCTGTGCAGATTTCAAATCTGCCACTGGATTTCCTATGCGGTGCGTAGTTTTTGAGGAAATAAGATTTTTGTGGCTTAGCTTGGATTGGCCGAAACAGCCATGCCGGGGTCGCCAGATATCGAATTTTCCGGCCAATCAATGATCCGCGTAATTTTTACGTCATTAGAAGCGCACATGTGTGCAGATTTCAAATCTGTAACTGGATTTCCTATGCGGTGCGTAGTTTTCGAGGAAATAAGATTTTTGTTGACTGGTTTGGAATGGCCGAAACGACCATGCCGGGGTCGCCAGATATCGAATTTTCCGACCAATCACCGATCCGTGTAATTTGTACGTCATTAGAAGCGCACATGTGTGCAGATTTCAAATCTGTAACTGGATTTCCTATGCGGTGCGTGGTTTTCGAGGAAATACGATTTTTGTTGACTAGTTTGGAATGGCCGAAACGACCATGCCGGGGTCGCCAGATATCGAATTTTCCGACCAATCACTGATCCGTGTAATTTTTACGTCATTAGAAGCGCACATGTGTGCAGATTTCAAATCTGTAACTGGATTTCCTATGCGGTGCGTAGTTTTCGAGGAAATAAGATTTTTGTTGACTAGTTTGGAATGGCCGAAACGACCATGCCGGGGTCGCCAGATATCGAATTTTCCGACCAATCACTGAGCCGTGTAATTTTTACGTCATTAGAAGCGCACATGTGTGCAGATTTCAAATCTGTATCTGGATTTCCTATGCGGTGCACAATTTTCGAGAAAATCATATTTTTGTTGACTAGTTTGGATTGGCCGAAACGGCCATGCCGGGGTCGCCAGATATCGAATTTTCCGACCAATCACCGATCCGTGTAATTTGTACGTCATTAGAAGCGCACATGTGTGCAGATTTCAAGTCTGTAACTGGATTTCCTATGCGGTGCGTAGTTTTCGAGGAAATAAGATTTTTGTTGACTAGTTTGGAATAGCCGAAACGACCATGCCGGGGTCGCCAGATATCGAATTTTCCGACCAATCACCGATCCGTGTAATTTGTACGTCATTAGAAGCGCACATCTGTGCAGATTTCAAATCTGTATCTGGATTTCCTATGCGGTGGACAATTTTCGAGAAAATCATATTTTTGTTGACTAGTTTGGATTGACCGAAACGGCCATGCCGGGGTCGCCAGATATCGAATTTTCCGACCAATCACCGATCCGTGTAATTTGTACGTCACTAGAAGCGCACATGTGTGCAGATTTCAAGTCTGTAACTGGATTTCCTATGCGGTGCGTAGTTTTCGAGGAAATAAGATTTTTGTTGACTAGTTTGGAATGGCCGAAACGACCATGCCGGGGTCGCCAGATATCGAATTTTCCGACCAATCACCGATCCGTGTAATTTGTACGTCACTAGAAGCGCACATGTGTGCAGATTTCAAATCTGTAACTGGATTTCCTATGCGGTGCGTAGTTTTCGAGAAAATAAGATTTTTGTTGACTGGTTTGGAATAGCCGAAACGACCATGCCGGGGTCGCCAGATATCGAATTTTCCGACCAATCACTGATCCGTGTAATTTTTACGTCATTAGAAGCGCACATGTGTGCAGATTTCAAATCTGTATCTGGATTTCCTATGCGGTGCACAATTTTCGAGAAAATCATATTTTTGTTGACTAGTTTGGATTGGCCGAAACGACCATGCCGGGGTCGCCAGATATCGAATTTTCCGACCAATCACTGATCTGTGTAATTTTTACGTCATTAGAAGCGCACATGTGTGCAGATTTCAAATCTGTAACTGGATTTCCTATGCGGTGCGTAGTTTTCGAGGAAATAAGGTTTTTGTTGACTGGTTTGGAATGGCCGAAACGACCATGCCGGGGTCGCCAGATATCGAATTTTTCGACCAATCACTGATCCGTGTAATTTTTACGCCATTAGAAGCGCACATGTGTGCAGATTTCAAATCTGTAACTGGATTTCCTATGCGGTGCGTAGTTTTCGAGGAAATAAGATTTTTGTTGACTAGTTTGGAATGGCCGGAACGACCATGCCGGGGTCGCCAGATATCGAATTTTTCGACCAATCACTGATCCGTGTAATTTTTACGCCATTAGAAGCGCACATGTGTGCAGATTTCAAATCTGTATCTGGATTTCCTATGCGGTGCACAACTTTTGAGAAAATCGTATTTTTGTTGACTAGTTTGGATTGGCCGAAACGGCCATGCCGGGGTCGCCAGATATCGAATTTTCCGACCAATCACTGATCCATGTAATTTTTACGTCATTAGAAGCGCACATCTGTGCAGATTTCAAATCTGCCACTGGATTCCCTATGCGGTGCGTAGTTTTTGAGGAAATAAGATTTTTGTGGCTTAGCTTGGATTGGCCGAAACGACCATGCCGGGGTCGCCAGATATCGAATTTTCCGGCCAATCAATGATCCGTGTAATTTTTACGTCATTAGAAGCGCACATGTGTGCAGATTTCAAATCTGTAACTGGATTTCCTATGCGGTGCGTAGTTTTCGAGGAAATAAGATTTTTGTTGACTAGTTTGGAATGGCCGGAACGACCATGCCGGGGTCGCCAGATATCGAATTTTCCGACCAATCACTGATCCGTGCAATTTTTACGTCATTAGAAGCGCACATGTGTGCAGATTTCAAATCTGTATCTGGATTTCCTATGCGGTGCACAATTTTCGAGAAATTCATATTTTTGTTGACTAGTTTGGATTGGCCGAAACGGCCATGCCGGGGTCGCCAGATATCGAATTTTCCGACCAATCACCGATCCGCGTAGTTTTTACGTCATTAGAAGCACACATGTGTGCAGATTTCAAATCTGTGACTGGATTTCCTATGCGGTGCGTAGTTTTCGAGAAAATAAGATTTTTGTTGAGTAGTTTGGAATGGCCGAAACGACCATGCCGGGGTCGCCAGATATCGAATTTTCCGACCAATCACTGATCCGTGTAATTTTTACGTCATTAGAAGCGCACACGTGTGCAGATTTCAAATCTGTAACTGGATTTCCTATGCGGTGCGTAGTTTTCGAGGAAATAAGATTTTTGTTGACTAGTTTGGAATGGCCGAAACGACCATGCCGGGGTCGCCAGATATCGAATTTTCCGACCAATCACCGATCCGTGTAATTTTTACGTCATTAGAAGCGCACATGTGTGCAGATTTCAAATCTGTATCTGGATTTCCTATGCGGTGCACAATTTTCGAGAAAATCATATTTTTGTTGACTAGTTTGGATTGGCCGAAACGGCCATGCCGGGGTCGCCAGATATCGAATTTTCCGGCCAATCACCGATCCGTGTAATTTTTACGTCATTAGAAGCGCACATGTGTGCAGATTTCAAATCTGTATCTGGATTTCCTATGCGGTGCGTAGTTTTCGAGGAAATAAGATTTTTGTTGACTAGTTTGGAATGGCCGAAACGACCATGCCGGGGTCGCCAGATATCGAATTTTCCGACCAATCACTGATCCGTGTAATTTTTACGTCATTAGAAGCGCACATGTGTGCAGATTTCAAATCTGTAACTGGATTTCCTATGCGGTGCGTAGTTTTCGAGGAAATAAGATTTTTGTTGACTAGTTTGGAATGGCCGGAACGACCATGCCGGGGTCGCCAGATATCGAATTTTCCGACCAATCACTGATCCGTGCAATTTTTACGTCATTAGAAGCGCACATGTGTGCAGATTTCAAATCTGTATCTGGATTTCCTATGCGGTGCACAATTTTCGAGAAATTCATATTTTTGTTGACTAGTTTGGATTGGCCGAAACGGCCATGCCGGGGTCGCCAGATATCGAATTTTCCGACCAATCACCGATCCGCGTAGTTTTTACGTCATTAGAAGCACACATGTGTGCAGATTTCAAATCTGTATCTGGATTTCCTATGCGGTGCACAATTTTCGAGAAAATCATATTTTTGTTGACTAGTTTGGATTGGCCGAAACGGCCATGCCGGGGTCGCCAGATATCGAATTTTCCGGCCAATCACCGATCCGTGTAATTTTTACGTCATTAGAAGCGCACATGTGTGCAGATTTCAAATCTGTATCTGGATTTCCAATGCGGTGCGTAGTTTTCGAGGAAATAAGATTTTTGTTGACTAGTTTGGAATGGCCGAAACGACCATGCCGGGGTCGCCAGATATCGAATTTTCCGACCAATCACTGGTCCGTGTAATTTTTACGTCATTAGGAGCGCACATCTGTTCAGATTTCAAATCTGCAACTGGATTTCCTATGCGGTGCGTAGTTTTCGAGGAAATAAGATTTTTGTTGACTAGTTTGGAATGGCCGAAACGACCATGCCGGGGTCGCCAGATATCGAATTTTCCGACCAATCACTGATCCGTGTAATTTTTACGTCATTAGAAGCGCACATCTGTGCAGGTTTCAAATCTGCCACTGGATTTCCTATGCGGTGCGTAGTTTTTGAGGAAATAAGATTTTTGTGGCTTAGCTTGGATTGGCCGAAACAGCCATGCCGGGGTCGCCAGATATCGAATTTTCCGACCAATCACCGATCCGTGTAATTTTTACGTCATTAGAAGTGCACATGTGTGCAGATTTCAAATCTGTAACAGGATTTCCTATGCGGTGCGTAGTTTTCGAGGAAATAAGATTTTTGTGGCTTAGCTTGGATTGGCGGAAACGGCCATGCCGGGGACGCCAGATATCGAATTTTCCGACCAATCACCGATCCGTGTAATTTGTACGTCCTTAGAAGCGCACATCTGTGCAGATTTCAAATCTGCCACTGGATTCACTATGCGGTGCGTAGTTTTCGAGGAAATAAGATTTTTGTTGACTGGTTTGGAATGGCCGAAACGACCATGCCGGGGTCGCCAGATATCGAATTTTCCGACCAATCACTGATCCGTGTAATTTTTACGTCATTAGAAGCGCACATGTGTGCAGATTTCAAATGTGTAACTGGATTTCCTATGCGGTGCGTAGTTTTCGAGGAAATAAGATTTTTGTTGACTAGTTTGGATTGGCCGAAACGGCCATGCCGGGGTCGCCAGATATCGAATTTTCCGACCAATCACTGATCCGTGTAATTTTTACGTCATTAGAAGCGCACATGTGTGCAGATTTCAAATCTGTAACTGGATTTCCTATGCGGTGCGTAGTTTTCGAGGAAATAAGATTTTTGTTGACTGGTTTGGAATGGCCGAAACGACCATGCCGGGGTCGCCAGATATCGAATTTTCCGACCAATCACTGATCCGTGTAATTTGTACGTCATTAGAAGCGCACATCTGTGCAGATTTCAAATCTGTAACTGGATTTCCTATGCGGTGCGTAGTTTTCGAGGAAATAAGATTTTTGTTGACTGGTTTGGAATGGCCGAAACGACCATGCCGGGGTCGCCATATATCGAATTTTCCGACCAATCACTGATCCGTGTAATTTGTACGTCATTAGAAGCGCACATCTGTGCAGATTTCAAATCTGTAACTGGATTTCCTATGCGGTGCGTAGTTTTCGAGGAAATAAGATTTTTGTTGACTGGTTTGGAATGGCCGAAACGACCATGCCGGGGTCGCCAGATATCGAATTTTCCGACCAATCACTGATCCGTGTAATTTGTACGTCATTAGAAGCGCACATGTGTGCAGATTTCAAATCTGTAACTGGATTTCCTATGCGGTGCGTAGTTTTCGAGGAAATAAGATTTTTGTTGACTGGTTTGGAATGGCCGAAACGACCATGCCGGGGTCGCCAGATATCGAATTTTCCGACCAATCACTGATCCGTGTAATTTTTACGTCATTAGAAGCGCACATGTGTGCAGATTTCAAATCTGTAACTGGATTTCCTATGCGGTGCGTAGTTTTCGAGGAAATAAGATTTTTGTTGACTAGTTTGGAATGGCCGAAACGACCATGCCGGGGTCGCCAGATATCGAATTTTCCGACCAATCACTGATCCGTGTAATTTGTACGTCATTAGAAGCGCACATCTGTGCAGATTTCAAATCTGCCACTGGATTTCCTATGCGGTGCGTAGTTTTTGAGGAAATAAGATTTTTGTGGCTTAGCTTGGATTGGCCGAAACAGCCATGCCGGGGTCGCCAGATATCGAATTTTCCGGCCAATCAATGATCCGCGCAATTTTTACGTCATTAGAAGCGCACATGTGTGCAGATTTCAAATCTGTAACTGGATTTCCTATGCGGTGCGTAGTTTTCGAGGAAATAAGATTTTTGTTGACTGGTTTGGAATGGCCGAAACGACCATGCCGGGGTCGCCAGATATCGAATTTTCCGACCAATCACCGATCCGTGTAATTTGTACGTCATTAGAAGCGCACATTTGTGCAGATTTCAAATCTGCCACTGGATTTCCTATGCGGTGCGTAGTTTTCGAGGAAATAAGATTTTTGTTGACTGGTTTGGAATGGCCGAAACGACCATGCCGGGGTCGCCAGATATCGAATTTTCCGACCAATCACTGAGCCGTGTAATTTTTACGTCATTAGAAGCGCACATGTGTGCAGATTTCAAATCTGTATCTGGATTTCCTATGCGGTGCACAATTTTCGAGAAAATCATATTTTTGTTGACTAGTTTGGATTGGCCGAAACGGCCATGCCGGGGTCGCCAGATATCGAATTTTCCGACCAATCACCGATCCGTGTAATTTGTACGTCATTAGAAGTGCACATGTGTGCAGATTTCAAGTCTGTAACTGGATTTCCTATGCGGTGCGTAGTTTTCGAGGAAATAAGATTTTTGTTGACTAGTTTGGAATGGCCGAAACGACCATGCCGGGGTCGCCAGATATCGAATTTTCCGACCAATCACCGATCCGTGTAATTTGTACGTCATTAGAAGCGCACATCTGTGCAGATTTCAAATCTGTATCTGGATTTCCTATGCGGTGGACAATTTTCGAGAAAATCATATTTTTGTTGACTAGTTTGGATTGACCGAAACGGCCATGCCGGGGTCGCCAGATATCGAATTTTCCGACCAATCACCGATCCGTGTAATTTGTACGTCACTAGAAGCGCACATGTGTGCAGATTTCAAGTCTGTAACTGGATTTCCTATGCGGTGCGTAGTTTTCGAGGAAATAAGATTTTTGTTGACTGGTTTGGAATGGCCGAAACGACCATGCCGGGGTCGCCAGATATCGAATTTTCCGACCAATCACCGATCCGTGTAATTTGTACGTCATTAGAAGCGCACATCTGTGCAGATTTCAAATCTGCCACTGGATTTCCTATGCGGTGCGTAGTTTTCGAGGAAATAAGATTTTTGTTGACTAGTTTGGAATGGCCGAAACGACCATGCCGGGGTCGCCAGATATCGAATTTTCCGACCAATCACTGAGCCGTGTAATTTTTACGTCATTAGAAGTGCACATGTGTGCAGATTTCAAATCTGTATCTGGATTTCCTATGCGGTGCACAATTTTCGAGAAAATCATATTTTTGTTGACTAGTTTGGATTGGCCGAAACGGCCATGCCGGGGTCGCCAGATATCGAATTTTCCGACCAATCACCGATCCGTGTAATTTGTACGTCATTAGAAGCGCACATGTGTGCAGATTTCAAGTCTGTAACTGGATTTCCTATGCGGTGCGTAGTTTTCGAGGAAATAAGATTTTTGTTGACTAGTTTGGAATGGCCGAAACGACCATGCCGGGGTCGCCAGATATCGAATTTTCCGACCAATCACCGATCCGTGTAATTTGTACGTCATTAGAAGCGCACATCTGTGCAGATTTCAAATCTGTATCTGGATTTCCTATGCGGTGGACAATTTTCGAGAAAATCATATTTTTGTTGACTAGTTTGGATTGACCGAAACGGCCATGCCGGGGTCGCCAGATATCGAATTTTCCGACCAATCACCGATCCGTGTAATTTGTACGTCACTAGAAGCGCACATGTGTGCAGATTTCAAGTCTGTAACTGGATTTCCTATGCGGTGCGTAGTTTTCGAGGAAATAAGATTTTTGTTGACTAGTTTGGAATGGCCGAAACGACCATGCCGGGGTCGCCAGATATCGAATTTTCCGACCAATCACCGATCCGTGTAATTTGTACGTCACTAGAAGCGCACATGTGTGCAGATTTCAAGTCTGTAACTGGATTTCCTATGCGGTGCGTAGTTTTCGAGGAAATAAGATTTTTGTTGACTAGTTTGGAATGGCCGAAACGACCATGCCGGGGTCGCCAGATATCGAATTTTCCGACCAATCACCGATCCGTGTAATTTGTACGTCACTAGAAGCGCACATGTGTGCAGATTTCAAATCTGTAACTGGATTTCCTATGCGGTGCGTAGTTTTCGAGGAAATAAGATTTTTGTTGACTGGTTTGGAATGGCCGAAACGACCATGCCGGGGTCGCCAGATATCGAATTTTCCGACCAATCACTGATCCGTGTAATTTTTACGTCATTAGAAGCGCACATGTGTGCAGATTTCAAATCTGTAACTGGATTTCCTATGCGGTGCGTAGTTTTCGAGGAAATAAGATTTTTGTTGACTAGTTTGGAATGGCCGAAACGACCATGCCGGGGTCGCCAGATATCGAATTTTCCGACCAATCACTGATCCGTGTAATTTGTACGTCATTAGAAGCGCACATCTGTGCAGATTTCAAATCTGCCACTGGATTTCCTATGCGGTGCGTAGTTTTTGAGGAAATAAGATTTTTGTGGCTTAGCTTGGATTGGCCGAAACAGCCATGCCGGGGTCGCCAGATATCGAATTTTCCGGCCAATCAATGATCCGCGCAATTTTTACGTCATTAGAAGCGCACATGTGTGCAGATTTCAAATCTGTAACTGGATTTCCTATGCGGTGCGTAGTTTTCGAGGAAATAAGATTTTTGTTGACTGGTTTGGAATGGCCGAAACGACCATGCCGGGGTCGCCAGATATCGAATTTTCCGACCAATCACCGATCCGTGTAATTTGTACGTCATTAGAAGCGCACATTTGTGCAGATTTCAAATCTGCCACTGGATTTCCTATGCGGTGCGTAGTTTTCGAGGAAATAAGATTTTTGTTGACTAGTTTGGAATGGCCGAAACGACCATGCCGGGGTCGCCAGATATCGAATTTTCCGACCAATCACTGAGCCGTGTAATTTTTACGTCATTAGAAGCGCACATGTGTGCAGATTTCAAATCTGTATCTGGATTTCCTATGCGGTGCACAATTTTCGAGAAAATCATATTTTTGTTGACTAGTTTGGATTGGCCGAAACGGCCATGCCGGGGTCGCCAGATATCGAATTTTCCGACCAATCACCGATCCGTGTAATTTGTACGTCATTAGAAGTGCACATGTGTGCAGATTTCAAGTCTGTAACTGGATTTCCTATGCGGTGCGTAGTTTTCGAGGAAATAAGATTTTTGTTGACTAGTTTGGAATGGCCGAAACGACCATGCCGGGGTCGCCAGATATCGAATTTTCCGACCAATCACCGATCCGTGTAATTTGTACGTCATTAGAAGCGCACATCTGTGCAGATTTCAAATCTGTATCTGGATTTCCTATGCGGTGGACAATTTTCGAGAAAATCATATTTTTGTTGACTAGTTTGGATTGACCGAAACGGCCATGCCGGGGTCGCCAGATATCGAATTTTCCGACCAATCACCGATCCGTGTAATTTGTACGTCATTAGAAGCGCACATGTGTGCAGATTTCAAGTCTGTAACTGGATTTCCTATGCGGTGCGTAGTTTTCGAGGAAATAAGATTTTTGTTGACTGGTTTGGAATGGCCGAAACGACCATGCCGGGGTCGCCAGATATCGAATTTTCCGACCAATCACCGATCCGTGTAATTTGTACGTCATTAGAAGCGCACATCTGTGCAGATTTCAAATCTGCCACTGGATTTCCTATGCGGTGCGTAGTTTTCGAGGAAATAAGATTTTTGTTGACTAGTTTGGAATGGCCGAAACGACCATGCCGGGGTCGCCAGATATCGAATTTTCCGACCAATCACTGAGCCGTGTAATTTTTACGTCATTAGAAGTGCACATGTGTGCAGATTTCAAATCTGTATCTGGATTTCCTATGCGGTGCACAATTTTCGAGAAAATCATATTTTTGTTGACTAGTTTGGATTGGCCGAAACGGCCATGCCGGGGTCGCCAGATATCGAATTTTCCGACCAATCACCGATCCGTGTAATTTGTACGTCATTAGAAGCGCACATGTGTGCAGATTTCAAGTCTGTAACTGGATTTCCTATGCGGTGCGTAGTTTTCGAGGAAATAAGATTTTTGTTGACTAGTTTGGAATGGCCGAAACGACCATGCCGGGGTCGCCAGATATCGAATTTTCCGACCAATCACCGATCCGTGTAATTTGTACGTCATTAGAAGCGCACATCTGTGCAGATTTCAAATCTGTATCTGGATTTCCTATGCGGTGGACAATTTTCGAGAAAATCATATTTTTGTTGACTAGTTTGGATTGACCGAAACGGCCATGCCGGGGTCGCCAGATATCGAATTTTCCGACCAATCACCGATCCGTGTAATTTGTACGTCACTAGAAGCGCACATGTGTGCAGATTTCAAGTCTGTAACTGGATTTCCTATGCGGTGCGTAGTTTTCGAGGAAATAAGATTTTTGTTGACTAGTTTGGAATGGCCGAAACGACCATGCCGGGGTCGCCAGATATCGAATTTTCCGACCAATCACCGATCCGTGTAATTTGTACGTCACTAGAAGCGCACATGTGTGCAGATTTCAAATCTGTAACTGGATTTCCTATGCGGTGCGTAGTTTTCGAGAAAATAAGATTTTTGTTGACTAGTTTGGAATAGCCGAAACGACCATGCCGGGGTCGCCAGATATCGAATTTTCCGACCAATCACTGATCCGTGTAATTTTTACGTCATTAGAAGCGCACATGTGTGCAGATTTCAAATCTGTAACTGGATTTCCTATGCGGTGCGTAGTTTTCGAGGAAATAAGATTTTTGTTGACTAGTTTCGAATGGCCGAAACGACCATGCCGGGGTCGCCAGATATCGAATTTTCCGACCAATCACTGATCCGTGTAATTTTTACGTCATTAGAAGCGCACATGTGTGCAGATTTCAAATCTGTGACTGGATTTCCTATGCGGTGCGTAGTTTTCGAGGAAATAAGATTTTTGTTGACTAGTTTGGAATGGCCGAAACGACCATGCCGGGGTCGCCAGATATCGAATTTTCCGACCAATCACTGATCCGTGTAATTTTTACGTCATTAGAAGCGCACATGTGTGCAGATTTCAAATCTGTATCTGGATTTCCTATGCGGTGCACAATTTTCGAGAAAATCATATTTTTGTTGACTAGTTTGGATTGACCGAAACGGCCATGCCGGGGTCGCCAGATATCGAATTTTCCGACCAATCACCGATCCGTGTAATTTGTACGTCACTAGAAGCGCACATGTGTGCAGATTTCAAATCTGTATCTGGATTTCCTATGCGGTGCACAATTTTCGAGAAAATCATATTTTTGTTGACTAGTTTGGATTGGCCGAAACGACCATGCCGGGGTCGCCAGATATCGAATTTTCCGACCAATCACTGATCTGTGTAATTTTTACGTCATTAGAAGCGCACATGTGTGCAGATTTCAAATCTGTAACTGGATTTCCTATGCGGTGCGTAGTTTTCGAGGAAATAAGATTTTTGTTGACTAGATTCGAATGGCCGAAACGACCATGCCGGGGTCGCCAGATATCGAATTTTCCGACCAATCACTGATCCGTGTAATTTTTACGTCATTAGAAGCGCACATGTGTGCAGATTTCAAATCTGTGACTGGATTTCCTATGCGGTGCGTAGTTTTCGAGGAAATAAGATTTTTGTTGACTAGTTTGGAATGGCCGAAACGACCATGCCGGGGTCGCCAGATATCGAATTTTCCGACCAATCACTGATCCGTGTAATTTTTACGTCATTAGAAGCGCACATGTGTGCAGATTTCAAATCTGTAACTGGATTTCCTATGTGGTGCGTAGTTTTCGAGGAAATAAGATTTTTGTTGACTGGTTTGGAATGGCCGAAACGACCATGCCGGGGTCGCCAGATATCGAATTTTCCGACCAATCACTGATCCGTGTAATTTTTACGTCATTAAAAGCGCACATGTGTGCAGATTTCAAATCTGTAACTGGATTTCCTATGCGGTGCGTAGTTTTCGAGGAAATAAGATTTTTGTTGACTGGTTTGGAATGGCCGAAACGGCCATGCCGGGGTCGCCAGATATCGAATTTTCCGACCAATCACTGATCAGTGTAATTTTTACGTCATTAGAAGCACACATGTGTGCAGATTTCAAATCTGTATCTGGATTTCCTATGCGGTGCGTAGTTTTCGAGGAAATAAGATTTTTGTTGACTGGTTTGGAATGGCCGAAACGACCATGCCGGGGTCGCCAGATATCGAATTTTCCGACCAATCGCTGATCCGTGTAATTTGTACGTCATTAGAAGCGCACATCTGTGCAGATTTCAAATCTGTATCTGGATTTCCTATGCGGTGGACAATTTTCGAGAAAATCATATTTTTGTTGACTAGTTTGGATTGACCGAAACGGCCATGCCGGGGTCGCCAGATATCGAATTTTCCGACCAATCACCGATCCGTGTAATTTGTACGTCACTAGAAGCGCACATGTGTGCAGATTTCAAGTCTGTAACTGGATTTCCTATGCGGTGCGTAGTTTTCGAGGAAATAAGATTTTTGTTGACTAGTTTGGAATGGCCGAAACGACCATGCCGGGGTCGCCAGATATCGAATTTTCCGACCAATCACCGATCCGTGTAATTTTTACGTCACTAGAAGCGCACATGTGTGCAGATTTCAAGTCTGTAACTGGATTTCCTATGCGGTGCGTAGTTTTCGAGGAAATAAGATTTTTGTTGACTAGTTTGGAATGGCCGAAACGACCATGCCGGGGTCGCCAGATATCGAATTTTCCGACCAATCACTGATCTGTGTAATTTTTACGTCATTAGAAGCGCACATGTGTGCAGATTTCAAATCTGTATCTGGATTTCCTATGCGGTGCACAATTTTCGAGAAAATCATATTTTTGTTGACTAGTTTGGATTGGCCGAAACGACCATGCCGGGGTCGCCAGATATCGAATTTTCCGACCAATCACTGTTCCGTGTAATTTGTACGTCATTAGGAGCGCACATCTGTTCAGATTTCAAATCTGTAACTGGATTTCCTATGCGGTGCGTAGTTTTCGAGGAAACAAGATTTTTGTTGACTAGTTTGGAATGGCCGAAACGACCATGCCGGGGTCGCCAGATATCGAATTTTCCGACCAATCACTGATCTGTGTAATTTTTACGTCATTAGAAGCGCACATGTGTGCAGATTTCAAATCTGTAACTGGATTTCCTATGCGGTGCGTAGTTTTCGAGGAAATAAGATTTTTGTTGACTAGTTTCGAATGGCCGAAACGACCATGCCGGGGTCGCCAGATATCGAATTTTCCGACCAATCACTGATCCGTGTAATTTTTACGTCATTAGAAGCGCACATGTGTGCAGATTTCAAATCTGTGACTGGATTTCCTATGCGGTGCGTAGTTTTCGAGGAAATAAGATTTTTGTTGACTAGTTTGGAATGGCCGAAACGACCATGCCGGGGTCGCCAGATATCGAATTTTCCGACCAATCACTGATCCGTGTAATTTTTACGTCATTAGAAGCGCACATGTGTGCAGATTTCAAATCTGTAACTGGATTTCCTATGTGGTGCGTAGTTTTCGAGGAAATAAGATTTTTGTTGACTGGTTTGGAATGGCCGAAACGACCATGCCGGGGTCGCCAGATATCGAATTTTCCGACCAATCACTGATCCGTGTAATTTTTACGTCATTAGAAGCGCACATGTGTGCAGATTTCAAATCTGTATCTGGATTTCCTATGCGGTGCACAATTTTCGAGAAAATCATATTTTTGTTGACTAGTTTGGATTGGCCGAAACGACCATGCCGGGGTCGCCAGATATCGAATTTTCCGACCAATCACTGGTCCGTGTAATTTGTACGTCATTAGGAGCGCACATCTGTTCAGATTTCAAATCTGTAACTGGATTTCCTATGCGGTGCGTAGTTTTCGAGGAAACAAGATTTATGTTGACTAGTTTGGAATGGCCGAAACGACCATGCCGGGGTCGCCAGATATCGAATTTTCCGACCAATCACTGATCTGTGTAATTTTTACGTCATTAGAAGCGCACATGTGTGCAGATTTCAAATCTGTAACTGGATTTCCTATGCGGTGCGTAGTTTTCGAGGAAATAAGATTTTTGTTGACTAGTTTCGAATGGCCGAAACGACCATGCCGGGGTCGCCAGATATCGAATTTTCCGACCAATCACTGATCCGTGTAATTTTTACGTCATTAGAAGCGCACATGTGTGCAGATTTCAAATCTGTGACTGGATTTCCTATGCGGTGCGTAGTTTTCGAGGAAATAAGATTTTTGTTGACTAGTTTGGAATGGCCGAAACGACCATGCCGGGGTCGCCAGATATCGAATTTTCCGACCAATCACTGATCCGTGTAATTTTTACGTCATTAGAAGCGCACATGTGTGCAGATTTCAAATCTGTAACTGGATTTCCTATGTGGTGCGTAGTTTTCGAGGAAATAAGATTTTTGTTGACTGGTTTGGAATGGCCGAAACGACCATGCCGGGGTCGCCAGATATCGAATTTTCCGACCAATCACTGATCCGTGTAATTTTTACGTCATTAGAAGCGCACATGTGTGCAGATTTCAAATCTGTATCTGGATTTCCTATGCGGTGCACAATTTTCGAGAAAATCATATTTTTGTTGACTAGTTTGGATTGGCCGAAACGACCATGCCGGGGTCGCCAGATATCGAATTTTCCGACCAATCACTGGTCCGTGTAATTTGTACGTCATTAGGAGCGCACATCTGTTCAGATTTCAAATCTGTAACTGGATTTCCTATGCGGTGCGTAGTTTTCGAGGAAACAAGATTTATGTTGACTAGTTTGGAATGGCCGAAACGACCATGCCGGGGTCGCCAGATATCGAATTTTCCGACCAATCACTGATCTGTGTAATTTTTACGTCATTAGAAGCGCACATGTGTGCAGATTTCAAATCTGTAACTGGATTTCCTATGCGGTGCGTAGTTTTCGAGGAAATAAGATTTTTGTTGACTAGTTTCGAATGGCCGAAACGACCATGCCGGGGTCGCCAGATATCGAATTTTCCGACCAATCACTGATCCGTGTAATTTTTACGTCATTAGAAGCGCACATGTGTGCAGATTTCAAATCTGTGACTGGATTTCCTATGCGGTGCGTAGTTTTCGAGGAAATAAGATTTTTGTTGACTAGTTTGGAATGGCCGAAACGACCATGCCGGGGTCGCCAGATATCGAATTTTCCGACCAATCACTGATCCGTGTAATTTTTACGTCATTAGAAGCGCACATGTGTGCAGATTTCAAATCTGTAACTGGATTTCCTATGCGGTGCGTAGTTTTCGAGGAAATAAGATTTTTGTTGACTAGTTTCGAATGGCCGAAACGACCATGCCGGGGTCGCCAGATATCGAATTTTCCGACCAATCACTGATCCGTGTAATTTTTACGTCATTAGAAGCGCACATGTGTGCAGATTTCAAATCTGTGACTGGATTTCCTATGCGGTGCGTAGTTTTCGAGGAAATAAGATTTTTGTTGACTAGTTTGGAATGGCCGAAACGACCATGCCGGGGTCGCCAGATATCGAATTTTCCGACCAATCACTGATCCGTGTAATTTTTACGTCATTAGAAGCGCACATGTGTGCAGATTTCAAATCTGTAACTGGATTTCCTATGTGGTGCGTAGTTTTCGAGGAAATAAGATTTTTGTTGACTGGTTTGGAATGGCCGAAACGACCATGCCGGGGTCGCCAGATATCGAATTTTCCGACCAATCACTGATCCGTGTAATTTTTACGTCATTAGAAGCGCACATGTGTGCAGATTTCAAATCTGTAACTGGATTTCCTATGCGGTGCGTAGTTTTCGAGGAAATAAGGTTTTTGTTGACTGGTTTGGAATGGCCGAAACGGCCATGCTGGGGTCGCCAGATATCGAATTTTCCGACCAATCACTGATCAGTGTAATTTTTACGTCAGTAGAAGCACACATGTGTGCAGATTTCAAATCTGTATCTGGATTTCCTATGCGGTGCGTAGTTTTCGAGGTAATAAGATTTTTGTTGACTGGTTTGGAATGGCCGAAACGACCATGCCGGGGTCGCCAGATATCGAATTTTCCGACCAATCACTGATCCGTGTAATTTTTACGTCATTAGAAGCGCACATGTGTGCAGATTTCAAATCTGTAACTGGATTTCCTATGCGGTGCACAATTTTCGAGAAAATCATATTTTTGTTGACTAGTTTGGATTGGCCGAAACGGCCATGCCGGGGTCGCCAGATATCGAATTTTCCGACCAATCACCGATCCGTGTAATTTTTACGTCATTAGAAGCGCACATGTGTGCAGATTTCAAGTCTGTAACTGGATTTCCTATGCGGTGCGTAGTTTTCGAGGAAATAAGATTTTTGTTGACTAGTTTGGAATGGCCGAAACGACCATGCCGGGGTCGCCAGATATCGAATTTTCCGACCAATCACTGATCCGCGTAATTTTTACGTCATTAGAAGCGCACATCTGTGCAGATTTCAAATCTGTATCTGGATTTCCTATGCGGTGGACAATTTTCGAGAAAATCATATTTTTGTTGACTAGTTTGGATTGACCGAAACGGCCATGCCGGGGTCGCCAGATATCGAATTTTCCGACCAATCACCGATCCGTGTAATTTGTACGTCACTAGAAGCGCACATGTGTGCAGATTTCAAGTCTGTAACTGGATTTCCTATGCGGTGCGTAGTTTTCGAGGAAATACGATTTTTGTGGCTTAGCTTGGATTGGGCGAAACAGACATGCCGGGGTCGCCAGATATCGAATTTTCCGGCCAATCACCGATCCGTGTAATTTTCACGTCATTAGAAGCGCACATGTGTGCAGATTTCAAATCTGTAACTGGATTTCCTATGCGGTGCGTAGTTTTCGAGGAAATAAGATTTTTGTTGACTAGTTTGGAATGGCCGAAACGACCATGCCGGGGTCGCCAGATATCGAATTTTCCGACCAATCACTGGTCCGTGTAATTTGTACGTCGTTAGGAGCGCACATCTGTTCAGATTTCAAATCTGTAACTGGATTTCCTATGCGGTGCGTAGTTTTCGAGGAAATAAGATTTTTGTTGACTAGTTTGGAATGGCCGAAACGACCATGCCGGGGTCGCCAGATATCGAATTTCCCGACCAATCACTGATCCGTGTAATTTTTACGTCATTAGAAGCGCACATGTGTGCAGATTTCAAATCTGTAACTGGATTTCCTATGTGGTGCGTAGTTTTCGAGGAAATAAGATTTTTGTTGACTGGTTTGGAATGGCCGAAACGACCATGCCGGGGTCGCCAGATATCGAATTTTCCGACCAATCACTGATCCGTGTAATTTTTACGTCATTAGAAGCGCACATGTGTGCAGATTTCAAATCTGTATCTGGATTTCCTATGCGGTGCACAATTTTCGAGAAAATCATATTTTTGTTGACTAGTTTGGATTGGCCGAAACGACCATGCCGGGGTCGCCAGATATCGAATTTTCCGACCAATCACTGGTCCGTGTAATTTGTACGTCATTAGGAGCGCACATCTGTTCAGATTTCAAATCTGTAACTGGATTTCCTATGCGGTGCGTAGTTTTCGAGGAAACAAGATTTATGTTGACTAGTTTGGAATGGCCGAAACGACCATGCCGGGGTCGCCAGATATCGAATTTTCCGACCAATCACTGATCTGTGTAATTTTTACGTCATTAGAAGCGCACATGTGTGCAGATTTCAAATCTGTAACTGGATTTCCTATGCGGTGCGTAGTTTTCGAGGAAATAAGATTTTTGTTGACTAGTTTCGAATGGCCGAAACGACCATGCCGGGGTCGCCAGATATCGAATTTTCCGACCAATCACTGATCCGTGTAATTTTTACGTCATTAGAAGCGCACATGTGTGCAGATTTCAAATCTGTAACTGGATTTCCTATGTGGTGCGTAGTTTTCGAGGAAATAAGATTTTTGTTGACTGGTTTGGAATGGCCGAAACGACCATGCCGGGGTCGCCAGATATCGAATTTTCCGACCAATCACTGATCCGTGTAATTTTTACGTCATTAAAAGCGCACATGTGTGCAGATTTCAAATCTGTAACTGGATTTCCTATGCGGTGCGTAGTTTTCGAGGAAATAAGATTTTTGTTGACTAGTTTGGAATGGCCGAAACGACCATGCCGGGGTCGCCAGATATCGAATTTCCCGACCAATCACTGATCCGTGTAATTTTTACGTCATTAGAAGCGCACATGTGTGCAGATTTCAAATCTGTAACTGGATTTCCTATGCGGTGCGTAGTTTTCGAGGAAATAAGGTTTTTGTTGACTGGTTTGGAATGGCCGAAACGGCCATGCTGGGGTCGCCAGATATCGAATTTTCCGACCAATCACTGATCAGTGTAATTTTTACGTCAGTAGAAGCACACATGTGTGCAGATTTCAAATCTGTATCTGGATTTCCTATGCGGTGCGTAGTTTTCGAGGTAATAAGATTTTTGTTGACTGGTTTGGAATGGCCGAAACGACCATGCCGGGGTCGCCAGATATCGAATTTTCCGACCAATCACTGATCCGTGTAATTTTTACGTCATTAGAAGCGCACATGTGTGCAGATTTCAAATCTGTAACTGGATTTCCTATGCGGTGCACAATTTTCGAGAAAATCATATTTTTGTTGACTAGTTTGGATTGGCCGAAACGGCCATGCCGGGGTCGCCAGATATCGAATTTTCCGACCAATCACCGATCCGTGTAATTTTTACGTCATTAGAAGCGCACATGTGTGCAGATTTCAAGTCTGTAACTGGATTTCCTATGCGGTGCGTAGTTTTCGAGGAAATAAGATTTTTGTTGACTAGTTTGGAATGGCCGAAACGACCATGCCGGGGTCGCCAGATATCGAATTTTCCGACCAATCACTGATCCGTGTAATTTGTACGTCATTAGAAGCGCACATCTGTGCAGATTTCAAATCTGTATCTGGATTTCCTATGCGGTGGACAATTTTCGAGAAAATCATATTTTTGTTGACTAGTTTGGATTGACCGAAACGGCCATGCCGGGGTCGCCAGATATCGAATTTTCCGACCAATCACCGATCCGTGTAATTTGTACGTCACTAGAATGCTCACATGTGTGCAGATTTCAAGTCTGTAACTGGATTTCCTATGCGGTGCGTAGTTTTCGAGGAAATACGATTTTTGTGGCTTAGCTTGGATTGGGCGAAACAGACATGCCGGGGTCGCCAGATATCGAATTTTCCGGCCAATCACCGATCCGTGTAATTTTCACGTCATTAGAAGCGCACATGTGTGCAGATTTCAAATCTGTAACTGGATTTCCTATGCGGTGCGTAGTTTTCGAGGAAATAAGATTTTTGTTGACTAGTTTGGAATGGCCGAAACGACCATGCCGGGGTCGCCAGATATCGAATTTTCCGACCAATCACTGGTCCGTGTAATTTGTACGTCGTTAGGAGCGCACATCTGTTCAGATTTCAAATCTGTAACTGGATTTCCTATGCGGTGCGTAGTTTTCGAGGAAATAAGATTTTTGTTGACTAGTTTGGAATGGCCGAAACGACCATGCCGGGGTCGCCAGATATCGAATTTCCCGACCAATCACTGATCCGTGTAATTTTTACGTCATTAGAAGCGCACATGTGTGCAGATTTCAAATCTGTATCTGGATTTCCTATGCGGTGCACAATTTTCGAGAAAATCATATTTTTGTTGACTAGTTTGGATTGGCCGAAACGACCATGCCGGGGTCGCCAGATATCGAATTTTCCGACCAATCACTGTTCCGTGTAATTTTTACGTCATTAGGAGCGCACATCTGTTCAGATTTCAAATCTGTAACTGGATTTCCTATGCGGTGCGTAGTTTTCGAGGAAACAAGATTTTTGTTGACTAGTTTGGAATGGCCGAAACGACCATGCCGGGGTCGCCAGATATCGAATTTTCCGACCAATCACTGATCTGTGTAATTTTTACGTCATTAGAAGCGCACATGTGTGCAGATTTCAAATCTGTAACTGGATTTCCTATGCGGTGCGTAGTTTTCGAGGAAATAAGATTTTTGTTGACTAGTTTCGAATGGCCGAAACGACCATGCCGGGGTCGCCAGATATCGAATTTTCCGACCAATCACTGATCCGTGTAATTTTTACGTCATTAGAAGCGCACATGTGTGCAGATTTCAAATCTGTGACTGGATTTCCTATGCGGTGCGTAGTTTTCGAGGAAATAAGATTTTTGTTGACTAGTTTGGAATGGCCGAAACGACCATGCCGGGTCGCCAGATATCGAATTTTCCGACCAATCACTGATCCATGTAATTTTTACGTCATTAGAAGCGCACATGTGTGCAGATTTCAAATCTGTAACTGGATTTCCTATGTGGTGCGTAGTTTTCGAGGAAATAAGATTTTTGTTGACTGGTTTGGAATGGCCGAAACGACCATGCCGGGGTCGCCAGATATCGAATTTTCCGACCAATCACTGATCCGTGTAATTTTTACGTCATTAGAAGCGCACATGTGTGCAGATTTCAAATCTGTATCTGGATTTCCTATGCGGTGCACAATTTTCGAGAAAATCATATTTTTGTTGACTAGTTTGGATTGGCCGAAACGACCATGCCGGGGTCGCCAGATATCGAATTTTCCGACCAATCACTGGTCCGTGTAATTTGTACGTCATTAGGAGCGCACATCTGTTCAGATTTCAAATCTGTAACTGGATTTCCTATGCGGTGCGTAGTTTTCGAGGAAACAAGATTTATGTTGACTAGTTTGGAATGGCAGAAACGACCATGCCGGGGTCGCCAGATATCGAATTTTCCGACCAATCACTGATCTGTGTAATTTTTACGTCATTAGAAGCCTACATGTGTGCAGATTTCAAATCTGTAACTGGTTTTCCTATGCGGTGCGTAGTTTTCGAGGAAATACGATTTTTGTTGACTAGTTTCGAATGGCCGAAACGACCATGCCGGGGTCGCCAGATATCGAATTTTTCGACCAATCACTGATCCGTGTAATTTTTACGTCATTAGAAGCGCACATGTGTGCAGATTTCAAATCTGTGACTGGATTTCCTATGCGGTGCGTAGTTTTCGAGGAAATAAGATTTTTGTTGACTAGTTTGGAATGGCCGAAACGACCATGCCGGGGTCGCCAGATATCGAATTTTCCGACCAATCACTGATCCGTGTAATTTTTACGTCATTAGAAGCGCACATGTGTGCAGATTTCAAATCTGTAACTGGATTTCCTATGCGGTGCGTAGTTTTCGAGGAAATACGATTTTTGTGGCTTAGCTTGGATTGGGCGAAACAGACATGCCGGGGTCGCCAGATATCGAATTTTCCGACCAATCACTGGTCCGTGTAATTTGTACGTCATTAGGAGCGCACATCTGTTCAGATTTCAAATCTGTAACTGGATTTCCTATGCGGTGCGTAGTTTTCGAGGAAATAAGATTTTTGTTGACTAGTTTGGAATGGCCGAAACGACCATGCCGGGGTCGCCAGATATCGAATTTCCCGACCAATCACTGATCCGTGTAATTTTTACGTCATTAGAAGCGCACATGTGTGCAGATTTCAAATCTGTATCTGGATTTCCTATGCGGTGCACAATTTTCGAGAAAATCATATTTTTGTTGACTAGTTTGGATTGGCCGAAACGGCCATGCCGGGGTCGCCAGATCTCGAATTTTCCGACCAATCACCGATCCGTGTAATTTGTACGTCATTAGGAGCGCACATGTGTGCAGATTTCAAGTCTGTAACTGGATTTCCTATGCGGTGCGTAGTTTTCGAGGAAATACGATTTTTGTGGCTTAGCTTGGATTGGGCGAAACAGCCATGCCGGGGTCGCCAGATATCGAATTTTCCGGCCAATCACCGATCCGTGTAATTTTCTCGTCATTAGAAGCGCACATGTGTGCAGATTTCAAATCTGTAACTGGATTTCCTATGCGGTGCGTAGTTTTCGAGGAAATAAGATTTTTGTTGACTAGTTTTGAATGGCCGAAACGACCATGCCGGGGTCGCCAGATATCGAATTTTCCGACCAATCACTGATCCATGTAATTTTTACGTCATTAGAAGCGCACATGTGTGCAGATTTCAAATCTGTGACTGGATTTCCTATGCGGTGCGTAGTTTTCGAGAAAATAAGATTTTTGTTGACTGGTTTGGAATGGCCGAAACGACCATGCCGGGGTCGCCAGATATCGAATTTTCCGAATAATCACTGATCCGTGTAATTTTTACGTCATTAGAAGCGCACATGTGTGCAGATTTCAAATCTGTATCTGGATTTCCTATGCGGTACACAATTTTCGAGAAAATCATATTTTTGTTGACTAGTTTGGATTGGCCGAAACGACCATGCCGGGGTCGCCAGATATCGAATTTTCCGACCAATCACTGATCCGTGTAATTTTTACGTCATTAGAAGCGCACGTGTGTGCAGATTTCAAATCTGTGACTGGATTTCCTATGCGGTGCGTAGTTTTCGAGAAAATAAGATTTTTGTTGACTGGTTTGGAATGGCCGAAACGACCATGCCGGGGTCGCCAGATATCGAATTTTCCGAATAATCACTGATCCGTGTAATTTTTACGTCATTAGAAGCGCACATGTGTGCAGATTTCAAATCTGTAACTGGATTTCCTATGCGGTGCGTAGTTTTCGAGGAAATACGATTTTTGTGGCTTAGCTTGGATTGGGCGAAACAGACATGCCGGGGTCGCCAGATATCGAATTTTCCGACCAATCACTGGTCCGTGTAATTTGTACGTCATTAGGAGCGCACATCTGTTCAGATTTCAAATCTGTAACTGGATTTCCTATGCGGTGCGTAGTTTTCGAGGAAATAAGATTTTTGTTGACTAGTTTGGAATGGCCGAAACGACCATGCCGGGGTCGCCAGATATCGAATTTCCCGACCAATCACTGATCCGTGTAATTTTTACGTCATTAGAAGCGCACATGTGTGCAGATTTCAAATCTGTAACTGGATTTCCTATGCGGTGCGTAGTTTTCGAGGAAATACGATTTTTGTGGCTTAGCTTGGATTGGGCGAAACAGACATGCCGGGGTCGCCAGATATCGAATTTTCCGACCAATCACTGGTCCGTGTAATTTGTACGTCATTAGGAGCGCACATCTGTTCAGATTTCAAATCTGTAACTGGATTTCCTATGCGGTGCGTAGTTTTCGAGGAAATAAGATTTTTGTTGACTAGTTTGGAATGGCCGAAACGACCATGCCGGGGTCGCCAGATATCGAATTTTCCGGCCAATCACCGATCCGTGTAATTTTCACGTCATTAGAAGCGCACATGTGTGCAGATTTCAAATCTGTAACTGGATTTCCTATGCGGTGCGTAGTTTTCGAGGAAATAAGATTTTTGTTGACTAGTTTGGAATGGCCGAAACGACCATGCCGGGGTCGCCAGATATCGAATTTTCCGACCAATCACTGGTCCGTGTAATTTGTACGTCATTAGGAGCGCACATCTGTTCAGATTTCAAATCTGTAACTGGATTTCCTATGCGGTGCGTAGTTTTCGAGGAAATAAGATTTTTGTTGACTAGTTTGGAATGGCCGAAACGACCATGCCGGGGTCGCCAGATATCGAATTTCCCGACCAATCACTGATCCGTGTAATTTTTACGTCATTAGAAGCGCACATGTGTGCAGATTTCAAATCTGTATCTGGATTTCCTATGCGGTGCACAATTTTCGAGAAAATCATATTTTTGTTGACTAGTTTGGATTGGCCGAAACGGCCATGCCGGGGTCGCCAGATCTCGAATTTTCCGACCAATCACCGATCCGTGTAATTTGTACGTCATTAGAAGTGCACATGTGTGCAGATTTCATGTCTGTAACTGGATTTCCTATGCGGTGCGTAGTTTTCGAGGAAATAAGATTTTTGTTGACTAGTTTGGAATGGCCGAAACGACCATGCCGGTGTCGCCAGATATCGAATTTTCCGACCAATCACTGATCCGTGTAATTTGTACGTCATTAGAAGCGCACATCTGTGCAGATTTCAAATCTGTATCTGGATTTCCTATGCGGTGGACAATTTTCGAGAAAATCATATTTTTGTTTACTAGTTTGGATTGACCGAAACGGCCATGCCGGGGTCGCCAGATATCGAATTTTCCGACCAATCACTGGTCCGTGTAATTTGTACGTCATTAGGAGCGCACATCTGTTCAGATTTCAAATCTGTAACTGGATTTCCTATGCGGTGCGTAGTTTTCGAGGAAATAAGATTTTTGTTGACTAGTTTTGAATGGCCGAAACGACCATGCCGGGGTCGCCAGATATCGAATTTTCCGAATAATCACTGATCCGTGTAATTTTTACGTCATTAGAAGCGCACATGTGTGCAGATTTCAAATCTGTATCTGGATTTCCTATGCGGTACACAATTTTCGAGAAAATCATATTTTTGTTGACTAGTTTGGATTGGCCGAAACGACCATGCCGGGGTCGCCAGATATCGAATTTTCCGACCAATCACTGATCCGTGTAATTTTTACGTCATTAGAAGCGCACATGTGTGCAGATTTCAAGTCTGTAACTGGATTTCCTATGCGGTGCGTAGTTTTCGAGGAAATAAGATTTTTGTTGACTGGTTTGGAATGGCCGAAACGACCATGCCGGGGTCGCCAGATATCGAATTTTCCGACCAATCACCGATCCGTGTAATTTGTACGTCATTAGAAGCGCACATGTGTGCAGATTTCAAGTCTGTAACTGGATTTCCTATGCGGTGCGTAGTTTTCGAGGAAATAAAATTTTTGTTGACTAGTTTGGAATGGCCGAAACGACCATGCCGGGGTCGCCAGATATCGAATTTTCCGACCAATCACTGATCCGTGTAATTTTTACGTCATTAGAAGCGCACATGTGTGCAGATTTCAAATCTGTAACTGGATTTCCTATGTGGTGCGTAGTTTTCGAGGAAATAAGATTTTTGTTGACTGGTTTGGAATGGCCGAAACGACCATGCCGGGGTCGCCAGATATCGAATTTTCCGACCAATCACTGATCCGTGTAATTTTTACGTCATTAAAAGCGCACATGTGTGCAGATTTCAAATCTGTAACTGGATTTCCTATGCGGTGCGTAGTTTTCGAGGAAATAAGATTTTTGTTGACTAGTTTGGAATGGCCGAAACGACCATGCCGGGGTCGCCAGATATCGAATTTTCCGACCAATCACTGGTCCGTGTAATTTGTACGTCATTAGGAGCGCACATCTGTTCAGATTTCAAATCTGTAACTGGATTTCCTATGCGGTGCGTAGTTTTCGAGGAAATAAGATTTTTGTTGACTGGTTTGGAATGGCCGAAACGACCATGCCGGGGTCGCCAGATATCGAATTTTCCGAATAATCACTGATCCGTGTAATTTTTACGTCATTAGAAGCGCACATGTGTGCAGATTTCAAATCTGTATCTGGATTTCCTATGCGGTGCACAATTTTCGAGAAAATCATATTTTTGTTGACTAGTTTGGATTGGCCGAAACGACCATGCCGGGGTCGCCAGATATCGAATTTTCCGACCAATCACTGATCCGTGTAATTTGTACGTCATTAGAAGCGCACATCTGTGCAGATTTCAAATCTGTATCTGAATTTCCCATGCGGTGGACAATTTTCGAGAAAATCATATTTTTGTTGACTAGTTTGGATTGACCGAAACGGCCATGCCGGGGTCGCCAGATATCGAATTTTCCGACCAATCACCGATCCGTGTAATTTGTACGTCACTAGAAGCGCACATGTGTGCAGATTTCAAGTCTGTAACTGGATTTCCTATGCGGTGCGTAGTTTTCGAGGAAATACGATTTTTGTGGCTTAGCTTGGATTGGGCGAAACAGCCATGCCGGGGTCGCCAGATATCGAATTTTCCGACCAATCACTGGTCCGTGTAATTTGTACGTCATTAGGAGCGCACATGTGTTCAGATTTCAAATCTGTAACTGGATTTCCTATGCGGTGCGTAGTTTTCGAGGAAATAAGATTTTTGTTGACTAGTTTGGAATGGCCGAAACGACCATGCCGGGGTCGCCAGATATCGAATTTTCCGACCAATCACTGATCCGTGTAATTTTTACGTCATTAGAAGCGCACATGTGTGCAGATTTCAAATCTGTAACTGGATTTCCTATGTGGTGCGTAGTTTTCGAGGAAATAAGATTTTTGTTGACTGGTTTGGAATGGCCGAAACGACCATGCCGGGGTCGCCAGATATCGAATTTTCCGACCAATCACTGATCCGTGTAATTTTTACGTCATTAAAAGCGCACATGTGTGCAGATTTCAAATCTGTAACTGGATTTCCTATGCGGTGCGTAGTTTTCGAGGAAATAAGATTTTTGTTGACTAGTTTGGAATGGCCGAAACGACCATGCCGGGGTCGCCAGATATCGAATTTTCCGACCAATCACTGGTCCGTGTAATTTGTACGTCATTAGGAGCGCACATCTGTTCAGATTTCAAATCTGTAACTGGATTTCCTATGCGGTGCGTAGTTTTCGAGGAAATAAGATTTTTGTTGACTGGTTTGGAATGGCCGAAACGACCATGCCGGGGTCGCCAGATATCGAATTTTCCGAATAATCACTGATCCGTGTAATTTTTACGTCATTAGAAGCGCACATGTGTGCAGATTTCAAATCTGTATCTGGATTTCCTATGCGGTGCACAATTTTCGAGAAAATCATATTTTTGTTGACTAGTTTGGATTGGCCGAAACGACCATGCCGGGGTCGCCAGATATCGAATTTTCCGACCAATCACTGATCCGTGTAATTTGTACGTCATTAGAAGCGCACATCTGTGCAGATTTCAAATCTGTATCTGAATTTCCTATGCGGTGGACAATTTTCGAGAAAATCATATTTTTGTTGACTAGTTTGGATTGACCGAAACGGCCATGCCGGGGTCGCCAGATATCGAATTTTCCGACCAATCACCGATCCGTGTAATTTGTACGTCACTAGAAGCGCACATGTGTGCAGATTTCAAGTCTGTAACTGGATTTCCTATGCGGTGCGTAGTTTTCGAGGAAATACGATTTTTGTGGCTTAGCTTGGATTGGGCGAAACAGCCATGCCGGGGTCGCCAGATATCGAATTTTCCGACCAATCACTGGTCCGTGTAATTTGTACGTCATTAGGAGCGCACATGTGTTCAGATTTCAAATCTGTAACTGGATTTCCTATGCGGTGCGTAGTTTTCGAGGAAATAAGATTTTTGTTGACTAGTTTGGAATGGCCGAAACGACCATGCCGGGGTCGCCAGATATCGAATTTTCCGACCAATCACTGATCCGTGTAATTTTTACGTCATTAGAAGCGCACATGTGTGCAGATTTCAAATCTGTAACTGGATTTCCTATGCGGTGCGTAGTTTTCGAGGAAATAAGATTTTTGTTGACTAGTTTGGAATGGCCGAAACGACCATGCCGGGGTCGCCAGATATCGAATTTTCCGACCAATCACTGATCCGTGTAATTTTTACGTCATTAGAAGCGCACATGTGTGCAGATTTCAAATCTGTGACTGGATTTCCTATGCGGTGCGTAGTTTTCGAGGAAATAAGATTTTTGTTGACTAGTTTGGAATGGCCGAAACGACCATGCCGGGGTCTCCAGATATCGAATTTTCCGACCAATCACTGGTCCGTGTAATTTGTACGTCATTAGGAGCGCACATCTGTTCAGATTTCAAATCTGTAACTGGATTTCCTATGCGGTGCGTAGTTTTCGAGGAAATAAGATTTTTGTTGACTAGTTTGGAATGGCCGAAACGACCATTCCGGGGTCGCTAGATATCGAATTTCCCGACCAATCACTGATCCGTGTAATTTTTACGTCATTAGAAGCGCACATGTGTGCAGATTTCAAATCTGTAACTATATTTCCTATGCGGTGCGTAGTTTTCGAGGAAATAAGATTTTTGTTGACTAGTTTGGAATGGCCGAAACGACCATGCCGGGGTCGCCAGATATCGAATTTTCCGACCAATCACTGGTCCGTGTAATTTGTACGTCATTAGGAGCGCACATCTGTTCAGATTTCAAATCTGTAACTGGATTTCCTATGCGGTGCGTAGTTTTCGAGGAAATAAGGTTTTTGTTGACTGGTTTGGAATGGCCGAAACGGCCATGCCGGGGTCGCCAGATATCGAATTTTCCGACCAATCACTGATCCGTGTAATTTTTACGTCATTAGAAGCACACATGTGTGCAGATTTCAAATCTGTAACTGGATTTCCTATGCGGTGCGTAGTTTTCGAGGAAATAAGGTTTTTGTTGACTGGTTTGGAATGGCCGAAACGGGCATGCCGGGGTCGCCAGATATCGAATTTTCCGACCAATCACCGATCCGTGTAATTTGTACGTCATTAGAAGCGCACATGTGTGCAGATTTCATGTCTGTAACTGGATATCCTATGCGGTGCGTAGTTTTCGAGGAAATAAGATTTTTGTTGACTAGTTTGGAATGGCCGAAACGACCATGCCGGTGTCGCCAGATATCGAATTTTCCGACCAATCGCTGATCCGTGTAATTTGTACGTCATTAGAAGCGCACATCTGTGCAGATTTCAAATCTGTATCTGGATTTCCTATGCGGTGGACAATTTTCGAGAAAATCATATTTTTGTTGACTAGTTTGGATTGGCCGAAACGGCCATGCCGGGGTCGCCAGATATCGAATTTTCCGACCAATCACCGATCCGTGTAATTTTCACGTCATTAGAAGCGCACATGTGTGCAGATTTCAAATCTGTAACTGGATTTCCTATGCGGTGCGTAGTTTTCGAGGAAATAAGATTTTTGTTGACTGGTTTGGAATGGCCGAAACGACCATGCCGGGGTCGCCAGATATCGAATTTTCCGACCAATCACTGATCCGTGTAATTTTTACGTCATTAGAAGCGCACATGTGTGCAGATTTCAAATCTGTATCTGGATTTCCTATGCGGTGCACAATTTTCGAGAAAATCATATTTTTGTTGACTAGTTTGGATTGGCCGAAACGGCCATGCCGGGGTCGCCAGATATCGAATTTTCGGACCAATCACTGATCCGTGTAATTTTTACGTCATTAGAAGCGCACATCTGTGCAGATTTCAAATCTGTATCTGGATTCCCTATGCGGTGCGTAGTTTTTGAGGAAATAAGATTTTTGTGGCTTAGCTTGGATTGGCCGAAACAGCCATGCCGGGGTCGCCAGATATCGAATTTTCCGGCCAATTAATGATCCGTGTAAATTTTACGTCATTAGAAGCGCACATGTGTGCAGATTTCAAATCTGTATCTGGATTTCCTATGCGGTGCACAATTTTCGAGAAAATCATATTTTTGTTGACTAGTTTGGATTGGCCGAAACGGCCATGCCGGGGTCGCCAGATATCGAATTTTCCGACCAATCACCGATCCGCGTAGTTTTTACGTCATTAGAAGCACACATGTGTGCATATTTCAAATCTGTGACTGGATTTCCTATGCGGTGCGTAGTTTTCGAGGAAATAAGATTTTTGTTGGCTAGTTTGGAATGGCCGGAACGACCATGCCGGGGTCGCCAGATATCGAATTTTCCGACCAATCACTGATCCGTGTAATTTTTACGTCATTAGAAGCGCACATGTGTGCAGATTTCAAATCTGTATCTGGATTTCCTATGCGGTGCACAATTTTCGAGAAAATCATATTTTTGTTGACTAGTTTGGATTGGCCGAAACGGCCATGCCGGGGTCGCCAGATATCGAATTTTCCGACCAATCACCGATCCGCGTAGTTTTTACGTCATTAGAAGCACACAGGTGTGCATATTTCAAATCTGTGACTGGATTTCCTATGCGGTGCGTAGTTTTCGAGGAAATAAGATTTTTGTTGACTAGTTTGGAATGGCCGAAACGACCATGCCGGGGTCGCCAGATATCGAATTTTCCGACCAATCACCGATCCGTGTAATTTTTACGTCATTAGAAGCGCACATGTGTGCAGATTTCATGTCTGTAACTGGATATCCTATGCGGTGCGTAGTTTTCGAGGAAATAAGATTTTTGTTGACTAGTTTGGAATGGCCGAAACGACCATGGCGGTGTCGCCAGATATCGAATTTTCCGACCAATCGCTGATCCGTGTAATTTGTACGTCATTAGAAGCGCACATCTGTTCAGATTTCAAATCTGTAACTGGATTTCCTATGCGGTGCGTAGTTTTCGAGGAAATAAGGTTTTTGTTGACTGGTTTGGAATGGCCGAAACGGCCATGCCGGGGTCGCCAGATATCGAATTTTCCGACCAATCACTGATCCGTGTAATTTTTACGTCATTAGAAGCACACATGTGTGCAGATTTCAAATCTGTAACTGGATTTCCTATGCGGTGCGTAGTTTTCGAGGAAATAAGGTTTTTGTTGACTGGTTTGGAATGGCCGAAACGGGCATGCCGGGGTCGCCAGATATCGAATTTTCCGACCAATCACCGATCCGTGTAATTTGTACGTCATTAGAAGCGCACATGTGTGCAGATTTCATGTCTGTAACTGGATATCCTATGCGGTGCGTAGTTTTCGAGGAAATAAGATTTTTGTTGACTAGTTTGGAATGGCCGAAACGACCATGCCGGTGTCGCCAGATATCGAATTTTCCGACCAATCGCTGATCCGTGTAATTTGTACGTCATTAGAAGCGCACATCTGTGCAGATTTCAAATCTGTATCTGGATTTCCTATGCGGTGGACAATTTTCGAGAAAATCATATTTTTGTTGACTAGTTTGGATTGGCCGAAACGGCCATGCCGGGGTCGCCAGATATCGAATTTTCCGGCCAATCACCGATCCGTGTAATTTTCACGTCATTAGAAGCGCACATGTGTGCAGATTTCAAATCTGTAACTGGATTTCCTATGCGGTGCGTAGTTTTCGAGGAAATAAGATTTTTGTTGACTGGTTTGGAATGGCCGAAACGACCATGCCGGGGTCGCCAGATATCGAATTTTCCGACCAATCACTGATCCGTGTAATTTTTACGTCATTAGAAGCGCACATGTGTGCAGATTTCAAATCTGTATCTGGATTTCCTATGCGGTGCACAATTTTCGAGAAAATCATATTTTTGTTGACTAGTTTGGATTGGCCGAAACGGCCATGCCGGGGTCGCCAGATATCGAATTTTCGGACCAATCACTGATCCGTGTAATTTTTACGTCATTAGAAGCGCACATCTGTGCAGATTTCAAATCTGTATCTGGATTCCCTATGCGGTGCGTAGTTTTTGAGGAAATAAGATTTTTGTGGCTTAGCTTGGATTGGCCGAAACAGCCATGCCGGGGTCGCCAGATATCGAATTTTCCGGCCAATCAATGATCCGTGTAAATTTTACGTAGTTAGAAGCGCACATGTGTGCAGATTTCAAATCTGTGTCTGGATTTCCTATGCGGTGCACAATTTTCGAGAAAATCATATTTTTGTTGACTAGTTTGGATTGGCCGAAACGGCCATGCCGGGGTCGCCAGATATCGAATTTTCCGACCAATCACCGATCCGCGTAGTTTTTACGTCATTAGAAGCACACATGTGTGCATATTTCAAGTCTGTGACTGGATTTCCTATGCGGTGCGTAGTTTTCGAGGAAATAAGATTTTTGTTGACTAGTTTGGAATGGCCGGAACGACCATGCCGGGGTCGCCAGATATCGAATTTTCCGACCAATCACTGATCCGTGTAATTTTTACGTCATTAGAAGCGCACATGTGTGCAGATTTCAAATCTGTATCTGGATTTCCTATGCGGTGCACAATTTTCGAGAAAATCATATTTTTGTTGACTAGTTTGGATTGGCCGAAACGGCCATGCCGGGGTCGCCAGATATCGAATTTTCCGACCAATCACCGATCCGCGTAGTTTTTACGTCATTAGAAGCACACAGGTGTGCATATTTCAAATCTGTGACTGGATTTCATATGCGGTGCGTAGTTTTCGAGGAAATAAGATTTTTGTTGACTAGTTTGGAATGGCCGAAACGACCATGCCGGGGTCGCCAGATATCGAATTTTCCGACCAATCACCGATCCGTGTAACTTTTACGTCATTAGAAGCGCACATGTGTGCAGATTTCAAATCTGTATCTGGATTTCCTATGCGGTGCGTAGTTTTCGAGAAAATCATATTTTTGTTGACTAGTTTCTATTGGCCGAAACGACCATGCCGGGGTCGCCAGATATCGAATTTTCCGACCAATCACTGATCCATGTAATTTTTACGTCATTAGAAGCGCACATGTGTGCAGATTTCAAATCTGTATCTGGATTTCCTATGCGGTGCACAATTTTCGAGAAAATCATATTTTTGTTGACTAGTTTGGATTGGCCGAAACGGCCATGCCGGGGTCGCCAGATATCGAATTTTCCGACCAATCACTGATCCGTGTAATTTTTACGTCATTAGAAGCGCACATGTGTGCAGATTTCAAATCTGTATCTGGATTTCCTATGCGGTGCACAATTTTCGAGAAAATCATATTTTTGTTGACTAGTTTGGATTGGCCGAAACGACCATGCCGGGGTCGCCAGATATCGAATTTTCCGACCAATCACTGATCCGTGTAATTTGTACGTCATTAGAAGCGCACATCTGTGCAGATTTCAAATCTGTATCTGAATTTCCTATGCGGTGGACAATTTTCGAGAAAATCATATTTTTGTTGACTAGTTTGGATTGACCGAAACGGCCATGCCGGGGTCGCCAGATATCGAATTTTCCGACCAATCACCGATCCGTGTAATTTGTACGTCACTAGAAGCGCACATGTGTGCAGATTTCAAGTCTGTAACTGGATTTCCTATGCGGTGCGTAGTTTTCGAGGAAATACGATTTTTGTGGCTTAGCTTGGATTGGGCGAAACAGCCATGCCGGGGTCGCCAGATATCGAATTTTCCGACCAATCACTGATCCATGTAATTTTTACGTCATTAGAAGCGCACATGTGTGCAGATTTCAAATCTGTATCTGGATTTCCTATGCGGTGCACAATTTTCGAGAAAATCATATTTTTGTTGACTAGTTTGGATTGGCCGAAACGGCCATGCCGGGGTCGCCAGATATCGAATTTTCCGACCAATCACCGATCCGTGTAATTTTTACGTCATTAGAAGCGCACATGTGTGCAGATTTCAAGTCTGTAACTGGATTTCCTATGCGGTGCGTAGTTTTCGAGGAAATAAGATTTTTGTTGACTAGTTTGGAATGGCCGAAACGACCATGCCGGGGTCGCCAGATATCGAATTTTCCGACCAATCACTGATCCTTGTAATTTGTACGTCATTAGAAGCGCACATCTGTGCAGATTTCAAATCTGTATCTGGATTTCCTATGCGGTGCACAATTTTCGAGAAAATCATATTTTTGTTGACTAGTTTGGATTGGCCGAAACGGCCATGCCGGGGTCGCCAGATATCGAATTTTCCGACCAATCACCGATCCGTGTAATTTTTACGTCATTAGAAGCGCACATGTGTGCAGATTTCAAGTCTGTAACTGGATTTCCTATGCGGTGCGAAGTTTTCGAGGAAATAAGATTTTTGTTGACTAGTTTGGAATGGCCGAAACGACCATGCCAGATATCGAATTTTCCGACCAATCACCGATCCGTGTAATTTTTACGTCATTAGAAGCGCACATGTGTGCAGATTTCAAATCTGTATCTGGATTTCCTATGCGGTGCGTAGTTTTCGAGAAAATCATATTTTTGTTGACTAGTTTCTATTGGCCGAAACGACCATGCCGGGGTCGCCAGATATCGAATTTTCCGACCAATCACTGATCCATGTAATTTTTACGTCATTAGAAGCGCACATGTGTGCAGATTTCAAATCTGTATCTGGATTTCCTATGCGGTGCACAATTTTCGAGAAAATCATATTTTTGTTGACTAGTTTGGATTGGCCGAAACGGCCATGCCGGGGTCGCCAGATATCGAATTTTCCGACCAATCACTGATCCGTGTAATTTTTACGTCATTAGAAGCGCACATGTGTGCAGATTTCAAATCTGTATCTGGATTTCCTATGCGGTGCACAATTTTCGAGAAAATCATATTTTTGTTGACTAGTTTGGATTGGCCGAAACGACCATGCCGGGGTCGCCAGATATCGAATTTTCCGACCAATCACTGATCCGTGTAATTTGTACGTCATTAGAAGCGCACATCTGTGCAGATTTCAAATCTGTATCTGAATTTCCTATGCGGTGGACAATTTTCGAGAAAATCATATTTTTGTTGACTAGTTTGGATTGACCGAAACGGCCATGCCGGGGTCGCCAGATATCGAATTTTCCGACCAATCACCGATCCGTGTAATTTGTACGTCACTAGAAGCGCACATGTGTGCAGATTTCAAGTCTGTAACTGGATTTCCTATGCGGTGCGTAGTTTTCGAGGAAATACGATTTTTGTGGCTTAGCTTGGATTGGGCGAAACAGCCATGCCGGGGTCGCCAGATATCGAATTTTCCGACCAATCACTGATCCATGTAATTTTTACGTCATTAGAAGCGCACATGTGTGCAGATTTCAAATCTGTATCTGGATTTCCTATGCGGTGCACAATTTTCGAGAAAATCATATTTTTGTTGACTAGTTTGGATTGGCCGAAACGGCCATGCCGGGGTCGCCAGATATCGAATTTTCCGACCAATCACCGATCCGTGTAATTTTTACGTCATTAGAAGCGCACATGTGTGCAGATTTCAAGTCTGTAACTGGATTTCCTATGCGGTGCGTAGTTTTCGAGGAAATAAGATTTTTGTTGACTAGTTTGGAATGGCCGAAACGACCATGCCGGGGTCGCCAGATATCGAATTTTCCGACCAATCACTGATCCGTGTAATTTGTACGTCATTAGAAGCGCACATCTGTGCAGATTTCAAATCTGTATCTGGATTTCCTATGCGGTGCACAATTTTCGAGAAAATCATATTTTTGTTGACTAGTTTGGATTGGCCGAAACGGCCATGCCGGGGTCGCCAGATATCGAATTTTCCGACCAATCACCGATCCGTGTAATTTTTACGTCATTAGAAGCGCACATGTGTGCAGATTTCAAGTCTGTAACTGGATTTCCTATGCGGTGCGAAGTTTTCGAGGAAATAAGATTTTTGTTGACTAGTTTGGAATGGCCGAAACGACCATGCCAGATATCGAATTTTCCGACCAATCACCGATCCGTGTAATTTTTACGTCATTAGAAGCGCACATGTGTGCAGATTTCAAATCTGTATCTGGATTTCCTATGCGGTGCGTAGTTTTCGAGAAAATCATATTTTTGTTGACTAGTTTCTATTGGCCGAAACGACCATGCCGGGGTCGCCAGATATCGAATTTTCCGACCAATCACTGATCCATGTAATTTTTACGTCATTAGAAGCGCACATGTGTGCAGATTTCAAATCTGTATCTGGATTTCCTATGCGGTGCACAATTTTCGAGAAAATCATATTTTTGTTGACTAGTTTGGATTGGCCGAAACGGCCATGCCGGGGTCGCCAGATATCGAATTTTCCGACCAATCACTGATCCGTGTAATTTTTACGTCATTAGAAGCGCACATGTGTGCAGATTTCAAATCTGTATCTGGATTTCCTATGCGGTGCACAATTTTCGAGAAAATCATATTTTTGTTGACTAGTTTGGATTGGCCGAAACGACCATGCCGGGGTCGCCAGATATCGAATTTTCCGACCAATCACTGATCCGTGTAATTTGTACGTCATTAGAAGCGCACATCTGTGCAGATTTCAAATCTGTATCTGAATTTCCTATGCGGTGGACAATTTTCGAGAAAATCATATTTTTGTTGACTAGTTTGGATTGACCGAAACGGCCATGCCGGGGTCGCCAGATATCGAATTTTCCGACCAATCACCGATCCGTGTAATTTGTACGTCACTAGAAGCGCACATGTGTGCAGATTTCAAGTCTGTAACTGGATTTCCTATGCGGTGCGTAGTTTTCGAGGAAATACGATTTTTGTGGCTTAGCTTGGATTGGGCGAAACAGCCATGCCGGGGTCGCCAGATATCGAATTTTCCGACCAATCACTGATCCATGTAATTTTTACGTCATTAGAAGCGCACATGTGTGCAGATTTCAAATCTGTATCTGGATTTCCTATGCGGTGCACAATTTTCGAGAAAATCATATTTTTGTTGACTAGTTTGGATTGGCCGAAACGGCCATGCCGGGGTCGCCAGATATCGAATTTTCCGACCAATCACCGATCCGTGTAATTTTTACGTCATTAGAAGCGCACATGTGTGCAGATTTCAAGTCTGTAACTGGATTTCCTATGCGGTGCGTAGTTTTCGAGGAAATAAGATTTTTGTTGACTAGTTTCGAATGGCCGAAACGACCATGCCGGGGTCGCCAGATATCGAATTTTCCGACCAATCACTGATCCGTGTAATTTTTACGTCATTAGAAGCGCACATCTGTGCAGATTTCAAATCTGTATCTGGATTTCCTATGCGGTGGACAATTTTCGAGAAAATCATATTTTTGTTGACTAGTTTGGATTGACCGAAACGGCCATGCCGGGGTCGCCAGATATCGAATTTTCCGACCAATCAATGATCCGTGTAATTTGTACGTCACTAGAAGCGCACATGTGTGCAGATTTCAAGTCTGTAACTGGATTTCCTATGCGGTGCGTAGTTTTCGAGGAAATACGATTTTTGTGGCTTAGCTTGGATTGGGCGAAACAGCCATGCCGGGGTCGCCAGATATCGAATTTTCCGGCCAATCACCGATCCGTGTAATTTTCACGTCATTAGAAGCGCACATGTGTGCAGATTTCAAATCTGTAACTGGATTTCCTATGCGGTGCGTAGTTTTCGAGGAAATAAGATTTTTGTTGACTAGTTTGGAATGGCCGAAACGACCATGCCGGGGTCGCCAGATATCGAATTTTCCGACCAATCACTGGTCCGTGTAATTTGTACGTCATTAGGAGCGCACATCTGTTCAGATTTCAAATCTGTAACTGGATTTCCTATGCGGTGCGTAGTTTTCGAGGAAATAAGATTTTTGTTGACTAGTTTGGAATGGCCGAAACGACCATGCCGGGGTCGCCAGATATCGAATTTCCCGACCAATCACTGATCCGTGTAATTTCTACGTCATTAGAAGCGCACATGTGTGCAGATTTCAAATCTGTATCTGGATTTCCTATGCGGTGCACAATTTTCGAGAAAATCATATTTTTGATGACTAGTTTGGATTGGCCGAAACGGCCATGCCGGGGTCGCCAGATCTCGAATTTTCCGACCAATCACCGATCCGTGTAATTTGTACGTCATTAGAAGCGCACATCTGTGCAGATTTCAAATCTGTATCTGGATTTCCTATGCGGTGGACAATTTTCGAGAAAATCATATTTTTGTTGACTAGTTTGGATTGACCGAAACGGCCATGCCGGGGTCGCCAGATATCGAATTTTCCGACCAATCACCGATCCGTGTAATTTGTACGTCACTAGAAGCGCACATGTGTGCAGATTTCAAGTCTGTAACTGGATTTCCTATGCGGTGCGTAGTTTTCGAGGAAATAAGATTTTTGTTGACTAGTTTGGAATGGCCGAAACGACCATGCCGGGGTCGCCAGATATCGAATTTTCCGACCAATCACCGATCCGTGTAATTTGTACGTCACTAGAAGCGCACATGTGTGCAGATTTCAAATCTGTAACTGGATTTCCTATGCGGTGCGTAGTTTTCGAGAAAATCATATTTTTGTTGACTGGTTTGGAATAGCCGAAACGACCATGCCGGGGTCGCCAGATATCGAATTTTCCGACCAATCACTGATCCGTGTAATTTTTACGTCATTAGAAGCGCACATGTGTGCAGATTTCAAATCTGTATCTGGATTTCCTATGCGGTGCACAATTTTCGAGAAAATCATATTTTTGTTGACTAGTTTGGATTGGCCGAAACGACCATGCCGGGGTCGCCAGATATCGAATTTTCCGACCAATCACTGGTCCGTGTAATTTGTACGTCATTAGGAGCGCACATCTGTTCAGATTTCAAATCTGTAACTGGATTTCCTATGCGGTGCGTAGTTTTCGAGGAAACAAGATTTTTGTTGACTAGTTTGGAATGGCCGAAACGACCATGCCGGGGTCGCCAGATATCGAATTTTCCGACCAATCACTGATCTGTGTAATTTTTACGTCATTAGAAGCGCACATGTGTGCAGATTTCAAATCTGTAACTGGATTTCCTATGCGGTGCGTAGTTTTCGAGGAAATAAGATTTTTGTTGACTAGTTTGGAATGGCCGAAACGACCATGCCGGGGTCGCCAGATATCGAATTTTCCGACCAATCACTGATCCGTGTAATTTTTACGTCATTAGAAGCGCACATGTGTGCAGATTTCAAATCTGTAACTGGATTTCCTATGTGGTGCGTAGTTTTCGAGGAAATAAGATTTTTGTTGACTGGTTTGGAATGGCCGAAACGACCATGCCGGGGTCGCCAGATATCGAATTTTCCGACCAATCACTGATCCGTGTAATTTTTACGTCATTAAAAGCGCACATGTGTGCAGATTTCAAATCTGTAACTGGATTTCCTATGCGGTGCGTAGTTTTCGAGGAAATAAGATTTTTGTTGACTAGTTTGGAATGGCCGAAACGACCATGCCGGGGTCGCCAGATATCGAATTTCCCGACCAATCACTGATCCGTGTAATTTTTACGTCATTAGAAGCGCACATGTGTGCAGATTTCAAATCTGTAACTGGATTTCCTATGCGGTGCGTAGTTTTCGAGGAAATAAGGTTTTTGTTGACTGGTTTGGAATGGCCGAAACGACCATGCCGGGGTCGCCAGATATCGAATTTTCCGACCAATCACTGATCCGTGTAATTTTTACGTCATTAGAAGCGCACATGTGTGCAGATTTCAAATCTGTATCTGGATTTCCTATGCGGTGCACAATTTTCGAGAAAATCATATTTTTGTTGACTAGTTTGGATTGGCCGAAACGGCCATGCCGGGGTCGCCAGATATCGAATTTTCCGACCAATCACCGATCCGTGTAATTTGTACGTCATTAGAAGCGCACATGTGTGCAGATTTCAAGTCTGTAACTGGATTTCCTATGCGGTGCGTAGTTTTCGAGGAAATAAGATTTTTGTTGACTAGTTTGGAATGGCCGAAACGACCATGCCGGGGTCGCCAGATATCGAATTTTCCGACCAATCACTGATCCGTGTAATTTGTACGTCATTAGAAGCGCACATCTGTGCAGATTTCAAATCTGTATCTGGATTTCCTATGCGGTGGACAATTTTCGAGAAAATCATATTTTTGTTGACTAGTTTGGATTGACCGAAACGGCCATGCCGGGGTCGCCAGATATCGAATTTTCCGACCAATCACCGATCCGTGTAATTTGTACGTCACTAGAAGCGCACATGTGTGCAGATTTCAAGTCTGTAACTGGATTTCCTATGCGGTGCGTAGTTTTCGAGGAAATACGATTTTTGTGGCTTAGCTTGGATTGGGCGAAACAGCCATGCCGGGGTCGCCAGATATCGAATTTTCCGGCCAATCACCGATCCGTGTAATTTTCACGTCATTAGAAGCGCACATGTGTGCAGATTTCAAATCTGTAACTGGATTTCCTATGCGGTGCGTAGTTTTCGAGGAAATAAGATTTTTGTTGACTAGTTTGGAATGGCCGAAACGACCATGCCGGGGTCGCCAGATATCGAATTTTCCGACCAATCACTGGTCCGTGTAATTTGTACGTCATTAGGAGCGCACATCTGTTCAGATTTCAAATCTGTAACTGGATTTCCTATGCGGTGCGTAGTTTTCGAGGAAATAAGATTTTTGTTGACTAGTTTGGAATGGCCGAAACGACCATGCCGGGGTCGCCAGATATCGAATTTCCCGACCAATCACTGATCCGTGTAATTTTTACGTCATTAGAAGCGCACATGTGTGCAGATTTCAAATCTGTATCTGGATTTTCCATGCGGTGCACAATTTTCGAGAAAATCATATTTTTGTTGACTAGTTTGGATTGGCCGAAACGGCCATGCCGGGGTCGCCAGATCTCGAATTTTCCGACCAATCACCGATCCGTGTAATTTGTACGTCATTAGAAGTGCACATGTGTGCAGATTTCATGTCTGTAACTGGATTTCCTATGCGGTGCGTAGTTTTCGAGGAAATAAGATTTTTGTTGACTAGTTTGGAATGGCCGAAATGACCATGCCGGTGTCGCCAGATATCGAATTTTCCGACCAATCACTGATCCGTGTAATTTGTACGTCATTAGAAGCGCACATCTGTGCAGATTTCAAATCTGTATCTGGATTTCCTATGCGGTGGACAATTTTCGAGAAAATCATATTTTTGTTTACTAGTTTGGATTGACCGAAACGGCCATGCCGGGGTCGCCAGATATCGAATTTTCCGGCCAATCACCGATCCGTGTAATTTGTACGTCACTAGAAGCGCACATGTGTGCAGATTTCAAGTCTGTAACTGGATTTCCTATGCGGTGCGTAGTTTTCGAGGAAATACGATTTTTGTGGCTTAGCTTGGATTGGGCGAAACAGCCATGCCGGGGTCGCCAGATATCGAATTTTCCGGCCAATCACCGATCCGTGTAATTTTCTCGTCATTAGAAGCGCACATGTGTGCAGATTTCAAATCTGTAACTGGATTTCCTATGCGGTGCGTAGTTTTCGAGGAAATAAGATTTTTGTTGACTAGTTTTGAATGGCCGAAACGACCATGCCGGGGTCGCCAGATATCGAATTTTCCGACCAATCACTGATCCATGTAATTTTTACGTCATTAGAAGCGCACATGTGTGCAGATTTCAAATCTGTAACTGGATTTCCTATGCGGTGCGTAGTTTTCGAGGAAATAAGATTTTTGTTGACTAGTTTGGAATGGCCGAAACGACCATGCCGGGGTCGCCAGATATCGAATTTTCCGACCAATCACTGATCCATGTAATTTTTACGTCATTAGAAGCGCACATGTGTGCAGATTTCAAATCTGTGACTGGATTTCCTATGCGGTGCGTAGTTTTCGAGAAAATAAGATTTTTGTTGACTGGTTTGGAATGGCCGAAACGACCATGCCGGGGTCGCCAGATATCGAATTCTCCGAATAATCACTGATCCGTGTAATTTTTACGTCATTAGAAGCGCACATGTGTGCAGATTTCAAATCTGTATCTGGATTTCCTATGCGGTACACAATTTTCGAGAAAATCATATTTTTGTTGACTAGTTTGGATTGGCCGAAACGACCATGCCGGGGTCGCCAGATATCGAATTTTCCGACCAATCACTGATCCGTGTAATTTTTACGTCATTAGAAGCGCACATGTGTGCAGATTTCAAGTCTGTAACTGGATTTCCTATGCGGTGCGTAGTTTTCGAGGAAATAAGATTTTTGTTGACTGGTTTGGAATGGCCGAAACGACCATGCCGGGGTCGCCAGATATCGAATTTTCCGACCAATCACCGATCCGTGTAATTTGTACGTCATTAGAAGCGCACATGTGTGCAGATTTCAAGTCTGTAACTGGATTTCCTATGCGGTGCGTAGTTTTCGAGGAAATAAGATTTTTGTTGACTAGTTTGGAATGGCCGAAACGACCATGCCGGGGTCGCCAGATATCGAATTTTCCGACCAATCACTGATCCGTATAGTTTGTACGTCATTAGAAGCGCACATGTGTGCAGATTTCAAGTCTGTAACTGGATTTTCTATGCGGTGCGTAGTTTTCGAGGAAATAAGATTTTTGTTGACTGGTTTGGAATGGCCGAAACGACCATGCCGGGGTCGCCAGATATCGAATTTTCCGAATAATCACTGATCCGTGTAATTTTTACGTCATTAGAAGCGCACATGTGTGCAGATTTCAAATCTGTATCTGGATTTCCTATGCGGTGCACAATTTTCGAGAAAATCATATTTTTGTTGACTAGTTTGGATTGGCCGAAACGACCATGCCGGGGTCGCCAGATATCGAATTTTCCGACCAATCACTGATCCGTGTAATTTGTACGTCATTAGAAGCGCACATCTGTGCAGATTTCAAATCTGTATCTGAATTTCCTATGCGGTGGACAATTTTCGAGAAAATCATATTTTTGTTGACTAGTTTGGATTGACCGAAACGGCCATGCCGGGGTCGCCAGATATCGAATTTTCCGACCAATCACCGATCCGTGTAATTTGTACGTCACTAGAAGCGCACATGTGTGCAGATTTCAAGTCTGTAACTGGATTTCCTATGCGGTGCGTAGTTTTCGAGGAAATACGATTTTTGTGGCTTAGCTTGGATTGGGCGAAACAGCCATGCCGGGGTCGCCAGATATCGAATTTTCCGACCAATCACTGGTCCGTGTAATTTGTACGTCATTAGGAGCGCACATGTGTTCAGATTTCAAATCTGTAACTGGATTTCCTATGCGGTGCGTAGTTTTCGAGGAAATAAGATTTTTGTTGACTAGTTTGGAATGGCCGAAACGACCATGCCGGGGTCGCCAGATATCGAATTTTCCGACCAATCACTGATCCGTGTAATTTTTACGTCATTAGAAGCGCACATGTGTGCAGATTTCAAATCTGTAACTGGATTTCCTATGCGGTGCGTAGTTTTCGAGGAAATAAGATTTTTGTTGACTAGTTTGGAATGGCCGAAACGACCATGCCGGGGTCTCCAGATATCGAATTTTCCGACCAATCACTGGTCCGTGTAATTTGTACGTCATTAGGAGCGCACATCTGTTCAGATTTCAAATCTGTAACTGGATTTCCTATGCGGTGCGTAGTTTTCGAGGAAATAAGATTTTTGTTGACTAGTTTGGAATGGCCGAAACGACCATTCCGGGGTCGCCAGATATCGAATTTCCCGACCAATCACTGATCCGTGTAATTTTTACGTCATTAGAAGCGCACATGTGTGCAGATTTCAAATCTGTAACTATATTTCCTATGCGGTGCGTAGTTTTCGAGGAAATAAGATTTTTGTTGACTAGTTTGGAATGGCCGAAACGACCATGCCGGGGTCGCCAGATATCGAATTTTCCGACCAATCACTGGTCCGTGTAATTTGTACGTCATTAGGAGCGCACATCTGTTCAGATTTCAAATCTGTAACTGGATTTCCTATGCGGTGCGTAGTTTTCGAGGAAATAAGGTTTTTGTTGACTGGTTTGGAATGGCCGAAACGGGCATGCCGGGGTCGCCAGATATCGAATTTTCCGACCAATCACCGATCCGTGTAATTTGTACGTCATTAGAAGCGCACATGTGTGCAGATTTCATGTCTGTAACTGGATATCCTATGCGGTGCGTAGTTTTCGAGGAAATAAGATTTTTGTTGACTAGTTTGGAATGGCCGAAACGACCATGCCGGTGTCGCCAGATATCGAATTTTCCGACCAATCGCTGATCCGTGTAATTTGTACGTCATTAGAAGCGCACATCTGTGCAGATTTCAAATCTGTATCTGGATTTCCTATGCGGTGCACAATTTTCGAGAAAATCATATTTTTGTTGACTAGTTTGGATTGGCCGAAACGGCCATGCCGGGGTCGCCAGATATCGAATTTTCCGACCAATCACTGGTCCGTGTAATTTGTACGTCATTAGGAGCGCACATCTGTTCAGATTTCAAATCTGTAACTGGATTTCCTATGCGGTGCGTAGTTTTCGAGGAAATAAGGTTTTTGTTGACTGGTTTGGAATGGCCGAAACGGGCATGCCGGGGTCGCCAGATATCGAATTTTCCGGCCAATCACCGATCCGTGTAATTTTCACGTCATTAGAAGCGCACATGTGTGCAGATTTCAAATCTGTAACTGGATTTCCTATGCGGTGCGTAGTTTTCGAGGAAATAAGATTTTTGTTGACTGGTTTGGAATGGCCGAAACGACCATGCCGGGGTCGCCAGATATCGAATTTTCCGACCAATCACTGATCCGTGTAATTTTTACGTCATTAGAAGCGCACATGTGTGCAGATTTCAAATCTGTATCTGGATTTCCTATGCGGTGCACAATTTTCGAGAAAATCATATTTTTGTTGACTAGTTTGGATTGGCCGAAACGGCCATGCCGGGGTCGCCAGATATCGAATTTTCGGACCAATCACTGATCCGTGTAATTTTTACGTCATTAGAAGCGCACATCTGTGCAGATTTCAAATCTGTATCTGGATTCCCTATGCGGTGCGTAGTTTTTGAGGAAATAAGATTTTTGTGGCTTAGCTTGGATTGGCCGAAACAGCCATGCCGGGGTCGCCAGATATCGAATTTTCCGGCCAATCAATGATCCGTGTAAATTTTACGTCATTAGAAGCGCACATGTGTGCAGATTTCAAATCTGTATCTGGATTTCCTATGCGGTGCACAATTTTCGAGAAAATCATATTTTTGTTGACTAGTTTGGATTGGCCGAAACGGCCATGCCGGGGTCGCCAGATATCGAATTTTCCGACCAATCACCGATCCGCGTAGTTTTTACGTCATTAGAAGCACACATGTGTGCATATTTCAAATCTGTGACTGGATTTCCTATGCGGTGCGTAGTTTTCGAGGAAATAAGATTTTTGTTGACTAGTTTGGAATGGCCGGAACGACCATGCCGGGGTCGCCAGATATCGAATTTTCCGACCAATCACTGATCCGTGTAATTTTTACGTCATTAGAAGCGCACATGTGTGCAGATTTCAAATCTGTATCTGGATTTCCTATGCGGTGCACAATTTTCGAGAAAATCATATTTTTGTTGACTAGTTTGGATTGGCCGAAACGGCCATGCCGGGGTCGCCAGATATCGAATTTTCCGACCAATCACCGATCCGCGTAGTTTTTACGTCATTAGAAGCACACAGGTGTGCATATTTCAAATCTGTGACTGGATTTCCTATGCGGTGCGTAGTTTTCGAGGAAATAAGATTTTTGTTGACTAGTTTGGAATGGCCGAAACGACCATGCCGGGGTCGCCAGATATCGAATTTTCCGACCAATCACCGATCCGTATAATTTTTATGTCATTAGAAGCGCACATGTGTGCAGATTTCAAATCTGTATCTGGATTTCCTATGCGGTGCGTAGTTTTCGAGAAAATCATATTTTTGTTGACTAGTTTCTATTGGCCGAAACGACCATGCCGGGGTCGCCAGATATCGAATTTTCCGACCAATCACTGATCCATGTAATTTTTACGTCATTAGAAGCGCACACGTGTTCAGATTTCAAATCTGTATCTGGATTTCCTATGCGGTGCGTAGTTTTTGAGGAAATAAGATTTTTGTGGCTTAGCTTGGATTGGCCGAAACAGCCATGCCGGGGTCGCCAGATATCGAATTTTCCGGCCAATCACTGATCCATGTAATTTTTACGTCATTAGAAGCGCACATCTGTGCAGATTTCAAATCTGTAACTGGATTTCCTATGCGGTGCGTAGTTTTCGAGGAAATAAGATTTTTGTTGACTAGTTTGGAATGGCCGAAACGACCATGCCGGGGTCGCCAGATATCGAATTTTCCGACCAATCACTGATCCGTGTAATTTTTACGTCATTAGAAGCGCACATCTGTGCAGATTTCAAATCTGCCACTGGATTCCCTATGCGGTGCGTAGTTTTTGAGGAAATAAGATTTTTGTGGCTTAGCTTGGATTGGCCGAAACAGCCATGCCGGGGTCGCCAGATATCGAATTTTCCGACCAATCACTGATCCATGTAATTTTTACGTTATTAGAAGCGCACATGTGTGCAGATTTCAAATCTGTATCTGGATTTCCCATGCGGTGCACAATTTTCGAGAAAATCATATTTTTGTTGACTAGCTTGGATTGGCCGAAACAGCCATGCCGGGGTCGCCAGATATCGAATTTTCCGACCAATCACCGATCCGCGTAGTTTTTACGTCATTAGAAGCACACATGTGTGCAGATTTCAAATCTGTGGCTGGATTTCCTATGCGGTGCGTAGTTTTCGAGGAAATAAGATTTTTGTTGACTGGTTTGGAATGGCCGAAACGACCATGCCGGGGTCGCCAGATATCGAATTTTCCGACCAATCACTGATCCGTGTAATTTGTACGTCATTAGAAGCGCACATGTGTGCAGATTTCAAATATGTATCTGGATTTCCTATGCGGTGCACAATTTTCGAGAAAATCATATTTCTGTTGACTAGTTTGGATTGGCCGAAACGGCCATGCCGGGGTCGCCAGATATCGAATTTTCCGACCAATCACTGGTCCGTGTAATTTGTACGTCATTAGGAGCGCACATCTGTTCAGATTTCAAATCTGTATCTGGATTCCCTATGCGGTGCGTAGTTTTTGAGGAAATAAGATTTTTGTGGCTTAGCTTGGATTGGCCGAAACAGCCATGCCGGGGTCGCCAGATATCGAATTTTCCGGCCAATCAATGATCCGTGTAAATTTTACGTCATTAGAAGCGCACATGTGTGCAGATTTCAAATCTGTATCTGGATTTCCTATGCGGTGCACAATTTTCGAGAAAATCATATTTTTGTTGACTAGTTTGGATTGGCCGAAACGGCCATGCCGGGGTCGCCAGATATCGAATTTTCCGACCAATCACCGATCCGCGTAGTTTTTACGTCATTAGAAGCACACATGTGTGCATATTTCAAATCTGTGACTGGATTTCCTATGCGGTGCGTAGTTTTCGAGGAAATAAGATTTTTGTTGACTAGTTTGGAATGGCCGGAACGACCATGCCGGGGTCGCCAGATATCGAATTTTCCGACCAATCACTGATCCGTGTAATTTTTACGTCATTAGAAGCGCACATGTGTGCCGATTTCAAATCTGTATCTGGATTTCCCATGCGGTGCACAATTTTCGAGAAAATCATATTTTTGTTGACTAGCTTGGATTGGCCGAAACAGCCATGCCGGGGTCGCCAGATATCGAATTTTCCGACCAATCACCGATCCGCGTAGTTTTTACGTCATTAGAAGCACACATGTGTGCAGATTTCAAATCTGTGGCTGGATTTCCTATGCGGTGCGTAGTTTTCGAGGAAATAAGATTTTTGTTGACTGGTTTGGAATGGCCGAAACGACCATGCCGGGGTCGCCAGATATCGAATTTTCCGACCAATCACTGATCCGTGTAATTTGTACCTCATTAGAAGCGCACATGTGTGCAGATTTCAAATATGTATCTGGATTTCCTATGCGGTGCACAATTTTCGAGAAAATCATATTTCTGTTGACTAGTTTGGATTGGCCGAAACGGCCATGCCGGGGTCGCCAGATATCGAATTTTCCGACCAATCACCGATCCGTGTAATTTTTACGTCATTAGAAGCGCACATGTGTGCAGATTTCAAATCTGTATCTGGATTTCCTATGCGGTGCGTAGTTTTCGGGGAAATAAGATTTTTGTTGACTAGTTTGGAATGGCCGAAACGACCATGCCGGGGTCGCCAGATATCGAATTTTCCGACCAATCACTGGTCCGTGTAATTTGTACGTCATTAGGAGCGCACATCTGTTCAGATTTCAAATCTGTAACTGGATTTCCTATGCGGTGCGTAGTTTTCGAGGAAATAAGATTTTTGTTGACTAGTTTGGAATGGCCGAAACGACCATGCCGGGGTCGCCAGATATCGAATTTTCCGACCAATCACTGATCCGTGTAATTTTTACGTCATAAGAAGCGCACACGTGTGCAGATTTCAAATCTGTATCTGGATTTCCTATGCGGTGCGTAGTTTTCGAGGAAATAAGATTTTTGTTGACTAGTTTGGAATGGCCGAAACGACCATGCCGGGGTCTCCAGATATCGAATTTTCCGACCAATCACTGGTCCGTGTAATTTGTACGTCATTAGGAGCGCACATCTGTTCAGATTTCAAATCTGTAACTGGATTTCCTATGCGGTGCGTAGTTTTCGAGGAAATACGATTTTTGTTGACTAGTTTGGAATGGCCGAAACGACCATGCCGGGGTCGCCAGATATCGAATTTCCCGACCAATCACTGATCCGTGTAATTTTTACGTCATTAGAAGCGCACATGTGTGCAGATTTCAAATCTGTAACTGGATTTCCTATGCGGTGCGTAGTTTTCGAGGAAATAAGGTTTTTGTTGACTGGTTTGGAATGGCCGAAACGACCATGCCGGGGTCGCCAGATATCGAATTTTCCGACCAATCACTGATCCCTGTAATTTTTACGTCATTAGAAGCGCACACGTGTGCAGATTTCAAATCTGTATCTGGATTTCCTATGCGGTGCGTAGTTTTCGAGGAAATAAGATTTTTGTTGACTAGTTTGGAATGGCCGAAACGACCATGCCGGGGTCGCCAGATATCGAATTTTCCGACCAATCACCGATCCGTGTAATTTGTACGTCATTAGAAGCGCACATGTGTGCAGATTTCAAATCTGTATCTGGATTTCCTATGCGGTGCACAATTTTCGAGAAAATCATATTTTTGTTGACTAGTTTCTATTGGCCGAAACGACCATGCCGGGGTCGCCAGATATCGAATTTTCCGACCAATCACTGATCCGTGTAATTTTTACGTCATTAGAAGCGCACACGTGTGCAGATTTCAAATCTGTATCTGGATTTCCTATGCGGTGCGTAGTTTTCGAGGAAATAAGATTTTTGTTGACTAGTTTGGAATGGCCGAAACGACCATGCCGGGGTCGCCAGATATCGAATTTTCCGACCAATCACTGATCCGTGTAATTTTTACGTCATTAGAAGCGCACATGTGTGCAGATTTCAAATCTGTATCTGGATTTCCTATGCGGTGCACAATTTTCGAGAAAATCATATTTTTGTTGACTAGTTTGGATAGGCCGAAACGGCCATGCCGGGGTCGCCAGATATCGAATTTTCCGACCAATCACCGATCCGTGTAATTTGTACGTCATTAGAAGCGCACATGTGTGCCGATTTCAAATCTGTATCTGGATTTCCTATGCGGTGCACAATTTTCGAGAAAATCATATTTTTGTTGACTAGTTTCTATTGGCCGAAACGACCATGCCGGGGTCGCCAGATATCGAATTTTCCGACCAATCACTGATCCCTGTAATTTTTACGTCATTAGAAGCACACATGTGTGCAGATTTCAAATCTGTAACTGGATTTCCTATGCGGTGCGTAGTTTTCGAGGAAATAAGGTTTTTGTTGACTAGTTTCTATTGGCCGAAACGACCATGCCGGGGTCGCCAGATATCGAATTTTCCGACCAATCACTGATCCGTGTAATTTTTACGTCATTAGAAGCGCACATGTGTGCAGATTTCAAGTCTGTAACTGGATTTCCTATGCGGTGCGTAGTTTTCGAGGAAATAAGATTTTTGTTGACTGGTTTGGAATGGCCGAAACGACCATGCCGGGGTCGCCAGATATCGAATTTTCCGACCAATCACCGATCCGTGTAATTTGTACGTCATTAGAAGCGCACATGTGTGCAGATTTCAAGTCTGTAACTGGATTTCCTATGCGGTGCGTAGTTTTCGAGGAAATAAGATTTTTGTTGACTAGTTTGGAATGGCCGAAACGACCATGCCGGGGTCGCCAGATATCGAATTTTCCGACCAATCACTGATCCGTATAGTTTGTACGTCATTAGAAGCGCACATGTGTGCAGATTTCAAGTCTGTAACTGGATTTTCTATGCGGTGCGTAGTTTTCGAGGAAATAAGATTTTTGTTGACTGGTTTGGAATGGCCGAAACGACCATGCCGGGGTCGCCAGATATCGAATTTTCCGAATAATCACTGATCCGTGTAATTTTTACGTCATTAGAAGCGCACATGTGTGCAGATTTCAAATCTGTATCTGGATTTCCTATGCGGTGCACAATTTTCGAGAAAATCATATTTTTGTTGACTAGTTTGGATTGGCCGAAACGACCATGCCGGGGTCGCCAGATATCGAATTTTCCGACCAATCACTGATCCGTGTAATTTGTACGTCATTAGAAGCGCACATCTGTGCAGATTTCAAATCTGTATCTGAATTTCCTATGCGGTGGACAATTTTCGAGAAAATCATATTTTTGTTGACTAGTTTGGATTGACCGAAACGGCCATGCCGGGGTCGCCAGATATCGAATTTTCCGACCAATCACTGATCCGTATAGTTTGTACGTCATTAGAAGCGCACATGTGTGCAGATTTCAAGTCTGTAACTGGATTTTCTATGCGGTGCGTAGTTTTCGAGGAAATAAGATTTTTGTTGACTGGTTTGGAATGGCCGAAACGACCATGCCGGGGTCGCCAGATATCGAATTTTCCGAATAATCACTGATCCGTGTAATTTTTACGTCATTAGAAGCGCACATGTGTGCAGATTTCAAATCTGTATCTGGATTTCCTATGCGGTGCACAATTTTCGAGAAAATCATATTTTTGTTGACTAGTTTGGATTGGCCGAAACGACCATGCCGGGGTCGCCAGATATCGAATTTTCCGACCAATCACTGATCTGTGTAATTTTTACGTCATTAGAAGCGCACATGTGTGCAGATTTCAAATCTGTAACTGGATTTCCTATGCGGTGCGTAGTTTTCGAGGAAATAAGATTTTTGTTGACTAGTTTGGAATGGCCGAAACGACCATGCCGGGGTCGCCAGATATCGAATTTTCCGACCAATCACTGATCCGTGTAATTTTTACGTCATTAGAAGCGCACATGTGTGCAGATTTCAAATCTGTAACTGGATTTCCTATGTGGTGCGTAGTTTTCGAGGAAATAAGATTTTTGTTGACTGGTTTGGAATGGCCGAAACGACCATGCCGGGGTCGCCAGATATCGAATTTTCCGACCAATCACTGATCCGTGTAATTTTTACGTCATTAAAAGCGCACATGTGTGCAGATTTCAAATCTGTAACTGGATTTCCTATGCGGTGCGTAGTTTTCGAGGAAATAAGATTTTTGTTGACTAGTTTGGAATGGCCGAAACGACCATGCCGGGGTCGCCAGATATCGAATTTCCCGACCAATCACTGATCCGTGTAATTTTTACGTCATTAGAAGCGCACATGTGTGCAGATTTCAAATCTGTAACTGGATTTCCTATGCGGTGCGTAGTTTTCGAGGAAATAAGGTTTTTGTTGACTGGTTTGGAATGGCCGAAACGACCATGCCGGGGTCGCCAGATATCGAATTTTCCGACCAATCACTGATCCGTGTAATTTTTACGTCATTAGAAGCGCACATGTGTGCAGATTTCAAATCTGTATCTGGATTTCCTATGCGGTGCACAATTTTCGAGAAAATCATATTTTTGTTGACTAGTTTGGATTGGCCGAAACGGCCATGCCGGGGTCGCCAGATATCGAATTTTCCGACCAATCACCGATCCGTGTAATTTGTACGTCATTAGAAGCGCACATGTGTGCAGATTTCAAGTCTGTAACTGGATTTCCTATGCGGTGCGTAGTTTTCGAGGACATAAGATTTTTGTTGACTAGTTTGGAATGGCCGAAACGACCATGCCGGGGTCGCCAGATATCGAATTTTCCGACCAATCACTGATCCGTGTAATTTGTACGTCATTAGAAGCGCACATCTGTGCAGATTTCAAATCTGTATCTGGATTTCCTATGCGGTGGACAATTTTCGAGAAAATCATATTTTTGTTGACTAGTTTGGATTGACCGAAACGGCCATGCCGGGGTCGCCAGATATCGAATTTTCCGACCAATCACCGATCCGTGTAATTTGTACGTCACTAGAAGCGCACATGTGTGCAGATTTCAAGTCTGTAACTGGATTTCCTATGCGGTGCGTAGTTTTCGAGGGAATACGATTTTTGTGGCTTAGCTTGGATTGGGCGAAACAGCCATGCCGGGGTCGCCAGATATCGAATTTTCCGGCCAATCACCGATCCGTGTAATTTTCACGTCATTAGAAGCGCACATGTGTGCAGATTTCAAATCTGTAACTGGATTTCCTATGCGGTGCGTAGTTTTCGAGGAAATAAGATTTTTGTTGACTAGTTTGGAATGGCCGAAACGACCATGCCGGGGTCGCCAGATATCGAATTTTCCGACCAATCACTGGTCCGTGTAATTTGTACGTCATTAGGAGCGCACATCTGTTCAGATTTCAAATCTGTAACTGGATTTCCTATGCGGTGCGTAGTTTTCGAGGAAATAAGATTTTTGTTGACTAGTTTGGAATGGCCGAAACGACCATGCCGGGGTCGCCAGATATCGAATTTCCCGACCAATCACTGATCCGTGTAATTTTTACGTCATTAGAAGCGCACATGTGTGCAGATTTCAAATCTGTATCTGGATTTTCCATGCGGTGCACAATTTTCGAGAAAATCATATTTTTGTTGACTAGTTTGGATTGGCCGAAACGGCCATGCCGGGGTCGCCAGATCTCGAATTTTCCGACCAATCACCGATCCGTGTAATTTGTACGTCATTAGAAGTGCACATGTGTGCAGATTTCATGTCTGTAACTGGATTTCCTATGCGGTGCGTAGTTTTCGAGGAAATAAGATTTTTGTTGACTAGTTTGGAATGGCCGAAATGACCATGCCGGTGTCGCCAGATATCGAATTTTCCGACCAATCACTGATCCGTGTAATTTGTACGTCATTAGAAGCGCACATCTGTGCAGATTTCAAATCTGTATCTGGATTTCCTATGCGGTGGACAATTTTCGAGAAAATCATATTTTTGTTTACTAGTTTGGATTGACCGAAACGGCCATGCCGGGGTCGCCAGATATCGAATTTTCCGGCCAATCACCGATCCGTGTAATTTGTACGTCACTAGAAGCGCACATGTGTGCAGATTTCAAGTCTGTAACTGGATTTCCTATGCGGTGCGTAGTTTTCGAGGAAATACGATTTTTGTGGCTTAGCTTGGATTGGGCGAAACAGCCATGCCGGGGTCGCCAGATATCGAATTTTCCGGCCAATCACCGATCCGTGTAATTTTCTCGTCATTAGAAGCGCACATGTGTGCAGATTTCAAATCTGTAACTGGATTTCCTATGCGGTGCGTAGTTTTCGAGGAAATAAGATTTTTGTTGACTAGTTTTGAATGGCCGAAACGACCATGCCGGGGTCGCCAGATATCGAATTTTCCGACCAATCACTGATCCATGTAATTTTTACGTCATTAGAAGCGCACATGTGTGCAGATTTCAAATCTGTAACTGGATTTCCTATGCGGTGCGTAGTTTTCGAGGAAATAAGATTTTTGTTGACTAGTTTGGAATGGCCGAAACGACCATGCCGGGGTCGCCAGATATCGAATTTTCCGACCAATCACTGATCCATGTAATTTTTACGTCATTAGAAGCGCACATGTGTGCAGATTTCAAATCTGTGACTGGATTTCCTATGCGGTGCGTAGTTTTCGAGAAAATAAGATTTTTGTTGACTGGTTTGGAATGGCCGAAACGACCATGCCGGGGTCGCCAGATATCGAATTCTCCGAATAATCACTGATCCGTGTAATTTTTACGTCATTAGAAGCGCACATGTGTGCAGATTTCAAATCTGTATCTGGATTTCCTATGCGGTACACAATTTTCGAGAAAATCATATTTTTGTTGACTAGTTTGGATTGGCCGAAACGACCATGCCGGGGTCGCCAGATATCGAATTTTCCGACCAATCACTGATCCGTGTAATTTTTACGTCATTAGAAGCGCACATGTGTGCAGATTTCAAGTCTGTAACTGGATTTCCTATGCGGTGCGTAGTTTTCGAGGAAATAAGATTTTTGTTGACTGGTTTGGAATGGCCGAAACGACCATGCCGGGGTCGCCAGATATCGAATTTTCCGACCAATCACCGATCCGTGTAATTTGTACGTCATTAGAAGCGCACATGTGTGCAGATTTCAAGTCTGTAACTGGATTTCCTATGCGGTGCGTAGTTTTCGAGGAAATAAGATTTTTGTTGACTAGTTTGGAATGGCCGAAACGACCATGCCGGGGTCGCCAGATATCGAATTTTCCGACCAATCACTGATCCGTATAGTTTGTACGTCATTAGAAGCGCACATGTGTGCAGATTTCAAGTCTGTAACTGGATTTTCTATGCGGTGCGTAGTTTTCGAGGAAATAAGATTTTTGTTGACTGGTTTGGAATGGCCGAAACGACCATGCCGGGGTCGCCAGATATCGAATTTTCCGAATAATCACTGATCCGTGTAATTTTTACGTCATTAGAAGCGCACATGTGTGCAGATTTCAAATCTGTATCTGGATTTCCTATGCGGTGCACAATTTTCGAGAAAATCATATTTTTGTTGACTAGTTTGGATTGGCCGAAACGACCATGCCGGGGTCGCCAGATATCGAATTTTCCGACCAATCACTGATCCGTGTAATTTGTACGTCATTAGAAGCGCACATGTGTGCAGATTTCAAATCTGTATCTGAATTTCCTATGCGGTGGACAATTTTCGAGAAAATCATATTTTTGTTGACTAGTTTGGATTGACCGAAACGGCCATGCCGGGGTCGCCAGATATCGAATTTTCCGACCAATCACCGATCCGTGTAATTTGTACGTCACTAGAAGCGCACATGTGTGCAGATTTCAAGTCTGTAACTGGATTTCCTATGCGGTGCGTAGTTTTCGAGGAAATACGATTTTTGTGGCTTAGCTTGGATTGGGCGAAACAGCCATGCCGGGGTCGCCAGATATCGAATTTTCCGACCAATCACTGGTCCGTGTAATTTGTACGTCATTAGGAGCGCACATGTGTTCAGATTTCAAATCTGTAACTGGATTTCCTATGCGGTGCGTAGTTTTCGAGGAAATAAGATTTTTGTTGACTAGTTTGGAATGGCCGAAACGACCATGCCGGGGTCGCCAGATATCGAATTTTCCGACCAATCACTGATCCGTGTAATTTTTACGTCATTAGAAGCGCACATGTGTGCAGATTTCAAATCTGTAACTGGATTTCCTATGCGGTGCGTAGTTTTCGAGGAAATAAGATTTTTGTTGACTAGTTTGGAATGGCCGAAACGACCATGCCGGGGTCTCCAGATATCGAATTTTCCGACCAATCACTGGTCCGTGTAATTTGTACGTCATTAGGAGCGCACATCTGTTCAGATTTCAAATCTGTAACTGGATTTCCTATGCGGTGCGTAGTTTTCGAGGAAATAAGATTTTTGTTGACTAGTTTGGAATGGCCGAAACGACCATTCCGGGGTCGCCAGATATCGAATTTCCCGACCAATCACTGATCCGTGTAATTTTTACGTCATTAGAAGCGCACATGTGTGCAGATTTCAAATCTGTAACTATATTTCCTATGCGGTGCGTAGTTTTCGAGGAAATAAGATTTTTGTTGACTAGTTTGGAATGGCCGAAACGACCATGCCGGGGTCGCCAGATATCGAATTTTCCGACCAATCACTGGTCCGTGTAATTTGTACGTCATTAGGAGCGCACATCTGTTCAGATTTCAAATCTGTAACTGGATTTCCTATGCGGTGCGTAGTTTTCGAGGAAATAAGGTTTTTGTTGACTGGTTTGGAATGGCCGAAACGGCCATGCCGGGGTCGCCAGATATCGAATTTTCCGACCAATCACTGATCCGTGTAATTTTTACGTCATTAGAAGCACACATGTGTGCAGATTTCAAATCTGTAACTGGATTTCCTATGCGGTGCGTAGTTTTCGAGGAAATAAGGTTTTTGTTGACTGGTTTGGAATGGCCGAAACGGGCATGCCGGGGTCGCCAGATATCGAATTTTCCGACCAATCACCGATCCGTGTAATTTGTACGTCATTAGAAGCGCACATGTGTGCAGATTTCATGTCTGTAACTGGATATCCTATGCGGTGCGTAGTTTTCGAGGAAATAAGATTTTTGTTGACTAGTTTGGAATGGCCGAAACGACCATGCCGGTGTCGCCAGATATCGAATTTTCCGACCAATCGCTGATCCGTGTAATTTGTACGTCATTAGAAGCGCACATCTGTGCAGATTTCAAATCTGTATCTGGATTTCCTATGCGGTGGACAATTTTCGAGAAAATCATATTTTTGTTGACTAGTTTGGATTGGCCGAAACGGCCATGCCGGGGTCGCCAGATATCGAATTTTCCGGCCAATCACCGATCCGTGTAATTTTCACGTCATTAGAAGCGCACATGTGTGCAGATTTCAAATCTGTAACTGGATTTCCTATGCGGTGCGTAGTTTTCGAGGAAATAAGATTTTTGTTGACTGGTTTGGAATGGCCGAAACGACCATGCCGGGGTCGCCAGATATCGAATTTTCCGACCAATCACTGATCCGTGTAATTTTTACGTCATTAGAAGCGCACATGTGTGCAGATTTCAAATCTGTATCTGGATTTCCTATGCGGTGCACAATTTTCGAGAAAATCATATTTTTGTTGACTAGTTTGGATTGGCCGAAACGGCCATGCCGGGGTCGCCAGATATCGAATTTTCGGACCAATCACTGATCCGTGTAATTTTTACGTCATTAGAAGCGCACATCTGTGCAGATTTCAAATCTGTATCTGGATTTCCTATGCGGTGGACAATTTTCGAGAAAATCATATTTTTGTTGACTAGTTTGGATTGACCGAAACGGCCATGCCGGGGTCGCCAGATATCGAATTTTCCGACCAATCACCGATCCGTGTAATTTGTACGTCACTAGAAGCGCACATGTGTGCAGATTTCAAGTCTGTAACTGGATTTCCTATGCGGTGCGTAGTTTTCGAGGAAATACGATTTTTGTGGCTTAGCTTGGATTGGGCGAAACAGCCATGCCGGGGTCGCCAGATATCGAATTTTCCGGCCAATCACCGATCCGTGTAATTTTCACGTCATTAGAAGCGCACATGTGTGCAGATTTCAAATCTGTAACTGGATTTCCTATGCGGTGCGTAGTTTTCGAGGAAATAAGATTTTTGTTGACTAGTTTGGAATGGCCGAAACGACCATGCCGGGGTCGCCAGATATCGAATTTTCCGACCAATCACTGGTCCGTGTAATTTGTACGTCATTAGGAGCGCACATCTGTTCAGATTTCAAATCTGTAACTGGATTTCCTATGCGGTGCGTAGTTTTCGAGGAAATAAGATTTTTGTTGACTAGTTTGGAATGGCCGAAACGACCATGCCGGGGTCGCCAGATATCGAATTTCCCGACCAATCACTGATCCGTGTAATTTTTACGTCATTAGAAGCGCACATGTGTGCAGATTTCAAATCTGTATCTGGATTTTCCATGCGGTGCACAATTTTCGAGAAAATCATATTTTTGTTGACTAGTTTGGATTGGCCGAAACGGCCATGCCGGGGTCGCCAGATCTCGAATTTTCCGACCAATCACCGATCCGTGTAATTTGTACGTCATTAGAAGTGCACATGTGTGCAGATTTCATGTCTGTAACTGGATTTCCTATGCGGTGCGTAGTTTTCGAGGAAATAAGATTTTTGTTGACTAGTTTGGAATGGCCGAAATGACCATGCCGGTGTCGCCAGATATCGAATTTTCCGACCAATCACTGATCCGTGTAATTTGTACGTCATTAGAAGCGCACATCTGTGCAGATTTCAAATCTGTATCTGGATTTCCTATGCGGTGGACAATTTTCCAGAAAATCATATTTTTGTTTACTAGTTTGGATTGACCGAAACGGCCATGCCGGGGTCGCCAGATATCGAATTTTCCGGCCAATCACCGATCCGTGTAATTTGTACGTCACTAGAAGCGCACATGTGTGCAGATTTCAAGTCTGTAACTGGATTTCCTATGCGGTGCGTAGTTTTCGAGGAAATACGATTTTTGTGGCTTAGCTTGGATTGGGCGAAACAGCCATGCCGGGGTCGCCAGATATCGAATTTTCCGGCCAATCACCGATCCGTGTAATTTTCTCGTCATTAGAAGCGCACATGTGTGCAGATTTCAAATCTGTAACTGGATTTCCTATGCGGTGCGTAGTTTTCGAGGAAATAAGATTTTTGTTGACTAGTTTTGAATGGCCGAAACGACCATGCCGGGGTCGCCAGATATCGAATTTTCCGACCAATCACTGATCCATGTAATTTTTACGTCATTAGAAGCGCACATGTGTGCAGATTTCAAATCTGTAACTGGATTTCCTATGCGGTGCGTAGTTTTCGAGGAAATAAGATTTTTGTTGACTAGTTTGGAATGGCCGAAACGACCATGCCGGGGTCGCCAGATATCGAATTTTCCGACCAATCACTGATCCATGTAATTTTTACGTCATTAGAAGCGCACATGTGTGCAGATTTCAAATCTGTGACTGGATTTCCTATGCGGTGCGTAGTTTTCGAGAAAATAAGATTTTTGTTGACTGGTTTGGAATGGCCGAAACGACCATGCCGGGGTCGCCAGATATCGAATTCTCCGAATAATCACTGATCCGTGTAATTTTTACGTCATTAGAAGCGCACATGTGTGCAGATTTCAAATCTGTATCTGGATTTCCTATGCGGTACACAATTTTCGAGAAAATCATATTTTTGTTGACTAGTTTGGATTGGCCGAAACGACCATGCCGGGGTCGCCAGATATCGAATTTTCCGACCAATCACTGATCCGTGTAATTTTTACGTCATTAGAAGCGCACATGTGTGCAGATTTCAAGTCTGTAACTGGATTTCCTATGCGGTGCGTAGTTTTCGAGGAAATAAGATTTTTGTTGACTGGTTTGGAATGGCCGAAACGACCATGCCGGGGTCGCCAGATATCGAATTTTCCGACCAATCACCGATCCGTGTAATTTGTACGTCATTAGAAGCGCACATGTGTGCAGATTTCAAGTCTGTAACTGGATTTCCTATGCGGTGCGTAGTTTTCGAGGAAATAAGATTTTTGTTGACTAGTTTGGAATGGCCGAAACGACCATGCCGGGGTCGCCAGATATCGAATTTTCCGACCAATCACTGATCCGTATAGTTTGTACGTCATTAGAAGCGCACATGTGTGCAGATTTCAAGTCTGTAACTGGATTTTCTATGCGGTGCGTAGTTTTCGAGGAAATAAGATTTTTGTTGACTGGTTTGGAATGGCCGAAACGACCATGCCGGGGTCGCCAGATATCGAATTTTCCGAATAATCACTGATCCGTGTAATTTTTACGTCATTAGAAGCGCACATGTGTGCAGATTTCAAATCTGTATCTGGATTTCCTATGCGGTGCACAATTTTCGAGAAAATCATATTTTTGTTGACTAGTTTGGATTGGCCGAAACGACCATGCCGGGGTCGCCAGATATCGAATTTTCCGACCAATCACTGATCCGTGTAATTTGTACGTCATTAGAAGCGCACATCTGTGCAGATTTCAAATCTGTATCTGAATTTCCTATGCGGTGGACAATTTTCGAGAAAATCATATTTTTGTTGACTAGTTTGGATTGACCGAAACGGCCATGCCGGGGTCGCCAGATATCGAATTTTCCGACCAATCACCGATCCGTGTAATTTGTACGTCACTAGAAGCGCACATGTGTGCAGATTTCAAGTCTGTAACTGGATTTCCTATGCGGTGCGTAGTTTTCGAGGAAATACGATTTTTGTGGCTTAGCTTGGATTGGGCGAAACAGCCATGCCGGGGTCGCCAGATATCGAATTTTCCGACCAATCACTGGTCCGTGTAATTTGTACGTCATTAGGAGCGCACATGTGTTCAGATTTCAAATCTGTAACTGGATTTCCTATGCGGTGCGTAGTTTTCGAGGAAATAAGATTTTTGTTGACTAGTTTGGAATGGCCGAAACGACCATGCCGGGGTCGCCAGATATCGAATTTTCCGACCAATCACTGATCCGTGTAATTTTTACGTCATTAGAAGCGCACATGTGTGCAGATTTCAAATCTGTAACTGGATTTCCTATGCGGTGCGTAGTTTTCGAGGAAATAAGATTTTTGTTGACTAGTTTGGAATGGCCGAAACGACCATGCCGGGGTCTCCAGATATCGAATTTTCCGACCAATCACTGGTCCGTGTAATTTGTACGTCATTAGGAGCGCACATCTGTTCAGATTTCAAATCTGTAACTGGATTTCCTATGCGGTGCGTAGTTTTCGAGGAAATAAGATTTTTGTTGACTAGTTTGGAATGGCCGAAACGACCATTCCGGGGTCGCCAGATATCGAATTTCCCGACCAATCACTGATCCGTGTAATTTTTACGTCATTAGAAGCGCACATGTGTGCAGATTTCAAATCTGTAACTATATTTCCTATGCGGTGCGTAGTTTTCGAGGAAATAAGATTTTTGTTGACTAGTTTGGAATGGCCGAAACGACCATGCCGGGGTCGCCAGATATCGAATTTTCCGACCAATCACTGGTCCGTGTAATTTGTACGTCATTAGGAGCGCACATCTGTTCAGATTTCAAATCTGTAACTGGATTTCCTATGCGGTGCGTAGTTTTCGAGGAAATAAGGTTTTTGTTGACTGGTTTGGAATGGCCGAAACGGCCATGCCGGGGTCGCCAGATATCGAATTTTCCGACCAATCACTGATCCGTGTAATTTTTACGTCATTAGAAGCACACATGTGTGCAGATTTCAAATCTGTAACTGGATTTCCTATGCGGTGCGTAGTTTTCGAGGAAATAAGGTTTTTGTTGACTGGTTTGGAATGGCCGAAACGGGCATGCCGGGGTCGCCAGATATCGAATTTTCCGACCAATCACCGATCCGTGTAATTTGTACGTCATTAGAAGCGCACATGTGTGCAGATTTCATGTCTGTAACTGGATATCCTATGCGGTGCGTAGTTTTCGAGGAAATAAGATTTTTGTTGACTAGTTTGGAATGGCCGAAACGACCATGCCGGTGTCGCCAGATATCGAATTTTCCGACCAATCGCTGATCCGTGTAATTTGTACGTCATTAGAAGCGCACATCTGTGCAGATTTCAAATCTGTATCTGGATTTCCTATGCGGTGGACAATTTTCGAGAAAATCATATTTTTGTTGACTAGTTTGGATTGGCCGAAACGGCCATGCCGGGGTCGCCAGATATCGAATTTTCCGGCCAATCACCGATCCGTGTAATTTTCACGTCATTAGAAGCGCACATGTGTGCAGATTTCAAATCTGTAACTGGATTTCCTATGCGGTGCGTAGTTTTCGAGGAAATAAGATTTTTGTTGACTGGTTTGGAATGGCCGAAACGACCATGCCGGGGTCGCCAGATATCGAATTTTCCGACCAATCACTGATCCGTGTAATTTTTACGTCATTAGAAGCGCACATGTGTGCAGATTTCAAATCTGTATCTGGATTTCCTATGCGGTGCACAATTTTCGAGAAAATCATATTTTTGTTGACTAGTTTGGATTGGCCGAAACGGCCATGCCGGGGTCGCCAGATATCGAATTTTCGGACCAATCACTGATCCGTGTAATTTTTACGTCATTAGAAGCGCACATCTGTGCAGATTTCAAATCTGTATCTGGATTCCCTATGCGGTGCGTAGTTTTTGAGGAAATAAGATTTTTGTGGCTTAGCTTGGATTGGCCGAAACAGCCATGCCGGGGTCGCCAGATATCGAATTTTCCGGCCAATCAATGATCCGTGTAAATTTTACGTCATTAGAAGCGCACATGTGTGCAGATTTCAAATCTGTATCTGGATTTCCTATGCGGTGCACAATTTTCGAGAAAATCATATTTTTGTTGACTAGTTTGGATTGGCCGAAACGGCCATGCCGGGGTCGCCAGATATCGAATTTTCCGACCAATCACCGATCCGCGTAGTTTTTACGTCATTAGAAGCACACATGTGTGCATATTTCAAATCTGTGACTGGATTTCCTATGCGGTGCGTAGTTTTCGAGGAAATAAGATTTTTGTTGACTAGTTTGGAATGGCCGAAACGACCATGCCGGGGTCGCCAGATATCGAATTTTCCGACCAATCACTGGTCCGTGTAATTTGTACGTCATTAGGAGCGCACATCTGTTCAGATTTCAAATCTGTAACTGGATTTCCTATGCGGTGCGTAGTTTTCGAGGAAATAAGATTTTTGTTGACTAGTTTGGAATGGCCGAAACGACCATGCCGGGGTCGCCAGATATCGAATTTCCCGACCAATCACTGATCCGTGTAATTTTTACGTCATTAGAAGCGCACATGTGTGCAGATTTCAAATCTGTATCTGGATTTTCCATGCGGTGCACAATTTTCGAGAAAATCATATTTTTGTTGACTAGTTTGGATTGGCCGAAACGGCCATGCCGGGGTCGCCAGATCTCGAATTTTCCGACCAATCACCGATCCGTGTAATTTGTACGTCATTAGAAGTGCACATGTGTGCAGATTTCATGTCTGTAACTGGATTTCCTATGCGGTGCGTAGTTTTCGAGGAAATAAGATTTTTGTTGACTAGTTTGGAATGGCCGAAATGACCATGCCGGTGTCGCCAGATATCGAATTTTCCGACCAATCACTGATCCGTGTAATTTGTACGTCATTAGAAGCGCACGTCTGTGCAGATTTCAAATCTGTATCTGGATTTCCTATGCGGTGGACAATTTTCGAGAAAATCATATTTTTGTTTACTAGTTTGGATTGACCGAAACGGCCATGCCGGGGTCGCCAGATATCGAATTTTCCGGCCAATCACCGATCCGTGTAATTTGTACGTCACTAGAAGCGCACATGTGTGCAGATTTCAAGTCTGTAACTGGATTTCCTATGCGGTGCGTAGTTTTCGAGGAAATACGATTTTTGTGGCTTAGCTTGGATTGGGCGAAACAGCCATGCCGGGGTCGCCAGATATCGAATTTTCCGACCAATCACCGATCCGTGTAATTTTCTCGTCATTAGAAGCGCACATGTGTGCAGATTTCAAATCTGTAACTGGATTTCCTATGCGGTGCGTAGTTTTCGAGGAAATAAGATTTTTGTTGACTAGTTTTGAATGGCCGAAACGACCATGCCGGGGTCGCCAGATATCGAATTTTCCGACCAATCACTGATCCATGTAATTTTTACGTCATTAGAAGCGCACATGTGTGCAGATTTCAAATCTGTAACTGGATTTCCTATGCGGTGCGTAGTTTTCGAGGAAATAAGATTTTTGTTGACTAGTTTGGAATGGCCGAAACGACCATGCCGGGGTCGCCAGATATCGAATTTTCCGACCAATCACTGATCCATGTAATTTTTACGTCATTAGAAGCGCACATGTGTGCAGATTTCAAATCTGTGACTGGATTTCCTATGCGGTGCGTAGTTTTCGAGAAAATAAGATTTTTGTTGACTGGTTTGGAATGGCCGAAACGACCATGCCGGGGTCGCCAGATATCGAATTCTCCGAATAATCACTGATCCGTGTAATTTTTACGTCATTAGAAGCGCACATGTGTGCAGATTTCAAATCTGTATCTGGATTTCCTATGCGGTACACAATTTTCGAGAAAATCATATTTTTGTTGACTAGTTTGGATTGGCCGAAACGACCATGCCGGGGTCGCCAGATATCGAATTTTCCGACCAATCACTGATCCGTGTAATTTTTACGTCATTAGAAGCGCACATGTGTGCAGATTTCAAGTCTGTAACTGGATTTCCTATGCGGTGCGTAGTTTTCGAGGAAATAAGATTTTTGTTGACTGGTTTGGAATGGCCGAAACGACCATGCCGGGGTCGCCAGATATCGAATTTTCCGACCAATCACCGATCCGTGTAATTTGTACGTCATTAGAAGCGCACATGTGTGCAGATTTCAAGTCTGTAACTGGATTTCCTATGCGGTGCGTAGTTTTCGAGGAAATAAGATTTTTGTTGACTAGTTTGGAATGGCCGAAACGACCATGCCGGGGTCGCCAGATATCGAATTTTCCGACCAATCACTGATCCGTATAGTTTGTACGTCATTAGAAGCGCACATGTGTGCAGATTTCAAGTCTGTAACTGGATTTTCTATGCGGTGCGTAGTTTTCGAGGAAATAAGATTTTTGTTGACTGGTTTGGAATGGCCGAAACGACCATGCCGGGGTCGCCAGATATCGAATTTTCCGAATAATCACTGATCCGTGTAATTTTTACGTCATTAGAAGCGCACATGTGTGCAGATTTCAAATCTGTATCTGGATTTCCTATGCGGTGCACAATTTTCGAGAAAATCATATTTTTGTTGACTAGTTTGGATTGGCCGAAACGGCCATGCCGGGGTCGCCAGATATCGAATTTTCCGGCCAATCACCGATCCGTGTAATTTTCACGTCATTAGAAGCGCACATGTGTGCAGATTTCAAATCTGTATCTGAATTTCCTATGCGGTGGACAATTTTCGAGAAAATCATATTTTTGTTGACTAGTTTGGATTGACCGAAACGGCCATGCCGGGGTCGCCAGATATCGAATTTTCCGACCAATCACTGATCCGTGTAATTTGTACGTCATTAGAAGCGCACATCTGTGCAGATTTCAAATCTGTATCTGAATTTCCTATGCGGTGGACAATTTTCGAGAAAATCATATTTTTGTTGACTAGTTTGGATTGACCGAAACGGCCATGCCGGGGTCGCCAGATATCGAATTTTCCGACCAATCACCGATCCGTGTAATTTGTACGTCACTAGAAGCGCACATGTGTGCAGATTTCAAGTCTGTAACTGGATTTCCTATGCGGTGCGTAGTTTTCGAGGAAATACGATTTTTGTGGCTTAGCTTGGATTGGGCGAAACAGCCATGCCGGGGTCGCCAGATATCGAATTTTCCGACCAATCACTGGTCCGTGTAATTTGTACGTCATTAGGAGCGCACATGTGTTCAGATTTCAAATCTGTAACTGGATTTCCTATGCGGTGCGTAGTTTTCGAGGAAATAAGATTTTTGTTGACTAGTTTGGAATGGCCGAAACGACCATGCCGGGGTCGCCAGATATCGAATTTTCCGACCAATCACTGATCCGTGTAATTTTTACGTCATTAGAAGCGCACATGTGTGCAGATTTCAAATCTGTAACTGGATTTCCTATGCGGTGCGTAGTTTTCGAGGAAATAAGATTTTTGTTGACTAGTTTGGAATGGCCGAAACGACCATGCCGGGGTCTCCAGATATCGAATTTTCCGACCAATCACTGGTCCGTGTAATTTGTACGTCATTAGGAGCGCACATCTGTTCAGATTTCAAATCTGTAACTGGATTTCCTATGCGGTGCGTAGTTTTCGAGGAAATAAGATTTTTGTTGACTAGTTTGGAATGGCCGAAACGACCATTCCGGGGTCGCCAGATATCGAATTTCCCGACCAATCACTGATCCGTGTAATTTTTACGTCATTAGAAGCGCACATGTGTGCAGATTTCAAATCTGTAACTATATTTCCTATGCGGTGCGTAGTTTTCGAGGAAATAAGATTTTTGTTGACTAGTTTGGAATGGCCGAAACGACCATGCCGGGGTCGCCAGATATCGAATTTTCCGACCAATCACTGGTCCGTGTAATTTGTACGTCATTAGGAGCGCACATCTGTTCAGATTTCAAATCTGTAACTGGATTTCCTATGCGGTGCGTAGTTTTCGAGGAAATAAGGTTTTTGTTGACTGGTTTGGAATGGCCGAAACGGCCATGCCGGGGTCGCCAGATATCGAATTTTCCGACCAATCACTGATCCGTGTAATTTTTACGTCATTAGAAGCACACATGTGTGCAGATTTCAAATCTGTAACTGGATTTCCTATGCGGTGCGTAGTTTTCGAGGAAATAAGGTTTTTGTTGACTGGTTTGGAATGGCCGAAACGGGCATGCCGGGGTCGCCAGATATCGAATTTTCCGACCAATCACCGATCCGTGTAATTTGTACGTCATTAGAAGCGCACATGTGTGCAGATTTCATGTCTGTAACTGGATATCCTATGCGGTGCGTAGTTTTCGAGGAAATAAGATTTTTGTTGACTAGTTTGGAATGGCCGAAACGACCATGCCGGTGTCGCCAGATATCGAATTTTCCGACCAATCGCTGATCCGTGTAATTTGTACGTCATTAGAAGCGCACATCTGTGCAGATTTCAAATCTGTATCTGGATTTCCTATGCGGTGGGCAATTTTCGAGAAAATCATATTTTTGTTGACTAGTTTGGATTGGCCGAAACGGCCATGCCGGGGTCGCCAGATATCGAATTTTCCGGCCAATCACCGATCCGTGTAATTTTCACGTCATTAGAAGCGCACATGTGTGCAGATTTCAAATCTGTAACTGGATTTCCTATGCGGTGCGTAGTTTTCGAGGAAATAAGATTTTTGTTGACTGGTTTGGAATGGCCGAAACGACCATGCCGGGGTCGCCAGATATCGAATTTTCCGACCAATCACTGATCCGTGTAATTTTTACGTCATTAGAAGCGCACATGTGTGCAGATTTCAAATCTGTATCTGGATTTCCTATGCGGTGCACAATTTTCGAGAAAATCATATTTTTGTTGACTAGTTTGGATTGGCCGAAACGGCCATGCCGGGGTCGCCAGATATCGAATTTTCGGACCAATCACTGATCCGTGTAATTTTTACGTCATTAGAAGCGCACATCTGTGCAGATTTCAAATCTGTATCTGGATTCCCTATGCGGTGCGTAGTTTTTGAGGAAATAAGATTTTTGTGGCTTAGCTTGGATTGGCCGAAACAGCCATGCCGGGGTCGCCAGATATCGAATTTTCCGGCCAATCAATGATCCGTGTAAATTTTACGTCATTAGAAGCGCACATGTGTGCAGATTTCAAATCTGTATCTGGATTTCCTATGCGGTGCACAATTTTCGAGAAAATCATATTTTTGTTGACTAGTTTGGATTGGCCGAAACGGCCATGCCGGGGTCGCCAGATATCGAATTTTCCGACCAATCACCGATCCGCGTAGTTTTTACGTCATTAGAAGCACACATGTGTGCATATTTCAAATCTGTGACTGGATTTCCTATGCGGTGCGTAGTTTTCGAGGAAATAAGATTTTTGTTGACTAGTTTGGAATGGCCGGAACGACCATGCCGGGGTCGCCAGATATCGAATTTTCCGACCAATCACTGATCCGTGTAATTTTTACGTCATTAGAAGCGCACATGTGTGCAGATTTCAAATCTGTATCTGGATTTCCTATGCGGTGCACAATTTTCGAGAAAATCATATTTTTGTTGACTAGTTTGGATTGGCCGAAACGGCCATGCCGGGGTCGCCAGATATCGAATTTTCCGACCAATCACTGGTCCGTGTAATTTGTACGTCATTAGGAGCGCACATCTGTTCAGATTTCAAATCTGTAACTGGATTTCCTATGCGGTGCGTAGTTTTCGAGGAAATAAGGTTTTTGTTGACTGGTTTGGAATGGCCGAAACGGCCATGCCGGGGTCGCCAGATATCGAATTTTCCGACCAATCACTGATCCGTGTAATTTTTACGTCATTAGAAGCACACATGTGTGCAGATTTCAAATCTGTAACTGGATTTCCTATGCGGTGCGTAGTTTTCGAGGAAATAAGGTTTTTGTTGACTGGTTTGGAATGGCCGAAACGGGCATGCCGGGGTCGCCAGATATCGAATTTTCCGACCAATCACCGATCCGTGTAATTTGTACGTCATTAGAAGCGCACATGTGTGCAGATTTCATGTCTGTAACTGGATATCCTATGCGGTGCGTAGTTTTCGAGGAAATAAGATTTTTGTTGACTAGTTTGGAATGGCCGAAACGACCATGCCGGTGTCGCCAGATATCGAATTTTCCGACCAATCGCTGATCCGTGTAATTTGTACGTCATTAGAAGCGCACATCTGTGCAGATTTCAAATCTGTATCTGGATTTCCTATGCGGTGGGCAATTTTCGAGAAAATCATATTTTTGTTGACTAGTTTGGATTGGCCGAAACGGCCATGCCGGGGTCGCCAGATATCGAATTTTCCGGCCAATCACCGATCCGTGTAATTTTCACGTCATTAGAAGCGCACATGTGTGCAGATTTCAAATCTGTAACTGGATTTCCTATGCGGTGCGTAGTTTTCGAGGAAATAAGATTTTTGTTGACTGGTTTGGAATGGCCGAAACGACCATGCCGGGGTCGCCAGATATCGAATTTTCCGACCAATCACTGATCCGTGTAATTTTTACGTCATTAGAAGCGCACATGTGTGCAGATTTCAAATCTGTATCTGGATTTCCTATGCGGTGCACAATTTTCGAGAAAATCATATTTTTGTTGACTAGTTTGGATTGGCCGAAACGGCCATGCCGGGGTCGCCAGATATCGAATTTTCGGACCAATCACTGATCCGTGTAATTTTTACGTCATTAGAAGCGCACATCTGTGCAGATTTCAAATCTGTATCTGGATTCCCTATGCGGTGCGTAGTTTTTGAGGAAATAAGATTTTTGTGGCTTAGCTTGGATTGGCCGAAACAGCCATGCCGGGGTCGCCAGATATCGAATTTTCCGGCCAATCAATGATCCGTGTAAATTTTACGTCATTAGAAGCGCACATGTGTGCAGATTTCAAATCTGTATCTGGATTTCCTATGCGGTGCACAATTTTCGAGAAAATCATATTTTTGTTGACTAGTTTGGATTGGCCGAAACGGCCATGCCGGGGTCGCCAGATATCGAATTTTCCGACCAATCACCGATCCGCGTAGTTTTTACGTCATTAGAAGCACACATGTGTGCATATTTCAAATCTGTGACTGGATTTCCTATGCGGTGCGTAGTTTTCGAGGAAATAAGATTTTTGTTGACTAGTTTGGAATGGCCGGAACGACCATGCCGGGGTCGCCAGATATCGAATTTTCCGACCAATCACTGATCCGTGTAATTTTTACGTCATTAGAAGCGCACATGTGTGCAGATTTCAAATCTGTATCTGGATTTCCTATGCGGTGCACAATTTTCGAGAAAATCATATTTTTGTTGACTAGTTTGGAATGGCCGGAACGACCATGCCGGGGTCGCCAGATATCGAATTTTCCGACCAATCACCGATCCGTATAATTTTTACGTCATTAGAAGCGCACATGTGTGCAGATTTCAAATCTGTATCTGGATTTCCTATGCGGTGCGTAGTTTTCGAGAAAATCATATTTTTGTTGACTAGTTTCTATTGGCCGAAACGACCATGCCGGGGTCGCCAGATATCGAATTTTCCGACCAATCACTGATCCATGTAATTTTTACGTCATTAGAAGCGCACACGTGTGCAGATTTCAAATCTGTATCTGGATTTCCTATGCGGTGCGTAGTTTTTGAGGAAATAAGATTTTTGTGGCTTAGCTTGGATTGGCCGAAACAGCCATGCCGGGGTCGCCAGATATCGAATTTTCCGGCCAATCAATGATCCGTGTAATTTTTACGTCATTAGAAGCGCACATGTGTGCAGATTTCAAATCTGTAACTGGATTTCCTATGCGGTGCGTAGTTTTCGAGGAAATAAGATTTTTGTTGACTAGTTTGGAATGGCCGAAACGACCATGCCGGGGTCGCCAGATATCGAATTTTCCGACCAATCACTGATCCGTGTAATTTTTACGTCATTAGAAGCGCACATCTGTGCAGATTTCAAATCTGCCACTGGATTCCCTATGCGGTGCGTAGTTTTTGAGGAAATAAGATTTTTGTGGCTTAGCTTGGATTGGCCGAAACAGCCATGCCGGGGTCGCCAGATATCGAATTTTCCGACCAATCACTGATCCATGTAATTTTTACGTTATTAGAAGCGCACATGTGTGCAGATTTCAAATCTGTATCTGGATTTCCCATGCGGTGCACAATTTTCGAGAAAATCATATTTTTGTTGACTAGCTTGGATTGGCCGAAACAGCCATGCCGGAGTCGACAGATATCGAATTTTCCGACCAATCACCGATCCGCGTAGTTTTTACGTCATTAGAAGCACACATGTGTGCAGATTTCAAATCTGTGGCTGGATTTCCTATGCGGTGCGTAGTTTTCGAGGAAATAAGATTTTTGTTGACTGGTTTGGAATGGCCGAAACGACCATGCCGGGGTCGCCAGATATCGAATTTTCCGACCAATCACTGATCCGTGTAATTTGTACGTCATTAGAAGCGCACATGTGTGCAGATTTCAAATATGTATCTGGATTTCCTATGCGGTGCACAATTTTCGAGAAAATCATATTTCTGTTGACTAGTTTGGATTGGCCGAAACGGCCATGCCGGGGTCGCCAGATATCGAATTTTCCGACCAATCACCGATCCGTGTAATTTGTACGTCATTAGGAGCGCACATCTGTTCAGATTTCAAATCTGTATCTGGATTCCCTATGCGGTGCGTAGTTTTTGAGGAAATAAGATTTTTGTGGCTTAGCTTGGATTGGCCGAAACAGCCATGCCGGGGTCGCCAGATATCGAATTTTCCGGCCAATCAATGATCCGTGTAAATTTTACGTCATTAGAAGCGCACATGTGTGCAGATTTCAAATCTGTATCTGGATTTCCTATGCGGTGCACAATTTTCGAGAAAATCATATTTTTGTTGACTAGTTTGGATTGGCCGAAACGGCCATGCCGGGGTCGCCAGATATCGAATTTTCCGACCAATCACCGATCCGCGTAGTTTTTACGTCATTAGAAGCACACATGTGTGCATATTTCAAATCTGTGACTGGATTTCCTATGCGGTGCGTAGTTTTCGAGGAAATAAGATTTTTGTTGACTAGTTTGGAATGGCCGGAACGACCATGCCGGGGTCGCCAGATATCGAATTTTCCGACCAATCACTGATCCGTGTAATTTTTACGTCATTAGAAGCGCACATGTGTGCAGATTTCAAATCTGTATCTGGATTTCCCATGCGGTGCACAATTTTCGAGAAAATCATATTTTTGTTGACTAGCTTGGATTGGCCGAAACAGCCATGCCGGGGTCGCCAGATATCGAATTTTCCGACCAATCACCGATCCGCGTAGTTTTTACGTCATTAGAAGCACACATGTGTGCAGATTTCAAATCTGTGGCTGGATTTCCTATGCGGTGCGTAGTTTTCGAGGAAATAAGATTTTTGTTGACTGGTTTGGAATGGCCGAAACGACCATGCCGGGGTCGCCAGATATCGAATTTTCCGACCAATCACTGATCCGTGTAATTTGTACCTCATTAGAAGCGCACATGTGTGCAGATTTCAAATATGTATCTGGATTTCCTATGCGGTGCACAATTTTCGAGAAAATCATATTTCTGTTGACTAGTTTGGATTGGCCGAAACGGCCATGCCGGGGTCGCCAGATATCGAATTTTCCGACCAATCACCGATCCGTGTAATTTGTACGTCATTAGAAGCGCACATGTGTGCAGATTTCAAATCTGTATCTGGATTTCCTATGCGGTGCGTAGTTTTCGGGGAAATAAGATTTTTGTTGACTAGTTTGGAATGGCCGAAACGACCATGCCGGGGTCGCCAGATATCGAATTTTCCGACCAATCACTGGTCCGTGTAATTTGTACGTCATTAGGAGCGCACATCTGTTCAGATTTCAAATCTGTAACTGGATTTCCTATGCGGTGCGTAGTTTTCGAGGAAATAAGATTTTTGTTGACTAGTTTGGAATGGCCGAAACGACCATGCCGGGGTCGCCAGATATCGAATTTTCCGACCAATCACTGATCCGTGTAATTTTTACGTCATAAGAAGCGCACACGTGTGCAGATTTCAAATCTGTATCTGGATTTCCTATGCGGTGCGTAGTTTTCGAGGAAATAAGATTTTTGTTGACTAGTTTGGAATGGCCGAAACGACCATGCCGGGGTCTCCAGATATCGAATTTTCCGACCAATCACTGGTCCGTGTAATTTGTACGTCATTAGGAGCGCACATCTGTTCAGATTTCAAATCTGTAACTGGATTTCCTATGCGGTGCGTAGTTTTCGAGGAAATACGATTTTTGTTGACTAGTTTGGAATGGCCGAAACGACCATGCCGGGGTCGCCAGATATCGAATTTCCCGACCAATCACCGATCCGTGTAATTTTTACGTCATTAGAAGCGCACATGTGTGCAGATTTCAAATCTGTAACTGGATTTCCTATGCGGTGCGTAGTTTTCGAGGAAATAAGGTTTTTGTTGACTGGTTTGGAATGGCCGAAACGACCATGCCGGGGTCGCCAGATATCGAATTTTCCGACCAATCACTGATCCCTGTAATTTTTACGTCATTAGAAGCGCACACGTGTGCAGATTTCAAATCTGTATCTGGATTTCCTATGCGGTGCGTAGTTTTCGAGGAAATAAGATTTTTGTTGACTAGTTTGGAATGGCCGAAACGACCATGCCGGGGTCGCCAGATATCGAATTTTCCGACCAATCACTGATCCGTGTAATTTTTACGTCATTAGAAGCGCACACGTGTGCAGATTTCAAATCTGTATCTGGATTTCCTATGCGGTGCGTAGTTTTCGAGGAAATAAGATTTTTGTTGACTAGTTTGGAATGGCCGAAACGACCATGCCGGGGTCGCCAGATATCGAATTTTCCGACCAATCACCGATCCGTGTAATTTGTACGTCATTAGAAGCGCACATGTGTGCAGATTTCAAATCTGTATCTGGATTTCCTATGCGGTGCACAATTTTCGAGAAAATCATATTTTTGTTGACTAGTTTCTATTGGCCGAAACGACCATGCCGGGGTCGCCAGATATCGAATTTTCCGACCAATCACTGATCCGTGTAATTTTTACGTCATTAGAAGCGCACACGTGTGCAGATTTCAAATCTGTATCTGGATTTCCTATGCGGTGCGTAGTTTTCGAGGAAATAAGATTTTTGTTGACTAGTTTGGAATGGCCGAAACGACCATGCCGGGGTCGCCAGATATCGAATTTTCCGACCAATCACTGATCCGTGTAATTTTTACGTCATTAGAAGCGCACATGTGTGCAGATTTCAAATCTGTATCTGGATTTCCTATGCGGTGCACAATTTTCGAGAAAATCATATTTTTGTTGACTAGTTTGGATAGGCCGAAACGGCCATGCCGGGGTCGCCAGATATCGAATTTTCCGACCAATCACCGATCCGTGTAATTTGTACGTCATTAGAAGCGCACATGTGTGCCGATTTCAAATCTGTATCTGGATTTCCTATGCGGTGCACAATTTTCGAGAAAATCATATTTTTGTTGACTAGTTTCTATTGGCCGAAACGACCATGCCGGGGTCGCCAGATATCGAATTTTCCGACCAATCACTGATCCCTGTAATTTTTACGTCATTAGAAGTGCACACGTGTGCAGATTTCAAATCTGTATCTGGATTTCCTATGCGGTGCGTAGTTTTCGAGAAAATAAGATTTTTGTTGACTAGTTTGGAATGGCCGAAACGACCATGCCGGGGTCGCCAGATATCGAATTTTCCGACCAATCACTGATCCGTGTAATTTCTACGTCATTAGAAGCGCACATGTGTGCAGATTTCAAATCTGTATCTGGATTTCCTATGCGGTGCACAATTTTCGAGAAAATCATATTTTTGTTGACTAGTTTCTATTGGCCGAAACGACCATGCCGGGGTCGCCAGATATCGAATTTTCCGACCAATCACTGATCCCTGTAATTTTTACGTCATTAGAAGCGCACACGTGTGCAGATTTCAAATCTGTATCTGGATTTCCTATGCGGTGCGTAGTTTTCGAGGAAATAAGATTTTTGTTGACTAGTTTGGAATGGCCGAAACGACCATGCCGGGGTCTCCAGATATCGAATTTTCCGACCAATCACTGGTCCGTGTAATTTGTACGTCATTAGGAGCGCACATCTGTTCAGATTTCAAATCTGTAACTGGATTTCCTATGCGGTGCGTAGTTTTCGAGGAAATAAGATTTTTGTTGACTAGTTTGGAATGGCCGAAACGACCATGCCGGGGTCGCCAGATATCGAATTTTCCGACCAATCACTGATCCCTGTAATTTTTACGTCATTAGAAGCGCGCACGTGTGCAGATTTCAAATCTGTATCTGGATTTCCTATGCGGTGCGTAGTTTTCGAGGAAATAAGATTTTTGTTGACTAGTTTGGAATGGCCGAAACGACCATGCCGGGGTCGCCAGATATCGAATTTTCCGACCAATCACTGATCCGTGTAATTTTTACGTCATAAGAAGCGCACACGTGTGCAGATTTCAAATCTGTATCTGGATTTCCTATGCGGTGCGTAGTTTTCGAGGAAATAAGATTTTTGTTGACTAGTTTGGAATGGCCGAAACGACCATGCCGGGGTCTCCAGATATCGAATTTTCCGACCAATCACTGGTCCGTGTAATTTGTACGTCATTAGGAGCGCACATCTGTTCAGATTTCAAATCTGTAACTGGATTTCCTATGCGGTGCGTAGTTTTCGAGGAAATACGATTTTTGTTGACTAGTTTGGAATGGCCGAAACGACCATGCCGGGGTCGCCAGATATCGAATTTCCCGACCAATCACTGATCCGTGTAATTTTTACGTCATTAGAAGCGCACATGTGTGCAGATTTCAAATCTGTAACTGGATTTCCTATGCGGTGCGTAGTTTTCGAGGAAATAAGGTTTTTGTTGACTGGTTTGGAATGGCCGAAACGACCATGCCGGGGTCGCCAGATATCGAATTTTCCGACCAATCACTGATCCCTGTAATTTTTACGTCATTAGAAGCGCACACGTGTGCAGATTTCAAATCTGTATCTGGATTTCCTATGCGGTGCGTAGTTTTCGAGGAAATAAGATTTTTGTTGACTAGTTTGGAATGGCCGAAACGACCATGCCGGGGTCGCCAGATATCGAATTTTCCGACCAATCACTGATCCGTGTAATTTTTACGTCATTAGAAGCGCACACGTGTGCAGATTTCAAATCTGTATCTGGATTTCCTATGCGGTGCGTAGTTTTCGAGGAAATAAGATTTTTGTTGACTAGTTTGGAATGGCCGAAACGACCATGCCGGGGTCGCCAGATATCGAATTTTCCGACCAATCACCGATCCGTGTAATTTGTACGTCATTAGAAGCGCACATGTGTGCAGATTTCAAATCTGTATCTGGATTTCCTATGCGGTGCACAATTTTCGAGAAAATCATATTTTTGTTGACTAGTTTCTATTGGCCGAAACGACCATGCCGGGGTCGCCAGATATCGAATTTTCCGACCAATCACTGATCCGTGTAATTTTTACGTCATTAGAAGCGCACACGTGTGCAGATTTCAAATCTGTATCTGGATTTCCTATGCGGTGCGTAGTTTTCGAGGAAATAAGATTTTTGTTGACTAGTTTGGAATGGCCGAAACGACCATGCCGGGGTCGCCAGATATCGAATTTTCCGACCAATCACTGATCCGTGTAATTTTTACGTCATTAGAAGCGCACATGTGTGCAGATTTCAAATCTGTATCTGGATTTCCTATGCGGTGCACAATTTTCGAGAAAATCATATTTTTGTTGACTAGTTTGGATAGGCCGAAACGGCCATGCCGGGGTCGCCAGATATCGAATTTTCCGACCAATCACCGATCCGTGTAATTTGTACGTCATTAGAAGCGCACATGTGTGCCGATTTCAAATCTGTATCTGGATTTCCTATGCGGTGCACAATTTTCGAGAAAATCATATTTTTGTTGACTAGTTTCTATTGGCCGAAACGACCATGCCGGGGTCGCCAGATATCGAATTTTCCGACCAATCACTGATCCCTGTAATTTTTACGTCATTAGAAGTGCACACGTGTGCAGATTTCAAATCTGTATCTGGATTTCCTATGCGGTGCGTAGTTTTCGAGGAAATAAGATTTTTGTTGACTAGTTTGGAATGGCCGAAACGACCATGCCGGGGTCGCCAGATATCGAATTTTCCGACCAATCACTGATCCGTGTAATTTTTACGTCATTAGAAGCGCACATGTGTGCAGATTTCAAATCTGTATCTGGATTTCCTATGCGGTGCACCATTTTCGAGAAAATCATATTTTTGTTGACTAGTTTGGATTGGCCGAAACGACCATGCCGGGGTCGCCAGATATCGAATTTTCCGACCAATCACTTTTCCGTGTAATTTGTACGTCATTAGGAGCGCACATCTGTTCAGATTTCAAATCTGTAACTGGATTTCCTATGCGATGCGTAGTTTTCGAGGAAATAAGATTTTTGTTGACTAGTTTGGAATGGCCGAAACGACCATGCCGGGGTCGCCAGATATCGAATTTTCCGACCAATCACTGATCCCTGTAATTTGTACGTCATTAGAAGCGCGCACGTGTGCAGATTTCAAATCTGTATCTGGATTTCCTATGCGGTGCACAATTTTCGAGAAAATCATATTTTTGTTGGCTAGTTTCTATTGGCCGAAACGACCATGCCGGGGTCGCCAGATATCGAATTTTCCGACCAATCACTGATCCGTGTAATTTTTACGTCATTAGAAGCGCACACGTGTGCAGATTTCAAATCTGTATCTGGATTTCCTATGCGGTGCACAATTTTCGAGAAAATCATATTTTTGTTGACTAGTTTCTATTGGCCGAAACGACCATGCCGGGGTCGCCAGATATCGAATTTTCCAACCAATCACCGATCCGTGTAATTTGTACGTCATTAGAAGCGCACATGTGTGCAGATTTCAAATCTGTATCTGGATTTCCTATGCGGTGCACAATTTTCGAGAAAATCATATTTTTGTTGACTAGTTTGGATAGGCCGAAACGGCCATGCCGGGGTCGCCAGATATCGAATTTTCCGACCAATCACCGATCCGTGTAATTTGTACGTCATTAGAAGCGCACATGTGTGCAGATTTCAAATCTGTATCTGGATTTCCTATGCGGTGCACAATTTTCGAGAAAATCATATTTTTGTTGACTAGTTTGGATTGGCCGAAACGGCCATGCCGGGGTCGCCAGATATCGAATTTTCCGACCAATCACCGATCCGTGTAATTTGTACGTCATTAGAAGCGCACATGTGTGCCGATTTCAAATCTGTATCTGGATTTCCTATGCGGTGCACAATTTTCGAGAAAATCATATTTTTGTTGACTAGTTTCTATTGGCCGAAACGACCATGCCGGGGTCGCCAGATATCGAATTTTCCGACCAATCACTGATCCCTGTAATTTTTACGTCATTAGAAGCGCACACGTGTGCAGATTTCAAATCTGTATCTGGATTTCCTATGCGGTGCGTAGTTTTCGAGGAAATAAGATTTTTGTTGACTAGTTTGGAATGGCCGAAACGACCATGCCGGGGTCTCCAGATATCGAATTTTCCGACCAATCACTGGTCCGTGTAATTTGTACGTCATTAGGAGCGCACATCTGTTCAGATTTCAAATCTGTAACTGGATTTCCTATGCGGTGCGTAGTTTTCGAGGAAATAAGATTTTTGTTGACTAGTTTGGAATGGCCGAAACGACCATGCCGGGGTCGCCAGATATCGAATTTTCCGACCAATCACTGATCCCTGTAATTTTTACGTCATTAGAAGCGCGCACGTGTGCAGATTTCAAATCTGTATCTGGATTTCCTATGCGGTGCGTAGTTTTCGAGGAAATAAGATTTTTGTTGACTAGTTTGGAATGGCCGAAACGACCATGCCGGGGTCGCCAGATATCGAATTTTCCGACCAATCACTGATCCGTGTAATTTTTACGTCATTAGAAGCGCACATGTGTGCAGATTTCAAATCTGTATCTGGATTTCCTATGCGGTGCACAATTTTCGAGAAAATCATATTTTTGTTGACTAGTTTGGATAGGCCGAAACGGCCATGCCGGGGTCGCCAGATATCGAATTTTCCGACCAATCACCGATCCGTGTAATTTGTACGTCATTAGAAGCGCACATGTGTGCCGATTTCAAATCTGTATCTGGATTTCCTATGCGGTGCACAATTTTCGAGAAAATCATATTTTTGTTGACTAGTTTCTATTGGCCGAAACGACCATGCCGGGGTCGCCAGATATCGAATTTTCCGACCAATCACTGATCCCTGTAATTTTTACGTCATTAGAAGCGCACACGTGTGCAGATTTCAAATCTGTATCTGGATTTCCTATGCGGTGCGTAGTTTTCGAGGAAATAAGATTTTTGTTGACTAGTTTGGAATGGCCGAAACGACCATGCCGGGGTCGCCAGATATCGAATTTTCCGACCAATCACTGATCCGTGTAATTTTTACGTCATTAGAAGCGCACATGTGTGCAGATTTCAAATCTGTATCTGGATTTCCTATGCGGTGCACAATTTTCGAGAAAATCATATTTTTGTTGACTAGTTTGGATTGGCCGAAACGACCATGCCGGGGTCGCCAGATATCGAATTTTCCGACCAATCACTTTTCCGTGTAATTTGTACGTCATTAGGAGCGCACATCTGTTCAGATTTCAAATCTGTAACTGGATTTCCTATGCGGTGCGTAGTTTTCGAGGAAATAAGATTTTTGTTGACTAGTTTGGAATGGCCGAAACGACCATGCCGGGGTCGCCAGATATCGAATTTTCCGACCAATCACTGATCCGTGTAATTTTTACGTCATTAGAAGCGCACATGTGTGCAGATTTCAAATCTGTATCTGGATTTCCTACGCGGTGCACAATTTTCGAGAAAATCATATTTTTGTTGACTAGTTTGGATAGGCCGAAACGGCCATGCCGGGGTCGCCAGATATCGAATTTTCCGACCAATCACCGATCCGTGTAATTTGTACGTCATTAGAAGCGCACATGTGTGCCGATTTCAAATCTGTATCTGGATTTCCTATGCGGTGCACAATTTTCGAGAAAATCATATTTTTGTTGACTAGTTTCTATTGGCCGAAACGACCATGCCGGGGTCGCCAGATATCGAATTTTCCGACCAATCACTTTTCCGTGTAATTTGTACGTCATTAGGAGCGCACATCTGTTCAGATTTCAAATCTGTAACTGGATTTCCTATGCGGTGCGTAGTTTTCGAGGAAATAAGATTTTTGTTGACTAGTTTGGAATGGCCGAAACGACCATGCCGGGGTCGCCAGATATCGAATTTTCCGACCAATCACTGATCCCTGTAATTTTTACGTCATTAGAAGCGCGCACGTGTGCAGATTTCAAATCTGTATCTGGATTTCCTATGCGGTGCGTAGTTTTCGAGGAAATAAGATTTTTGTTGACTAGTTTGGAATGGCCGAAACGACCATGCCGGGGTCGCCAGATATCGAATTTTCCGACCAATCACTGATCCGTGTAATTTTTACGTCATTAGAAGCGCACACGTGTGCAGATTTCAAATCTGTATCTGGATTTCCTATGCGGTGCGTAGTTTTCGAGGAAATAAGATTTTTGTTGACTAGTTTGGAATGGCCGAAACGACCATGCCGGGGTCGCCAGATATCGAATTTTCCGACCAATCACCGATCCGTGTAATTTGTACGTCATTAGAAGCGCACATGTGTGCAGATTTCAAATCTGTATCTGGATTTCCTATGCGGTGCACAATTTTCGAGAAAATCATATTTTTGTTGGCTAGTTTCTATTGGCCGAAACGACCATGCCGGGGTCGCCAGATATCGAATTTTCCGACCAATCACTGATCCGTGTAATTTTTACGTCATTAGAAGCGCACACGTGTGCAGATTTCAAATCTGTATCTGGATTTCCTATGCGGTGCACAATTTTCGAGAAAATCATATTTTTGTTGACTAGTTTCTATTGGCCGAAACGACCATGCCGGGGTCGCCAGATATCGAATTTTCCGACCAATCACCGATCCGTGTAATTTGTACGTCATTAGAAGCGCACATGTGTGCAGATTTCAAATCTGTATCTGGATTTCCTATGCGGTGCACAATTTTCGAGAAAATCATATTTTTGTTGACTAGTTTGGATAGGCCGAAACGGCCATGCCGGGGTCGCCAGATATCGAATTTTCCGACCAATCACCGATCCGTGTAATTTGTACGTCATTAGAAGCGCACATGTGTGCAGATTTCAAATCTGTATCTGGATTTCCTATGCGGTGCACAATTTTCGAGAAAATCATATTTTTGTTGACTAGTTTCTATTGGCCGAAACGACCATGCCGGGGTCGCCAGATATCGAATTTTCCGACCAATCACTGATCCCTGTAATTTTTACGTCATTAGAAGCGCACACGTGTGCAGATTTCAAATCTGTATCTGGATTTCCTATGCGGTGCGTAGTTTTCGAGGAAATACGATTTTTGTTGACTAGTTTGGAATGGCCGAAACGACCATGCCGGGGTCGCCAGATATCGAATTTTCCGACCAATCACCGATCCGTGTAATTTGTACGTCATTAGAAGCGCACATGTGTGCCGATTTCAAATCTGTATCTGGATTTCCTATGCGGTGCACAATTTTCGAGAAAATCATATTTTTGTTGACTAGTTTCTATTGGCCGAAACGACCATGCCGGGGTCGCCAGATATCGAATTTTCCGACCAATCACTGATCCCTGTAATTTTTACGTCATTAGAAGCGCACACGTGTGCAGATTTCAAATCTGTATCTGGATTTCCTATGCGGTGCGTAGTTTTCGAGGAAATAAGATTTTTGTTGACTAGTTTGGAATGGCCGAAACGACCATGCCGGGGTCGCCAGATATCGAATTTTCCGACCAATCACTGATCCGTGTAATTTTTACGTCATTAGAAGCGCACATGTGTGCAGATTTCAAATCTGTATCTGGATTTCCTATGCGGTGCACAATTTTCGAGAAAATCATATTTTTGTTGACTAGTTTGGATAGGCCGAAACGGCCATGCCGGGGTCGCCAGATATCGAATTTTCCGACCAATCACCGATCCGTGTAATTTGTACGTCATTAGAAGCGCACATGTGTGCCGATTTCAAATCTGTATCTGGATTTCCTATGCGGTGCACAATTTTCGAGAAAATCATATTTTTGTTGACTAGTTTCTATTGGCCGAAACGACCATGCCGGGGTCGCCAGATATCGAATTTTCCGACCAATCACTGATCCCTGTAATTTTTACGTCATTAGAAGCGCACACGTGTGCAGATTTCAAATCTGTATCTGGATTTCCTATGCGGTGCGTAGTTTTCGAGGAAATAAGATTTTTGTTGACTAGTTTGGATTGGCCGAAACGACCATGCCGGGGTCGCCAGATATCGAATTTTCCGACCAATCACTTTTCCGTGTAATTTGTACGTCATTAGGAGCGCACATCTGTTCAGATTTCAAATCTGTAACTGGATTTCCTATGCGGTGCGTAGTTTTCGAGGAAATAAGATTTTTGTTGACTAGTTTGGAATGGCCGAAACGACCATGCCGGGGTCGCCAGATATCGAATTTTCCGACCAATCACTGATCCCTGTAATTTTTACGTCATTAGAAGCGCACACGTGTGCAGATTTCAAATCTGTATCTGGATTTCCTATGCGGTGCGTAGTTTTCGAGGAAATAAGATTTTTGTTGACTAGTTTGGAATGGCCGAAACGACCATGCCGGGGTCGCCAGATATCGAATTTTCCGACCAATCACCGATCCGTGTAATTTGTACGTCATTAGAAGCGCACATGTGTGCCGATTTCAAATCTGTATCTGGATTTCCTATGCGGTGCACAATTTTCGAGAAAATCATATTTTTGTTGACTAGTTTCTATTGGCCGAAACGACCATGCCGGGGTCGCCAGATATCGAATTTTCCGACCAATCACCGATCCGTGTAATTTGTACGTCATTAGAAGCGCACATGTGTGCCGATTTCAAATCTGTATCTGGATTTCCTATGCGGTGCACAATTTTCGAGAAAATCATATTTTTGTTGACTAGTTTCTATTGGCCGAAACGACCATGCCGGGGTCGCCAGATATCGAATTTTCCGACCAATCACTGATCCCTGTAATTTTTACGTCATTAGAAGCGCACACGTGTGCAGATTTCAAATCTGTATCTGGATTTCCTATGCGGTGCGTAGTTTTCGAGGAAATAAGATTTTTGTTGACTAGTTTGGAATGGCCGAAACGACCATGCCGGGGTCGCCAGATATCGAATTTTCCGACCAATCACCGATCCGTGTAATTTGTACGTCATTAGAAGCGCACATGTGTGCCGATTTCAAATCTGTATCTGGATTTCCTATGCGGTGCACAATTTTCGAGAAAATCATATTTTTGTTGACTAGTTTCTATTGGCCGAAACGACCATGCCGGGGTCGCCAGATATCGAATTTTCCGACCAATCACTGATCCCTGTAATTTTTACGTCATTAGAAGCGCACACGTGTGCAGATTTCAAATCTGTATCTGGATTTCCTATGCGGTGCGTAGTTTTCGAGGAAATAAGATTTTTGTTGACTAGTTTGGAATGGCCGAAACGACCATGCCGGGGTCGCCAGATATCGAATTTTCCGACCAATCACCGATCCATGTAATTTGTACGTCATTAGAAGCGCACATGTGTGCCGATTTCAAATCTGTATCTGGATTTCCTATGCGGTGCACAATTTTCGAGAAAATCATATTTTTGTTGACTAGTTTCTATTGGCCGAAACGACCATGCCGGGGTCGCCAGATATCGAATTTTCCGACCAATCACTGATCCCTGTAATTTTTACGTCATTAGAAGCGCACACGTGTGCAGATTTCAAATCTGTATCTGGATTTCCTATGCGGTGCACAATTTTCGAGAAAATCATATTTTTGTTGACTAGTTTGGATTGGCCGAAACGACCATGCCGGGGTCGCCAGATATCGAATTTTCCGACCAATCACTTTTCCGTGTAATTTGTACGTCATTAGGAGCGCACATCTGTTCAGATTTCAAATCTGTAACTGGATTTCCTATGCGGTGCGTAGTTTTCGAGGAAATAAGATTTTTGTTGACTAGTTTGGAATGGCCGAAACGACCATGCCGGGGTCGCCAGATATCGAATTTTCCGACCAATCACTGATCCCTGTAATTTTTACGTCATTAGAAGCGCGCACGTGTGCAGATTTCAAATCTGTATCTGGATTTCCTATGCGGTGCGTAGTTTTCGAGGAAATAAGATTTTTGTTGACTAGTTTGGAATGGCCGAAACGACCATGCCGGGGTCGCCAGATATCGAATTTTCCGACCAATCACTGATCCGTGTAATTTTTACGTCATTAGAAGCGCACACGTGTGCAGATTTCAAATCTGTATCTGGATTTCCTATGCGGTGCGTAGTTTTCGAGGAAATAAGATTTTTGTTGACTAGTTTGGAATGGCCGAAACGACCATGCCGGGGTCGCCAGATATCGAATTTTCCGACCAATCACCGATTCGTGTAATTTGTACGTCATTAGAAGCGCACATGTGTGCAGATTTCAAATCTGTATCTGGATTTCCTATGCGGTGCACAATTTTCGAGAAAATCATATTTTTGTTGGCTAGTTTCTATTGGCCGAAACGACCATGCCGGGGTCGCCAGATATCGAATTTTCCGACCAATCACTGATCCGTGTAATTTTTACGTCGTTAGAAGCGCACACGTGTGCAGATTTCAAATCTGTATCTGGATTTCCTATGCGGTGCACAATTTTCGAGAAAATCATATTTTTGTTGACTAGTTTCTATTGGCCGAAACGACCATGCCGGGGTCGCCAGATATCGAATTTTCCGACCAATCACCGATCCGTGTAATTTGTACGTCATTAGAAGCGCACATGTGTGCAGATTTCAAATCTGTATCTGGATTTCCTATGCGGTGCACAATTTTCGAGAAAATCATATTTTTGTTGACTAGTTTGGATTGGCCGAAACGGCCATGCCGGGGTCGCCAGATATCGAATTTTCCGACCAATCACCGATCCGTGTAATTTTTACGTCATTAGAAGCGCACATGTGTGCAGATTTCAAATCTGTATCTGGATTTCCTATGCGGTGCGTAGTTTTCGAGGAAATAAGATTTTTGTTGACTAGTTTGGAATGGCCGAAACGACCATGCCGGGGTCGCCAGATATCGAATTTTCCGACCAATCACTGGTCCGCGTAATTTGTACGTCATTAGGAGCGCACATCTGTTCAGATTTCAAATCTGTAACTGGATTTCCTATGCGGTGCGTAGTTTTCGAGGAAATAAGATTTTTGTTGACTAGTTTGGAATGGCCGAAACGACCATGCCGGGGTCGCCAGATATCGAATTTCCCGACCAACCACTGATCCGTGTAATTTTTACGTCATTAGAAGCGCACATGTGTGCAGATTTCAAGTCTGTAACTGGATTTCCTATGCGGTGCGTAGTTTTCGAGGAAATAAGATTTTTGTTGACTAGTTTGGAATGGCCGAAACGACCATGCCGGGGTCGTCAGATATCGAATTTTCCGACCAATCACTGATCCGTGTAATTTGTACGTCATTAGAAGCGCACATGTGTGCAGATTTCAAATCTGTATCTGGATTTCCTATGCGGTGCACAATTTTCGAGAAAATCATATTTTTGTTGACTAGTTTGGATTGGCCGAAACGGCCATGCCGGGGTCGCCAGATATCGAATTTTCCGACCAATCACCGATCCGTGTAATTTTTTGGTCATTAGAAGCGCACATGTGTGCAGATTTCAAGTCTGTATCTGGATTTCCTATGCGGTGCGTAGTTTTCGAGGAAATAAGATTTTTGTTGACTAGTTTGGAATGGCCGAAACGACCATGCCGGGGTCGCCAGATATCGAATTTCCCGACCAACCACTGATCCGTGTAATTTTTACGTCATTAGAAGCGCACATGTGTGCAGATTTCAAGTCTGTAACTGGATTTCCTATGCGGTGCGTAGTTTTCGAGGAAATAAGATTTTTGTTGACTAGTTTGGAATGGCCGAAACGACCATGCCGGGGTCGTCAGATATCGAATTTTCCGACCAATCACTGATCCGTGTAATTTGTACGTCATTAGAAGCGCACATGTGTGCAGATTTCAAATCTGTATCTGGATTTCCTATGCGGTGCACAATTTTCGAGAAAATCATATTTTTGTTGACTAGTTTGGATTGGCCGAAACGGCCATGCCGGGGTCGCCAGATATCGAATTTTCCGACCAATCACTGATCCCTGTAATTTTTACGTCATTAGAAGCGCACACGTGTGCAGATTTCAAATCTGTATCTGGATTTCCTATGCGGTGCGTAGTTTTCGAGGAAATAAGATTTTTGTTGACTAGTTTGGAATGGCCGAAACGACCATGCCGGGGTCGCCAGATATCGAATTTTCCGACCAATCACCGATCCGTGTAATTTGTACGTCATTAGAAGCGCACATGTGTGCAGATTTCAAATCTGTATCTGGATTTCCTATGCGGTGCACAATTTTCGAGAAAATCATATTTTTGTTGACTAGTTTCTATTGGCCGAAACGACCATGCCGGGGTCGCCAGATATCGAATTTTCCGACCAATCACTGATCCCTGTAATTTTTACGTCATTAGAAGCGCACACGTGTGCAGATTTCAAATCTGTATCTGGATTTCCTATGCGGTGCGTAGTTTTCGAGGAAATAAGATTTTTGTTGACTAGTTTGGAATGGCCGAAACGACCATGCCGGGGTCGCCAGATATCGAATTTTCCGACCAATCACCGATCCGTGTAATTTGTACGTCATTAGAAGCGCACATGTGTGCCGATTTCAAATCTGTATCTGGATTTCCTATGCGGTGCACAATTTTCGAGAAAATCATATTTTTGTTGACTAGTTTCTATTGGCCGAAACGACCATGCCGGGGTCGCCAGATATCGAATTTTCCGACCAATCACTGATCCCTGTAATTTTTACGTCATTAGAAGCGCACACGTGTGCAGATTTCAAATCTGTATCTGGATTTCCTATGCGGTGCGTAGTTTTCGAGGAAATAAGATTTTTGTTGACTACTTTGGAATGGCCGAAACGACCATGCCGGGGTCGCCAGATATCGAATTTTCCGACCAATCACTGATCCGTGTAATTTTTACGTCATTAGAAGCGCACATGTGTGCAGATTTCAAATCTGTATCTGGATTTCCTATGCGGTGCACAATTTTCGAGAAAATCATATTTTTGTTGACTAGTTTGGATAGGCCGAAACGGCCATGCCGGGGTCGCCAGATATCGAATTTTCCGACCAATCACCGATCCGTGTAATTTGTACGTCATTAAAGCGCACATGTGTGCCGATTTCAAATCTGTATCTGGATTTCCTATGCGGTGCACAATTTTCGAGAAAATCATATTTTTGTTGACTAGTTTCTATTGGCCGAAACGACCATGCCGGGGTCGCCAGATATCGAATTTTCCGACCAATCACTGATCCCTGTAATTTTTACGTCATTAGAAGCGCACACGTGTGCAGATTTCAAATCTGTATCTGGATTTCCTATGCGGTGCGTAGTTTTCGAGGAAATAAGATTATTGTTGACTAGTTTGGAATGGCCGAAACGACCATGCCGGGGTCGCCAGATATCGAATTTTCCGACCAATCACTGATCCGTGTAATTTTTACGCCATTAGAAGCGCACATGTGTGCAGATTTCAAATCTGTATCTGGATTTCCTATGCGGTGCACAATTTTCGAGAAAATCATATTTTTGTTGACTAGTTTGGATTGGCCGAAACGACCATGCCGGGGTCGCCAGATATCGAATTTTCCGACCAATCACTTTTCCGTGTAATTTGTACGTCATTAGGAGCGCACATCTGTTCAGATTTCAAATCTGTAACTGGATTTCCTATGCGGTGCGTAGTTTTCGAGGAAATAAGATTTTTGTTGACTAGTTTGGAATGGCCGAAACGACCATGCCGGGGTCGCCAGATATCGAATTTTCCGACCAATCACTGATCCCTGTAATTTTTACGTCATTAGAAGCGCGCACGTGTGCAGATTTCAAATCTGTATCTGGATTTCCTATGCGGTGCGTAGTTTTCGAGGAAATAAGATTTTTGTTGACTAGTTTGGAATGGCCGAAACGACCATGCCGGGGTCGCCAGATATCGAATTTTCCGACCAATCACTGATCCGTGTAATTTTTACGTCATTAGAAGCGCACACGTGTGCAGATTTCAAATCTGTATGTGGATTTCCTATGCGGTGCGTAGTTTTCGAGGAAATAAGATTTTTGTTGACTAGTTTGGAATGGCCGAAACGACCATGCCGGGGTCGCCAGATATCGAATTTTCCGACCAATCACCGATTCGTGTAATTTGTACGTCATTAGAAGCGCACATGTGTGCAGATTTCAAATCTGTATCTGGATTTCCTATGCGGTGCACAATTTTCGAGAAAATCATATTTTTGTTGGCCAGTTTCTATTGGCCGAAACGACCATGCCGGGGTCGCCAGATATCGAATTTTCCGACCAATCACTGATCCGTGTAATTTTTACGTCATTAGAAGCGCACACGTGTGCAGATTTCAAATCTGTATCTGGATTTCCTATGCGGTGCACAATTTTCGAGAAAATCATATTTTTGTTGACTAGTTTCTATTGGCCGAAACGACCATGCCGGGGTCGCCAGATATCGAATTTTCCGACCAATCACCGATCCGTGTAATTTGTACGTCATTAGAAGCGCACATGTGTGCAGATTTCAAATCTGTATCTGGATTTCCTATGCGGTGCACAATTTTCGAGAAAATCATATTTTTGTTGACTAGTTTGGATTGGCCGAAACGGCCATGCCGGGGTCGCCAGATATCGAATTTTCCGACCAATCACCGTGTAATTTTTACGTCATTAGAAGCGCACATGTGTGCAGATTTCAAATCTGTATCTGGATTTCCTATGCGGTGCGTAGTTTTCGAGGAAATAAGATTTTTGTTGACTAGTTTGGAATGGCCGAAACGACCATGCCGGGGTCGCCAGATATCGAATTTTCCGACCAATCACTGGTCCGTGTAATTTGTACGTCATTAGGAGCGCACATCTGTTCAGATTTCAAATCTGTAACTGGATTTCCTATGCGGTGCGTAGTTTTCGAGGAAATAAGATTTTTGTTGACTAGTTTGGAATGGCCGAAACGACCATGCCGGGGTCGCCAGATATCGAATTTCCCGACCAACCACTGATCCGTGTAATTTTTACGTCATTAGAAGCGCACATGTGTGCAGATTTCAAGTCTGTAACTGGATTTCCTATGCGGTGCGTAGTTTTCGAGGAAATAAGATTTTTGTTGACTAGTTTGGAATGGCCGAAACGACCATGCCGGGGTCGTCAGATATCGAATTTTCCGACCAATCACTGATCCGTGTAATTTGTACGTCATTAGAAGCGCACATGTGTGCAGATTTCAAATCTGTATCTGGATTTCCTATGCGGTGCACAATTTTCGAGAAAATCATATTTTTGTTGACTAGTTTGGATTGGCCGAAACGGCCATGCCGGGGTCGCCAGATATCGAATTTTCCGACCAATCACCGATCCGTGTAATTTTTTGGTCATTAGAAGCGCACATGTGTGCAGATTTCAAGTCTGTATCTGGATTTCCTATGCGGTGCGTAGTTTTCGAGGAAATAAGATTTTTGTTGACTAGTTTGGAATGGCCGAAACGACCATGCCGGGGTCGCCAGATATCGAATTTTCCGACCAATCACTGATCCGTGTAATTTGTACGTCATTAGAAGCGCACATGTGTGCAGATTTCAAATCTGTATCTGGATTTCCTATGCGGTGCACAATTTTCGAGAAAATCATATTTTTGTTGACTAGTTTGGATTGGCCGAAACGGCCATGCCGGGGTCGCCAGATATCGAATTTCCCGACCAACCACTGATCCGTGTAATTTTTACGTCATTAGAAGCGCACATGTGTGCAGATTTCAAGTCTGTAACTGGATTTCCTATGCGGTGCGTAGTTTTCGAGGAAATAAGATTTTTGTGGCTTAGCTTGGATTGGCCGAAACAGCCATGCCGGGGTCGCCAGATATCGAATTTTCCGGCCAATCAATGATCCGCGTAATTTTTACGTCATTAGAAGCGCACATGTGTGCAGATTTCAAATCTGTAACTGGATTTCCTATGCGGTGCGTAGTTTTCGAGGAAATAAGATTTTTGTTGACTAGTTTGGAATGGCCGGAACGACCATGCCGGGGTCGCCAGATATCGAATTTTCCGACCAATCACCGATCCGTGTAATTTTTACGTCATTAGAAGTGCACATGTGTGCAGATTTCAAATCTGTAACAGGATTTCCTATGCGGTGCGTAGTTTTCGAGGAAATAAGATTTTTGTGGCTTAGCTTGGATTGGCGGAAACGGCCATGCCGGGGACGCCAGATATCGAATTTTCCGACCAATCACCGATCCGTGTAATTTGTACGTCCTTAGAAGCGCACATCTGTGCAGATTTCAAATCTGCCACTGGATTTCCTATGCGGTGCGTAGTTTTCGAGGAAATAAGATTTTTGTTGACTAGTTTGGAATGGCCGAAACGACCATGCCGGGGTCGCCAGATATCGAATTTTCCGACCAATCACTGATCCGTGTAATTTGTACGTCATTAGAAGCGCACATCTGTGCAGATTTCAAATCTGCCACTGGATTTCCTATGCGGTGCGTAGTTTTCGAGGAAATAAGATTTTTGTGGCTTAGCTTGGATTGGCGGAAACGGCCATGCCGGGGACGCCAGATATCGAATTTTCCGACCAATCACCGAACCGTGTAATTTGTACGTCCTTAGAAGCGCACATCTGTGCAGATTTCAAATCTGCCACTGGATTTCCTATGCGGTGCGTAGTTTTCGAGGAAATAAGATTTTTGTGGCTTAGCTTGGATTGGCCGAAACAGCCATGCCGGGGTCGCCAGATATCGAATTTTCCGGCCAATCAATGATCCGCGTAATTTTTACGTCATTAGAAGCGCACATGTGTGCAGATTTCAAATCTGTATCTGGATTTCCTATGCGGTGCGTAGTTTTCGAGGAAATATGATTTTTGTTGACTAGTTTGGAATGGCCGAAACGACCATGCCGGGGTCGCCAGATATCGAATTTCCCGACCAATCACTGATCCGTGTAATTTTTACGTCATTAGAAGCGCACATGTGTGCAGATTTCAAATCTGTAACTGGATTTCCTATGCGGTGCGTAGTTTTCGAGGAAATAAGGTTTTTGTTGACTGGTTTGGAATGGCCGAAACGACCATGCCGGGGTCGCCAGATATCGAATTTTCCGACCAATCACTAGTTTTCGAGGAAATAAGATTTTTGTGGCTTAGCTTGGATTGGCGGAAACGGCCATGCCGGGGACGTCAGATATCGAATTTTCCGACCAATCACCGATCCGTGTAATTTGTACGTCCTTAGAAGCGCACATCTGTGCAGATTTCAAATCTGCCACTGGATTTGCTATGCGGTGCGTAGTTTTCGAGGAAATAAGATTTTTGTTGACTAGTTTGGAATGGCCGAAACGACCATGCCGGGGTCGCCAGATATCGAATTTTCCGACCAATCACTGATCCGTGTAATTTGTACGTCATTAGAAGCGCAGAAGCGCACATCTGTGCAGATTTCAAATCTGCCACTGGATTTCCTATGCGGTGCGTAGTTTTCGAGGAAATAAGATTTTTGTGGCTTAGCTTGGATTGGCGGAAACGGCCATGCCGGGGACGCCAGATATCGAATTTTCCGACCAATCACCGAACCGTGTAATTTGTACGTCCTTAGAAGCGCACATCTGTGCAGATTTCAAATCTGCCACTGGATTTCCTATGCGGTGCGTAGTTTTCGAGGAAATAAGATTTTTGTGGCTTAGCTTGGATTGGCCGAAACAGCCATGCCGGGGTCGCCAGATATCGAATTTTCCGGCCAATCAATGATCCGCGTAATTTTTACGTCATTAGAAGCGCACATGTGTGCAGATTTCAAATCTGTATCTGGATTTCCTATGCGGTGCGTAGTTTTCGAGGAAATATGATTTTTGTTGACTAGTTTGGAATGGCCGAAACGACCATGCCGGGGTCGCCAGATATCGAATTTCCCGACCAATCACTGATCCGTGTAATTTTTACGTCATTAGAAGCGCACATGTGTGCAGATTTCAAATCTGTAACTGGATTTCCTATGCGGTGCGTAGTTTTCGAGGAAATAAGGTTTTTGTTGACTGGTTTGGAATGGCCGAAACGACCATGCCGGGGTCGCCAGATATCGAATTTTCCGACCAATCACTGGTCCGTGTAATTTGTACGTCATTAGGAGCGCACATCTGTTCAGATTTCAAATCTGTAACTGGATTTCCTATGCGGTGCGTAGTTTTCGAGGAAATAAGATTTTTGTTGACTAGTTTGGAATGGCCGAAACGACCATGCCGGGGTCGCCAGATATCGAATTTTCCGACCAATCACTGATCCGTGTAATTTTTACGTCATTAGAAGCGCACATGTGTGCAGATTTCAAATCTGTATCTGGATTTCCTATGCGGTGCGTAGTTTTCGAGGAAATAAGATTTTTGTTGACTAGTTTGGAATGGCCGAAACGACCATGCCAGGGTCGCCAGATATCGAATTTTCCGACCAACCACTGATCCGTGTAATTTTTACGTCATTAAAAGCGCACATGTGTGCAGATTTCAAATCTGTATCTGGATTTCCTATGCGGTGCACAATTTTCGAGAAAATCATATTTTTGTTGACTAGTTTGGATTGGCCGAAACGAACATGCCGGGGTCGCCAGATATCGAATTTTCCGACCAATCACTGGTCCGTGTAATTTGTACGTCATTAGGAGCGCACATCTGTTCAGATTTCAAATCTGTAACTGGATTTCCTATGCGGTGCGTAGTTTTCGAGGAAATAAGGTTTTTGTTGACTGGTTTGGAATGGCCGAAACGACCATGCCGGGGTCGCCAGATATCGAATTTTCCGACCAATCACTGATCCCTGTAATTTTTACGTCATTAGAAGCGCGCACGTGTGCAGATTTCAAATCTGTATCTGGATTTCCTATGCGGTGCGTAGTTTTCGAGGAAATAAGATTTTTGTTGACTAGTTTGGAATGGCCGAAACGACCATGCCGGGGTCGCCAGATATCGAATTTTCCGACCAATCACTGATCCGCGTAATTTTTACGTCATTAGAAGCGCACACGTGTGCAGATTTCAAATCTGTATCTGGATTTCCTATGCGGTGCGTAGTTTTCGAGGAAATAAGATTTTTGTTGGCTAGTTTGGAATGGCCGAAACGACCATGCCGGGGTCGCCAGATATCGAATTTTCCGACCAATCACCGATCCGTGTAATTTGTACGTCATTAGAAGCGCACATGTGTGCAGATTTCAAATCTGTATCTGGATTTCCTATGCGGTGCACAATTTTCGAGAAAATCATATTTTTGTTGACTAGTTTCTATTGGCCGAAACGACCATGCCGGGGTCGCCAGATATCGAATTTTCCGACTAATGACTGATCCGTGTAATTTTTACGTCATTAGAAGCGCACACGTGTGCAGATTTCAAATCTGTATCTGGATTTCCTATGCGGTGCGTAGTTTTCGAGGAAATAAGATTTTTGTTGACTAGTTTGGAATGGCCGAAACGACCATGCCGGGGTCGCCAGATATCGAATTTTCCGACCAATCACTGATCCGTGTAATTTTTACGTCATTAGAAGCGCACATGTGTGCAGATTTCAAATCTGTATCTGGATTTCCTATGCGGTGCACAATTTTCGAGAAAATCATATTTTTGTTGACTAGTTTGGATTGGCCGAAACGACCATGCCGGGGTCGCCAGATATCGAATTTTCCGACCAATCACCGATCCGTGTAATTTTTACGTCATTAGAAGCGCACATGTGTGCAGATTTCAAATCTGTATCTGGATTTCCTATGCGGTGCGTAGTTTTCGAGGAAATAAGATTTTTGTTGACTAGTTTGGAATGGCCGAAACGACCATGCCGGGGTCGCCAGATATCGAATTTTCCGACCAATCACTGGTCCGTGTAATTTGTACGTCATTAGGAGCGCACATCTGTTCAGATTTCAAATCTGTAACTGGATTTCCTATGCGGTGCGTAGTTTTCGAGGAAATAAGATTTTTGTTGACTAGTTTGGAATGGCCGAAACGACCATGCCGGGGTCGCCAGATATCGAATTTCCCGACCAACCACTGATCCGTGTAATTTTTACGTCATTAGAAGCGCACATGTGTGCAGATTTCAAGTCTGTAACTGGATTTCCTATGCGGTGCGTAGTTTTCGAGGAAATAAGATTTTTGTTGACTAGTTTGGAATGGCCGAAACGACCATGCCGGGGTCGCCAGATATCGAATTTTCCGACCAATCACTGATCCGTGTAATTTTTACGTCATTAGAAGCGCACATGTGTGCAGATTTCAAATCTGTATCTGGATTTCCTATGCGGTGCACAATTTTCGAGAAAATCATATTTTTGTTGACTAGTTTGGATTGGCCGAAACGGCCATGCCGGGGTCGCCAGATATCGAATTTTCCGACCAATCACCGATCCGTGTAATTTTTACGTCATTAGAAGCGCACATGTGTGCAGATTTCAAGTCTGTATCTGGATTTCCTATGCGGTGCGTAGTTTTCGAGGAAATAAGATTTTTGTTGACTAGTTTGGAATGGCCGAAACGACCATGCCGGGGTCGCCAGATATCGAATTTTCCGACCAATCACTGATCCGTGTAATTTTTACGTCATTAGAAGCGCACATGTGTGCAGATTTCAAGTATGTGGCTGGATTTCCTATGCGGTGCGTAGTTTTCGAGGAAATACGATTTTTGTGGCTTAGCTTGGATTGGGCGAAACAGCCATGCCGGGGTCGCCAGATATCGAATTTTCCGGCCAATCAATGATCCGCGTAATTTTTACGTCATTAGAAGCGCACATGTGTGCAGATTTCAAGTCTGTATCTGGATTTCCTATGCGGTGCGTAGTTTTCGAGGAAATAAGATTTTTGTTGACTAGTTTGGAATGGCCGAAACGACCATGCCGGGGTCGCCAGATATCGAATTTTCCGACCAATCACTGATCCGTGTAATTTTTACGTCATTAGAAGCGCACATGTGTGCAGATTTCAAGTCTGTAACTGGATTTCCTATGCGGTGCGTAGTTTTCGAGGAAATAAGATTTTTGTTGACTAGTTTGGAATGGCCGAAACGACCATGCCGGGGTCGCCAGATATCGAATTTTCCGACCAATCACTGATCCGTGTAATTTTTACGTCATTAGAAGCGCACATGTGTGCAGATTTCAAGTATGTGGCTGGATTTCCTATGCGGTGCGTAGTTTTCGAGGAAATACGATTTTTGTGGCTTAGCTTGGATTGGGCGAAACAGCCATGCCGGGGTCGCCAGATATCGAATTTTCCGGCCAATCAATGATCCGCGTAATTTTTACGTCATTAGAAGCGCACATCTGTTCAGATTTCAAATCTGTAACTGGATTTCCTATGCGGTGCGTAGTTTTCGAGGAAATACGGTTTTTGTTGACTGGTTTGGAATGGCCGAAACGACCATGCCGGGGTCGCCAGATATCGAATTTTCCGACCAATCACTGATCCGTGTAATTTTTACGTCATTAGAAGCACACATGTGTGCAGATTTCAAATCTGTAACTGGATTTCCTATGCGGTGCGTAGTTTTCGAGGAAATAAGGTTTTTGTTGACTGGTTTGGAACGGCCGAAACGGGCATGCCGGGGTCGCCAGATATCGAATTTTCCGACCAATCACTGATCCGTGTAATTTTTACGTCATTAGAAGCGCACATGTGTGCAGATTTCAAGTATGTGGCTGGATTTCCTATGCGGTGCGTAGTTTTCGAGGAAATACGATTTTTGTGGCTTAGCTTGGATTGGGCGAAACAGCCATGACGGGGTCGCCAGATATCGAATTTTCCGGCCAATCAATGATCCGCGTAATTTTTACGTCATTAGAAGCGCACATCTGTTCAGATTTCAAATCTGTAACTGGATTTCCTATGCGGTGCGTAGTTTTCGAGGAAATACGGTTTTTGTTGACTGGTTTGGAATGGCCGAAACGACCATGCCGGGGTCGCCAGATATCGAATTTTCCGACCAATCACTGATCCGTGTAATTTTTACGTCATTAGAAGCACACATGTGTGCAGATTTCAAATCTGTAACTGGATTTCCTATGCGGTGCGTAGTTTTCGAGGAAATAAGGTTTTTGTTGACTGGTTTGGAACGGCCGAAACGGGCATGCCGGGGTCGCCAGATATCGAATTTTCCGACCAATCACCGATCCGTGTAATTTGTACGTCATTAGAAGCGCACATGTGTGCAGATTTCATGTCTGTAACTGGATATCCTATGCGGTGCGTAGTTTTCGAGGAAATAAGATTTTTGTTGACTAGTTTGGAATGGCCGAAACGACCATGCCGGTGTCGCCAGATATCGAATTTTCCGACCAATCGCTGATCCGTGTAATTTGTACGTCATTAGAAGCGCACATCTGTGCAGATTTCAAATCTGTATCTGGATTTCCTATGCGGTGGACAATTTTCGAGAAAATCATATTTTTGTTGACTAGTTTGGATTGGCCGAAACGGCCATGCCGGGGTCGCCAGATATCGAATTTTCCGACCAATCACCGATCCGTGTAATTTGTACGTCATTAGGAGCGCACATCTGTTCAGATTTCAAATCTGTAACTGGATTTCCTATGCGGTGCGTAGTTTTCGAGGAAATAAGGTTTTTGTTGACTGGTTTGGAATGGCCGAAACGGCCATGCCGGGGTCGCCAGATATCGAATTTTCCGACCAATCACTGATCCGTGTAATTTTTACGTCATTAGAAGCACACATGTGTGCAGATTTCAAATCTGTAACTGGATTTCCTATGCGGTGCGTAGTTTTCGAGGAAATAAGGTTTTTGTTGACTGGTTTGGAACGGCCGAAACGGGCATGCCGGGGTCGCCAGATATCGAATTTTCCGACCAATCACCGATCCGTGTAATTTGTACGTCATTAGAAGCGCACATGTGTGCAGATTTCATGTCTGTAACTGGATATCCTATGCGGTGCGTAGTTTTCGAGGAAATAAGATTTTTGTTGACTAGTTTGGAATGGCCGAAACGACCATGCCGGTGTCGCCAGATATCGAATTTTCCGACCAATCGCTGATCCGTGTAATTTGTACGTCATTAGAAGCGCACATCTGTGCAGATTTCAAATCTGTATCTGGATTTCCTATGCGGTGGACAATTTTCGAGAAAATCATATTTTTGTTGACTAGTTTGGATTGGCCGAAACGGCCATGCCGGGGTCGCCAGATATCGAATTTTCCGGCCAATCACCGATCCGTGTAATTTTCACGTCATTAGAAGCGCACATGTGTGCAGATTTCAAATCTGTAACTGGATTTCCTATGCGGTGCGTAGTTTTCGAGGAAATAAGATTTTTGTTGACTAGTTTGGAATGGCCGAAACGACCATGCCGGGGTCGCCAGATATCGAATTTTCCGACCAATCACTGATCCGTGTAATTTTTACGTCATTAGAAGCACACATCTGTGCAGATTTCCAATCTGCCACTGGATTCCCTATGCGGTGCGTAGTTTTTGAGGAAATAAGATTTTTGTGGCTTAGCTTGGATTGGCCGACACAGCCATGCCGGGGTCGCCAGATATCGAATTTTCCGGCCAATCAATGATCCGCGTAATTTTTACGTCATTAGAAGCGCACATGTGTGCAGATTTCAAATCTGTAACTGGATTTCCTATGCGGTGCGTAGTTTTCGAGGAAATAAGATTTTTGTTGACTAGTTTGGAATGGCCGGAACGACCATGCCGGGGTCGCCAAATATCGAATTTTCCGACCAATCACCGATCCGTGTAATTTGTATGTCATTAGAAGCGCACATGTGTGCAGATTTCAAATCTGTATCTGGATTTCCTATGCGGTGCACAATTTTCGAGAAAATCATATTTTTGTTGACTAGTTTGGATTGGCCGAAACGGCCATGCCGGGGTCGCCAGATATCGAATTTTCCGACCAATCACCGATCCGTGTAATTTTTACGTCATTAGAAGCGCACATGTGTGCAGATTTCAAGTCTGTATCTGGATTTCCTATGCGGTGCGTAGTTTTCGAGGAAATAAGATTTTTGTTGACTAGTTTGGAATGGCCGAAACGACCATGCCGGGGTCGCCAGATATCGAATTTTCCGACCAATCACTGATCCGTGTAATTTTTACGTCATTAGAAGCGCACATGTGTGCAGATTTCAAGTATGTGGCTGGATTTCCTATGCGGTGCGTAGTTTTCGAGGAAATACGATTTTTGTGGCTTAGCTTGGATTGGGCGAAACAGCCATGCCGGGGTCGCCAGATATCGAATTTTCCGGCCAATCAATGATCCGCGTAATTTTTACGTCATTAGAAGCGCACATGTGTGCAGATTTCAAGTCTGTATCTGGATTTCCTATGCGGTGCGTAGTTTTCGAGGAAATAAGATTTTTGTTGACTAGTTTGGAATGGCCGAAACGACCATGCCGGGGTCGCCAGATATCGAATTTTCCGACCAATCACTGATCCGTGTAATTTTTACGTCATTAGAAGCGCACATGTGTGCAGATTTCAAGTCTGTAACTGGATTTCCTATGCGGTGCGTAGTTTTCGAGGAAATAAGATTTTTGTTGACTAGTTTGGAATGGCCGAAACGACCATGCCGGGGTCGCCAGATATCGAATTTTCCGACCAATCACTGATCCGTGTAATTTTTACGTCATTAGAAGCGCACATGTGTGCAGATTTCAAATCTGTATCTGGATTTCCTATGCGGTGCACAATTTTCGAGAAAATCATATTTTTGTTGACTAGTTTGGATTGGCCGAAACGGCCATGCCGGGGTCGCCAGATATCGAATTTTCCGACCAATCACCGATCCGTGTAATTTTTACGTCATTAGAAGCGCACATGTGTGCAGATTTCAAGTCTGTATCTGGATTTCCTATGCGGTGCGTAGTTTTCGAGGAAATAAGATTTTTGTTGACTAGTTTGGAATGGCCGAAACGACCATGCCGGGGTCGCCAGATATCGAATTTTCCGACCAATCACTGATCCGTGTAATTTTTACGTCATTAGAAGCGCACATGTGTGCAGATTTCAAGTATGTGGCTGGATTTCCTATGCGGTGCGTAGTTTTCGAGGAAATACGATTTTTGTGGCTTAGCTTGGATTGGGCGAAACAGCCATGCCGGGGTCGCCAGATATCGAATTTTCCGGCCAATCAATGATCCGCGTAATTTTTACGTCATTAGAAGCGCACATGTGTGCAGATTTCAAGTCTGTATCTGGATTTCCTATGCGGTGCGTAGTTTTCGAGGAAATAAGATTTTTGTTGACTAGTTTGGAATGGCCGAAACGACCATGCCGGGGTCGCCAGATATCGAATTTTCCGACCAATCACTGATCCGTGTAATTTTTACGTCATTAGAAGCGCACATGTGTGCAGATTTCAAGTCTGTAACTGGATTTCCTATGCGGTGCGTAGTTTTCGAGGAAATAAGATTTTTGTTGACTAGTTTGGAATGGCCGAAACGACCATGCCGGGGTCGCCAGATATCGAATTTTCCGACCAATCACTGATCCGTGTAATTTTTACGTCATTAGAAGCGCACATGTGTGCAGATTTCAAATCTGTATCTGGATTTCCTATGCGGTGCACAATTTTCGAGAAAATCATATTTTTGTTGACTAGTTTGGATTGGCCGAAACGGCCATGCCGGGGTCGCCAGATATCGAATTTTCCGACCAATCACCGATCCGTGTAATTTTTACGTCATTAGAAGCGCACATGTGTGCAGATTTCAAGTCTGTATCTGGATTTCCTATGCGGTGCGTAGTTTTCGAGGAAATAAGATTTTTGTTGACTAGTTTGGAATGGCCGAAACGACCATGCCGGGGTCGCCAGATATCGAATTTTCCGACCAATCACTGATCCGTGTAATTTTTACGTCATTAGAAGCGCACATGTGTGCAGATTTCAAGTATGTGGCTGGATTTCCTATGCGGTGCGTAGTTTTCGAGGAAATACGATTTTTGTGGCTTAGCTTGGATTGGGCGAAACAGCCATGCCGGGGTCGCCAGATATCGAATTTTCCGGCCAATCAATGATCCGCGTAATTTTTACGTCATTAGAAGCGCACATCTGTGCAGATTTCAAATCTGTATCTGGATTTCCTATGCGGTGCGTAGTTTTCGAGGAAATAAGATTTTTGTTGACTAGTTTGGAATGGCCGAAACGACCATGCCGGGGTCGCCAGATATCGAATTTTCCGACCAATCACTGATCCGTGTAATTTTTACGTCATTAGAAGCACACATCTGTGCAGATTTCCAATCTGCCACTGGATTCCCTATGCGGTGCGTAGTTTTTGAGGAAATAAGATTTTTGTGGCTTAGCTTGGATTGGCCGACACAGCCATGCCGGGGTCGCCAGATATCGAATTTTCCGGCCAATCAATGATCCGCGTAATTTTTACGTCATTAGAAGCGCACATGTGTGCAGATTTCAAATCTGTAACTGGATTTCCTATGCGGTGCGTAGTTTTCGAGGAAATAAGATTTTTGTTGACTAGTTTGGAATGGCCGGAACGACCATGCCGGGGTCGCCAAATATCGAATTTTCCGACCAATCACCGATCCGTGTAATTTGTACGTCATTAGAAGCGCACATGTGTGCAGATTTCAAATCTGTATCTGGATTTCCTATGCGGTGCACAATTTTCGAGAAAATCATATTTTTGTTGACTAGTTTGGATTGGCCGAAACGGCCATGCCGGGGTCGCCAGATATCGAATTTTCCGACCAATCACCGATCCGTGTAATTTTTACGTCATTAGAAGCGCACATGTGTGCAGATTTCAAATCTGTATCTGGATTTCCTATGCGGTGCGTAGTTTTCGAGGAAATAAGATTTTTGTTGACTAGTTTGGAATGGCCGAAACGACCATGCCGGGGTCGCCAGATATCGAATTTTTCGACCAATCACTGGTCCGTGTAATTTTGTACGTCATTAGGAGCGCACATCTGTTCAGATTTCAAATCTGTAACTGGATTTCCTATGCGGTGCGTAGTTTTCGAGGAAATAAGATTTTTGTTGACTAGTTTGGAATGGCCGAAACGACCATGCCGGGGTCGCCAGATATCGAATTTTCCGACCAATCACTGATCCGTGTAATTTGTACGTCATTAGAAGCGCACATCTGTGCATATTTCAAATCCGCCACTGGATTTCCTATGCGGTGCGTAGTTTTTGAGGAAATAAGATTTTTGTGGCTTAGCTCGGATTGGCCGAAACAGCCATGCCGGGGTCGCCAGATATCGAATTTTCCGGCAAATCAATGATCCGCGTAATTTTTACGTCATTAGAAGCGCACATGTGTGCAGATTTCAAATCTGTAACTGGATTTCCTATGCGGTGCGTAGTTTTCGAGGAAATAAGATTTTTGTTGACTAGTTTGGAATGGCCGGAACGACCATGCCGGGGTCGCCAGATATCGAATTTTCCGACCAATCACCGATCCGTGTAATTTTTACGTCATTAGAAGTGCACATGTGTGCAGATTTCAAATCTGTAACAGGATTTCCTATGCGGTGCGTAGTTTTCGAGGAAATAAGATTTTTGTGGCTTAGCTTGGATTGGCGGAAACGGCCATGCCGGGGACGCCAGATATCGAATTTTCCGACCAATCACCGATCCGTGTAATTTGTACGTCCTAAGAAGCGCACATCTGTGCAGATTTCAAATCTGCCACTGGATTTCCTATGCGGTGCGTAGTTTTCGAGGAAATAAGATTTTTGTTGACTAGTTTGGAATGGCCGAAACGACCATGCCGGGGTCGCCAGATATCGAATTTTCCGACCAATCACTGATCCGTGTAATTTTTACGTCATTAGAAGCGCACATCTGTGCAGATTTCAAATCTGCTACTGGATTTCCTATGCGGTGCGTAGTTTTCGAGGAAATAAGATTTTTGTGGCTTAGCTTGGATTGGCGGAAACGGCCATGCCGGGGACGCCAGATATCGAATTTTCCGACCAATCACCGAACCGTGTAATTGGTACGTCCTTAGAAGCGCACATCTGTGCAGATTTCAAATCTGCCACTGGATTTCCTATGCGGTGCGTAGTTTTCGAGGAAATAAGATTTTTGTGGCTTAGCTTGGATTGGCCGAAACAGCCATGCCGGGGTCGCCAGATATCGAATTTTCCGGCCAATCAATGATCCGCGTAATTTTTACGTCATTAGAAGCGCACATGTGTGCAGATTTCAAATCTGTATCTGGATTTCCTATGCGGTGCGTAGTTTTCGAGGAAATATGATTTTTGTTGACTAGTTTGGAATGGCCGAAACGACCATGCCGGGGTCGCCAGATATCGAATTTCCCGACCAATCACTGATCCGTGTAATTTTTACGTCATTAGAAGCGCACATGTGTGCAGATTTCAAATCTGTAACTGGATTTCCTATGCGGTGCGTAGTTTTCGAGGAAATAAGGTTTTTGTTGACTGGTTTGGAATGGCCGAAACGACCATGCCGGGGTCGCCAGATATCGAATTTTCCGACCAATCACTGGTCCGTGTAATTTGTACGTCATTAGGAGCGCACATCTGTTCAGATTTCAAATCTGTAACTGGATTTCCTATGCGGTGCGTAGTTTTCGAGGAAATAAGATTTTTGTTGACTAGTTTGGAATGGCCGAAACGACCATGCCGGGGTCGCCAGATATCGAATTTTCCGACCAATCACTGATCCGTGTAATTTTTACGTCATTAGAAGCGCACATGTGTGCAGATTTCAAATCTGTAACTGGATTTCCTATGCGGTGCGTAGTTTTCGAGGAAATAAGGTTTTTGTTGACTGGTTTGGAATGGCCGAAACGACCATGCCGGGGTCGCCAGATATCGAATTTTCCGACCAATCACGGATCCCTGTAATTTTTACGTCATTAGAAGCGCACACGTGTGCAGATTTCAAATCTGTATCTGGATTTCCTATGCGGTGCGTAGTTTTCGAGGAAATAAGATTTTTGTTGACTAGTTTGGAATGGCCGAAACGACCATGCCGGGGTCGCCAGATATCGAATTTTCCGACCAATCACTGATCCGTGTAATTTTTACGTCATTAGAAGCGCACACGTGTGCAGATTTCAAATCTGTATCTGGATTTCCTATGCGGTGCGTAGTTTTCGAGGAAATAAGATTTTTGTTGACTAGTTTGGAATGGCCGAAACGACCATGCCGGGGTCGCCAGATATCGAATTTTCCGACCAATCACTGATCCGTGTAATTTTTACGTCATTAGAAGCGCACACGTGTGCAGATTTCAAATCTGTATCTGGATTTCCTATGCGGTGCGTAGTTTTCGAGGAAATAAGATTTTTGTTGACTAGTTTTTAATGGCCGAAACGACCATGCCAGGGTCGCCAGATATCGAATTTTCCGACCAATCACTGATCCGTGTAATTTTTACGTCATTAAAAGCGCACATGTGTGCAGATTTCAAATCTGTATCTGGATTTCCTATGCGGTGCACAATTTTCGAGAAAATCATATTTTTGTTGACTAGTTTGGATTGGCCGAAACGACCATGCCGGGGTCGCCAGATATCGAATTTTCCGACCAATCACTGATCCGTGTAATTTGTACGTCATTAGGAGCGCACATCTGTTCAGATTTCAAATCTGTAACTGGATTTCCTATGCGGTGCGTAGTTTTCGAGGAAATAAGATTTTTGTTGACTAGTTTGGAATGGCCGAAACGACCATGCCGGGGTCGCCAGATATCGAATTTTCCGACCAATCACTGATCCGTGTAATTTTTACGTCGTTAGGAGCGCACATCTGTTCAGATTTCAAATCTGTAACTGGATTTCCTATGCGGTGCGTAGTTTTCGAGGAAATAAGATTTTTGTTGACTAGTTTGGAATGGCCGAAACGACCATGCCGGGGTCGCCAGATATCGAATTTCCCGACCAACCACTGATCCGTGTAATTTTTACGTCATTAGAAGCGCACATGTGTGCAGATTTCAAGTCTGTAACTGGATTTCCTATGCGGTGCGTAGTTTTCGAGGAAATAAGATTTTTGTTGACTAGTTTGGATTGGCCGAAACGACCATGCCGGGGTCGCCAGATATCGAATTTTCCGACCAATCACCGATCCGTGTAATTTGTACGTCATTAGAAGCGCACATGTGTGCAGATTTCAAATCTGTATCTGGATTTCCTATGCGGTGCACAATTTTCGAGAAAATCATATTTTTGTTGACTAGTTTCTATTGGCCGAAACGACCATGCCGGGGTCGCCAGATATCGAATTTTCCGACCAATCACTGGTCCGTGTAATTTGTACGTCATTAGGAGCGCACATCTGTTCAGATTTCAAATCTGTAACTGGATTTCCTATGCGGTGCGTAGTTTTCGAGGAAATAAGATTTTTGTTGACTAGTTTGGAATGGCCGAAACGACCATGCCGGGGTCGCCAGATATCGAATTTTCCGACCAATCACTGATCCGTGTAATTTTTACGTCATTAGAAGCGCACATGTGTGCAGATTTCAAATCTGTATCTGGATTTCCTATGCGGTGCACAATTTTCGAGAAAATCATATTTTTGTTGACTAGTTTGGATTGGCCGAAACGGCCATGCCGGGGTCGCCAGATATCGAATTTTCCGACCAATCACCGATCCGTGTAATTTTTACGTCATTAGAAGCGCACATGTGTGCAGATTTCAAGTCTGTATCTGGATTTCCTATGCGGTGCGTAGTTTTCGAGGAAATAAGATTTTTGTTGACTAGTTTGGAATGGCCGAAACGACCATGCCGGGGTCGCCAGATATCGAATTTTCCGACCAATCACTGATCCGTGTAATTTTTACGTCATTAGAAGCGCACACGTGTGCAGATTTCAAGTATGTGGCTGGATTTCCTATGCGGTGCGTAGTTTTCGAGGAAATACGATTTTTGTGGCTTAGCTTGGATTGGGCGAAACAGCCATGCCGGGGTCGCCAGATATCGAATTTTCCGACCAATCACCGATCCGTGTAATTTTAACGTCATTAGAAGCGCACATGTGTGCAGATTTCAAGTCTGTATCTGGATTTCCTATGCGGTGCGTAGTTCTCGAGGAAATAAGATTTTTGTTGACTAGTTTGGAATGGCCGAAACGACCATGCCGGGGTCGCCAGATATCGAATTTTCCGACCAATCACCGATCCGCGTAGTTTTTACGTCATTAGAATCACACATGTGTGCAGATTTCAAATCTGTATCTGGATTTCCTATGCGGTGCACAACTTTCGAGAAAATCGTATTTTTGTTGACTAGTTTGGATTGGCCGAAACGGCCATGCCGGGGTCGCCAGATATCGAATTTTCCGACCAATCACTGATCCGTGTAATTTTTACGTCATTAGAAGCGCACATCTGTGCAGATTTCAAATCTGCCACTGGATTCCCTATGCGGTGCGTAGTTTTTGAGGAAATAAGATTTTTGTGGCTTAGCTTGGATTGGCCGAAACGACCATGCCGGGGTCGCCAGATATCGAATTTTCCGACCAATCACTGATCCGTGTAATTTTTACGTCATTAGAAGCGCACATGTGTGCAGATTTCAAATCTGTAACTGGATTTCCTATGCGGTGCCTAGTTTTCGAGGAAATAAGATTTTTGTTGACTAGTTTGGAATGGCCGGAACGACCATGCCGGGGTCGCCAGATATCGAATTTTCCGACCAATCGCTGATCCGTGTAATTTTTACGTCATTAGAAGCGCACATGTGTGCAGATTTCAAATCTGTATCTGGATTTCCTATGCGGTGCACAATTTTCGTGGGCGCCGTGGCGTAAGTGGTTAGTGTGTCGGATCACTACGCATGAGGTTCCAAGTTCGAATCCCAGAAAACACCAAAAAGTTTTTTTACGGTCCCACCTCTCGCGAGCGTCTGACAAACATCCGAGAGTATTGTTGTCACGAAAAAGCTTCTCAAATCGCCGTTCGGAGTCGGCATTAAACTGTAGGTCCCTTCCATTCGTGTGAAAAATATAACGCACACAACATGAGTGGTTGCGAGAAGCTAGGCCCTGGCACTTTGAAGAGCTGTTGCGCCAAATATTTGTATTTGTATTTTGCACAATTTTCGAGAAAATCATATTTTTGTTGACTAGTTTGGATTGGCCGAAACGGCCATGCCGGGGTCGCCAGATATCGAATTTTCCGACCAATCGCTGATCCGTGTAATTTTTACGTCATTAGAAGCGCACATGTGTGCAGATTTCAAATCTGTATCTGGATTTCCTATGCGGTGCACAATTTTCGAGAAAATCATATTTTTGTTGACTAGTTTGGATTGGCCGAAACGGCCATGCCGGGGTCGCCAGATATCGAATTTTCCGACCAATCACCGATCCGTGTAATTTTTACGTCATTAGAAGCGCACATGTGTGCAGATTTCAAATCTGTAACTGGATTTCCTTTGCGGTGCGTAGTTTTCGAGGAAATAAAATTTTTGTTGACTAGTTTGGAATGGCCGAAACGACCATGCCGGGGTCGCCAGATATCGAATTTTCCGACCAATCACTGATCCGTATAGTTTGTACGTCATTAGAAGCGCACATGTGTGCAGATTTCAAATCTGTGACTGGATTTCCTATGCGGTGCGTAGTTTTCGAGGAAATAAGATTTTTGTTGAGTAGTTTGGAATGGCCGAAACGACCATGCCGGGGTCGCCAGATATCGAATTTTCCGACCAATCACTGATCCGTGTAATTTTTACGTCATTAGGAGCGCACATCTGTTCAGATTTCAAATCTGTAACTGGATTTCCTATGCGGTGCGTAGTTTTCGAGGAAATAAGATTTTTGTTGACTAGTTTGGAATGGCCGAAACGACCATGCCGGGGTCGCCAGATATCGAATTTTCCGACCAATCACTGATCCGTGTAATTTTTACGTCATTAGAAGCGCACATGTGTGCAGATTTCAAATCTGTATCTGGATTTCCTATGCGGTGCACAATTTTCGAGAAAATCATATTTTTGTTGACTAGTTTGGATTGGCCGAAACGACCATTCCGGGGTCGCCAGATATTGAATTTTCCGACCAATCACCGATCCGTGTAATTTGTACGTCATTAGAAGCGCACATGTGTGCAGATTTCAAATCTGTATCTGGATTTCCTATGCGGTGCACAATTTTCGAGAAAATCATATTTTTGTTGACTAGTTTCTATTGGCCGAAACGACCATGCCGGGGTCGCCAGATATCGAATTTCCCGACCAACCACTGATCCGTGTAATTTTTACGTCATTAGAAGCGCACATGTGTGCAGATTTCAAGTCTGTAACTGGATTTCCTATGCGGTGCGTAGTTTTCGAGGAAATAAGATTTTTGTTGACTAGTTTGGAATGGCCGAAACGACCATGCCGGGGTCGCCAGATATCGAATTTTCCGACCAATCACCGATCCGTGTAATTTGTACGTCATTAGAAGCGCACATGTGTGCAGATTTCAAATCTGTATCTGGATTTCCTATGCGGTGCACAATTTTCGAGAAAATCATATTTTTGTTGACTAGTTTCTATTGGCCGAAACGACCATGCCGGGGTCGCCAGATATCGAATTTTCCGACCAATCACTGGTCCGTGTAATTTGTACGTCATTAGGAGCGCACATCTGTTCAGATTTCAAATCTGTAACTGGATTTCCTATGCGGTGCGTAGTTTTCGAGGAAATAAGATTTTTGTTGACTAGTTTGGAATGGCCGAAACGACCATGCCGGGGTCGCCAGATATCGAATTTCCCGACCAACCACTGATCCGTGTAATTTTTACGTCATTAGAAGCGCACATGTGTGCAGATTTCAAGTCTGTAACTGGATTTCCTATGCGGTGCGTAGTTTTCGAGGAAATAAGATTTTTGTTGACTAGTTTGGAATGGCCGAAACGACCATGCCGGGGTCGCCAGATATCGAATTTTCCGACCAATCACTGATCCGTGTAATTTTTACGTCATTAGAAGCGCACATGTGTGCAGATTTCAAATCTGTATCTGGATTTCCTATGCGGTGCACAATTTTCGAGAAAATCATATTTTTGTTGACTAGTTTGGATTGGCCGAAACGGCCATGCCGGGGTCGCCAGATATCGAATTTTCCGACCAATCACCGATCCGTGTAACTTTTACGTCATTAGAAGCGCACATGTGTGCAGATTTCAAGTCTGTATCTGGATTTCCTATGCGGTGCGTAGTTTTCGAGGAAATAAGATTTTTGTTGACTAGTTTGGAAGGGCCGAAACGACCATGCCGGGGTCGCCAGATATCGAATTTTCCGACCAATCACTGATCCGTGTAATTTTTACGTCATTAGAAGCGCAAACGTGTGCAGATTTCAAGTATGTGGCTGGATTTCCTATGCGGTGCGTAGTTTTCGAGGAAATACGATTTTTGTGGCTTAGCTTGGATTGGGCGAAACAGCCATGCCGGGGTCGCCAGATATCGAATTTTCCGACCAATCACCGATCCGTGTAATTTTTACGTCATTAGAAGCGCACATGTGTGCAGATTTCAAGTCTGTATCTGGATTTCCTATGCGGTGCGTAGTTCTCGAGGAAATAAGATTTTTGTTGACTAGTTTGGAATGGCCGAAACGACCATGCCGGGGTCGCCAGATATCGAATTTTCCGACCAATCACTGATCCGTGTAATTTTTACGTCATTAGAAGCGCACATGTGTGCAGATTTCAAATCTGTATCTGGATTTCCTATGCGGTGCACAATTTTCGAGAAAATCATATTTTTGTTGACTAGTTTGGATTGGCCGAAACGGCCATGCCGGGGTCGTCAGATATCGAATTTTCCGACCAATCACTGGTACGTGTAATTTGTACGTCATTAGGAGCGCACATCTGTTCAGATTTCAAATCTGTAACTGGATTTCCTATGCGGTGCGTAGTTTTCGAGGAAATAAGATTTTTGTTGACTAGTTTGGAATGGCCGAAACGACCATGCCGGGGTCGCCAGATATCGAATTTCCCGACCAACCACTGATCCGTGTAATTTTTACGTCATTAGAAGCGCACATGTGTGCAGATTTCAAGTCTGTAACTGGATTTCCTATGCGGTGCGTAGTTTTCGAGGAAATAAGATTTTTGTTGACTAGTTTGGAATGGCCGGAACGACCATGCCGGGGTCGCCAGATATCGAATTTTGCGACCAATCACCGATCCGTGTAATTTTTACGTCATTAGAAGTGCACATGTGTGCAGATTTCAAATCTGCCACTGGATTTCCTATGCGGTGCGTAGTTTTTGAGGAAATAAGATTTTTGTGGCTTAGCTTGGATTGGCCGAAACAGCCATGCCGGGGTCGCCAGATATCGAATTTTCCGGCCAATCAATGATCCGCGTAACTTTTACGTCATTAGAAGCGCACATGTGTGCAGATTTCAAATCTGTAACTGGATTTCCTATGCGGTGCGTAGTTTTCGAGGAAATAAGATTTTTGTTGACTAGTTTGGAATGGCCGGAACGACCATGCCGGGGTCGCCAGATATCGAATTTTCCGACCAATCACCGATCCGTGTAATCTTTACGTCATTAGAAGCGCACATGTGTGCAGATTTCAAATCTGTAACAGGATTTCCTATGCGGTGCGTAGTTTTCGAGGAAATAAGATTTTTGTGGCTTAGCTTGGATTGGCGGAAACGGCCATGCCGGGGACGCCAGATATCGAATTTTCCGACCAATCACCGATCCGTGTAATTTGTACGTCCTTAGAAGCGCACATCTGTGCAGATTTCAAATCTGTAACTGGATTTCCTATGCGGTGCGTAGTTTTCGAGGAAATAAGATTTTTGTTGACTAGTTTGGAATGGCCGAAACGACCATGCCGGGGTCGCCAGATATCGAATTTTCCGACCAATCACCGATCCGTGTAATTTCTACGTCATTAGAAGCGCACATGTGTGCAAATTTCAAATCTGTAACTGGATTTCCTATGCGGTGCGTAGTTTTCGAGGAAATAAGATTTTTGTTGACTGGTTTGGAATGGCCGAAACGACCATGCCGGGGTCGCCAGATATCGAATTTTCCGACCAATCACTGATCCGTGTAATTTTTACGTCATTAGAAGCGCACATGTGTGCAGATTTCAAATCTGTATCTGGATTTCCTATGCGGTGCACAATTTTCGAGAAAATCATATTTTTGTTGACTAGTTTGGATTGGCCGAAACGGCCATGCCGGGGTCGCCAGATATCGAATTTTCCGACCAATCACTGGTACGTGTAATTTGTACGTCATTAGGAGCGCACATCTGTTCAGATTTCAAATCTGTAACTGGATTTCCTATGCGGTGCGTAGTTTTCGAGGAAATAAGATTTTTGTTGACTAGTTTGGAATGGCCGAAACGACCATGCCGGGGTCGCCAGATATCGAATTTTCCGACCAATCACTGATCCGTGTAATTTTTACGTCATTAGAAGCGCACATCTGTGCAGATTTCAAATCTGCCACTGGATTTCCTATGCGGTGCGTAGTTTTTGAGGAAATAAGATTTTTGTGGCTTAGCTTGGATTGGCCGAAACAGCCATGCCGGGGTCGCCAGATATCGAATTTTCCGGCCAATCAATGATCCGCGTAATTTTTACGTCATTGGAAGCGCACATGTGTGCAGATTTCAAATCTGTAACTGGATTTCCTATGCGGTGCGTAGTTTTCGAGGAAATAAGATTTTTGTTGACTAGTTTGGAATGGCCGGAACGACCATGCCGGGGTCGCCAGATATCGAATTTTCCGACCAATCACTGATCCGTGTAATTTTTACGTCATTAGAAGCGCACATCTGTGCAGATTTCAAATCTGCCACTGGATTTCCTATGCGGTGCGTAGTTTTCGAGGAAATAAGATTTTTGTTGACTAGTTTGGAATGGCCGAAACGACCATGCCGGGGTCGCCAGATATCGAATTTTTCGACCAATCACCGATCCGTGTAATTTTTACGTCATTAGAAGCGCACATGTGTGCAGATTTCAAATCTGTAACTGGATTTCCTATGCGGTGCGTAGTTTTCGAGGAAATAAGATTTTTGTTGACTAGTTTGGAATGGCCGAAACGACCATGCCGGGGTCGCCAGATATCGAATTTTCCGACCAATCACTGATCCATGTAATTTTTACGTCATTAGAAGCGCACATGTGTGCAGATTTCAAATCTGTAACTGGATTTCCTATGCGGTGCGTAGTTTTCGAGGAAATAAGATTTTTGTTGACTAGTTTGGAATGGCCGAAACGACCATGCCGGGGTCGCCAGATTTCGAATTTTCCGACCAATCACTGATCCGTGTAATTTTTACGTCATTAGAAGCGCACATGTGTGCAGATTTCAAATCTGTATCTGGATTTCCTATGCGGTGCACAATTTTCGAGAAAATCATATTTTTGTTGACTAGTTTGGATTGGCCGAAACGGCCATGCCGGGGTCGCCAGATATCGAATTTTCCGACCAATCACTGATCCATGTAATTTTTACGTCATTAGAAGCGCACATGTGTGCAGATTTCAAATCTGTAACTGGATTTCCTATGCGGTGCGTAGTTTTCGAGGAAATAAGATTTTTGTTGACTAGTTTGGAATGGCCGGAACGACCATGCCGGGGTCGCCAGATATCGAATTTTGCGACCAATCACCGATCCGTGTAATTTTTACGTCATTAGAAGTGCACATGTGTGCAGATTTCAAATCTGCCACTGGATTTCCTATGCGGTGCGTAGTTTTTGAGGAAATAAGATTTTTGTGGCTTAGCTTGGATTGGCCGAAACAGCCATGCCGGGGTCGCCAGATATCGAATTTTCCGACCAATCAATGATCCGCGTAATTTTTACGTCATTAGAAGCGCACATGTGTGCAGATTTCAAATCTGTAACTGGATTTCCTATGCGGTGCGTAGTTTTCGAGGAAATAAGATTTTTGTTGACTAGTTTGGAATGGCCGAAACGACCATGCCGGGGTCGCCAGATTTCGAATTTTCCGACCAATCACTGATCCGTGTAATTTTTACGTCATTAGAAGCGCACATGTGTGCAGATTTCAAATCTGTATCTGGATTTCCTATGCGGTGCACAATTTTCGAGAAAATCATATTTTTGTTGACTAGTTTGGATTGGCCGAAACGGCCATGCCGGGGTCGCCAGATATTGAATTTTCCGACCAATCACTGATCCGTGTAATGTTTACGTCATTAGAAGCGCACATCAGTGCAGATTTCAAATCTGTAACTGGATTCCCTATGCGGTGCGTAGTTTTTGAGGAAATAAGATTTTTGTGGCTTAGCTTGGATTGGCCGAAACAGCCATGCCGGGGTCGCCAGATATCGAATTTTCCGGCCAATCAATTATCCGTGTAAATTTTGCGTCATTAGAAGCGCACATGTGTGCAGATTTCAAATCTGTAACTGGATTTCCTATGCGGTGCGTAGTTTTCGAGGAAATAAGATTTTTGTTGACTAGTTTGGAATGGCCGGAACGACCATGCCGGGGTCGCCAGATATCGAATTTTCCGACCAATCACTGATCCGTGTAATTTTTACGTCATTAGAAGCGCACATGTGTGCAGATTTCAAATCTGTATCTGGATTTCCTATGCGGTGCACAATTTTCGAGAAAATCATATTTTTGTTGACTAAACGAAACGGCCATGCCGGGGTCGCCAGATATCGAATTTTGCGACCAATCACCGATCCGTGTAATTTTTACGTCATTAGAAGTGCACATGTGTGCAGATTTCAAATCTGCCACTGGATTTCCTATGCGGTGCGTAGTTTTTGAGGAAATAAGATTTTTGTGGCTTAGCTTGGATTGGCCGAAACAGCCATGCCGGGGTCGCCAGATATCGAATTTTCCGACCAATCAATGATCCGCGTAATTTTTACGTCATTAGAAGCGCACATGTGTGCAGATTTCAAATCTGTAACTGGATTTCCTATGCGGTGCGTAGTTTTCGAGGAAATAAGATTTTTGTTGACTAGTTTGGATTGGCCGAAACGGCCATGCCGGGGTCGCCAGATATCGAATTTTCCGACCAATCACTGATCCGTGTAATTTTTACGTCATTAGAAGCGCACATGTGTGCAGATTTCAAATCTGTATCTGGATTTCCTATGCGGTGCGTAGTTTTTGAGGAAATAAGATTTTTGTGGCTTAGCTTGGATTGGCCGAAACAGCCATGCCGGGGTCGCCAGATATCGAATTTTCCGACCAATCAATGATCCGCGTAATTTTTACGTCATTAGAAGCGCACATGTGTGCAGATTTCAAATCTGTAACTGGATTTCCTATGCGGTGCGTAGTTTTCGAGGAAATAAGATTTTTGTTGACTAGTTTGGAATGGCCGAAACGACCATGCCGGGGTCGCCAGATATCGAATTTTCCGACCAATCACTGATCCGTGTAATTTTTACGTCATTAGAAGCGCACATGTGTGCAGATTTCAAATCTGTATCTGGATTTCCTATGCGGTGCGTAGTTTTTGAGGAAATAAGATTTTTGTGGCTTAGCTTGGATTGGCCGAAACAGCCATGCCGGGGTCGCCAGATATCGAATTTTCCGACCAATCAATGATCCGCGTAATTTTTACGTCATTAGAAGCGCACATGTGTGCAGATTTCAAATCTGTAACTGGATTTCCTATGCGGTGCGTAGTTTTCGAGGAAATAAGATTTTTGTTGACTAGTTTGGAATGGCCGAAACGACCATGCCGGGGTCGCCAGATTTCGAATTTTCCGACCAATCACTGATCCGTGTAATTTTTACGTCATTAGAAGCGCACATGTGTGCAGATTTCAAATCTGTATCTGGATTTCCTATGCGGTGCACAATTTTCGAGAAAATCATATTTTTGTTGACTAGTTTGGATTGGCCGAAACGGCCATGCCGGGGTCGCCAGATATCGAATTTTCCGACCAATCACTGATCCGTGTAACTTGTACGTCATTAGAAGCGCACATCTGTGCAGATTTCAAATCTGCCACTGGATTTCCTATGCGGTGCGTAGTTTTCGAGGAAATAAGATTTTTGTTGACTAGTTTGGAATGGCCGAAACGACCATGCCGGGGTCGCCAGATTTCGAATTTTCCGACCAATCACTGATCCGTGTAATTTTTACGTCATTAGAAGCGCACATGTGTGCAGATTTCAAATCTGTAACTGGATTTCCTATGCGGTGCGTAGTTTTCGAGGAAATAAGATTTTTGTTGACTAGTTTGGAATGGCCGGAACGACCATGCCGGGGTCGCCAGATATCGAATTTTGCGACCAATCACCGATCCGTGTAATTTTTACGTCATTAGAAGTGCACATGTGTGCAGATTTCAAATCTGCCACTGGATTTCCTATGCGGTGCGTAGTTTTTGAGGAAATAAGATTTTTGTGGCTTAGCTTGGATTGGCCGAAACAGCCATGCCGGGGTCGCCAGATATCGAATTTTCCGACCAATCAATGATCCGCGTAATTTTTACGTCATTAGAAGCGCACATGTGTGCAGATTTCAAATCTGTAACTGGATTTCCTATGCGGTGCGTAGTTTTCGAGGAAATAAGATTTTTGTTGACTAGTTTGGAATGGCCGGAACGACCATGCCGGGGTCGCCAGATATCGAATTTTGCGACCAATCACCGATCCGTGTAATTTTTACGTCATTAGAAGTGCACATGTGTGCAGATTTCAAATCTGCCACTGGATTTCCTATGCGGTGCGTAGTTTTTGAGGAAATAAGATTTTTGTGGCTTAGCTTGGATTGGCCGAAACAGCCATGCCGGGGTCGCCAGATATCGAATTTTCCGACCAATCAATGATCCGCGTAATTTTTACGTCATTAGAAGCGCACATGTGTGCAGATTTCAAATCTGTAACTGGATTTCCTATGCGGTGCGTAGTTTTCGAGGAAATAAGATTTTTGTTGACTAGTTTGGAATGGCCGAAACGACCATGCCGGGGTCGCCAGATATCGAATTTTCCGACCAATCACTGATCCGTGTAATTTTTACGTCATTAGAAGCGCACATGTGTGCAGATTTCAAATCTGTATCTGGATTTCCTACGCGGTGCGTAGTTTTTGAGGAAATAAGATTTTTGTGGCTTAGCTTGGATTGGCCGAAACAGCCATGCCGGGGTCGCCAGATATCGAATTTTCCGACCAATCAATGATCCGCGTAATTTTTACGTCATTAGAAGCGCACATGTGTGCAGATTTCAAATCTGTAACTGGATTTCCTATGCGGTGCGTAGTTTTCGAGGAAATAAGATTTTTGTTGACTAGTTTGGAATGGCCGAAACGACCATGCCGGGGTCGCCAGATTTCGAATTTTCCGACCAATCACTGATCCGTGTAATTTTTACGTCATTAGAAGCGCACATGTGTGCAGATTTCAAATCTGTATCTGGATTTCCTATGCGGTGCACAATTTTCGAGAAAATCATATTTTTGTTGACTAGTTTGGATTGGCCGAAACGGCCATGCCGGGGTCGCCAGATATCGAATTTTCCGACCAATCACTGATCCGTGTAATTTTTACGTCATTAGAAGCGCACATGTGTGCAGATTTCAAATCTGTATCTGGATTTCCTATGCGGTGCGTAGTTTTTGAGGAAATAAGATTTTTGTGGCTTAGCTTGGATTGGCCGAAACAGCCATGCCGGGGTCGCCAGATATCGAATTTTCCGACCAATCAATGATCCGCGTAATTTTTACGTCATTAGAAGCGCACATGTGTGCAGATTTCAAATCTGTAACTGGATTTCCTATGCGGTGCGTAGTTTTCGAGGAAATAAGATTTTTGTTGACTAGTTTGGAATGGCCGAAACGACCATGCCGGGGTCGCCAGATATCGAATTTTCCGACCAATCACTGATCCGTGTAATTTTTACGTCATTAGAAGCGCACATGTGTGCAGATTTCAAATCTGTATCTGGATTTCCTATGCGGTGCGTAGTTTTTGAGGAAATAAGATTTTTGTGGCTTAGCTTGGATTGGCCGAAACAGCCATGCCGGGGTCGCCAGATATCGAATTTTCCGGCCAATCAATGATCCGCGTAATTTTTACGTCATTAGAAGCGCACATGTGTGCAGATTTCAAATCTGTAACTGGATTTCCTATGCGGTGCGTAGTTTTCGAGGAAATAAGATTTTTGTTGACTAGTTTGGAATGGCCGAAACGACCATGCCGGGGTCGCCAGATATCGAATTTTCCGACCAATCACTGATCCGTGTAATTTTTACGTCATTAGAAGCGCACATGTGTGCAGATTTCAAATCTGTGACTGGATTTCCTATGCGGTGCGTAGTTTTCGAGGAAATAAGATTTTTGTTGACTAGTTTGGAATGGCCGAAACGACCATGCCGGGGTCGCCAGATATCGAATTTTCCGACCAATCACTGATCCGTGTAATTTTTACGTCATTAGAAGCGCACATGTGTGCAGATTTCAAATCTGTATCTGGATTTCCTATGCGGTGCACAATTTTCGAGAAAATCATATTTTTGTTGACTAGTTTGGATTGGCCGAAACGACCATTCCGGGGTCGCCAGATATTGAATTTTCCGACCAATCACCGATCCGTGTAATTTGTACGTCATTAGAAGCGCACATGTGTGCAGATTTCATGTCTGTAACTGGATTTCCTATGCGGTGCGTAGTTTTTGAGGAAATAAGATTTTTGTGGCTTAGCTTGGATTGGCCGAAACAGCCATGCCGGGGTCGCCAGATATCGAATTTTCCGACCAATCAATGATCCGCGTAATTTTTACGTCATTAGAAGCGCACATGTGTGCAGATTTCAAATCTGTAACTGGATTTCCTATGCGGTGCGTAGTTTTCGAGGAAATAAGATTTTTGTTGACTAGTTTGGAATGGCCGAAACGACCATGCCGGGGTCGCCAGATATCGAATTTTCCGACCAATCACTGATCCGTGTAATTTTTACGTCATTAGAAGCGCACATGTGTGCAGATTTCAAATCTGTATCTGGATTTCCTATGCGGTGCACAATTTTCGAGAAAATCATATTTTTGTTGACTAGTTTGGATTGGCCGAAACGACCATTCCGGGGTCGCCAGATATTGAATTTTCCGACCAATCACCGATCCGTGTAATTTGTACGTCATTAGAAGCGCACATGTGTGCAGATTTCAAATCTGTATCTGGATTTCCTATGCGGTGCACAATTTTCGAGAAAATCATATTTTTGTTGACTAGTTTCTATTGGCCGAAACGACCATGCCGGGGTCGCCAGATATCGAATTTTCCGACCAATCACTGATCCATGTAATTTTTACGTCATTAGAAGCGCACACGTGTGCAGATTTCAAATCTGTATCTGGATTTCCTATGCGGTGCGTAGTTTTCGAGGAAATAAGATTTTTGTTGACTAGTTTGGAATGGCCGAAACGACCATGCCGGGGTCGCCAGATATCGAATTTTCCGACCAATCACCGATCCGTGTAATTTGTACGTCATTAGAAGCGCACATGTGTGCAGATTTCAAATCTGTATCTGGATTTCCTATGCGGTGCACAATTTTCGAGAAAATCATATTTTTGTTGACTAGTTTCTATTGGCCGAAACGACCATGCCGGGGTCGCCAGATATCGAATTTTCCGACCAATCACTGATCCATGTAATTTTTACGTCATTAGAAGCGCACACGTGTGCAGATTTCAAATCTGTATCTGGATTTCCTATGCGGTGCGTAGTTTTTGAGGAAATAAGATTTTTGTGGCTTAGCTTGGATTGGCCGAAACAGCCATGCCGGGGTCGCCAGATATCGAATTTTCCGGCCAATCAATGATCCGCGTAATTTTTACGTCATTAGAAGCGCACATGTGTGCAGATTTCAAATCTGTAACTGGATTTCCTATGCGGTGCGTAGTTTTCGAGGAAATAAGATTTTTGTTGACTAGTTTGGAATGGCCGAAACGACCATGCCGGGGTCGCCAGATATCGAATTTTCCGACCAATCACTGATCCGTGTAATTTTTACGTCATTAGAAGCGCACATGTGTGCAGATTTCAAATCTGTATCTGGATTTCCTATGCGGTGCGTAGTTTTTGAGGAAATAAGTTTTTGTGGCTTAGCTTGGATTGGCCGAAACAGCCATGCCGGAGTCGCCAGATATCGAATTTTCCGACCAATCAATGATCCGTGTAATTTTTACGTCATTAGAAGCGCACATGTGTGCAGATTTCAAATCTGTAACTGGATTTCCTATGCGGTGCGTAGTTTTCGAGGAAATAAGATTTTTGTTGACTAGTTTGGAATGGCCGAAACGACCATGCCGGGGTCGCCAGATATCGAATTTTCCGACCAATCACTGATCCGTGTAATTTTTACGTCATTAGAAGCGCACATGTGTGCAGATTTCAAATCTGTATCTGGATTTCCTATGCGGTGCGTAGTTTTTGAGGAAATAAGATTTTTGTGGCTTAGCTTGGATTGGCCGAAACAGCCATGCCGGGGTCGCCAGATATCGAATTTTCCGGCCAATCAATGATCCGCGTAATTTTTACGTCATTAGAAGCGCACATGTGTGCAGATTTCAAATCTGTAACTGGATTTCCTATGCGGTGCGTAGTTTTCGAGGAAATAAGATTTTTGTTGACTAGTTTGGAATGGCCGAAACGACCATGCCGGGGTCGCCAGATATCGAATTTTCCGACCAATCACTGATCCGTGTAATTTTTACGTCATTAGAAGCGCACATGTGTGCAGATTTCAAATCTGTATCTGGATTTCCTATGCGGTGCACAATTTTCGAGAAAATCATATTTTTGTTGACTAGTTTGGATTGGCCGAAACGGCCATGCCGGGGTCGCCAGATATCGAATTTTCCCACCAATCACTGATCCGTGTAATTTTTACGTCATTAGAAGCGCACATGTGTGCAGATTTCAAATCTGTATCTGGATTTCCGATGCGGTGCGTAGTTTTTGAGGAAATAAGATTTTTGTGGCTTAGCTTGGATTGGCCGAAACAGCCATGCCGGGGTCGCCAGATATCGAATTTTCCGACCAATCAATGATCCGCGTAATTTTTACGTCATTAGAAGCGCACATGTGTGCAGATTTCAAATCTGTAACTGGATTTCCTATGCGGTGCGTAGTTTTCGAGGAAATAAGATTTTTGTTGACTAGTTTGGAATGGCCGAAACGACCATGCCGGGGTCGCCAGATATCGAATTTTCCGACCAATCACTGATCCGTGTAATTTTTACGTCATTAGAAGCGCACATGTGTGCAGATTTCAAATCTGTATCTGGATTTCCTATGCGGTGCGTAGTTTTCGAGGAAATAAGATTTTTGTTGACTAGTTTGGAATGGCCGAAACGACCATGCCGGGGTCGCCAGATATCGAATTTTCCGACCAATCACTGATCCGTGTAATTTTTACGTCATTAGAAGCGCACATGTGTGCAGATTTCAAATCTGTATCTGGATTTCCTATGCGGTGCACAATTTTCGAGAAAATCATATTTTTGTTGACTAGTTTGGATTGGCCGAAACGGCCATGCCGGGGTCGCCAGATATCGAATTTTCCGACCAATCACTGATCCGTGTAATTTTTACGTCATTAGAAGCGCACATGTGTGCAGATTTCAAATCTGTATCTGGATTTCCTATGCGGTGCGTAGTTTTTGAGGAAATAAGATTTTTGTGGCTTAGCTTGGATTGGCCGAAACAGCCATGCCGGGGTCGCCAGATATCGAATTTTCCGACCAATCAATGATCCGCGTAATTTTTACGTCATTAGAAGCGCACATGTGTGCAGATTTCAAATCTGTAACTGGATTTCCTATGCGGTGCGTAGTTTTCGAGGAAATAAGATTTTTGTTGACTAGTTTGGAATGGCCGAAACGACCATGCCGGGGTCGCCAGATATCGAATTTTCCGACCAATCACTGATCCGTGTAATTTTTACGTCATTAGAAGCGCACATGTGTGCAGATTTCAAATCTGTATCTGGATTTCCTATGCGGTGCACAATTTTCGAGAAAATCATATTTTTGTTGACTAGTTTGGATTGGCCGAAACGGCCATGCCGGGGTCGCCAGATATCGAATTTTCCGACCAATCACTGATCCGTGTAATTTTTACGTCATTAGAAGCGCACATGTGTGCAGATTTCAAATCTGTATCTGGATTTCCTATGCGGTGCGTAGTTTTTGAGGAAATAAGATTTTTGTGGCTTAGCTTGGATTGGCCGAAACAGCCATGCCGGGGTCGCCAGATATCGAATTTTCCGACCAATCAATGATCCGCGTAATTTTTACGTCATTAGAAGCGCACATGTGTGCAGATTTCAAATCTGTAACTGGATTTCCTATGCGGTGCGTAGTTTTCGAGGAAATAAGATTTTTGTTGACTAGTTTGGAATGGCCGAAACGACCATGCCGGGGTCGCCAGATATCGAATTTTCCGACCAATCACTGATCCGTGTAATTTTTACGTCATTAGAAGCGCACATGTGTGCAGATTTCAAATCTGTATCTGGATTTCCTATGCGGTGCGTAGTTTTTGAGGAAATAAGATTTTTGTGGCTTAGCTTGGATTGGCCGAAACAGCCATGCCGGGGTCGCCAGATATCGAATTTTCCGGCCAATCAATGATCCGCGTAATTTTTACGTCATTAGAAGCGCACATGTGTGCAGATTTCAAATCTGTAACTGGATTTCCTATGCGGTGCGTAGTTTTCGAGGAAATAAGATTTTTGTTGACTAGTTTGGAATGGCCGAAACGACCATGCCGGGGTCGCCAGATATCGAATTTTCCGACCAATCACTGATCCGTGTAATTTTTACGTCATTAGAAGCGCACATGTGTGCAGATTTCAAATCTGTATCTGGATTTCCTATGCGGTGCACAATTTTCGAGAAAATCATATTTTTGTTGACTAGTTTGGATTGGCCGAAACGGCCATGCCGGGGTCGCCAGATACCGAATTTTCCGACCAATCACCGATCCGTGTAATTTGTACGTCATTAGAAGCGCACATGTGTGCAGATTTCATGTCTGTAACTGGATTTCCTATGCGGTGCGTAGTTTTTGAGGAAATAAGATTTTTGTGGCTTAGCTTGGATTGGCCGAAACAGCCATGCCGGGGTCGCCAGATATCGAATTTTCCGGCCAATCAATGATCCGTGTAAATTTTACGTCATTAGAAGCGCACATGTGTGCAGATTTCAAATCTGTAACTGGATTTCCTATGCGGTGCGTAGTTTTCGAGGAAATAAGATTTTTGTTGACTAGTTTGGATTGGCCGAAACGGCCATGCCGGGGTCGCCAGATATCGAATTTTCCGACCAATCACCGATCCGTGTAATTTGTACGTCACTAGAAGCGCACATGTGTGCAGATTTCAAGTCTGTAACTGGATTTCCTATGCGGTGCGTAGTTTTCGAGGAAATAAGATTTTTGTTGACTAGTTTGGAATGGCCGAAACGACCATGCCGGGGTCGCCAGATATCGAATTTTCCGACCAATCACCGATCCGCGTAGTTTTTACGTCATTAGAAGCACGCATGTGTGCAGATTTCAAATCTGTGACTGGATTTCCTATGCGGTGCGTAGTTTTCGAGGAAATAAGGTTTTTGTTGACTAGTTTGGAATGGCCGAAACGAAAATGCCGGGGTCGCCAGATATCGAATTTTCCGACCAATCACTGATCCGTGTAATTTTTACGTCATTAGAAGCGCACATGTGTGCAGATTTCAAATCTGTATCTGGATTTCCTATGCGGTGCACAATTTTCGAGAAAATCATATTTTTGTTGACTAGTTTGGATTGGCCGAAACGACCATTCCGGGGTCGCCAGATATTGAATTTTCCGACCAATCACCGATCCGTGTAATTTGTACGTCATTAGAAGCGCACATGTGTGCAGATTTCAAATCTGTATCTGGATTTCCTATGCGGTGCACAATTTTCGAGAAAATCATATTTTTGTTGACTAGTTTCTATTGGCCGAAACGACCATGCCGGGGTCGCCAGATATCGAATTTTCCGACCAATCACTGATCCATGTAATTTTTACGTCATTAGAAGCGCACACGTGTGCAGATTTCAAATCTGTATCTGGATTTCCTATGCGGTGCGTAGTTTTCGAGGAAATAAGATTTTTGTTGACTAGTTTGGATTGGCCGAAACGGCCATGCCGGGGTCGCCAGATATCGAATTTTCCGACCAATCACTGATCCATGTAATTTTTACGTCATTAGAAGCGCACACGTGTGCAGATTTCAAATCTGTATCTGGATTTCCTATGCGGTGCGTAGTTTTCGAGGAAATAAGATTTTTGTGGCTTAGCTTGGATTGGCCGAAACGGCCATGCCGGGGTCGCCAGATATCGAATTTTCCGGCCAATCAATGATCCGCGTAATTTTTACGTCATTAGAAGCGCACATGTGTGCAGATTTCAAATCTGTAACTGGATTTCCTATGCGGTGCGTAGTTTTCGAGGAAATAAGATTTTTGTTGACTAGTTTGGAATGGCCGAAACGACCATGCCGGGGTCGCCAGATATCGAATTTTCCGACCAATCACTGATCCACGTAATTTTTACGTCATTAGAAGCGCACATGTGTGCAGATTTCAAATCTGTAACTGGATTTCCTATGCGGTGCGTAGTTTTCGAGGAAATAAGATTTTTGTTGACTAGTTTGGAATGGCCGAAACGACCATGCCGGGGTCGCCAGATATCGAATTTTCCGACCAATCACTGATCCGTGTAAGTTTTACGTCATTAGAAGCGCACATGTGTGCAGATTTCAAATCTGTATCTGGGTTTCCTATGCGGTGCGTAGTTTTTGAGGAAATAAGATTTTTGTGGCTTAGCTTGGATTGGCCGAAACAGCCATGCCGGGGTCGCCAGATATCGAATTTTCTGGCCAATCAATGATCCGCGTAATTTTTACGTCATTAGAAGCGCACATGTGTGCAGATTTCAAATCTGTAACTGGATTTCCTATGCGGTGCGTAGTTTTCGAGGAAATAAGATTTTTGTTGACTAGTTTGGAATGGCCGAAACGACCATGCCGGGGTCGCCAGATATCGAATTTTCCGACCAATCACTGATCCGTGTAATTTTTACGTCATTAGAAGCGCACATGTGAGCAGATTTCAAATCTGTATCTGGATTTCCTATGCGGTGCGTAGTTTTTGAGGAAATAAGATTTTTGTGGCTTAGCTTGGATTGGCCGAAACAGCCATGCCGGGGTCGCCAGATATCGAATTTTCCGGCCAATCAATGATCCGCGTAATTTTTACGTCATTAGAAGCGCACATGTGTGCAGATTTCAAATCTGTAACTGGATTTCCTATGCGGTGCGTAGTTTTCGAGGAAATAAGATTTTTGTTGACTAGTTTGGAATGGCCGAAACGACCATGCCGGGGTCGCCAGATATCGAATTTTCCGACCAATCACTGATCCGTGTAATTTTTACGTCATTAGAAGCGCACATGTGTGCAGATTTCAAATCTGTATCTGGATTTCCTATGCGGTGCACAATTTTCGAGAAAATCATATTTTTGTTGACTAGTTTGGATTGGCCGAAACGGCCATGCCGGGGTCGCCAGATATTGAATTTTCCGACCAATCACTGATCCGTGTAATTTTTACGTCATTAGAAGCGCACATCAGTGCAGATTTCAAATCTGTAACTGGATTCCCTATGCGGTGCGTAGTTTTTGAGGAAATAAGATTTTTGTGGCTTAGCTTGGATTGGCCGAAACAGCCATGCCGGGGTCGCCAGATATCGAATTTTCCGGCCAATCAATGATCCGTGTAAATTTTACGTCATTAGAAGCGCACATGTGTGCAGATTTCAAATCTGTATCTGGATTTCCTATGCGGTGCACAATTTTCGAGAAAATCATATTTTTGTTGACTAGTTTGGATTGGCCGAAACGGCCATGCCGGGGTCGCCAGATATCGAATTTTCCGACCACTCACCGATTCGCGTAGTTTTTACGTCATTAGAAGCACACATGTGTGCAGATTTCAAATCTGTGACTGGATTTCCTATGCGGTGCGTAGTTTTCGAGGAAATAAGATTTTTGTGGCTTAGCTTGGATTGGCCGAAACAGCCATGCCGGGGTCGCCAGATATCGAATTTTCCGACCAATCACTGATCCGTGTAATTTTTACGTCATTAGAAGCGCACATGTGTGCAGATTTCAAATCTGTATCTGGATTTCCTATGCGGTGCACAATTTTCGAGAAAATCATATTTTTGTTGACTAGTTTGGATTGGCCGAAACGGCCATGCCGGGGTCGCCAGATATTGAATTTTCCGACCAATCACTGATCCGTGTAATTTTTACGTCATTAGAAGCGCACATCAGTGCAGATTTCAAATCTGTAACTGGATTCCCTATGCGGTGCGTAGTTTTTGAGGAAATAAGATTTTTGTGGCTTAGCTTGGATTGGCCGAAACAGCCATGCCGGGGTCGCCAGATATCGAATTTTCCGGCCAATCAATGATCCGTGTAAATTTTACGTCATTAGAAGCGCACATGTGTGCAGATTTCAAATCTGTATCTGGATTTCCTATGCGGTGCACAATTTTCGAGAAAATCATATTTTTGTTGACTAGTTTGGATTGGCCGAAACGGCCATGCCGGGGTCGCCAGATATCGAATTTTCCGACCACTCACCGATTCGCGTAGTTTTTACGTCATTAGAAGCACACATGTGTGCAGATTTCAAATCTGTGACTGGATTTCCTATGCGGTGCGTAGTTTTCGAGGAAATAAGATTTTTGTTGACTAGTTTGGAATGGCCGAAACGACCATGCCGGGGTCGCCAGATATCGAATTTTCCGACCAATCACTGATCCGTGTAATTTTTACGTCATTAGAAGCGCACATGTGTGCAGATTTCAAATCTGTATCTGGATTTCCTATGCGGTGCACAATTTTCGAGAAAATCATATTTTTGTTGACTAGTTTGGATTGGCCGAAACGGCCATGCCGGGGTCGCCAGATATTGAATTTTCCGACCAATCACTGATCCGTGTAATTTTTACGTCATTAGAAGCGCACATCAGTGCAGATTTCAAATCTGTAACTGGATTCCCTATGCGGTGCGTAGTTTTTGAGGAAATAAGATTTTTGTGGCTTAGCTTGGATTGGCCGAAACAGCCATGCCGGGGTCGCCAGATATCGAATTTTCCGGCCAATCAATGATCCGTGTAAATTTTACGTCATTAGAAGCGCACATGTGTGCAGATTTCAAATCTGTATCTGGATTTCCTATGCGGTGCACAATTTTCGAGAAAATCATATTTTTGTTGACTAGTTTGGATTGGCCGAAACGGCCATGCCGGGGTCGCCAGATATCGAATTTTCCGACCAATCACTGATCCGTGTAATTTTTACGTCATTAGAAGCGCACATGTGTGCAGATTTCAAATCTGTATCTGGATTTCCTATGCGGTGCACAATTTTCGAGAAAATCATATTTTTGTTGACTAGTTTGGATTGGCCGAAACGGCCATGCCGGGGTCGCCAGATATTGAATTTTCCGACCAATCACTGATCCGTGTAATTTTTACGTCATTAGAAGCGCACATCAGTGCAGATTTCAAATCTGTAACTGGATTCCCTATGCGGTGCGTAGTTTTTGAGGAAATAAGATTTTTGTGGCTTAGCTTGGATTGGCCGAAACAGCCATGCCGGGGTCGCCAGATATCGAATTTTCCGGCCAATCAATGATCCGTGTAAATTTTACGTCATTAGAAGCGCACATGTGTGCAGATTTCAAATCTGTAACTGGATTTCCTATGCGGTGCGTAGTTTTCGAGGAAATAAGATTTTTGTTGACTAGTTTGGAATGGCCGGAACGACCATGCCGGGGTCGCCAGATATCGAATTTTCCGACCAATCACTGATCCGTGTAATTTTTACGTCATTAGAAGCGCACATGTGTGCAGATTTCAAATCTGTATCTGGATTTCCTATGCGGTGCACAATTTTCGAGAAAATCATATTTTTGTTGACTAGTTTGGATTGGCCGAAACGGCCATGCCGGGGTCGCCAGATATCGAATTTTCCGACCAATCACCGATTCGCGTAGTTTTTACGTCATTAGAAGCACACATGTGTGCAGATTTCAAATCTGTGACTGGATTTCCTATGCGGTGCGTAGTTTTCGAGGAAATAAGATTTTTGTTGACTAGTTTGGAATGGCCGAAACGACCATGCCGGGGTCGCCAGATATCGAATTTTCCGACCAATCACTGATCCGTGTAATTTTTACGTCATTAGAAGCGCACATGTGCGCAGATTTCAAATCTGTATCTGGATTTCCTATGCGGTGCACAATTTTCGAGAAAATCATATTTTTGTTGACTAGTTTCTATTGGCCGAAACGACCATGCCGGGGTCGCCAGATATCGAATTTTCCGACCAATCACTGATCCGTGTAATTTTTACGTCATTAGAAGCGCACATTTTTGCAGATTTCAAATCTGTATCTGGATTTCCTATGCGGTGCGTAGTTTTCGAGGAAATAAGATTTTTGTTGACTAGTTTGGAATGGCCGAAACGACCATGCCGGGGTCGCCAGATATCGAATTTTCCGACCAATCACTGATCCGTGTAATTTTTACGTCATTAGAAGCGCACACGTGTGCAGATTTCAAATCTGTATCTGGATTTCCTATGCGGTGCGTAGTTTTCGAGGAAATAAGATTTTTGTTGACTAGTTTGGAATGGCCGAAACGACTATACCGGGGTCGCCAGATATCGAATTTTCCGACCAATCACCGATCCGTGTAATTTTTACGTCATTAGAAGCGCACGTGTGTGCAGATTTCAAATCTGTATCTGGATTTCCTATGCGGTGCGTAGTTTTTGAGGAAATAAGATTTTTGTGGCTTAGCTTGGATTGGCCGAAACAGCCATGCCGGGGTCGCCAGATATCGAATTTTCCGGCCAATCAATGATCCGCGTAATTTTTACGTCATTAGAAGCGCACATGTGTGCAGATTTCAAATCTGTAACTGGATTTCCTATGCGGTGCGTAGTTTTCGAGGAAATAAGATTTTTGTTGACTAGTTTGGAATGGCCGAAACGACCATGCCGGGGTCGCCAGATATCGAATTTTCCGACCAATCACTGATCCGTGTAATTTTTACGTCATTAGAAGCGCACACGTGTGCAGATTTCAAATCTGTATCTGGATTTCCTATGCGGTGCGTAGTTTTCGAGGAAATAAGATTTTTGTTGACTAGTTTGGAATGGCCGAAACGACTATACCGGGGTCGCCAGATATCGAATTTTCCGACCAATCACCGATCCGTGTAATTTTTACGTCATTAGAAGCGCACGTGTGTGCAGATTTCAAATCTGTATCTGGATTTCCTATGCGGTGCGTAGTTTTTGAGGAAATAAGATTTTTGTGGCTTAGCTTGGATTGGCCGAAACAGCCATGCCGGGGTCGCCAGATATCGAATTTTCCGGCCAATCAATGATCCGCGTAATTTTTACGTCATTAGAAGCGCACATGTGTGCAGATTTCAAATCTGTAACTGGATTTCCTATGCGGTGCGTAGTTTTCGAGGAAATAAGATTTTTGTTGACTAGTTTGGAATGGATGAAACGACCATGCCGGGGTCGCCAGATATCAAATTTTCCGACCAATCACTGATTCGTGTAATTTTTACGTCATTAGAAGCGCACATCTGTGCAGATTTCAAATCTGCCAATGGATTCCCTATGCGGTGCGTAGTTTTTGAGGAAATAAGATTTTTGTTGACTAGTTTGGAATGGCCGAAACGACTATACCGGGGTCGCCAGATATCGAATTTTCCGACCAATCACCGATCCGTGTAATTTTTACGTCATTAGAAGCGCACATCTGTGCAGATTTCAAATCTGTATCTGGATTTCCTATGCGGTGCACAATTTTCGAGAAAATCATATTTTTGTTGACTAGTTTGGATTGGCCGAAACGGCCATGCCGGGGTCGCCAGATATTGAATTTTCCGACCAATCACTGATCCGTGTAATTTTTACGTCATTAGAAGCGCACATCTGTGCAGATTTCAAATCTGCCAATGGATTCCCTATGCGGTGCGTAGTTTTTGAGGAAATAAGATTTTTGTTGACTAGTTTGGAATGGCCGAAACGACTATACCGGGGTCGCCAGATATCGAATTTTCCGACCAATCACTGATCCGTGTAATTTTTACGTCATTAGAAGCGCACACGTGTGCAGATTTCAAATCTGTATCTGGATTTCCTATGCGGTGCGTAGTTTTCGAGGAAATAAGATTTTTGTTGACTAGTTTGGAATGGCCGAAACGACTATACCGGGGTCGCCAGATATCGAATTTTCCGACCAATCACCGATCCGTGTAATTTTTACGTCATTAGAAGCGCACATGTGTGCAGATTTCAAATCTGTATCTGGATTTCCTATGCGGTGCGTAGCTTTTGAGGAAATAAGATTTTTGTGGCTTAGCTTGGATTGGCCGAAACAGCCATGCCGGGGTCGCCAGATATCGAATTTTCCGGCCAATCAATGATCCGCGTAATTTTTACGTCATTAGAAGCGCACATGTGTGCAGATTTCAAATCTGTAACTGGATTTCCTATGCGGTGCGTAGTTTTCGAGGAAATAAGATTTTTGTTGACTAGTTTGGAATGGCCGAAACGACCATGCCGGGGTCGCCAGATATCGAATTTTCCGACCAATCACTGATCCGTGTAATTTTTACGTCATTAGAAGCGCACATGTGTGCAGATTTCAAATCTGTATCTGGATTTCCTATGCGGTGCACAATTTTCGAGAAAATCATATTTTTGTTGACTAGTTTGGATTGGCCGAAACGGCCATGCCGGGGTCGCCAGATATTGAATTTTCCGACCAATCACTGATCCGTGTAATGTTTACGTCATTAGAAGCGCACATCAGTGCAGATTTCAAATCTGTAACTGGATTCCCTATGCGGTGCGTAGTTTTTGAGGAAATAAGATTTTTGTGGCTTAGCTTGGATTGGCCGAAACAGCCATGCCGGGGTCGCCAGATATCGAATTTTCCGGCCAATCAATTATCCGTGTAAATTTTGCGTCATTAGAAGCGCACATGTGTGCAGATTTCAAATCTGTAACTGGATTTCCTATGCGGTGCGTAGTTTTCGAGGAAATAAGATTTTTGTTGACTAGTTTGGAATGGCCGGAACGACCATGCCGGGGTCGCCAGATATCGAATTTTCCGACCAATCACTGATCCGTGTAATTTTTACGTCATTAGAAGCGCACATGTGTGCAGATTTCAAATCTGTATCTGGATTTCCTATGCGGTGCACAATTTTCGAGAAAATCATATTTTTGTTGACTAAACGAAACGGCCATGCCGGGGTCGCCAGATATCGAATTTTCCGACCAATCACCGATTCGCGTAGTTTTTACGTCATTAGAAGCACACATGTGTGCAGATTTCAAATCTGTGACTGGATTTCCTATGCGGTGCGTAGTTTTCGAGGAAATAAGATTTTTGTTGACTAGTTTGGAATGGCCGAAACGACCATGCCGGGGTCGCCAGATATCGAATTTTCCGACCAATCACTGATCCGTGTAATTTTTACGTCATTAGAAGCGCACATGTGTGCAGATTTCAAATCTGTATCTGGATTTCCTATGCGGTGCACAATTTTCGAGAAAATCATATTTTTGTTGACTAGTTTGGATTGGCCGAAACGACCATGCCGGGGTCGCCAGATATCGAATTTTCCGACCAATCACCGATCCGTGTAATTTTTACGTCATTAGAAGCGCACATGTGTGCAGATTTCAAATCTGTATCTGGATTTCCTATGCGGTGCACAATTTTCGAGAAAATCATATTTTTGTTGACTAGTTTCTATTGGCCGAAACGACCATGCCGGGGTCGCCAGATATCGAATTTTCCGACCAATCACTGATCCGTGTAATTTTTACGTCATTAGAAGCGCACACGTGTGCAGATTTCAAATCTGTATCTGGATTTCCTATGCGGTGCACAATTTTCGAGAAAATCATATTTTTGTTGACTAGTTTCTATTGGCCGAAACGACCATGCCGGGGTCGCCAGATATCGAATTTTCCGACCAATCACTGATCCGTGTAATTTTTACGTCATTAGAAGCGCACACGTGTGCAGATTTCAAATCTGTATCTGGATTTCCTATGCGGTGCGTAGTTTTCGAGGAAATAAGATTTTTGTTGACTAGTTTGGAATGGCCGAAACGACTATACCGGGGTCGCCAGATATCGAATTTTCCGACCAATCACCGATCCGTGTAATTTTTACGTCATTAGAAGCGCACGTGTGTGCAGATTTCAAATCTGTATCTGGATTTCCTATGCGGTGCGTAGTTTTTGAGGAAATAAGATTTTTGTGGCTTAGCTTGGATTGGCCGAAACAGCCATGCCGGGGTCGCCAGATATCGAATTTTCCGGCCAATCAATGATCCGCGTAATTTTTACGTCATTAGAAGCGCACATGTGTGCAGATTTCAAATCTGTATCTGGATTTCCTATGCGGTGCACAATTTTCGAGAAAATCATATTTTTGTTGACTAGTTTGGATTGGCCGAAACGGCCATGCCGGGGTCGCCAGATATCGAATTTTCCGACCAATCACCGATCCGTGTAATTTTTACGTCATTAGAAGCGCACATGTGTGCAGATTTCAAATCTGTATCTGGATTTCCTATGCGGTGCACAATTTTCGAGAAAATCATATTTTTGTTGACTAGTTTCTATTGGCCGAAACGACCATGCCGGGGTCGCCAGATATCGAATTTTCCGACCAATCACTGATCCGTGTAATTTTTACGTCATTAGAAGCGCACACGTGTGCAGATTTCAAATCTGTATCTGGATTTCCTATGCGGTGCACAATTTTCGAGAAAATCATATTTTTGTTGACTAGTTTCTATTGGCCGAAACGACCATGCCGGGGTCGCCAGATATCGAATTTTCCGACCAATCACTGATCCGTGTAATTTTTACGTCATTAGAAGCGCACGTGTGTGCAGATTTCAAATCTGTATCTGGATTTCCTATGCGGTGCGTAGTTTTTGAGGAAATAAGATTTTTGTGGCTTAGCTTGGATTGGCCGAAACAGCCATGCCGGGGTCGCCAGATATCGAATTTTCCGGCCAATCAATGATCCGCGTAATTTTTACGTCATTAGAAGCGCACATGTGTGCAGATTTCAAATCTGTATCTGGATTTCCTATGCGGTGCACAATTTTCGAGAAAATCATATTTTTGTTGACTAGTTTGGATTGGCCGAAACGGCCATGCCGGGGTCGCCAGATATCGAATTTTCCGACCAATCACTGATCCGTGTAATTTTTACGTCATTAGAAGCGCACATGTGTGCAGATTTCAAATCTGTAACTGGATTTCCTATGCGGTGCGTAGTTTTCGAGGAAATAAGATTTTTGTTGACTAGTTTGGAATGGCCGAAACGACCATGCCGGGGTCGCCAGATATCGAATTTTCCGACCAATCACTGATCCGTGTAATTTTTACGTCATTAGAAGCGCACATGTGTGCAGATTTCAAATCTGTATCTGGATTTCCTATGCGGTGCACAATTTTCGAGAAAATCATATTTTTGTTGACTAGTTTGGATTGGCCGAAACGGCCATGCCGGGGTCGCCAGATATTGAATTTTCCGACCAATCACTGATCCGTGTAATTTTTACGTCATTAGAAGCGCACATCAGTGCAGATTTCAAATCTGTAACTGGATTCCCTATGCGGTGCGTAGTTTTCGAGGAAATAAGATTTTTGTGGCTTAGCTTGGATTGGCCGAAACAGCCATGCCGGGGTCGCCAGATATCGAATTTTCCGGCCAATCAATGATCCGTGTAAATTTTGCGTCATTAGAAGCGCACATGTGTGCAGATTTCAAATCTGTAACTGGATTTCCTATGCGGTGCGTAGTTTTCGAGGAAATAAGATTTTTGTTGACTAGTTTGGAATGGCCGGAACGACCATGCCGGGGTCGCCAGATATCGAATTTTCCGACCAATCACTGATCCGTGTAATTTTTACGTCATTAGAAGCGCACATGTGTGCAGATTTCAAATCTGTATCTGGATTTCCTATGCGGTGCACAATTTTCGAGAAAATCATATTTTTGTTGACTAGTTTGGATTGGCCGAAACGACCATGCCGGGGTCGCCAGATATCGAATTTTCCGACCAATCACTGATCCATGTAATTTTTACGTCATTAGAAGCGCACACGTGTGCAGATTTCAAATCTGTATCTGGATTTCCTATGCGGTGCACAATTTTCGAGAAAATCATATTTTTGTTGACTAGTTTCTATTGGCCGAAACGACCATGCCGGGGTCGCCAGATATCGAATTTTCCGACCAATCACTGATCCGTGTAATTTTTACGTCATTAGAAGCGCACACGTGTGCAGATTTCAAATCTGTATCTGGATTTCCTATGCGGTGCGAGTTTTCGAGGAAATAAGATTTTTGTTGACTAGTTTGGAATGGCCAAAACGACTATACCGGGGTCGCCAGATATCGAATTTTCCGACCAATCACCGATCCGTGTAATTTTTACGTCATTAGAAGCGCACATGTGTGCAGATTTCAAATCTGTATCTGGATTTCCTATGCGGTGCACAATTTTCGAGAAAATCATATTTTTGTTGACTAGTTTCTATTGGCCGAAACGACCATGCCGGGGTCGCCAGATATCGAATTTTCCGACCAATCACTGATCCTTGTAATTTTTACGTCATTAGAAGCGCACACGTGTGCAGATTTCAAATCTGTATCTGGATTTCCTATGCGGTGCGTAGTTTTCGAGGAAATAAGATTTTTGTTGACTAGTTTGGAATGGCCGAAACGACTATACCGGGGTCGCCAGATATCGAATTTTCCGACCAATCACCGATCCGCGTAGTTTTTACGTCATTAGAAGCACACATGTGTGCAGATTTCAAATCTGTGGCTGGATTTCCTATGCGGTGCGTAGTTTTCGAGGAAATAAGATTTTTGTTGACTAGTTTGGAATGGCCGAAACGACCATGCCGGGGTCGCCAGATATCGAATTTTCCGACCAATCACCGATCCGTGTAATTTTTACGTCATTAGAAGCGCACATGTGTGCAGATTTCAAGTCTGTATCTGGATTTCCTATGCGGTGCGTAGTTTTCGAGGAAATACGATTTTTGTTGACTAGTTTGGAATGGCCGAAACGACCATGCCGGGGTCGCCAGATATCGAATTTTCCGACCAATCACTGATCCGTGTAATTTTTACGTCATTAGAAGCGCACACGTGTGCAGATTTCAAATCTGTATCTGGATTTCCTATGCGGTGCACAATTTTCGAGAAAATCATATTTTTGTTGACTAGTTTGGATTGGCCGAAACGGCCATGCCGGGGTCGCCAGATATCGAATTTTCCGACCAATCACCGATCCGTGTAATTTGTACGTCATTAGAAGCGCACATGTGTGCAGATTTCAAATCTGTATCTGGATTTCCTATGCGGTGCGTAGTTTTCGAGGAAATAAGATTTTTGTTGACTAGTTTGGAATGGCCGAAACGACCATGCCGGGGTCGCCAGATATCGAATTTTCCGACCAATCACCGATCCGTGTAATTTTTACGTCATAAGAAGCGCACATGTGTGCAGACTTCAAATCTGTATCTGGATTTCCTATGCGGTGCACAATTTTCGAGAAAATCATATTTTTGTTGACTAGTTTGGATTGGCCGAAACGGCCATGCCGGGGTCGCCAGATATCGAATTTTCCGACCAATCACTGATCCGTGTAATTTTTACGTCATTAGAAGCGCACACGTGTGCAGATTTCAAATCTGTATCTGGATTTCCTATGCGGTGCGTAGTTTTCGAGGAAATAAGATTTTTGTTGACTAGTTTGGAATGGCCGAAACGACTATACCGGGGTCGCCAGATATCGAATTTTCCGACCAATCACCGATCCGTGTAATTTTTACGTCATTAGAAGCGCACATGTGTGCAGATTTCAAATCTGTATCTGGATTTCCTATGCGGTGCACAATTTTCGAGAAAATCATATTTTTGTTGACTAGTTTCTATTGGCCGAAACGACCATGCCGGGGTCGCCAGATATCGAATTTTCCGACCAATCACCGATCCGCGTAGTTTTTACGTCATTAGAAGCACACATGTGTGCAGATTTCAAATCTGTGGCTGGATTTCCTATGCGGTGCGTAGTTTTCGAGGAAATAAGATTTTTGTTGACTAGTTTGGAATGGCCGAAACGACCATGCCGGGGTCGCCAGATATCGAATTTTCCGACCAATCACCGATCCGTGTAATTTTTACGTCATTAGAAGCGCACATGTGTGCAGATTTCAAGTCTGTATCTGGATTTCCTATGCGGTGCGTAGTTTTCGAGGAAATACGATTTTTGTTGACTAGTTTGGAATGGCCGAAACGACCATGCCGGGGTCGCCAGATATCGAATTTTCCGACCAATCACTGATCCGTGTAATTTTTACGTCATTAGAAGCGCACACGTGTGCAGATTTCAAATCTGTATCTGGATTTCCTATGCGGTGCACAATTTTCGAGAAAATCATATTTTTGTTGACTAGTTTGGATTGGCCGAAACGGCCATGCCGGGGTCGCCAGATATCGAATTTTCCGACCAATCACCGATCCGTGTAATTTGTACGTCATTAGAAGCGCACATGTGTGCAGATTTCAAATCTGTATCTGGATTTCCTATGCGGTGCGTAGTTTTCGAGGAAATAAGATTTTTGTTGACTAGTTTGGAATGGCCGAAACGACCATGCCGGGGTCGCCAGATATCGAATTTTCCGACCAATCACCGATCCGTGTAATTTTTACGTCATAAGAAGCGCACATGTGTGCGGACTTCAAATCTGTATCTGGATTTCCTATGCGGTGCACAATTTTCGAGAAAATCATATTTTTGTTGACTAGTTTGGATTGGCCGAAACGGCCATGCCGGGGTCGCCAGATATCGAATTTTCCGACCAATCACTGATCCGTGTAATTTTTACGTCATTAGAAGCGCACACGTGTGCAGATTTCAAATCTGTATCTAGATTTCCTATGCGGTGCACAATTTTCGAGAAAATCATATTTTTGTTGACTAGTTTGGATTGGCCGAAACGGCCATGCCGGGGTCGCCAGATATCGAATTTTCCGACCAATCACCGATCCGTGTAATTTGTACGTCATTAGAAGCGCACATGTGTGCAGATTTCAAATCTGTATCTGGATTTCCTATGCGGTGCACAATTTTCGAGAAAATCATATTTTTGTTGACTAGTTTGGATTGGCCGAAACGGCCATGCCGGGGTCGCCAGATATCGAATTTTCCGACCAATCACCGATCCGTGTAATTTTTACGTCATTAGAAGCGCACATGTGTGCAGATTTCAAGTCTGTATCTGGATTTCCTATGCGGTGCGTAGTTTTCGAGGAAATAAGATTTTTGTTGACTAGTTTGGAATGGCCGAAACGACCATGCCGGGGTCGCCAGATATCGAATTTTCCGACCAATCACCGATCCGCGTAGTTTTTACGTCATTAGAAGCACACATGTGTGCAGATTTCAAATCTGTGGCTGGATTTCCTATGCGGTGCGTAGTTTTCGAGGAAATACGATTTTTGTGGCTTAGCTTGGATTGGGCGAAACAGCCATGCCGGGGTCGCCAGATATCGAATTTTCCGACCAATCACTGATCCGTGTAATTTTTACGTCATTAGAAGCGCACATGTGTGCAGATTTCAAATCTGTATCTGGATTTCCTATGCGGTGCGTAGTTTTCGAGGAAATAAGATTTTTGTTGACTAGTTTGGAATGGCCGAAACGACCATGCCGGGGTCGCCAGATATCGAATTTTCCGACCAATCACCGATCCGTGTAATTTTTACGTCATAAGAAGCGCACATGTGTGCAGACTTCAAATCTGTATCTGGATTTCCTATGCGGTGCACAATTTTCGAGAAAATCATATTTTTGTTGACTAGTTTGGATTGGCCGAAACGGCCATGCCGGGGTCGCCAGATATCGAATTTTCCGACCAATCACTGATCCGTGTAATTTTTACGTCATTAGAAGCGCACACGTGTGCAGATTTCAAATCTGTATCTGGATTTCCTATGCGGTGCGTAGTTTTCGAGGAAATAAGATTTTTGTTGACTAGTTTGGAATGGCCGAAACGACTATACCGGGGTCGCCAGATATCGAATTTTCCGACCAATCACCGATCCGTGTAATTTTTACGTCATTAGAAGCGCACATGTGTGCAGATTTCAAATCTGTATCTGGATTTCCTATGCGGTGCACAATTTTCGAGAAAATCATATTTTTGTTGACTAGTTTCTATTGGCCGAAACGACCATGCCGGGGTCGCCAGATATCGAATTTTCCGACCAATCACCGATCCGCGTAGTTTTTACGTCATTAGAAGCACACATGTGTGCAGATTTCAAATCTGTGGCTGGATTTCCTATGCGGTGCGTAGTTTTCGAGGAAATAAGATTTTTGTTGACTAGTTTGGAATGGCCGAAACGACCATGCCGGGGTCGCCAGATATCGAATTTTCCGACCAATCACCGATCCGTGTAATTTTTACGTCATTAGAAGCGCACATGTGTGCAGATTTCAAGTCTGTATCTGGATTTCCTATGCGGTGCGTAGTTTTCGAGGAAATACGATTTTTGTTGACTAGTTTGGAATGGCCGAAACGACCATGCCGGGGTCGCCAGATATCGAATTTTCCGACCAATCACTGATCCGTGTAATTTTTACGTCATTAGAAGCGCACACGTGTGCAGATTTCAAATCTGTATCTGGATTTCCTATGCGGTGCACAATTTTCGAGAAAATCATATTTTTGTTGACTAGTTTGGATTGGCCGAAACGGCCATGCCGGGGTCGCCAGATATCGAATTTTCCGACCAATCACCGATCCGTGTAATTTGTACGTCATTAGAAGCGCACATGTGTGCAGATTTCAAATCTGTATCTGGATTTCCTATGCGGTGCGTAGTTTTCGAGGAAATAAGATTTTTGTTGACTAGTTTGGAATGGCCGAAACGACCATGCCGGGGTCGCCAGATATCGAATTTTCCGACCAATCACCGATCCGTGTAATTTTTACGTCATAAGAAGCGCACATGTGTGCGGACTTCAAATCTGTATCTGGATTTCCTATGCGGTGCACAATTTTCGAGAAAATCATATTTTTGTTGACTAGTTTGGATTGGCCGAAACGGCCATGCCGGGGTCGCCAGATATCGAATTTTCCGACCAATCACTGATCCGTGTAATTTTTACGTCATTAGAAGCGCACACGTGTGCAGATTTCAAATCTGTATCTGGATTTCCTATGCGGTGCACAATTTTCGAGAAAATCATATTTTTGTTGACTAGTTTGGATTGGCCGAAACGGCCATGCCGGGGTCGCCAGATATCGAATTTTCCGACCAATCACCGATCCGTGTAATTTGTACGTCATTAGAAGCGCACATGTGTGCAGATTTCAAATCTGTATCTGGATTTCCTATGCGGTGCACAATTTTCGAGAAAATCATATTTTTGTTGACTAGTTTGGATTGGCCGAAACGGCCATGCCGGGGTCGCCAGATATCGAATTTTCCGACCAATCACCGATCCGTGTAATTTTTACGTCATTAGAAGCGCACATGTGTGCAGATTTCAAGTCTGTATCTGGATTTCCTATGCGGTGCGTAGTTTTCGAGGAAATAAGATTTTTGTTGACTAGTTTGGAATGGCCGAAACGACCATGCCGGGGTCGCCAGATATCGAATTTTCCGACCAATCACCGATCCGCGTAGTTTTTACGTCATTAGAAGCACACATGTGTGCAGATTTCAAATCTGTGGCTGGATTTCCTATGCGGTGCGTAGTTTTCGAGGAAATACGATTTTTGTGGCTTAGCTTGGATTGGGCGAAACAGCCATGCCGGGGTCGCCAGATATCGAATTTTCCGGCCAATCACCGATCCGTGTAATTTTCACGTCATTAGAAGCGCACATGTGTGCAGATTTCAAATCTGTATCTGGATTTCCTATGCGGTGCGTAGTTTTTGAGGAAATAAGATTTTTGTGGCTTAGCTTGGATTGGCCGAAACGACCATGCCGGGGTCGCCAGATATCGAATTTTCCGGCCAATCACCGATCCGTGTAATTTTCACGTCATTAGAAGCGCACATGTGTGCAGATTTCAAATCTGTATCTGGATTTCCTATGCGGTGCACAATTTTCGAGAAAATCATATTTTTGTTGACTAGTTTGGATTGGCCGAAACGGCCATGCCGGGGTCGCCAGATATCGAATTTTCCGACCAATCACCGACCCGTGTAATTTTTACGTCATTAGAAGCGCACATGTGTGCAGATTTCAAATCTGTAACTGGATTTCCTATGCGGTGCGTAGTTTTCGAGGAAATAAGGTTTTTGTTGACTGGTTTGGAATGGCCGAAACGACCATGCCGGGGTCGCCAGATATCGAATTTCCCGACCAATCACTGATCCGTGTAATTTTTACGTCATTAGAAGCGCACATCTGTGCAGATTTCAAATCTGTATCTGGATTTCCTATGCGGTGCGTAGTTTTTGAGGAAATAAGATTTTTGTGGCTTAGCTTGGATTGGCCGAAACGACCATGCCGGGGTCGCCAGATATCGAATTTTCCGGCCAATCAATGATCCGTGTAATTTTTACGTCATTAGAAGCGCACATGTGTGCAGATTTCAAATCTGTATCTGGATTTCCTATGCGGTGCACAATTTTCGAGAAAATCATATTTTTGTTGACTAGTTTGGATTGGCCGAAACGGCCATGCCGGGGTCGCCAGATATCGAATTTTCCGACCAATCACCGATCCGTGTAATTTTTACGTCATAAGAAGCGCACATGTGTGCAGATTTCAAGTCTGTATCTGGATTTCCTATGCGGTGCGTAGTTTTCGAGGAAATAAGATTTTTGTTGACTAGTTTGAAATGGCCGAAACGACCATGCCGGTGTCGCCAGATATCGAATTTTCCGACCAATCACTGGTCCGTGTAATTTGTACGTCATTAGGAGCGCACATCTGTTCAGATTTCAAATCTGTAACTGGATTTCCTATGCGGTGCGTAGTTTTCGAGGAAATAAGATTTTTGTGGGTTAGCTTGGATTGGCCGAAACGACCATGCCGGGGTCGCCAGATATCGAATTTTCCGGCCAATCAATGATCCGTGTAATTTTTACGTCATTAGAAGCGCACACGTGTGCAGATTTCAAATCTGTATCTGGATTTCCTATGCGGTGCACAATTTTCGAGAAAATCATATTTTTGTTGACTAGTTTGGATTGGCCGAAACGGCCATGCCGGGGTCGCCAGATATCGAATTTTCCGACCAATCACCGATCCGTGTAATTTGTACGTCATTAGAAGCGCACATGTGTGCAGATTTCAAATCTGTATCTGGATTTCCTATGCGGTGCGTAGTTTTCGAGGAAATAAGATTTTTGTTGACTAGTTTGGAATGGCCGAAACGACCATGCCGGGGTCGCCAGATATCGAATTTTCCGACCAATCACCGATCCGTGTAATTTTTACGTCATAAGAAGCGCACATGTGTGCAGACTTCAAATCTGTATCTGGATTTCCTATGCGGTGCACAATTTTCGAGAAAATCATATTTTTGTTGACTAGTTTGGATTGGCCGAAACGGCCATGCCGGGGTCGCCAGATATCGAATTTTCCGACCAATCACTGATCCGTGTAATTTTTACGTCATTAGAAGCGCACACGTGTGCAGATTTCAAATCTGTATCTGGATTTCCTATGCGGTGCGTAGTTTTCGAGGAAATAAGATTTTTGTTGACTAGTTTGGAATGGCCGAAACGACTATACCGGGGTCGCCAGATATCGAATTTTCCGACCAATCACCGATCCGCGTAGTTTTTACGTCATTAGAAGCACACATGTGTGCAGATTTCAAATCTGTGGCTGGATTTCCTATGCGGTGCGTAGTTTTCGAGGAAATAAGATTTTTGTTGACTAGTTTGGAATGGCCGAAACGACCATGCCGGGGTCGCCAGATATCGAATTTTCCGACCAATCACCGATCCGTGTAATTTTTACGTCATTAGAAGCGCACATGTGTGCAGATTTCAAGTCTGTATCTGGATTTCCTATGCGGTGCGTAGTTTTCGAGGAAATACGATTTTTGTTGACTAGTTTGGAATGGCCGAAACGACCATGCCGGGGTCGCCAGATATCGAATTTCCCGACCAATCACTGATCCGTGTAATTTTTACGTCATTAGAAGCGCACATCTGTGCAGATTTCAAATCTGTATCTGGATTTCCTATGCGGTGCGTAGTTTTTGAGGAAATAAGATTTTTGTGGCTTAGCTTGGATTGGCCGAAACGACCATGCCGGGGTCGCCAGATATCGAATTTTCCGGCCAATCAATGATCCGTGTAATTTTTACGTCATTAGAAGCGCACACGTGTGCAGATTTCAAATCTGTATCTGGATTTCCTATGCGGTGCACAATTTTCGAGAAAATCATATTTTTGTTGACTAGTTTGGATTGGCCGAAACGGCCATGCCGGGGTCGCCAGATATCGAATTTTCCGACCAATCACCGATCCGTGTAATTTGTACGTCATTAGAAGCGCACATGTGTGCAGATTTCAAATCTGTATCTGGATTTCCTATGCGGTGCGTAGTTTTCGAGGAAATAAGATTTTTGTTGACTAGTTTGGAATGGCCGAAACGACCATGCCGGGGTCGCCAGATATCGAATTTTCCGACCAATCACCGATCCGTGTAATTTTTACGTCATAAGAAGCGCACATGTGTGCAGACTTCAAATCTGTATCTGGATTTCCTATGCGGTGCACAATTTTCGAGAAAATCATATTTTTGTTGACTAGTTTGGATTGGCCGAAACGGCCATGCCGGGGTCGCCAGATATCGAATTTTCCGACCAATCACCGATCCGTGTAATTTTTACGTCATTAGAAGCGCACACGTGTGCAGATTTCAAATCTGTATCTGGATTTCCTATGCGGTGCGTAGTTTTCGAGGAAATAAGATTTTTGTTGACTAGTTTGGAATGGCCGAAACGACTATACCGGGGTCGCCAGATATCGAATTTTCCGACCAATCACCGATCCGCGTAGTTTTTACGTCATTAGAAGCACACATGTGTGCAGATTTCAAATCTGTATCTGGATTTCCTATGCGGTGCACAATTTTCGAGAAAATCATATTTTTGTTGACTAGTTTGGATTGGCCGAAACGGCCATGCCGGGGTCGCCAGATATCGAATTTTCCGACCAATCACTGATCCGTGTAATTTTTACGTCATTAGAAGCGCACACGTGTGCAGATTTCAAATCTGTATCTGGATTTCCTATGCGGTGCGTAGTTTTCGAGGAAATAAGATTTTTGTTGACTAGTTTGGAATGGCCGAAACGACTATACCGGGGTCGCCAGATATCGAATTTTCCGACCAATCACCGATCCGCGTAGTTTTTACGTCATTAGAAGCACACATGTGTGCAGATTTCAAATCTGTGGCTGGATTTCCTATGCGGTGCGTAGTTTTCGAGGAAATAAGATTTTTGTTGACTAGTTTGGAATGGCCGAAACGACCATGCCGGGGTCGCCAGATATCGAATTTTCCGACCAATCACCGATCCGTGTAATTTTTACGTCATTAGAAGCGCACATGTGTGCAGATTTCAAGTCTGTATCTGGATTTCCTATGCGGTGCGTAGTTTTCGAGGAAATACGATTTTTGTTGACTAGTTTGGAATGGCCGAAACGACCATGCCGGGGTCGCCAGATATCGAATTTTCCGACCAATCACTGATCCGTGTAATTTTTACGTCATTAGAAGCGCACACGTGTGCAGATTTCAAATCTGTATCTGGATTTCCTATGCGGTGCACAATTTTCGAGAAAATCATATTTTTGTTGACTAGTTTGGATTGGCCGAAACGGCCATGCCGGGGTCGCCAGATATCGAATTTTCCGACCAATCACCGATCCGTGTAATTTGTACGTCATTAGAAGCGCACATGTGTGCAGATTTCAAATCTGTATCTGGATTTCCTATGCGGTGCGTAGTTTTCGAGGAAATAAGATTTTTGTTGACTAGTTTGGAATGGCCGAAACGACCATGCCGGGGTCGCCAGATATCGAATTTTCCGACCAATCACCGATCCGTGTAATTTTTACGTCATAAGAAGCGCACATGTGTGCAGACTTCAAATCTGTATCTGGATTTCCTATGCGGTGCACAATTTTCGAGAAAATCATATTTTTGTTGACTAGTTTGGATTGGCCGAAACGGCCATGCCGGGGTCGCCAGATATCGAATTTTCCGACCAATCACTGATCCGTGTAATTTTTACGTCATTAGAAGCGCACACGTGTGCAGATTTCAAATCTGTATCTGGATTTCCTATGCGGTGCGTAGTTTTCGAGGAAATAAGATTTTTGTTGACTAGTTTGGAATGGCCGAAACGACTATACCGGGGTCGCCAGATATCGAATTTTCCGACCAATCACCGATCCGTGTAATTTTTACGTCATTAGAAGCGCACATGTGTGCAGATTTCAAATCTGTATCTGGATTTCCTATGCGGTGCACAATTTTCGAGAAAATCATATTTTTGTTGACTAGTTTCTATTGGCCGAAACGACCATGCCGGGGTCGCCAGATATCGAATTTTCCGACCAATCACTGATCCGTGTAATTTTTACGTCATTAGAAGCGCACACGTGTGCAGATTTCAAATCTGTATCTGGATTTCCTATGCGGTGCGTAGTTTTCGAGGAAATAAGATTTTTGTTGACTAGTTTGGAATGGCCGAAACGACTATACCGGGGTCGCCAGATATCGAATTTTCCGACCAATCACCGATCCGCGTAGTTTTTACGTCATTAGAAGCACACATGTGTGCAGATTTCAAATCTGTGGCTGGATTTCCTATGCGGTGCGTAGTTTTCGAGGAAATAAGATTTTTGTTGACTAGTTTGGAATGGCCGAAACGACCATGCCGGGGTCGCCAGATATCGAATTTTCCGACCAATCACCGATCCGTGTAATTTTTACGTCATTAGAAGCGCACATGTGTGCAGATTTCAAGTCTGTATCTGGATTTCCTATGCGGTGCGTAGTTTTCGAGGAAATACGATTTTTGTTGACTAGTTTGGAATGGCCGAAACGACCATGCCGGGGTCGCCAGATATCGAATTTTCCGACCAATCACTGATCCGTGTAATTTTTACGTCATTAGAAGCGCACACGTGTGCAGATTTCAAATCTGTATCTGGATTTCCTATGCGGTGCACAATTTTCGAGAAAATCATATTTTTGTTGACTAGTTTGGATTGGCCGAAACGGCCATGCCGGGGTCGCCAGATATCGAATTTTCCGACCAATCACCTATCCGTGTAATTTGTACGTCATTAGAAGCGCACATGTGTGCAGATTTCAAATCTGTATCTGGATTTCCTATGCGGTGCGTAGTTTTCGAGGAAATAAGATTTTTGTTGACTAGTTTGGAATGGCCGAAACGACCATGCCGGGGTCGCCAGATATCGAATTTTCCGACCAATCACCGATCCGTGTAATTTTTACGTCATAAGAAGCGCACATGTGTGCGGACTTCAAATCTGTATCTGGATTTCCTATGCGGTGCACAATTTTCGAGAAAATCATATTTTTGTTGACTAGTTTGGATTGGCCGAAACGGCCATGCCGGGGTCGCCAGATATCGAATTTTCCGACCAATCACTGATCCGTGTAATTTTTACGTCATTAGAAGCGCACACGTGTGCAGATTTCAAATCTGTATCTGGATTTCCTATGCGGTGCACAATTTTCGAGAAAATCATATTTTTGTTGACTAGTTTGGATTGGCCGAAACGGCCATGCCGGGGTCGCCAGATATCGAATTTTCCGACCAATCACCGATCCGTGTAATTTGTACGTCATTAGAAGCGCACATGTGTGCAGATTTCAAATCTGTATCTGGATTTCCTATGCGGTGCACAATTTTCGAGAAAATCATATTTTTGTTGACTAGTTTGGATTGGCCGAAACGGCCATGCCGGGGTCGCCAGATATCGAATTTTCCGACCAATCACCGATCCGTGTAATTTTTACGTCATTAGAAGCGCACATGTGTGCAGATTTCAAGTCTGTATCTGGATTTCCTATGCGGTGCGTAGTTTTCGAGGAAATAAGATTTTTGTTGACTAGTTTGGAATGGCCGAAACGACCATGCCGGGGTCGCCAGATATCGAATTTTCCGACCAATCACCGATCCGCGTAGTTTTTACGTCATTAGAAGCACACATGTGTGCAGATTTCAAATCTGTGGCTGGATTTCCTATGCGGTGCGTAGTTTTCGAGGAAATACGATTTTTGTGGCTTAGCTTGGATTGGGCGAAACAGCCATGCCGGGGTCGCCAGATATCGAATTTTCCGGCCAATCACCGATCCGTGTAATTTTCACGTCATTAGAAGCGCACATGTGTGCAGATTTCAAATCGGTATCTGGATTTCCTATGCGGTGCGTAGTTTTTGAGGAAATAAGATTTTTGTGGCTTAGCTTGGATTGGCCGAAACGACCATGCCGGGGTCGCCAGATATCGAATTTTCCGGCCAATCACCGATCCGTGTAATTTTCACGTCATTAGAAGCGCACATGTGTGCAGATTTCAAATCTGTATCTGGATTTCCTATGCGGTGCACAATTTTCGAGAAAATCATATTTTTGTTGACTAGTTTGGATTGGCCGAAACGGCCATGCCGGGGTCGCCAGATATCGAATTTTCCGACCAATCACCGACCCGTGTAATTTTTACGTCATTAGAAGCGCACATCTGTGCAGATTTCAAATCTGTAACTGGATTTCCTATGCGGTGCGTAGTTTTTGAGGAAATAAGATTTTTGTGGCTTAGCTTGGATTGGCCGAAACGACCATGCCGGGGTCGCCAGATATCGAATTTTCCGGCCAATCAATGATCCGTGTAATTTTTACGTCATTAGAAGCGCACATGTGTGCAGATTTCAAATCTGTATCTGGATTTCCTATGCGGTGCACAATTTTCGAGAAAATCATATTTTTGTTGACTAGTTTGGATTGGCCGAAACGGCCATGCCGGGGTCGCCAGATATCGAATTTTCCGACCAATCACCGATCCGTGTAATTTTTACGTCATAAGAAGCGCACATGTGTGCAGATTTCAAGTCTGTATCTGGATTTCCTATGCGGTGCGTAGTTTTCGAGGAAATAAGATTTTTGTTGATTAGTTTGAAATGGCCGAAACGACCATGCCGGTGTCGCCAGATATCGAATTTTCCGACCAATCACTGGTCCGTGTAATTTGTACGTCATTAGGAGCGCACATCTGTTCAGATTTCAAATCTGTAACTGGATTTCCTATGCGGTGCGTAGTTTTCGAGGAAATAAGATTTTTGTTGACTAGTTTGGAATGGCCGAAACGACCATGCCGGGGTCGCCAGATATCGAATTTCCCGACCAATCACTGATCCGTGTAATTTTTACGTCATTAGAAGCGCCTATGTGTGCAGATTTCAAATCTGTAACTGGATTTCCTATGCGGTGCGTAGTTTTCGAGGAAATAAGGTTTTTGTTGACTGGTTTGGAATGGCCGAAACGACCATGCCGGGGTCGCCAGATACCGAATTTCCCGACCAATCACTGATCCGTGTCATTTTTACGTCATTAGAAGCGCACATGTGTGCAGATTTCAAATCTGTAACTGGATTTCCTATGCGGTGCACAATTTTCGAGAAAATCATATTTTTGTTGACTAGTTTGGAATGGCCGGAACGACCATGCCCGGGTCGCCAGATATCGAATTTTTCGACCAATCACTGATCCGTGTAATTTTTACGCCATTAGAAGCGCACATGTGTGCAGATTTCAAATCTGTATCTGGATTTCCTATGCGGTGCACAACTTTTGAGAAAATCGTATTTTTGTTGACTAGTTTGGATTGGCCGAAACGGCCATGCCGGGGTCGCCAGATATCGAATTTTCCGACCAATCACTGATCCGTGTAATTTTTACGTCATTAGAAGCGCACATCTGTGCAGATTTCAAATCTGCCACTGGATTCCCTATGCGGTGCGTAGTTTGTGAGGAAATAAGATTTTTGTGGCTTAGCTTGGATTGGCCGAAACGACCATGCCGGGGTCGCCAGATATCGAATTTTCCGGCCAATCAATGATCCGTGTAATTTTTACGTCATTAGAAGCGCACATGTGTGCAGATTTCAAATCTGTAACTGGATTTCCTATGCGGTGCGTAGTTTTCGAGGAAATAAGATTTTTGTTGACTAGTTTGGAATGGCCGGAACGACCATGCCGGGGTCGCCAGATATCGAATTTTCCGACCAATCACTGATCCGTGTAATTTTTACGTCATTAGAAGCGCACATGTGTGCAGATTTCAAATCTGTATCTGGATTTCCTATGCGGTGCACAATTTTCGAGAAATTCATATTTTTGTTGACTAGTTTGGATTGGCCGAAACGGCCATGCCGGGGTCGCCAGATATCGAATTTTCCGACCAATCACCGATCCGCGTAGTTTTTATGTCATTAGAAGCACACATGTGTGCAGATTTCAAATCTGTGACTGGATTTGTTATGCGGTGCGTAGTTTTCGAGGAAATAAGATTTTTGTTGAGTAGTTTGGAATGGCCGAAACGACCATGCCGGGGTCGCCAGATATCGAATTTTCCGACCAATCACTGATCCGTGTAATTTTTACGTCATAAGAAGCGCACACGTGTGCAGATTTCAAATCTGTATCTGGATTTCCTATGCGGTGCGTAGTTTTCGAGGAAATAAGATTTTTGTTGACTAGTTTGGAATGGCCGAAACGACCATGCCGGGGTCGCCAGATATCGAATTTTCCGACCAATCACCGATCCGTGTAATTTTTACGTCATTAGAAGCGCACATCTGTGCAGATTTCAAATCTGCCACTGGATTCCCTATGCGGTGCGTAGTTTTTGAGGAAATAAGATTTTTGTGGCTTAGCTTGGATTGGCCGAAACAGCCATGCCGGGGTCGCCAGATATCGAATTTTCCGGCCAATCAATGATCCGCGTAATTTTTACGTCATTAGAAGTGCACATGTGTGCAGATTTCAAATCTGTAACTGGATTTCCTATGCGGTGCGTAGTTTTCGAGGAAATAAGATTTTTGTTGACTAGTTTGGAATGGCCGGAACGACCATGCCGGGGTCGCCAGATATCGAATTTTCCGACCAATCACTGATCCGTGTAATTTTTACGTCATTAGAAGCGCACATGTGTGCAGATTTCAAATCTGTATCTGGATTTCCTATGCGGTGCACAATTTTCGAGAAAATCATATTTTTGTTGACTAGTTTGGATTGGCCGAAACGGCCATGCCGGGGTCGCCAGATATCGAATTTTCCGGCCAATCACCGATCCGTGTAATTTTTACGTCATTAGAAGCGCACATGTGTGCAGATTTCAAATCTGTATCTGGATTCCCTATGCGGTGCGTAGTTTTCGAGGAAATAAGATTTTTGTTGACTAGTTTGGAATGGCCGAAACGACCATGCCGGGGTCGCCAGATATCGAATTTTCCGACCAATCACTGGTCCGTGTAATTTGTACGTCATTAGGAGCGCACATCTGTTCAGATTTCAAATCTGCAACTGGATTTCCTATGCGGTGCGTAGTTTTCGAGGAAATAAGATTTTTGTTGACTAGTTTGGAATGGCCGAAACGACCATGCCGGGGTCGCCAGATATCGAATTTTCCGACCAATCACTGATCCGTGTAATTTTTACGTCATTAGAAGCGCACATCTGTGCAGGTTTCAAATCTGCCACTGGATTTCCTATGCGGTGCGTAGTTTTTGAGGAAATAAGATTTTTGTGGCTTAGCTTGGATTGGCCGAAACAGCCATGCCGGGGTCGCCAGATATCGAATTTTCCGACCAATCACCGATCCGTGTAATTTTTACGTCATTAGAAGTGCACATATGTGCAGATTTCAAATCTGTAACTGGATTTCCTATGCGGTGCGTAGTTTTCGAGGAAATAAGATTTTTGTGGCTTAGCTTGGATTGGCGGAAACGGCCATGCCGGGGACGCCAGATATCGAATTTTCCGACCAATCACCGATCCGTGTAATTTGTACGTCATTAGAAGCGCACATCTGTGCAGATTTCAAATCTGTAACTGGATTTCCTATGCGGTGCGTAGTTTTCGAGGAAATAAGATTTTTGTTGACTGGTTTGGAATGGCCGAAACGACCATGCCGGGGTCGCCAGATATCGAATTTTCCGACCAATCTTTGATCCGTGTAATTTGTACGTCATTAGAAGCGCACATCTGTGCAGATTTCAAATCTGTAATTGGATTTCCTATGCGGTGCGTAGTTTTCGAGGAAATAAGATTTTTGTTGACTGGTTTGGAATGGCCGAAACGACCATGCCGGGGTCGCCAGATATCGAATTTTCCGACCAATCACTGATCCGTGTAATTTGTACGTCATTAGAAGCGCACATCTGTGCAGATTTCAAATCTGTAACTGGATTTCCTATGCGGTGCGTAGTTTTCGAGGAAATAAGATTTTTGTTGACTAGTTTGGAATGGCCGAAACGACCATGCCGGGGTCGCCAGATATCGAATTTTCCGACCAATCACTGATCCGTGTAATTTTTACGTCATTAGAAGCGCACATGTGTGCAAATTTCAAATCTGTAACTGGATTTCCTATGCGGTGCGTAGTTTTCGAGGAAATAAGATTTTTGTTGACTGGTTTGGAATGGCCGAAACGACCATGCCGGGGTCGCCAGATATCGAATTTTCCGACCAATCACTGATCCGTGTAATATTTACGTCATTAGAAGCGCACATCTGTACAGATTTCAAATCTGTAACTGGATTTCCTATGCGGTGCGTAGTTTTCGAGGAAATAAGATTTTTGTTGACTAGTTTGGAATGGCCGAAACGACCATGCCGGGGTCGCCAGATATCGAATTTTCCGACCAATCACTGATCCGTGTAATTTTTACGTCATTAGAAGCGCACATGTGTGCAGATTTCAAATCTGTAACTGGATTTCCTATGCGGTGCGTAGTTTTCGAGGAAATAAGATTTTTGTTGACTGGTTTGGAATGGCCGAAACGACCATGCCGGGGTCGCCAGATATCGAATTTTCCGACCAATCACTGATCCGTGTAATTTTTACGTCATTAGAAGCGCACATGTGTGCAGATTTCAAATCTGTAACTGGATTTCCTATGCGGTGCGTAGTTTTCGAGGAAATAAGATTTTTGTTGACTGGTTTGGAATGGCCGAAACGACCATGCCGGGGTCGCCAGATATCGAATTTTCCGACCAATCACTGATCCGTGTAATTTGTACGTCATTAGAAGCGCACATCTGTGCAGATTTCAAATCTGTAACTGGATTTCCTATGCGGTGCGTAGTTTTCGAGGAAATAAGATTTTTGTTGACTGGTTTGGAATGGCCGAAACGACCATGCCGGGGTCGCCAGATATCGAATTTTCCGACCAATCACTGATCCGTGTAATATTTACGTCATTAGAAGCGCACATCTGTGCAGATTTCAAATCTGTATCTGGATTTCCTATGCGGTGCGTAGTTTTCGAGGAAATAAGATTTTTGTTGACTAGTTTGGAATGGCCGAAACGACCATGCCGGGGTCGCCAGATATCGAATTTTCCGACCAATCACCGATCCGTGTAATTTTTACGTCATTAGAAGCGCACATCTGTGCAGATTTCAAATCTGCCACTGGATTCCCTATGCGGTGCGTAGTTTTTGAGGAAATAAGATTTTTGTGGCTTAGCTTGGATTGGCCGAAACAGCCATGCCGGGGTCGCCAGATATCGAATTTTCCGGCCAATCAATGATCCGCGTAATTTTTACGTCATTAGAAGCGCACATGTGTGCAGATTTCGAATCTGTAACTGGATTTCCTATGCGGTGCGTAGTTTTCGAGGAAATAAGATTTTTGTTGACTAGTTTGGAATGGCCGAAACGACCATGCCGGGGTCGCCAGATATCGAATTTTCCGACCAATCACTGATCCGTGTAATTTTTACGTCATTAGAAGCGCACATGTGTGCAGATTTCAAATCTGTATCTGGATTTCCTATGCGGTGCACAATTTTCGAGAAAATCATATTTTTGTTGACTAGTTTGGATTGGCCGAAACGGCCATGCCGGGGTCGCCAGATATCGAATTTTCCGGCCAATCACCGATCCGTGTAATTTTTACGTCATTAGAAGCGCACATGTGTGCAGATTTCAAATCTGTATCTGGATTTCCTATGCGGTGCGTAGTTTTCGAGGAAATAAGATTTTTGTTGACTAGTTTGGAATGGCCGAAACGACCATGCCGGGGTCGCCAGATATCGAATTTTCCGACCAATCACTGGTCCGTGTAATTTGTACGTCATTAGGAGCGCACATCTGTTCAGATTTCAAATCTGCAACTGGATTTCCTATGCGGTGCGTAGTTTTCGAGGAAATAAGATTTTTGTTGACTAGTTTGGAATGGCCGAAACGACCATGCCGGGGTCGCCAGATATCGAATTTTCCGACCAATCACTGATCCGTGTAATTTTTACGTCATTAGAAGCGCACATCTGTGCAGGTTTCAAATCTGCCACTGGATTTCCTATGCGGTGCGTAGTTTTTGAGGAAATAAGATTTTTGTGGCTTAGCTTGGATTGGCCGAAACAGCCATGCCGGGGTCGCCAGATATCGAATTTTCCGACCAATCACCGATCCGTGTAATTTTTACGTCATTAGAAGTGCACATGTGTGCAGATTTCAAATCTGTAACTACATTTCCTATGCGGTGCGTAGTTTTCGAGGAAATAAGATTTTTGTGGCTTAGCTTGGATTGGCGGAAACGGCCATGCCGGGGACGCCAGATATCGAATTTTCCGACCAATCACCGATCCGTGTAATTTGTACGTCCTTAGAAGCGCACATCTGTGCAGATTTCAAATCTGTAACTGGATTTCCTATGCGGTGCGTAGTTTTCGAGGAAATAAGATTTTTGTTGACTGGTTTGGAATGGCCGAAACGACCATGCCGGGGTCGCCAGATATCGAATTTTCCGACCAATCTTTGATCCGTGTAATTTGTACGTCATTAGAAGCGCACATCTGTGCAGATTTCAAATCTGTAACTGGATTTCCTATGCGGTGCGTAGTTTTCGAGGAAATAAGATTTTTGTTGACTGGTTTGGAATGGCCGAAACGACCATGCCGGGGTCGCAAGATATCGAATTTTCCGACCAATCACTGATCCGTGTAATTTGTACGTCATTACAAGCGCACATCTGTGCAGATTTCAAATCTGTAACTGGATTTCCTATGCGGTGCGTAGTTTTCGAGGAAATAAGATTTTTGTTGACTAGTTTGGAATGGCCGAAACGACCATGCCGGGGTCGCCAGATATCGAATTTTCCGACCAATCACTGATCCGTGTAATTTTTACGTCATTAGAAGCGCACATGTGTGCAAATTTCAAATCTGTAACTGGATTTCCTATGCGGTGCGTAGTTTTCGAGGAAATAAGATTTTTGTTGACTGGTTTGGAATGGCCGAAACGACCATGCCGGGGTCGCCAGATATCGAATTTTCCGACCAATCACTGATCCGTGTAATATTTACGTCATTAGAAGCGCACATCTGTACAGATTTCAAATCTGTAACTGGATTTCCTATGCGGTGCGTAGTTTTCGAGGAAATAAGATTTTTGTTGACTAGTTTGGAATGGCCGAAACGACCATGCCGGGGTCGCCAGATATCGAATTTTCCGACCAATCACTGATCCGTGTAATTTTTACGTCATTAGAAGCGCACATGTGTGCAGATTTCAAATCTGTAACTGGATTTCCTATGCGGTGCGTAGTTTTCGAGGAAATAAGATTTTTGTTGACTGGTTTGGAATGGCCGAAACGACCATGCCGGGGTCGCCAGATATCGAATTTTCCGACCAATCACTGATCCGTGTAATCTTTACGTCATTAGAAGCGCACATGTGTGCAGATTTCAAATCTGTAACTGGATTTCCTATGCGGTGCGTAGTTTTCGAGGAAATAAGATTTTTGTTGACTGGTTTGGAATGGCCGAAACGACCATGCCGGGGTCGCCAGATATCGAATTTTCCGACCAATCACTGATCCGTGTAATTTGTACGTCATTAGAAGCGCACATCTGTGCAGATTTCAAATCTGTAACTGGATTTCCTATGCGGTGCGTAGTTTTCGAGGAAATAAGATTTTTGTTGACTGGTTTGGAATGGCCGAAACGACCATGCCGGGGTCGCCAGATATCGAATTTTCCGACCAATCACTGATCCGTGTAATATTTACGTCATTAGAAGCGCACATCTGTGCAGATTTCAAATCTGTATCTGGATTTCCTATGCGGTGCGTAGTTTTCGAGGAAATAAGATTTTTGTTGACTAGTTTGGAATGGCCGAAACGACCATGCCGGGGTCGCCAGATATCGAATTTTCCGACCAATCACCGATCCGTGTAATTTTTACGTCATTAGAAGCGCACATCTGTGCAGATTTCAAATCTGCCACTGGATTCCCTATGCGGTGCGTAGTTTTTGAGGAAATAAGATTTTTGTGGCTTAGCTTGGATTGGCCGAAACAGCCATGCCGGGGTCGCCAGATATCGAATTTTCCGGCCAATCAATGATCCGCGTAATTTTTACGTCATTAGAAGCGCACATGTGTGCAGATTTCAAATCTGTAACTGGATTTCCTATGCGGTGCGTAGTTTTCGAGGAAATAAGATTTTTGTTGACTAGTTTGGAATGGCCGAAACGACCATGCCGGGGTCGCCAGATATCGAATTTTCCGACCAATCACTGATCCGTGTAATTTTTACGTCATTAGAAGCGCACATGTGTGCAGATTTCAAATCTGTATCTGGATTTCCTATGCGGTGCACAATTTTCGAGAAAATCATATTTTTGTTGACTAGTTTGGATTGGCCGAAACGGCCATGCCGGGGTCGCCAGATATCGAATTTTCCGGCCAATCACCGATCCGTGTAATTTTTACGTCATTAGAAGCGCACATGTGTGCAGATTTCAAATCTGTATCTGGATTTCCTATGCGGTGCGTAGTTTTCGAGGAAATAAGATTTTTGTTGACTAGTTTGGAATGGCCGAAACGACCATGCCGGGGTCGCCAGATATCGAATTTTCCGACCAATCACTGGTCCGTGTAATTTGTACGTCATTAGGAGCGCACATCTGTTCAGATTTCAAATCTGCAACTGGATTTCCTATGCGGTGCGTAGTTTTCGAGGAAATAAGATTTTTGTTGACTAGTTTGGAATGGCCGAAACGACCATGCCGGGGTCGCCAGATATCGAATTTTCCGACCAATCACTGATCCGTGTAATTTTTACGTCATTAGAAGCGCACATCTGTGCAGGTTTCAAATCTGCCACTGGATTTCCTATGCGGTGCGTAGTTTTTGAGGAAATAAGATTTTTGTGGCTTAGCTTGGATTGGCCGAAACAGCCATGCCGGGGTCGCCAGATATCGAATTTTCCGACCAATCACCGATCCGTGTAATTTTTACGTCATTAGAAGTGCACATGTGTGCAGATTTCAAATCTGTAACTACATTTCCTATGCGGTGCGTAGTTTTCGAGGAAATAAGATTTTTGTGGCTTAGCTTGGATTGGCGGAAACGGCCATGCCGGGGACGCCAGATATCGAATTTTCCGACCAATCACCGATCCGTGTAATTTGTACGTCCTTAGAAGCGCACATCTGTGCAGATTTCAAATCTGTAACTGGATTTCCTATGCGGTGCGTAGTTTTCGAGGAAATAAGATTTTTGTTGACTGGTTTGGAATGGCCGAAACGACCATGCCGTTGTCGCCAGATATCGAATTTTCCGACCAATCTTTGATCCGTGTAATTTGTACGTCATTAGAAGCGCACATCTGTGCAGATTTCAAATCTGTAACTGGATTTCCTATGCGGTGCGTAGTTTTCGAGGAAATAAGATTTTTGTTGACTGGTTTGGAATGGCCGAAACGACCATGCCGGGGTCGCCAGATATCGAATTTTCCGACCAATCACTGATCCGTGTAATTTGTACGTCATTACAAGCGCACATCTGTGCAGATTTCAAATCTGTAACTGGATTTCCTATGCGGTGCGTAGTTTTCGAGGAAATAAGATTTTTGTTGACTGGTTTGGAATGGCCGAAACGACCATGCCGGGGTCGCCAGATATCGAATTTTCCGACCAATCACTGATCCGTGTAATATTTACGTCATTAGAAGCGCACATCTGTGCAGATTTCAAATCTGTATCTGGATTTCCTATGCGGTGCGTAGTTTTCGAGGAAATAAGATTTTTGTTGACTGGTTTGGAATGGCCGAAACGACCATGCCGGGGTCGCCAGATATCGAATTTTCCGACCAATCACTGATCCGTGTAATTTTTACGTCATTAGAAGCGCACATGTGTGCAAATTTCAAATCTGTAACTGGATTTCCTATGCGGTGCGTAGTTTTCGAGGAAATAAGATTTTTGTTGACTGGTTTGGAATGGCCGAAACGACCATGCCGGGGTCGCCAGATATCGAATTTTCCGACCAATCACTGATCCGTGTAATTTGTACGTCATTAGAAGCGCACATCTGTGCAGATTTCAAATCTGTAACTGGATTTCCTATGCGGTGCGTAGTTTTCGAGGAAATCATATTTTTGTTGACTGGTTTGGAATGGCCGAAACGACCATGCCGGGGTCGCCAGATATCGAATTTTCCGACCAATCACTGATCCGTGTAATATTTACGTCATTAGAAGCGCACATCTGTACAGATTTCAAATCTGTAACTGGATTTCCTATGCGGTGCGTAGTTTTCGAGGAAATAAGATTTTTGTTGACTAGTTTGGAATGGCCGAAACGACCATGCCGGGGTCGCCAGATATCGAATTTTCTGACCAATCACTGATCCGTGTAATTTTTACGTCATTAGAAGCGCACATGTGTGCAGATTTCAAATCTGTAACTGGATTTCCTATGCGGTGCGTAGTTTTCGAGGAAATAAGATTTTTGTTGACTGGTTTGGAATGGCCGAAACGACCATGCCGGGGTCGCCAGATATCGAATTTTCCGACCAATCACTGATCCGTGTAATTTGTACGTCATTAGAAGCGCACATCTGTGCAGATTTCAAATCTGTAACTGGATTTCCTATGCGGTGCGTAGTTTTCGAGGAAATAAGATTTTTGTTGACTGGTTTGGAATGGCCGAAACGACCATGCCGGGGTCGCCAGATATCGAATTTTCCGACCAATCACTGATCCGTGTAATATTTACGTCATTAGAAGCGCACATCTGTGCAGATTTCAAATCTGTATCTGGATTTCCTATGCGGTGCGTAGTTTTCGAGGAAATAAGATTTTTGTTGACTGGTTTGGAATGGCCGAAACGACCATGCCGGGGTCGCCAGATATCGAATTTTCCGACCAATCACTGATCCGTGTAATTTTTACGTCATTAGGAGCGCACATGTGTGCAGATTTCAAATCTGTATCTGGATTTCCTATGCGGTGCACAATTTTCGAGAAAATCATATTTTTGTTGACTAGTTTGGAATGGCCGAAACGACCATGCCGGGGTCGCCAGATATCGAATTTTCCGACCAATCACTGGTCCGTGTAATTTGTACGTCATTAGGAGCGCACATCTGTTCAGATTTCAAATCTGTAACTGGATTTCCTATGCGGTGCGTAGTTTTCGAGGAAATAAGATTTTTGTTGACTAGTTTGGAATGGCCGAAACGACCATGCCGGGGTCGCCAGATATCGAATTTTCCGACCAATCACTGATCCGTGTAATTTTTACGTCATTAGAAGCGCACATCTGTGCAGATTTCAAATCTGCCACTGGATTTCCTATGCGGTGCGTAGTTTTTGAGGAAATAAGATTTTTGTGGCTTAGCTTGGATTGGCCGAAACAGCCATGCCGGGGTCGCCAGATATCGAATTTTCCGGCCAATCAATGATCCGCGTAATTTTTACATCATTAGAAGCGCACATGTGTGCAGATTTCAAATCTGTAACTGGATTTCCTATGCGGTGCGTAGTTTTCGATTAAATAAGATTTTTGTTGACTAGTTTGGAATGGCCGGAACGACCATGCCGTGTTCGCCAGATATCGAATTTTTCGACCAATCACTGATCCGTGTAATTTTTACGCCATTAGAAGCGCACATGTGTGCAGATTTCAAATCTGCCACTGGATTCCCTATGCGGTGCGTAGTTTTTGAGGATATAAGATTTTTGTGGCTTAGCTTGGATTGGCCGAAACGACCATGCCGGGGTCGCCAGATATCGAATTTTCCGGCCAATCAATGATCCGTGTAATTTTTACGTCATTAGAAGCGCACATGTGTGCAGATTTCAAATCTGTAACTGGATTTCCTATGCGGTGCGTAGTTTTCGAGGAAATAAGATTTTTGTTGACTAGTTTGGAATGGCCGGAACGACCATGCCGGGGTCGCCAGATATCGAATTTTCCGACCAATCACTGATCCGTGTAATTTTTACATCATTAGAAGCGCACATCTGTGCAGATTTCAAATCTGCCACTGGATTCCCTATGCGGTGCGTAGTTTTTGAGGAAATAAGATTTTTGTGGCTTAGCTTGGATTGGCCGAAACGACCATGCCGGGGTCGCCAGATATCGAATTTTCCGGCCAATCAATGATCCGTGTAATTTTTACGTCATTAGAAGCGCACATGTGTGCAGATTTCAAATCTGTAACTGGATTTCCTATGCGGTGCGTAGTTTTCGAGGAAATAAGATTTTTGTTGACTGGTTTGGAATGGCCGAAACGACCATGCCGGGGTCGCCAGATATCGAATTTTCCGACCAATCACTGATCCGTGTAATTTGTACGTCATTAGAAGCGCACATCTGTGCAGATTTCAAATCTGTAACTGGATTTCCTATGCGGTGCGTAGTTTTCGAGGAAATAAGATTTTTGTTGACTGGTTTGGAATGGCCGAAACGACCATGCCGGGGTCGCCAGATATCGAATTTTCCGACCAATCACTGATCCGTGTAATATTTACGTCATTAGAAGCGCACATCTGTGCAGATTTCAAATCTGTATCTGGATTTCCTATGCGGTGCGTAGTTTTCGAGGAAATAAGATTTTTGTTGACTGGTTTGGAATGGCCGAAACGACCATGCCGGGGTCGCCAGATATCGAATTTTCCGACCAATCACTGATCCGTGTAATTTTTACGTCATTAGGAGCGCACATGTGTGCAGATTTCAAATCTGTATCTGGATTTCCTATGCGGTGCACAATTTTCGAGAAAATCATATTTTTGTTGACTAGTTTGGAATGGCCGAAACGACCATGCCGGGGTCGCCAGATATCGAATTTTCCGACCAATCAATGATCCGTGTAATTTTTACGTCATTAGAAGCGCACATGTGTGCAGATTTCAAATCTGTAACTGGATTTCCTATGCGGTGCGTAGTTTTCGAGGAAATAAGATTTTTGTTGACTGGTTTGGAATGGCCGAAACGACCATGCCGGGGTCGCCAGATATCGAATTTTCCGACCAATCACTGATCCGTGTAATTTGTACGTCATTAGAAGCGCACATCTGTGCAGATTTCAAATCTGTAACTGGATTTCCTATGCGGTGCGTAGTTTTCGAGGAAATCATATTTTTGTTGACTGGTTTGGAATGGCCGAAACGACCATGCCGGGGTCGCCAGATATCGAATTTTCCGACCAATCACTGATCCGTGTAATATTTACGTCATTAGAAGCGCACATCTGTACAGATTTCAAATCTGTAACTGGATTTCCTATGCGGTGCGTAGTTTTCGAGGAAATAAGATTTTTGTTGACTAGTTTGGAATGGCCGAAACGACCATGCCGGGGTCGCCAGATATCGAATTTTCCGACCAATCACTGATCCGTGTAATTTTTACGTCATTAGAAGCGCACATGTGTGCAGATTTCAAATCTGTAACTGGATTTCCTATGCGGTGCGTAGTTTTCGAGGAAATAAGATTTTTGTTGACTGGTTTGGAATGGCCGAAACGACCATGCCGGGGTCGCCAGATATCGAATTTTCCGACCAATCACTGATCCGTGTAATTTGTACGTCATTAGAAGCGCACATCTGTGCAGATTTCAAATCTGTAACTGGATTTCCTATGCGGTGCGTAGTTTTCGAGGAAATAAGATTTTTGTTGACTGGTTTGGAATGGCCGAAACGACCATGCCGGGGTCGCCAGATATCGAATTTTCCGACCAATCACTGATCCGTGTAATATTTACGTCATTAGAAGCGCACATCTGTGCAGATTTCAAATCTGTATCTGGATTTCCTATGCGGTGCGTAGTTTTCGAGGAAATAAGATTTTTGTTGACTGGTTTGGAATGGCCGAAACGACCATGCCGGGGTCGCCAGATATCGAATTTTCCGACCAATCACTGATCCGTGTAATTTTTACGTCATTAGGAGCGCACATGTGTGCAGATTTCAAATCTGTATCTGGATTTCCTATGCGGTGCACAATTTTCGAGAAAATCATATTTTTGTTGACTAGTTTGGAATGGCCGAAACGACCATGCCGGGGTCGCCAGATATCGAATTTTCCGACCAATCACTGGTCCGTGTAATTTGTACGTCATTAGGAGCGCACATCTGTTCAGATTTCAAATCTGTAACTGGATTTCCTATGCGGTGCGTAGTTTTCGAGGAAATAAGATTTTTGTTGACTAGTTTGGAATGGCCGAAACGACCATGCCGGGGTCGCCAGATATCGAATTTTCCGACCAATCACTGATCCGTGTAATTTTTACGTCATTAGAAGCGCACATCTGTGCAGATTTCAAATCTGCCACTGGATTTCCTATGCGGTGCGTAGTTTTTGAGGAAATAAGATTTTTGTGGCTTAGCTTGGATTGGCCGAAACAGCCATGCCGGGGTCGCCAGATATCGAATTTTCCGGCCAATCAATGATCCGCGTAATTTTTACATCATTAGAAGCGCACATGTGTGCAGATTTCAAATCTGTAACTGGATTTCCTATGCGGTGCGTAGTTTTCGATTAAATAAGATTTTTGTTGACTAGTTTGGAATGGCCGGAACGACCATGCCGTGTTCGCCAGATATCGAATTTTTCGACCAATCACTGATCCGTGTAATTTTTACGCCATTAGAAGCGCACATGTGTGCAGATTTCAAATCTGCCACTGGATTCCCTATGCGGTGCGTAGTTTTTGAGGATATAAGATTTTTGTGGCTTAGCTTGGATTGGCCGAAACGACCATGCCGGGGTCGCCAGATATCGAATTTTCCGGCCAATCAATGATCCGTGTAATTTTTACGTCATTAGAAGCGCACATGTGTGCAGATTTCAAATCTGTAACTGGATTTCCTATGCGGTGCGTAGTTTTCGAGGAAATAAGATTTTTGTTGACTAGTTTGGAATGGCCGGAACGACCATGCCGGGGTCGCCAGATATCGAATTTTCCGACCAATCACTGATCCGTGTAATTTTTACATCATTAGAAGCGCACATCTGTGCAGATTTCAAATCTGCCACTGGATTCCCTATGCGGTGCGTAGTTTTTGAGGAAATAAGATTTTTGTGGCTTAGCTTGGATTGGCCGAAACGACCATGCCGGGGTCGCCAGATATCGAATTTTCCGGCCAATCAATGATCCGTGTAATTTTTACGTCATTAGAAGCGCACATGTGTGCAGATTTCAAATCTGTAACTGGATTTCCTATGCGGTGCGTAGTTTTCGAGGAAATAAGATTTTTGTTGACTGGTTTGGAATGGCCGAAACGACCATGCCGGGGTCGCCAGATATCGAATTTTCCGACCAATCACTGATCCGTGTAATTTGTACGTCATTAGAAGCGCACATCTGTGCAGATTTCAAATCTGTAACTGGATTTCCTATGCGGTGCGTAGTTTTCGAGGAAATAAGATTTTTGTTGACTGGTTTGGAATGGCCGAAACGACCATGCCGGGGTCGCCAGATATCGAATTTTCCGACCAATCACTGATCCGTGTAATATTTACGTCATTAGAAGCGCACATCTGTGCAGATTTCAAATCTGTATCTGGATTTCCTATGCGGTGCGTAGTTTTCGAGGAAATAAGATTTTTGTTGACTGGTTTGGAATGGCCGAAACGACCATGCCGGGGTCGCCAGATATCGAATTTTCCGACCAATCACTGATCCGTGTAATTTTTACGTCATTAGGAGCGCACATGTGTGCAGATTTCAAATCTGTATCTGGATTTCCTATGCGGTGCACAATTTTCGAGAAAATCATATTTTTGTTGACTAGTTTGGAATGGCCGAAACGACCATGCCGGGGTCGCCAGATATCGAATTTTCCGGCCAATCAATGATCCGTGTAATTTTTACGTCATTAGAAGCGCACATGTGTGCAGATTTCAAATCTGTAACTGGATTTCCTATGCGGTGCGTAGTTTTCGAGGAAATAAGATTTTTGTTGACTAGTTTGGAATGGCCGGAACGACCATGCCGGGGTCGCCAGATATCGAATTTTCCGACCAATCACTGATCCGTGTAATTTTTACATCATTAGAAGCGCACATCTGTGCAGATTTCAAATCTGCCACTGGATTCCCTATGCGGTGCGTAGTTTTTGAGGAAATAAGATTTTTGTGGCTTAGCTTGGATTGGCCGAAACGACCATGCCGGGGTCGCCAGATATCGAATTTTCCGGCCAATCAATGATCCGTGTAATTTTTACGTCATTAGAAGCGCACATGTGTGCAGATTTCAAATCTGTAACTGGATTTCCTATGCGGTGCGTAGTTTTCGAGGAAATAAGATTTTTGTTGACTGGTTTGGAATGGCCGAAACGACCATGCCGGGGTCGCCAGATATCGAATTTTCCGGCCAATCAATGATCCGTGTAATTTTTACGTCATTAGAAGCGCACATGTGTGCAGATTTCAAATCTGTATCTGGATTTCCTATGCGGTGCGTAGTTTTCGAGGAAATAAGATTTTTGTTGACTGGTTTGGAATGGCCGAAACGACCATGCCGGGGTCGCCAGATATCGAATTTTCCGACCAATCACTGATCCGTGTAATTTTTACGTCATTAGGAGCGCACATGTGTGCAGATTTCAAATCTGTATCTGGATTTCCTATGCGGTGCACAATTTTCAAGAAAATCATATTTTTGTTGACTAGTTTGGAATGGCCGAAACGACCATGCCGGGGTCGCCAGATATCGAATTTTCCGACCAATCACTGGTCCGTGTAATTTGTACGTCATTAGGAGCGCACATCTGTTCAGATTTCAAATCTGTAACTGGATTTCCTATGCGGTGCGTAGTTTTCGAGGAAATAAGATTTTTGTTGACTAGTTTGGAATGGCCGAAACGACCATGCCGGGGTCGCCAGATATCGAATTTTCCGACCAATCACTGATCCGTGTAATTTTTACGTCATTAGAAGCGCACATCTGTGCAGATTTCAAATCTGCCACTGGATTTCCTATGCGGTGCGTAGTTTTTGAGGAAATAAGATTTTTGTGGCTTAGCTTGGATTGGCCGAAACAGCCATGCCGGGGTCGCCAGATATCGAATTTTCCGGCCAATCAATGATCCGCGTAATTTTTACATCATTAGAAGCGCACATGTGTGCAGATTTCAAATCTGTAACTGGATTTCCTATGCGGTGCGTAGTTTTCGATTAAATAAGATTTTTGTTGACTAGTTTGGAATGGCCGGAACGACCATGCCGTGTTCGCCAGATATCGAATTTTTCGACCAATCACTGATCCGTGTAATTTTTACGCCATTAGAAGCGCACATGTGTGCAGATTTCAAATCTGCCACTGGATTCCCTATGCGGTGCGTAGTTTTTGAGGAAATAAGATTTTTGTGGCTTAGCTTGGATTGGCCGAAACGACCATGCCGGGGTCGCCAGATATCGAATTTTCCGGCCAATCAATGATCCGTGTAATTTTTACGTCATTAGAAGCGCACATGTGTGCAGATTTCAAATCTGTAACTGGATTTCCTATGCGGTGCGTAGTTTTCGAGGAAATAAGATTTTTGTTGACTAGTTTGGAATGGCCGGAACGACCATGCCGGGGTCGCCAGATATCGAATTTTCCGACCAATCACTGATCCGTGTAATTTTTACATCATTAGAAGCGCACATCTGTGCAGATTTCAAATCTGCCACTGGATTCCCTATGCGGTGCGTAGTTTTTGAGGAAATAAGATTTTTGTGGCTTAGCTTGGATTGGCCGAAACGACCATGCCGGGGTCGCCAGATATCGAATTTTCCGGCCAATCAATGATCCGTGTAATTTTTACGTCATTAGAAGCGCACATGTGTGCAGATTTCAAATCTGTAACTGGATTTCCTATGCGGTGCGTAGTTTTCGAGGAAATAAGATTTTTGTTGACTGGTTTGGAATGGCCGAAACGACCATGCCGGGGTCGCCAGATATCGAATTTTCCGACCAATCACTGATCCGTGTAATTTGTACGTCATTAGAAGCGCACATCTGTGCAGATTTCAAATCTGTAACTGGATTTCCTATGCGGTGCGTAGTTTTCGAGGAAATAAGATTTTTGTTGACTGGTTTGGAATGGCCGAAACGACCATGCCGGGGTCGCCAGATATCGAATTTTCCGACCAATCACTGATCCGTGTAATATTTACGTCATTAGAAGCGCACATCTGTGCAGATTTCAAATCTGTATCTGGATTTCCTATGCGGTGCGTAGTTTTCGAGGAAATAAGATTTTTGTTGACTGGTTTGGAATGGCCGAAACGACCATGCCGGGGTCGCCAGATATCGAATTTTCCGACCAATCACTGATCCGTGTAATTTTTACGTCATTAGGAGCGCACATGTGTGCAGATTTCAAATCTGTATCTGGATTTCCTATGCGGTGCACAATTTTCGAGAAAATCATATTTTTGTTGACTAGTTTGGAATGGCCGAAACGACCATGCCGGGGTCGCCAGATATCGAATTTTCCGACCAATCACTGGTCCGTGTAATTTGTACGTCATAAGGAGCGCACATCTGTTCAGATTTCAAATCTGTAACTGGATTTCCTATGCGGTGCGTAGTTTTCGAGGAAATAAGATTTTTGTTGACTAGTTTGGAATGGCCGAAACGACCATGCCGGGGTCGCCAGATATCGAATTTTCCGACCAATCACTGATCCGTGTAATTTTTACGTCATTAGAAGCGCACATCTGTGCAGATTTCAAATCTGCCACTGGATTTCCTATGCGGTGCGTAGTTTTTGAGGAAATAAGATTTTTGTTGACTAGTTTGGAATGGCCGAAACGACCATGCCGGGGTCGCCAGATATCGAATTTTCCGACCAATCACTGATCCGTGTAATTTTTACGTCATTAGAAGCGCACATGTGTGCAGATTTCAAATCTGTAACTGGATTTCCTATGCGGTGCGTAGTTTTCGAGGAAATAAGATTTTTGTTGACTGGTTTGGAATGGCCGAAACGACCATGCCGGGGTCGCCAGATATCGAATTTTCCGACCAATCACTGATCCGTGTAATTTGTACGTCATTAGAAGCGCACATCTGTGCAGATTTCAAATCTGTAACTGGATTTCCTATGCGGTGCGTAGTTTTCGAGGAAATAAGATTTTTGTTGACTGGTTTGGAATGGCCGAAACGACCATGCCGGGGTCGCCAGATATCGAATTTTCCGACCAATCACTGATCCGTGTAATATTTACGTCATTAGAAGCGCACATCTGTGCAGATTTCAAATCTGTATCTGGATTTCCTATGCGGTGCGTAGTTTTCGAGGAAATAAGATTTTTGTTGACTAGTTTGGAATGGCCGAAACGACCATGCCGGGGTCGCCAGATATCGAATTTTCCGACCAATCACCGATCCGTGTAATTTTTACGTCATTAGAAGCGCACATCTGTGCAGATTTCAAATCTGCCACTGGATTCCCTATGCGGTGCGTAGTTTTTGAGGAAATAAGATTTTTGTGGCTTAGCTTGGATTGGCCGAAACAGCCATGCCGGGGTCGCCAGATATCGAATTTTCCGGCCAATCAATGATCCGCGTAATTTTTACGTCATTAGAAGCGCACATGTGTGCAGATTTCAAATCTGTAACTGGATTTCCTATGCGGTGCGTAGTTTTCGAGGAAATAAGATTTTTGTTGACTAGTTTGGAATGGCCGAAACGACCATGCCGGGGTCGCCAGATATCGAATTTTCCGACCAATCACTGATCCGTGTAATTTTTACGTCATTAGAAGCGCACATGTGTGCAGATTTCAAATCTGTATCTGGATTTCCTATGCGGTGCACAATTTTCGAGAAAATCATATTTTTGTTGACTAGTTTGGATTGGCCGAAACGGCCATGCCGGGGTCGCCAGATATCGAATTTTCCGGCCAATCACCGATCCGTGTAATTTTTACGTCATTAGAAGCGCACATGTGTGCAGATTTCAAATCTGTATCTGGATTTCCTATGCGGTGCGTAGTTTTCGAGGAAATAAGATTTTTGTTGACTAGTTTGGAATGGCCGAAACGACCATGCCGGGGTCGCCAGATATCGAATTTTCCGACCAATCACTGGTCCGTGTAATTTGTACGTCATTAGGAGCGCACATCTGTTCAGATTTCAAATCTGCAACTGGATTTCCTATGCGGTGCGTAGTTTTCGAGGAAATAAGATTTTTGTTGACTAGTTTGGAATGGCCGAAACGACCATGCCGGGGTCGCCAGATATCGAATTTTCCGACCAATCACTGATCCGTGTAATTTTTACGTCATTAGAAGCGCACATCTGTGCAGGTTTCAAATCTGCCACTGGATTTCCTATGCGGTGCGTAGTTTTTGAGGAAATAAGATTTTTGTGGCTTAGCTTGGATTGGCCGAAACAGCCATGCCGGGGTCGCCAGATATCGAATTTTCCGACCAATCACCGATCCGTGTAATTTTTACGTCATTAGAAGTGCACATGTGTGCAGATTTCAAATCTGTAACTACATTTCCTATGCGGTGCGTAGTTTTCGAGGAAATAAGATTTTTGTGGCTTAGCTTGGATTGGCGGGAACGGCCATGCCGGGGACGCCAGATATCGAATTTTCCGACCAATCACCGATCCGTGTAATTTGTACGTCCTTAGAAGCGCACATCTGTGCAGATTTCAAATCTGTAACTGGATTTCCTTTGCGGTGCGTAGTTTTCGAGGAAATAAGATTTTTGTTGACTGGTTTGGAATGGCCGAAACGACCATGCCGGGGTCGCCAGATATCGAATTTTCCGACCAATCTTTGATCCGTGTAATTTGTACGTCATTAGAAGCGCACATCTGTGCAGATTTCAAATCTGTAACTGGATTTCCTATGCGGTGCGTAGTTTTCGAGGAAATAAGATTTTTGTTGACTGGTTTGGAATGGCCGAAACGACCATGCCGGGGTCGCAAGATATCGAATTTTCCGACCAATCACTGATCCGTGTAATTTGTACGTCATTACAAGCGCACATCTGTGCAGATTTCAAATCTGTAACTGGATTTCCTATGCGGTGCGTAGTTTTCGAGGAAATAAGATTTTTGTTGACTAGTTTGGAATGGCCGAAACGACCATGCCGGGGTCGCCAGATATCGAATTTTCCGACCAATCACTGATCCGTGTAATTTTTACGTCATTAGAAGCGCACATGTGTGCAAATTTCAAATCTGTAACTGGATTTCCTATGCGGTGCGTAGTTTTCGAGGAAATAAGATTTTTGTTGACTGGTTTGGAATGGCCGAAACGACCATGCCGGGGTCGCCAGATATCGAATTTTCCGACCAATCACTGATCCGTGTAATATTTACGTCATTAGAAGCGCACATCTGTACAGATTTCAAATCTGTAACTGGATTTCCTATGCGGTGCGTAGTTTTCGAGGAAATAAGATTTTTGTTGACTAGTTTGGAATGGCCGAAACGACCATGCCGGGGTCGCCAGATATCGAATTTTCCGACCAATCACTGATCCGTGTAATTTTTACGTCATTAGAAGCGCACATGTGTGCAGATTTCAAATCTGTAACTGGATTTCCTATGCGGTGCGTAGTTTTCGAGGAAATAAGATTTTTGTTGACTGGTTTGGAATGGCCGAAACGACCATGCCGGGGTCGCCAGATATCGAATTTTCCGACCAATCACTGATCCGTGTAATTTTTACGTCATTAGAAGCGCACATGTGTGCAGATTTCAAATCTGTAACTGGATTTCCTATGCGGTGCGTAGTTTTCGAGGAAATAAGATTTTTGTTGACTGGTTTGGAATGGCCGAAACGACCATGCCGGGGTCGCCAGATATCGAATTTTCCGACCAATCACTGATCCGTGTAATATTTACGTCATTAGAAGCGCACATCTGTGCAGATTTCAAATCTGTATCTGGATTTCCTATGCGGTGCGTAGTTTTCGAGGAAATAAGATTTTTGTTGACTAGTTTGGAATGGCCGAAACGACCATGCCGGGGTCGCCAGATATCGAATTTTCCGACCAATCACCGATCCGTGTAATTTTTACGTCATTAGAAGCGCACATCTGTGCAGATTTCAAATCTGCCACTGGATTCCCTATGCGGTGCGTAGTTTTTGAGGAAATAAGATTTTTGTGGCTTAGCTTGGATTGGCCGAAACAGCCATGCCGGGGTCGCCAGATATCGAATTTTCCGGCCAATCAATGATCCGCGTAATTTTTACGTCATTAGAAGCGCACATGTGTGCAGATTTCAAATCTGTAACTGGATTTCCTATGCGGTGCGTAGTTTTCGAGGAAATAAGATTTTTGTTGACTAGTTTGGAATGGCCGAAACGACCATGCCGGGGTCGCCAGATATCGAATTTTCCGACCAATCACTGATCCGTGTAATTTTTACGTCATTAGAAGCGCACATGTGTGCAGATTTCAAATCTGTATCTGGATTTCCTATGCGGTGCACAATTTTCGAGAAAATCATATTTTTGTTGACTAGTTTGGATTGGCCGAAACGGCCATGCCGGGGTCGCCAGATATCGAATTTTCCGGCCAATCACCGATCCGTGTAATTTTTACGTCATTAGAAGCGCACATGTGTGCAGATTTCAAATCTGTATCTGGATTTCCTATGCGGTGCGTAGTTTTCGAGGAAATAAGATTTTTGTTGACTAGTTTGGAATGGCCGAAACGACCATGCCGGGGTCGCCAGATATCGAATTTTCCGACCAATCACTGGTCCGTGTAATTTGTACGTCATTAGGAGCGCACATCTGTTCAGATTTCAAATCTGCAACTGGATTTCCTATGCGGTGCGTAGTTTTCGAGGAAATAAGATTTTTGTTGACTAGTTTGGAATGGCCGAAACGACCATGCCGGGGTCGCCAGATATCGAATTTTCCGACCAATCACTGATCCGTGTAATTTTTACGTCATTAGAAGCGCACATCTGTGCAGGTTTCAAATCTGCCACTGGATTTCCTATGCGGTGCGTAGTTTTTGAGGAAATAAGATTTTTGTGGCTTAGCTTGGATTGGCCGAAACAGCCATGCCGGGGTCGCCAGATATCGAATTTTCCGACCAATCACCGATCCGTGTAATTTTTACGTCATTAGAAGTGCACATGTGTGCAGATTTCAAATCTGTAACTACATTTCCTATGCGGTGCGTAGTTTTCGAGGAAATAAGATTTTTGTGGCTTAGCTTGGATTGGCGGAAACGGCCATGCCGGGGACGCCAGATATCGAATTTTCCGACCAATCACCGATCCGTGTAATTTGTACGTCCTTAGAAGCGCACATCTGTGCAGATTTCAAATCTGTAACTGGATTTCCTATGCGGTGCGTAGTTTTCGAGGAAATAAGATTTTTGTTGACTGGTTTGGAATGGCCGAAACGACCATGCCGTTGTCGCCAGATATCGAATTTTCCGACCAATCTTTGATCCGTGTAATTTGTACGTCATTAGAAGCGCACATCTGTGCAGATTTCAAATCTGTAACTGGATTTCCTATGCGGTGCGTAGTTTTCGAGGAAATAAGATTTTTGTTGACTGGTTTGGAATGGCCGAAACGACCATGCCGGGGTCGCAAGATATCGAATTTTCCGACCAATCACTGATCCGTGTAATTTGTACGTCATTACAAGCGCACATCTGTGCAGATTTCAAATCTGTAACTGGATTTCCTATGCGGTGCGTAGTTTTCGAGGAAATAAGATTTTTGTTGACTAGTTTGGAATGGCCGAAACGACCATGCCGGGGTCGCCAGATATCGAATTTTCCGACCAATCACTGATCCGTGCAATTTTTACGTCATTAGAAGCGCACATGTGTGCAGATTTCAAATCTGTATCTGGATTTCCTATGCGGTGCACAATTTTCGAGAAATTCATATTTTTGTTGACTAGTTTGGATTGGCCGAAACGGCCATGCCGGGGTCGCCAGATATCGAATTTTCCGACCAATCACTGATCCGCGTAGTTTTTACGTCATTAGAAGCACACATGTGTGCAGATTTCAAATCTGTGACTGGATTTCCTATGCGGTGCGTAGTTTTCGAGAAAATAAGATTTTTGTTGAGTAGTTTGGAATGGCCGAAACGACCATGCCGGGGTCGCCAGATATCGAATTTCCCGACCAATCACCGATCCGTGTCATTTTTACGTCATTAGAAGCGCACATGTGTGCAGATTTCAAATCTGTAACTGGATTTCCTATGCGGTGCGTAGTTTTCGAGGAAATAAGATTTTTGTTGACTAGTTTGGAATGGCCGGAACGACCATGCCGGGGTCGCCAGATATCGAATTTTTCGACCAATCACTGATCCGTGTAATTTTTACGCCATTAGAAGCGCACATGTGTGCAGATTTCAAATCTGTATCTGGATTTCCTATGCGGTGCACAACTTTTGAGAAAATCGTATTTTTGTTGACTAGTTTGGATTGGCCGAAACGGCCATGCCGGGGTCGCCAGATATCGAATTTTCCGACCAATCACTGATCCATGTAATTTTTACGTCATTAGAAGCGCACATCTGTGCAGATTTCAAATCTGCCACTGGATTCCCTATGCGGTGCGTAGTTTTTGAGGAAATAAGATTTTTGTGGCTTAGCTTGGATTGGCCGAAACGACCATGCCGGGGTCGCCAGATATCGAATTTTCCGGCCAATCAATGATCCGTGTAATTTTTACGTCATTAGAAGCGCACATGTGTGCAGATTTCAAATCTGTAACTGGATTTCCTATGCGGTGCGTAGTTTTCGAGGAAATAAGATTTTTGTTGACTAGTTTGGAATGGCCGGAACGACCATGCCGGGGTCGCCAGATATCGAATTTTCCGACCAATCACTGATCCGTGTAATTTTTACGTTATTAGAAGCGCACATGTGTGCAGATTTCAAATCTGTATCTGGATTTCCTATGCGGTGCACAATTTTCGAGAAATTCATATTTTTGTTGACTAGTTTGGATTGGCCGAAACGGCCATGCCGGGGTCGCCAGATATCGAATTTTCCGACCAATCACCGATCCGCGTAGTTTTTACGTCATTAGAAGCACACATATGTGCAGATTTCAAATCTGTGACTGGATTTCCTATGCGGTGCGTAGTTTTCGAGAAAATAAGATTTTTGTTGAGTAGTTTGGAATGGCCGAAACGACCATGCCGGGGTCGCCAGATATCGAATTTTCCGACCAATCACCGATCCGTGTAATTTTTACGTCATTAGAAGCGCACATGTGTGCAGATTTCAAATCTGTATCTGGATTTCCTATGCGGTGCACAATTTTCGAGAAAATCATATTTTTGTTGACTAGTTTGGATTGGCCGAAACGGCCATGCCGGGGTCGCCAGATATCGAATTTTCCGGCCAATCACCGATCCGTGTAATTTTTACGTCATTAGAAGCGCACATGTGTGCAGATTTCAAATCTGTATCTGGATTTCCTATGCGGTGCGTAGTTTTCGAGGAAATAAGATTTTTGTTGACTAGTTTGGAATGGCCGAAACGACCATGCCGGGGTCGCCAGATATCGAATTTTCCGACCAATCACTGGTCCGTGTAATTTTTACGTCATTAGGAGCGCACATCTGTTCAGATTTCAAATCTGCAACTGGATTTCCTATGCGGTGCGTAGTTTTCGAGGAAATAAGATTTTTGTTGACTAGTTTGGAATGGCCGAAACGACCATGCCGGGGTCGCCAGATATCGAATTTTCCGACCAATCACTGATCCGTGTAATTTTTACGTCATTAGAAGCGCACATCTGTGCAGGTTTCAAATCTGCCACTGGATTTCCTATGCGGTGCGTAGTTTTTGAGGAAATAAGATTTTTGTGGCTTAGCTTGGATTGGCCGAAACAGCCATGCCGGGGTCGCCAGATATCGAATTTTCCGACCAATCACCGATCCGTGTAATTTTTACGTCATTAGAAGTGCACATGTGTACAGATTTCAAATCTGTAACAGGATTTCCTATGCGGTGCGTAGTTTTCGAGGAAATAAGATTTTTGTGGCTTAGCTTGGATTGGCGGAAACGGCCATGCCGGGGACGCCAGATATCGAATTTTCCGACCAATCACCGATCCGTGTAATTTGTACGTCATTAGAAGCGCACATGTGTGCAGATTTCAAATGTGTAACTGGATTTCCTATGCGGTGCGTAGTTTTCGAGGAAATAAGATTTTTGTTGACTAGTTTGGATTGGCCGAAACGGCCATGCCGGGGTCGCCAGATATCGAATTTTCCGACCAATCACTGATCCGTGTAATTTTTACGTCATTAGAAGCGCACATGTGTGCAGATTTCAAATCTGTAACTGGATTTCCTATGCGGTGCGTAGTTTTCGAGGAAATAAGATTTTTGTTGACTGGTTTGGAATGGCCGAAACGACCATGCCGGGGTCGCCAGATATCGAATTTTCCGACCAATCACTGATCCGTGTAATTTGTACGTCATTAGAAGCGCACATCTGTGCAGATTTCAAATCTGTAACTGGATTTCCTATGCGGTGCGTAGTTTTCGAGGAAATAAGATTTTTGTTGACTGGTTTGGAATGGCCGAAACGACCATGCCGGGGTCGCCAGATATCGAATTTTTCGACCAATCACTGATCCGTGTAATTTTTACGTCATTAGAAGCGCACATCTGTGCAGATTTCAAATCTGTAACTGGATTTCCTATGCGGTGCGTAGTTTTCGAGGAAATAAGATTTTTGTTGACTGGTTTGGAATGGCCGAAACGACCATGCCGGGGTCGCCAGATATCGAATTTTCCGACCAATCACTGATCCGTGTAATTTGTACGTCATTAGAAGCGCACATGTGTGCAGATTTCAAATCTGTAACTGGATTTCCTATGCGGTGCGTAGTTTTCGAGGAAATAAGATTTTTGTTGACTGGTTTGGAATGGCCGAAACGACCATGCCGGGGTCGCCAGATATCGAATTTTCCGACCAATCACTGATCCGTGTAATTTTTACGTCATTAGAAGCGCACATGTGTGCAGATTTCAAATCTGTAACTGGATTTCCTATGCGGTGCGTAGTTTTCGAGGAAATAAGATTTTTGTTGACTGGTTTGGAATGGCCGGAACGACCATGCCGGGGTCGCCAGATATCGAATTTTCCGACCAATCACTGATCCGTGTAATTTTTACGTCATTAGAAGCGCACATCTGTGCAGATTTCAAATCTGCCACTGGATTTCCTATGCGGTGCGCAGTTTTTGAGGAAATAAGATTTTTGTGGCTTAGCTTTGATTGGCCGAAACAGCCATGCCGGGGTCGCCAGATATCGAATTTTCCGGCCAATCAATGATCCGCGTAATTTTTACGTCATTAGAAGCGCACATGTGTGCAGATTTCAAATCTGTAACTGGATTTCCTATGCGGTGCGTAGTTTTCGAGGAAATAAGATTTTTGTTGACTAGTTTGGAATGGCCGAAACGACCATGCCGGGGTCGCCAGATATCGAATTTTCCGACCAATCACTGGTCCGTGTAATTTGTACGTCATTAGGAGCGCACATCTGTTCAGATTTCAAATCTGTAACTGGATTTCCTATGCGGTGCGTAGTTTTCGAGGAAAAAAGATTTTTGTTGACTAGTTTGGAATGGCCGAAACGACCATGCCGGGGTCGCCAGATATCGAATTTTCCGACCAATCACTGATCCGTGTAATTTGTACGTCATTAGAAGCGCACATCTGTGCAGATTTCAAATCTGCCACTGGATTTCCTATGCGGTGCGTAGCTTTTGAGGAAATAAGATTTTTGTGGCTTAGCTTGGATTGGCCGAAACAGCCATGCCGGGGTCGCCAGATATCGAATTTTCCGGCCAATCAATGATCCGCGTAATTTTTACGTCATTAGAAGCGCACATGTGTGCAGATTTCAAATCTGTAACTGGATTTCCTATGCGGTGCGTAGTTTTCGAGGAAATAAGATTTTTGTTGACTGGTTTGGAATGGCCGAAACGACCATGCCGGGGTCGCCAGATATCGAATTTTCCGACCAATCACCGATCCGTGTAATTTGTACGTCATTAGAAGCGCACATCTGTGCAGATTTCAAATCTGCCACTGGATTTCCTATGCGGTGCGTAGTTTTCGAGGAAATAAGATTTTTGTTGACTGGTTTGGAATGGCCGAAACGACCATGCCGGGGTCGCCAGATATCGAATTTTCCGACCAATCACTGGTCCGTGTAATTTGTACGTCATTAGGAGCGCACATCTGTTCAGATTTCAAATCTGTAACTGGATTTCCTATGCGGTGCGTAGTTTTCGAGGAAAAAAGATTTTTGTTGACTAGTTTGGAATGGCCGAAACGACCATGCCGGGGTCGCCAGATATCGAATTTTCCGACCAATCACTGATCCGTGTAATTTGTACGTCATTAGAAGCGCACATGTGTGCAGATTTCAAATCTGTAACTGGATTTCCTATGCGGTGCGTAGTTTTCGAGGAAATAAGATTTTTGTTGACTGGTTTGGAATGGCCGAAACGACCATGCCGGGGTCGCCAGATATCGAATTTTCCGACCAATCACTGATCCGTGTAATTTTTACGTCATTAGAAGCGCACATGTGTGCAGATTTCAAATCTGTAACTGGATTTCCTATGCGGTGCGTAGTTTTCGAGGAAATAAGATTTTTGTTGACTGGTTTGGAATGGCCGGAACGACCATGCCGGGGTCGCCAGATATCGAATTTTCCGACCAATCACTGATCCGTGTAATTTTTACGTCATTAGAAGCGCACATCTGTGCAGATTTCAAATCTGCCACTGGATTTCCTATGCGGTGCGTAGTTTTTGAGGAAATAAGATTTTTGTGGCTTAGCTTTGATTGGCCGAAACAGCCATGCCGGGGTCGCCAGATATCGAATTTTCCGGCCAATCAATGATCCGCGTAATTTTTACGTCATTAGAAGCGCACATGTGTGCAGATTTCAAATCTGTAACTGGATTTCCTATGCGGTGCGTAGTTTTCGAGGAAATAAGATTTTTGTTGACTAGTTTGGAATGGCCGAAACGACCATGCCGGGGTCGCCAGATATCGAATTTTCCGACCAATCACTGGTCCGTGTAATTTGTACGTCATTAGGAGCGCACATCTGTTCAGATTTCAAATCTGTAACTGGATTTCCTATGCGGTGCGTAGTTTTCGAGGAAAAAAGATTTTTGTTGACTAGTTTGGAATGGCCGAAACGACCATGCCGGGGTCGCCAGATATCGAATTTTCCGACCAATCACTGATCCGTGTAATTTGTACGTCATTAGAAGCGCACATCTGTGCAGATTTCAAATCTGCCACTGGATTTCCTATGCGGTGCGTAGTTTTTGAGGAAATAAGATTTTTGTGGCTTAGCTTGGATTGGCCGAAACAGCCATGCCGGGGTCGCCAGATATCGAATTTTCCGGCCAATCAATGATCCGCGTAATTTTTACGTCATTAGAAGCGCACATGTGTGCAGATTTCAAATCTGTAACTGGATTTCCTATGCGGTGCGTAGTTTTCGAGGAAATAAGATTTTTGTTGACTAGTTTGGAATGGCCGAAACGACCATGCCGGGGTCGCCAGATATCGAATTTTCCGACCAATCACTGGTCCGTGTAATTTGTACGTCATTAGGAGCGCACATCTGTTCAGATTTCAAATCTGTAACTGGATTTCCTATGCGGTGCGTAGTTTTCGAGGAAAAAAGATTTTTGTTGACTAGTTTGGAATGGCCGAAACGACCATGCCGGGGTCGCCAGATATCGAATTTTCCGACCAATCACTGATCCGTGTAATTTGTACGTCATTAGAAGCGCACATCTGTGCAGATTTCAAATCTGCCACTGGATTTCCTATGCGGTGCGTAGTTTTTGAGGAAATAAGATTTTTGTGGCTTAGCTTGGATTGGCCGAAACAGCCATGCCGGGGTCGCCAGATATCGAATTTTCCGGCCAATCAATGATCCGCGTAATTTTTACGTCATTAGAAGCGCACATGTGTGCAGATTTCAAATCTGTAACTGGATTTCCTATGCGGTGCGTAGTTTTCGAGGAAATAAGATTTTTGTTGACTAGTTTGGAATGGCCGAAACGACCATGCCGGGGTCGCCAGATATCGAATTTTCCGACCAATCACTGGTCCGTGTAATTTGTACGTCATTAGGAGCGCACATCTGTTCAGATTTCAAATCTGTAACTGGATTTCCTATGCGGTGCGTAGTTTTCGAGGAAAAAAGATTTTTGTTGACTAGTTTGGAATGGCCGAAACGACCATGCCGGGGTCGCCAGATATCGAATTTTCCGACCAATCACTGATCCGTGTAATTTGTACGTCATTAGAAGCGCACATCTGTGCAGATTTCAAATCTGCCACTGGATTTCCTATGCGGTGCGTAGTTTTTGAGGAAATAAGATTTTTGTGGCTTAGCTTGGATTGGCCGAAACAGCCATGCCGGGGTCGCCAGATATCGAATTTTCCGGCCAATCAATGATCCGCGTAATTTTTACGTCATTAGAAGCGCACATGTGTGCAGATTTCAAATCTGTAACTGGATTTCCTATGCGGTGCGTAGTTTTCGAGGAAATAAGATTTTTGTTGACTGGTTTGGAATGGCCGAAACGACCATGCCGGGGTCGCCAGATATCGAATTTTCCGACCAATCACTGATCCGTGTAATTTGTACGTCATTAGAAGCGCACATCTGTGCAGATTTCAAATCTGCCACTGGATTTCCTATGCGGTGCGTAGCTTTTGAGGAAATAAGATTTTTGTGGCTTAGCTTGGATTGGCCGAAACAGCCATGCCGGGGTCGCCAGATATCGAATTTTCCGGCCAATCAATGATCCGCGTAATTTTTACGTCATTAGAAGCGCACATGTGTGCAGATTTCAAATCTGTAACTGGATTTCCTATGCGGTGCGTAGTTTTCGAGGAAATAAGATTTTTGTTGACTGGTTTGGAATGGCCGAAACGACCATGCCGGGGTCGCCAGATATCGAATTTTCCGACCAATCACCGATCCGTGTAATTTGTACGTCATTAGAAGCGCACATCTGTGCAGATTTCAAATCTGCCACTGGATTTCCTATGCGGTGCGTAGTTTTCGAGGAAATAAGATTTTTGTTGACTGGTTTGGAATGGCCGAAACGACCATGCCGGGGTCGCCAGATATCGAATTTTCCGACCAATCACTGGTCCGTGTAATTTGTACGTCATTAGGAGCGCACATCTGTTCAGATTTCAAATCTGTAACTGGATTTCCTATGCGGTGCGTAGTTTTCGAGGAAAAAAGATTTTTGTTGACTAGTTTGGAATGGCCGAAACGACCATGCCGGGGTCGCCAGATATCGAATTTTCCGACCAATCACTGATCCGTGTAATTTGTACGTCATTAGAAGCGCACATGTGTGCAGATTTCAAATCTGTAACTGGATTTCCTATGCGGTGCGTAGTTTTCGAGGAAATAAGATTTTTGTTGACTGGTTTGGAATGGCCGAAACGACCATGCCGGGGTCGCCAGATATCGAATTTTCCGACCAATCACTGATCCGTGTAATTTTTACGTCATTAGAAGCGCACATGTGTGCAGATTTCAAATCTGTAACTGGATTTCCTATGCGGTGCGTAGTTTTCGAGGAAATAAGATTTTTGTTGACTGGTTTGGAATGGCCGGAACGACCATGCCGGGGTCGCCAGATATCGAATTTTCCGACCAATCACTGATCCGTGTAATTTTTACGTCATTAGAAGCGCACATCTGTGCAGATTTCAAATCTGCCACTGGATTTCCTATGCGGTGCGTAGTTTTTGAGGAAATAAGATTTTTGTGGCTTAGCTTTGATTGGCCGAAACAGCCATGCCGGGGTCGCCAGATATCGAATTTTCCGGCCAATCAATGATCCGCGTAATTTTTACGTCATTAGAAGCGCACATGTGTGCAGATTTCAAATCTGTAACTGGATTTCCTATGCGGTGCGTAGTTTTCGAGGAAATAAGATTTTTGTTGACTAGTTTGGAATGGCCGAAACGACCATGCCGGGGTCGCCAGATATCGAATTTTCCGACCAATCACTGGTCCGTGTAATTTGTACGTCATTAGGAGCGCACATCTGTTCAGATTTCAAATCTGTAACTGGATTTCCTATGCGGTGCGTAGTTTTCGAGGAAAAAAGATTTTTGTTGACTAGTTTGGAATGGCCGAAACGACCATGCCGGGGTCGCCAGATATCGAATTTTCCGACCAATCACTGATCCGTGTAATTTGTACGTCATTAGAAGCGCACATCTGTGCAGATTTCAAATCTGCCACTGGATTTCCTATGCGGTGCGTAGTTTTTGAGGAAATAAGATTTTTGTGGCTTAGCTTGGATTGGCCGAAACAGCCATGCCGGGGTCGCCAGATATCGAATTTTCCGGCCAATCAATGATCCGCGTAATTTTTACGTCATTAGAAGCGCACATGTGTGCAGATTTCAAATCTGTAACTGGATTTCCTATGCGGTGCGTAGTTTTCGAGGAAATAAGATTTTTGTTGACTGGTTTGGAATGGCCGAAACGACCATGCCGGGGTCGCCAGATATCGAATTTTCCGACCAATCACCGATCCGTGTAATTTGTACGTCATTAGAAGCGCACATCTGTGCAGATTTCAAATCTGCCACTGGATTTCCTATGCGGTGCGTAGTTTTCGAGGAAATAAGATTTTTGTTGACTAGTTTGGAATGGCCGAAACGACCATGCCGGGGTCGCCAGATATCGAATTTTCCGACCAATCACTGATCCGTGTAATTTTTACGTCATTAGAAGCGCACATGTGTGCAGATTTCAAATCTGTATCTGGATTTCCTATGCGGTGCACAATTTTCGAGAAAATCATATTTTTGTTGACTAGTTTGGATTGGCCGAAACGACCATGCCGGGGTCGCCAGATATCGAATTTTCCGACCAATCACCGATCCGTGTAATTTGTACGTCATTAGAAGCGCACATGTGTGCAGATTTCAAGTCTGTAACTGGATTTCCTATGCGGTGCGTAGTTTTCGAGGAAATAAGATTTTTGTTGACTAGTTTGGAATGGCCGAAACGACCATGCCGGGGTCGCCAGATATCGAATTTTCCGACCAATCACCGATCCGTGTAATTTGTACGTCATTAGAAGCGCACATCTGTGCAGATTTCAAATCTGCCACTGGATTTCCTATGCGGTGCGTAGTTTTCGAGGAAATAAGATTTTTGTTGACTAGTTTGGAATGGCCGAAACGACCATGCCGGGGTCGCCAGATATCGAATTTTCCGACCAATCACTGAGCCGTGTAATTTTTACGTCATTAGAAGCGCACATGTGTGCAGATTTCAAATCTGTATCTGGATTTCCTATGCGGTGCACAATTTTCGAGAAAATCATATTTTTGTTGACTAGTTTGGATTGGCCGAAACGGCCATGCCGGGGTCGCCAGATATCGAATTTTCCGACCAATCACCGATCCGTGTAATTTGTACGTCATTAGAAGCGCACATGTGTGCAGATTTCAAGTCTGTAACTGGATTTCCTATGCGGTGCGTAGTTTTCGAGGAAATAAGATTTTTGTTGACTAGTTTGGAATGGCCGAAACGACCATGCCGGGGTCGCCAGATATCGAAATTTCCGACCAATCACCGATCCGTGTAATTTGTACGTCATTAGAAGCGCACATCTGTGCAGATTTCAAATCTGTATCTGGATTTCCTATGCGGTGGACAATTTTCGAGAAAATCATATTTTTGTTGATTAGCTTGGATTGACCGAAACGGCCATGCCGGGGTCGCCAGATATCGAATTTTCCGACCAATCACCGATCCGTGTAATTTGTACGTCACTAGAAGCGCACATGTGTGCAGATTTCAAGTCTGTAACTGGATTTCCTATGCGGTGCGTAGTTTTCGAGGAAATAAGATTTTTGTTGACTGGTTTGGAATGGCCGAAACGACCATGCCGGGGTCGCCAGATATCGAATTTTCCGACCAATCACCGATCCGTGTAATTTGTACGTCATTAGAAGCGCACATCTGTGCAGATTTCAAATCTGCCACTGGATTTCCTATGCGGTGCGTAGTTTTCGAGGAAATAAGATTTTTGTTGACTAGTTTGGAATGGCCGAAACGACCATGCCGGGGTCGCCAGATATCGAATTTTCCGACCAATCACTGAGCCGTGTAATTTTTACGTCATTAGAAGCGCACATGTGTGCAGATTTCAAATCTGTATCTGGATTTCCTATGCGGTGCACAATTTTCGAGAAAATCATATTTTTGTTGACTAGTTTGGATTGGCCGAAACGACCATGCCGGGGTCGCCAGATATCGAATTTTCCGACCAATCACTGATCCGTGTAATTTTTACGTCATTAGAAGCGCACATGTGTGCAGATTTCAAATCTGTGACTGGATTTCCTATGCGGTGCGTAGTTTTCGAGGAAATAAGATTTTTGTTGACTAGTTTGGAATGGCCGAAACGACCATGCCGGGGTCGCCAGATATCGAATTTTCCGACCAATCACCGATCCCTGTAATTTGTACGTCATTAGAAGCGCACATCTGTGCAGATTTCAAATCTGTATCTGGATTTCCTATGCGGTGGACAATTTTCGAGAAAATCATATTTTTGTTGACTAGTTTGGATTGACCGAAACGGCCATGCCGGGGTCGCCAGATATCGAATTTTCCGACCAATCACCGATCCGTGTAATTTGTACGTCACTAGAAGCGCACATGTGTGCAGATTTCAAGTCTGTAACTGGATTTCCTATGCGGTGCGTAGTTTTCGAGGAAATAAGATTTTTGTTGACTGGTTTGGAATGGCCGAAACGACCATGCCGGGGTCGCCAGATATCGAATTTTCCGACCAATCACCGATCCGTGTAATTTGTACGTCATTAGAAGCGCACATCTGTGCAGATTTCAAATCTGTATCTGGATTTCCTATGCGGTGGACAATTTTCGAGAAAATCATATTTTTGTTGACTAGTTTGGATTGACCGAAACGGCCATGCCGGGGTCGCCAGATATCGAATTTTCCGACCAATCACCGATTCGTGTAATTTTTACGTCATTAGAAGAGCACATGTGTGCAGATTTCAAGTCTGTAACTGGATTTCCTATGCGGTGCGTAGTTTTCGAGGAAATAAGATTTTTGTTGACTAGTTTGGAATGGCCGAAACGACCATGCCGGGGTCGCCAGATATCGAATTTTCCGACCAATCACCGATCCGTGTAATTTGTACGTCACTAGAAGCGCACATGTGTGCAGATTTCAAATCTGTAACTGGATTTCCTATGCGGTGCGTAGTTTTCGAGAAAATAAGATTTTTGTTGACTGGTTTGGAATAGCCGAAACGACCATGCCGGGGTCGCCAGATATCGAATTTTCCGACCAATCACTGATCCGTGTAATTTTTACGTCATTAGAAGCGCACATGTGTGCAGATTTCAAATCTGTATCTGGATTTCCTATGCGGTGCACAATTTTCGAGAAAATCATATTTTTGTTGACTAGTTTGGATTGGCCGAAACGACCATGCCGGGGTCGCCAGATATCGAATTTTCCGACCAATCACTGATCTGTGTAATTTTTACGTCATTAGAAGCGCACATGTGTGCAGATTTCAAATCTGTAACTGGATTTCCTATGCGGTGCGTAGTTTTCGAGGAAATAAGATTTTTGTTGACTAGTTTCGAATGGCCGAAACGACCATGCCGGGGTCGCCAGATATCGAATTTTCCGACCAATCACTGATCCGTGTAATTTTTACGTCATTAGAAGCGCACATGTGTGCAGATTTCAAATCTGTGACTGGATTTCCTATGCGGTGCGTAGTTTTCGAGGAAATAACATTTTTGTTGACTAGTTTGGAATGGCCGAAACGACCATGCCGGGGTCGCCAGATATCGAATTTTCCGACCAATCACTGATCCGTGTAATTTTTACGTCATTAGAAGCGCACATGTGTGCAGATTTCAAATCTGTAACTGGATTTCCTATGTGGTGCGTAGTTTTCGAGGAAATAAGATTTTTGTTGACTGGTTTGGAATGGCCGAAACGACCATGCCGGGGTCGCCAGATATCGAATTTTCCGACCAATCACTGATCCGTGTAATTTTTACGTCATTAAAAGCGCACATGTGTGCAGATTTCAAATCTGTAACTGGATTTCCTATGCGGTGCGTAGTTTTCGAGGAAATAAGATTTTTGTTGACTGGTTTGGAATGGCCGAAACGGCCATGCCGGGGTCGCCAGATATCGAATTTTCCGACCAATCACTGATCAGTGTAATTTTTACGTCATTAGAAGCACACATGTGTGCAGATTTCAAATCTGTATCTGGATTTCCTATGCGGTGCGTAGTTTTCGAGGAAATAAGATTTTTGTTGCCTGGTTTGGAATGGCCGAAACGACCATGCCGGGGTCGCCAGATATCGAATTTTCCGACCAATCACTGATCCGTGTAATTTTTACGTCATTAGAAGCGCACATGTGTGCAGATTTCAAATCTGTATCTGGATTTCCTATGCGGTGCACAATTTTCGAGAAAATCATATTTTTGTTGACTAGTTTGGATTGGCCGAAACGGCCATGCCGGGGTCGCCAGATATCGAATTTTCCGACCAATCACCGATCCGTGTAATTTTTACGTCATTAGAAGCGCACATGTGTGCAGATTTCAAGTCTGTAACTGGATTTCCTATGCGGTGCGTAGTTTTCGAGGAAATAAGATTTTTGTTGACTAGTTTGGAATGGCCGAAACGACCATGCCGGGGTCGCCAGATATCGAATTTTCCGACCAATCACTGATCCGTGTAATTTGTACGTCATTAGAAGCGCACATCTGTGCAGATTTCAAATCTGTATCTGGATTTCCTATGCGGTGGACAATTTTCGAGAAAATCATATTTTTGTTGACTAGTTTGGATTGACCGAAACGGCCATGCCGGGGTCGCCAGATATCGAATTTTCCGACCAATCACCGATCCGTGTAATTTGTACGTCACTAGAAGCGCACATGTGTGCAGATTTCAAGTCTGTAACTGGATTTCCTATGCGGTGCGTAGTTTTCGAGGAAATAAGATTTTTGTTGACTAGTTTGGAATGGCCGAAACGACCATGCCGGGGTCGCCAGATATCGAATTTTCCGACCAATCACCGATCCGTGTAATTTTTACGTCACTAGAAGCGCACATGTGTGCAGATTTCAAGTCTGTAACTGGATTTCCTATGCGGTGCGTAGTTTTCGAGGAAATAAGATTTTTGTTGAATAGTTTGGAATGGCCGAAACGACCATGCCGGGGTCGCCAGATATCGAATTTTCCGACCAATCACTGATCTGTGTAATTTTTACGTCATTAGAAGCGCACATGTGTGCAGATTTCAAATCTGTAACTGGATTTCCTATGCGGTGCGTAGTTTTCGAGGAAATAAGATTTTTGTTGACTAGTTTCGAATGGCCGAAACGACCATGCCGGGGTCGCCAGATATCGAATTTTCCGACCAATCACTGATCCGTGTAATTTTTACGTCATTAGAAGCGCACATGTGTGCAGATTTCAAATCTGTGACTGGATTTCCTATGCGGTGCGTAGTTTTCGAGGAAATAAGATTTTTGTTGACTAGTTTGGAATGGCCGAAACGACCATGCCGGGGTCGCCAGATATCGAATTTTCCGACCAATCACTGATCCGTGTAATTTTTACGTCATTAGAAGCGCACATGTGTGCAGATTTCAAATCTGTAACTGGATTTCCTATGTGGTGCGTAGTTTTCGAGGAAATAAGATTTTTGTTGACTGGTTTGGAATGGCCGAAACGACCATGCCGGGGTCGCCAGATATCGAATTTTCCGACCAATCACTGATCCGTGTAATTTTTACGTCATTAGAAGCGCACATGTGTGCAGATTTCAAATCTGTATCTGGATTTCCTATGCGGTGCACAATTTTCGAGAAAATCATATTTTTGTTGACTAGTTTGGATTGGCCGAAACGACCATGCCGGGGTCGCCAGATATCGAATTTTCCGACCAATCACTGGTCCGTGTAATTTGTACGTCATTAGGAGCGCACATCTGTTCAGATTTCAAATCTGTAACTGGATTTCCTATGCGGTGCGTAGTTTTCGAGGAAACAAGATTTATGTTGACTAGTTTGGAATGGCCGAAACGACCATGCCGGGGTCGCCAGATATCGAATTTTCCGACCAATCACTGATCCGTGTAATTTTTACGTCATTAGAAGCGCACATGTGTGCAGATTTCAAATCTGTAACTGGATTTCCTATGTGGTGCGTAGTTTTCGAGGAAATAAGATTTTTATTGACTGGTTTGGAATGGCCGAAACGACCATGCCGGGGTCGCCAGATATCGAATTTTCCGACCAATCACTGATCCGTGTAATTTTTACGTCATTAGAAGCGCACATGTGTGCAGATTTCAAATCTGTAACTGGATTTCCTATGCGGTGCGTAGTTTTCGAGGAAACAAGATTTATGTTGACTAGTTTGGAATGGCCGAAACGACCATGCCGGGGTCGCCAGATATCGAATTTTCCGACCAATCACTGATCCGTGTAATTTTTACGTCATTAGAAGCGCACATGTGTGCAGATTTCAAATCTGTAACTGGATTTCCTATGCGGTGCGTAGTTTTCGAGGAAATAAGGTTTTTGTTGACTGGTTTGGAATGGCCGAAACGGCCATGCTGGGGTCGCCAGATATCGAATTTTCCGACCAATCACTGATCAGTGTAATTTTTACGTCATTAGAAGCACACATGTGTGCAGATTTCAAATCTGTATCTGGATTTCCTATGCGGTGCGTAGTTTTCGAGGAAATAAGATTTTTGTTGACTGGTTTGGAATGGCCGAAACGACCATGCCGGGGTCGCCAGATATCGAATTTTCCGACCAATCACTGATCCGTGTAATTTTTACGTCATTAGAAGCGCACATGTGTGCAGATTTCAAATCTGTAACTGGATTTCCTATGCGGTGCACAATTTTCGAGAAAATCATATTTTTGTTGACTAGTTTGGATTGGCCGAAACGGCCATGCCGGGGTCGCCAGATATCGAATTTTCCGACCAATCACCGATCCGTGTAATTTTTACGTCATTAGAAGCGCACATGTGTGCAGATTTCAAGTCTGTAACTGGATTTCCTATGCGGTGCGTAGTTTTCGAGGAAATAAGATTATTGTTGACTAGTTTGGAATGGCCGAAACGACCATGCCGGGGTCGCCAGATATCGAATTTTCCGACCAATCACTGATCCGTGTAATTTGTACGTCATTAGAAGCGCACATCTGTGCAGATTTCAAATCTGTATCTGGATTTCCTATGCGGTGGACAATTTTCGAGAAAATCATATTTTTGTTGACTAGTTTGGATTGACCGAAACGGCCATGCCGGGGTCGCCAGATATCGAATTTTCCGACCAATCACCGATCCGTGTAAGTTGTACGTCACTAGAAGCGCACATGTGTGCAGATTTCAAGTCTGTAACTGGATTTCCTATGCGGTGCGTAGTTTTCGAGGAAATACGATTTTTGTGGCTTAGCTTGGATTGGGCGAAACAGACATGCCGGGGTCGCCAGATATCGAATTTTCCGGCCAATCACCGATCCGTGTAATTTTCACGTCATTAGAAGCGCACATGTGTGCAGATTTCAAATCTGTAACTGGATTTCCTATGCGGTGCGTAGTTTTCGAGGAAATAAGATTTTTGTTGACTAGTTTGGAATGGCCGAAACGACCATGCCGGGGTCGCCAGATATCGAATTTTCCGACCAATCACTGGTCCGTGTAATTTGTACGTCATTAGGAGCGCACATCTGTTCAGATTTCAAATCTGTAACTGGATTTCCTATGCGGTGCGTAGTTTTCGAGGAAATAAGATTTTTGTTGACTAGTTTGGAATGGCCGAAACGACCATGCCGGGGTCGCCAGATATCGAATTTCCCGACCAATCACTGATCCGTGTAATTTTTACGTCATTAGAAGCGCACATGTGTGCAGATTTCAAATCTGTATCTGGATTTCCTATGCGGTGCACAATTTTCGAGAAAATCATATTTTTGTTGACTAGTTTGGATTGGCCGAAACGGCCATGCCGGGGTCGCCAGATCTCGAATTTTCCGGCCAATCACCGATCCGTGTAATTTGTACGTCACTAGAAGCGCACATGTGTGCAGATTTCAAGTCTGTAACTGGATTTCCTATGCGGTGCGTAGTTTTCGAGGAAATACGATTTTTGTGGCTTAGCTTGGATTGGGCGAAACAGCCATGCCGGGGTCGCCAGATATCGAATTTTCCGGCCAATCACCGATCCGTGTAATTTTCTCGTCATTAGAAGCGCACATGTGTGCAGATTTCAAATCTGTAACTGGATTTCCTATGCGGTGCGTAGTTTTCGAGGAAATAAGATTTTTGTTGACTAGTTTGGAATGGCCGAAACGACCATGCCGGGGTCGCCAGATATCGAATTTTCCGACCAATCACTGATCCATGTAATTTTTACGTCATTAGAAGCGCACATGTGTGCAGATTTCAAATCTGTGACTGGATTTCCTATGCGGTGCGTAGTTTTCGAGAAAATAAGATTTTTGTTGACTGGTTTGGAATGGCCGAAACGACCATGCCGGGGTCGCCAGATATCGAATTTTCCGAATAATCACTGATCCGTGTAATTTTTACGTCATTAGAAGCGCACATGTGTGCAGATTTCAAATCTGTATCTGGATTTCCTATGCGGTACACAATTTTCGAGAAAATCATATTTTTGTTGACTAGTTTGGATTGGCCGAAACGACCATGCCGGGGTCGCCAGATATCGAATTTTCCGACCAATCACTGATCCGTGTAATTTTTACGTCATTAGAAGCGCACATGTGTGCAGATTTCAAGTCTGTAACTGGATTTCCTATGCGGTGCGTAGTTTTCGAGGAAATAAGATTTTTGTTGACTAGTTTTGAATGGCCGAAACGACCATGCCGGGGTCGCCAGATATCGAATTTTCCGACCAATCACTGATCCATGTAATTTTTACGTCATTAGAAGCGCACATGTGTGCAGATTTCAAATCTGTAACTGGATTTCCTATGCGGTGCGTAGTTTTCGAGGAAATAAGATTTTTGTTGACTAGTTTGGAATGGCCGAAACGACCATGCCGGGGTCGCCAGATATCGAATTTTCCGACCAATCACTGATCCATGTAATTTTTACGTCATTAGAAGCGCACATGTGTGCAGATTTCAAATCTGTGACTGGATTTCCTATGCGGTGCGTAGTTTTCGAGAAAATAAGATTTTTGTTGACTGGTTTGGAATGGCCGAAACGACCATGCCGGGGTCGCCAGATATCGAATTTTCCGAATAATCACTGATCCGTGTAATTTTTACGTCATTAGAAGCGCACATGTGTGCAGATTTCAAATCTGTATCTGGATTTCCTATGCGGTACACAATTTTCGAGAAAATCATATTTTTGTTGACTAGTTTGGATTGGCCGAAACGACCATGCCGGGGTCGCCAGATATCGAATTTTCCGACCAATCACTGATCCGTGTAATTTTTACGTCATTAGAAGCGCACATGTGTGCAGATTTCAAGTCTGTAACTGGATTTCCTATGCGGTGCGTAGTTTTCGAGGAAATAAGATTTTTGTTGACTGGTTTGGAATGGCCGAAACGACCATGCCGGGGTCGCCAGATATCGAATTTTCCGACCAATCACCGATCCGTGTAATTTGTACGTCATTAGAAGCGCACATGTGTGCAGATTTCAAGTCTGTAACTGGATTTCCTATGCGGTGCGTAGTTTTCGAGGAAATAAGATTTTTGTTGACTAGTTTGGAATGGCCGAAACGACCATGCCGGGGTCGCCAGATATCGAATTTTCCGACCAATCACTGATCCGTGTAATTTTTACGTCATTAGAAGCGCACATGTGTGCAGATTTCAAATCTGTAACTGGATTTCCTATGTGGTGCGTAGTTTTCGAGGAAATAAGATTTTTGTTGACTGGTTTGGAATGGCCGAAACGACCATGCCGGGGTCGCCAGATATCGAATTTTCCGACCAATCACTGATCCGTGTAATTTTTACGTCATTAAAAGCGCACATGTGTGCAGATTTCAAATCTGTAACTGGATTTCCTATGCGGTGCGTAGTTTTCGAGGAAATAAGATTTTTGTTGACTAGTTTGGAATGGCCGAAACGACCATGCCGGGGTCGCCAGATATCGAATTTTCCGACCAATCACTGATCCGTGTAATTTTTACGTCATTAGAAGCGCACATGTGTGCAGATTTCAAGTCTGTAACTGGATTTTCTATGCGGTGCGTAGTTTTCGAGGAAATAAGATTTTTGTTGACTGGTTTGGAATGGCCGAAACGACCATGCCGGGGTCGCCAGATATCGAATTTCCCGACCAATCACTGATCCGTGTAATTTGTACGTCATTAGAAGCGCACATCTGTGCAGATTTCAAATCTGTATCTGAATTTCCTATGCGGTGGACAATTTTCGAGAAAATCATATTTTTGTTGACTAGTTTGGATTGACCGAAACGGCCATGCCGGGGTCGCCAGATATCGAATTTTCCGACCAATCACTGATCCGTGTAATTTGTACGTCATTAGAAGCGCACATCTGTGCAGATTTCAAATCTGTATCTGAATTTCCTATGCGGTGGACAATTTTCGAGAAAATCATATTTTTGTTGACTAGTTTGGATTGACCGAAACGGCCATGCCGGGGTCGCCAGATATCGAATTTTCCGACCAATCACCGATCCGTGTAATTTGTACGTCACTAGAAGCGCACATGTGTGCAGATTTCAAGTCTGTAACTGGATTTCCTATGCGGTGCGTAGTTTTCGAGGAAATACGATTTTTGTGGCTTAGCTTGGATTGGGCGAAACAGCCATGCCGGGGTCGCCAGATATCGAATTTTCCGACCAATCACTGGTCCGTGTAATTTGTACGTCGTTAGGAGCGCACATGTGTTCAGATTTCAAATCTGTAACTGGATTTCCTATGCGGTGCGTAGTTTTCGAGGAAATTAAATTTTTGTTGACTAGTTTGGAATGGCCGAAACGACCATGCCGGGGTCGCCAGATATCGAATTTTCCGACCAATCACTGATCCGTGTAATTTTTACGTCATTAGAAGCGCACATGTGTGCAGATTTCAAATCTGTGACTGGATTTCCTATGCGGTGCGTAGTTTTCGAGGAAATAAGATTTTTGTTGACTAGTTTGGAATGGCCGAAACGACCATGCCGGGGTCTCCAGATATCGAATTTTCCGACCAATCACTGGTCCGTGTAATTTGTACGTCATTAGGAGCGCACATCTGTTCAGATTTCAAATCTGTAACTGGATTTCCTATGCGGTGCGTAGTTTTCGAGGAAATAAGATTTTTGTTGACTAGTTTGGAATGGCCGAAACGACCATTCCGGGGTCGCCAGATATCGAATTTCCCGACCAATCACTGATCCGTGTAATTTTTACGTCATTAGAAGCGCACTTGTGTGCAGATTTCAAATCTGTAACTATATTTCCTATGCGGTGCGTAGTTTTCGAGGAAATAAGATTTTTGTTGACTAGTTTGGAATGGCCGAAACGACCATGCCGGGGTCGCCAGATATCGAATTTTCCGACCAATCACTGATCCGTGTAATTTTTACGTCATTAGAAGCGCACATGTGTGCAGATTTCAAATCTGTGACTGGATTTCCTATGCGGTGCGTAGTTTTCGAGGAAATAAGATTTTTGTTGACTAGTTTGGAATGGCCGAAACGACCATGCCGGGGTCTCCAGATATCGAATTTTCCGACCAATCACTGGTCCGTGTAATTTGTACGTCATTAGGAGCGCACATGTGTGCAGATTTCAAATCTGTGACTGGATTTCCTATGCGGTGCGTAGTTTTCGAGGAAATAAGATTTTTGTTGACTAGTTTGGAATGGCCGAAACGACCATGCCGGGGTCTCCAGATATCGAATTTTCCGACCAATCACTGGTCCGTGTAATTTGTACGTCATTAGGAGCGCACATCTGTTCAGATTTCAAATCTGTAACTGGATTTCCTATGCGGTGCGTAGTTTTCGAGGAAATAAGATTTTTGTTGACTAGTTTGGAATGGCCGAAACGACCATTCCGGGGTCGCCAGATATCGAATTTCCCGACCAATCACTGATCCGTGTAATTTTTACGTCATTAGAAGCGCACTTGTGTGCAGATTTCAAATCTGTAACTATATTTCCTATGCGGTGCGTAGTTTTCGAGGAAATAAGATTTTTGTTGACTAGTTTGGAATGGCCGAAACGACCATGCCGGGGTCGCCAGATATCGAATTTTCCGACCAATCACTGGTCCGTGTAATTTTTACGTCATTAGGAGCGCACATCTGTTCAGATTTCAAATCTGTAACTGGATTTCCTATGCGGTGCGTAGTTTTCGAGGAAATAAGGTTTTTGTTGACTGGTTTGGAATGGCCGAAACGGCCATGCCGGGGTCGCCAGATATCGAATTTTCCGACCAATCACTGATCCGTGTAATTTTTACGTCATTAGAAGCACACATGTGTGCAGATTTAAAATCTGTAACTGGATTTCCTATGCGGTGCGTAGTTTTCGAGGAAATAAGGTTTTTGTTGACTGGTTTGGAATGGCCGAAACGGGCATGCCGGGGTCGCCAGATATCGAATTTTCCGACCAATCACCGATCCGTGTAATTTGTACGTCATTAGAAGCGCACATGTGTGCAGATTTCATGTCTGTAACTGGATATCCTATGCGGTGCGTAGTTTTCGAGGAAATAAGATTTTTGTTGACTAGTTTGGAATGGCCGAAACGACCATGCCGGTGTCGCCAGATATCGAATTTTCCGACCAATCGCTGATCCGTGTAATTTGTACGTCATTAGAAGCGCACATCTGTGCAGATTTCAAATCTGTATCTGGATTTCCTATGCGGTGGACAATTTTCGAGAAAATCATATTTTTGTTGACTAGTTTGGATTGGCCGAAACGGCCATGCCGGGGTCGCCAGATATCGAATTTTCCGGCCAATCACCGATCCGTGTAATTTTCACGTCATTAGAAGCGCACATGTGTGCAGATTTCAAATCTGTAACTGGATTTCCTATGCGGTGCGTAGTTTTCGAGGAAATAAGATTTTTGTTGACTGGTTTGGAATGGCCGAAACGACCATGCCGGGGTCGCCAGATATCGAATTTTCCGACCAATCACTGATCCGTGTAATTTTTACGTCATTAGAAGCGCACATGTGTGCAGATTTCAAATCTGTATCTGGATTTCCTATGCGGTGCACAATTTTCGAGAAAATCATATTTTTGTTGACTAGTTTGGATTGGCCGAAACGACCATGCCGGGGTCGCCAGATATCGAATTTTCGGACCAATCACTGATCCGTGTAATTTTTACGTCATTAGAAGCGCACATCTGTGCAGATTTCAAATCTGTATCTGGATTCCCTATGTGGTGCGTAGTTTTTGAGGAAATAAGATTTTTGTGGCTTAGCTTGGATTGGCCGAAACAGCCATGCCGGGGTCGCCAGATATCGAATTTTCCGGCCAATCAATGATCCGCGTAAATTTTACGTCATTAGAAGCGCACATGTGTGCAGATTTCAAATCTGTATCTGGATTTCCTATGCGGTGCACAATTTTCGAGAAAATCATATTTTTGTTGACTAGTTTGGATTGGCCGAAACGGCCATGCCGGGGTCGCCAGAAATCGAATTTTCCGACCAATCACCGATCCGCGTAGTTTTTACGTCATTAGAAGCACACATGTGTGCATATTTCAAATCTGTGACTGGATTTCCTATGCGGTGCGTAGTTTTCGAGGAAATAAGATTTTTGTTGACTAGTTTGGAATGGCCGGAACGACCATGCCGGGGTCGCCAGATATCGAATTTTCCGACCAATCACTGATCCGTGTAATTTTTACGTCATTAGAAGCGCACATGTGTGCAGATTTCAAATCTGTATCTGGATTTCCTATGCGGTGCACAATTTTCGAGAAAATCATATTTTTGTTGACTAGTTTGGATTGGCCGAAACGGCCATGCCGGGGTCGCCAGATATCGAATTTTCCGACCAATCACCGATCCGCGTAGTTTTTACGTCATTAGAAGCACACAGGTGTGCATATTTCAAATCTGTGACTGGATTTCCTATGCGGTGCGTAGTTTTCGAGGAAATAAGATTTTTGTTGACTAGTTTGGAATGGCCGAAACGACCATGCCGGGGTCGCCAGATATCGAATTTTCCGACCAATCACCGATCCGTGTAATTTTTACGTCATTAGAAGCGCACATGTGTGCAGATTTCATGTCTGTAACTGGATATCCTATGCGGTGCGTAGTTTTCGAGGAAATAAGATTTTTGTTGACTAGTTTGGAATGGCCGAAACGACCATGCCGGTGTCGCCAGATATCGAATTTTCCGACCAATCACTGATCCGTGTAATTTGTACGTCATTAGAAGCGCACATCTGTTCAGATTTCAAATCTGTAACTGGATTTCCTATGCGGTGCGTAGTTTTCGAGGAAATAAGATTTTTGTTGACTAGTTTGGAATGGCCGAAACGACCATGCCGGTGTCGCCAGATATCGAATTTTCCGACCAATCGCTGATCCGTGTAATTTGTACGTCATTAGAAGCGCACATCTGTGCAGATTTCAAATCTGTATCTGGATTTCCTATGCGGTGGACAATTTTCGAGAAAATCATATTTTTGTTGACTAGTTTGGATTGGCCGAAACGGCCATGCCGGGGTCGCCAGATATCGAATTTTCCGGCCAATCACCGATCCGTGTAATTTTCACGTCATTAGAAGCGCACATGTGTGCAGATTTCAAATCTGTAACTGGATTTCCTATGCGGTGCGTAGTTTTCGAGGAAATAAGATTTTTGTTGACTGGTTTGGAATGGCCGAAACGACCATGCCGGGGTCGCCAGATATCGAATTTTCCGACCAATCACTGATCCGTGTAATTTTTACGTCATTAGAAGCGCACATGTGTGCAGATTTCAAATCTGTATCTGGATTTCCTATGCGGTGCACAATTTTCGAGAAAATCATATTTTTATTGACTAGTTTGGATTGGCCGAAACGGCCATGCCGGGGTCGCCAGATATCGAATTTTCGGACCAATCACTGATCCGTGTAATTTTTACGTCATTAGAAGCGCACATCTGTGCAGATTTCAAATCTGTATCTGGATTCCCTATGCGGTGCGTAGTTTTTGAGGAAATAAGATTTTTGTGGCTTAGCTTGGATTGGCCGAAACGGGCATGCCGGGGTCGCCAGATATCGAATTTTCCGACCAATCACCGATCCGTGTAATTTGTACGTCATTAGAAGCGCACATGTGTGCAGATTTCATGTCTGTAACTGGATATCCTATGCGGTGCGTAGTTTTCGAGGAAATAAGATTTTTGTTGACTAGTTTGGAATGGCCGAAACGACCATGCCGGTGTCGCCAGATATCGAATTTTCCGACCAATCGCTGATCCGTGTAATTTGTACGTCATTAGAAGCGCACATCTGTGCAGATTTCAAATCTGTATCTGGATTTCCTATGCGGTGGACAATTTTCGAGAAAATCATATTTTTGTTGACTAGTTTGGATTGGCCGAAACGGCCATGCCGGGGTCGCCAGATATCGAATTTTCCGGCCAATCACCGATCCGTGTAATTTTCACGTCATTAGAAGCGCACATGTGTGCAGATTTCAAATCTGTAACTGGATTTCCTATGCGGTGCGTAGTTTTCGAGGAAATAAGATTTTTGTTGACTGGTTTGGAATGGCCGAAACGACCATGCCGGGGTCGCCAGATATCGAATTTTCCGACCAATCACTGATCCGTGTAATTTTTACGTCATTAGAAGCGCACATGTGTGCAGATTTCAAATCTGTGTCTGGATTTCCTATGCGGTGCACAATTTTCGAGAAAATCATATTTTTGTTGACTAGTTTGGATTGGCCGAAACGGCCATGCCGGGGTCGCCAGATATCGAATTTTCCGACCAATCACCGATCCGCGTAGTTTTTACGTCATTAGAAGCACACATGTGTGCATATTTCAAATCTGTGACTGGATTTCCTATGCGGTGCGTAGTTTTCGAGGAAATACGATATTTGTTGACTAGTTTGGAATGGCCGAAACGACCATGCCGGGGTCGCCAGATATCGAATTTTCCGACCAATCACCGATCCGCGTAGTTTTTACGTCATTAGAAGCACACAGGTGTGCATATTTCAAATCTGTGACTGGATTTCCTATGCGGTGCGTAGTTTTCGAGGAAATAAGATTTTTGTTGACTAGTTTGGAATGGCCGAAACGACCATGCCGGGGTCGCCAGATATCGAATTTTCCGACCAATCACTGATCCGTGTAATTTTTACGTCATTAGAAGCGCACATGTGTGCAGATTTCAAATCTGTATCTGGCTTTCCTATGCGGTGCACAATTTTCGAGAAAATCATATTTTTGTTGACTAGTTTCTATTGGCCGAAACGACCATGCCGGGGTCGCCAGATATCGAATTTTCCGACCAATCACTGATCCATGTAATTTTTACGTCATTAGAAGCGCACATGTGTGCAGATTTCAAATCTGTATCTGGATTTCCTATGCGGTGCACAATTTTCGAGAAAATCATATTTTTGTTGACTAGTTTGGATTGGCCGAAACGACCATGCCGGGGTCGCCAGATATCGAATTTTCCGACCAATCACTGATCCGTGTAATTTGTACGTCATTAGAAGCGCACATCTGTGCAGATTTCAAATCTGTATCTGAATTTCCTATGCGGTGGACAATTTTCGAGAAAATCATATTTTTGTTGACTAGTTTGGATTGACCGAAACGGCCATGCCGGGGTCGCCAGATATCGAATTTTCCGACCAATCACCGATCCGTGTAACTGGATTTCCTATGCGGTGCGTAGTTTTCGAGGAAATACGATTTTTGTGGCTTAGCTTGGATTGGGCGAAACAGCCATGCCGGGGTCGCCAGATATCGAATTTTCCGACCAATCACTGATCCATGTAATTTTTACGTCATTAGAAGCGCACATGTGTGCAGATTTCAAATCTGTATCTGGATTTCCTATGCGGTGCACAATTTTCGAGAAAATCATATTTTTGTTGACTAGTTTGGATTGGCCGAAACGGCCATGCCGGGGTCGCCAGATATCGAATTTTCCGACCAATCACCGATCCGTGTAATTTTTACGTCATTAGAAGCGCACATGTGTGCAGATTTCAAGTCTGTAACTGGATTTCCTATGCGGTGCGTAGTTTTCGAGGAAATAAGATTTTTGTTGACTAGTTTGGAATGGCCGAAACGACCATGCCGGGGTCGCCAGATATCGAATTTTCCGACCAATCACTGATCCGTGTAATTTGTACGTCATTAGAAGCGCACATCTGTGCAGATTTCAAATCTGTATCTGGATTTCCTATGCGGTGCACAATTTTCGAGAAAATCATATTTTTGTTGACTAGTTTGGATTGGCCGAAACGGCCATGCCGGGGTCGCCAGATATCGAATTTTCCGACCAATCACCGATCCGTGTAATTTTTACGTCATTAGAAGCGCACATGTGTGCAGATTTCAAGTCTGTAACTGGATTTCCTATGCGGTGCGTAGTTTTCGAGGAAATAAGATTTTTGTTGACTAGTTTGGAATGGCCGAAACGACCATGCCGGGGTCGCCAGATATCGAATTTTCCGACCAATCACCGATCCGTGTAATTTTTACGTCATTAGAAGCGCACATGTGTGCAGATTTCAAATCTGTATCTGGATTTCCTATGCGGTGCGTAGTTTTCGAGAAAATCATATTTTTGTTGACTAGTTTCTATTGGCCGAAACGACCATGCCGGGGTCGCCAGATATCGAATTTTCCGACCAATCACTGATCCGTGTAATTTGTACGTCATTAGAAGCGCACATCTGTGCAGATTTCAAATCTGTATCTGGATTTCCTATGCGGTGCACAATTTTCGAGAAAATCATATTTTTGTTGACTAGTTTGGATTGGCCGAAACGGCCATGCCGGGGTCGCCAGATATCGAATTTTCCGACCAATCACTGATCCGTGTAATTTTTACGTCATTAGAAGCGCACATGTGTGCAGATTTCAAATCTGTATCTGGATTTCCTATGCGGTGCACAATTTTCGAGAAAATCATATTTTTGTTGACTAGTTTGGATTGGCCGAAACGACCATGCCGGGGTCGCCAGATATCGAATTTTCCGACCAATCACTGATCCGTGTAATTTGTACGTCATTAGAAGCGCACATCTGTGCAGATTTCAAATCTGTATCTGAATTTCCTATGCGGTGGACAATTTTCGAGAAAATCATATTTTTGTTGACTAGTTTGGATTGACCGAAACGGCCATGCCGGGGTCGCCAGATATCGAATTTTCCGACCAATCACCGATCCGTGTAATTTGTACGTCACTAGAAGCGCACATGTGTGCAGATTTCAAGTCTGTAACTGGATTTCCTATGCGGTGCGTAGTTTTCGAGGAAATACGATTTTTGTGGCTTAGCTTGGATTGGGCGAAACAGCCATGCCGGGGTCGCCAGATATCGAATTTTCCGACCAATCACTGATCCATGTAATTTTTACGTCATTAGAAGCGCACATGTGTGCAGATTTCAAATCTGTATCTGGATTTCCTATGCGGTGCACAATTTTCGAGAAAATCATATTTTTGTTGACTAGTTTGGATTGGCCGAAACGGCCATGCCGGGGTCGCCAGATATCGAATTTTCCGACCAATCACCGATCCGTGTAATTTTTACGTCATTAGAAGCGCACATGTGTGCAGATTTCAAGTCTGTAACTGGATTTCCTATGCGGTGCGTAGTTTTCGAGGAAATAAGATTTTTGTTGACTAGTTTGGAATGGCCGAAACGACCATGCCGGGGTCGCCAGATATCGAATTTTCCGACCAATCACTGATCCGTGTAATTTGTACGTCATTAGAAGCGCACATCTGTGCAGATTTCAAATCTGTATCTGGATTTCCTATGCGGTGGACAATTTTCGAGAAAATCATATTTTTGTTGACTAGTTTGGATTGACCGAAACGGCCATGCCGGGGTCGCCAGATATCGAATTTTCCGACCAATCACCGATCCGTGTAATTTGTACGTCACTAGAAGCGCACATGTGTGCAGATTTCAAGTCTGTAACTGGATTTCCTATGCGGTGCGTAGTTTTCCAGGAAATACGATTTTTGTGGCTTAGCTTGGATTGGGCGAAACAGCCATGCCGGGGTCGCCAGATATCGAATTTTCCGGCCAATCACCGATCCGTGTAATTTTCACGTCATTAGAAGCGCACATGTGTGCAGATTTCAAATCTGTAACTGGATTTCCTATGCGGTGCGTAGTTTTCGAGGAAATAAGATTTTTGTTGACTAGTTTGGAATGGCCGAAACGACCATGCCGGGGTCGCCAGATATCGAATTTTCCGACCAATCACTGGTCCGTGTAATTTGTACGTCATAAGGAGCGCACATCTGTTCAGATTTCAAATCTGTAACTAGATTTCCTATGCGGTGCGTAGTTTTCGAGGAAATAAGATTTTTGTTGACTAGTTTGGAATGGCCGAAACGACCATGCCGGGGTCGCCAGATATCGAATTTCCCGACCAATCACTGATCCGTGTAATTTCTACGTCATTAGAAGCGCACATGTGTGCAGATTTCAAATCTGTATCTGGATTTCCTATGCGGTGCACAATTTTCGAGAAAATCATATTTTTGTTGACTAGTTTGGATTGGCCGAAACGGCCATGCCGGGGTCGCCAGATCTCGAATTTTCCGACCAATCACCGATCCGTGTAATTTGTACGTCATTAGAAGCGCACATCTGTGCAGATTTCAAATCTGTATCTGGATTTCCTATGCGGTGGACAATTTTCGAGAAAATCATATTTTTGTTGACTAGTTTGGATTGACCGAAACGGCCATGCCGGGGTCGCCAGATATCGAATTTTCCGACCAATCACCGATCCGTGTAATTTGTACGTCACTAGAAGCGCACATGTGTGCAGATTTCAAGTCTGTAACTGGATTTCCTATGCGGTGCGTAGTTTTCGAGGAAATAAGATTTTTGTTGACTAGTTTGGAATGGCCGAAACGACCATGCCGGGGTCGCCAGATATCGAATTTTCCGACCAATCACCGATCCGTGTAATTTGTACGTCACTAGAAGCGCACATGTGTGCAGATTTCAAATCTGTAACTGGATTTCCTATGCGGTGCGTAGTTTTCGAGAAAATAAGATTTTTGTTGACTGGTTTGGAATAGCCGAAACGACCATGCCGGGGTCGCCAGATATCGAATTTTCCGACCAATCACTGATCCGTGTAATTTCTACGTCATTAGAAGCGCACATGTGTGCAGATTTCAAATCTGTATCTGGATTTCCTATGCGGTGCACAATTTTCGAGAAAATCATATTTTTGTTGACTAGTTTGGATTGGCCGAAACGACCATGCCGGGGTCGCCAGATATCGAATTTTCCGACCAATCACTGGTCCGTGTAATTTGTACGTCATTAGGAGCGCACATCTGTTCAGATTTCAAATCTGTAACTGGATTTCCTATGCGGTGCGTAGTTTTCGAGGAAATAAGATTTTTGTTGACTAGTTTGGAATGGCCGAAACGACCATGCCGGGGTCGCCAGATATCGAATTTTCCGACCAATCACTGATCCGTGTAATTTTTACGTCATTAGGAGCGCACATCTGTTCAGATTTCAAATCTGTAACTGGATTTCCTATGCGGTGCGTAGTTTTCGAGGAAACAAGATTTTTGTTGACTGGTTTGGAATGGCCGAAACGACCATGCCGGGGTCGCCAGATATCGAATTTTCCGACCAATCACTGATCCGTGTAATTTTTACGTCATTAGAAGCGCACATGTGTGCAGATTTCAAATCTGTATCTGGATTTCCTATGCGGTGCACAATTTTCGAGAAAATCATATTTTTGTTGACTAGTTTGGATTGGCCGAAACGGCCATGCCGGGGTCGCCAGATATCGAATTTTCCGACCAATCACCGATCCGTGTAATTTGTACGTCATTAGAAGCGCACATGTGTGCAGATTTCAAGTCTGTAACTGGATTTCCTATGCGGTGCGTAGTTTTCGAGGAAATAAGATTTTTGTTGACTAGTTTGGAATGGCCGAAACGACCATGCCGGGGTCGCCAGATATCGAATTTTCCGACCAATCACTGATCCGTGTAATTTGTACGTCATTAGAAGCGCACATCTGTGCAGATTTCAAATCTGTATCTGGATTTCCTATGCGGTGGACAATTTTCGAGAAAATCATATTTTTGTTGACTAGTTTGGATTGACCGAAACGGCCATGCCGGGGTCGCCAGATATCGAATTTTCCGACCAATCACCGATCCGTGTAATTTGTACGTCACTAGAAGCGCACATGTGTGCAGATTTCAAGTCTGTAACTGGATTTCCTATGCGGTGCGTAGTTTTCAAGGAAATACGATTTTTGTGGCTTAGCTTGGATTGGGCGAAACAGCCATGCCGGGGTCGCCAGATATCGAATTTTAGGGCCAATCACCGATCCGTGTAATTTTCACGTCATTAGAAGCGCACATGTGTGCAGATTTCAAATCTGTAACTGGATTTCCTATGCGGTGCGTAGTTTTCGAGGAAATAAGATTTTTGTTGACTAGTTTGGAATGGCCGAAACGACCATGCCGGGGTCGCCAGATATCGAATTTTCCGACCAATCACTGGTCCGTGTAATTTGTACGTCATTAGGAGCGCACATCTGTTCAGATTTCAAATCTGTAACTGGATTTCCTATGCGGTGCGTAGTTTTCGAGGAAATAAGATTTTTGTTGACTAGTTTGGAATGGCCGAAACGACCATGCCGGGGTCGCCAGATATCGAATTTCCCGACCAATCACTGATCCGTGTAATTTTTACGTCATTAGAAGCGCACATGTGTGCAGATTTCAAATCTGTATCTGGATTTCCTATGCGGTGCACAATTTTCGAGAAAATCATATTTTTGTTGACTAGTTTGGATTGGCCGAAACGGCCATGCCGGGGTCGCCAGATCTCGAATTTTCCGACCAATCACCGATCCGTGTAATTTGTACGTCATTAGAAGTGCACATGTGTGCAGATTTCATGTCTGTAACTGGATTTCCTATGCGGTGCGTAGTTTTCGAGGAAATAAGATTTTTGTTGACTAGTTTGGAATGGCCGAAATGACCATGCCGGTCTCGCCAGATATCGAATTTTCCGACCAATCACTGATCCGTGTAATTTGTACGTCATTAGAAGCGCACATCGGTGCAGATTTCAAATCTGTATCTGGATTTCCTATGCGGTGGACAATTTTCGAGAAAATCATATTTTTGTTTACTAGTTTGGATTGACCGAAACGGCCATGCCGGGGTCGCCAGATATCGAATTTTCCGGCCAATCACCGATCCGTGTAATTTGTACGTCACTAGAAGCGCACATGTGTGCAGATTTCAAGTCTGTAACTGGATTTCCTATGCGGTGCGTAGTTTTCGAGGAAATACGATTTTTGTGGCTTAGCTTGGATTGGGCGAAACAGCCATGCCGGGGTCGCCAGATATCGAATTTTCCGGCCAATCACCGATCCGTGTAATTTTCTCGTCATTAGAAGCGCACATGTGTGCAGATTTCAAATCTGTAACTGGATTTCCTATGCGGTGCGTAGTTTTCGAGGAAATAAGATTTTTGTTGACTAGTTTTGAATGGCCGAAACGACCATGCCGGGGTCGCCAGATATCGAATTTTCCGACCAATCACTGATCCATGTAATTTTTACGTCATTAGAAGCGCACATGTGTGCAGATTTCAAATCTGTAACTGGATTTCCTATGCGGTGCGTAGTTTTCGAGGAAATAAGATTTTTGTTGACTAGTTTGGAATGGCCGAAACGACCATGCCGGGGTCGCCAGATATCGAATTTTCCGACCAATCACTGATCCATGTAATTTTTACGTCATTAGAAGCGCACATGTGTGCAGATTTCAAATCTGTGACTGGATTTCCTATGCGGTGCGTAGTTTTCGAGAAAATAAGATTTTTGTTGACTGGTTTGGAATGGCCGAAACGACCATGCCGGGGTCGCCAGATATCGAATTTTCCGAATAATCACTGATCCGTGTAATTTTTACGTCATTAGAAGCGCACATGTGTGCAGATTTCAAATCTGTATCTGGATTTCCTATGCGGTACACAATTTTCGAGAAAATCATATTTTTGTTGACTAGTTTGGATTGGCCGAAACGACCATGCCGGGGTCGCCAGATATCGAATTTTCCGACCAATCACCGATCCGTGTAATTTGTACGTCATTAGAAGCGCACATGTGTGCAGATTTCAAGTCTGTAACTGGATTTCCTATGCGGTGCGTAGTTTTCGAGGAAATAAGATTTTTGTTGACTAGTTTGGAATGGCCGAAACGACCATGCCGGGGTCGCCAGATATCGAATTTTCCGACCAATCACTGATCCGTATAGTTTGTACGTCATTAGAAGCGCACATGTGTGCAGATTTCAAGTCTGTAACTGGATTTTCTATGCGGTGCGTAGTTTTCGAGGAAATAAGATTTTTGTTGACTGGTTTGGAATGGCCGAAACGACCATGCCGGGGTCGCCAGATATCGAATTTTCCGAATAATCACTGATCCGTGTAATTTTTACGTCATTAGAAGCGCACATGTGTGCAGATTTCAAATCTGTATCTGGATTTCCTATGCGGTGCACAATTTTCGAGAAAATCATATTTTTGTTGACTAGTTTGGATTGGCCGAAACGACCATGCCGGGGTCGCCAGATATCGAATTTTCCGAATAATCACTGATCCGTGTAATTTTTACGTCATTAGAAGCGCACATGTGTGCAGATTTCAAATCTGTATCTGAATTTCCTATGCGGTGGACAATTTTCGAGAAAATCATATTTTTGTTGACTAGTTTGGATTGACCGAAACGGCCATGCCGGGGTCGCCAGATATCGAATTTTCCGACCAATCACCGATCCGTGTAATTTGTACGTCACTAGAAGCGCACATGTGTGCAGATTTCAAGTCTGTAACTGGATTTCCTATGCGGTGCGTAGTTTTCGAGGAAATACGATTTTTGTGGCTTAGCTTGGATTGGGCGAAACAGCCATGCCGGGGTCGCCAGATATCGAATTTTCCGACCAATCACTGGTCCGTGTAATTTGTACGTCATTAGGAGCGCACATGTGTTCAGATTTCAAATCTGTAACTGGATTTCCTATGCGGTGCGTAGTTTTCGAGGAAATAAGATTTTTGTTGACTAGTTTGGAATGGCCGAAACGACCATGCCGGGGTCGCCAGATATCGAATTTTCCGACCAATCACTGATCCGTGTAATTTTTACGTCATTAGAAGCGCACATGTGTGCAGATTTCAAATCTGTAACTGGATTTCCTATGCGGTGCGTAGTTTTCGAGGAAATAAGATTTTTGTTGACTAGTTTGGAATGGCCGAAACGACCATGCCGGGGTCGCCAGATATCGAATTTTCCGACCAATCACTGATCCGTGTAATTTTTACGTCATTAGAAGCGCACATGTGTGCAGATTTCAAATCTGTGACTGGATTTCCTATGCGGTGCGTAGTTTTCGAGGAAATAAGATTTTTGTTGACTAGTTTGGAATGGCCGAAACGACCATGCCGGGGTCTCCAGATATCGAATTTTCCGACCAATCACTGGTCCGTGTAATTTGTACGTCATTAGGAGCGCACATCTGTTCAGATTTCAAATCTGTAACTGGATTTCCTATGCGGTGCGTAGTTTTCGAGGAAATAAGATTTTTGTTGACTAGTTTGGAATGGCCGAAACGACCATTCCGGGGTCGCCAGATATCGAATTTCCCGACCAATCACTGATCCGTGTAATTTTTACGTCATTAGAAGCGCACATGTGTGCAGATTTCAAATCTGTAACTATATTTCCTATGCGGTGCGTAGTTTTCGAGGAAATAAGATTTTTGTTGACTAGTTTGGAATGGCCGAAACGACCATGCCGGGGTCGCCAGATATCGAATTTTCCGACCAATCACTGGTCCGTGTAATTTGCACGTCATTAGGAGCGCACATCTGTTCAGATTTCAAATCTGTAACTGGATTTCCTATGCGGTGCGTAGTTTTCGAGGAAATAAGGTTTTTGTTGACTGGTTTGGAATGGCCGAAACGGCCATGCCGGGGTCGCCAGATATCGAATTTTCCGACCAATCACTGATCCGTGTAATTTTTACGTCATTAGAAGCACACATGTGTGCAGATTTCAAATCTGTAACTGGATTTCCTATGCGGTGCGTAGTTTTCGAGGAAATAAGGTTTTTGTTGACTGGTTTGGAATGGCCGAAACGGGCATGCCGGGGTCGCCAGATATCGAATTTTCCGACCAATCACCGATCCGTGTAATTTGTACGTCATTAGAAGCGCACATGTGTGCAGATTTCATGTCTGTAACTGGATATCCTATGCGGTGCGTAGTTTTCGAGGAAATAAGATTTTTGTTGACTAGTTTGGAATGGCCGAAACGACCATGCCGGTGTCGCCAGATATCGAATTTTCCGACCAATCGCTGATCCGTGTAATTTGTACGTCATTAGAAGCGCACATCTGTGCAGATTTCAAATCTGTATCTGGATTTCCTATGCGGTGGACAATTTTCGAGAAAATCATATTTTTGTTGACTAGTTTGGATTGGCCGAAACGGCCATGCCGGGGTCGCCAGATATCGAATTTTCCGGCCAATCACCGATCCGTGTAATTTTCACGTCATTAGAAGCGCACATGTGTGCAGATTTCAAATCTGTAACTGGATTTCCTATGCGGTGCGTAGTTTTCGAGGAAATAAGATTTTTGTTGACTGGTTTGGAATGGCCGAAACGACCATGCCGGGGTCGCCAGATATCGAATTTTCCGACCAATCACTGATCCGTGTAATTTTTACGTCATTAGAAGCGCACATGTGTGCAGATTTCAAATCTGTATCTGGATTTCCTATGCGGTGCACAATTTTCGAGAAAATCATATTTTTGTTGACTAGTTTGGATTGGCCGAAACGGCCATGCCGGGGTCGCCAGATATCGAATTTTCGGACCAATCACTGATCCGTGTAATTTTTACGTCATTAGAAGCGCACATCTGTGCAGATTTCAAATCTGTATCTGGATTCCCTATGCGGTGCGTAGTTTTTGAGGAAATAAGATTTTTGTGGCTTAGCTTGGATTGGCCGAAACAGCCATGCCGGGGTCGCCAGATATCGAATTTTCGGACCAATCACTGATCCGTGTAATTTGTACGTCATTAGAAGCGCACATCTGTGCAGATTTCAAATCTGTATCTGGATTCCCTATGCGGTGCGTAGTTTTTGAGGAAATAAGATTTTTGTGGCTTAGCTTGGATTGGCCGAAACAGCCATGCCGGGGTCGCCAGATATCGAATTTTCCGACCAATCACTGATCCATGTAATTTTTACGTTATTAGAAGCGCACATGTGTGCAGATTTCAAATCTGTATCTGGATTTCCCATGCGGTGCACAATTTTCGAGAAAATCATATTTTTGTTGACTAGCTTGGATTGGCCGAAACAGCCATGCCGGGGTCGCCAGATATCGAATTTTCCGACCACTCACCGATCCGCGTAGTTTTTACGTCATTAGAAGCACACATGTGTGCAGATTTCAAATCTGTGGCTGGATTTCCTATGCGGTGCGTAGTTTTCGAGGAAATAAGATTTTTGTTGACTGGTTTGGAATGGCCGAAACGACCATGCCGGGGTCGCCAGATATCGAATTTTCCGACCAATCACTGATCCGTGTAATTTGTACGTCATTAGAAGCGCACATGTGTGCAGATTTCAAATATGTATCTGGATTTCCTATGCGGTGCACAATTTTCGAGAAAATCATATTTCTGTTGACTAGTTTGGATTGGCCGAAACGGCCATGCCGGGGTCGCCAGATATCGAATTTTCCGACCAATCACTGGTCCGTGTAATTTGTACGTCATTAGGAGCGCACATCTGTTCAGATTTCAAATCTGTATCTGGATTCCCTATGCGGTGCGTAGTTTTTGAGGAAATAAGATTTTTGTGGCTTAGCTTGGATTGGCCGAAACAGCCATGCCGGGGTCGCCAGATATCGAATTTTCCGGCCAATCAATGATCCGTGTAAATTTTACGTCATTAGAAGCGCACATGTGTGCAGATTTCAAATCTGTATCTGGATTTCCTATGCGGTGCACAATTTTCGAGAAAATCATATTTTTGTTGACTAGTTTGGATTGGCCGAAACGGCCATGCCGGGGTCGCCAGATATCGAATTTTAAGACCAATCACCGATCCGCGTAGTTTTTACGTCATTAGAAGCACACATGTGTGCATATTTCAAATCTGTGACTGGATTTCCTATGCGGTGCGTAGTTTTCGAGGAAATAAGATTTTTGTTGACTAGTTTGGAATGGCCGGAACGACCATGCCGGGGTCGCCAGATATCGAATTTTCCGACCAATCACTGATCCGTGTAATTTTTACGTCATTAGAAGCGCACATGTGTGCAGATTTCAAATCTGTATCTGGATTTCCTATGCGGTGCACAATTTTCGAGAAAATCATATTTTTGTTGACTAGTTTGGATTGGCCGAAACGGCCATGCCGGGGTCGCCAGATATCGAATTTTCCGACCAATCACCGATCCGCGTAGTTTTTACGTCATTAGAAGCACACAGGTGTGCATATTTCAAATCTGTGACTGGATTTCCTATGCGGTGCGTAGTTTTCGAGGAAATAAGATTTTTGTTGACTAGTTTGGAATGGCCGAAACGACCATGCCGGGGTCGCCAGATATCGAATTTTCCGACCAATCACCGATCCGTGTAATTTTTACGTCATTAGAAGCGCACATGTGTGCAGATTTCAAATCTGTATCTGGATTTCATATGCGGTGCGTAGTTTTCGAGAAAATCATATTTTTGTTGACTAGTTTCTATTGGCCGAAACGACCATGCCGGGGTAGCCAGATATCGAATTTTCCGACCAATCACTGATCCATGTAATTTTTACGTCATTAGAAGCGCACACGTGTGCAGATTTCAAATCTGTATCTGGATTTCCTATGCGGTGCGTAGTTTTTGAGGAAATAAGATTTTTGTGGCTTAGCTTGGATTACCCGAAACAGCCATGCCGGGGTCGCCAGATATCGAATTTTCCGGCCAATCAATGATCCGCGTAATTTTTACGTCATTAGAAGCGCACATGTGTGCAGATTTCAAATCTGTAACTGGATTTCCTATGCGGTGCGTAGTTTTCGAGGAAATAAGATTTTTGTTGACTAGTTTGGAATGGCCGAAACGACCATGCCGGGGTCGCCAGATATCGAATTTTCCGACCAATCACTGATCCGTGTAATTTTTACGTCATTAGAAGCGCACATCTGTGCAGATTTCAAATCTGCCACTGGATTCCCTATGCGGTGCGTAGTTTTCGAGGAAATAAGATTTTTGTGGCTTAGCTTGGATTGGCCGAAACAGCCATGCCGGGGTCGCCAGATATCGAATTTTCCGACCAATCACTGATCCGTGTAATTTGTACCTCATTAGAAGCGCACATGTGTGCAGATTTCAAATCTGTATCTGGATTTCCTATGCGGTGCACAATTTTCGAGAAAATCATATTTCTGTTGACTAGTTTGGATTGGCCGAAACGGCCATGCCGGGGTCGCCAGATATCGAATTTTCCGACCAATCACTGATCCATGTAATTTTTACGTCATTAGAAGCGCACACGTGTGCAGATTTCAAATCTGTATCTGGATTTCCTATGCGGTGCGTAGTTTTTGAGGAAATAAGATTTTTGTGGCTTAGCTTGGATTACCCGAAACAGCCATGCCGGGGTCGCCAGATATCGAATTTTCCGACCAATCACTGATCCATGTAATTTTTACGTCATTAGAAGCGCACATGTGTGCAGATTTCAAATCTGTAACTGGATTTCCTATGCGGTGCGTAGTTTTCGAGGAAATAAGATTTTTGTTGACTAGTTTGGAATGGCCGAAACGACCATGCCGGGGTCGCCAGATATCGAATTTTCCGACCAATCACTGATCCGTGTAATTTTTACGTCATTAGAAGCGCACATCTGTGCAGATTTCAAATCTGCCACTGGATTCCCTATGCGGTGCGTAGTTTTCGAGGAAATAAGATTTTTGTGGCTTAGCTTGGATTGGCCGAAACAGCCATGCCGGGGTCGCCAGATATCGAATTTTCCGACCAATCACTGATCCGTGTAATTTGTACCTCATTAGAAGCGCACATGTGTGCAGATTTCAAATCTGTATCTGGATTTCCTATGCGGTGCACAATTTTCGAGAAAATCATATTTCTGTTGACTAGTTTGGATTGGCCGAAACGGCCATGCCGGGGTCGCCAGATATCGAATTTTCCGACCAATCACTGATCCATGTAATTTTTACGTCATTAGAAGCGCACACGTGTGCAGATTTCAAATCTGTATCTGGATTTCCTATGCGGTGCGTAGTTTTTGAGGAAATAAGATTTTTGTGGCTTAGCTTGGATTACCCGAAACAGCCATGCCGGGGTCGCCAGATATCGAATTTTCCGGCCAATCAATGATCCGCGTAATTTTTACGTCATTAGAAGCGCACATGTGTGCAGATTTCAAATCTGTAACTGGATTTCCTATGCGGTGCGTAGTTTTCGAGGAAATAAGATTTTTGTTGACTAGTTTGGAATGGCCGAAACGACCATGCCGGGGTCGCCAGATATCGAATTTTCCGACCAATCACCGATCCGTGTAATTTTTACGTCATTAGAAGCGCACATGTGTGCAGATTTCAAATCTGTAACTGGATTTCCTATGCGGTGCGTAGTTTTCGAGGAAATAAGATTTTTGTTGACTAGTTTGGAATGGCCGAAACGACCATGCCGGGGTCGCCAGATATCGAATTTTCCGACCAATCACTGGTCCGTGTAATTTGTACGTCATTAGGAGCGCACATCTGTTCAGATTTCAAATCTGTAACTGGATTTCCTATGCGGTGCGTAGTTTTCGAGGAAATAAGATTTTTGTTGACTAGTTTGGAATGGCCGAAACGACCATGCCGGGGTCGCCAGATATCGAATTTTCCGACCAATCACTGATCCGTGTAATTTGTACGTCATAAGAAGCGCACACGTGTGCAGATTTCAAATCTGTATCTGGATTTCCTATGCGGTGCGTAGTTTTCGAGGAAATAAGATTTTTGTTGACTAGTTTGGAATGGCCGAAACGACCATGCCGGGGTCTCCAGATATCGAATTTTCCGACCAATCACTGGTCCGTGTAATTTGTACGTCATTAGGAGCGCACATCTGTTCAGATTTCAAATCTGTAACTGGATTTCCTATGCGGTGCGTAGTTTTCGAGGAAATACGATATTTGTTGACTAGTTTGGAATGGCCGAAACGACCATGCCGGGGTCGCCAGATATCGAATTTCCCGACCAATCACTGATCCGTGTAATTTTTACGTCATTAGAAGCGCACATGTGTGCAGATTTCAAATCTGTAACTGGATTTCCTATGCGGTGCGTAGTTTTCGAGGAAATAAGGTTTTTGTTGACTGGTTTGGAATGGCCGAAACGACCATGCCGGGGTCGCCAGATATCGAATTTTCCGACCAATCACTGATCCCTGTAATTTTTACGTCATTAGAAGCGCACACGTGTGCAGATTTCAAATCTGTATCTGGATTTCCTATGCGGTGCGTAGTTTTCGAGGAAATAAGATTTTTGTTGACTAGTTTGGAATGGCCGAAACGACCATGCCGGGGTCGCCAGATATCGAATTTTCCGACCAATCACTGATCCGTGTAATTTTTACGTCATTAGAAGCGCACACGTGTGCAGATTTCAAATCTGTATCTGGATTTCCTATGCGGTGCGTAGTTTTCGAGGAAATAAGATTTTTGTTGACTAGTTTGGAATGGCCGAAACGACCATGCCGGGGTCGCCAGATATCGAATTTTCCGACCAATCACCGATCCGTGTAATTTGTACGTCATTAGAAGCGCACATGTGTGCAGATTTCAAATCTGTATCTGGATTTCCTATGCGGTGCACAATTTTCGAGAAAATCATATTTTTGTTGACTAGTTTCTATTGGCCGAAACGACCATGCCGGGGTCGCCAGATATCGAATTTTCCGACCAATCACTGATCCGTGTAATTTTTACGTCATTAGAAGCGCACACGTGTGCAGATTTCAAATCTGTATCTGGATTTCCTATGCGGTGCGTAGTTTTCGAGGAAATAAGATTTTTGTTGACTAGTTTGGAATGGCCGAAACGACCATGCCGGGGTCGCCAGATATCGAATTTTCCGACCAATCACTGATCCGTGTAATTTTTACGTCATTAGAAGCGCACATGTGTGCAGATTTCAAATCTGTATCTGGATTTCCTATGGCGGTGCACAATTTTCGAGAAAATCATATTTTTGTTGACTAGTTTGGATAGGCCGAAACGGCCATGCCGGGGTCGCCAGATATCGAATTTTCCGACCAATCACCGATCCGTGTAATTTGTACGTCATTAGAAGCGCACATGTGTGCCGATTTCAAATCTGTATCTGGATTTCCTATGCGGTGCACAATTTTCGAGAAAATCATATTTTTGTTGACTAGTTTCTATTGGCCGAAACGACCATGCCGGGGTCGCCAGATATCGAATTTTCCGACCAATCACTGATCCCTGTAATTTTTACGTCATTAGAAGCGCACACGTGTGCAGATTTCAAATCTGTATCTGGATTTCCTATGCGGTGCGTAGTTTTCGAGAAAATAAGATTTTTGTTGACTAGTTTGGAATGGCCGAAACGACCATGCCGGGGTCGCCAGATATCGAATTTTCCGACCAATCACTGATCCGTGTAATTTTTACGTCATTAGAAGCGCACATGTGTGCAGATTTCAAATCTGTATCTGGATTTCCTATGCGGTGCACAATTTTCGAGAAAATCATATTTTTGTTGACTAGTTTGGATTGGCCGAAACGACCATGCCGGGGTCGCCAGATATCGAATTTTCCGACCAATCACTTTTCCGTGTAATTTGTACGTCATTAGGAGCGCACATCTGTTCAGATTTCAAATCTGTAACTGGATTTCCTATGCGGTGCGTAGTTTTCGAGGAAATAAGATTTTTGTTGACTAGTTTGGAATGGCCGAAACGACCATGCCGGGGTCGCCAGATATCGAATTTTCCGACCAATCACTGATCCCTGTAATTTTTAGGTCATTAGAAGCGCGCACGTGTGCAGATTTCAAATCTGTATCTGGATTTCCTATGCGGTGCGTAGTTTTCGAGGAAATAAGATTTTTGTTGACTAGTTTGGAATGGCCGAAACGACCATGCCGGGGTCGCCAGATATCGAATTTTCCGACCAATCACTGATCCGTGCAATTTTTACGTCATTAGAAGCGCACACGTGTGCAGATTTCAAATCTGTATCTGGATTTCCTATGCGGTGCGTAGTTTTCGAGGAAATAAGATTTTTGTTGACTAGTTTGGAATGGCCGAAACGACCATGCCGGGGTCGCCAGATATCGAATTTTCCGACCAATCACCGATCCGTGTAATTTGTACGTCATTAGAAGCGCACATGTGTGCAGATTTCAAATCTGTATCTGGATTTAATATGCGGTGCACAATTTTCGAGAAAATCATATTTTTGTTGGCTAGTTTCTATTGGCCGAAACGACCATGCCGGGGTCGCCAGATATCGAATTTTCCGACCAATCACTGATCCGTGTAATTTTTACGTCATTAGAAGCGCACACGTGTGCAGATTTCAAATCTGTATCTGGATTTCCTATGCGGTGCGTAGTTTTCGAGGAAATAAGATTTTTGTTGACTAGTTTGGAATGGCCGAAACGACCATGCCGGGGTCGCCAGATATCGAATTTTCCGACCAATCACCGATCCGTGTAATTTGTACGTCAATAGAAGCGCACATGTGTGCAGATTTCAAATCTGTATCTGGATTTCCTATGCGGTGCACAATTTTCGAGAAAATCATATTTTTGTTGGCTAGTTTCTATTGGCCGAAACGACCATGCCGGGGTCGCCAGATATCGAATTTTCCGACCAATCACTGATCCGTGTAATTTTTACGTCATTAGAAGCGCACACGTGTGCAGATTTCAAATCTGTATCTGGATTTCCTATGCGGTGCACAATTTTCGAGAAAATCATATTTTTGTTGACTAGTTTCTATTGGCCGAAACGACCATGCCGGGGTCGCCAGATATCGAATTTTCCGACCAATCACCGATCCGTGTAATTTGTACGTCATTAGAAGCGCACATGTGTGCAGATTTCAAATCTGTATCTGGATTTCCTATGCGGTGCACAATTTTCGAGAAAATCATATTTTTGTTGACTAGTTTGGATAGGCCGAAACGGCCATGCCGGGGTCGCCAGATATCGAATTTTCCGACCAATCACCGATCCGTGTAATTTGTACGTCATTAGAAGCGCACATGTGTGCAGATTTCAAATCTGTATCTGGATTTCCTATGCGGTGCACAATTTTCGAGAAAATCATATTTTTGTTGACTAGTTTGGATTGGCCGAAACGGCCATGCCGGGGTCGCCAGATATCGAATTTTCCGACCAATCACCGATCCGTGTAATTTGTACGTCATTAGAAGCGCACATGTGTGCCGATTTCAAATCTGTATCTGGATTTCCTATGCGGTGCACAATTTTCGAGAAAATCATATTTTTGTTGACTAGTTTCTATTGGCCGAAACGACCATGCCGGGGTCGCCAGATACCGAATTTTCCGACCAATCACTGATCCCTGTAATTTTTACGTCATTAGAAGCGCACACGTGTGCAGATTTCAAATCTGTATCTGGATTTCCTATGCGGTGCGTAGTTTTCGAGGAAATAAGATTTTTGTTGACTAGTTTGGAATGGCCGAAACGACCATGCCGGGGTCTCCAGATATCGAATTTTCCGACCAATCACTGGTCCGTGTAATTTGTACGTCATTAGGAGCGCACATCTGTTCAGATTTCAAATCTGTAACTGGATTTCCTATGCGGTGCGTAGTTTTCGAGGAAATAAGATTTTTGTTGACTAGTTTGGAATGGCCGAAACGACCATGCCGGGGTCGCCAGATATCGAATTTTCCGACCAATCACTGATCCGTGTAATTTTTACGTCATTAGAAGCGCACATGTGTGCAGATTTCAAATCTGTATCTGGATTTCCTATGCGGTGCACAATTTTCGAGAAAATCATATTTTTGTTGACTAGTTTGGATAGGCCGAAACGGCCATGCCGGGGTCGCCAGATATCGAATTTTCCGACCAATCACCGATCCGTGTAATTTGTACGTCATTAGAAGCGCACATGTGTGCCGATTTCAAATCTGTATCTGGATTTCCTATGCGGTGCACAATTTTCGAGAAAATCATATTTTTGTTGACTAGTTTCTATTGGCCGAAACGACCATGCCGGGGTCGCCAGATATCGAATTTTCCGACCAATCACTGATCCCTGTAATTTTTACGTCATTAGAAGCGCACACGTGTGCAGATTTCAAATCTGTATCTGGATTTCCTATGCGGTGCGTAGTTTTCGAGGAAATAAGATTTTTGTTGACTAGTTTGGAATGGCCGAAACGACCATGCCGGGGTCGCCAGATATCGAACTTTCCGACCAATCACTGATCCGTGTAATTTTTACGTCATTAGAAGCGCACATGTGTGCAGATTTCAAATCTGTATCTGGATTTCCTATGCGGTGCACAATTTTCGAGAAAATCATATTTTTGTTGACTAGTTTGGATTGGCCGAAACGACCATGCCGGGGTCGCCAGATATCGAATTTTCCGACCAATCACTTTTCCGTGTAATTTGTACGTCATTAGGAGCGCACATCTGTTCAGATTTCAAATCTGTCACTGGATTTCCTATGCGGTGCGTAGTTTTCGAGGAAATAAGATTTTTGTTGACTAGTTTGGAATGGCCGAAACGACCATGCCGGGGTCGCCAGATATCGAATTTTCCGACCAATCACTGATCCGTGTAATTTTTACGTCATTAGAAGCGCACATGTGTGCAGATTTCAAATCTGTATCTGGATTTCCTACGCGGTGCACAATTTTCGAGAAAATCATATTTTTGTTGACTAGTTTGGATAGGCCGAAACGGCCATGCCGGGGTCGCCAGATATCGAATTTTCCGACCAATCACCGATCCGTGTAATTTGTACGTCATTAGAAGCGCACATGTGTGCCGATTTCAAATCTGTATCTGGATTTCCTATGCGGTGCACAATTTTCGAGAAAATCATATTTTTGTTGACTAGTTTCTATTGGCCGAAACGACCATGCCGGGGTCGCCAGATATCGAATTTTCCGACCAATCACTGATCCCTGTAATTTTTACGTCATTAGAAGCGCACACGTGTGCAGATTTCAAATCTGTATCTGGATTTCCTATGCGGTGCGTAGTTTTCGAGGAAATAAGATTTTTGTTGACTAGTTTGGATTGGCCGAAACGACCATGCCGGGGTCGCCAGATATCGAATTTTCCGACCAATCACTTTTCCGTGTAATTTGTACGTCATTAGGAGCGCACATCTGTTCAGATTTCAAATCTGTAACTGGATTTCCTATGCGGTGCGTAGTTTTCGAGGAAATAAGATTTTTGTTGACTAGTTTGGAATGGCCGAAACGACCATGCCGGGGTCGCCAGATATCGAATTTTCCGACCAATCACTGATCCCTGTAATTTTTACGTCATTAGAAGCGCGCACGTGTGCAGATTTCAAATCTGTATCTGGATTTCCTATGCGGTGCGTAGTTTTCGAGGAAATAAGATTTTTGTTGACTAGTTTGGAATGGCCGAAACGACCATGCCGGGGTCGCCAGATATCGAATTTTCCGACCAATCACTGATCCCTGTAATTTTTACGTCATTAGAAGCGCACACGTGTGCAGATTTCAAATCTGTATCTGGATTTCCTATGCGGTGCGTAGTTTTCGAGGAAATAAGATTTTTGTTGACTAGTTTGGAATGGCCGAAACGACCATGCCGGGGTCGCCAGATATCGAATTTTCCGACCAATCACCGATCCGTGTAATTTGTACGTCATTAGAAGCGCACATGTGTGCAGATTTCAAATCTGTATCTGGATTTCCTATGCGGTGCACAATTTTCGAGAAAATCATATTTTTGTTGGCTAGTTTCTATTGGCCGAAACGACCATGCCGGGGTCGCCAGATATCGAATTTTCCGACCAATCACTGATCCGTGTAATTTTTACGTCATTAGAAGCGCACACGTGTGCAGATTTCAAATCTGTATCTGGATTTCCTATGCGGTGCGTAGTTTTCGAGGAAATAAGATTTTTGTTGACTAGTTTGGAATGGCCGAAACGACCATGCCGGGGTCGCCAGATATCGAATTTTCCGACCAATCACCGATCCGTGTAATTTGTACGTCATTAGAAGCGCACATGTGTGCAGATTTCAAATCTGTATCTGGATTTCCTATGCGGTGCACAATTTTCGAGAAAATCATATTTTTGTTGACTAGTTTGGATAGGCCGAAACGGCCATGCCGGGGTCGCCAGATATCGAATTTTCCGACCAATCACCGATCCGTGTAATTTGTACGTCATTAGAAGCGCACATGTGTGCAGATTTCAAATCTGTATCTGGATTTCCTATGCGGTGCACAATTTTCGAGAAAATCATATTTTTGTTGACTAGTTTCTATTGGCCGAAACGACCATGCCGGGGTCGCCAGATATCGAATTTTCCGACCAATCACTGATCCCTGTAATTTTTACGTCATTAGAAGCGCACATGTGTGCAGATTTCAAATCTGTATCTGGATTTCCTATGCGGTGCGTAGTTTTCGAGGAAATAAGATTTTTGTTGACTAGTTTGGAATGGCCGAAACGACCATGCCGGGGTCGCCAGATATCGAATTTTCCGACCAATCACCGATCCGTGTAATTTGTACGTCATTAGAAGCGCACATGTGTGCCGATTTCAAATCTGTATCTGGATTTCCTATGCGGTGCACAATTTTCGAGAAAATCATATTTTTGTTGACTAGTTTCTATTGGCCGAAACGACCATGCCGGGGTCGCCAGATATCGAATTTTCCGACCAATCACTGATCCCTGTAATTTTTACGTCATTAGAAGCGCACACGTGTGCAGATTTCAAATCTGTATCTGGATTTCCTATGCGGTGCGTAGTTTTCGAGGAAATAAGATTTTTGTTGACTAGTTTGGAATGGCCGAAACGACCATGCCGGGGTCGCCAGATATCGAATTTTCCGACCAATCACCGATCCGTGTAATTTGTACGTCATTAGAAGCGCACATGTGTGCCGATTTCAAATCTGTATCTGGATTTCCTATGCGGTGCACAATTTTCGAGAAAATCATATTTTTGTTGACTAGTTTCTATTGGCCGAAACGACCATGCCGGGGTCGCCAGATATCGAATTTTCCGACCAATCACTGATCCCTGTAATTTTTACGTCATTAGAAGCGCACACGTGTGCCGATTCCAAATCTGTATCTGGATTTCCTATGCGGTGCGTAGTTTTCGAGGAAATAAGATTTTTGTTGACTAGTTTGGAATGGCCGAAACGACCATGCCGGGGTCGCCAGATATCGAATTTTCCGACCAATCACCGATCCGTGTAATTTGTACGTCATTAGAAGCGCACATGTGTGCCGATTTCAAATCTGTATCTGGATTTCCTATGCGGTGCACAATTTTCGAGAAAATCATATTTTTGTTGACTAGTTTCTATTGGCCGAAACGACCATGCCGGGGTCGCCAGATATCGAATTTTCCGACCAATCACTGATCCCTGTAATTTTTACGTCATTAGAAGCGCACACGTGTGCAGATTTCAAATCTGTATCTGGATTTCCTATGCGGTGCACAATTTTCGAGAAAATCATATTTTTGTTGACTAGTTTGGATTGGCCGAAACGACCATGCCGGGGTCGCCAGATATCGAATTTTCCGACCAATCACTTTTCCGTGTAATTTGTACGTCATTAGGAGCGCACATCTGTTCAGATTTCAAATCTGTAACTGGATTTCCTATGCGGTGCGTAGTTTTCGAGGAAATAAGATTTTTGTTGACTAGTTTGGAATGGCCGAAACGACCATGCCGGGGTCGCCAGATATCGAATTTTCCGACCAATCACTGATCCCTGTAATTTTTACGTCATTAGAAGCGCGCACGTGTGCAGATTTCAAATCTGTATCTGGATTTCCTATGCGGTGCGTAGTTTTCGAGGAAATAAGATTTTTGTTGACTAGTTTGGAATGGCCGAAACGACCATGCCGGGGTCGCCAGATATCGAATTTTCCGACCAATCACCGATTCGTGTAATTTGTACGTCATTAGAAGCGCACATGTGTGCAGATTTCAAATCTGTATCTGGATTTCCTATGCGGTGCACAATTTTCGAGAAAATCATATTTTTGTTGGCTAGTTTCTATTGGCCGAAACGACCATGCCGGGGTCGCCAGATATCGAATTTTCCGACCAATCACTGATCCGTGTAATTTTTACGTCATTAGAAGCGCACACGTGTGCAGATTTCAAATCTGTATCTGGATTTCCTATGCGGTGCACAATTTTCGAGAAAATCATATTTTTGTTGACTAGTTTCTATTGGCCGAAACGACCATGCCGGGGTCGCCAGATATCGAATTTTCCGACCAATCACCGATCCGTGTAATTTGTACGTCATTAGAAGCGCACATGTGTGCAGATTTCAAATCTGTATCTGGATTTCCTATGCGGTGCACAATTTTCGAGAAAATCATATTTTTGTTGACTAGTTTGGATTGGCCGAAACGGCCATGCCGGGGTCGCCAGATATCGAATTTTCCGACCAATCACCGATCCGTGTAATTTTTACGTCATTAGAAGCGCACATGTGTGCAGATTTCGAATCTGTATCTGGATTTCCTATGCGGTGCGTAGTTTTCGAGGAAATAAGATTTTTGTTGACTAGTTTGGAATGGCCGAAACGACCATGCCGGGGTCGCCAGATATCGAATTTTCCGACCAATCACTGGTCCGTGTAATTTGTACGTCATTAGGAGCGCACATCTGTTCAGATTTCAAATCTGTAACTGGATTTCCTATGCGGTGCGTAGTTTTCGAGGAAATAAGATTTTTGTTGACTAGTTTGGAATGGCCGAAACGACCATGCCGGGGTCGCCAGATATCGAATTTCCCGACCAACCACTGATCCGTGTAATTTTTACGTCATTAGAAGCGCACATGTGTGCAGATTTCAAGTCTGTAACTGGATTTCCTATGCGGTGCGTAGTTTTCGAGGAAATAAGATTTTTGTTGACTAGTTTGGAATGGCCGAAACGACCATGCCGGGGTCGTCAGATATCGAATTTTCCGACCAATCACTGATCCATGTAATTTGTACGTCATTAGAAGCGCACATGTGTGCAGATTTCAAATCTGTATCTGGATTTCCTATGCGGTGCACAATTTTCGAGAAAATCATATTTTTGTTGACTAGTTTGGATTGGCCGAAACGGCCATGCCGGGGTCGCCAGATATCGAATTTTCCGACCAATCACCGATCCGTGTAATTTTTTGGTCATTAGAAGCGCACATGTGTGCAGATTTCAAGTCTGTATCTTCATTTCCTATGCGGTGCGTAGTTTTCGAGGAAATAAGATTTTTGTTGACTAGTTTGGAATGGCCGAAACGACCATGCCGGGGTCGCCAGATATCGAATTTTCCGACCAATCACTGATCCGTGTAATTTGTACGTCATTAGAAGCGCACATCTGTGCATATTTCAAATCCGCCACTGGATTTCCTATGCGGTGCGTAGTTTTTGAGGAAATAAGATTTTTGTGGCTTAGCTTGGATTGGCCGAAACAGCCATGCCGGGGTCGCCAGATATCGAATTTTCCGGCCAATCAATGATCCGCGTAATTTTTACGTCATTAGAAGCGCACATGTGTGCAGATTTCAAATCTGTAACTGGATTTCCTATGCGGTGCGTAGTTTTCGAGGAAATAAGATTTTTGTTGACTAGTTTGGAATGGCCGGAACGACCATGCCGGGGTCGCCAGATATCGAATTTTCCGACCAATCACTGATCCGTGTAATTTTTACGTCATTAGAAGCGCACATGTGTGCAGATTTCAAATCTGTATCTGGATTTCCTATGCGGTGCACAATTTTCGAGAAAATCATATTTTTGTTGACTAGTTTCTATTGGCCGAAACGACCATGCCGGGGTCGCCAGATATCGAATTTTCCGACCAATCACTGATCCCTGTAATTTTTACGTCATTAGAAGCGCACACGTGTGCAGATTTCAAATCTGTATCTGGATTTCCTATGCGGTGCGTAGTTTTCGAGGAAATAAGATTTTTGTTGACTAGTTTGGAATGGCCGAAACGACCATGCCGGGGTCGCCAGATATCGAATTTTCCGACCAATCACCGATCCGTGTAATTTGTACGTCATTAGAAGCGCACATGTGTGCCGATTTAAAATCTGTATCTGGATTTCCTATGCGGTGCACAATTTTCGAGAAAATCATATTTTTGTTGACTAGTTTCTATTGGCCGAAACGACCATGCCGGGGTCGCCAGATATCGAATTTTCCGACCAATCACTGATCCCTGTAATTTTTACGTCATTAGAAGCGCACACGTGTGCAGATTTCAAATCTGTATCTGGATTTCCTATGCGGTGCGTAGTTTTCGAGGAAATAAGATTTTTGTTGACTAGTTTGGAATGGCCGAAACGACCATGCCGGGGTCGCCAGATATCGAATTTTCCGACCAATCACCGATCCGTGTAATTTGTACGTCATTAGAAGCGCACATGTGTGCCGATTTCAAATCTGTATCTGGATTTCCTATGCGGTGCACAATTTTCGAGAAAATCATATTTTTGTTGACTAGTTTCTATTGGCCGAAACGACCATGCCGGGGTCGCCAGATATCGAATTTTCCGACCAATCACTGATCCCTGTAATTTTTACGTCATTAGAAGCGCACACGTGTGCAGATTTCAAATCTGTATCTGGATTTCCTATGCGGTGCGTAGTTTTCGAGGAAATAAGATTTTTGTTGACTAGTTTGGAATGGCCGAAACGACCATGCCGGGGTCGCCAGATATCGAATTTTCCGACCAATCACCGATCCGTGTAATTTGTACGTCATTAGAAGCGCACATGTGTGCCGATTTCAAATCTGTATCTGGATTTCCTATGCGGTGCACAATTTTCGAGAAAATCATATTTTTGTTGACTAGTTTCTATTGGCCGAAACGACCATGCCGGGGTCGCCAGATATCGAATTTTCCGACCAATCACTGATCCCTGTAATTTTTACGTCATTAGAAGCGCACACGTGTGCAGATTTCAAATCTGTATCTGGATTTCCTATGCGGTGCGTAGTTTTCGAGGAAATAAGATTTTTGTTGACTAGTTTGGAATGGCCGAAACGACCATGCCGGGGTCGCCAGATATCGAATTTTCCGACCAATCACCGATCCGTGTAATTTGTACGTCATTAGAAGCGCACATGTGTGCCGATTTAAAATCTGTATCTGGATTTCCTATGCGGTGCACAATTTTCGAGAAAATCATATTTTTGTTGACTAGTTTCTATTGGCCGAAACGACCATGCCGGGGTCGCCAGATATCGAATTTTCCGACCAATCACTGATCCCTGTAATTTTTACGTCATTAGAAGCGCACACGTGTGCAGATTTCAAATCTGTATCTGGATTTCCTATGCGGTGCGTAGTTTTCGAGGAAATAAGATTTTTGTTGACTAGTTTGGAATGGCCGAAACGACCATGCCGGGGTCGCCAGATATCGAATTTTCCGACCAATCACCGATCCGTGTAATTTGTACGTCATTAGAAGCGCACATGTGTGCCGATTTCAAATCTGTATCTGGATTTCCTATGCGGTGCACAATTTTCGAGAAAATCATATTTTTGTTGACTAGTTTCTATTGGCCGAAACGACCATGCCGGGGTCGCCAGATATCGAATTTTCCGACCAATCACTGATCCCTGTAATTTTTACGTCGTTAGAAGCGCACACGTGTGCAGATTTCAAATCTGTATCTGGATTTCCTATGCGGTGCGTAGTTTTCGAGGAAATAAGATTTTTGTTGACTAGTTTGGAATGGCCGAAACGACCATGCCGGGGTCGCCAGATATCGAATTTTCCGACCAATCACCGATCCGTGTAATTTGTACGTCATTAGAAGCGCACATGTGTGCCGATTTCAAATCTGTATCTGGATTTCCTATGCGGTGCACAATTTTCGAGAAAATCATATTTTTGTTGACTAGTTTCTATTGGCCGAAACGACCATGCCGGGGTCGCCAGATATCGAATTTTCCGACCAATCACTGATCCCTGTAATTTTTACGTCATTAGAAGCGCACACGTGTGCAGATTTCAAATCTGTATCTGGATTTCCTATGCGGTGCGTAGTTTTCGAGGAAATAAGATTTTTGTTGACTAGTTTGGAATGGCCGGAACGACCATGCCGGGGTCGCCAGATATCGAATTTTCCGACCAATCACTGATCCGTGTAATTTGTACGTCATTAGAAGCGCACATGTGTGCAGATTTCAAATCTGTATCTGGATTTCCTATGCGGTGCACAATTTTCGAGAAAATCATATTTTTGTTGACTAGTTTCTATTGGCCGAAACGACCATGCCGGGGTCGCCAGATATCGAATTTTCCGACCAATCACTGATCCCTGTAATTTTTACGTCATTAGAAGCGCACACGTGTGCAGATTTCAAATCTGTATCTGGATTTCCTATGCGGTGCGTAGTTTTCGAGGAAATAAGATTTTTGTTGACTAGTTTGGAATGGCCGAAACGACCATGCCGGGGTCGCCAGATATCGAATTTTCCGACCAATCACCGATCCGTGTAATTTGTACGTCATTAGAAGCGCACATGTGTGCCGATTTAAAATCTGTATCTGGATTTCCTATGCGGTGCACAATTTTCGAGAAAATCATATTTTTGTTGACTAGTTTCTATTGGCCGAAACGACCATGCCGGGGTCGCCAGATATCGAATTTTCCGACCAATCACTGATCCCTGTAATTTTTACGTCATTAGAAGCGCACACGTGTGCAGATTTCAAATCTGTATCTGGATTTCCTATGCGGTGCGTAGTTTTCGAGGAAATAAGATTTTTGTTGACTAGTTTGGAATGGCCGAAACGACCATGCCGGGGTCGCCAGATATCGAATTTTCCGACCAATCACTGATCCGTGTAATTTTTACGTCATTAGAAGCGCACATGTGTGCAGATTTCAAATCTGCATCTGGATTTCCTATGCGGTGCACAATTTTCGAGAAAATCATATTTTTGTTGACTAGTTTGGATAGGCCGAAACGGCCATGCCGGGGTCGCCAGATATCGAATTTTCCGACCAATCACCGATCCGTGTAATTTGTACGTCATTAGAAGCGCACATGTGTGCCGATTTCAAATCTGTATCTGGATTTCCTATGCGGTGCACAATTTTCGAGAAAATCATATTTTTGTTGACTAGTTTCTATTGGCCGAAACGACCATGCCGGGGTCGCCAGATATCGAATTTTCCGACCAATCACTGATCCCTGTAATTTTTACGTCATTAGAAGCGCACACGTGTGCAGATTTCAAATCTGTATCTGGATTTCCTATGCGGTGCGTAGTTTTCGAGGAAATAAGATTTTTGTTGACTAGTTTGGAATGGCCGAAACGACCATGCCGGGGTCGCCAGATATCGAATTTTCCGACCAATCACTGATCCGTGTAATTTTTACGTCATTAGAAGCGCACATGTGTGCAGATTTCAAATCTGTATCTGGATTTCCTATGCGGTGCACAATTTTCGAGAAAATCATATTTTTGTTGACTAGTTTGGATTGGCCGAAACGACCATGCCGGGGTCGCCAGATATCGAATTTTCCGACCAATCACTTTTCCGTGTAATTTGTACGTCATTAGGAGCGCACATCTGTTCAGATTTCAAATCTGTAACTGGATTTCCTATGCGGTGCGTAGTTTTCGAGGAAATAAGATTTTTGTTGACTAGTTTGGAATGGCCGAAACGACCATGCCGGGGTCGCCAGATATCGAATTTTCCGACCAATCACTGATCCCTGTAATTTTTACGTCATTAGAAGCGCGCACGTGTGCAGATTTCAAATCTGTATCTGGATTTCCTATGCGGTGCGTAGTTTTCGAGGAAATAAGATTTTTGTTGACTAGTTTGGAATGGCCGAAACGACCATGCCGGGGTCGCCAGATATCGAATTTTCCGACCAATCACTGATCCGTGTAATTTTTACGTCATTAGAAGCGCACACGTGTGCAGATTTCAAATCTGTATCTGGATTTTCTATGCGGTGCGTAGTTTTCGAGGAAATAAGATTTTTGTTGACTAGTTTGGAATGGCCGAAACGACCATGCCGGGGTCGCCAGATATCGAATTTTCCGACCAATCACCGATTCGTGTAATTTGTACGTCATTAAAAGCGCACATGTGTGCAGATTTCAAATCTGTATCTGGATTTCCTATGCGGTGCACAATTTTCGAGAAAATCATATTTTTGTTGGCTAGTTTCTATTGGCCGAAACGACCATGCCGGGGTCGCCAGATATCGAATTTTCCGACCAATCACTGATCCGTGTAATTTTTACGTCATTAGAAGCGCGCACGTGTGCAGATTTCAAATCTGTATCTGGATTTCCTATGCGGTGCGTAGTTTTCGAGGAAATAAGATTTTTGTTGACTAGTTTGGAATGGCCGAAACGACCATGCCGGGGTCGCCAGATATCGAATTTTCCGACCAATCACCGATTGGTGTAATTTGTACGTCATTAGAAGCGCACATGTGTGCCGATTTAAAATCTGTATCTGGATTTCCTATGCGGTGCACAATTTTCGAGAAAATCATATTTTTGTTGACTAGTTTCTATTGGCCGAAACGACCATGCCGGGGTCGCCAGATATCGAATTTTCCGACCAATCACTGATCCCTGTAATTTTTACGTCATTAGAAGCGCACACGTGTGCAGATTTCAAATCTGTATCTGGATTTCCTATGCGGTGCGTAGTTTTCGAGGAAATAAGATTTTTGTTGACTAGTTTGGAATGGCCGAAACGACCATGCCGGGGTCGCCAGATATCGAATTTTCCGACCAATCACCGATCCGTGTAATTTGTACGTCATTAGAAGCGCACATGTGTGCCGATTTCAAATCTGTATCTGGATTTCCTATGCGGTGCACAATTTTCGAGAAAATCATATTTTTGTTGACTAGTTTCTATTGGCCGAAGCGACCATGCCGGGGTCGCCAGATATCGAATTTTCCGACCAATCACTGATCCGTGTAATTTTTACGTCATTAGAAGCGCACACGTGTGCAGATTTCAAATCTGTATCTGGATTTCCTATGCGGTGCGTAGTTTTCGAGGAAATAAGATTTTTGTTGACTAGTTTGGAATGGCCGAAACGACCATGCCGGGGTCGCCAGATATCGAATTTTCCGACCAATCACCGATCCGTGTAATTTGTACGTCATTAGAAGCGCACATGTGTGCAGATTTCAAATCTGTATCTGGATTTCCTATGCGGTGCACAATTTTCGAGAAAATCATATTTTTGTTGACTAGTTTCTATTGGCCGAAACGACCATGCCGGGGTCGCCAGATATCGAATTTTCCGACCAATCACTGATCCCTGTAATTTTTACGTCATTAGAAGCGCACACGTGTGCAGATTTCAAATCTGTATCTGGATTTCCTATGCGGTGCGTAGTTTTCGAGGAAATAAGATTTTTGTTGACTAGTTTGGAATGGCCGAAACGACCATGCCGGGGTCGCCAGATATCGAATTTTCCGACCAATCACTGATCCGTGTAATTTTTACGTCATTAGAAGCGCACATGTGTGCAGATTTCAAATCTGCATCTGGATTTCCTATGCGGTGCACAATTTTCGAGAAAATCATATTTTTGTTGACTAGTTTGGATAGGCCGAAACGGCCATGCCGGGGTCGCCAGATATCGAATTTTCCGACCAATCACCGATCCGTGTAATTTGTACGTCATTAGAAGCGCACATGTGTGCCGATTTCAAATCTGTATCTGGATTTCCTATGCGGTGCACAATTTTCGAGAAAATCATATTTTTGTTGACTAGTTTCTATTGGCCGAAACGACCATGCCGGGGTCGCCAGATATCGAATTTTCCGACCAATCACTGATCCCTGTAATTTTTACGTCATTAGAAGCGCACACGTGTGCAGATTTCAAATCTGTATCTGGATTTCCTATGCGGTGCGTAGTTTTCGAGGAAATAAGATTTTTGTTGACTAGTTTGGAATGGCCGAAACGACCATGCCGGGGTCGCCAGATATCGAATTTTCCGACCAATCACTGATCCGTGTAATTTTTACGTCATTAGAAGCGCACATGTGTGCAGATTTCAAATCTGTATCTGGATTTCCTATGCGGTGCACAATTTTCGAGAAAATCATATTTTTGTTGACTAGTTTGGATTGGCCGAAACGACCATGCCGGGGTCGCCAGATATCGAATTTTCCGACCAATCACTTTTCCGTGTAATTTGTACGTCATTAGGAGCGCACATCTGTTCAGATTTCAAATCTGTAACTGGATTTCCTATGCGGTGCGTAGTTTTCGAGGAAATAAGATTTTTGTTGACTAGTTTGGAATGGCCGAAACGACCATGCCGGGGTCGCCAGATATCGAATTTTCCGACCAATCACTGATCCCTGTAATTTTTACGTCATTAGAAGCGCGCATCTGTGCAGATTTCAAATCTGTATCTGGATTTCCTATGCGGTGCGTAGTTTTCGAGGAAATAAGATTTTTGTTGACTAGTTTGGAATGGCCGAAACGACCATGCCGGGGTCGCCAGATATCGAATTTTCCGACCAATCACTGATCCGTGTAATTTTTACGTCATTAGAAGCGCACACGTGTGCAGATTTCAAATCTGTATCTGGATTTCCTATGCGGTGCGTAGTTTTCGAGGAAATAAGATTTTTGTTGACTAGTTTGGAATGGCCGAAACGACCATGCCGGGGTCGCCAGATATCGAATTTTCCGACCAATCACCGATTCGTGTAATTTGTACGTCATTAGAAGCGCACATGTGTGCAGATTTCAAATCTGTATCTGGATTTCCTATGCGGTGCACAATTTTCGAGAAAATCATATTTTTGTTGGCTAGTTTCTATTGGCCGAAACGACCATGCCGGGGTCGCCAGATATCGAATTTTCCGACCAATCACTGATCCGTGTAATTTGTACGTCATTAGAAGCGCACACGTGTGCAGATTTCAAATCTGTATCTGGATTTCCTATGCGGTGCACAATTTTCGAGAAAATCATATTTTTGTTGACTAGTTTCTATTGGCCGAAACGACCATGCCGGGGTCGCCAGATATCGAATTTTCCGACCAATCACCGATCCGTGTAATTTGTACGTCATTAGAAGCGCACATGTGTGCAGATTTCAAATCTGTATCTGGATTTCCTATGCGGTGCACAATTTTCGAGAAAATCATATTTTTGTTGACTAGTTTGGATAGACCGAAACGGCCATGCCGGGGTCGCTAGATATCGAATTTTCCGACCAATCACCGATCCGTGTAATTTGTACGTCATTAGAAGCGCACATGTGTGCAGATTTCAAATCTGTATCTGGATTTCCTATGCGGTGCACAATTTTCGAGAAAATCATATTTTTGTTGACTAGTTTGGATTGGCCGAAACGGCCATGCCGGGGTCGCCAGATATCGAATTTTCCGACCAATCACCGATCCGTGTAATTTTTACGTCATTAGAAGCGCACATGTGTGCAGATTTCAAATCTGTATCTGGATTTCCTATGCGGTGCGTAGTTTTCGAGGAAATAAGATTTTTGTTGACTAGTTTGGAATGGCCGAAACGACCATGCCGGGGTCGCCAGATATCGAATTTTCCGACCAATCACTGGTCCGTGTAATTTGTACGTCATTAGGAGCGCACATCTGTTCAGATTTCAAATCTGTAACTGGATTTCCTATGCGGTGCGTAGTTTTCGAGGAAATAAGATTTTTGTTGACTAGTTTGGAATGGCCGAAACGACCATGCCGGGGTCGCCAGATATCGAATTTCCCGACCAACCACTGATCCGTGTAATTTTTACGTCATTAGAAGCGCACATGTGTGCAGATTTCAAGTCTGTAACTGGATTTCCTATGCGGTGCGTAGTTTTCGAGGAAATAAGATTTTTGTTGACTAGTTTGGAATGGCCGAAACGACCATGCCGGGGTCGTCAGATATCGAATTTTCCGACCAATCACTGATCCGTGTAATTTGTACGTCATTAGAAGCGCACATGTGTGCAGATTTCAAATCTGTATCTGGATTTCCTATGCGGTGCACAATTTTCGAGAAAATCATATTTTTGTTGACTAGTTTGGATTGGCCGAAACGGCCATGCCGGGGTCGCCAGATATCGAATTTTCCGACCAATCACCGATCCGTGTAATTTTTTGGTCATTAGAAGCGCACATGTGTGCAGATTTCAAGTCTGTATCTGGATTTCCTATGTGGTGCGTAGTTTTCGAGGAAATAAGATTTTTGTTGACTAGTTTGGAATGGCCGAAACGACCATGCCGGGGTCGCCAGATATCGAATTTTCCGACCAATCACCGATCCGTGTAATTTTTACGTCATTAGAAGCGCACATCTGTGCATATTTCAAATCCGCCACTGGATTTCCTATGCGGTGCGTAGTTTTTGAGGAAATAAGATTTTTGCGGCTTAGCTTGGATTGGCCGAAACAGCCATGCCGGGGTCGCCAGATATCGAATTTTCCGGCCAATCAATGATCCGCGTAATTTTTACGTCATTAGAAGCGCACATGTGTGCAGATTTCAAATCTGTAACTGGATTTCCTATGCGGTGCGTAGTTTTCGAGGAAATAAGATTTTTGTTGACTAGTTTGGAATGGCCGGAACGACCATGCCGGGGTCGCCAGATATCGAATTTTCCGACCAATCACCGATCCGTGTAATTTTTACGTCATTAGAAGTGCACATGTGTGCAGATTTCAAATCTGTAACAGGATTTCCTATGCGGTGCGTAGTTTTCGAGGAAATAAGATTTTTGTGGCTTAGCTTGGATTGGCGGAAACGGCCATGCCGGGGACGCCAGATATCGAATTTTCCGACCAATCACCGATCCGTGTAATTTGTACGTCCTTAGAAGCGCACATCTGTGCAGATTTCAAATCTGCCACTGGATTTCCTATGCGGTGCGTAGTTTTCGAGGAAATAAGATTTTTGTTGACTAGTTTGGAATGGCCGAAACGACCATGCCGGGGTCGCCAGATATCGAATTTTCCGACCAATCACTGATCCGTGTAATTTGTACGTCATTAGAAGCGCACATCTGTGCAGATTTCAAATCTGCCACTGGATTTCCTATGCGGTGCGTAGTTTTCGAGGAAATAAGATTTTTGTGGCTTAGCTTGGATTGGCGGAAACGGCCATGCCGGGGACGCCAGATATCGAATTTTCCGACCAATCACCGAACCGTGTAATTTGTACGTCCTTAGAAGCGCACATCTGTGCAGATTTCAAATCTGCCACTGGATTTCCTATGCGGTGCGTAGTTTTCGAGGAAATAAGATTTTTGTGGCTTAGCTTGGATTGGCCGAAACAGCCATGCCGGGGTCGCCAGATATCGAATTTTCCGGCCAATCAATGATCCGCGTAATTTTTACGTCATTAGAAGCGCACATGTGTGCAGATTTCAAATCTGTATCTGGATTTCCTATGCGGTGCGTAGTTTTCGAGGAAATATGATTTTTGTTGACTAGTTTGGAATGGCCGAAACGACCATGCCGGGGTCGCCAGATATCGAATTTCCCGACCAATCACTGATCCGTGTAATTTTTACGTCATTAGAAGCGCACATGTGTGCAGATTTCAAATCTGTAACTGGATTTCCTATGCGGTGCGTAGTTTTCGAGGAAATAAGGTTTTTGTTGACTGGTTTGGAATGGCCGAAACGACCATGCCGGGGTCGCCAGATATCGAATTTTCCGACCAATCACTGGTCCGTGTAATTTGTACGTCATTAGGAGCGCACATCTGTTCAGATTTCAAATCTGTAACTGGATTTCCTATGCGGTGCGTAGTTTTCGAGGAAATAAGATTTTTGTTGACTAGTTTGTAATGGCCGAAACGACCATGCCGGGGTCGCCAGATATCGAATTTTCCGACCAATCACTGATCCGTGTAATTTTTACGTCATTAGAAGCGCACATGTGTGCAGATTTCAAATCTGTATCTGGATTTCCTATGCGGTGCGTAGTTTTCGAGGAAATAAGATTTTTGTTGACTAGTTTTTAATGGCCGAAACGACCATGCCGGGGTCGCCAGATATCGAATTTCCCGACCAATCACTGATCCGTGTAATTTTTACGTCATTAGAAGCGCACATGTGTGCAGATTTCAAATCTGTATCTGGATTTCCTATGCGGTGCGTAGTTTTCGAGGAAATAAGATTTTTGTTGACTAGTTTTTAATGGCCGAAACGACCATGCCGGGGTCGCCAGATATCGAATTTCCCGACCAATCACTGATCCGTGTAATTTTTACGTCATTAGAAGCGCACATGTGTGCAGATTTCAAATCTGTATCTGGATTTCCTATGCGGTGCGTAGTTTTCGAGGAAATATGATTTTTGTTGACTAGTTTGGAATGGCCGAAACGACCATGCCGGGGTCGCCAGATATCGAATTTTCCGACCAATCACTGATCCCTGTAATTTTTACGTCATTAGAAGCGCGCATCTGTGCAGATTTCAAATCTGTATCTGGATTTCCTATGCGGTGCGTAGTTTTCGAGGAAATAAGATTTTTGTTGACTAGTTTGGAATGGCCGAAACGACCATGCCGGGGTCGCCAGATATCGAATTTTCCGACCAATCACTGATCCGTGTAATTTTTACGTCATTAGAAGCGCACACGTGTGCAGATTTCAAATCTGTATCTGGATTTCCTATGCGGTGCGTAGTTTTCGAGGAAATAAGATTTTTGTTGACTAGTTTGGAATGGCCGAAACGACCATGCCGGGGTCGCCAGATATCGAATTTTCCGACCAATCACCGATTCGTGTAATTTGTACGTCATTAGAAGCGCACATGTGTGCAGATTTCAAATCTGTATCTGGATTTCCTATGCGGTGCACAATTTTCGAGAAAATCATATTTTTGTTGGCTAGTTTCTATTGGCCGAAACGACCATGCCGGGGTCGCCAGATATCGAATTTTCCGACCAATCACTGATCCGTGTAATTTTTACGTCATTAGAAGCGCACACGTGTGCAGATTTCAAATCTGTATCTGGATTTCCTATGCGGTGCACAATTTTCGAGAAAATCATATTTTTGTTGACTAGTTTCTATTGGCCGAAACGACCATGCCGGGGTCGCCAGATATCGAATTTTCCGACCAATCACCGATCCGTGTAATTTGTACGTCATTAGAAGCGCACATGTGTGCAGATTTCAAATCTGTATCTGGATTTCCTATGCGGTGCACAATTTTCGAGAAAATCATATTTTTGTTGACTAGTTTGGATAGGCCGAAACGGCCATGCCGGGGTCGCTAGATATCGAATTTTCCGACCAATCACCGATCCGTGTAATTTGTACGTCATTAGAAGCGCACATGTGTGCAGATTTCAAATCTGTATCTGGATTTCCTATGCGGTGCACAATTTTCGAGAAAATCATATTTTTGTTGACTAGTTTGGATTGGCCGAAACGGCCATGCCGGGGTCGCCAGATATCGAATTTTCCGACCAATCACCGATCCGTGTAATTTTTACGTCATTAGAAGCGCACATGTGTGCAGATTTCAAATCTGTATCTGGATTTCCTATGCGGTGCGTAGTTTTCGAGGAAATAAGATTTTTGTTGACTAGTTTGGAATGGCCGAAACGACCATGCCGGGGTCGCCAGATATCGAATTTTCCGACCAATCACTGGTCCGTGTAATTTGTACGTCATTAGGAGCGCACATCTGTTCAGATTTCAAATCTGTAACTGGATTTCCTATGCGGTGCGTAGTTTTCGAGGAAATAAGATTTTTGTTGACTAGTTTGGAATGGCCGAAACGACCATGCCGGGGTCGCCAGATATCGAATTTCCCGACCAACCACTGATCCGTGTAATTTTTACGTCATTAGAAGCGCACATGTGTGCAGATTTCAAGTCTGTAACTGGATTTCCTATGCGGTGCGTAGTTTTCGAGGAAATAAGATTTTTGTTGACTAGTTTGGAATGGCCGAAACGACCATGCCGGGGTCGTCAGATATCGAATTTTCCGACCAATCACTGATCCGTGTAATTTGTACGTCATTAGAAGCGCACATGTGTGCAGATTTCAAATCTGTATCTGGATTTCCTATGCGGTGCACAATTTTCGAGAAAATCATATTTTTGTTGACTAGTTTGGATTGGCCGAAACGGCCATGCCGGGGTCGCCAGATATCGAATTTTCCGACCAATCACCGATCCGTGTAATTTTTTGGTCATTAGAAGCGCACATGTGTGCAGATTTCAAGTCTGTATCTGGATTTCCTATGCGGTGCGTAGTTTTCGAGGAAATAAGATTTTTGTTGACTAGTTTGGAATGGCCGAAACGACCATGCCGGGGTCGCCAGATATCGAATTTTCCGACCAATCACCGATCCGTGTAATTTTTACGTCATTAGAAGCGCACATCTGTGCATATTTCAAATCCGCCACTGGATTTCCTATGCGGTGCGTAGTTTTTGAGGAAATAAGATTTTTGCGGCTTAGCTTGGATTGGCCGAAACAGCCATGCCGGGGTCGCCAGATATCGAATTTTCCGGCCAATCAATGATCCGCGTAATTTTTACGTCATTAGAAGCGCACATGTGTGCAGATTTCAAATCTGTAACTGGATTTCCTATGCGGTGCGTAGTTTTCGAGGAAATAAGATTTTTGTTGACTAGTTTGGAATGGCCGGAACGACCATGCCGGGGTCGCCAGATATCGAATTTTCCGACCAATCACCGATCCGTGTAATTTTTACGTCATTAGAAGTGCACATGTGTGCAGATTTCAAATCTGTAACAGGATTTCCTATGCGGTGCGTAGTTTTCGAGGAAATAAGATTTTTGTGGCTTAGCTTGGATTGGCGGAAACGGCCATGCCGGGGACGCCAGATATCGAATTTTCCGACCAATCACCGATCCGTGTAATTTGTACGTCCTTAGAAGCGCACATCTGTGCAGATTTCAAATCTGCCACTGGATTTCCTATGCGGTGCGTAGTTTTCGAGGAAATAAGATTTTTGTTGACTAGTTTGGAATGGCCGAAACGACCATGCCGGGGTCGCCAGATATCGAATTTTCCGACCAATCACTGATCCGTGTAATTTGTACGTCATTAGAAGCGCACATCTGTGCAGATTTCAAATCTGCCACTGGATTTCCTATGCGGTGCGTAGTTTTCGAGGAAATAAGATTTTTGTGGCTTAGCTTGGATTGGCGGAAACGGCCATGCCGGGGACGCCAGATATCGAATTTTCCGACCAATCACCGAACCGTGTAATTTGTACGTCCTTAGAAGCGCACATCTGTGCAGATTTCAAATCTGCCACTGGATTTCCTATGCGGTGCGTAGTTTTCGAGGAAATAAGATTTTTGTGGCTTAGCTTGGATTGGCCGAAACAGCCATGCCGGGGTCGCCAGATATCGAATTTTCCGGCCAATCAATGATCCGCGTAATTTTTACGTCATTAGAAGCGCACATGTGTGCAGATTTCAAATCTGTATCTGGATTTCCTATGCGGTGCGTAGTTTTCGAGGAAATATGATTTTTGTTGACTAGTTTGGAATGGCCGAAACGACCATGCCGGGGTCGCCAGATATCGAATTTCCCGACCAATCACTGATCCGTGTAATTTTTACGTCATTAGAAGCGCACATGTGTGCAGATTTCAAATCTGTAACTGGATTTCCTATGCGGTGCGTAGTTTTCGAGGAAATAAGGTTTTTGTTGACTGGTTTGGAATGGCCGAAACGACCATGCCGGGGTCGCCAGATATCGAATTTTCCGACCAATCACTGATCCGTGTAATTTTTACGTCATTAGAAGCGCACATGTGTGCAGATTTCAAATCTGTATCTGGATTTCCTATGCGGTGCGTAGTTTTCGAGGAAATATGATTTTTGTTGACTAGTTTGGAATGGCCGAAACGACCATGCCGGGGTCGCCAGATATCGAATTTCCCGACCAATCACTGATCCGTGTAATTTTTACGTCATTAGAAGCGCACATGTGTGCAGATTTCAAATCTGTAACTGGATTTCCTATGCGGTGCGTAGTTTTCGAGGAAATAAGGTTTTTGTTGACTGGTTTGGAATGGCCGAAACGACCATGCCGGGGTCGCCAGATATCGAATTTTCCGACCAATCACTGGTCCGTGTAATTTGTACGTCATTAGGAGCGCACATCTGTTCAGATTTCAAATCTGTAACTGGATTTCCTATGCGGTGCGTAGTTTTCGAGGAAATAAGGTTTTTGTTGACTGGTTTGGAATGGCCGAAACGACCATGCCGGGGTCGCCAGATATCGAATTTTCCGACCAATCACTGATCCCTGTAATTTTTACGTCATTAGAAGCGCGCACGTGTGCAGATTTCAAATCTGTATCTGGATTTCCTATGCGGTGCGTAGTTTTCGAGGAAATAAGATTTTTGTTGACTAGTTTGGAATGGCCGAAACGACCATGCCGGGGTCGCCAGATATCGAATTTTCCGACCAATCACTGATCCGCGTAATTTTTACGTCATTAGAAGCGCACACGTGTGCAGATTTCAAATCTGTATCTGGATTTCCTATGCGGTGCGTAGTTTTCGAGGAAATAAGATTTTTGTTGGCTAGTTTGGAATGGCCGAAACGACCATGCCGGGGTCGCCAGATATCGAATTTTCCGACCAATCACCGATCCGTGTAATTTGTACGTCATTAGAAGCGCACATGTGTGCAGATTTCAAATCTGTATCTGGATTTCCTATGCGGTGCACAATTTTCGAGAAAATCATATTTTTGTTGACTAGTTTCTATTGGCCGAAACGACCATGCCGGGGTCGCCAGATATCGAATTTTCCGACCAATGACTGATCCGTGTAATTTTTACGTCATTAGAAGCGCACACGTGTGCAGATTTCAAATCTGTATCTGGATTTCCTATGCGGTGCGTAGTTTTCGAGGAAATAAGATTTTTGTTGACTAGTTTGGAATGGCCGAAACGACCATGCCGGGGTCGCCAGATATCGAATTTTCCGACCAATCACTGATCCGTGTAATTTTTACGTCATTAGAAGCGCACATGTGTGCAGATTTCAAGTATGTGGCTGGATTTCCTATGCGGTGCGTAGTTTTCGAGGAAATACGATTTTTGTGGCTTAGCTTGGATTGGGCGAAACAGCCATGCCGGGGTCGCCAGATATCGAATTTTCCGGCCAATCAATGATCCGCGTAATTTTTACGTCATTAGAAGCGCGCACGTGTGCAGATTTCAAATCTGTATCTGGATTTCCTATGCGGTGCGTAGTTTTCGAGGAAATAAGATTTTTGTTGACTAGTTTGGAATGGCCGAAACGACCATGCCGGGGTCGCCAGATATCGAATTTTCCGACCAATCACTGATCCGTGTAATTTTTACGTCATTAGGAGCGCACATCTGTTCAGATTTCAAATCTGTATATGGATTTCCTATGCGGTGCGTAGTTTTCGAGGAAATAAGATTTTTGTTGACTAGTTTGGAAGGGCCGAAACGACCATGCCGGGGTCGCCAGATATCGAATTTTCCGACCAATCACTGATCCGTGTAATTTTTACGTCATTAGAAGCGCACATGTGTGCAGATTTCAAGTATGTGGCTGGATTTCCTATGCGGTGCGTAGTTTTCGAGGAAATACGATTTTTGTGGCTTAGCTTGGATTGGGCGAAACAGCCATGCCGGGGTCGCCAGATATCGAATTTTCCGACCAATCACCGATCCGTGTAATTTTTACGTCATTAGAAGCGCACATGTGTGCAGATTTCAAGTCTGTATCTGGATTTCCTATGCGGTGCGTAGTTTTCGAGGAAATAAGATTTTTGTTGACTAGTTTGGAATGGCCGAAACGACCATGCCGGGGTCGCCAGATATCGAATTTTCCGACCAATCACTGATCCGTGTAATTTTTACGTCATTAGAAGCGCACATGTGTGCAGATTTCAAGTATGTGGCTGGATTTCCTATGCGGTGCGTAGTTTTCGAGGAAATACGATTTTTGTGGCTTAGCTTGGATTGGGCGAAACAGCCATGCCGGGGTCGCCAGATATCGAATTTTCCGGCCAATCAATGATCCGCGTAATTTTTACGTCATTAGAAGCGCACATGTGTGCAGATTTCAAATCTGTAGCTGGATTTCCTATGCGGTGCGTAGTTTTCGAGGAAATAAGATTTTTGTTGACTAGTTTGGAATGGCCGGAACGACCATGCCGGGGTCGCCAAATATCGAATTTTCCGACCAATCACCGATCCGTGTAATTTGTACGTCATTAGAAGCGCACATGTGTGCAGATTTCAAATCTGTATCTGGATTTCCTATGCGGTGCACAATTTTCGAGAAAATCATATTTTTGTTGACTAGTTTGGATTGGCCGAAACGGCCATGCCGGGGTCGCCAGATATCGAATTTTCCGACCAATCACCGATCCGTGTAATTTTTACGTCATTAGAAGTGCACATGTGTGCAGATTTCAAATCTGTAACAGGATTTCCTATGCGGTGCGTAGTTTTCGAGGAAATAAGATTTTTGTGGCTTAGCTTGGATTGGCGGAAACGGCCATGCCGGGGACGCCAGATATCGAATTTTCCGACCAATCACCGATCCGTGTAATTTGTACGTCCTAAGAAGCGCACATCTGTGCAGATTTCAAATCTGCCACTGGATTTCCTATGCGGTGCTTAGTTTTCGAGGAAATAAGATTTTTGTTGACTAGTTTGGAATGGCCGAAACGACCATGCCGGGGTCGCCAGATATCGAATTTTCCGACCAATCACTGATCCGTGTAATTTTTACGTCATTAGAAGCGCACATCTGTGCAGATTTCAAATCTGCCACTGGATTTCCTATGCGGTGCGTAGTTTTCGAGGAAATAAGATTTTTGTGGCTTAGCTTGGATTGGCGGAAACGGCCATGCCGGGGACGCCAGATATCGAATTTTCCGACCAATCACCGAACCGTGTAATTTGTACGTCCTTAGAAGCGCACATGTGTGCAGATTTCAAATCTGCCACTGGATTTCCTATGCGGTGCGTAGTTTTCGAGGAAATAAGATTTTTGTGGCTTAGCTTGGATTGGCCGAAACAGCCATGCCGGGGTCGCCAGATATCGAATTTTCCGGCCAATCAATGATCCGCGTAATTTTTACGTCATTAGAAGCGCACATGTGTGCAGATTTCAAATCTGTATCTGGATTTCCTATGCGGTGCGTAGTTTTCGAGGAAATATGACTTTTGTTGACTAGTTTGGAATGGCCGAAACGACCATGCCGGGGTCGCCAGATATCGAATTTCCCGACCAATCACTGATCCGTGTAATTTTTACGTCATTAGAAGCGCACATGTGTGCAGATTTCAAATCTGTAACTGGATTTCCTATGCGGTGCGTAGTTTTCGAGGAAATAAGGTTTTTGTTGACTGGTTTGGAATGGCCGAAACGACCATGCCGGGGTCGCCAGATATCGAATTTTCCGACCAATCACGGATCCCTGTAATTTTTACGTCATTAGAAGCGCACACGTGTGCAGATTTCAAATCTGTATCTGGATTTCCTATGCGGTGCGTAGTTTTCGAGGAAATAAGATTTTTGTTGACTAGTTTGGAATGGCCGAAACGACCATGCCGGGGTCGCCAGATATCGAATTTTCCGACCAATCACTGATCCGTGTAATTTTTACGTCATTAGAAGCGCACACGTGTGCAGATTTCAAATCTGTATCTGGATTTCCTATGCGGTGCGTAGTTTTCGAGGAAATAAGATTTTTGTTGACTAGTTTGGAATGGCCGAAACGACCATGCCGGGGTCGCCAGATATCGAATTTTCCGACCAATCACTGATCCGTGTAATTTTTACGTCATTAGAAGCGCACACGTGTGCAGATTTCAAATCTGTATCTGGATTTCCTATGCGGTGCGTAGTTTTCGAGGAAATAAGATTTTTGTTGACTAGTTTTTAATGGCCGAAACGACCATGCCAGGGTCGCCAAATATCGAATTTTCCGACCAATCACTGATCCGTGTAATTTTTACGTCATTAAAAGCGCACATGTGTGCAGATTTCAAATCTGTATCTGGATTTCCTATGCGGTGCACAATTTTCGAGAAAATCATATTTTTGTTGACTAGTTTGGATTGGCCGAAACGAACATGCCGGGGTCGCCAGATATCGAATTTTCCGACCAATCACTGGTCCGTGTAATTTGTACGTCATTAGGAGCCCACATCTGTTCAGATTTCAAATCTGTAACTGGATTTCCTATGCGGTGCGTAGTTTTCGAGGAAATAAGGTTTTTGTTGACTGGTTTGGAATGGCCGAAACGACCATGCCGGGGTCGCCAGATATCGAATTTTCCGACCAATCACTGATCCGTGTAATTTTTACGTCATTAGAAGCGCGCACGTGTGCAGATTTCAAATCTGTATCTGGATTTCCTATGCGGTGCGTAGTTTTCGAGGAAATAAGATTTTTGTTGACTAGTTTGGAATGGCCGAAACGACCATGCCGGGGTCGCCAGATATCGAATTTTCCGACCAATCACTGATCCGTGTAATTTTTACGTCATTAGGAGCGCACATCTGTTCAGATTTCAAATCTGTATATGGATTTCCTATGCGGTGCGTAGTTTTCGAGGAAATAAGATTTTTGTTGACTAGTTTGGAAGGGCCGAAACGACCATGCCGGGGTCGCCAGATATCGAATTTTCCGACCAATCACTGATCCGTGTAATTTTTACGTCATTAGAAGCGCACATGTGTGCAGATTTCAAGTATGTGGCTGGATTTCCTATGCGGTGCGTAGTTTTCGAGGAAATACGATTTTTGTGGCTTAGCTTGGATTGGGCGAAACAGCCATGCCGGGGTCGCCAGATATCGAATTTTCCGACCAATCACCGATCCGTGTAATTTTTACGTCATTAGAAGCGCACATGTGTGCAGATTTCAAGTCTGTATCTGGATTTCCTATGCGGTGCGTAGTTCTCGAGGAAATAAGATTTTTGTTGACTAGTTTGGAATGGCCGAAACGACCATGCCGGGGTCGCCAGATATCGAATTTTCCGACCAATCACCGATCCGCGTAGTTTTTACGTCATTAGAATCACACATGTGTGCAGATTTCAAATCTGTGGCTGGATTTCCTATGCGGTGCGTAGTTTTCGAGGAAATACGATTTTTGTGGCTTAGCTTGGATTGGGCGAAACAGCCATGCCGGGGTCGCCAGATATCGAATTTTCCGGCCAATCACCGATCCGTGTAAATTTCACGTCATTAGAAGCGCACATGTGTGCAGATTTCAAATCTGTAACTGGATTTCCTATGCGGTGCGTAGTTTTCGAGGAAATAAGATTTTTGTTGACTGGTTTGGAATGGCCGAAACGACCATGCCGGGGTCGCCAGATATCGAATTTTCTGACCAATCACTGATCCGTGTAATTTTTACGTTATTAGAAGCGCACATGTGTGCAGATTTCAAATCTGTATCTGGATTTCCTATGCGGTGCGTAGTTTTCGAGGAAATAAGATTTTTGTTGACTAGTTTGGATTGGCCGAAACGGCCATGCCGGGGTCGCCAGATATCGAATTTTCCGACCAATCGCTGATCCGTGTAATTTTTACGTCATTAGAAGCGCACATGTGTGCAGATTTCAAATCTGTATCTGGATTTCCTATGCGGTGCACAATTTTCGTGGGCGCCGTGGCGTAAGTGGTTAGTGTGTCGGATCACTACGCATGAGGTTCCAAGTTCGAATCCCAGAAAACACCAAAAAGTTTTTTTACGGTCCCACCTCTCGCGAGCGTCTGACAAACATCCGAGAGTATTGTTGTCACGAAAAAGCTTCTCAAATCGCCGTTCGGAGTCGGCATTAAACTGTAGGTCCCTTCCATTCGTGTGAAAAATATAACGCACACAACATGAGTGGTTGCGAGAAGCTAGGCCCTGGCACTTTGAAGAGCTGTTGCGCCAAATATTTGTATTTGTATTTTGCACAATTTTCGAGAAAACCATATTTTTGTTGACTAGTTTGGATTGGCCGAAACGGCCATGCCGGGGTCGCCAGATATCGAATTTTCCGACCAATCGCTGATCCGTGTAATTTTTACGTCATTAGAAGCGCACATGTGTGCAGATTTCAAATCTGTATCTGGATTTCCTATGCGGTGCACAATTTTCGAGAAAATCATATTTTTGTTGACTAGTTTGGATTGGCCGAAACGGCCATGCCGGGGTCGCCAGATATCGAATTTTCCGACCAATCACCGATCCGTGTAATTTTTACGTCATTAGAAGCGCACATGTGTGCAGATTTCAAATCTGTAACTGGATTTCCTTTGCGGTGCGTAGTTTTCGAGGAAATAAGATTTTTGTTGACTAGTTTGGAATGGCCGAAACGACCATGCCGGGGTCGCCAGATATCGAATTTTCCGACCAATCACTGATCCGTATAGTTTGTACGTCATTAGAAGCGCACATGTGTGCAGATTTCAAATCTGTGACTGGATTTCCTATGCGGTGCGTAGTTTTCGAGGAAATAAGATTTTTGTTGAGTAGTTTGGAATGGCCGAAACGACCATGCCGGGGTCGCCAGATATCGAATTTTCCGACCAATCACTGATCCGTGTAATTTTTACGTCATTAGAAGCGCACACGTGTGCAGATTTCAAATCTGTATCTGGATTTCCTATGCGGTGCGTAGTTTTCGAGGAAATAAGATTTTTGTTGACTAGTTTGGAATGGCCGAAACGACCATGCCGGGGTCGCCAGATATCGAATTTTCCGACCAATCACTGATCCGTGTAATTTTTACGTCATTAGGAGCGCACATCTGTTCAGATTTCAAATCTGTAACTGGATTTCCTATGCGGTGCGTAGTTTTCGAGGAAATAAGATTTTTGTTGACTAGTTTGGAATGGCCGAAACGACCATGCCGGGGTCGCCAGATATCGAATTTCCCGACCAACCACTGATCCGTGTAATTTTTACGTCATTAGAAGCGCACATGTGTGCAGATTTCAAGTCTGTAACTGGATTTCCTATGCGGTGCGTAGTTTTCGAGGAAATAAGATTTTTGTTGACTAGTTTGGAATGGCCGAAACGACCATGCCGGGGTCGCCAGATATCGAATTTTCCGACCAATCACCGATCCGTGTAATTTGTACGTCATTAGAAGCGCACATGTGTGCAGATTTCAAATCTGTATCTGGATTTCCTATGCGGTGCACAATTTTCGAGAAAATCATATTTTTGTTGACTAGTTTCTATTGGCCGAAACGACCATGCCGGGGTCGCCAGATATCGAATTTTCCGACCAATCACTGGTCCGTGTAATTTGTACGTCATTAGGAGCGCACATCTGTTCAGATTTCAAATCTGTAACTGGATTTCCTATGCGGTGCGTAGTTTTCGAGGAAATAAGATTTTTGTTGACTAGTTTGGAATGGCCGAAACGACCATGCCGGGGTCGCCAGATATCGAATTTCCCGACCAACCACTGATCCGTGTAATTTTTACGTCATTAGAAGCGCACATGTGTGCAGATTTCAAGTCTGTAACTGGATTTCCTATGCGGTGCGTAGTTTTCGAGGAAATAAGATTTTTGTTGACTAGTTTGGAATGGCCGAAACGACCATGCCGGGGTCGCCAGATATCGAATTTTCCGACCAATCACCGATCCGTGTAATTTGTACGTCATTAGAAGCGCACATGTGTGCAGATTTCAAATCTGTATCTGGATTTCCTATGCGGTGCACAATTTTCGAGAAAATCATATTTTTGTTGACTAGTTTGGATTGGCCGAAACGGCCATGCCGGGGTCGCCAGATATCGAATTTTCCGACCAATCACCGATCCGTGTAATTTTTACGTCATTAGAAGCGCACATGTGTGCAGATTTCAAGTCTGTATCTGGATTTCCTATGCGGTGCGTAGTTTTCGAGGAAATAAGATTTTTGTTGACTGGTTTGGAATGGCCGAAACGACCATGCCGGGGTCGCCAGATATCGAATTTTCCGACCAATCACCGATCCGTGTAATCTTTACGTCATTAGAAGCGCACATGTGTGCAGATTTCAAATCTGTAACTGGATTTCCTATGCGGTGCGTAGTTTTCGAGGAAATAAGATTTTTGTTGACTAGTTTGGAATGGCCGGAACGACCATGCCGGGGTCGCCAGATATCGAATTTTGCGACCAATCACCAATCCGTGTAATTTTTACGTCATTAGAAGTGCACATGTGTGCAGATTTCAAATCTGCCACTGGATTTCCTATGCGGTGCGTAGTTTTTGAGGAAATAAGGTTTTTGTGGCTTAGCTTGGATTGGCCGAAACAGCCATGCCGGGGTCGCCAGATATCGAATTTTCCGGCCAATCAATGATCCGCGTAACTTTTACGTCATTAGAAGCGCACATGTGTGCAGATTTCAAATCTGTAACTGGATTTCCTATGCGGTGCGTAGTTTTCGAGGAAATAAGATTTTTGTTGACTAGTTTGGAATGGCCGGAACGACCATGCCGGGGTCGCCAGATATCGAATTTTCCGACCAATCACCGATCCGTGTAATCTTTACGTCATTAGAAGCGCACATGTGTGCAGATTTCAAATCTGTAACAGGATTTCCTATGCGGTGCGTAGTTTTCGAGGAAATAAGATTTTTGTGGCTTAGCTTGGATTGGCGGAAACGGCCATGCCGGGGACGCCAGATATCGAATTTTCCGACCAATCACCGATCCGTGTAATTTGTACGTCCTTAGAAGCGCACATCTGTGCAGATTTCAAATCTGCCACTGGATTTCCTATGCGGTGCGTAGTTTTCGAGGAAATAAGATTTTTGTTGACTAGTTTGGAATGGCCGAAACGACCATGCCGGGATCGCCAGATATCGAATTTTCCGACCAATCACCGATCCGTGTAATTTTTACGTCATTAGAAGCGCACATGTGTGCAGATTTCAAATCTGTAACAGGATTTCCTATGCGGTGCGTAGTTTTCGAGGAAATAAGATTTTTGTGGCTTAGCTTGGATTGGCGGAAACGGCCATGCCGGGGACGCCAGATATCGAATTTTCCGACCAATCACCGATCCGTGTAATTTGTACGTCCTTAGAAGCGCACATCTGTGCAGATTTCAAATCTGCCACTGGATTTCCTATGCGGTGCGTAGTTTTCGAGGAAATAAGATTTTTGTTGACTAGTTTGGAATGGCCGAAACGACCATGCCGGGATCGCCAGATATCGAATTTTCCGACCAATCACCGATCCGTGTAATTTTTACGTCATTAGAAGCGCACATGTGTGCAAATTTCAAATCTGTAACTGGATTTCCTATGCGGTGCGTAGTTTTCGAGGAAATAAGATTTTTGTTGACTGGTTTGGAATGGCCGAAACGACCATGCCGGGGTCGCCAGATATCGAATTTTCCGACCAATCACTGATCCGTGTAATTTTTACGTCATTAGAAGCGCACATGTGTGCAGATTTCAAATCTGTATCTGGATTTCCTATGCTGTGCACAATTTTCGAGAAAATCATATTTTTGTTGACCAGTTTGGATTGGCCGAAACGGCCATGCCGGGGTCGCCAGATATCGAATTTTCCGACCAATCACTGGTACGTGTAATTTGTACGTCATTAGGAGCGCACATCTGTTCAGATTTCAAATCTGTAACTGGATTTCATATGCGGTGCGTAGTTTTCGAGGAAATAAGATTTTTGTTGACTAGTTTGGAATGGCCGAAACGACCATGCCGGGGTCGCCAGATATCGAATTTTCCGACCAATCACTGATCCGTGTAATTTTTACGTCATTAGAAGCGCACATCTGTGCAGATTTCAAATCTGCCACTGGATTTCCTATGCGGTGCGTAGTTTTTGAGGAAATAAGATTTTTGTGGCTTAGCTTGGATTGGCCGAAACAGCCATGCCGGGGTCGCCAGATATCGAATTTTCCGGCCAATCAATGATCCGCGTAATTTTTACGTCATTGGAAGCGCACATGTGTGCAGATTTCAAATCTGTAACTGGATTTCCTATGCGGTGCGTAGTTTTCGAGGAAATAAGATTTTTGTTGACTAGTTTGGAATGGCCGAAACGACCATGCCGGGGTCGCCAGATATCGAATTTTCCGACCAATCACCGATCCGTGTAATTTTTAAGTCATTAGAAGCGCACATGTGTGCAGATTTCAAATCTGTAACTGGATTTCCTATGCGGTGCGTAGTTTTCGAGGAAATAAGATTTTTGTTGACTAGTTTGGAATGGCCGGAACGACCATGCCGGGGTCGCCAGATATCGAATTTTCCGACCAATCACTGATCCGTGTAATTTTTACGTCATTAGAAGCGCACATGTGTGCAGATTTCAAATCTGTATCTGGATTTCCTATGCGGTGCACAATTTTCGAGAAAATCATATTTTTGTTGACTAGTTTGGATTGGCCGAAACGGCCATGCCGGGGTCGCCAGATATCGAATTTTCCGACCAATCACCGATCCGCGTAGTTTTTACGTCATTAGAAGCACACATGTGTGCAGATTTCAAATCTGTGACTGGATTTCCTATGCGGTGCGTAGTTTTCGAGGAAATAAGATTTTTGTTGACTAGTTTGGAATGGTCGAAACGGCCATGCCGGGGTCGCCAGATATCGAATTTTCCGACCAATCACCGATCCGTGTAATTTTTACGTCATTAGAAGCGCACATGTGTGCAGATTTCAAATCTGTATCTGGATTTCCTATGCGGTGCGTAGTTTTCGAGGAAATAAGATTTTTGTTGACTAGTTTGGAATGGCCGGAACGACCATGCCGGGGTCGCCAGATATCGAATTTTCCGACCAATCACCGATCCGTGTAATTTTTACGTCATTAGAAGCGCACATCTGTGCAGATTTCAAATCTGCCACTGGATTTCCTATGCGGTGCGTAGTTTTCGAGGAAATACGATTTTTGTGGCTTAGCTTGGATTGGCGGAAACGGCCATGCCGGGGACGCCAGATATCGAATTTTCCGACCAATCACCGATCCGTGTAATTTGTACGTCCTTAGAAGCGCACATCTGTGCAGATTTCAAATCTGCCACTGGATTTCCTATGCGGTGCGTAGTTTTCGAGGAAATAAGATTTTTGTTGACTAGTTTGGAATGGCCGAAACGACCATGCCGGGGTCGCCAGATATCGAATTTTCCGACCAATCACCGATCCGTGTAATTTTTACGTCATTAGAAGCGCACATGTGTGCAGATTTCAAATCTGTAACTGGATTTCCTATGCGGTGCGTAGTTTTCGAGGAAATAAGATTTTTGTTGACTAGTTTGGAATGGCCGGAACGACCATGCCGGGGTCGTCAGATATCGAATTTTCCGACCAATCACTGATCCGTGTAATTTTTACGTCATTAGAAGCGCACATGTGTGCAGATTTCAAATCTGTATCTGGATTTCCTATGCGGTGCACAATTTTCGAGAAAATCATATTTTTGTTGACTAGTTTGGATTGGCCGAAACGGCCATGCCGGGGTCGCCAGATATCGAATTTTCCGACCAATCACCGATCCGCGTAGTTTTTACGTCATTAGAAGCACACATGTGTGCAGATTTCAAATCTGTGACTGGATTTCCTATGCGGTGCGTAGTTTTCGAGGAAATAAGATTTTTGTTGAGTAGTTAGGAATGGTCGAAACGGCCATGCCGGGGTCGCCAGATATTGAATTTTCCGACCAATCACCGATCCGTGTAATTTTTACGTCATTAGAAGCGCACATGTGTGCAGATTTCAAATCTGTATCTGGATTTCCTATGCGGTGCGTAGTTTTCGAGGAAATAAGATTTTTGTTGACTAGTTTGGAATGGCCGAAACGACCATGAAGGGGTCGCCAGATATCGAATTTTCCGACCAATCACTGGTCCGTGTAATTTGTACGTCATTAGAAGCGCACATCTGTGCAGATTTCAAATCTGTATCTGGATTTCCTACGCTGTGGACAATTTTCGAGAAAATCATATTTTTGTTGACTAGTTTGGATTGGCCGAAACGGCCATGCCGGGGTCGCCAGATATCGAATTTTCCGACCAATCACTGATCCGTGTAATTTTTACGTCCTTAGAAGCGCACATCTGTGCAGATTTCAAATCTGTAACTGGATTTCCTATGCGGTGCGTAGTTTTCGAGGAAATAAGATTTTCGTTGACTAGTTTGGAATGGCCGAAACGACCATGCCGGGGTCGCCAGATATCGAATTTTCCGACCAATCGCTGATCCGTGTAATTTTTACGTCATTAGAAGCGCACATGTGTGCAGATTTCAAATCTGTATCTGGATTTCCTATGCGGTGCACAATTTTCGAGAAAATCATATTTTTGTTGACTAGTTTGGATTGGCCGAAACGGCCATGCCGGGGTCGCCAGATATCGAATTTTCCGACCAATCACCGATCCGCGTAATTTTTACGTCATTAGAAGCGCACATGTGTGCAGATTTCAAATCTGTAACTGGATTTCCTATGCGGTGCGCAGTTTTCGAGGAAATAAGATTTTTGTTAACTAGTTTGGAATGGCCGAAACGACCATGCCGGGGTCGCCAGATATCGAATTTTCCGACCAATCACTGATCCGTATAGTTTGTACGTCATTAGAAGCGCACATCTGTGCAGATTTCAAATCTGCCACTGGATTTCCTATGCGGTGCGTAGTTTTCGAGGAAATAAGATTTTTGTGGCTTAGCTTGGATTGGCGGAAACGGCCATGCCGGGGACGCCAGATATCGAATTTTCCGACCAATCACCGATCCGTGTAATTTGTACGTCCTTAGAAGCGCACATCTGTGCAGATTTCAAATCTGCCACTGGATTTCCTATGCGGTGCGTAGTTTTCGAGGAAATAAGATTTTTGTTGACTAGTTTGGAATGGCCGAAACGACCATGCCGGGGTCGCCAGATATCGAATTTTCCGACCAATCACCGATCCGTGTAATTTTTACGTCATTAGAAGCGCACATGTGTGCAGATTTCAAATCTGTAACTGGATTTCCTATGCGGTGCGTAGTTTTCGAGGAAATAAGATTTTTGTTGACTAGTTTGGAATGGCCGAAACGACCATGCCGGGGTCGCCAGATATCGAATTTTCCGACCAATCACCGATCCGTGTAATTTTTACGTCATTAGAAGCGCACATGTGTGCAGATTTCAAATCTGTATCTGGATTTCCTATGCGGTGCACAATTTTCGACAAAATCATATTTTTGTTGACTAGTTTGGAATGGCCGAAACGACCATGCCGGGGTCGCCAGATATCGAATTTTCCGACCAATCACTGATCCATGTAGTTTTTACGTCATTAGAAGCGCACATGTGTGCAGATTTCAAATCTGTATCTGGATTTCCTATGCGGTGCACAATTTTCGAGAAAATCATATTTTTGTTGACTAGTTTGGATTGGCCGAAACGACCATGCCGGGGTCGCCAGATATCGAATTTTCCGACCAATCACCGATCCGTGTAATTTTTACGTCATTAGAAGTGCACATGTGTGCAGATTTCATGTCTGTAACTGGATTTCCTATGCGGTGCGTAGTTTTCGAGGAAATAAGATTTTTGTTGACTAGTTTGGAATGGCCGAAACGACCATGCCGGTGTCGCCAGATATCGAATTTTCCGACCAATCACTGATCCGTGTAATTTGTACGTCATTAGAAGCGCACATGTGTGCAGAATTCAAATCTGTATCTGGATTTCCTATGCGGTGCGTAGTTTTCGAGGAAATAAGATTTTTGTTGACTAGTTTGGAATGGCCGAAACGACCATGAAGGGGTCGCCAGATATCGAATTTTCCGACCAATCACTGGTCCGTGTAATTTGTACGTCATTAGAAGCGCACATCTGTGCAGATTTCAAATCTGTATCTGGATTTCCTACGCTGTGGACAATTTTCGAGAAAATCATATTTTTGTTGACTAGTTTGGATTGGCCGAAACGGCCATGCCGGGGTCGCCAGATATCGAATTTTCCGACCAATCACTGATCCGTGTAATTTTTACGTCCTTAGAAGCGCACATCTGTGCAGATTTCAAATCTGTAACTGGATTTCCTATGCGGTGCGTAGTTTTCGAGGAAATAAGATTTTCGTTGACTAGTTTGGAATGGCCGAAACGACCATGCCGGGGTCGCCAGATATCGAATTTTCCGACCAATCGCTGATCCGTGTAATTTTTACGTCATTAGAAGCGCACATGTGTGCAGATTTCAAATCTGTATCTGGATTTCCTATGCGGTGCACAATTTTCGAGAAAATCATATTTTTGTTGACTAGTTTGGATTGGCCGAAACGGCCATGCCGGGGTCGCCAGATATCGAATTTTCCGACCAATCACCGATCCGTGTAATTTTTACGTCATTAGAAGCGCACATGTGTGCAGATTTCAAATCTGTAACTGGATTTCCTATGCGGTGCGTAGTTTTCGAGGAAATAAGATTTTTGTTGACTAGTTTGGAATGGCCGGAACGACCATGCCGGGGTCGTCAGATATCGAATTTTCCGACCAATCACTGATCCGTGTAATTTTTACGTCATTAGAAGCGCACATGTGTGCAGATTTCAAATCTGTATCTGGATTTCCTATGCGGTGCACAATTTTCGAGAAAATCATATTTTTGTTGACTAGTTTGGATTGGCCGAAACGGCCATGCCGGGGTCGCCAGATATCGAATTTTCCGACCAATCACCGATCCGCGTAGTTTTTACGTCATTAGAAGCACACATGTGTGCAGATTTCAAATCTGTGACTGGATTTCCTATGCGGTGCGTAGTTTTCGAGGAAATAAGATTTTTGTTGAGTAGTTAGGAATGGTCGAAACGGCCATGCCGGGGTCGCCAGATATTGAATTTTCCGACCAATCACCGATCCGTGTAATTTTTACGTCATTAGAAGCGCACATGTGTGCAGATTTCAAATCTGTATCTGGATTTCCTATGCGGTGCGTAGTTTTCGAGGAAATAAGATTTTTGTTGACTAGTTTGGAATGGCCGAAACGACCATGAAGGGGTCGCCAGATATCGAATTTTCCGACCAATCACTGGTCCGTGTAATTTGTACGTCATTAGAAGCGCACATCTGTGCAGATTTCAAATCTGTATCTGGATTTCCTACGCTGTGGACAATTTTCGAGAAAATCATATTTTTGTTGACTAGTTTGGATTGGCCGAAACGGCCATGCCGGGGTCGCCAGATATCGAATTTTCCGACCAATCACTGATCCGTGTAATTTTTACGTCCTTAGAAGCGCACATCTGTGCAGATTTCAAATCTGTAACTGGATTTCCTATGCGGTGCGTAGTTTTCGAGGAAATAAGATTTTCGTTGACTAGTTTGGAATGGCCGAAACGACCATGCCGGGGTCGCCAGATATCGAATTTTCCGACCAATCGCTGATCCGTGTAATTTTTACGTCATTAGAAGCGCACATGTGTGCAGATTTCAAATCTGTATCTGGATTTCCTATGCGGTGCACAATTTTCGAGAAAATCATATTTTTGTTGACTAGTTTGGATTGGCCGAAACGGCCATGCCGGGGTCGCCAGATATCGAATTTTCCGACCAATCACCGATCCGCGTAATTTTTACGTCATTAGAAGCGCACATGTGTGCAGATTTCAAATCTGTAACTGGATTTCCTATGCGGTGCGCAGTTTTCGAGGAAATAAGATTTTTGTTAACTAGTTTGGAATGGCCGAAACGACCATGCCGGGGTCGCCAGATATCGAATTTTCCGACCAATCACTGATCCGTATAGTTTGTACGTCATTAGAAGCGCACATCTGTGCAGATTTCAAATCTGCCACTGGATTTCCTATGCGGTGCGTAGTTTTCGAGGAAATAAGATTTTTGTGGCTTAGCTTGGATTGGCGGAAACGGCCATGCCGGGGACGCCAGATATCGAATTTTCCGACCAATCACCGATCCGTGTAATTTGTACGTCCTTAGAAGCGCACATCTGTGCAGATTTCAAATCTGCCACTGGATTTCCTATGCGGTGCGTAGTTTTCGAGGAAATAAGATTTTTGTTGACTAGTTTGGAATGGCCGAAACGACCATGCCGGGGTCGCCAGATATCGAATTTTCCGACCAATCACCGATCCGTGTAATTTTTACGTCATTAGAAGCGCACATGTGTGCAGATTTCAAATCTGTAACTGGATTTCCTATGCGGTGCGTAGTTTTCGAGGAAATAAGATTTTTGTTGACTAGTTTGGAATGGCCGAAACGACCATGCCGGGGTCGCCAGATATCGAATTTTCCGACCAATCACCGATCCGTGTAATTTTTACGTCATTAGAAGCGCACATGTGTGCAGATTTCAAATCTGTATCTGGATTTCCTATGCGGTGCACAATTTTCGACAAAATCATATTTTTGTTGACTAGTTTGGAATGGCCGAAACGACCATGCCGGGGTCGCCAGATATCGAATTTTCCGACCAATCACTGATCCATGTAGTTTTTACGTCATTAGAAGCGCACATGTGTGCAGATTTCAAATCTGTATCTGGATTTCCTATGCGGTGCACAATTTTCGAGAAAATCATATTTTTGTTGACTAGTTTGGATTGGCCGAAACGACCATGCCGGGGTCGCCAGATATCGAATTTTCCGACCAATCACCGATCCGTGTAATTTTTACGTCATTAGAAGTGCACATGTGTGCAGATTTCATGTCTGTAACTGGATTTCCTATGCGGTGCGTAGTTTTCGAGGAAATAAGATTTTTGTTGACTAGTTTGGAATGGCCGAAACGACCATGCCGGTGTCGCCAGATATCGAATTTTCCGACCAATCACTGATCCGTGTAATTTGTACGTCATTAGAAGCGCACATGTGTGCAGAATTCAAATCTGTATCTGGATTTCCTATGCGGTGCGTAGTTTTCGAGGAAATAAGATTTTTGTTGACTAGTTTGGAATGGCCGAAACGACCATGAAGGGGTCGCCAGATATCGAATTTTCCGACCAATCACTGGTCCGTGTAATTTGTACGTCATTAGAAGCGCACATCTGTGCAGATTTCAAATCTGTATCTGGATTTCCTACGCTGTGGACAATTTTCGAGAAAATCATATTTTTGTTGACTAGTTTGGATTGGCCGAAACGGCCATGCCGGGGTCGCCAGATATCGAATTTTCCGACCAATCACTGATCCGTGTAATTTTTACGTCCTTAGAAGCGCACATCTGTGCAGATTTCAAATCTGTAACTGGATTTCCTATGCGGTGCGTAGTTTTCGAGGAAATAAGATTTTCGTTGACTAGTTTGGAATGGCCGAAACGACCATGCCGGGGTCGCCAGATATCGAATTTTCCGACCAATCGCTGATCCGTGTAATTTTTACGTCATTAGAAGCGCACATGTGTGCAGATTTCAAATCTGTATCTGGATTTCCTATGCGGTGCACAATTTTCGAGAAAATCATATTTTTGTTGACTAGTTTGGATTGGCCGAAACGGCCATGCCGGGGTCGCCAGATATCGAATTTTCTGACCAATCACCGATCCGCGTAATTTTTACGTCATTAGAAGCGCACATGTGTGCAGATTTCAAATCTGTAACTGGATTTCCTATGCGGTGCGTAGTTTTCGAGGAAATAAGATTTTTGTTGACTAGTTTGGAATGGCCGAAACGACCATGCCGGGGTCGCCAGATATCGAATTTTCCGACCAATCACTGATCCGTATAGTTTGTACGTCATTAGAAGCGCACATCTGTGCAGATTTCAAATCTGTAACTGGATTTCCTATGCGGTGCGTAGTTTTCGAGGAAATAAGATTTTTGTTGACTAGTTTGGAATGGCCGAAACGACCATGCCGGGGTCGCCAGATATCGAATTTTCCGACTAATCACTGATCCGTGTAATTTTTACGTCATTAGAAGCGCACATGTGTGCAGATTTCAAATCTGTATCTGGATTTCCTATGCGGTGCACAATTTTCGAGAAAATCATATTTTTGTTGACTAGTTTGGATTGGCCGAAACGGCCATGCCGGGGTCGCCAGATATCGAATTTTCCGACCAATCACCGATCCGCGTAATTTTTACGTCATTAGAAGCGCACATGTGTGCAGATTTCAAATCTGTAACTGGATTTCCTATGCGGTGCGTAGTTTTCGAGGAAATAAGATTTTTGTTGACTAGTTTGGAATGGCCGAAACGACCATGCCGGGGTCGCCAGATATCGAATTTTCCGACCAATCACTGATCCGTATAGTTTGTACGTCATTAGAAGCGCACATCTGTGCAGATTTCAAATCTGCCACTGGATTTCCTATGCGGTGCGTAGTTTTCGAGGAAATAAGATTTTTGTGGCTTAGCTTGGATTGGCGGAAACGGCCATGCCGGGGACGCCAGATATCGAATTTTCCGACCAATCACCGATCCGTGTAATTTGTACGTCCTTAGAAGCGCACATCTGTGCAGATTTCAAATCTGCCACTGGATTTCCTATGCGGTGCGTAGTTTTCGAGGAAATAAGATTTTTGTTGACTAGTTTGGAATGGCCGAAACGACCATGCCGGGGTCGCCAGATATCGAATTTTCCGACCAATCACCGATCCGTGTAATTTTTACGTCATTAGAAGCGCACATGTGTGCAGATTTCAAATCTGTAACTGGATTTCCTATGCGGTGCGTAGTTTTCGAGGAAATAAGATTTTTGTTGACTAGTTTGGAATGGCCGAAACGACCATGCCGGGGTCGCCAGATATCGAATTTTCCGACCAATCACCGATCCGTGTAATTTTTACGTCATTAGAAGCGCACATGTGTGCAGATTTCAAATCTGTATCTGGATTTCCTATGTGGTGCACAATTTTCGAGAAAATCATATTTTTGTTGACTAGTTTGGAATGGCCGAAACGACCATGCCGGGGTCGCCAGATATCGAATTTTCCGACCAATCACTGATCCATGTAATTTTTACGTCATTAGAAGCGCACATGTGTGCAGATTTCAAATCTGTAACTGGATTTCCTATGCGGTGCGTAGTTTTCGAGAAAATAAGATTTTTGTTGACTGGTTTGGAATAGCCGAAACGACCATGCCGGGGTCGCCAGATATCGAATTTTCCGACCAATCACTGATCCGTGTAATTTTTACGTCATTAGAAGCGCACATGTGTGCAGATTTCAAATCTGTATCTGGATTTCCTATGCGGTGCACAATTTTCGAGAAAATCATATTTTTGTTGACTAGTTTGGATTGGCCGAAACGGCCATGCCGGGGTCGCCAGATATCGAATTTTCCGACCAATCACCGATCCGTGTAATTTTTACGTCATTAGAAGTGCACATGTGTGCAGATTTCATGTCTGTAACTGGATTTCCTATGCGGTGCGTAGTTTTCGAGGAAATAAGATTTTTGTTGACTAGTTTGGAATGGCCGAAACGACCATGCCGGTGTCGCCAGATATCGAATTTTCCGACCAATCACTGATCCGTGTAATTTGTACGTCATTAGAAGCGCACATGTGTGCAGATTTCAAATCTGTATCTGGATTTCCTATGCGGTGCGTAGTTTTCGAGGAAATAAGATTTTTGTTGACTAGTTTGGAATGGCCGAAACGACCATGAAGGGGTCGCCAGATATCGAATTTTCCGACCAATCACTGGTCCGTGTAATTTGTACGTCATTAGAAGCGCACATCTGTGCAGATTTCAAATCTGTATCTGGATTTCCTACGCTGTGGACAATTTTCGAGAAAATCATATTTTTGTTGACTAGTTTGGATTGGCCGAAACGGCCATGCCGGGGTCGCCAGATATCGAATTTTCCGACCAATCACTGATCCGTGTAATTTTTACGTCCTTAGAAGCGCACATCTGTGCAGATTTCAAATCTGTAACTGGATTTTTTATGCGGTGCGTAGTTTTCGAGGAAATAAGATTTTCGTTGACTAGTTTGGAATGGCCGAAACGACCATGCCGGGGTCGCCAGATATCGAATTTTCCGACCAATCGCTGATCCGTGTAATTTTTACGTCATTAGAAGCGCACATGTGTGCAGATTTCAAATCTGTATCTGGATTTCCTATGCGGTGCACAATTTTCGAGAAAATCATATTTTTGTTGACTAGTTTGGATTGGCCGAAACGGCCATGCCGGGGTCGCCAGATATCGAATTTTCTGACCAATCACCGATCCGCGTAATTTTTACGTCATTAGAAGCGCACATGTGTGCAGATTTCAAATCTGTAACTGGATTTCCTATGCGGTGCGTAGTTTTCGAGGAAATAAGATTTTTGTTGACTAGTTTGGAATGGCCGAAACGACCATGCCGGGGTCGCCAGATATCGAATTTTCCGACCAATCACTGATCCGTATAGTTTGTACGTCATTAGAAGCGCACACCTGTGCAGATTTCAAATCTGTAACTGGATTTCCTATGCGGTGCGTAGTTTTCGAGGAAATAAGATTTTTGTTGACTAGTTTGGAATTGCCGAAACGACCATGCCGGGGTCGCCAGATATCGAATTTTCCGACCAATCACTGATCCGTGTAATTTTTACGTCATTAGAAGCGCACATGTGTGCAGATTTCAAATCTGTATCTGGATTTCCTATGCGGTGCACAATTTTCGAGAAAATCATATTTTTGTTGACTAGTTTGGATTGGCCGAAACGACCATGCCGGGGTCGCCAGATATCGAATTTTCTGACCAATCACCGATCCGCGTAATTTTTACGTCATTAGAAGCGCACATGTGTGCAGATTTCAAATCTGTAACTGGATTTCCTATGCGGTGCGTAGTTTTCGAGGAAATAAGATTTTTGTTGACTAGTTTGGAATGGCCGAAACGACCATGCCGGGGTCGCCAGATATCGAATTTTCCGACCAATCACCGATCCGTGTAATTTTTACGTCATTAGAAGCGCACATGTGTGCAGATTTCAAATCTGTATCTGGATTTCCTATGTGGTGCACAATTTTCGAGAAAATCATATTTTTGTTGACTAGTTTGGAATGGCCGAAACGACCATGCCGGGGTCGCCAGATATCGAATTTTCCGACCAATCACTGATCCATGTAATTTTTACGTCATTAGAAGCGCACATGTGTGCAGATTTCAAATCTGTAACTGGATTTCCTATGCGGTGCGTAGTTTTCGAGAAAATAAGATTTTTGTTGACTGGTTTGGAATAGCCGAAACGACCATGCCGGGGTCGCCAGATATCGAATTTTCCGACCAATCACTGATCCGTGTAATTTTTACGTCATTAGAAGCGCACATGTGTGCAGATTTCAAATCTGTATCTGGATTTCCTATGCGGTGCACAATTTTCGAGAAAATCATATTTTTGTTGACTAGTTTGGATTGGCCGAAACGGCCATGCCGGGGTCGCCAGATATCGAATTTTCCGACCAATCACCGATCCGTGTAATTTTTACGTCATTAGAAGTGCACATGTGTGCAGATTTCATGTCTGTAACTGGATTTCCTATGCGGTGCGTAGTTTTCGAGGAAATAAGATTTTTGTTGACTAGTTTGGAATGGCCGAAACGACCATGCCGGTGTCGCCAGATATCGAATTTTCCGACCAATCACTGATCCGTGTAATTTGTACGTCATTAGAAGCGCACATCTGTGCAGATTTCAAATCTGTATCTGGATTTCCTACGCTGTGGACAATTTTCGAGAAAATCATATTTTTGTTGACTAGTTTGGATTGGCCGAAACGGCCATGCCGGGGTCGCCAGATATCGAATTTTCCGACCAATCACTGATCCGTGTAATTTTTACGTCCTTAGAAGCGCACATCTGTGCAGATTTCAAATCTGTATCTGGATTTCCTATGCGGTGCGTAGTTTTCGAGGAAATAAGATTTTTGTTGACTAGTTTGGAATGGCCGAAACGACCATGAAGGGGTCGCCAGATATCGAATTTTCCGACCAATCACTGGTCCGTGTAATTTTTACGTCATTAGAAGCGCACATGTGTGCAGATTTCAAATCTGTATCTGGATTTCCTATGCGGTGCACAATTTTCGAGAAAATCATATTTTTGTTGACTAGTTTGGATTGGCCGAAACGGCCATGCCGGGGTCGCCAGATATCGAATTTTCTGACCAATCACCGATCCGCGTAATTTTTACGTCATTAGAAGCGCACATGTGTGCAGATTTCAAATCTGTATCTGGATTTCCTATGCGGTGCACAATTTTCGAGAAAATCATATTTTTGTTGACTAGTTTGGATTGGCCGAAACGGCCATGCCGGGGTCGCCAGATATCGAATTTTCCGACCAATCACTGATCCGTGTAATTTTTACGTCCTTAGAAGCGCACATCTGTGCAGATTTCAAATCTGTATCTGGATTTCCTATGCGGTGCGTAGTTTTCGAGGAAATAAGATTTTTGTTGACTAGTTTGGAATGGCCGAAACGACCATGAAGGGGTCGCCAGATATCGAATTTTCCGACCAATCACTGGTCCGTGTAATTTGTACGTCATTAGAAGCGCACATCTGTGCAGATTTCAAATCTGTATCTGGATTTCCTACGCTGTGGACAATTTTCGAGAAAATCATATTTTTGTTGACTAGTTTGGATTGGCCGAAACGGCCATGCCGGGGTCGCCAGATATTGAATTTTCCGACCAATCACTGATCCGTGTAATTTTTACGTCCTTAGAAGCGCACATCTGTGCAGATTTCAAATCTGTAACTGGATTTTTTATGCGGTGCGTAGTTTTCGAGGAAATAAGATTTTCGTTGACTAGTTTGGAATGGCCGAAACGACCATGCCGGGGTCGCCAGATATCGAATTTTCCGACCAATCGCTGATCCGTGTAATTTTTACGTCATTAGAAGCGCACATGTGTGCAGATTTCAAATCTGTATCTGGATTTCCTATGCGGTGCACAATTTTCGAGAAAATCATATTTTTGTTGACTAGTTTGGATTGGCCGAAACGGCCATGCCGGGGTCGCCAGATATCGAATTTTCTGACCAATCACCGATCCGCGTAATTTTTACGTCATTAGAAGCGCACATGTGTGCAGATTTCAAATCTGTATCTGGATTTCCTATGCGGTGCACAATTTTCGAGAAAATCATATTTTTGTTGACTAGTTTGGATTGGCCGAAACGGCCATGCCGGGGTCGCCAGATATCGAATTTTCCGACCAATCACCGATCCGTGTAATTTTTACGTCATTAGAAGTGCACATGTGTGCAGATTTCATGTCTGTAACTGGATTTCCTATGCGGTGCGTAGTTTTCGAGGAAATAAGATTTTTGTTGACTAGTTTGGAATGGCCGAAACGACCATGCCGGTGTCGCCAGATATCGAATTTTCCGACCAATCACTGATCCGTGTAATTTGTACGTCATTAGAAGCGCACATGTGTGCAGATTTCAAATCTGTATCTGGATTTCCTATGCGGTGCGTAGTTTTCGAGGAAATAAGATTTTTGTTGACTAGTTTGGAATGGCCGAAACGACCATGAAGGGGTCGCCAGATATCGAATTTTCCGACCAATCACTGGTCCGTGTAATTTGTACGTCATTAGAAGCGCACATCTGTGCAGATTTCAAATCTGTATCTGGATTTCCTACGCTGTGGACAATTTTCGAGAAAATCATATTTTTGTTGACTAGTTTGGATTGGCCGAAACGGCCATGCCGGGGTCGCCAGATATCGAATTTTCCGACCAATCACTGATCCGTGTAATTTTTACGTCCTTAGAAGCGCACATCTGTGCAGATTTCAAATCTGTAACTGGATTTTTTATGCGGTGCGTAGTTTTCGAGGAAATAAGATTTTCGTTGACTAGTTTGGAATGGCCGAAACGACCATGCCGGGGTCGCCAGATATCGAATTTTCCGACCAATCGCTGATCCGTGTAATTTTTACGTCATTAGAAGCGCACATGTGTGCAGATTTCAAATCTGTATCTGGATTTCCTATGCGGTGCACAATTTTCGAGAAAATCATATTTTTGTTGACTAGTTTGGATTGGCCGAAACGGCCATGCCGGGGTCGCCAGATATCGAATTTTCTGACCAATCACCGATCCGCGTAATTTTTACGTCATTAGAAGCGCACATGTGTGCAGATTTCAAATCTGTAACTGGATTTCCTATGCGGTGCGTAGTTTTCGAGGAAATAAGATTTTTGTTGACTAGTTTGGAATGGCCGAAACGACCATGCCGGGGTCGCCAGATATCGAATTTTCCGACCAATCACTGATCCGTATAGTTTGTACGTCATTAGAAGCGCACACCTGTGCAGATTTCAAATCTGTAACTGGATTTCCTATGCGGTGCGTAGTTTTCGAGGAAATAAGATTTTTGTTGACTAGTTTGGAATTGCCGAAACGACCATGCCGGGGTCGCCAGATATCGAATTTTCCGACCAATCACTGATCCGTGTAATTTTTACGTCATTAGAAGCGCACATGTGTGCAGATTTCAAATCTGTATCTGGATTTCCTATGCGGTGCACAATTTTCGAGAAAATCATATTTTTGTTGACTAGTTTGGATTGGCCGAAACGACCATGCCGGGGTCGCCAGATATCGAATTTTCTGACCAATCACCGATCCGCGTAATTTTTACGTCATTAGAAGCGCACATGTGTGCAGATTTCAAATCTGTAACTGGATTTCCTATGCGGTGCGTAGTTTTCGAGGAAATAAGATTTTTGTTGACTAGTTTGGAATGGCCGAAACGACCATGCCGGGGTCGCCAGATATCGAATTTTCCGACCAATCACTGATCCGTGTAATTTTTACGTCATTAGAAGCGCACATGTGTGCAGATTTCAAATCTGTAACTGGATTTCCTATGCGGTGCTTAGTTTTCGAGGAAATAAGATTTTTGTTGACTAGTTTGGAATGGCCGAAACGACCATGCCGGGGTCGCCAGATATCGAATTTTCCGACCAATCACTGATCCGTGTAACTTGTACGTCATTAGAAGCGCACATCTGTGCAGATTTCAAATCTGCCACTGGATTTCCTATGCGGTGCGTAGTTTTCGAGGAAATAAGATTTTTGTGGCTTAGCTTGGATTGGCGGAAACGGCCATGCCGGGGACGCCAGATATCGAATTTTCCGACCAATCACCGATCCATGTAATTTGTACGTCCTTAGAAGCGCACATCTGTGCAGATTTCAAATCTGCCACTGGATTTCCTATGCGGTGCGTAGTTTTCGAGGAAATAAGATTTTTGTTGACTAGTTTGGAATGGCCGAAACGACCATGCCGGGGTCGCCAGATATCGAATTTTCCGACCAATCACCGATCCGTGTAATTTTTACGTCATTAGAAGCGCACATGTGTGCAGATTTCAAATCTGTAACTGGATTTCCTATGCGGTGCGTAGTTTTCGAGGAAATAAGATTTTTGTTGACTAGTTTGGAATGGCCGGAACGACCATGCCGGGGTCGTCAGATATCGAATTTTCCGACCAATCACTGATCCGTGTAATTTTTACGTCATTAGAAGCGCACTTGTGTGCAGATTTCAAATCTGTATCTGGATTTAATATGCGGTGCACAATTTTCGAGAAAATCATATTTTTGTTGACTAGTTTGGATTGGCCGAAACGGCCATGCCGGGGTCGCCAGATATCGAATTTTCCGACCAATCACCGATCCGCGTAGTTTTTACGTCATTAGAAGCACACATGTGTGCAGATTTCAAATCTGTGACTGGATTTCCTATGCGGTGCGTAGTTTTCGAGGAAATAAGATTTTTGTTGAGTAGTTTGGAATGGTCGAAACGGCCATGCCGGGGTCGCCAGATATTGAATTTTCCGACCAATCACCGATCCGTGTAATTTTTACGTCATTAGAAGCGCACATGTGTGCAGATTTCAAATCTGTATCTGGATTTCCTATGCGGTGCGTAGTTTTCGAGGAAATAAGATTTTTGTTGACTAGTTTGGAATGGCCGAAACGACCATGAAGGGGTCGCCAGATATCGAATTTTCCGACCAATCACTGGTCCGTGTAATTTGTACGTCATTAGAAGCGCACATCTGTGCAGATTTCAAATCTGTATCTGGATTTCCTACGCTGTGGACAATTTTCGAGAAAATCATATTTTTGTTGACTAGTTTGGATTGGCCGAAACGGCCATGCCGGGGTCGCCAGATATCGAATTTTCCGACCAATCACTGATCCGTGTAATTTTTACGTCCTTAGAAGCGCACATCTGTGCAGATTTCAAATCTGTAACTGGATTTCCCATGCGGTGCGTAGTTTTCGAGGAAATAAGATTTTCGTTGACTAGTTTGGAATGGCCGAAACGACCATGCCGGGGTCGCCAGATATCGAATTTTCCGACCAATCGCTGATCCGTGTAATTTTTACGTCATTAGAAGCGCACATGTGTGCAGATTTCAAATCTGTATCTGGATTTCCTATGCGGTGCACAATTTTCGAGAAAATCATATTTTTGTTGACTAGTTTGGATTGGCCGAAACGGCCATGCCGGGGTCGCCAGATATCGAATTTTCCGACCAATCGCTGATCCGTGTAATTTTTACGTCATTAGAAGCGCACATGTGTGCAGATTTCAAATCTGTAACTGGATTTCCTATGCGGTGCGTAGTTTTCGAGGAAATAAGATTTTTGTTGACTAGTTTGGAATGGCCGAAACGACCATGCCGGGGTCGCCAGATATCGAATTTTCCGACCAATCACTGATCCGTATAGTTTGTACGTCATTAGAAGCGCACATCTGTGCAGATTTCAAATCTGTAACTGGATTTCCTATGCGGTGCGTAGTTTTCGAGGAAATAAGATTTTTGTTGACTAGTTTGGAATGGCCGAAACGACCATGCCGGGGTCGCCAGATATCGAATTTTCCGACCAATCACTGATCCGTGTAATTTTTACGTCATTAGAAGCGCACATGTGTGCAGATTTCAAATCTGTATCTGGATTTCCTATGCGGTGCACAATTTTCGAGAAAATCATATTTTTGTTGACTAGTTTGGATTGGCCGAAACGACCATGCCGGGGTCGCCAGATATCGAATTTTCCGACCAATCACCGATCCGCGTAATTTTTACGTCATTAGAAGCGCACATGTGTGCAGATTTCAAATCTGTAACTGGATTTCCTATGCGGTGCGTAGTTTTCGAGGAAATAAGATTTTTGTTGACTAGTTTGGAATGGCCGAAACGACCATGCCGGGGTCGCCAGATATCGAATTTTCCGACCAATCACTGATCCGTGTAATTTTTACGTCATTAGAAGCGCACGTGTGTGCAGATTTCAAATCTGTATCTGGATTTCCTATGCGGTGCACAATTTTCGAGAAAATCATATTTTTGTTGACTAGTTTGGATTGGCCGAAACGGCCATGCCGGGGTCGCCAGATATCGATTTTTCCGACCAATCACCGATCCGCGTAATTTTTACGTCATTAGAAGCGCACATGTGTGCAGATTTCAAATCTGTAACTGGATTTCCTATGCGGTGCGTAGTTTTCGAGGAAATAAGATTTTTGTTGACTAGTTTGGAATGGCCGAAACGACCATGCCGGGGTCGCCAGATATCGAATTTTCCGACCAATCACTGATCCGTGTAATTTTTACGTCATTAGAAGCGCACATGTGTGCAGATTTCAAATCTGTAACTGGATTTCCTATGCGGTGCTTAGTTTTCGAGGAAATAAGATTTTTGTTGACTAGTTTGGAATGGCCGAAACGACCATGCCGGGGTCGCCAGATATCGAATTTTCCGACCAATCACTGATCCGTGTAACTTGTACGTCATTAGAAGCGCACATCTGTGCAGATTTCAAATCTGCCACTGGATTTCCTATGCGGTGCGTAGTTTTCGAGGAAATAAGATTTTTGTTGACTAGTTTGGAATGGCCGAAACGACCATGCCGGGGTCGCCAGATATCGAATTTTCCGACCAATCACTGATCCGTGTAATTTTTACGTCATTAGAAGCGCACATGTGTGCAGATTTCAAATCTGTAACTGGATTTCCTATGCGGTGCGTAGTTTTCGAGGAAATAAGATTTTTGTTGACTAGTTTGGAATGGCCGAAACGACCATGCCGGGGTCGCCAGATATCGAATTTTCCGACCAATCACTGATCCGTGTAATTTTTACGTCATTAGAAGCGCACATGTGTGCAGATTTCAAATCTGTAACTGGATTTCCTATGCGGTGCGTAGTTTTCGAGGAAATAAGATTTTTGTTGACTAGTTTGGAATGGCCGAAACGACCATGCCGGGGTCGCCAGATATCGAATTTTCCGACCAATCACTGATCCGTATAGTTTGTACGTCATTAGAAGCGCACATCTGTGCAGATTTCAAATCTGTAACTGGATTTCCTATGCGGTGCGTAGTTTTCGAGGAAATAAGATTTTTGTTGACTAGTTTGGAATGGCCGAAACGACCATGCCGGGGTCGCCAGATATCGAATTTTCCGACCAATCACTGATCCGTGTAATTTTTACGTCATTAGAAGCGCACATGTGTGCAGATTTCAAATCTGTATCTGGATTTCCTATGCGGTGCACAATTTTCGAGAAAATCATATTTTTGTTGACTAGTTTGGATTGGCCGAAACGACCATGCCGGGGTCGCCAGATATCGAATTTTCCGACCAATCACCGATCCGCGTAATTTTTACGTCATTAGAAGCGCACATGTGTGCAGATTTCAAATCTGTAACTGGATTTCCTATGCGGTGCGTAGTTTTCGAGGAAATAAGATTTTTGTTGACTAGTTTGGAATGGCCGAAACGACCATGCCGGGGTCGCCAGATATCGAATTTTCCGACCAATCACTGATCCGTGTAATTTTTACGTCATTAGAAGCGCACGTGTGTGCAGATTTCAAATCTGTATCTGGATTTCCTATGCGGTGCACAATTTTCGAGAAAATCATATTTTTGTTGACTAGTTTGGATTGGCCGAAACGGCCATGCCGGGGTCGCCAGATATCGATTTTTCCGACCAATCACCGATCCGCGTAATTTTTACGTCATTAGAAGCGCACATGTGTGCAGATTTCAAATCTGTAACTGGATTTCCTATGCGGTGCGTAGTTTTCGAGGAAATAAGATTTTTGTTGACTAGTTTGGAATGGCCGAAACGACCATGCCGGGGTCGCCAGATATCGAATTTTCCGACCAATCACTGATCCGTGTAATTTTTACGTCATTAGAAGCGCACATGTGTGCAGATTTCAAATCTGTAACTGGATTTCCTATGCGGTGCGTAGTTTTCGAGGAAATAAGATTTTTGTTGACTAGTTTGGAATGGCCGAAACGACCATGCCGGGGTCGCCAGATATCGAATTTTCCGACCAATCACTGATCCGTGTAACTTGTACGTCATTAGAAGCGCACATCTGTGCAGATTTCAAATCTGCCACTGGATTTCCTATGCGGTGCGTAGTTTTCGAGGAAATAAGATTTTTGTTGACTAGTTTGGAATGGCCGAAACGACCATGCCGGGGTCGCCAGATATCGAATTTTCCGACCAATCACTGATCCGTGTAATTTTTACGTCATTAGAAGCGCACATGTGTGCAGATTTCAAATCTGTAACTGGATTTCCTATGCGGTGCGTAGTTTTCGAGGAAATAAGATTTTTGTTGACTAGTTTGGAATGGCCGAAACGACCATGCCGGGGTCGCCAGATATCGAATTTTCCGACCAATCACTGATCCGTGTAATTTTTACGTCATTAGAAGCGCACATGTGTGCAGATTTCAAATCTGTAACTGGATTTCCTATGCGGTGCTTAGTATTCGAGGAAATAAGATTTTTGTTGACTAGTTTGGAATGGCCGAAACGACCATGCCGGGGTCGCCAGATATCGAATTTTCCGACCAATCGCTGATCCGTGTAATTTTTACGTCATTAGAAGCGCACATGTGTGCAGATTTCAAATCTGTATCTGGATTTCCTATGCGGTGCACAATTTTCGAGAAAATCATATTTTTGTTGACTAGTTTGGATTGGCCGAAACGGCCATGCCGGGGTCGCCAGATATCGAATTTTCCGACCAATCACCGATCCGCGTAATTTTTACGTCATTAGAAGCGCACATGTGTGCAGATTTCAAATCTGTAACTGGATTTCCTATGCGGTGCGTAGTTTTCGAGGAAATAAGATTTTTGTTGACTAGTTTGGAATGGCCGAAACGACCATGCCGGGGTCGCCAGATATCGAATTTTCCGACCAATCACTGATCCGTATAGTTAGTACGTCATTAGAAGCACACATGTGTGCAGATTTCAAATCTGTATCTGGATTTCCTATGCGGTGCGTAGTTTTCGAGGAAATAAGATTTTTGTTGACTAGTTTGGAATGGCCGAAACGACCATGCCGGGGTCGCCAGATATCGAATTTTCCGACCAATCACTGATCCGTGTAATTTTTACGTCATTAGAAGCGCACATGTGTGCAGATTTCAAATCTGTAACTGGATTTCCTATGCGGTGCTTAGTTTTCGAGGAAATAAGATTTTTGTTGACTAGTTTGGAATGGCCGAAACGACCATGCCGGGGTCGCCGGATATCGAATTTTCCGACCAATCACTGATCCGTGTAATTTGTACGTCATTAGAAACGCACATCTGTGCAGATTTCAAATCTGCCACTGGATTTCCTATGCGGTGCGTAGTTTTCGAGGAAATAAGATTTTTGTGGCTTAGCTTGGATTGGCCGAAACGGCCATGCCGGGGACGCCAGATATCGAATTTTCCGACCAATCACTGATCCGTGTAATTTGTACGTCATTAGAAGCGCACATCTGTGCAGATTTCAAATCTGTATCTGGATTTCCTATGCGGTGCGTAGTTTTCGAGGAAATAAGATTTTTGTTGACTAGTTTGGAATGGCCGAAACGACCATGCCTGGGTCGCCAGATATCGAATTTCCCGACCAATCACTGATCCGTATAGTTTGTACGTCATTAGAAGCGCACATGTGTGCAGATTTCAAATCTGTAACTGGATTTCCTATGCGGTGCGTAGTTTTCGAGGAAATAAGATTTTTGTGGCTTAGCTTGGATTGGCGGGAACGGCCATGCCGGGGACGCCAGATATCGAATTTTCCGACCAATCACCGATCCGTGTAATTTGTACGTCATTAGAAGCGCACATGTGTGCAGATTTCAAATCTGCCACTGGATTTCCTATGCGGTGCGTAGTTTTCGAGGAAATAAGATTTTTGTTGACTAGTTTGGAATGGCCGAAACGACCATGCCGGGGTCGCCAGATATCGAATTTTCCGACCAATCACTGATCCGTGTAATTTCTACGTCATTAGAAGCGCACATGTGTGCAGATTTCAAATCTGTATCTGGATTTCCTATGCGGTGCACAATTTTCGAGAAAATCATATTTTTGTTGACTAGTTTGGATTGGCCGAAACGACCATGCCGGGGTCGCCAGATATCGAATTTTCCGACCAATCACCGATCCGTGTAATTTTTACGTCATTAGAAGCGCACATGTGTGCAGATTTCAAATCTGTAACTGGATTTCCTATGCGGTGCTTAGTTTTCGAGGAAATAAGATTTTTGTTGACTAGTTTGGAATGGCCGAAACGACCATGCCGGGGTCGCCAGATATCGAATTTTCCGACCAATCACCGATCCGTGTAATTTTTACGTCATTAGAAGCGCACATGTGTGCAGATTTCAAATCTGTAACTGGATTTCCTATGCGGTGCGTAGTTTTCGAAGAAATAAGATTTTTGTTGACTAGTTTGGAATGGCCGAAACGACCATGCCGGGGTCGCCAGATATCGAATTTTCCGACCAATCACTGATCCGTATAGTTTGTACGTCATTAGAAGCGCACATGTGTGCAGATTTCAAATCTGTAACTGGATTTCCTATGCGGTGCGTAGTTTTCGAGGAAATAAGATTTTTGTTGACTAGTTTGGAATGGCCGAAACGACCATGCCGGGGACGCCAGATATCGAATTTTCCGACCAATCACTGATCCGTATAGTTTGTACGTCATTAGAAGCGCACATGTGTGCAGATTTCAAATCTGTAACTGGATTTCCTATGCGGTGCGTAGTTTTCGAGGAAATAAGATTTTTGTTGACTAGTTTGGAATGGCCGAAACGACCATGCCGGGGTCGCCAGATATCGAATTTTCCGACCAATCACTGATCCGTGTAATTTTTACGTCATTAGAAGCGCACATGTGTGCAGATTTCAAATCTGTAACTGGATTTCCTATGCGGTGCTTAGTTTTCGAGGAAATAAGATTTTTGTTGACTAGTTTGGAATGGCCGAAACGACCATGCCGGGGTCGCCAGATATCGAATTTTCCGACCAATCACTGATCCGTGTAACTTGTACGTCATTAGAAGCGCACATCTGTGCAGATTTCAAATCTGCCACTGGATTTCCTATGCGGTGCGTAGTTTTCGAGGAAATAAGATTTTTGTTGACTAGTTTGGAATGGCCGAAACGACCATGCCGGGGTCGCCAGATATCGAATTTTCCGACCAATCGCTGATCCGTGTAATTTTTACGTCATTAGAAGCGCACATGTGTGCAGATTTCAAATCTGTAACTGGATTTCCTATGCGGTGCGTAGTTTTCGAGGAAATAAGATTTTTGTTGACTAGTTTGGAATGGCCGAAACGACCATGCCGGGGTCGCCAGATATCGAATTTTCCGACCAATCACTGATCCGTGTAATTTTTACGTCATTAAAAGCGCACATGTGTGCAGATTTCAAATCTGTAACTGGATTTCCTATGCGGTGCTTAGTTTTCGAGGAAATAAGATTTTTGTTGACTAGTTTGGAATGGCCGAAACGACCATGCCGGGGTCGCCAGATATCGAATTTTCCGACCAATCACTGATCCGTGTAATTTTTACGTCATTAGAAGCGCACATGTGTGCAGATTTCAAATCTGCCACTGGATTTCCTATGCGGTGCGTAGTTTTCGAGGAAATAAGATTTTTGTTGACTAGTTTGGAATGGCCGAAACGACCATGCCGGGGTCGCCAGATATCGAATTTTCCGACCAATCACTGATCCGTGTAATTTCTACGTCATTAGAAGCGCACATGTGTGCAGATTTCAAATCTGTATCTGGATTTCCTATGCGGTGCACAATTTTCGAGAAAATCATATTTTTGTTGACTAGTTTGGATTGGCCGAAACGACCATGCCGGGGTCGCCAGATATCGAATTTTCCGACCAATCACCGATACGTGTAATTTTTACGTCATTAGAAGCGCACATGTGTGCAGATTTCAAATCTGTAACTGGATTTCCTATGCGGTGCTTAGTTTTCGAGGAAATAAGATTTTTGTTGACTAGTTTGGAATGGCCGAAACGACCATGCCGGGGTCGCCAGATATCGAATTTTCCGACCAATCACCGATCCGTGTAATTTTTACGTCATTAGAAGCGCACATGTGTGCAGATTTCAAATCTGTAACTGGATTTCCTATGCGGTGCGTAGTTTTCGAGGAAATAAGATTTTTGTTGACTAGTTTGGAATGGCCGAAACGACCATGCCGGGGTCGCCAGATATCGAATTTTCCGACCAATCACTGATCCGTGTAATTTCTACGTCATTAGAAGCGCACATGTGTGCAGATTTCAAATCTGTAACTGGATTTCCTATGCGGTGCGTAGTTTTCGAGGAAATAAGATTTTTGTTGACTAGTTTGGAATGGCCGAAACGACCATGCCGGGGACGCCAGATATCGAATTTTCCGACCAATCACTGATCCGTATAGTTTGTACGTCATTAGAAGCGCACATGTGTGCAGATTTCAAATCTGTAACTGGATTTCCTATGCGGTGCGTAGTTTTCGAGGAAATAAGATTTTTGTTGACTAGTTTGGAATGGCCGAAACGACCATGCCGGGGTCGCCAGATATCGAATTTTCCGACCAATCACTGATCCGTGTAATTTTTACGTCATTAGAAGCGCACATGTGTGCAGATTTCAAATCTGTATCTGGATTTCCTATGCGGTGCGTAGTTTTCGAGGAAATAAGATTTTTGTTGACTAGTTTGGAATGGCCGAAACGACCATGCCTGGGTCGCCAGATATCGAATTTCCCGACCAATCACTGATCCGTATAGTTTGTACGTCATTAGAAGCGCACATGTGTGCAGATTTCAAATCTGTAACTGGATTTCCTATGCGGTGCGTAGTTTTCGAGGAAATAAGATTTTTGTTGACTAGTTTGGAATGGCCGAAACGACCATGCCGGGGTCGCCAGATATCGAATTTTCCGACCAATCACTGATCCGTATAGTTTGTACGTCATTAGAAGCGCACATGTGTGCAGATTTCAAATCTGTAACTGGATTTCCTATGCGGTGCGTAGTTTTCGAGGAAATAAGATTTTTGTTGACTAGTTTGGAATGGCCGAAACGACCATGCCGGGGACGCCAGATATCGAATTTTCCGACCAATCACTGATCCGTATAGTTTGTACGTCATTAGAAGCGCACATGTGTGCAGATTTCAAATCTGTAACTGGATTTCCTATGCGGTGCGTAGTTTTCGAGGAAATAAGATTTTTGTTGACTAGTTTGGAATGGCCGAAACGACCATGCCGGGGTCGCCAGATATCGAATTTTCCGACCAATCACTGATCCGTGTAATTTTTACGTCATTAGAAGCGCACATGTGTGCAGATTTCAAATCTGTAACTGGATTTCCTATGCGGTGCTTTGTTTTCGAGGAAATAAGATTTTTGTTGACTAGTTTGGAATGGCCGAAACGACCATGCCGGGGTCGCCAGATATCGAATTTTCCGACCAATCACCGATCCGTGTAATTTTTACGTCATTAGAAGCGCACATGTGTGCAGATTTCAAATCTGTAACTGGATTTCCTATGCGGTGCGTAGTTTTCGAGGAAATAAGATTTTTGTTGACTAGTTTGGAATGGCCGAAACGACCATGCCGGGGTCGCCAGATATCGAATTTTCCGACCAATCACTGATCCGTGTAATTTCTACGTCATTAGAAGCGCACATGTGTGCAGATTTCAAATCTGTAACTGGATTTCCTATGCGGTGCGTAGTTTTCGAGGAAATAAGATTTTTGTTGACTAGTTTGGAATGGCCGAAACGACCATGCCGGGGACGCCAGATATCGAATTTTCCGACCAATCACTGATCCGTATAGTTTGTACGTCATTAGAAGCGCACATGTGTGCAGATTTCAAATCTGTAACTGGATTTCCTATGCGGTGCGTAGTTTTCGAGGAAATAAGATTTTTGTTGACTAGTTTGGAATGGCCGAAACGACCATGCCGGGGTCGCCAGATATCGAATTTTCCGACCAATCACTGATCCGTGTAATTTTTACGTCATTAGAAGCGCACATGTGTGCAGATTTCAAATCTGTATCTGGATTTCCTATGCGGTGCGTAGTTTTCGAGGAAATAAGATTTTTGTTGACTAGTTTGGAATGGCCGAAACGACCATGCCTGGGTCGCCAGATATCGAATTTCCCGACCAATCACTGATCCGTATAGTTTGTACGTCATTAGAAGCGCACATGTGTGCAGATTTCAAATCTGTAACTGGATTTCCTATGCGGTGCGTAGTTTTCGAGGAAATAAGATTTTTGTTGACTAGTTTGGAATGGCCGAAACGACCATGCCGGGGTCGCCAGATATCGAATTTTCCGACCAATCACTGATCCGTATAGTTTGTACGTCATTAGAAGCGCACATGTGTGCAGATTTCAAATCTGTAACTGGATTTCCTATGCGGTGCGTAGTTTTCGAGGAAATAAGATTTTTGTTGACTAGTTTGGAATGGCCGAAACGACCATGCCGGGGACGCCAGGTATCGAATTTTCCGACCAATCACTGATCCGTATAGTTTGTACGTCATTAGAAGCGCACATGTGTGCAGATTTCAAATCTGTAACTGGATTTCCTATGCGGTGCGTAGTTTTCGAGGAAATAAGATTTTTGTTGACTAGTTTGGAATGGCCGAAACGACCATGCCGGGGTCGCCAGATATCGAATTTTCCGACCAATCACTGATCCGTGTAATTTTTACGTCATTAGAAGCGCACATGTGTGCAGATTTCAAATCTGTAACTGGATTTCCTATGCGGTGATTTGTTTTCGAGGAAATAAGATTTTTGTTGACTAGTTTGGAATGGCCGAAACGACCATGCCGGGGTCGCCGGATATCGAATTTTCCGACCAATCACTGATCCGTGTAATTTGTACGTCATTAGAAGCGCACATCTGTGCAGATTTCAAATCTGCCACTGGATTTCCTATGCGGTGCGTAGTTTTCGAGGAAATAAGATTTTTGTGGCTTAGCTTGGATTGGCCGAAACGGCCATGCCGGGGACGCCCAGATATCGAATTTTCCGACCAATCACTGATCCGTGT